>CM053029.1:96270048-99262548 GCA_028564925.1 Lithobates sylvaticus
CATCTGTCATCATGACCATTTTTCTCACTTCCACCTCTCTGCCAGCACAATGTTATCACCACTCTTCTGTAATGTGTCTTGCATCTATACTATGACTGCCATCATAACCAGCCCTCCTCACTACTTTCTGTCTCAGTGCTAGTACAATGTTCTCACTGTGCTGTAACATGTACTGCCTCTATCAGTGATTCTCAACCAAGGTTCCTACGGTTCCTCCAGAGGTTGGTAGGGGTTCCTTCAGCATTGGCAATTTCTGCCTCTCAGATAACTTCCCACTGACACCTCTGGTCTTTTTAACTATCTGTAAGGACTGTTCTTCCCACTGACCGTCACACCATTGTATGATGAGTTGTAGGTTTCTAGTTTTTAGAAGGGGTTCCCTAAGACCGGAGAACTATTTCAAGGGTTCCTCTGTGTTTAAAAGGTTGAGAAAGGCTGCTCTATATGATCATTGCCATTATAACTGGTCTGTCCCACTACTTCCCGTCTCTCTACCAGCACAATATTATCACAACTCTGCTGTAATGTGTCTTGTCTCTATACGATCACCACCATCATTACTGACCTTCCCCACTACCACCTGCCTCTCTGCCAGCACAGTGTTATTACCAGTCTGTTGTAATGTGCCCAGCCTCTGTACTATTTCAACCATCATAGTTGCATAGTAGGTGAGGTCAAAAAAAGACACAAGTCCATCAAGTCCAACCTTGATGGACTTGTCTAATCATAACCTGCCTTCCTTACTACCTTCTGCCTCTCTGACCATGCACTGCTATCACCGGTTTATCTCCGTGTCCTCCCAATATACTATCATCCCATTATCACCAGTCTACCTCCCCACCTCCGGTCTAAAGGCGCCATCATCATCCACCTCATTACTGATAGTCTTGTCGTTGGTCTCCTGCCTCTAACCTCTCCAGGTTCCCCATTATCTTCTACCTCTGTTCTGTTTTTCAGGACAACACTAACCTGTATATGGTTATGGAATATGTAGCAGGGGGTGAGATGTTCTCTCACTTGCGCCGGATCGGACGCTTCAGGTAATGCGCTGTTACTATTTTCAAGATGAAGAGAGTATTTCCGTCCATGTGTCGCTAACATCTTGCTTTTCCCCGTACAGTGAACCTCACGCCCGATTCTATGCATCTCAGATTGTATTAACGTTCGAGTATCTGCACTCTTTGGATCTAATCTATAGAGACCTGAAACCAGAAAACCTGCTTATAGACCAGCAAGGTTACATACAGGTATTGTATATCCACATGCTTATTAAATATGAACGGAGATCCATTTTACCCTGATATTTGTCCTATTGCATTATATGTGTTATCCAGTGTGTTCATGTTCAGGTTAGTACAATGTTCCTACCTACTGGTAGACAGGAATCCCAAGCAGAGCACAGTCTTTTCCCTTCATTTAGTGTTCGGAACCTCGAACTAGGGGTCAATATTGTTTTTTTCAGGGCCGCTATCTTTTTTTTTTTTTTCCAGCCAATTCAGCCTTGCCAATATTGGGTGCCGATATTCTGTTCATCACCGTCACTTGCCACTCTCTCCTGCCACCCATATGCAGTTTGTCACTACTTCTGGCAGCCTCTCCCCAGTGGCGTCCAAGTGGGTAAACTTCCACATGCGGGCGGTGAGAGATGACGTAACCATCTCTCTGCTTGGCTGCAACTCTGTCAAGAGCAACCTTCGCCGCCCTGTTGTAGTCGCGGAACAGCAGTTTTGCGAGGCGGGCAGTGAGCGATGATGTCGTCTCTCTGCTGCCCACTGCACCACTTGCAGAGACTGCAGTGAGCGCCGCTTGGGGGACAGGGGGAGAAGGTTTGACCGATATCTGTAATATCAGTAAGTTTCTGACTGATAATGATGATTTGAATAATCGGCCGCTCCGATAATCGGTCGACTCGCCTACCTCGAACTGATCATGCCGTTATCTTTCAAGGTGGTGGATTCCAAGGCTGCTACAAGTAACCAGGTGCCTTTGGAAGGATAATTGGTGTATGAGAACACTTATATTGTATAAAGCAAACCAATTTTACAGCAAACCAATTTACTATTCAAAAGCAAACGAAAATTGGAAGAAGTGTGCCCCATTTCCAGCTGGCTGCTTATAGGTTTAGAATCTTCTCCCCACCGTGCTGATCTTCTGGCACTGCTGGAGTTGACGTAGTTCTAAAGGTTTCGTGTTTGTTTTTTTTTCCTTTAAAAGAGAAAGCTGAATGCTGCATCTGTTCCCTGCCAGCTCGGACACTGAGAACTGAGCGATCAAACACCACCCATCGCTCAGTTCTCAGTGTTCGAGCTGGCGGGAGACAGATGCAGCATCCAGCTAGGCAAGTATGATTCTTAAAAAAAAAAAAAAAAAACACATTCCCAGATTTCTCTTTTTTAAAGGGGAAAAAAAACACCAAACCTTTAGAACTACTTTAACTCCAGCAGTGCCAGAAGATCAGCACTGTAGGAAGAAGATTCTAAACCTATACAGCAGCCAGCTGGAAATGGGGCACACTTCTTACAAATTTTTTTTTTGCTTTTGTATAGTAAATTGGTTTGCTTTATATAAGAGTTCTCATACACTAATTATCCTACCAAAGGCACTTTGTAACTTTACCAGTTGCCGGTCCAAGCATATGGGTGGGTCCCGATCATATGGTCACGATCTTTCCTGAGCCTGGACCGGCTCTGTGACAGCAGCCGACAGCGAGCTTCATCAAGGGAAGTACAGCCAAATTGAGCTTTGGCTGTACGTCTCCTTTAAAATAATACACATCATACTTACCTGCCCTGTGCCATGGTTTTACACAGAGCAACTTGTATCCTCTGCTTCTCGGCCCCCTCCCTTAGTGCCCCCTCATGCATGCTCGCTCCCGAGCTGCCTCTGTGTGTCTATGGGGCACCCAGAGCGTGGCACAGTCCCGCAACACTCCACTTCCCCCCTCACTGCCTGTGATTGACATCAGCGGGAGCCAGTGTCTCCCGCTGCTGTGGCTCGGCCAATAAGGAGAGAGAGAGAGATCTGTGAGAGCCTCTGCTCTCATGCACATCGCTGGATTGAGATGGGGCTTTGGTAAGTATTAGGGGGGGGGGGGGGGGGACTGCACACTGAAGGTTTTTTCACCTTCATGTATGGAATGCATGAGGGTAAAAAACCTTGACCCTTTTAAACCACTTTTAGATCAGCCCACCTCATTCATTTGTAGTATTCTTTCCCAGAACACACAGGGTTCCGGTGAATGAAGGATGGGCAGATGAATGACCAGATCTGCCTTCTCCAATCACAGAACACCTTGCATCTGAATGGAGGAGGCAGGCGGAAGGGGTGGGTGGTGCATCTCGTTTACAGTCAGAGGCTGATGTTAACCCTAGCAGCGCCGGAAGTTCGGCATTATTAGGAGGGACTCGGCAATAGATTTCTATACCTACTGTCTTCATGGGGCACACTTCATTACAGCAAGTTAGGTCCCTGGTGCTGATTAATAAAAAAACAGCAAGCCTTCAGCTTTAAAGACCAGCACTTGTTAAATGCAAAATCTGGTAATCATTCAACAGATTTTCATTGAGCAAACTCCATTGCTGTATTTGGGAAGCACTGGACTAAGACCAAGATGAGATCTGATGGGCGCTTTTTTAATTGGAGCCTGTAGATGGTGCTCTTGTGTGCTGAATGTCAAACTATTTGCATTACTGCTAATTTACATTGGGTTTAGTTTACTACTTACACTGCCATCTACAGGCTCAATATATTATTTATTGTAATTAATATATTATAATTTTTTTTTATTTTTGATTTTCTAGTTGTCATGTGCACAGGTGCTGGTTTACAAAAACGGTAGCTAAAGTAGAATTGATGGCAACTTTTCTTTTTTCTTCTAAAGTGTGTCAAACCCTTTTTTTTTTTATATTCTACTTTGTTGTGTTTTTTTTATAAAATTTTTTATTTTTTTGTGATCAGATGGATAATAATAAGTATGAAAATATTTTAGCACTTCTAGTTTCTATGAAGACACAATGTTGCTTTATTTATAAAGAAGTGATTATTATAGAGAAAAAAAAAAGCAAAACCATGTCATGTTTGTGTTTTTTAAACAAACCTTTAGATATCCTTTAATGAATATATCATAAAATGAAGACTGTCAAGTGTAACTAAAAGCCAAAACTTTTTTTTTTTTTTTTTTTTTCATTTTGGATAAAGTAAAGGAGGGTTATAACTCCTGTCGGATTTGTTTTTCTTGCCAAATGAGTTGCATTGGGGAGATTTCCCTTCACTTCCTTTCCCATAGACAAAACAGGAAGTGGAAGGAAATCCCTCCAAAGTGAAGTGAATTTAGGGTGTCACCAGAACTAGTGTCCTCATTGGAAGATTTCCCCGCTAATACTTTTTTGGAACTTTGAATGATAACTGTAAACAGGCGAACTGGAGAGGGTGAATTTCCCTAACGGGGGGATAGACAGCAAAAAAAAAAATGTCATATGTGTTCTAATCCTTCCCCGCTACATCCAAAACGAAAAACGAAATACATTTGCGTTTAGTTAAGTACTGCAGTGTATGAGAGATAGTTGTATTAAATTTGAGCTAACTATTGGTCCTGTTTCTTCTAGGTGACAGATTTTGGTTTCGCCAAGAGAGTCAAAGGAAGAACATGGACTCTGTGTGGGACCCCGGAGTACTTGGCTCCTGAAATCATTCTCAGCAAGGTGAGGTTATGTTTGCGGTATTCATCATTAAAGTGGATGTAAACCCAAAAATGTTTTGGGTGATTTACATATCTCATGCACTAGCCTGAGACAGGTTATCATCAGATCACTGGATGTTCTACTCTGCCAGATCACTGGATGTTCTACTCTGCCCAGCTCTGACTACATACATGTCCCCTAAATCACTTGTCTGTCTATAGTCTGCTGACTGTTCACTGCATACCATAAAGGCAGCCAATCCTGGGAGAGCTGGAGGGGATGTGAAATTGTGAACTTTTTACACAGGATGTGCCTGTCTCAGGCTAGTGCATGAGATATGTAAATCACCTGTCACTCACAGCAAGGGGGCGTTTTTGACAAAGTTTTCAAGACTTTGTCAAGATTTCTCTAACTGAACAATAAAAGAGGATTGCTCAGGCCTTGAGTAAATCTGTGTTCTACATTATGAAATAAAAAATAAAAAAAATTTGGGTTTACATCCACTTTTAAGCACTTGCCGTCTGGGATTATTTTTCAATTTTTTTTTCCCCATACAGCACATTAAAAATCATTAGTTTTTGCTAAAACATTACTTAGAACTCCAGGCATTGTATATTTTATGAAAGGGGAGGCTATAGAGAATGGTGGTTGTTGCAATTTTTTCCGTCAGGCGATATTTGGGCAGCCATTTATCAAATGCAAATTTTTGGGAAAAAATTACACGTAAACTAATTTTAGTGCACACAAAAACAGTATAATACCTGCTTTTTGGCAAAATCTAAAATATGCTGCATTGAGTAAATAGATGCCAAACATGTCAAGATTTAAAATTGTGCACAATGGCAGTGATCTACAGTACCTAAAATTGTTCATAGACGACCCATTAAAAACCTTTTACAGGTTTCCAGTTTAGAGTTAAATGGTGAGATTTGGCTCTAGAATTATTTTTCTCTGACATTTGAGGCAATACTTGTATGTTTAGAAAAAGGAAAAGAATACTGCGCTGTGAAACTGTAACCTAGCAGTTGGCAATAATCACATCCTGAAAATCCGACTGAGATTACCAGCTCTTTCAAAGTGTTTGGGCGACCCGTAAAGCCACTTGGATCACTTTTAACGGAAAGATATCTATATATCTATAGCTCTATCTCCATATATCTATATTTATAATTATTATTATTATTATTATTCAGGATTTATATAGCGCCAACAGTTTGCGCAGCGCTTTACAACATAAGGGTAGACAGTACAATTACAATACAAATCAATACAGGAGGGATCAGAGGGCCCTGCTCGTTGGAGCTTACAATCTAGAAGGGAGGGTCAATTGGAACAAAAGGTAATACTGGGGGGGGGGGGGGTGAGCTGACGAAGAAAATGAAAATACGGTTGTTGTTGTTAGGTGTGGATAGGATATGCTTCTCTGAAGAGAAGGGTTTTCAGGGATCGTCTAAAAGCTAATAAAGTAGGAGATAAGCGGACAGATTGGGGTAAGGCATTCCATAGGATTGGAGAGGCTCTGGAAAAGTCCTGGAGGCGAGCATGGGAGGAAGTGATGAGGGAGCTAGAGAGCAAAAGGTCTTGAGAGGAACGAAGAGAACGAGTAGGTTGGTATTTACAGACTAGGCTAGTGATGTAGCTGGGGGATAAATTGTGGATGGCTTTGTACGTAGTTGTTAGTATTTTGAATTTAATTCTTTGGCCGAGCGGAAGCCAGTGGAGGGATTGACAGAGAGGAGTGGCAGACACGGAGTGATTGGTAAGGTGAATGAGTCTGGCAGCAGCATTCATGATGGATTGCAGAGGTGATAGACTATGTAGAGGTAAGCCAATGAGAAGTGAGTTGCAGTAGTCAAGGCGAGAGATGACGAGCGAGTGAATTAAGAACCTTGTTGTGTCATTGGTTAGAAAGGGGCGTATTTTGGCGATGTTGCGGAGATGGAGGCGGCAGGATTTTGACAGTGATTGGATGTGTTGCTTGAAGGAGAGTTCAGAGTCCAGGACTACACCTAGAACCTTGGCATGTGGGGATGGGCTGATAGTTGTGCCATCGATTTTGACAGAGATCAGGGGAAGGGGAAGGGGCATATGGGGGTGGAAAAATTATAAGTTCGGTTTTGGGTAGATTGAGTTTGAGGAAGTGGTGTGACATCCAGACGGATATATCTGATAGTAGATTAGTGATACGTGAGGAGACAGAGGGAGTGAGCTGAGGGGTAGAGAAATAGATTTGAGTGTCGTCAGCGTAGAGGTGGTATTGGAAGCCATGGGAGGCTATCAGTTGACCCAGGGAGGAGGCGTAGATTGAAAATAGAAGAGGTCCAAGAACAGAACCTTGGGGGACCCCAACAGAGAAAGGAAGAGGAGAGGAGGAAGTAGAGCTGTAAGAAACGCTAAAGGTGCGGTTGGATAAGTAGGAAGAGAACCAGCGAAGAGTACAGTCACGGAGACCAAAGGTGTGGAGTTTTTTGAGGAGGAGGGGGTGGTCAACTGTATCAAAGGCAGCAGAGAGGTCCAGGAGTAGGAGTACAGACTAGTGTCGATTGGTTTTGGCCGTTAGTAGATCATTTGTTAGTTTTAGGAGAGCAGTTTCTGTGGAGTGTTGAGGACGAAATCCAGACTGAAGGGGATCAAGAAGACTATTATCAGCGAGGTGGACGCTCAGTCGGTTGTAGACCAGGCGTTCAAGGAGTTTGGATAAGAAGAATTATAATATAATTATATTTATATCTCTATATATCTATATAGAGAGAGACTCCTGCTTTTTTTTAAACAGGTGAAAACCTACTTTGAGACGTAAACAGAGGGTGTTCTGGCTAATAAAACCAAGCAGTGTGGTGGCTGCCTTTTAGGCAATACCTTAAATTAAATTGGGTGACAAGCACTCTTCTGGTTTCATCTCGCTGCACTACACTTATTAGAAGTCAAGCCCTATAATTTTGGTTCCCTTCACGGTGACCAGGACTGTACATAAAGAACATGCACAGTTGTATCTACACCCCCAAGGATGTGCAGAAAGGGCTCATTCTTAGCGATATTCATGGTGCACACCGCCCAGAATAGGCCATTTCTGTGCCAGGTATGGCCGGGGGTTCGACACCATCTGTGAACAGGAGGCCTATACAAATCAATGCCAGGCTGACGCTGTCGATTGGCTGTTCTCATGTAATCACTCAAGGAGTGGTTATATGCAGTTAGGGGCAGATGAGTTGCTATACATAGACCAGGGCCACTTACCGGTCCCTAGCCGCAGGTAATCGCTCCATATGAGATTACAGATGTACATCTATGAAGCCGGTCACTGATTTGTACAGGGTTTCTGTTCAGAGCTGATCGGAAACACTTGGCCATACCCTCTCTAAAGAAATATGTTCATTCTAAAGCCGTGAGAATGAGCCCTAAAACCATTTTAATTGCCAAACTGGTTCTTTAACCTGATGAAGCAAAAAGGGGGATTTCACCATGTCAGACAAGTGTGTTGCCACATCCCTATTGTATAACAAGAAAAGAGAACCCCCCTTCATTGGGACTTTGTAGGCAACAACCACACATAATTAGATTAGAGAATATATTTATTGTGTATACATAAAATAGTTTGATCATTTAGACATGAAATTATAATTTTTTTTTTTTAAAAAGACATATAAAAAAAATACATATTTCAGAATAAAAAAAACAAACAAACATGACAGGTTACATGGTTTGCATGACACGAAAAATTACTCTCCGGTACAAAGTGGTCTCCGGTAACTGACGCGTTTCTGGTTCAAGCACCTTCGTCAGGGGTATTCATAAGTGTATATGCAGTCATAATTTTGTCTTACTAAAAAATAGAAAAAACATATAGCAACAAGACAAGTGGACGACAACCTGATGAAGAGACCCTCACACCAGGGCCTAGATCTTCTGTTGATGGACATTGAAGGATTGTCAATGTCAGACACATGTCATGTATCCCACATCCACTCGGTATTGGCAGGTTGCTTACAAGCTCATTTAGCCAGCCGTGTGTTTATGGATTGTACGGAGAGACCAACACACAGCAGGGAACTCACATAAACCTGGGGAAAATCTACACTCCATGTGTATAGGCAGGGAACCTACACAGGACTCCATCAGTACAATTTTATCATGCTAGTTCCTGGTCTATAATGGTTTTCTCTCTTCCGTCTCCTAGGGATATAACAAAGCTGTGGACTGGTGGGCGCTCGGTGTCCTGATTTATGAGATGGCTGCAGGTTATCCTCCATTCTTTGCAGATCAGCCCATTCAGATCTATGAAAAGATTGTATCTGGGAAGGTACATGATTCATGTTTTGTTCTCTTAAAGCTAAACTCCAGGTCAGCAGTGACATTTACAGATAAAATGAAAAATGGGAGCTGTTTTAGCTGTCAAAGGATTTGTATTTCTGTCCATTCAGTCCTGAGTCTTGCATAGCTCTGCCACAGTGCAGCCAGGGGGATGACACAACTTAAAGTATATCTAAACCAAAAATGTAAAATATTGAATAATGCCAGTTCTTGGTTGTGGTGGCTGCATTCGTTTTTTTTTTTTTTTTTTTTTTTTTTTTACTTGCTTTTATTATATATGCACAAAAATGCATTCACAATGCAAAGTTGTGGGTATATCAAGTAGTTGACAGTATTCAAGGAATTCTATAAAAAGCAATGTTGTCACATCAGAGTTGTGTGCAATATCGCTTCCCCTAGCGCACATATATTACATTATAATTCATACACAAAAATGATCTGTATATAGAAAGCCACTACCAATTATAAATCCCACATGAAAATTTTTCAAAATGCCTTGTCCACCGATTAAGAGAAAGTGTTGGCAGCGCTAAACTTATATGTTCAATGTCATAGTCCCTATATAACTGTACACCAGATGAGTCTAAGGCCCCATTCAAACCCGAGCGTTTTGTAGCTGTGAAGCCTGAAGCTACAAAACGCTGGAGGGAAAAAAATCTATTATTCTCTATGGAGATGGTTCACATCTCCACTCCAAGTTGCCTGAAGCCCTACGCCTGAAGCTCAAACAAGTTCTGGACCCTTTTTTGTCGCTCGAATCGGGCAGATTTGTGAGTTTTTCTTTTTACATTGGTGACCTTTTGCCCTGCACAAAATCACGGCAAAACGCAGTAAAAACGCAACAAGATTGCGGTGAAACCGCTGCAAATTTGCGGTAAAATTGCACAATTTTATGCCTGAAAATGCTACGCTCAGGTGTGAATGGGGCCTAAGAGTTAATGAGATCTCTCATATAGAGCAGGGGAAGACGTTCAAAAGTGAGTCTCCCTTCCTATTCATGTTACACTCACCAGATCACAAAATGAAATTTGCCTTGGGGGGTAAAACCATCTTCTCACACCGCATCTAACAACTGTGCCTGGGAATCCTCTTCTCATCGGCAACTCCTGGTATACACTACACACTATGCACAGCAATCCAAGAGTTCGTTGGATATTGGGAGCTTCGCCCTTTGACAAAGTCTGACGAAACGCATTAGGTTGTGACCACGCAGCTATAGAGCCGGTCAACGAGTGTGTGGCTTAACCCGGGTCCATATCGATCAGCTGTTCTACGAGGGGGGAGAACTTCACACAGGGCCTGACTTATGATCTGATTGTATACATGCTTTTAAAGTTTTTAAATTTGTAAGTGCAATTGTTTGGGGGGGGGGGGTTACTGGGAAATAAATATAACACAGCTACTCTGAGACATTTGTTTTTAATGTTGGTCACGGCTGACGAGCGAAAGCTCCTAGTATCCAATGAACTCTTATGGGAGTGTATAGCTGTGCATAAAGGTGTAGTGTATACCTGGAGTTGTTGATGAGAAAAAGGCACAGTTAAATGGGGTGTGAGAAGGTGGTTTTACCCCAAGGTGAATTTCATTTTATGATCTGGTGAGTGTAACATCAATAGGTGATGGGATCTTTGGAGTACTTTTGAACATAGTTGGCAGTATTATCAAATGAAGTGGTATCGAGTCAAACTTCACAAGAAAAGTGCAGCATACACTCACCGGCCACTTTATTGGGTACACCTCTTCAATTGCTTGGTAACACAAATTGCTAATCAGCCAATCGTATTGCAGCAACTGAGTTCATTTAGGCATCTAGACGTGGTGAAGACTACTTGCAGAAGTTCAAACTGAGCATCAGAATGGGGAAGAAAGGGGATTTAAGTGACTTTGAATGTGGCATGGTTGTTGTTGCCAGACGGGCTAATCATAGAATTTCAAAAGCTTCTGATTTACTGGGACAGCGAGCGGCAGTTGTGTGAACGAAAATGCCTTGTTGCTGTCAGAGGAGAATGGGCAGACCCAAGATGATCTCTAGATGATAGAGAGGCAACAGTAACAAAAACCATTCGTTACAACCAAGGTATGCAGAATACCATCTCTGAACACACAACACATCGAACCTTGAAGAAGATGGGCTACAGAAGCAGACCACATCGGTTGCCACTCCTGTCAGCTAAGAAGAGGAAACTGAGGCTACAATTCGCACAGACTCACTAATTTTAGAAATTCAGAAAAACGTTGCCTGGTCTGATGAGTCTCGATTTCAGATGCGACATTCAGATGGTCGGGTCAGAATTTGGCGTAAACCACATGGATCCATCCTGCCTTGTATCAACGGTTCAGGCTGGTGGTGTAATGGTGTGGGGGATATTTTCTTGGCACACTTTGGGCCTCCCTGAGTATTGTTGCTGACCATGTCCAGCCCTTTATGACTACAGTGTACCCATTTCTGATGGCTCCTTCCAGCAGGATAATTCACCATGTCACAAAGGTCACATCTCACCACTGGTTTCTTGAACATGACAATGAGATCACTGTACTCCAATGGCCTCCACAGTCACCAGATCTCAATACAATAGAGCACCTTTGGGATGTGATGGAACCGAAACTCCCATCACAATGTCAGCCAGCAGTCGGCTACAGGGACAGAAGTGGAACTTCCGCTTTTTCGGAATCCCCTCCGGTGTCGCATTTGGCACCTTTCAGGGGGGAGCATATACCTGTATAATCCAGGTATTTGCTCCTACTACCGGGCATGGATAGCCGCAGTATCCGTGGATATCTATGCCATGTCCGGCACCTCCTCTAACCCCCCCCCCCCCGCTGTCTTCTCTGGGAGACGCACAGGTCCCTAAAGACAGCAGGGACCAGTGGGATCGCACAGCGCGACTCGTGCATGCGCAGTAGGGAACCAGGCTGTGAAGCCGCAAGGCTTCACTTCCTGATTCCCTTACCGAAGTTGGCGGTGCCTCCACCTGAGAGCCGAGGAACAGATCGGCTTTGGGTGCTGACATCGCGGGCGCCCTGGACAGGTAAGTGTCCATGTTTTTAAAAGTCAGCAGCTGCAGTATTTGTAGCTGCTGACTTTTAAAAAAAAAAAAAAATTATAATTTGGCAGAACTCTGCTTTAAAGTAGAATTCTAGGATAAACCAACTAATCTTAAAAAATACTCCTTCTCCCCTCCTAACACTTACTAACCTGTGTAAAAAAGATTTCTATACTTGCCTATTTTTATGCCACTCTGATCTGGTCATTAGATCCGGCTCTCTTCCACAGCAGGAGAGGTTAGGGAGCGCCAATGATGAATGGGCCATAGTAACCCTATGGCTGGGCATTGCGCCCTCTCCTCCGTCCCTGTAGCCGACTGCTGGCTGACATGCGGGAGATCACGTGACCAGACCGGTGCGTCATTAAAATAGGCGAGTATATGAATATTTCTTGGGTTAGCAAGCACAGGTGTTTGGAGTGGGGCGGGAGTATTTTTAAGATCAGGTAGGGTTACCTGGAATTTTTACATATTATGCATGTACTAAAAATGACCTGTTGATCCTGTCAGCAATCCAGTGTCCATGTAATTTCTTGTGCAATGAACTGAAATCTCTCACACAGTGTTATCAGCTTTTACCAGCTCTCTTCTGCAAACTACAATACACCACCTCCTTTGTTATGGCGGTAAAGGAAAAGGGATGTGTTTGTATTTCAAATAAGAGCTGGCTATGGCTCCTCTTTAGATACTGTATAGTTTGTTGTCATTGTAGGACACGAAGTGTATTACTGGCAGGATCATCAGGTAAAATGAAAGGAAAAAATATTCTGGAAAAAAAAAGAATGCAGCCACCCAAGGAATGGCAACCCTGCAATACATTAAAATGTTGTTGTTTATTTGTGATGAACTTTAGGGAGTTCAATGGGGTCTTTTCCCATCTCCTAACCTAACTAGACCAGTGATGGCGAACCTTGGCACCCCAGATGTTCTGGAACTACATTTCCCATGATGCTCCACCACACTGCAGAGTGCATGAGCATCATAGGAAATGTAGTTCCAAAACATCTGGGGTGCCAAGGTTTGCCATCACTGGACTAGACAGTTAAAGAGCATCAGCGGAGTGATGAGGTCATCCCTCTGCTCACTGGCCTGTCCTCCTGTTAGCATAGTTCTTGGCAATACTGTTGCTTGCCTCCAGACTGATGGACCCCCACTTTTAGTTCTGCAATGTAGGGCACTGTAATAAACCCATACTAGTTTAAATTGGGTATTACGCTGGTTGCATTTAAAAAAAAAAATAAAAAAAAATGTAATGATTTATTATTGAATACAGAGCTGTATTTGTTAGCGTCTGCCTAGAGTTTAGCTTGAATTGTATCCCCTCCCCAAGGCTTACCATTGTCCCTCACTGAACTCTGTTACTTCTACAGGTACGCTTCCCTTCTCACTTCAGCTCTGATCTGAAGGATCTTCTCAGAAACCTTTTGCAGGTTGACCTTACCAAACGATTTGGGAATCTGAAGAATGGCGTGAGTGATATCAAGGGCCATAAATGGTTCAGCACCACGGACTGGATTGCAGTCTATCAAAAGAAGGTATGTGACAAGAGACAAGGAAATTGGGAGAACGTGAATATTAAAGGGGAAGCTGAAGGATGAATTTGTTAACAAAAAAATGAATTGTTACCCTACCATCTAGCTACAGAGTAAACCATATTTTTCTTAGTACACGCTGAGCCCTGCTCACAAGAGCTTACAATCTATTGCATACACATTTTGTACAAATTTCAGAATTCCCAGGCAACAGCCAATTTTGTCCTTGTAAACAGGTGTAAGTGATCTCTGACATTTTGTCTCCTCGGTACAATTGTAAGTAATACATTCTATGGCCAAATGTTTGAGGACACCTATCACACCTATATGAGATTGTTGGTAATCCTATTCCAAAACCATGGACATGGTGTGCAGCTATAGCAGCCTCCGCTCTTTTGGGGACACTTTCCAAAAGATTTTGGAGTGAATTTGTAGTCCTTCAGCCAAAAGAGAATTTGAGAGGTCGTGTACTGATTTTGGACGAGAAGATCTTGGCTTGCAGTTGGCAATACAATTGATCTAAATGGAGGTCGTGGTGTTGGAGGACCATTCAGGTTCCTCTAAGACAAAACTTATCAAATGATGTCTTTATAGAGCTGACTTTGGGCACAGAGCACAGTCATGCTAGAACAGTAAAGGACCTTCTGTGTTGGCCACAAGTTTGAAAGCACACAGTCCAAAACAGGGATGAGCAACCTTTTGAGAGGGAGAGATCTACCTGAACAACATATAGGAGATCAAAGATCACTAGGGTTCAGCACCTCAGCTGCACAGAATGAATGAACAGGAAGAGCTCTGCACAGTCTCCCTGTTCACTCACAAACTGAATTATAGTAAACAGTTTGCTATACTTCAGTTATGATTGAACAAAGTGAGTAGTAACAATTGTTCCTCCACACTTTGTCCTGAAAGAATCCTTGCAGCAGCCATCAGGAGAGGTGGGGAAGCTGGCAGCGCTGCAGGGGAGAGAGCACACGGTGGGGACGGGCAGAAGAAGGAAGGGGAACCTGCACAGGAGGGGTGGCATTTACTGCAACTGATCCCCTCTGTTTACCTCCTGCAACAGATGAATGCTGGTAGGAGGGAGAGAAGGAGAAGCCAGCTTTCAGCTGCTGCTGGGGGTAATTGGAGGGGGATCGGTTCCAGCAAATGCTGCCCCCGTCACCCCTCCTGCCCATGTACCAAGGGTCGGCAAAGAAGGCACACATTCTACCGGTCACCTATCCGCGATCGACTGGTTTCTGACCCCCAGTCTAAAATGTCTTTGCTGTAGCAATTAACAGTATGCTTTACTGAGAACCTGATTTCCACATACTTTTGGCTACATAATAGGTGTGATGATTAGGTTTGCGTCCATAAAAATTCAACCATGTACTGTATTGTATTGTATTTTCCTTATGGGAAAACATTGTGGAGCCTGTCTGATCACAAGATGATGCAGACGGGACATTTCTGATGACTTCAGCATGGACATGCTGCTGAGAGAACTTGCACCTATGCATAGGAAGACCTTTAAATACTGCTGGCTAAACTGAAGTGGGATTTGATAGTTATAATATTATATCTGATCTTCCATGTTTTAGTCCTTTGATTTTAAACCAATTTTGTCTGTGTTTTAGGTGGAGGCACCCTTCATACCCAAATGCAAAGGGCCGGGTGACACAAGTAATTTTGATGATTATGAAGAGGAAGAGATCAGAATCTCCATTACAGATAAATGCGCCAAAGAATTCTCAGAGTTCTGAAGAGCGCCCTGATAGCAGGAGCCATTACTCAAGACTTCCCGCGATCAAGTGAGACCGATGGAGAGAACGCCACTGATCGGCACACAAACTTCTCCTTCCCTTTCACACTCCCCACCTCTCTAGCTTTTTATTAGTGGTGCAGATTCAACTTGGAGGCCATCTTATTTTATCCTGGATCTGGTGGTGCTGGTTTCGATTGGTCCTGGAGAAATCTCCATTCTCTGTCATACCCCACCTCGCTCACAGTTTTGCTTCTCTCCTTGACAGATCTGAGGGGCCAAGAGTTATTTAAATGTGAGTGGTTCCTCTAGGGTGGAGCCAGAACCTTTGGGGCAGGCCCATATCCCTCAGGAGTTGGGGCCTGATGTTATTATAATTTTTTTTTTTTTTTTTTTTTTTTTTTTTTTTAACCATTTTCATTCGAAGAGCTTGGCTACTGGTTTTAATCATTTAGTTTACATAGTTTATTAATAATGAACTGTTTTAATCTGAATTCTTTCCCCACCAATCACTGTCCTGTTTCCCAGCTTTCCCTATCCTAGAATGACTTTTAAACTGAAAGTGCCAGTTTTTATCCCCACCTTACACCACTGTTTAGTTCACGTAGCACATTTTTGCCTCTGTATTAACCACTTCTCCCATCATCAATGCCATCGTCTTTGTCTAGTAGGTCCTTTATTGGTGTTTATACACAAAACCAGAATAATGGGAGGGGGGGGGGTTATTTAAAGTAAGTTATTTACCAGTTCTCAGCATTATTTTCTGAAAGGGAAGTGGTGGCCATTGGACTGCTTCTGTGGCTTTTGCCATCCCTGTTGTCTTTTGAGTGCCATTTTACTGGTGAGCCCGTCATATCAAGTCAAGAGGGACTTGATATACTTCAGCTGCAGTTGTAGCTTAACTTGAAAGATTTGGGAATTGATGACAATACAGCAGTCGTGGTATCTCAAAGTACCAGCATATGTTTTTGGCTCTAGTGAGGCTTCTTTGTCTAGGACAAAGTCAGTTGATGTGGTCCTTCATTCTGTTCAAAGGCTTGATTTAGCTCTGTTTTAAAATATGTAGTAAGCCTAGAATTTATTTATTTTTTTCTGCCCAGAAGTAGGTTCTGTCCTGTTTACCTGTACCATTCAACGAACCTTTCAGTTAATGGGAGTTTTTTTTTTTTGTTTTTTTTTTTTTTAAATGAATACTGGGCACCTTGAAGGTCTCTTCCAGTCCATGTTGCACTACAGGTATTGTCTTTTTTCAAATGAGTGGATACTCTTGTGGATTTTGTTCAATGTTACAAAAAAAATAAAAAAAATGGGCAGTATATATAAATATATATGTGTTTATCTCCAGCATCAACATTGCTATCCTATTGTCTTGGCTTGGAGACCTCAAACTGCCCCTTTTTATGGGGGTTCATACCTTTTTGATGGAATCATGTTTCCAGTAGAGCACAATTTTGAAGTTGATGTCATAGGAAGGTTTTTGGTAGCTGGAAAGACGGGACCGTAAAGCTCTCTGCTTTAGTAATTTGGGTACAGACTCTGAATAGCATCCCAAAATCAATTTTGGGGATCTCAAATTGGCAGATACGCCCTTAATTTTAATGGCCTGTTTCCAAAGGCACTCCCTGTGGTCCTAGAACAATGGCATGTTGACAGGCTGTTTTGAACAAAATGGCACACGGGGGCTTCTATGGTTAAAACAAACAAGCACTTCTATTGAGTGTAATACAATCAATAATGGCAGATCCACAGAACATTAGGTGAAATGGGTCTTTGGTAATTTTTGACTTCAATAATTATAACCATGCCCCCATGATCCACATACTAGAGTCCTGGGACAATCTCTCTGATTTATTACATAATAATGTACATTCTACGGAGCTAAATACTAGTTCGGAAGTAATACCAAGTCCCCAGCTGTGCTGTGGCTTTAAAGACTTAAGTTGGGAGGGTCAATTTTGGAAAGGACCATTTTTAATCCAGCATGAGGGTGATAAAACACGAAAGGTAGGCTTTTCCAAATATTTGTCATGAGGGGTTGGCATATTAGACGTGGTGAGGGAAGTGGGATAATTTGGGGGCAGATCTGTGAATTTCAATTGCGTTTTCACTTAAATTCTATATATATATATACATATATATGTGTATATATGCACACACACAAACACACATTCACTTCTTACATGTGTTATACTGTAAACATTTGAGAAAAAAAATACCAATAAAGTTTTGTTTAAAAAAAAACAAAATGTGGAATGTTTTTTTCTGTACCTCCTGGTATGTTATTATGTGTCAAGCATACCAAACATTCTCTCTCTCCAGCTTATTAAATGATCTATCTAGCTACAACCCCAATTCCAAAAAAGTCGGGACTCTGTGTAAAATCTAAAAAAATAGAATGCAATGATTTGCAAGTTTCATAAACCCATATTTTATTCACAATAGAAAACATATCAAATGTTGAAACTGAGAAAATGTGCCATTTTAGGAGACAAAAAGGTAACTTTGAATGTGATGGCAGCAACTCGTCTCCAAAAATTTGGAACGGGGCAACAAAAAGCTGGCAAAATAAGTGCTACAAGAGCTGGAAGAACATTTTGCAACTAGTTAGGTTAATTGGCAACAGGTCAGTAACAAGATTGGGTAAAAAATAAAAGCATGTTAGAGAGTCGGAAATCTCTGTGCGCAGACCAAAACACAATATTGGATGCCTGTGATCTTTGGGCCTTCAGTCAGCATGATTCTATGATGGACGTCACTACTTCCAAAAATCACTGTCTGTGAACACAGTTCGCTTTGCCATCCGAAATGTAAGTTAACCACTTCGCGCCCGCGCTATAGCCGAAGGACGGCTTCAGCGCGGACGCTCCCTGCCGTGTGGACGTCCCTGGACCTCCTACTGTTTACTTCCCTAATGCGCACTCCTGAGAGCACGCATCGGGGAAGTTCTGTGCTGGCCGTGTCCGTCGGACACAGCCAATCACAGATCGCTGTAAACGGCCAATCACAGCGGCCGTTTACAGCGCGATCGGCATGTCCAATGAGAGATGATCTCATCAGTAAACATCCTCACAACGTGTGAGGAGTGAGAGATAAACGGCGCTGCAGCCGTGAGTACAACAAAAAAAAATGTGCCACCTGTCCCCGCTGCCACCTGTCCCCAGTGCCATCTGTCATCAGTGCCATATCAGTGTCACATGTCATCAGTGCCACATATTAGTGCCATCTGTCACCAGTGCCACGCATCAGTGCCATCTGTTATCAGTGTCACGTGTCATCAGTGCCATCTGTCATCAGTGTAACGTGTCATCAGTGCCACGTATCGGTGCCATCTGTCATCAGTGCCACATGATATCAGTGCCACGTATAAGTGCCATCGGTCACCAGTGCCACATATTAGTGCCATCTGTCAGTGCCCCGTATTAGTGCCATCTGTCATCAGTGTCACGTGTCATCAGTGCCCCGTATTAGTGCCATCTGTCATCAGTGTCGTCAGTGCCACATATCGGTGCCACCTCTCATCAGTGCCACGTCAGTGTCACGTGTCATTGTCCTGGTGCTCCAGGGCCTTCAAAAGTGTAATAGAGTTAGATGTGTCATTTATGCTCCTAGAACACGTGATGGCGCGCCCTGCATTTTGGGCCTCTCTAAGTGGCCAGGCTGTGTAAAAGTCCCACACATGTGGTATCGTAATACTCAGGAGGAGTAGCAGAATTTATTTTGGGGTGTCATTTGTGGTATACACATGCCATGTGAGAGAAATAACCTATTACAATGACAATTTTGTGGAAAAAATAATTCATTTTGCAAAGAATTGTGGGAAAAAAATTACAACATCAAAAAGCTCACCATGCCTCTTACTAAATACCTTGAAATGTCTACTTTCAAAAAAAAGGGGTCATTTGGGGGGTATTTGTACTTTCCTGGCTTGTTCGGGTCACAAGAAATGAGATAGGCCACCAGTGCATCAGATGTGATCAATTTTGTATGATTCGCACCACAGCTTGTAGAGTCTGTAACTTTCACAAAGGCCAAATAATATCCACTAATTTGGGTTATTTTTACCAAAGATATGTAGCAGTATAAATTGTGGCCAAAATTTATGAAGAAAAATTAATCATTTGCTAAATTTTATCACAGAAACGAATAAAATTTTGTTTTTTTTTCAAAATTTTCAGTCTTTTTTCATTTATAGCGCCAAAAATAAAAAACCCAGAGGCGATCAAATACCACCAAAAGAAAGCTCCATTTTTGGGGAAAAAAAGGACAAAAAATGAATTTGGGTACAGTATTGCATGACTGAGTAATTGTCATTCAAAGTGTGAGAGCACCGAAAGCTGAAAATTGGTCTGGGCAGGAAGGAGGTTTAAGTGCCCTGTAAGCAAGTGGTTAAGACTCTATCATGGAAACATGATCCAGAAATGCCCTTGTTCTCTGGGTTACAGCTCATTTAAAATGGTCTGTTGCAAAGTGGAAAACTGTTCTGTGGTCAGACGAATTGAAATTTGACATTCGTTTTGGCAACTGTGGGCACCGCATCCTCCGGACTAAAGAGGAGGGGGATCTTTTCAGCTTGTTATCAGCGCTCAGTTCAAAAGCCTGTATCTCTGATGGTATGGGGGGTGCATTGGTGTGTATGGAAAGGGCAGCTTGCACATCTGGAAAGGCACCATCAGTGCTGAAAGATAGATCCAGATTTTAGAGCAGCTGCTCAGGCAAGAATAGGACAACATTCCTCTCACAAACTCAGGTAATTGTTCTCCTCAGTTCCTAGCCATTTACAGAGTGTTGTACACTGCTACAGTGTGGTAAACATGGCCCCGTCACAATTTTTGAGACCTGTTGCCATCAATTTTAAAATTACCTTATTTTTTTCTGAAAATATTTTCTCATTTTAACCACCTCAATACAGGGCACTTAAACTCCCTTCCTGTCCAGGCCATTTTTCAGCTTTCAGCGCTGTCACACTTAACTGTAACTATGTGACATTTTTATCATTTTCTTCACACATGGAGCTTCCTTTTGGTGGTATTTAATCACTGCTGTTTTTTTTTAATTTTTACAAAGAAAAAACTAAAATTTTGAAGAAAAAAAAAAGGGGGTTTCTTAGTTTGTCTGTAAATTTTGTAAATAGGTAAATTTTTCTCCTTCACTGAAGTGTGCTGGTGAGGAGGCACTAATATGTGGCACTTATAGCCACTGATAGGTGGCATTGATGGGCAGCACTGACTGGCATCACTGATGGGTACCGATTGCTTGCACTGATTTCTGTCACTATATTGTAATCGGGGCAATGATGATCAGTGCCCTAATTACATGTGTAGATGTCTCCCTGCGAGGAGATGCCGCTGATCGGCTCTCCTCGCCAAGCACTCTGTCAATGTGAGGCGATGAGAGCTGATTACCGGCATCTCTGTGTTTTACATGTGACCAGTTGTGATTGGACATAGCCAATCACATCGTTAAAGAGCTGCGGCTCTTTACAGAGATCGGGGTCGCACCGTGTCCTAGCAACACGGCATGGCTGCGATCGCTGTGCTGCGCGGGAGAGTGACTGTTCTGGCCTGATGTCATATGATGTCACCCCAGACCGAGAGCCGCACCACCCCTTCGTCATTTGACAGGCGGGCGGCAAGTGGTTAAACAATTGATATGTTTTCAATTGTGAATAAAATATGGATTTATGAGATTTGCAAATCATTGCATTCTCTTTTTATGTGGATTTTTCACAGCGTCCCAACTTTTTAGGAATCAGGGTTGTATGTGTGAATGCAGGTGGACTGAAACATCCTTCCAGCTTCTATTCAATGGGAGCATTAGCACTGGGATTTTGCTGCTTGGGGTCCTAGCTTTGTTGCCTACACCAACATTTCCTTCTCTTTTAAGTAGAGATCACAGTATTCTCCCTGAAAACTTCCTCATCTGCACATAAACTAGCAACACTACACCACCACAAGATGGAACTGTGGTTGTATAGATAATGGTAAAAAGTGCCACGTCCTATTAACTAGATTGAATTTATTTGAGAGGAATCATGGACTTTACAGGCACCAATGTATTAAACAATTTTTATTGATAACAAATATTAAATGACTTAAACATATAAAATAGAGACTTGTATAGACGGTAATCCGCACATCCAACTTTAGCCACTGGGCCCGGGTCAATAGGTTTAATGACCACTGGGGGTTCCCTGAACAGAGTGGGAGCAGAATACTACTTTTAGAGGTACAAACTCGACATGTTTCACGACATGACGCTTCTTCTGGAGCTTATCAATAGTTTTCACAGAGAGTAATGCCGCGTACACACGATCGGACATTCCGACAACAAAATCCCATGTTTTTTTTTTTTACAACGAATGTTGGCTCAAACTTGTCTTGCATACACATGGTCGCTCAAAGTTGGTCAGAAATTCCGAATGCAAAGAACGCAGTGACATACAACACGTACGACGAGCCGAGAAAAATTAAGTTCAAAAGCCAGTGCTGCTCTTCTGCTTGATTCCAAACATGCGGGGCACTGTGCGTCAAATTGTCTACACATGAATGGAATTTTACCCAAACAAATTTTGTTGTCGGAAAAATTGAGAACCAGATCTCAAATTTTGTGCGACGGAAATTCTGATGGAAACGGCCAGAATTTCCGACAACAAGCTCCGATCACACATTTGCCGTCGGAAAGTCCGACCGTGTGTACGCAGCATAAGTGTATGTATATAAAAAGGCCATGAGGTTTAATTCCTCTGTGTAGGTAGTTTAGCATACAAGGGGAGCCAAAAGGCTTGTAGCCGGCTCACAAAGTTAGAATGTCATCTTGACAAACACAGTAAATACATACCATGTAATCATTGCATAGAGAAGATAAAGCTCACACAGGCTATTGTAATGTTAATAGACAGCACTGGTCAATGGTAATTTGAATTCCTACAGGTGTCTTGGGTATAATTGAGTGTCTCACTCCCAATCATGTTGCTGACACAGGATTTATGGCTGGGAGGTAAGGTCTGCTGGTGGAGAGGTGTCTATCGGTTTTATTTTTTTTATTTTTATTTTTTAATATACATACACTTCCTCTCCTGTGAAAATATTGATAAGCTCCTGAAGAAGCGTTATATTGCGAAACATGTTGAGCTTGTACCTCTAAAAATAGTATTCTGCTCCCACTCTGTTCAGAGAACCCCAAGTGGTCATGAAACCCATTGACCCGGGCCCACCAGCTAGAGTTGGATGTGCTGATTACCGCCTACAGTATCTCACAAAAGTGAGTACACCCCTCACATTTTTGTAAATAATTTTATTCTATCTTTTGATGTGACAACACTTAAGAAATGACACTGCTACAATGTAAAGTAAAGTGAGTGTATAACAGTGTAAATTTGCTGTCCCCTCAAAATAACTCAACACACAGCCATTTAATGTGTAAACCGCTGGCAACAAAAGTGAGTACACCCCTAAGTGAAAATGTCCAAATTGCGCCCAGTAAGCCATTTTCCCTCCACGGTGTCATGGGACTTGATAGTGTTACAAGGTCTCGGGTGTGAATGGGGAGTAGGTGTGTTAAATTTGGTGTTATCGCTCTCACGCTCTCATACTGGTCATTGGAAGTTCAACATGGCACCTCATGGTAAAGAACTCTCGGAGGATCTAAAAAAAAGAATTGTTGCTCTACATAAAGATGACCTAGGCTATAAGAAGGTTGCCAAGACCCTAAAACAGCTGCAGCATGGTGGCCAAGACCATAAAGAGATTTAATAGGGCAGATTCCACTCAGAACAGGCCTCACCATGATCAACCAAAGAAGATGAGTGCACATGCTCAGTGTCATATCCAGAGGTTGTCTTTGGGAAATAGACGTATGAGTGCTGCCAGCATTGCTGCAGAGGTTGAAGGGGCGGGAGGTCAGCCTGTCAGTGATCAGACCATACGCCACACACTGCATCAAATTTGGTCTGCATGGTTGTCCCAGAAGGAAGCCTCTTCTAAAGATGATGCACAAGAAAGTCTGCAGATTACTGTAGACAAGCAGACTAAGGACATGGATTACTGGAACCATGTCCTGTGGTCTGATGAGACCAAGATAAACTTATTTGGTTCAGATAGTGTCAAGCGTGTGTGGCGGCAACGAGGTGAGGAGTACAAAGACAAGTGTGTCTTGCTTACAGTCAAGCATGGTGGTGGGAGTGTCATGGTCTTGGGCTGCATGAGTGCTGCCGGTGTTTTTTCGATATGTACCCGCCGTCGAAAAGTGCCCACGCATGCGTAGAACGGAACGGCACTCCATCTGATTTCCCGATCAGCTGGAGTGATGTCACCATATTGCATGTGCACATCTTAAGAGCCTTTTTTTTTTAAGGGAGATTACATTTCTCTGGCACAATTTAATGCTATGCATACAGCGGAGGGACACTGTATTTGTCATATTGTGCCTCACTGTTGCGTCGTGGGTTTACAGCAAGGCACAATCTGACATCTACGGCGTCCCTCTGCTCTTTGCAAAGCTTTCAATTGTGCCTGTGAAATGATATCGCCCGTCGACCTAACCCTCTTATGATATGCGCTATGGTGACATCACTACAGCTAATCAGCTGGAGTACCCTTCCGTTTTGCGCATGCGTGGGCGCTTTTCGATGGAGGGCACATATCGACAGAACACCGCCACTGGGGAGTTACAGTTCATTGAAGGAACCATGAATGCCAACATGTAATGTGACATACTGAAACAGCGCATGATCCCCTCCCTTCAGAGACTGGGCCGTATTCCAACATAACGACCCCAAACACACCTCCAAAATGACCACTGCCTTGCTGAAGAAGCTGAGGGTAAAGGTGATGGACTGGCCAAGGATTTTTTCAGGCCTAAACCCCATTGAGCATCTGTGGGGCATCCTCAAACGGAAGAAGGAGGAGCGCAAGGTCTTTAACATCCACCAGCTCTGTGATGTCATCATGGAGGAGTGGAAGAGGACTCCAGTGGCATCCTGTGAAGCTCTGGTGAACTCCATGCCCAAGAGGGTTAAGGCAGAGCTGGAAAATAATGGTGTCCACACAAAATATTGACACTTTGGGCCCAATTTGGACATTTTCACTTTTGTAGGGGTGTACTCACTTTTGTTGCCAGCGGTTTAGACACATTAATGGCTGTGTGTTGAGATTTTTTGAGGGGGACAGCAAATTTACACGTTAAGGGTGAGCGTCTACATCCTGAATGGTAATCATGGCTCTGAAATGTCATGAAATTACTTTTTTTTTTTTATTTTTTTATCCTACCTAAAACACACTGACACCGATTTAAAAAATGCTTTTTCAAAAAAAAAATAAAATAAAAAATTCTGCCCAAAATATCCTGGCCATGATCTTTGATCCAAACACTGACCTAGATCACACTTTGATCTAGATATTTTTTTATTATTTATTTTTTTACACACATTTTGTTTTTTCTCTCTGCAAGGAAAAAGGGTGATACAATTTATCTCTCCCCTCCGTTCACAGAGAGAAAACACGGGGCGGGCTTCAGTGACTGATCACTGGGATAGCCAATCGGAGGCTATCTCAGCGACCAGGTGACCTGGAATGGGGAGATTCACATCCTGATAGTTAGTACGGGACCCTGGCGCTGAGACACTGGCGCTCCCAGCACAAAGACAGATACGCATATATGCGGCCCCATGGAAAAAAAAATAAAAAATCACAGTCCAGTGAGGCCCCATATGTGTTCTGTCGGCGTGAAGGGGTTAAGATGAAACTATGCCTATAAAGATAAACTAGGGGGCATATATTTAAATTGGTGAGTGTGACATTCAATGCAAGTGAATCACTGTAATTTGAAACATTCACTACGAAGCTTCACCTGCAGTGAATGTCACATTAACTGCTTTATAAATATTCCCCTTGAACTTTATTAACTAAAAAATATAGGTGCACAAAAGGCATTGTCTACATTCAGGGCCGGTGCCGGTGCATATTGGTACCCCCTCCCTCACCACCCATTGATGGCTGCAGAACCTGGGATACATAGCATGTTGCAGTGTTGTCAGAGAGGTATAACAAAAGGCAAAAAACATATTTCTCCATTTACATGCAGGTCAGGTTAAAATAACCCAGTACAGAGTTCCCCCTTACAGTTTTAGGGGGAACTCTGTGGACCATGATGTAAAGGAGAATTCTGAGGTAAAAAAGAGACAACTAGAGACTGCCTACATGGTACAAGTGACGACCAGAGACTGCCTACATGGTACAAGTGATGACCGCCTACATGGCACAAGAGACGGCCAGAGACTGCCTATATGGCACAAGGGACGGCCAGAGACTGCCTATATGGCACAAGGGACGGCCAGAGACTGCCTATATGGCACAAGGGACGGCCAGAGACTGCCTATATGGCACAAGGGACGGCCAGAGACTGCCTATATGGCACAAGGGACGGCCATAGACTGCCTACATGGCACAAGGGACGGCCAGAGACTGCCTACATGGCACAAGGGACGGCCAGAGACTGCTTACATGGCACAAGGGACGGCCAGAGACTGCCTACATGGCACAAGGGACGACCAGAGACTGCCTACATGGCACAAGGGACGGCCAGAGACTGCCTACATGGCACAAGGGATGGCCAGAGGCTGCCTACATGGCACAAGGGACGGCCAGAGACTGCCTACATGGCACAAGGGAAGACCAGAGACTGCCTACATGGCACAAGGGAAGGCCAGAGACTGCCTACATGGCACAAGGGATGGCCAGAGACTGCCTACATGGCACAAGGGACGACCAGAGACTGCCTACATGGCACAAAGGACGACCAGAGACTGCCTACATGGCACAAGGGACGGCCAGAGACTGCCTACATGGCACAAGGGACCGCCAGAGGCTGCTGGTATGGCACAAGGGATGGCCAGAAGCTGCTGGTATGGCACAAGACGACCAGAGACTGCCTACATGGCACAAGGGATGACCAGAGGCTGCTGGTATGGCACAAGGGATGACCAGAGGCTGCTGGTATGGCACAAGGGACAGCCAGAGGCTGCTGGTATGGCACAAGGGACAGCCAGAGGCTGCTGGTATGGCACAAGGGATGGCCAGAGGCTGCTGGTATGGCACAAGGGATGGCCAGAGGCTGCAGGTATGGCACAAGGGACGGCTCCCATTCAATATGATCCCATTGCTGTGACCTGGATAAAGGATGCCAGCAATGGATGCTCAGCACAGATCACAATGCCGATCTACCATTCATAGTGATGTCTTAGTTCTTGCAGGGTATTGCTGTGTCCTAGCCGTTAGATGACACAGATCATGCCCGGCTCCCATTGACAGTGACAATCCATCCATAGCCATCACTCTGTGTGTAATGAATCTACGGTATATAATATATGAGTTTCACGTTTTTAATTGAATTACTGAAATAAATTCACTTTTTTGATGGTGTTCAAATTTTTTTAGATGCACCTATATAGGAATAGTTATCATTGGAAAACATGGGGAACGACTTGTCATGCAACTTTGATATACTTCGATTTGTGAACAACTGTTTCCAAGGATGAAGCACACGAAGGGCAAACTTAGAACAAAAATATCTGATGAGCACCTTGAGAATTAATTTAGAATTGCTACTACATTCATCAAACCAAAAATTGATGCGTTCATTTATTAAAAACAGTGCCAAATATCACACTAGCGGGGCTCAAAATTTCAAGTCCTGAGCTACTAGCCAGGCATTAAAGTGGAGTTCCACCCACTTTTACAACTCTTCAGCATCCCTCACTAAACTGTGCACTGTAAACAAATTGGATATTTTTTTTATTTTTTTTTCAGCACAGACTGTATATCTGCTGTATTCATTTTTCCACTTCCTCCTCCCTGGCCGCGGCCCATCGCATCATTTCCTGTTTGCAATGCCTCCTGGGAAGGGGCAGCAACTTCCTCTGACACTGCCGTTGCTATGGAAACCTGACCTGAAACCTATTACACTGCTTATGCTGCACTGAGCATGTACGAGATCTGCAAGGATGAGATCCAGGAAGAAATACAGTCTGGCTTCAGATGCCCACACTTAAGATGACCACGGCCTGCTGCAAGTTTATAAAATAACAAACTACTGCTAAAAACTAACAAAACAGACCTTAGTTTACAGACTAACTTTACTAGAATACATTAAGCTTGTGTATTATAGGGGTATTTTTATTTAAAAAGTATAATTTCGGCTGGAACACCGCTTTAAGGGTTACTTGCCACCTCTTCCTCTACGCTATAATGATCCGGCCACCCTCTCTGTTCCATCACACTCTTTTTCTCTGGGAAAACGGCTCCCATTTATCCCCTGACGGGGGTGCTCACCCCCCCCCCCCTGGTCCCAGGCAGCCTAGCTCCTCGCCATACCTCATTTTCCCACTTGCAAAATGCGAGTAGGCGAGTGGAAAATTGGAGGGCTGACACTAGTTTTATGTTGCCCTATTTTACTTTTATAATAAAAATTATTATAAAAAAATGAAGTTTTATTGTTTGGAGAGGTACATTATATCAGTGTATCAGTGAGCGGTAACTTGTGATCTGCTCATCAGCTATCCTTATTGTTAGTTAATTTTATGTGTGACCCAAGACAATTCCTCTTCTTCCAATGTGGCCCACGAAGGGCAAAAGTGGGACACTCCTGCTCAAGATAAATGCCAGCTTGATTGGCTGGGGAGGGATCCTAAACACCCTGACTGCAGGACACTTTGTTGTTTTGTTGTTTTCAAACTTCAGTGTTGGAGAGATTTCCCACCACTTCCTGATCTGCCAGGAAGTGAGGGAATCTCCCTAATGGGTTGGCAGAAGAACCTGACAAGCGCCCTACTCTACTCTATCCAAATTAAATGACAATTTTGGGCTGAAGTTGGGCTTTTAAAGTATATTTACAAGCAGAACTTTTTTTAGGGTAGTTAGAGGTTAGAACCTCTGTCAAGTTTTTTTTGGCCATTTTCCCTGGTGGGAGCGTTCAACCTCTATTTGTACAGACCTTTGTTATTGGGACTAAAAGTGATGGTAAATCTAGGAGTTTACATTTGTCACTAGAACAGGTTGTGAAAGGAAATTCCCACACTTTCTGATAGTGTTGGGTGCTCTTCTGCCTCTTCCCACATGTTCCTATGAGCCAGTTAGGCTGCCTGGCATCCATTATAGACATGGGCCAATAATGACAAGAGGGAGGAGGTGAATAATCTTGTGACACTATCAAGAAGGGTTGAAATGTGCATATTATGACACCCCTGGATCTGAGACATTAAATAAGGTACAGTAGGTGCAAACACCAGTAGGGGCCTGCATTGTAGGGCTGTGAATTTTACAGTATGGATAGGGTTTCTAGAAGGTATGCTAAAGTGAAAACAATGCTAAGTGGTCATTTTAATAACCCTTATGTGCTATTAAGGGTAAAGTGCCCCGATCACGGCAGAAAAATACTCAATGTTGGAGCTTACAGGGAGGAATGCTGCCACCCCCTCCATCATGTGTTTGGGCCTAGCAATTGACAGCTAGGCCCAAGCTCTGCATTAGGGGTGAAGCCGTATGGTTGCCACCTCATCCCTTTAAAACCGAACACATATTAAGTACACAGGTTCTGTGGCTTATAAAGGTGGTAATTAAACTCACTTAGTGCCTTATCTGCAATAAATTAGCCTCAGAACTTGGTGATTCATATGTGTTTGGGTTTAAAGGGATGAGGTGGCAACCCTAGGTTAAGGTCACACGCTTCCACTTACCTAGACTGGGTATTTTGCAGCAGCTGTGGCAAGGGAGCACAGTGAAGGTAAATATAACTGGCAGAGGGGACCCCGTCAAAGAGAACCTGTCACTTTGCACTGAATATCAAAACAACAATCTCGATTGATTTGTTTTTTTTTTATAAATAATTTGGTCGTTTTTTTAAATATAGCACTCTACTATTAGCAGTCTGGCTGAATAATATGCTGAGTCCCTCCATTTTCTTTTATTATAATGCTCAGTCAATACATTTTCATTAACTCTGCACACCAGCTGACATTTCAAATCACGATAACAATGGGAATGACTGCTTAAAAATAAATTACTCAGTAATTTAGGAGCAGCAGCAGCAGGGACATTCTTCTTGGACACTTGTTTGGTAGGAAAGAGTGAACAACATGCAACCCAGGGGAATAATATTGGCAGGCTGTCTTGCTTTAACCCCTTCCACAGCATAGCAGTGGATAATGGGCGAAATGTGGTGCCCAGTGGCCAATAAAAAAATTAGGGGAGTCCTGGTGCGTTGTTCCAATTTCCTAATCACGGAGTCTTCAGAGACAGGGCGGCGCAACACAATACTAGTGGCTTTGGACCCGAAGAGCACTCCACAGCCAACTTAACCATTAGCACTGGTTAAATTAGCTTTGGAGCGCTTGCACAGAGGAACCTAGTGCATGAAGGTCACCTCTAGGCTCACCCTGTCCAAAAGGCAGACTGAGGATGACTGCAAGATAGCTGTGAGTTGGTGGGAAAACCATCTGCAGCTGTCCAAAGAAGAGTCTTGATTGCATAGAGAAGAACATTTCTGGGGAAAAAAACCACAGGTTACTCTTTAAAACAGCAGGGCTGAAGAAAAGATGTCCATCCTCCTAGGACACTAGAAAAACAACTCAAGGCATTTGGGTAACAGGAGGGGGTTATACCCATGGCTGGCCTACATTTTTTTTGTCATTGTGCCATCCTCCTGTAGGTGACAGAAACCCAGGGGCGGACTGACCATTCGGCCACTCGGGCACTTCCCGAGGGCCCCGGGCCACTGGGGGGGCCCATCAGGGTTGCCAGCCTCAGTAAAACCAGGGACAGTATGTAAAAATCTGTGTTTTTTTTACATCTGTTTCTGAAATGTCCCTTACCGACATCCTTTTGGTCTAAAAATCCAGAGCTTATAGCTGCCCCACCTCTCCAGTACCTTCTCAGCCAATAGAAACATGTCTGTGTACACTGTGTGATTGTATACTGTGTGTGTGTGTGTATATACTGTGTGGCCCCATAATCTCTGATTGCCTGGGGGCCCCATAATCTCCTATTGCCCGGGGGCCCCATGAGTTGTCAGTCCGCCCCTGCAGAAACCTCAAGGTTTAAGACTTACTGTGTCCCTCATTGGACTTTGTCAGTTTTAGGAACACTTGTATAGTTTATCCCCATTTTTATTTTTTCTCCTTGTTATTGGATAAGGGTTTCAATGTCTGCTTGTTTTATTTTGATTCCCATTCACTTTTCTTTTTTTCCACACAAGTACAATGGCCTTTTGTATCTTAACGGGACACACTAAGATGTTTAATAAGTATAAGCTTTTATTTGTAAAAACTGTTTTCATAATTGACATGAATTCACATGAACCTCAAAAAACCTTAAATAGTGCAAAGCTCCACACTCATACATTACTCACATATTGCACATTGATGCATACAGCTTGTTCCCGCTGTTCTATATGGTTTCACAGTGCACCTTGTAGGTGGAGCTCAAGCCCTGCATATTTGCTATGCTTCTTATAGGTGGAGCTCCTACCCTAAACATTCATTCATCACAATGCTCCGCAAGGGTGGGGCCTCTCAGTGGAACGTTTCCACCTCCACTACTGTCCAGTCGCCTTGTGAAGACACATCACCTTCAGGAGAAAAGCTGGTGACGGATGTGATGCTAGCACGTGATTCATCCAAGGGAGACAACAGTTCTGCCCACTTTCCCAGTTCAACCTGACCCTTGACTCCTCCCTTTAACCCTCCTTCTGAGGCAGCCAGGAACAAAGTTCTTCCAATTATATGCTCCACCAGCCCCAGTTCCGCCCCTCTGGGACTGCGCTCCTGAGGTCCTTGGTCGGTCTCGTAGATAGTGTATAACCCGTCTGCAGGAGAGGGAATAGGGATGGGTTCACCTAGAAAAAATGGTTGTGAAATCCAAACATCACTTGTAGTATTTTGTATGTGATTGTATTTGTAAAAATGGTAATGAAAGCTAAACATCGCTAGTAGTATTTTGTATGTGATTGTATTTGTAAAGAGCATTTTGTGTTATAGTATGCACTGCATTGTAAGTTCCTACAAGGTTGCCAGGCGCAAGGAGCTCTCTATCAAGCAATGCTGGAATAGGTCATTGATACGGGAGAATAGAAGAACTGAAGAAAGGTGCTGGGAAAGTTCACAAATCGTTGATCCAGGGCAGAACGGGATTCAATCGGATCAAATTATTCATCCCTGCCACCAGGAGAGCTATCTTTGTAAATGTCATCATCCCATGTGATGTGATATTGTTAAGTTTTGTTCTTTTTACTTCTGTATATTAGTAATTTGCAGCTTTTATGTTTAATAATCCATCTGCAGATCAAGTGATGTCATCTATTGCTCTGATTATATCAATGCTAATCTAAAACAGTTATGGCTAATCTAAATAGGCAAAGAACCTCCTGCCACGGAGCTATTTAACTTTTTTGTTGCCATTCGAATAACTTTCAGCACATTCAGTAACTTTCAGTGTTCCCGCTAATGAGGTGTTTACCAACAAAACGTTGAATTGGTCACAAGCATGACATCGAAATAAGACTCTTTCGACAGTAATGCCCCGTACACACGATCGGAAATTCCGCCAGCAAAAGTCCGATGTGAGCTTTTGGTCGGAAATGCTCCATTGGACTTTTGCTGTAGGAATTCCCGCCAGCAAAAGATTGAGAGCAGGTTCTCAATTTTTCGGTTGGAAAAAGTTCCGATCGGAAATTCCGATCGTCTGTACCAATTCCGACATGCAAAATTCGTACGCATGCTGGAAAAAATTTGACGCATACTCTGAAGCATTGAACTTAATTTTCTCGGCTCGTCGTAGTGTTGTACGTCACCGCGCTCTTGACGGTGGAAAGTTCGGAGAACTTTTGTGTGACCGTGTGTATGCAAGCCAAGCTTGAGCGGAATTCCGTCGGAAAAATCATCCAAGTTTTTTCCGACGGAAAATTTGCTCGTGTGTACGGGGCATAAGGGCTCATGCACATATACAGTAGTTGCTAGTATGTGCTCTGAAGGGAGCAGTGTCAATGTAGTGTAAATAATTACTTTTTTTTAACTTTGAAAACATTTGAATTATCTTTATTCACCACATTGAGCATTTCCTACTTTTTTTCAGCGCACAAGGCAGCGCAGTGGTGTTATCTTAAGTCTTAGGACTCAATGCACTTGTCTTGACTTGTCTATGTGTTGGGACTTTGTTGAGCAGGGCTACCCAATGCGTCTCCATTCACCCTTTCAGGTCCAAGTTTAGCCTGAATTTTGGGCAAATTCTGACCTGAAATGAACCAAAAGACGCACAGGGCTCCTGTGCAATTCACACCGGAGCAGCTGCGGAGATGTATGAAACGGCTCCATAGAGAGTCGGGCACAATCTCCTGCTATGTGAATTGAATGCGGAGAAACCCGCATCCAATTTGCATAGGTGTGAATAGGTGTGAACCCAGCCTTAAGGGAAGGTCAGCTCTTCTGCCTCCTCTCCCTTCCTCTTCAGCTTTTGGACATTTTTTTTTTTCAGGGTGGAGCAAGTTCAGCCTCCCCCTCTTTGGCCACAGCCTCTTGGGGCACATCACATGTCCCCAGCAGCTGTGGAACCATTCACAGGGCGCCACGCGGCTCGTACATGTGCAATGGGGTGCCAGCTGTGAAGCTGCAAGGAGTCACAGCCAGCTTCCCACAGTTAGCATGGTGGTGCCAGGGACCTGAAGAACTGACCTGGGTGAGGACACTGCTGGTTCCCGGGACAGGTAAGTGTCTTTTATTAAAATTCAGCAGCAACAGTATTTGTAGCCCACCAAAACCAGCGTTGCTCTGCAATAACTCCTGTTTAACAGTTGCTCACCCTGTCTTGTGCCACCATCTTCCTCTGTTACATCATCAGAGGACTGGCTGTCTCTTCCTGTGTGTGGCGCATCATTAGTGGGCCACCTGCAAGAATCAGGGAGAGACAGACTCCCCTTCCTCATGATGCACCACTGTGCATGTGCTGCAAATTGCCCCAAAGCCTCCTAGTATCATGATGTGGTATCTGATGTCATTCTTGGCTAGGCAAGGCAGCCGGAAGTACGGAGCCAGGTCCCACAAAAAAGTTATTTCAAAAGCTGATCTTTACTTTTACTGTCACATGTAACTATTTTTTTTGGCCAAACTGGCCCAAATATTTTTTTCAGTAACAGGTGCGCTCACTGGATGCACTGTATAAACTGTAACCTCACCTACACATAGTATACAGCGCTATGTTTTGGCAGTGAGACTCCATCCCACACCGGAACAAAATTGTAGGGCTAAGTGCTGCCCTGAATGAATACAAAGCTTCTTCTGATTGGCATAGGCAGAGATCATGATGGCACTTGCCTACCTCTCTGCTTCAGCCAATTAGAGGAAGCTTTGGATTCATTCAGAGAATACAAAGCTGCCTATGAATGGCTGAGCAGCACTTAGCCCGAGTCAATTTTGTTCTGGGTGTGGGACAGTTCCCACATCACAGCAGGGACACAGAGCTTTATACTGTATATAGCTGAGGCTGCATACAGTTTATACAATGTGCCCAGTGGGTGCACCTTTTAGTGTAGAAAAAGTTTCTTTGGGGCTAGTTAAAGTGACAGGAAACCTGGAGACGGGCTTTAAATAAATGTCCAATTGTGTAGCAGGAGGGGGGAGCAGGAAAATTATGAAAGGTGACTGAACAGGGTGAAGGTCAGTTTTAAGTAAGGGAATGCTACCTGCTTTAATTTTGTCTGTTACCCTGACGCATATTTTCCTCCCATTCCTCTTTGGAAAACGGTTGCCCCCCAGAACAGAAAGGGGGGGGTCTCTCTAATGGAGCCCTGGATAGCCAAAAAACCTGACAAGAGTTCTAATCCTTTCTAACCCATTCTATCAAAAGAAAAAAAAATGTTTTGGTTATAGATACACTTTAGCAGGTTGAAACTGACTGGATAGTTCTTTATGATGATACTAGTGTCATTTCAGACTGCTGAGCTGCAGTAAAACACATATTAACTATTGCTATTTTGCAGTTGCCATTTTAGTCCCTAATCGTCAATTTATATTTTTTGAATATTGTATATACTGTAATTACTGCAAAAAAAAAAATTGGATCAGGGGAAACTAATTAACATCTTTGTGGAGAGAGTGAATGCAAACCAATGAGTGGCTACTGCGAGTAGAAGCCTATGAATCACAATTGGTTGGCCCCTATGTCCCACTAATGGGGGCATAGAGTACCGGGTGTGAAAGTGACTTGGGTGAATGCTTTCTGTAGAAGCAAATGATTGGTAAAAAAATAAATTGCTGTGAGGAAGACTAACCCCCCCTTGGGGTTCTTTGAAAGTGTATCCGTGTTTGGAACATGGCTAAAAGATGATCCCTGTTACTTTTTGTGTGTGTGCGCAAAAAACACACAGTAAAAGGCATTTTCGCAAATCTATGCAACTGAAGTTCCCCTCCCAGAAATGGGATTCTTATATAGCACTCCTAGGGGCTGATTTACTACAGTAAAATCAGGACTGTACACTTAGCAAGGGGAATGTACACCAAGTTTAGTGTGCTGTGTTAATTCAATCAACAAATTGTTAATTGTGCACATGGTAGCATGCATTACTGCAACACACAATAACACATGACCCATGGTGTGTTGCTGTGCCTTTTACAGTGGGCCGCCTTTCACTTTAAATTGACCTAAAGCTAGCCTTGCATGGCCAACTCCTGCTGTATTGACCACAGTTGAATCCATGGGTGGCCCTGTCAGCACCATCAGGCTTGACAGTAGTTGGGTGGAAAATTCTTGAACGGTGAGTGCATCCTATCAGATGCAGTCACTGCTTCAGTATTCAGGCTGCCCTGGGTGTTGCGGCTTGGAAAGAAGAAGGAAATGGCTGCACATCCAGAACTTCCGATTGCCTTTTATTTTGTTTCACAAAGATAACACCAAAGACACCAAACTGTGGTCACGTAGACGTGTTTAATACATACATCCTGTGCTTAATCATTGGTAATGATTAAGCACAAGATGTATGTGTGAAACATGTCTACGTGGCCACAGTTTGGTGTCTTTGGTGTTCTCTTTGTGAAACAAAATAAAAGGCAATCGGAAGTTCTGGATGTGCAGCCATTTCTTTCTTCTTTCCAAGTTTCCCACAGAGGCGGGCCGGGGCTAGCACTCTGCAAGATACTCCAATCAGCCTTATCTTTATACACCTGGAGCAGCGGTTATTTTTCTTGTATACTGCGTGTTGCGGCTACTTTCTCAAGCCATGCTGCTTAATGTGGATGGGGAAATCAAGTGATTGAGAGAAATCTATGGGGGTTATTTACTAAAACGGGAGAGTGCAAAATCTGGTGAAGCTCTGCATAGAAACCAATCAGCTTCCAGGTTTTCTTGCCAAATCTTAATTGAACAAGCTGAAGTTAGAAGCTGATTGGCTACCATGCACAGCTGCACCAGATTGTAAGTGCTCCAGTTTTAGTAAATCTCCCCTATATGTCTACACGTAGTCTAAGGACCCATATGTACCCCAATAAGAAGGATATCCAGAACATTAAACTAGGGATGGCAATTCACATACAGACTTGGTGGTTTAGCCTTATCAGATATGGGCATACATTGTGATGGTTAAGGGATATTTAATCTCTAACTAAAGACCCCTCAACTCCCTAGCCCCCTAAACCAACCTAAGCTGAAACTATACCACCCAGATGCCTACTTGCCTATTCCTCCAATACAGCATACAAACACTTGGGTAGGGGAAAGGGGTTCAGCATAGGACAGTTTAGTAGGCTGGAGAGTTTAGTTAAAATATAACTGCAGGAATTTTTTTTTTAATGTTTTGGATAGAGAGGGGAGGGATTAGAACACCTGTTAGGTTATTATTTCTGTCTGTGTCCCCTTTGGGGTGGTTCATCTTTCCTATATGTCCCAGGGACCAATATCACTGAAAATTAAAGAAAACCACAACATTTTGAGTGGGCACCAGAACAGGAATAGAGGGGGAGAATTTCCATATGGGCACACTAGTTCAGGAGAGACTAGCTAAATTTTGATCCATGTATGGGCAGGCTGGTTGTACAGAAGGCAATCGGGTTTTTCCGAATCAATCTGTGCTGCTGGCTATAGCCGACAGCACTAATCAGTGTTGACAGTGGATAAGTCCCCCAGCTGTCAGAATACAACAGCTCAACGGGAGTGATTCCCCCATCTACATACAGTGTGTGGCTGGGGGAAATCAGGTCTTTTTTTTTTTTTTCAACCCCCTGATTAAACGGGGGAAAAAAAGTAGCATGTATGGGCTGCCTTATTCCTAGTGATCTTAAAGTGGTTGTAAATCCTCTGGGACCACTTTGACCTACAGGTAAGCCTAGATTAAGGCTTACCTGTAGGTCCAAGAAATATCTCCTTAAACTACACGGTTAAGGAGATATTTTACAAAGAAAGGGCACCGCTGACTACGGCGCATGCACGCCGTAGACAACGACGTAGGCGTGCCGCAAGTGAAGGCAAACATGCCGTCACTTACGGCTCCCGCACGCATGCGGGAGTGATGTCATCACGGCTCCGGACAGTCACAGTGCCGGAGCCGCGATACACGGAAAGAAGATGGACGCTCCCGGGAAGAGGGGACAGCGGTGACATCGCAGGTAAGTGTCACATAATGGGCTACTATGCGATGCATAGTAGTCCATTATGCTTTACCTTTGCAGGGAAACAAAGAGGAAGTAAACCCATCAGGGTTTGCTTCCTCTTTAATCACTGAAACGGAAAAAAAAGGGGAAATCCAAAATTTTTGGAGTTGTCCATTTTTCAATGGGGACACCTGTTCTGGTAATAATGGGACACGGATAGTTAAAAAAGAAAGCAGCAGGGATTCTAACCCTTCACTAAAAATGCTAAAAGTAAAAAAAAAAAGTTTGGCTAAACATACACTTTAAGTTAACGCATTCTGGTTGGGTCTTGAAAATAGTGAATTTCAGTTTATGGTGTTATTTCCCTCTCAGTTGATGTAAGTTGGTGTCCTTGAATTGTATCAATGTCACAATGAAGTAAAAAAATGAAAGAAAAAAAAACAATGGCAAGCAAACTTAGGTAGAATGATGCAGAAAAACTTAAAAGGAGAGACAGGATGAAAAAAAACGATAAAAAATGAACACGTTTTCAGGGAACAATGGGGAAGGGGTGGGGGCTGTTGAACTTGGTTTACTTACAGAGACTCTACTACTAGGTTACACTTCTAATTGTAAACCCCTTTATTTATTACTGTAACAATACATACTTGTGTACCCAACTGTTTTATATGCTCTGTTTGGGAGCACTGCAGAGCTAATCGAGATCTGACAATTCTAGGAATGGTGGATCCTTGTATATGCGGCAGCCGGACCCCCCAGCTCTTGAAGACAGCTGTAATGAAAGTACTGCCATCCTGCAGCCTCGACATCTTCAGAGAGACTTTTTTCCAGAGCTGTCAAGTCGCAGAACACAAAGCTTTTGCTACAGCTATCTGCAAGCGGCTCCCGCTGTCTGGAGCTTCTGCTTCCTGTGATCTCATTGCTCTACTACTGAGGCTTCATCCCATTGCTACTAACTTACTCTGAAAATCAGACTTTGAGTGGCTCAACCTAATCAAATTTGAATGACTTTTTTTAAGGAATATCTCCTAAATGTGCATTGTTTAGAAGTTATTCTATAGCTCTGCTGTCACCAGCGCATGCTCACTGCGTTCTGAAAGGATGGCATATTGAGTATGTTGTCCCTTCAGATCGCTGTGCTGTGATCGTGGCTCCCGTATGCGGTAGTGACATCATCGAAGCTCGACCATTTAAACGGCCACAGCCTGAGAACCCAGAAGGAAGACAAGGTGAAGATGGAAGCCCTATCAGCAGTGACAAGGGTCATTTTGGGGTAAGTCTTTCACAATGTGCTAGTATGTTTACGAGCACATTTTGACTTGTCCTGCAGCCTTTACTACCGCTTTAATACTTTGCTGGAAGCTGCAAAATGACGCTAAGGCATATAGAAGGATCCTACATACAAGTGTCAGATGCCTTTTTACCTTTGCATTGCTCCTGGGAATGTTCAAATAATAAAAATGTGTACACAAGTATGTTTATTAAAGTATTCAGATTTACAATATCTCAGATTTAGAAGTTTAACCTGGCCGCAGGTCTGCATACAAAAATGCATGAGGAACATTCAGGCCATAAAATAATAAACGCAAACAGAACATTTACAGTACACATACCACATTACTGCACAGCACTCTAGTTACACACAAGGGACACATTAATTAAACAAGTCACGGCACTGAAATAAAGGACACACAAATGGCACATGCTTAAATAAAAACAGAGGTCACCAATTGTACAAAATAAATCAATGTTTATTATAACATTTTTAGATAAAAAAAAAAAGAAAAACAGATAAACTGTGTACTGAATGAAAACATTAAGAGCTAATGGGGAGAAGTTATGAAAGGTACTGGAAGGAAAGAGAAAAGGGATTCTGGGGAATGGGAAAAAGAGACACCAGGCGACAGACAGATGACGTGATATGTGGCTTTATTGATCTATTATACTGGACGCTTGGTTGCTAGACTGAAACCACCCTCTTGTCAGATTTATGGTATCCCACCCTCCTACAATCACCCCCTGGTCTTCTTAGAATTGTAGTAGATCGTTACTCCACACATTACACAGTCAGTCATCATTACCTCTCAGGGGACCTCTTTCTTCTGCTCTCTCTTCATATTCTTGTTCTCTGGAAACTGATGAAACCTGGGGGCACGTAAAACAAGTCATATCCATTTCATGGGCTATTGTGTTATCCTCTGAGTGTTTAATGACACTAGAGAGAGAAGTCCCTTCAGAGAGCTCCTCAAGGCTGGCATTCTGGAGAGGATGGGGTGCCCTATTGCTCTTTGAGGCTGGAGTTCCTGCCGGCGTGTCTGACCCTTCTTCCTGGCCCATGTGGATTCCTAGATCTGGGTCAGGTGTTAGTGTGATTTGTGGCGATGTGGCCACATCATCTGAGTGGGATTCCACTCCAGAACTAGAATCTTCATAAGTTCTAAGTTCTTCAGGGGTACTCGTCTCGCTACTACTTTTTCCTGCCAGTTGTGGGTCACTCAAAGTGCTGCAGACCGAAGCCCTTTCTCCTGCTTCCTCCTCTGCCTTAGGTTCCTCTTGGTTAGCTCCCTCTTGATTTAGGCTGGCTGGCCTTTGTGGCTTATCATCTTCCTCTTCTTTGAAATCAGCAAGTTCCTCTTTCTCCACAATCTCCCACTGTTCTTTCGCTGACTCCTGACAGGATAACCAGGAATCTACTGTGTTTATAGGGCTTATAAGCAAATCAGGTTTGTCATTAACCTCAAATTGGTTTTCGCTTGATAAAGGCTGAATGGTTCCTTTGATTCCTTCATCTGAAAATGTTATTGCCTCTGCAGTAATTCCCGTGGCTTCTGCTGTGTTCACAGTTTGCTCTGAAAGATAATCAGCAATGACAGTCTTGTGTTGTAGATGATCATCAGCTGGCAGCGAAAGAGGCTTAGTTGATGCTCTTATGGCTGTTGGAGAATTGTCAAATTCTGTGTTATTTGTAGAGATGCTCCATGTTGTTTCTGTTGGATGTGAAACACCTGGGGACTCTGTCTCAGCCAATGGTATAAGTGGTAATTGTTCTGACTCTACAGTATGAGTGATTGGCTCCACTTCTAGTGTCTGCTGTTCATCTAAGCCCAAGTCTACTGAAGTTGCTAGTGGTTTTTCTGTTAGATCTAATGGGTAACACTTTTCCATTTGTGTAGCCAGAGGACCAGTTATTACATCATCAGGTTTGTTTTGCTCTACCAGAGGCATAGTTATTAAATCAATAGGTTCCTTTTGCTCAACCACAGGCTCTACATTGTTGGGTTTCTTTGCCTCTTCCATAGGAATTGTTATATTAATAGGTTCCTTTTCCGCAGCCATAGTTATATCAATAGGTTCCTTTTTCTCTTCCATAGGCATTGTTATCATGTCAGTAGGTTCCCTTTCCTCTTCCACAAGTAGAGTGAATAAATCATTGGGTTCCCTTTCCTCTTCTACAGGTAGAGTGAATAAATCATTGGTTTCCCTTTCCTCTTCCACAGGTAGAGTGAATAAATCATTGGGTTCCCTTTCCTCTTCCACAGGTAGAGTGAATAAATCATTGGGTTCCCTTTCCTCTTCCACAGGTAGAGTGAATAAATCATTGGGTTCCCTTTCCTCTTCCACAGGTAGAGTGAATAAATCATTGGGTTCCTTTTCCTCTTCCACAGGCATAGTTATATCAATAGGTTCCTTTCCCTCTGTCACTGGCATAGTTATTACGTCAGTAGGTTCAGTTTCCTCTTCCAAAGGCATAGTTATATCAATAGGTTCCTTTTCCTCTTCCACAAGCATAGTTATATCAATAGGTTCCCTTTCCTCTTCCACAAGCATAGTTATATCAATAGGTTCCCTTTCCTCTTCCACAGGCATAGTTATATCAATAGGTTCCCTTTGCTCTTCCACGGGCATAGTTATATCAATAGGTTCCTTTTCCTCTTCCACAGGCATAGTTATATCAATAGGTTCCTTTTCCTCTTCCACGGGCATAGTTATATCAATAGGTTCCCTTTCCTCTTCCACGGGCATAGTTATTACATCAGTAGGTTCACTTTCCTCTTCCAAAGGCACAGGTAATAAATAATTTGGTTCCTTTTCTGCTTCCACAGTCATAGTTATTATATCAATATGTTTCCTTATCTCTTCCACAGGCACAGTTATTAAATCACTGGGTTCCTCTTCCTCCTCTACGGGCAAAGTTATTAAATAAGCAGATTCCTTTTGCTCTATCACAGGCATAGTTATTAAATTGATAGGCTCATTTTGTTCTTCCACAGGCATAGTTATTAAATAATTAGGTTCCTTTTCCTCTTCCATAGGCGTAGTTATTAAATTCATAGGTTGCTTCTGCCCTGCGAAGACTAGAGAGTTTGCTGTTTCTCCTGAAGGCTGTATTGTGGCGGTATCCACAGCTTCCTGCATACTGATATCTGGTTCCTTCCCTGATGGCTTAGATTTCTTTGCAATCTCCATGATGGTAATTAGCTCAGCAGATTCCAACAGAACATCACTTGGGTGACTTGGCAAAGTATTTGTTGTAGAGATGCTATGTACTGGCCCTGTTTCTGCACATTCTGAATATTCTGCGAATTGAGATGCTGTTTTGTCTTCGGCCTGCCACACTGCAGTAACTGGTACAGTTACTAGATTCTCAGGTGATCCCATCAATTCACATATTGATGAAGCCATAGCCTCTACTGCATGATTTGCATGTTTCAGTGGCTCTAATGAAGATTTTGGTGTTTCCACTAAATAGCTAGCTGTTTCCAATAAGGCAATTTCAGACTGCTTTAGAGATGTTAATGGTTCCTCTGGGAACAATACAATGTTGAGGCCAGGTTTCTCTGGATTTATTGGAGAACGGATATAGTCCGTTTCAGTCTCTGCTGAGTCTAGTTGTTTTTCCTCTGTAATGAGAGGCTTTGTTGGCTCTTTTGCTGATGTGTCTGTCATATTTTCCTCTTCAAACATGTTCAAGTCAGTTGAGTTGTTATCGGTTTCTGCTTCACCCTTTATGGTTTCAATCAACGTCTCCCCTGAAAATTGTTCTAAATCGTGGATGGTTGTATTACCTTGTTCTAAATGTTTCTCTAATTCCACCACTAAATCACTGGCATGTTCTGATTCATACCCAACTGGCTCTGTTAAAGAATTAGACTGGTCAACAGGATAGTTTGTCATGGATGATTTGAAAATTGTTGTCTCCTCTTGCTCCTTTGTAGACTCAAATGATTGAATGAGTTCTGCTTCTGTGTCTTCTATGGGACTTTCTGATATTAATTGTCCCTTTGTAAGCTGTTGTGTTTCATCTTTAGAGCCATCTGTACCCTCTAGATATGTAACTGTCTCTGCTAACATTAAAGCAGAGTTTGACACTTCTGGAAATGTTGTGTTTCCTGTTACACATTTTATACTTTCAAATTTATTTTCAACATTATCTGCCGGTTCGGCTGGAGATTGTTGCAGTTCATCTAATGATTTGTCAGATTCTCCTGGAAGGGTCACACTTAGCTGTTCAGGTTCTCTCGCTGTTTTGATCTCTTCCTGTATGTCTTCAGCAGCTTCTACTGAATCAGTCATTACTTCTTCTGTTGCCGTATATAGGTCAGTTGAACATTTACTGTCTTCTATATCTGGTTCTTCTGAGCTTTTCATTTTTTCCTGCAACGTTGCATCTTCTGCCCTTGAAAGTTCCATTTCTTCATCTGATGGAGTAACCTCATCCATGGATGAGGTTAACTGGATTTCTATTGGTTTGCAGAAATCTGCAGGTAATGTTACAGATTCTTCTGTGTGTCTTAGTGAATTGCTACCTTTTTCTTTTAAAGTATTGGGTTCATCTACAAATACTACTTCATCCTCTGATAGCTCTACTCCTTCCTCTAAAGGTGTGACCTGCTCCAAGGATGATGTCTGAACTTCCTCTGATGGTTCAGCTTGCTCCACTGGGGAATATATTTCTTCCTCTGAAGGAGAAGAGGTGCGTCTGCAAAAACTTATAAAGGCTTTGTCTTCATGCACATGAGGTGTTGCTTTTTCTGGAAGCTCCACTTCTTCATTTGAGTGATGGGAAAGCTCCACTGGGTCGTTCAATTCTTCTTTTAAAAGGATAGCTCTTTCACATAAAGATGTTTGTTGTACATGTAAAGGTTCAGTCAGTTCGACTGGGGATGGCACTTCTTCTGGAATCAACACCTTGTCATAGAAATTACTGCCTGACTCAGTTTGCTCATAAGGTCTCACTGGTGTTTCTATAATTCCATCTAATGGTGGAATTGATTCTCCTTGTAATACCTCTACAGGGATTTTCACATTTACCTCTGACAATTTTTTCTGATCCATCAACATTTCTGAAAATTCCAAAGGCGAACTCAATTCATTCTCTACAGGTTCAACTGGAGGTTTCACTTCTTCCTCTAAGGGGCCCGTTGTCTCTATAAGTGTTTTTGATAGTTCTAGAGGAGCTGATATTTCTTCTAGTAGACAACTGAGTTGAGAACTGATCCCTACTTCTAGGGAGTCGATTGGTTCCTCTGTTGGTTCTAGAAATGGTTTCAGAGCTCCATGAGAAAGTTCAATTGTTGAAGTAGTCGTTTGTTCTGCTGATGCTACCCTCTCTTCACCTTCATTTGTTTTTATGTGGTTAATGAGATCCCCCAGAGAATTTTCACATTGATCCAACGATCCTGACTGTTGCATTTCTGAATCTACAGAACATGATTCAGTTGATAATTCAGTGGACACAATGCAAGGCTGAGGCTCTAATGCTGATTGAGCATCACATAATAGTCCATCTGCAGATTCAACAATATTTTCTGGGGCCTTGTTCTCATTAACTGGCTCTGGGCATGTATCTGTTTGTTCTGTATGAGCATGAACCACTTCAACAGCCTTTACATTCATTTCAGGACTGTCCAGCTTTTGTTGATTAATGATCTGCTGGGACTCCCCACTCTTTACTGGTTTGGGTACAGGACGCTTATCATATATAGGTTTACCAGTCACTGGGACTGATTTAGATGTTAAAGGAGAGTGGTTTGTTGATTTATTTAGCACAGAAGACTGTTTAGTCATTGCAGCTGTTTGTTTTGCCAGTTTAACTTGGTTAGATGTAGATATGGTGTTCATCGGTTTAACCAGAGGGGTCTTGCCTGACTTTGCTGGAGATGATGTGGCATTATTTTGATTAACTGCTGAAGTAGGAGTTGATGCTTTGGTTGGCACTGAAGTCAGTCTTGGGGTCTTAACTAAGGGAGAGGCCGTTTTAAATGTTTTAGTAGTAGGTGAGGTTGTGTTAGTTAATTTGGGCGATGAAGATGGTATTTTAGCAGCTTTAGCTGGTAATGGTGAAGTGTTAGCAGGCTTGTTTGGTGCAGGCACGCTCTTCGCTGGTTTATTCAGGGTTAATGGCAGCTTTACAGGCTTGGCTGGGCTGGATGAAGATGCTAGAAGTTTTGTTGGCCCAGACCCACTAATTCCTGGTTGAAGGCACAATGTCTTATCTTTTGGCACTATCCCATGCTGCGTCAGTCTTCCCACATCCTTTTTAGCAGCTCCATTCTGCCTTGTGGGTGTAGAGTTTCCTCCTTCAGCTTTAGGTTTGGAGGACGGAGCACCCGCAACACACTTCTTGACAGCTTCAGCTTTTGACACCGCTAGCAATGAAGACTGCTGAGTCCCCTTATCCCTGGTCTGCTGGCGAATGATTTGGCTGGCAGTAGGTTTGACTGGAGATGCTGGATCTGAAAGAAAATAAGAGCGCTTACAAAGGGGATTTGCAATGCAGCAAGAAAGAAAAGGCCAAGCATTAGGCTGGGCTCTGAAACAATAAATCTGCACTGCCTATAGTTAGCAGAATTCCCTTTTCCATCTCCATCCAAGTGCATGAGCTGATACCTATGGTAATTATAAAATCTGATGAATACAGTAGTTTAACATCTGCACCAAAGCCTTTCAAATTGTAAAAAAAAAAAAAAATGGGGTAGTGGGGGGGGTGTTGCTGGAAGCGCCCCTATTAGAGCTGTAAGCTCTAATAGGGGACCCTATAGAGCGGTGTGCTCTAATAGGCTTCCTTACACAGTATTGTGTTAGAGAAGCGAATACATCGCTTCCCTAACACAGACCCGCCTCTCAGCCAATACAAGGAGTGTGTAGGCCCTGCCACTACAATGTGACCCATAGTCAAGTAGGAGAGAAACCCTTGTTTTCTTGTGCTTGGCTGCAAAAGTGAAACATAGGGGTACTGCAGGTCAGAAGTGTTTTTGAATCCCCATGTGTTCCCAGGATTTTTGAAATTTTTTATCAAATGGCCTGGAGAGCATGTGCTACAGGATCAGCAGCTGGCATGGCCATGACCCCACCATTACCCCACTATTACCCAGCGTATCAGGGGAAGATAAAGGACAGCAGAAATTATAAATGCTTACCTTTTTGTGTTACTGATTTGAGTTTGTTGGGGGAGGCAACTGCTGTCCTGTAAAAGAAATACACATTACACAATAAATAAAAAAAATAAAAAAATAACTGGAGAATTGGCCTACAAAATAAAAAAATTTGTACAGCCTAATGGAAAGGAGTAGCTACACAATCGTCTGTAGGTAAATCTCACCTTTGGAGTTTCTGCTACATAAATAAAGCACATCCAATAGTGAGATTTTGATTTGAGGTGCGGTTTTAACTCTTTTTAATGGCAATTTTTCACATTGGTGCAAATATAGCAAATTATTACTACATTCTTAGTAACGTTTCTTTACCATATTTCCCAGCAGACTTACCTGACCATGCTGTTCTTTGCATTAGTTACTTCTTTTGCTCCAGAGGTCACTTTGGCACTTGCAGATTTCGAAGGTGGCCCTTTATGTGCAATAAAAAAAGGTTGAAAGTCACAGAATAATACAATCACGTTGTACATATGGTGTGGTGTTTGATTTCTTGATGAAAAGAAAAAAAAATGTGAGTGTACATAGAAGGGGGTCTTTTGCTGACCTAGTGTAACCTCTGAAAGCCATCCCTGCATGACACCAAAAAAATCAATTACAGCCAATAAAATGTCACAGATTATTAATGTGCTCATGTCATACACTGCATTTCACGTAGCCATAGAATAATTAAAGGTAAGAATGTACTCAGGATGTTACAGAGTCGATAGGATATACAGGAGCTGTGTTGCAATAATATGCTGCAGTGGAAAGCTGGGTAACTCATATGATTTCAGTGGAGTAATAATACCCACAGGGGCTGGGTTAATGTAATATGACGCTACAGGAGTAATAGAACTCATGGGAGCTGGGTTACAGTAATTTGATGTTACTAGGGTAGTAAGACACTGGAAATCTGTGTTACTGGAATATGACATTACAGGAGTAATGAGACAATTGGAAGCTGCGTTACCATAATATGTCACTAGAAAGCTGGGTAACTGATATATAAATTTACAGGGGCAAAAAAACACTCAAGAATCGAGTAACTGTGATATGATATAAAAATTGATAGTTGATAGATAGAGAGAGGACACCACATCCCATTTTTTATGAAGAATACATGAAAGAACAGCCAACTGTGGGACTTTAAAAAGGTGTCAGTAAATAAAGAATATATTATTTTTAATTATAAAAATATTTTATTAATGTCATTAAAAACATTTTATAAAAAAAAATCCCTCTAACATTATATTTCAGTAACCCAACTCCCAAGTGTCTTATTACTTTGTAACATCTTATCACAGTAGAATACATGAAAAAACAGCCAACTGTGGGACTTAAATAAAGTGTCAGTAAATAAAGAATATATTATTTTTAATTATAAAAATACTTTATTAATGTCATTAAAAACATTTCATTAAAAAAATCCCTCATTTGCATGTCAAGTTCAAATCATATATCTGTACAGACACTACCGCTCTACATGTTTCGCTTCGAATGAGCTTCTTCAGGAGATTCTAGAGTGCTGTATGAAATGATTACTAAAAAAGTAAAGCAACAAACAAAATTGGGATTAATTACTACAAAAATTCATAATTTGATAATTAATCAATATGGGTGCACAAAAAATACACACACTTGATTACAAATAAGTATATCACGAGCACAAACATTTTGTAACAATCAAACATTATTTACTGAAGCATTATAAATGTGTATTTTTTGTGTACCTCTATTGATTAATTATCAATTTCTGATTTTTTTGTAGTAATTAATCCCAATTTTGTTTGTTGCTTTACTTTTTTAGTAATCATTTCATACAGCACTCTAGAATCTCCTCAAGAAGCTCATTCGAAGCGAAACATGTAGAGCGGTAGTGTCTGTACAGATATATATTTTGAACTTGACATGCAAATGAGGGATTTTTTTTAATGACATTAATAAATCATTTTTATAATTAAAAATAATATATTCTTTATTTACTGACACTTTTAAAGTCCCACAGCTGGCTGTTTTTTCATGTATTCTACTGTGATATGATGTTACAAAGTAATAAGACACTTGGGAGTTGGGTTACTGAAATATAATGTTACATGAGTAATAGGACACTTGGAAGCTGGGTTACTGTAATATGACCCTGGAAAGCTTTCTTACTGTAATATCATTTTACAGGAGTAATAAAGCATTACTGTGATATGTTATAAAATAATAAGACACTTGGGAGTTGGGTTACTGAAATACAATATTACAGGGTAAATAGGACCCTTGGAAGCTTGGTTACCACAATATGACACTGGAAAGCTTTGTTACTCTAATATGATTTTACAGGAGTAATAAAGCATTACTGTAATATGATGTTACAATAGTAATAAGAGTATAAGACACTTGGGAGTTGGGTTGTTGTAATTTGATCTTAAGGCTCATAGAAGCTGTGTTTCTGTTATAGGATCTCAAAGGGGTATGACACTTTTGGAGATGGGTTACTGTACAGTAATGAGACACTCAGGAGCTGTTTTACTGTTGTATGATATCACAGTGGTAGGTCACTTTAAAGCTGAATTACTATAAGTATTAAGACATTCAGGATCTGGGTTTCTGTTATGTGATATTAAAGAGGCGTTATGCTATGGTGATGACTTTCTGCAGGGTAATAGGACAATTATCTTGTGCAGTGGGTGCGGTCCTTGCTGCAAGCAGAAAGCTATGACTAAGCCCCCGATTGGTGTGAAACGCGTCAGTTTATTCTTGTAGTTCACCGTGTGCTGTATTTGCAACCTGAAATAAAGTTATTTGCACAGGAGTGCAGCCATCAAGTCCTCCTTCGTAGGAATAAGGACACTTGGGAGCTGGGTTGTTATATGATATCACAGGAGTATGCTCCTTTGTAACTGAATTACTATAGTGTAATAGGGCATATGGGAACTGTATTACTGTTATATGATATCACAGAAACTTTTAGGCACCTTACAAAGCCCCCCCCCCCCCCCAGGCCTGACCACCAACGTTCTCCAGGACCTGCCCACTGGCTGTCCCATCCCATGTCCTCCTCCTTCTCCATCCTATGTCCTCCTCCTCCTCCAGTCCCATCTCCAACATCCCATTTCCTCCTCTACCAGTCTCATCTCCCCCATCCCATGTCCTCTTTTCCCTGCATCCCATGTCCTCTTCCTCCGCCAGTCCCATCTCCTCCATCCCATGTCCTCCTGATGTCCCATCTCCTCCATCCTACATCCTCCTCCTCCTGTTTCAGGCTCATCTTCTCCATCCCACATCCTCCTCCTCCTCCAGTGCCATCTTCTCCATTCCACCTCCTCCTCCTGCAATCCCATCTCTTCCATCCTATGTCATCCTCCTCCAGTCCCATCTGTTTTATTCCATGTCCTCTTCCTCCTCCAGTCCCATCTCCCCCCACAAGAGGGGGGCAGGGGGAGAAAAGGGTGGGTTGTCACAGGAGTTGGGTAGTGTTACTCTGATACACACACCTTGGGAAGCACCAGCCCTTCCAGGTCTCACCTGTCCTGCAGCTCCTCCCAGATGGTGTCAGTGAAGAAAATCTGGTGCTGGGGTAGCTGAGCCTGTGTCCCATCTCCATCAGGGTTTCTGGTGGCAGCCTCCTCCTCTTCCTCCACGGAGCCCTCTGCTGGCACCCCTTGACCTGACCCACCCCACACAACCGGGCGCACACTGCTGTTCCTGACTGGAGCCTGCCTGACAGTGGGCCCCAACCGTGCCTTGCACAAACCCGGGATCCTCCCACCACTCCACCCTCCTCTGCATCCTGGCAGGCCCCCTCTGACAGCAATGTTAACGACGGCCCTAGTTGGAGCCCGGGCCCCCTAGATGTGTATGGGCTGTCCTCCCCCCTGATGGCAGCCTTGCAGCAGTATATTGATTTGGAGGTGAATTACTATGGATCAGCTTTTCTCAAACTTTTTATCCCAGAGGAACTCCTATAATAACTTTCAGGTCTCAGAGAAGCGAAGCTAAAATTAATTCATGGGGGTCAGTGGGAATATTGCCCCCTACATTGGTGGTCAGGGTAGAATGTCCCTCTTGTATTGACAGTAAGAAAACCACCCTTACAGACCGTTTAAAGTATTTGTGTAATACTGCTGGCTCTGCCAAGTGTCATTGGTCCTAGAATTATCCAGCTGCCATCAGATGGCAGGTAAATCAGCCACAGCTGATGGAACCTCTAGCAACCTCTGGAGCAACCCTAGAGTTCCATGAAACCCTGGTTGAGAATGACTGCATTAGACATGTGGAAGCTGTGTTAGTGGTAAATATCACAGTGTAATATAACTTTGGAGCTGAATTTCTGTGGGGTAATAAGACACTTGGGAGCTATGTTACTGTTACGTTATATTGCAGTGGTATATTGCTTTGGAACTGAATTACTATAGGGTAATAAGACTCCTGAGGGCTGGGTTACAGTTATATGATATCACAACAGTATGTCGCTTTGGAACTGAACTACTATAACGTAATAAGACGCTCGGGCTGTGTTACTGTTATATGATATTGCAGTAGTATGTGTTATGTTGCTTTGGAGCTGTATTTTTGGGGGGTAAAACAACAGTTAAGAGCCAGTAATACGATTTTGTAATAAGACACTAGGGAGCCAGGTCTCTGTAATATACATGAATAAACTATACCATTATGACCATGCACAGATGAAGTGAATAACACTGATTATCGTATTACAATGGCATCTGAAAATGGGTGGGATAGATTAGGCATTATGTGAACATGTTGACCCTGAAGTTGATGTGTTGAAAGCAGAAATAATAGGCAAGCCTAAGGATTTGAATGACTTTGACAAGGGCCAAATTGTAATGGCTAGACAACCCGGTCAGCGCAACTCTAAAACTGCAGCTCTTGTGGGATTTTCCCAGTTCGCAGTGGTCAGGACCGACCAAAAGTGGTCCAAGGAAGGAAAACCGATGAACCGGCGACAGGGTCATGGGTGGCCAAGGCTCACTGGTGCACATGGGGAGCGAAAGCTGGCCTATGTAGTCTGATCTAATAGAAGAGCTATTGTAGCTCAAATTACTGAAAAGGTTAATGCTGGTCCGATAGAAAGGTGTCAGAACACACAGTGCATCGCAGTTTGTTGTGTATGGGGTTGCAGACCAGTCAGGGTACCCATGCTGACCTGTGTCCGCAGCCAAAAGCACCTACAATGGGCACATAAGCATTATAACTGGACCACAGAGGAATGAAAGATGGTGGCCTGGTCTGATGAATTCAAAAGTGGTTTGAGAAACATAATAAGTTCAAGGTGTTGACTTGGCCTCCACAATCTCCAGATTGAGCATCTGTGGGATTTGCTGGAAAAACAAGTTCGATCACAACTTACAGGACTTAAAGGATCTTCTACTGAAGGCTTGGTGCCATATACCACAGCATACCTTCAGAGGTCTAGTGGTGTCCATGCCTCAATGGGTTAGGGCGGATGGTCATAATGTTATAGCTGATTGGTGTATAAATATGACATTACACTAACATGGCATTCAGTAAATCATTTGTTCCAGGGGGGTGATGAAACTTCAATGGCACACTATAATGTATCTACAGTAAGCTCTAATAAACTGATTTGCTGATACTAGCCATCAAATCTTGTCCTTGAATTATGATATTACACAATTGCCAAAATGTTTCAAGGAGAATTCTATCTCTTCTGTGTGCGGCTTACTTAAAGTTATTTAAGTCTATCCTAAGCCAAAATATATTTTATTTTTGGTTAGAGTAATGAGGGGTTATGACCTGTTAGGTTCATGTTAATATCTATTCCTGGGGAAATTCACGCTCTCTTATTTGTCCTGGTGACCATCATCAGGACAGAAAGTGGTGGAAAATGTAAAGATTTCAATTGCCATTGGAACAGGTAAATCTTTAATTTGGGACACTTGTTCTATCAGAGAGAAGATTTCCCTTACGTTGGAGAGAGATCCTCTCACTTCCTGTTGCGTCTTGGAACAGGAAGTGAAGGAAAAAGCTCCCCAATGGGACACAGACAAGTCTGTGGGAATTCTAAACATGCTTTAAGCAGGTCAGAAGGAGGTCAACTGCAGTTTAATTGTACCGGTCAATGAATTTTAAATGATCTCAGAAACTTCTTATGCCCCGTACACACGGTCGGAATTTCCGACGGAAAAATGTTGTCGGAAAATCCGACCGTGTGTGGGCGCCATCGGACTTTTTCCGTCGGAATTTCCGTCGGAGAAAATTTGAGATCCTACTCTCAAATTTTCCGACAACAAAGTCCGATTGGACTTTTTCCGATCGTGTGTAGCGAATTCCGACGGACAAAGTGCCACGCATGCTCAGATCAAATTACAAGACCAAAGCTATTGGCTACTAGCCTCTACGTAGTTCCGTCGTACGCAACGAACATCACTACGTTCAGAATGATCGGATTTTCCGACAACTTTGTCCGACCGTGTGTATGCAACACCAGTGTCGGACAAAATCCGTCAGAAAAAATCAGACGGATTTTGTGGTCGAAATTTCCGACCGTGTGTATGGGGCATTAAACTAATGCCTTTAGCACAAGCCAAGAGTCTGTCAACACATCTACAGGCTAAAAAAACAGAAATAAACTGAAATATAGTCCTATATATATATATATATATATATATATATATGTAATAATGGAGCAAAAGGGGTACTTACCTGCATTTCTAGAGGTTGCTGGTCGGGGACTATCTGTAGCTGTTTTAGGAGACTGAGATGGGCTTGCAGTTTTCATGTTTCTGGTTGCAACGGGTCTAGAATTCACAGGTTTACTTGTAGGCACCACCTTGACATGTCCATTGGTGGAGGAGTCCATTTTGACCGAACCTATGGTGATGAAGGACACGGCATTAGCAAATGATGCAGATAACCCAGATTCTGCAGCTTCCTCCCAGGTTTACCCGACCTTACGCCTTTCCTCCCTAAGCTGGATATACACTTATAGATTTTTTTTCGTTAAGCCTAGGGATGTACTAATCTTCCCCGCTAACCAATGACAGCCAGAACTCATAGCTTTTAGAATACCCAAACAGTGCTTGAATCTTCTTGGGTGCAGGAGCTGTTTTCCCAACATTTTTCCACCCCCAGAAGGGGTGCTTAAATTTCGTCCGATTCATACTGAAAAATGTATGGTGGCCTTAACAGCTCTGTACATGTATGGTGGCCTTAACAGCTCTGTCCATGTATGGTGGCCTTAACAGCTCTGTACATGTATGGTGGCCTTAACAGCTCTGTCCATGTATGGTGGCCTTAACAGCTCTGTCCATGTATGGTGGCCTTAACAGCTCTGTCCTTAGTCATAGGCTTCTGATAGAATCAGATGAAAGTGCCCAAAAAGCCTGAATGCTTTTGTCTAATCATCCCCATCCTCACCTGCAATGCTCTGTACAGTAGAACTATGATCAAAGGAAAAACTGACCTTTTATGATACAGTTTGTCAATAGTAATAACACAATTATTGGTTATCTATATCCCCTTTAACATACAGTATGGTGTTCCAATATCCCTTAACTCGGGTAGGAATGCATGTACCCCCTGCTGTAGTTTGGTCAGTAGTGCAGATATACTTTATACTTTCTCTGTATAGCAGTCCAGCCTGGTTGTCAGTTTTGCCCCATACACTACAAATATTGTTTGACTAGCTCAAAATCAGCATAATCTACTATATATATATATACACACGGTACATACACTATATTACCAAAAGTATTAGGACGCTTGCCTTTACACACACATAAACTTTAATGGCATCCCAGTCTAAAGCCCCATACACACGGTCGGACTTTTTCATGGATTCTGTCCGATCGGACAATGTTGTTGAAAAATCAGACCGTGTGTATGCACCATCGGACAGTGTACGTCGAAATGTCCAACGGACAAAGTCTTATCTCCTGCTGGAAAGATTTGCCGACAACACGGTCCGATCACACCAAATCCGATCGTGTGTACGGTTGTCCGACCGGACAAAGTGCTACGCATGCTCAGATCACATTACAAGACCAAAGCTATTGGCTACTAGCCTCTACGTAGTCCCGTCGTAGGCAACAAACGTCACCACGTTCAGAATGATCGGATTTTCCGACAACTTTGTCCGACCGTGTGTACGCAAAACCAACATCAGACAAAGTATGACGGACAGGATCCGACCGACCTGGTCCACGGATTGTCCGACCGTGTGTATGGGGCTTTAGTCCGTAGGGTTCAATATTGAGTTGGCCCACCCTTTGCAGCTATAACAGCCTCAACTCTTCTGGGAAGGCTGTCCACAAGGTTTAGGAGTGTGTCTATGGGGATGTTTGACCATTCTTCCAGAAGCGCATTTTTGAGGTCAGGCACTGATGTGAACAAGAAGGCCTGGCTCGCAGTCTTCGCTCAAATTCATCCCAAAGGTCTTCTATCGGGTTGAGGTCATGACTCTGTGCAGGCCAGTCAAGTTTCTCCACCCCAAACTCGCTCATCCACGTCTTTATGGACCTTGCGTTGTGCAGTGGTCCAAATCATTTGGTGGAGGGGGGTTGTTTTTCAGGGGTTGGGCTGGGCCCCTTAGTTCCAGTGAAGGAAACTCTTAAGACGTCAGCATACCAAGACATTTTAGACAATTTCATGCTCCCAACTTTGTAGGAACAGTTTGGGGATGGCCCCTTCCTGTTCCAACATGACTGCGCAACAGTGTACAAAGCAAGGTCCATAAAGACATGGATGAGCGAGTTTGGGGTGGAGGAACTTGACTGGCCTGCAGAGAGTCCTGACCTCAACCCGATAGAACACCTTTGGGATGAATTGGAGCAGAGACTGTGATCCAGGACTTCTTGTCCACATCAGACTGACCTCACAAATGCGCTTCTGGAAGAATGGTCAAACATTCCAATAGACACACTCCTAAATCTTGTGGACAGCATTCCCAGAAGAGTTGAAGCTGTTATATGGTATGTTGAATGGTAATGGAAATGTTGGTACCATTTGTACTATACATGCAGGGCTCAAATTCATGGAAGCAAGACTGGTGAGCCCCAATGTATTTTATTCCTTGTGAGCTGCAATGCAGTTTTTATGTGATAAATACTCCTTAACCACGAAGTAGATCGAAAATTATATGAAGGTATGATATAAAAATAAAATATAAAAATGTGTGTACAATTTTCCAAAAAAATACCAGCTGCTGTGCACCATATGATACTTATCATTACCCAAGTAAATATTAAAACAACGTGCCCTGCTAGTGTCTATATAGATGACCTTTCATTAAACATACATGTTTATATATATATATAAAATGTGTATATATACTATTATATATACACATGCATACAATATAATAATGTCCTTAAATCAGAAATAAACATTCAAAAACAGTCCTTTGTGAATCCTGAAAATATATCCCTAGATTTGTTATCCCCAGGGTAGAGCCAGACAGGTCCCGTTCACACTTGAGCGTTTTGAGCGTTTTGAGCGTTTTGTAGCTCAAAGCTCAAGAATGCTTAACAAGCAAAAACCTATTGTTTCCAGTAGCCTTTGTTCACATCTGAGTGTCTTGTCACTTGTAGCAAAATGCCTGTCCCTCAAAAAAGTACATGATCTACTGGGCAGAACTTTTTTTTGTCCCCACAGACTTCAATCGAACACCTGAAAACAGCGAAATTTTTTCAAGCGTTTTTTCAAGTGTTTTGTAATGCATTTTCTGCCTAAACAGCAGCTTTTCATCCCTTTCTCAGCAGCACTCCACACCTTTTAGTTGAACAAAGCCTGAAAAACGCCTGACAAAAGCTGCAAAAAACGTGCAATTCTGCTCCACAAAATGCTTAAAAAAAAAACGCTTGAAAATGTTACGCTTAGGTGTGAATGTAGAAGACTCTTTTTTTTCTTCCATGCAGCGTTTTAAAGAAATTCATTTAGGTGGTGGCAGGACTCGTTAAAGGGTACATAAACCCTAACAATGATCTCCTGTTTGGTACTATTTGGGCTGATAAATTTACACTAAAAGTGTTTGTTAGGTCTTCGTACCTGGGAACTTCTGAGTAGAGGGCAGGGCTATTAGTGGAGCGACAAATGATGGGTGTGGCAAAATTGCACCAACATTGCGCGATGCTTAAAACTTGAGCCTACGTACAGAGTCCAGGAGTCAGAATTATGTAACATATACTGTATAATGCAAGGGTCTGGGGTGGGTAACGTACATAGTTTGGGGGTCTGGGGTGGGTAATGTACATAGTGCAGGTGTCTGGAGTGGGTAACGTACATAGTTCAAGGGTCTGGGTTGGGTAATGTACATAGTGTGGGGTCTGGGTTGGGTAATGTACATAGTGTGGGGTCTGGGTTGGGTAACGTACATAGTGCAGGGGTCTGGGGTGGATAATGTACATAGTGCAGGGGTCTGGAGTGGGTAACATACATAGTGCAGGGGTCTGGGGTGGGTAACGTACATAGTGCAAGGGTCTGGGGTGGGTAGCGTACATAGTGCAAGGGTCTATGGTGGGTAATGTAGATAGTGCAGGGGTCTGTGGTGGGTAACGTACATAGTTCTGGGGTCTGGGGTGGGTAGCGTACATATTGTAGTGCAAGGGTCTGGGATGGGTAACGTACATAGTGCGGGGAAGGTACATAGTGCAGGGGTCTGGGTTGGGTAACGTACATAGTGCAGGGGTCTGGGGTGGGTAACGTACATAGTGCAGGGGTCTGGGGTGGGTAACTTACATAGTGCAGGGGTCTGGGGTGGGTAACATACATAGTGCAGGGGTCTGGGGTGGGTAACGTACATAGTGCAGGGTCTGGGTTGGGTAACATACATAGTGCAGGGGTCTGGAGTGGGTAACGTACATAGTGAAGGGGTCTGGGTTGGGTAACATACATAGTGCAGGGGTCTGGGGTGGGTAACGTACATAGTGCAGGGGTCTGGGGTGGGTAACGTACATAGTGCAGGGTCTGGGTTTGGTAACATACATAGTGCAGGGGTCTGGGGTGGGTAACGTACATAGTGCAGGGGTCTGGGGTGGGTAACGTACATAGTGAAGGAGTCTGGGCTGGGTAACATACATAGTACAAGGGTCTGGGGTGGGTAACGTACATAGTGAAGGGGTCTGGGTGGGTAACGTATATTGTTCAAGGGTCTGGGGTGGGTAATGTATATAGACCGGGGGTCTGGGGTGGGTAGTGTACATAGTTTGGGGATATGGGGTGGATAACATACATAGTGCAAGGGTCTGTTGTGGGTAACGTACATAGTGCAAGGGTCTGGGGTGGGTAACGTACATAGTGCGGGGGTCTGGGGTGAGTAGCGTACATACTGTAGTGCAAGGGTCTGGGGTGGGTAACGTACATAGTGCGGGGAAGATACATAGTGCAAGGGTCTGGGGTGGGTAACGTACATAGTGCAGGGGTCTGGGGTTTAGGATGCCCTGCGTTTAGGATGCCATTGCGAAACAATGGCATTGCAAACACATCCCGCATTTTGCCACGATTCCGAATCGCAGTCAGATACTCAGCGATTCAAATCGCCCAGGTGTTAATGGACCCTTAGAATCACTTGAAGTTCTGGAATAAAAGTCCACTTTAAGTGCTGCAAGACAGCAAAGATCGACTGCAACATCATCTGTATGGGCAAGTATTATAAATTTACTTTGAGAAACTCTTTGCATCATTTTTTTTTTTAAATAGGAAAACACTCATCTAAATCTGAACATGTAATTTTAAACAAATCCTCTAATACACAAAATCTATGACTACAGGTTTTTATTTGATAACTTAATTTTTATTCCTATTCATTTAGGTAAATAATTGTGATGCCCAGTGGCCTCTGTCTATTGTCCTTAGTTTGGCTGCCTGTTTGATTAGAGCTAGACATGCCAGCTGTATGTGATGTCCAGTATATGGGCCCCTCTCTTCCATAGACAGCTCCTTTGTGGTGGCCCAGCCAAGCCCTCCTCCCCATTTCCTGGGGCTTTACAGCCAAAGCTGAGACAAGCGTGAATCCAGAAAATGGTGATCTCATTTGTCTGAATAGCCCAGGTTTCTGTATTTTGGGCTCTGTGGTCCTTGAGGTATTAATTATGCAAAGAACGCCAGCTGCTGCCTACACCTCCTACCCACCACCCACACTGTGATTCCTTCACAAATGTGCCGTGCTTCGCCTCCACTCCTACATGCTCATCACCACGGAGGTACAAGGAGACACAAGATGTACAAAGACACAAGACAAAACGAGATATAGTAAACACAGAAAGCTTTATATACAGTAAGTGAGAATAGAACATTGGGTGTGGGCATGCACCTGATGCTCCTCTGTTGGCAAATGTTTTAACAATGAACCCGGTAGAAAGCCAACCAGGGAGCTAATGAAAGAATAGATAGCTGTAGTGTTGATGTGAAGGCTGAGTTATCTAGAAACAGCAAAAATGTAATAGTTTCTCGAGGATCTGTCCATATTAAAGGGTTAGTTCACCTTTCCAAAAAACTGCCAATGCAATAAGGAGCGCCTGTAGATAAAACAAACTGTGCATGAATGAATGAATGATTTGTATAGCGCTACAATGCGAACTGAATCGCCTCAAGGCGCTGTATTCGTGCTTTGTTGTCAACCTTCTTAAAAGAGGTAGGTCTTGAGTCTTTTCCTGAAGGCCTGATGGTTTTCTTCCATGCGGATGTAGGTTGGTAGAGCGTTCCATAGCCGTGGTCCTTGGACAGCGAATCTCCGTTCCCCCTTTGATTTGTAGCGGGATTTGGGAATGAGGAGGAGGTTTTGGTTAGACGATCGAAGACTGCGATTGGGTGTGTAGTGTTTTATTTTCTCGAGAAGGCATTGAGGAGCGTCTCCATGGGTGCATTTGTGGGTGAGGCAGAGGGTCTTGAATATGACCCGATTCTTTACGGTTAACCAATGTAGGTTCCTCAGGGAAGAGGAGATTGATTCCCAGGGTTTTTTTCCTGTTATCAGCCGTGCCACCGTGTTTTGGATAAGTTGTAAGCGCGCAAGTTGATATTGGGGTAATCCTATGTAAAGGGAGTTTGCGTAGTCAAGTCGTGAATTAATGACTGTTCCAACCACCACTGCTTTGTCCTCCTTTGGAATGAAGGGGATGAGTCTACGTAGCAGACGGAGCAGATGGTGAGAACCAACCTTGGTGCAGCTTTGACCAAGGTTGGGTAATGCCCTTGCTATAGGTGTAGAACATGTACAGTGCCTTGCAAAAGTATTCACCCCCCTTGGCTTTTTACCTATTTTGTTACATTACAGCCTTTAGTTCAATGTTTTTTTAATCTCAATTATATGTGATGGATCAGAACACAATAGTCTAAGTTGGTGAAGTAAAATTAGAAAAATATATACATAAAACTATTTTTCAGAAATAAAAAACTGATAATTGGCATGTGCATATGTATTCACCCCCTTTGTTATGAAGCCGATAAAAAGCTCTGGTGCAACCAATTACCTTAAGAAGTCACATAATTTGTGAAATGATGTCCACCAGTGTGCAATCTAAGTGTCACATGATCTGTCATTACATATACACACCTTTTTGAAAGGCCCCAGAGGCTGCAACACCTAAGCAAGAGGCACCACTAACCAAACACTGCCATGAAGACCAAGGAACTCTCCAAACAAGTAAGGGACAATGTTGTTGAGAAGTACAAGTCAGGGTTAGGTTATAAAAAAAATATACAAATCTTTGATGATCCCTAGGAGCACCATCAAATCTATCATAACCAAATGGAAAGAACATGGTGGAACAGCAAACCTGCCAAGAGACGGCCGCACACCAAAATTCATGGGTCGGGCAAGGAGGGCATTAATCAGAGAGGCAGCACAGAGACCTAAAGTAACCCTGGAGGATCTGCAGAGTTCCACAGCAGAGACTGGAGTATCTGTACATAGGACGACAATAAGCCGTACGCTCCACAGAGTTGGGCTTTATGGCAGAGCGGACAGAAGAAAGCAATTACTTTCAGAAAAAAAAGGCACATTATGCCTTTACTTTGCAGAGAAAAAGAAAGGAAGAAAAACCCATCAGGGTTTACTTCCTCTTTAAGCCTGGCTAAAAAACTCCTGAAGATGGCACCATCCCATGCTGCCGTGTTGCTAGAATGTTGCTAAGACACTGACAGCCATTACTGCTCACCCCCACCATCACAGACGTGAGCTCTCAAACCCTCACACGTGTGTGCTATAGGTGTAGGTCATTTGTATTTCAAAGCATGGCTGAAAAACTCCCAGAGATTACATCATTTTGTCTTGCCTTGTTGCTAGGACAATGCTAAGACACTCCCTGGCGTTACTGATCACCATCATAGGAGGGAGCTCTTAAACCCCCGCACATGTGTGGTTCACTAGCTCCTCCATTGCAGCATCACTGAGCTTAGAGCTACTGCGAAAGGCAAAAGAGAGTGCATGCAAAGGGGCTAGGAGTGCAACAAGGCAGGACAGGAAGTTGTTTTGAGTTTTTCAACCAGGCTTCATTAGGTACCTAAATGGCCTACACCTATAGCAAGGGCATTATTTAGGTTTAGTCAAGGCTGCACAGTTTGTTTTTATCTACAGGCTACCTTTACCTCTATAAGCATTTTTTTGGTAAAGATGATCTAGCCCTTTAAGCCACTGGTGCAGGAGCAGGGGGTTAAAGCAAAGGGGGAGAGGGCGTTCTAACCACCCTATCGGTGCCGGGACAAGGTCATCTAGAACCCAGGGCGAACATGCCAAACTGTGCCCCCCCCTCCCAAGATGTAGGAGTATTGTGTGTCAGCAAAAATCTCCAACAAAAACACTGAGCACTAATCTGCATGCTTACCCCCTGAGTTTAAATTCCCCCTCCTCCCTGTACAAATCTGCTCCCCTGCTGAAATCCGCCATCTCAGCACAAATCTTTGTTCCCCCTCCCCCAAAAAAATTCACCCCCTCCTAGAAAAAATTCTCTACCCCTACAAGTTCCCCACCTAGTACAAATCTTCTCCCCCACTTCAACCCCCCCCCCCAGCACAAGTTTTCCCCAAATCCCCCACCTATCACAAATCTTTTTCCCCCACTCCCTCCCAACACAATTCTCCCTAAATCACCACTCTTAGCACCTCCCCCAAATTTCCTCTCCTAGAAGAATACTTGCCCCCTGCATCCCCCCAAATTCCCCCTTCGAACACAAATCCCCTCTCCCTCAATGTTATTGTGGTGCCCCCTCCACCTCACATGATACCTAAAACTGAGCTATTAATATTCCCCCCCCCGCCCGTGCCCCCCTCCATGACTTTTCCATCAAAATCAACAATGCAACCATCAGCCCCTCCCCTCACGCCAGGGTACTCGGTGTAATCCTAGACTCGGACTTGTCATTTCAGCCTCAAGTCCAATCGCTGTCAAAAGTTTGTAGACTTCACCTCCGTAACATCTCTAAAATTCGCCCCTTTTTAACAAATGACACCCCCAAGCTCCTCATTCACTCCCTTGTTATCTCTCGCCTTGACTATTGCAACTCCCTCCTCATTGGCCTGCCTCTCCATAGGCTCTACCCTCTTCAGTCTATCATGAACGCTGCTGCAAGACTTATCCACCTTACCAACCGTTCAGTGTCTGCCAACCCTCTCCTCCAATCCCTACACTGGCTCCCAATTTCCCAGCGAATTAAATTCAAAATACTAACCACAACTTACAAAGCCATCCACAGCTCTGCCCTGAGCTACATCACCAATCTTGTCTCCAAACATATCCCAAACCGTCCTCTCCGCTCTTCTCAAGATCTCCTCCTGTCAAGCTCCCTTGTTTCCTCCTCCCATGCTCGTCTCCAGGATTTCTCCAGAGCCTCTCCCATCCTCTGGAACTCGCTACCTCAACCTGTCCGGCTATCCCCTACTCTAGCTACCTTCAGGCGATCCCTGAAAACTCATCTCTTCAGGGAAGCCTATCATGTCTCCAACTAATCTTCTACCACTTCCATCAGCTCATTCCCCACAGTTACAACCTTTTGTATCACCTCCCCCACCCTATTAGATTGTAAGCTCTTCTGAGCAGGGCCCCCTTAATCCTCTTGTATTTTATTGTATTATAACTGTACTGTCTCCCTTTTAATATTGTAAAGCGCTGCGTAAACTGTTGGCGCTATATAAATCCTGTAATAAATAAATAAATAAAAAAATACCACAGTGCCCAGGGCAGCCTCCCCCCTGCCCACCCCTTGTCCCAACCCTGCACCCTATACTGCCAGGACATCAAACAGTTATCATCAGCAGGGGCACACGGGCGCCGCCCCTCCTCTCCAGCCACCCCCTATATGCATAATGGATAGATTCATGCATTGCATGAATCTATCCATGGCTGCCACTGCCACCCCCTATCCAGGCGTCCGGCCCCTTTTCCGACGCCGGGCGCCTGAATTACAGCAGCGGGGGTATTTTTTTTGAAGCACACGATTAGAGCCATAGGCTCTAAAGGGCTTAAAAAAATGGACTTGGAGCTCAAAGCATTGCGCTCTCAGTCCACCCAGATGTGTTAGAAAAGCAAATGACCATTTGCTTTTCTAACACTGAACCTCCCCTCCTCCAATCAGGAAGCGCGGGTCTGTTACCCGTTTCCCGATTTGGCTGAAAGGTCAGGCACTCCCATTGGAGGCCTAGGAGGAGGGGTGGAGATACATGGCGGAAGCTGCCGTGTTATCAGAATGGAAGAGGACACGGAGCTACCGCAGCCTGTACCCCTGCTACGCGTCACAGCCTGTACCCCTGCTACCCCCAGATACCTGCCGCAGCCTGTACCTCTGCCCGATGTGCACACCAATAAGGCTGTGGGGAGTTGTGGAGCCGCGGGGGTGGGGTTGGGTTGTTTGCCACCCCCCAAATAAAAAAACACCAGCCGCCACTGATCGTCAGTAGACAGGTGCTAGTTACAGCAAGGAAGCTGCTGATGCAGTCACGCTTCCCTATCTGTTCCTTGTGCATGGTCATGGGATCTGCAATGTCACATGGCCAAGCACAAAAGATGCCACCAGGAGATTCCCCTGTTATTTGGAAGTTGTCCTCTGCTTTTGAGATGATCCAGAGAAGGCAATCAAAGTGGGGCCAGTAAAGTGGCAGGGCACAGCCAGTGGTGGGTCCAAAACTTGCAATGTGGCCCCTGACTCTACCAATATGTCACTCCTTTTACCATATTATGTAACGTGTACAAATTAGCCAGAAAAAATATAAAGGTGAACCAACATCGTACACCCTCCTCATCCGCCTCCCCTATTCCCCACTGAACTTAAGTCCGGCAATGCTGAGCTGTCAGGGCTCCCAGCGGCTGGTCCAGCTGTCCGGAGATTTGAAATCCCTACTATTCTTTCTTTTCTCTGTGCAGTACTTCCAGGACAGACCAGATCAATTCTGATTGGTCAGCATTGTCACAGAGTATTTCTCTGCTTTGTCCCAGAAGCGTTGCACAGAGAAGAGGGGTGTAGCATCCTCTAGCTTGATGTGCTAGATGTAGATAGTTTTTTTAAAGGCTGTAGAGTAGGTAAATTTGGCCTGGATTGAATCTGGGTCAGGGCTGAGAGAGGCTGAATGATTTAACAAGCAGCACCTCTTGCAAATCTCCCTGCTCTCTGGAACCTTGGAGATGCTTCCAGAAGTAGAGGGTGGAGTCTAGGAGGAACTGCTTGGAGTATTGAGGAGGGCCCCAGCCAATCCGTAGCAAGTGGGCTGGCAGGGCACCTCTCAAATACTCTGGGGTCATGCCAGCAGTGTTAGTTGGGAGGAAGATGGAGATGGAGTGCTGAGGAGGCTGTCAGTGGCCCTTGAGGGTGCCCCCTAGTGTGTGTGGGGGGGGACCCTCCACAACACACAGAGGAATCCTTTCTTGGATGCACAGGAGTAGGTGTGAGGACAGCAAGAGAGAGAGTCAGCATGTCTGGAAGATCTCTTGAGTCAGTCTAGGAGGACTGATGAGTGTCAGTCTGGAGGACTGTGGTGAAGTTGCCAGCAGAGTAGGGCCTGAAGAGGTGGCGCTGGGACCAGTGACCACAGGAGGAAGTGCAATAAATAGAGTATGTTAGTGCTGTCACTCTACATCCTACAAGTATAGGGGCTGCGAGTCCCTACTTGTAATGGGCCAGTGCTACAGATGTTTACATAGTGACACCACTGGTGATTCTGCAAGCAAGTGAAATGCTGGAGGAAGGAAAGGGGCTGTATATAGGACTGTATATACTAGGAGTTGCCCCTGAAGATGTTCCAAAGTCAAGTGGGCATTCCATAATACCCCTACCCCCCATCCAAGTTTTATCCCCTCAATAAAACACAAAAAACAAAGTGCTGGTCTGTTTCCTGACTCAAGTGTGCCTGTGGAAATTCTGTGTGCCTGGCTGTGCAGGATGGGGGATCCCAGTTCATCAGCGGCTCTTACGTGGGATGCGCTACAGGGGGAATTTTAAATCCCCAGACCAGCTGCAGGAAGTAAATACAGTGGCGACTGGGGAGGGTATATGGTGTTAATTCATCTTTACATGTTTTCCTTAAAGGTGAATCAACCCTTAAGAGGACCTTCACTTCCCTTTTATTCGTTTATTTTTTTTTGTCACAAAAAACATAGTCACATGTCCAGTAAATGCAGCTCTTTCCTGCCACATGCCAGGTCCTGCACCGCCATCTTCTTTTCTTACATCATCAGGAGCCTGCTGTCTTTTCGGGGGTTCTTGCCGCAAGCCCCTGATGATGTGCTGCAAGGTCCTTCCTCCTTCATCTGCTGTCTCTAAGCTAATGCCTCCTGGGATATCTGACTTGGATATCCCAGGAGGCCACTGGAACAAAAAACACATCATTTTGTCTAGGCAGGGGGTGGGCTGAATAATAAATGTAAAAAAAAAAAAAGGTAAAAAGGAAAAAGCGGCTTTCTATATTGTGAAGGTGGGAGGGTTGGGGAGTACGAAAAAGTACTCTTTTGAAGTGAAAGTCCGCTTTAAAGGCTCACACGGCTGTTCATAGTTGTACACTGTGTATGTGATTATCTGCACACAAGTGTGAATAAATAAAGCTGCAAGCATGAAGTGAAAAAAAAACAAAAAAACAATTGAATGTGTATAAAAAAAAGAAAAATGAATGCTGCGCTATCACCAATAGTTTATCTGTGAGTTATAACCACTGAATGTGAACTGATGTTGTATGTGTTTTCACCAAATAATCAGAAAAAAACTATCAATGAAACAAACAAAAAAAAAACAGTAAAAGACCTTATAATGGTGAATGTGGTAGCCTCATACAACTTTAATCGCTTCCTGTCCACCATATAGCAGAATGACAGCAGGAAAGTGGTTTAATTATCCTGACTGGACGTCATAGCAGGATAAGTCGCAATTGCGCGCCTGCGGTGGTGAGCAGCGATCGTTGGTGTGGTGTGTCAGTCTGACACACTGCATCTCTGATCTTGGTAAAGAGCCTCTGATGTAAGCTGTTTATCATGTGATCAGCTGTGTCCAATCACAGCTGATCATGGTGTAAACAGGAAGAGCCCTTTATCGGCTTTTACTCCACTTGCACTGACAGACGCTCACCAGTGACCACCAGGTATGCCCACCCACGACCACCAAGTATGCCCATCCATGACCACCAGGGATGCCAATTAGTGCCCATTAGAGGTGCCAATCAGTGCCCATTATAGATGCCAATCAGTGCCCTCTATCAGTGCCCATCAGTGCCACCCATCATTGCCCATCAGTGCACATCAGTGATGCCTATAAGTGCCCATCAGTGCCACCTATAAGTGCCCATCAGTGCAGCCTTTCAGTGTCCATCAGTGTCGCCTATCAGTGCCCATAAGTGCTGCCTATCAGTGCCACCTATCAGTGCCTCATCATCGGTGCCCATCAGTGCCCTTCAGTGAAGGAAAAAACTTACTTATTTACAAATTTTCTAACAGAAACAAATGAAAAACTTTTTTTTTTTCCAAAAAATTTGGTATTTTTTTTTATTTGCTTAGCAAAAAATAAAAACCCGAGTGGTGATCAAATACAACCAAAATAAAGCTATATTTTGTGGGAAGAAAATTATAAAAAAATAGTTTGGGTACAGTGTAGCACGACCGCGCAATTGTCATTTAAAATGCAACAGCGCTGAAAGCTGAAAATTGCCCTGGGCAGGAAAGGGGGGGGGGGGGGGGAAGTGCCCTGTATTGAAGTGGTTAAATATATATCACTCCTAGGTAAGTGATGCAAAAATGTGCAAGTAAAAAACACCTCCACCACAGTGAATCACTTTTGGGCAAACTCTCACCTCACTGTATTGACCCAGAAGACAAAAGTCAACAAATGAATGGACTCCTTTCTATCCTAATCAGCAAGAACTCTTGGAGGCTCTTGGAGAATCTCAGCAGCCCAGGTGGGTGGATGGGTGGACGATTCAGTGTACATTTATATGTTAAAAGACAATGAGAACCTATATAGTGCTCACTGTTATTTTATTTAAAAAAAGTTTTTTTAAAAGTACAAAAGTAAAAGTACAAAAGTATTTATAAAAATTAAAGCTGTATAGGCTCATGTTTGGACACAATACATGTGATTGGCTTTTTTATTTTTATGCTTTTTAAAAAAAATAACAGTGAGCACTATATAGGTTCTCATTGTCTTGTAACTTGTATCGTCTATCCATCCACTCACCTGAGCCACTAAGAATCCTTGCAGGAAAGGAGTCCGTCCGCTTAGTGTTTGAGCACATATTGACCTTTGTCTTGGGGGTCAATACAGTGAGCTGAGATTTTGCCCAAAAGGGATTCACTGAGGTGGAGGTGTTTTCTACTTGCACATCTTTGCAGCACTTACCTAGGATTGATATACACACACCGGCCACATTATTAGGTACACCTGTTCAATTGCTTGGTAACACAAATTGCTAATCAGCCAATCACATGGCAGAAACTCAATGCATTTAGACATCTAGATGTGGTGAAAACGACTTGCTGAAGTTCAAACAGAGCATCAGAATGGGGAAGAAAGGGGATTTAAGTGACTTTGAATGTGGCATGGTTGTTGGTGCCAGACGGGCTGGTCTGAGTATTTCAAAAACTGCTGATCTACTGGAATTTTCACATGGGGGGATGTGGGGGATATTTACTTTGGGCCCCTTAGTACCAATTTAGCATCGTTTAAATGCCACGGCCTACCTGAGCATTGTTGCTGACCATGCCCATCCCTTTATGACTACAGTGTACCCATCTTCTTATGACTCCTTCCAGCAGGATAATGCACCATGTCACAAAGATCAAATCATCTCACCACTGGACAATGAGGTCACTGTACTCCAATGGCCTCCACAGTCACCAGATCTCATCCAATAGAGCACCTTTGGGATGTGGTGGAATGGGAGATTTGCATCATGGATGTGCACCTGACAAATCTGCAGAAACTGCGTGATGCCATCATGTCAATATGGACCAAAATCTCGGAGGAATGTTTCCAACACCTTGTTGAATCTATGCCATGAAGAATTAAGACAGTTCTGAAGGCAAAAGGGGGTCCAACCCGGTACTAGCAAGGTGTACCTAATAAAGTGACCGGTGAGTGTATATTACAAGTTGTATTGGACTACTACATTCACAATTCAATGGACTTTTATTGTTCATGAGTCATTGATAGTTCTTTACTGATTATTTGATGATTGCTGAAAACACACATAGCATCAGATCACAGACAGTGGTTATAACTCACAGATAAAGTATTGGTGATAGCGCAGCATTCATTTATTATTTATACACTGCCCAGATCAGCTGTTTCTGCAGCGGGTACAGCCAAGGAATTTACATTCAGCTGCAGACAGTTCTGTACAGATCAATGACAGGCTGACACTGTCCACAGCTGTGCCCAAGTAATCAAGGAACAACTATACAGTATCTCACAAAAGTCAGTACACCCCTCACATTTTTGTAAATATTTTATTATATCTTTTCATGTGACAACACTGAAGAAATGACACTTTGCTACAATGTAAAGTAGTGAGTGTACAGCTTGTATAACAGTGTAAATTTGCTGTCCCCTCAAAATAACTCAACACACAGCCATTAATGTCTAAACCACTGGCAACAAAAGTGAGTACACCCCTAAGTGAAAATGTCCAAATTGGGCCCATTTAGCCATTTTCCCTCCCCAGTGTCATGTTACTCGTTAGTGTTACAAGGTCTCTGGTGTGAATGGGAAGCAGGTGTGTTAAATTTGATGTTATCACTCTCACTCTCTCATACTCGTCACTGGAAGTTCAACATGGCACCTCATGGCAAAGAAATCTTTGAGGAACTGAAAAAAAAAGAATTTTTGCGCTACATAAAGATGGCCTAGACTATAAGAAGATCGCCAAGACCCTGAAACTGAGCTGCAGCATGGTGGCCAAGACCATACAGTTGTTTAACAGGACAGGTTCCACTCAGAAAAGGCCTCGCCATGGTCGACCAAAGTAGTTGAGTGCACATGCTCAGTGTCATATTCAGAGGTTGTCATTGGGAAATAGACGTATGAGTTCTGCCAGCATTGCTGCAGAGGTTGAAGGGGTGGGGGGTGAGCCTGTCAGTGCTCAGACCATACGCCGCACACTGCATTAAATTAGTCTGCATGACTGTCATCCCAGAAGGAAGCCTCTTCTAAAGATGATGTACAAAAAACCTGCAAACAGTTTGCTGAAGACAAGCAGACTAAAGACATGGATTACTGGAACCATGTCCTGTGGTCTGATGAGACCAAGATACATTTATTTGGTTCAGAGGGTGTCAAGCGTGTGTGGTGGCAACCAGGTGAGGAGTACAAAGACAAGTGTGTCTTTCCTACAGTCAAGCATGATGGTGGGAGTGTCATGGTCTGGGGCTGCATGAGTGCTGCTGGCACTGGGGAGCTACAGATCATTGAGGGAACCATGAATGCCAACATGTGCTGTGACATACTGAAGCAGAGCATGATCCCCTACCTTCGGAGACTGGGCCGCAGGGCAGTATTCCAACATGATAACGACCCCAAACACACCTCCAAGATGACCACTGCCTTGGTAAAGAAGCTGAGGGTAAAGGTGATGAACTGGCCAAGCATGTCTCCAGACCTAAACCCTATTGAGCATCTGTGGGGCATCCTCAAACGGAATGTGGAGGGGCGCAAGGTCTCTAATATCCACCAGCTCTGTGATGTCATCATGGAGGAGTGGAAGAGGACTCCAGTGGCAACCTGTGAAGCTCTGGTGAACTCCATGCCCAAGAGGGTTAAGGCAGTGCTGGAAAATAATGGTGGCCACACAAAATATTGACACTTTGCGCCCAATTTGGACATTTACAGGTAGGGGTGTACTCACTTTTGTTGCCAGCGGTTTAGACATTTAAAGTGGTAGTAAACACGTTTTTTTTTAAAACCACCTGCAAGACAAAGCCATAATGAGCTAGTATGACTAGCATACTAGCTCATTATGCATCACTTACCTTAGATCGGGGCCCCCGACGCCGTCCTCGTCTCCCCCTCTAGCCGCACCCATCTCTCCACAGATACCCAGAAGGTTACTTCCAGGTATCACCGCTCCGGCCAATCACAGCACCGCTGCGGCACTGTGATTGGCCAGAGCAGCGAAGACGCCGCTCCGCGCATGCGCGCGGGAGACTTCAAATCCGGCAAGCAGGATTTGTGAATGGGGATTAACCCTGTGAATGCACCGTTGTCTACGGCGCGCAGAGGATTACCATGAACAACGTTGAAAAAAACGTTTTGGCAAATATCTCCTAAACCGTGTAGGTTTAGGAGTTATTTCTTGTACCTACAGGTAAGCCTTATTCTAGGCTTACCTGTAGGTGCAAGTTGTAATGGAGGGTATACAACCACTTTAATAGTTGTGTGTTGAGTTATTTTGAGGGGACAGAAAATGTACACTGTTATACAAGCTGTACACTCACTACTTTACATTGTAACAAAGTGTCATTTCTTCAGTGTTGTCACATGAAAAGATATAATAAAATATTTACAAAAATGTGAGGGGTGTGCTTACTTTTTTGAGATACTGTATATGGCTAGATACAAATGATCAGCTATGTACGTAGACTGTTTGTGTCCAGGGACACCTAAATCCCGGTTCACACCAGTGCGCTGTGCGATATTGCATGTGATTCACACCGCACTGCAGTGCAAATCGCATGCGATTTTTGTGCGATGTGATTTCAGCCATACAGCTAGTATGGCTGAATTTGCATGGCATTCGGACCAAACTCGCACATGACCCTTTTTTTGATCCGCACCAGAATCAGATCGCATTGGGTGTTCACACCCAATGCGATCCGATTCATGTCCGAACTGACAGTTCGCACTGCGATATGCAAACTGATTTGGGGGTGTCATTAACTTTCGATTGACACTCCCAGAAGTTTGCATAGTGCAGTGTGAACTGCCTTGCGAGTCAGGTGGGATGTGGGAATCTGCAGTGGATTTGCAGGGTTCCCGCATGGCACTAGTGTGAAATGAGCCTAATTGCAGGTAATCACTCTATATGCGACTACATGCAGACAGCTGCAGAGCCTCTCAGCCTGTCACGGATTTGTACTGCAGGTAAGTGTAACACCTGGCTGTACCTGCCGCACTGCCTCACTGCTTCTGCTAAAGAGGTCAGTTGGGGCATGCTTTAGGGCCCATTTACATATGTGATAGGAAGAAATTGTATTGGTTTTAGAGACGTTTGACAGGAGGTCAAGAGGCAATATGTTGCCTTCTCACCACCTGTGTCAACCCCCTAAACGCCACATGAAAAATTGTGGCTCCATTACCATGAATGGGTCACATTTGGCAGTAATGCCCGAAGATCACAACAGGAGGTTGTGCCATCGCTGTGAAGTAGAGATGGACCAAACACCCCCCGGTTTCCTCCTGCCTTCTCGGCGGCCAATCGGGAGCCTTCTCTCTTTGGCCAATCAGAAAATGGGTCTCACACCCACTTCTGATTGGCCGGATTGAGGATCAGTGTTACAACAGTGAATTTTAATTGTAACACTTCGGTGGACTCATGGCGCAATGCTCTGCGCCATGAGATACCCTATTTTGTCAGGTGCTTCAAAAAAAAACAGCCCCCTCCTCTGTAATTCAGGCACCCAGCATCCTGAAAAGGGCTGGATGCCTGAATAGGGGGTAGCCGCGGCGACAATGGATAGATTCATGCTATGCATGAATCTATCCATTATTCATATAGGGGGTGGCTAGGATAGAGGGGGCGGCGCTCGGGCACCCCAATGGACGAGCCACCACTGGCCCATACTGTCACCAGCTCTTCTATCTTCTTCCAGGTTCGATGTCTTCAGAGCATTAGAAGAATGAGAGTGCCACAAAGCTAGATTCAGTCCAGTAAGAATTTATATTTTTCGTGGCACGTAACAAAATTCCAACACATTTCAGGGCTCAAAGGTCCTCCTTCATCAGGGTTTGTGTGCTGGCAATAAAGACAGGGTTGTACATAACAACTGTAAACTTATAGCACGAGATCTGGGTTGCCAGCTGACAGCCAGCTGGGGTTCAGAGTCTTCAGCCTCTGTACACCTGGTACAGATCTATGCCAAGATTATACACTGGGTCTCGTAGGCACGGCTCAGTGTACACAAATAAATGCTGACAGGTAGAGAGAAGCAGTTATGTAAAAAAGGATCGAGTTTCTTCATTCTGTTTTTTTTTTTTTTTTTCTAAAGATGACGTGACTTCTGCTTTAAGCCATATACTGGCCATTCACCAAACCCTGTGTTGTAGGAGGTAGGTAAGTGTGCATGTGCCCAAAGCTCATATCTTTCACAGGGCCATTTTGGAGGTAGATAGCTCTATAACAGTAGGAGCATGCATCATTACATGGTGTAGGTTGTATACCGCCAATGTGACTTTGTTGCCTACAATCACAAATTTCCCAGCATGCTGGGAAATTTTACAATAATCCCTATAACCTGTCTATATGTCTTGCTTTGTGTTATGCTTGCTTTAAAAATATCCAGTATGTATGGATAAAGTATGTATGTGGACTTTGTGGACCATTGCCTAGAGAAGCGGGATTAGAGGAGGTGGCCAAAGCCTCAAAATATACAGATTTTTTTTTTTCTCACTCTTCTCTCCATCTGTGGGCGTTTGTGGTTAAAGGGTAAGTTCACCTTTTCACAAAAAATGTAACAGTGAATTTGAAATATTCTGGACCCTGCTGTACATAGCAGCCTTGGTGGCCCATGCTGTCGGTGGACCGTACACTGTACACCACAATATACAACCCCCGGAATTAACATCCATTATCATGCTCACAATGGTAAGCGTTCATTGATCAGCGCAACCATGTGACCATGCTGATCAATGAAAAGTGCTTCTTTCTTCTGGGACACCTTACTGAAGGGAGGAGCCTTAGATATTCTTCTCATTGGTCATCAGAATTTACGTTGCTGTGCTGACCAATGAGTACATTAAAGAGGAACTAAACCCACAGATTTGAAAAGTTTAAAAAAACAGTTACGTTCCTGGCATGCAAGGGATGCCAACTGTCACATTGGTTGTGCTCTCAACCAAACTGTCAAATTATCAAATAGCTGGTGTCATAACTGATCACATGTGCAGCACCATTGGCAGTTAAAGTGCAAGTAAACCCATCAATTTAATAGTTTCAAAAACAGTTAACATTCCCGGCATGCCGGAAATGCTAGCTGTTATATTGGTTGTGCTCTCAACCAAACTGTCAAACCATCCAATGACTGGTGTCATAATGGATCACATGTGCAGCATCATGGCAATTGCAAATTAAACAAAGGCCAAAATGGCAGCTTCCTTGGCTGAAAACGATATGAGGGTTTAGTTCCGCTTTAAGACAGCCCTAGAGTGAGTATATATCATGTACAGTGTAAAGACTGCTACGCCAGCAGCACAGGGCATCATGGCCACTAGATGCAGCGTGGTCCAGAGGGGTGGCCAGGATACTTGGAAATTGGTGCAGAGCTCCACCTAAAAGGGGAAGCTCTGCTTGTTTGACCCCCCTCCGCTGCCACATTTGTCACCTTTTCAGGGTGGGGGGCAGGTACCTGGTTTTGACAGGTACCCGCTCCCACTTCCGTCTGACTTTGCCGCTGCGAACTCAGCCCGAAGTTTGACCCTCCCTCCTCCTTCCCCTGCCACCAGGCCATTCACAAAGAGCAGCGTGCTTTCGCGCATGCGCAGTAGGGGACTGGCTGGCTTCACTGCCAGTTTCCTTTAGCTGAGAGACGATTGAAAAGAAAACAAATCACTGATTGGCTGCTCTGGATAACGGCACACTATTTGGCCCTAGTATGTGTATGTGTTTGTAAGCGCGTCTGGGCCCTACGGGGTAAAGGACCGCGCTATACCGCTGATGGACACCAGCGGTAAAAAATGACCTAAGGCGGTTTGGTTTGCATAGGTAGCGCTATACAAGTCACTCATTTATTCAACTCTAGTGCGAAAAGTGTGAAACGCGTTGGGTGGAGCTTGACACGTGACGTTACGCCACCACATTGGAAGCCCGGGTGGCGGCGTTAGAGGTGAGTGCTGATGGCTCTTTTTACATGTTGATATGCTGTTTTATGACACTTCTGTTTTATCTGCTTACATCCGCTGTACAATAAATACTACACTATATGTCACCTTTTTATTTATGGTCTATGGCAGGGGTAGGCAACCTGGGGCCCTCCGGCTGTTGAACTACATTTCCCATGAGACATTGCAAGGCTGGCAGTTACAATTACTCCCAAAGGCATGATAGTCTACAACAGCTGGAGGACCCCAGGTTGCCTACCCCTGGTCTATGGCGTGTTACGGATTTTAATTGGAGTGTTGCCCCCTGGAGGATTTTAAAGGAGATTTAAGATTTTCTTCTCTAGTTCTGTACTGATACCTGTGCTCCCATCTGCACAAGCTCTGTTGCTGCACCGTCACCTGGCAGCATTTGCGGCGGTGAGTGCGCATTGCATGTGGATGGAGGCTGGCGATTGGTGGTTAGGGTTTCTCTCTTGAAGTGGCACTATACACACGGATGTTGTATTCTTTGTAGATTTATAGCAATACTACACTATATGGTCTTTCCTTCCTAACCTATCCGGAGTTCCAGTTAACAATCTCTTGGAGTGCTGGCTGTTTCCAGAGGAGATCGCAAATGTAGCAGTTTAAAGTGTTGAGACAAACCATTTACCACTGACAGGGGTGCTTACAATAATCAGCTTTATTTTATTTATATATATATATAAATATATATATATATAATAATTTATTCATGTAAAATTCATGTACAAAAAACAAAAAAAACATCATCTAGCGTGGAGGCGCGCTAGTACAGGAGGTGTGTTACAGGCCAGGTGACCAGGTGGAAACAGAGGGATAAAAAAAAAACGAATGCGGCCACCACATCTAATGATTGGTAAGCTGCGATATATTACTAGAAGGGGGAGAAGTTGGGAGGGGATTATCACGTTGCAATGCAATATATTACATTTATGCTTTTGGGTTTATTACGCCTTTAACCGGCATTAACCAGCCGGCGCAGTTGTACTGTAGCAGGTTGGCTCTCCTGTGCGAATAACCGTCATTGTACGTCGGGTGCGTACACGGCAACCTGTGGGCGGGCTCGCGTGCCCATTCGCTAGCGAAGAAGCCAATCAGCGGGCACGGCGGACTCGATGTCCACCGGCCACCCGTGATCGCGGCACAGAGAGGCAGAACGGGGATCTGCCAGTGTAACAAACAGATCCCCATTCTGTAAGGGGAGTAGAGTGAGATTGTCTGTTCCTAGTAATTAGTAACAGCGATCTCTCTGTACTCCCCATCAGTCCCCTCCCCCCACAGTTAGAAACACCTCCCTAGGGAACATTTAACCCTTTAATTGCACCCTAGTGTTAACCCCTTCCCTGCCAGTGACATTTATACAGCAATTAGTGCATTTTTATAGTACTGATCGCAGGATAAATGTGCCTGGTGCCAAAAAAGTGTCAAAAGTGTCAGATTTGTCCGGCGCAATGTTGCAGTCCTGCTAAAAATCGCAGATCACCGCCATTACTAGTAAAAAAAATAAAAATAAAAATGCCATAAATCTCCTATTTTGTAGACTCTATAAATTTTGCGCAAACCAATCAATATACGCTATTTGTTTTTTGTTTTTTACCACAAATATGCAGAAGAATACATATTGGCCTAAACAGAGGAAGACATTTTTTTTTTGGGATATTTATTATAGCAAAAAGTAAAAAAAATATTTATTTTTTTTTAAATTGTCACCCTTTTTTGTTTATAGTGCAAAAAATAAAAACCGCAGAGGTGATCAAATAGCACCAAAAGAAAGCTCTACTTGTGGGGAAAAAAAGGCATGAATTTTGTTTGGGTACAACAGCACACGACCGCGCAATTGTCAGTTAAAGTGACGCAGTGCCGTATCACAAAAGATTGGCCTGGTCAGGAAGGGGGTAAATCCTTCCGGGGCTGAAGTGGTTAAATAAAGCTTAATACAGAGAAATTCGTGGTAAAATATACAAGCACATCGCACGCATCTTTGTATCAATGTACAATATGAATTTAATCAACTCTCCCCAGAAATGGCAGCCAGCGTCCATCAGAAGCTTTTTCCATTCAGATTGGGGGTAGTTAGCATTTGAAAAGGAGCGCCCTTCCCCCCCTCCCCAATGGCAGCACAATGCACTGGGACAGAGGTCCTCCAGACAAGCACTTCTATCACACATCCTGCCTTGTATCCTAACACATATTCCCCCCAGCAACCAATCAGCAGTCCTCCTCGCTTGTTCTGACAGCTATAAAACGATGATTTATGGGTTTGCGCACTTTGCGCTCTTCTCCTGCTCGGTTGGAGAACCCCTCGTTGGGGGTTTAATAAAGCTGGGCAATGAGGTATGCCAAGAGCAGTAACCCATATCCAACCAGATCACGCCTTTCCAGAACAAGTGGGGCATGGGATGAGCCCCTGCTGGCGTTCAGCGCCCGATCTTCCAAAGGGTGGGACCCCGATTCTTGTCTTGGGGGCAGCGGAACCTCATACTTTTGCCCACATTACATCTTTTGTTGGTCTGGAGCAGCCGGAACGCTGACCGGTTGCGTTTTGGTTATGGCACAAAAGACCGGTGCGATCATCCTACAGAAATACGCCAACCACGCCGCGATTATCCTCTAGAATTACTGACGCAAGGCCGGGATGTGCGAGGACATCCTGGGAGTTCAACCTCAGAGCCATAGACACAATGCAGGATAATATTACAGACAGGTAGATGAGACAATGGTAAACCTCGGCACTCACCTCCTCGTAGCTCTTCACTCCCTGCGTCCCTCCTCTCTCCTCGCACACAGACAAGTGTCAGGGGAAGAAGAGGAGATGGATGGGGACAGGGTACCAGGGAGGAGGAAGCCACCAATAGGAGGAGAGAACACAGAGCATTTGGAAACTAGCTCTCCCCCCCCCTCCTCCTCCTCCTCCTCCTCCTCCTCCTCGCTCCCCAGGCTAAGGGGTGATGTGAATATTCATACCCTCCCAGGGGAAGATTAACGCTTTCTATTATCCGTCACAAGTAGATGGCAGAGCAGATCAATAGAACTCCCCCCAACTACACAACAATACACTGTGCACTCATTGAAAGGACCAGCAGCAGCCGGAGCTGCCTCCCTGGCACACTATGTACAGCACAGAGAGGGGGCTCATTTCACCACACACAGGGGCCCGTGTATGAGGACCGGGGCACAAGAGTCTTCCGAGCCCATAGCGACCGGTTGCGTGGCAGGTGTCGGATTGGTAGGACTGGTTACCAAGTTCAGGCCGAACCCTAGGCAGCGCTGTAATCCTTAAAACCACTTGAAGACTGGGCTTTGTCTGACACTTTTTATTACTGGGCACTTAGGCTTGATTCACATCTATGCCTGTTGCTTTTGAGCGTTTCTGCAGTGCTTTTGCGGTGCTTGCCGCATTTTTGGACATGCGTTTTTACCACAATTTTATTTTTTTTTTTAACACTCTATATAGCTGGTTGCTAAGGAAGGGTCCGGGAAGCTCAAACGCCCACCCGTACAATCCCTGGGGCACTCACTCCTATTTTGGATGCGTTTTGGATGCGGGTCCTTTGAATTTTATTACATGCAAAACGCTGCATTTTGCATAAAAAAAAAGTCCCCGACCCTTTCCAAAAATGCAGAGGCACAAAAATGCATTGCTGTGAACATGTTCCATAGGAACGCATGTTAAAAAATGTCCCTACATTTCTGAAAAATACAAAATGCATCAAAAAACGCATTAGTGTGAATCAAGCCTTAAACCCCCCTCCTGCCCAGGCAAATTTTCAGCTTTCAGCGCTGTCACACTTTGAATGACAATTGCGCGGTCATGCTACACTGTACTCAAATGACATTTTTATCATGTTTTTCACACAAATGGAGCTTTCTTTTGGTGGTATTTAATCAACACTGGGGTTTTTATTTTTTGTTAAACAAACAAAAAAAGACAGAAATAAAAAAAAAACGTGAAATAAAAAAAGAAATAAAAAAAAAAAAAAAAACATGTTTCGCAGTTTGTTATAGAGAAAATTGAGTACTGTCTGTGATACTTTTTTTATTTGCACAAACATCATTTTCCATGGACGAGCTTTCGGGGTATGTCCCCTTCTTTAAGGTCCAAGCAGTACTGATTCGCAAAAGTTTTAGCAGAAGGTAAAATGTTAAAGCAAAACAAAATAAAACAAAAAAAAATAACAAAAAAGTGGAAAAAGAAAAACAAACACGTACAAATCAATAGTATGGCAATGGTAATAAAGCTATTGCCATACTATACTATTGATTTGTATGTGTTTGTTTTTCTTTTTCCTTTCCCTCTGAGATTTTTAGTTTTTTGTTTTTATTTTTTTGTTTTAACATTTTACCTTCTGCTAAAACTTTTGTGAATCAGTACTGCTTGGACCTTGAAGAAGGGGACACACACCCCGAAAGCTCGTCCATGAAAAATGATATGTTAGTGCAAATAAAGTATCACGGACAGTACTCAATTTTCTCTGTAAAAAAATGCACTAATACGGCTTCAATCACCTAAAGTATAGTTTGTTACAAAATTTTGCAAATGGGTAATTTTTCTCCTTCATTGATATTCGCTGATGAGGCTGCACTGATGGGCACTGATAGGCACAGATAAGGCGACACTGATAGGCACTGATAAGACAGCACTGATGGGCCCTGATAGGGTGGCACTGATGGGCCCTGATGGGTGGCACTGAAGGGCACTGGTAGGTGGCACTGATGGGCACTGGTAGGTGGCAATGATGGGGAAACTGGTAGGTGGTATTGATAGGCAGCACTGGTGACATTTATAGGTGGCACTGTGAGCACTGATAGGTGACACTGGTGGGCACTTGTAGGCGGCACTGTTGTGCACTGGTAGGTGGCACATGTGGGCACAGAAACCTCTGCAGAGGCGCTCTATGATCGAGACTAATGTCCCTCTCACAGCCGCCGGTGATCACCTTTTTTCTTTCTCCTCGTGCTACCAGTGTAGCCGATTACTGGCTCTGTTTACATAACATGTATTGGCTGACATTGGCTGATCGACTACTTACTCCGATTTGTGATCAGCCGAGTCTCATAGACTCGCTGATCACAGAGCCCGCCGCACGCGCCCTGCACAGGCCGCTCAAGCACAGCAGGATGTTTATGGATGCCCTCCCGGAAAAGTAGGTCCACGCTGCAGCCATCTTTTGGCTATAGCGCGGGCGGGAAGAGGTTAAGCCGGGTTTACATATGTGCGGCCGCGGTTCGTGCCCAGGGGATCCGAAACGTGTCTGTGCAACGGTTCAAGTGCGATTCAATTTTTTTGCCTGATTTTGCACCTGAACCAGACCCAAACACGCACAGGACCCTTTTGCAATCCACCTTGTGGCCGCCCCAGGACTTGTGTGCACCGGCTCCATTGAGAGCCGGTCACATTCGCCTCTCATGTGAATTGAATGGGGGGGGAAACCCCCATCCAATTCGCACATATGTGAACCCCGCCTAAATCAGTATTTTTGCTAGAAAATGACTTCTAACCCCCAAACAGTATAAATTTTTTAACAGAGACCCCATGGAATAAAATGGCGATTGTTGCATAGTTACATAATTATTAAGGTCAAATAAAGACACAAGTCCATCCAGAGTGAGTACACACTCACATCGGTCCCTACCCTCATGGAGCCCACAATCCAAGGTCCCCAGCTCACATTTGTATACTAGGGCCAATTTTTTTATGGACAGAAGCCAATTAACCTTACCTGCATGTCTTTGGAGCGTGGGAGGAAACCCATGCAGGAACATTGAGAACATGCAAACTCCAGGCAGGTAGTATCATGGCTGGGATTTGAACCAGCAACCCTTTTTACTGCTAGGGTGAGAGTGCTAACCACTACACCACTGTTCCGCAGCGGTTTTTCAAATGCTTTTTTTTTTAAAAGATACAACACAATATATACTATTTTTTTTTTGTAAAATGTGAGCAATGATGTTATGCCGTGTATATAGATACCTAACATGTCACGCTTTGAAATTGCTTTGAAATTGCGCACGCTCTTGGAATGTCGGCAAACTACGGTACTTAAAAATCTCCATAGGCGCCCTTATAGGTTACCTGTTTAGAGTTACAGAGGAGGTCTAGCACTAGAATTATTGCTCTCGCTATAATGATAAGGGCGATGCATCAGATGTGTGGTGCGAACACCATTTACATATGTGTGCACGACTTACGTATACGTTTGCTTCTGCGCGCGAGCAGGGAGAGATGGGGGCGCTTTACTTTTTTTTTTTTTACAGTCCCTTTAATTTTTTATTTTTTTTTTATCAATTTTATTCCTATTACAATGAATTTAAACATCCCTTGTAATAGAAATAAGTATGACGGGTCCTCTTTAACCACTTCAGCACTTTTCAGCCATCTTACACCCTTCCTTACCAGAGCACTTTTTGCGATTCGGCACTGCGTCGCTTTAACTAACAATTGCGCGGTCGTGCGATGTTACACCCAAACAAAATTGACGTCCTTTTTTTCCCACAAATAGAGCTTTCTTTTGGTGGTATTTGATCGCCCCTGCGGTTTTTATTTTTTGCGCTATAAACAAAAGAAGAGCGACAATTTTGAAAAAAAAACACAATATTTTTTACTTTTTGCTATAATAAATATCCCATTTTTTTTTTAAAAAAAAACTTTTTTTTTACTCAGTTTAGGCCGATACGTATTCTACTACATATTTTTGGTAAAAAAAATCGCAATAAGCGTATATTGATCGGTTTGCGCAAAAGTTATAGCGTCTACAAAATAGGGGATAGATTTATTGCATTTTTTTTTTTTTACTAGCGATCTGCGATTTTTTTTTCGTGACTGCGAAATTGCAGCGGACACTTCGGACACATTTTTGGAACCATTCACATTTACACAGCGATCGTTGCTATAAAATTGATTACTGTGTAAATGTGACTGGCAGGGAAGGGGTTAACACTAGGGGGCGCTGCAGGGGTTAATGTGTTCCCTATAGGAGTGATTCTAACTGTGGGGGGAGGGGACTCAAGGGGAGGAGACCGATCATGTGTTCCTCCGTACTGGGATCACATGATCGGTCTCCTCTCCGCTGACAGGACGTGGAGCTGTGTGTTTACACACACAGCTCCATGGTCCCGCACGGTCCCGTTGTTTTAAACGGGCAATCGCGGGTGCCCGGCGGACAACGCGGCCGCCGGGCACTCGCACCGGGTCCCGAGCAACGCCGCGGACGCGCGCGCGCGCCGCCGGCGGCGGGAATGGGAGGACATCACATGATGCCCACCCAGGATGGGAGATCCACCTTGTGGGCGTCATATGACTATGGTCGGGTAGGGAAGTGGTTAAGGAGAGATTTGGGGTTTGAAAAGCAAAAGTTAAAAATTTTTTTTTTTTTAACTTTGCTTTAAAAAAAAAAAAAAAATTTGTTTGCTTTCACCCTGGACCAGAAGTGACATCATGACACCGCTCTGGTCCTCCAAGGCCATAGAGGCGATCAAAGATGATTCTGTGGGGATTGTCTCTGGGACTAGCCAGCCACACCATCCGATCAATTCTTGGCAAGCCGATGAAACGGTAAGCCAGAGAAACACCGGCAAGCGACGGGTGGGGGGGATTTGTCCCCTCCTACTGCTTCTGAAAGTGTTCCAGCGGCTCATGAGCCCCTCAGAAGGCTTTCATGAAAAAAAAAAAAAACAGCCGCCGGCTGAAAAAAAAATACCGTGGTTATGGCTGATAGCTTCAGCCATATAATAGTGAGCCACAAACACAGGGCAGGCGCTGGAGGTAGCGGAACAGAGTTCCGCCAACTTTCGGCTGGAAAAAAAGCACTGTAAGAGGTAGTAATATATGATGTTAGACAGATTATTAAAAAAAAAAATCACGGTGTATGCTTAGTGTAGCTAAGAGAGCTATCTAATGAAAATTTTATATGTGGGTTTAGGTGGCTTTAAATGTATTTTTTAAATACAAGCATTGTAAGCACCTGAATTTGACCCAGTATCAGCCTCTTGCAATTTCTGTACAGCATGACTGAAGTGTAAGAGAAAGAAGTAGCACAAGGAGCCCATCAGTTCATGTGCTGACAAGAAGCATGCTGATAGGAGGAGAAGGCAGAGAGATGGGGTCGCCACTGATTTACCTACATAGATCTTTGGTTATCAATAGAGGGGTCACCAACAGGAGGAAGGAGGTCCTGATTCCTCTATATAGATCTTTAGTTATCTTATCATCACTAGAAGAGTCACAAACAGGAGGCAGGGGGTCCTGATTTCCCTTTAAGACCCCTTTCACACTGGGGCACTTTTCAGGTGCTACAGCACTAAAAATAGTGCCTGCATAGCGCCTGTAAAGCGCCTCTCCTGTGTCTCCCGAGGGCCTTCACACGGGAGCGGTGCACTTGCAGGACGTTAAAAAAATGTCGCTTTGTAGGCGGTTTTAACCCTTTTTCGGCCACTAACGGAGGTTAAACCGCCCCGCTAGTGGCCGAATAGTGCCGCTAAAACAACGGTAAAACGCCGGCGCCCGCACCGCCCCAGTGTGAAAGGGGCCTAATAGAGCTTTAGTTAGACCTCATTTAGACTACTGTGTCCAGTTCTGGAGACCTCACTTAGGCTGCTTTCACACTGGGGCGGTTTTCAGGCGGTACAGCGCTAAAAATAGCGCCTGTACACCGCCTGAAAAAAAACTGCCCCATTCACTCCAGTGTGAAAGCCGGCGGGCTTTCACACTGGAGCGGTGCGCTAGCAGGACCGCAACAAAAGTCCTGCTAGCAGCATCTTTGGAGCGGTGAAGGAGCGGTGTATTTACTGCTCCTATACCGCTCCTTCCCATTGAAATCAATGGGAAACCGCGGGGATTTGTGTTGTCACAGTCCCGGAGGATGCTGGGACTGTGACATCGCAAGGGGGCGGGGTCACCATGTGACATGAACATGTGACCCTGTCCCCCATGTCCCTATATAAGTCCGAGCGCAGAGCGGCACAGGCATTCCGGGCAGAGACAGCGACGGGTCAACATCGGAAGAAGAAGAACAAGAAGAAGGACAAGAAGAAGGAGAAGGCGCCGGCGGCGCGGAAGACGACGACCGCCGCAAGAACAGAAGAGACCCCCGGAAGACCCCCGAAGGCGGATCGAGACCCCCAGACGACGACGGCGGCGACGACGAAGAAGGTAGCCGGACTCCCCCCGCTCGTGAAAGAGCTAGGTAAAAGAGCAGAAGAGAGCGGAGGAGTCCGGCGAAAAGACCCCCAAGACGGAAGAAGACCCCCGGAGCAGTGCAATAAAATATTTTTTCAAAAGTGTGTGTGTTTTTGTACTTTACATTTTACACCTTAGGTGAATGGGTAGGGGTACATCGTACCCCATACTCATTCACATAGGGTGGGGGGCGGTATCTGGGGGCCCCCTATTAAAGGGGGCTCCCAGATTCCGATAAGCCCCCGCCCGCAGACCCCTACAACCAACGGCCAGGGTTGTCGGGAAGAGGCCCTTGTCCTCATCAACATGGGGACAAGGTGCTTTGGGGTGGGGGGGGCCGCACGGCCCCCCTTTCCCCAGGGCACCCCCCATGTTGAGGGCACGCGGCCTGGTACGGCTCAGGAGGGGGGGGGGCGCTCGTTCGTCCCCACCCCTTTCCTGGCCTGCCAGGCTGCGTGCTCGGATGAGGGTCTGACATGGATTTGGGGGGGAACCCCCACGCCGTTTTTTTCGGCGTGGGGATTCCCTTTAAATCCATGCCAGGTCACGGAGCTAGCGCGGCGGCAGTAACTGCCTACGCTAGCTACGTAACCTGAAGTCACGTGCTAAATGAACGGACTTGCCGATGAGCGGCAAGTCCGTTCATTTCAAAAGTCCCGCGGACTTGCCCACTAACGGCGGGATTGTCCGCTGGACTGCCAAGTCCAGCGGATAATTTTAAAACAAAACTTAAAACTTTGGTCCGCCGGACTTTGGCGCCAAAAAGTCCGCCGGCGCCCACACACGAGGGGATTATCCGCTGGACTTCAGTCCAGAGGATAATCCCGCGGGATTGTCCCTTCGTGTGTACGCGGCATAACAGAAAGAAATTGATGAGATAGAACAAGTCCAGAGACGGGGAACAAAAATGATGAAAGGTATAAAACATATCAATAGAGACTGCTGGAAATGAGTGGAAAGGGAAGACATGGTTGAATCCTTTAAATACATTGAAGGTGTGCATGAGGCTCAGGAGGGCAGTATTTTCAATATGTAGCTGAGATCAGGAACACGGGAACATGACCTAAAACTATCAGGAGGAAAGTTCACAACTAATCTTAGAAAGTATTACTTTACAGAAAAAGAGAAGATATCACTTTACAGAAAGAGTAGTGGTGGATGCATGGAATAGACTTTCAGTAGAGGTACTGCGTTGGTCAATAGTAAGTGTGTGGGCGTGGCCAGTTGGTACCCAAGATAGCTTAATGGTACACCAAGACCAAGGGAGGTGGCACAATTATTATTTGGATATGTACAGATAACAAATGACACGTGGACGGCAGTGGCAAGGTTGCTCACTTTACACTTCCAGACAATGTGGCAATGGAGCCTTATTATCACAGGCAACCTGGATACAATAGCTCTTAACAATATTGGCGGTACTTTAACACAGTCTCTGCACTTTGATAGGCTTACATTACAAGAGCAGCATATGATGAAGGGGGTGACTGATAGAAAAAAACAGCAGTGCAGAATCCTTAGTAAACTGAGAGGAAGGTCCTTGCCCCAGCTCCCTGCAGATCCCAGATAGCGGAGCCAGGCGTGCTATACTTCCTTAACCGAAACCTCTCCCTTGCGCTAAATGCTATGTCCCTAGCCAATGGGGATCCGTCCCAAGTAGGGTTGCCACCTTATACCTTTAAACCCGAACACATATTACACAGGTTCTGAGGCTAATTTATTAATTAATATAGGCACCAAGTGAGTTTAATTACCACCTTAATCAGCCACAGAACCTGTGTAATTAATATGTGTTCGGGTTTAAAGGAATGAGGTGGCAACTCTAGTCCCAAGTCCAACACTATCCACTTCGCAAATGCGCACCAACCACTGTGAAAAAGTGCTGTATATTAGCATTGCCCTCACAAAAGATGGCCAGGGCAGCAGTCTCTAATCAGACCACTGCTGCCCTGATGACACCTAAGGAGGCTTCAGAGGAACAAAGCTCCTCTCAACCGCCATTCCCTTCTGCACAGTGGCTAAACAGTGCCACCTGCAGTGGGGAGGACAAACTGCGCCTGCCTGCAAGTGAATTTAAACTTGCTTGGCATAATTATAGATCTACATGCAGACAGAAAGCTTAACCCTATTACCCCCTCCACATGAAAAAAAAAAAGAAAAAAGGATAGACTCAATTGACCTCCTGGTCCATTTCTGTTGTCTCTCTTCTATGTTTGTATGTTCCCATAGGCAATGAGTGATAGCCTTCTGGGTTGGCTGTTTTCACCCAGACAGCAGTCTAACATCTATGGAGCACCAACAGTCTCCTGCAACTGTTCTCGGGGAGATTAGGAGATTAGGTAGGCCAGAAAACCATGTCGAATTGTCTTTGATTGCCCTAAGACATGCTAGCTCTAGTATTATTATTACCGGTATTTAAATGGCAATGTATTATTTTATTTTATTTATTGTAATATTATACCTTTCCTTATATGAAGAAAAAAAAACTAGACACTATTTTCTGCTGCTGGTATTCTTCATATCTGCAATAAATAAGACATAAGGTATGTTTTATCTGTAATGTTAGTTTGTCTTTTTTATTTAAATCTGATCTCCAGACTGAAATCCCGATTACCATTTCATGTCTTAAAAAACCTAGTGTTTAATACCATATCACACTGCTAATGTACGTGCTTGCCACTGTCTTTATATTAGAATTGTGCTACATAGCAGGGAGGGACGTCAATATGAGCCAAACAATCTTCACTGCAATACACATGCTCAAGCACAATACAAGGAGCAGAATAGTGACCTTACTGTGGTAATATGCGTTTGTTGTCCAGTTAGTAGGGTTGGGTCTGCCTGTACTGTCTAGCAGGGGTGCTTGGATCATAAGACCAGCTGAACAGAAAAATATTTTAGCAGGTAAGAAAATGCCCATACTGTATATATTTTTCAATTGTATATTTAGTTGTTTGCTTAGTGTTTAATTTTTATTCTGGTTTTTCTACTTTCTAAACATAATAAAAAAAAATTCTAAAAATTTCTTAAAAATTTCCAGGGTGTATGATACAGAGATAACTTATTTCTACGTGAGTTTTCAGGGCTATGTGTGCAATCAGAATGCAGCCACCCTCCATCCGTAGGTAGTCATACACAGCCCTGCTCCCTGGGTCGGCTGCTTGGCAACCGTGTCTGGTCTGTCTTAAATAAGAGGATTTGAAGGATGAATGTAATAGTGTGAAATAAGAGCTGCGTTTATCAGTGGCAGCTTTCATTTTCTTTTATGTTAGACAGTTCTACACAAGCCCTCTATGCATCCTCAGGCTGGGGAGGTGGGGAGCAGCTGTCTCTTTATACCAAGCCCCCTATGACTTGTAATCTGGCAAGAAAGTTGAGCTACCCATAACCGGCTTGATAAAAACAAGTGGAAGAAATAGTGCCCCACGTTTGGTGTCAGTGGAAGGAATAGTGCCTTACTGTTGGTGTCAATGGAAAGAATGGTGCCTCATTGTTGGTGTCAGTTGAAGGAATAATGCCTCATATAAATGACAGGAAATTATAGTGTCCCAAGGGCCGTATAAAGGCAGACAAAGGGCTACATCCAGCCTGCGGGCTGCAGTTTGGAGGCCGCTGGCAGACCCAGCATTCAGAAGGGGACGAATGTCCGCCTTTATTCAGGGCCGGTGCTACCACTAGGCAGCCGCCTAGGGCACCCAGCTGCCTAGGGGTTTCCTACTCTCTTCTCTCTGCAGCAAGCAACTAAGTCTCAGCAGCAGCGTTCGCACATAGTGTCAGAAGAGCAGCGGTGGCGGAGGACTGTGTCTGTGTCCCAACTCCGAATGAATGCAAACATTCATTGATGGGCACTGGGCGGTGGTGAGGCAGGCTGCATTTGATAGACGCTGGTGAGGCTGCATTGATGGGCGCTGGTGAGGCTGCATTTGATGGGCGCTGGTGAGGCTGCATTTGATGGGCGCTGGTAGGCTGCATTGATGGGCGCTGGTAGGCTGCATTGATGGGCGCTGGTGAGGCTGCATTGATGGGTGATGGTGAGGCTGCATTGATGGGCGCTGGAAGGCTGCATTTGATGGGCGCCGGTGAGGCTGCATTGATGGGCGCCAGTGAGGCTGCATTGATGGGCGCCAGTGAGGCTGCATTTGATGGGCGCCGGTGAGGCTGCATTTGATGGGCGCCGATGAGGCTGCATTTGATGGGCGCCGGCGAGGCTGCATTTGATGAGTGCTGGTGAGGCTGCATTTGATGGGCGCTGGTAGGCTGCATTGACAGGCGCTGGTGAGGCTGCATTTGATGGGCGCTGGTGAGGCTGCATTTGATGGGCGCTGGTGAGGCTACATTTGATTGGCGCTGGTGAGACTGCATTTGATGGGTGCCAGTAGGCTGCATTTGATGGGAGCTGGTGAGGCTGCATTTGCTGAGCGCTGGTGAGGCTGCATTGATGGGCGCTGGAAGGCTGCATTTGATGGGCGACAGTGAGGCTGCATTTGATGGGTGCTAGTGAGGCTGCATTTGATGGGCGCCAGTGAGGCTGCATTTGATGGGTGCCGGTGAGGCTGCATTTGATGGGCGCCGGTGAGGCTGCAGTTGATGGGTGCTGGTGAGGCTGCAGTTGATGGGTGCTGTTGAGGGTGCATTGATGGGTGCTGGTGAGGCTGCATTGATGGGTGCTGGTGAGGCTGCATTGATGGGTGCTGGTGATTCTGCATTTGATGGGTGCTGGTAAGGCTGCATTTTATGGGCGCTTCATTAAAAAGGTGGGGTTTACATGGACAGGGAATAGGGGGTGGAGTCAGGGGTGGAGCCAAGGGGGAGGCAGAAAAATGATGTTTCACCTAGGGTGTCAAAAATCCTTGCACCAGCCCTGCCTTTATTTATCCTACTTGGTCTCCCACCACATTTTACATTTTTCGTTCAACTTTTGTTGAAGTAGCCGGGTAAATTGTCTGTTGAATAGCGTGTGCATTCTTTCAGATGTGGGCACTGTTTGGGCATTTTGACAGCTGACATTACCAGCGGTCAGTATACAATAGCCCACAATGGAAGATTTATCCATCCACGCTGTTTAGGATGGATAGAGAAACCTGTTAGATTAGCAAAAGGAATCTGTAGATGTATGGCCAGTTTTAAAAGAAACTATTAAGCTTGCCATAGAGAGTTCCATTTTTTTTTTGATCAGCCAGTAGGATTCTTCCATCCACACAAGCGAGGTAGAATCCTCAGAGGCAACACCGAAGCGTTGTAAGCTTTGTCTCAATCCAGGCAATCACTGGTACTCATGCAGGAGTAGACATGTGCAATTCGTTTAGTTACGCATTCGTTATTCGTCAAAATTTGTTATATTTGTTCATTCGTATCGTACGAATGAACGAATGATTTAGTAAAAATTTTAACGAATTATCGAATCGAACGAATATGAAAAACAACAAAAATACAAAATAATTAAACTAGAAACAACGAAACTACGAATGAATGAAAATCCGAAAACGAAAACAGAAACAACGAAAATACCGAACAAAGATGAAAAAATAACGAAAATCAAAATGAACGAAAAAATTTGTACATTCGTAACTTTTTTTTTTGTTTGTTGATTCGTAATTTTCCGTGTCTCTTACAATGGCGCTGCTTAACGTGCTTCGAATGGATTCGTAAATTCGTTACTTTTTTTTGTTAGTTGATAAACGTGGTTGGGTCGGAGGCACTGTGTTTTGGTGGATTTTTGAGTTAAGTTCTGACTTGTGAGAGAGAAATTCTTTGTTTCTTAAACATGTAATAGCATACACATTACATAAAATTCTGAATTATGCTCCGATTACGAATCTATGAAAACAATGTTACGAAAGTGCGAATAAACCAATCTTACGAAAGTACGAATGTAACTAAATCTACGAAAATACGAATGCGTCCGAATACAAAATATAACGAAAATACAAAAATACGAATTTCGAATAAATGAAAATTAGACTAACGGAAAAACAAATCAACGAAAAAATAACTCTTACGAAAATATGAACGAGTCCGAATACGAACACCGACGACTTACGAAAATACGAACGAGTCCGAATACGAACACCGACGACTTACGAAATTACGAATCGTTACGAATCAACGGAAACGAACAGAAACTAAACGAAACTAAACAAAATTTTCTATTTCGCACATGTCTATGCAGGAGAGCAGCAAAACAGTCACTAGTACTCTAGTCTCAGGACTGTGCTCACAATGTCCCTGGATATGGGGTTGCTTGCCCCCTTTAAACTTCAGCCAGACATTCACCCATAAGTTTCCCCAGACCAGATTCTTAGTGAAATCCATCGAACAGCTCCAAGGATTCTCAGAAAAGTTAGCCCCCCAGTACTGTCCTAGCTGGGACCTCAATGAACGCATGTATAATTTCAGCTGTGCTGCCCAGAAGGGCAGCAGCCCTTTAGGCTATGGCCTCCTGGACAAGACACCACTGCTCCAAACCTCAGACTATTTATCTGCTCTTCAGCCACCTATTCGGCACACCTACCCAGGGATTAGCTGATGCCCCATATATATATATATATATATATATATATATATATATATATATATATATATATATATATATATATATATCACTCACTTGACTTGCTCCACTTCTATGTTCTGGAGCCTTCCAGAAGGCAGGGGGAAGCAATCAAACCTGCAGCCCATGAGATCCAGATCCGACCAAAACAATCAACTGCTTCACTGATTACAGAGGAGCCCAAAAATAACTAAATTTACCTAACATCCTAGAACCTAGCTAGGAGGGTGCTACGGAGATCACTGGAGTAGCAGGGTCTACTACAGTGATTTCCAGCTTCTAGAGGTATTCCACAAGTATGGTATATACAGAATGGACAAATGGAACTATGTAAAAATGCCATACCTAAAACTTCAGCTTTAAGAGGAAGTAAGATAATTGTACAGAATATATAATTGCAGCACAAGTTGTTTGTAATTTTAAAACGTCTCCTTCCATTTTAGACCTCAGTTAGTCTAGCCATGATTTTCTAGTCAAAATAGTGCTATTTTTCCTACCTGAGACAAAAGTATTCGTTCTGCGGCACTTCCACCCACTACTGAATTTTACTGATCTTCAGTTCTCATGCTTCTAAAATGATGAACTCATATCGCTGTTACTGGCTCTTTAAGATGAAGGCTTTAGACTTGCTCTTTAGAAGCTACATTGCAAATTCTTGATCTGCTATGCAAATCACCCTTCTTATTGCGCTCTATTATGGCGGACACATGTAAAGCAGTCTATAATGAGCTCATTCACAGTGCAGGTGCAGGAACTTTACAAGAGCAAACATACAAAGACGGGGATGGTGGAAGGTATTAAAATGAGTGCCATTGTCTAACAGCTCTAGAGTTCCCAGCTTTTGGTCCAAGGACAACTGAACGGAATGGAGGAAAGTGTGATTAACCACTTGCTTACTGGGAACCTAAACCCCCCTCCTGGCCAGACCAATTTTCAACTTTTAGCGCTGTCACTCTTTAAATGGCAATTGCGTGGTCATACAACACTGTACCCAAATTACATTTTTATAATTTTTTTTCCCAACAAATATAGCTTTCTTTTGGTAGTATTTGACCACCTCTGGGTTTTTTATTTTTTGTTAATTAGACCGAAAATCCAAAACCGTTTTATATTTTGTTAATACATTTTGCAAACAGGTCATTTTTCTCCTTCATTGATGTACGCTGATGAGGCTACACTCATGGGCACAGATAGGCTGCACTGATGGGCACTGATAGGCTGCACTGATGAGCACTGATAAGGTGGCACTGATGAGGTGGCACTGGTGGGCACTGATCAGGGGTCAAGTCCTGGGGAAAAAAGTGTGGGAACTCCCACCCAAGATCCACTCGCCCACCAAAAAAAAAAAAAATAATCCGCTCATATGCACGAACGCTTCAAAAGTGGTATTTTTTCATCCAATTTTCGTATTGTGTGGATGAAGCTTAACTGTTAGTACATAAAAAAAACGATCCTCAATAAACATAAATCGGGTAATTCTCGGAATAATCAGCATTCATACAATTGTGCTTCCATGTAATGTGATCATCATGTTCTGATCTTTATTGGGGAATGTTATTTTGTATATAGAGTGTTTATGTGGTGAGTTTACACTTTTCATTGAACAGAGTTTGGATAACACAGGGTTAAACAGAAAGGTCATAAATGAACTGCACATTATCTGGACAGAATGCTTGGGGAGATAGTGATGTGTTCCTGCTTAGGAGATGTATGTCAGCTTGGGGGGGGGAGGGGGGGGGCTGCAAACTCTGCAGGGGCTCCAACACACACTCGCTGCTATTCCAACCCTTCACATATTTCCACATAAACTTCCCTCCTGGCATTAAACTTTGCCAGGTATTGTGCCCAGCTTACCACCCCAAACTGATGTTCCTCCCTCAGCTCACCTCTCTCCCTGCATGTCCTGTGAGCAGAATAGCTGTGCTCCTCCTCTGGGTTCTCTCATCATATGGCACTGAAGATAGAGGAGGGGGGGATTCAGCGGGACACACAGAGCAAGTATGCAGGAGACTGGGGGGGGGGGGGGGGGGAGATGAGGAGACAGAAAATCAGGAGGGGCCGGCGGGGAGGAGCCCATCACGAGAGGTCTGACTAAATACAATCTCTTAGCAGCAGGGACCTGATCTACCTGTCAGCTAGCTGTGATTGACAGGTAGATCGAAGCGGAAGCTGTGATGGGGCCCCCTACTGACAATGCCTGAATGGTCAGGTGTGCGGCACTTACTATTGTGAGCTGTGTCGGCGGCTGCTGGTGTAGCACCTGCCACACAGCTTGCATACTTCAAAGTCTTGCAGGACACGGCTGCTAACGGGAACTGAGTTCCTGTTGTGGAAAAAGTAAAGGAACTCCGTTCCCATGCGTTCCCGCAGGACTTGAGCCCTGGCACTGATGCAGTAGCATTGGTGGGCACAGAGGTGGCACTGATGGGTGGCATCGATGGGCAGCACTGAAGGGCATTGATAGGTGGCACTGATAGGTGGGACTGATAGCTGGCAGTGATGGGCACTGATCGGCACTGGTAGGTGATACTGATAGGCAGCACTACTAGGTGGCACTGATGAGGCAATTATTGGCACCACTGGTGGGCACTGATAGGTGGCATTTAAAAAAGGGGTTAAGTTTGCGCAAACCTATATAGGAAAATACAAATACAATCAACCTATGTGTAAAAATATTGATACATTCAAATTGTGTTGACTCTCAAGTCCTTATATTGTGAAAAATAGTGTATTTTACAAAAATTAAACAAAACAAAACTGGTGAAACTATGTTGACATTCAAGTCCATATAGTGTTGCAAAAATATATATATAAATAAAAAATGGTGATATCAAACATTCATGTTAGATTTAGAAACTTCCAATCACAGAGATCAAAAAGGCTCAGAGATATACTGTAGATATTCCTTCCAAGATACCGCCAGGACCAATGTAACACTTGCTGATAGGTCGCACTCATGGCACTGGCAAGTGGCACTGGCAGGCGGTACAGGCGGGCACATATGAGGCAGCTTCGCTCTTCCTCTTCGGGACCGATGTCCCTTCAACAGAAGCCGGTCATCGGCTTTTTTTTCTTCTCACGCTGAAAAAAAAAACGATTACCGATCTTCTGTTTACATCACGTGATCAGCTGTCATTGGCTGACAGCTGATCACGTGGTAAGGGGCCGGGATCGACCCCTTACTCCAATCTGTGATCACCCGAGTCTCATTGACTCGGGTGATCACAGCGAGCGTGCAAAGGGGAGGACGTCTATTGACGGCCTCCCGGAAAAGCAGATCCGCGCTGTAGCCATCATTCGGCTATAGCGCTGATCTGAAGGGGTTAAAACAGTATGATTTGGCCATATTCAGCTTGTTAAAACAGAATATTATTACTATTATGACTACAATACAATCGGACTTGTAGTCTAGGAGCGCACACCTGAGCAGGTAGTGGTACCCGATTCCATCATGATTCCTTCTTTGGCAATCTCAGAGGATCCCAATCCCTGCAAAAATGATTTATCCGCACCCAGATCTTTGTAATTAAAAAACAGCTCTTTTAATAATTTTTGAATACAATGGCAGTAAAGACAGGGCTGTCTTTAATGCGGGGCAAAAGGGGCAGCTGCCCCGGGCCCAGTCCTTGTTGTGGGGCCCAAAGCAGATAAGCTGCCCCTTGGGCCTGCACTGCCCGCAAATATTTGATAAGTGGATTTGGTTTTCACTCAAGAGATGAGAGAGGAATCGAATGTTGGGGGCGCTGGTGATTGGCTGGGTGTTGCAGTATGTCTGCAGCCTGTGCCGTGATTCGCCAGCTGGTAAGGTTAACCTTGTCCCTGTTTGTTTCATGAGATCATTTAGATCATTGCTGAAATACATTTCTTTAAATAATAGACTTAATGTTTATTGTATTGTATTGTAACTGTACTGTCTGCCCTAACGTTGTAAAGTGCTGCGCAAACTGTTGCCGCTATATAAATCCTGTATAATAATATAATGATAATTAACCACTTGCCGTCTATGGCAATTCTGACAAAAAATAAATAAAAAATAGCATTTTTTTTGCTAGAAAATTACTTAGAATCCCCAAACATTGTATATTTTCTGAAAGCCCGGACGTCGGCGGTAAAGCGTCGCTAGTTTTAGCAGCGCTTTAACGTAGGTTTTGTGACTTGTTTTTGTGGCTTTGAACCCTGCTAGCTGCCGAATAAATGGTTAAAAGCGCCCGCAAAGCGTCACTGCTGAGGGGCTTTGCAGGCGCTGCCCATTGATTTCAAAGAAGCTGCTTGCTGGACTTTTTTTGTTGTCCTACCAGCGCGCCGAGTCAGAGTGCTTTCACACTGGGATTGCAGATGAGGATTTTTTCAGTCGCTGTTTTTAGCGCCAAAGCTCCTGAAAAACGCCTCCAGTGTGAAAGGGGGTGTAAGTAGCACTTACATGCATGTAGAGTTTCTAATCAAAACCTGGATGCACAGAAATCTCTTTTCTGAGTGTGAATGGCAGCTAATCATTCCATGCATTCATATGCGTTTAGAAACGTCCTGCATAGAAACGCAGGTTTGGCAGTGCTGGCGTGAATGAGGCCCAAGTGAGTCAGTCCACTAAGCTCTGCGACTTCTCCCGAGACCCCGTCCTAGGATGTTGTTGATATCCTCCATGTGAACTAGGAGCTTGCAATCACTCAGCATTATTTGCTATCCCAGCCTCTCACAGCGCCCCCCGACATGACTCATCTGATAAAGGAACGCGCCGTCTGAGAACACAGCATGGGCAAACTCTCTGCCTGGCAACCAAAACGCTCAAACCCTCAGAGCTCGGCACAAAGGCGGCTCACCTCCCTCCTAGTCGCATTACACAGCACTATAGTGCGTTATACAGCGTGTGCATTGTGTTCCTCTATATACATACATGAAAACATGAACCCTGAAACCACCATGAAGCAGCAACGCTACATTCACCTTACAAAGAGGCTCGTCCTACTGCAATTAAAGGGTCAGCGCGGTCAAAAATGAACATTCTGGATACGGGTGGATGCTTTTGGATTGAAAGTCTTGCTTAAAGTGGTATTAGGAGCAGTTCATACCATAGAAACGCAGTCCGGATGCTGTTCTGCATATGCATTGATGCATTTTTTGGTGCGTTTTTGATGCAGTACAGTGCACCCCCTTTTTTTCCTTAACCTGCTGGGTTCACACTGGTGCAATGTGGGAAACCCTGCGAATCCTGTGAGGATTCCTGAATCACAGATAGTTCACACTGACATCTGCAAACCGCTGCAGGGATCGATGTGAAGTTAATGACACTCCCAGATCGGTTCGCAGATCGCAGTGCGAACTGTGAAATGGTACAGGAATCGGATCGCAGGGGGGTGTTAACTCCCCCCTGCGATCCGATTCCAGTGCGGACCAAAAAATGGGTCCTGTACCATTTTGGTCCGAATGTGATGCGAATTCAGCCAAACTGTATGGCTGAATTTGAATTGTACAGACATTGTATGTGATCTGCACAGCAATGCGGTGCGAATCACATGCGATGTCTGTGTTTGCACCAGTGTGAACCCAATAAGGACGTGTGTTCCAGTGTGCTTTTTTGTGCTTTCAGGTGCGTTTTTTATACATTTTACAGCATTCTAGTACACTCCAAAAATAATGACTTTTAGGGCCCGTTTCCACCAGGTACTCTGCAGACAGCCATTCCTTCGCAGTCCCACTGCAAGTCAAAGCAACTGTATTTTATGCTGTATGATACGCCCACATTAAGTAATACAAGAGCTGTGGGTATTCTTACTTGGATTTTGGTGTGCTTTGTCGATGTCTTCCAGATCTGTGCTGTAATCCAGGGTGCCTCTTTGCCTCTCTGCGCTTCCTGTAATTAACCTGTTCCTGCCCATGCTGTAGCCATGCTCTGTGATCCCTGAGTCCTTTGGACTCGGCTGATCAAAGATCGGGGCCAATCACAGCAGCCCTTTACCATGTAATCAGCTGTCAGCCAATGATAGCTGATCACATGATGTAAACAGAAGCTGGGCATCTACTTCATTTTTTTTCCCTCAAGCTGACAGCATGAGGAGAAAAGAATAAAGCCGATAACCAGCTTCTGCTAAAGGGACATCGGTCCTAACATTTGTCCACCAGTACTGCTAATTAGTGCCCAGCAGTGCTACTAATCAGTGCCCATCAGTGCCTCCTCATCAGTGTCGCCCATCAGTGCCACCTACCAATGCCCATCAGTACTGATAACCAGTGCCCACCAGTGCCACCTATCAGTGCTGCCAATCAGTGCCTCATCATCAGTGCCACCTCTCAGTGCCCTTCAGTGCTGCCTATCTGTGCCCATCAGTGGCACCTATTAGTACAGCCTCATCAGTGCCCATCAGTTCAGCCTATCAGTAGTGCCCATCGGTGCAGCCTCATCAGATATAAAGCAAATATACTGCACTGTCTGCAATCAATGTAAAACAGCAGCTAGCACAGCAATAGATCAATTGCAAAAAATTAAAACATGTGAACAGTAAATGCAGCGCTCAGAATAAATCTCAGAATAAACTGAAATATATATATATATATACACACATAAAGTGCACATAAATGATCCAGGTAGAAACTCAAACATATATATGCAGACAATGGGGGTTATTTACGAAAGGCAAATTCACTTTGCACTGAGAGTGCACTTGGAAGTGCAGTCACTGTAAATCTGAGGGGAAGATCTGAAATGAGGGGAAGCTCTGCTGATTTTATCATCCAATCATGTGCAAGCTAAAATGCTGTTTTTTATTTCCCTTGCATATCCCCCTCGGATCTACAGCGACTGCGCTTCCAGTGCACTTTCAGTGCAAAGTGGATTTGCCTTTAGTAAATAACCCCCAATGCGTATAGACATTAAATATACGTGTATATTTATATGGATAGACCAAAAAATTTATATACTATGGGGGTTATTTACTAAAGGAAAATCCACTTTGCACTGCAAGTGCACTTGGAAGTAAAGTCACTGTAGATCCGAGGGGGACATGCAAGGAAAATAAAAAAGCATTTCAGCTTGCACATGATTGGATGATAAAATCAGCAGCGCTTCCCCCTCATTTCAGATCTACCCCTTAGATTTAGAGCGACTGCACTTCCAAGTGCACTTGCAGTGCAAAGTGGATTTGCCTTTCGTAAATAACCCCCGATGCGGCAATCAAAATATGAGTGAATGATATCCAATAAAGTGAAAGAAAAAAAAATATTTAAAAATGAATTATAGTCCTTAGTGTTTGGACAGGTGAACCAAACAATAAATTGTAGATATCCAAAACGTGGTTCAAAATAATTGACACCTGAACTGGATAACGACGTGACAAAGGAAAACGTGCCCAAACGTGATGATAAGTGATCCACCACCAGAGAGTCAAAAGGCTTACCGGAGCAATTGAACCCAAATGAGTGTTACCCAATGGGTCAATCAGGCTTGTAGGGCCACACACCCAAGGGGAACTGTCACAGAGGACACGACTTCCAACCAGAAGACCAACTCCAACAATGGACATCAATGGGATAGGTAATGGACAGAGAGCTACATGGATAGTTGCTCCAATAGAACAGATTCATAAAGAGGAAGAAGAAGTAGGCACATAGTTTAATCCCATTTAAATCAGAAGTCATTTATTCAATAAAAAAAGGAGGAAATACACTCACATTTTAGTAGATAAAAAAGCGCTTTGGAATAAAACAGTGACTTCAGTAGAGCGCCCCAAATCAGCGCACATCAATGAAGGAGAAAAATGACCTGTTTGCAAAATTTTATAACTTTTTTTGTTTCTTTAGCAAAAGATAAAAACCCAGTGGTGATTAAATACCACCGAAAAGAAAGCTCTATTTGTGTGAAAGTACAGAGTTGCATGTCTGCGCAATTGTCATTCAAAGTGTGACAGCGCTGAAAGCTGAAAATTGGCCTGAGCAAGTGGTTAAGACCGGTCACTGCTGTTCTTTCTCCTTATGCAGGGTGATTGGTCTTGTCTCCGCCCCCCTCCTGTAGTTCAGTGCAGGTGTGCTATCATTAGCCGTCCCCCATCACAAAGTGTCCGCTGTGTACTGCGCATGCGTAGTACACCCATATTCCGAAAATTGCCGAGGATGAACGGCGCCTGCGCCGTGAGTCCACTTTCAAGCCCCACCATCCAAGTGGACATAGAGTTAGAATATAAAAGAGCCGAGCGCAGCTTTGAGTAGCCCTATGTCCGCTTGGATGGTGGGGCTTACACATCCACTCACAGTGCAGGCGCCGTTCATCTTCCGAGATTTTCCGAAAATCTTTATGATCCGTGCTGCGCATGCGCAGTACACTTCGGACACCTGGTGATAGCCGGACTGTTCGTGACAGAACACAGGCAGCTTGTAGTGGGTGGAGCCTGCAGGGTCCCTCCCACAGAATCCCTCCCACAGCTATGCTCTCTGAAGCCCCCCCCCCAATTTCGCCAGCGGCACGCATGTGCACTCCAGACCCAGAAAAAAAATAGACATACAGGTACGTGATTTTGTGCTGAAGGGCCGCCCTATATACAAAAGCAGCAGTCTTTTAATATAATAATAATATTGTAAATATTAATGTAATATAATATTAATTAGATTAATTATATTAATTGTTTTTAATTATAATTATATTCTATTAATTATAATTCATTATAATTATATTAATGTACCGTAATATAATAATACATTGTAAAACACTGCGTAAACTGTTGGCGCTATATAAATCGTGAATAATAATTATAATATAATTTTATAATTAAAAGCTAATATATAATATTGGGTATCACACAAGACTGCTGCTTTTGTATATATTATATTTTCCTACTGATATATAATTGGGGGATGGCACACAAGACTGCTGCTTATATAATTGGATATCACACACTGGTCCGTCACCATCTCTTCTCTCGTCTTACCCAAGAATCATCATTTTTTCTACTCTCTGTGCTTAGGTGAGTTAAGTACCCACAAAGGGTGGATTATTAATTTTGCCAACCAAGGAGACTTTAGTAACCATGTATGTCTGCCACTGCCCACTGTCCTTGTTATAGCTCCTAACAGTGGTGGAGGGCTGTAGGGTGGATGTTATCTATGTAGCTACCAGTAGCTGCTTGCAGTATACCTTGGGTTTGCCAATGCCGTTGAGGCTGGTGGCGCACCGTGCCCGGGCTCAGCACCTTATTTGCTGGCACGGTATTTGCAATAGGGATTAGCGGGGTCTGGCGAGCGGTGGCGCCAACCAATCCAAATCGTGCACAGACGGCGCTGCTTGTAGAGATGACTGCGTCCGTGTGTTAGACCTGCACACTGCATAGCACAGCACTATTCCCAGCAAACTACATGATGATCCATCCATCCAGGCCAGCCTGCACCCTCGCTACTAGGGTAGGCTAGGCAGCAGTGTGCCCCTAGGCGACTGCCTAGTTCGCCTAGCGGGAGCGCCGGCCCTGGCTCTCTGCACAATCGCTGTACAGCACAGTGATGATGTCACTGCTAATTTTACAAGGTGATAACTGGGTTTGCAAAGGCATTTGTTGCACACAAAGTGGATTTATGTGCTTCGTGGATATCAGGGAATATATTTGCATTAAAGTTTTTGTGCCTGGAGTTCGGTGTAAAGGGGTTGTAAACCTTCGTGTTTTTTACCTTAATGCATCCTATGCATTAAGTTGAAAAATCTTCTGTCACTGACCAGCCCCCCATTTTACTCACCTGAGCCCGTTCGTTCCCTTGGCGGAGATGTGCTCTACCACTCTGCCCGGGGTTCTTAGCTCTTTATTGGATAGATTGATAGCAGCACAGCCAGTGACTTCCACTGCTGTCAATCAAATCCAATGACGCGGGCACCAGGGGGCGGGGCAGAGTCCAGCATTCTGTGTCTATGGACGCAAATGCTGGACTCAGGAGCGCGACCGCAAGATATCGCTTCTCCTAGGGGGTTTACCAATGCAAGGAGGAGCCACAAGCGCCATTGGGGGACCCCAGAAGACGATGATCGGGGCCACACTGTGCAAAATGAACTGCACAGTGGAGGTAAGTATGATATGTTTGTTACTTAAAAAAAAAAAAAAAAACGAGGGTTTACAGGCTACAATCACACCTGAGCGCAGCATCTTTGAGCACTTTTCCAGCATCTTTTTCGCACAGAGAAAACTATTATCTGTTGCATCATTTGTTGTTAGGTATTTCAAGCTTTTTTAGCTTTTCGATTAGCTTTTTTTCTTCTTTTATTATTATTATTATTATTAATTTATTATAATGTTAGGGTAAGGGGTTTGAGTTCAGTTTAGGGTTAGGATTAGGAGTTGGGGTTAGGGTCATTTTATTATTATTTTATTTCTTTTTCTTTTCTTTATTATTATATGAATAATAATAAATGAATAAATAAATGTAAAATAAATACACAAATAAACAAAAATCATAAATAAAAAATAAATACATTCAATAAATTAATACTAAGTAACAATAAATAAATAATTAACCTTTAACTTTTATCCCTTAAAAAATAAAATAATAATAAATAACTAAACACCCTAACACAAAATAAATTATTATTATTAATGTATTTTTTTGTTCGCGTTTAGGTGTTTATTGTTATTTTATTAGTAATATTTTTAATAATACTAATAATAATGTATTTAATATTTTTTAAGGTTAATTATTATTTATTAATGTATTATTACATATTATTGATTTATTTTACTTATTTATTATGATTTTTTGTTATGTGTGTATTTATATTACATTTATTTATTTATAGATTATTACTATTTTATGTTTGAAATTTTTTTTAAATCGTGACAAAACGCTCGAATACGCACAAAAATGCGCAAATGGCGCATTTCCATTAATTTCTGCAAGAATAGAAATGAGCCAAAAATGCCCAAATCTGCCCAATTTGAGCGACAAAGAAAGCTCCAGAACTTTTTTGAGCTTCAGGCGACATGGAGTGAAGATGTGAACCATCTCCATAGAGATTAATTGATTTTTTTTTCTCCTCCAGCGTTTTTGAGCTTCAAGCTACAAAACGCTCAGGTGTGAATGCAGACTAAGGCTGGCCATAATTTCGAAAGAATTTTCTTTTAAAAATCAGAACTTTCGTGCGTTTTGTGATCCGATGGTGCCACCATTGGTTTCGTAATTTGGCCAACCAAGCCTTCAATTTTACCTCCTGTCGCTACAGAAAATAATTTTCTTAGAAGGGAATTTTCTTTCCGGGAATTTTCATTTCTTGCACATGCACTTCTCTTTTCCGATTACATTTCTCGCACGATTCTCCCATCATTGATTAGAAAATCGTTTGTTTTTTAAAAAATTTCCAACCTGCCCGATTACTCAAACTCAATGGCCGCCCGAAAATCAGCTGTTGCTGCAGCCCACTAATGGTGGGAAATTCGAACGAAAATTCTTAGATAAGATTTTCAAAAGAATATTCTTTTGAAACTCGACCCATGTATGGCCTGCCTTAAGGAGGTTTGTTTGTGTGTAAACCACTTTTCTTTATCAAAGAAATCAATGTGAATGAAAAAACTACTAGTTCACAGCAACTCCTGAACACGGCGCAGGCAAGCCGGAACAGACACCGCAAGAGAAATTCCTTCTTCAGCGTCCTTCCATCTAAAATAACAGTTCAGTCTGGAGTGGACTTTGGGTAGTGTGAATTATTTTTGAAAAAAATCTGTGGAATATGTTAGTTTCTCCTAGAGTGAAATTCAATATTCCGTAGGAAGGGAGAGTTGTGGTGATGTGTAGTGGATAGGGGAAGGATTCGGAATTTCTTACTTACAACTGAATAAAGAACTTAATAACCTCTTACAATAGTGGAAAGAACAAAAGTTTTCGGATTAGAAAGGAATGGTAGTGATGCTTCAGTTGTCTATTCAGTCACACTTCTCAAAGGACGGAGTCTGTGGTGGCCATAGGACATTTTCAAAGCCGGAGCTTTGCTAATTAATGGAGGAACGGGTTGCCTGGCCCCTCTGCCCCATGACTACACTGGTGGTGGCACAATGAAATATCCTTCTCTCCATGCTTGGGTGCTCGGGGGTCCTCCCAGCCTAGAAGCCCTTCCACAAGCTGCCTGACCTCAGCTGGTGGCTTTCTTCTAATGATAGCTCCTGCAGGTTTACTGAACACCCTTATAGTGTCAGGGACTAATTTGAGTAGTAAAACCTAATGGCATTTGGTTTGCTAAAGCAAAACTGCAAAGGAAAGCTGCAACCACTCTGAGTCTACATGCATACCTGTGATGGCTCCATGGCATTTCCCAGGGTGAGTTTTCTGATGAGTGCACCTTTATTGCTTACTTAAGACTGGCTTCCACTTCTCTGTTACCCAAAATCCCCATGGCTCCCATTCTACCCTAGACTCCTGGACACGCCCAAGGGATAGAACAACAGTTACTGGGCTTGTGAGCTGTCTCCAGGCTCTGGGTCTTCCAGCATATATGACTTGTGGGCCACCAACAAATACAAGAACATGCAGCTTTCTTGTAAGATCCAATTCCAACTGGCACTGAAATACTGCCGTTCCAGTGGAGAGGCTCCAGACCAAGACTCCTCCAGCCTTATCCTTGTGAAACCTGTGTGACCATTTACCTTAAAGTGGTTGTAAACCCTTATGCCACGTACACAAGACCGGACTTTCTGGCAGACTAGGTCCGACGGTCTTCCCGACGGACTTTCGGCGGAGTTCCGATGGACTTTACGAACTAACGAACTTGGCCACACACGAACGGACTAAGTCCGTTTGAAAGTCCGTTCGTTTTGAACGTGATGACTTAAACGGGACAAAAAAAGGAAGTTCAATAGCCAGTAGCCAATAGCTTCCCTTGCGTCGTATTTGGTCCGTCGGACCAGCATACAGACGAACGGTTTTCCCGATAGGAATTGAGTCCGTCGGACAGATTTGAAACATGTTCTATTTCTAGGTCTGTCTGATTTTTTTAACGAAAAACGATTGATTAGCCCACACACGATTGGATTGTCCGACGGACTAATTCTGTCGGACCTAGTCTGCCGGAAAGTCCGGTCGTGTGTATGCAGCATTACATATACCAAGTGAAGTGGGCCACCAACAAGCTTCTAACTTCTGGGCCACCAACAAGCACAAGAACATGCAGATTTCTTGTAAGATCCAGTTCTGACTGGCTCCAGAATACTTCCCTTCCCAGTGGAGTGGCTTTACCTTCAGCCATCTGAGCCTCCAAACCAAATAATCCTGCAGCCTTGTCTTTGTGAAACCTGTGTGGCAATTTACCTTAAAGTGGTTGTAAAACCTTACATATACCAAGTTAAGGGACTAACCTCAGGTGATACACAGAGATGAAACAAATCCTCCTACATGAGTTGTATCTGTTTATCTGCAGTCTTCACTTCATCCCTTCAAAGTGCAGAATTTATAAGCTTGTCTGAGAGTTCAGAAAAACGGGGAAGAGAGCTGAAATTACACTCTGCAGAGCTCAGTAAGGAGAGCTCTGAGAGCTGATTGGAGGTAAGAGATACACCTTATGGGTTATGACTAAGGCCTTATAGGCTGAAACGCGTCAACTGACTTAATTTGCATTTGTTCACTGTGGCTATTCATTAAAATGGAAGACATTTTAAGAGGAACTACCGGAGTGCGGATCATTTTTTCTACATTACTCTACTCAGCCAGCGACTGTGGATCGAGCACCTGGGAGCTCTGCTATCTATGTGGTGTATGGGTAGTAGCACTGAATTTTCTGTTTATACAAGAGACACACCTCCCTCCAGACAGAACACAGGAACAGAGCTTAGGCTGTCGATCAGCTGGAGGTCCCTCCCCTGTCACCATTTTTCTCTTGGTGTCAGAAAAACTAGCAGACCGAGGAAAAAAGCAGCAGACAGAAATGACACTTAGTGCTCTTAATTGAGACAAGCACACACTGTATAGAGGGATATACTTTGTTCATATTTCATATCTGAGGTTTACAACCACTATAAAGTCCAACGCCAGACAAAAAAAACGTTTTCCCATGCAATGGTGTTGTGCCCGCCCTGCACAGGTCAACTGCTCCTTTTGTCTAGGGGTGAGGAGACATATTATACTCACCCGATCCTTCATTCCACTAGAGAACGGCGCTCCCCGCGGTCTGACTGTGGACTGTTCTGGGTCCATAAACCTTGTTTGGGCTTGATAACATCAGCAACAGTCCACAACTCAAGACCGCTGGTGCACAGGGGTGCCCGACTGGTCTTGTGCTTGGAGGATTGGAGGATTAGGTAAGTATATTTATTTTCTCCTCTCCCCTAGATAAAAACAGCTAACCAGTGCAGTGCAGGCACAGCCCTACTGCATGGGTAAACATATATGAGTGCATCCCTAATTTGTTCTAGTCTGTGCTACCCCATTTGTTTTGCATGTGAGCTTTTTTTTATACTATTGTATTGTGCTGTCACCTAGTGGCCAAGTGTAGAAACTATTCCTTAGCATCCCTGTTGCTGAGAGAGGTTAAATTACTGTTATTATTTGTTCAGCGCTATTACATACCTTCCTACTAGTTAAAATAAGCGGAGAGGTGTTGACATAATGCCTTCTCATCGTCCATTAAACACCCTCTGAAAAGCAATAAGCACAAATTGCTCTTGAGAGGTCCTATTCTTGCGCAAACAAGCCCTTAAAGCTGTGATGAAGTTTCAGTGATTGGGTAAACATACACTTCCCATTTCTGATTGGTCAGAATGTGTTGTACGTGGCATGAGGATTTGGGAAGCGTTAGAGGTATAGAAGAGTCTAGGCAGCAGAAACCACCTGCAACCTAGCAACCTAAATGGCAGAAGTTATGTGCGGCCTAGCAACGTAGGATGCTAAGGCAGAAGTCATGTACGTCCTAGCAACGTAGGATGCTAAGGCAGCAGTTATGTACGTCCTAGCAACGTAGGATGCTAAGGCAGAAGTCATGTACGTCCTAGCAACGTAGGATGCTAAGGCAGAAGTCATGTACGTCCTAGCAACGTAGGATGCTAAGGCAGAAGTCATGTACGTCCTAGCAACGTAGGATGCTAAGGCAGAAGTCATGTGCGTCCTAGCAACGTAGGATGCTAAGTGGCGGGATCAGTTGCATCCTAGCAAACTAGGATGATACATGGAAGGAGTTGCCTATGTCTTAGCAACCTAGGATGCTAAGTAGCAGGATCTGTCTGCATCCTAGCAACCAAGGATGCTAAGTGGCAGGATTAGTTGCATCCTAGCAAACTAGGATGATACATGGAAGGAGTTGCCTATGTCCTAGCAACCTAGGATGCTAAGTGGCAAGATCTGCTGCATCCTAGAAAACTAGGATAATACATGGCAGGAGTTGCCTACATCCTAGCAACCTAGGATGCTAGGTAGCAGGATCTGTCTGCGTCCTAGCAACCTAGGATGCTAAGTGTCAGGATCAATTGCATCCTAGCAAACTAGGATGATACATGGCAGGAGTTGCCTACGTCCTAGCAACCTAGGATGCTAAGTAGCAGGATCTGTCTGCGTCCTGGCAACCTAGGATGCTAAGTGGCAGGATTAGTTGCATCCTAGCAACCTAGAATGCTAAATGGCAGGCGTTGCCTACGTCCTAGCAACCTAGGATGCAAAGTAGCAGGATCTGTCTGCGTCTTAGCAACCTAGGATGCTAAGTGGCAGGATCAGTTGCATCCTAGCAAACTAGGATGATACATGGCAGGAGTTGTCTATGTCCTAGCAACCTAGGATGCTAGGTAGCAGGATCTGTCTGCATCCTAGCAACCTATGATGCTAAGTGGCAGGAGCTGCCTACATCCTAGCAACATAAGATGCTAAGTGGCAGGATCTTTCTGTGTCCTAGCAACCTAGGATGCTATGTGGCATGAATTGCCTGCGTCTTCTTTAACATTGTACACCTGTAAATGTTAGCACAAGTGTTACAAGCGTACAGCCAAGATTTTACGTAGAATCTTACCACCAGCAACATCCTGTGTAAAATCATACAGCAAAGTGCATAGGCCCTTATAAACAGATTGTATGTATAAATAGATTTGTATGTAGATTTCAAGATCATGGGCCCATGGGGTTAGGGTGCATTAGCAGGTGTAATGTAATGTGTAATCACAAACGAGTGATCGTCCTTGGACGCAGACTGCCTACACCCAGGGCTGATCACTCGCATGCGATCGCTGCATGAAAGATTACATGCAAGTGGCCGCAATTAGCTGTAGGAGCCTCCACTGAGGTTCTCACATGAATCAGAGTGCAGGTCCATTCGCAGCTATTAAAATGCACCCTTGTGGTGGATATACCAGATATACTGCCAGAAACTAGAATCTCCTTATATATTGTATCAAATTATGCAAATACAAAATACTTACCCTTGTTTGCATTTTTTTTTTCCCTCAATTTGCTATTTTCTTTCATACATTCCTATACCATACCTATTCCTTTAAAGCAGCGATATGCAATTAGCGGACCTCCAGCTGTTGCAAAACTACAAGTCCCATCATGCCTCTGCCTCTGGTGGCTGTCAGAGTCTTGCTATGCCTCATGGGACTTGTAGTTCTGCCAATTAGCTGGAGGTCCGCTAATTGCATATCCCTGCTTTAAAGGAACAAATGTTCCTGACCACGCACGCACATTACAATAACTTACATTTTTTCCTAACCTAGGAGCATATCCATTATTAAAATGTAATTAGTTTAGATAAGAAACAAGAATTTTTTTTTCCAACTTTCTCAGATTTTATGGCTCACTATAATGTATCCTGTAACAACTGTTATATAAAGCAAACAAACGATCGTTTTTGGAACGATAATCTAAACTGTGTATGGCTAGCTGATCGTAAATTAATCCCGTCATACACAAACAGAGGAAAGAAGAACATTGGCAGGAACCTAATGATTAAATACAGCAACCCTCCCCAATTATCAGCCAGACATATAAAACTTGTGTACATTTATATATACAGTATATATATATATATATATATATATATATATATATATATATAGTGGTATGGGAAAGCCACCGCCCACTCCGCAGATTATAGACATGATGTCATCCCTTACCACCACAACACACAAACACCCCATCCTCCACCTAGAATTTAAAGCACCACCACCACTCTCCCCCACATACTGAAATACCTTCTGGATAAACACAGGTGCTGCGAAGTCAGTGACACAATGTCTCCTTCACCTCCTGCTCCACCTCTGCATCACTCCCATATCTGGGTCAGGCAACAAGAATTTCTACACAGTCTTGTCACATCATGTTGCAATTTACATTAAAAAGTGCCACACACACACACACAACACAGGAGGAACCTCTAATTCAAAGACTCTGTCCCTCCCTGTGCTTGGTGACATTGCAACGCCTCTTTTTTGCCACTAGGTGGCACTCTTGTCCTCTGCACTGATTTGTCTTAACCCCTTCTTCAGGAATAAAAAAACCTTAACCCCTGCAGATCATTGCACAGTCAGAGCATTGCACTGCCCCCTCCTTGCTGCAGGCTGCATTGCCATGGCAATCTGCCTCGTTAAGCGGCCAGAAGGTAGGAAGGAGGATTTATAAGGCTCCGGGGAGGAAGCCGGGTGCTGAGCCACTGTATGTTCACATCAATTGGAGGAAGACCAGTGCTACGGTTGTAGGCCAGATCCATATGTTTAAATGAATTATTCAGGTCTTTAAAGCGGATGTTTTCTGCTGCCATGTGTTTTTCCATACTTAGTACATCATAGCTCCCAACTGTCCCTGATTTCGAGGGCCTGTCCCTGATTTGGAGCAATGTCCCTCTGTCCCCCTTTCCTCCTCATTTGTCCCTCATTTTGGTCTGATCTATATAGTTGTATATAAAATGCACTTTTTATCTTTAAAAAAGTGTTTTCCAGTGCTAAACCTTTTATCTGATTTCTAAATGGCTGCATTTGTAAATTTTAAAAGCCAATATAAAGGAATGGCAGTGGTAAAAAACAAGCACTTGGATTTAATTAACATTTTTTTGCGGTTAATTCTCCTTTAAGGGGGCGTGGCAGAGGGTGTGTTCTATGCCTACATACGTTTGCTAGTATGTGTCCCTCGTTCCCATCTCAAAATGTTGGGCGGTATGGTACATGGCAAAAAAAAAAAGGATGCTGAGGTTTTTAATAATTACGTAATCTGTAATTATTTACATTGTTATTATTAATCAGGATTTATATAGCGCCAATACTTTGTGCAGTGCTGTCGATTATAAAAGGGAGACGGTACAGTTATAATATAATTAAATGCAAGAAGGTCCCGAGAGCTTACAATCTAATAGGGTGGAGCAAGTGGGTAGTTCAAAAGGTAATAACTGTGAGGGATGAGCTGATGGGAGAATTAAAAGTTCAGTTGTTAGGTGGAGGCGGGATAGGCTTCCCTGAAGAGTATTCATGGATCACCTAAAAGTAGGGTTGCCACCTTTTCTTCAAGTCAAACCCGAACACTTTAGCGGCACACTGCAATTTTTTTTTTTTTATACATATATTTTGCTATTAAATAACATTTCTAATCATATGAAGTTAATAACAAGAGTCCCCCATTACATCAGAGTCCACAGAGTTGACCTTTTTTTTTATCTAAACTCGCAGAGTTCCCTTTCACTGTAAGGGGGGACTCTGCAGACTCTGATGTAAGGGAGAACTCTGGGGACTCTGAAATAAGGGATCCTCTGGGAACTCTGATTTAAGGGGGAACACTGAGAACTCTGATGTACGGAGAAGACTCTGATGTAAGGGGAAACACTGTGGCCTCTGGTGTAAAGGGGAACTCTGATGTAAGGGGTGCTCTGAGAACCCTGATTTACCTTAGTGTACTCACTCAAAGGCAGGAGAGAGGAGGGGAGACTTCAGTCACAGACAGGGATGGATGGTGAGCTCACTCACCTCTTGGCAGTCAGCACCTCCCATCCGGATGTATCTGAGGCTGTTGGGCTTCGAATTTCCACCCCCAACTTTCCTTTTCTGAGGCACAGCGCCAGGCATTGGAGTGTGGGCAGACACAGAGGAGTAGTAGGGGTGGGGGGGGGGAGGTGCAGATCGAGCCCTCTCTCCTCTCCTGTCTGTATGTGTGTTTGGGGGGGGGTTGTTAGTCTTGGCTTTGGGCAGTGTGAAAGAGTATAACAGACACTCTCAGCTTAGACAATGCATGCAGAAACCCTCCTGGGAAGCCATAGTCCAGACAAAATAATGTGTCCGGGTTTCAGGCAGTCTGAAACACGAATGCATGATTCCAAACCTGAACTGTCCGGGTGAAACCTGGACAGGTGGCAAACCTACCTAAAAGTGGACAGAGTAGGAGATAGCCATACATATTGGGGTAGGGAGTTCCAGAGAATGGGGAAGGCTCTGGAGAAGTCCTGAAGACCTATAGCACCATTTATTTTACTCATTGCTATAGCACTTCTTTCCCTGGGGACTCAGACCGCTTATCAAGTTGGAGTTGGGGCATGTGGGAGTTGACACAGCCATCTTGGGCTCTGTAGAATATCATAGTAGTCCAGCTTCAAACCGGAAACAATTACCTTACCAGCATGTTTTTGAGTGTGGGAGGAAACCCATGCAAGCACAGGGAGAACATGCAAACTCTATGCAGATAGTGTCCTGGCCAGTATTTAAATGGTGTACCCCAGTACAATTTTTTTCAAATATATTGGAGCCACATCAGGTTCCTAAATATAAATAAAGGCTGCGATACTCAGCTTCAATCTGGAGCTACACCATGCAGTACTTTTCTTTGCCACAAGATGTCCTCTGTCTTTGGGTTGAATTACACCACGCTTCACTTAACCGCTTGTTAACCAGCCGCCATCAATACACCTCCACAGGGAACACATTTAACCCCTTGATCACCACTAGTGTTAATCTCTTCCCTGCCAGTGTCATTTATACAGTAATCAGTGCATTATTATAACACTGATCGCTGTTTAAATGTCACTGGTCCCAAAAATGTGTCACAAGTGTCTGATATGTCCGCCACAATGTCGCAGTACCACTAAAAATCGCTGATCACCACCATTACTAGTAAAAAAAAAATAATAATAATAAAAATGCCATAAATCTTTCCCCTATTTTGTAGAGGCTATAACTTTTGCGCAAACCAATCAATATACGCTTATTGTGATTTTTTTTTTTACCAAATATATGTAGAAGAATACATATTGGCCTAGACTGATAAAGAATTTTTTTTTCTTTTTTTTTTGATATTTAGCATAGCAAAAAGTAAAAAATATTGTCTTTTTTCCCCCAAAATGATCGCTCTTCTTTTGTTTATAGCTCAAAAGGTGATTAAATACCACCAAAAGAAAGCTCTATTTGTGGGAAAAAAGGACGTCAATTTTGTTTGGGTACAGCGGTGCACGACTGCGCAATTGTCAGTTAAATTGCCGTATCGCAAAAAATGGCCTGGTCATTAAGGGGGCCAATCTTCCGGTCCTTCCTTACCTCTTCCCCCCTTCCCTGTTAAAGTGGTTCTAAAGTCTAAATTTTTATTCTTTTTACCTTAAAACATTCTGTGCATTATGGTAAGAAAAAAAAAACACTACCTGTCCTACCCATCCCCCATAAACACTTACCTGATTCCTGTCAGGGCTCTAATGCTGTCCCAGCTGCAGCACCGTTCCCTTCTCTTCCTGGTCTCACAGGAGACATTGAGAGCAGCGGGAGTCATAGGCTCCTGTTGCTGATAGTCAAACTGTTGTGAGTAGGAAGCAGGGTGTGGCTTACTGCCGCTGTGTGTGTCTATGGAAGCACACAGCCCAAGCTTGGGAGTGTGCATGCATGGGTTCCCCCTTAGCACCCAGCTTGTTGAGAAGGCACCTTGAAAAAGGGAGGAGTGGACAGTGCTGGCTGGAAATGCCAAAAAGGAGTTAAGGTACCAAGAGCAGGTAAGTATAACGTTTCTTTTATTTTAACCAAAAAAAAAAAACAGCCTTTGAAATTTTGATTTGAAATAAAAGGCATTCTGTCAATGACACTCGTCCTGAGTTGTCGCCCTCCAGTGTGCAATAAGCAGAGGTGCAGCTGCTCAGTGTGGGACGTGGAGGCAAGTTGGGACCACTGCACCAGCGGTGTCTACTTCAGTCATTTCCAGCTTCAAGTTGGATCAGGTATGGTGTATACCAGTGATGGCCCGAGTGCCCAAACAGCGAAACAAAACCAACTTATTTATTTCAAAATGCCAACACGGAGTTAAACCTACCAGCGGCTCTGTACAGAGGATGGGACTGATCATCCCTCTGAATGAGCCCTAAGGGACCAAAAACGTACGATTCTGCCCAGAAAGAAAACTTTTGTGCTTGTGCTTTGTGCTCAGAATACAGGGTTCAGGAATGTGTTGTGCTCAGAATACAGGGTTCAGGAATGCGTTGTGCTCAGAATACAGGGTTCAGGAATGCATTGTGCTCAGAATACAGGGTTCAGGAATGCGTTGTGCTCAGAATACAGGGATCAGGAATGCATTGTGCTCAGAATACAGGGATCAGGAATGCGTTGTGCTCAGAATACAGGGTTCAGGAATGCGTTGCGCTCAGAATACAGGGATCAGGAGTGCGTTGTGCTCAGAATACAGGGATCAGGAATGCACTGTGCTCAGAATACAGGATTCAGGAATGCATTGTGCTCAGAAGGCACTGATCAGGAATGTGTTGTGCTCAGAATACAGGGATCAGGAATGCGTTGTGCTCAGAATACAGGGATCAGGAATGTGTTGTGCTCAGAATACAGGGTTCAAGAATGCGTTGTGCTCAGAATACAGGGTTCAGGAATGCGTTGTGCTCAGAATACAGGGTTCAGGAATGTGTTGTGCTCAGAATACAGGGTTCAGGAATGCGTTGTGCTCAGAATACAGGGATCAGGAATGCGTTGTGCTCAGAATACAGGGTTCAGGAATGCGTTGTGCTCAGAATACAGGGTTCAGGAATGCGCTGTGCTCAGAATACAGGGTTCAGGAGTGCGTTGTGCTCAGAATACAGGGTTCAGGAATGCGTTGTGCTCAGAATACAGGGTTCAGGAATGCGTTGTGCTCAGAATACAGAGTTCAGGAATGCGTTCTGCTCAGAATACAGGGTTCAGGAATGCATTGTGCTCAGAATACAGGGTTCAGGAATGCATTGTGCTCAGAATACAGGTTTCAGGAATGCGTTGTGCTCAGAATACAGGGATCATGAGTGTGTTGTGCTCAGAATACAGGGATCAGGAATGCACTGTGCTCAGAATACAGGATTCAGGAATGCATTGTGCTCAGAATGCACTGAGCAGGAATGTGTTGTGCTCAGAATACAGGGATCGGGAATGCGTTGTGCTCAGAATACAGGGATCAGGAATGCGTTGTGCTCAGAATACAGGGATCAGGAATGCGTTGTGCTCAGAATACAGGGTTCAGGAATGCGTTGTGCTCAAAATGCACTGATCAGGAATGCGTTGTGCTCAGAATACAGGGATCAGGAATATGTTGTGCTCAGAATACAGGGTTCAGGAATGCGTTGTGCTCAGAATGCACTGATCAGGAATGCGTTGTGCTCAGAATACAGGGATCAGGAATGTGTTGTGCTCAGAATACAGGGATCAGGAATGCGTTGTTCTCAGAATACAGGGATCAGGAACGCATTATGCTCAGAATACAGGGATCAGGAACGCATTATGCTCAGAATACAGGGTTCAGGAATGCATTGTGCTCAGAATGCACTGATCAGGAATGCATTGATCGGGGGGGGGGGGGTGATGTGAAGGCCAGTAGAGGACATTGCTATGGGGGTGGCCCTTCCCAAAGCAGTGTCTTCTGCCCCCCTTTCCCCTATAGAAGTGACCTCTGGCTTCCCTCCCAGCTGTGGAACGCGTGCCATGGGTTCGTAATCACTGGTATATACTGTACATAGTTACATTGGTCCAAGCTGGATCAATGTATATAATTAAAAAGGAAAAGTGTGGCGCTAAACAAGCGTGTTTGAACAATCGTCGTAGGCGAGAACGGGAGACATCACGACTAATAGACTAATTGTTCAAATTAATTGTGACAGTGAAGCGGACGTCAATCCGTTGGCATAAATACAGGAATATGCCATACAAAGATAAACACAATCATGTGAATCTAAAGTGAGAAGTTGTGAATTCAATCAAAAAAAAGGGGAAATTGTTAGTCAGTGACAGTAAATAGTGGGAATGACTGTTGTAATCAAATCACTATAACTCAAACCGTCATCAAAAAAGACGGAAAAATTATCTAATCATTAGACTAAAAGAAAAAAGATATATATAACCACTGTGAATAGTATCAACGTGTCAACCAATAAAGGAGTGTAATGTAACACATGAGTGTTAAAGACCAGATACTACAAAAACAGTGATGAGTGACCAAAAATAATGATCAAAATGATGGTTTGATACTCTTAATCATGTGTATGTAAGAGACCAGCCCCAATGTGTTATTACAGCACATTCACAGCCACATGGACGGAAGGGGAGCGATATTAGGGCTCATAAATGGAAAAAATTGTAACAGCTAATATCTTGTGTAAGTCAATAAAATGAACACATTCAAGATATCCCTGATGGACCAACTGTCTCAATAAAACATAGTGTGAGACCAGATGCTTAATCTAGGAGTGTCCATAGATTGTATAAGTTCAAGTGATAGGGGAGCACTCAAAATTTCCGTTAGAAAGGTTTGAAAGCTGCGTCCTCTTTATGTCGGATTCAGTTGCAAACACAATAGTATAGAAGTGAATTTGGTACGCTTACCACTTCCGGTGGACCCACTGACCGGTGGTGAGGGGTCAAACGAGCTTGAAACTGCTAAGACCTGGAATCACCCTGGATCGCAGCACACGAGATGGAACTGGGAGAACGTATCAATCTTCACTCGCAAGATGAAACGTAATCCAAAAAGTCGGTTAACGGCAAGGCATTCACTTCTGGACGTAGATCCTCAGGACGTGTGGAGGTATACAGGCAAAGAAAAAAAGAGAGAGGGCCTCCTCATAGTGTAAAACAGGTACTCCAAAGGACTCAATTTATTGCTGGGAATGCATTTAACATCCGCAATACATCCTTAATAAAAATCTTCATAAAGATGCAATTAAAATAAAACAAAAACGATACCAATAAAAGCGCACTAGTGGCAGTGTAACTGCAAGGTTTCTCCCGCTCTGGATCAATGTATATGCCTTACGTCCAAACCACCTCTTACACAGGCCTTTATCATGGCCTAGTTTCAGGCTCTGGCAATTCAACTGAACACTCTGGGTCTCTGTCAAATGGGGGGTCCAGGTCACCTGGCATGTGCTCCATAATGAGGTTACCACCTGCTCCTGAGCCAATCAGGTTTGCCCAACTAATCACATTTTACTCTTTTCACATTTCCTGCATTCCCAGGCTTAGATATGGAGGAGGCATTAAGTGACTTTTATCTCTTTGGCTACATGGCATGCACAATTTCCAAAAAGTGGCAGAAAGGTGCATATTAAGGATTATCCACATCCTAGTTATAATAGCAATAAAGTCCCACTAGCTAGACAGGAAGGAGTGCTGTTGTGCTACTCACTAAGTTCCCATAGTTTCATCTCCAGGCCTCAAGACTTGCCTCCTTCAGGCCCCCAGGGGGAGTGTCTCCTTTTATAGCTTCATTCCCAGCCCATAATTAGTTCCTCCCCTCCATATTTAAAGGGTTGGGCTGAGATAATGCAGAGGACATGCCTACGAAGGGCAATGGACACACCCTTAAAGGGCAGCCCTGCCTACAAGAATAAACCCCTTACCTTACCCCTTATATTGTATCTTCCCACTCCCCAGATGCAGGCAGAAGCAGTGTCCTGGTTATTAGGAGAAATCCAGTGAACCCAGCTAACATAAACAAAGCTTAGGCCGACTACAGCCCAGCCACCAACACTAAATTCAGACCAGGTGCCTGCTTAGGGCAGGGTCCCTACATATATATAGTGTTTTAAATAAAGTGGAGTTATCTTTTAACAGCCGGTTAAATATTGTGATCATTGAGACTATTATTAGGAAATAATTCCTTTATAATGGCCCATAAACTACCCTCTTAGTCCAGTTATCCTCACATGTAGTCATCCTTTGTGTTCCATTTTAATGATTCTATCTGAGAAGGATTAATGCAACGTTCTTTTATAGCAACCATTAAAACCGGTTTGTTGTGATCATCTGAGGTTATTTGAAGCTCTAATGCTGCGTTATTATTTTTCTGGCAGAATTATCAGAACCATTCTGACCTTTTCATATATTTCACATCACCTGTAATTGTTTTCACTGCAATTGTTCAGTTCCGCTCAGAGCAGGTTTGGCCCTATTCAGGATAAAATAACAGGTTAGCTTTATAGTGCATGTTGGGTCAAAGTAATAAAAAAAAAAAATGAGTACATCTCTGCAATACATACAAAATACCTGTTGGCCAACCAGAAATGCACAGAGTCTTTTCTTGACTGAAATCACACAAATTTTTTTTTTATTTTTTTTTTTTTTTAAACAGTCATTTTTAAAGGAGTAGTGATTTAAGTGATGTTTAAAGTGAAACAATAAAAATAATTTTTTTTTTTTTTCAAAAATAGTGCCTGGGGGGTCCCCTTATGCCGCGTACACACGTGCGGACTTTTGCCGGCGGACTTAGTCCAGCGGACAATCCCGCCGGACTTTCCAGCTGGGTCCGCTGGACTTTCCGAGCGTGTGGACTTGCCCACACACGCACGGACTTCTCCGGCGGATAATCCGCCGGCCAAAAGTCCGCGGGACTTTTGAAAATGAACGGACTTGCCCACACACGGAGCAGTCCGTTCATTTAGAAAGTAACTTCAGGTTACGTAGCTAGCGTAGGCAGTAAATGCCGCCGCGCTAGCTCCGTGACCTGGCATGGATTTAAAGGGACTCCCCACGCCGAAAAAACGGCGTGGGGGTTCCCCCCAAATCCATGTCAGACCCTCATCCGAGCACGCAGCCTGGCAGGCCAGGAAAGGGGTGGGGACGAACGAGCGCCCCCCCTCCTGAGCCGTACCAGGCCACGTGCCCTCAACATGGGGGGTGCCCTGGGGAAAGGGGGGCCGTGCGGCCCCCCCACCCCAAAGCACCTTGTCCCCATGTTGATGAGGACAAGGGCCTCTTCCCGACAACCCTGGCCATTGGTTGTCGGGGTCTGCGGGCGGGGGCTTATTGGAATCTGAGAGCCCCCTTTTATAAGGGGGCCCTGAGATCCCGGCCCCACACCCTATGTGAATGAGTATGGGGTACGATGTACCCCTACCCATTCACCTAAGGTGTAATATGTAAAGTAAAAAAACACCCACACTTTTGAAAAAATAGTTTATTGCACTGCTCCGGGGGTCTTCTTCCGTCTTGGGGGTCTTCTCGCCGGACTCCTCCGCTCTCTTCTGCTCTTTTACCTAGCTCTTTCACGAGCGGAGGAGTCCGGCTACCTTCTTCGTCGTCGCCGCCGTCGTCTGGGGGTCTCGATCCACCTTCGGGGGTCTTCCGGGGGTCTCTTCTGTTCTTGCGGCGGCCGTCGTCTTCCGCGCCGCCGGCGCCGCCTTCTTCTTCTTGTCCTTCTTCTTGTTCTTGTTCTTCTTCTTCTTCCGATGTTGACCCGATGCTCTCTCTGCCCGGAATGCCTGTGCCGCGCTGCGCTGGGACTTATATAGGGGCATGGGGACAGGGTCACATGTTCATGTCACATGGTGACCCCGCCCCCTTGCGATGTCACAGTCCCAGCATCCTCCGGGACTGTGACAACACAAGGGGGCGGGGTCACCATGTGACATGAGCATGTGACCCTGTCCCATGTCCCTATATAAGTCCCAGCGCAGCGCGGCTCTGCCATTCCGGGCAGAGAGAGCATCGGGTCAACATCGGAAGAAGAACAAGAAGAAGGACAAGAAGAAGAAGAAGGCGCCGGCGGCGCGGAAGACGACGACCGCCGCAAGAACAGAAGAGACCCCCGGAAGACCCCCGAAGGCGGATCGAGACCCCCAGACAACGGTGGCAACGACGAAGAAGGTAGCCGGACTCCTCCGCTCGTGAAAGAGCTAGGTAAAAGAGCAGAAGAGAGCGGAGGAGTCCGGCGAGAAGACCCCCAAGACGGAAGAAGACCCCCGGAGCAGTGCAATAAAATATTTTTTCAAAAGTGTGTGTGTTTTTGTACTTTACATTTTACACCTTAGGTGAATGGGTAGGGGTACATCGTACCCCATACTCATTCACATAGGGTGGGGGGCCGGGATCTGGGGGCCCCCTTATAAAAGGGGGCTCCCAGATTCCGATAAGCCCCCGCCCGCAGACCCCGACAACCAATGGCCAGGGTTGTCGGGAAGAGGCCCTTGTCCTCATCAACATGGGGACAAGGTGCTTTGGGGTGGGGGGGCCGCACGGCCCCCCTTTCCCCAGGGCACCCCCCCATGTTGAGGGCACGCGGCCTGGTACGGCTCAGGAGGGGGGGGGGGCGCTCGCTCGTCCCCACCCCTTTCCTGGCCTGCCGGGCTGCGTGCTCGGATGAGGGTCCGACATGGATTTGGGGGGAACCCCCACGCCGTTTTTTCGGCGTGGGGAGTCCCTTTAAATCCATGCCAGGTCACGGAGCTAGCGCGGCGGCATTTACTGCCTACGCTAGCTACGTAACCTGAAGTCACGTGCTAAATGATGAGCGGCAAGTCCGTTCATTTCAAAAGTCCCGCGGACTTGCCTACTAACGGCGGGATTGTCCGCCGGACTGCCAAGTCCAGCGGATAATTTTAAAACCAAACTTAAAACTTTGGCGCCAAAAAGTCTGCCGGACTTTGGCGCCAAAAAGTCCGCCGGCGCCCACACACGAGGGGATTATCCGCTGGACTTCAGTCCAGAGGATAATCCCGCGGGATTGTCCCTTCGTGTGTATGCCGCATTAGTCTGCCTGTAAAGTGGCACATCTGTAGCATGTATATAACCTGCTGCAGCAAAAATCACAGTTCCAAAGAAATAAAAAAACTGTCAAATCACATTTAAATTGACTTCCAATTGCCGGCACCTCGCTATTTAAAAAAAGAAAAAAAAGAAAACAACGCCAAAATGTAACGCCAAAATGTAAAAAAAAACCCACGCCAACATTTTTTTTTTAATTACTCGAAGGGCCTGGTATGGATTGGTTGGGGGGGCAAACTTTTGTTCAGCTTAATCAGTTCGCCCATCTCTACTCCACAACAATAAGTAGTTGTTTTGTGCTCCAAGATAAGAACTGGAAGGACGGATTACACTTCTTGGGATAAAACAGGAAGAGTGAACAGGATCTGGTGCAGCTCTGCAAAGAAACCAATCAGCTTCCATGTTTTATTGTCAAAGCTTAATTGAACAAGCTGAAGTTAGATGATGATTGGCTACCATGCACAGCTGCACCAGATTCTGAGTGCTCCAGTTTTAGTAAATCTGCCCCATAGAGTGTTAGTATAGTTATTAGTTTGGCCACTATGTGGCACTCTCTCCTAGGATATAAATACCCGTCGGTCACGGACTTTCCCGGGTGCGCGCCCCAGGGGCCATGCGGGAGCACGATTCTGGGAGGACGTCATATGACAGCCTCCCAGAATTATCCGCCTGCGCTGTAGTCGTCATTCGGCTATGGACAGGTCGCAAACTGCTTAAAGAGTTGCTTCTGCTTATGGCAGGGTGGCTACACATGCACCTGTGGATCATTGTTCTACGACTCTGTCATTGCATTATTGTGCAGTTGTCATTGTTCATACCCTGCTTTTCAGATAGACCACAAAATGTTATTTACTATATAACCAAAACATTTTGACTCATTGAGAAAAGAAAGATGATTGACAATTAGACTTATATAAGTATCTGAATGTTTAAAGGATAACTTCACTTTTGTGGGAAAAAAAATAGCAAATAAAAAAATAATATAGCTTATACAATTGCGACTCAAGTTATATTGTAATTGACTGTTATTAAAAATGACCTTTCCTTTTTAATCAGCAGTTTAATCTGTAATTTTCTGTAAATGCAATGCAATATGGCTACCCGGAGGTGTTCTACCAGGCACATTGGGCATTTTGTTTCATCAGAACCCTTTTCATGTACACAGGATGTGTACAGAATGCCCCCCAGATATGTAATTTCCTGCTTGTGTGATTGGCTTACTGATTTTCCCAGAAGTCTGCACTAAGCTACAAGTCAGACTTTTGACATCCCTTGCAACAAAAATTTCATTTTTGGTGAGAAAATCACAATAGGAGATCACGAAAGGGATGCAGACTCTGAAACTTTCCTCATTAGAGCCCTGCAGGTGCAGCAGCTGATTGATTATGAAACCACTCCCATATAGATTCACTTACCCAGGACAGTCTTTAGTGCGGGGCAAATAGAGCACCTGCCCTGGGCCCAATCTTTGTTGGGGGCGGGCCGGCGCTACCCGCAAATTGGGGCCCCGATGACGGCTTTGCAGAGCGCACAGAAGACACGGGAGGCTGTATTCCCGAGCTAGCCAGCAGAGGGGGCGGGGCCGGGAGCTCCACTGATGCTCTAACCCTGCCCCATGCAGCTTGTATGCTCAGGGTGGAGCAGTTGTAGTGAGAGCAGAGAGTGGAAGCCCCGCCCAAGGTCCTCTGAATGCATTAGTGTGCTTGGCTGGCCAGGTATGTCCTTGCACCCATAAAATGCCTGACTGCTGAAACCCTGAGCTGTGTTTTTCAACTGTAAATCTGTGCATTGCTAAAAGTTCTCTGACCATCTCCTGTATAATGTCCGCAGTCTCTGATTGTCTCCTGTAGCATGTCCACAGTCTCTAATTGTCTCCTATAGCATGTCTGCAGTCTCTGATTGTCTCCTGTAGCGTGTCCGCAGTCTCTGTCTCCTGTAGCATGTCCACAGTCTCTGATTTTCTCCTGTAGCATGTCCGCAGTCTCTGGTCATCTCCTGCAGTATGCCCGAAGTCTCTGACCCTCTCCTGCAGTATGTTTGCAGTCTCTGACCCTCTCCTTTAGTATGTGTATTAATGTGCTGCTTTACTTGCTCAATTATTTGGGATTGCTCCACTGCTCAGTGAGTGTTAATGATTTTCATTAACCTGTAGAAACCAATCAGTGAACAGTAGTGATCTGCGGTAATCTCTAGCAACCAATCAGTAAGTGGTATTGATGTGCTGTAACCCCTAGGAAACCAATCAGTGAACGCTAATAATGTACAGTAACCTCTAGCAACCAACCAGCAACAGAAATTATGTGTTGTAACCTCTAGCAACCAGCCAGTGAGCGGTAAGGATAGGCTGTAACCTCTGGCAACCAATTGTAATTGCTGCGTGATCTGCTGCATTAAACTGATTTTGAGTCTACCTGCTATTTTTTGTATGTCTTAGAATGGAGGGGGGCCCAAGAAAATGTTTGCCCAGGGCCTAATCAATATTAAAGACGCCTCTGCACTTACCACATGGACACAGACAAACACACAGGGATTTCTTCAGTATAACAAAGGGTATGAATCTGCATTTGTTAAAATCCTTGTAATGTACATAGAGTAGATCACCCAGAGAGGAATGTTTTCTTCTCAACAAAAGTGGAGTTACTCTTAAATTATAAATCTGATGGCTTGCTCATAAAAAGATTTATATTTACCCCCTTATTTAGCCATACTTAGTTTGTACGAGAATGGCTCTTGGAGCATAGAATCTAAATGAGAGGTCCCTGGAGGTCTTCAGCCACTATCTTGTCAACTGCCTGAACTTGCTGCTAACACACTCTTCCAGCTCCTAAGTAAAAACTGTAAAAAATGCAGAGTCCTGTAACTCTTTCTTTTATGCACACTCAATACACAAAGCCTTTTATCAGCTTATGGTCAAGCAGATCTTGAAACTGATCAGAAACTGTCAATCTTCAAGTGACCTGTTGGCTCGTGTTCATGTGGGCACTGTATCTATGTGTCAATTAATGACCAGTACCTGTGGGGTTAATTATGTACAGTGGTGCATTGGCCAAAGGTGAGATCACATCCTGTTGTGAGGGTGTATAGGGGAGTGCTCCTGGTTCTATGGGAAAGCAGGGAAGGCCACACATCCTGCGATCTGATCATTAGTGGGAGAAGGAGTTTATGTTGGGAAAGTGTAGGACATTTAGCCATGTTGACTGTGCAGGGGCGGACTGACCATTTGGCCACTCGGGCACTTCCCGAGGACCCCGGGCCACTAGGGGGCCCCATCAGGGTTGCCAGCCTCAGTAAAACCAGGGACAGTATGTAAAAATCTGTGTTTTTTTTACATCTGTTACTGAAATGTCCCTTACCGACGTCCTTTTGGTCTAAAAATCCAGAGATTATAGCTGCCCTACCTCTCCAGTACCTTCTCAGCCAATAGAAACATGTCTGTGTATACTGTGTGTACATGTATGTGTATAGTGTGTGATTGTATACTGTGTGTGTGTGTGTATACTGTGTGGCCCCATAATCTCTGATTGCCTGGGGGCCCCATAATCTCCTATTGGCCCGGGGGCCCCATGAGTTGTCAGTCCGCCCCTGTGACTGTGTAAATGACATCTTCTATGCAGAACAATGAAACTTCTTGCACTAACTTAGTGAAACTTTTGCTCTACAAAGTGTGATCTGGTCATTTAATAAAGAGACGCTCATGTGTGCAATCACAGTGTGTGTAATGAAGGGAACGAAGGGTAATTGAAGAAGGATGTTTCTATTGGTATAACATCAGTGAACAGAGGAAGAGCAGTCAGTTCGGGAAGGGGATGCTGATGGCCAGGGATGGAGGGTTCCTGTCGGAGGGGTTTTTAGTTGTCAGTGGGTCTCTATTCTTGGGCCACTGCAGCATGGAACTATAATAATAATGAGTGTGTATTAACACCCGCAGAAAGCCATAGGTTAAATTATCCTGCCAGGCCCCACACCAGAAGGACCGTGCCTATTCTTCAGCCAGTGGCATGGTTCTGTTCTTACCCATCCAGACACCGAACTACAGAGCAATCTGAGGTCAACAGTGCAGAACACTCCACCAGTTATTCAGCACTGCACACTTATCTTGCTCCAACCCATAAGTTTGAAAGGGGAACACCACACACATGTAAGGTCTATCTTCTTCCATGGTCCATGCCCTGTCCCGAGGAAAGTACCATGCTTCCGTGGAGCTCAATTGGCATTTGCCATTGAACACCAGAATAGTCAGGTCCACCACTGGTGCCTGTGCTTTTCACAGATGAGAGCAGGTTCACACTGAGCACATGTGACAGACGTGAAAGGACCTGGAGAAGCTTTGGAGAACATTATGCTGCCTGTAACATCGTTCAGCATGACCGATTTGGTGGCGGGTCAGTGATGGTCTTTGGAGGCATATCCATGGAGGGATGCACAGACCTCTATAGGCTAGACAATGGCACCCTGACTGCCATTGGGTGTCAGGATGAAATCCTTGGACCCATTGTCAGACTCTACACTGGTGCAGTGGGTCCTGGGTTCCTTCTGGTGCATGACAATGCCCAGCCTCGAGAGTATGCAGCCAGTTCCTGGAGGATGAAGGAATTGATACCATTGAATGGCCCCTACGCTCGCCTGACCTAAATCCAACAGAACACCTCTGGTCCAGGTTGCACATACGTCTGTACAGGAGCTCAGTGATGCCCTGGTCCAGATCTGGGAGGAAATACCCCAGGACACCATCTGTTGTCTCATTAGGAGCATGCCCCGATAATGTCAGGCATGTATACAAGCATGTGGAGGCCATACAAGCTACTGAGTACCATTTTTTGAGCTGTTGCAAATGAAATTTCAGCAAAATGCACTAACCTGGGTGTATTTTAATTCAGCCCTCTGTAGGTTGATAATTTTCATTTCCATCAAACGATGCAGCATTCTTGCGTTCCTAACACATTACCCAGTCCATATCAGTATAGATATCCAGCATGAGATTTTCCCCATTGAGATCTGATGTGTTTTCAAAGTGTTCCTTTCATTTTTTTGAGCAGTGTATAATAGGACTCATTAGCAGCTCTCTGGTCATCGGTGGTTTGCTAAGTAAAGTCATTGCAGCATTGTTAATGGCAATACCTGGGTTTGCATAGAGGTCTTTTGAAATGAAATGCTTTTATTTTTAATTATAAATGTCTGTTATGGAATGGAGATATCTGTAGGCCTGGGGTGTGTGCCTGTGGTGGTATATGGAATCCTTCTACAGACAAAAAGTCTTGAATCAAACGTGTATCACACACTGGCAAATTTAACAGAATAAGGTGACATTGGGGTTCCTGATGTGGCAAGACCTCATTACTGTCACACGCAGGGTGCAAGCTTAGAGGTCCAACAAGATTGCTCTGTAACATTGAACAAGAGTGAATGAATGAATGAATGAATGATTTGTATAGCGCTGCAACTGCGAACTGAATCGCCTCGAGGCGCTTGATCCGACCCGCGTTGATTCCTTCTTAGAAGAGGTAGGTCTTGAGTTTTTTCCTGAAGGCCCGATGGTCTTTTTCCAAGCGGATGTTCATAGGTAGAGCGTTCCATAGCCGTGGTCCTTGGACTGCAAATCTTCGTTCTCCCCTTGACTTGTACCGGTCAATACATATGTTGCAATCATACATCACTCTCCATTCTTATGCCCCATAAACACGGTCGGAATTTCCGACGGAAAATGTCCTATCGGACCATGTTGTCGGAAAATCCGACCGCGTGTGGGCTCCATCTGACTTTTTCCGTCAGAATTTCCGACGGAAAAAATTTGAGATCCTGATCTCAAATTTTCCGACAACAAAGTCCGATCTGACTTTTTCCGATCGTGTGTAGCGAATTCCGACAGACAAAGTGCCACGCATGCTCAGATCACATTACAAGACCAAAGCTATTGGCTACTAGCCTCTATGTAGTCCCGTCGTACGCAACGAACGTCACCACGTTCAGAATGATCGGATTTTCCGACAACTTTGTCCGACGGTGTGTATGCAACACCAGTGTCGGACAAAATCCGTCGGAAAAAATCAGACGGATTTTGTGGTCGGAATTTCTGACCGTGTGTACGGGCTTTAGGCCCTTTGGTTTTACATTGGATTTATTACACTTACTAATAATTTTTTTCTTTCTACTTTCATAGATATTCTTACAGGATAAATATATATTTTTTGAATAAAATCGTTGGAACGTTCCTGTGGTGTGTAGATGTTCCTTTCTTTCTGGAAAGTTTGGAGACCCCTGTTCTAGATACTGACCACAGGAAAGCATTTGGGGCTTTTGGTGTCGTTTCTTTCTTCTATCTTATAGGGCAATTAGCTAGATGAGGGTTAGGGGGGAAACTTTGGTGTAGGGTTCTGACTATTGTAAAGCTTTGGGCCTTATTGGCACTGGCACCCGTACTGTGTGAATGTGCCATTTGTTTTTGTGCCTGCATCCACCCCGAGTTGCATGCAGGCAACCTATGGAAGTGAATGAGCTGTGTCTGTGCATTCACTTCCATAGGCTGCCTGCATATACCTCAGGGCAGACGCAGGCACAAAAATAAATGACTCATTCACGTAGTAGATGTGCCAGCGCCCGCTCAAATGAGGCCTTATTTAAAGTGACACGTTTTTCAAAGACAAAGCAAATATTCACATTTCCCGTCTTGGACAGGAAAAAGACAAAGATAATTACAGAGCAACCAGGATAATAATAACCAATTATGAAATAATAATACTTTTTGACATCAGAAGTTGGCTTAGGGAGTAGATAGACTGTTGATGATCTACAGTTTATAAATAAATGTAGAGTAGGATATCCAAGGATTCATTTATGAGATTTATAAATTCCTAAAAGTCTTCAAATATTACTTCACAGAGTAGTAGGAACATACTGGTTTTGTTATGATATAACAGTTTTCACCCACTGGTGGCTTTTTTCAAATTAAATTATTAAAAAGGATTAAAAAAAATAAATAAAGATTGAGCATACTTTTACAGGATCCTAAACTAGGCCCCAGTTTACCAGCCAAGCCCATATTTGTTTATCAAAAGGCCCCTAGCATCAAAAATAAGCCACCAGAAAGTAAAAAAAAAAAAACATGAACTCACAAATAAAAAAAACGAATTCAATTGTTTATAATAACTGTTCATCTATAAATTGGCTGGACTATTAGAACTATAAGGTACAGATTTGGGGAACATTCTAGGCTGATTGAGTAAGGGGATCTGGATCATAGCATTCCCAGACATTGCACTTAAACACATTAAGGTTTGATTTACTAAAACTGGAAAGTGCAATATCAGACCTTCAGTCATTTTTTCAACTTTTCATCTATAAAATCTTCTGCGCTTGTTGTGTTAACTTTGAGTAGTAAAACATTATTTTTTTTCTGCCAGTAAATACCTTATACAGCCCACTTCCTGTTTCTTGTCTGGTAAAAAGCCTAGGCTTATGACATCATGCACGGCTCTATCACTCTCATGAGAGTTTTCCAGGAAGGGAGGGTGGATGAGTCATAAGAGGGCCAATGAAAGCTGCAGAGCTGGAGGTGTGCCTGTCTGTGTAAATCCAGGACGTGAACAGGCAGCTGCCCACAGTTAAAGTGGCTGCAGCCAGACTTAGTGGAGGGAGATTTCTGCAACATATTTTGCAAGTAGAGAATCACAGTATATATATATATATATATATATATATAATAATATGCAAAGTGGTTGGAGAGAAGCTGGCAGAATGGCAAATATGTTTGTATTGCAAATTATGTGAGCATACTGCAGTTCCTCTTTAAATACACTGGCCCCAGAAGGGTAAACTAATGCCCCGTACACACGGTCGGACATTCCGACCACAAAATCTGTCGGATTTTTTCTGACGGATTTTGTCCGAAACTTGTGTTGCACACACACACACGGTCGGACAAAGTTGTCGGAAAATTCGATCATTCCGAACGAGGAGACATACAAAAAGTACGACGGGACTACGTACAGGGCAGTAGCCAATAGCTTTCGTCTCCAAATTTCTTCTGAGCATGCGTGGCACTTTGTGCGTCGGAATTCTCTACACACGATCGGAAAAAGTCTGATCGGATTTTGTTGTCGGAAAATTTTAGATCCTGCTCTCAAACGGAAAACGGAAAAAGCCAACTAGAGCCCACACATGATCGGATTTTCCAACAACATAATCCGATCTGACTTTTTCCATCGGAATATCTGACCGTGTGTACAGGGCATAAGAATTGGAAGTCAATACAACCCTCTGAGAATACTTACCTTATTATCGGAGAGTAGTGAGTATCTCTTCCTTGTTTGGCCTCATAAATAGTCTTCTTGGGAAGGTGGATCTTGAAAACATATTGCTTATTACAAACACAAACCTCCACTATGTAGTATAGCAAAATAAATTGCAACAAAGATCTCTTTGTTGCATAAAATATTTTGTTTGGGAAACATTTTCTTCCCATTCATGAGATAAAAAAGAGAAACTTTGTTATATTTATAACCTTTTTAGCACAAATAAGCTTATTTCCCACTGTGTACATCTATATACTTTATTTTGTGTATAAAACACATGGAACCTTTTACATTTGTCTATGCTTGTGGTTTTGGGGGTCAGTTCAAAACTGAATCGCACAGGAACGTGATATCAGCTTCTGTGCAATTTATGTGTGACACAGTTCAGTGCGATTTTCAGCCCATTCATTTGAATAGACTGAAATGGCACTGGGTCACGCCAAAAGCAGTTCATGCACCACTTTTGAAGAACGCCCTGCACTGGATCCCATGGTACTGTGGTACTATGTGATCCAGTCCAGTGCAGGCAAAGGCGCTGGCTGCACTTGCAATCTGCAGTCGGGGTGTTAGGATTATATTGCCAGTCGCAGCAGATCGTACACCCAATGCATTTTGAACGTGGTTCAGGAAACGCTTGTGGAATGCAGGTTTGTGTTTCCCGCACCAATATTCTGGTGTGAATGAGCCCTAAATTATGTTGAAGTTGTAGTCTGCCAGGATAAATTTATTGCACATTTAAGTCCCCCTTTTATATGACTATCATAGTCTTTATAGTATTTTAGCTGGTTGTACAGCAGATCGGCTGCACCTTGTAGTCTGCTTGTACTGCTATTTTGTCTGTTGCCCAAGCCCTGCATCAAGACTGTGCTACACCACTCAGTATCTGTCCTGTTATACTTCCCATCCGTGCCAATTCTGGCACTTCGTTCCTACATATAAAATCATAATTTCTTTGGTCGAAAAATACTCAAAACCCCCAAACATTATATGTTTTTCTTAGCAGAAACTCTAGGGAATAAAATGGCGTTGGTGCAACTTTTTTTTTCACATGGTATTTGCGCAGCAACTTTTCAAACGCGTTTCATAAATTTAAAAAAATAAAAACATTTAGGTTAGCCCAATTTTTTTGTATGATGTGAAAGATGATGTTTTACGCTGAGTAAATAGATACCTAACATGTCACGCTTGAAAATTGCGCATGCTCATGTAATGGTGCCAAACTTCGGTACTCAAAAATCCCCATAGGCAATGCTCTACAAACTTTTTACAAGATACCTGTTTAGAGTTAAGGAGGAGTTCTTGGTATAGAATTATTGCTCTAACGTTCACGGCGATATCTCACATGTCCGGTTTGAAGTGCAGTGACGGGGACGCTTTAAAAAAAATGTATTGTTTGTTTTTATTTTCATTTTTTGTTTTTTACACTTTCCCTTCAAGAAAAATGTTTTTGATCACTTTTATTCCTATTACAAGGAATGTAAACATCCCTTGTAATAGAAATAGCTTGTGACAGGTCCTCTTTATGGAAAGATCAGGGGTCAATAAGACCCCACATCTCTCCTCCAAGCTGGAAAGCCTGAGATCTTGGCTTTCCAGACGAGTATATGGCAGTATTTACAACTGCTAGGCCGGGCCTAACGTCATAACCTCGTGCTTTGGGGCCTCCGAGAGTCATATAGATGACCGGGGCCATATTTCCCCCGGGAAATCTCTATAGTCAACTTACGGCCCCGGTGGATTCCTTCTCCAGCTCGCGGATAGCACGGGTGAGCCGGTAGAAGCACCGAAGGGTGGCGTGGGGGTGGGACATCCCCCCCCCCCCGCCTGTAAGAACAATGAAGTGGCTAAACTGCTAAACTGCCACTATGATTGTTCTTATGGTGCAGGGAATCACCGGCTGAAGAGAACGATACAGAGTTGAGGCCTGTAGGTGTAGGCATCATCCCAATATAACCAGTGAAATGGGAGGATGTCCATGTACGCCCTCCAGGCGGGAAGTGGTTAAAACTCCTGTGTTACTGTCTATGGGTAGGCTTGAGAAAGAGGGTGTTTACCTTGAAATCCGTTGCCATTCCCAGGTATGCCATTTATGATGAGTCCACGGAGTGGCCACAGATGCTGAAAATGTGACAGCTTTGGTAGTGGGTCCAGCATGCCCATACCAGGGCATTAGCAGCTGTCATCCTGTGTTGCATGCAATCCCCTGGCTACCTGTACACTGTGCTCTGTGGATGTTATCCATGAGGAAAACAGACTTCTGCTGTGTAAGTGTGTAATTGTTTTTGACCTAATAGTTTTACTCAGCTTTTAACTCTTGTTCCTGCTCCCTTGTTTGTCTTTTATCTGGCTTCAGCTTTGATCTCCCCAGACGGGTGAAAGCAGCTGACAGGACCAGCCCAATGTGGGCTGAATAAGCTGATAGACTCGTTTAGTTATGCAAGTGATGTCCTATGTGTATTATTATTAGTTATTTATTGTGGAAAGATTTCTTGGCGACAGATCAAAATTATGAATTTTTTCACTTTGTGGCCTGGTGACAATGGTGACTAGGACATGCAGAGAGAGCGAATCTCCTCAGAGGGAGCACAGAAAGCAATAAAAACCTAATAGGGGTTTCAACCCTTCCCTACCTTATAAAAAAAGAAATCCCAATATTCCTGCTGACTGTAGATCACTGTGAAGGAGCCTATCTCAATCAGAGGACCAAGAGGATCCTATGGGTTCTATGAGCTGTGGCTGATTTACCTCCCATGATGGTGCCTACATAGTTCTGAGCCAATGCCACTTGGAGGAGCCAGCGGCATGACACCAATGATCTTTTTAGCTGTCTGTAAAGGGGTAATTCTTACCACTTCTGTAAAAAAAAAAAAAAAAGGCATTCTTCTCAATGACCACCAATGTCAGGGGCATTGTTCCGCTGACCCCCATGGAATGGTTTTAGCAGGGGTTCCTTGAGATCTGAAAATTATTTTAAAGCGGTTCTGCACTGGGGGTTTCTGTGTGTGGGGGGGGGGGGGGAATATGCTAACTATTAATAACTAAATTGGGGGACTTACCTGTTCCATCTTCCATCGCGATCGCAGCCGGTTTTCCTCTGATAAACTTCTTTATTTGCTGCTTTTGTGCTGGGGGCCATCTTGCCTGTGGGCATGTGAAACCCCACAGGCACTTTAGATGGCCCAGCATGCACTGCCGTTACTGTGCCGAGCTCGCGCGTGCGCAGTAACGGCAAAGTGCAGCTCACGTTCTCCGAAATCTCGTGAGATGTGTCCGAAATCTCGCGAGATTTCGGAAGATGTGCCGAAATCTCGCGAGATTTCGGAAGATGCCTGCACAGGCTCCTGGGATCAATGACACCAGATCCCAGGAGACAGTGTGTCGTGACGAGGATCCCCGCACAGACCCCGCCCACCCCCGCAGAGACAGAGGACCGGAAGTCATCGATTACAAGGTAAGTGTGAAAAAAAAAAAAAAACACATTTCATTTAGTACTCTTTGCCTGATTTGGAAGGCAAAGAGATTTACTAAATGAAATGTGTGCAGAACCGCTTTAAGGGTTCTCCTGGGGTAAAGAGCTTGAGAAAGGCTGCTATGAAGTAATATTTTTTAGAATCTTGGAACGTTCTTGGATCACATGTATAAGGGCAGCTTTACATCTGTTTCACCGCTGCAACGTATTACATATGTTGACACATTGTGACGCCATTCATTTTGAATCGCACTTATGTCGCGTACACACGGCCAGAATTTCCGATGGGAAAAAGTCCGATGGGAGCTTTTCAGCGGATATTCCGACCGTGTGTATGCCCCACTTTTTCTGTCGGCCTTTCCGACGGACTTAGATATAGAGCCTGTTCTAAATTTTTCCGTCGGAAATGCCGACGGAGTTTTGCCCGTTGCAAAGTCCGGCCGTGTGTACGCGGCATAAGACAACTCACATTCATTGTAATGCATGTCGCTGCACCGTAGCGTGCTGCAGCAAAATTGTTGTGACTTGTATCCTCTCTCCAGCCAGCCTCTTGTCCTTCACAGAGGTTAATCACAACTTGGAGAGGGAAAATGTCTGATTTCTATCATAGGGCTGAGGATCCAACCACTAAAACATCATTTACAACCTGTTCTGCAGAGAGACGCCAGCCTGAGACTCCCATTGTGGTCATTCCTTGTTCTATAGGAGCATCTTATTACCTTGTATAAATGACGCAGCTGCCCGCAGTGGTGAGCCTAGGATAGAGACAGAAGATCCACTTTACAGAAGCTTTACCCATCTCAGTGTGTTTTGCTTTTTACCACTAATGCCCAAATATATGTAACGCTACCCCTGCAGGAGCCACTGGTAATTTGGGCTTACTTCCCCCACTGCATACACAGCCAGGCACACAGCTTTTTCAGCATTCTTCCTCTGGCTCAATGATCAGTTTAGGGATTTCTTTAAAGGTTTTTATTAGAACAGTAACTTGTATAGGGATGGAGAGTATGGAATCCCCCGGAACTGTAGAACAGCTTGAGGACTGCTTGGCTTTTGTCTGCACTGTACTCTCTCTTTTTTTTTTTTTTTTTTAACCACTTCCACTCCGGAAGATTTGGCTGCTCAATGACCAGGCCATTTTTTGCGATACGGCACTGCGTCGCTTTAACTGACAATTGCGCTGTCGTGCGGCGCTGTACCCAAACAAAATTGACTTCCTTTTTTTCCCACAAATAGAGCTTTCTTTTGGTGGTATTTGATCATCTCTGCGGTTTTTATTTTTTGCGCTATAAACAAAAAAAGGACAATTTTCAAAAAAACACAATATTTTGTACTTTTTGCTATAATAAATATCCCCATTTAAAAAAAAAGCGATTTTTTTTTTCCTCAGTTTAGGCCGATATGTATTCTTTTACATATTTTTGGTAATAAAAATCGCAATAAGCGTATATTGATTGGTTTGCGCAAAAGTTATAGAATCTACAAAATAGGGGAAATATTTATGCCATTTTTTTTTTTTTTTTACTAGTAATAGCGACGATCAGCGATTTTTATTGGGACTGTGACATTATGGCGGACAGATCGGACACTTTTGACAAATTTTTGGGACCATTGCCAATTATATAGCGATCAGTGCTATAAAAATGCACTGATTACTGTAAAAATGTCACTGGCAGGGAAGGGGTTAACAAGAGGGTGCGATCAAGGGGTTAACTGTGTTCCCAGGTGTGTGTTCTAACTGTAGGGGGATGGGGGTGACTAGGGGAGATAACAGATCATGGTTCCTAGCTAGTAGGAACTCACGATCTGTTTCTCCTCTCCTCACAGTACAGGGATTTGTGTGTTTACACGCACACGTCCCTGTTCTGGCTCTCATGCCCATGATCACGCGTATCTGGTGGTCGTCGTGACCGCCGGTTAGGCGCATCGGCACACCCGCAGTGCAGTGGGTGCACGCGCACCTTCTATCCCCCCCCCCCAAGGGACCGACGTACAGCTACGATGGTTCGCAGGATCGTGCCGACCGCAGTTAAATAACTCCTGGCTGGCTATACTGGGCAAACTTCTCAGAAATATTGCACGCCCCTGGCTGTTTTGCACAATTCCTGGCTGCATTGCACTTGCTTGTGTGGTTAGACCAGCCCACAGTCATTTCTCCTTTGTATAGCAGGATCAGTTACTCACTCGTTCCCAGGATTGTTGGGCTTTCTCCCACCAACTCCCTTCTGGCTCTGCTCAGTCTCTCTTCGATAGGCCCCCAGCTAAGCCTAGCTGGGACCTCAATGTTTTAAAATTCTCCTCTTGCTTCCTCTATGCCTCTCTAAGTCCCAGGCTCAGAGCCCCAGCACAGGGGGTCTCCCCCCGAAGGACTGGACCCAGGAACCCTGCCCCAGGTTGCCAGGCCTCAGAATTTTTTATCCACCTTCTGGGCATACCCCCCCAGGGGTTGGTTGGAGTCCCATAAATATTCAGGGTGCCTGTCCTGTTCTCCCTTCCACTATACTTCTAGAAGTTTCTAGAAGACAGGGGGAGTAGCAGAACAGCAGCCTGTGAGACACTGAACAGCCCTCTGCTCCACTAGTTACAGAGAAGCTAACTAAATTGACCAACCTACTCTAAACTAGGAGGGTGCTACATACACACCAGAGAAGGGTCATCTGAAAAGTTCTGTCCCCCTTATTGCTGGTCCCACCTCCCTAAACTGGCACTGCCATCTTTAAAAATAAGGTACATGCGCAGATGTGCCAAAGGGCCAGCAGAGGCTTGTGGCACATCTGCGCAAATACCTGTTGATCCTGCCAGGAATTTAGTATCCTCGTCACTTCCTGTGAGCTTAAAAGACAAGACAAACATTTATATCTTTATTGTGGAAACTACTAATCACATTAATCCACCCTAGGGTTGCCACCTTTTCTTTAAGTCAGACCTGAACTTTTTAGCAACGCCAATCAATTTTTTTTTATAGTATAAACTATACATATATTTTACAATTAAATAACATTTCTAATCATATGAAGTTAATCCACAGAGTCCACAGAGTTCCCCTTTTACATCTGAATCCGTAGAGTTCACCTTTTACATCTGAACTCGCAGAGTTCCCTTACACTGTAAGGGGGGACTCTGCAGACTCTGATGTAAGGGGACTCTGAAATAAGGAATCCTCTGGGAACCCTGATTTAAGGGAGAGCACTGAGAACTCAGATGTAAGGAGAAGACTCTGATGTAGGGGGAACACTGTGGCCTCTGGTGTAAAGAGAAACTCTGATGTAAGGGCTGCTCTGAGAACCCTGATTTACCTCAGTGTACTCACTCAGAGGCAGAAGAGGGGAGACTTCAGTCACAGACAGGGATGGATGGTGAGTTCACTCACCCATTGGCAGTCAGCACCTCTCATCCAGATGTATCTGAGGCTGCTGGACTTCAAATTTCCGGCCAGCACTTTCCTTTCCCAAAGAGTGTGAGCACACACAGAGGGGTAGGGGCAGGAGGAAGAGGAGCAGATCGAGCCATCTCTCCCGTCTGTGTGTGTGTGGGTGTGGGGGGTTGTTAGTGCTAGCTTTGGGCAGCGTGAAAGAGAGTGTAACAGACTGTCTCGGTTTAGACCCCTGCAGCCAGCAACCCTGTTGGGAAGCCATAGTCCGGTCTGATTAATGTGTCCGGGTTTCAGACAGTCTGAAACCCGGACGCATGATTCCAAACCCAAACTGTCCGGGAATCCCAGACAGGTGGCAACCCTAATCCACCCTGTAGTGAAGGTAAACAAATGTTTGAGGTCCAGCCTTGTGACAATCATGGTTGCAAAAGAAGAGTGAGAACAGACGCAAAAGGAATGGTTTACTAAAACTGGAGAGTTCAAATTCTGATGCAGCTCTGCATGGCAGCCAATCAGCTTCCAACTTCTGCTTGTTCAATTAAGTTTTGATAAGAACCTGGAAGCTGATTGGTTTCTATCGAGCGCTGCAGCAGATTTTGCACTCTCCAGTTTTAGTAAATTACCAGCAAAAAGACAGGAAGTGTGTTATTCACAGGATCACTAGCTGAAAATAAAGGAGAAAAATAAACCTGAAAAAAGAAAACGAATACAACCGCCACATCTAAGGACTAGTTAGCTGAGATGCATTACATTTGTGTTTTGGGGTTTAATTTTCTACTTTTTTAAACACTTCACCCCCGGAAGGATTTACCCCCTTCCTGACCATACCATTTTTTTGCGATACGGCACTGCGTCACTTTAACTGACAAATGCGCGGACCGGTCGTGCGACATTGTACCCAAACACAATTTTCCCATAAATAGAGCTTTCTTTTGGTGGTATTTGATCACCTCTGCAGGTTTTTTTTGCACTATAAACAAAAAAAAAGACCGTCGATTTTGAAAACAAAAAAATATATTTTTTTACTTTCTGCTATAATACATATCCAAAAAAAAACATATAAAAAATAATGTATTCATCAGTTTAGGCCAATATATATTCTTCTACATATTTTTGGTAGAAAAAAATCGCAATAAGCATGTATTGATTGGTTTGCGCAAAAGATATTGCGTCTACAAACTATGGGATAGATTAAGGGACTTTTATTTATTTTTTATTGCTTTTACTAGTAATGATCTGTGATTTTTAGCGGGACTGCGACATTGCGGCAGACAAATCTGACCCCAAGTGATACTTTTTGGGGACCTGTACATTGATCAGTGCTATAAAAATGCACTGACCAATGTACAAATGACACTGGCAGTGAAGGGGTTAATACTAGGGGGCGATCAACTGTGTTCCCTGTATGTGTTCCAAAAGTAGGAGGGGTGGGCTGCCAGAGACATGACAGAGATCACTGCTCCTGATGACTGGGAACAGTAGATCTCTGTCATGTCCCCTATCAGAATGGGGATTCGCCTTGTTTACAAAGGCAGATCTCCGTTCTGCCTCTGTACTAGGCGATCGCGGGTCTCCGGTGGACACTGGGTCAGCTCGACCCGCAGGCACACTACCGCATTGCCCGCCCGCAACTGCGCCTGCATGAGCTGACATGCAGCTATGGCGATTTGTGCGGGAGAGCCAACCTGCCACCGCAGCGACAGCGGCTGGTCAGCAAGCAGTTAAAGTCCACATTAAATTAGCTGGTGCAATATTATATGCATGTATAGTAGAAGAAACACAAGATTATATTTTTTTCACATAATTCTCATAGTTGCCAACATTGTAAAAAAATTTATAGGGACACTTTTTTGGCTGTAGGCGGAGTCTTATTATAATTAGGGGCGGGGCATGCATTTGTAGGCGAGACGACAAAAACAGAAAAATGGGCGTGGTTTACGGGAAATTGTGGGCGTGGCTAATATGGGCGTGGTTCAAATCGGGGTGTGGTTAGAGTCTGAGATGAATGAGAAATGGAGAAAGAAAGGGGAAATGAGGGAGGTAGAGAGAAAGAAGGAGAGAGAAGGAAGGAAAGAGGGATGGAAGGACAGCAGGCCCAGATCCTACACCACAATAGAAATGTGTATTTCAGAGTTTAACAAATCAGCAGATAATCAGCGTGTGTACAACACATACCGCCACAAGCACATTGCAGCATCCTAATTCTTGCCCGCTGGTGTGAACAGGTTCTTAGGAGATCCGCTCATCTACATCTCAAATACCAGGAATAAAGGAAACCTGTAGTGAGAAAATTCCATTGCATGTGAATATCATGGGAATATGATCCTGTTTTATTCTGATTCATTTTATATTTCACAGACAGCAGACTGATCCCCATCTGGTCGATCACTCATCAGGTTGGCATGTGACAGAGCAGAGCATATCTCTATTACTTCCATAGTAACACAGGACATCCTGACCGCTTCCTCCTACTGATTGCACGCTCTCATGAAGGACTCCGAGTGGCAGGAAGCCCTTTCTCCGAGTCATAAAGATAACAAAGCCCTTAGTTCCTGGGAAGTTTTTATAGAGATTAATAACAAAGCACCGATATTTCATGTGTACAGACGTGACTCCATGCTACACCTACCTCCAAATAAATACTATTTACTCATAATTACTACTAATTGTATGCTGTAAAAGTAATTACACATATCAAAAGCTGTGTGACTCTGGGAAAGTTCCCCATTAATTACAGAAATAAACAGGAATGCTCTATGAGTCTATCTCTACATGACTGCGAAGGAGTCGGAATAGCTCGCAGTATTTGCTTAACCACTTCAGCCTCAGAAGATTTGACTGCTCAATGACCAGGCCATTTTTTGCGATACAGCACTACGTCGCTTTAACTGACAATTGCGCGGTCGTGCAACGCTGTACCCAAACCAAATTTTTGTATTTTTTTCCCACAAATAGAGATTTCTTTTGGTGGTATGTGATTACCTCTGCGGTTTTGATTTTTTGCGCTATAAACAAAAGAAGAGCCACAATTTTGAAAAAAAACACAATATCTTTTACTTTTTGCTATCATAAATATCCCACATTTTTTATCCCAAAAACTAATTTTTTCCTCAGTTTAGACCGATATGTATTCTTCTACATATTTTTAATCATTTTATTTTTTTTTTACTAGTAATAGTGGTGATCTGCGATTTTTATCGGAACTGCGATATTGTGGAGGACAAATTGGACACTTTTGACACATTTTTGGGACCATTGACAATTATACAGCGATCAGTGCTATAAAAATGCACTGATTACTGTATAAATGTCACTGACAGGGAAGGGGTTAACACTGGGGGGGCGATCAAGGGGTTAAAGTGGTTGTAAACCCTTGTTTACAACATTATGTTACAGGTAAGCCTATATTAAGGCTTACCTGTAGCTAACAAGGATATCTCCTAAACCTGCAGGGGGGAGGGGAGAGATCGATGCTTCAGTTGTACTGTGCCGCTCTCGTGCACATGCGTGGAGTGACGGCATCGCGGCTCCTGCCAATCACAGCACCGGAGCCGCGATACCCGGAAGTCACTCCGGGACAACATGTCGGCGGTCGGAGGGGGAGACGTGGACCGATGCGGGGGCTTCGTTCTGAGGTAAGTGATACATAATTAGCTATATGCTATGCATACTAGATAATTATGCCTTTGTCTTGCAGTTTTTTTTTTTCTCGTTTTTTTGCTGAGGGTTTACTTCCTCTTTAACTGTGTTCTAGTGTGTGTTCTAACTGTGGGGGGATGGGACTGTCTAGCAGGAGAGAGATCGGTGTTCATACTTAGTAGGAGCACACTATCTGTCTCCTCTCCCCTGAAAGAACCAGGATTTGTGTGTTGACACACACAGATCCAAGTTCTCACTCTGTCACGAGCGCTTGCGGGTGCACGACTGTCATCGCGCCCGCCAGGCACAGCAGTGGCCAAAAGGTGAAGCGACGTAAGGTAACGTACTTTGGCCCAGCCGTGCCATTCTGCCGCAGTAAAACTGCGGCGGCTGGTCAGCAAGCAGTTAAAGGGTTACCGCACCTTTTTAGAAAAAGTGAACTATCACTGTACACCCTCCCTCTTCCTGGTCCCTGCTGTACTTATCTACATGGGTGATGAGCTGTCAGTGCCCGTGCAGCCAGTGCAGTGGTCTGAGAATTTGAAATCTCCGTTCTTCTCCCTGCAGAGCTTCCAGGATGGATCAGGCCATGAAAACTTGGTGTTTGCTTTGCTCCTCTGAACGCCTTTCCTCCTGGCAGGAGAAAATCTGCCTAAAGCCAAGTATTGCATGTGCATGTAGGCAGGTGCAGTTAGCCACGTTGCCACTAGGTGGCTGTGTACCAGAATAGTGTTTGGTACAACAGGTAGTGACACTAGGTAGTAGGCCCCTTTTAGGTAGAACCTCCCACAGGTGATGTCAGGTTTAAGTCAGCACCCATATATATAAGCCAGGTTGAGAGGGACACAGAGTCTTGGAGCAAGAGAGCCATACACCCTACATGTGCGAGAATGTAACCAACACATATGGGCCCTGGACAGGGCAGGAGGCCAGCTGGAGTGGACCTGTATGCAGGAGGAGCTGACTGTAGACATTCTGTCCCTTACGGAGGTGGGGGCTAGGGAGGATTGCAAAAGACCTTTCAGGCCAGGCTGGGGGTCCCTACATGAGGCTGCTTTTCTGGGGGATTCCGAGGAAAGGTGTAACCAGCTAGGAGGTGTCTACAAAGAACACAGTTCTTTAAGTACTTATGACCGAGGCAGGTGAGAGACTGAAGGGAGATGGCTGTGAGGTGCTGCCTGTGCTTTCACTTGTGACTACTGTGGATGGTCCACTTTGAATTACTGGCTGTGTAGGACAAGTGACTCCAGAATGTATGTCCTAGTAATGTGACTGTCTTGCCATTCCTGGAATAACACCAGTAAAGTGCAGTAAAGCTAACTATGGTGTGGACATTACTTCTTCTCATATAATAACAGATGGGAATGCCATGAGGAATCCTATGGTGAGGAGCAGGGCACACGCCATTGTGTACTAGCAGGGGTTGGGCTTTATACTTGGGCACCAAAACCAGCCAACCGCAAGGACCAGGGGCAGGCCGCACATTTTGGGCGCACGGTGAAGCCCCCCCCCCCGTCCATCACTGCCTGCCCTATCCATGCGTCCAGCCCCTTTGAGGTAGGGTTGCCACATCATCCCTTTCATCCAGGACACATATTAATTACACAGGTGTGGCTGATTAAGGTGGTAATTAAACTGACTTGGTGCCTTATCTGCATTAAATCAGCCTCAGAACCTGTGTAATTAATATATGTCCTGGATTAAAAGGATGAAGTGGCAACCCTACTTTCAGGACACCGGCACTGTGTGGAGGGGCTGTTTTTCTAAAGCACTGATTAGAGCCAGAGGCTCTAATGCCGCGTACACACGGTCGGAATTCTCATCGGAAAAAGCTCTGATGGTTTTCCCGATGGAATTCTGACGGAATTATGCTCAAACTGTCTTGCCTACACACGGTCACACCAAATTCCTACCATCAAGAACACGGTGACGTACAACACTACGACGAGCTGAGAAAAAATGAGGTTCAATGCTTCCAAGCATGCGTAGGAATTTTGTGACCGGTCACCTGACTGGCTAAGGAGAGCTGAGAAAATGGAGCGGTTACTGCTTCCAGATGGGCCACAAAAGCAAGGGGGGGTGGGTGCCGCTCCGGGGGGTGGGTGGTTGTTTGCCACCACCCAAAAAAAACACCACCCGCCACTGGCAAGGACACTCTTACACACATTTAGGTGTGTCAAGCGTTTGAGTGTTAATGGATTGCACTGGTCAGAATATTGATTTATTCTGACCAGTGGAATGCATGAACGCTCAAATGCTAGATGCATCTAGTGTTAAGGGGCATTTACACTTGTTTTTTCTGCTCAAAAGCTTCCTGAATGCCCTTTTAATGTTTTTTTTTTTTTTTTTTTATTCAGCATATACAATACATTGTCTAACTAGGCAACTGCCTTTCTTGATGCTAATTTATAGAATCTAGGAAGAAAATTCTCATTAGTTCACCCCAACTGCTCTGTGACACATGCCTGAACTCTGCCTGAATTTGTCAGCAATATTTCAGTGTAAATTAGAGACATGACAGATACACATAACAGCAGGAATTCATTTCTAAATAAATGTTTGTAGTGCCCATGCCATCGCAGGATGTGGAAACTCTCTAAATCGTTTTTAATAAAAAATGAAATTATAGCGAACATTTATCACTGTTATCGGCAACTTTTCTGCTTTTAGTGTCAGATATCAGAGACCTCACTAAAGACCTATTTTAGAACAGAGGCCGCCTTTCCAATCCTGACCACTAGAGTGGAGGATTTACAAAAGAACCCGCACACTAATAATACGCTTACACAAATGTACAAGATACAGTACTCTGCTGCACTTTCCTTAAAGTGGTCCTTTACTCTTTCTCTTCTTTATCCACTTGACCTCCAGAATATTTACCCCCCCCCCCCCCTTTCCTTACCAGGCCATTTTTTGCAATACGACCCTGCGTTATTTTAAGTGACAATTGCGCAGTAGTGCGTCACTGTACCCAATGAAAACATTTTCCCACAAATAGAACTTTCTTTTGGTGGTATTTGATCCCCTCTGCGGTTTTTATTTTTTGCACTATAAAAAAAAAAAGGCTGACAATGTAAAATATATCCAATAAAAAAAATGTAAAAAATCAGATTCCTTCATCAATTTAGGCCAATATGTATTCTGCTACATATTTTTAGTTTAAAAAAAATCACAATAAGAGTATATTGATTAGTTTGCGCAACAGTTATAGCGTCTACAAACTGTGGGATATTTTTTACGTTTTTTTTTTTACTAGTGTAACGGTCACACTTTAACAAGTGTGCTATATAAGTGGAAATTTAGTTTTTCCCTCAGAACAGTAATGGATTTCTGAGGGTTAATTGTGCAGGTTTACTTTGGCATCAGTTTGGCTGGCCTGTACTAGGGTTCTGTCTGGTCATGGGTGCAGTGAGGTACCCATGAGAGGTTGAGAACCAGGCCTGGTTGGACGTCTTAGGTACCAATCTTTCCCGGAGCCAATAAGTGGGTGCGTCTGACCCTGCTGCGTAGTCTGGGAAGGGGTACTTAAGGTGCTGAAGTCACGTGGTTCGGGGGTTCGGCCGCAGTCTTGCTTCCTGGTTCTGGACCGGGGTAGCCCCGTGAGGGGTCCCGGGCCTAGGAGCGTTTGCCATCCCACAAACATGGTCAGTCTGACTAGCCCCATAGACCCGCATGGTCTGGGGCAGGGATCCAGTCTGTTCCCGAGTCTCGGAGCCGGTTAGCCCGAGGCCCAGTAACTGAAGGAGGATTCAAGGCGTCCCGGTGTGCTCTCAGTATTGGAGGGACATAGCAACTCGTACAAGTGACCAGGGGAGGACTCTTTGGAGGAGGGCCAACAGGCTGGCATCTCGGTAAGAGCGTGGAAGCTGAGTTGTATGGACACTAAAGAATCCACACTTCCACAGTACTGCCAAGGAGACAGAGAAAGTTCCAGGTACTGTGGGAAAGGTTCCTTTTAACCTTCGGTTGCAAGTTCATTCTGTGTCAGAGACTTTTTGCAAGTTTCCGGATCACATTGTTGGGTGCTAAACCTCTGGCTAGAGGTATATCCGGCATTGAAGTACCCAGCTGCGAGTGGCTACTCTCTGGGTCGATTAGAGACATTCAGTGGATGTCAGCAGTTTAAGGTGCCTGAGTTTCTTCACCCGTGCCCTCTATTCCTATCTGAGACTTTGTTATGTTGGATGTTACCACTGCAGAAATAAAAACCTTCAAAAGGACTTTTATGTGTCAGCATCCGAAGTTGTTGGGTACTAACCCTGGGAACCCCTGGACATTCACCGACAAGCCAAGAGAAGGTAACCGGTAAGCCCAAAAGTCAAGGCCGCCCCTCAAGGGGTTATGGCCACTACACTAGTAATGTCGGCTTATAGTGGGACTGTGATATTGAAATCAGACACCTAACTGACACTTTTTGGGGAACAGTGGCACTAATACAGATTGGGGGGCAATCAAAGGGCCACATACAGGAACACAGGATCACAGGAACGCAGGATCCATGCCTTCTGTACTGACAGAATTTACATAGGCAGCCTGCCGTTCTGCCTGTTTACTGAAGCATCGGCGGGTTTCGGTGGACATTGAGTTCACCGTACCTGCCGATCAGCTCCCGCTGTGTATAATCACAGTGGGAGCGGGCCGTCCGCAGAACGGACACGTGCCCCAGACCCCAAGGTGTCAGAGCAAGTACTATGTACAGTATATCACAAAAGTGAGTACACCCCTCGCATTTTTTTCAATATTTTATTCCATCTTTTCATGTGACAACACTGAAGAAATTACACTTTGCTACAATGTAAAGTAGTGAGTGTACAGCTTGTATAACAGTGTAAATTTGCTGTCCCCTCAAAATGAGTCAACACACAGCCATTAATGTCTAAACAAAAGTGAGTACACCCCTAAGTGAAAATGTCCAAATTGGGCCCAAAATGTCAATATTTTGTGTGGCCACCATTATTTTCCAGCACTGCCTTAACCCTCTTGGGCATGGCGTTCACCAGAGCTTCACAGGTTGCCACTGGAGTCCTCTTCCACTCCTCCATGACGACTTAATGGAGCTGGTGGATGTTAGAGATCTTGTGCTTCTCCACCTTCCATTTGGGGATGCCCCACAGATGCTCAATAGGGTTTAAGTCTGGAGACATGCTTGGCCAATTCGTCACTTTTACCCTCAGCTTCTTTAGCAAAGCAGTGGTTGTCTTGGAGGTGTGTTTGGGGTCATTATCATGTTGGAATACTGCCCTGTGGCACAGTCTCCGAAGAGAGGGGATCATGCGCTGCTTCAGAATGTCACAGTACATGTTGGCATTCATGGTTCCCTCAATGAACTGTAGCTCCCCAGTGCCGGCAGCACAAATGCAGCCCCAGACCATGACTCTCCCACCACCATGCTTGACTGTAGGCAAGACACACTTGTCTTTGTACTCCTCACCTGGTTGCTGCCACACACGCTTGACACCATCTGAACCAAATAAGTTTATCTTGGTCTCATCAGACCACAGGGCATGGTTCCAGTAATCCATGTCCTTAGTCTGCTTGTCTTCAGCAAACTGTTTGCGGACTTTCTTGTGCATCATCTTTAGAAGAGGCTTCCTTCTGGAACGACAGCCATGCAGACCAAGGTGATGCAGTGTGTGGCGTATGGTCTGAGCACTGACAGGCTGACCCCCCACCCCTTAAATCTCTGTAGCAATGCTGGCAGGACTCATACGTCTATTTGCCAAAGACAACCTCTGGATATGACGCTGAGCATGTGCACTCAACTTCTTTGGTGAACCATGGCAAGGCCTTTTCTCAGTAGAACCTGTTCTGTTAAACTGCTGTATGGTCTTGGCCACCATGCTGAAGCTCAGTTTCAGGGACTTGGCAATCTTCTTATATCCTAGGCCATCTTTATGTAGAGTAACATTTTTTTTTTAGTTCATCAGAGTTTTTTGCCATGAGGTGCCATGTTGAACTTCCCGTGACCAGTATGAGAGAGTGAGAGTGATAACACCAAATTTAACACACCTGCTCCCCATTCACACCTGAGACATTGTAACACTAACGAGTCACATGACATCGGAGAGGGAAAATGGCTAATTGGGCCCAATTTGGACATTTTCACTCAGGGGACAGCAAATTTACACTGTTATACAAGCTGTACACTCACTACTTTACATTGTAGCAAAGTGTAATTTCTTCAGTGTTGTCACATGAAAAGATATAATAAAATATTTACAAAAATGTGTGGGGTGTGCTCACTTTTGTAAGATACTGTATAAGTATTTATTATTTTTTGATAAAAGGTGGACTTAGACTTTAAATAATATTGCTCCTTCCCCCTCCTCGCCCCTCATTTCATACAATTGAGGAGAATATTTTTTTAGGGGATGGAGAAGGGGGGATAAAATACCCTTCTGACTTCCTTGTCTAGTTGAGAATGACATCCACAGCCACTTGAAGCCTCCTGGAGCATAGCCACTAATCAACTTCTAACTGCATCTTGTTCAATTAAGCTTTGACAATAAGTCATGCGATTTGACATTTCCAATGCGCTTGACAACTCGTACACCCCATTGCTGGCAATGAAGCCGTTCATGTCGCAGCGATTATGAAAAAGGTTCCTGCACTACTGATTTCAAAGCCTCACAATTTCATGTGCCTACACGTATCATGGGGGTTGGCTACCAGCTCCTGATGCCATAAACAAAGAAGATGGCAGAGTCGGAACCAGAACAAGCCAGCCTTTGGTGAATGATCGTGTGTATTGTTTTGTATTTTGAAACCTGCGAGTTGCAGAAAGCTACCTTTGCTGTATTTTTGGGAAAATTGCAAAACTAAAAAACATTTCTGCTGGCCCTTTAGGGGAACTTAATGCCAGAGGTTGCTGTGCAGGGTCCAATTCATGTGATCACTGTGACTGACTGGCACAGTAGCCACGTGATCAGGAGCCTGTCCTACTGGCTCTGGATGGCAAACAGTGACCATGAACTGTCAATGACAGCGTGGTCACAGTGCTGGGGCACCAAGTAAGCACAGAACAGCACCATGTGCTGTAGGCATATATGTGGTAGGATGGTGTTAGAGCCCATTGCCAATCTGAAAATCAATTATCTACATTTTAAGGCTAATAATCAAACTAAGGGCCCTGGGGGACTTATACCAATGCAAAAAACTGTTTTTAAATACTGTTGATTAGGGAGTAGCTCTTTGAGTATGGCAAAACAATACATTTCCATACCAGATCCTTATCAGCTCATGCATTCTGACTGGACAAGAAGGGAGGGAGCAGTGAGTGCAGCTATATTTGGTCAAGTACATGAATCAGCATCCCTGCATCATGGTGATCCCCTGATTGGGGCTTGAAATGCATCATTGGTTGCTAGGACGCAAGGGACTGCCAGCTTCCTTGCAATCGGCAATGTGGGGGGGGGGGGGGGCGGTTGGCAGAATGCACAGCCCAAGAGGGTCCTCCATGAGCCCTGTGTCTACATGAACCTGAACCTTATCACTATTTTTTAAGCCACATCCCTGCGCTGAAAAGAAGCCACACATACCCAAAGCAATGCTGTCTGCAGTATATAACGGCGTAATCCTGTTTGTTAAGTAAAGAATTCAATGAATCTCTTATGGTTGAGTCAATGCATCTATATATAGTTTACATTTCCATTAGCTCATCTAAGTGGAAGAGCTTTTTATTATAGAAGAGTGAGCCACGTAGAGTATATTTCATCATTTATTAAGAATGTATGGTCGTACAGATGCCAAGATATTTTCATTGCTTGAGACCTTGTACCCCATGTGTAAAGAATGCTATACTGCAAACACAAGGTGATTGTTGTCTGATATGGCTGATAACCATCCTATGTGCACCATTGTGCACAATGTGTACCCGACTTTGTGAAAGTCACACAAATGACTAAAAAACTAGACAACACCAAACTAAGAAAGATTTGCTTAGATAGGCAATTGACATCAATGTCAATACAATATGAATGTTCTGTATCTATGCACATTGAGAATCAGTGGGAGTAAACTCCTATGTATGAATTTTTTCTATAGGTAAGCCTATAATAAGGCTTATCTATATGTACTGTAAATATCTCCTAAACGTGCACCATGGCCTGGTATGGACTGGGGGGGGACCCCACGCATTTTTTTTTCCATACTTTTTAATTGTCGCCTTTTTTTTTTTTTTTTACAATCAGCTGTGAGTGGGGAAGCTCGCTTACAGAATCATTGGTTGTTAAGGATGTGGCGGTCAGCTTCCCAGCCCGCTGCTTAGCAAACAGCTATTTGTAAAAAAAAAAAAAAAAACCTAGGGGTCCCCCGACCTCCAGGCTCGCCAGCTAAACCCTGTTGGTAATTATCTCATACTTTTTAACACTCTAGTGCGTTAGTGTAAATAGGACTTAAGAGCTTTTTATGTGGTATTTACCGGCACATTTTTTTTCCGGTAAATGCAGCATAATCATTGTTTTGCTTTTTGTGAATTGGACTTAGTTTACCGCATGCAATAATTTATGCAAATGAGTAACATGATACCCTTATTGCATGCAGTAAACGTTAGTGAATCGACCCCTTAGTGTCTTACTTGGAACTCATGCCAGTAACAGGACTTCCTGTTGCAGGATAACAACGCTAAGCCATGACCTTGCAATTGGCAGCAGAGTTGTCAGCCTGCTATGTTCCTTCAGTTGACCATTGAGATGCCTATCGGGTCTATCACATAGACAGCCAAACAGCCGATTGCAGGAGCTTGCTTAGTAGGCTGACATCTCTGCAGCTAATTGCGAGGCAGTGACTTGGTGTTGTCAGTCTGACACAGGAAGTGCTTTCACTTGCAGGGAGTGGAAGTGAATAAAAATTGGACCCATTTCCCCTTCCTGTCAGAACTCTAGCATTTGGTGACGGGACGCTCAGGCACCCAGCGCCATCACGTGGAGGCAGAGAGAAAGTCCTTAGTCCTGTGTGAGCTCCAAGACTTAAAACTTACACATGGTATCCTCTCATTAGGCCTAGGGGGCCGAACAGAGCAGTAGGAGAATGGACAGAAGGTAAATATAAACAGCTGGTGCGGCCAATAGCCAACATGTTCCTTAGCCCTGGCTTGTCAAAGTACAGGTTCACTTTAGGATCTGTCAGCTTGAATAATGACTGGGGGAGGGGGCTATTTGTAAAGCACCGACAAACCAATAAAACAGCGCTGGCAATCAAAAATTATAACAAAACAATAAAAAATGATCCCACAAAATTGACTGGCATCAATATTGTGTTTGATAAAATGCCAGTCAATTTTGTGGGATAATTTTTTATTGTTTTGTTATAATTTTTGATTGCTAGCGCTCTTTTATTGGTTTGTCATTTTTTGAAGGTTTTAGCACTTTCTTATCAGCAGCTGCACATTTTTCCTCACGTTCAATATTGCACACGTTTATTCCAGCGCCGTTTTCTTTGTTTACATACTATTTGTAAAGCAGCTTTCAAAATCTTTAACTAGATTTTAACAGATTTTTGCCACAGGTTTCTTTACCACTTTACAAATTTGCAACTTGGAAAAACAAATATTGCAACACAATATGGTGAATATTGGGCACAGCAGAATAAATGTACATGCAAGGAAAAAAAATTAAACCAGTGGCATTCCATAAGATTCAAAGTGTTGAAAACTTTATTTTTCCAGACAAACGGACAAGGAATTACCACCAGGACCGCCTCCGTTGACGTGTTTCCCCCACAAGACTGAACTTAATCAAAGAGGTGGATAAATCTTCTGGGGGACACAATATTGCTTCATCTGGAGGGATGGAATAAAAAAGGAAGGGAAATCATCAATACTTCACCCCGTTATAAATATGAGCCTGTGACATCAGGAGGCAAACCAAAGACCAGCTAACAAGGAGAAACAACCACCAACAAGTTTTTCCAGCCACTGGAACATTTTGAGAATTGTAGTTCTCCAGGCTGATGATTGAACCATTTACAAGATCTTCCAGATATTTTTTCTGAAGGTTTAGGTTTTATTGACTAGTAAGTAAATTATCCACGGAACACAGTTACAGCGCAGGGAAGTACATTTTTATGGGACACAAAATCAATAGGCCCTCTTTAACCAATTAGCTGTTTCAATTATTCATATACACATCCGGGGTATTTTGTTTATCACCATCCTCTCCCACCAGGGAGAACAGAGGGCCAGATGTATGAAAAGTGAGCTAAAGGCAAAATGTCTTGCTGTCTGTGACAACCAATCACCTCCTTTATTATCCAGTAGAAGTGACAGCTGGAAGCTGATTGTAGATCTTTACTTTTACTAAACAGTCACATACTTAGTCACTGTCACTATAATGTGTGATCTATACCTGTAGACTGCCGGGAAGTTCCCTGCCAGACGATTTGCAATGCTGTCAAGCTAATCTTGAGGCTCACACATCAATAACATCCTACATAACCAAGTGGATGACTTCTCGTTCGTCTGTTACATACAAAATATACAATCTAGGCGGGGCTACGGACACACATCATTGTTGGTCTAGCGAAGTTCCGGTCTGTGGAACGTATGCTGACCTAGAGCGCTTGTTGTTGTTTTTCAAGCTGTATTGGGTTGGAGATCACCACCCATTTGTTTTTAAAGGAGATTTTTGTTTTAAAACCTATCTTTTCAATAAAAAACCCTTTTCGGATTTACATTATGAAAGCCCATCTCTTTTCTGTATGAGGATACAATATCGGGGGTATAGAGAAGGAGACTGCTACACTTTGACCCAGGGTTAAAAGAACGTTCCAAAGGTCCTTTGAGAGTCTGGAGGCTTTGGATTTCCCAGGACTTGCTGAAGGAGGGAGTGATCGGCCCGGCAGCCACCACATACTCACTACATGCAGTTTATCAGTGATCATATAAGATTGGACTACCTTTCAATATTGAAATATATATATATATGATATATATATATATATATATTTGCATATCATTCATTGATTTCTTTCTTTTTTTGTGTGTTCACTTTGAGTGTGGCTACAAACACTTGCATGTACTGTTTTTTATCTGTTCATACTTTATGTCTAAGAGGAGACTCTAGGAATATTCAATTCTGTTGTTAATGTATATAATGGGATTTTGATGAATGCACATTTTTTTACACAAGGTATAAAAAGTCTTATTATCTTTAGAAGGTGGCGCATTTGAACACACCAAATTTCTAATACACCTGGTGGTAACTCACCTTAGTGCACTCTCATTTGAGAAGGGTGATCCAGTAAGATCACTTTTTCATTTACAGGCAGCGCCACTCACCCCTAACTCACACGTATTATTAAAATATACACTTTGGTGACTAAGGCCGTGCAGGCGGCGATGGTAAAGCAGCGCTATATTTAGCACTGCTTTCCCGTCGTTTTAGCTGCGGTATGCAGCCACTAGCGGGGTGGTTTTAACCCCCGCTAGCGGCCGAAAAAGGGTTAAAACCCCGCAAAGCGCCGCTACCCATTGATTTCAATGGGTTGGAGCGGTATAGGAGCAGTGAATACACCGCTCCTTCACAGCTCCAAATATGCTGCTAGCAGGACTTTTTTTACGGTCCTGCTAGCGCACCGCTCCAGTGTGAAAGCCATCCGGCTTTCACACTGGAGTGAAAGGACCCACTTTTTTCAGGAGCTACACAGGCGCTTTTTTTAGCGCTGTAGCTCCTGAAAAATGCCCCAGTGTGAAAGGGGCCTAATATGGCTCCTGACTGTTCATTGTACATTGACGGAGCAGTGGAAAACTGATGAAGTTATCCCTGTGCACTTCCCTCCTGTAAGCCCCCATACACACGGTCGGAAATTCCGACCACAAAATCCGTCTGATTTTTTCCGACGGATTTTGTCCGACACTGGCGTTGCATACACACGGTCGGACAAAGTTTTCGGAAAATTCGATCATTCTGAACGTGGTGACGTTCGTTGCGTACGACGGAACTACGTAGAGGCTAGTAGCCAATAGCTTTGGTCTTGTAATTTGATCTGAGCATGCGTGGCACTTTGTCCGTCGGAATTCTCTACACACGATCGGAAAAAAGTCCTTCGGAAAAAAATCCACGGTTTTGTTGTCGGGAAATCTGATTGTGTGTACAGGGCATTAGACTGACAACACTGTGCAAAGCAGCAGAGCCCTAATTTATTCACTGTTGTGATTTTTTGGAGACATTATCTATCTATATCATCTCAGTTAGATCATAAAACGCCCCAAGAAAGTATATGTCCACCTTTGTCCTCTGGAGACCCATGCAATCTTTATCCAGCCATCACTGTGGTTCGGCATCTACCTTCTGCACTATACTCCTTCCCATAGATGATGCAATCATGTCATTTCTGGGGCGGGAGCAGTAGCGGTTTGATTTTCTGGGCTTTTTGTGCAAGTCTAGGCTCACAGTGTTGCGGGTGAATCACACACATTCCTACACCTACAGCCAAAACGTGCTGTTCTTTAGCAGGTGCTTAATTCTTAATGTCATCCGCATGCATCTAAAAAATGCAGCGTATTTTTGGGTGCATGAAACCACATTTTGCCGCAGCACCAGGCAGTTCCGAGCAGCTGCCCTGCAGGTGTGTTTTCAAAGAAGGCTCTGGGACCTTTTCCCCACATTTCCTGCAGGTACAGTAGCCCAATTCAAATGAATAGGCTGCTGTGCTTGCACAAACATGGCACACTGGACCTGCAATGATTAGAACATAGCCTTACACAAGATAGCCCCCTATTGCTGCTTTTCAATATGTAACCTTCTACAAAGTTACCATGTATGATCGGAAAACTTCCCAAATTGAGCCTCTCATTAAACTTTCAGGAACTCAAATTCACCATCAGGTGCAGGAAGGGGCAAGGACTACACCTGTCTTTGATGGAAGAATTTGTCATTTTGGAGGTCCATAGAAGTCAAGGCAACACATTACAAATTCATATAATATGTGGTTTGATGCATTGGCAACAGGTATCAACAGGCCTTGGCAAATTATTCCAAATCCTAAAGTCAAAACGCATTAAAAACACGCATCAAAGTGCAATATTAATGCATATTATTGTAGAAAATAAACACATGACAATGCACCTGCGTAATGCTAAAGAAAAAGCACCTCTATACATACGCATAGGTCCAAATGGGCCCTTAGGCCCCTTTCGTCAGGTCTGCCTGTCAGTTTTTAAGGTGGACTTGATTGGAAAGGTCCATATATGCCTGTGGACAAGCGGGTGTAAACAGACTTGTGTCCATTTACAACAGCCTACCTCCATAACTAAAAGAGATGGGAGAGGATTCCTTCCTCTTCTGTTTAGGCAGAGCGGATTGGAGGTAGCCGGGTGAAAACGGACATAGAGCAGAGCAGACACGGATGTGTCATCTGAGCACTCTGCTCCGATCAGTAGAGGATCACCTCACAGTTCCCCTGTTGATTGCGACAGAATCCACCCCGTGTGAAAGAAGCCCTGAAGTTGTTTTCAGTAAACGTAACCTCTGTGCATGTATTTGTTCATGATGTTCTCAGTTTAAATTGCCCAGATTTGTGAATTTGTGTCTTTAGGAGTTTTATTTTTATGGCTGGACCAGCTTGTAAAGATGTCAGAAGAAGGTTGGATCATGCCTGCATGGTTGATGACCCTCCCATGTCTATGGATTGTCTAAGGAAGTTTAAAGATTATTGGATTGTGTATCATCTTCTGTAAGGGAACACTGGCAAAATTCGATACAAAATAACCATTATAGGAAAAAATATTATATCACAGTGCTAACTGGGGCTACCTTCTGTGCTTCTTAGTACTGCGTATCTTGGCCTCTTTTTCTTGCTCACAATACGTTATACTTGATAGTCAGCATTCGGATAGGAAGGAGGAAAGGGAAAGAGAAGAGTGCCATTGTGTAGTAAAATTCAAAACACCAACCAAAACATACAAGGACATCCAAACCCCCCCCCCCCCCCCCCCCCCCAGCTACATCACTAACTTCATCTACAGATATCACCCAAATCGTCCTCTCCACTCCTTCCAAGACCTCCTGCTCTTTAGTTCCCTTGTTACCTCCACCCACTCGCCTCCAGGACTTCTCTAGAGCCTCTCCCATCCCCTGGAACTCCCTGCCCCGGTATGTCCGGTCAGCCCTTACCCTGTCTACCTTTATCGCTGAGATCGCTGAAAACTCATTTATTCAGGGAAGCCTATCCCACATCCACCCTCGCAGCTATTTCCTTTTGTACCACCTCCCCCCTCCAGGAGCAGGGCCCTCCTGTCCCTTCGGTATTGAACTGTATTGTAATTGTGCTGTCCCTCCTCTATGTTGTTAAGCGCTGCACAAACTGTTGGTGCTATATAAATCCTGTATAATAATAATAATTGTGTAGTAAATTTATTTCAAAGGACTCTTAAATGTACATTGCCCTCACATAAAAACTCTGTAAATCACTTGTAAATCCAGAAGCTCTGCCTCAGCGTGCGCTCCATGGGCCAGAACTGAATTCACTGAAAACCCAGCCCAACGTATTTCACCACTTCTACTGGGCATCCTCGGGAACAGATGTCTAAGGCCACTACTCTTGTTTTAATACAAAAAATGTTATGGCATTTATGAACAGCATCCATCAGAAGTAAAAAGTACTGGTGTTTGGTTTGGGGTTGACACTTAAGTTTAATACAAAGCGCGGGTACTTTGAATTCATCAAAATAAACCATATGCCTAATTTACGCACCCAAGATCTGGGAAATCTTAAACTATGACATTGGAAAGTGTTGGAACTGAGCAGCTCAACATTAAAATCAGAGCCAGAATCATCGCCTCAGCGTGCCCTCCACGAGCCAGAACTGACTTCACTGAAAACCCAGCCCAATGAGTTTCTCCACTCCCACTGGGCATCCTCGGGAACAGATGTCTCCAGCCACTACCCCTCTCGTTTTAATACTAAACCTTTATGCCACTTATGAACAGCAGCTATCAGAAGTAGAAAGTACTGGTCTTTAGTTTTGGGTTGACACTTAAGTTTAATACAAAGCGCGGGTACTTTGAATTCATCAAAATGAACCATATGCCTAATTTACGCACCCAAGATCTGGGAAATCCTAAACTATGACATTGGAAAGTGTTGGAACTGAGCAGCTCAACATTAAAATCAGAGCCAGAATCATCGCCTCAGCGTGCCCTCCACGGGCCAGAACTGACTTCACTGAAAACCCAGCTCAATGAGTTTCTCCACTCCCACTGGGCATCCTCGGAAACAGATGTCTCCAGCCACTACCCCTCTCGTTTTAATACTAAACCTTTATGCCACTTATGAATAGCAGCCATCAGAAGTAGAAAGTACTGGTGCTTGGTTTTGGGTTGACACTTAAGTTTAATACAAAGCGCGGGTACTTTGAATTCATCAAAATCAACCATATGCCTAATTTAGGCACCCAAGATCTGGGAAATCTTAAACTATGACATTGGAAAGTGTTGGAACTGAACAGCTCAACATTAAAATCAGCCAGAATCACCGCCTTGGCGTGCCCTCCACGGGCCGGAACTGACTTCACTGAAAACCCAGACCAATGAGTTTCACCACTCCAACTGGGCATCCTCGGGAACAGATGTTTCCGGCCACTACTCCTCTCGTTTTAATACCAAATTTTTATGCCACTTATGAACAGCAGCCATCAGAAGTAGAAAGTACTGGATTTTGGTTTTGGGTTGACACTTAAGTTTAATACAAAGCGCGGGTACTTTGAATTCATCAAAATGAACCATATGCCTAATTTACGCACCCAAAATCTGGGAATTCTTAAACTATGACATTGGAAAGTGTTGGAACTGAGCAGCTCAACATTAAAATCAGAGCCAGAATCATAAGAGACATTAGACAGCAAGGCTTTCCCCAAATCACTTAGGTGCCACCCTTCCTATGACTCATATGGCATTTCCTATTATTTCTTCTATAGTAAGGTTGTTTGTCCATTAAAGTTACATTGTCCCACTCTGGTTTGTATCTGGTGAAGGGGGCTGTTGTGATCTATTCTGTCATCCATGTTCACAGGCAGATGTGATGTCGTACATAGGAGGACAGTGTGTCACTGGAGAATGATACAAGCCATAGTAAGATATGATATTCCCAGGTTCCCATTGGGTCAGTTGGTTTTGTTTATTTTAATTTGTTCAGTTTATTACTCTCATGGGTGACAACCGTCTATCCCAAGAGACAGCACAGCCAGCTAGGAGTTTATATTGTTTCTCATGTATAAACAGCAACATCCACTCGTACATACAGTATAGCATAGGGTTTTCTGTGATCCTTCTTCCTGACAACTCACCTCTTCACCCACTGATCCACCAACATCTCCTCCTATGTGATGTCACAATGCATTCTGTCTTATATGTAACTTATTAATTCGATTTAACTCCTTTATCTAGCCTTAAATTGATCAGATTGTAAAGTCAAAGATGCAAGATTCTCCCTTCTATTGTATTTTATTGTTTGCTATGCATCTCTATGTACTTGTTTGTAAAGATCATAGTGGTTGTAAAGGCAGAAGGTTATTTTATCTTTATACATTCTATGCATTAAGATAAAAAAAAACTCCTGTGTGCAGCAGCCCCCCTCAGACCCTCTAATACTTACCTGAGCCCCATTGTAATCCAACAATGTCGCAGGAGTGTCTGCCGAGACTCTCCCTCCTCATTGGATGAGATGGCAGCCCAGCGCCATTGGCTTCTGCTGCTGTTAATCAAAGTCAGTGAGCCAACGAGGAGAGAGAGGAGGGGGGGCAAACTGCGACTCCGTGTCTGAATGGACACACAGAGCAACGGCTCAGCTCGGGTGCCCCCATGGCAAGCTGATTGCTTTGGGGGCACTCGACAGGAGGGAGAGGCCAGAAGTGCCAGTGAGGGACCCGAGAAGAGGAGGATCTGGGCTGCTTTGTGCAAAACCAACTGCACAGAGCAGGTAAGTATAACATGTTTGTTATTTTTAAAGGGAAAAAAAATGAGACTTTAGCATCTCCTAGTCATGATCCTACTGCTGAGGTGCTCCCCTTCTCAGAACTCCATACAAAAAACCCAGACTTTGGACCACATTTAAAGGTCATGGCCCTGTAAATCATAAGCAATTTCGATCATCAGCACTTAAAGCAGAACTTCTCTCTCTCAATGAAGATAATTCCAAAAGTAATCCAATCTATTCAATATTAATAGAGAAGAATTGTCAACGCTCTTTTGGCCATACTTCTCCTGTGGGTCATAGGAGTGCACTTAGTTCTGCACGCCTGTAACCAGCTGTCGGCTGACACCACAGTCGGATCTGTCCACATGTCTGACAGGCAACTGACTCAGCCTCTCAGAATGCCTCTGAGGGTCTAAACCAGTCTCTCCTGCCCCCTAACCAGCCTGGGGGGGGGGGGGGCAGAGCACAGAGTGGACCCGAGAAAATTACTTAGGTCCTAGAGAATAAAATGATGCGTGTTGCAATTTTTTATGTCATGCAGTATTTGCGCAGCGGTTTTTCAAACTCACATTGTTTTGTAAAAAATACATTTTAATGAATTTTAGTGCATGAAAATACAAGATAATACCCAATTTTTCATAAAATATAAAAGATGATGTTACACCGAGTAAATAGATACCACACATGTCATACTTTAAAATTGCTCACACCCGTGGAACAGTGACAAACTATGGTACATTAAATTGTCCGCAGGCAACGCTTTAAAAGCCTTTACAGGTTACCACTTTAGATGTACACAGGAGGTCTGGTGCTAGAATTATTGTTCTCAATCTGACGTTTGCGATGATACCTCAGTGATAAGTTATCAGCCAGCCCTTCCCACTCATTCAGAGGAAGCTTTGTATTAATTTACAGAACACAAAGCTGCCTATGAATGGCTGAGCACCTGGTTTGTTCAGGGTGTGAGGCGGGAAGTTTCTGTCTCACAGCCGGAATCCAGCACTGTGTAATGTATGTAGCTAAAGTTATATGCAGTATGTACAGTGTTTAGAGAAAATGCAGCACTTAGTGAAGCAAATAGTTAATTTGCACTAGCTTGGTCCAAACACACTATTTAAAGTGACATGAAACATGGACATCAGCTTTAAACTTTTTTTGTACATTTCTTCAGTTGCTTCCGGGTTTCTGGCCTAGGCCAAAATTATGTCATACATTTTAGGAGTCTTCATGGGCATTTTATTCTTACATCCGGAGGAGGGGCTTTCTCCGTTAAGCACACCCCTCTATCTGTGTGTCTAAGGGCAGATGGATTCCAGGAAGTAAATGCTTAATGAATCATCTGACCTTACTTAAGGATGGCCACAGCTAGAAATTCTAGGTGGTATTTCAAAGTGATTCCTCAACAAAATAAAGCATTGAAACATTGATGGGTGCATTCGCTTTGAATTAAAAAAAAAATAATAAATAGCAATTACAATGAAAGTGTTACTTAACCCAGGAGCCTGCATTCACTATATCTGGTCTCCCACAGTACACAGCACATGGAAATGCAATAATTTTTGTAAATATAAACTGCTAAATACCTTTTCTCATCAGAAGCATATAGTAGTCTTGTAACTTCTATCAGTGTCTTGTTAAAGCTTGTAGGATAAGTTTTCATTCTACTCTGACTGTCCTTTGAGGCTGCATGACCACTGACCCTCTGTCTGGACAGTGCTGATTGGCCATGTGCTGATCAAAAAAAATGTCAAAAAAATTCCCCTGCAATGCACACCAAACTGAGCATGTGCAGAGTGACCCCAAAAGCTCTGTCTTATCAGGAGATGGGTTGGGGACAGTGGACGAAGGGGAGGATCAGAGAAGACCGGATCAAACAGCCTTTTTACACAATGCGAAGGAATAGCCCCTTAGGTTCCACAGTGAGTATAACAAGCATGCTTTACTGCATATACAGGCTGATTTTACTGTTGAGGGTTTAGTAATGCTTTAAGTTCTGCTTTAAGGTGATTGTAAACCTGAAATAAAATACATTACAGAGCCCAAATCAAATGGGCCTTTATATATATATATATATATATATATATATATGTGTTGATCCTGCCAGTGTCTTATACTTTCTGCTTTGTGGTAAGCACTGATCTGGAGCCTCTGCTTAGGCCCCTTTCACACTGGGGCGTTTTTTAGGCGTTTTTCAGGCGCTTTATCGTTAAAAAAAGCGCCTGTAAAGCGTTGAAAGAAACCTCATCTGCAATCCCAATGTGAAAGCCCAAGTGCTTTAAGAGCCCTTTCACACTGCCAGCGCCCGAAAAACGCTCGTAAAGCGCTGCTTAAACTATTTTCGAGCGCTTTTAACCCCTGCTAGTGGCCAAATAAATGGTTAAAAGTGCCCACAAAGCGCTGCTGCCAAAGGCACTTATTGGGCGTTTTTCAGGCGCTTTTTGGGCGTTTTGCAGGCGCTTCCCATTGATTTCAATGGGAAGGGGCACTTTAGGAGCGGTGTATTCACCGCTCCAAAAGCGCTGCAAAGAAGCTGCTTGCAGGACTTTTTTTGACGCCCAGCCAGCACAGCGCCTCAGTGTGAAAGCACTCGGGCTTTCACATTGGGATTGCAGATGAGGCTGCTTTACAGGCGCTTTTTTTAATGCTAAAATGCCCCAGTGTGAAAGGGATCTCAGTGTGAAAGCACTCAGGCTGGGATTGCAGATGAGGCTTCTTTCAAGCGCTTTACAGGCGCTTTTTTTAACGAGAAAGCGCCTGAAAACGCCTGAAAAATGCCCCAGTGTGAAAGGGGCCTTACTGTGCTTCATGATGCTCCCAGCTGCCTATGTCACATGCAGCAGATCAGAGCACTTGATTGATAGTGACTCCTATACAGAACCTTGCTGTCGTTTTTTTTTTTTTTTTTTGCAACAGTCCTGTAAAGGTGATCCTCAAAAATAGGCTCACCCTCAGTGATCAATAAACGGAGGACAGATACTGGTCAGATGGCAGCTAAAAAATCTTCCAAAAATAATATTTTCAGCCATTTTTTTATGATGCATCTTCTATTTCATTGGTTAGAGTGTAACTCCACTTCTGTTCAGCCTCACTGTGCGCAATGCAGTCTCACTGTGCCCAATGCAGCCTCACTGTGCCCAATGCAGCCTCACTGTGCCCATTGCAGTCTCGCCTGGGCAGAGGAATGCATGGCTGTAGGAAGAGGAGAGCCGCTGGATAGCACGCTGTTACTGGCACTTACATTATAAATGTCTCCGCTCTGCTCGACACAGCCCCGCCTCCTCCTGACCTGTGATAGATAGAATGCATCCCAGCATTGGACCGGCTTTCTGTCTATCACAGGCGCAAGTCAGGAGGAGGCGAGGCTGTGTCGAGCAGAGCGGAGACATTTATAATGTAAGTGCCGGTAACAGTGTGCTATCCAGCGGCTCTCCTCTTCCTCCCCCGGGGGGATTGCTGGAAGAATGGCTCCCGATCAACCCCACAGGCGGTGCTCCCCCCCCCCCCCCTCCCAGGCAGGTAACCTAGCTCGCAAGCCCTCATTTTCCACTCGCAAAATGCAAGTAGGCGAGTGGAAAATTTGAGGGCGGCGCTATATTATTTTGTCTTTATTTGCAATTTTTTTGGAGTTACCCTTTAACCGCTTGCCGACCGCCATACACAGATGTACATTGGCAGAATGGCACAGGCAGGCAAATCGGCATACAGGAGCGCGCCCGCGGGTCCTGGGAACTCGATGTTCTCAGGCGGCCTGCAATTGCGGTGTGGAGAGGTAGAACGGGGAGATGCCTATGTAAACAAGGCATTTCCCCATTCTGCCTTGTGTAATGACAGAGATCTACTGCAGGAGCAGTGATCGCTGTCATGTCGTAGGTAGCCCCTCCCCCCCACAGTTAGAATCACTCCCTAGGACACACGTAACTCCTTCATCGCCCCCTAGTGGTTAACCCCTTCCCTGCCAGTGTCATTTACACAGTAATTAGTGCATTTTTATAGCACTGATCGCTGTATAAATGACAATGGTCCCAAAATAGTGTCAAAAGTGTCTGATGTGTCCGCCATAATGTCGCAGTCACGATAAAAATCGCAGATCACCCACCATTACTAATAAAAAAATAAAATTAATAATAAAAATGCCATAAAACGAGCCCCTATTTTGTAGACGCTATAACTTTTGCGCAAACCAATCAATAAACACTTATTGCAAATTTACCAAAAAATATGTAGAATACATATCGGCCTAAACTGAGAAAAAATATAGTAAAAAATATTAATTTTTTTTCAAAATTGTCACTATTTTTGTGTTTATAGCTCAAAAATAAAACAACCGCAGAGGTGATCAAATACCACCAAAAGAAAGTTCTATTTGTGGGGAAAAAAGGACGTAGATTTTGTTTGGGTACAACGTCGCAATTGTCAGTTAAAGCGACGCAGTGCCCTATCGCAAAAAAAAAAATGGCCTGGTCATTCAGCAGCCAAATCTTCCGGGGCTGAAGTGGTTAAAAGAAGGTGTGAAACAAGTAGTTTCTAATTGGCACTCTCTGGGTTTACATGCACTTTAACCAGGGTAGGTACCACGGTGGTTTCCTCCACATTCTCAGCCGGGCTTGATGTACTCTGCTCCCAAGTTCAACAAAACTATGCTTTTATATTAATAAAAAAAATATTAATAATGTTAATAATAATATATTGATCATGTTATTACTAAAAATAATCATTATTATCAATGGACGTGACTGTCTTTCCAGGCTACCAACAATCCAGAATTTCTGAGCCGTATCTATAAACAGGCACACACTACAAGCAAGCTTAGCATTCCCTCTCTCACATATATATAGCACGCTGACATCTATAAAATGTTTATATATGGCAAGTCTCGTCTAGTATATGTATGGAGTCAGGCAGCTCTACTCATCTCATTAAACATGGGAGGTCATGGCAGGATGGAGGGGGAGAGAATGAAATCTATCAACAGACACAATGTGGAATACACAACATCCAATGGAGTACACAGGAAATGCTTTATGTGCTTCAGACAAAACAGGGGGCTTCATACCACCGCATTACACCAAGCCGAAGCTCAAAATAGCATGCGGCTATTACAATTAGACCAAAAAATATATTTCTAGTACATTTTATTGGGCATATGTAAGTAAAATTGTAAAATTGCATTTGTGTCAAGTGTTTCTTCAGATGCTTGAAGATTGTGACATTACTGCCACATATCATCCAATCAGAGAACACCTTGTATATTAAAAAAAAACAAGGTGTTTTGTGAATTGCATCAGTGCTGAGCTAGCAAACCCCTGTGGTCACTTTGCAGAGGGGAAGCTGCCTGACACAAGACCCACAAGTTAGCAGACATCACTGTATTTTCTATTTCAAATGCTGCTTTGTGCATACCTCCCAACATTTTGAGATGGAATGAGGGACACCTACTAGCAAATATGTAGGCATAGGACACGCCCCCTGTCACACCCCCTTTAAGGAGCATTAACCCCAAAAAAAGGTTAATTAAATCCACAAGGGCTTTGTTTACCACTACTATTTCTTTATATTGGCTTTTAAATTTACAAATGCAGCAATTTAGAATTTGGATGAAAGGTTTAGCACTGGGAAACACTTTTTGAAAGATAAATAGTGCATTTTATATACAACTATATAGATCAGACGAAAATGAGGGACAAATGAGGAGGAATGAGGGACAGAGGGACATTGGTCCAAATCAGGGACAGGCCCTTGAAATCAGGGACAGTTGGGAGCTATGCTTTGTGCATTGACATACTGTGGCAGAATTTCATATTAACCAATATATATTTTATGTTATTCATATTATTATTCATATTATTATTATTATTTAGTAGTGGTTTTATCAATATTATTATTCAATAAGTAAAGCAATAGTTATTAATCTTTAATAATGTATACTATGTTTTCCATAGATTTAGAAAGATTTAATTTTACATGTTGAACTTTAGATGACCTCTCTGCATCTTTCTCATACTTTTTTATAAGATAGTTTACTGGGCGAAAGTTCATTAGGATAGTTCATTTTTAGTTTTTAAGTAAGCGCTAATTAGAAAAGAAAACAGATAAATGAGAGAGATAAGAACATCTTAAACAGGTGTTTAAAATAATTATGTGGAATATGGGAAAGTATGTACAGGACATTAAATTAAGTTTGACAGGGTCAAACAAAGGTCTGCTTGTGCCCTCATTAAAACTGTTAAAATACATTGAATAAGCAAATACTGATATATGTATATATTAATAATTAGACAATATTGAATAAAGTAATTGGCTTTGTATGGAATGTGTATGTGCACATATATATATTTTATGTAGATGATACAGTACTTTTTGTGAAAACCATGTATGTATACAATATACATGCACATAGAATTGTATAGTGAAAAACAATGAGACATATAACACATCTGGTGGGGTTATTGAAAGTTCATTCTTCCAAAGTCGTAAATCTGTAATCCTTGAAGTTAGTTAAATCTTATCAAGATGAGGAGGGTTTCATCTAACACAGCTGGGTGCCATACTGTCTCTACACAGGTCTTTTTAATTGGACAAAACCAGTTATAAATCACTTTAATGAACATATAGGAATTCTGGGAGTGAATAAGTTTGTCTGGTTGTAGAACAGGTGTCAGATTTATGGATAGTTACATTGATGTAGATTTTAGCAACCGATCATATCTAGGAGAGATGGCTGAGATAGGCTTATAAAAGGATATATAAATGCAAGTTCTACAATTGTTAGATAGACAAGTCAGATAGGAGCTCATAAGGCTGAACTCTATGTATCCTACCCTATTGCACGGGTCATAGAGGTCAGAACCAGTGGGCACTTATCTGCTCAGATAGGCGTCTATCAGGCTGACTGTTTGTCTATGCAGACCTATTGCACGGGTGGCAGACAGTCAGAACCAATAGGCAATTATCTGTCCATAACTTGCCTCCTCATACGAGTCAAATAGAGGAAACTTCTTAACTTGTTCCAGAGTGTGGTCTCAGGTGAATTTCCCTCACAAACTTGGTCGAGCTGGAAGCCAGAACTCTGTGAGATGACCGAACCACTGGTTGACCAACTGGTCCCTATCAGGTGACGGATTCCCAAGAATTGGCAGAAAAGACCCATTCTGGTTTAAGGTGAGAACAATTCACAATTGTTTTTATTTGGTTAGAGAATAAGAATGCCTATATCTAATATACTTGCATTGAAAGAAACATGTATAAATTAGACCTGTATCTTGTAATACTTTGAACATAAACCTGTATGTTACCAGCTGTTAATAAACCTGCATTGCTGAATTATTCTACTTCAATACTTCCTAAGACCCAGACTGTCCAGACAGTATGGTCACTTGCTGACTTGGCACCATCCACAGGCAGCTTAACTTCTCAACAAGACACAGAAGTTGAATTCAATACCTATTTGTTTCAGCTTATTGGAGTACAGAGGACATGTTTGACATTTAAAAGGGAAGTAAAGGTTTTGGGTTTTCTCCATATTCATACTTACCTAGGTGGATGCAGCATCGGTCCGATGCTACATCTGTCCCCAGCTGCCTCTACACCGAGCGATTGAACATCGCCGATGGCTCGGTTTTCACAGCACACGAGCAGAGAGCTGCTGACTGTCAGTCAGCAGCTCTCCTTCTCTGCTCCTCCACGCTCATTGGAGCGCTGAGCTTTGGAGGGGCGGGGAGCGGCCGTCTCAGCCTCTCAGCAGCTTGCTGAAAGGCTGAGACGGGTGTCAGTCCAGGCACCTGGCGGATCCAGACTTTATTGTCGGGATGACGTGATGCTTGGACTGATTCCTGTGACATCAGCAGAGTGCGGACTTCAGACCACTCTCTGCTGAAAACAGGTCACAGGAGTGCAAAACGAATTGCACTCCTGTGACCCATAGGAGAAATCCAGCCAAACAAGCTCAGGCTGGACTTCTCCTTTAAGAAGACAATGACTTTTCTGAGCCCTGTTTCTGGGGATAACTAACACTGACTGAGGGAACATGGAAGATAGGACTAAACTAACTAGAACTAAAGAGGGGGGTGTAGAGGAAGATACCAATATCACATCGATAAACAATCTGCAATGGCCCAAACCCGCCACTAGATTTCAGCATACTGCAAAAAAAAAAGAAAAAAAAATGATAACCTCATGCAGTCCAATACAAGACATAAAAATTACATGAAAGTGGGTCAGAATGATGTAGTAGCACCAACTACTACAGTAATTGTTAACTTACCCAGCAGTCCCTCAGGTATGAGATATCTATACATAGTGCCTAGCTGGACCAATGCAATAAAGATCATACTTATGCCTCGTACACACGTACGGACTTTTCCCGGCGGACCTAAGTCCAGCGGACAATCCGCTGGACTTTCCGGCTAGGTCCGCTGGACTTTCCGAGGGTGTGGACTTGCCCACACACGCACGGACTTCTCCAGCGGATAATCCGCCGGCCAAAAGTCCGCGGGACTTTTGAAAATGAACGGACTTGCCCACACACGGAGCAGTCCGTTCATTTCGAACGTAACTTCAGGTTACGTAGCTAGCGTAGGCAGTAAATGCCGCCGCGCTAGCTCCGCAAGCTGGCATGGATTTAAAGGGAATCCCCACGCCGAAAAAACGGCGTGGGGGTTCCCCCCAAATCCATGTCAGACCCTCATCCGAGCACGCAGCCTGGCAGGCCAGGAAAGGGGTGGGGACGAACGAGCGCCCCCCCCCCCTCCTGAGCCGTACCAGGCCGCGTGCCCTCAACATGGGGGGTGCCCTGGGGAAAGGGGGGCCGTGCGGCCCCCCCACCCCAAAGCACCTTGTCCCCATGTTGATGAGGACAAGGGCCTCTTCCCGACAACCCTGGCCGTTGGTTGTCGGGGTCTGCGGGCGGGGGCTTATCGGAATCTGGGAGCCCCCTTTAATAAGGGGCCCCCCAGATACCGGCCCCCCACCCTATGTGAATGAGTATGGGGTACGATGTACCCCTACCCATTCACCTAAGGTGTAAAATGTAAAGTAAAAAAAAACACCCACACTTTTGAAAAAATAGTTTATTGCACTGCTCCGGGGGTCTTCTTCCGTCTTGGGGGTCTTCTGGCCGGACTCCCCCGCCATTTACCAAGCTCTTTTACCGAGCGAGGGGAGTCCGGCTACCTTCTTCGTCGTCGCCGCCGTCGTCTGGGGGTCTCGATCCGCCTTCGGGGGTCTTCCGGGGTCTCTTCTGTTCTTGCGGCGGTCGTCGTCTTCCGCGCCGCCGGCGCCTTGTCCTTCTTCTTGTCCTTCTTGTTCTTCTTCTTCTTCCGATGTTGACCCGTCGCTGTCTCTGCCCGGAATGCCTGTGCCGATCTGCGCTCGGACTTATATAGGGACATGGGGCACAGGGTCACATGCACATGTCACATGGTGACCCCGCCCCCTTGTGTTGTCACAGTCCCGGAGGATGCTGGGACTGTGACATCGCAAGGGGGCGGGGTCACCATGTGACATGAACATGTGACCCTGTGCCCCATGTCCCTATATAAGTCCGAGCGCAGATCGGCACAGGCATTCCGGGCAGAGACAGCGACGGGTCAACATCGGAAGAAGAAGAAGAACAAGAAGGACAAGAAGAAGGACAAGGCGCCGGCGGCGCGGAAGACGACGACCGCCGCAAGAACAGAAGAGACCCCCGGAAGACCCCCGAAGGCGGATCGAGACCCCCAGACGACGGCGGCGACGACGAAGAAGGTAGCCGGACTCCTCCCCTCGTGAAAGAGCTAGGTAAAAGAGCAGAAGAGAGGGGAGGAGTCCGGCGAGAAGACCCCCAAGACGGAAGAAGACCCCCGAAGGCGGATCGAGACCCCCAGACGGCGGCGACGACGAAGAAGGTAGCCGGACTTCCCCCGCTCGGTAAAAGAGCTTGGTAAATGGCGGGGGAGTCCGCGAGAAGACCCCCAAGACGGAAGAAGACCCCCGGAGCAGTGCAATAAACTATTTTTTCAAAAGTGTGGGTGTTTTTTTTTTTACTTTACATTTTACACCTTAGGTGAATGGGGTAGGGGTACATCGTACCCCATACTCATTCACATAGGGTGGGGGGCCGGGATCTGGGGGCCCCCTTATTAAAGGGGGTTCCCAGATTCCGATAAGCCCCCGCCCGCAGACCCCGACAACCAACGGCCAGGGTTGTCGGGAAGAGGCCCTTGTCCTCATCAACATGGGGACAAGGTGCTTTGGGGTGGGGGGGCCGCACGGCCCCCCTTTCCCCAGGGCACCCCCCATGTTGAGGGCACGCGGCCTGGTACGGCTCAGGAGGGGGGGGGGGGCGCTCGTTCGTCCCCACCCCTTTCCTGGCCTGCCAGGCTGCGTGCTCGGATGAGGGTCTGACATGGATTTGGGGGGAACCCTCACGCCGTTTTTTCGGCGTGGGGATTCCCTTTAAATCCATGCCAGGTCACGGAGCTAGCGCGGCGGCAGTAACTGCCTACGCTAGCTACGTAACCTGAAGTCACGTGCTAAATGAACGGACTTGCCGATGAGCGGCAAGTCCCTTCATTTCAAAAGTCCCGCGGACTTGCCCACTAACGGCGGGATTGTCCGCTGGACTTCCAAGTCCAGCGGATAATTTGAAAACAAAACCTGAAACTTTAGTCCGCCGTACTTTGGCGCCAAAAAGTCCGCCGGCGCCCACACACGAGGGGATTATCCGCTGGACTTCAGTCCAGAGGATAATCCCGCGGGATTGTCCCTTCGTGTGTACGCCGCATTAGGCTACTTTCACACTGAGGCGTTTTACAGGCGTTTTTGTGATTGAAAATAGCGCCTGAAAAGCGCCTGTAAACTGCCTCTTCTGCAGCCCCAGTGTGAAAGCCTGCGTGATTTCACACTGGGGCGGTGCGCTTGCAGGACAGGAAAGAAAAAAATCCTGCAAGCAGCATCTTTGGGGCAGTAGGAGGAACGGTGTATACACCGCTCTTAAACTGCCCCTTCCATTGAAATCAATGTGCACCGCTGCGCCTGCAAAGCACTTTGGGTAGCGATGCTTTGCCTGCGTTTTTAACCCCTTTTCAGCCACTAGCGGGGCTTAAAAGCATGACCAAAAAGCGCAGCTAAAATGACCGCCAGCACGTGAGTGGGAAAGTGGCCTTAGGGTTCAGCTTTCATTTTGTAAAGCACTGCGGTGCTATATGAATCCTGTATAATATTAATATTGGATATTACAATCTCAGAGATGGATGAAAATTCAACAAAGTATACATAGAATAAAAAAATAAAATCCCTACGAGTCCGTCCAGAATTCTAGAATCTTCCTCAAGAATTTAGCAAGGATTCAGACCCTCCACAATCATTTGTGTACAGTATATTAGAATCCAACCATAGTGTATCTGCAAACTTCACTGCTCATGAAATTAAAATGTTTGTGTAGTCCATTATAACAACCAGTTGCATCTGTGATTTGAGCCTCTTGTGTGGTTTCCTGGTTCCCATTTCCTAAACATATGTCTTATAATTGCACTGTGATCACACCATCCTGTAAATCACTGTGCACACCAAACAGCACTACATTAACAAAACACATGTGCCCCTCTCCTGGCATGGACATCGGAAAGGGAGGTGATGACAAACAGGTGAGAAGAGGCTGTAAATGTCACAGTGATGGAAATGAGGAGCTTCTTGGGAAGGGATTACAATAGATATATACAGTGCCTTTGAAAAAGTATTCATACCCCTTGAAATTTTCCACATTTTGTCATGTTACAACCAAAAAACGTAAATATATTTTATTGGGATTTTATGTGATAGACCAACACAAAGTGGCACATAATTGTGAAGTGGAAGGAAAATGATAAATGTTTTTCAACTTTTTTACAAATAAATATGTGAAAAGTGTGGCGTGCATTTGTATTCAGCCACCTTTACTCTGATACCCCTAACTAAAATCTAGTGAAACCAATAACCTTCAAAAGTCACCTAATTAGTAAATAGAGTCCACCTGTGTGTAATTTAATCTCAGTATAAATACAGCAGTTGTGTGAAGTCCTCAGAGGTTTGTTAGAGAATCTTAGTGAACAAACAGCATCATGAAGGCCAAGAAACACATCAGACAAGTCAGGGATAAAGTTGTTGGTTTAAAGAAGTTATACAAAAATAATGGAAAGAGAATGGCACAACTGCAAACCTACCAAAATATGGCCGTTCACCTAAACTGACAACCAGGCAAGGAGAGCAATCATCATAGAAGCAGCCAAGAGGCCCATGGTTGCTCTGGAGGGAAAATCTGTCCACAGGACAACTATTAATTGTGCACTCTACAAATCTGGCCTTTATGGAAGAGTGGCAAGAAGAAAGCCATTGTTGAAAGAAAGCCATAAGAAGTCCTGTTTGCAGTTTATGAGAAGCCATGTGGGGGACACAGCAAACCTGTGGAAGAAGGTGCTCTGGTCAGATGAGAGCAAAATTGAACTTTTTGGCCTAAAAGCAAAATGCTATGCTTGGCAAAAAATTAACACTGCACATCACCCTGAACAGACCATCCCCATTGTGAAACATGGTGGTGGCAGCATCATGTTGTGGGGATGCTTTTCTTCAGCAGGGACAGGGAAGCTAGTCAGAGTTGATGGGAAGATGGATAGAGTTAAATACAGAGCAATCTTAGACGAAAACCTGTTAGAGTCTACAAAAGACTTGAGACTGGGGTGGAGGTCCACCTTCCAGCAGGACAACAACCCTAAACATACAGCAGAGCTACAATGGAATGGTTTAGATTAAAGCATATTCATGTGTTAGAATAGCCCACTCAAAGTCCAGACCTAAATCCAATTGGAAATCTGTGTCAAGACTTGAAAATTGCTGTTCACAGGCACTCTTCACCAAATCTGACAGAGCTTGAGCTATTTTGCAAAGAATGGGCAAAAAATGTCACTCTCTAGATGTGCAAACCTGGTAGAGACATCTCCAAAGAGACTTGCAGCTGTAATTGCAGTGAAAGGTGGTTCTACAAAGTATTAACTCAGGGGGCTGAATACAAATGCACGCCACCCTTTTCAGATATTTATTTGTAACAAATTTGAAAAACCATTTATAATTTTCCTTCCACATCACAATTATGTGCCACTTTGTGTTGGTCTATCACATAAAATCCCAATAAAATACATTTACGTTTTTGGCTATAACATGACAAAATGTGAAAAAATTCAAGGGGTATGAATACTTTTTCAAGGCACTGTATGTCAGGCCACCCGAATGGTGTGAGCGTAGACAGGATTTAATTTGCCCCAGCACGTCTTGTGAATACTGGAGTTTGGATTGTGCTACTAGCCAACCTTGTTCATGTGAGCAGTGACCATCCAAGCTGTCAAACACTCTTCCAGGCAGAAGGACCTTCTGGACTACCTGTAAAAATTGCTGAAATTAATGGGACTGAAACATGTGATTGAGGGACTATGGCCTGCGGGCTGCAAGGAAATTCTATCCAACACGTTACTAGGGTGAGTGGCGTATCCTCAGACTTAGTGCATAGACTGAGAATTCAGATCAGTTGGTCTCTGCTTCTGATCAATGCCCCAATGTAAAGGGGGACTCTGATATGTAAGAGAGGGGATCTTATGTGATAGTGGGCTTCAGATGTGAAGTGAGGACTTCTGATGTGATGGTCGGCTTCATATGTGAATGGAGGACTTCTGATGTGATGGTCGGCTTTAAATGTGAATGGAGGACTTGTGTATGCTCCATTGGACTTTTGCTAGCCAAATTCCAGCCAGCAAAAGATTGAGAGCATGTTCTAAATTTTTTGGTCGGAAAAATTTTCGATCGTCTCTAGCAATTCCGACGCATGCTCGGAAACATTGAACTTAATTTTCTCGGCTCGTCGTAGTGTTGTACATCACCATGTTCTTGACGGTCGAAAGTTCAGCAAACTTTTGTGTGACCGTGTGTATGCAAGCCAAGCTTGAGCGGAATTCTTTCGGAAAAACCATCCAAGATTTTTCTGACGGAAAATCCACTCGTGTGTACGGGGCATTAGGGTTGGTTTGGTAGAGATAATTGTCATTGTGAATGTCACAGGTATGAATATGATGCGATATAAGTGGGATTGTATCTGAAGGGGCCTCACAAAAAAAGTAGGGAGATTAGATCACCATTCTTAACACTAAGCACACATATTTGTGAAAAGGGTCATGGAGATGTGGTATAGGAATCTTGTCACATCTTACAATATATGTTACATATAGTATATACATACATATATGTTACAGCTGAATATTCCCATAAATGTAAAAATGTCTCTTTAACGTGCATGTATAATATTGCTATAGCCTCATTCACAAAGGTGCAAAGAGAGTGGTCATGAAGGAGTTAAAGTCGCTCATAAAGTTTATTGGTAAAGTGTATTGGTATTTACTCTGCATTTGAATTTAAGCCAATCACAGCATTCTTAGAGCAAATTAATCTGATGCTGCCCTGAAGATTTCTTCAGCAGTCACTACCTAAATAGCACAGAGTTATCTGTAATATTTCATTGTTACTACAATGTGACTAATACACTACTACTGAAGGGAACAGTTATATAAAACTATTCCATGTAGTCCAACCAATAAAAAGAACACAAATAAAAAACAAAATCCATATACACTATCCTACAAGGTAGGTGTAAAAAGTTTGGTGAATGGTCCAATATCTCAACGGCAACACAGGCCGGGTACTCGCACATGCACATGGCTATCCAGAGACATGTTGAGAAGCGCCACCCAGCGTGGAGTTGTGACCGTTGGGGTAAACCCGCTGCAGGCAGTCAATTGTAATCAGTCTGAGAGGTAGGGTCACAACATCAAGTTCTGCTACAAATTAGGGAAAACGTTGATGGAGACGCATAAAATGTTGATGCAAGTGTAACGGGACGGAAGCCGTGAGCAGAAAATGTGTTTACGACTTTACGCTTTCATGATGGGAAGGAAACGACTGAGGATGAGCCACGTTCGAGTCGGCTGCTGATGGGCAGAACCACAGACATGATGGAGCGAGTGTGACAAATGCTGGCACGAGATCGGCGACCCAAAAATTGTCGCCTGCAAGAGTCCAAAGTCAAGATAATTTTTATCGCCTTTTTTCGACAACGATGGCATCATCCATACGGAATTCATTCCTGCGGGTCAAACTGTGAACGCTGCATTCCATGAGGAAGTTTTGAAACGGTTTCTAGGATGCATTCGCCGTGCTCGGCCAGAGTTGCACAGGACTGGACAGTGGACTTTGCTGCACGATAACGCGCTGACGCACTGTGCGATCCGTGTTTGCCAATTCTTGGCTCAGCGCGGCATACCTGTTCCCATCATCCACCGTATTCCCCTGATCTGGCTCCTGTGGACTTCTTTTTTTTCACACCTGAAGAGTGTCATGAAAGGCACACATATTTGATGATATATTTACCAGACCAAAAGGGATCAAATAAGACAAGTCCATTTTTAGGCTTTACATACACTCTAATGTAGTGTATATTAATGCATGTACAGTAACACATCACAATGCTAGTGTGTGACTCCAACCTTAGAGCTCATTCATATTGAAACTCACATTATCATACAAAGTTAATTAAACCTTATCTCCAGTGCACTGCAACACACCTGCTTTAAGCCAACCACAATGCACGGATACAAAAAATTGGTAATTTTCATCCATTGGCAGCACATTCATTTTAATTGGCTGCCTAATGCACCTCAATGCACAAAACACATGCAAACAAGTACACAGCATCTTGCTGTGAATAATCCCTTTGCCTAGATTCGCACTGTTGCGCTTGGTAATTTTTGCTATGATTTACTAAAATGTGACTCGGGGTCAACTAAAGTCATGTGAATGGGAAAGTCTGTTCAGGTGAACACAGATTCAGTTCACTGCCCTCAACACTTTAGTAAATCATTCCCTATTGGTCTGATTTTAGTACAGTATCTCCATTATAACTGGTGATTGCAAATGCATTTTATTCATGTAGTCATCCACATTTATTTTATCAGTGTGAAAGGGTCACCCAACAACGGGTGCTAATTTCCTGCATAGCCTGGGGCTGACCTGAAAGAAAACTAAAGAAGATTCATACATTTTCAAAATTTTATTTCACATTCAGCAACTATTGCATTTAGGGGTGTATTGAAATACATTTTTTAGAGATATTCATCCTGTGAAACTTCATGCAATGATAATAGTCTTTTTTCTCTCCAGGTCAAATGTTCTTTATAGAGCGAATCAGGAAAATTCCACATTATGGCCCCAAAATGGAAGTAATATAGTAAACAAGTGTTTATTTTTTTTACGATCATCAGCTCCATCTAATGGTCATAATGCAGGATTTTCCTAATTCACTTTATTTTGTTTGAAGAGCATTCAACCTGGAGAGAAAATAGGAGACGAAGTACAATATTCTGCTGCAAGCAACACTCCGTGCTAATCTCCCAACTCCCAAATCTCTCATCCCTATGAGTAAGCACCAATTGGAATGAGACATGTTAGGGCTTACATACACCAGTGTCTGTAGTAGACATGTGCATTCGTTTTCATCCGAATTTCAGGGATTTTCGTGTTCGTTTTAACACACGATAACGAACGCTCAGAATCCGAAAGATCCGGAAAAAAAAATGCTTTATTTTCGTATCGTTGCGACAAAAGTTGGATATAGATAGATAGAAGATTCCACATGACGATGACAATAGCGATCTGCGTCTATCGAACCTGCGGTTGAATATGTCTAACCTAACTCTATTAGTTCAAGATTATTCGACATAGAGAGAAAATATTCGACATTATAGAGACATGAAGATTCGACTAAGCAGCTAAAAACATACAACTGTCGCAAGCGGACATTTATGGTCAAATGCTCCGCCCATAGGCTATAGAAGAATTCTAATGTTGTTTGATTAGTAATAATAATTAATAATTATAATTATTACTAGTCAAACAACAATAGAATTCTACTATAGCTTGTTGGCAGAGCATTCGACCAGAAATGTATGATCATAGCGTCGTAAAGTTTAGCAACTTCTTCAAATCTTCTTAGGAAACAGTCCGATGGGAGCTTTTCATCGGATTTTCCGACCGTGTGTATGCCCAACCGTCTTTTTCTGTCGGAATTTCCGACGGACTTTGAATTGAGAACCTGTTCTCAATTTTTCCGAAGGAAAACCGATCGTGTGTATGCAATTCGGACACGCAAAATTCCGACGCATGCTCCGAAACAATTCAACGCATGCTCGGAAGCATTAAACTTCCCTTTTATAGTGCTGTCGAACGTGTTTTATGCCGCTGTGTTATTGACCGTCGGAATTTGGTGTGATCGTGTGTAGGCAACACAGCTTGAGCGGACTTCCGTCGGAATTCCGTCGGAAAAAACGTCAGAGTTTTTTCCAAAGAGAATTCCGATCGTGTGTACGCGGCATTAGAACATCCAACAGACAGCATAAGCCTTCAATTGACAGATTCAACCTTAATAATTCGGATTTTAGGACAAATTCATTTTTTAACGAAACAAAATAAATAAAGATTTATTTTTCAGACGAAACCGAAATTCCGAAATGAAATATTTCAGTGTGCACATGTCTAGTCTGTATTATAGAGGGTCATCAAAATAAAGTGGGGTAAAGGCTTTTATATGGAGAGAGGCTTTCATTTCTTGTGGAAAGTTTGAGTGAGGACTGGAGAGAAATAGTCTAATAATATATATTTTTTTAGCTCCGGGATGCAGTGGACACGCAAAACTAGAACTAGGTGCAAAAAAAGGCACAGCATGTTACGCATGGTCTTTCGAAAAGAATGGACCCTAGCCCTGAACCCCAGAGCACAAGGCTCCTGAAGAGGACAAGGTACTTGTGGTCCACCGGGCAGACACCAGACGGACATCACTCTTCAAGAGACCTAGGTGAGGCTCCCTTGAAGGGAGGGGGAGAAGCTGACTATAAGGTCACATGTCCATTTCTGGGCACCAGTCCTCAGGACAGGGGCGGATCCAGAGCCTAGTGTCGGGAGGGGCACTGCCAGAAAATACTTTTTTTGGGGTAAATTTATTGAGGAAATGGCTGGTGTTAGCACTTCAATCATCACGGCACCATGGTTGTTATGGTGTCAGGATGATTGAAGCGCATTATTACTATTATTACATTGTATTAAAAAATGGAATGGTTCAACTCACCATAATGCAGAATCAGTGGGAGCCCCGAGCGTGTCACTTGCCACTGTCACCTGCCACGATCACACGGAGCAGAGATCAGTGACACTGTCACTAGGCAGAACGGGGAGATGCTTGTTTACATTAGCATCTCCCCGCTCTTCCTCTCCGTGAGGCGATCGAGTACGCGGGACCCGCGGGTTGCTTAAAGGGCAACGTACAGGTATGTGATTCTGCCCTTCTGCCGCAGTATATCTGCGTGAGGCGGTCGGGATGCAGTTAAAGTGGTTATAAAGGCAGAAGGTTTTTTACCTTCATTTATTCTGTGCATTAAAGCGGAGGTCCGGACGTTTTTTTTTTTTTTTTTTTTAATTCAGCAACTACAGACACTGTAGCTGCTGACTTTTAATAAGAGCACTTACCTGTCCAGCGAGCCCACGATGTCGCCCGCCCCCCCCCCCCCGAGGGCGATCCATCCAACGGATCGGGTGTCGGTGCGGCCATCCTAACAAAGGGAAACAGGCAGTGGAGCCTTGCGGCGCTTTGTGAATTGACGCCTGTCTACTGGGATACACACATGTCCCAGAAGACATTGCGCCCCATCTCCCAGGAGACAACGCGAGGGAGGACAAGAACCACAGAGTAGGAAGTGGCAGATTATTACAATCTGCCTAGCAACAGCCATTTCTGGTAAGTAAATAAATATTATTTTTTTTTAATTTTTTTTAATGTATTTTAATGAGCCTGTTTATGATTTTTTTTTTTTTTTTTAGGGTGGACCTCTGCTTTAAAGTTGTTATAAACCCAATTTATTAAATCTGGCCTGGGCACATATATCTGTAGTGTTTACTTATCTCTCTCCAAATCTCTAAAGCCCCTTTCACACGCGTTTTTCAGGCGGTACAGCGCTAAAAATAGCGCCTGTATACCGCCTGAAAAAATCCGGCCCCATTCACTCCAGTGTGAAAGCCGGCGGGCTTTCACACTGGAGCGGTGCGCTAGCAGGACGGTAAAAAAAGTCCTGCTAGCAGCATCTTTGGAGCGGTATAGGAGCGGTGTATTCACCGCTCCTATACCGCTCCTACCCATTGATTTCAATGGGTCACCGCGGTAATACCACGGCAATACCGCCGCGATGTGCCGCTACGGCGGCGCTCTGCGGGGGGTCTTTAACCCTTTTTCGGCCGCTCGCGGGGGGGTAAAATCGCACCGCGAGTGGCTGAATACCACGGCTAAAACGACGGTAAAGCAGCGCTAGATATAGCGATGCTTTACCGTCACTGCGGCTCCCGCCCCAGTGTGAAAGGGGCCTAAGTGTCAAGTCTTTCTGCTGCTCCATTTCTCTGTTATCAGCAGAGTTACTTTTGATAAGTTCTCCAACACAGGAGATAACAGCAGCTGAAAATTTGTGTCAGTGAGGAAGCTTAGAGGTTAGCAGAGAGCTTATCTATTCAGAGTACAGCTTTGCATGTTCCTTCCTTCCTCTGCCTATGAAGAGGAGGGGTGTGTGCCTTTCCTCCAATCAGCTTTCACACAGTGTAAGCCCAGACTTCACACCCACTGCTGAAAGAGGAAACAAGATTTCTAACACAATGTGCACTTTTAAAGAATTTAGAAAGGGAAAGACATCAGATATACATGTAATGTGGGGAGATTCATCCCTGGATATCATCTCAGGCAAGTCACTTCACTGGGTATATTTAAGGGTATATTTGAGGGTTTACATCCACTTTAAGGTAAAAAAAACTTTCAAAAGCTGCTCCCCCCCAGCCTCCCCTTAAACACTTACCTGAGCCTGATCTCGATCCAGTACTGTGCCCATCTGCAGCAGTTCTTCTCTACGCTCTTTCTTTTCACAGGAGACTCAGCAGCAGTGGTAGCCATTGGCTCTTGCTATCAGTCAAATCCTGTGAGGAGGGAGCGGGGTCAAGCTTTGCTGTGTGTATCTATGGACGCACACAGCCCAGCTTGGGATCGAGCCCGCACAAGTGCCCCATAGCAAGGGGCTTACTGTGGGAATGCTTGGAGAAGAGGAGGTGCCAAGGTCCTCAATGGGGGACCCCAGAACAGGAGGTTCTGGGCTGCTCTGTGCAAAACCATTGCACAGACCAGGTAAGTATAACATGTTTGTGGAGCCAGGTGCTTGGCTAGAGACAGAGACTGATTTAGACACTGTGTTGCAGTGCTATCTGTGCTCCCAATAGACTTCATCTAAATGGGTTAACACTACCTCGCTTTCATCCACCAGGTGGAGCTGACAAGTAGACTTTTTGGTTGGCAGCATTGAATCATGAGTGATGAAGTTTGGGAAAGAAATGTTACTATGGAAGTCTTTGGATGATTGGACTGCAATTCACAATGCCAGCAAGGTGTAAGGGGAGAGAGGGTTGTATTTTTTCAGCCTAAATACTGAGGAACGTTCTCTTTTCTGTGAGGAGACTGAGGTGTTTACATTACTGCTCCTGTGTGCACCTCAATCTGCCACAAGCCTACGACCATGTGCTGAGGACTGGAGTCATTTTAGGCACATTTAGAACTGAGCTGACATCTAAGGCCCTCACTTGGACTGGTGAGAGGACACTGCTGCCATTAACCCTTTGCTACTAGCAGAGAGACTGAACAAATAGGAACAGGCCATGTAACTTGCAGCATTCAGACTGCATGCATGCAGACTTTACTGGGACTGTTCTTATGTGCACCACTGTAAAGACTTGGCCCCAATGCTAGCTGGTTGAAGAACTAGTGATAAAGACCACTATCTCAGATACCTGCTTTACAAGAGCTTTGCCTATTGCCCATAGTAAAAGGTACCTCTTTAGGATGTTTTAATTTTAATCTCCGCCATTCATATAGAATACACCCTTAAGTGGATAGCCTACTGTTTACTTATTGCATATTTTGTGGATTACCAGGTTTACTCAAATTTAGAACTCCATTCTATGCTGCTATAGCCTAATGAACATATTGTCTATTAAACTGTGATTGACCTAGTCATTTACTTACTCATTTATCGGTATACTGCTTCTTACTGCAACTTGTGACAATTTCTTAAAGTGGGGTGCCCCCTAAAAAATTTTTTTTAAAAGTCAGCAGCTACAAATACTGCAACTGCTGACTTTTAATAATCGGACACTTACCTGTCCCAGGGTCCAGCAATGCAGGGGAATGAAGCCCCCCCTCGTTCCCCGCTCCGCTCGCGGCGCCGTCATTCTTACTGTGGGCACCGCTTACTGCGGCGCCGCTCGCGCATGCGCAGTGGGTGCCCCGGCTGTGAAGCCACAGCCGGGCACCCACTGCGCATGCGCGAGCGGCGCCGCACGCCGCGATACGCCGCACAGTCATCTGGGACACGTGACAGATCCCAGATGACTGTGCAGCGCTGAGGGGAAGTGATGTCAGTGCCCAGGCACTGAAGGAGGCAGACTACGAGGGACCCCATAGCAACAGGCATTTAGAGGTGAGTAAGTTTTTTCCAATTATTATTTTTCTTTTTTATTTTATGATGTTTAAGCAATTTTTTTTTTTTGTTGGTGGAAACACCACTTTAAGTTCATTTATCACTTGTTTTTTGATACTGAACCTTAGTTGTGTGCAGGGTATCTATATATTTGCTCACAGTAGCAGTGCAGAATTTATTTGTTTAACCTGGTGTGTCTATGGGGCTGAGGTTGCTCTCAGAGTTCAGGCAGAAGAATAGAGAACCCAATCTGCCAAGCCGCTCCTACGGAGGTAGTGCTACATTTTGTATTAAAAAAAATAACCTTTAATAGTTCAGCTGCCAGCTACAGATTTTTTCAGCATGGACTATACAAATGATCACTGATGAACTGCGCGCTGCTGAACAGGTATCAACAAGATATGAGGGGGAAGTTATTATGTACTTCCAAGGCTTGCTGGAAGCTATGCGTTTTTTCCCTCTAGTCTGAGGAGTGTCTAAAAGAGAAACCTAATCACTAAACATTTTAAGTGCTTGAAAATCTCTATCCTAGTTATTAAAGAGGCATTAAACCCAATGTAATATAGTCTAGCCTACCAATCCTTAAATGTGGTGATCCAGCCAGTAACGCATTTGCTGTTCTAGAGTGTCTCCACTCCACAGGGGGAGCAATAGAGACACCTTTAGATAGCAGTATTGTCAGTCTAGGGAGAGGTTAGTGGATACATTAGCAGATTTAGATGGAGATGGGGATGAAGATGGGGATGGCAGTAGTAGCCATGCGCCTGTGCTCCATTTCTTCAGCTGGTTCTTGTCTGGAAAGTAAAAGTGATCTCTTTTACAGTGTCCATGGCGTTTACAGTTTACTGAGCAGATCTGTGATTGGTCAGCTGCTTGGAGGGCAGAGGGGGGACCTTGGGGCCCAATAGACTCCCTTTGTCTCCACAAAGAATACCTGTCACCTGCCCAATGCTATCACATGGGGAGTTGTTATTCCCATTGTGATAGCAATAAAGTAAAAAAAAAAAAAAAAAAGTTAATAAAAATTAGATTATAAGAAAATGTATTTAAAATAATAAACGTAACACCTGTTGCCCTGCAAACACCCACAAATGCAAACACACAAGCAGGGTGCATATGTGTAAACCACAATTGCACCACACATGTGAACATCAAAGTACAAGCAATAATTATAGCACCAGATCTTTACACTCTAAAGTAATGAGCAGTAAAGGCTTTCAAAGCATTGCCTATGGAGAATTTGGGGTACCATAATTGTTTTGGAAAATATCACAGGAGCATGCAATTTTAAGACTTGACATATTTGGGTATTATATTGTGTGTGTTTGTACTAAAATCAGTTTTATTATATTTTTTTACTGAAAATATGTGTTTATTAAACATAGAAAATTGCAACTACTATCTTTTTATGTTACTGATCCTCTACTTTCAGAAAATATATAATGTTCTGTTGGTTTTAGGTAATTTTATGCCCAGAAATACAGACATTTACATGTGTGCAAAAAATGAAAAAATTGCTCTGGAGTCAAACTGGTTAAACCAAGGTAAATTAATTCAGTCACTATATGTAAGAATTGGTCATCTACAATATATTACTTTTTTGTTTTGGGGTTTAAAGTGGAACTGAACTTAGTGAAGATTTACTATGTTATAGGGAAGATCTAGAAATGTTAATTGCAGCTATGCAGTATGCTGAAAAATATGTACCTTTAGCCTGGAATCCCTCTTGGTATGCGAGGGTGCCAAGGCACTCCTAAATTCAGCTCTATGCTGGGAGTCCAGTGGGTCCCTTTGTCTTTAAGTTCCACCACAAAAAAAAATGTATTAATGTGCTTAAAAAAAATAAAAAATAAACATTTGGAGGAAAAAAAATGTTTTACTCACTTCTAAATGCCTGTTGCTAGGGGGTCCCTCGTAGTCTGCTTTCTTCAGCGCCCGGGCTCCTGACATCACTTCCCTTGGTGCAGGAAGGGAGAGCGAGCCCTTGCTTCAGTGCACATGTGCCGATAACGTTGGCGCAATTGTTTATGGTAAATACTGCACGGTTTAGGAGATATTTCCAGTACCTACAGGTAAGCCTTATTATAGGCTTACCTGTAGGTAAAAGTGGTGTAACTGGGTTTACAAGCACTTTAAGGACCGGCCAAAATTTGCTCCATGTATGGTCAACTTAAAGCAGACCTTCAATCTCTCAATGAACGATTTTTAATCCTTAAAGGGGTTGTAAACCCTCACGTTTTTTTTAACCTTAATGCATTCTATGAAAAACCTTTTGTGCTGTGGGTCCTCATTGAATAGATTGATAGCAGCTGGAGCCATTGGCTCCTGCTGCTGTCAATCAAATACAGTGACACGGGAGCCATGGGGGCGGGGCCGAGTCCTGCTGTCTTAGTCAATAGAGGCAGCAGCAGGACTCGGGAGCGCGCCATGAAAAGCGTCTGTCCATGGAGGCACTCAACAAGAGGAGGAGCCAGGAGCGCCATGGGGGGACCCCAGAAATCCCTTACACAGAGGAGGCAAGTATAATATGTTTGTTATTATAAAAAAACAAAAAAACAAAGCTTTACAATCACTTTAACCACTTGCCTACCAGGCACGAACACCTCCTTCCTGACCAAGCCATTTTTCAGCTTTCAGCGCTGTCGCATTTTGAATGACAATTGCGCGGTCATGCAACGCTGTACCCAAATAACATTTTTATCATTTTTTCCCCACAGATAGAGCTTTATTTTGGTGGTATTTGATCACCTCTGGGTTTTTTATTTCTTGCGCTATAAACAAAAGAAGAGGGACAAGTTTTGAAAAAACATAATATTTTTTACTTTTTATTATAATAAATATCCAATTTTTTTTTTTTTTTAAACAAATTTTTTCCTCAGTTTAGGCCGATGCGTATTCTTCTACATATTTTTGGTAAAAAAAATCGCAATAAGCGTATATTGATTGGTTTGCGCAAAAGTTATAGCGTCTACAAAATAGGGGATAGATTTATAGCATTTTTATTATTATTTTTTTTTTTTGTAAGTAATGGCGGCGATTTGCGATTTTTATCGTGACTGCGACATTGCGGCGGACACTTCGGACACTTTTGACACATTTTTGGGACCATTCACATTTATACAGCGATCCGTGCTATAAAAATGCATTGATTACTGTATAAATGTGACTGGCAGGGAAGGGGTTAACACTAGGGGGCGCTGCAGGGGTTAATGTGTACCCTATCTTGGTGATTCTTACTGTGGGGGGAGGGGACTGACTGGGGGAGGGGACCGATCGGTGTCCCTATGTACAAGGGACACACCATCGGTCTCCTCTCCTCTGACAGGACGTGGATCTGTGTGTTTACACACACAGATCCACGTCCTGCTCGATTACCGGGCAATCGCGGGTGCCTGGCGGTCATCGCGACCGTCGGGAACGCGCACTGGGGCCCCAGCTACGCGCGCGCCCCCCCCCAGTGGCCAAATTGTAGACGACGTCATATGACGGCGGCCCGCCACAGTAGCTGCACCGTCCCGCCGTCATTTGACAGTGGGCGGTCAGCTAGTGGTTAAGCTGCATTAGTAAATAGGTACAGTAGGAAAGTATATCATATTTACTTATTCTAAACTTTTATTTTTTTTACATTTCTTCTGTTACTTCCTGGTTTCCAGGTCTAGGTAACTGATGTGATACACCCATGGAGTCTTCAAGAGTGGAGGAGGGGTATTCTCAGCTAAGCGCACCCTCCTGGCTGCTTGTCTGAGCTACGGGCAGATGGATTCCAGGAAATAAATGCTGCATAAATCATTTGGCCTTACTCAAGATGAACGCAGCTAGAAATGGTAGGGGTGTGTTTTTTTAAAGTGGTTTCCCAGAAAAATAAATCATGGAGACATGGTTGGATGGGTGAGTTTGCTTTGAATGTTAAAAATGAATTGGTGTTTTTGAATTGTGGTGCCCACACGCAGTGTAGTTCCAGCTTTAGGGCTGCTGCCTCTCACTGTTAGTCTCAGGAGATCTGGGATGAGATTTGGTGATTTGGTGATGCCACTACTGTGCTGACCGATGTTGTCCTTACTTGAAGACTGATATGAAGAAGAGAATCCCTGCCTCTACCACGATGACACGGAGACACAGCCCACAACAAGACATGGTAGGTCAGTAATAGGGAAAAGATCGGCTGAAGGAAGACCACACACAATACTGGTGATTTTTCATTTTTCACCTTCACCCTCTGCCAGACTTTTTTGGGCACAGACTTCAGAGCCCAGTTCTACTTTATGCAAAATAAAGACTAGCTCATGCCCCGTACACACAAGCGGATTTTCCGTCAGAAAAACTTTTGGTTTTCCGACAGAATTCGTTCAAGAGCTGAAGAGCGAGCAACCCCCTATCATCATTTTACTACAGATGAAACTCGCAGCAACTTGGCCAGGAGATCAAAGTCAAAAGTGGAGTCAGCATAATACTAAAGTAATTGATGCTTGGAACAGACTTCTAGCAGAGGTAGTGAGTCAGACCACGGTAAAACATTTAATAAAAACACTGGGTGGATTTGGTATTAAACATAGGGACACCACATCCAAAGAGCTCGTGAAAATCCCAAGAGCAACAGTGTGGACTCAATCACTCCCCATACTTTATTAGTATTAACAATAAAAACTAGACAGAGTCCAACTAAGATGCTAAAAGAACAGTAAACTTGTTTAAATGCAGCTAAGCCCACTATGTAATGCCATTCAATAGAGACATACATTACATCAAGGCAAAAAATATATATGTATGAGAGCAATAACTCTTATGCCCCGTACACACAGTCGGATATTCCAATGGAAAAAGTCTGATCGGATTATGTTGTTGGAAAATCCGATCGTGTGTGGGCTCTAGCGGACTTTTTCCGAGAGCAGTATCTAAAATTTTCCGACAACAAAATCCAATCTGACTTTTTCCGATCGTGTGTACAGAATTCCGACGGACAAAGTGCCACGCATGCTCAGATCAAATTACGAGACCAAAGCTATTGGCTGCTAGCCTCTACATAGTGCCACCGTACGCAACGAACGTCACCACGTGCAAATTATAGGATTTTCCGACAACTTTGTCCGACCGTGTGTATGCAACACCAGTTTCGGACATAATCCGTCGGAAAAAATCTGACGGATTTTGTGGTCGGAATTTCCGACCGTGTGTACGGGGGCTTAAGCCTAATACACATAGAGGCCAAATGTTGAGCAGCAACGGCCAGTTCAATAGAAGCCAGCCAACATTCGGCCCATGTGTGCTGCAACCGGTCGAACAGAAGCCGGCCGTTGATGGGGTATGACCGGAAAAAAAGGTCTGCCGACCGTCTCCTGGTCGGTGCTCTCAGCCAATGGCCAATGTCAGAATACAATAGAACAGCAGAGAAGATCACTGTACTGACATCGTATTGTTAGGAGCTGTGAGTTTTTGGGTTTTCGTTCAACCCTACTGGGTTGAATGAAAAAAAAACTAATAGTGTGCTATGATTCCTCAACATGTTTCGCAAGAGACTGCCTGCTTCCTCAGGAGGATAATAACCACTACTAAAAGGAAATAAACAAAAAACATATATAGATATAAAATGATTTGGCATATATGGGTACACATATATAAACTGTGCTATAGTAGAACCAGATACATAGGAATGTATGCAGTTGTACATCACTCCAAAAAGGAGACTTCCAAGACCAAACCAGATGAAAAGACAGGGAGGACCCCAGTGAACCACCAAATCAGCCAGAGACAGGTATCCCCACGTACTAATGCGGAGGGATCCAAACATGCTGGGGACAAACATAGAGCTATACTCAATCAAAAAAGTAAGAAAAAAAATGGGGCAGACTAGATGGATCACTTGGTCTTCTTTTCTGTTGTCACCCTTCTATGTTTCTATATGTTGAAGATTTTAGCATCCACAGCAACCCTCCAAATGTAGTATACCAAGAATTAGAGGTAACACCTCAAAAAATATTTTTTTCCTGGCGTTTGGCTTTCAGGCTACATTCACACCAATGCATTTGTTCATGCTTTTTGCAGAAACACAGGACATTTTTTTTGACATGGGTTCCTATGGAATGCATTCACATCAATGCATTTTTGTGCCTCTGCGTTTTTGGAAAGGATCAGGGATTTTTTTTAATGCAAAACAGTGCTTTTTTTTTTGCATTTTTGGTTCAATAGACTTCAATTGAGATGCTGCAGAAAAGCATGTAGTGTGCTTTTACAGTGATTTGTGTTTTTTAACCACTTAAGCCCCGGACCATTTTGCTGGCCAAAGACCAGAGCACTTTTTGCAATTCGGCACTGCGTCGCTTCAACTGACAATTGCGTGGTCGTGCGACGTGGCTCCCAAACAAAATTTACGTCCTTTTTTTCCCACAAATAGAGCTTTCTTTTGGTGGTATTTGATCACCTCTGCCGTTTTTATTTTTTGCGCTATAAACAAAAATAAAGCGACATTTTTGAAAAATGTTTTACTTTTTGCTATAATAAACATCCCCAAAAAATATATAAAAAACATTTTTTCCTCAGTTTAGGCCGATACGTATTCTTCTACATATTTTTGGTAAAAAAAATCACAATAAGCATTTATTGATTGGTTTGTGCAAAAGTTATAGCGTCTACAAAATAGGGGTTAGTTGTATGGTATTTTTATTAATATTTTTTTTTTTTTTTACTAGTAATGGCGGAGATCTGCGATTTTTTTTAGTGACTGCGATCAGTGCTATAAAATTGCATTGATTACTGTAAAAATTACACTGGCCGTGAAGGGGTTAACCACTAGGGGGCTAGGGGGGGTTAAGTGTGTCCTGGGGAGTGTTTCTAACTGTTAGGGGGATGGGCTACGAATGACCCTTCACTGATCATAGCTCCCGATCACAGGGAGCAGAGATCAGTGACAGTGTCACTAGGCAGAACGGGGAGATGCTTGTTTACATTAGCATCTGCCTGTTCTTCAGCTCCGTGAGACGATCGCAGGTATCCCCGCGGTGATCGAGTGTGCACGTGACCACATAGGGATGTACCTGTACGCCCATTTATCCAGCCGTGCCATTCTGCCGACATATATGTACATGCGGCGGTCAGCAAGTGGTTAATCTGCCCTACAACAAATTTGCAAAAAAAAACGCAAATAGCAGAAAAATCGAGGTAAAAAAAAAAGAAATAACCGCAGAAAGCAAATCAAAAATCACTGCAGAAATGCTTAAAAACAAACTACATAGGTGTGAATCAAGCCTCAAAAAGGTCTACCCCACAACATTGTCCTTATTGGCTTCAATTGATTTGTTGATGTGTTGGACTCAACCAGGGGTCAAGTCCTGGGGAAAAAGTGTGGGAACTCCCACCCAAGATCCACTCCCCCACAAAAAAAAAAAAAATGATACGCCCATATGCACAAACGCTTCAAAAGTGGTATTTTTCATCCAATTTTTGTATTGTGTGTATGAAGCTTAACTGTTAGTACATAAAAAAAAACAATCCTCAATAAACATAAATACGGTAATTCTCTGAATAATCAGCATTCATTCAATTGTGCTTCCATGCAAATGTGAACATCATGTTCTGATCTTTATTGGGGAATTTTATTTTGTATATAGAGTGTTTATGTGGTGAGTTTACACTTTTTATTGAACAGAGTTTGGATAACACAGGGTTAAACAGAAAGGTCATAAAATAACTGCACATTATCTGGACAGAATGCTTGGGGAGATAGTGATGTGTTCCTGCTTAGGAGATGTATGTTAGCTTGGGGGGCTGCAAACTCTGCAGGGCTCCAACACACACTCGCTGCTATTCCAACCCTTCACATATTTCCACATAAACTTCCCTCCTGGCATTAAACTTTGCCAGGTATTGTGCTCAGCTTACCACCCCAAACTGATGTTCCTCCCTCAGCTCACCTCTCTCCCTGCATGTCTTGTGAGCAGAATAGCTGTGCTCCTCCTCTGGGTTCTCTCATCATATGGCACTGAAGATAGAGGATAGATTCAGCTGGACACACAGAGCAAGTATGCAGGAGACTGGGGGGGGGGGGGGATGAGGAGACAGAAAATCAGGAGGGGCCGGTGGGGAGGAGCGCATCACGAGAGGTCTGACTAAATACAATCTCTTAGCAGCAGGGACCTGATCTACCCTTCAGCTAGCTGTGATTGACAGGTAGATCGCAGCGGAAGCTGTCATGGGGCCCCCTACTGGAAATTCCTGAATGGTTAGGTGTGCGGCACTTACTATTGCGAGCTGTGCCGGCAGCTGCTGGTGTAGCACCTGCCACACAGCTTGCATACTTCAAAGTCTTGCAGGACAAGGCTGCTAATGGGAACTGAGTTCCTGTTGTGGAAAAAGTACAGGAACTCCGTTCCCATGCGTTCCCGCAGGACTTGAGCCCTGGACTCAACCCTCTTTGCCACTAGACCTCTAACCAACAGATGAATGATTTGTCTACTGCATAGGTTTCTTCAGTTTTCAGTCTTCATGCATGGTGCTGCATACTTGCCGATGGACTACATCCTGCCAGAGTATTGCTATCACTTACTACATTGTTCATTGATATGTCCAGTATCTGTTACTACTTTCTCTCATCCTCATACCAATCGTGGTTTCCAGTTGACCATATTGGACTAACTCATGTTTGAAAGCCAGTCCACGTGTATTTGACTCTACTGTAATTCTCGAAAAACTTTTTTTCATACAAAGACACAAAACTAAAGTGTAATTTATTTGGATGCTTGTATAATATACAGTATGCTGTATATACATATGTTTTTCCAGGTGTTTTCTGATATACCATAACTTTCACCGAGCACTATATTACTCTCTGTTGGTCCAGCTAAGTTTTTCCTTAGAATCACTTTGTGAAAGAATGTTTCTTCTTGGCAGGTCTGTGGATTATAGAAGCCAGGGAGAATTATGGCACAGTGTGTTGGGAGGGCATGGATAAACTTCTGAGAGCTCAGGGTGAGGGGAGGGCAGAGGAATAAAAGAGAACTTGTTGTGGCCACTTTAGATTCCAGCATCCTGACCACAAGAACAGGCATCACTCTGTGCCATTATCTCCTGTACTCTCCTCTTCCTCCTCCGACACACCTTCCTCCACCCCTCCTCCTCTGATCCATGTGTTTACTTTTCCATGTGCGGAATTTTCCATGTGCATACCAGAACAACCACTAGATGTCCTATATATTCCCACACAGAGGGACTACGACTCTGTATAGTGCAAGGAGCAAAGCACTAAGTGCCAATAGCAACCAATATGAATTCACTGTCCAATACCAAAAAACAAGATGTAACCACTTTATTTTGCCTTTTTTATAGTGAATAAGGCTAAATATTCTACAGGCAGTGCCTGTATTTTTTTTTTTTTTTTATCAATTAACAAAATGGAAAGTAAATGAATAGAAGAGAAATACAAATCAAACCAATATTTGGTGTGACCACCCTTTGCCTTCAAAACAGCATAATTTCTTCTAGGTACACTTGCACACAGTTTTTTGAAGGAACTTGGCAGGTGGGTTGTTCCAAACATCTTGGAGAGTTACCCTGTTTCCCCGAAAATAAGACCTATCGTGATTGTCGGTGATGGCTGCAATATAAGCCCTACCCCCAAAATAAGCCCTACCCTGTTTCCCCAAAAATAAGCCCTACCCTGAAAATAAGACCTATAAGGACTTTAACTAGGGCTTATATTGCAGCCATCACCGACAATCACGATAGGTCTTATTTTCGTGAAACAGGGTAACCACAGATCTTTTGTGGATGTAGGCTGCCTAAAATCCTTCTGTCTCTTTATGTAACTCCATGATGCTAATATCAGGGCTCTGTGGGGGCCAAACCATCCTTTCCAGGACTCCTTGTTCTTCTTTACGCTGAAGGTAGTTTTTAATGACATTGGCTGTATGTTTGGGGTCATTGTCCTGCTGAAGGATCAATTTGGGGTCAATCACGCTCACTCCCTGATGGTATGGTATGAGGGATAAGTATCTGCCATTGAGGACACTATTGATTCTGACCAAATCTTTAACTCTATTTGCAGAAATACAGCCCCACACTTGCAAGGAACCTCCACCATGCTTCGCTGTTGCCTGCGGACCCTCATTATTGTCCATTCTCCAGCCCTTCATGAACAAACAGCCTCCTGCTACAGCCAAATATTTCACATTTTGACTTTTAACTGAATCAGTTCAGAGCACCTGCTGCCATTTTTTCTGCACTCCAGTTCCTATGTTTTACTGTAGGTGGTCTCCTGGTATTTCCAATGCTGACAACCCCCCCCCCCCCCCCCCAGCTACAGAGCCAAGTTACAAAGTCTCATTCTTCATGTTTTAGTCTACAAAGTGTAAGAAGGGAAAGGCTATGTACAGACGATAGGATTTTCCGACAACAAATCCGTGGATTTTTTTCCGAAGGATGTTGGCTCAAACTTGTCTTGAATACACACGGCCACACAAATGTTGTCGGAAGTTCCGAACGTCAAGAATGCCGTGACGTACAACACGTACGACGAGCAGAGAAAAATGAAGTTCAATAGCCAGTGTGGCTCTTCTGCTTGATTCCGAGCATGCGTGGACTTTTGTGCATCGGAATTGTGTACACACGCTCGGAATTTCCGACAACAAGTCTTGTTGTCGGAAAATTTGAGAACCTGCTCCCAAACATTTGTTGGTGGAAATTCCGACAACAAATGTTCTATGGAGCCTACACATGGTCGGACTTTCCGACAAGCTCACATCCAACATTTGTTGTCGGAAAATCCTATCGTGTGTACGGGGCATAAGGGGTGCAGCACAAGAGTTGGGTTGCCATGCAGTAACGAGCCACATTAAAAGTTTTATTTTCTAGCTGTGTTTTTGCAGGCTTGAAGATGATCTGTGGCTGAAATATGACAGATAGGTCTCATCTGAGACATGTTCATATATCGGTTATTATGAAACCTGCTGGTGAAGGTTAAAGTGGTCCTGTAGTAAAAAAATTACTTGGGGTCTACAGCTTCTCCGTGGAGCCACCATTTAAAACAAAAACTCCATGCAAATGGTCAGAGCCATGGTTGGGGTACTCATGTGGGAGCAGTTTTACCTGCTATAGGGTTTCCATTTCTGTCCTTCCAGTCCTGAGCAGGGGCGGACTGACAACTCATGGGGCCCCCGGGCAATAGAGATTATGGGGCCCCCAGGCAATTAGAGATTATGGGGACACACAGTATACACACACACAGTATACAATCACACAGTATACACATACATGTACACACAGTATACACAGACATGTTTCTATTGGCTGAGAAGGTACTGGAGAGGTGGTGCAGCTATAATCTTTTGTTAGACCAAACGGTAAGGGACATTTCAGAGACAGATGTAAAAAAAACACAGATTTTTACATACTGTCCATGATTTTACTGAGGCTGGCAACCCTGATGGGGCCCCCTAGTGGCCCGGGGGCCCTTGGGAAGTGCCCGAGTGGCCAAATGGTCAGTCCACCCCTGGTCCTGAGATTTTGACATTCCTATCACAGAGTGCCTTCACTTCAGAAATGTTATCGCTGCTCTTCGTTGCCTACTGTAGCCAATCAGTTCCTCTTCCCAAACATAGCTGATGCAAAGAAACAAAAGCAAATTCAGTGGCCATCTACCTATATACTATAGCATCAGCATGAGGAAATCAAGGCCGCAAAAAAAAAACTTTACATTAACCCTGGAAGATTTTATCCCCTTTATGTCAAGCCAGTTTTTGCTATTTGGCACTGCGCTACTTTAAAGAGGAAGTAAACCCTAATGGGTTTACTTCCACTTTGTTACCCTGCAAAGGTAAAGCATAATGGACTACTATGCATAGTAGTCCATTATGTGTCACTTACCTGACACAGGAGCCAGCGAAGTCACCGCTGCCCCCTTGTGTACGGAGCCTCCATCTTCTTGGTGGGTCTTGCTGCTCCGGCGCTGTCATTTGACAGAGCCGTGATGACGTCACTCCCGCACATGCGCCGTAGACAGCGGTGCCTGTGTTTTGGCAAATATCTCCTAAACCCTGTAGGTTTAGGAGATATTTCTTGGACCTACAGGTAAGCCTTAATCTAGGCTTACCTGTAGGTCAAAGTGGCAATTGCTTGGCCTTGCAATGCCCAAATTAAACTTATATAATTTTTTTTCATACAAATAGAGCTCTTTTTTGGTGGTATTTGATCAACACTGGGTTTTTGTTTAATTTATTAACCTAAAAAAGACAGAAGATGTAAAAAAAAAAAGAGAAAAAAACTAAGTATTTTTTACTTATATCCAATAAAAAAAATTTTTAATATCAAATGTTGTCATAAATTTAGGCCACAATGTATTCTGCTACATGTCTTTGGTAAAAAAAAATCCCAAAAGGTGTATAATTATTGGTTTGCATGAAAGTTATATTGTGCACAAACAATGATATGTACAGTATACTGGAATAAAAAAAAAAAATAAATAAAAAAAAAAAAAAAAAATAATATATATATATATATATATATATATATATATATACTAGTAATGGTGACAATTAGCGACTTATAGTGGGACTGTGAGTGCGGTGGACAATCTAACACTAACTGATGCTGGGAACTGACTAAATGACCCTGACATCTGCAGTAAAACTAATACAGTGATCAGTGCTAATACTATACACTGTCACTGTACTAATGACATTGGCTGGGAAGGGGTTAACATTTAGGGGGTGTTTTCAGTAAGCAATGAGACAGTTTTAGTGGCACATCACCTCTGTTTGCAGAGAGCCCTGTAATTTTTATCAACACAGGGCTCTGTCAACCATAGCAGTCCCACTTTGTATGCGTTCAACCACGATCACTGCAGGTAATCCATCACAAATAGCTGTGGCTACCGACAGCCTGTCATTGCATTGTATGGGCTTGGTGGCCACCCCTATCCGCACACAGCTGTGGGAATCACTAGATTCTTACTGCTGGGATTGGCAGCATGGCTAAATGCCCATAAGAACGAAGCCTAAAGCCCCATACACACGCGCGGATTATCCGAGGACCAGGTCCGTCAGACCATGTCCGTCATACTTTGTCTGATGTTGGTTTTGCGTACACACGGTCGGACAAAGTTGTCGGACAATCCGATCATTCTGAACGTGGTGACGTTTGTTGCCTACGATGGGACTACGTAGAGGCTAGTAGCCAATAGCTTTGGTCTTGTAATGTGATCTGAGCATGCGTAGCACTTTGTCCGGTCGGACTACCATACACACCTTCCGATTTGGTGTGATCGGACCGTGTTGTCGGAAAATCTATCCAGCAGGAGATAGGACTTTGTCTGTCGGACAATACGAGGTACACTGTCCGATGGTGCATACACACGGTCTGATTTTTCAACAACATTGTCCGATCGGACAGAATCCATGCGAAAATCCGACCGTGTGTATGGGGCTTTAGGCCTCATTCATACGAGGCGGATCCGCTGCCACTGAGTCTGCCAGCTCGGCGGAAGATCTCTCCGTTGATCTCCGCTGAGCCGGCGGATGGCAGGTCCCTCTCTGCTCACTGAGCGGAGAGGGGCTTGTCGAGCGCCGCTGCTCGCTATGGAGAGATCGGATGAAAAAGGACAGCATAGAAGTGATTCTAAGGCTGGGTTCACACAATTACAAATTGGATGCATCCAATTCGCATAGCAGGAGATTTTGACTGGCTCTCTGTGGAGCCGGTTCACACATCTCTGCTGCAGCTCCAATGTCAATTTGCACAGGAGCCCTGTGCATCTTTTGGTCCATTTCAGGTCCGAATTCAGCCCAAAATTCAGGCTGAAATCAGACCTGAAACAGTGAACAGGGATGCACCGGACCCATATTGGGAGCCACATCGGTATTAGGTGTGAACCCAGCCTAAAGGTTTACTTTTCTTTTCCCTAAAACCACATAATCATGTTATACTTACCTGCTCCCTGCAATGATTTCTTGGGCCCCCCACCAGCGCTCCTGGTTCATCCCCCCAGAGCAAGCACAGTTTTTTGGATGGAGTGAAGAGAGATTGGAGCACTTGTTGGGTTTTAACCACTGTGTCTGTCCCCATTAGGAAGATTCACCATCTCTATTTGTCCTGGTGATTATTATCAGTGAAAGAAAATCACAAATTTGGGTGGTCACCAGAACAGGAATAGGGGGGAAATCTTCCAATGGGGACACTAATTATGGTGACAACTAAGGATGAGCTCCGGTATGTTCGCATACGTCACGTGCAGAGCCCGCCAGGATGTCGGCACAGGCAGTGAGACATTTCCCGATCTCTGCAGCTGTGCATCGGGACAATGTCTTACTGCCTGTGATTAGCGCTCTGCAGTGCGAACTTCCTGGCGGGCGCAGCACGTGCCGTATGCGAAAACGCCGGAGCTCATCCTTAGTGACAACAAGGAATTCAGTCACTTTGGAGAGGTTTCCTCTCACATCCTATTTTGGCTATGGGACCAGAAGTAAAAGGAAATCTCCCAAATGGGTCGCAGATAAAAGAATAAATCTGTGCAAGACGAAGAACGCATTGAAATCTCTTTATATTTATATCAGCAAAAATTATTATTAAAAAATCTTGGAAATCAGCTAGCTTGCCATTTGCACAGCTCAAGCATAAACTTCCCTGGATTATGGTAAATGAGCGCATGGTAGCGATCCTGCATGACAAAATATGGATGTTTGCGAGGGTTTGGGATAGACATGTGCACAATAGAAACATTTGTTTAGTTTTGTTTCGTTTCTGTTCGTTTCCATTGATTCGTAGCGATTCGTAATTTCGTAAGTCGTCGGTGTTCGTATTCGGACTGGTTAGTATTTTCGTAAGAGTTATTTTTTCATTGATTCGTTTTTCCATTAGTCTAATTTTCGTTTATTTGAAATTCGTATTTTCGTAATATTTCGTATTCGGACGCATTCGTATTTTCGGAAGAGCTATATTTTTGTTGATTTAAAAAGATTCGTATTTCGTATTTCCATTAGTCTAATTTCCGTTGATTCGAAATTCGTATTTTCGTAGATTTAGTTACATTCGTACTTTCGTAAGATTGATTTATTCGTACTTTCGTAACATTGTTTTCGTAGATTCTTAATCGGAGCATAATTCATAATTTTATGTAATGTGTATGCTATTTACATGTTTAAGAAACAAAGAATTTTTCGGTTCTGCACTCGTTTTTTTTTTTTTGGGCTATATGCCAAGGGCATATAGCTCAATTGGGGGACTTACCTGTTCCATCTTCCATCTCGATCGCCGCCGGTTTTCGTCCGATGAAGTTCTTCATCTTCTTCTTTTGTGCTGGGGGCCATCTTGCCTGTAGGCATGTGAAACCCCACAGGCACTTTAGATGGCCCAGCATGCACCGCCGTTACTCGCGCGTGCGCAGTAACGGCACATCTGCCGACATCTCACGAGATTTCAGAAGATGTGTCTGAAATCTCGCGAGATTTCGGAAGATGTGGCCGAAATCTTGCGAGATTTCGGAAGATGCCCGCACTGACTCCTGGGATCAATGACACCAGATCCCAGGAGACAGTGCGGCGTGACGAGGATCCCCGCAAGACCCCGCCCGCCCCCGAAGAGACAGAAGACAGGAAGTCATCGATTACAAGGTAAGTAAAAAAAAAAAAAACACATTTCATTTAGTACTCTTTGCCTGATTTGGAAGGCAAAGAGATTTACTAAATGAAATGTGTGCTGAACCGCTTTAACTCAAAAATCCACCAAAACAGTGCCTCCGACCCAACCACACCCTATCTGGACTCTGGATGGAATATTTCAGAATCAGAACTAATATTCGTTCTTTCGAATTCTCGATCAGCAGGATTTTTGTTATTTCGTATTTTCTTTGTTTTGATTTCCTTTTTCCGAATATTCGTAATTTCGATTTTTTTTCCGTTCATTTTGTTTTTCGTTATTTTTGAATCTTTGTTCGGTATTTTCCTTGTTTCTGTTTTCGTTTTTCGGATTTTCATTCTTTCGTAGTATCGTTGTTTCTAATTTAATTATTTCGTATTTTCGTTGTTTTTCATATTCGTTCTTTTCGATAGTTCGTTATTCGTTAGAATTTTTAGTAAACCATTTGTTCATTCGTACGATAACGAATGAACGAATATAACGAATTTGAACGAAAAACGAATTCGTAACTAAACGAATTGCACATGCCTAGTTTGGGACCCATGGGTCAGATATTTGAACGGAGATCCTCGATCCATACTGGTTTAGCTCGGACTCAGGATGATGGGATTTGGCGCGCGGGGTGTATTCCTTTTTTTTTCTATTTCTACCTTTTCCTTCTCTTTTCCCCCTCTCAGTCTTTGCTACAGTCTTAAGTGGGTTTCTTCTTCTTTTTTTTTTTTTCATTTACATTGATAGCCAGGAATTTATTAGAAATTATATATTATTATATATACGGTTTAATAAGGTTCTGCCAATTCAATATGTATTTCAATGAAGAGCAATATGTGTTCAATGTTACAACTTGTGTATACCCTTCATTAAAAATAATGAGACAGAAGAATAAATCTGAGAGGGGTTATAACCCTCCCTTAACTCTATCCAAAATGAAAAAAAAATAAAAATAAATAAATTTTACCTTTATTTTATTTATTTTATTTAAAAATAAGGTCAGGAAAAAAATAAAACGAATGCACCTCCTCTATGTAAGAACTGGTTAGTTGTAATGTTTGACACTTCTGTTGTGGGGTGTATATCCCCTTTAACTCGCCCTGCTGTCTGGGATCTCAGGGTACACTGATTTGTGATGAGGACAGAGGATGTGAACACATGTGTTGTACACCCCCTCCTCTCCTCCTCCTCCTCCTCCTCCTCTGATTACACCGGGTATAGGTTTGCAGTGCTCCTCCCTGGAGTCTCCTCACCTCCTCCTCCCTCCTCTCCACTCCGAGCTCAGCCCAGGACGCCGGGACTACCCTGCCTGGATCCCGGACTCTGCCAGCGCTCCCAGCATGGTCCTGCTCTGTACAGGGGGTGACATGTGCTCAGTGTTGGGCTGAGATCACAGGTAAGTGGCCCTACTCTCTGTGTATGGGGTGTCTTAGGACCATGGGATGGCAGTCCTCATCTGTCCCCCTCCCTCCCTATACAAAACTTACTATTTACATTGCATGACTTGGAGGAGTTTGTGTGCCAGCCTCCAACTCCTTTATATAATGTGTATGGGAAGTCCCTGATCAGGAGGGCCAGTCCTACATTGTGCCTGCCAGGTCCCTGAACAAATCCACCTTCCTTGCTTTATCTGGAGTTATATACTGTGTGTCCTATAATTATATATGCTATGTATACTGATATATAATATATGGATCCTGAGCCTTATATATAGACCATGGATCCTGAGCCTTATATATAGACTATGGATCCTGAGCCTTATATATAGACTATATGGATCCTGAGCCTTATATATAGACTATATGGATCCTGAGCCTTATATATAGACTATATGGATCCTGAGCCTTATATATAGACTATATGGATCCTGAGCCTTTATATATATAGACTATATGGATCCTGAGCCTTTATATATATATATAGACTATATGGATCCTGAGCCTTTATATATAGACTATATGGATCCTGAGCCTTTATATATATATATATATAGACTATATGGATCCTGAGCCTTTATATATAGACTATATGGATCCTGAGCCTTTATATATAGACTATATGGATCCTGAGCCTTATATATAGACTATATGGATCCTGAGCCTTATATATAGACTATATGGATCCTGAGCCTTTATATATAGACTATATGGATCCTGAGCCTTTATATATAGACTATATGGATCCTGAGCCTTATATATAGACTATATGGATCCTGAGCCTTTATATATAGACTATATGGATCCTGAGCCTTTATATATAGACTATATGGATCCTGAGCCTTTATATATAGACTATATGGATCCTGAGCCTTTATATATAGACTATATGGATCCTGAGCCTTATATATAGACTATATGGATCCTGAGCCTTATATATAGACTATATGGATCCTGAGCCTTATATATAGACTATATGGATCCTGAGCCTTTATATAGACTATATGGATCCTGAGCCTTTATATATAGACTATATGGATCCTGAGCCTTTATATATAGACTATATGGATCCTGAGCCTTTATATATAGACTATATGGATCCTGAGCCTTTATATATAGACTATATGGATCCTGAGCCTATATATATATAGACCAGGGATCCTCAAACTATGGCCCTCCAGCTGTTGCAGAACTACACATCCCATGAGGCATTGTAAAACTCTGACATTCACAGACATGACTAGGCATGATGGGAATTGTAGTTCCTGAACAACTGGAGGGCCGTAGTTTGAAGACCCCCTTATATAGACTATATGGATCCCGAGCCCTATATATAGACTATATGGATCCCGAGCCCTATATATAGACTATATGGATCCTGAGCCTTTATATATAGACTATATGGATCCTGAGCCTTTATATATAGACTATATGGATCCTGAGCCTTATATATAGACTATGGATCCTGAGCCTTATATATATATATAGACTATATGGATCCCGAGCCTTATATATGGACCCCGAGCCCTATATATAGACTATATGGATCCCAAGCCCTATATATAGACTATATGGATCTTGATAGAGTTATTTATTATTATTATTATAAAATGTTTATATATATTCCTGAGTGTACTATGTTTCTCAGTGGATCAAGAGAGACCGACTCTGTATTCTTTGGATCCTGAGTTGAATCATAATATTTATTATTATTTTATTTTTTTTTTCATACAATATTTATCCTGAGATAGATATACATTGTATCCTGAGTCCATGTGTTGTCAGGGAGAAGCATGTACAATGTAACAAAGTGTGGTGGATAGGCAGTGGAGGGTTTATGGTTCTTCCATAGGATGCTGATCCTGAACATTTTAAATCAAATATTTATTCTATTCCTAAAAATAATAATTACATTTTTATTGTGCATTACAGAGAAAACATTGTTGCAGCTTTGTTTAGAGTTGTAAATATTTTATACAGAGGGATCATTATTTATGGTGATGGAATCATAGGAGACTGCACTGTACTTCCTCCAAGGACTACAACTCCCAGTGTGTCCGCTGTGCAGTGCCTCTCTGTACCTGTCACATTGGTCTTGGTCCAAATCTAAGATCCTTGACACTTCCTGCTTGAGTCATGGCAGTCGCTGGATTTGAATAACTGTTTATGTACTGTACAGGATTATGCACAGTATGGCTGATGACCTTTCTTGCTGAAAGAAAGCCATAAGAATTCCTGTTTGCAGTGTGTGAGAAGCCATGTGGGGGACACGGCAAACATGTGGAAGAAGGTGCTCTGCTCAGATGAGACCAACATTGCATTTTTTGGCCTAAAAGCAAAACGCTACGTGTGGCAGAAAACTAACACTGCACCAGTGGCGGTCCATGCGTTACGGGCGCTACCCTCCCTATCCAATGCGCCAGGCACCCTGAATTATTATGGCAGGGTGTGTATTCCTGAAGCACCTGATTAGAGCCAGAGGCTCTAATAGGCTTTAAAACAGGGTGGGCTTGGGGCGCAGAGCACTGCATCCCGATCCCACCCTGTTATGTGACGATAGCGAATTCATTTTCCCTATGGTCGCACTACAGTTCCTCCCCGCCAATCAGGAGGCAGGTCGTGTGACCTGTTTCCCAATTGGCCGACGCACCAGGCGATCCTATACAAATGCATGCCACACTTTTCACATATTTATTTGTAAAGAAAATTAAATGTTAAACCATTAATTTTTCTTCCACTTCACAATTATGTGCCACTTTGTGTTGGGCTCTCACATAAAATAACATTATTGGTTGTAACATGACAAAAATGTGGACAAAGGGGTATGAATACTTTAAGGTGTGTGTGTGTGTGTGTGTGTATGTATGTGTATGTGTGTGTGTGTATGTATATGTATATATATATATATATATATATATAAATTATTGGGGGCTGACTATCTGAGCACCTCTGACCAATTCTTTTTTTGCAGATATTTTATTTCCCCTAAAATTCACTTTAGTGTGGTGGTTTATTTATTTCTTTTTCTGACCTTTTGCATTTCCCAATTCCTAGACCTTTGCGGTAATCAAGTGACATAAAAAAAAATTAGGCCCCCCAGATGTTTTGGAACTACCATGATGCTCATGCACTCTGCAGTGTAGTGGAGCATCATGGGAAATGTAGTTCCAAAACATCCGGGGTGTGGAGGTTCGCCATCACTGCTCTAGGGTATCTGCTTACAGAAAATATTTAATGCTTGGGGGATTTTTGTAATCTGCAGGTTTAAAATTATTTTGATCGTGTGCAAAACAAATGCACAAAAACAGGTAGCAGCACTTTTAAAGCTTGATGAAAGCCTGCTAGCAGCTTGTTATAAGTGACAATTAGTACACTCACTAGGCTTTGTGTTCAACATATACAAACTGGAGCTGGTTGATACTTTTAAAGGCTTCAACAAGCTTGCTGAAACTCTGCAAATGCTTTCCCAAGGCTTGCTGCTCATACATCTCTTATGCAAACTGAAGCCTGTGTGACGTGGGCCTTACTGAGTTAATACCGTGCCAATCACAACATTCATGTGTTTGGTTCTCCCATCATTGATACGAGGCCAGGAGCTCGGTCTTCATGATGGCAGTGCACTAGGGAGCACACTTCCATAGTAAATACTCCATTCACACCAATGCCTTTTTTCATGCTTTTTGCAGAAACACTATATAATATATAAAAAAAAAAAAAAAAAAATTCCTATGAAACACATTCACATCAATGCATTTTTGAAAAGGGTCTGACTTTTTTTTTTTCCGTTTTTGTTTCAATCTACTCCAATGGAAAAGCTTTGTGTGTGTGTGTGTGTGTGTGTGTGTGTTTTTTTTTATTTATTTTTTTTCTGCGTTTTATTCATCTGCGATTTATTTCTCTCAAGGAAGGTTTCCTTCAAAAATAGACATAACAGGCTTTTATGCTATTACTGTAAACTTCCGTCCCTGTGATTTCTCACCCCCCCTCCCCCCCATGTGTGAGAACAGTTTCTGTACATGGCCTTAAAAGTAAATCTGTAATTTTAATGAGCCTAGTTTACATCATTGTGGTGGTTATTTTTTATGTGCATACATTTTATGCTGCATTTTTATTGTTACTGGGAAAAAAAATTGCATAAATACTGCCAAAAAAACAATGCACCACAAATGCATGTAAACCCGTATGTAGAACTACACACATTGCAGGCTTTGTAGTGTAAACCATAAGCACTCTGACTGCATTAATCTGCCCCCAATTTTTTACATCATAAATTAACGTTTTTTTTTTTTTTTTTTTTTTTCAAGTCTCCACGCTACATCATGTTATGCTGCGCTGTGGCAACTTCATATCGCATTAGCGTTTATAGTGTAAACATTGCACATAGAAAACAATTGTGCCCTTGCGATAATCTGCATATGCAAATGCATTGGTGTCAATAGAAGTAAAGAATGCCCCATCATTGGTGTTAGTGGGAGGACTATTGCCCCCGTCATTTGGTGTTAGTGGGAGGACTATTGCCCCCGTCATTTGGTGTTAGTGGGAGGACTATTGCCCCCGTCATTTGGTGTTAGTGGGAGGACTATTGCCCCCGTCATTTGGTGTTAGTGGGAGGACTATTGCCCCCGTCATTTGGTGTTAGTGGGAGGACTATTGCCCCCGTCATTTGGTGTTAGTGGGAGGACTATTGCCCCCGTCATTTGGTGTTAGTGGGAGGACTATTGCCCCCATCATTGGTGTTTGTGGGAGGACTATTGCCCCCATCATTTGGTGTCAGTGGGAGGGCTATTGCCCCCATCATTTGGTGTCAGTGGGAGGGCTATTGCCCCCATCATTTGGTGTCAGTGGGAGGGCTATTGCCCCCATCATTTGGTGTCAGTGGGGGGACTATTGCCCCCGTCATTTGGTGTAGAAGGAACAGTGCCTTGTATCGGCAGAAAGAATAGTGTCCCAAGGGCCTGATAAAGGCATGCACAGGGCCACATCTGGCCCCCAGGCTGCAGTTTGGAGACCACTGGTCTGGCGGATCGGACTGGATGGGATCAGATGAAAATGGACAGGCGGTCCGTTTTTCATCCGATCTCCCATAGAGGAGAGTGGGACTCTGACAGGTCCATCTCTGCACAGTGAGCGGAGACAGACCTGTCATCTGCCTGATCAGTGGGGATCAGCCGATCGATCACTTCCTCGCTGAGCAAAGTGGAATCTGCCGGGCTGATCAACCACGTGAAAGGACCCAAAGTGTTCCAATCGCCCAATGCAATGTGTACTTACCCGTACTCTGGCAAATATTTGGTCTGCCTTATATCATTAACCGTACACAGGTTACCATGGTACAGGTTACTATTCCTCTGTCTATATCAGTGACGGTGAACCTTGGCACCCCAGATGTTTTGGAACTACATTTCCCATGATGCCCAACTACACTGCAGAGTGCATGAGCGTCATGGGAAATGTAGTTCCAAAACATCTGGGGTGCCAAGGTTCGCCATCACTGGTCTATATGCTTTGTACCAACTGGGGTTTTTGTCACAGCTTCATTAGGCCTCTAACACTGGTGGCCAAGGGGTAGTATAAAAAGGCGGTGGAGGCAACTTAAAGTCAACAGAGGGGGGCTGTTCACATACCATGACCACCAGTCTTCCTGGCCAATAATTTGTCCTGTTGTGAATTGGCAAAAAAAACAAAAACGCACATTTTAGAAGCGGGAGGATCTGCTTAGCCATACTCTGAAAAGTGATTCACAGCGGATCAAAGAATAGACATTAAAACCTGACAGCGGTTCTAATTCCCCCCCCCCCCCACTCTATTCAAACCTAAAAATGAAAAAGGTATTGACATAGGTGAAGTGTAAATGAAGAGATGGGGTGACAGTCATGATGGTTGCTGTACAGAAATTCACGTGTTTCAGCACCAATAACTTCACTATCAAATGCACTGAGATAAATACAGAGCCTGCCGCTGCTGATCTGTTCTCAAAATGCTAGTTGACTGGCTGCCTCTGGCTTCCATACCCAGTCACTGAGCTTGAATTAACTGAACTGAACATCCGTTCGCTGATCTCCCCACGCTAGAATGAACACAGCCGTATACATTACGTCACTTCCAGGTTTGGCTGTCACTTTCCTCATTCTCTGTGACCAGGGAAGAAGCACGATCTGCACTCCATTGGCTTCAGTGGAAGACAGGCAAGACATCAGAGGCTGAGTAGACCCCTGATGTCTCATTAAAGAAGACTATGAAATAACATTTTGTTTAGACAAGAGGACTATTGGTCTCCTACGTGGGAAAAAAAAATGAAGTAGGACACCTACAAATATTAATTGTCCGACACTTGTTACATATTGCTGCATGCACAGGAGCAAAAGCAATTATTCTAGGCCCATTATTCATGGTTTGACTCTAAACTGATGACTGGTAAAGGCTTTTAAAGCACTGCCTATACAACAAAAATTTCTGAAGTCCGTCCTGTCACGGGTGCATGCAATTTTAAGGCTTGACTTTTTTTTTTTTTTGGATCCATTTACTTGCTGCACTCATCTTTTAGATTTTAGCACAAATTGGGTAATATATATTACATTTTATACCAAAAAGGAAAAAAAATATGCTGAGCTACCGATTTATAGCTATGTGGGTAAAACCCCACTCAGCTCCCCCAAATAATAAACTTGAAAATTATTTAAAAAAAAAATGAGTAGTAGTGGTGGCACCCCCTCCGTGCCTAAATATCTTCAGTAATGTACCATTAAACACTAAGGCCTCATGTACACGGCTGCTGGTAAACCGACCTTTAGGAGCAGTTGGGCGTTTTTTTTTTTTTTTTTTTCAGCTGCCCCTGAACTCTCCTCTATATCAGTACATGTACACAGTTTCTAGACAGTTGAGTTTTTAGAAGCATTTTTTGGAAAGCAAAAAAAAAATGCATTCAGGACTGATGTTTACAAGCATTTGGTGTTTCAAATGCCTCTGAACGCAGTAAATCGCGTTTTTAGCTACGTTTCATTTACAGGCAGGGGCGGACTGACAACTCATGGGCCCCCGCGGGCAATAGGAGATTATGGGGCCCCCGCGGGCAATAGGAGATTATGGGGCCCCCGCGGGCAATAGGAGATTATGGGGCCCCCGCGGGCAATAGGAGATTATGGGGCCCCCGCGGGCAATAGGAGATTATGGGGCCCCCGCGGGCAATAGGAGATTATGGGGCCCCCGCGGGCAATAGGAGATTATGGGGCCCCCGCGGGCAATAGGAGATTATGGGGCCCCCGCGGCAATAGGAGATTATGGGGCCCCCGCGGGCAATAGGAGATTATGGACACACACACACACACACACACACACACACACACACACACACACACACACACACACACACACACACACACACACACACACACACACACACACACACACACACACACACACACACACACACACACACACACACACACACACACACACACACACACGTCGGTAAGGGACATTTCAGAAACAGATGTAAAAAAACAGATTTTTACATACTGTCCCTGATTTTACTGAGGCTGGCAACCCTGATGGGGGCCCCCTAGTGGCCCGGGGCCCTCTGTAAAAAAAAAAAAGAAAACAAATGCATCCATCACATTTAAGAATTGGTAAGCTGCAATATAATGTTTGCTTTACGTTAGGTGCCGATGCGGGTGGGTGCGGGAATTGCAGCGATACCTGCTCTGAGACCGTGCGGGGCTACCATTCATTCTGTATCCACCCCCCCCCCCCCCCCCCCCCCACACGCATGTAAAAACATTTTCAGCATTTGCAGGTACCTCAGGAAATTGCATGGACTAACGACCATGTGATTTCCCCCGCAGACCACGTTTTGAAAAAGGTGCATGTACCCTTTTTTTTTTTTTTTTTCTGCATAAAAACACAGACACGGCAGCCCATTCGTTTAAACGAGCTGCCGTGCCTGCAAAAACGCTGAATGGAATGGTGATAGAAATGACATGCTAGTACTGGTTACACCTCTGACAGAGGCCTTCCTACATGTGTACAGCTATGTGCGTGACTGCTTTGTGTAACCAGACACTGACAGTCTGCCGCTAATAGGGATGACCTGATTTGTCAACAAAACGGAGCTGAAAGTCTTCCTTATATTCAGGTGTACTGACGAGACACCGAGAAAAATAAATATCTGTCTCCGCTGACCTAATAAACTAGCGGTGATTCAACAAAAGGCTTTGTATAGTAGTCTGTGGGTGGGGTGGAAGCTGCTAAAAGTCAACCTGTGCTTTGTCACTGCAGATTAAAGTAGAACTAGAGGGCAAAACGTTATATATATATATATATATATATATATATATATATATATATATATATATATATATATATATATATATATATATATATATATATATATATATATATATATATATATATATATATATATATATATATATATATATATATATATATATATATAAAATACATTTTTTTTTTTTTTTTCCTTCCCCCATTTTGGATATAACTTTTCAGTGTTGTGTTTTTGCCATTTGTGGATATTTCCTTTCACTTCCTGTCCCATATCCTAAACAGGAAGTACAAGAAAATCCAATCAGAGTGAGGGGATCCTGGGATATCATCAGAACTAGTGTCCCCATTGGAAGATGTGCCCTCTATTCCTGGTGTCAATCCAAACCTACAGGTTTTTCTTTTAGTTTCACTTTCGATGATATTGTTAAATGGCACAGATGGAGTGACTCTCCTTAAACACTTCCATACCGTAGGCCTTCCTATGATGTCCTGGACTTTGAGTGGAGATATCTGAACTATGCCCCCCCATAGAGATGGTCTCCAGCCATCTCTATGACCCTTGGAGGCCAGAAGCGGCATTGCCACGTCACTTCTGGTGCTGGTGTCTTGCCGAGAAAGTTCCCCCGGCGGATAAGGACACCCCCTGTACTGCGCTTGCACAATACGAACTACTATGGAGCCGCTGAAAGTCTCCAAAGATGAACAGCTGATCATCAGCTCTACACGGCGCCTGTGCACTACATTCTGCCCTCAGTCCAGGTTCAAGCCCCACCATCCAAGTGGACATAGAGTTAGAATATAAATATGCAGAGTGAAGCGTGGCCGTGCCCGAAGCGTGGTGCCTAAAGCGTGGCGAGCGAAGCGAGCCCGCACGGGGCCCTGTTGCAAAGTGTGTTTGTTTTTTGTTTTTTCAAGAGTGTTGGCACGCAGGCGCCGTGTACAGCTGACTCACAGGTGTTAAGCTTCGGCTGTTTTCGGTGGCTCCGTTGTGGTTCGTGTTGCGCCTGCGCAGTACAGGGGGGGTCGCTATCCGCTGGGGGGGTACTTTCTCGGCAGAACATCGGCAGATGTAAAGACTGCTGAGTTTTTTTTTTTTTTTTTTTTGCTTTTTTTTTTTGATGGGAAGCTGAGATCATGAGTTATGTTTTGACCTTAGGCTTTCCAGCCTAGAGGAGAGCTGTGAGGTCTTGTAGACATTTTTATTCCCTATTCCAAGGGGTGAATACATTCCTTTATAATAAGAATAAAAGTGATGGAAATTTTTTATTTTATTTTTTCCATAGGGAAAGATTAAAAAAAAAAAAAATGTTCTGGTTTTATTTTTAAAGTGCCTCTATACCCTCATGTTTGCTTGCAGAAGTGAAAACATGCATAGCTCGCGCCCACATTTGTAAACTATGTTCAAACCACACATGTAAGGTTTTCGCAGCGAGCGTTGCAGTAAGAGCAATAATTCTACTGCAAGACCTCCGCTGTAACTCCAAGCGGGTAACCTGTAAAATATTTTAAAGCGTAGCCTATGTAGATTTTTAAGTACCGAAGCTTGTCTCTATTACACGAGAGTGCGCAATTTTAAAACGTGACATCTTAGGTATACATTTACTTGATGTAACATCCTCTCTCACATTTTATTTAAAAAATAAAAATAAAAATTGGGCTAACTTTAGTGTGGGGTTTTTTTTTTTTTTTTTTTATTTTATTTTATTTTTTTTAAATCGCGTTTGGAAAAAATTGCTGTGCAAATACTGTGTGACATAAGAAATTGCAACAAAAACGCGGCCGCAGAGAAACTGCATGGTCTCCCAAGAGCAGCGTGATTCAGCTGCGGGTGCGAGAGTTTGTGATTTCCACAACTGTAACGTACGGCCCACACTAGTGTGAACTGAGCCTAAGGTAAGTTTAAGTGCTTTTATGGGTACCCTGTAAAAATTTGTATTCAACCCTTGCAGTGCAGGGGAGCCTCACTACAGAAGGAGTTTTTAATTTTTCCCTGGAATTCAGCTTTCAGAGAAACAGTTTAATTTACTTGCCACCCTCTCCAACTGCCCTTATTATTATTATTATTATTATTATTATTATTATTATTATTATTATAATTATTTCTATAGCACTGACAATTTTTTACACGTGCTGTATGTACTTTACATTCACATCAGCCTCGAGGAGTCTATAATCAAAGGTCTTTAGACTTGCATGCATGCCAACACGGGCCAGTTTAGACAGGAGCCAATTACGGTACCCATCATCCTAAATATGGGTGTAATACGTAACGTGGTCTGAAAAGTGGAATTGGCCTTTAACGGAACTGCATAGGGAACTTTTTTTTTTTTTTTTTTTGCTTTTCCCTTGTAGTGTTGGGCAGGAACATTGTCATGTGTCAGTGAATGTTTCCTTTGTGCATTGGCATGCATTATTGATGTGCGTTGACATGTTTTTAATGTGTTTTTTACTTTAGGATTAGGAAAACATGGTTACCGGCCTTGGCTTGTTAAAACCTGTTGCTAGCACATTAAAACGCATGTCGCAAGCATTGCTGTTGATAGGCCTATTGTTTTATAGGCCTCCCAATGCACTAAAACACAGAAAAAAAAATGATGTATTTTTCAACCACCCTGCATTGCAGAGATCAGGTAATTATTCTCTTTTAGGCTGGATTCACACCTATGCAGTTTTAGTTCTTTTTGCATTTTGCAGATTTGCACTGCAGTCCATTTAACATGGTTTCCTATGGAACACATTCTGTAGTTCAAACCTTCAAAATGCAAAAAGCACTAAAAATGCATAGGTGTGAATATGGCCTTAGGGAAGTTGAACACCTATAATGTGTTCCAGTCTCTGTAAACCCTTGAGATTGTTGTCTGTGAAAATCCCAGTAGATCAGCAGTCTTTGAAATGCTCAGACCATCCCATATGGCACCAGCAACCATGCCACATTCAAAGTCACTTAAATCCCCATTCTTCCCTATTCTGATGCTCAGTTTGAACTTCAACAATTTGTCTTCACCATGTCTAGATGCCTAAATGCATTGCGTTGCTGCCATGTTATTGGCTGTTTAGCAATTTGTGTTACCAAGCAATTGAACAGGTGTACCGAATAATAAAGTGGCCAGTGAGTGTACATATTACACAATATAGCTCTAACCAATCGGAGTGTATCGTAAATGACCAGTGTTTAGAGGTTCCAGAGCCTATTGGTGGAGAAGATGATATTGGTAATACCTGACAAGTAAGCATTAAGAAGTTCATAAAATATCTGCCTAAATAATGGTCACCATTACCATTGGGGTCCTGTTAATTGAAACTCAAAAGCAGCACATAGCATTATGTTCATTGAAGTAGATCGGTGCTTCATCCACTGACTTCAACTTCTGTATAGACTTTCCTTCAGGTCATATCAAGTCGTACAGGGGAAGGTAAATTGATTATAATTCCATACATACTGAGATCACATTGGGGGATCCTAAGTGCAATCTCCAGGTTGATAAGGATTACCTTGTGGAGTCTCTCTTTCTCAGTAAACAGCCTCTTTGGCAGGATATTGATGGATGCTTCAGAAACTTGGGGCACTGCTTCTAGAACAATGTCATGCCAAAGGTTTGGACATTGGAATGGTAATAGAAAATCGAGGATCAGTCATGTATATGTGGAGGAGGGGTGCTTTTTAACTGCTTTCTTATGTAAATCCCCACCTTTTGTGTAGGCATTGTGGCTTTCATTCCTATTATCACTGCAGATATCCTTTAAGTCTGATAACAATACCCACCATTCACCTATCAGCGGAATGTCAAATTTCTCCTGTTTAGCTCTGCAAGGTGGGGGTGGGGGACATATGAATTGGAATTTTTCAACTATTGAAGGAAATTTGCACTGAGAAAATAAGTTGGGCACCTTTTTTTTTTTTTTATATATATATATATATATATCTATCCAAAGTCAAATTTTGAACATCCTGGTTGCTTGACCGTTGTGGTAATTCAGTGGCTTTAGTACCGTCAAGTCCCTGACCTGGCACATGGAGGCAGATCAGGAGTTCTGACTGTTTGACTTTTATGATTTTGTTATAGGTCTATGAATCATAAAATTCTGTGGACAACTCCACAAATACCTCCCTGTTCCTCTAGCTAAATGCTGCAGCAATTAAAAAAAATCCGTGACCGTAAATCCATGTCCAGAGTCTTCTCTCTAACTCACTGCAGCTTGGGAGGGTCTTCAGATGTCCATGTTGCTGCCTCATAACATAGACCGAGAGAGAGTGAGAGCACCAGGAGCCCGGGAAAGCTTTCAGGGAAGTGCACCCAGGACTCCAGGGAGAGGACAGTGCTGAGGGGACGCCATCAGAAAGAGAACCCCGCTGCCCTGTGCCACCAGAGGGAAAGACGCACAGCCTGGCGCCATCCCTGGTGAAGAAAGGAATGGAGTCATTGCCAGATTACAGATCTGAGCAGTACCCAGCGGAGTCGCCACAGGCAACCCAGAGTGAGCTGACTCCTGATCAGAAGAACTGATGTTGCTGTACCGCTGGGTCTGGTGAGAGGGCTGGTAGGTCATTATCTACTGCCATCCTTAGGAACTGCAGTCTCTGACCATCTCCTGTAGTGTGTTTGCAGTCTCTGATCATCTCCTGTATTATGTCTGCAGTCTCTGACCATCTCCTGTATTATGTCTGCAGTCTCTGACCATCTCCTGTACTATGTCTGCAGTCTCTGACCATCTCGTGTACTATGTCTGCAGTCTCTGACCATCTCGTGTACTATGTCTGCAGTCTCTGACCATCTCGTGTACTATGTCTGCAGTCTCTGACCATCTCGTGTACTATGTCTGCAGTCTCTGATCATCTCCTGTACTATGTCTGCAGTCTCTGACCATCTCTTGTACTATGTCTGCAACCTCTGACCATCTCCTGTATCATGTCTGCAGTATGTCTGGGGGCTCTTTCTAACAGACTCTCTAACAGAAGCCCTCTCTGTGTGCATTAGAGAGACCCCCCTCCAGGTCCCATTAGTGTACTCATTTTCTTTATTGTTAAAAGATCATGGGAGGATTCCAGGGCAATGAAGACTTCTTAGGGGAGCAGCTCTGTGTTTGAGTCGTAGCCATAGAAACATTTGTAAAGGGGAGGCGTTAGTAAGATGACTAGGCCCATGTGGGGGGCGCCAGAAGTATTTCTGCACCCAGGCGTCTGTGACCCTAGGATCGGCCCTGGAAGCAAGTACCGAAACCACATTCTCGCTAAAAGGGCACGTTAGAAAATCGGGGAAGCTTCAGGGGGTGATAAAGTCGGGGACTCAACCTGTGGAGGAGATGTTTGCAGAGCAGCCTTGTGAGTCAAGTCAGGGACCTTGCAAGTTAGCAGGGGTGAAGCTTGAGAAGTATCTGGAGTGCCAATCTAGGGACCCAGCAGGGAAGCGTGGGTGATGCTTGAGGGGACACCACCGCAAACCTTGGAGAAGCTCAAGGGATTCGGAATCAGTGGGTCTAATGTGAGACCGGGATGTTGAACTACAAGAAGCAGTTGTAGTGAAGCTGAAAGGACTGTTACATTCTGAGTTAGAAACTGTTACCATAGGAGACAGCATTCCTGTACATGCAGGTGTGTGTGTGTGTGTGTGTGTGTTTGTTTTTTTTTTTTGCTGGGGCCTTTCCCTGCATGGCTGTCCTCCTCCTATTTGAAGTCTCATATTCTGCCAATTGAATTAGTTACTATCTAAGGGTGCCCTGGCCCTATCCCTCTTTACCCCCCTAAAATTCAAAAAGGACTGTTAAAAGAAATAAAACCTCTTTTACATCCAAGAAGTGTCTGGCGCCCAATAACTTTGTCCACCTTGCACACTCTATGCCTCAAAACCCACCACATACAGGAGTATGTTGGCTATCTTTGGCTTGGAAAATTCTCATTAGACTGGACAAGGCCAGAGACCTGCTACATATACATAGCTCCCAACTGTCCCTGATTTGGAGCAATGTCCCTCTGTCCCTCGTTTTGGCCCGATCAATATAGATGTGTATAAAATGCACTTTTTATCTATCAAAAAGTGTTTTCCACCACTAAACCTTTCATCTGATTTCTAAATTGCTGCATTTGTAAATTCCAAAAGCCAATCTAAAGGAATAGTAGTGATTTAATAAAAAAAAAAGCTATATATATATATATCAATCACAATTGTATTCAAGCACATTAATAATTTCTGGTTAGTGGAACACACCCATCGGCTCTAGTAAGACTCTGATCCCTATACAGGTCACATTGTTGGGTTTTGATCAGTGACTCACACTGATATGCTTTGGTAACCTGTGTGCATACATCCATTTATGAGATTAGCACTTGAATTAAAATTATAATTTACCCGACCTATATAAACCTATAGCAGCAACAGCTATTTTGGGTGCATACTCATGGGAGATTCTGTTCCAAGCAGAACACAAAACCATAGGAGATTAGGCACTGATAAGGGCTCAGAGTCTTTTGTTCCCCTGAGATAAAAGCGCACCACAGTTTGCTGCAGAGCACAAAGTAATCTCTTAAAGGGTCCACCCACCCTAACTGAAATTTCAGTGCTTTGTTAAATGAGTTAAAAGAGAAGTATGGGTTTCTTTATTTATTTTCAGCTGATTGCAGGCTGGGAAGCTTCCCATAGACCACCGCGTCTCTGGTGACTGGTCACTCTTAGGCCCCTTTCACACTGGGGCGTTTTTTTCAGGCGGTACAGCGCTAAAAATAGCGCCTGTTCACCGCCTGAAAAAATCCGGCCCCTTTAACTCCAGTGTGAAAGCCGGCGGGCTTTCACACTGGAGCGGTGCGCTAGCAGGACGGCAAAAAAAGTCCTGCTAGCAGCATCTTTGGAGCGGTATAGGAGCGGTGTATTCACCGCTCCTATACTGCTCCTTCCCATTGATTTGAATACGAAACCACGGTAAAACCGCGGCAATACCGCCGCAAAGCGCCGCTACGGCGGCACTCTGCGGGGGGTGTTTAACCCTTTTTCGGCCGCTCGCGGGGGGTAAAACCGCACCGCGAGCGGCCGAATACCGCGGTTAAAATGGCGGTAAAGCGGCGCTAAATATAGCGCTGCTTTATCGTCACCGCGGCTCCCCGCCCCAGTGTAAAAGGGGCCTTAAAGTTAAATTTTGTTTTTTTTTTTTGCAGCTTGTGGGGGGGGGGGGGGCTTCTCCTGAGCTCCCCCCCCCCCCTATGGACGGGCCACTACTGTTTCTAGTGTGTGTGTTTTTTACCATGTACTTGTGTTTTTAAAGTATTGTGTTCTTTATGTGTGAAATACCTGGTGATCCTGCTTTCCTATTTCAAACTGACTGCCAGGGGTAGGAAACAATTTGAGCACAGTGTGTCGAAAAAAATGTTTTCAAAAAAATTGGCGTGCGGATTTTTATAACAAAAAAAAAAAAAAAGTCAACTTCACACTCTCAATCACGAAAAGGATTTTTTTAGAATGTAAATGCTGTAAATTACTTTAGTAGTGAGAAATTAACATCCTGCACTCGCGCCTCAGATCGGCCCCAATTCACACACCTTCACACCTCAAATCACTGTTCCTTCCCCCCCCCCCCCCCCGGCTCATCTTCTCCACCGCCCGCATTCCCATGCTCTTCTGTCTCGCCACTAAATAACCTTCTCATCTGTCCTAACACTGTAACCCGTTTTATCTACCCCACCAATGTACCTCCTGCACGTCTGTCTCTCCTCTGTACCCCCCCGGCTCTTCTGCCCCACCTCTGTTAACCCTGCTCTCAAGCCCCTTCACTGTAACCCCCCCCTGCTCATCTGTCCCACCAATACACCTCCTTTCATATCTGCCCCACTGCTCTATCCCCTGATTTTATTTATTTTTTTTTTTTTCTGTCCCACCACTGAACCCCCCCCTGCTCGTTTTATGATATACGTGACATGCAAAGGAATGAAGGAAGCAGAGATGAGACACATCTACCTATCCTGGTACACTCATCCTGCTGATCCACCTCTCGCATCCAGCCCACGTGCTTGTATGTGGTGATGTCACATACAAGCATCTGGAAGGGATGCGCAATGATGAGCTCAGGTCAGGGGTATTTTCTGAAAGCAGTGGGTCTGTGTGCAGGATCATAAGTCGGCCCCCCGCAACTGAGGAAAAGTGGTTGGGTGTGATTTTCATTGCACTGAATACTGGCTGTGGCTTAATGGGACACAGAGTGCCGGGGTTCAGTAGTAAGTAGTAAGGTTCAAAATTAATTTCAACAAAGTTCCCAGAAGCTCAACAGTAATTCCACAAACTGTCACCTGATTGTGGTTTTCTCAATCACAGTGAAATCCCTTTTTTCTGAGATTGGTAGTGGCAACCAAGCAAGTCGTCTTCCTCCAGATGGTGGGTGGGGCTAGCAGGACTGTGATTGGATTTAGCAGTGGCCAATGACAGTTTTCCTGGAAACAGGGACTGCCCCCCCCCCCCCACCCTAGCAGAACTGCACCCAATCTGTTCCCCATTACAAAAGCTGACGATCACAGCTACAGCAAATTTAGAGCACCAAACAATGTTTCCCATATTTTACAATGTAGTGCCTCCCCCCTCAGTCCAGGTGCAGTGTGGGGAATTATGAAATTGGTATTCATTCGTGTCTCACTGACACTTCCCTGCACTACTCTGCTGATAGGGGGGAGTCGAGCGCCGGCAAAAGAGGCTTTTTGTGCCGCATGCGAGACCAGTGCTGGGGCTTGCCTACCCCTGGACTATGCTAAGCATGAGAGCACATCCATCCCTGTGTGTTAAGTTTTCTGGCTGTGCTTGGTGCACAGCCGTGGTGTCCTCCAATGGCCAGAACTTGTGCTGACACCTTCCCCAGCACAGCAATTCACTTGGAAGATCAGTGTACTGCTCTTTCTTGTGCAGCTATTGACACCCTCCCCACACACTGTATCCACCCAGCTCTCCAAGCCCCTTTTTATGCAGCTGATAATGTGATCGGATGTTTTAAAAAAAAAAATAAAAAATTGTGTATGAATGTGAGTCGAGGGCAGCGACTGATGTGAATCTCTCCCTCTCCCTCCTTGACACAGCTGTGGTGCAATACGATATACCTGTATTGTAACCTCCAGGATCCACTGGCTCCACCTGCTGGGAGAAAACAGTACTCCACACAACTGGATACTTAACCAAAAAATCTATTTTACTGTGAATATATTCAAGAAGGTGATTTACAGTAATTGTACTGTCATCCCAACATAGGATGATTGGACTTCTATATAACAATTGCAAACAATATAAATACGTGGGAGCTCCCCCTACTTTTATAGCTATGCGTGAAATCTCACTTTAAAGTACTCAGTCTTGGATCTTCGTGTCTTCGCTAGCTAGAGTAACTCCTTGTGATTTGTAATCCAAAGGGTTAAAGTAAGTTGAGGTAGAGATGCTCCTGGTGTAACTTCAGTAACTATATTACAAGGCTTGAGATGCCAAAGTAGAGAGGCCTCAAGCCTGCTTAGTGTCAGTTGGAACTATAAATCCCAGTGAGGCCTGTATGTGAGTCGTGACCCGCTCACCAACTGGATCGGAGCTCCATGTAGTAGCTTTGATCCGGTGACTGCAGCTTGCTTCTCCGTCAGCTGGCCCCGTCACTCCATTACGCTCCGCTGGGTGAGCCCGGTCTTCCGATGCTCAAATGAGTATCCCCGGGTCTTTCCAATCCGGTCACTGTCTCTCTGGCACCGTCGGGTCACTTACACAAACAAGCGAGGTCGGGCTCCGCAATGGCTGTAGGCTGCTGTCTCCGGGAGGCCTCTGCACAGATCCTCACAGGCAGGCCATGCGATCCCAAGAGACCTAAAATGGCCGCTCGGGTTCCTTTTATGTCCTACCCAGCATGCAGTGCAAGAGAGAGAGAGAGAGTGTTCTTGGGTAGGTCATCAAGCATCCTGGGTTAAAAAGGTCAGCCTTCTGATGTTAACAGTCACTTCCTGTACTTAGTCTGTGTTTTTAAAGGCAATCATTTAAGTTCACTACCAGTATTTGTCTGCTAGATTCCACCAAATACTAAGCCATAGAAATGTCCATAGACTCACAGACTTTCGATTATTACATGCGAACACACATGCACGCTATATGTATGTGTGTGTGTGTGTATATATATATATATATATATATTCTCTCTGTGTATATTGATGGTGACCTCATAGGTCTGTGCTCATTATGCGAATCCCACTGTGCCTGTTTTCTCCTTCTCCTCCCCCTTTTTTTTTTTTTCTGTAAAAATTACATACTCTTTTGCTAGCAATGTCAATACATTACTGTATGCCAATAAAAGGGTGATAATCACAAGACTGCAATATCAGCCATGCAGATCAGCATGCTCAGGGCTGTAATGTAAAAGTGATTTGGGTGCTTTATATTCATCTGATCACCTTTTACAGAGGGTGTGTCTGTGCTCGATTTGGCTGGAGCAGAGGGCAGATGAGACATGAAGGGTCTAATAGACCCCTGTTGTCTCCTTGATGAGTACCCGCCCCTCTGCAGTAGCAAAAAAGTTAATTGTTAAAAAATAGTGTTAAATGTAAAAGTTCTGCCTCATATGCGCGCACGCGCGCGCACACAAGAATGCAAACCTATGTGTTGTGCATAACACAAATTGGGTATCCCTTGTACAGCCTGGAATGAGAGAAGCAATTCTAGGTTCCTTACAGTTCATTTTAAATTGAGTTGCAAAGGCACAAAAAGTGTTGCCTGTTGATCATTTTGGGTACAGACATTTTTTACCATTCCAATTTACTTGACACAATCTCATCTTCATTGTGTGTACACACTCCCTCACTCACACTAAGGCCCCTTTCACACGGACGGACCGTTCAGGTCCGCCTGTCAGTTTTTTTTTTTTTTTTTTTTTAGGCGGATCTGAACGGACGCTCCATGCATCTCTATGGAGCGACGGATGTCAGCGGTTACCATGTCTGCTGACATCTGCTCCGATCTGCTAAAATCGGACGTATGTCGATACGTTCGCATCCGTCCTATCGGATCGTCCGATTCCATCCATAGGAATCAGTGGCGTTCTGACAGGCCCCTCCCCGCTCAGTGAGCAGAGACGGACCTGTCATCCGCCGGCTCAGCAGAGATCAACGGAGAGATCTCCTGCCGAGCTGGCGGACTCCGCTGAGCGGATCCACCTTGTGTGAATGAGGCCTTAGATTGAGTTTGTTGGGGGGGGGGGGGGGGCTATTTTTTATTTTTTGACTTGATAAACGAGTGATGTCTTGATATACAAGTAGGCCTCATGTCTCACAACTGAGTATAAAAGATGTGGCGTCTCCTCACTGCTATCGTGACATCCCTTTTCACGATGCACTTCAAGCATCGCTTTCAGATCGCTGTACTGCAGGGTAGTCTTCCTGGTCACCATTGCAGACTGAGAGCCGGCAGTGCAGAGGACGGTCTATGTGGACAGCTTTACCCCGGATGCCTGCATACTTAGATGTGCCTTGTTTAATCATGAACCATGTGAGTTGCTAAATGTTGTACATTCATTAAATGTAACCATATTGCTACACTTAGAGGGGCCTCTCTTCTCTCTTATACTCTGGAGCTCCTGCTGGATTTTGCTTCTAATCCCCTTGTGGAGGCGGCCATTTGTGGATGGACAGTTTATGGATGCACAATTTATCACATTGCTATAATCTTTTTATATGGACTATAAACTGAAGCACTTATGAATAAATGGTCGTGGAACGAATCATCTGAGATTACATTATTTCTTATGGGGAAATTCGCTTTGATCTAAGTGCTTTGGATTACAAGCATGTTTCCTGGAACGAATTATGCTTGCAATCCAAGGTTTTACTGTATTTTTAAATATAGCACACATTTGTTTTTTGGTAATCTTTAGGCTGCTAATGCAGAATAACAGACTTGAAAAAATAGGCCCAGCAATGAAAGGGTAAGTATTTGATTAAAAAAAAAAAGGGGGGGGGGGAAATCTCCTGTTTCCTTTATAGAAGGTTAAACCGCATAGTGCTTGCGCTGTCTAACCTGCCCCTCTCTAAGCTTTAAAAAACCTGGCTGATCCTGCCACTTCCTGTGTCCCCCCTCTGTGTCCTGACCATGATAATCATGGCTGCTGATTACCATTGCCAGTTTGTGTGCCTCCGTCATCCACAGACAGCTCTCCTCTGTTCTCCTCTCCCCCTCCCCTCTGCCAGTCAGCTCTGTGTCTGTGTGTCTCCCCCCCCCCCGCCCCATACACTAGCAGTACCGTAATTGAAAAAAATAGTTTAATTGTCACTGTATGTAATGAACTATAAAAGTGTTTATAAAAAAACTAAGCCTCGATACTTTCTTTTTTTTTTTTGTTACATTCAGGCTGGTCACGTCTGCTACTCTGATCCAGGGCTACAGAGGAGGGGCGGAGCGGCCACGTGACCTCCCTGGCTGAAGTCAGAGGGTGATCTCAGCCCCTCCCACTGTAGCCCTGGATCGGAGTAGCAGAGCTGTCGGGAGTCACGTGACCAGCCTGAATGTAGCTGCCAAAAAAGTATTTGGAGGCTTTGTTAAAAACACTTCTACAGTGCATTAAGTTCTGTGCCCATCTTAAAGTGAACCTGTGAATAAAGAGGAATGCCGGGCATGGATATTTTATACATAGTTACACTGGATTTTCATGGCATTTTCTGAATGAATGCGAAGTGCTCTCTACTTGAATGAGGTGGATTGGTGACATCACACCTCGTCTCATCAGAGAACGCTTTGCATTCATTGAGAACGTTCAACGCATTCTCTGAATGGTTCAACGGGCCTCAGAAGCAAATGGAGATTGGCGTAGTGGTGGCTACTTCAGTCTATCTCCAGATTCCAGGGGCATAAGCCAGGTGTTTGTGTGGTGTGTTTTTTGTTTGTGTGTGCTTCATTTTTTTTTTTTTTCTTTTTTTTTTTTTTTTTTTTTCTCCTTGCTTTTGGCAGGTTTTGCCCATCCACTACTCCTATCCAAATAAAAAAAGATGGCTATAGATATACTTTAATCACAATAATGGACATTCTAGCATTGCAAATCACTAAACTCATCAGATGTGGAGAAAACCTTTTTGTTTTCATAGCTAGGTATAAGCCCCATCATTAAAGGTCCATATAAATGAAGGAAAATAAGAAAAAGGGGGTTTGGAGGAGGTAAATGCTGGTTTAGCCCCCCCCCCCTTCTTTTATTTTTATTTTTTTTAATATGTATAAGTAAAACCAGTCTTATTGATTTCCCCCCCCCCCAACCCCCACTCCGTCTGACATAGGATGTTGCTAAATGTAATTGTCTCCTTCCAGTTAAATGCTTTCAATGCACACATTGTTCCTTTTTAAATGTTATGAGACCAATTAAATATCTCAGGTTACAGGCCCCTCCAGCTCACTCTCACTCCCCACCTACAATAAACCGCTCAGGAACTGTAATGGTTTGTATGGGCGCTCTGTACTGGGCATGTTGACTTTCCATACTTTGTCCTTTGTTCTGTTTACTGAATAGTAGTCAAAGGTATTTTTTCAGCAAATCGCTGGCAGAGTGAATTAAAAAAAAAAAAACATCTTTAATGTTCTGTGGGGGTGTGGTTGCTGTGTTTATTTGTATACAGTGTAAAGTCGGCCATAGATGGTTTGAATTTCGGCCAGTTCTTGCTGAACCAGCTGAGATTTGAACCTTGTATGGGCAGGCTGATTGCACCCAAGTTTATCGTTTTTTTTTTTTTTTTTTTTAATTTGGGTACAACCAGCCTGTTGGATTTTTTTTTTTTTTTTTTTTTATGCAATATTATTATTCTTTTTTTTTTTTTTGCCAGGGCTATAGCCGCTAGCAATAATCACTGTGTTGTCCCAGCCGAGAAGGCTCCCTACTGCCGGGAGAACACAAAAGCTCTCCAGTCACTGAATAAAGAAATTTTAGTTTATTTTTTTTAAATGTTTTTCCTTTCCTGGAACCCGTGGTTGCAGGAAAGAAAATCTCTCCATCTTTGGCCGGCTTAAATCTTGGTTCAGATGCTGCATTCTGCATGTACGTTAGCTCGTTCATTTCATCTTCTTCTTCTTTTTTTTTTTTTTATGTGCCACACTGAACAAATTGAAGCAAGTGACCTTGCTGATGCAACAGACCATGGAAGTATTATGATTGTGTCCCGTGGTCGGGTCATGATGGAAGTATTGTGCCTTATGTCTGTACAGAACTAACAGACTGTTCCTGTTATGAATATAACTGTATATCTGTACAGAAATGTATGATCATTTTCTGTTTAGTATCCTCACATTCATAGGCAATTCCATACACCCCAATCCCCAAGCAGAGGGTACAATTCCTGTTGCTATCAGATTTTTGTAGAGCAGTGGTCTCCAAGCAAGATGAGGCTTTTTGCTTATCCTTTATCCAGCCCTTGGGCGCTTCTCCTCCCATTGATTTGGCACTATTTCTCCTACTGATCTCAAAGATGAGGCACCATTCCTACCTCTGATACCAGCACTAGGTAACTGTTCCTTCCACAAACTCCTACAATAGAGCATTTTTCCTCCTCTTGATATAAACAATGGGTAAACTATTCCTTCCACTGATTCCACTGGCGGGGCACTATTTTGTTCCACTGGCAGGGGGACCATTTCTCCTCCTACTGACGTGTGTGTGTGTGTGTAATAATTTTTTTTTTTTTATTAAAAATTTACTCCCACTGATCACCAAGTCTGAGACGTTCTTTGTTCTCATGAGTGCTGGGGTATTTTCTACTTCCACAGTCCAACTCCCCTAAAGTCTAAAGAACCGCAATCATTTCCTTTCTGTAAAAAGTTTGGAGGCATCTGGTGCATTAGACGCTGTGTTACTGTGATCAAAGCTATCAACATATAGCGTGCTTACTCTCGCATAGTAAGAATTCTGATGCCTGCAACAGCTGTACTAGAAATATAATAGTCTATGTAAGGAGTAGCAAAGATTGCTCATGGCAGGCTATCCATTGGAGGGACAGCTGTATAGGGAGCTGCAAAGAAAACCCTCCTATGGAATGTATCCAATGCTATGCAGAATGTATTTTATAGTTGACCATCAACACTGATTCGCTGGAAGTGCTGGTCTCCATGTCTCATGCAGCTGTGTCGTAAAGATTTATAGAGGAGCTGTGATGAGATTTGGAAGGATGTATTTTGGGGATGTCCTAAAGACTGGCAGCTCATGGTGGTAATTATAGATCTGTGGAAATTGGTGATCCCCAGGTTTCCCTCTACATCCTCTGGAGTGGATTATTTGCTCCATGAGGTGGCAGTGCCTTGACAGTTTACCTTGCAAGCTCTGTATTCTATGGGGAATTTACATTTCACAGCAAGTTTGCTGTTTTTTTTTTTTTTTTTGCTACAAATCAGTTTTGACTCCACTGAAGTCAATGCGACAACCAGGCAGCTAAAATTTTCAAAAAGTGGGATCAGCCATGTTTTTACCTCCTGTACCTTGCTCAATTAAAATTTCCTTTTAAAATTGGTAGCATCCAAGGGATCCATGTGCAACAGGCATGTCAATACCAAATTAAACGTTGGACCGAATAGAATGCAATGAATCTTCAAGGCGGCCACCATATGGATGCTGAGGGCCATATCCACTTCCTTCTAGAAAAAAATGATTAGCACTTAATAAACATTATAGCGATGACTAACTGAAATTCATAATATTATGTTCCAGAGAAAGAGGCTATCAAAGTTGTATTGAGGTATTTAGCTGCAAAAGTGCATAGGAACTGTAAGCCTTTTTATACACCTGGAGAACCACAGGGGATTCATTTAATTTTAAATCCTCAAACAGCATCCAGTGATAGTCTTTTTAAAGCCCACCCTGACCATTTTTATCGTCTTCGTCTTCTTCCTCCTCCATAGTGTCTGTGGTAGAACAGACACTGTCACTTTATCCTGAATGAACACGTGACAGTGTCTCTTTCAGCTAGCCGTAGACGGATGGGATAATGCCCACCCTTTTTTGGAGCCACAGGCTCTAATCATGTGCTAAAAACCCATTGGAATCCAAGCATCCGGTGCCCCGCATGTGGTTTAGAGGGGTGCCGCATGGACGGGCCGCCACTGCAAACATGGTATACCGTTTATACTCGAGTATAAGCTGACCTGAATATAACCCGAGGCACCTAATTTTACCACCAAAAACTGTGAAAACGTATTGACTCGAGTATAAGCCTAGGGTGAAAAATGCGCAGCTACTGTAAGTGGAAAAGAGGGTCAACAATGCCCATTTGCATGCCTCACTGTGCCCATTTGCAGCCATAGGTCCCCCGAACTTCAACCTTGGTAGTTAAGGGTTCATAGATGCCCCTTAGCTGCAGCCAAAAATTTGGTGTCTCTGGACCCAAAGGGTCCCGAAATGACGTTGCTGCAGATGGACACAGTTATCCGACTTTGGGGCCCTATATCTCGGGCCACTTGGTGCTAGAAACCCCATTTGGATATGTTGTAGTGTTGGTTCCACTGGGTTTGCACACCAAATTTGGGGTTCCTAGCACCAAGTGGGCCTGAGACAGGGGGCCCCAAAGTCGGGTCGGAAAATGTCAAGCAGTTTTTCTGCAGCAGAGAATGACATTTTCTGAACCGGCTTGGGGCTAGGAACCCCAAATTTGGATTTTTTTGTAGTGTTGGTTCCACTGGGTTTGCAGACCAAATTTGGGGGGCCCCAAAGTCAGGTCGGAAATGTCATTCTCTGCTGCAGAAAAGTGCTTGACTCGAGTATAAGCCGAGGGGGGGCACATTCAGCACAAAAAAATGTGCTGAAAAACTCAGCTTATACTCGAGTATATATGGTAATTGTCTAGTTTGGACAATTTACCAGATTCATGTAATGGGAGTTTTTGGTAGTTGTAAAGGAGATTGTGCAACATTTACCATAATGGTAAGCTTTCAAGCAGTATTAAAGTGGTTGTAAAGTCAGATTTTTTTTTTTTAATCTTAATGCATAGTGCCATTGGCTCCCATTGCTGTCAATCCAAGTCAGTGAGCCAATGAGAAAAGAGGGGGGCCAGGGCTGAGCCGGGGCTCCATGTCTGGACACACAGAGCAGCAGCTCAGGTAGGCCCTTGCACGTCAAATTTGAAAGCAAATGTAAAGTAAATTGAATAAGAAAATTGTATAATGTGTGGCCATCTTGGTGACATTGAGCTGCCGAAATAGTTGGTGCAGCTGAACTGCCTGTATATGGTGAGTTGTCTAATCTGTTCATACAAAAACCAGCAGACCTGTCATCTATTCATATGTAGCTGTATAATCATATCTTCTATGGCTGAACTGCACTGGTGATTTTAATCTCCTGCTACTGAGCAATTGTTGCTGCATTTGAGCTGGTTCACAACAATCAAATCTCCACAGGTCTACACATGAGCAGTCATCCCAAAGTGACTTTTTGAGCCTTTATGAAAGCTTTGGCTGGGAAAGTTGCCTCTAGTGCCTGTACTTGATCTCTTGAGAATCGTCATGCTGAACCATCAGAGATTGACCCATAGATTTAGTATAATTTTATATTTCAATATTTTTATTGAAGTAACAAATATATAGAGCACAATCTTTGCACAATAGTTTAAACTGGTATTAAACCATACATCAACACAAGAATATTGTCCCCTAAAATATTCATAGACAGAAGACTTAAGAATGTGAAACGGGGAGAACCCAACAACCAATATTCTCGGACAACAAAACTGTAAATTATAATTTAAATTACTACCAAAGGGTTGAGGGATACATGCCCAATTCACTGGGGATAGACTGCGTGATATGTGAAACTGGTAAGGACTATGTCATGGGGAGAAAAGATAGGGGGCAGGGACCACAAAAAAAAAAGGAACACCCTTGCACCTTCCTGTGAGTATCGTCGGCATAGAACTATTTGTTCTATTGGAACATCTTGCAATTATTGAAGAATTTAGAGAGAGAGAGAGAGAGGGAGATTAATTCAAAAATCTGGTGACTCTCTACGTTATACCCATCTGACCACAACTCCAAAAGCAAATGGGGGATGCAGACAGGGGTTTTTTTTTTTTTTTTGTTATATAATTTGATTAAATTGGTGTTGTGTTAATGGATACTTTGGATAAAGCATAGGCAATATCTTGCCTGTCAGACAATTCAAAAGTGGTATTTAAGTCCTGTTCCCATTGAGTCTTATAATGGAGCTTAGTAGTCGGTCAGTAAGAGTGGCGTACACCGTAGATACCTGTCCCCGTAGAAGGCCTTTCGTTTAACAAGATCATTCAAAATGTGTGAGAGTAAGGGTTCCCTCCTAGCAAATTAAGTTTTTATATCGTACAAAAGAGATAAGAGGATTGTACTGAAATGTTTCATTAGACGGCATGTGCAACGTATCCTCAAAATATTGCAGAGAGTATGGTTGATTACCACTGAGGTAGTCGCCTATCATAAAAAGTCCCTTGTTATTCCACCATAGGAATTGCATCAGAGTCAGTCCGGGGGGAAACTCTGGGTTGTTGAACAAGGGGGCTAGCGGGGTATGTGGGGATGACGGGTTTTCGATGTTTTACTCCATCCTAAATCGCTAGTGAATGAAACGGAGTAGGACACAAAATGGGGGGCGGCGGTGAAGACGGCTTGGAAGCGACGTTGGAGAACTGACGGCAAGTGAGGGCTTCAATAGTGACCCAGAGGGGGTGTATATCCCTTGGTCGTTGTGTAGGAAAGTTGAGTTATTTGAGCCACTTGATAGTAGGCCAGTAAATTAGGAAGGCCAAGCCCCACCACTCGGTTTCGAAACATACAATGTCACTTTATTCTCGTTTTTTTTTATTGCCCCAAATAAAGCAAAGGACTTCTGATTTGTAAACGCTGTAGATCACCCCTTGGAACGGCAATTGGTAAAGTTCTAAAATGGTAAAGTATCCTAGGTAGAAATTTCCTTTTTTAATGCTAAGGGATAGGGGATAAGGGATAGTCTGCCCATCGTCGAGACTTAATATAGTTTTATAATGTCTGCAAAATACAATTGGGGTACATATGGTTGTATATATGGATGTGCATATGTGGTGGCAGGAATCTTACGACTACTGGTGTTTTTTATTTTTTATTTTTTGGACCCACCCTCCACACCAGCGTTATGCTATCTAGGTCTTTGCTGTGGTAATGTTCCTGACCAGTTAAGCCTGTGATAAGACGTCCATAAGATCGAATTAAAAAAAAAAAAAATCTAATTTTGAAAAAATTTGGAAAGTTGAAAAACCCGAAAATCTAAAATAACCTAACTAATATAGTTATTGGAATTTTCCTTTCAAATTTTGGCTTGGTGAACACAATGAATATGAATTTTATCCAAAGTTACTAATTATCCGAAATAACAAATGCTGCATCTAAACAAATGGAACGGAACACATTTAATAAATAATAAAACGTTATTGGAATTCATTACGTTCCATTCGTTTTGATTTGACATTCATTATTTTGGATAATTCGTAATAGCGGATAAATTCAAATTTGATGTGTGTGTATTTCTCTCAGTACAGATTGCCAGTGGAGATGTCTTCTTAAAGATGTTATAAGTAGCCGTGCACCAGGAGCTCCATGTCCTACAAGTTCTGCGACAGTCACTGAAAAGGGTTCGTTCTTCAAGGCTTTGGCCTGAACTCTGGCCTTTATTTACATAATGTTCTCCAGCCTTTATATCCCTTTTATGCCTTTTTTAATTCTAATCTATGGTTTTGTATGTTTAAAAGTGTGCAGAAGATAAGTGGCTTTGTTGTCCTTGCAAACTTGGGTTTCTTTTGTTTCTAACCAACACTAGAAAAAGGCGGCAGCAGTCTGGTCGCTATGGTAGTCCAAGCATTTTTACACATGACCCAATGAAATTATTTGATCAATTCTTGCAGAGCTCCACTGTCTGGAGGTCACCAGTACTGGACTTTGACAGTCCAGCTCATTGTATACTGTGCTGATGATTTTGTAGTGCTTTTAAAGGTGAATGGCAGTTGAAGTGCATATAAGAATGCTCCCCAAATCATCACGGACTGTGGGAACTTCACACGGGACCTCATGCAACTTGGATTCTGTGCCTTTCCACTCTTCCGCCAGACTCTGGGACCTTGATTTCCAAATTAAATGCAACATTTTCCACATTCGGTGAACATTTGGGGAGCCATGTCATCTGCTGGTGTTGGTCCACTGTGTTTTATCAAGTCCAAAGTCAGCGCAGCCCTCTACCAGGACATTCTAGAGCACGTCATGCTTCCCTCTACTGGCCAGCTATATGGAGATGCTGATTTAATCTTCCTAATTTTTTACTCAAGTATTGAGTGTATGTCTAATTAGACATACATTTCTGTATTAAAAATCCTTTTCTTATTGGTCTTATGCAATAATCTAATTTTCTAAGATGCAGAATTTTGGGTTTTCACTAGCTGTAAGCCATAATTGTCAACATTGAAAGGAATGCTTGAAATATATTCCTCTGTGTGTAATGCATTTATATAAATAATGAGTTTAACTTTTTGAATTGAATTACTGAAATAAATGAACTCTTTGCTGATCTATTTTATGAGATGCACCTGTATATGGATTTAAATTCCAATTGATTTGTAATTCTGTTCAGCCAGTCTTTTTGATCCAGGCATCCCTGCCAGACAGCATAGCCAGAACCATAGCCATATCCTGTCAGCACGTTTGTATGTCCTCCGTGCAGAGCAGCATAGACCTGATTTTATTTATTTTTTCTCCCTTTGTACTAGTGCTGCTGTACAGGGGATCAAGAGAGGCTGGTGTCAATTATTGTATTTTTTTTTTTTAATTATTATATAACTAGATTGAAATGTGTTTAACTACGTGCCTACTGGACACTTTCACCCCTTCCTGCCCAGGCCAATTTTCAGCTTTCAGTGCTGTCGCACTTTGACAATTACGGGGCTATGCAACATTGTACCCAAATGAAGGGTTTTCATTTTTTGAGACAGAGCTTGCTTTTGGTGGTATTTAAAGCGGTTCTGCACTCTTCTTGTCTTCTTCTTGTCTGCTGGGGTCCATCTTGCCTGTGGGCATGTGAAACCCCACAGGCACTTTAGATGGCCCAGCATGCACCGCCGTTACTCGCGCGTGCGCAGTAACGGCACATCTGCCGACATCTCACGAGATTTCGGAAGATGTGGCCGAAATCTCGCGAGATTTCGGAAGATGCCCGCACTGACTCCTGGGATCAATGACACCAGATCCCAGGAGACAGTGCGGCGTGACGACGATCGACGCAGAGACCCCGCCCGCCGCCGAAGAGAGAGAAGACCGGAAGTCATCAATTACAAGGTAAGTAAAAAAAAATAAAATAAAAAAAAACATTTCATTTAGTACGCTTTGCCTGATTTGGAAGGCAAAGATATTTACTAAATGAAATGGGTGCAGAACCGCTTTAATCACCACGTGTGTGTGTGGTGTTTAGCCCAAAAAAATGAAAAAAAAGACTCAAAAAATAAGGCAGCTAGCAATGTTTATCAACAAAGTGCTCAAAGAGAGAGAAAAAAAACATTGTATCTTTTTGAACATTGTATCTTTTTGTTCATTTATAAATGAGGGCAGTTTAACCACTAAGACCCCTTTCACACTGAGCTGCTCTGGGCGTCAGCAGTAAAGCGGCAGTATTTTTAGCGCTGCTTTACCGTAGTTTTAGCGGCGCTATTCGGCCGCTAGCGGGGCGGGTTTAACCCACACTAGCGTCCGAAAAGGGGTTAAATCCGCCCGCAAAACACAGCTGTAGCGGGTCTTTGCCAGCGGTATAGCAGTGGGGAGGAGTGGTGTATTCACTGCTCCTACACCACTGCAAAGTAGCTGCTGGCGGAACTTTTTGTGACGCCCTGCCAGCGCAGCGCCCCAGTGTGAAAGCACTGGGGCTTTCACATTAGGTTTGCAGCTGATGCTTTTTTTTTTTTTTAGCGCTGTAGCGCCTGAAAAATGCCTCAGTGTGAAACTGGTCTTTAGACCAAGCCTTTTTTTGGACATTTGTTTGCAAGTTAAAATCCATATTTTTTTGCTAGAAAATTACTTGGAACCCCCAAACATTTTTATATATCATTATTATTTTTTTTTTTGGCAGAGACCCTAGAGATTAAAATAATGGTCGTTGCAATATTTAATGTTGCACTGTATTTGCGCAGTGGTCTTTCAAAAAAAAAATTGGGGGGGGGGGGAAAAAATACACTTCAATAAAAATAAAAAATAAACCGCAAAGTTAGCCCAATTTTTTTTTTGTATAATGTGAAAGATATTATGCTGAGAATTGTGATCTTTTATTCTAAGCAAAACATGTGATTCTCATTTCATCCAGAATCGTGCAGCTCTAGTTTTCTGATTATTATTTTGGAAAGACTATTTTTTTTCTCCTTCACCGATGGGCACTGATAATCAGGACACCTATGTTCAGTGCCCTGATTATCGGTGTAGATGTCCCGATAACCGGAAAATCCTGTTTTTACACTGGTCAGCTGTAATTGGAGACAGCTGATCACATGGTAAAGAGCCACTGTGATTGGCTCTTTACCCGCATTTGTGATAAGCTGTGCCCGAAGGACACATCGATCATGATTCCCTGCCGATACGTGCCGCAGGGAGGGCATGTGGAAAGTGCGATCATAGGAGAACATCAATAGACGGCCTCCTGGAAATGTGCAACCATGCTGTAGCTCCCTGGAGTTTAGCTTAAAGCTCGACTCTGGGGAAACTTGAAAATGATCCCTCACAGTGGATTTGCACCTCTGCTGCATGGGTTAATTGCTTCTTTAGTCTCAGAGAGATAGCTACCTACCTGATCCTCCACTCCCCCATGCTTCAGTGGTAAACTGTCCCTTGGAGTGCTCACGTTCAGTGCAGGGCCATGGACCATGCATTGGTCTAGTGACATTGGGATCTTGGCCTACTGGAGCATAGGAGAAAATATTCTGCCAAGAGCAGTTTAGCAGCATTAAGGATCCAGTAAATCTTTTAATTAGTACTCTAGACCTAAACAAACCATTACCCCTTGCAGTGCGGGCACAACCCTACTGCAATGGAGAATTTTCAAGTTTCCATGGTTGGACTTTAGTCTGGTTTCATTGAAGCCTTAAATATCAGTGAAACACTGCCTGCTATACATAGAACTGCCATTACTATTGTAAGGGAGAGGCAGCCACTATGAATCATCTTGCCAGACGTTTGTCTTTAATTTGTTTATAGTAAAAAAGAGATGCAACACAATAGGTTAATCTCTGCGTACAGCACGCAATTGTTCTGCAGAATGGAATTGGCAAAGGGATAAATAAACCGAAGAATTGCATCAGACGTTCTCACTACATCTTCATTGCAAGTTAGAGGGAGAAGTGTGTGTGTGTGTGTGTGTGTGTGTGTGTGTGTACATTTTTCAATGGACTGAATAGTGCGGAGCTCTACTTTTAAAGCCTGACTTCAGATAAAACTCTTTTATATTTTGGAACGGGAAGAAGGAGTTTGTCAGACTTTTCCAATGAATAATCTCGCCTTTTGTGGGAAATCCCCTTGAATCAGCGGTAGGAGTAATAAAAAATGTCCTATTATTGGTCAGAGTGGGAGGAATTGTGCCCCATAATTTGTCGTGAAGAATAAGGCCCCCTGGTTGATCTTAGTGGGGAAGAATTGTGCCCCCTTGTTGGTGTTAGTGGGGATCCCTATGGATCCTGTTATCGTGGGAATCCTGTAATGGCACTTAGTTGCATTTAAATTTTATAAGACATAATTGGTCTTTTATATATCGAGTCACTATGTTTTTTTGCATTTTTACTGGTTGTGTAAGTGCCACGCATGCTCGGAATCAAGCAGAAGAGCAGCACTGGCTATTGAACTTCATTTTTCTCGGCTCGTTGTAGGTGTTGCAAGTCACCACGTTCTTGACGTTGGGAATTTCTGACCAACTTTGTGTGACCGTGTATTTTTCTATATAGTTATCTAATAAAAATAGTTTTTTCTATATTGTCTGTTGGTAGTGCCTAAAAAAAAAAAAAAAAAATCCCACCCCAGGGGTCTCATTCTATTCAATTTTTCATGGGATGTGGCATACTTATGAAAGATTTTCCAATCAGAAATGTAATCCTCATTGGTGGAAGAATAATGCCCCCCTTGTTGGTGGGGAAGAATAATGCCCCCTTGTTGCTGTCGGCGGTGGGGGAAGAGTAGTGTCCCCTTGTTTGTGTTAGTGGGGAAGAATAATGCCCCCTTGTTTGTGGTGGGGGAGAATAATACCCCCTTGTTGGTGTCGGTGGTGAGGAATAATGGTGCCGTCTTGTTTGTGTAGGTGGTGGGGAAGAATGGTGCCCCCTCAGTGGCGTCAGGGGTGGGGAAGATTGGTGCCCCCTCAAATGGTGCTGGACCACATGCACTGCTGTACAAAAGGCTGAGCAACCAGTACTTCTGTGCCATTCAATCTGGTGCAGGCAAACTCATTATTTGCAACCTGTGTTTGGGGTTTCATTAGCAGCACTCGCCCCCGCTGAAGATCACAAGTGCAGTGCATTTTGGATGTTGTGCGGGGAAACGAGCATGGAACACGAGTTTCCCGCATCACGTTCTGCACTGCACGTGCAGAACTGCATCCAAAAACAAGAATATAAATATGAATAGCCCATTTAAAAGTTAAAGTGAAACCCAGATTTTGCTGCAATATTCAATCCTAGAGATTTCCCCCACAGTATCAGATGTCCTCAATCTGGTGGTGGGATTCCCAGCTCAGCCTCCTATGAACTCTCCTACTACTGAAACATGCTGATTTTATTCCAGTAGAAGTTCTGAACTATACATTTTCTTTTTTTCTTTTTTTCTTTTTCTTTTTTTTATAATCTGATAATGCCACTGCTGTCTGTATAGTTCATTCTACAGGCAATGGCTTCTACTGGCCTACTATGGCTACTGTTGTATCCTTGGATTGGTTTTTAAAGTCTAAATTTGTTTGTCAACTTGGACTAGGTGGACACCTAGGTTTGTTCACTGCCCTAGATGACCAAAAGCTTCCAGTATATAAAAATAAGACTGGTGCTTCCTCTAGGGAGTACCAGGCAGAGAACCAAGGAAGATTGCAACATTAAAGGAGAATATAAGCTTCTCTGGGGGAACAGGAATGGTGCCTTAATTAGTGAACGTTAACAGAGGGGGGGGGGGGGGGAGGGGGGTGATTTGTGTTTTCCAGGGGATCAGAGTCCCATGACTGATGCTTCTTACTACTGCTTGGCAGACAAAGGTGAATTAACTTTCCAATTCATTAAATCAATTAAAATATCCATAGTGATGGTAGTAAAGACTAATTTTGATGGTTTAATGACCCTAATCCCTGTTCTTGCAAGAGAATAAAAAGCCAGGATGTTCTCTAGCTTTTGAAATGCTATGAATACAAACACATGTAGCATTGCTGTTGCATGAGAGGTGATGAGTGCCTTAGTCTGCCTTTATTTATATGCCACCCTAGGCAAAAAGTTAGCATGATACCCACCATGGAGAAGCATATTTTCCCGTGTTTAGAACTGTCCTTGCACAAAATGACATTTGTAAAGGAAAAAAAGAAGCCATTTAAAACCACTTGCGGCTTTAGGTTTGTTCTTAAGTAGAATCTGAACAGGTACATTATGAAGTGAGCTCCATCCCAAAAAAATCTATTTTTAAGCTTTTTGGAGAACAGGGAGGGGTTATCACCCCTGTAACATTTGCTGTCTTTGCACATCTGTTCAGACATGTCACCTCACTTTCCGTCCCAATGACAAATGTTTTTGGAAAAAGTGGGGTTTTTAATCAGTAGAGAGGAGATACCTTTTTCCCAAATTAAATCTAACAGGATAGAATTTCCCTTCCTAGGGGTAGATTTCCTCTCACTTCCTGTTTTCTCTTTCCATTTGCAAGTAGGAGTCGTTTGTAAGTTGGATGTTTGAAAGTAGGGGCCTGGCGTATATACTCTGCAGAAATTTGCCCTATTAGATGTTGGTGTAGCCACAAGACTGGTGGGCACAGGAATGGGCCCTGCTGTGAGTTAATAGATCAAGATTTGTAATTGCATGCACTGTTGAACAGGGCAGAAAAATTGGGGGTGGTGGTGGTGGTGGTGGACGGTGTTGCCACAAGACTGTAAGCTCTCACAGTTACTCTTGGTGGGCGCAGGAATTATTAGATCAAGATTTGCAAGCACCTGATGAACAGGGCAGAAAAATTGGGCCTTTGGCGGTGGTGGTGGACGGTGTTGCCACAAGACTGTAAGCTCTCACAGTTACTCTTGGTGGGCGCAAGAATGGGCCCTGCTGTGAATTAGATCAAGATTTGTAATTGCAAGCACCTGATGAACAGGGCAGAAAATTGGGCCTTTGGCGGTGGTGTGGACGGTGTTGCCACAAGACTGTAGGCCCTCAGTTACTCTTGGTGGGCGCAGGAATGGGCCCTGCTGTGAACTATTAGATCAAGATTTGTAATTACCCGCCCCTGTTAAACAGGGGCTGAAAAATTGTGCCTTTGGTGCTGGTGCCACAACACTGCAACCCCTCACAGATACTGTACTTGGAGCACAGCAGTCACACGTGTTGCGAAGCATTTTTTTTAAAAATTGTAATTACCCGCCCCTGTTAAACAGGGGCTGAAAAATTGTGCCTTAGGACTGGTGCTGGTGCCACAACACTAACCCCTCACAGATACTGTACTTGGAGAACAGCAGTCACACGTGTTAAACAGGGGCTGAAAAATTGTGCCTTAGGCACTGGTGTGGTGGCATGGATCATTGAGGAGGAGGAAGAGGATAGTCAGTGAACATAAGAGGACAGTCACTCAGCATCAGCATAGGCAGTCTTGAAGGGATGTGATATTAAAAATTATTCGGTTATATCCGCCTCAGGTGCCTGGTAGCTGGTGGTGATCAAGACTGATTCATTTTGATGAAGGTCAGTCGATCAACCGAGGCGGTGGACAGGCGCACCCTGAATGTGCGTTCGGAAAGAACGCTGGAGGCAGGACAGGCCAGTAGCTCAATTGCATACTGTGCAAGCTCTGGCCAGTGATCCATCCTCAGGACCCAGTAAGCCAGAGGATTTTCGGTGGGAAAGGTGTCCAAGTCTGACCTTGCCCCAAGGTATTCCTGCACCATGTATATCAGACGCTGGTGATGGTTGCTGGAACCGATCATACCTTGGGGCTGCGGACTAAAAAATTGTCTGAACGCATCGGTCAGACGTCCACCTTCCCCACCGCTCCTTCTGCTACTGACCGAAGCCTCAGCAACTCGTCGCCCAGGACCAGGAGTTTGTAGCCTCCCAGTTTCTGGGAACGCGTTGCACCTTTCTGCAAGGCCTCCCTGTCTCATCCTCTGCTCCCTCTGCGACGGCAAGATAAGGTACCGCGGATCAAGGAGAGTGTCCAGCCAGTAATGGTCCCTCTCCTTGATCCGAAGAACACGAGGATCCTTCCGCAGGCTTTGCAGGATCAGGGAGGCCATGCAGCGTAGGTTAGCTGAGGCATTCGGTCCGGAGCTTCTGGGTCACTGAGGATGACATGATCGCCAGCCACCTCCTCCCAGCCACGTACAAGTCACTGGTTTGTTGGGACTGTACATCATCCCTAAAAGACTGCTGCTGCTGATGCTGAGTGCCAGGCTCCACCTCCATGCTCACACAATCCTCCTCCTCCTCCTCATCCTCTTCCTGTGTGATGGGTGGGACAGAAGGAACACTGTCCGGATAAAGGGGGCCTTGAGAGGCAAGGAAGTCCTCCTCTTCCTGCCTCTGTTCTGCCTCAAGTGCCCTGTCCATTGTCCCACGCAGCGTATGCTCCAACAGGTGGACAAGAGGGACAGTGTCACTGATGCATGCACTGTCACTGCTCACCATCCTCGTGGCCTCCTCAAATGGTGAGAGGACAGTGCATGCATCCCTGATCATGCTCCACTGACGTGGGGAAAAAAAACCAAGCTCCCTGACCCTGTCCTGGTGCCATAGTCGCAAAGGTACTCATTGATGGCCCTCTGCTGCGTGTGCAGTCGCTGCAGCATGGCCAACGTTGAGTTCCACCTGGTGGGCATGTCACATATTAGGCGGTTTTTGGGCAGGTTCAGCTCCTTTTGCAGCTCAGTCAGCCGAGCACTGGCATTATAAGATCGGCGGAAATGCACACAGACTTTCCTGGCCTGCCTCAGGACATCCTGTAAGCCTGGGAACCTGCCCAAGAACCGCTGCACCACCAGGTTGAGACGTGAGCCATGCAGGGCACATGGGTGAGCTGCCCCTGTCGCAGGGCGGAGAGAGGAGGTTGGTGCCATTGTCAAACGACCATTCCTGGCTTAAGCTGACGTGGCGTCAACCACCTCTCGGCCTGCCCCTGCAGAGCTGCCAGAACCTCTGGCCCAGTGTGGCTCCTGTCCCCCAAACACACCAGCGCAAGCACGGCATGGCATCTTTTTGCCTGCGTACTTGCGTAGCCCCTTGTACGCCTACGGAGCACCGCTGGTTCCAAGGACAGAGCACTGGAGGAAGAAGAGGAGGGGGTGGAGGAGAGAGGTGTGTCACAACCAGTAGCAGTAGTAGCGTTTTGGAGGCGTGGTGGCGGAACAACCTCCAACATACTGCACCTTGTCCTGCATCCCTCCCAGCTGCCAATAGAGTGACCCAATGGGCCGTGAAAGAAAGGTACCGTCCCTGTCCATGCCTGCTGGACCATGAGTCAGCGGTAATATGCACCTTACCGCTGACCGCCCTGTCCAGCGAGGCATGGACATTGCCCTCCACATGCCGGTAGAGAGACGGAATCGCCTTCCGTGAGAAAAAGTGGCGTTTGGGAACCTGCCACTGAGGAACCGCACATTGAACAAACTCACGGAAGGGGGCCGAGTCTACCAACTGAAAAGGCAGCAGTTGAAGTGCTAGCAATTTAGCCAGGCTAGCATTCAACCGCTGGGCATGTGGATGGCTGGGAGTGTACTTCTTTCTACGGTCCAGCAGCTGGGGCAGGGAAATTTGCCTGCTGCAATCGGACGTCGGTGTACTGCAAGTACTTGGTTGTGACACACCTAATTCTACACCTTCAGTCCTCTCAGAGCAGCTTTCAGAGAGGACTGAAGGTGTAGTGGGGATGGAGATCCCAGCTGAGGAGGAGCAAGGAGAGGTCCGCTTAGTTCTTTGGTGTGGGTCTTTTATGTGTGCCTGCCAACGAGCTGCATGGCAGGTCGCCATATGTCTGGTCATGCTTGTGGTGCCCAAGCGGCTGATGTTTTGGCCACGCGAGATACGCTTGAGACAAATATTGCAAATAGCAGTGGTGCGATCTGCTGCACTCGTCTCAAAAAAGGCCCACACCAAAGAACTTTTCTGATAACGTGCAGAGGCAGCGCCCTGCACAGGCGGAGCTCTGCGGTGTTGTACAGTTGCTGTGCTGGCCTCTACCTGGCCTCCCAGGGGGCACCCTGCCTCGTTGGACATGTGACGCCGCATCCTCCTCCTCCTCGTCCTCCTCCTCATCCTCTCTCCCTTCAGGCACCCACGTGGAGTCAGTGACCTCATCATCCCCTCCCTCTTCACCACTAGAGCAAACCTGGCAGTAAGCTGCAGCTGGTGGAACAGTACTGCCAGATTCCTCAAGCTGGGTATCATCATCCGAGCCTTCGAATCGTTGGGCATCCTCCTGGAGCATGTACCCAACACTGTGCTCAAAGAGTTCGGGGGACTCCTCAGGAGGACATGGTGGGTCTAGGGAAGGGGTGGCTGATGATGCTCTGCCAGTACCCTGAGCCTGGGTGAGAGAGGATGAGGAGGGCTTGGTCATCCATTCTACCAAGCCTTCAGCATGATGCGGCTCCACATGTCCAGCTGCCGAAAACAAAGACGCGCGTGTCCCATGGCCACGTGCTGATGACGATGCACGACCACGTCCACGTCCACGGCCACGTCCACTAGAAACAGAGCCTGCCTGCCCTGTGTTCTTGGCTCTGCACGCTCTGCCTCCCCTTGGCGGTCTTCCAGCCATTGTAGTCGGTAGTCCTGTGGGTGCTGCTGAGAAGAATATATAGGAGCTCTGTGTGATGCCACTAACACACTAGAAGTCCTGTGGGTGCTGCTGAGAAGAAAATATAGGAGCTCTGTGTGATGCCACTAACACACTAGAAGTCCTGTGGGTGCTTCTGCAAAGAAAATAGAGGAGCTCTGTGTGATGCCACTAACACACTAGAAGTCCTGTGGGTGCTGCTGAGAAGAAAATATAGGAGCTCTGTGTGATGCCACTAACACACTAGAAGTCCTATAGGTGCTTCTGGGAAGAAAATATAGGTCTGTGTGATGGGACTAACACACTTCAAGTCCTATAGGTGCTTCTGGGAACAAAATATATGATCTCTGTGTGATGGGACTAACACACTTCAAGTCCTATAGGTGCCTCTGGGAAGAAAATATAGGTCTGTGTGATGGGACTAACACACTTCAAGTCCTATAGGTGCTTCTGGGAACAAAATATTGGATCTCTGTGTGATGGGGACTAACACACTTCAAGTCCTATAGGTGCTTCTGGGAACAAAATATATGATCTCTGTGTGATGGGACTAACACACTTCAAGTCCTATAGGTGCTTCTGGGAACAAAATATATGATCTCTGTGTGATTGAACTAACACACTTCAAGTCCTATAGGTGCTTCTGGGAACAAAATATATGATCTCTGTGTGATGGGACTAACACACTTCAAGTCCTATAGGTGCTTCTGGGATCAAAATATATGATCTCTGTGTGATGGGACTAACACACTTCAAGTCCTATAGGTGCTTCTGGGAAGAAAATATAGGTCTGTGTGATGGGACTAACACACTTCAAGTCCTATAGGTGCTTCTGGGAACAAAATATATGATCTCTGTGTGATGGGACTAACACACTTCAAGTCCTATAGGTGCTTCTGGGAAGAAAATATAGGAGCTCTGCCTGCCTGCCACGAACACACTACAAGTCCTATAGGTGCTTCTGGGAACAAAATATAGGAGCTCTGCCTGCCTGCCAGGAACACACTACAAGTCCTATAGGTGCTTCTGGGAACAAAAATATAGGAGCTCTGCCTGCCTGCCACGAACACACTACAAGTCCTATAGGTGCTTCTGGGAACAAAATATAGGAGCTCTGCCTGCCTGCCAGGAACACACTACAAGTCCTATAGGTGCTTCTGGGAACAAAAATATAGGAGCTCTGCCTGCCTGCCATGAACACACTACAAGTCCTATAGGTGCTTCTGGGAACAAAATATAGGAGCTCTGCCTGCCTGCCACAAACACACTACAAGCCCCTCTTTCTAAATCAATCTTTGTAAATGAATCTATCTAACTCAATCTCTCTAAGTAAATCTCTCTAACTAACTAAATCCAGCAGAGTGTCACAGATCTATCCTGCTCTATCTGCGCCGGAACAGCATGTGACCGGCGCAGACGGCGTGGCGGCCTTTTATAGGGGGGGGGCGTGTACTAAAGCCCCTGAGCTGTAATTGGCTACAGGCGTCCTGCCTGTAGCCAATTATGGCTCTTCGAGTTTCCGGGGCTGTGATTGGCCAAGCATGCGGGGTCACAGTGCATGCTTGGCCAATCATCAGCCAGCAATGCACTGCGCCGGCCGCGCCGGCCGCAATGCATTGCGGGGCCGCTCGCATCACACGAACGTGATGCGAGCGGCCAAAATAGTTCTGGGCTCGCCGAGCGAGCGAACGCCCGGTGCTCGATGCGAACGTGGGTTCGCATCGAGCACCGGGCCCATCCCTATTCTCTAGCTTTTGAAATGCTATGAATACAAACACATGTAGCATTACTGTTGCATGAGAGGTGATGAGTGCCTTAGTCTGCCTTTATTTACATGCCACCCTAGGCAAAAAGTTAGCATGATACCCACCATGGAGAAGCATATTTTACTTCCACATACATATATAATACAAAACAGAACCAAAATTATTCAGCACAGATATTCTGTTCTAAATTTTACATCTTTGCCTATGCAATCCAACAAAAAAACAATATTTGTGTTTTGGGTAGATTCTGGAGAGAGGAGCCATCTGATTGATTGATTGATTGTTTCTTCTCTCAAGGCCTCTGGTGAGTTTTCTGGTGAGTTTGTGGGTCTACACATCTGCTGTGGCTATTTAAGGGGCCTCAGGTCTCCCTGTTGGAGTGTTTATATTTTAGAGTTATTCAACAGGAGGAGTTGGCACATGTAATGGTGGGAACACCCAAAACTCTATGGTGAGAGTTGATAATTTTGGGCAGTGAGACTCCACAGCTGGAATATCCAACACACTTAAGTCAGGGCCTAGCCATCAGTGTTCACCTATAATTTAAGATTAAATTTCATTGGATGAACTTGACCTTCTTTTTAAGAAACTAGACGGTTAGCTTACTAAATAGCTTCCAACCACTGTTGAATTTCTATGCCAATCCTAAACATAACCTGTTAGGCCAACAATGGTAGGCCCCATTCTTTCATATCAATCTTGTTCTCTTGGTGGTTTGTACTTTAATAAATAACTGGTCTGAAACAAATATTCAGGTCAGGAGTTCCAGCCTTGGAGTAGTACATGCTTGATTTGAATTGATATTTCCACTGGATCACATTTTGAATGGACTGATTTACTAAAGCAGTGGTCCTCAAGTAGGCCATGTTTTGGGAAGTTCTCTAAGGATCCATGCACGCTGGGCTTAAAAAAAGCCAGTTCCCTTGGCAGAAAAAAAAATGCTCATGTAGAACACCAACGGAAAGAAGGACTCGGGTGAGCACATCGTTGGATCGGCGAGTGTCTGTTTATTAAAATTCAGCTACAGTTTTTGTAGCTGCTGACTAAATACAACTTTTAAAGGGGTTGTAAACCCTTGTGGTTTTTCACCTTAATGCATTCTATGACCTAATGAATTTTTAATGGTTGAGAGGTTTAAATCTAGCTATGGCGTCCTCTGGCAATAGGGTCTGGTCAACATTAACCATGTGCAAGAGGTGCAATTCCATTCAATGTGATAGTTTATAGCTTGATTGTGATTGTTCATTCATTCATTCGTTCTTTCCTTGTAATATGTGCTTTTGTCCTTTTTATTTTCAGTTGGAACTGATGGGGACATGTTTACTTACTATGTCTCTATCAGGGAGAAATAATTTGACACATGCATGTTACAGTTGCAGATCCAGGCATGTTGACATTCAAACAGACCTTTTCAGGTTTGAACTCTGTCTTCTGTTCAGTCTGAAAAATCCCATTCTGATTTAAGCCAGAACCATTTAACGTCTTATCCACGACGACAGTTTTCAGGAGCACACTCTGCACATAATTTCCTTATCACACTAAAAACTTCTCTTCTGGGTTGACCGCTAAAGAACCTGATCACAGGCCACAGCTGTAGACGCATACCTCCATAGTGTGTAGCTTGAGAGAAACCAGAGCACTTCCATTTACTTGTAGGAGGGAAGTCTGCTGTATGATCCTAATCTGCCCACCCCCCATCCTTATTAGAGAATCAGTCAATGGTCAGGAATTCATGCTTCCTACCACTGGAGGGATATGTGCTGATGAAGAGGCCAAGGAGCTGTGATGGTGGGCTCAGGTGCTGGGAAGCAAAGATGGCACTAACTGGCTTCTAACAGAATAGAACCTTTCTTTTCACCCGCAGTAACCAATCTAATGTGCAAATTTCAGAATGACTAAATAATTCTGAAGGGTTGCTAGAAGAAGTGTTCATCTATCTAAATTTTTATGAAGTTCCTAGCCAGAATAGGGCTGTCACTATTTTTTGATCAGGTCCCCCTTTTGTTAACCTCTGGAGCAGTGGAAGTTATAGGGAATTTCTTTTAAAGAACCCATTTATTCTTCACTTATGAATAGTTTCTGGATAAAGTATTGCTGTTCAAGTCTACAATAAAATCCAGTACTTTACACGGATAGAAATTTGAACATTCATAAAAGCTCCCTTCTTTACCCTTGCGACTCATAGGTGAGAGGAGTGTCATGATCCTTTCAGCAAGATCCTGGAAACGGTTTGGAATGTGCATCATTCCCAGGATCTCATCAGAAGCACCATGGTGGTGCACTCCAGTGGCTGCACACCCATGGGGTGCAAAAATAATAATTACCCTTTAAGTGTGTGCAGGGCATCGGACATGCAGCTGCTATGGGAAGCATGATGTGTTTGCAATCACGTGATTGCAAACAAGAAGCTCTATTGGCTTCCTTTTAGAAAGTCCTCGGGGCACTGAGCTCTGCACCCTGAACACTCTCTATGGCGTTGTTCCATGCTGTGGTGTGTGATTGGCGTGTCCTGTGCCTTCACTTCTGGTTTCTCTGACTCATCCCGCAGGTGGATGACGGGCGACTTGTGTGAGAGCTGCGAGTATGGAGGGGGGTGGGACATCTAATGTAAAGGGGGACTCTGGTTGGGACATCTGATGTAAAAGGGGGCTCTGATGAGGACACCTTATGTTAAGTGGTTTTATTTTACTTGCAATGTGGATGTGATTTGGCCTACTGTGATGGGCACACTGAGGCTGCATATTTTTCAGTTATTTGTTAATTTTTTTCACACAATGTGTGTGGGTTTTTTCATTTTTTGGCATGGCGGAGGGGGCCCTTGTTTAGTAAGGGGGACATTTATATATTTTATAAGGGGATATGGTTTAGTATAAAGCTAGCCATACACGTTAAAGTGGTTGTAAACCTCAGACATGAAATATAAAAAAAGCATATCCCTCCTATAGTGTGTGCTTGTCTCAATCCAGAGCACTAAGTTTTTTTCCTGACACCAAGTGGTGGGAGGGAGCTCCAGCTGATTGACAGCCTCAGCTCTGTTCCTGTGTGCTGTGTGAAGGGGGTGTGTCCCATGCCTCCAATCGGCTCTGAGCTCTCACTAATTTAAAGTGTAAGTTCACCCCTCCCCCTCCCGGGCCTGCTGACGTGGAACGCGGTAATCTCCGGTTCTAAGCCCCGGTATATCTATGCCAGGAACCCGGGGCTTAGACATCCTCTCTGCAGCCACGCGTCTTATCCATAGCTGACAGGACGGGTTATGCAGCTGCTGATTGGTCGGCGCAGCCCATGTGATGGTGCTGACCATTAGAATGCTCCAAAATGTCCCTCCTGACGAGGGCTATACCGGGCCTTAGAACTGGAGATGTCCAGGTCAGTGGGACCGGGGGGGGGGGGGGGGGCGAGGAGGGGGAGCTGTGTAAGTTCACCTTTTAGCGTTTTCTGTAAAGGTGAACATACACTTTAACTTCAGCTCTCCACCCCCTGCTTCTCAGAGCTAAGGGATCCTGTGTAAATTCGTCACTTTTAAGGGCTCTAGAGGAATGATTGCTGTAGATGATAGGATGAGAGGATTTGTTTCATCTCTGTATTACCTGAGGCACTTCACTTGGTATATAATAGGAAGGGTTTACTACCACTTTAAAAAAAAATTCTCTTTTTACAGCCCTGTAAGATGAATGTGCAAAATCACTTGATTCATCCATCTACTCTAAACATGGATGGAATAATCTGCAGTGTCATCTATTGTATTCTGACAACCAGCCCCTGTGGATGTCGGAATACCCAAAAAGGGCCTGCATCTGATTTAGATATCATCACTGTTCAGCCAAGGTTTTTTGCGGGCCAAATTAAAAATCCACATTTGTCAAGCCGAACGCACCTCATGTGGCCAGCCTAAAGAGCCCATAAATTAAATAACCTGGGCCAAAGCTACACATAACCCATGACGGACATGTGCATTTTAAATATGTTTGTCATCCTGCCATTCCAGGAATTAGAAGCGATCACATATAAAGAATGTTAATCTTTTTATTGAGATTGGATATTCAGGGTTACTTAGTAAGCTGAGAGGCAGAGCACGGTAATATTTAAAGTATAACTAAAGGCAAAACTTTTTTTTTTATTTTTTTTTTTTTTCAGATTTAGCTAGAGCAGTGAAGTTAGAACCACTGTTGGGCTTTATTGTGACCTGTGTCCTCGTTTGCGAGATTTGCTCTCTGTAATTGTCCTGATTGCTAACGTCCACTGAGAGAACTGTAAGGGGTAAATCCAACAATTTCATTTGTCACCAGAAGAGGAATGGAGTGTAAATCTGTCTTTGGGTTCATGCACTTTGATGCACAATATTGGGACATAGATTGTAAATGGCGCCAGTATTTTCTTTTTCATACATCATGGCACACAGAGTTAGGCTAATATTCATTACCTGCTGGGTTATACTTCATCTCCAGGTGAATGGACACTGGTAGACCAAAGGTCTTTTAAGACAGGAAGTGATCCCTATAAAACCCCTCCCATACAGGAAGTACTTAAGTTTTTTTTTTAACCAGTGTCTGCAGGATGGCATGGTTGTTTTAAGCTCTCTGAGCTCCAGGTCTCTAGTCCCACAAACGGTCCTTAAATGATTCAAGGGATTGACCGATCTGATCCATTTGACAGAGGCATATTTATATGCTTAGATAAATGTTACCCGAGCCTCACAAAGAAGACTCAAGATCCTTTAACATTTTGCCTGTAATGTGGCCTCCGGGCGCTGGACCCTGCGAAGTGGAATCCTGGACACCACAGCGCTAAGGCATTCCTGCAGGGTGCTGTACATGCCCAAGGGAATGGACCCTAAACGTGAAAAGGGTACCCAGTCCTTGAAGGTCCTCAAGTGACAGAAACCCGCCATGAAGGGTCAATATTTGGCTCTTGGTTTCTAAGCTGCCCTGCGCCTGGACGGGTAAGTGAAACCCCTTTTTTTATTATTATTATTATGGGGTATCCCAGTGATTGTAACAATCAGTCAAGCTAGCTAGAGGCTGGACACCTGTGTTTTGCTTGTGTCTGGCTGTTTTTTACCTGTATGATGGCGCATGACGGTGCGCCATTTCACCTAGGTTCGCCATGGCGCACGTGCGTTCGCAAGAGCGCCGTTGGGCTCAGCAGTTTTGGCGGCCATGGCGCACGCTGCTTTGTTACACAATCCGCCGTAGCCTTTATTAGACAAATCAGCAGTACTATACAAAGCGATATAGTGCATTCAGTGGTATACAAGTATGGATAGGCAAAACCACCTTCATCCGGCAGTCATATTTTAGCTCATATTCCAGCAGTGCAGGTGTCATAAATACCAGTTACATACGATCATTAGAGCAAGTCGGCATTAGTGAAACCTTGCATACATTATGTAGATATCTGACATTAATGTGGGCGGGGAGGGGGTGGGAGTGACGGGGGGGGTGTTGGAAGGGGGGATTATGGCGCGTAGGTAGAAGGGAGACATCATCATCAACTGGTATGGTCTCAGTCATAATTAGCGGGGGGGGGGGGGGGTCAAAGCTATCAGAGGCATCTATCCAGAAGGACCAGATTTTATCAAACTTCCCTGGACATTGTCTACTTTCGTAAGTCAGTTTTATACAGGGGGAGTACCAAGGTCACAGATCGCCTCCACGAGGCAAGAGTGGGGGGGGGGGGGTCTTCTAGCTTCCATTTCAGTAAGATTTCACGTCTAGCATAATATAATGAGATGGGAAGACACAATTTACAATACTTGTCCCCCCCCCTCTACATATTCAAAATGGCTTAGTAATGGAATCTGGGTCAACCTGTAGATTCGATCCGGTCACATCACTCAGTGTAGAGGCCACTGCTGTCCAGTAGGGTTGGAGTTTGGGACAGGACCAGACCATGTGCCAGAAGGTACCCACCTCTTGTTTGCATCTTTGACAGTTGGGGTCCCTTTTGAGGGTAAATGCGCACCAGCCTCTGTGGGGTGACTTAGACCCTGTGTAGGAACTTAAATTGTATAAACCTGTCTTTTGTGCTGATCATAGAGGGAATTTATGAGGTTAGACACTCCTCCCACTCCTCTTCACCCAGGGATGGTATATCCGCCCTCCATTTTTTCCATGATTTGGTGTCATATTCTACTGTGAGATATAAGGTTGAGAGAGGTCTCCCCATTGCACTGGAGATCAAGAGACGCTCAATGGAGTCCAATTCCAAAGTCAGGGGAGCAGGGAATTGGGCCATAAAGGCGTGCTTTAGCTGCCAGTATCTGAACTGAAGAGATCGGAAGTGCATATGTTCGTCTCCGTTCCTGGAAAGTAATAAGACTACCCTCCATGAACTATATGTTTTAAGGTAGTGACTCCCTTTTTTGCCCACAGAGAAGGGTCTGGGATGCTGTATAGGTGGGAGAGCATAGGATTGCCCCATAGGGGCATATGTGGTTGGGCCTGTCATAAATCTCCCTAGCCTCCTGCCAGACCCTCACTGTAGTTTGCATCAGTGTTGTCATAGATAGCTAGCCCTGAGTCCACGGAACGGTAGATTGCTCAGGGCTGCAAATGAGCCTATGATGGCCTCCTCCAGGATGACAGCTGGATTTTGTCTGGGGTGGGAGAACCACCATCGCACCGTGACCAGGACGGCCGTCCAGTAATAAAGCTGAAAGTTCGGGAGTGCCAGTCTCCCCATCCCCCCCCCCCCAATAATGGGAGGTATAATATCTGCTTGGCCACCCTGGGGGGCCTCCCAGCCCAGACAAAGGATATCGGCAGACTCTCCAGCCTCTTAAAGTGGGGTGCCCCTTAAAAAAATATTTTACAAATACTGCAGCTGCTGACTTTTAATAATCGGACACTTACCTGTCCCAGGGTTCAGCAATGCGGGGGGAACAAAGCCCCCCCCCCCCCCCCTCGTTCTCCGCTCGCGGCGCAGACATTCTTACTGTGGGCACCGGCTGTGGCTTCACAGCCGGGCACCCACTACGTGAGCGGCACCGTGCACCGCGATACGCCACACAGTCATCTGGGACCTGTCACGTGTCCCAGATGACTGACTGCGCCGAGGGGGAGTGATGTCACCAGCCCGGGCACTGAAGGAGGCAGATTACGAGGGACCCCCTAGCAACAGGCATTTAGAGGTGAGTTAAAAAAAAGAATTTCCAATTTTATTTATTTTATTTTTTTTCGGCCCCACTGCCCGCCCCCCCCGCACTTCCCCATTGAGTTGTGGCATGATCTAGCCATGTACAATTGTCCGTTTTAAAAGTCAAAGTATTAAAAAAAAAAAGCCTGTGTACCAGACATGCTGGTAGGTTCATTCATTGGCTTCTATCTAAGTTGGCCCCAGTGTGTACATGTGATAGTGGCCTTAGATTGTAAGTGTGTGTGTGTGTGTGTGTGTGTGTGTGTGTGTGTTATTCAGAAATTTAACCACTTCAGCCCCGGACCATTTGGCAGCCAAAGGACCAGAGGTCTTTTTTTCAATTTCGCACTGCACTACTTTAACTGGTAATTGCGCGGTCATGCAATTTTGTAACCAAACGAAATTTGCGTCCTTTTCTTCCCACAAATAGAGCTTTCTTTTGATGGTATTTGATTGCCTCTGTGATTTTTATTTTTTGCGATATAAACGGAAAAAAAAAAAAAAGAGCGAAAATTTTGAAAAAAAAAAGAGATTTTCTACTTTTTGTTATAAAAAAAAATCTAATAAACTCAATTTTAGTCAAACATTTGGGCCAAAATGTATTCAGCCACATGTCTTTAGTAAAAAAAATGCCAATAAGCGTATATTTATTGGTTTGCGCAAAAGTTATAGCGTCTACAAACTAGAGTACATTTTCTGGAATTTACACCGCTTTTAATTTATGACTGCTTATTTCATTTCTTGAGGTGCTAAAATGGCAGAGAAGTACAAAACCCCCCCAAATGACCCCATTTTGGAAAGTAGACACCCCAAGCTATTTGCTGAGAGGCATGTTGAGCCCATTGAATATTTTTTTTTTTAGTCCCAAGTGATTGAATAAAGACAAAAATAAAAAAGATTTTTTTTTTTTCAAAAAGTTGTCACTAAATGATATATTGCTCACACATGCCATAGTTATATGTGGAATTGCACCCCAAAATACATTTTGCTGCTTCTCCTGAGTATGGGGATACCACATGTGTGGGACTTTTTGGGAGCCTAGCCGCGTACGGGGCCCCGAAACCCAAGCACCGCCTTCAGGATTTCTAAGGGTGCAAATTTTTGATTTCACTCCTCACTACCTATCACCGTTTCGAAGGCCATAAAATGCCAAAATAGCACAAAACCCCCCCAAATGACCCCATTTTGGAAAGTAGACACCCCAAGCTATTTGTTGAGAGGCATGGTGAGTATTTTACAGCTCTCATTTGTTTTTGAAAATGAAGAAAGTAAAGAAAAAAAAATTTTTTTTTCAATTTTCAAAACTTTGTGACAAAAAGCGACATCTGCAAAATACTCACAATACCTCTCAGCAAATAGCTTGGGGTGTCTACTTTCCAAAATGGGGTCATTTTGGGGGGTTTTATGCCATCTGGGTATTCCATGGCCTCCGAAACTGTGATTGGCAGTGAGAAGTGAAATAAAAAAATTACACCCTTAGAAAGCCTGAAGGCGGTGATTGGTTTTTTGGGGTTCCGTACGCAGCTAGGCTCCCAAAAAGTCCCACACATGTGGTATCTCCGTACTCAGGAGAAGCAACAGAATGTATTTTGGGGTGTATTTCTACATATGCCCATGACATGTTTGAGCAATATATCATTTAGTGACAACTTTTTGTAAAAAAAAATATATATATTTTTTTTTTTTCATTATTCAATCTCTTGGGACAAAAAAAAAAAATATTTAATGGGCTCAACATTGCTCTCATCAAATAGCTTGGGGTGTCTACTTTCCAAAATGGGGTCATTTGGGGGGGGTTTGAACTGTCCTGGCATTTTATGCACAACATTTAGAAGCCTATGTCACACGTCACCCACTCTTCTAACCACTTGTAGACAAAGCCCTTTCTGACACTTTTTGTTTACATGAAAACATATTTTTTTTTTGCAAGAAAATTACGTTGAACCCCCAAACACTATATATAATGTTAAAGCAAAGGCCCTACAGATTAAAATGGTGGGTGTTGCATTTTTTTTTTCCACACAGTATTTGCGCAGCGATTTTTCAAACGCATTTTTTGTGGAAAAAATACACTTTTTTTTATTTTAATGCACTAAAACACACTATATTGCTCAAATTTTTGATGAAATAAAAAATATGATCTTAGGCCGAGTACATGGATACCAAACACGACATGCTTTAAAATTGCGCACAAACACGCAGTGGCGACAAACTACATACATTTTTAAAAGCCTTTAAAAGCCTTTACATGATACCACATTAGATTCACGGAGGAGGTCTACTGCTAAAATTACTGCCCTCGATCTGACCTTCGCGGTGATACCTCACATGCATGGTGCAATTGCTGTTTACATATGACGCCAGACCAACGCTTGTGTACGCCTTTGCGCAAGAGAAGGGGGGCAGGGGTGCTTTTTTTTTTTTTTTGTTTTTTTTTTTTTTAATTTATTTAGCTTTTTTATTTTATTTTTAAACTGTTCCTTCCATTTTTTTTCTTTGTTATGATTTTTATTGTTATCTCAGGGAATGTAAATATCCCCTATGATAGCAATAGGCAGTGACAGGTACTCTTTTTTTGAAAAAATTGGGGTCTATTAGACCCTAGATCTTTCCTCTGCCCTCAAAGCATCTGACCACACCAAGATTGGTGTGATAAAATGCTTTCCCAATTTCCCAATGGCGCGGTTTATATCCGGGAGGGGGGACATTCCCTCCCACTGCTTGTAAAAGCAGTCTAGAGGCTAATTACCCGCTAGAATTGCTTTTACATGAAAGCCGATCACTGGCTGAAAAGAATGATACCAAGATGATACCTAAACCTGCAGGCATCATTCTGGTATAACCATTCAAAGTCCAGCAACATACTGGACATATATTGTAATCTTTTTTTTTTCATGCAGCCTCTTGGCTGAACGAAAAAAAGAGATTGATTGGTGGGTATGCCCACCATTAGAATACCTCCCTTCATCCACCCACTTCTAATGATGGGCATACATGCACCATTTATATATGCCGATGCATGGGGGCATCCTCCCGCAAAAGTTATGCCGTGTACACACGGTCGGAATTTCGACCGTATGTACGTGGCATTAGGAGCCAATCGCTCCTCCCCCCCCCCCCTGCTGCCCCCATGCTCCTGACTGAAGCGACTGAATCAAAACGCTACCACAAAAAAAAACTGTTAGCGATCGCAGGGATCAGGCCTGACTCTGCGAACGCTGCAGTTATGTGTGCTTAGTGTTTTGTAAGTGACAGTGATCGATCGATACTGCACTTGGGTGGGCTGGGCTGGGCGGAGGGGGAAAACGCAGGTGCTAGCAGGTATCTGGGCTGATCCCGCTAACAATGCGGTTTTTTTTGGAACCCTAAACTGCTGGGACGCTAGTATAGATCTGATCAGATCAGATATTGATCTGTTCAGATACTGTGCCACTAAGGGAGGTGTATGCTTTGTGCGTGGGTGTTTGCGGTACTGGCACTAACCTGGGGCGACGCAGACCTTATTTGACCCTAAAACCTAATTGATATCACCCGCCGGGCGATCAGGGGGTTAAACCGTTATTGGGTAATAAATGGCGGGTGCCCTGACAGTATAAAAAAACAAGCTAACTAACCAGCGTCACCCGTAACAGTAATACAAAAAAAAAATGGTTACCTAGCGACACTAATGCAGCGATCAGAAAAACGATCGCTTAGTGACACTGGCAAAAGGGGGTGAAAGGGTTAACTAGGGGCAATCAGGGGTTAAACCTTTATTAGGTAATATATGGGGGGTACCTGACGCTATATAAAAACCTGACGGGGAACCTAAATAACGAAATAACTAACTGGCTAACCAGCGTCACCAGTGACAGTTATACAGTGATCACTGGTGAAAGGGTTAACTCTAGGGGCAATCAGGGGGTTAAAACCTTTATTTAGGTTGTAATATGGGGGTACCTGACCTATAAACCTATTTATGAACCTATATAAACATGGCGGTTACCTAAAAAAAAAAAATGGTTACCTAGCGACAGCAGTGACACTAATACAGCGATCAGAAAAACGATCGCTTAGTGACACTGGCAAAAGGGGGTGAAAGGGTTACCTGGGGGGCAATCAAGGGGTTAAACCTTTATTAGGGGGGGGTAACCTTGGACCTAAAACTAACTGCCCTGACAGTTATTACAGTAAGGTGACCAGATTTTTTAAATGAAACCGGGGGACATATTTTTTACTAGTAATGGCGGCAATTAGCGACTCTCTGCCCATCGCCGCTGCTGCCCGCCTTACAGCCTGTCAAATCTTACTCTCCGGGCCCCGGCTACTACTGGGTGGGGAGCGGAGGAAGATCACTCCGCCAGGGAAGGCAAGGAGATGGGCAGGTGGCTGGCCGGGACTTGAGCCAAGGCAGAAGAACATGTGAGCAGGAGCAGAACGGGCATGCACCCGAAACTTAAGAAATATTCTCTCCGCTTCGACCAGCACATGATCATCAGAAAGGGTCAACAGATAATGAAAAAAATCCCCCCCACCCCCTAAGCTAGTAGGAGCGGCAGAGAGGGGGGGTGTAATTCACATTTTTTTTCTTTTAATTCTGCACTGACTGTCTTTGAAATTGCCGCAGCCCCTGTTCAAATCCAATCCGGGGACAACACCGGGGACAGACTTGGTTCGGGGACAGTGTCCTCAATCCGGGGACTGTCCCCAGAAACCGGGGATGTCTGGTCACCCTAAAGTAGAGGTGTTGTCCTTGGCAATCTGAAAGCGAGGAGGCAGCATTGTTATAGAGCCGGCCCGTGTCAGAATGGAACATCTGTAGTAGTATTATGTCATTGCAGAGAGCCAGTGCGTCAGCAAATTTCTCTTAAGGAATATTGTGGCTGGAACATGATACATAAGGGTGGTGTGTGTAATAGTTTCCAGATCTGTGCAGAGGAGCTGAAAATAGACGTTTTCTCTCCCAGCCCATTTCCTGCTTTGTGTAGCCCAGACACCACAAGACCGACGTATAGAACCTGCAGAATGGTGCTTGTTACCCATTCTAACCTTATTTCTACTTTCCCTTTTGCATTGAACATTATGATTGGTTATTATAGGTAACAGACACTTTTTCTTCCAGTCTGTTTTGAAATCCATGCAACATCGGTTTTGTCATTAAAGAAAGAAGGCATTCTTGTTGCCCATAGCAACCAATCTGATTATTTCAATTTCAAAACCCAGCAGCAAATAAATGTAACGTGTTTGGTAGTCCTAGTTCTAGGTGATCCCAGTGGAAGTTCACAACCCCCACTTCCCTCTAAGCCTGCAACCTCCTAGGCACACGTCTCTAGTCCCAGGATGCTGTGGGTCAATTCACAAAGCTCAGTGGGGAGCGGCGCCAGGGATCCAAAGACTGTCAAAGAACCGGCCTGGGTGAGGACAGCACTGGATCCCTGGACAGCTGTCTTTTTTTCTTTTTTTTTTTTTTTTTAGATCTATCTATCTATCTATATATCTCATAAACATCTGGGGTTGTTTTAGCTTCAAGGGGATGTAAACCCCCAAAAAATTAAATGTAGAGACTAAGATTTCCTATCATTTGAGCCCAGTCTTGCCACACAGTTACTCCAGCTTTGAGCAATCATCTTTTATTAGTGGGAATGCTTTAGCAGTCCCACTATTGTTCGTTTTTATTTATTAATCATCTTTTTATTATTCCGTACGTTTTTTGGCTCTGCGTAACGTCTGCATACCTTCAGCTATTAAAGCCATTCAATTTTTAAAATGTTCAGCTCTTTCAGCTGATGGGACTTCTTCAACTTTTTTTTCTACCGTTTATACTTTTAAAAATATTTTAAGCTTTTTAACACTTTGTTTTTTTTTTTTTACATTGAAGTCAATGAGAGCATGCTTAAAATCCTTAAAATCTTCTTCCGTTACCAAAAGTTTCAGCTCCTTCATACTTTCACCTACAGACGCCAAACAAACTTTAAAATGTTCACAAAATATTCAGCTATCTGGCTCTATCTCTATCAGTTTGCTATCTTTTACAGTTTTTGTGGAAAAATCTGTTTTAAGTTTTTAGTGATCATTTCAGAAAATGTCATTAAATTAAGGCACCCAGGCTTTTGCTGTCTGTTTTTGTTTCCATGGTTACCAAAGCTTCTTATACAAAGTGATGGGCTGCAGCGGTTGGAGAAGCTAGTGAAAGGAGCTACCGGTGAATCGCTAAATAAGCCACCAAGAGGGACCAGCCACGGTTATCTGCATATGCTTATCAAACCTGCTGGGGTAACAGGAGCTAGTGAGTGGGGATCCTTGAGGGGTAGCACGAGAGTCACCTGATCTGCTGAGCACAAGTCACACCATGTACTGATTTATAATAAAGGAATTTGATGGGGGAAGTTTTTGATGGGGTCAGTTATCTGGCTATATCTTTTCAGTTTGATATCTTTTACAGTTTTTGTGAAAAAGCTGTTTAAGTTTAGTGATCACTTGGTGGAAGGCGGCCAGTGCCATTTTAAATTAGGGCAACCAGGCTTTTGTTGCCATGGTTACCAAAGCTTCTTATACAGTGATGGGCAGTGGGTGTACTGATTTCTAATAGAGGAATATGATGGGCCAGTTTTAATGGTGGCGATATGATGGGGGGCCAGTTTTTGATGGGGGGGGGGGGGGCAATATTATGGGGCCAGTTTTTGATGGGGGGCCAGTTTTTGATGGGGGGGCCATGCATTTTCTAGTTGATCAGTGAGAGGAATCTTGACAAACTCACAAAAACTTTGTCAAAACCTCCCCCTTTGCTGTGAGTGACAGGTGATTTACATATCTCATACACAGCCTGAGACAGGCACATCCTGTGTAAAAAGTTCACAATTCACATCCCCCTCCCGTCCAGCTCTCCCAGGTTTGGCTGCCTTTACTGTGTTTTGACTGGATGTTTCTCATCATGGGGTGTGATCCTCCTGTATTTTGCAGTGAACAGCCAGCAGAATATAGACAGACAAGTGATTTAGGGGACATGTATGTAGTCAGAGCTGGGCAGAGTAGAACATCCAGTGATCTGATGATTGTTATAGTGCAGTGTGTGTGTCTGAGGTCACCTGATCACAGTTGCAACATTCCTTTCCATCACCAGGATTTGTTATGTGGGGGAGGGGTGGATTTCTCACTCTTTATAATTACACCCAGTAAGGCTGAATGAGCTTAGGGCCAGTTCACACCAGTGCGCTGTGCGAGATCGCATGTGATTCGCACTGCAGTGCAAATCACATGCGATGTCCGTGCAGAGCGATTTCAGCCATACAGATGGTATGGCTGATATCGCACCGCATTTGGACCAAACTCGCACAGGACCCTTTTTTTGGTCCGCACCAGAATCGCATGGGTGTTTACACCTATGCGATCCGATTCATGTCCTGTCAGTTTGCAGTGCGATATGAAATGGGGGTGTCGTGAACATTGTATGACACTTCCCAGCAACAATGTTACCGACACCCCCATTTCAGCTCGCATATCACACTGCAAACTGACAGTTTGGACTTGAATCGGATTGCATAGGTGTGAACACCCAAGCGATCAGATTCTGGTGCGGACCAAAAAAGGGTCCTGTGTGTGTTTGGTCCGAATGTGATGCGATTTCAGCCATACAATCAGAGATGCGGACAGTGTCGGGTTATTTTTTTTATTTTACAATTAAATTTAAATTTTTTTTATTTATTTTTTACAATTTATTTTTGTACTATTATAACAATGATGGGAGGGTGGGGTTTTATTTTTTTTAAATATATCTTTTCACAGTGCTTTTGGAAAAGGGGGTGGTCGGGTCAGTGGGGCAGTTTTTTTTTTGTTTTTTGTTTTTTTTTACAATTTTGGAATGATTTTTTTTATCAGTCCTGTTGGGGGTTTTGGTGACATGTCAAGGGTCTAAACAGAGACCCCTGACATCTCCCATTTGAGACAGGACACAGATTCCCCAGTCCCTTTCTCTGCATTGAAATTGAATGGAGAGAAAACAGCGGCTCCTCTCCATTTATAAACTGAAGCAGAGTAACGCACAGGTTACTCTGCTCAGTTATCACAGGACACAGAGCAATCGGTATCGTAGCCCGTGACTGCGGGGGACGAGGGGGGGGGTGGAGGAGGAAGACACAGTGGGGGGGGGGGATGTTGTGAACACACGGAGAGGGACAAGGGGCAGAGGAGGACACTGATGACTGTGGGTGATGATCGGTGCGATGGGACAGCTATGAGCACCGATTTCCCCCCCCCCCCCCCCCCCCCCTGCATGGCTTTTCAGGTGAAAGCCGCAGGAGGGAGAGAAACAGATGATGAAATACCATGCAGGGGGTATTGGTGCTCACAGCTGTCCCATCGCACCGATTATCCCCCACTGTCACTGGACATTGTGTAGATGTGACAGGGGGCCGTGAGCGTGCTCTGCTTTTACCCAGAACGCGTTCTGCCTCTCCTGCACGCTCTGGCCAAGGGGAGTGTAGAGGTGGGCGGGGAGTCTGCTGACATCATGACTCCACCCACCAAGCACCGATAACAGCCCCGCCCACTGAATCTGCTGTGTTTTTGAGTGCTTCAAACTGCTAAACGGGACACATTTGACAGGTAGGGATACATGCAGGAGGCATGTATATCCTTATAGTTCAGCACTATGGCAGTACTTTATAATTGATGAGTGGGTTTACATCCACTTTAAGGGTAGAGACCATGCTTGCGGGATGGCTTGTGCTCCCAGGCCCGGGACCCCTCGTGGGGCTACCCTGGTCCAGAACCAGGAAACAGGACTGCGGCCGAACCCTGAACAAGTGACTTCAGCACCTTTTTAAGTACCCTTCCCCAGACTACCCAGCCGGGCCAGACGCACCCACTGATTGGCTCCGGGGAAGACTGATGCCTAAGATGTCCAACCAGGCCTGGTTCTAGGCCTGTCATGTGTACCTCGCTGCACCTATGACTAGACAGAACCCTAGTACAGCCCAGCCAAACTGATGCCAAAGTTAACCTGCACAATTAACCCTCAGAACCCCATTACTGTTCTGAGGGAAAAAACTAAATTTCGATGTATATCGCACACTTGTGAAAGTGTGACCGCTACACTGGTCTTGTCTCCGCCCCCCTCCTGTAGTTTTGCAGGCTGCCTGTAGTGGGTGGAGTTTGCTCTCTGTACAGGCTATGTACAGTATAGTGATGTCACACAGAGGTTTTTGCAAGGTAATAGCTGGGTTAGTAAAGGCATTTGGTGCACACAGTGAATTTTATATTCTTTGTAGCTATTGTGAAATTGTAATTAAATTGGCATTTTTGTACCCAAGGTTCAGATTTAAATCTTACAATACTTTATTCAAAACCTAAAAAAACATAATAGGGGAAAAAACCTTTTATAATGTCAATCCTGGAGCTTGATACTATTGGGTAATACAGGCAATCGCTTGGATAGTAAGTAAAACCCTTTTTTCCTGTCTTTTCACAGACCAACATATTCGGGGTCAGGATGCATACAGAGATTTGAAATATTGATTCTCCAAGTTCCAGCTGGAAAGAACATCAGGTAATAATTTTCTATACATTTACTGCCATCAAGGGGATAAAAATAAAATAAAAAACCCTACAAGAAATGTCCCCAGTCCTAGAAGTTACCAAGATTCCTGTGTAGTTGAAGTTTCTGCTATAGATATTTAGAAGGTATATTTGGAGAGTGGGAGTTGCTTCTTGTAATACACTGTAGAGGTCCTAGCACAGCACCTCAAAGTTAAAACAAGGGCAGTACTTGGATAGTAAAACATTTTATTTGCCAGTAAATACCTTATACAGCCCACTTCCTGTTCCTTGTCTGGTAAAAATCCTAGGCTTATGACATCATGCACAGCCCTCTAACTCCTCATGAGTTTGCCAGGAAGGGAGGGGGTGAGAGCTGCAGAGCTGGAGGTGTGTGTCTGCGTAAATCCAGGAAGTGAACAGGCAGCAGCTTCAGCTGCCCACAGTTAAAATGGATGCAGCCAGACTTGGTGGAGGAAGATTGCTGCAGCATATTTGGCAAGTACAGAATCACAGTATATATAAAATAATATGCAAAGTGATTGGAGGGAAGCTACAGAATGGCAAAGATGGTTTTTATTACAAATTATGTGAGCAGACTGCAGTTCCCCCTAAGTCAATCTCCATGCATTTTCCCAGATGTTTTTGGGCTGTGTCCTCCACCCTGTGTTTATGTATAAATAAGGAGATGGCTCTGCTTGGTGTGTCTGTGGCCTGCATGGGATGGTATCGAGAAGCCAAGCCTAAAAATGTAACCGCCAGCAACATCGAGAGCGCACTTTAAAGGCTGCCTGAATCAGGATTCCACCCTTTATGGACTCTTCTTTGGGAAAGTATGCACCGGGCAGCCATCTAGTTGGGTATGAACTATTATTGCACTGTTGGATTGTATTACTGAGCTCTCCAGTAAAGCCTGGTCAACTGTTTAAGGGCTAGTTTACACTTGCTTCAAAACATGGCTTTGGACAGGCTTTGTTAAAGCTCTCTGAATGCCAGTCAAAGACCCTGTCGCTAAATAAAATGGTTAGCTTACAGTCCTGTATACACCTGCTTTTGCTTCGGGCTTTGGTGGGACTTCAAGAGACCTTTGCCATAGACTTCTATGGAGGCTTTGAAGACTCTTTTTTTTAACGCATTGCTAAAGCTACATGGGGTATAATTTTTGAAGCAAAGCAAAAGCAAGGTGTAAACAGGACTGTAAGCTAACCATTTTATTTAGTGACAGCATTCAGAGAGCTTTAACAAAGCCGGTCCGAAGCCTTGTTTTGAAGCAAGTGTAAACTAGCCATTAATGTGTGTTGAAGCCGAGGCAAGTGTAAATGAGCCCTAAAAGAGGTATGGTGTGGCGGGGCGTGGCAGTCTCAGCGGCTCGCTGGGACTGCCATCAGTCCAGGCAGTTGGCGGATCCAGTCTTCCTAAGTTGCGATGACGCGATGCTTGGACTGATTCCAGTGACGTCAGCGGAGAGTGGACATCGGACCGCTCTCTGCTGAAAACGGGTCTCAGGAGTGGAAAATGAATTGCACTCCTGTGACCATAGGAGAAGCCCAGCCTAAAAAGCTCAGGCTGGACTTATCCTTTTTTTTTAATGCCTGGTCTGAAGTCATTCAAAGGGGTGCATAAAGGTACATGACGTATCAAAAAGAACAGGGCCTGTAAAGCTAATACGGAGTGAGGATGAAGGAATAGAAGGCCACCATGAAGAGTTAACTCAGCAGGGAAGTGTTTAGTTGCTATGGGTAACCATGAACTGGTGGCAATGTATTAGTAGCCATACATGAAAAGTGACAGGTCTTTCTGTAGTGTGGGGGGGGGTTGATGATGCTCTGGATCCCTCTCCTGCAGTCGGTTCCCCAAAGTATCCGGGACTGAACCTGCGCAGTATGGAGACCTCATGGACCAAACCGCATGGTACAGGAGAGTTGAAGGAGCTAATTAAACATGTGGGGGACCACATTCTGCAACTGGGAGGGAGGTGGCAAACCTTTACCATTACACATGAGCATAAAATACAAGAGGATTAAGAGGGCCCTGCTTAGAAGGAGCTTACAATCTAATAGGGTCTATCACATAAACAACACTTACGTTTTTGGTTGTAACATGACAATGTGGAAAATTTCAAGGAGTATAAATATTTTTTCCAAGACGCTCTCCTGAGGTTTTATATTTAGCTGTATATTTCTTGCTACTACCATAACCTTCCACCAAAGAACAACCCAAAATTAATTCTGCTCCTGACGATCACAGCAATACCACATGTGTACAGCCCAGAAATTTTGCTATTTATTTTTATTTATTTTTTTATCCTACCTAAAACACACTGATACTAATTAAACAAATCCTTCCCAAAACAATACTGACCTTTGACCCTGACCTTGACCCTAAACACTAACCCTGGCACCTAGTGACTGGTCACTATGATAGCTGCGATAGCCTCTCATTGGCTATCGGGTGACCTGGAATCAGGAGTTCTAGGTCCCAATTGTTAGTACGGCTCTCGGTGAGACCCTGGTCTCTGTGCTGGAAGCGTGATGTGTGGTGCACTCCCAGCAAAAGCCTTACGGAAAAAAGCACAGTCCAGTGGCGCCAAGGGGTTAAGATCTGTCAGTATCTGCAGGTGAAAAGCCTGGCCGCGTTCTCTGTGGTCTACCATCAGCCTCATGTTACATTGTGTGATCAGGAACACTTGTGAGGCTGTACACTCGCTGAGCTCTGTATCTACACAAGGGTCCTATTTACAGCTTCCCATCAATAACTGTATCAGTATTCAGTCTGATGAATACTGTGGGACCAACCCACATGAGTATCCTTACAAGGGATGCTGAGGTCACAGTGCATCGTTTTTGTGCCAATTCTCTTAAGTATCAGATTCCAATCAATATAAATGTGGAAATGTAATACAGTGCTTTGTTATCCCTGCAGATCATTGCTACAACTCCGTAACTGCAGGACTTGCAGAAGCTCCCTCTTGTTAACCCCTCCTTTACCAGAGCGAATGGAGAGCAATGGGTGGGGAATTCTGCAGGTCTCAGATAAGAGTTATGGGCTCATTATGCTGATAACAAGTGTACTGTTTGTGACGGAGAGGATAGAAGGGAGTCCCAGGGCTGTGTGTTCTTCTAGGTGGCTGTGCGAATATGATCCAGGGTGTGTGGTAATGGTGGCTACATGGAATGACCGGCAAAAGCTTGACAGAAATCAACAACTTTATTTAATGTTTTCTTGTTGTTTCAGGTTAGTTTGCTGCCATGATTCCTGTGGCCGAGTTCAAGCAGTTTACGGAGCAACAGCCGGCCTTTAAGGTCCTGAAGCCCTGGTGGGATGTCCTGGCTGAATATATAACCGTTGCGATGCTGATGATTGGTGTTTTTGGATGCACTTTGCAGGTAGGTTTATTCTTATGAATATTAAAGAGGGCTTCATGTAAAACAAAACTAAAAGTAGTCAGGTTTCTTCTGCCTTTTTTGGCCGGTACAAGCAAACTAATGAGGTGGACCACACCAAAATTTAATTTTATAACCTTATGAGACCCTATAAGCTTGCAGAGTGCTGTGAAGGTGCAGTTGAGGCCTACCTAGGTCAGCATCTTTAAACCTGTGGCCCCAAAACCTAATCTGCGATCTGTTTTGTAGTTCATGTGCTGAGCATTTCTAGATTTTAAAGAGTGGCTCCACTTTTTCTGAGAGGGAAAAAAAAAAAAAAAAAACCCTCTGAGTGATCAATTATACATTACAGGGATTTTTAACAAACTTTGTTAGATTACTTGGCTTCTTGTATGTCTCGGTGGCTCCAGGGGCCTTAATGCCTGGGAGTTTTGGTTATTCCTGCCTTTCCTTTGTGTTCCAGCTCCTGTTATTAAAATTCTTCATAGTATAAAATAACTCCATCAGGGAGAGTGAAACCCTGTATAATGGGAAACAAACCAAGCGCCAATCCCCCCTGGTCGGTCAACCCCCCCCCCCCCCCCCCCCCCCCCCCCCCCCCCCCGTTGCTTGGTAAACCAAACACTACCACTGCGTCCACCCAGGGCCGCTGATAAGGGGGGACCACCATCCCTTTTGTACCGGGCCCGGGTCTGCCATCCCAGAAGGGGGGGGGGCCCAGAGGTAGAGTGGGCTGAGACTCCCAAATCGATCAAATGAATCCCCCCCACTATGCAGCTATTTAGAAAACAAACGTCTTCGGCCCCCTGTGTTGAGTGGGGGCTGGGGAGCAGTAAGCGGACCATTTCTTCACTTTTGGGTTTAGGTGGATTAATTAGTCACAGCGCGGTACACAGTTGAAGCCCCAGCCTCTTCAATATGAATACACCATGGCTGGCGACGCTGCGGCAGATTAATCCACCTAAACCCGAAAGTGAAGAAATAGTCCGCTTGCTGTCCCCTGGCCCCCACTCAACACAGGGGGCCCGGAGACATTTGGTTTCTAAATGGCTGCACAGATGCACACATGAAAAGCCTGCACTCCTGCTCGGTGTCTGTAAAAGGAAGCACCCAGGGAGAGCTCCATGTGACAAGATCTGAAACCCCAAATGATAAATCGCAGCTAACTTTTTTTGATAGAGGCTGGAGGTAAAAAGAGTATGTGCGAAGGTGTCTAATCTGAGTGCTAGGGAGATGGTGAGACCGGAATGAGAAGGGGATTGATAGAGTGAAAAAGAGAGAAGGGGGGGTTATTAGAAAAAAAAAAGGAAAAGACCACAGAGAAAAGATCCAGCAAACCATCAAAGAGCTGTCACCATGAGATCCAAAGGTCAGGCTAGGAAACTGGCCACAAGTAGGTGCAATGTGCTATGGCTTTTCACCCTCCGCCATCTTGTAGAGGGCTCTGATCTGTAGGACTGTGGGTTGCCCATCCAGGCACAGTGGCAGGGACCTGCATTCCCTTGGATTGGTGGCTCCATGCAGGGACTACAGGGAGATGATGCCCTGATCTGGGGGCACCCGGTACACACCACAGCTGCTCTTATTGGGCGGCTGTGGCTGTGCGAGCATCGCTCGCATTATGCAAAGTGTCAGCAAGGGGAGAAATCCCCCGCAAGAGCTGATGGGGATGATCTCCCTCTCAGGAGAGCCTGTGTTATTCCAGTTGCAGCCCGAGCAAGATGCAAGGCCACGGGGCACCCGCTACAAATATATATAAATTTTAAATTATATATATACATATATATATAATTTTTATTTTTTTTTTTAATTGGGGGAGCACAGTATAATGTTGGGGGCGGATCATGGCCCCCCTCTGCCCCCCCCCCCCCCAGTGATGCCTCTGCCACCCACTCTACCTCCAGCCCCCCCCCCCCTGTTCTCTTCAGCCTTAGTTGTCCAGCTCGGTGGTGTCCAGGAGGAAGGGAGAGGACTAAATTAACCAGCGGTGCTCAGCTGGTCCTGGGCCCCCAGCTCCAGGAGGAACCACCCACAGGAGAAGCACTGCACCTAGGCCCCAGGTAGAAGCTGCACAGACCAGGTACAGATGGGGGAGGGGGGGCGACTAACAATGCTGCATTTGAACTCTTGGGTAATACCAAGCATGTTTTAAGAGACACATCTGAGGGGCACTGCTGTATATTAGGCTACACTAGTGTTGCCTTCTAAACAGTGAACCACAGTGGATCCGTTTTCAGGGGGTGGCCATTCAGTGGAGTGGGATGTATTTGGCCACTGAACATGATGGGGTGGGGGGATTTTTGTATAACCCCCTTTTTGCTGCCTTTGCCATTATCCGCTCCTAACCACTGCATTCGGTACATTACATATTCCAGACCCCTGCATGCCATGCATTACCCACCCCTGACTCCTGCAAACTGTACGGTACATACTCCTGAAACTACACTCTGTAAGTTGCATAGTCCTGACCCCTGCACTCTGTACAATACATATTCTTGACACCTGCATTTTGTAAATTCTATACATACACCTCATACCTGCCCTCCCACTGTTAGTGCAGTTTTGCCACATCCTTATTTCTCCACAGTGCACTCTATCTCCCTTTTCTCTGCTTGCTGCCTGCGGGCTAGGGGGAGCGGTGGTCGGGCTCAGGCCCCAGGCCCTGTCGGGTAGACTGTAAGGCCCATCGTGATTTCTAACAGCAGCCCTGTGTCTGCCCACTAGCCCCTCACTTTACCCCACCTAGGTCACGGGCAGCTTTGGCTCCCCCCCCCCCCCCCCCGCATCTCCTCTGCGTCTTCCCCCTGCGTCTCTTCCTCCACGGCTTCCTCTTCCTCCTCCTCCACGGCTTCCTCCTCGGTGGCCAACACGGCCGCTTCTCCTCTCGGCCAATTGGGTCTTAAGACTCGCTTCCTGATTGGCTCTGAGGAGAAGCAGGAAGACAATGCCAAATAATCGCTATTGTCACACAACTGGGTGAGCCCACCCTTTTTTGAAGCCAATTAGAGTCTTGGGCTCTAATCATGTGCTTCAAAAAAAAAAAAAAAAAAGCCAATTGAAATCCATGCACCTGGCACCCTGCATGTAGATTAGGGACCAGGCGCATGGATTAAGGAGACGGTGCCCCTAATAGAGCAGCCGCCACTGATAAGTATAGGAAACAGTCACATGAAATAGTACTTTATGGTGGATCCTTTAATAACTGGAAAGATGCAAGCTGGTTCTTCTAATCTTTAAACGTATGCCGTGCATGCCAACACGCTTACATGTAATGGAAGATGTGTATACTAAACATAATTTCCGCTCATTATTATGGATGGTAAGTGAGCAGAAATCCCATTAAATGGTCTCCTTACTCCTGGATAAATTGGATCAGGTTCCTCCTTTCCAGTAAACTGTAATTTAGCATTGCTTTCATATACATTCGTGCTGATGTTCTATTATCTCTAGTACAGAGCTCCATGTCTCTGTTAATCTGTCTTAATGTATATCAATATAGGGAGCTTAAAGGATTTTGGAGCAATGTTATTTCTTCCTATACATCCATATTCATGTAGACCTGTCTGTGAACAAACCATTAAGCTGTTAGTTGGCCATAGATGGACTGTTCATGGTGTTTATTTTGTTTCTGTTCCTAGACACTGAAGCTCAAAAAACGCTAATAGCCTAAAGTAGTGTGCAGTTCCTCTTTAACCACTTTCAGACCGGACCAATTTGCCCCTTTGGACCAGGACCAGGCCCCTTTTTTGCGATTCGGCACTGCGTCACTTTAAACTGACAATTGCGCGGTCCTGCGACGTGGCTTCCAAACAAAATTGACGTCCTTTTTTTTTTCCCCCACAAATAGAGCTTTCTTTTGGTGGTATTTGATCGCCCCTGACGTTTTTTATTTTTTGCTATAATAAATATCCCCCAAAAATATATAAAAAAAATTTTTTTTCCCTCAGTTTAGGCCGATACGTATTCTTCTACATATTTTTGATTAAAAAAAAATCGCAATAAGTGATTATTGATTGGTTTGCGCAGAAGTTATAGCGTTTACAAGATAGGGGATAGTTTTATAGCATTTTTATTATTTTTTTTTTTTTTATTAGTAATGGTGGCGATCAGCGATTTTTATTGTGACTGCGACATTATGGCGGACACATCGGACATTTTTGACACATTTTTGGGACCATTGTCATTTATACAGCAATCAATGCTATTTAAATGCATTGATTCATGTATAAATGACACTGGCAGTGAAGGGGGTGGCAGTGTAGGGGTTAAGTATGCCTAGGGGTGTGTTTCTTACTGTGGGGGGGCGTGGCTGTCAGCTAGTGAATGCTGATCTCTGCTCCAATCACAGGGAGCAGAGATCGGCGTCACTAGTTGCTAGGCAGAACGGGGAGATGCTGTCTATTTCCGCATCTCCCCGTTCTGCCTTCCCGTGAGACGGTCGCGGGTGTCCCCGCGGCGATAGTCCACGGGACCCGCGGCCGGCCTCACGGGTCCCGACCGGCGCGGGAGCGTGCCCCTCCCGATGGCACGAACGGCATTAAGGAGGGACTTATATATACGCCCTCCTGCCTGTCCGTGCCATTCTGCCGACGTATATCGTCGTGCACCGGTCGTGAACCGGTTAAAGCTCAATGCACACTAATGTGTTTTTTTGTTTTGTATTTTTTTTTTTTTTTAAGCTAAAAAAACACTGTAAAAAACGCTGGATAAATAACGCTGGTATTAGCTTTTTGTAGTAGCATTTTAGCAGCGTTTAAGAACGTTTGAGTGACGTAGTACAGAGAGAGATCACTGTTCCTAAAGTCAGTCCCATCCCCCCCAGTTAGAAACGCCTCCCAGGGAACACATTTAACCCCTTGATCACCACTAGTATTAACCTCTTCCCTACCAGTGTCATTTATACAGTAATTGGTTCATTTTTATAGCACTGATCGCTGTATAAATGTCACTGGTCCCAAAAAAAGTGTCAAGTGTCAGATCTGTCTGCCGCAATGTCAGTCCTGCTAAAAATTGCTGATCACCGCCATTATTAGTAAAAAAAAATAATAAAAATACCATAAATCTATCCCCTCATCTTGTTAGACGCTATAACTTTTGTGCAAACCAATCAATATACGCTTATTGCATTTTTGTATTAATATGTAGAAGAATACATATTGGCCTAAACTGATGAAGACTTTTTGTGTGTGTTTGTTTTTTATAAATTTTTTTGTTTTTTTATATATTTATTTATTCTAGCAAAAAGTAAAAAATATATATATTCAAAATCAATCAAAATTGTCGCTCTTTTTTTTGTTTATAGCACAAAAAATAAAAACCGCAGAGGTGATCAAATACCACCAAAAGAAAGCTCTATTTGTGAGAAATTTGTTTGGGTACAGCGGCGCATGACCGTGTAATTGTCAGTTAAAGCGGCACAGTGCCATATCGCATAAAATTGCCTGGTCATTAAGGGGGAAAATCCATTCCATTCCTTAAGTTTAAAAAAAAAAAAAAAAAAAATCTGCCTTTATATCTTATTGCATTCTATGTATTAAGATAAAAAGCTTTGTGTGTGCAGCAGCCACCCTCCAGCACCCCCTAATACTTACCTGACCCCATCTCGGTCCAGTGATGTCCACAAATCCCTTGGCTGTCTGGGACTCTCCCTCCTGATTGGCTGAGGCACAGCAGCAGTGCCATTGGCTCCCACTGTTGTCAATCAAAGTCAGCCAATCAGGAGAGAGAGGGGCGGGGCCAAACAGCAGCTCCATGTCTGAATGGGCACACGGAGCTGCAGCTCGGCTCGGGTGCTCCCATAGCAAGCTGCTTGATGTGGGGGGTACTCAAAGGGAGGGAGGGGCCAGGAGCAGCGAATAGGCACCCGAAAAGAGGAGGATCTGGGTGGCTCAGCGCAAAACCAACTACACAGAGCAGGTAAGTATAACAAGTTTGTTTAAAAAAAATAAAAATAAAATTTACAATCACTTAAAAAAAAAAAAACACTGGTGTGCATGGAGCCTAAATGCTCTGAAGCACTACTAAAATGCTACTATAAAAAGCTGTTACGAGCGTTTTTTTTATTTTTTATTTTTTTATCCAGCATTTTTTCCAGCGGTTTTTTTTTTTTTTTTTTTTTTTTTTTTTTAGCTTAAAAAAACCCTGGTGTGCATGGAGCCTCAAAAGTATTTTCAGTCTTGAGGCACCCCAGTCTAAAGCTCCATACACACGGTCGGATTTTCCGATGGATTCTGTCCTATCGGACAATGTTGTCGGAAATTCCGACCGCGTGTAGGCACCATCGGACATTTTCCATCGGATTGTCCGACGGACAAAGTTGTATCTCCTGCTCTAAAGATTTTCCGACAACAAAGTCCGATCACACCAATTCCGATCGTGTGTAGCGAATTGCGACGGACAAAGTGCCACGCATGCTCAGATCACATTACAAGACCAAAGCTATTGGCTACTAGCCTCTACGTAGTCCCGTCGTAGGCAACAAACGTCACCACGTTCAGAATGATCGGATTTTCCGACAACTTTGTCCGACCGTGTGTATGCAACACCAGTGTCGGACTAAATCCGTCGGACAAAATCCGATGGATTTTGTGGTCGGATTTTCCGACCGTGTGTATGGGGCATAAGGAGTCAGGTTTGGGGGGGGGGGTAAAACCACACGGTTTAACCATACTTTTACCACTCCCCCCAAGTGCTCACCCTTAAACTGTAGGGCTGAGGTTGTACACATGCCACAGCAGAGTTATACCCCTTCAGATGAATGAGCCCCTGCTAAAACACTGTTTTGTACGTGGTTGTGGCATTGTGGTGTAGCATTTAGGGAGGTAAAACGGACAGGAGGCAACGCATTGCCCCTTCACCAGCTGTCAAATGCGTCCAGCACTCGCAAGGTGAAATGTTCGTTTACACAGTACTGATGGTAGAGGAATGAGCAGGAGGTCAAGAAGCCTATGGCACCCCTGATGAACTCAAACGGCACCCTGGTTGAGAGAGGCTGAAATCTTATTTAATGGAATTAAATAGAGCCTAGATTAGTCCAGAAAATATGAAATTCTAGCACTATAGAAAATGGGCCCCCTAATTCAACAATAACTCTTGCCGACCATATAACCTAGATATAGGGCGACAAGACTGTTCTGCTGCACCAGATCATGTACCCAGTACATAGTTACATAGGTTGAAAAAAGACACAAGTCCATCCAGTTCAACCACAAATATAAAAAAAAAAATAATATATATATATATATATATATATATATATATATATATATATATATATATATATATATATATATATATATATATATATATATATATATATATATATATATATATATATATATATATATCTATATCATACAATCCCATATACCCCATTCTATAGGAAGGCAAAAAAAAAAAACAGCAGAGCATTCTCCAATTTGCTAAAGCAGGGGAAAAAAAAATCCTTCCTGATCCCCCGAGAGGCACTCGGATTTTCCCTGGATCAACTTTACCTATAAATGTCAGTACCCAGTTATATTATGTACATTTAGGAAAGTATCCAGGCCTTTCTTAAAGCAATCTACTGAGCTGGCTAGAACCACCTCTGCAGGGAGTCTATTCCACATTTTCACAGCTCTTACTGTGAAGAAACCTTTCCTTATTTGGAGATGAAATCTCTTCTCCTCTAGACGTAAACCGGAACTTCTGGGTAGGGGGCGCGTGCTGCCGACGACCCGGCCTTGCTGTGATTAAACAGCAGATTGCCACCGGCCACTGCCGATCGTCCAGAATCTACACAGGACTAAGCCCTGCCTATGTAAATGAGGCAGAATTCTGTCCTGTCAGCGGGGAAGTAATGAGTTTTCTTTCCCCACAAAGCCAGGGGTAAAATTCTTTACTTGCCTTGGTGAAAGCGCCAAACTGTGTTTATACAAATACTGGCTAGGCACACAGTTAACCCTTTGATCGCCCTAGATCTTTAACCTCTTCCCAGCCCGTGTCAGTACAGTGATGGAGCATATGTATTTGTGTCACTGGTTCCCAAAAAGGGTCAATGTCCGTCTCAATATCGAAGGCCCGCTACAAGTCCCTGATCGCCACCATTACTAGCAAAAATAATTAAATAATTCCAGTATATATTCCATAGTTTGTAGACGCTATACCTTTTATGCAAACTAATCAATATACGCTTAATGGGGTTTTTTTATTTACCAAAAACATGTAGCAGAATACATATTGGCATACATTTTTATAAACCCCTTTGATTTTTTTATTTTTTAAATTGTCTGTTTTTATTTATTTTTTGTTTATAGCATAAAAAAAAAAGCAGTGGTGATCAAATACCACCAAAAGAAAGCTCTTTGTGAGAAAAAAAAAGGACATAAATTTTATTTGGGCACAGTGTCACATGACCGTGCAATTGTCAGGTAAAGGAATGCAGTGGCCTGGTCATGAAGGAGGGTTAAATCTTCCAGAGGTCAAGTGGTTAAATTACTAAAATTCTTCAAGTAATATCTGGCACTTTTTTGGTGATATACTGGATTAAATGCATTTTTTTTCCTTTTATTTTTTTTTCATTTATTTTTTTTTATTTTTTATTTGTCCGTTTTTAAACAATTTGTTTTGTCTCTCAACAGATCACACAGGACAAAATCATTTGTCTTCCCAATCATACCTCAGCTGACAAGGTTTCTCAAATATATTGTCAACAGTTCACCCAGAATGTGGAAGCCACAAATGCAAGTGAAGATGATGTGCCTGCATTCACTCCGACCCCAATTGCTACATCTTCACCTCCACGTGAGATGAGTGGACTACGGAACAACTTGGACCTTCAACAATATAGCTTCATCAACCAAATGTGCTATGAGACAGCCTTGCATTGGTATGCAAAATACTTTCCATATCTTGTAGTGATCCATACCCTTATCTTTATTATCTTTGGCAATTTCTGGTTCAAGTTTCCTGGTACAAGCTCCAAAATAGAGCATTTCATCTCCATCTTAGGCAAGTGTTTTGATTCCCCATGGACAACTCGAGCTCTTTCTGAGGTTTCTGGAGAAACTAACCAGGAGAAGACCATGGACAGGGAGCTTTCAAAGCCTATCTTTGAGGAGACTAGCCCTGCAACTGCTGAACTTCCAGTTCCAGAAAAGCTAGTGGCACAGACACCTTCAGCTAGTGTTTTAGACAAAAAGGAAGGCGAGCAAGCTAAAGCTCTTTTTGAGAGAGTTAAAAAGTTTCGACATCATGTAGAAGAAGGAGATCTTCTTTATTCCATGTACATGCGGCAGACAATACTGAAAACTTGCAAATTTGTCCTCATCACAATCTATAATGCTGTGTTGGTAGGAAAAATACACTTTATTGTTCCCTGTAGTGTACACACTGAAGATATGACTGGATACAACAGCTTTTGCTGCAACCACACCAAAGCTCACCTCTTCTCTAAACTGGCTATCTCATATTTGTGTTTCTTGGGGGTCTATGGATTGACTTGTCTTTATACACTGTATTGGCTCTTTCGTCGTCCGCTGAAGGAATACTCCTTCCGATCTGTGCGGGAGGAAACTGGGATTGGAGATATCCCTGATGTCAAAAACGACTTTGCATTTGTGCTCCACTTGGTGGATCAATATGATTCTCTTTACTCAAAGAGGTTTGCTGTCTTTTTATCGGAGGTCAGTGAAAGTCGTTTGAGGCAGCTTAATCTTAACCATGAGTGGCCAGCTGATAAACTTAGACAGAAACTTCAGCATACACCGGAAGGCCGCCTCGAGCTACATCTCTTTAAGCTTCCAGGCTTGCCAGATACTGTATTTGAGGTGACAGAAACAGAATCTCTAAAACTGGAAATGCTGACTGAAGCTTTGATCCCTCCACTGGTGTCAAAGTTGGTCAGATTGGAAGAATTGTCCTTGTTCAACTGTCCAGCCAAAGTGCAACACGGCTCCATGGCTTACCTCCGAGATCACCTCAAAGTCCTTCAGATAAAGTTTGATGATGTTAAAGAAATTCCCCTTTGGGTGTTTAGCCTTCGTGCCCTTGAGGACCTTCACTTGATTGGATACTTGTCTCAAGACCTCTCAAAAACGGCTACACTGGAAAGCTTGCGGGAGCTAAAGGGCCTCAAAGTTCTTACTCTGAAGAGCAATCTTTCTAAAGTCCCCCAGACTGTTACAGATGTGGCTAGCCACTTACAGAAACTTAGTATCCAAAATGATGGGACAAAGCTTGTCACGCTTAATGCTTTAAAAAGGCTTTCTTTGTTGAAAGAATTGGAGTTGATTCGATGTGATTTAGAACGCATTCCTCATGCAGTCTTCAGCCTTACCAGTTTGCAGTTGCTGGACCTAAAGGAGAATAACTTGCACACCATAGAGGAGATCATAAGTTTGCAGCACTGTCGAAAACTAAGTGTTCTTCGACTTTGGCACAATCAAATTGCTTACATCCCTGACCACATCCGTAAACTGAAGATACTAGAAGAATTGTGCTTAAATCGTAACAAGATTCTTGTTTTGCCATCTCCGCTCTTCCTTTGTACCAAACTCCGCCACCTTGACCTCTCCCACAATGAGATCCGTGAGTTGCCACCAGAAGTCGGAGTCTTACAGATGTTGCAGTTTTTGGCTTTGACTAAAAACTTTTTAGAAGATCTCCCCAATGAGCTTTTCTTCTGCCAAAGGCTTAAGACTTTGAAGTTGGGACAGAATAAGTTGACAAGTTTATCCCCAAAAATTGGGTCTCTTGTGTCCTTAGTGAAGCTTGAATTAAAAGGGAACATGATTGATGTTTTGCCTCAGGAACTTGGAGATTGTGTTGCTCTTAAGAAATCAGGTCTTGTTGTTGATCATTCGTTACTCGACACTTTACCACTTAATGTGAGGGAGAGACTAAGTGAAGAATGATGAGGGATAACATTTAGGCATGATAAAATATTACAGGAAATTGGCTAACAACCAGGAACAAAATAGATAAGTCAAGAAGATAGTTCTGTTGGATGAAATCAAAATTGAAAGAAGTTATCGTATGAACACTCCACAAGTGGTAAAGGACTCTTAGAGTTGGAAGGCTTTGTCATCCACTTCTACTTTTCTGTCTTATATGTAGCTGTAATGCATAATTGTACCTCAACAATGGCTTTACTACAATTCCAACTTTGAAACAAAAGCCATAAGGCTCATGATAACCAAAGCATATCTATTGGCAGTTATTTTTGGATATTGTAAGAAAGGGTAAAACCCCAAACCATTTTATATTGGGTTTCTGTGTCTCATTGGGGAATTTTCTCTTCACTTTCTGTATCATAGACAGAAGACGAGATCTGTCCAAGCGAAGGAAATTCCCTCATGGGGTTTTCCCCTTTTTACTTTCTGGTCCAGTAACCACCAGTAACTTTAGTCCTGGGGATAATAGTCACCACTACAAATAGGGTGAATCTCCTCAGTGATGTCACGGACAACAATAAAAACTTGTCAAGACCTCTAATCCTTCCTTACTCTATCCAAAACAATTTGGCTTTAGATGCACAAAGTTAAGCCCACCCAAAAGTGACACTTCTGTTACAAGCGCATTCTGTTAGTCACCCACTTGATGCTTTTATTTCTTGAGGTTGATGTTCTTTTTAGATCTGTTCCCGCCCACCTTTTTAAAATGCTCCCACAACTCTTCTTGCATTATAGAAGCAAATATAAAATTCCTAAGAGAATTGGGGCCATCTCCGTATATATAATTATTTTTTTGTTTAATAATGGAGGAGTAGGTATATGCAAAGGTGGATACAAACAGTGTAACAAACTATAGAGTGGAAATTCAGTAGGTAGAGCTTACAAGAAGTACTGTATATAAAAAAGGCCAATGGGTGACATCGCCCTCCCTAGATTCCTGTAGTTTAAAATCATCTTTTTGGGTGGACTGTCCCTTCTAGGTTATCCTTGTTTAATCACAAACTGGTGTTTATTCAAACAGTAGCTTTAAGTATGTGCCCATGAATGTTGGCATTTCTCCCTGTCCTTAATGATTCTGACACAAAATCTTGAGTGCACAGCCACATATGCAGAGAACAATAGTTCATCATTTAGGAGTGGATCTCCTGTCTTCACTGCCACGGGGCCTAATGGAAAGCTCTGGTGTTTGTTCTGTCTCTGTATGTGGAATGGTGTACCATGGTTCCCTGAATGTTTGTCTGTCCTGGCACATCCTTGGTTTTTGTTTTAAAACGTTAAAATTTAAATGGTTCTGTACTGGGGTAAAACAAATACCTGGACGAAACTACCTACACAATTTGTGATACCAAATTAACACCAGAAGTAGACTTATTGTGTGGCGCTAAATCAAAATAACAATCCCAAAAAACAGCCAATACAATATGTAACAAATATCTACAAATTTTCATAAATATCAGATAATTTCCTAATGAATAGAAAGTCCCATTTTATAAAGTGCAAGATGGTGGGGAAATGTTTTTGTTTTTAGAAAAACTCCAACGTGATAGAAAATATGATTCTGTGCCAATATAACTGCAGGTAATGGCCTCTAACCCTATAGTAAAGACCATATAAAGGTCAACAAAGCATAAAGTAAAGTAGCCAGTAAGGTGCTCCAAGTGCTTGTCACCACCACTCCATGCCAAGAAAATGAGCCTCTTACCAAACACTATGGACCATTTATACACAAAATGGTCAAAAGCACCTGTTAAAATCATTTTAATGACTTCATGCGTAGGCCACATCAGAAGATGAAGTCTTTAGGGGAATTGGCCAAAAATGTATTGGATTGTCTGTCTGTTTCCTATTTTAGTATTGATTTTGATTTAGCGCCATACTATACTTCTTCTTTTGTTAAAACGTGACTGAAAACAGTCATGTTTATTTTATCCTGTTTATTTTTAAATCTGTGAGGCTGACAGACGAAAAATTGTGTTGGATGACATCGAAACCCTACTTGAACTCCATAAACTTCCATGTTTTTAGTTTTACTAATAGGAAACATACCTTGCATTACTGTTGTGTGGTTACTGTTTGGTGTAACGACTGTGTAGCTTTCCACTTCATCTGTTTAGCTTGAATAGGAACTGTGCAGTTCCCACCCTACCAACAAAGGCCAAGGTGCACCCTCACATTTTTATCTGATTGTACAATCCCGATGTGAGGACCTACCTATTTTGGATGTAGATGGTTTGGATTTTTAAGCAAGTCCCTTTTTACTACATAGTTGTTGGGGAATCCAATGGAAATTGTACAGTCAGGTTGTAATGTGTGTGGCCAAGTTTAGATAACCAAAGGCACCCAACTACAATCAATCTGCCTGACCTCAGCACTGTACATATTTTGTATGCTGTCTGGTCACCACAATGATACCATGTGTACCTACATAAATTACTAGGCTAACTGGAGAATCTGCAATAAAATAGGTCTGAGCGTTTCTCCACCATATAAATTCATATACAGCATGACGTCCCCATTCTTGGTAGTTAGATGAAGCCATTAAATGTGCAGTCTCTCCACCTCATAGTGACCACACTGAAAGCAGTTTGTCCATGCGCCTTTACCAGGGGTAATTTTAATATGACTTTTATGTGTTTATGGACTTGTCAGCATCTGATGACCCTTTCTAGTCGATGTACAATTTTTTGTTTTAAATGTTATTTAAGAAAAAAATAAACATTTCATTAAAACAGTGTGTAATTTTTTTTTTTTTTCCTCCATTGCAGTACAACATAAAGAAACTAGTGCGTTTAGGTGCCCGGGAGCTCATTGAGCTGCGTCCTGCCACACTTTTTGTTTTGTACATCTTTGGGAAGGCTGTGAATCTGTCTGCCGATATTTCCCCTTACACCTTTTTTTTGCACCAGAACAGTATGTGAGGAGGGAAATCTCCCCAGTGAAGGGACACTGAGATGGCAATTAAAACCTAGAGACAGTAATTTAAAGGCTCTAACCCTTTTCTATACTACTGTAAAGTTTTTATAAACTGTGCCCTTGTTAGGGAGATTTCTGCTCTGCTTGACACCTGTTAAAGAATGTTATCCCAACATTTCATGCTCCTGATATGTGATTGTATGAAAAATATGCTGTTCTTTGTGTGAAATATCTGATGATCCTGCTAGTCCCTCTGCTTTCCTTTTTTATTTTATTTTTAATTTTTTTTTAAACACACTAGGCATGAGAGCACAGCATGGTCAGTTTTCTGGATGTGCTGGGAACTGAGCCTGCTCTTTAATGATTAGACTTGTGCTGACAGGCCTCACCTGCACAGCCATTCATTGGAAAGATTAGTGCACTGTTTCTCCTCCCCTAGCTAATTTATGCAGCTGTGAAAAGAGGGAAAGAGGGTATGTGATCACTTATAACAAAGGGGGAAAAGGGTATTTTTATAATGTTGTGGTGTTTTTTTATTTATTTTCATGTATACACAAATGGTGTGCCTTTTTTTTTTTGTGATTGGGTTGTTTTTACAAGGTGAGAGAGTTTACATATAGGGGCGAGTAAAGGGACAGCAATAAGTTGACAGAAATTCTAACGTTCCCTAAATCTAAAACCTTTTGCTCCTTTATAAAAAAAAGTTTTGGCTATCACTGGGCTTTGCATCTGTTAGAAAGCAGCATATCTATTTCCTGACTTGTGGAACGGTTTTTGGGGTAGAAATTTTGCTGAACTAAGTTGGTTCCAGTACATGGTCTCAGAACTATTAAGAGAAGTATGGCCAAAGCTTGTTTGGCCATATTTGTTGCTCACAGGAGTGCACTTTCGAGCCCACAGTCAGCTGATGTCAGAGCCACTCCGCCTGAGCCAGCTGCTCTACAGCCCGGGGCAATCCAGTGAGCACTGGAGGGGCAAGGCAGAGTTATGAAATTCACCACTCAGAGTGGACCGGAGAACTGAGCAATCAGTTGTCATGTGTTTGCTCCAGCTTAGAGCCAGCAGGGAGCCAGCCTGATGCTGCAGACATATAAGTGAGTTTTTTTTTTTTTTTTCCCCAAACTTCTTTAACTAGCTTTTGAGTTGTTGCTAATGCAGTCTTCTCTCACGGGTGTTTTGCTGAGAAGCGTACTCGCTAAAGGGTCCTTTTACGTAGACTTTCCAATCAGGTCTGCCTGTCAGTTTTTTAAGCCGACCTGATCGGACCTTGCAGTCTCCTCTATATGGAGCAGCTAATGTCAGCGGTGATATGTCCACTGGCACCCACCGCCATCCGATCTGATCCTGTCTGCAAAATCCAGGTGGATGGTGGTCCATTTTTCCATCTGTCTGGCAGGACGGATCTGATTATGATTGGATGAAAACCAACTGGCAGTCCATTTCCACACAATTTCCCCATAGAGGAGAGCGGCTCGGTGTCTGCTCTGCACAGCGGTGATCAGTGGAGCGATTCCCCCACTGAGCAAGCAGAATCCTTCCATAGAGGCGCCCGTGTGAAAGGGGCTTTTTTTTTTATAATCTTTATTTTAGCATTAAACAAGGATCAAATCAAGGGTAAAATCAGAAAAGAAAGGGAAATGAGAGGATAAAATTAAAAAGGGGAGACCGTAACAATTTAGGTATACAGAGAATAATGATTCCAGGAGTCGTCACTCACACGCTAGGTAACAATTATTTAGTTATTTTAGAGAAGCCAAGGACTATCTTGGCGCTATTAAACCCTGGGGGACTCTCCTACATCACGTCCCAGTGGACTTGTCCCTTCTCTCTACTGACATGGCGAAGAGCCCCTTTCTCTGGGAAGTACACTAAAATGTGCATAAAGCTCACAGAAAATTAATCACTATTGGCATGAGTTACTCTGTGTTACTAGGCTCCCGTTCACACTCCAAGATTGTAGTTGCAGTGTCCACACCTGGTTCACAGCTACTTAAATGTGGTACCCGATTTAGACGACATTGGATGGGTTACAGTCCGCCAAGGCTAGTTGTTTAAATGTGGGGTCTGCCAATGCTAGCAAAGCTATGTCTAGGCTGGAAGAAGTTGAGGTTGATCATGATGTATGCTCCCTCTAACCTGCCCATATGGAATCAAACCCCTTTCGCTTGTCTTTACAGGTGGCAAGCCATTCCTCTGCTTCCATGATCTCCCTCACCTTCCCCATCCACTCCATTTCGCTTGGGACCTGTGAGGTTTTCCAATAAACCGGTATGAGGCGCTTAGCGGCACTGAGAAGGTGAGGGAGAGCACTGCGTTTTGCTAGAAAGAGGTATATGAGGAACCGGGAGGAAAAAGGCATTTCGGGGAGTAGGGAAGGTCTATCCCAAGGCCCTTTGATGCATGTTTGCACACCATAGCCCAAGGCTGAATTAGGGGGCATTCCCACCATATGTGGAGGAAAGTGCATCTCTGACTGCAGTCTCTCCAGCATACATCAGGATGTGTGGGGTATATTTTTGCTAAATTTGTGGGGACACGATACCACCTGGTCAACAGCTTGTAGTTAGTTATTCTCTTGAGCCTTGGACACTACTGAGCTAGTATGGGTCAGGTACTACAGCCGTTTCAGTTTGTTCTTTAGAAAACTCACATTGAAAATCACGCTCCCTTTCTCTAATGAAATACAGTTTAGGCATTGATCTAGCAGGGTCTAGCAGGTTATACAGAATGGAGATCGTATGAGGCAGAGGGTCCTGAGCAGCCCATAATTGTTCAAATGCCGTAAGAGTGCATCTAATCTGCGGCCTACAATGTGTTAAGGCAACAGAATCTGCCAACTGGCGGTACCTCCAAGAGTCTAAGGGGAAGCTCCCGTATCGTTCCTGGAGGGTGCCGAGTTGGATCAAGGTGTGGCCTTCTATGAAACATGCCAGACTTACTATATCGTGTCTCGCACAGGATCTGAGGGAGGACAGCCGCTCCCCAGGGGTGAACCAGGGGACCCCCCCCCCCCCCAACTGGAGCCAAATGAGATGTTGGAGGAGCCAGATCCAAGGATCTGTTTAGTGTATCCCAGACTTTCAAAGAATGGGTGGTCAACGGTGACACCCAGTCAGAGAGACGTCTGTCCTGCGTCAGAACCCAGGGAGCATACGAAAGGTTGCGTCCGGTGATAGTCTTTTCCAGTGAGACCCATAATTTAGCGGAAGCGTGAAATTTCCAGTCAAGTGCTGCAGAGCTATCGTCTGATAGTATTGGCGAACATCAGGCAGACCTAGACCTCCATTTCGCTTGGACTGCTGTAGCAAAGCTATGGCTACTCGTGGCTTCTTATTTCACCACACAAACCTAACAAAGACCACGCAGCTCCTTGAAGAAGCAACAGGTACCATCTGCAGGAGAAACGGTATGCTGGGAAGGATTTTCATCTTTATAATGTTTGTGCGGCCCACCCAAGCCAAAGTCTCTTTATCCCAAGATTGCAAATCTAATCAAAGCCTCTTTAGTAAGGGGACATAGTTGTGTTCATATATAGCGTCCAGGCTGCTAGTGAGTTGAATGCCCAAATACTGTATTGAGGACTATGTCAGGGAGGAGATGTTTAAGGCGATTGGCGAGGATTTTGGCAAATGGCTTTAAATCTGTATTCAATAAAGAGATCGGGCGGTAGCTCTGTGGGAGAGAGTGATCTTTCCCTTCTTTCGGCAGGACGGTGATGTGGGCCAGTGAAGCTCCCCGAGGGATATGCCCCTCAGTCGCTAACGAATTAAGGAAGGTGCACATAGGAGCCTGCAGTCTTGTAAAAAAATTCAAGTAGTAGGCTTTCGTGAAGCCATCTGACCCTGGGCTCGTCCCCTCAGGGAGGGACTTCACTGTGGCCAACGACACCGTCTGTGATATGGGTATCTCTGAAGCTGTTCAGGTGATTGGGTAGACCCGAAGAGGAGAGATACGCCTCTATCCTCACCTGTTTCTGCACCAAGTCAGCTGGGGAGGCAGTGGAATCTAGATTGTATAAAGCCTTGTAATGGTCCCGGAAAATAGCGTTCTCCTGAGGGGGAATGGAGTTTGTGAACATGGCAGAAGACGCGCTGCTTCCGGAGTGCTCTGGCGAACATTCTGCCACATTTGTTACCATGCTCATAATACTTGTGATTCGGCAGATTCATCGATCTAAAAGTTTGTAGAAGAGCGTGCGCAGTTCCGTCAGGCGTCAAAGCGCCTCTACCTCTGCTGTTTGTGTCTCAGTTCTACCTGTTGTAATGCCCCAAAAATGCGTTAAGGCTGCCTGTCTCTCCTTCACTTTAGAACCCCATGCAATAAGTGCGCCGCGTACTACCACCTTATGGCCCTCCCAAAGTATACCCTTACTGACCACCCCATTGTCATTTTCGGTGAAGTGAGCCAGTCTGCTCTACCCCTGACACCACTCTTGGGTAATCTAAGAGGTTCTCGTTGAGCCTCCATGACCAGGATCTAGATGCTATATGAGGTAAATTGAGCGTAAGGGTCACAGGGGTGTGGTCAGAGATGGTAATCTGGTCGACACGCCGAGGTGTCCACCGTAGGGTGAGGGTTAACATTAAAGTCCCCTCCCAAGACTAATCTTCCCTCCCGGAAGTCTGCTAGGCTGTTGAGGACTATCGCTAAACGAGAGCTGCTGAGAGTTCGGGGCATAAAGGGTAGCAAATGTATAGACCTGTCCCATGATGGTTCCTTTCAAGAAGACGGAATGCCCTTGGGAGTCAGAGTGGTGGGTCATAGGCTGGAATGGGCAGTTCTTGTGAATGGCAATAGCTTTCCCTCTAGATTTTAGTTTCAGGGAGTTGCTCAGCTACCATTGGGAGAAAAGGTGGTTGGGAGTTTAGGTGTAGAACCATCAGTAAAGTGGGTCTTCTTCACAAAAAGGACCTGTGCCCCCAAACGCTTGAGCTCTAGCTATAACCTGTTGCGCTTGTTGGGAGAGCATAAGCCACGAGTATTGAATGACCCTACCTTTAATCATCGCCATGGTGGATTAGATATAGGTTGTCCAGTTGAAATCCACCAGAGTGTCGAACCAGGTGTGAGCAGCTGTGCGTCTGGAGTTGAGTTGAAAATCAGAAGAAAAAAAACATTAACCAGATTACAACAAAATTAACAGTCGGTAATCTACAAAGAATACCTCCCAGGAGCCAAGATCAGCCCCTGGGAGTCCATACTCGACTTTGTGCCTGACCTGGGGGGAAGATCCGGCAGGTGCTGAGAAGCATGGCACCCAAATCGGGGCTTATACCCAAAACGCGTAATCCTACGTGGGTAGCAGGGATAAACATGAACAAACAAGGCATGTCCAGGTCCCTGCTGATTCAAAAAGGGTGCAACTACACCAGGGAGTCTTTAGAAAAAATTGCAACCAAAAAAATGAGAACAGGAGAAAGTCAGCAAAAAAGGAACAGCTGGTCAAGACCATGGGCTTCTAGCCATTTCTCAGTAGCAGGAATAGGAGAGGATGACATCTTGTGGCTCAAGTGAAAAGGAGATGACATACACCTGCTGGATAGCTTGAGTGGCTACTAAAGATGCCTCCTAGAGTCAATGCTAGGTAAAGCCCGTAAGGCCACATGGTAAGAGTTCCCAGGTCATGATGGGCCTCAGGCGTCCTCGGCCTGTGTTCCAGGAGGAGTGTTAGGCGAGGATCGTTTGCGTCCTTGGGAGCGCTGTTTAGGCTGAGCAGGAAGCCAAGGGTTCAATGCTAGTGGAAGATAAACATCCGTGGCGTGGCGCCAATCCGTGAAGTTCACCGGATCCAATCCCAATTGAGAGAGAAGCTGGGGAAGATCATCCTTGGTGCGCAAGGTAGCAGACTTGCCTTCTCTTGCCACAGAGCCCCTCGTGGGCTTGCTTCGTCTGCCACGCTTCAGGGCGGCATCGCTTCGCTCAGCATAATTATAATCTAACTCTATGTCCACTTGGATGGTGGGGCTTGAACCTGGACTCGGGTGTAGCCACAAAATTCTGCGCAAGCGCAGATCGCCACAGTGTTGGAACGCATATGGCGGCGTCACGCATGCGCAGTCCAGCGGGTAGCCAAATGTGATGGGTCGCCATGTGACACTACACCGGTAATAGTTCTTGTACTACTTTTGCTGACTTCAGAGGCGATTTGAATAGACATCTGTGCATGAACATGCAAAGATGTCTGTTAAATCGCCCCCAAAGTCGGACTGTATTGCCAGATTGAAACCGTGTGAGTTCACCTGAACTTGCATGATTTCTAACCCGCATTAGTGTGAACCTGGGCTTATAGAAATGGATCTGCATTAACATCCGTCATAATTTTTATATATTTATTTTTTTCAGTAAATGTTTACGTTCAACATTTTTTGCACCAGCAGTTGGGCAGAACATATTTTTCTGATATCTAAATGATTAATAAGTAATGGCCTAATCCTCGAGCTGATCCAGTGTACAAGGTCAGCAATAGCTGAAAGCCTGTAGTGTTGTCAAAAATGTAACACAATGAGAATTGTGTTAACAGGAGTGCTCTTTCTATTGTAGAATAGACCTAGATGGACATAGCTTGGCAAAGAGAACAGCACTATTTTTAAGGAGTTCGCTGGACCCACTGTGGCACTAGCGGTAACAGCCAAGACGCATGAATATAGATGGTCAGAAAAACACAGTGGGCCAATAGCTGGATCAAAATGAGAGAGCCCTCAGGCTTTCACACTGGAGTGAATGGAGCAGCTGTATTAGGGCGGTTTGAAGGCGCTATTTTTAACGCTATAGCGCCTGCAAAACGCTCCAGTGTGAAAGGGGTCTTAACGTAAGGTGTCCTCATCGGAGCCCCCTCTTTACATCAAATTTCCCAATCAGAATCCCCTCTTTACATCAAGTGTCCCCCTTTTACATCAGGCGTCCCCATCGGAGTCCCCCTTTTACATCAATGTCCTCCCCACTCCCCCCATGTTCTCACAGCAAGTCGCCTTCCATCCACATTCAAACCGCATGATTGCAAACACGTCATGCTTCCCATACACGTGTGTCTGGCGCCCTGCACACACTTAAAGGGACATTTAAAAAAATAATACATTTCTGATGAGTAGCTTTGGGCGGGCTGCGCCCCCTATGGGCGGGCTGCCTCTGACCAGAAGTGAAATGGACCTACAATGGTATTTTTTACGGTGGGAATTATAAGCACAGGTCTTTTCAACAGCCACACTGGAAGAAATACTATTATGTCCAGTTCACTTCTGGTGTGTTCACATTGTAGTCATTGGACCCCCGAAATGCATTGACTACATTTTTGAATTGTACCCATGACTTTTAAGAGGTCCAGATACAACGTCATACTATTAACAGTGGTGTGGCGCTTCCATTTCAATTCTCGTCAGAGGTCTGCCGACAGTTGTGACACGGAAGTAGGATTGTATAAAAGATAATAAAATATTTAATCCTGTATTGCACAGCTGCGTACATGACAGATGTGTATCTTTGGGTGAATGGTGATAAATGATCAGGTTGTCTATGTATTGGTTGGGTGTGAATTGTCTGTATTATTGGCACAGGTAATAACAGCAGGTCTCTGGTGAACAATAAATTGGATCAGTAACAATTAGAGGCAGAGTTGTGTGTCTGCAGTATTACAAAGGTACACACCTCTCTTTACCAGCATCTGTAATTACCGCTTGCTCTAATGAGTCACTAATCTGACTTACAATTAACAGGGAGAAGCAGATCAGGACTGATGGCCTGCTGATTACACTCTGCCTCATGGATGTCTGGGAAAAGAGCGACACCTTGTGGTGAAAGATGCCGTATGTAAAGATAAGACTATATGGAGCTTTTAACCACTTGCTTACTTGGCACTTTTACCCCCTTTCTGCCCAATCCAGCTTTCAGCGATGTCGCACTTTGACTGACGCTGTACCTAAACAACATATTTATTTATTTTTTCTTCACACAAATGGAGCTTTCTTTTGGTAATATTTAGACCCCTTTCACACTGGGGCGTTTTTCAGGTGCTTTAGCGTTAAAAAAAGAGATCGCGTGTAAAGCGCTTGAAAGAAGCCTCATCTGCAATCCCAGTGTGAAAGACCAAGTGCTTTAAGAGCCCTCTCACACTGCCAGTGCCCCCGAAAAATGCTCGTAAAGCCCCGCTTAAACTAGGGGCGCTTAACCAGCGTTTTTGGAGCGCTAGTGGGGCACTTTTAACCCCTGTTAGTGGCCAAATAAATGGTTAAAAGCGCCCACAAAGCGCTGCTGCCAAAAGCGCTTTGCAGGCGTTTTTTCAAGCGCTTTCCATTGATTTTAATGGGAAGGGGCACTTTTAAGAACGGTGTATTCACCACTTCAAAAGCGCTGAAAAGAAGCTGCTTGCAGGACTATTTTTGACGCCCTGCCAGCGCAGCGCCTCAGTGTGAAAGCACTCGGGCTTTCACATTGGGATTGCAGTTGAGGCTTCTTTCAGGCACTTATTTTAATACTAAAGGGCCTGAAAAACGATGTAGGGTGAAAGGGGTCTCAGTGTGAAAGCACTCGGGCTTTCACATTGGGATTGTAGATGAGGCTTCTTTCAAGCACTGAAAAAACGCCCCAGTGAAAAGGGGTCTAAATTACCACTGGGTTTGTTATTTTTTGCTAAATAAAATGATAATAAAGCCCGGGGGGAAAGAAAAACATTTTTTATAGTTTATTATAAAATTTTGCAAACGGGTAATTTTTCTCCTTCATTGATGAGCGCTGATGAAGCTGCACTGATAGGCATTGATAGGCTGCACTGATGAGGGGCACTGATAGGTGGACACTGATGGGCACAGATTGGCAGCACTGGTGGGCACTGTTGGGACTGCACTGATCGTGCCCTGATTATTGGTGTCCCTTTTTAGAGAAGCCGGTTATCAGCTCTCTTCTCCTCTCCTCAGCATGACGAAAGGAGTGCCAATAACCGGCTTCTGTTTACTTCCATAGTCAGCTGTGATTGGACACAGCTGATGACGTGGTAAAGAGCTGCTGATTGGCTCTTTACTTCAATCTGTGATTAGCAGTGTTCTCCGGACACTGATCACAGAGCATGCTGTCCACGACTGCGGTATAACTGCGTCCCAGAACTAGCCGGCCACGCTGTAGCTGTCAGACTATAGCATGGTCAGCAAGTGGTTGAAAGGACCTTGGTAAATAAACCATTGTCCGCTTATTCTATAAAGACCCCTCCACTATCTTAAAACCAAAAATGGATTATTTTGCAGATTACCAATCCAATGTAGTGGCTGCATTAGTTTCCTTTTTTTTTTTTAGATTTTTTTTCTTCTCTGTTATCTGGCCAGTAATATTTTGTACCTACTGTATTAGAGTGCCCCCCCACTCTGGATGAAGTAACACAGGGGGCACCTTTGGAAAGCCGCATTGTCGGCCTGGGAGGAGGGGAGCATTAGATGTACTAGCAGATTTAAATACACCAACAAATTGAAGACAGGCTCCAGCTTACACTGTATAAGTAGTTACAGCAAACACAGCTTTTTTTTTTTTTCTCTTAGTAATAAAGTTTTTGCATAAATAAAGGCTGATCATTGTAACCACCCCTGTCATTGTTAAACAGTTTGTTTAATCCCTGTAACTGATACATTCTGCTGGAGAGCTTGTTCTTTCGAAAAAAAACAGACTTGCGGTTTGGATTATCAATTGAAAATAGAAAAAAGCTTAAATAAAACTAATGCAGCCAGCACATCTAAGAATTGGTAAGCTGCAATGTGTTTGCGTTTTGGGTTTAATACTGCTTTAATTTGCTACACTAAACTGTCAAAATCACCCGTAGGAAAGGGGGAGGGGGGATTAGTGAATATATATGCCTTACCACCACTGGTACCTTGGCAAGGGTGATGTTACCATCTTTCCTGCAAGATTCCAAGGAATTCTGAGCACTGAACTTTGTGTTGTGCCATAGCATCATCTTGCAAGATTCAGGTACTTTGCATTCACGAGGGTCTCATTGGAAGGATAGTGATGGTACTGCACCCCCTGCAGTATGGAATCTGGAGGAAGTATATCAACCCACCCCCTGCACAAGTATTCTTTGACAGTGAAGTGGGTTAAGATTAGAGGGGTCCCTCACTGAATAAGCAGACCTTGTAGTGCAAAGTCCCCTTTAGAGCGACCCTTTGATTTTCCAATGGAGGTGTTGATGTCTGTATCTTGTTCTATGTGAATAGTCCCTAATTTGGTGAAGAATGAGGATATTTCTATGGTGAAAGTTCAGTTAAAGCTGAGCTTGGGGTAAGCAAAGATTCTTTGCCTATAGGTGGTATGCATATCCTTCCTTCATTATTGGTGTGATTTGTGTATTTCCTCCAGATCTGTCTAATCCAGTGTGAAAAATGGTTTCTGTGCAGGAGCCTCCGGTAATAAAGACTGGTCACTGCTGCTCTCTCTTACCTTGTGCAGTGTGACTGGTCTGGTCTCTGCCCCCTCCTGTAGGGGGTGTGGCCTGATGGGCCCCACCCACAGCTCAGTGATGATGTTGCCACTACATTTGCAAGGTATTACAGTGCCTTGAAAAGGTATTCACACCCCTTGAAATTTTCCATATTTTGGCATGTTAAAACAAAAACCATAAATTTATTTTATTGGGATTTTATGTGATAGACCAACACAACGTGGCACATAATTGTTAAGTGGAAGGAAAATGATAAATGGTTTTCAAAATTTTAAAAAATAAATATGTGAAAAAGTGTGGCGTGCATTTGTATTCAGCCCCCCTGAGTCAAGTCAAGTGTAAGTCTTTTTGGGGATGTCTCTACCACAGGGGTCTCAAACTGGTGGCCCTCCAGCTGTTGGGAAACTACTAGTCCCATCATGCCTCTGCCTGTGGGAGTCATGCTTGTAGCTGTCAGCCTTGCAATGCCTCATGGGACTTGTAGTTTTGCAACAGCTGGAGGGCCACCAGTTTGAGACCCATGCTCTACCAGCTTTGCACATCTAGAGAGTGACATTTTTGCCCAATCTTCTTTGCAAAATAGCTCAAGTTCTGTCGGATTGGATGGAGAGTCTATGAACAGCAATTTTCAACTCTTGCCACAGATTCTCAATTGGATTTAGTTCTGGACTTTGGGCCATTCTAACGCATTAATATGCTTTGATCTAAACCATCCCATTGTAGCTCTGGCTGTATGTTTAGGGTTGCTGTCCTGCTGGAAGGTGAACCTCTGCCCCAGTCTCAAGTCTTTTGCAGACTCTTAAGATGTTTTCTTCTAAAATTGTCCTGTATTTGGCTCCATCCATCTTCCCACCAACTTTGACCATCTTTCTTGTCCCTGCTGAAGAAAAGCAGCAGGGACAACGTTCTTCCACCACCATGTTTCACAATGGGGATGGTGTGTTCAGGGTGATGTGCAGTTTTTTTCCGCCACACATAGCATTTTGCTTTTAGTCCAAATGGTTACATTTTGGACTCATGTGACTAGAGCTCATGTTTGCTGTGTCCCCCACATGGCTTCTCGCAAACTGTAAACAGGACTTCTTATGGCTTTCTTTCAACAATGGCTTTCTTCTTGCTACTCTTCCATAAAGGCCAGATTTGTGGAGTGCACGACTAATGGTTGTCCCGTGGACAGATTCTCCCACCTAAGCTGTGGATCTCTGCAGAGTTATCATGGGCCTCTTGGCTGCTTCTCTGATTAATGCTCTCCTTGTCTGGCCTGTCAGTTTAGGTGGACGGCCATGTCTTGGTAGGTTTGCACTTGTGCCATACTCCTTCTTCTTTTTTTTTTTTTTTTTTTTCCATTTTTCATGTGATGGATGGAACAGTGCTCCGTGAGATGTTCAAAGCTTGGGATATTTTTTTTTATAACCTAACCCTGCTTTAAACGTCTCAACAACTTTATCCCTGACCTGTCTGGTGTGTTCCTTGGCCTTCATTATGCTGTTTGTTCACTAAGGTTCCCCTGAGGGCTTCACAGAATAGCTATATTTATACTGAGTTTAAATTGGAGGTGGACTCCATTTACTAACTAGGTGACTTCTGAAGGTAATTGGTTCCACTAGATTTTAGTTAGGGGTATCGGAGTAAAGGGGGCTGAATACAAATGCACGCCACACTTTTCAGATCTTTATTTGTGAAACATTTTCAAAACCTTTATTTTCCTTCCACTTATTAATAATTATGTGCCGTTTTTTGTTGGTCTATCGCATAAAATCCCAATAAAATACATTTACGTTTTTGGTTGTAACATGACAAAATGTGGAAAATTTCAAGGAGTATGAATACTTTTTCAAGGCACTGTATCTATGTACAGAGGTGGTGGAATCTGCAGTCTGTGTATACCTGGTGAAAATCTGTGTTCTCTGTAGGTTACCAACGGACTCAGAGGCATAGCTTGAAGCTTGTGGGCTCAGAGGCAAAAGATGACTTGGGACACCCCTACTACCCCTTGCCACTTCCACTGCGTGACAAGATACTCCAAGTGGCTGAAGAGTATTTCAGATCTTTACATATAGAGACAGTAATTTAAAGAATAAGTAAAACCTCCATTAAAAAAAAAGGAACCTGCAAGGCAAAGGCATAATGAGCTTGTATGCATAGCATACTAGCTCATTATGAATAACTTACCTGAGAACGAAGCCCCCGAAGCGACCCTCATCCACGACCTCCGCCGACGCCATCAACCCTGGAGTGACTTCTGGGTCTCGCCGCTCCAGCGCTGTCATTTGCTGGAGCGGCGATGACGTCACTCCCGCACATGCGCACGAGAGTGGCATAACGCCGTGATCTCGGCATGCTCAGTGCGCCTGCGCGCCATTGTCTACGGCGCATGCGCCGTAGACAGCGATTCCTCTTTTTTTCTAAATATCTCCTAAACCATGTAGGTTTAGGAGATATTTATTGGACCTATAGGTAAGCCTTAATCTAGCCTTACCTGTAGGTCAAAGTGGTTTGTAAGGGTTTACAACCACTTTAAAAGACTTTGGAGAAGCTGTCCACATTGTGACATACCTTTCCATTGTATTTCAATACCCTGGAGCAGGGGTAAGCAGCCTTTGAGAGATGGGGGTCTACCTGAACATCATGAAAGAAATCAAAGATCACTGGGGTTCAGTGCCCACTCTTTTCGTTAACCAAAAAAAATAAAATAAAATGAACTAGTAAGGAAAAATTATATAAAAATAAAACAATTGTCACTGCAAAAAAATAAACTTGGCATACCTTAAGTGGACGGTATTGGTAGTTTTAGGTTTTGTTTGTCGTCTTATTTATTCTTTTTTCCCCCCCTCCTTTTTTTTTTTTTTTTACAATTGTATTTTTTACATTTTTCTAGCAGCCCAGTTTGGGGGTGTTGGTGAAATATCAGTGGTCTAAACAGACCTTTTACTTTTGAGACAGAGAAATGAGATTGAGGACACAGTCCTCAATCTCTATTGCTGCAGCCTCAGCTGCCCAGAATAAATGAACAGGAATTATAATTACTGATCACTCACTGTGTTCAATCCGAAAAGGAATGGGCTGGTAAATTGACATATCATCCCCCGCAGCATGATGAGAGAGGAGAGGGGGGGAAGCCAGAAGCTCTCTGGGGGGCACAGGGCCCAGGCAGCAGGAAATAACAGTAACCTGGACAGGAGGGGCCATAGGGTCATCATATACAGGAACTGATCCCCTCCATTTTCCTCCTGCAGCCGCTGATTGCTGGCAGGATGGGAGGAGGAGAAGCAGGCTTTTAGCAGCTGCAGGAAGAAAATGGAGGGGATTGGTTCCTTTATATTCTGCCCCTCCTGTCCAGATGTAAAACGGAAAGTGACAGGATAGCCGCACAAGCCCCCTGGAGCATCCCCTGGAGCATGGGGCGACCCCTGACTCTACCCCAGTGAGCAGACTTCAGTTTGTGTAGCTGTACAATTACTGAGCTCCATATCTACACAATCATCCTGTATACAAAATAGAGTTCCCGGTACAGGCTGGAAATAAACAAATACATGAACGTGTCGGTTTTCCATGTGCAGGATAACCCTACATGGGAAAGCTCGCATTTTGTGTAATTTCTCATAAGTATCAGATTCCAATCAATATGAATGTGGAAATATAATACACTGCTTTGTTATCCCTGCAAATCATTGCTATAACTCCGCAGCTGTAAGATATGCAGAAGGATCCTCTTGCTAACCCCTCCTTTATGAGATCTGTATTATTCCTAGTGAGGGGTGGCTGTAGAATCTTGCAGGTCTCTGATAAGAGTTGGGGGCTCATTCTGCTGATAGTCACAAAAAGTGAACTTGTGTTGACAGAGAGGAAGCATTGTCTGCGTAGGTTTGTTTCTCTAAAGCTGGCCATATACAGCTCAAATGTCAGCCAATTCCTGTAAATCATCACACGCCTCAACAAACTTCAATTGCAAAATCAAAGGAGCCAGCCAATCGGCTACATTCACTGGTTGGGTGTTGGGTTGGGTGTAGCCATGGGTGTTGGTTGTCAAAACACTACGTCTGGCAGGGGAGCTTGGTCCATCCACACTGTTTAGCATGGATGGGAGAATTTATGGATTTTTCTTGTTCAAAACAGTTTTAAGTCCACACAACTGTCTCACAAATCCAAACCCAATTGGCAGACTGGATTATGTGCCACTAATCGCTGAACTTTAGACCCCTTTATCCCATGTTCTTTTCAATCTCACACGATCCTCCCTCGCTAACCTTTCAGTATATTGAAGGGCAATCTGTTACTTTATTGATGGTACAGCACACAGCAGTGCAATCTGTATTCACCTTTCCTTGATTTAATCCCAGTAAATTAGGTTGCTCCAGAGCAGCCCTTCTCAACCAGGGTTCCTCCAGAGGTTGCTAGGGGTTCCTTGAAGTGAACAATTTCTGATTATCAGACAAGTAACTCCAGACACCAATGATCTTTTTAGTTCTCTGTAAAGGGGGATTCTTCTTCCCAATGACCACAAACGTAAGGAGCTTTCTTCCCACTGACCATCACACTACTGAACCTTAACCACATGCTGACCGGGCCATAGCCGAAAGACGGCTACAGCGCGGTCGGCTTATTCTGGGTGGACGTCCGTGTTCTCCCAGAATCTTGCTCCCACACGCCCCCTGGGGCACACACTCGGGAACATCCGTGACCGTGAACATCCTCCGGACACGGCACATCACGGATCCTGCTGATAGCGGCTGTTTACCATGTGAACGCTCCGTCAAATGACAGAGCGATCACATGTAAACAAACCTACGTCACGTCATGACGCCGGTTCCTCCCCTCTCTGTACCGATCGGTACAGTGAGAGGGGGAGAAATTGCAGCAGCGCTGTGGGCTGGATGTGTAGTGCCCACAGCGCTGCTCTGTGACAGTACTGTGCAATACTCTGCCAATACTTGCCAATATTCTGCAATAAATTTTAATAGAAACAAAGATTTATTTTTCCCAAATGTTTTGTCTTTTTTTTGGATTTATAGCGCAAAAAATAAAAAACCCAGTGGTGATTAAATACCACCAAAAGTAAGCTCTATTTGTGTGGAAAAAAATAACAAAAAATTTATTTGGGTGCAGTGTTGCATGACTGAGTAATTGTCATTCAAAGTGTGAGAGCACCGAAAGCTGAAAATTGGTCTGGTTAGGAAGGGGGTTTACGTGCCCAGTGGTCAAGTGGTTAAACTGTATATAAAAGGTTCAAATTGCAATACATAAAATTTTATACAAATTTCTATTCCATATTAAACTTTAAAAGACAGACAAGGTAAACGATACATATATCTTAGTATAGGAATGAAAGACATGTCAGAGCTGACTGGGTGATCCTTTTTCAACTCAGTGATTCTGTTTTTGAATTTTTTAAAACATTTTCTGACATGTTGGTGTTATATCTTTCACTTGGATGTTATAAGTTGCACTTAGAGTAAATGTAGCTGGATAAAACAAAAATTGTGTCTGTCTTCATTTCAGACTGTAAAGCAACAACATGTGATTATTTTATAGGGGTGATTCTTTTCTATACCCACTGTATAACTGCATTAACTGGTATTTTATATGTTTACTTGAAGTTCAACCTCACAAGTGGAAATCTGTCACTTCCATGATCTCGTGGATATTGAATTCTAAATTATAATGTATTTAATTTTTAGTCTTTGACCTGTCATCTGACCTATTTTTTATTTTTTTTTTCACAACCAGTTTGTATTACATTTTTTTGAAATTGGGACAAAATAATTTTCCTAATTTATTATGCCTCGGCTAATATTGGTTGCATATAGAAACAAGTTTTTTTTTTTGAAGTGTAGACGCAGGTGCTGATGCTGCGTACTCACATTCGTTACCCACAAGATTTTTTTGGGGGAAAAAAAGGGGGGGATCGGACTATCTCAGTACTTGTAACGGGTCAGTAATGATATGCAAAGATTATAACAAAAATTAACAAAAATTATATTTAATAGAAAAACACATACATGAATAAAAAATGTACACTGTACAAGTCAATTCAATTTAAAATCAGCTAATAACCTCTCCTAGATGCATAGAAATGATTACAATGCAATACAATACATGCTGGGCTTGCCCACAGGATTCGTATTAGTCTAAACGTGAGGGAGTGGTGCCTCGGCCGGTTTCGTGGTATAACTGATTCTTCAGGAGTAATATCTGAAATGGAGCATAATTTCATATAAACAGCAAACATAATTTTGAGTAGCAAGCAGTATACATAAAATACAAAATAAGATGGAGCAGCTCGCCAATGCGGGTGGAGACGTAATCTCACGAAACCCAAACAATTCCCCCTGCCGCGGATGTGTTTTTTTTTTTTGTGGAAGCAAGTTCTGGTATTGGAACTATAATGGTTTTAGTTATTTAGACAATTAGTGGCTAGAAAGTAGAAGAACCGACAACACTAATATTGGTTGCTGGATACATTGTCATGAGTTTAAAGAAAATTTCAGAAACTAGAAACCTGGTGAAGGTGTGGTTGGATCCATTTCTCCTCTGTCTACTATTCCTGGACCTCCACTTGAGATAATTAGACTGAGAAATGTATCAGAGCCCTCAATGATGCAGCTTCATAACCCAAAAGGGCTATTAGACAGCCTAACGTTAAACATACTTCACAGTCCTCGTAGTCATTCATACTCTTGTGTTTATTATGTCAGGTGACTTCTGGTTCATGTTTCTTGGAACAAGATCCAGTATAGAGCACTTTATCTCCATCCTGATCAAGTGTTTGTAATCCCCATGGACAATTCTGGAGAACCTCTACTAGCTTTTTCATCCACTGAGGAAACGCTTGCAAGGAAATTAGGAACTGAGCCATACAGAGTAATTTGCCATCAGGGGTATGGACTGTATGTGCTCAATCTGGTGTATCAATATATTGCTCTTTTAGAGGTTTTTGTCTTTATGACAGAGGTTACTAAAGTAATTTGAGGCAAATTAGACAAAAGTGTCCATATGTTGGATTAAAACCAAAGCATACAAAGAAAAGTGCCTGAAGCTACATATTTTTATGCTTCCAGGCCTGGCAAGCATAACAAGAGACTGAACCTGTTAAACTGGAAATGCTAAGTTAAGCCTTCCTCTGCCTTCTGATAAACATATTGGTCAAGTTGGAAGAATTGTCTGTCTTTGTTCAGCTGCCCAAGTTCATGTGTGCAGGCTTACCTGTAGGATGACTTCAAGGATCTTCAGATAGAAACTTCTTTTAGCATGTTGATAAGATTTTATGTCTAAATTCTCATTATATGCAATATGTAGGATATCCATATTTGCTAGTCACATATTCAGGCTTTGCTGTCTGCTTCTCACAGTGCAAGTGAGCTGACTCATTGAAAACGATGCACTCCTTTCGTGGGTCTTCTCTCAATGCTTGTTAGCTTTGGCGCAGAGTGGCCGCATATTTGCGTGCAATAGAGCTGTGCCTAAAGCATGCACTGTGAGCACTCTCAGCACAGTGACAGGCGGCTAATGGAAACCTCCTGATCGCTGCTTGCAATCATGGCGGTCACATGGCCATAAGCCATCGCCCTGCCTCCTGGCATTCATAAGCCCTTAAAAGGTCTCCGGGAGCTAGCGCCAACAGTTTGCGCAGCGCTTTACAACATGAGGGCAGACAGTACAATTACAATACAAATCAATACAGGAGGGATCAGAGGGCCCTGCTCGTTGGAGCTTACAATCTAGAGGGGAGGGTCAATTGGAACAAAAGGTAATACTGTGGTGGGATGAGCTGATGGAGGAAATGAAAATACGGTTGTTGTTGTTAGGTGTGGGTAGGATATGCTTCTCTGAAGAGAAGGGTTTTCAGGGATCGTCTAAAAGCTAATAAAGTAGGAGATAGGCGGACAGATTGGGGTAAGGCATTCCATAGGATTGGAGAGGCTCTGGAAAAGTCCTTGAGGCGAGCATGCGAGGAGGTCATGAGGGAGCTAGAGAGCAGGAGGTCTTGGGATGAACGAAGAGAACGAGTAGGTTGGTATTTAGAGACTAGGCTAGTAATGTAGCTGGGGGCGAAATTGTGGATGGCTTTGTACGTAGTTGTTAGTATTTTGAATTTAATTCTTTGGCTGAGCGGAAGCCAGTGGAGGGATTGACAGAGAGGAGTGGCAGACACAGAGTGATTGGTAAGGTGGATGAGTCTGGCAGCAGCATTCATGATGGATTGCAGAGGTGATAGACTATGTAGAGGTAGGCCAATGATGTGATAGATGTGATAGAATTTTTCTCTCTGGTGGAGGCTGCATCAAAAAAACTTTATTTTTTTTAGTTAAGGCTCATTCAGACCACATATGTTGGGGTGCATTGCTTAACATAGGCCCACCATACTGACAAGCTGAAATCTGTTGTTCCCAATAGGCCCAGTTGACAGCAATGCTCTACGCTGGGTGAAAATGAGACCTGCACCATTTAAATGCATTACAAATGCATCACAGATTGATGCAGTGCACATTATATTAAGTGTAGCGCCCTCTACCTTAGGTAGGTGCTAGAGTTAGATTTTTGGCCAGTGCAGGTAAATTTAGGCAGGCCTAGCTGAAAGTTAGGAAAGTTAGGAAAGTAGGAACCAAGTATTGCACAGTAGAGGAAGTAACAGTTCATCAAGAAGCGTTGTGCTGGAGGAGTCTGGGGCTTTAGAGACTGTGAATAGGGGTTCCATTTTCATTGGTTAAATACTATTGAGCTGGGCATCCCATATTCCCTTTACCCCATCCAAGTTCAATCCCTCAATAAAACAACAAAAACAAAGCTGATGGACTGTTCATTGGAGAGTGACTGGAAGTGAATGCCGGGCTGCGCAGGGTGATAGGTGGAACTATTACACTCAGTGACCCCACGGGGGTACCGCTACATAAAAAAAAAAGTATTTTGGCTCCTGCTGTTGAATAAAATGTCCATCAAGGCAATGCATTCAATAAAACAAAAAAAGCATGCTGATGGGCAGCACTCATGAGCAGGCACTGAAAGGCAGCACTGACTGGCATCACTAATGGGCACTGATTGGTGACTGATTTATGGCACTGGGGGGGGGCTTTATTGTAATCAGGGCAGTGATCATCACTGCCCTGATTACCTGTCCGGGTGTCCCCTGCAAGGAGATGCCGCTGATCGGCTCTCCTCGCCACACACTCTGTCAGTGTGAGGCGATGAGTGACAATTACTGACACTTCCGCATTTACCATGTGACTGTCTGCGATTGGACACAGCCAAACACATGGTTAAAGAGCCACGTCATCGACTCTTCACAGAGATCGCGGTCACGCCGTGTCCTGGCAACACTGTTTGGCTGTGATTGCCGTGCTGGGCGCGAGAGCATAGGATGTCCACCCAGAATGAGAGCAGCACCCTATCATTTGACTTGGCACCTGCTGAAGTTTCCCAATTCTTCACCATCCCCGGTTGGTGAGAATACTGCTCTGGTACTGGCGACAGCTTCCCCTCTACCTCTGACCACGACAGGCTCTCCGGCCGGCAGAACCGTCACTTTTGGTTGGACTGCAAGCCGCAATCCCAACCCTATGCTGTTCTCTTGCTTTTAGATAGGCCCTCAGACAGCCTAGCAGCCAGATGTCCCTGGGATAGGCCTCAGGCTCTGGCCTAGCAGCCCAGGGCAGCACAACACGTGTCCACCCAGACAGTCGTCCAGGTGGCACAGAACCCTGATCACCTGATCTCACCCAAATAAATAGGCTCTCCCAGCAGGCCAAGGGACCCAAGAAGATCACTGTCCATTGGCTGAGACACCGCATCTATTCCTAATTTGTCCTTGCAATGCCCTTGTCTTATCTAATGTCACCAGATACCCGGCCATCTAGTGACAGAAGAGAGAAGTGCAGCAATTCCAGAATTAGTGTGGAATCAATTGATCTCCTAACAATTGGCCAAGGCAACTATGCCTTGTAAGTAAATGTACTAGAAACCCTGCCTAAACATCAGGGTGATACATATTTATTTCTTAAACCAGGGGACTGGAAATTACAACCCCTGATGCTAAAGCTGGCCATTTAAGCTTTTGATTTTTCCTTCAAATGCTCTTCACAACATTCTTTCTTGCCATCATTAAGTCACCTAATTTCATTCAAGCCTTTAAAATTTGACCCAGACCAACTACTTGAATGGAATCCCAGATGTATTAAACAGGTTTCATTACAATATGTGTGATTTTTTCCTGTACAAAATTCACAATCAGAACAATCAGAATTTTCGGTCGAGAACATTTTTTCTATCCTGTCCCTTCAAATTTTCTCATCGCTATGCTCAAAATGGAACATTGATTGATTTATTTATTTTTTATTAATTATTTTTTTTATCCAAATTTATCGTACACAAAGAAGTAAAAACATTTTCCCTACTCAATAGGTATATACATTAACACATTTTATTTCCAAACCTTTATCTACCCTTACCCTCCTTACTCCCCACCCCCCTTCCACCTTCCACCCTCAATGGAACATTGATTTAAACCCACCAACCATTAGAAAAAAAAAGTTCCTAATACAAATATTTTTTAATGAAACTGGTGTATGGCCAGATTAAGTGTTCTGTTGTCTGCTGCTATCCGAAAGTCAATGAATTGAAACTGAGTAAAAACAATTAATATTTACAACACTCAAACCTCTACATATACTGCATGCTAGCATTATTTACGATTGTATTTTCTCTATGGGGTTGATTTACTAAAGGCAAATAGACTTGCACTTTGCAAAGTGCAGTTGCTCCAGAGCTTAGTAAATGAGGTAAATCTTTACTTTGCAAAGAATACCCAATCGCATGCAAGGAAAATAAAATAAAAACTGCATTTTTGCTTGCACATGATTGTCAATGTGCTGACTTCCATCATCCATTTACTAAACTCTGGAGCAACTGCAAAGTGCACAGTCCACTTGCCTTTAGTAAATCAACCACTATAAGTTTGCTGTATGAACTTGTTCTGGGCCTCCGTTCACTTTTGGGCATGAGCATTTTTTAAGAGATTTTTCTTTTTTGAACATTTGTACACACATTTTTCAAGCGCTATCAGACTTGAGAGTTTCTGTTTTGGCCAATGGAAAGCTAGTTACTTAGAGGAGTTTTGCTTTGAGCATCACAAGGCTCAAAGTGTGAAGGGGCACATTTGAATATAATGGAAATCGCAGTGTTGAGAATTGAGGCATAGGGGTTTATTTACTAAAGGCAAATCCACTTTGCACTACAAGTGTACTTGAAGTGCAGTCGCTGTAGATCCGAGGGGGACATGCAAGGAAAATAAAAAACAGCATTTTTGCTTGTACCGTATTTATCGGCGTATAAGACGCGCCGGCGTATAACATGCACCCCAAGTTTAGGAGGGAATTTTAAGGAAAAAAAACTTTTAGTATGGGAGTTTAAGGAAAAAAAACAACAACTTACATTTAGGTGTCCATTGCAGCCTTGTCAGTGCAGCCTTGTCCCCAGTGCAGCCATGTCCACATTGCAGCCATGTCCTCATTGCAGCCTTTCCCCCATTGCAGCCTTTCCCCCATTGCAGCCATGTCCCCCATTGCAGCCTTGCCCCCATTGCAGCCATGTCCCCATTGCAGTCTTGTCCCCATTGCAGCCTTCAGCCTTGCCCCCATTGCAGCCATGTCCCCATTGCAGTCTTGTCCCCATTGCAGTCTTGTCCCCATTGCAGTCTTGTCCCCATTGCAGCCTTCAGCCTTGCCCCCATTGCAGTCTTGTCCCCATTGCAGCCTCCAGCCTTGCCCCCATTGCAGCCAGGTCCCCATTGCAGCCTTGTGTGTCCATCGCCATTTAAAATTGGCGCCGACAGGACATCGAAGCAAAGCTACTCGGCTCTTGCCGGCTCTTCTCGCCTCCGCTCACGTGACTGTGAGCGGAGCAGAGAAGAGCCGAAAAGAGCCGAGTGCACTCGCTATGTGTAGCTCGGCGGCGATACACATGTACTCGGCTCTTGTCGGCTCTTCTCGGCGCCGTTCACGTGACTGTGAGCGGAGCAGAGAAGAGCCGAAAAGAGCAGAGTGCACTCGCTATGTGTAGCTCGGCGGTGATCGCTCCGCTACGCTCACAGCTAGCGGAGATCGGCGGGGGATCGATGGGGATCGGCGTATAACACGCACGATTTCCCCCTGATTTTAAGGGGAAAAAGGTGCGTGTTATACGCCGATAAATACGGTACATGTTTGGATGATAAAATCAGCAGAGCTTCCCCTCATTTCATATCTTCCCCGCAGATCTACAGCGACTGCACCTCCAAGTGCACTTGCAGTGCAAAGTGGATTTGCCTTTAGTAAATCAACCCCCATAATGTCCTTATTAGTTCTCAGAACCCTGAAAGCTTATCCAGAAAATTTTGGACGTTGATGCAAATAAAAAAGTATCAGACCGTTCTCAATTATTCTTGTCCGAAGTCTCTAGAAATCCTAACACAACATCCCCCTAAGGAAAAACAAAACGTATTTGAAATGTATTGAAGATTCATTTTCAAAATCATTATATTTGATTGTTCTGCACATTGGCATGTAAAAAATGCAGGGAAAGCATTTAGTCCCAAGTAGGAAATATGAAAAGCTTGTTTTTCCAGTTTGAAAACTAAAAATGCATGTCATTGTTTGAATAAAGTTATTTTTAAAAGTAACACGTGAGAGGAGTGGCTCAGTGGCCTGCCATACAGTCTGTGTCAATGGATGAATGGAGAAAAAAATTGCATGAGGAGAACTGAGAAGAAACCTGGGATTGGCCCATGCCGCATAGTGGAGGAAGTATCGCAAAGGAATGCTTCATGAGATGGACCAAGAGAATAAGAGTTTTCAATAAGGATTTGGAGAAAAAAACAAAGAAAGTGAAGGGTCCTGGTGCGATAAGGTACTGTGCTTTTGAGTAACCAGAAAGTCAAATTCTAAAGCTGGGCATACACTATACAATTTGATTTAGCTTTACCAAAATGATAGGAAGAGAAAGAGGTGGACACACAATCCATTCAATTAGAATCAAATCAGGCAGGCCTTTATACTACGTAGTTGATGGTAGATCTAAAGAAGATTGTACAATTAGGTTGCCTATATATTCAGCCACATGAATGCATTTTTTTAACCACTTAGCCTCTTTCTGAGATTTGTTGTTTACATGTTAAAAACATTTTTTTTTGGCTTGAAAATTACTTAGAACCCCCAAACATTATACATTTTTTCTAACACCCTAGAGAATAAAATGGTGGTCTTTGCAATACTTTCTGTCACACCGTGTTTGCGCAGCGGTCTTACAAGCGCACTTTTTTTGGAAAAAATACACTTTCTTGAATTAAAAAATAAAAACAGTAAAGTTAGCCCAATTTTTTTTTATATTGTGAAAGATAATGTTACACCGAGTAAATTGATACCCAACGTGTCACGCTTCAAAATTGTGCCCGCTTGTGGAATGGCAAAAAAACTTTTACCCTTAAAAAAAGGCTAGAATTATTGCTCTCGCTCTACCGATCGTGGCGATACCTCAAATGTGTGGTTTGAACACCGTTTTCATATGCAGGCGCTACTCACTTATGCGTTCGGTTATGCATGCAAGCTTTTACCTTTTATTTTTATTTTTATTTTTTTACACTGTTTTAAAAAAAAAAAAAATTGTCACTTTTATTCCTATTACAAGGAATGTAAACATTCTTTTAAATATGAGATCTGGGTTCAAAAAGACCTCAGATCTCATATTTAGACTAAAATGCAATAAAAATATAAAAAATAAAAAAAGAATTGTCATTTAAAAAAATTATTTAAAAAAATTGCCCTTTAAGAGCTGTGGGCGGAAGTGACGTTTTGACATCGCTTCCGCCCAGCAATTGTATGGAGACGGGTGGGGGCCATCTTCCCCTCACTCATTTCCATACCCAGCTACTGACAGGAAGCAATCGCCTCCGCCGCTGCCGACGGCTCCGGTAAGCGTCGGAGGGCACCGGATCGAGGCGGGAGGGGGGGGCCATCTCCCGCCACCGATAAAAGAGATTTTGCAGTGAATCCGCCGCAGAGACCACTTTTATCTTGTAGCAGACCGCCCGCTGAAGACGAGGATACTGGGACTATGGCAGCTAGCTGCTGCCATAACAACGATATCCTCCTTCAAACAGCTGCCCTATAACGACGGCGGGCAGTCCGTAAGTGGTTAAAGTGTTATTAAAGGTAGATTTTTTTAAATTAAAAATAACAAACATGTTATACTTACCTGCTCTGTGCAGTGGTTTTGCCTGTCTCTCCTGCCAAGTGCCCCCAGAGCAAACAACTTGCTGTGGGGGCTCCTGAGCTGTGGCTCTTCGAGTCCATTCAAGCACAAGTCTGTAGCTCCTCAGCCTCGCCCCCTCTCTCTTCTCATTGGCTATTTAATAGAAAACATTTTATTGAAAACGAAAATGAAAAAAATGAAAACCAGGTTGGCTGTACCCTGGCTGTGTATTATTTGCTTTATTAAAGCAGAACTTCACCCTAAAAGTTCTGTTTATGCCCTCCTCTAACACTTTTGGGGGAGGGGGAGTGGGTACCTAGTTGGTAGGTACCCGCTCTCACTTCCAATTAGATCGACTAGCAGATTCCACTGGAAGTCCCCCCCCCCTTTGCCCGCAAACCTCTAGGGACATGCCACAGGTCCAAGAAGGCTGCAGGACCATTCACACAGCACAGGAGTAACAGGTGGCTATCCACTCTAAACATGCTGGCACTGGGCAGCCGAAGACCAGCGAAGAACTGGCCTAGGTGAGGATGGCGCTGGATCTTTGAACAGGTACATGTCTTTTTGCTAAAAGTCAGTAGCTACAGCATTTGTAGCTGCTTACTTTTATTTATTTATTTATTTTTTCAAACAGGCTGTAGCGGCCCCATTGGCTTTGAGTAAATAACGAGAGGAGAGCTACTGACGGGTGCAGTACTTTTATTATTTTTATTCATTAAGGTTTAACACCACAGAGGTTAATCTTTTGACTCCTTAAACACTTTAAGGACCATTTTGTACCATAAGCACCTTGAAAACTTGCTCCGCTTGCCAAGGGGTGCAAACTTTAAACTTTAGAAAACTTCCATAAACTGTATCCTTCCCTCAAGGTACTGCTGCATTGCCTGGATGCTGAATGAATGAGAAAGCCCCTTTCTCCAAAACTAGAGAAGGCAGGAAGTGTCTGGTGATTAAAACATTCCCCAGAGAAACAAGAGGAAGGCAATAAAGGTTCCACCTGTCAGTCAGGACAGCGGACAGTTACACAGGCTGAAGATCATCTTTAAGTACTGCAAGGCATTAGCTGCATAATTATGGATGTACATATGTAAAACTCAGGTTTCTCACCTACACATAGAGAGGGGCTCCATAGTTTTTCTGAATGTTAAAATGGTTCTAAAGGCTGAAGCAATCTTGATTCAGCAGTGTGCATGAGAGCAGTGGCTCTCTCTGTTTTCTCCCTCTTCATTGGCTTAGACATAGCAGCAGGGGCTATTGTCTCCTGCTGCTATCGATCTCATTGGACACACAGAGCGGTGCTCAGGAGCGAGTATGCTTACTATGGAAGCACTCAGCAGGGGGGAGGAGCCCAGAATGCCAGCGGGGGACCCAAGAAGAGGAGGATTGGGGCTGCTCTGTGCCACTGCACAAAGCAGGTAAACATGTGTAGCACTGTTATGGGGGGAGTCATATGAAGTTGCCCTCTCCACACAGCCTAAGACGCTAACCTGCAGGTAAACAAATGAGCCAGAAACTTTGCTAAAGGAAGAGTGGACTATGAATATATAATTGGCAGTGCCTTAACCTAGAACATGGCTCCAGCGTATGTAGAGGTGATCCCTTTCTAGGACAATAACTAGTAACTCACCCAAAATAACTCACAGCAGTAGTACTAATACACCCAACATATATTTTTAACAGTAAAAATATTCAGACATACAGCAGGTGATTAGTGTAACTTTATATATGATAAAGTGATGGCATTACATACAACCAAAGCAATAACAGGAAGAATGCACATATGTCTGAGAAGAACAGTGTATATATGTATCTATATATATCCGGATATATATCTAAAGGCCTTTAACACCAATACCTCCAATTAGGCCCTGTGGCACAGTTCAGTTGCAGGGGCCCCTGATGAGCTGGCTTGCAAGGCGTAACACAAACCGGCTTAAGAGGACGAACGTTGACACATGTGTGGAGCGATGGCTTCCTGGGGACGCTTGTACAGACGAACACGCCGATGGCGAAGAAGTCTGAAATGCGCCACCTGCAAGGCAAATCAGGCCTATCTAGCCTATCTCTTGGTCCCTAACCTGACTTTAGGCTATCAATGCTACCAGGCCTCTACCTATCTAAATGGCCATCGGAAGCCTATCCTGTCGCTACCCTGAGCTGTTTACCGTTCCCTACGCTAATACTAGCTAGGAACCCCCCAGGCCAAAAAGGGACACTGTTGCTTTAACCACTTCAGCCCAGGAAGGATTTGCCCCCTTAATGACCAGGCCATTTTTTTGCGATACGGCACTGCGTCGCTTTAACAAAATTTACATTCTTTTTTTCCCCACAAATAGAGTTTTCTTTTGGTGGTATTTGATCACCTCTGCGGTTTTTATTTTTTGAGCTATAAACAAAAAAAGAACGACAATTTTGAAAGAAAAACAATATTTTTTACTTTTTGCTATAATAAATATCCCCCGAAATTTTTTTTCAAAACAAATGTATTCATCAGTTTAGACCAATATGTATTCTACATATTTTTGGTAAAAAAAAAAATCGCAATAAGCGTATATTGATTGGTTTGCGCAAAAGTTTATAGCGTCTACAAAACAGGGGATAGATTTAAGCCATTTTTTAAATTTATTTTTTACTAGTAATGGCGGCGATCTGTGATTTTTAGCGGGACTGCGACATTGCAGCGGACAGATCGGGCACTTTTGACACTTTTTTTGGGCCGCTGACATTCATAGAGGTAAAAATAGCCACTGATTACTGTATAAATGTCACTGGCAGGGAAGGGGTTAACACTAGGGGCGATCAAGGGGTTAAGTGTGTCCTAGGGAGGTGTTTCTAACTGTGGGGGCAGTGTATTGACTGGGAGTAGAGAGACATTGCTGTTTCTAATCACTAGATATCACAGATATCTCTCCTCTCCCTGACAGAACGGGGATCTGTCTGTTTGCATTGACAGATCCCCCGTTCTCTCTCTCTTAGAAGCGATCGCGGGTGCCCGGCGGACATCGCAACTGCCGGGCACGTGCATCAGCTCCTACGTCACACGGTGGGCGCGTGCGCCTGCTAAGGCTATTTAAAGGGCCGCCGTACAGCTACGGCGATTTGCCCAGGAGAGCCAACCTTCTGCAGTATTACGACGGTGGCTGGTCGGCTAGTGGTTAAAGGATAACTAAACTTTTGTGGAGAAAAAAAAACTCCTTTGTTTCCCCCTTCATCCCTCGTTCATCTCAGACTCTTACCATATCCCCTTTGAGCCACGCCCCTTTAAGCCACGCCGAATATTTAGCTTAAACCACACCCGTTTTTCATCGCGTAATTTTCTTTACAATGTTGGCAACTATGCATGAATGTAAACACCCTCACAGACAGTGTACAAAAGAACACTCCCCTCCCAATTTTTTTTTTTTTTTATATTTATTTCTATTAGTATCACTTTAAGTTCGGTTCTGGAGACTGGAGGCTTTGTAGAAATTTGGGTGGGATAAAGCCTCCACTCCCAAGTCCATATCTTACATGGTAGCCAGACCTCATTATTAGTGCACAGCCCTATATATGTATATGTACATGTGTGTGTGTGTGTGTGTGTGTGTGTGTGTGTGTGTGTGTGTGTGTGTGTGTTATATATATATATATATATATATATATATATATATATATGCAGTATATGAGCTCTCTGATCCTCAGGTCCCTCTCGCTTTCACTGCTGAGGCTGCTGCTGGAGGAAATAGCTGAGTGATGACAGAATACTAAATCTGTACATGTGCTGCCTGTTTGTGTGGGGGGACCAGTTAGGGGGCACCAGGTTAGGCAGGAACTATCCTGAGTTTAGTTGTTAATTTGGACAAGCAGATGTTTTATTTGTTTTATGTTACAAACTGGCTGTACACTGTTTTTTTTTTTTTTTTTACTGCCCTGCGGAATAACAGTGCAGGAAAACCTGCCTGGACTGTTCCTGGGTGTCCCTGTCTCATGCATGGTTTACTGCTGCCAATACTAGTTGAACCTATCCCCCTTACAACACATATAATAATACCATGTCGCTAATAAGTATAATTTAGAGCATTAGGGCACTGTGGTTCCTTGCGGCCAGAGCTATTCGCGTGCCTGCAGTATTATACAGGTACACTCCTCTCTATACCAGCGTCTGTAATTACTGTCTGCTCTAGTAGGTCATGAATCTGTCATACTGTTGAAAGGCAAAGACAGATCAACACTGATTCAGCCAATGCACCCTGCTTTTTTCTTTTTTTATATATATATTTTTTTTTTATAGAGCGACACCTTGTGGGGAAAAAAAAGAAAATATAGAAGCTTTAATGTTATGTACTATCAGTAGGTGGCGACCTCTTGTGGTAGAAAAAGGTCCACATTTCTATTCTAAAAATACAGTAAGCAGTAAATGAAGGAGCATTTTTAAACTTTGATCAGCAGTGCATACTGACTAATGCCCTTTAAAGAGTTGCCATTAGCATGTTGAAATTGTCATTTGCTATTTTTATAATTTTCATTATATATATATATATATATATATATATATATATATATATATATATATATATATATATATATATATATATATATATATATACACACAGTTCTTCGCAGCATAAATGAGTACACCCCAACAGATTTGTCAGAGAAAATTTACTTTACTTTCAGAATCGACATTTTCTATAGGACACTATACTGCAAAATATTACAAATACAAAAAGCTCCCACAAATGTGGCCCATCGATTGCAACCAAGATTTGTTAACCAGTTCCCGTACGTCCCTTTGAATTTGCCGCCGTGCCATCGCGTGCGCGCCGCCGTGCACGCTGGCCGGGAGCTCCGTGAGTTGGGTCGCGGGTCCCGCGGACTCGATGTGCGTGGAGATACCCCTTCACTGCCAGTCACATTTACACATTAATCAATGCAATTTTAATCACACTGATCGCTGTATAAATGTGAATGGTCCCAAAATCACACCAAAATTGTCCGACGTGTCCGCCATAATGTTGCAGTCACGATACAAATCGCTGATCGCCGCCATTACTAGTAAAAAAAAAAAAAATATTAATAAAAATGCCATAAAACTATTCCCTATTTTGTAGACGCTATAACTTTTGCGCAAACCAATCAATAAACGCTTATTGCAATTTTTTACCAAAAATATGTAGAAGAATACGTATCGGCCTAAACTGAAGAAAAAAAAAACTTTTTTTTTTATATATTTTGGGGGATATTTATTATAGCAAAAAGCAAAAAATAATGTGTTTTTTTCAAAATTGTCTGTATTTTTTTTGTTTATAGTGCAAAAAATAAAAACCGCAGAGGTGATCAAATACCACCAAAAGAAAACTCTATTTGTGGGGGGAAAAAAATACATCAATTTTGTTTGGAAGCCAGGCCGCACGACCGCGCAATTGTCAGTTAAAGCAATGCAGTGCCGAATCGCAAAAAGTGCTCGGGTCTTTGGCCAGCAAAGTGGTCCGGGGCTTAAGTGGTTAATTTGCACACACAAAAATTTTTTTCCTAACCAATTCATTCAAGACCATGTTGCAAAAATGAATACACCCCACTGAAAGTCTTACTTTGGCCAAACATTATACAATTTTCTTGTTCAAATTCTTTTAGATTTACCTTCAACTATGTAGTACAAGTGCCTGCCTGATTGCATACAAATTGAACCTGTTTAGGTTTGACCTCATATTATATGGTTTTGGTAAATCTAAAAAAAACAGGAAAATTGTACAAGAAAATTGTATAATGTATGGCCAGCCTTAGGCCCCTTTCACACATGCGGACCAAATGACCGTTTTTCATCCATCCGTTTTTGGAAGAAAAACGGACATACATGCACCCCTATGGGATAGCGGGTGTCAGCGGATGAGCATCCGCTGACACCCGCTATCGTCCACCTCCGCTATTGTCCGATTCTGCAGACGGAGGAAAACCCTATTTTTCCATCCGTCTGCAGAGCGGATCGGATGAACACTGACAGACGGTCCGTGTTCATCCGATCCCCCATAGGGGAGAGCGGAGATCTGACAGGGCGGTCCCTGTCATCCGCCGGCTCAGCGGGGATCAGCTGAGCGATCCCCGCTGAGCAGCGGATCTTCACGGGGCGGATCAATACGGATCCGTCCCGTGTGAAAGGGGCCTTAGGAGCAAAGCTAAATTGTAGACCACAAAATCCTAATTAACAAGAATTTAACTACAAGTGAGTCTAATTATTCATTAAACTGGTGTCCAGTAGACAAGTGGTCAGCAACCCTGTCCTCAGGGCCCACTAACAGGCCAGGTTTGCAAGATAACTGAAATACATCACAGGCAATATAATTTGCTGCTCAGTGATTGCAGTATTCTAGTCTACATTTCCCGAAAGTTAATGCATAAAACCTGGCCTGTTAGTGGACCCTGAGGACAGGGTTGATGACCACTGCAGTAGACAGTTGATTATAAAAGAGCATTACTTAAAGCAGACCTTCAGTAATTTTTTCATCTTTTTATCTATTAAATCTTCTGCCCTTGTTGTTTTAACTTTGGACAGTAAAACATTTTTTTCTCTGACAGTAAATGCCTTATACAGCCCACTTCCTGTTTCTTGTCTGGTCATTAGCCTAGGCTTATGACATCATGCACAGCTCTCTCTCTCTCTCACTCTCATGAGAGTTTGCCAGGGACAGGGGGAGGGGTGAGTCATAAGAGGACCAATGAGAGCTGCAGAGCTGGAAGCGTGCCTCTGTGTAAATCCAGGAAGTCAACAGGCAGCAGCTTCAGCTGCCCACAGTTAAAATGGATGGAGCCAGACATAGTGGAGGGAGATTTCTGCAGCATGTTTGGCAAGTACAGAATCACATTATATATAAAATAATATGCAAAGTGGTTGGAGGGAAGCTTTAGGGAAGCTTTAGAATGGCAAAGAGGTTTTTATTACAAATTATGCGAGCAGACTCTTTAAAAAAGAAAACCCCTTCCCATTTCATGCTGTCAGCAATGGCACCACATGGAAGAGAAATGTCACAAAGCCTGAGAAAGAAAATAAGTTCTTTACACAAGAAAGGTGAAGGCTATACGAAGATTAGCAAAGCTTTACTTATCAGTCAGAATACTGTAGCAAAAGTCAGGGCCATCTTTAATATTGATTGGACCCTGGGCAAAACTTTTCTTGGGCCCCCCCCCCCCATGCAGTTTTGCTTTCCACCTGCTCTGAGACATACAATAATTAGCAGCTAGACTCAAAATCAGTTTACTGAATCAGATCAGGCAGCTATTTTGCGATTGGTTGCCAGAGGTTACAGTGTATCATTACTGCTCACTGACTGGTTGCTAGAGGTTACAGCACACATTACAGCTCACTAATTAGTTGCTACAGCACGATTTCTGCTTGTTGATTGGTTGTTAGAGATTACTGTGAATATGACCTCAGGGGGGCATGATATACTGTACATATGGATATATATATTTCATTGATGGTATCATGAATTCAGAGATGTACTGCTCTATATTGAAAGAGAAGATGCTACCATCACTCCGTTTCCCGTTGGTCATTGTGCACTTTTTCAACATGACCAGGGCCAATCCTAGGGTCACAGATGCCTGGGTGCATAAATATTTCTGGCGCCCTCACATGGGCGTGGTCATCTTACTAACTCCTCCCCTTTACTAATGTTTCTATGGCAACGACTCGAACAGAGAGATGCTCCCCTAAGGAGTCTTCGTTACCCTGGGATCCTCCCATGATCTCTTACAATAAACAAAATACAAGAAGAGAGTACACTAATGGGACCTGGAGAGGGGACTCTCTAATGGACAGAGAGGGCTTCTGTTAGAGAGTCTGTTAGAAAGAGCCCCCAGACATACTGCAGACACAGTACAGGAGATGGTCAGAGACTGCAGACACAATACAGGAGATGGTCAGAGACTGCAGACATGATACAGGATATGGTCAGAGTCTGCAGACATAGTACAGGAGATGGCCAGGGACTGCAGACATGATACAGAAGATGGTCAGAGTCTGCAGACATAGTACAGGAGATGGTCAGAGACTGCAGACATGATACAGGAGATGGTCAGAGACTGCAGACATAGTACAGAAGATGGTCAGAGACTGCAGACATGATACAGGAGATGGTCAGAGTCTGCAGACATAGTACAGCAGATGGTCAGAAACTGCAGACATGATACATAAGATACACGATCCGGGAGACCGGGCCGCAGCCCGGTCTCCCGGAAGTTCGGCCCCCTCCTCCTTCCTTCGCCGCCAGACCAATTAGAAAGCGCAGAGCACAGAGCGCATGCTCAGTAGAGACCCAGCTGCGAAGCCAAAATGCTTCACTGCCAGGTTTGCTTACTAGGAATGGCGGCAGCTGCACCTGACAGCCGATCCGAAGATCGGCTGGGTTGCCAACATCGCCGTCTCCCTGGACAGGTAAGCGTCCATATATTAAAAATCAACAGCTGCAGGATTTGTAGCTGCTGACTTTTAATTTTTTCGTGGGGGGCTGGACCTCCTCTTGAAGTCTTCAGCCTTGCCCTGGAAGAATCTCCAGTGTGTCAGTCAAGAGGACTGGTGCAGAGTGTCAGTCAGGTAGACTGGGAAGAAGAAGCAGCCAGGTGGGCTGCTGAAGCGGCAGCCAGGTGGGCTAGCATTGTCCGCAAGAAGTGGAGCTGGGACCAGTGTCTACAAGGAAGCAGAAGGTGTTGCAAGATGCAGTTCACGCCACATGTGCTACTGTTGCTAAGCTAACAAAACACTGTAAGCTCTTAAAGGAGTGAACCCAGCAGAGCTGTAGAAAGGATCAAGTTATTGTGTAGGAGGATCAAGTGGAAGCTGTAAATAGGGAGTAAGTTGTCCCTGGTTCTGTTTGTTATTGTCAAGTTGGGCGTCCCAGATGCTTTCTGTGTCTGGATGCACGTTAAAGATGCGTTGTGCCTGGCTGTGCAGCAGTGGGGAATCCTTTCACTTGCAGCCCCTATGAGGGTAGTGCTTCATGAAAATGCCTAAAAAGTCCCAAAAAACTTTGTAGCCTACTTTGTGATTAATAAACCATAGGGATGTTGGCAAAACCAATACCTCTCACTCCATATACAATTCAACAAACCCTGTTATGTTCACTTGTGATGGAAACTTTAAGTGCCTCTGACATAGCTCAGCCATTTTGTCACTGTTACCAGCAGGAAACCTGCCCTAAAGGAGGCAGCCTACGGGATGAACAGAAAATGTTTGGCACCAGCTTTAGGGCAGGTTTCCTAATGGCTGAATCTCCAGCTGTGGCTATTAAAGCAGAGTTCCCAATGAACGAATCTCCCACTGCAGCTATTAGGGCAGGGTTAAGGTAGCTTTCCAGATAAACAAATCTCTCACTGCGGCTATTGCAGATGAATGTACTGTATCTCCTACTGAGGGATGATCAAATGCACCATGGCTATTGTATTCTGACAGCAGGCCAACAATTTTCCACCGGCCACTTTTATTTTTCAATCGAATGGATGTTGAGCAGGAGGTGGCTGATACTGCCACCCACTGACCTAATTTGGGCCTGTTCTTTAGGAACCCTCAATCCATTTGATCCATGTATGCCCAACTTAAAGCGTGGCTTAAATCTGACTCCTCCTGTTTTTGACAGGTACCTGACCCCACTTCCGGGAGATTGCGCCACTATCACTCGGAAGTTCGCCCCACCCCCCTTTTTCCTTCCTGCTGCCGGGCCATTCAGAAAGCACAGCACTCTTTGGGCATGCCCAGTAGGGAACCGGCTTTGAAGCTGCAAGGTTTCACTGCTGGGTTCCCTTACTATGAATGGCGGTGGCAGCCCCCGAGAGCCGATAGAAACATCGGCTGGGGTGCCGACATCGCTGGATTCCAGGACAGGTAAGTGTCCTAATATTAAAAGTCAGCAGCTACAGTATGTATAGCTGCTGACTTTAATTTTTTTGCTGGGGGGGGGGGGGCAGAACTCCTCTTTAAGAAATGGCATGCATGTAGACAGCAAATTAAAATAGAAAATCAGCAGAATAAATAGGTGAAAAAAAAACCCCATGGCAGATGTTTATAATACAAATTTCTTCAAGGAGCCAATTTACAAAGCAGTGCATGTGAACTAGGGGTTCATTTAGTTAGGGGCTTATAGTGTTTCATTCAGTTAGAAGCTTATAAGGGCCAATCAGTTCAGGATTTATAGGGGTTTGTTCAGTTTGGGGCTTGTAAGGGGTTGGTTCAGTTAGAGATTTATATGGCTTCAATCATTTGGGTGCTTATAGGCTTTGTTCAGTTAGGGGATTATAGCAGGTTCATTCAGTTACGGTTTATAGGGGTTTGGTAATTGGGGGTTTTAGGGGTCAATTCAGTTAGAGATTTGTTCAGTTGGGGTTTCAAAGGGGTTTGTTCAGTTAGAGGTTTATAGGGATTCGTTCAGTTAGATGGTTAAAGGGGTTTGTTCAGTTAGAAGTACGTATATAAGGGTTCATTCAGTTAATGGTACAGTGGTGTGAAAAAGTGTTTGCCCCCTTCCTCATTTCCTGTTCCTTTGCATGTTTGTCACACTTAAGTGTTTCGGAACATCAAACCAATTTAAACAATAGTCAAGGACAACACAAGTAAACACAAAATGCAATTTGTAAATGAAGGTGTTTATTATTAAAGGTGAAAAAAAATCCAAACCATCATGGCCCTGTGTGAAAAAGTGATTGCCCCCCTTGTTAAAACATACTATAACTGTGGTTGTCCACACCTGAGTTCAATTTCTCTAGCCACACCCAGGCCTGATTATTGCCACACCTGTTCACAATCAAGGCATCACTTAAATAGGAGCTGCTTGACACAGTAAGGTCCACCAGAAGATCCTTAAAAGCTACACATCATGCGAGACCCAAAGAAATTCAGGAACAATTGAGAAAGAAAGTAATTGAGATCTATCAGTCTGGAAAGGGTTATAAAGCCATTTCCAAAGCTTTGGGAATCCAGCGAACCACAGTGAGAGCCATTATCCACAAATGGCGAAGACATGGAACAGTGGTGAACCTTCCCAGGAGTGGCCGGCCGCCCAAAATTACCCCAAGAGCGCAGCGACGACTCATCCAAGAGGTCACAAAAGACCCCACAACAACGTCCAAGGAACTGCAGGCCTCACTTGCCTCAGTTAAGGTCAGCGTTCATGCCTCCACCATCAGGAAAAGACTGGGCAAAAATGGCCTGCATGGCAGAGTTCCAAGGAGGAAAACCACTGCTGAGCAAAAAGAACATCAAAGCTCGTCTCAATTTCTCCACAACACATCTTGATGATCCCCAAGACTTTTGGGACAACATTCTGTGGACCGATGAGACAAAAGTGGAACTCTTTGGAAGGTGTGTGTCCAAGTATATCTGGCGTACAAGGAACACTGCATTTCAGAAAAAGAACATTATACCAACAGTAAAATATGGTGGTGGTAGTGTGATGGTCTGGGGCTGTTTTGCTGCTTCAGGACCTGGAAGACTTGCCGTGATAAAAGGAACTATGAATTCTGCTGTCTACCAAGAGATCCTGAAGGAGAATGTCCGACCATCTGTTCGTGTACTCAAGCTGAAACAAACTTGGGTTCTGCAGCAGGACAATGATCCTAAACACACCAGCAAGTCCACCACCGAATGGCTGAAGAAAAACAAAATGAAGACTTTGGAGTGGCCTAGCCAAAGTCCTGACCTGAATCCTATTGAGATGTTGTGGTATGACCTTAAAAAGGCCGTTCATGCTCGAAAACCCTCTAATGTAACTGAATCAGGACAATTCTGCAAAGATGAGTGGGCCAAAATTCCTCCAGGACGCTGTAAAAGCCTCATTGCACGTTATCGCAAACGCTTGGTTGCAGTTGTTGCTGCTAAGGGTGGCCCAACCAGTTATTAGGTTTAGGGGGCAATCACTTTTTCACACAGGGCCATGATGGTTTGGATTTTTTTTCACCTTTAATAATAAACACCTTCATTTACAAATTGCATTTTGTGTTTACTTGTGTTGTCCTTGACTATTGTTTAAATTGGTTTGATGTTCCGAAACACTTAAGGGTGACAAACATGCAAAGGAACAGGAAATGAGGAAGGGGGCAAACACTTTTTCACACCACTGTATATAAGGGTTTGTTCAGTTAGGTATTTATAGGGGTTCATTCGATTAGGGTTTTATTCAGTTCAGAATTTTTTGGGGTCCTTTAAGTTAGGAGTTTAAAATGGTTCATTCGGTTAGGGGCTTATAGGTATCCATTTGGTTTGGAATTGTTTGGTGTCCTTTCAGTTAGGAGTTTAAACGTGTTAATTCAGTTAGAGGTTTATTCAGTTACGGTTTATAGGGGTTTGTTCATTTGGGGGTTTTAGGGGTCCATTCAGTTAGAGATTTGTTCAGTTGGGGTATCAAAGGGGTTTGTTCAGTTATGCGGCGTACACACGGTCGGAATTTCCGCTGAAAACAGTGCGATGGGAGCTTTTCATCGGATTTTCCAACCGTGTGTATGCCCAACGGTCTTTTTCTGTCGGAATTTCCGGCGGACTTTGGATTGAGAACCTGTTCTCAATTTTTCCGACGGAAAACCTTTCTATCGGATTTTCCGATCGTGTGTATGCAATTCCGACACGCAAAATTCCGACGCATGCTCGGAAACAATTCGATGCATGCTCGGAAGCATTAAACTTCCGTTTTATAGTGCTGTTGAATGTGTTTTATGCCGCTGTGTTATTGACCATCGGAATTTGGTGTGATCGTGTGTAGGCAACACAGCTTGAGCGGAATTCCGTCGGAATTCCGTCTGAAAAACCGTCAGAGTTTTTTCCGACGAGAATTCCGATCGTGTGTACGCGGCATTAGAGGTTTATAGGGATTTGTTCAATTAGACGGTTAAAGGGGGTTTGTTCAGTTAGAGGTACGTATATAGGGGTTCATTCAGTTAATGGTATATAGGGGTTTGTTCAGTTAGGGATTTATAGGGGTTCATTCGATTAGGGATTTATAGGGGTTTATTCTGTTCAGAATTTTCAGTTTGGAGTTTAAAAGGGTTCACTCTGTTAGGGGCTTATAGGTATCCATTTGGGTTGGAATTTTTTGGTGACCTTTCAGTTAGGAGTTTAAACGTGTTAATCTAGTTAGGGGTTTATAGGGGTTCATTCAGTTGGGGTTTAGATCTATTTTCATGTTATCTTTCCTGCATCTTGCAAACTTTTGCTGCTTGATGGTTGACTCTGGAAGAGTGGTCGGACATGTGTGTACAACATCTGCTATATAAGCACATACAGTACACTCATAAATAAAGAAGGTCTGTTTCACATTACTGTTTATTGGATTAGTGTCATGGTGGATCTGCTACATGGTCAGGCCCCTATTTATTTGCCTACTATATAAACCAGTTATACATCATGTTATTTATCATAATATGCACATGGAGAGAGTGGCTGTCATGTGCCTTAGTAATGAGGTTATTGAATAAAGTCACCATTGGGTAGGAAGATATTATTTATAATAACAGTTGTACTGGATGTTTCAACCTCAATTTTTGGTGGCTTAAAGCTGAACTCTGGTCAACCTTTAAAAATAACTTGTGGATGCATCTTCCTCCTACCCTTATAGTATAATATTATGCTGCTCATTTGGTCAATAAGGTAGGTGGGTGTAAAGTAGAGGATTACCTACCATGTTTCTAGCTTCCCCCAACAGCCAGCTCTTTTCTTCAATTGGCTCCAGCTTCGGAATGTGGGTGGGCACTCATTACCTACAATGAAGAACGACTATTCCTGCATTGTACATAATGATGTCAGCAAGGGACCAACTGCACAACCAGCAAAGAGGAGCTGTTTTGGAAGACCAGTCATCCATCCCGGTACCAATGGAAAAGAATCCTGAAGAAGCGAGCAATAAGGTAAGTATTTCTCTACTTTACACCAGCCCAAAACTTACTTATTAAGGCTCACTGGGTTTTGCCTTGCCTAACACATAAATCAGTGCAATCAGTTGTACAATCTACTTTAAACTCACCATACAGATCTTGCAGACCAATAGTACAATCTGCTTTGGATATTTCTGATTGGATATACATTTTTGGAAATTGTACAATCAGATTGTAATAAACGTATGTGCCCAGTCTTAGATTTATCAACAAACTTCTCACTGCATGGTTGTTGATAAATCTAAAGATGGTCCCCATACACTTTGGGGTCTATGTATAAAATATTTGTTGTGCAGATGTTACAAACATTCGCACAATTTAGAATGAAGATGCTTTTTTTCTCTAATACATAGCTCCTAAATCAGTGGTCTTCAAACAGTGGCCCTTTGCTATTATCTTGCCCTTAGGGCACAATTTCATCCATTGCTATCAACAATGAGGCATACTTCCCCCCCACTGACACCAATGAAGGCACACCATTCCTCCAAATTACGCCAATGAAGGAGCACAATTCCTCCCAATGACACCAACGATGGGACACAATTCCTCCCAATGACACCAATGATGGGACACAATTCCTCCCAATGACACCAATGATGGGACACAATTCCTCCCAATGACACCAATGATGGGACACAATTCCTCCCAATGACACCAATGATGGAACACAATTCCTCCCAATGACACCAATGATGAGACCCAATTCCTCTCAATGACACCAATGATGAGACAAAATTCCTCCCTCTGTTACCAATGATGGGACATTGTTTTTTTCCACTGACATCAGAATCTTTTGTACTCCCAATGGCCACAGTCCGGCCCTCTGAAAATGGCCCTTTAGTTAGAAAGTTTGGAGACCCCTGCCATATATCATCAGCTCTACCCAGTGGCCATGCCGCATTTTTTATTCCATAAATACTTCAATCAGGGAAAAAAAATGCAATATGGTTATTTGGTGGCACTCATGATATAAGAACAACATACATTAGAGCCTAGGCTTGGACACTTGCTTTATGCACTGGTGCGCAGTCATGTTGGAACAGGAAGGGGCCATCCCTAAACTGTTCTCACAAAGTTGGGAGCATTAACCACTTGCCGACCGGCGCACGACGATATACGTCGACAGAATGGCGCGTACAGGCAGGAGGGCGTATATATACGTCCCTCCTTTAGCCTGTCCGTGCCATCGGGAGCGCGCCGGGAGCGGCGCGCTCCCGCGCCGGTCGGGACCCCCCGTGAGTCCGGCCGCGGTCCCCGCGGACTCGATCGCCGCGGGGACTCCCGCGATCGTCTCACGGAGCGGCTAAACGGGGAGATGCCGAGATAAACAGCATCTCCCCGTTCTGCCTAGCAACTAGTGACGCCGATCTCTGCTCCCTGTGATTGGAGCAGAGATCAGCATTCACTAGCTGACAGCCACGCCCCCCCACAGTAAAAAAAACACCCCTAGGCCTACTTAACCCCTACACTGCCACCTTGTGGTTAACTCCTAAACTGCCAGTGTCATTTATACAGAAATCAATGCATTTAAATGCATTAATTGCTGTAAAAATGACAATGGTCCCAAAAATGTGTCAAAAATGTCCGATGTGTCCGCCATAATGTCGCAGTCACAAAAAAAAAATCGCAGATCTCCGCCATTAATAATAAAAAAAAAATAATTAATAAAAATGCTATAAAACTATCCCCTATCTTGTAAACGCTATAACTTCTGCGCAAACCGATCAATAATCGCTTATTGCGATTTTTTTTTTACCAAAAATATGTAGAAGAATACGTATCGGCCTAAACTGAGGAAAAAAATGTTTTTTTATATATTTTTGGGGGATATTTATTATAGCAAAAAATAAAAAATAATGCATTTTTTTCAAAATTGTCGCTCTATTTTTGTTTATAGCGCAAAAAATAAAAACCGCAGGGGCGATCAAATACCACCAAAAGAAAGCTCTATTTGTGGGAAAAAAAGGACGTCAATTTTGTTTGGGAGCCACGTCGCACGACCGCGCAATTGTCAGTTAAAGCGACGCAGTGCCGAATCGCAAAAAGGGGCCTGGTCCTTTGGCTGCAAATTGGTCCGGTCTGAAAGTGGTTAAATTGTACAAAATGTCTTGGTATGCTGACGCCTTAAGAGTTCCCTTCACTGGAGCTAAGGGGCCAAGTCCAACCCCTGAAAAACAACCCCACACCATAATCCCCCCCTCCACCAAATTATTTGGACCAGAGCACAAAGCAAGGTCCATAAACACATGGATGAGTGAGTTTGGGGTAGGGGAACTTGACTGGCCTCAACCCAATAGAACACCTTTGGGATGAATTAGAGCGGAGATGCGAGCCAGGCCTTCTCGTCCAACATCAGTGCCTGACCTCACAAATGCATTTCTGGAAGAATGGTCAAACATTTCCATTCACACACTCCCAAAACGTTGTGGACAGCCTTCCCAGAAGAGTTAAAGCTGTTACAGTGTAGCTGCAAAAAGGTGGGCCAACTCAATATTGAACCCCATAGACTAAGACTTGGATGCCACTAAAGTTTATGTGCGTATAAAGGCAGGCGTTCCATATACTTTTGGTAATATAGTGTATTTTAATTCTTCATAGGTATGATTGGGATTTAAATTTAGGTAAACAATCTTAAATTATAGGTGAGCTCAAGGTTTGGACTGTGGCTGTTTGGGTGTTCGAACAAATTCCTGAACATTTACGATTTACATTGCCGGGAATCCATGGCCAGAAAGGGCATTTTTGATTTGACAAATTCAGCGCTCATTCATTTCAATAGGGTTCGGGTTTGGCATCTGAACTTCTTTGTAGTTAACCAAACCCAGCTTGAATCGAATCCAGGGCATTCCTAATAATATTTTGTTTTCCTCTTTTTCTCCATTGTTGTAAAAATCCTGTTTGTTTACTGAGCTCAATAACACATGCTGAATTTTAGAGAGGTGATTAAATGTATGTTTTGCTATTATTTACACATATTATGGTGTAGCTATTATTATTATCTTTCATTTTACTTTGCTGTACAAAAAATACTCCTGAAGAAGCGGATAGAACCGCAAAACATGTTAGAAGAACTGGATAAATTCCTTGCTATAGACCAGGGTTGGCGAACCTTGGCACCCCAGATATTTTGGAACTACATTTCCCATGATGCTCAACTACAATGCAGAGTGCATGAGCATCATGAGAAATGAAGTTGAAAAACATCTGGGGTGCCAAGGTTCGCCATCACTGCTATAGACTGTATCATCTGATCTGCACTGGTGCGCAGTCATGTTGGAACAGGGAGGAGCCATCCCCAAACTGTTCCCACAAAGTTGGGAGCATGAAATTGTCCAAAATATCTTGGTATGCTGACATCTTAAAGTGGTTGTAAAGCCTAAACATTTTGTACCTTAATGCATTCCTTGCATTAAGATAACAAATGTTTAGGTGTCAGCATCCCCCTCCCATTACATTGCACAGAGCAGGTAAGTATAGACATGTTTGTTATGTAAAAAATAAAAATGTACCCTTACAATCACTTCAAGAGTTCCCTTGACTGGAACTAAGGGGCCAAGCCAAACTCCTGAAAAACAACCCCACACCATAATCCCCCTTCACTAAAGGATTTGGACACAATGATTTGAACACAGTGCACAAAGCAAGGTGCATAAAGACATGGATGAGCGAGTTTGGGGTGAAGGAACTTGACTGGCCTGCACAGAGTCCTGACCTCAACCTGATAGATCACCTTTGGGATGAATTATAGCAGAGACTGTGAGCCAGGCCTTCTCGTCCACATCAGTGCCTGACCTCACAAATGCGCTTCTGGAAAAATGGTCAAAGATTCCCATGGACGCACTCCTAAACCTTGTGGACAGCCTTCCAAGAAGAGTTGAAGCTTTTATAGCTGCAAAGGGTGGGCCAACCCAATATTGAACCCTACAGACTAAGGATACGTTGACACTGAGGCTTTTTACAGGTGTTTTTGCTCTAAAAGTAGCGCCTGTAAACTGCCTCTTCTGCAGCCCCAGTGTGAAAGCCTGAGTGCTTTCACACTGGGGTGGTGTGCTTGCAGGACAGGAAAAAATATCCTGCAAGCAGCATCTTTGGGGCAATGCGAGAGCGGTGTATACACCACTCCAAAACCTCCCCTGCCATTGAAATCAATGGGCACCACTGCCGAAGCGCCTGCAAAGCACTTCAGAAGCGGTGCTTTTCAGGGAGCTCTTGACAGTTTCCTCGGCCGCTAGTGGGGGTTAAAAGCACCCCGCTAGGGGCCAAAAGCGTTGCTATAACAGCGGTAAAGCGAAGCTAAAATTAGCGGCGCTTTACCGCTAACACCCCTCTGCCCCAGTGTGAAAGCAGACTTATGCCCCATACACACGATCGGACATTGATCGGACAGTCCGACAACAAAATCCATGGATTTTTTTCCCACGGACGTTGGTTCAAACTTATCTTGTCGGAAATTCCAAACGCCAACAACGCTGTGACGTACAACACTTACGACGAGACGAGAAAAATGAAGTTTAATAGCCAGTGCGGCTCTTCTGCTTGATTCTGAGCATGTGTGGCACTTTGTTGCACTTTGTTGTCGCAAAGTTTGAGAACCAGATCTCAAATATTGTGAGACGGTAATTCCGATGGAAACTGTCCGATGGAGCCTACACGCGGTCGGAATTTCCGACAACAAGCTACGATCACACATTTTATGTCAGAAAGTCCGACCGTGTGTACGCGGCATAAGACTGGGATGCCATTAAAGTTCATGTGCGTGTAAAGACAGGCATCCCAATACTTTTGGTAATATAGTGTAGGTGTTTGCTGGCATTTAGAAAAAGGAGCATTCAGCCTAAGTTCACACTTATGCAATGTAGTGCAAATTTAATGCATTTATTTTCCTGTAATGCCGCGTACACACGATCGGAATTCTCGCTCTGACGGTTTTCCTGACGGAATTCTGCTCAAACTGTCTTGCCTACACACGGTCACACCAAATTCTGACCATCAAGAACGTGGTGACGTACAACACTACAACGAGCCGAGTTCAATGCTTCCGAGCATGCGTCGAATTGTTTCCGGGCATGCGTAGGAATTTTGCGCATCAGAATTGCTAAAGACGATCGGAATTTCCGATAGAAACCTTTTCCGTCGGAAAAATTGAGAACATGCTCTCAATTCTTTGCTGTCGGAAATTCGGCCAGCAAAATTCCGATAAAGCCTACACAGGGTCGCATTTTCCGATGAAAAGCTCTCATTGGTCTTTTTCTGGCCGCAATTCCGTTCGTGTGTATGCGGCATTAGAGGTTAGAATTTGTGTTGCAATTTGCGGTGGGCAGGGGCTAATGCAATGCATAGGACCCTTTTTTTTCTTGCATCATATTCATAACGCATAGATGTGAACTGAATTCATAGAACACTATGTTAGTGACTTGACATGTGAATCTGTGTATTCCTAACCGCATCAAAATCGCTTCAGATTCACATCCGTGTGAACCAGGACTCAGAGAAAACCCCATCACTTGTGCATTCAGGAGAGGAGCGTTTCAGCAAAAAGAAACCTGATGCACCGAAACACTAAGTGCATTTAGCGCTTGAAAATTCAATTATGTCAATGGCCAGAATTATTTAATATTCTGGCCAATAAAATGAATGAATGTTAAAACGCGGCTTTAGGCGCATATTTTATGCTGCTTTTCTCTTGCCAAGAGAAATACCTTCAAAAGAGCTGGGAAAACACGCATGCATGGGGCCATAGTCATTGACTGCCATGTGACATTAATGGTGGACACATAGGGGCTTCTTTTCTATTAATAACATTGACAACAAGTCCAGTAAAATACCACCCTGGTGGTGACCACATGTATGAGAACCAAACCAACAGGAAAATATTGTTGTCCATAGAAACCAATCCACTCGTCATTAATGCAGATACAAATTGTTTAGTTGCTAAGGCAACAAGATATTTTCTTGATAGGAAACTTTCCAAACTTGAAGAGCATATTGAGGAAATGTTAGGACGAAGATGATTGTAGAACTCTATGTGAATTATGGCAATAGAATTGGCAGACGTGTTTCCTTGGTTACACAAAGGAGACTTGCAATTAATTTTTCCTTGGATGTAAGTTTGGGAGGAACGCCAGTAATATCTGGCGACCATTTATCATTATGTTTAGATGAGAAACATGACTTATTTTTGACCTATACAGTTTGTGTGTACATGGTTTGGTTTACCCGAGAGATCTGATTTAGATTTGCTGCTCACAATCAAAATCAGATAGTTTTTTTGCTATTTTCGGAAGGTTTTAGAGAAGATCTAAATGTCCGTTGCCTACATACGGTGTGCTAAAAGGTTTCCCTCTTTACCCTTTCAGAAAGCTGGGAGATATGCATCTGCCTCAGTAAGGACTACCCAGCCTGGAGAAGAGGACCCTGTGGAGTCACACTGACCAGCCTGAAGACTTCATAAATGGCAATGTGGGGGTAGGAACAGGGGTGCCCACTTGCTGAACTGCACATCCGAAGCTTTCTGTGCCGCCTCACCACCATTAATTTGCTTATAGGACTACAGTATGAGTGTGTGCCATCATACTGCAAAGTCCTGTGGTAACAAAAGATTTGGGGGATGAAAAGGGGACACGGGCATCTGGCTTTCCCGTAGGTGTCAATTGCCAAAGAGCTGAATACCTTGCTGGAATGGAGGGAATTTGAAGACATAGGCTGTCCAAGAGGTATCCATGCTCTTTTATTGTAGGGACCAACAACTGGTATCTGACAGGGTTAGTTGAACTCCTGGCAAATGGTTCCCATAAATACACAGGTAAAATACACATAATAAGGGAGTTGTATTACCTGCTAAAAAATTAGCATTTTTGTCCATCCAGTCCTGAGATTTGAACAACTCCACACACACATCCTGATGAATAACACCACTTACAGTTAAGGCATACAGTGTTGTCCTATATTTACCTCATCCTTCTGACTGGACAATAAAGGTGAAGCAGTAAATGGTGTTATACAAATGTTGGCATTTGTGCTCTCAGACTAGATTTTGATGTGCAGGGGATGAGCAGAATCATGAGTTACCATGGTAGATCCAAAGATGGGGGACATTTTATCATCCTGGACATGGGCATTACTAAAGACTCAATGGGGCATCAAACCTTTCCCACCCTATCCAACACTGAAAAGAATATTTGGGTGAAGTGTGCACAGGGTTATGAAAATAAAATTCATCAATTCATGCAAAAAATGTATTCAGTAGTGCTATATCCCTGAAGCAGTTCCTGGCTTTGTTCCTGCCACCTTGTAGGTCTTCCGTGAGACTAGTGTCTCCATAGTGGATTCTCCATAAACATTCATAAAGAGGGGAAACCAGGACACTCCACTCAAAGCTGGGAGCAGTTACCATGACAGATCCAGAGATGGGGGACATTTCCTCATTCTGGGCATGGACATCACCAAAGACTCGATAGGATATCAAACCCTTTCTACCCTATCCAAAAACGCAAAAGAACATTTAGGTGGAGTGTGCAGAGGGTTAAAAGAATATACAGAACAATCCTTGAAAAAATTGTATCCAGCAGTGTGATCACCCCACCGAAGCAGTTTTTGTCTCTATTCCTGCCACCTTAGAGGTCTTCCATGGGACTTGTATCCATAGTGGATTATCCATAAACCTACATAAAGATTGCACTGCGAAGAGGGGAAATAAGAACACTTCGCTCAAAGCTGAACACCAGTTACCATAGTTGATCTAGAGAAGGGGAACATTTCCTTATCCTGGACATGGACATCACTAAAGACTCGACTGGGTATCAAACCCTTCCCACTCTATCCAAAACTTTAAAAGAATATTTGAGGTGGAGTTCTGCTTAATACACAATAAGCCTTTAATTGGCTTGCATGAGTTGTTAGGCTACATATGACTGGTGTGGGTGTAAACTAAAGACCTTCACGGGGTGAGGCCAAGACACAGACTTGGTTGCAGCGAGGAAAGTATTCCAGTGGTGTTTCCAGACTGAAAATTTGTGCCTTATATTTTAAGAAATATTAGCCGTGGGGAACGAGGTGAAGGGGCCACACATCCTTTCAACTGCTCTGCAAGGAGATTGCAAAAGATTCACGCTGAGACTTGTCTTGGATTGAGAAAGATCAACATCTGCTGTTTCTTCCTGGTTTACAAAATGCTCGCCCGAAGAGGTAAGGATTGTCAGTTCAGCAGTACGCGATCAAGGTAAGCAAGACTACAAGAGTCGTACAATGAAACCTATGATAGGGAATGCTGACTTTAGCACAGTTTATGGAGATTGGAGGGCGGCCACGTGTGCTGAGCAAACATGAGCATAGGGAAAAAAAAAAACTGACACTATTCAGAAATTCACATGGTTATTAAAAACAACACACACTTTATAATAGTATGATACAGGCTACACCATTACACGAAGAAACAAAGAATAGGGAAAGACTTAATCTGTGTGGGATAGGAGTGGCATTGGAATGTATTGGTGCTACTTATCTGGGTTTGTCATTCTGGACTCTGCCACCTTCTGGCTGCTGAGTATGCTGCACCAACAATTTTAATGACTATGCATACAAGAAGAATGATCTATAACAGGGTTCTTTCTCCAAACTAAGGCTCCAGGGTCAAATAGAGCCCAGCGTAAGATTTTCGGACTCCGATGGTGTCTGTTATGTAGGGGCAACTCTGACGTAAGGGGGGCCCTGATGTAAGGTGGACTTCGATAGGGACTCAGATGTAAGGGAGGCTTAAGTGTATTTCAAATTTCTTTGCTTTGTTTTACTGAAGTTTTTTCTCTGTTGTTCTAAATTACTTTCCCAATTTCAGAAAAGTTGGGACGCTGTGCAAAATCTACATAAAAACAAAATGCAATTATTTGCAAATCTCATAAAACAATATTTTATTCACAATAGAAAATAGAAAACATATTAAACGTTAAAACTGAAAAAATTTACCATTTTAAGAAAAAAAAAAAATAAGGTAATTTTGAAATTGATGGCAGCAATGCGTCTCAAAATTGGGACAGTGCAACAAAAAGCTGGCAAAGTAAGTGGTACTATCAAGGAAGAGCTGGAAGAACATTTTGCATCTAATTAGGTTAAACGGCAACAGGTCAGTAACTTGATTGGGTATAAAAAGAGCATCTTAGAGAGTCAGAGTCTAATGACGCGTACACACGACTGGACTTTCCGGTAGAAAAGGTCCGACGGTCTTCCCGACAGAGTTACGAACGAACGGACTTACCCACACACGAACAGACTAAAGTCCGTTCGTTTTTGAACGTGATGACGTACGACGGGACTAGAAAAGGAAGTTCTATAGCCAATAGCTGCTCTTGCGTCGTATTTGGTCCGTCGGACTAGCATACAAACGAATGGTTTTCCCGATAGGAATTGATTCCATCGGAAAGATTTGAAACATGTTCTATTTCTAGGTCCGTCTGAATTTTTTGTTTGAAAAACGACCGGATCACCCCACACACGATCGGAATATACAACGGAATGATTCCGTCTGACCTTTTCTGCCGGAAAGTCCAGTCATGTGTACGCGGCATAAGTAGTAAATATGGGCAAAGGTTCACCAATCTGTGAAAAGCTGCATTTAAGCATTGTTCAAAAATTTCAGAATAATGTTCCTTAACATAAAATTGCAAATACTTTAAATATATCATCATCTAGAGTACATACTATCCAAAAGATTCAGAGAATCTGGAGAAATCTCTGTGCACAAGGAACAAGGCTGAAATGTAATACTGGATGTTCGTAAACTCTGTAAACTACGGCCCTCAGACGGCACTGCATTAAAAATAAGCATTATTCCGTGATGGACATCACTGCATGGGATCAGGAATACATCCAAAAATCACTGTCTGTGAACACAGTTCGTTGTGCCATCCAAAAATGCAAGGTAAAGCTCTATTATGCAAAGAAGAAGACAAATTTGAAGATGACCTAGAAACGCCGCCATCTTCTCTGGGCCAAAGCTCATGTAAAATGGTCTGTTGGAAGGTGGAAAACTGTTCTGTTATCAGACAAAATCGAAATTTGACAATTTTTGGCAACATGAGCACCATGTCCTCGAGACTAAAGAGGAGAGGGACCTTTCAGCTTGTTATCAGCACTCAGTTCAAAAGCCTGCATCTCTGATGGTATGGGGGGCGCATTCCTGCGCATGAAAAGGGCAGCTTGCACATCTGGAAAGGCACCATCAATGCTGAAAGATAGATCCAGATTTTGGAGCAGAATATTCCCCAGGCATGAATGAGACAACATTCTTCTCCTAAAACTCCAGAAACTGGTCTCCTCAGTTCCCAGATGTGTAGAGCGTGTTGTTAACAGAAATGGGGATGCTACACCATGGTAAACATGGCCCTGTCCCAACTTTTTGGAGACGTGTTGCTGACATCAATTTCAAAATTACCTTAAAGAGGGACTGCAGTCTGCTCACATAATTTGTAAAAAAAACATCTGCGCCTATCTGAAGCTTCGCTCCAACCACTTTGCACATTATTTTATATATACTGTGATTCTGTACTTGCCAAATATGCTGCAGAAATCTCCCTCCACCGAGTCTGGCTGCAACCATTTTAACTGTGGGCAGCTGAAGCTGCTGTCTGTTCACTTCCTGGATTTACACAGACACACAGAGGCACACCTCTAGCTCTCCAGCTCTCATTGGCAGATCGATTGATCGGCCTCTGCTGCCCACATCGCTGGAACCTGGGACAGGGTTGTGTCCATTTATTAAAAGTCAGCAGCTGCAGTATTTGTAGCTGCTGGCTTTTAATTTTTTTTTCCCCAGTACCGTCCCGCTTTACCGTATATACTCGAATATAAGCCGAGATTTTCAGACCCTTTTTTAGGGCTGAAAGTCCACCCCTCGGCTTATATTCGAGTCACCGCCGTCTGCCTACATGAACAGCTTGTCATGCAGACAGACGGCAGTTTTCAAAAGCCGCGCCTCCTCCTCCTTCTCGCCCGTGATAGGAGGAACGCTAATTTTCCCAGCAGTAAGTCAGTGCAGTGTTCCGCCTATCACGGATGTCCTGTCATTCTCATCTCATGGACGAGGATGAGAGGACGTCCGTGATAGGCGGAACACTGCACACTGACTGCTGGGAAAAAAGTGTTCCTCCTATCACGGACGAGGAGGAGGAGGAGGCGCGGTTTTTGTAATAGTGGAATGGCGCCTTACACGCTGTGGGGGGACAGAGCGGGACCTCATCGGCTGCACAGTTGAAAGCGACACAGGACACCGGACACAGGACACCGGACCCCGGACCTACAGATCAGCGGATCAGCACAGGTGGGCTGCAATGGGGACACGGGGTGCAATGGGGACACGGGGGTCTGTACAGGGAGCATGCAGCTGCAGAGTGGCATTGCTGACCCTCTTTTCCACTTACAGTAGCTGCTGCATTTTTCACCCTCGGCTTATACACGGGTCAATACGTTTTCCCCATTTTTTGTGGTGATTTAGGGGCCTCGGCTTATACTCGGGACGGCCTATACTCGAGTATATACGGTAATAGATGGAAAGTTAAAAAAAATTATATATCTTGCTGATTACAAAAAATAAACTCCCAAGTAAAAAGTATTAATTCAATTAAAATTGATTTGTTCATATAAAAAAAATCATTTTTTTAAGCCCATTAATATTTGTAAAATGTATAATGAGGCTGTTATGCTGAAAAGTTTGGAGACCCCTGATCTATAATATAGCCAATATAGCCTTTTCCATAATTAGGGAGAGATACCAAAATTAAAAAAAAAAAAAATGGATTAAAGTCTGTTAGCTTTTGTAAGTCATCAGAGGCCTGTACTATTAAAAATATATGTATAGCCAAAATGTTTTTGTAGTTTTTGAAAGAGTAGGGAAGGGTTAAAACCCCTGCCAGGTTATTTTCTCCTATTTGCATCCTATTGGGGAGATTTTCTTTAATTTCCTGTCCCTAGAAACACAACAAAAAGTAATTTGAAATTTCTATAGGTGAATTCTGCTCTTTGGCACTCTCTGGTATCAATGGCATCAGTTTGGACTCAGCAGAGACATAGATAGCAATTTTAAGGGTAAACTATAATGGCCGATGGTCAGTATTATTTTATATTTCTTTTGCAAAGCTTTAAACTGATTTTTATTTAAAATGTTAGTATTTACATAAATTCAGTATTGCATGGAACTGGAAAAAAAAATACCCTTGCTGTAGGGTACTCCCCAGACTGCACCTTTTTTACTCAGGGTGCCAGGAAAAAGGATTTTTGCTTACCCTTTGTGCCCACTCCCCTGGCAGATGGTGCTCACTTCCATTCACTTCCATTCTCTGCGATGCTCTGGGTTGTAGGAGGCCATTTGTGTCCTCACTTACAATGCAGAACTGTTGGTCCTGCGTTGTACATGATGACATTGCATCTGAATCTGCCAGGTGAAACACAGAAGATAAGAGGCCTCGGGGGATCTGTTGCATGGGAGGAAGAGCCTGAAAAAGCAAGGATTAAGGTAAGTAAAAAGTAATTTTTACTGCTACTCCAGGCAAAAAATGAGAATTTAACCTAGTACTGTACCCTAGGTAAAAACAAGCATTTTTCAGTTCTCCAGAGGTATATACTGTAGGATAGTGTCATTCAACATACTGAGTTTTTCTAGAAAGAGAGTACAGAGATGGTTTCAGATCATCTCTTTCTAATTAAAAGTCTGTAGTGAGTCATTAAAGTGTTGCTAAACCCACAACAGTCTGTATATGCAGTAAAGCATGCTTGTTATACTCACTGTGGAACCTAAGGGGTTAATCCTCCCCATTGTGCAAAAAAAGCTGTTTAATCCTGTCTTCTCTGATCATCTCCTTCTTTTACTGTCCCCAGTCCATCTGCTGATAGTACGGAGCCTTGGGGGCACTCTGCACATGCTTAAGCCCCATACACACGGTCTGACTTTTTCATGGATTCTGTCCGATCGGACAATGTTGTTGAAAAATCAGACCGTGTGTATGCACCATCGGACAGTGTACGTCGGATTGTCCGACGGACAAAGTCTTATCTCCTGCTGGAAAGATTTGCCGACAACACGGTCCGATCACACCAAATCCGATCGTGTGTACGGTTTTCCGACCGGACAAAGTGCTACGCATGCTCAGATCACATTACAAGACCAAAGCTATTGGCTACTAGCCTCTACGTAGTCCCGTCGTAGGCAACAAACGTCACCACGTTCAGAATGATCGGATTTTCCGACAACTTTGTCTGACCGTGTGTACGCAAAACCAACATCGGACAAAGTATGACGGACATGGTCCGACGGACCTGGTCCTCGGATAATCCGCGCGTGTGTATGGGGCTTTAGAGTGGTGTGAATTGCTAGAGAGTTTTTTTTTTATTGGGTGGGGGATGCATGTGATCAACACAGGGTCAACACAGGGTCAATCAGCACTGTCCAGACAGAGGGTCAGGGGTCATGCAGCCTCTTAGGATAGTCAGAGGAGAATGAAAACTCTTCCTACAAGCTTTAACCAGTGCTCGTCCAGACATTAATATAAGTCACAAGACTGCTATATACTGCTGATGAGAAAAGGTATTTAGCAGTTTATATTTACTAAAATAATTGCATTTCCATGTTATGTGTACCGTGGGAGACTAGATATAATGAATACAGGGTCCTGGGTTTCATAACACTTTAAGAGCAGAAAGAGAAGGATGTATGTGTTAGTTGTATCTGTTTTTATTTGAGTTTTAGATAGCTACCCTGTTTCCCCGAAAATAAGACCTAGCGTGATTGTCGCTGATGGCTGCAATATAAGCCCTACCCCCAAATAAGCCCTAGTTAAAGTCCTTGTAGGTCTTATTTTCAGGGTAGGGCTTATTTTCGGGGAAACAGGGTAGGGCTTATTTGGGGGGTAGGGCTTATGTTGCAGCCATCATCGACAATCACGCTAGGTCTTATTTTCGGGGAAACAGGGTAGCTGTGTAAGAAACATCTTTTTTGGATAAGCAGTTATGATTAGCATTGTAAACATGTGAGAAGGCTCTTATGTCTACTCATGAATTAAAGATGATGTTTGCCTATTCTCACTGTGGGTACACCTTGAGCCTATTGGCTGGCCTCTGTAAAAAAAAAAAAAATTAGGAATGAGAATGGTTAGAGAACTTTCCCCATTTGTTACTGTTCCCTTGGAATTTGCTAGTATCCATCTCAGCTGCACTTTCCCCGTCCACTGGACCAAACTCAGTTTTTGGTCCAGCTAAGATCTCTCTGTGCAATTATAAACCACATTGCAACCAAATTGTTAATTTTTTTTTTGGTTTCTCTACGATAAATCATTTGTGTCTATTTTCAGGAATGATAACTGTGAACGAGGCTGCCAGCTTGTCCGAATCCCAGGCCCATTTCAAGGCCCTGAAACCATGGTGGGATGTTCTCATGGATTATCTTCTTGTTCTTATGCTTATGGCGTCCTCCTTTTCTGCCACTCTCCTTATAATAACGGATAAGGTTGTGTGCATGCCAAAGACAAAAGAGCCTGACAAGTATTTATTAAGTGAGTTAAATGAAGCAAGAATTACTCCTTCATTGTCTCCAAGACAGATTGGCCATTTGACCAACTTGGACTATCAGCAGTACATGTATGTAAGTGTTGTTTGTTACCACAAGGTGGTACCTTGGCAGTCCAAATATTTCCCTTATATGGCACTTATCAACACTTTGGTTTTACTTGTCAGCAGTAATTTTTGGTTTAAGTACCCAAAAACCTCTTCTAAAGTTGAGCACTTTCTTTCCATTTTGGCTAAATGCTTTGAATCTCCATGGACTACTAAAGCACTTGAGGAAACTAGCGACCAACCTCCACCAGAGAATAACCGTATAAAATCCAGCAGCACACGCTCTATGGACTATTCGCCTAAAACACCACTGCTCAGTGAGTTAAGATTTCCTGCCATTCACGCCCCGGTCTCCACAATATTGGATAAAAAAGAGGAAGAACAGGCTAAAGCTTTATTTGAGAAGATACGCCACTTCCGTTGCCATGCTGAAAACTCGGATGTTGTATACAAAGTTTACATAGGACAGACTGTGTTTAAAGTGATGACAGTGCTATTAGTGCTTGGGTATGCACTTAGCTTGATGGGATCATTTTGTTTCCAGCACACCTGTAAACCTGGAATACAGAATCTCATGGGATATTCTATATTCACCTGCACACACAACTTGGCGTTCATACTGGAAAAAATTCTGTTGACTTATGTTCTATTTCTCTGCCTATATGCATTTTTAGCTTTTTATGCCCTATTTTGGCTATTCAGAATTCCACTCAAGACGTACTCTTTTCAAAAACACAGTGATGGGACTGGTTTCGGAGATATTCCTGATGTCAAGAATGATTTTGCCTTTATGTTGCACATGGTAGACCGCTACGACTCATTGTACTCCAAAAGATTTTCAATATTTCTGTCAGCTGTGAGTGAAGAACGGCTCAGAGAGCTTGCACTGAACTCTGAATGGTCAAAGGACAAGTTGAAAGATACAATTGGCAGGGATGCCAAAGGACGGTATGAACTGCAACTTTCAATGTTACCTGCAGTACCCAGATCTGTTTATGAACTAAATGAAGTTGAAGTTCTTAAGCTGGAACTAATCTCATCTGCAAAGCTTGTAGGAGCAGTGTCCCAGCTGAAGTCTCTCTCCGAGCTTCACATCAGCCATTGTTCTGTCAAAGTGGACCCTGATGCACTTAGTTTTCTTCAGCAGAGTGTAAAAACCCTTCGTGTCATATTCACAGACTTGGAGGAGCTCCCATCTTGGATGTACTCATTAAAGAACTTACAGGAACTGTACCTATCTGGCAACCTCAACTGTTCCATCAATAAAACCATTCGTCTGCAGTCCCTGCATGGACTTCGTGGTCTTCGATCTCTTTCTTTGACAAGCAACTTATCCCACATACCGCCAGCTTTAATGGATGTGGCTGGCCAGCTGTTTAAGCTAAGCATACAGAACGGAGACACTGAGCTTGGCTCATTAGGCCAGCTAAGAAAGATGAACCGCTTGGTGGAACTCAAACTCATTCATTGCAAGATCTCAAAAATCCCTAGTGCAGTTTCTGGCTTAACAAGTTTGCAGTATATAGATATGACATCCAACCTCATTCAGAATGTTGATGAACTTGGTACCCTTCAACGCCTTAGAAGTCTGACCACATTGAGATTGTGCCACAATGCCATATTTCGAATTCCGCCATCTATTGAACTTTTACGTAATTTGGAGGAACTTTCCATTTCGCATAATAAGATTGATAACTTGCCAGTCTTTCTCTTTAACATGGTTAAGTTGAGATATTTAGATGTTAGCTATAACCTTATCAGAGTTATCCCTCCAGAAATTGTTCACCTCACACGTCTAGAGACGCTGGTAGTTACAGCTAATCAAATCTCTTACCTGCCGCATGAGTTGTTCCGCTGCTCTAGGCTCAGGTTTCTTTCCGCAGGTTCTAATAAACTGTCCAGTATACCCTCTGAGATTGGACAGCTGCCTTTGCTGTCTAGTTTGGATATTACAGGTAACAATCTAACAACCCTACCAAAGGAGATCTGCAACTGCTTACAAATGAAGAAGGGGGGGCTGGATGTGGAGGAGCGTGTGCTGGCAAGCTTACCTAAGGAACTGAGGGTCAAGTATATGTGAATGGTTATCCTAACTGGACCATTTTAAAAGTCTAATCTGCTTGTATTATAATGATGGACAATGTCCCAATGTACGCTTAATATTATTGGCCAGCATATTTAGCCTCACGCTCTGGATCTATGGTATCCCTTCTGAATTCCTAGCCAAATATATTTTATTATTTAGTTATGCTGTTAATAGGTAGTGGCTAACAACCAAGGTTGTGTGTTACTTCTGTTTCTCCAATATTTCAGCAAATGTATTCTGTTAAAGGACAACTTTACGTCCCTTACCCCACAAGAACTGCCCACTGTGTCAAATACTTACCTTCAGCCCCGCTGCCCCGGTCAAGCAATTTTCATTGCATAGCCCCGCTTGGAGCCGCCCAGCCTTTTTTCTGAAAACAGCTTCTTTGTACTACACATGTATACTGCAACTCAGTTCGGTTTTTATGGGAAATCACCCGTACCAGTGACCCCTTGGAACTTATTATTGTTGTATTTTAAGGTATATGTGAACCCAACCTCGGAAAATTCAATATAAGCTTTAACACGTTGATGTTATATCTATAGTGATTTTTTTTTAAGTTTTTAAATATGCAGCTTTTATTAAAACCTGCTAACCCTGCCATGAAGGTCCTTGTTCAGGCAGTTCCTCTTATAGGGTGACAGCTCTCTCTTCATGGTGCTCCTGTGTTGCCACCCTGAAGAAAAATACAAGTGGCTATGCTGACACATATTGCACAAACCTGGTCCACAGTTGTCACTCTCAACAACCTTTTTTGAAAAAATGATCTGCAAACAGAGCGTGTGCAAGCAAACAGAATGTGACTGGTGGATATCAACAATGCTAAGATACCAAAAAATTGTAAATAAAGATGAAAGCGGAGACAAAAAGGCATTTGTTTATGATATACAGTGCCTTAGCAAGCTAAATTTCATCCAGGTCGGATTGTATTCAGCTTTAACAGTAAAGGGTTAATACATACATTTATAGTAATTTATTCAGTTTATTGGGGGGTATTTGGCATTTATATCGTTCTCAAAATACCCAGCAAAAGTCCAACTACCAGTGGCACAGCAACAATTTTTGGAATTGCCAAAGAATCTTTGGCAATATTATAGTTTGGCAATATTCCTGTCACTGTCCCTGTCACTGTCCTTTTTGCTGGATAGCTAGATCTGAATGTAAATGTGGCAACAAATATAAATATACGGTAGATGTGCAAAAAAGAAAAAGGAATTTTAATACTGATTACTTTTATCACATGTATTAATATCTGAATGTGGTTAACAGAATAAAATATTTTTCACCATAGTGGTCCTTGAACTTGTGCTCCTGTGGAGGTCCTTCCTACACTTTCCCTTTCTTCCTGCTCAGGCCCCCTCTGTGCACTCCTCCTGCTGAGGTCTTCCTTGCTCTCTCCTCCTCTTGCTGAGGTCTTTCCTGTACTTAACTCCACTCCTGCTGAGGCCAACTCTGAACTCTCCTTCTCCTGCTAAGGCCCACTTTGTGCTCTCGTTCTGATGAGGTCCTCCCCGCTCTTTAATCCTTTTGCTAAGGTCCAGTCTGCTCTCTCCTCCTCTTTCCGAGGTCTTTCCTGCACTTTCCTCCTCTCCTCCTGAGGCCCACTCTGAGCTCTCCTCCTGCTGAGGTCCTCCTATCTCTCCCCTCCTGCTGAGGTCCTCCCTGCTCTTTCTCCTGCTGAGGGTCCTTCCTGTTCTCTCCTCTCCTGTGAAGTTACTTTCTGCCCTCTCCTCCTTCTGATACCCTTTCTGAGCTTTCCTCCTGTTGAGGTCCTCCCTTCTCTCCCCTCCTTCTGTTGAGGTCCTCCCTTCTTTCTCCTCTTCCTGTTGAGGTCCTCCCTTCTCTCTTCTCCTCTTGTTGAGTTTCTCCCTGCTCTCTCTCCTCCTGTGGAGGTCCTCCCTTCTCGCTCCTCCTCCTCCTGTGGAGGTCCTCCCTTCTCTCTCCTCCTCCTTCTCTCTCCTCCTCCTCCTGTGGAGGTCCTCCCTTCTCTATCCTCCTTCTCCTGTGGAGGTCCTCCCTTCTCTCTCCTCCTCCTCCTGTGGAGGTCCTCCCTTCTCTATCCTCCTTCTCCTGTGGAGGTCCTCCCTTCTCTCTCCTCCTCCTCCTGTGGAGGTCCTCCCTTCTCTCTCCTCCTCCTCCTGTGGAGGTCCTCCCTTCTCTCTCCTCCTCCTCCTGTGGAGGTCCTCCCTTCTCTCTCCTCCTCCTGTGGAGGTCCTCCCTTCTCTATCCTCCTTCTCCTGTGGAGGTCCTCCCTTCTCTCTCCTCCTGTGGAGGTCCTCCCTTCTCTATCCTCCTTCTCCTGTGGAGGTCCTCCCTTCTCTCTCCTCCTCCTCCTGTGGAGGTCCTTCCTGCACTCTCCTACTTCTGCGGAGGACTTTCCTACCCGATCCTCCTTCTGCCAGAGTCTTCCTTGTGATCTTCCTCTGCCAATGTACTTTCTGCTCTCTCCACCTCCTGTGGAGGTCCTTCCCGCACTTCCCTTCACCTTCTGCTGAAACCCTCTTTGTGCTCTCCTTTTGCTGAGGTCCTTCATACTCTCCCTTTCACCTGCTGAGGTCCTTCCTGTACTCTCCTCCTCCTCTCTTTGCTCTTCTCCTGAGTTCCCTCCCTGCTCTCTCCTCCTCCTGCTAAGGTCCTCCCTTTACTTTACTCCTTCTTTAATCTAATACCTTCACCAGCAGCTTCCAGTGCTTGAGTATATGCTGGAGTGGCAGCGCTTGTACCCCGCAATATTGACAGATTGGCTGACAGTACATACTGTAATTGTTCTGATGTTTACTGCACAGGGACACTAACAAAAATTAGAAATATATATATATATATATATATTGATTCATTTGTTTAATAACAGATGTACTTTTGTTAATAAAACCTATTTTCACACAGCTCACTTATGTGTTTTTTTTTATTTAATTTGTGTAGAAATTATTTTTTTTTATTTTTATCGATAGTTACAACTTGAAACTGAACTACTGAGGTTAAAATATTGCTGTTTGTAATTGTAGTTTGTATAATAATTACCTTTTGACATATGCAATTTGATTAACCTTCAGACCAATCCCTCATTCCGCATCAACAAACTGCTGTAATCCTATTGGCTAATGAGTCTGCCCATCGTAGTGATGGGCCAATAAGAATAGGGGTGGGGAGGAACAGGTTAGTTCTGACACTACCTGGAAGCATTGGAGCATTGCCCATTATTATGTCCTGGCAATTAGGCACAGCAGAGGGCAATGGAAGCATCTGCAGGTATGTGCAGGTACTTCAAGGTGTCTAAACTGCTATACTTGCTAGCAGCTTTCTTTTTTTAGGTGACAGAATCTATTTACCCCTTACCATCTGCAGTCTGAATATAAATGGGGCATCTCGCCATAAATACATTAATAAACATCTACCCTTTGAGAACCAGCAGTTGAAATTGTGCGCAGTATACAGTAGATGTCTACACTAATAAAAAATTACATTCAGGGGCTCATTTATAACACTATGCGCTCTACACCACTAAGTTACTCCACATCACGGCCTGCATTTTGTGGCTCATTTATTAAATGCATGCTGTGGTAGTGAGCCTACAGTACAATAGAATGCTGTAACAGAGGGCACACTGGCCTAGTGCATTATCCAATGACAATTTTTTTTAAGGGTAAAATATATAAAATAGCTACTCACAAACATAGGTAGTAAAAATGCTTATCCGGCCACAACACGTAGCTACAATCTTCCAGGCTTGCAGATACCTCTAGCTTAGGGGGGACCCCACCAGGGTCCCTGCTGGCTGACCCATTTCGAAGGTATGTCCTTCTTCATCAGAGCCACATCCAGGGTCAGATTAAGAACATCATGGGCCTGGTGCTGAGGATTTTGGTGGGGCTTTTTATAAATAAAAAAAATGCAAACATTTTTTTGTTATAACAAATGAAAATAAATAAAGAGAGGGAGGATGAGAGAGAGAGAGAGAGAGAGAGAGAGAGAGAGAGAGAGAGAGAGAGAGGGAATGAGAGAGGGGTGAGGGGTAAGGGAGGGAGGATGAATGAGGGGGAATGAGAGAGGGGTAAGGGAGGGAGGATGAGAGAGCGGGGGGATGAGAGAGAGAAAGGATGCGTATGAGCATGCGGGGGAGGGACAGCAATGCAGCCCGGCCGAGGCAAGTGACCGAAGGCACAGAACCCGGAAGGAAGATCGAGTGAAGATGGAAGCACTCGGGACCCGCCGGATTGATCACAGCACAGCACTGGAGGGCTCAGTCTGACAGGCAAGTGTACCCTAATGTGCTAATATGCTGTGCATACTTGTACATTATGCCATAACCTACCTCAGGGCCTCTAAAAAGTAGTAATGTTAGAAAGGTTTACTACCACTTTAATATCACAGGATCCGAGGAGCCTCTCATGGGGCCCCCTACTGACCCTGTGGCCCTTGGGCAGTGCACAAGTGCATAGTTGCCAACATTTCAAAAATATTTTCAGGGACACTTTTTTACCAGGGGTATATTTAAAGTAGCTGACATCCCCTATGTTCCTCTATACATCACAGTAGTGATCACAAAATTAAATGCGTACTAATAATGGGCAGAACAAATATGAGGACTGAGAAGATTTCCTTTAGTTGAACTAACAAAAGTGTGCCATTCTAGAGCTGGTAACATTGAGGGTATTCAGTATAATTTTAAAGAACTGTTTTTGTGGGTAAGAGGCATAGGGGAGGAGTATAGATGGTATAAAAGTGGGAAGTATGTGCAGGTGAGGGTGAGGAGTGTGGAGGGTATAACAGTGGGCATTATGTACAGGAGAGGAGTGTGAAGGGTATGGCAGTGGGCACTATGTACAGGAGAGGAGTGTGCAGGGTACAACAGTGGGCAGTATGCTTAGCAGAGGGGTGTGGAGGGTATGACAGTGGGCAGTATGTACAGGAGAGGAGTGTGGAGGGAATGACAGTAGGAAGTATGTACAGGATAGGAGTGTGGAGGGTATGATGGGGGCAGTATGTGCAGGAGAGGAGTGTGGAAGGTATTGTTAGGTACCTGGTGTCGAGCCTGGCTTGATGGAAGGAGACCTCTCTTACGGCTCTGGTTCAGGGTCCACTGGAGTGAAGACAGTGGTCCCGTGAGCACAGCGGAGTAGGAGTGTCCATCCAGTGGGGTCAGCTGGTGCAGGATGGATGCTGATGCTGGTCCTCTGGTTGAAGGAGCTGCAGGAGATGGTACAGCAGGCAGGGATCAGGTGACCGGAGAGAGAGGCAGACACTGGAACAGCAGCAGCAGCAGCAGGCCCTGTGCAGGAGAGAGGCACACTCGGATGGCAGAGGTAGTCAGACAGGCCGGGTCACAGTATAAAGGCAAACAGGCATAGGCGGCAGGCAAAAGGATGGTCAATGGCAGCAACAGGTAACACAGTCCAGAAGCAGGGTCAGGCAAGCCGGGGTCAAGGAGCAGAGAAGTCAGCAGGGTCAAACAAGCCGGGTCGGGTTCCAAGGGATGCAGGCAGATACAGGCAGGTAACAGGGAATACTCAGGTCAGAGCTGCAGATGAACAGCACCGCAGGACTGCAGCTGTGATCCCTAAAAAGGGACACTGGCGCCAAAACAGCGCTACTCGCGCATGGGCGCGCGCACCCACTATTAGTGCACGGGAGCATGCCCGCGGGCGGGTCATGCGCGTGCACGCGCCGACATGTGCGCTGATGCCTGGAGAGGTCAGGAATGGCTGCGCGCATGTGTGCACGCAATCTGGGCCGCTCGGGGCGGCCAGGACCCTGACAGGTATTATGGGGGCAGAATATACAGGAAAGGAGTGTGGAGAGAAAGACAATTGGCAGTATGTACAGGAGAGGAGTGTGGAGGGTATGATGGGGGCAGTATGTACAGGAGAGGAGTGTGGAGGGTATGACAGTGGGTGGTATATACAGGAGAGTAGTGTGGATGGTATGAGAGTGGCCAGTATGCACAGGAGAGGAGTGTGGAGGGTATAACAGCAGGCACTCTGTACAGTAGAGAAGTGTATGACAACAGGCACTATGTACAGGAGAGAAGTGTGGAGGGCATGACAGTGAGCAGTATGTACAGGGGAGAAGTGTGGAGGGCATGACAGTGAGCAGTATGTACAGGAAAGAAGTGTGGAGGGTATGACAGCGGGCCGTATGTGCAGCAGAGGAGTGTGGAGGGTATGACAGTGAGCAGTATGTACAGGAGAGGAGTGTGGAGGGTATGACAGTGGGCACTATGTACAGGTGAGGAGGATGAAGGAATCTGGGAAAGAAAAATGTAAAGGTTTGCTGAAGGATGTTTAGGGACTGCGTAGTGGTTAGACCGGCCATACATGGATTGAAATTAAGCCAATTAAGCAGAGACTAGCCATAGTCTATCTATGTATGGGCTATCAGGTTATACACAAGTCAATCTATTAATCGACTTGAGTAAAACCAACCTGTCGGGTTTTTCCCAAAACAATCAGTCTTGCCAGCTATAGTTAGCAACAATGATGATTGTATTCTGTGGGTAGGGACGACTCCCCACTGGCAGAACACAATAACACTGCGGGAGTGAATACCCCATCCACAGGTCAGCAGGTAAGAGGGTGTGTGGGTACAGGATGGGGAGACAGGTCTGTCAGCTGGGGGGGGGGGTGTGAGGTCTGTCAGCTGGGGGGGGTGTGAGGTCTGTCAGCTGGGGGGGGGGGTGAGGTCTGTCAGCAGGGGGGGGGGTGTAAGGTCTGTCAGCTGGGGGGGGGGTGTGAGGTCTGTCAGCTGGGGGGGGGTGAGGTCTGTCAGCTGGGGGGGGTGTGAGGTCTGTCAGCTGGGGGGGTGTGAGGTCTGTCAGCTGGGGGGGGTGTGAGGTCTGTCAGCTGGGGGGGTGTGAGGTCTGTCAGCAGGGGGGTATGAGGTCTGTCAGCAGGGGGGGTTTGAGGTCTGTCAGCTGGGGGGTGTAAGGTCTGTCAGCAGGGGGGTGTGAGGTCTGTCAGCTGGGGGGTGTGAGGTCTTTCAGCTGGGGAGAGAAGTCTGTCAGCAGGGGGGATGTGAGGTGGTCATGGGGGGATATCAATCAGCGGGTAGGGGGAGTAACTGGGAGTGATATCGTTTGGAGTGGGGTCTGTCATCTGCAGGTTGGGAAATGGTCACCTGTGATATAAGTTGAAGGGAGGTGGCTAACATGGGAAGTGGCTGGGGAGTGACCTGGTTGGTGGCTAGTGTGAAATGGATGATGTGTTTCAAGTTACTTTCACATTTGCGGTAATGCTTACTGCCCTCCGAAAAGTGATCTGTGGTGTATTGTTTTTCAACGAGTGGTATAGCAGCAGCTGACAGGCATTCATGAGGTGCTACTGCCACCTCCTTGTTTTTTTTTTTACATTGCTGAATGGTAGTTTGTTGGACTATGCTGCTACTGCGAGCGAGTTTGGCTTGCAGTTGCAGAGTGGCCCCATTGAAATCAATAGACGAGTTTGACAGGCGGTGCTGCCCATCAAACTCTGCAGGCTGAGTTAAAGATGCTGCAGCTAAAAAAATTAAAATTAAAAAAAGTTGCAGCTGTGAAATAAAGCCTCACAGCTACAGCATTCATACAGCCCTGTCCAAATGTATTTTTAAGATTTGGGTCAGGGAGGTGCGGTGAGGTCAGTGGCTGGGTGGGCACTGGTTAGTATCAGAGACAGATACACACAGGTTACATATGCTGCGATCGTTAGAGTGAGAGCAATAATTCTAGCACTAGACCTCTTCTGTAACTCTAAACATGTAACCTGTCAACATTTTTAAAGCGTTGCATATGAAGATTTTTAAGTACTGAAGTTTAGCGCCATTCCACAAGTGTGCGCAATTTTAAAGCGTGACATGTTAGGTATCCATTTACTTGGCGTCACATCATCTTTCATAGTGTACAAAAAAATCCTGCTTAGTGTTTTTTTTTGTATTCATTAAACAGTTTCTTTCCAAAAAAAGACACGTTCGAAAAATTGCTGCCTAAATGCCATGTGACATAAAAAGTTGCAATGACCACCATTTTATTCTCTAGGGTGTCTGTTAAAACATATATATTTAATGTTTTGGGGTTCTGAGTAATTTTCTAGCAAAAAAAAAAAAAATATGATTTTTACATGTAAGAGAAGTGTTAAATTTGGTCTGGGTGGGAAGGGGTTAATTACCATAAGTAATATACAAATAGTTATTATATATTGTTTTTAGGTAATTAAGGCACTGTGAGCTCATCCTCAGTCTGCTGCAAACGGAGTGTTCCAGCTTGTATTTAAACTGGCGGCTCTGTATGTAGCTTCTGACAGGCTACACAAGGCCCCATATCTCCAGAACCATAGATACTAGGAGACCCAAATTTTGACCAGTGGTGGGGTAAGTCTTCGGCTACCTACCTATCCTATTTGAGGGTCTCTACGGCTCTCGAAGCCCGATCATTTTTTTTTTTGTGTTTTCTTTTTTGGTGAATTTTTTTTTTTCTTGGGCAAATGGGCCTATCTTAAGGTAAGGGGCCTGGAGCTGCAGCTCTAATAGCCCATATGTTAATCCGGCCCTGGCCACATCATTTCTGATTAACTTATTGTAGCCACGGGGTTGCAAATAATAACAAACAATCTGCCAAACAATCTGCCAAATCACCACACTGCCAGACTTCATATATCACTTCCAGAGACAATGAACAGTCTTTTGCAAGTTTTGTTTTTGTTGTTTTATTGGGGGGTACAACTTGGATAGGGATTAGGAATATGGGATGCCCATAGGATAAGACTTTGCCATCATATTAAAGGATTTTAGTACACTATGAATAAAGTTAGAGCCAGAGGATTTAATGTGCATTTAATCTCCTCCTGCATCTCCGTGCAGACTGTTGCTCCTCCTACAGCTCAACCTCCGCAGACTACTGTCTCTAAGTGTTCTCCATCCATCACCATGTGATAGATGGAGACATCACTTTGGACAGTGTCAAAATGATGTTCTTAGATTCCTTTCACCTCCTGCCCAAAATTTGGTTCCTCCTGCACAAAACTTGTAGTTACTAATTGAAGCATGACACATCCTCTTCTATTAAAGCAAAGGTCCACCATAAAAAAAAAGAAAATGACATAAAAAGGCTCCTAAAAATGTGAAAAAAAAATTGAAAAAAATAAAAAATTTTTACTTACCAGAAATGGTTGTTGCTAGGCAGATCGTCCCAATCTGCCACTTCATATTCCGCGGTAGTCTTAATTTTTCTCCTCCTCGCGTTGTCTTCTGGAGAATGGGGCGTGCTGTCTTCTGGGACCTGTGTGTGTCCCAGAACACAGCCAGCCATTCACAAAGCGCTGCACGACTCGCGCATGCGCAGTAGGAAACAGGCAGTGAAGCCGCAAGGCTCCACTGCCTGTTTCCCTTAGTTCGAATGGTGGCACCGGGACCCGATCCGATGGACATATCGACCTCGGGCCGCCGACATCGTGGGCACCCTGGACAGGTAAGTGTGCTTATTAAAAGTCAGCAGCTTCAGTGTTTGTAGCTGCTGACTTTTTAAAAAAAAAAATTTTCAGCTGGAACACCACTTTAAGTAGTAGAGGCCAACTCTGAATAAGCCTTTATACTGGCTCTGGTTGCTCGCTGCCACTAGGCCTGCAGAAGCTCTCCCCGGAGGCCTAATGGGTTAAACGCATATCTTCAAGGAAATATGGACTACTGTTCCCAGCCAGTCCAACTTGCAAATCATGTGCCCTCGGGCCACATCGATTTGACACATATCCCCACAGTCTCTTTTCTGATACAGGACTCCCCATCCCATCATCCACCGTGTGTTTGATGAAGACTCCGCTAACGACTGTGTGATAGCAGAGCTCCCTCACAGACTTCCTGGCACATCCAGCCTACCACTGTGGTAACAGTGTTCTTTACCACCGACCGTGTGGTGATAAAGACATTGCCAATGACCGCGTAGAGGCAAAGTTCCTTCACAGCTCTCCCTGGGCCTCCTCCTGCAATCAGTACACCCCCCCCCCCCCAGATGGGTGTGCCCTCCTGCTGCTGCCTAGTATTCCATTCCTCACTTCACTCAGCCGGCATCTCCCCCCAGTGGCATGTTACCTCAGCTTATATAGGAGGCCTGCCCCCGGCCAATACCAGATGGGGATTGGTCAGGGCTCCCACATGAGCTGCCTGCCACTCCAGTTCTAGGCCCAGCCCCTCTTCCAGAATATTCTCCCTGGAAGCACGGGATACGCCTCAGAACTGGAGCACAGGTGGTCACTCCCACTGCTACTCTGACCACTCCCAGCCCCCAGATCAAAACAGACAGGGTTAGCTTACAGCATAAGCCTGCCTAAATTTGCCTGTGCTGACAGTTACTAGTAAAAAAAAACATTACCAGCACCTACCTATTGGTAGAGGTTGCTACACACAAAGGATGGAGATGCTGGTAGAATACACACAGAAGATGGAGATGATGGCAGAATACACATGGAGAATGAAGATGGTAGAATACAGAGGATGGAGATGCTGGTAGAATACACACAGAGGATGGAGATGATGACAAATACACATGGAGAATGAAGATGGTAGAATACAGAGGATGGAGATGATGGTGGAATACACAGAGAGGATGGAGATGATGAAATATATCTACTGTACTGTATGAGGATGGGTTGGGAAGTATTTTGGAGCATTTCAATTATTTTATCTACTTCTGTGCCCTTTGTTGGGGTGAGATATAGGGGACCAGACAAAGAGGAGGGAGGGCAGTGAAAGTCCATGGAGGTGAAGGGGGAGGGGACCCCCCCCCCCCCCCACTAATGGGAAGATGCCTCCAGAGGTGAGTGTTGGAGAAGGGGAGGGGTATGTACAGAGGCGAATGGGGGAGGGGCTGCAGAGGTGAGTAATGGAATGGGGGGGTAAAGGCTGTTGCAGGAGAGTCTCAGATGCCCGGGACTCTCCCTCCTCATTGGCTGAGACAGCAGCGTGGCACCATTGGCTCCTGCTGCTGTCAATCAAAGTCAGTGAGCCAATAACATAGCTCCCAACTGTCCCTTATTTCGAGGGACTGTCCCTGATTTGGAGTAATGTCCCTCTGTCCCTCATTCCTCCTCATTTGTCCCTCATTTTGGTCTGATCTATATAGTTGTATATAAAAAAAAATTGCTGCATTTGTATATTCCAAAAGCCAATATAAAGGAATTGTAGTGGTAAAAAAGCACTTGTGGGTTTAACCAGTCTTGTTTTTTTTTTTATACAATTCTCCTTTAAGAGGGCGTGGCAGGGGGTGTGTCCTATGCTGCATACTTTTTCTGATAGGTGTCCCTCATTCCCATCTCAAAAAGTTTGGAGGTATGCAATAAGGAGAGAGAGGGGGCGGGACCAAACCACAGCTCTGTGTCTGAATGGACACACCGAGTGGTGGCTCAACTTGGGTGCCCCCATAGCAAGCTGCTTGCTGTCGGGGCACTCAGCAGGAGGGAGGGGCCAGGAGCATCAACAGGGGACCCGAGAAGAGGAGGATCCAGGCTGCTCTGTGCAAAACCATTACACTGCAGGTAAGTATAACATGTTTATTATTTTTAACAAAAAAAAACGGAGACTTTAGTATCACTTTCAGGGGAGCTCTGTGAACTCTTCTGTAAGGGGGGGAGTCCTCTGGTGACCAAAAACCCCCTTACGTCAGTTTTCCTTTACAGCAGAGTCTGCAGCATCCCCCCTTACATCAGAGTCCTCACAGTTCTGCCTTGCACTGTAAAGGTGAATCCTGCAGACTCTGATGTAAGGGGAGGACTCTGTGCTGGGTTATATTACCCTGACTTTCATGTAAATGGAGAAATATGTTTTTTGCCTTTTGATTCTTTTACAATGCATCTGTTGTTTTGGGTAAGAAAAGCTGGAGTTCTTAAACATATTACTAATAGCACTAGCTACATGTTTGACGCTTAAATATCGATATTTACACTGTCTATGACTGAAAACAGTAATTTATGTACTTTTTTTTTGAAGTGCCAGTAAAAATTTGGATCGGCCAGTAAATTTTATGAGTTTTGTCAGTAGCAATAAAAAAATTGGTACTGTTGGTAATTTTTTGGCATCCCGACTACAACAAATTGGCTTCCAGCATAGTCACTTATAGCACAGTGTACAGACATTAAAAAAAAAAAAGTATTGGATTGCAATATAAGTATTAACTGCTTGACGACTGTATACTGTATATGTATATATATATATAGCGTCAAAACGGCTCCTCTGAGCAGGATCACGTACCTGTACAGGATCCTGCACTTCTGGGTCTGGAGCGTGCCACCGCCTGCTAAAGGAACCCAGCGGCCCCTGGCGGACGTGACGTCCACCGCGACCTGCCGATCGTTCCCGAGACAGAAAGGAGGTCTGCCTATGTAAACAAGACGGATCGCCATTCTGTAAGAAGGGGAGGTAGTGATCCTGTGTTTCTGCTAAGCAGCAACACACATCTCTGCCTTCCCACAGTTAGAAAGCACTCCCTAAGAACACATTTAACCCTTTGATCACCCCTGATGTTAACCCTTTCCCTGCCAGTGTCAATGGTACAGTGGCAGTGCATATTTTTTAGCACTGATCACTGTTTTAGTGTCACTGGTCCCTAAAAAGTGTCAGTTAGTGTACGATGTGTCCGCTGCAATGCTGCAGTCCTGCTATAAGTCGCTGGTCGCCGCCATTACTAGTAAAAAAAATTCCATAAATCTATCCCATAGTTTTAGATGTGATAACTTTTGCACAAACCAATCAATAAACGCTTATTGGAATTTTTTTTTTACCAAAAATATGTAGCAGGATACGGGCTAAGCTGATGAAGAAATTTGATTCTTTCCATTTTTTTATTGGATATGTTTTATTTATTTTTTAGCATAAAGCGGTAAAAAATAAATAAAAAAAAATATATATATATATATTTTTTTTGTGTTTATAGCACATAAAATAAAAATCGCAGAGGTGATCAAATACCACCAAAATAAATCTCTATTTGTAGGCAAAAAGGACATCAATTTTGTTTGGGTACATCACATGACTGCGCAATTGTCAGTGAAAGTAATGCAGTGCCGTATCGCAAAAAATGCAGTTAAAGTGGTTAAAGTGCTGTATTAAACACATTAAATGCAGTCAACGAACTTTATGAATAGCTGACAATTTACACCCTGACTGGAGCTTTATTTGCCCAAAGAATACTATTCCCCCCTCAGCCACAGCACGCATGCGCAGTACACGGACTCCCCTCGGTCGGAGCGTCGTCCCTCACATGCACTGTACGGAGGCAGCGGGAGCGCGCACGAGCCGCCAGCTGTCAGTCTTCCCCCGGCGATGTCAAGCTGTCGCCTGTCAGGTCGCCGCGCAAGCGCAGAGCCGATCTGTCAGTCTTCCTCTGCCACGCGCACGCGCACTGGCCTGTTTGTTTATTATTAGTGCGCGGAGGGAAGATGGCGGCGTCCTCCCTGGAACAGAAACTCTCTCGTCTTGAGGCCAAGCTGAAGCAGGAGAACCGAGAGGCCAGGAGGAGGATCGAGCTGGAGATCAGCCCGCAGCGTCCACGGCCTAGTAAGGACGACAGAGGGGAGGGGGGAGGCAGCAGGGAGTATGGAGGGCCCTGTGTGTGGGGGAGGGGGGCAGGATGCTGGGGCCCCTACAGTTAGGCATCCTGGCATCTGATGGTGGCCCCACGGCTGATGTGTGGAGTCAGCAACTTTGTACAAGGACTGGTTGTGTGCTGTACATGGAGGGGGAAGGAAGGGACAGGAGAGGGTGCTGGAGTCAGACATGGCCATTACAGGAGGGTCCTAGGTGGGTGGGCACTACACAGAGGACCTGGGGGGAGGTGAGGACATGGAGGTAGGTCGAAGGATTATGAGATCAGGTGTGGGCACTACACAGAGGACCTGGGGGGAGGTGAGGACATGGAGGTAGGTAGGATTGTGAGATCAGGGGTGGGCACTACACAGAGGGCCTGGGGGGAGGTGAGAACATGGAGGTAGGTAGGATTGTGAGATCAGGGGTGGGCACTACACAGAGGGCCTGGGGGGAGGTGAGAACATGGAGGTAGGTAGGATTGTGAGATCAGGGGTGGGCACTACACAGAGGGCCTGGGGGGAGGTGAGGACATGGAGGTAGGTAGAAGGATTGTGAGATCAGGGGTGGGCACTACACAGAGAGCCTGGGGGGAGGTGAGAACATGGAGGTAGGTAGGATTGTGAGATCAGGGGTGGGCACTACACAGAGGGCCTGGGGGGAGGTGAGGACATGGAGGTAGGTAGAAGGATTGTGAGATCAGGGGTGGGCACTACACAGAGAGCCTGGGGGGAGGTGAGAACATGGAGGTAGGTAGGATTGTGAGATCAGGGGTGGGCACTACACAGAGGGCCTGGGGGGAGGTGAGGACATGGAGGTAGGTAGAAGGATTGTGAGATCAGGGGTGGGCACTACACAGAGAGCCTGGGGGGAGGTGAGAACATGGAGGTAGGTAGAAGGATTGTGAGATCAGGGGTGGGCACTACACAGAGAGCCTGGGGGGAGGTGAGAACATGGAGGTAGGTAGGATTGTGAGATCAGGGGTGGGCACTACACAGAGGGCCTGGGGGGAGGTGAGGACATGGAGGTAGGTAGAAGGATTGTGAGATCAGGGGTGGGCACTACACAGAGGGCCTGGGGGGAGGTGAGGACATGGAGGTAGGTAGAAGGATTGTGAGATCAGGGGTGGGCACTACACAGAGGGCCTGGGGGGAGGTGAGGACATGGAGGTAGGTAGAAGGATTGTGAGATCAGGGGTGGGCACTACACAGAGGGCCTGGGGGGAGGTGAGGACATGGAGGTAGGTAGAAGGATTGTGAGATCAGGGGTGGGCACTACACAGAGAGCCTGGGGGGAGGTGAGGACATGGAGGTAGGTAGGATTGTGAGATCAGGGGTGGGCACTACACAGAGGGCCTGGGGGGAGGTGAGGACATGGAGGTAGGTAGAAGGATTGTGAGATCAGGGGTGGGCACTACACAGAGGGCCTGGGGGGAGGTGAGGACATGGAGGTAGGTAGAAGGATTGTGAGATCAGGGGTGGGCACTACACAGAGGGCCTGGGGGGAGGTGAGGACATGGAGGTAGGTAGAAGGATTGTGAGATCAGGGGTGGGCACTACACAGAGAGCCTGGGGGGAGGTGAGGACATGGAGGTAGGTAGGATTGTGAGATCAGGGGTGGGCACTACACAGAGGGCCTGGGGGGAGGTGAGGACATGGAGGTACCTGGAAGAGTTCTGGACTCAGGGATGGTCATTGCAGAAAGAGACTTTGGGGAGGTGGGAGACGAAAGAGCATGGAAGGGTGAAGGGCTTGGGGTATGTTCCTGTAAGTAAAGAACATGGAGGTAGCTGGAAGGTTGGTTTGTGCCATACGGAAAGAGCTCTGGGGAGATGAGGACACATGGTGACATCAAGACGTGCTGGACTCAAGGATTGTCATTGCAGAAAGAGCCTTGGGAAGGTGGGAGATGTAGGAACGTGGAAGGATGGAGGGCTCAGAGTAGGTCCCTTTAGAAAGGACATTGGAAGTGAGGATATAGAGGTAGGTAGAATGGTGGGATCATCCTTCCATGTACCCACATGTCCTCAGCTGCCCATCCATTCATGGATGGGCAGCTGAGGACGTGCGGGTACATGGAAGGATGGGCAGCTGAGGACGTGCGAGTACATGGAAGGATGGGCATCTGAGGACATGTGGGCACATGGAAGGATGTTCTGTAAACAAAGAGTTTGGAGTGGTGGGAGATGTACAGTGCCTTGAAAATATTCATACCCCTTGACATTTTCCATATTTTGTCATGTTACAACCAAAAACGTCAATAGATTTTATTGGGATTTTATGTGACAGACATTTATGTGCATGGAAGGATGGTCCTACTTTAGAGAGGTGGGAGATGTATGTACATGGAAGTGTGGTCATTTCAGAAAGAGCCTTGGGGAGGTGGGAGATGTAGGAATGTGGGAGGCTTATAGATTCTGTGTTGACCACTACAGAAAACTTTTGAGGAAGCAAAGACATTCAGGTAGGTGGAAGGATGTCCTTTTACAGAAAGAGCCTTGGGGAAGGTGAGGACATGCGGGTTCATAGAGATTTGGTCTCTTTAGATTGCTCTGGGTAGGTGAGGACATGCATAAGAGCTTGGGGTGATGGGAGATGTAGGTACACAGAAGGATGACCTTTACAAAAGGAGCTTTGAGAGCGTGGGAGATGCAGCTTTATGGAAGGATGGTCTCTACAGAAGGAGTTCTGGCCATATGAGGAGATTAAGGTATGGGAAGCTGATGACCTGCGGGTACATGGAAGGTTGGGCTGCTGATGACCTGCGGGTATATGGAAGGATGGGCAGCTGAGGACGTGTGGGTACATGGAAGGTTGGGCTGCTGATGACCTGCGGGTACATGGAAGGTTGGGCTGCTGATGACCTGCGGGTACATGGAAGGATGGGCAGCTGAGCACGTGCGGGTACATGGAAGGTTGGGCTGCTGATGACCTGCGGGTACATGGAAGGATGGGCTGCTGATGACCTGCGGGTACATGGAAGGATGGGCGGCTGAGGATGTGCTGGTACATGGAAGGATGTTCTCTAAACAAAGAGTTTGGAGTGGTGGGAGATGTACAGTGCCTTGAAAAAGTATTCATACCCCTTGAAATTTTCCAAATTTTGTCATGTTGCAACCAAAAACATAAATGCATTTTATTTGATAGACCAACACAAAGTGGCACATAATTGTGAAGTGGAAGGAAAATGATAAATGGGTTTACATATTTATTTGTAAAAAAAAAAAAAAAAAAAAAAAAATGTAAAAATGTCAATACTTTGTAGAACAACCTTTCTCTGCAATTACAGATGCAAGTCTTTTTGGGGGATGTCTCTATCAGCTTTGCATATCTAGAGAGTGACATTTTTGCCCATTCTTCTCTGCAAAATAGCTCAAGCTCTGGGAGATTGGATGGAGAGCGTCTGTGAACGTCAATTTCCAAGTGTTGCCACAGATTTTCAATTGGATTTAGATCTGGACTTTGACTGGGCCATTCTAACACATGAATATGCTTTCATCTAAACCAGGGGTATGCAATTAGTGGACCTCAAGCATGACACCCAGAGGCACAAGCATGACACCCAGAGGCAGATGCATGATGGGACTTGTAGTTTAGCAACAGCTGGAGGTCTGCTAATTGCATTTCCCTGATCTAAACCATTACATTGTAGCTCTGGCTGTATGTTTGGGGTCGTTGTCCTGGAAGGTGAACCTCCACCCCAGTCTCAAGTATTTTGCAGACTCCTAATTGGTTTTCTTTTAAGATTGTCCTGTATTTGGTTCCATCCCTCTTCCCATTAACTCTGACCAGCTTTCCTGTCCCTGCTGAAGAAAAGCATTCCCACAATATGATGGTGCAACGGATCATCACCGATCCGTGATCTGAACGGGTCAACCTGTTCGGATCAACACACCACGTGATCCGCAGAGTGCTCCGCTGCCTCGGCCTTAGAAAAGGCTGCAGCTTCTGCCTAGCTCCGGCCATCTTGGTACACCCAGTGGCCATTTACCACGTGATCGCTTCGTCAAATGTATGTGTACTATTCTGTACAGTGGAGGGGAGAGATCGGAAGGCAGCAATGTGGGCTGGATCTGTAGTGCCCACAGCGCTGCGCTGTGACCATTGCAGTCACATCCATGGATCCCTCTATACTCTGCCAATACCCTGCCAATACTCTGCTGTACCCAGCCAGACTCTGCCGTACCCAGTGATATCCAGCCATGCTCAGCCAATATTACAGTGGGGGAGATGTCCATTACAGTGGGGGAGATGACGTGAATATTACAGTGGGGAGATTGTGGATATTACAGTGGGGACTATATGGTGGTGGAATTTTGACAGGTTTTTGCAAATTTGATTTATTTGCTGATCCAAAAATTGATCCAAGGAACAATCCAATCCGTGAGTTTTTTGATCCATTGCACCCCTAGCCACCACCGTGTTTCACAGTGGGGATGGTGTGTTCAGGGTGATGTGCAGTGTTAGTTTTTGGCCACACAGCATTTTCCTTTTAGGCCAAAAAGTAAAATTTTGGTCTCATCTGAACAGAGCACCTTCTTCCACATGTTTGCTGTGTCCCTCACATGGCTTCTCACAAACTGCAAACGGGGCTTCTTACGGCTTTCTTGACACCTTTTTTCCATAAAGGCCAGATTTGTGGCGTTCACGACTAATAGTTGTCCTGTGGACAGATTCTCCTACCTGAGCTGTGGATCTCTGCAGTTCCTCCAGAGTTACCATGGGCCTCTTGGCTGCTTCTCTGATTAATGCTCTCCTTGCCCGGCCTGTCAGTTTAGATAGACGGCCATGTCTTGGTAGGTTTGCAGTTGTGCCATACTCTTTCCATTTTTGGATGATAATTGAACAGTGCTCCGTGAGATGTTCACAGCTTGGGATATTTTTTATAACTTAACCCTGCTTTAAACTTCACCACAGCTTTATTCCTGACCTGTCTGGTGTGTTCCTTGGCTTCCATAATGTTTATTTACAAAGGTTCTCTAACAAACCTCTTAGGGATTCACAAAACAGCTGTATTTATACTGAGATTAAATTACACACAGGTGGACACTAATTCGGTGACTTCTGAAGGCAATTGGTTCCACTAGTTTTTAGTTAGGGGTATCAGAGTAAAGGGGGCTGAATACAAATGCACGCCACACTTTTTAGATATTTATTTGTAAAAAAAATTGAAAAAACATTTATAATTTTCCTTCCACTTATCATGTACAGTTATGTGCCACGCTGTGTTGGTCTATCACATAAAATCCCAATAAAATACATTTATGTTTTTGGTTGTAACATGACAAAATGTGGAAAATTGCAAGGGGTGTGAATACTTTTTCAAGGTACTGTAGATACACGGAAGGATGGCCTTTACAGAAAGAGGTCTGAGGGGTGGTAGATGAAGGTTATTGGAAGAATGGACTCTACAGAAAGAGGCTCGGGCAGGTGAGGACATGCAGGTACAGGGAAGGATTATCTCTGCAAAAAGAGCTTCAGGCAAGTGAGGGCATGTAGGTTCATGGAAGGAAGGACAGGTGAGAACATGCAGATACCTGGAAGGATGGACAGGTGAGAACATGCAGATACCTGGAAGGATGGACAGGTGAGAACATGCAGATACCTGGAACGATGGACAGGTGAGAATATACAGATACCTGGAAGGATGGTCTCTACAAACGGATCTTGAGGTGTAAGGGATGTAGGTACATGGAAGGATGGCCATTACAGAAAAAGCATTGGGGAGGTGGGAGATGTAGACGCATGGAAGATTCGCAGGTTCAGGGCTAGTCAGTACCAAAGGAAGCTTGAGGAAGTGAGGACATTCAGGGACCTTTTGTGGAAGAATTGTAGCTTTAACCACTTAAGCCCCGGACCAATTTGCAGCTAAAGGACCAGGCCCCTTTTTGCGATTTGGCACTGCGTCGCTTTAACTGACACTGGCGGTCGTGCGACGTGGCTCCCAAACAAAATTGGCGTCCTTTTTTTTCCCCCACAAATAAAACTTTCTTTTGGTATTTGATCACCTCTGCGGTTTTTATTTTTTGCGCTATAAACAAAAATAGAGCGAAAAATATATTAAAAAAACTTTTTTTTCCCTCAGTTTAGCCCAATACGTATTCCTCTACATATTTTTGGTAAAAAAAATCGCAATAAGCATTTATTGATTGGTTTGCGCAAAAGTTATAGCGTCTACAAAATAGGGGATAGTTTTATGGCATTTTTCTTAACTTTTTTTTTTACTAGTAATGGCGGCAATCAGCGATTTTATTTTTTATTTTTTTTTATTTATTTTTTTATATATTGTGACTGCGACATTATGGCGGATAAGTCGGACAATTTTGACACATTTTTGGGACCATTGGCATTAATACAGCAATCAGTGCGATTAAAAATGCATTGATTACTGTAAAAATTTCACTGGCAGTGAAGGGGTTAACCACTAGGGGGCGGGGAGGGGTTAAGTGTGACCTATGTGTTTTTTAACTGTAGGGGGGGGCGTGGCTTGGCTGTGACATCACTGATTGTATTTCCCGATGACAGGGAACAGACGATCAGTGACAGCCTCACTAGGAAGCACGGGGAGAGGTTTGTTTACACTTACCTCTCCCTGTTCTTCAGCTCTGTGACCCGATCGCGGGACACCGGCGGCGATCGGGTCCCGCGGCCACGGTCACGGAGCTCAGGACCGGGTCGTGAGTGCGCCGCCAGCAGCGTGCGCGACTCACGGCTGGGCTTTTAAAGGGCAACGTACCTGTATGCGCTTGTGCCCAGCCGTGGCATACTGCCGGCGTATATGTGCATGAGGCAGTCCTTAAGTGGTTAATCTGTAAAGAAAAAAACTAAGGGGATGTAATATACCTTGAGAAGGTGAGGACATTCAGGTGCAAAAAGATGATCTGTACAGAAAGAGCATTGAGGACCGAGAACATGCTGGTACATAAAGTATAGGGGCTTCAAGGTTGGTCACTAGAGGGCAAACGTTGAGGAAGTGAGGGCTTTCAGGTAGGTGGAAGGATTTGTAGCTTTGCTATTTACAGAAAGCTATGAGGAAGTGAGAAAATACAGATGTATTGGAAGATGTTCTTTATAGAAGAAGCCGTGGACAAATGAGGACATGTAGGTACACAGAGGGATTGTTTCTATAGAAAGATCTTTGAACAGGTTGGGACATGCAGGTACATGGAAGGATGGGTTTTCATAAAGTGAGCATTGTGGGGGGGGGGGGACATGCAGGTACACAGGATGATCATTACAGAAAAAAAGCCTCGGGTAGGTGGGAGATATAGAAACGTGGAATGGTGGTCTCATGAGAAAGAGCTTTGAGGTGGAGAGGACATGTAGAAGGATAGAACAATGGTATTTACAGAAGGAGCCTTGTGCAAATGAGGACATGCATTTTCATAGAAACATGTTCTCTACAAAAAGAATTTGGAGGGAGATGGAAGATGTAGGTGTATGAAAATTGGTCTCTAAAGAACGAGCTTCAAGAGCATGCAGGTTCATGGATGGATAGTCTTTAGGAGCATTGACAAGTGAGAACATGCAGGTACATGGAACATGGTACTGTGGCCGACTAAGGACATTCAGGTTCTTGGAATGATGATCTCCACAGAATGAGCTGTGGCCGACTAAGGACATTCAGATTCTTGGAATGATGGTCTCCACAGAATGAGCTGTGGCCGACTAAGGACATTCAGGTCCTTGGAATGATGGTCTCCACAGAATGAGCTGTGGCCGACTAAGGACATTCAGGTTCTTGGAATGATGGTCTCCACAGAATGAGCTGTGGCCGACTAAGGACATTCAGATTCTTGGAATGATGGTCTCCACAGAGAGAGCTGTGGCCGACTAAGGACATTCAGGTTCTTGGAATGATGGTCTCCACAGAAAGAGCCTTGGGAGGGTGGGAGATGCAGGCACGTTGATGGATGGTCTCTACAAAAAAGGGGCATTGGACAGGTGAAGATATGCAGGTAATGCACGGAAATACAGTCTCTGCAGAAAGGTCTTGCGCAGGCACGGACATGCAGGTACATGGAGGAATGGTCTCTATAAATTGATCCTATGGGAGGTGAAAACATGCAGACACATGAAAGGAGGGTCTCTACAGAAAGGGCTTTTGCACGCAAGTACATAGAAGAATGGGCTCTACAGAAAGAACTTTTGGGTGGTGACTCAATGCAAGTACATTGAAGGATGGTCTGTGGAGGCAGATTTATGGGGAGGTGAGGACATGCACCTACAGGAAAGGATTGGCTCTACAGAGAAGGACATAGAAAGGTGAAGTGGTGCACATGCATGGAAGGATGGTGGACTTGGGGATGGTCTCTGTAGGAAAACCCTTGGGGAGAATGGGATCATTCTCTACCAAGAGGTTACAACTGTCCCCAAAATGTATGGGTGTACCTGTTTGGGAATGCTGATACTTACCAGGTATTTCTTTTTGAGGTGAACTTACCTTGTATACCTCTTGACAGATATAGTACATTATTTATAGTTCCCCCTCATTATGTAAATGTTTTTCAAACAATCCATTTTTTTAGTTTTGCATCATTTATGGAAACCCTAAAATCTTTTGACTGTTAATTTCCTTGATATCTGTCCCACTGTTTGGAGAGGGTGTTTAATAATCAATAATGACAAATGTGCTTGAGTACTTGGTTCCTGGGGAAAAGAAATGCAGTTCTGGGTTCCCTTGGCTACTGAGTCGAGTTACCTAATGCCGCTATTCTTCCAGAAGCACATTTGTGAGGTCAGGCACTGATGTTGGACGAAAAGGCCTGGCTCGCAGTTTCTGCTCTAATTCATTCCAAAGGTGTTCTATCGGGTTTAGGTGAGGACTCTGTGCAGGCCAGTCAAGTTCCTCCCAAACTCGCTCATTCATGTCTTTATGGACCTTGTTTTGTGCACTGGTCCAAATCATTTGGTGGAGGGGGGATTATGGTGTGGGGTTGTTTTTCAGAGGTTGGGCTTGGCCCTTTAGTTCCAGTGAAGGGAACTCCTAAGGCGTCAGCATACCAAGACATTTTGGATAATTTCATGCTCCCAACTTTGTGGGAACAGTTTGGGGACGGCCCCTTCCTGTTCCAATACAACTGCGCACCAGTGCACAAAGCAAGGTCCATAAAGACATGGATGAGCGAGTTTGGAGTGGAGGAACTTGACTGGCCTGACTTCAACCCAATAGACTTTTGGGATGAATTAGAGCGGAGACTGCAAGCTAGGCCTTCTCATCCAACATCAGTGCCTGACCTCACAAATGCACTTCTGAAAGAATGGTCAAACATTCCCATAGACACACTCCTAAACCTTGTGAACAGCCTTCCCAGAAGAGTTGAGGCTGTTTATAGCTGCAAAGGGTGGGCCAACTCAATATTGAACCCCACGGACTAAGACGCCATTAAAATCCATGTGCGTGTAAAGGCAGGTGTCCCAATACTTTTGGAAAATATAGTGTAAATCAGAATGTTCAGCTGTTTAATAGATGGCATTTTGACTGTATTGCATGCATATAATGCCGACAACATATGGATCATTGAAGCCTATGGGTGACATCTAGGGATGTACCAATGCCTGTTTTTTTACCAGAAAGTACGAGTACCGATACTCTTACTCACCGAAACCAATTACTGATACCTTTTTGAAGTGCGATTTGTGCCCATACAAAAGGAATGTGCTCAAATCGCACTGCAAAGACTTGCATGCGATTTGGACGGGAATCCTCCGCATTCCTGTCCAAATCCACAGGAATGCGGAGGATTCCTGTCCGACTTGCATGCAGTTTTCTGCACCGCTCCTGTGTTAACCCAGACTGAAGTCACTGACAAGCCTGGGCTCACACAAGAGCAGTGCGGGGGAAACTGCATGTGATTTTGACAGGAATTGCACCGCATTCCTGTTCAAATTGCATGCAATGCTTTGCAGTGCGATTTGAGCCCATTGATTTTATATGAGCTTAAATTGCACTGCAAAGATAACGGTTTAAAGTATCGGCATGAGTACAAGTACACATGCAAATGCTTAGTGTCTGCAGCAATATCAGTATTGGTGCAGCTGTAGTGACGTCACCGCTGCCTGCTTTACTAGCCATTGTCGGAGCACGCTTACTGCTGCCGGCTAACACGGGAGATCACGTGATCAGTGCAGCTGTACGGGGTTCTGCCAACACCGCCACGTCACACAGATCTGCAAATTTAATAGACTACAAGTCCCATCTTACACCGTGGCTGGTGGCTTGTAGTTCTCAATTAACTGCAATATAGGGGCAGACAGCTGTACTGAGTGTCTGCAGGAGCCTGGCATTGCACCCGAGATCTTCTGGTCGCAGATGCAATGCCCTGCAAGCTCCTTAGAAAATAAATAATGCACATTTATTTTTTCTCTACAAAAAATGCTTTATTTTATTTATTTATTTCTTTATTTTTTTTAAGTGAATTCAGCCATCAAGGCTAGTTAAGTGTAAGTTGGAATTAAATTTTAAGACTTACATTTTCCTACATTTGGTCTGTACATCGCACCAAAAAAGGGGCAGCTGAGGGACAGGCTTTCCAAATCGGGGACAGCTGAGAGCCATGATTAGGTTAATGTTTTAGGGCTCCAAAAGCTGGTCATACACACAGTATGTGGATTAGTGGGCTGTACAATTTCTTCTAGAGGTGCACCGTAATGAAAATTTTGGTACTTAAACCAAAAATGAAAGTGGATGTAAACCCTCCATACATCCAGGACTCAAACTAATCTCACTACTTTTACATCCATATCTGCTGTCTTCACATCTATATACTGCAGGGGTATTGAATTAAAATTCATGGAGGTCAGATTAGTAAAATTTTCTTCCAGCCGAGGTCCAAATTGCAGTTTTGTGCTATTCTTTATATCATAGCCCAGGTGTGCAGGCACGACAGTCCATTCATTTACATGGGCTGCTGTGCCTGCGTTTTCTGCTGGGAAAAGGTCCTGGTACCTTTTTTAAAAATGCAGCCGCATGGAAACTGGATGGTGCGTTTGTACCATGCAATTTCCATGTGGGAGAAATTGCACCTTGCATTTCAGTGCGTTTTTAAGACTCAATGGTACCCCTGCATGTTTTCTGTACAGCACCTCATTTTGTGTGCAGCTGCTGGTCCCCTTCACATCTTCCCCACCACAGCACTGCCCCCTTTCACGTATCGCCCCCTTTCACATATCACCCCCCCGCTTCACATATCGCCCCACACAGTATTGCCCCCTTTCACATATCACCCCGCCTCCTAGCAGCTAGTCACCTCCCAATTAATGTGATAGGCAGCTACCTCTATCCACGCAGTGCTGGTCCCGCCCCCAGTCCAGAATTGCCCCACCTCCCGCTGTCCGCTCCCCTCTACTCTGCTAATGATAGCGGAGGAGGCTGGGGACAAAAGCGGCGACTAAATGGTGCGATTGCGTGGATCTGGAAAGAGCAGCAGCTCGGGCCGGACGCGGGCCAACATTTAGTGATGCCCGATATACTGTTTAGAAAGTTCAGATCGTTTAAGGAAATTTTCTCTTCCTGTTTTTATTCAGATACGCCTGTCAGTTTTTTTTTTTTTTTTTTTCCGGCGGATCTGAACGGTTGCTCCATTGTCTCTATGGAGCGTCGGATGTCAGCGGTGACATGTCAGCTGACATCCGATCTGCCCCGATCCACAAAATCCAGACGGACGGATGCTCTATTTTCCATCTGTCTGGCGGATCGGATGAAAACGGACAGGCGGTCCGTAATCATCCGATTCCCCCCCATAAGGGAGAGCGGACTCTCTGACAGGTCCGTCCCTGCACAGAGTGAAGAGATGGACTTGTCATCCGCCGGCTCAGTGGGGATCAACAGAGCGATCCTCACTGAGAAAGCGGAGGAGTTAAAACGGACAGCCCCGTGTGAAAGGGGCCTTACACAGTGTGATGTCTGGGTGTACAGCCAAGGTGGCTAAAACAGCTGATTGGAGGAAAGGCGCACACACCCCCTCTCCTCATAGGCAGAGACTCTCAGAGGTGTTTTGTAACAGGGCCAGCTGCCTGCTAATCTATAGCAACCTCCCCGACACAAATTTCAGGCTGCTTTTATCTGATGTGTCGCAGAATTTGTCAGGAGTTATCAGGCTGATAACAGAGGAACGGTCAGGAGAGAACTATGGGACAAAACACTCCAAGATATATGTGCCCAGCTCAAATTTCATGACTTGGGTTTACATACACTTTAAAGATGCACTTGTCCAAAACTGACAAATATATACACAAACACACATACATTTATTTTATTTTATTTTTTTCCTCACAACTTTTGAATATCATGCAAAAAAAAAAGTTTAAGAAAAAAGCATTCCATATATGCCTTCACACTGGTCCGTTGTGGTGTTAAAAAAAGAGAAATTCTTGCTGCATTTTTGGTCAGTTAAAAAAAACACACCAAAAACCCACCTCCCCGTAGAATTGAAAACGCAGCAAGAACGCACCCCTGTTGCATCTTTGTTGCAGTTTTTCAGTCACGTGACCTATAAAAAACACACGATAAGCATGGTAAAGTGCGTTTTCAGCACCATTATCGGCAACTTTTTCTCTATCGGCTAAATATTTAATACATAACTATTTTCGACCCATAATTTTTAGTACATCTAATTTCTTCATCCACACTAAGCCCTGCTTCACGCTGATGCGATTTGGCATACAATTTAACATGTCAAATCGGTGGCAATTGCCCGCAATGGCAGCGTCCAAATCAGTGCGACGCCGCACCAATTCAAAAAGTAGTTTTTGTACTGTGATTTCGGGGTGCATTTTTATTGACATCTGTGCAGAAAACCCGCACAGATGTCTCTGAAATCGCCCCCGAAGTTGGGACTGACATGCGGGAATGAAATTGTGCGAGTTAAGCTGAACTTGCATGATTTCATTCCCGCAGTCAGTGTGAACCTGGGCTAAACAGTGCAAATGAATGAATCACCTGCTGTGGCTATTATATCACCTATACAGCAGCTGAATTTGATTGGATGCATCCTCTGTTCATCCAACAATTTTCCAATCGGCTTGTCGCATGGACAGGTGCCAACATGGCGGACAGTTCAGTCCATGCATAGCCTACTTGCGAGAAGAATGGAATTGGCTAATAACCTGCCGCCTCTATGAAGTGGGCGTTCAATTTAGTCAAATGCAGGGTGAGCAATTTTAAAGATTATAATCGATGTGGCATAATGGGCTTCTTTTTCTCCAATTTGTAAATTTTCTGGCTATTTTCATTTTTTCAATTAGCTTTTGTTGTAATTAAACAGATTAAGGCTTGGCCATACACAGGTCGATATTCTGCCAGTTCGGCATTAATCGGCTGAGATTCAAATCGTGTGTGGGCAAGCTGAATCTACCAAGATGATCGAACAACTTGAGTACAACCAGCCTGCCCGATTCGATTGCGATTATCGCTAGCAATAAGCATGGTCTTCCCCCGGTTGGGGACAGCTTACCCAGTCCGCCGCGGAGGAGAGAATTGCTCGGCAGGAGGGATTCACCTGTCGGCACTGCCTATGTTTATGGGGAAATCGTGTAAACTTTTTTTTCCTGCAAACATTGGTTGCAGGAAAGAAATTTGCATTGTGTATGGCCAGCCTAAGGCAACCTGCCACCATCCCTAGCACATGAATATAGAGATACAGACTGTTTTTGGCTGTTTGCATTGATCCATTTGATTATTTATGATCAAAATATGCTTGAAATTGCTGGAAGCATGTCACATGTTTTGACCAGCATTAGAACGTGGAAATTGGTTAAATGAAAACCTAAAGCAGGGATATGCAATTAGCGGGCCTCCAGCTGTTGCAAAACTACAAGTCCCATCATGCCTCTGGGTGTCATGCTTGTGGCTGTCAGTCTTGCTATGCCTCATGGGATTTGTAGTTGTGCAACAGCTGGAGGTCTGCTAATTGCATATCCCTGACCTAAAGGAACCATTGATTTTCTTACCAATCAGAATCTTAATCAGGCTGAGAAGTGTCAATACCTTTGTCTTGCTACTGAAGGAAAATGCAATCAAAAGGCATGGTGATTGCTTTCCAGATGAAAGGCTGTACACACGCTGTTTATGTAGGCGCACATCTGGAATTTGGGTGATGCAAATGGGGATCTCCAGCTGTTGCAGAACTACAAGTCCCATCATGCTCTTCCTCTGGGTGTCATGCTTGTGGCTGTTGGAATCTTGCTATGCCTCATGGGAGTTGTAGTTCTGCAACAGCTGAGGGTCTGCTAATTGCATATCCCTGCTCTAATGGATTTTCGGTAGGGTTTATTGAACACGTAAAGCTCACTGGGCTCAGAGACTCGCCTACAAAAGGTCTTGGTGTAGCAAAAGATCACGTACATTACTTGAAAACGATACGCAAGGCACAAGCCATGTTCATTTTAGGAGTACAAAGATGGCTCCTGCAGTATTTTCAGCATTGTGTTCACTTAGAGATGAAATGTTTTTTTTAATTTTATGTGTATGGGAAATGTGTTTTATATCTTCATATTCTCCATTTCATTTGACCCTTTTCCCTGCCATCCAGTCTCCATTGCTGTGTTCTTTCTTTTGTCATTGTCCCTCCCGTGTTACTCCTTCCTGTGTTCTCTTGTTCATCTGTCCTTTTTCCTCTTCAGACCATAATCTCCTCTTGTTTCCTGTTCTCTCCTGGGTTGCTTTGTATTTTATGTTGATTTTTTTTTTTTTTGTTTCCCCTATTTCTCCCCCAGTTATTCTCATCACTCTAAGCCCCACGCCCGCTCCATCCCAGCGAGCAGGTATCGGATCGCCCTTCTCAACTCCTTACTTGCTCCAGGCGCAGCTAACTTCCCCTTATCACTCTTAACATGCACCCCCTCCCTTTTTAAATTAATTTTACTGTGTTTTCTTAATCTGCCCCTTCATGTGTATCTACAGCCCCTCTCCCTCAGTCTTCTGCTCATGCTTGGCATTGCTCTCCCACCTGTCTTTGTGCATGGGATGGGGAATGTTGCATGCAGTGTGGATCTGGCATGTAGACTTTGTATGGAGCATGAGCTCAGGGAAACCTAACAAACCGGTTAAGGTTAGAGAACAAAATGTAGTATTTATGGCAAATGTGGTACTGTAAGGTAAGATAGAGATGGCTTAAGAATTACTATATGTGTATTGTGTTCCTTTATGTCTGTATAGGTTTCTACCTGGGGGGAAAACCATTAAAAGATATGGGCTTAATGTTCAATTCACACTAGTGCAACTCCCAGTGTGACTTTGAAGTGCAACTTTCATGCTTCTTTTACACTCCTATGGCACTCAAGTCTCAAAGTCGTAACAAAGTAGTGCAGGAAACTTTTTTTTTTTTTTTTTTTTAATTTTTTTTTTTTTTTTTAAAGATGCTGCAAATAAAAGTTGCATAGATTGGACTGGGGGGGCCATTGGAATAAATGGGTTGGACACAAAGTCGTATGACAAGTCACACTAGTGAGAACTGAGCCTAAATCTTGCCCTGTGGCAGTGTACACATCTTGCCTTGCCCTACTCCGAATTGATGGTCTTGGCGATTTGGGTGAATACTGATGGGCTAAACCAGGGGTGCCCAACCTTATGAAGAGCGAGGGCCACTCAAGCGAATTGGTAACTGGTCGCGGGCCACAATGAGCGGAGCGGGAGGATGACAGGTCTGTTTCCATGGACACAGCCCACTCTACTCTATGGGCCCTCTGATCCAATCCGATTCTCCCAGATGGAAGGGGCAGATCCCTTTCTATTTTTTTTTAGGTAGGTGGGTTTAAACAGACACAAGTCCGTTTTACATCTGCTGCTCCATAGAGGTGAATAGAAGTCCGATTGGGTCGGACCAAATCATGTGAAAGGGGCCTAAGGCTGCTTTCACACTGATGCGCTGCGATTTGCCCAAACTGCGGGTGCAGCGCAGTGAACCTGTGGATTTTCTGCGGGTTAGCTGCACTTTGCCGTAAACTTCTATTATTTCCTGCAGGTGTGGCGCACTTTCTGAAGGAGCAACAAACCCGCAGGTAATAACAGAAGTCTATGGCTCAATGCAGGTAACCCACAGCTGCTCTGCACCTGTGGATCAGTTTGAAAGCAGCCCAGTAACCACTGCAAAACAGATATATCCATATATACTGTGAATTTAGTAGTAAACTTACCTTTAATAACCATCTTCCATTCTGGTATCGCTGGCTGTTGCTGTCCCAGGCGGAGTGCATTTGGTATCACTCCGCCTGTGACAGGAGTGGGCGCTATACAGGAAGTATTGGCTTATGTAGCTCTGCTCCGCAGCCACTTGCTTCATTTACAAAACTGCTGGGATGGCGGGTCGGCACCCCGTGATCTGGGTTTGCCAACCTGCCATCTTAGAGCAGGAGGTCGAGGGCCACATCAGAGGGCTCCATGGGCCACTGGTTGGGCACCCCTGGGCTAAACCATTTTCTTGCCTCCTAGCTCCCTCTTCACTATATTGCCATACGTTTGTGGACACCTTAGACAAGATGTGCTTCTAGCCCTGTGGAAACAGTGTGGAGAAGGCCCTTTTCTGATTGAGCATTACTGGGCCCTGTGTATGAAGGCCAGCACCTTAAAGACATGGTTTGATGAGTTTGGTATGGAGCAACTCAAGTGGCCTGCACAGAGCCCATCCTTACTAAAACACCTTTGGATAGAATTGGAATGCTAATTTGCTAGCCAGGACTTCTCGTTCAGTGTTGGTACCTGACCTTACCAGTGCTCTTTTTTTGAGTAAATGGAAATAAATTCTGTCACACTCCAAAATCTTGTTGAAAGCCTTCTTAGAAGAGTAGAGGCTGGTATAGCCACAAAGGTGGGGCATAACCTCATCATAATGCCCATGCATATTAGGATGTCCAACAAACTCATTCAGGTGTAATGAACAGGTGTAAATGAACCCTTGGACTAATGCTGTTAGAAAACGGGGCTTCCTTATCATTTTAAAATTGACATGGCAGGTGGAGAGGACATAGAAACTTTGATATAAAGATATGTTTGGAATTTTCTGAGAATACTTAGTGACGCAGTCTTTCTGTATCTATTGATACAGGGCTTGTGCACGCCCAAATTGTGTTTTTTGCTGGAAGTGGTTGGAAAGCAAGGATTTTTTTTTTTTTTTACCTAAACGCATCCTCTGCAATAAGGTAAATAACCTTCTGTGTTTAGATCCCCAACACACCGGAGCCTTATCTTGATCCAGAATTGTGTCAGAGCAGTGTCTCTCTGCTCTCCTCCCTCATTGGACAGAGTCACCAGTGGGAGCCATTTGCTCCTGATGCTGTCAATCACAGCCTGTAAGGAGAGAGCAGGGGTGGGGTTGAGCCGTGCTATGTGTGTCAATGGACACACTGAGCCTGGTTCAGGATCAAGCCTGCACAAGGACCCCCGTAGTAAGCGGCTTCAGCCAAGCATGCCAAGTTCTACCTATTGAAGTTAAGGTCTTGCCCTCGGGGAACCCAAAAAATGATTAGAAATCAAATGATGATTGATCCCATTAGTGTTCACCCAAGTCACCAGTTCTGAGTAGGCTTACACTTCTACATTTACTTTGGATGGTGTGGAGCCTCTACTAACACAAGGGAATAAGAAATCTACAAAGTTGTTTCTTTTGTTCACTGTCATGCCTTACAAGATCAACCTTTGCCTGGAAAGCAGAGCTGCAACGTCAATAACAAGATGACAGATGTGCACAGGGCACATTGCATGGGGTATAACAAAGTTTAATGGGCTTTGCTGTATAGGATACAGAATGCAAATTGCTGACTTGGAGATGTTCAGTTTGTAAGATACGGAGCTTAGTAAATCTGTCATCTGATTTAAAGTTATTGAATTGAAACGAGGAGCTAAGAGCAGGATCCTAGAGGTGCCTCCAGAGTTCCCCGGGAGCCCAAAACCAAGGTGCCAGCTCTGACTCGGCTCTGGAAAGTTGGTCAGACGCAGCATGTTTTGTTGAAGATTGGGCATTGCAGCCAAATTCGGATTCCTGATTGGGAAGTTGCAATTTTCATATGGAGTCCTCCATGTTTTGGACGCTCCTTATGTGCTCTAAAGACTTAACAGAAGTACATGTCTGTGCAGATGCCTCCTAGATGTTTGCTCTTAAGTTCTCAGGCCAAATCAATAAATTCAGTGAAGTGGCAGGTTTGCTTTACTGTAAGGAGAAGGTATTGGGGTTTTGACTGGGGTGTTCAGGGAATAATGGGGCACTGCTGTTGCTCGTAGCTTATCTCTGTTCCCCAATCTTTGTCCCTTCTCTGTGTACCACCCTCTTTTCGTCCAGCCTTACAACTTCCTCTGGCCAATGATGGACACAGTCGCTCAGACAGCTCCACAAATCATCACCCGTCACTGCCCGTCCGACCACGGCACATGTTGAACATACCGCAAACCAACTACTTGACGCAGCGGAGCATAGAGAGGTGAGAACATGGATTTGTCACACTGCGGTGTAACTTTGTTTAAATATTATATTGTCTGTGCAGACATCTTTTAAAGTGACACTAAACAATATCTTTATTCTCCAAAAAAAAACAATCTGTACACATCTGCTAGTTATTGTCCCTGTAATTAAATATTTTTTTTCATGAAATAGTTTTTCTGCCGCCTTGTAATGTCCTTCATGAGCTCTCAAAGTGTATGATCAGGGCTTGACAAATGTAAAAAATAATGTTAGGCCTGAAGATTACATAAAACCCCCAAACATTATATATTGTCTATAAGCAGACACCCTAGAGAATAAAATATTTAATATTTTATGCCACACGCTATTTTACCGCAAAGGTCGCACAAGATAAATTACCCAGTTTTTTGGTAAAATATAAAAGCCGAGGTTTCACCGAGTAAATGGATACCCAACATGTCAAACCTTAAATTTGTGTGCCCCCGTGAAATGGTGACAAACTTCAGTACCCTACAGGGTGGGGAGGGAGGGTCTGGTGCTAGAATTAGTGCTCTCATTCTGGTGTGTGTGTGTGTGTGTGTGTGTGTGTGTGTGTGTGTGTGTGTGTGTGTGTGTGTGTGTGTGTGTGTGTGTGTGTGTGTGTGTGTGTGTGTGTGTGTGTGTGTGTGTGTGTGTGTGTGTGTGTGTGTGTGTGTGTGTGTATATATATATATATATATATATATATATATATATATATATATATATATATATATATATATATATACATACATACACGTGGATCGCAATCAACGTTTTCAGGCGTAGGCGCCCTGCCGCGTGCAAAATTTTACGTGAGTATATGTGGGGGTGGGGGATATTATGTGCTTGGGTGTAACTCATTTTTTACTGTGTGATTTTATTTTTTTTTATTTTATTTTTTTTGGTGACCTGGTTCTCTTTAATGAGACATTCATGGTCTAAATGATCCTGCATGTCTCCTATGTGCTCCACTGAAATTAATGTAATGCAATGCACATTTGCACTGCATTACATTCTTTCCCGTCCTGGGGAAACTGTCAATGAAGACCCGAAATGAAGACCCATGTCTGCTCTCCTCCTTCCCCTCTACCCTACGGCATGCCGGCCGGCCCTGAGCCTGGGAGCCCAGGATACATACCTGGGGGGTGTTAACGCGGGGTGTGTGGAGTATTCGGGCGGCTACCCAGGCGCCAGGATGAAATTTCTTATTGCCATTGCGACCTGGTGCCTGGGGGTTGTCGAGCAGTAGTAAAGCCTGCTTTTTCATTTGCTTTTTCACTTGTACCTACAGGTAAATGTATAACGACCAGGCCATTTTTTGTGGGACGGCACTGTGTTATTTTAACTGACAATTGTGCGACACTGTACCCAAATAAAATTTTCCCCCACAAATAGAGCTTTCTTTTGGTGGTATTTGATCACTACTGTGTTTTTTACATTTAGGCCAATATGTATTCTGCTACGTGGTTTTTGGTAAAAAAAAAAAAAAAAAATCCCAATAAGTGTATATTGATTGGTTTACGTGAATGTTCTAGTATCTACAAACTATGGGATATGGATTTTTTTTTTCTTTTTTACTATTAATGGTGGCGAACCGTGATCGCAACGGGGGAAAAAAAGCGATGACGATTAATCGTGCAAATCTAGCGGGACTGTGATATTGCGGCGGACAGTCGGACACTTTGCAGGAACCAATGACGCTAATATTGTGATCAGTGTTAAAAATGTGCGCTGTCACTGTACTAATGACACTGGCTGGGAAGGGGTTAAACATCTAGGACGATTAAATGGTTAACTGTGCCTAGCCAGTGTTTTTGTGTACGCAGTGTGCGGCTTTCACTAGGTGACAAGATCGAGTCTAGTCTTTGCTTTTCAGAGACACAGAATACATCCCTTCCCTGCTGTCAGAACTGAGATATATCTCGGTTCTCTGTTTTACTGGCGATTGATGGAGAATTATGACAGCAGTAGCATGCGCCCCCTGCAGGCTGAAGTGTGGGATCACGTGTGTGTGTATGTATATATGTGTGTGTGTGTGTGTGTGTGTGTGTGTATATAATATATATATAATTTATATTACGTGATCCTGCGCACACTTTTACTGCTACAGGATGGTCAGCAAGTGGTTGTAAACTCAGTTTGTCTCTGCTGAACAATAATATTTTTTATTTATTTATTTTTTTAATACTGGGGTCCTTTTTATTGCTCAGAAAACTGAGTGAACTAACCCTTTAAATCACAAAAAAAGTCATTCATACACACATGCACCAGGAAGATCCAACTGCTTCATGTTTGTTAAATGTCTAATTCACTGCATTATAAACATTCCCATGTCTGATTCTGAAACTCCAGCCAAATTTTTTATTTTTTTTTCTCCTCCTTCTGCATAATCCACATCTAATACCTACAGCCCCTCTCCAGGAGAGCGCTGGCTGCCTGGGGTGAAAGGTAAGGTTAGTAAAAAGTGCTTTATAATGGTACCCCAGACAAATATAAACATTTAACCTTTGCGTGTTAAACGGTGTGATGGCTAAATGGCTATTACTGTTCCCATTGAGATTTGGGACCTGAGTTTGAATCCCCCCTTGGGCTCAACCTGCATGGAGCACACAAATCTATGATCTATCTCCGACTCGGTCCTTGTTGCTGAAGATCACTGTTTCTTCTGAAATTGTTTACTTTGTATCCTTGCCCTTTTTATATTTGTGATCTTCAATTTTTTATGTACATTTGAAACTGCATCAGACTTCAGAATAGCTTGTGATGGCTAGAGTATAGGGACTACGGTAATTCTTTTTCTTTCTTTTCAGCACTGAAATTGACCAGAAGCTGCAAGAAATCATTAAGCAGACTGGGTATCTGTTAATTGATGGACAGGTGAGATAAAGACGCTAAGATCGTTGTTATAGATATTGCTTTACTTGGTGTAGGTTAGGAAGCCCATAGAAATGTATTAGTTGCAAAATAACTTGGTTATTACATGTTCATAGCCCAGCTCATCCAATCAGAGAACACTTTGCATCTATTCAGAAAATGCAAAGCATTCTGTAAATGTTGCCCTCCTGTGTTCAGAATGCAGCAAGGCAGCCATTCGTCATGGGACTGGAAGCAAGTGGAGATCACTGGACTAGTGGTTTCTATTTCGTGATTTCTAGCTCCCAGGGGGATCGGCCAGGTATGGTGTATATACACAGTAACAGTTACATTGGCCCAAGATGGGCCGATACGACCATGTATAAAATTTCCATATCTGGACGACTTTAAAGCAGAGTTCCAGCATTGTTTTCCCAAAATGTCTTTCGGGACGGCATCCGAGAGAACAGAGAGGAGCGGCGTGCTGAGGTCAGAGTTAATGCAAAGTCCCGGAAGTAACGCGCACCTATCAAGAGTCGGTCGGCTCGACTATTTTGTGACGCGCTTTTTTATCTATGGCAAATTGTAAGTGCAATCTTTTAAATATCCATTTTAAGGATTTATGGAAGCAATTTTATCCTTGCTTGGGGACTAATTGATCGTTGGTACACACGGGGGATATCCAGCTAGGAGGAACCTGGGATACTTGCTGCTATGCTAAGCACAGAGACCCGGGCTGGGGAATTGGCCACAGGCATTTTGATCTCCCTAATAAGAGATCTATCCAGCTAGTAAGTGGCAGTGATTCCTATCCTACCCTCTCACTACTTCTTGGGTGTCTTGATCATATGTCACCATGGATGAAACTGTTGAAAAAACCTCCTACAGATTGCTGTTATGATTGGTTATGCTAAAGAACTCTTTCTCCAGAGACATATAAGAGCCAATATACTCATGTTTTATATGTCACCACATTAGTTCATTGTGTGTGTCTCGCATAAAGTTGCAGCAGTTTATTTCATCACTGATATCACTTTGGTAATCATCACTGAGTGGTTTACAGATAGCGCAGTAATAATTTTTTGACATCCGAGAGAACATGGATCCTCCTCCCGCAACAGGAAACACCTCATCAAAATCTTTAACAGGAGGCCTCCACCCAGCTTCCATCAGTGTGTTTTTTTGTTTTTTTTTGTGTGTGTTCTACAGCCAGTAGGAACACCTCTGATTGGAGCCATGATCTGGTCTTCCAGGCTATCCTGGGAGACAGAGGTTCTCGCCTGTTTTTTTCCATTTTTGTTTTCAAGGAGATTGCCACTTGCCTTTTGTTAGATGGTCCCTGTGGGGTCTGTCTCCCCTTTTTCCTTTTTATTTATACAAGCCAGGAGTACTCAGTGGGCGTGTGGAGGCCCCCCGTTTGCCTCCCTCATCGCGGGACAGAGAAGGTGTAATGCTGAGCAACCGCCACTGTTTTGGTGGCCGGGGGGAGCCTTCGACCCCATCCAGTGCAGTGCACAGGAAAAGGCGGCACTTCCGGGACAGGCACGCGGCGTCATTTCTGCCTGCAGAGGGCAGGGTGACCTTATGCCTTTATTTCCAGGTCGACGCGGCAGCGTTTTTGTATTCTGGAACCGGCTTTCTTTCAGCCACGTGACCGTAGTGCGCTCTGCAATGGAGGAAAGTGCAGCTGATAAGGGGGCAAGCCAAGTCACTTGCAAGGCCAAGGTAAGGGACTGAGTTTCTGTGGGCCGTTTTCTCCTCTGGGTTATCAACCCACCTTTAAGCAAAGGGATTTGTTGTGGTGGGGCTTGCTTGGGCAAAGGGAAGTTAGCAGGTCCTTTCCTAGTGCACCTGGGTGTTTTTACATTTTGTAACCTGCTGTTTTCAGCGTGGTTCTATTGTTTTTCTTCTGTTTGTCCAGGCTAAAAGCTCAGTTCAACCGGTAAAGAAAAAGTGTCCTGCTTGCAAAGAAAAGTTAGGCGAATCCTGGACAAAGCCTCCTTGTGCTGAATATATCACGATTTTAGTCAAGAAGGAGTCTCCATCCATTTGTGGTGATCTTGTTACAACCATTAAGGATGGGCTCCACGCTACTTTTCAAGCTTTCCGGTCAAATCTGAGAGAAGAGCCAGGGTCCTCAGGGGAATCCAGTGCCCTGCAGCCGACCCCAGAGTCTCGGGATGGTTCTCTGATACAGCCAGAAGGCCTGGCATCCCAGGATGTTTCCCAAAAACCTGTTTCCCCCTCTCAGGGTATGACTGATTTCGGAAGAGGAGGATGAAGAAAATCGGGCAGATGCCACCTCTAAGTACAAAATGTCCCTTGAAGAGGTGGTTGCTCCTTTAAAGTAATGCATGCTACCTTGGGGATAGAGGAAGAGAAAAGGGAGCTCTCCCTGCACGACCATATGTATGCAGGTCCAGGAGACTCCAAAGGCCGCACCTTTCCGGTCCATTTGATCATCGCTGATGTGATTAAAAAAGAATGTCTGGAGCCGGAGAAGAAACCATTCTATAAAAGAAGATTCCCGTTTTGAGGAAAATCCTGAATCCATCTGGAACAAGGTTTCAAAACTAGATTCTGCCTTCTCACAGATTTCAAAGTCGACTGACCTTGCCTTTGAAAATATTGACACGCTAAAGGAGCATATGAATAAGAGGATGGATCTACTTTCCAAAAGAGCCTGGCAATCAATTATGAACGATCTGAAGCCGGCAATGGTAATAACATGCATTGCTAGGAATTTGGATCAATGGGAATCTCCGAAAAACAAGAGATTCTAGATTCCTTCGCAACCTTATCTGCATCCCTTTTCTGCATCCCTTTTGTAGGGACCGGAACAATGACTCTCTGAGATCTCAGTTCCTTAATTAGGGACTTCATATTGTTTTGGAAGGACCACAACCAAGGTCCAGTATTTTTATATCTGCCCCTGGTCTAATTACTGAATATGAAGCATGCACGCTCTGAAGTAATGTAATCACTCTGATACACAAGTCCAGTGTGAAATCCCTTTCTGCTGTTTAATTTCCTCTTTTTTTGCAGTTTATATAACACAGGCGAGATGTATGCAAAGACATATTGCATTATATTACTGTAACAAGTGTATGAGCTTTTAGCTGATTTAGCAAGTTTAGTAATTAATCCTAACTATATTAGATTATATTAGATATTCTTAGTAACTTCTTCTTTCCTTCTTTGAGACATTGGATGTTGATGTCATGTCTGTCTGTCTGTCTTGGGTCCAGTTCTCGGAAAAGAGGCACAGTCTTTTTATAATTTGTGGTTCGGCTTCAGAATGGGGGGGGGGAAGAGCTAGCAGCTATCTGAGTTAGAATTAAGGTCAAAACAAACCAAGCAATGACATAATATTACACATTGAAATAGACATTTTAGCATTCTACCTAATACCTTATAGGATGATGATATTTAATTTTAATATTACGTTAATCACATCCATCACAATATCGAGGGCCTTGGTTGGATCCCTTGGAGCGTTTGTCACCAAAAATCTTCTTGGAGGATCTTCCGTGAATTCAATCGCATAACCCTGGGAGAGCATATATAAAATGCTCTCCCAGGGTTATGTGATCCTCCAAGAAGATTTTTGGTGACAAACGCTCCAAGGGATCCAACCAAGGCTCTCGCCAAGTCCCTAGTTCAGGAACTGAGATCTGAGTCATTGTTCAGGTCCCTCCAAAGGAGTTCTTCCAGGGTTTCTACTCATGTGTTCCTCATTCAGACACCCTCAGGCAAGTTCCGTCTTATTCTAAATCTCAAAGTGCTAAACTGCTCGAGTATAGAAGATTTCAAATGGATTCCATTTGGGTCAAAAACCTCCTGAACCAGAGGTGCTACATGGCATCAACAGACTTGCAGGATGCTTACCTCCACATACCTATTGCCGCCAGGTCCCAAAAATATCTGAGGTTGTCAGTTCAGGGCACTCCTATCTGGCCTGTCATCAGCCCCAAGGGTGTTTTACGAAGGTGATGGCTGAAGCATTGGCACCTTTGCATCTAGAAGGAATCTCTGTGATTCCTTATCTAGACTATCTCCTTTTTTTTTTTTGCTCACGCTAGAGAGATGCTTCAGAAGAATTTGGCCAGAGCGCGTGCTCAGTCCATAGGATGGATCTTTTTTTTTTTTTTTTTTTTTTTTTTTTTTTTTTCTTTTTAGTTTTTTATTGAGTTTTCAATACAAAATATAACATAACAGAGGTGTCGATTTGAGCATTAAAAGATGGGAATGAATCTCTAAAAAAACATAGGCTAGTTGGTAGGCAGAACAAACAATGAGTTACAAAATATAACCATTTGTGTTAACGTGGGGTTATTGATGTAATGGTGCATCCGGTGTAGTGGCCTCAGGTATATTACAGAGCTAGGCTGGATGTCATGAAGACCAAAGTATGGATCTTAAACCTTCATAAGTCAAATCTGATTCCCTCGCAGGAGGTGTTTATACTTGGGGTACCGTATCAACTCAGTGGAGCAAAAAAGGAGAAAAAGCTATTGGAAGTAGTGTCTCTGTTGCGGTCAAGTCAGCTTCTGCCCATCAGGAAGGTCCTGTCAGCCTTGGGAACCCTGACCTCTTCCATACCTGCAATTCAGTGGACAAGACTTCAATTCAGACCCCTGCAGAGTTTCTTATTGAGCTTGGGATCCCTAGCAGGATTTTCTGGACTCGCTTTTGAAGATCCCCCACCTCGGTAAAAAGGAGTCTTTGGTGGTGGAAGAACCAGACAAGGTTTTCAGCAGGTCTGTTATGGTCCTTCCCTGTCCAAATAAGGATAACAGATGCCAGCTCCTGGGGTTGGGGAGCTCACATGAACGGTCAATGGGCACAGGGCTCATGGTCCGCAGAAGAAGCAGTAAGAGCCTCAAGTTGGGGGTGAACTGAAAGCAATAGATATGGCCCTGCTGACCTTTACTGAAGAAGTTCAGGAATTTCATGTACAGATCTTGTCGGACAATGCCACAGCGGTGATTTACATAAACCTACAGGGATATACCAGAAGCAGAGTTCTTCGGGGTCTAGTAGGACGTTTTCCGGAAATGGGCAGAGCTCTAAATTCTATCCTTGTCTGCGGTCCATCTAGCGTATTTTCTCAGCGGAAACTAAGTATACACAGCAGAGTGGCAATTGAACCCAGAGCTCTTTAATTTGATCATCAAGAAATTGGGGCAGCCACAGGTGGATCTCTTTTCGACTCGGGAGAATGCACAGGTGCCGCTCTTCTCCCTGAATAGAACCGGGCCATCCCTGGGGTTAGATGCTCTGGCACACAGTTGGAAGTTTCACCTCTGTTACACCCCCCCCCCCCTTCAGCTTATTCTTAAGGTCATAAGAAAATTCCAGAAAGCAGATACGACAGTAATCCTTATCACTCCCCTTTTAGCCCAAGAGAGCTTGGTTTTCATCCCCAGCTCAAACTGTATTGGCACCTTCTGTTGAGACAGGACCTGCTGGTACAGGGCCCTCTATTTCACCAGGAGGTAGTGAAGCTAAAACTCACAGCCTGGCCTCTGAACTCGATCCAGACTGGCATTGATCAGATGCTTTCCAAACTGGGACTTATCAGTTCTGCAGGCTCTAACCAGAGAACCTTTTGAACCTATGGATTTAGCCTCCCTGAGACTGATTACATTGGAAACAGTTTTTTTTAGTGACAGAATTTGGTGAGCTTCAAGCCTTGTCAATCATGGAGACATTTTTTTTCTATTTTTACAGACAGAATTGTTCTGAAAATAGACCCTCCATTTTTTTTTACAGATGGTTGCTTCGATCCAAAATCGACCTTCGGAGATTATACTTCCTACGTTGTGCTCTAATCCATCGGGAAAGAAAGGGAGAGAATTTCATACTTTGGATGTTAAGAGAGCAGTCATTACCTTGAAGCCGCTAAGGACTTTAGGCAGTCATACGCATTATTTGTTTTATATGCTGGTAGTAAGAAAGGAAGACAAGCTACCAGGGGAACCATTGACAGATAGTTCAGAATGGCTATTGCAGAAGCGTATTCCTTTTCAGGTTAAGATAGTCCAGTTGGTATTCATGCTCATTCTTTCGCAGTGAGTTGGGCAGAGAAAGCTGGTGCCACCCCGAACAGATCTGTAAACCAGCTACATGGGCGAGTCTGATGACCTTTGCCCGTCATGATAGGTTGACCTCCTGACAGCAGGGGCCCAGGCTTTTAGTAGGAAAGTCTTGCACCCCACCCTAATGGGGTAGGTCTCGATTATCCTCTACGGTGCTGTCCTGAAAGTCGTTTTGGGAAAATTCAAGTTAGATTTGCGGCTAACTTGTTTTACAATAGTCTTTCAGGACAGCAATGACCTGCCCTTTTTTTGCTGTATACTATGATGTAACTTTTGCTTATATGTTTCAGCTGGGGCTAGAGGTTCTCTACAAACAACTGAAGGAAGCTGGGTGGAAGCCTCCTGTTATAGATTTTGATGATGAGGTTTTTCCTGTTGTGGGAGGAGCCATGATCTCCCAGGTGCTGTCCTGAAAGTCTATTGGAAAACAAGTTACCGGTAAGTCCTAACTTGAATTTTTTGTTTTTTTTCTTAAACGCTCCCAGGTTGTATGCACCTAATACTATATCAAGCAGCATTATTATATGTCGTTTTTTTAATTTATTTATTTTAAAATGTTTACTTGGCAGTCCCTGCCAAAGTGGGCAGCCGAGGCCCACTGGTATGTCCTTCCTGGATATAGTTCTGCTGGCTACCCAGCATGCACCTCCTGATCGTGTGCTTGCGCATAAACAGTAATGCTACAATCGGTGGCGCATTGTTTCCTGGGATTGATAACAATATTCCAGGAGCCATTGCATGGCTGGACATGATGTAGGCGGAAGCGGGGGATAACCACCAAAAAAAAAATATTTTCACTGCTAAACAAAAAACAGTACAGGCAGTTGTGACGAACACGGGGGGGAGTGGATAAAATGCCTGGAACTCCGCTGTACAATGTATATTTAAAATAAAAAAATAAAAAGAGAAGAAAGTCAAAACGAAAACCTTTTGTAATCCTAAAAGTAATACTGAAGTCTTGCTTTTTTTTTTTTTTAATTAAAAAAAAAAAAAAAAACCTGTAATACTTACCGCCTCTGAGCAGTGGTTTGCATAGAGCAGCACAGATCCTCCTCTTCTCTGGTCCCTCGCCAGCACTCCTGGCCCCTTCTTCCTGTCAAGTGCCTCCACAGGAAGCCGCTAGCTATGGGAGCACCCAAGCCGAGCCAATGCTTTGTGTGTCCTATTAGACACTGAGCCGTGACTCAGCCCCACCCCCTCTCTCTCTCTCTCCTAATTGGAGAACTCATTTTGATTGACAGTAGTGGGAGCCAATCAGGATGGAGAGACGGACAGCCGAATCTCTCGTACAACATCGCTGGATCGAGAGGACTCAGGTAAACATTGGGGGGGGGGGGGGGGGCTGCTGCACACACAAGGTTTTTTTTTTTTTTTTTTTTTTTTTTATCTTCATGCAAAGAATGCGTTAAGATAAAAAAAAAAACTGCCTTTAGAACCACTTTAACAATAATTTTCTTGTATTGCTCCCGTGTGTGTGTGTGTGTGGATAGATAGATAGATAGATAGATAGATAATATTAGGGCTGCGGAAATTAACGATTAATTGATCGATCAAAATAATTTTGATCGAGGATTGAGCTCCGCGGTTTCGCCCATAGGAAAGGCCACGGCTTCGGCCTAGCTCCGGAGCGGCGGCCATCTTGGTTCACCCGATGGCGGCTTAGTAGCGGCGCGCTGACGTCATCATCACCCGCCTGCTTGTGCCGTCTACTCTGCGGACGGGCGGGTCTGCCTGTTGTCTATTCCGGACAGAGCAGACAATCGTATATGTGAATATTATGGTATGTGGGGCAGATGTGGACATTGCAGTACAAAAATTGTAAAAACCATGTGCGTTATATGTAATCTAAATTAATCGATTAACCACTTCAGCCCCGGACCAATTGGCAGCCAAAGGACCAGGCCCCTTTTTGCGATTCGGCACTGCGTCGCTTTAACTGACAATTGCACGGTCGTGCGACGTGGCTCCCAAACAAAATTTGGCGTCCTTTTTTTCCCCACAAATAGAGCTTTCTTTTGGTGGTATTTGATCACCCCTGCGGTTTTTTATTTTTTGCGCTATAAACAAATATAGAGCGACAATTTGGGAAAAAAATGCAATATTTTTTGCTTTTTGCTATAATAAATATCCCCAAAAAATATATAAAAAAAACTTTTTTCCTCAGTTTAGGCCGATACGTATTCTTCTACATATTTTTGGTAAAAAAAAAAAATCGCAATTAGCGATTATTGATTGGTTTGCGCAAAAGTTATAGCGTTTACAAAATAGGGGATAGTTTTATAGCATTTTTATTTAATATTTTTTTTTTTTCTTTACTAGTAATGGCGGCAATCAGCAAATTTTTTTTTTTTTTATTGTGACTGCGACATTATGGCGGACACATCGGACATTTTTGACACATTTTTGGGACCATTGTCATTTATACAGCAATCAATGCTATTTAAATGCATTGATTCCTGTATAAATGACAGTGGCAGTGAAAGAGTTAACCACTAGGGGGAGGGGAGGGGTTATGGGCTGTGACGTGTGTTTTTTTTTTTACATTAGGGGGCGGGGCTGACGTCTGACGTCATTGATCGGCTTTCCCGATGACAGGGAACAGCCGATCAATGACAGGCAGAGTAGGAAGCGCGGGGAGAGGTTTGTTTACACAGACCTCTCCCCGTTCTTCAGCTCTGTGACCCGATCGCGGGACACCAGTGGCGATCTGGTCCCGCGGCCGGGGTCACGGAGCTCCGCGCGCCCCCTGCTAGGCTTTTAAAGGGCCACGTACCGGTACGTGGTTTTGCCTAGCCGTGCCATTCTGCCGACGTACATCGGCGTGAGGCGGTCGGGAAGCGGTAAAAAAAAAAATCGATTAATCAAACACACAACTTTTAATCAGTAACCGCCCTAATATATATAATTTAATATTTAACCACTTGCCGACCGGCGCACGACGATATACGTCGACAGAATGGCACGTACAGGCAGGAGGGCGTATATATACGTCCCTCCTTTAGCCTGTCCGTGCCATCGGGAGCGCGCCGGGAGCGGCGCGCTCCCGCGCCGGTCGGGACCCCCGTGAGTCCGGCCGCGGTCCCCGCGGACTCGATCGCCGCGGGGACTCCCGCGATCGTCTCACGGAGCGGCTAAACGGGGAGATGCCGAGATAAACAGCATCTCCCCGTTCTGCCTAGCAACTAGTGACGCCGATCTCTGCTCCCTGTGATTGGAGCAGAGATCAGCATTCACTAGCTGACAGCCACGCCCCCCCACAGTAAAAAAAACACCCCTAGGCCTACTTAACCCCTACACTGCCACCTTGTGGTTAACTCCTAAACTGCCAGTGTCATTTATACAGAAATCAATGCATTTAAATGCATTAATTGCTGTAAAAATGACAATGGTCCCAAAAATGTGTCAAAAATGTCCGATGTGTCCGCCATAATGTCGCAGTCACAAAAAAAATCGCAGATCTCCGCCATTAATAATAAAAAAAAAAAATATTAATAAAAATGCTATAAAACTATCCCCTATCTTGTAAACGCTATAACTTCTGCGCAAACCGATCAATAATCGCTTATTGCGAATTTTTTTACCAAAAATATGTAGAAGAATACGTATCGGCCTAAACTGAGGAAAAAAAATGTTGTTTTATATATTTTTGGGGGATATTTATTATAGCAAAAAAAAAAAAAAATAATGCATTTTTTTTCAAAATTGTCGCTCTATTTTTGTTTATAGCGCAAAAAATAAAAACCGCAGGGGCGATCAAATACCACCAAAAGAAAGCTCTATTTGTGGGAAAAAAAGGACGTCAATTTTGTTTGGGAGCCACGTCGCACGACCGCGCAATTGTCAGTTAAAGCGACGCAGTGCCGAATCGCAAAAAGGGGCCTGGTCCTTTGGCTGCAAATTGGTCCGGTCTGAAAGTGGTTAAATTGTACATTATATATGACAGTTGCCTAATTGCAGCTCTCTCGCCATGTTGTTTTTCTCAGAAATACCAGGCAGATATAAATGACTTGGAGAATTTGGGAGAAATAGGCAGTGGAACTTGTGGACAAGTCTGGAAGATGAGGTTTAAGAAGACCGGACCTATCATCGCTGTAAAGGTATGTGAGCATTTTTTGTATGGACTGCAAATAATATGCTTATGACTATTCTGAAAGACCACAGAAAATATTGGACAGTTTTTTATCTTGACCTTACAATGATTTTTTTTTTTTTTTCATAATATGATAAATCATGATATAATCAACACATTACACATAGGAGTACTTTTTGCAGTGACTTAAAAGTGATTTTGAGTATCATTTTGGTCTGTAAATTTTTCCTCAATTTCCTCACTTTTGTGCACCAAATTAGCTTGATTTATAGTTGCAATGAAAACATTCCAAACAGGCATAGAAGGGTTAGTATGTGCAGAGCCGATCGGCCCTATAGGCACACTATGCAAGCTGCTTAGGGCCCCGCCGCTGTGGGGGGGCCCCCCCAAGACCCAGCATCCCCCCTGCACCTCTGGCTGGCCGTTTAGAGTGCAGTGAGGAGAGGTGGGGGGAGGTGGAAGGCGGCGATCGGCAGCTCTTTGGTGCCTGAGTGGGCGGCGGGATCTCCCTGGGGCTTGTAGTACTCTCTCGAGTGTCAGTGTATACAGTGGAGAGGAGAAGGGAGGGGCCTCTGACCCAGGCAGGTATCAGTTTCACTATCACTCTGCTTGAACACTGTTGCTGATGCCCAGGTCAGAGGCCCCTCCCCTCTCCGCTGTATACATTCGGAGATAGAACTACTAGCCCCAGGGAGATCCCCCTGCCTGTGGACACCATATAGCTGCCGATCGCCGCCTCCCACCTCCACCAGCCAGGTACAGGGGAACCTCTGCAAGGGGGGGGGGGGGAGGAGTCAGCTGTTTGGGGGCCAAAATGTAAGAGGGGGGCTCTCTGGGGACACTAATGTAAGGACGGGGCCCTCTGGGGACACTGATGTAAGGACGGGGCTCTCTGGGGACCCTGTGTAAGGAGGGGCTCTCTGGGGACCCTGTGTAAGGAGGGCTCTCTGGGGATACTAATTTAAGAGGGAAGGCTCTCTTGGGACCCTGTTGTAAGGGGGGCTCTCTGGGGACCCTGGTGTAAGGGGGGGGCTCTCTGGGGACCCTGGTGTAAGGGGGGCTCTCTGGGGACCCTGGTGTAAGAAGGGGCTCTCTGAGGACTCTGATGTAAGGAGGGGCTCTCTGAGGACCCTGATGTAGGAGGATACCCTCTGGGGACCCTGATGTAAGTAGGGAGGCTCACTGGGGACACTGATGTAAGGGGGGCTCTCTGGGGACCCTGATGTAAGGAGGGGCTCTCTGAGGACACTGATGTAAGGGGAGGCTCTCTGGGAAACCTAATGTAGGGGAGGCTCTCTGGGGACCCTGATGTAAGGGGGGGCTCTCTGGGGACCCTAATGTAGGGGGAGGTTCTCTGGGGACCCTGATGTAGGGGGAGACTCTCTGAGGACACTGATTTAAGGGGGGCTCTCTGGGGACCCTTGTGTAAGGGGGGCTCTCTGGGGACCTTGGTGTAAGGAGGGGCTCTCTGAGGACCCTGATGTAAGGGGGGCTCTCTGAGGACCCTGATGTAAGGGGGGCTCTCTGAGGACCTCATTCTGTTCTATATTGTTGTACTTATTCTTTGACTGTTTTGTTTAAAGGAGGGAGGATTGTTTTGGGAGCACTGAAGTGTCAGGTGTGACTGTGTGGCAATGGCAAATAGTTTACATAGCTCACGGCATTACGGGTCAAGTAGAGGGCCCCTTAGCAGAATTTTGCTTAGGGCCCCAGGGAGGTCAGGATCGGCACTGAGTATGTGGAATATATTATATGTAATTCAGTTTATGGTTTTACACTACTAAGAAAAAAAAAAGGTCTTTGCTGATGTTCCACTTCAACAACCAGTCCACCTCACCATTACAATCCTGTCAGGCCATACACAAAGGTATTTGATAGCCATGGAATTGCAGTTGGGATGCAACACCTGCCATTGCTGGTCCTCTATACGCCTGGCTGTGGAGCCATCAGGTCAATCTCAGCCATTTTTTTTAGCCACCCACCCAGCAGCAAATAGGCCGAGGTTCACAAGGAGATTCCAGCGAAAGTCATTTTTGTTGGAGAAAAAGCGGGGCATACCACAAATCCATCCCTGGCTACCTCCACCCGAACTGCCGGCTCCCCTCTCCATGTTACTGGCCATCATACTCTTGACCTTACAATGATAATGATGGATAGTTCACCTTTATACTTGATCTTGTGTTTTTTTTTTTTTTTTTTTTTTCCTTTTTTACAACTTCATCCAAAACCTATATTTTGTACAAGCATGTTAACTTACATTCCAATTTTATATTTCTCAGTCAGTTGATCTTACTTTTTTGTGGACTAATCATTTAACCCACAACCTGTTATCCTCTTTTTAACATGCAAAAATGCAATATTTTAGTTATACTGGGTGTAACCTGGTGAGATGAGTGAACCCCTGAGAATCACATGACATCGGGGAGGGAAAATGGCTAATTGGGCCCAATTTGGACATTTTCACTTAGGGGTGTACTCACTTTTGTTGCCAGCGGTTTAGACATTAATGGCTGTCTGTTGAGTTATTTTGAGGGAACAGAAAATTTACACTGTTATACAAGCTGTACACTCACTACTTTACATTGTAGCAAAGTGTCATTTCTTCAATGTTGTCACATGAATAGATATAATAAATTTACAAAAATGGTAGGGGTGTACTCCCTTTTGTGAGGTGGGGTGTGTTTTTTCTAACATCTGCTATTGGGAAAATGTGACGACTTCTGTGCTTATAAAGGCCTATCCACCGTCCTAGATATAGATCTCATAAATCTCCCTTTCCACCACTGTGCTCTCTGGACTGTTGTCTCCAATAACAATTGCGCCCAATATCCAGCAAGGTATCTTCACTTTTACAGACACTCTTAGGGCACTTTCACACTGAGGCGCTGGGGCATCGGCAGTAAAGCGCCGCTGTTTTAAATAGCGTAAAATCCTGCTAGCTGATTTCAATGGGCAGGGGCGCATTAGGAGCGGTGTATACACTGCTTCTAAATCACCTCAAAGATGCTGCTTGCAGGACCTTTTTTTTTAGCATCCTGCCAATTCACCGCACCTCGGGCTTTCACACTGGATTGACAGGAGAGGCGCTTTGCAGGTGCTGTTTTTAGCACCTGCAAAGTGCCTCCCAGTGTGAAGTAGCCTTAAGTCTCCAGTTCACTACGGACTCTCCTGCTGTCTTGCACACTATCCACCAATATATTGGGGGTCAGGTCCCTTTTTAAGGCTCCCAAATTTCTCATGCAGTCATACTCGTGTTAGGAAAATAAGGGCAGCACAGTGGTGTAGTGGTTAGCACTTTCACCTAGCAGTAATAGGGTCGCTGGTTCAAATCCCGACCACGACACCTTCTGCCTGGAGTTTGCATGTTCTCCCTGTGCCTGCGTGGGTTTCCTCCGGGTACTCCGGTTTCCTCCCACACTCCAAAGACATGCTGGTAGGTTAATTATATCCTGTCGATTAAAATTGGCCAAATATGTGTATGTTGTATGTGTTTGTAATCGTGTCAGGACCCCACAGGGCAAGGACCGCACTATACCACAGATGGACACCAGTGGCAAAAAGCGCCCTGAGGCGTTTCAGTTCGCATAGGTTGCGCTATACAAGTCATTCATTCATTCAAAATGCATACAACAAGCTTCCCATTTTTCAGTAAAACCAGAGCCTATTTTATTATATAAGAAATGCACTCAGAGTATTAAAACTTGTACAAAGCAAATATAAACCTCGAGATATCAGGACTTGGTTCCTTCCAGTCCGTATCTGCCTCCATTCATGCCCTACGCATTGCGTCAGGTTCACATGACTTTATCAGGGGTCAAATGCTATCAATAACTAAAACAAAGATTACAACTTTTGAATGTACTGCGAGATTTGACCCAAATTTTGCCTTCAGACCTACAGGGAGCATGGTAATGTCTGATTGAATTCTGAAAACCTAGTAACTTTGTCTTTCAGCAAATGCGCCGTTCAGGAAACAAAGAGGAGAACAAACGTATTTTGATGGATTTGGATGTTGTACTGAAGAGCCATGATTGTCCATACATAGTACAATGTTATGGCACTTTCATCACAAATGTAAGTTTATCGATTTTAAATGCCTGGAGCAGAGCTCATCTGAATTTCCAGTGCATTTGTGTTGTGAACAGTGATCCAGATTGAGTTCAAATCTTCTCCAATTTTAAATTGTATGTTTAACAGCCTTTCTCAACTAGGGGTCTGTGGAACCCTAGTGTACCTCCAGAGGTTGTTGGGGGGGGGGGGGGGGGGGCTCCCTGTGTGCAACTAAGAAAGCCGCCGCTAATATCCATACCTTGAGTTGTCTCCCTGTCATCCACGGTTTCTGTTTGCTCAACGATGCCTACAGCATCACACTGATCACAGCGGCTTGGTCTCAGTTGTTCCCTATCCATGCTAACTTCAATGTAAGTGTGCTGCTTATTTTAATAAAGTGATTTTTATTTGATCCTAACCTCAGCGCTCTGCTGTTCATTTTCTTCTATATTGGATCAGAAGACTAGGCTCAAAGTTGGCATTCTAGTTCATCCTAAAGGTGTTCAGTAGGGTTGTGGTCAGGGCTCTGTCTAGTCCCCTACAAACCTTGTATTCATGGAGCTTATTTGTACTCCAGCACTGTCATGCTGGAGCAAAAAGAGCCTTCCCCAAAGTGTTGAGAAATAGGCTGCATGCAGTATAAAAAAAAGAAAAAAAACACTCCACTGCTGGCTATTGTATTCAGGCAGCTGTGGCGCTCGTAGCTGCCTAACTACATTGGTGCTGGTAAATGGTGACTGCAAATGATAGGATGCAGTCGCTGCTCTGTCAATATTTCTTGTTGCTTTGTAAAGGCTAACGTCACCTTTTTAAGACCATGTTAAACTATTATTTAGGGTGTAACATGGTCCAAGCAGACACCTACAATCCGAAAAAACAGCTAGTAGGGGTTCTTCTCCCCTCCACGCATTGTGATCACTGAACATGTAGTCCATTGACGCTTCCCCCCCCCCCCCCCCCCCCCCAGCTCTCTGATAAGTCTGTACCTTGGTATAACTGCCAGATTCCAGCTACATCTAACTGTTTCATCCCCAGCTGATCTGCTCCTGGCCTGCCCGTTTTATTCATTGGCTTTCAGTTCTGCCAATCATGGAGGCTCAGCAGCACATGTGGGTGTTACCCAGGGTGCTCTGCTGTTTTCAGGAAGCTATATGCAGTCCCTTATTTAACTAAAATTCCGTGCTTAGGTGTGTGCTAAGCTGCAGTCCAATTACCGTAGTTAATTATTAAAGTAAGGGAATTTGGCACTGCTTAGAACAAATATTTGAAAATCATCTAATTATAACACTGGTGTCATATATAAAATATTTTTTTTTATATAAAATATACGTGAATATCCCAAATCTCCTGTATCATAACTAAAAGTAAAAGCAAACTGAAAAAAGTATGAACTTGTGTCTGTTGTATCCAGTATACTATACCTGAAAAAATTCCTTAATAAATCAAGTAACATAAAAAAATACACAAACCAAAACCAATGTAAATGTCCATAATTCAAAAAAGCCCAGATAACACTATCAGAATTTCAGAGAAATAAGGTGACATTTCCGTGCTCCCCCTTTGTTTCATGCACTCGCCAGAAAACCCTACCCCTGCAGGGGTAAGGAGTGTGCAGTCAGATATGCCTCTGGTCCTGGTATCCCAATGATCAATATGACCTCCTGCTCCGTGGCGTTGGTTGTATAATAGCATGTCCACATAAAATATAATTAACTATATACAGTCCCTCCCACCAGCCATGATCCTGCTTGCATTGTACAGAGACACAGTGATGACTACATCATAATGTTGAGATCATTGGGTCCAAAATAAGGTATTTTTATGAGAACGGAATGGTTGAATACTTGGGTGGGGATGAACCAAGAAAGGCAAAATATAATCCGATTAAACTTCCTCTATTTGTAAAGTGGAAGAGTGGACTCTTTTGTATAAAAACATGGTATAAGCTGGATTTACTCTTAATCCTGCCTCCCTTTTTACACATTTCTTTATCTTGGTATGACCTGCATGCTGTAAGATTTCTCTTCCATGGGTAAGTGCTATAAAAAGTAGACTGGAGCCAGGGCCTCTGTGTTCATTGAGCTGTCATTTTCTGGCGTTTTGGTTCAAAAAAAAAAAATGACCTTTTTCTTTTTTGTTTTTATTCAAGACTGATGTGTTCATAGCCATGGAGCTGATGGGGACCTGTGCAGAAAAACTGAAGAAAAGGATCCAGGGTCCCATACCAGAGAGAATTTTGGGAAAGATGACTGTAGCAGTGAGTAAAATCCAGATAATCGGGGCTCACATGTTTGTGTTATTCAGCTGGTTTGCTTTTCTACATCTCTTGCTGTGTATCTGTAGGTCTACATCCCAATTTCTGTACTTGGCTGTCAGATTTCCCTAGAATTTGGTTAGACTGAGGAGGTGAAGGGAGACAGGCTTGAGATCTGAGGAGGTGAAGGGCGACAGGCTTGAGATCTGAGGAGGTGAAGGGCGACAGGCTTGAGATCTGAGGAGGTGAAGGGCGACAGGCTTGAGATCTGAGGAGGTGAAGGGCGACAGGCTTGAGATCTGAGGAGGTGAAGGGCGACAGGCTTGAGATCTGAGGAGGTGAAGGGCGACAGGCTTGAGATCTGAGGAGGTGAAGGGCGACAGGCTTGAGATCTGAGGAGGTGAAGGGCGACAGGCTTGAGATCTGAGGAGGTGAAGGGCGACAGGCTTGAGATCTGAGGAGGTGAAGGGCGACAGGCTTGAGATCTTGGGCTGAAGCTGTTGTTAGATTATAGGATGTAGGAACAGGAACTCATATTTGAGTAGTACAGTGAGGGGGAAAAAAGGCATTTGACCCCCTGCTGATTTTGTACATTTGCCCACTGACAAAATAAACCTACCATTAAAATGATAGACTGATAATTTCTTTAACCGTGAGAGACAGAATAACAACAAAAATATCCAGAAAAACACATTTCAAAAAAGTTATAAATTGATTTCCAATTTGAGTGAAATAAGTATCTGATCCCCTATCATATCAGTAAGATTTCTGGCTCCCTATACAGAGATCAAATACTCCCCACCTCACTGTATGGACATTCTCACATTTTTCTACACAACTTGGTTAAATTGGTTGTTTAGGCATATGGTGTTGTTTTTTTATTTTTTAACCTTAATGCGTTTTCTTTATTAAAGCGGAGCTCCAGTCATTTTTGTATTTAAAACGGTAGCTTCTGACTTTTGCAGACACTCCCCAGGATCCAGCGATGTGGGCACCTGGCTGTGACAGCTTGTGTATGGTTCCGCAGTCTTCTGGGACCTGTGACTTGTCACAGATGACTGCAGGGGGGGGGGGGGGGGGGGGGGGGGAGAGAATTTCTGCTTGGATCTCCTAGGCAATCCAAGCTGAAGTGGGAGAGGGTTACCTCAGCCCCCTTATACTGATCTAAGCCCAATCTCGATCCAGCGATGTGCACAAGGGCTCTCTCTGCTCTCTTCCTCCTCATTGGCTCAGATACAGCAGCGGGAGCCATTGGCTTCTGTTGCTGTCAATCACAGCCACTAAGGAGTGAGAGGGGGTGAGGCTGAGCCACATATGAGTGCATCTAGAGCTAAGCGGCTTGCTATGGGGGCACTTGGCAGGGGAAAGGAGCCCGGAGTGCTGGCTGGGGACACAAGAAGAGGAAAATCGGGGCTGCTCTGTGCAAAACAATTTCACAGAGCAGGTAAGTATAGCATGTTTTGTTATTTTAACTAAAAAAAAAAATAAAAAATAAAAATAGCATTTACAATGACTTTAATTTTGAACAAGGTTGTCTCTTTTTTAAACTGTATCTAAAACTTAATATATTGCATCTTGCCAGTCCATAGATGTGAAGGCTGTGTTAATATTAATATAAATATATATAATAATTATTATTATTATTATTATTATTATTATTATTATTATTTTTTTCTCTTATTTTTAACTGGTTACCCCAGGGATAGGCAATCCTTTCTAGAGGTTGACATCTACCTGGACAATTTGGAGGAAATCAAAGATTTTAATTTGTCAAACAAATATAACAAAATGCTTGCAATCATTTATGTAGCAGACCAATAGGAACAGAAATAGGAGATTTTCATTGTTTGGGGTTACATAAAACTTTATAGTATCCTGAAAAAACTTCCTGCAATCTGACCTTTTCTTTGATCCTCACAGATTGTAAATGCCTTGTATTATTTGAAAGAAAAACATGGAGTGATTCACAGGGACGTCAAACCCTCAAATATACTTTTGGATGCTAGTGGACGGATAAAGCTATGTGACTTTGGTATCAGTGGGCGTCTTGTGGACTCAAAGGCCAAAACCAGGAGTGCGGGTTGTGCTGCTTATATGGCTGTAAGTAGACTGGGTGATTTTGGTAAAAAGAATGGGGGAAGATAACCATGAGATTTGGTACGATTTCTGGGAATGTGATTAGTGCTTACACTTCTTGTATTCTTCAGCCTGAGAGAATTGATCCTCCAGATCCCACTAAGCCAGACTATGATATCCGAGCAGATGTGTGGAGTCTTGGGATCTCATTGGTGAGCCATTTCCACAGTACTCTTATTACCCACCAATCTATGATGATTTTACGCACACTAGCACTTACTGTATTCTTTGTCTTCTCTTCATGCCTAATATCTCTTAGGTGGAGTTGGCCACAGGTCAGTTCCCTTACAAGAACTGCAAGACAGATTTCGAAGTTCTCACCAAAGTCCTTCAAGAAGAACCCCCAGTTCTCCCTCATAATATGGGATTCTCACCTCTTTTCCAGTCTTTTGTCAAAGATTGGTGAGTTTAAATATCATTTTTTCTTTTTCCAGGGTTGAACTGCCATTAACGTAGTGGCCAACTAATGAATGAACCTGTAAAGCCATGGACCAGAAGTTGGTTTATATACCTCTTGTATCTTGGCCATAGGTCTACGGTCAATTGAAATCTCTCATACCTCAATAAAGTGAAACTTTAACTTTAGACTTTCTTCCTTGTTTCTCATTGCTCCGTGCACTAATGCTGACATCTTCTTCTGGTTTACTGGCTTTCCTCTCCTGTCATAGTAGGCCACTGATGTAACTCCCATGCATGAACGGGGATCCAAAGTGTGAACTGCACTGCAGATCCACCACAGGCACTGTATAACTTTTTTAAAAAAAAGTTCTGGGAGAGAGGGGGGAAAAAGGGTTCTTTTGCAGAAGCTATTTTTAACAACTTTAAGACCAGGCCTTTTCTGGCACTTTTTGTTTTACATCTGTATTTTTTGCTAGAAAATTAATTGGAACCCCCAAACATTTTGGGTTTTGCAATTTTGTATGTCACACAGTATTTGCGTAGTGGATTTTCAAACGCAATGCGATCTCACCTACAGGAAGTGGCGACCATGTGTCATAGCAAGGAAGATGGCCGCGGCTCGTGTTCGTGAACCGAAGCAGAGTTCATGTACCAAAGCAAATTTTTGTGAACTTTTCTGTTTGCGAACCAAGTTTTTCGTGAACAGAAACGTTTGTGAACAGAGATATCACTGTTCTTCCCGGAGTTAAGCTTTGGTGATTGTCTAGAGCAGACAAAGGAGTCTTTTTTGCCTCAAAATCTTTTAGTGGCTTCTATCATACCTATTTAAAGTATTAACCTAAAGTTAAGATTGTTGACTGCAAATGTTCTGTTCTCTAATCCTTTTAATGCTAAAACCAATGACAGCCATAAGCAGTTAAGCAACAAACTAGAAAATGTTGCATTTGGAAAATAAATTATTTGAATCATGTCACTGGGCACAAAGGTTGCAGGAACAGTACTGTCTTAACCACTTCAGCTTCCAGAAGGTTTTACCCCTTTCATGGCCAGGCCATTTTTTACTATTTAGCACTGAGCTGCTTTAGCTGGTAATTGCGTGGTCATGCAATGCTATTTGCGAATTAAATTATAGATTATTTTTTTTTATTTTCACACAAATGGAGCTTTCTTTTGCTGGTGTTTGATCACCACTGGGTTTTTTATTGTTTGCATTATAAACAAAAAAAATACAGAATATTTTTAAAAAAAAAAAATTTATTTCTGTTTATAAAATATAAACAATCAAACTTCTTCATAAATTTTTGCCAAAATGTATTCTGCTACTGTCTTTGGTCAAAAAACAAAACAAATTCCAATAAGTGTATATTAATTGGTTTGCGTGAAACTTATAGCATTAACAAACTATTGTATGGAAAAGGGAGACCAGATTGAAACCTTTAAATACAACAAGGGGGTGAATAATGTTCAGGAGGGCAGTTTTTTCAATATGAAACCGAAATCAAGAACACGGGGCACATGCCCTCAAACTAACTGGAGGGAAGTTTAAAACTAATCTTGGAAAGTATTTTTTTACTGAAAGGGTAGTTGATGCTTGGAACGAACTACCAGCAGAGGTAGTACAGTCAACAGTAAATGGCATCAAACCTGCTTGAGTTAAAACTAGATCTCTAGTCGGACAACAAAGTTACAGAAAAAAAAAAATAGGCAGACTCGATGGACTAGTCCTTTCTTTTCCTGCCTTCACTTTTCTATGTTTCTATGGTATAGATACTGGAATTGTAATTAATAAATATATATATATATAATATATATATATATATATATATATATATATATATATATATATATATATATATTTATTTATTTATTTTTTTTTTTTTTTTTTATACTAGTAATGGCGACGATCAGAGACTTATAGTGGGACTGTGATAGTGCGGTAGGCGATCTAATCCTAATTGACGCTGGGGGGGGGGGGGAGACTGATTAACTGCCACTGACCTCTCCAGTAACACTAATACATTTATTGGTGATACTATACACTGTACTAATGACACTGGCTGGGAAGGGGTTAACATTTAGGGCAATAAGGGGTTAAATGTGTGTACTATGAGCTGTTTTATTAAGCAATGTGCCGGTTTCTACTCTGCTTTGCAGGGAGAAAAAAAGGCATATTGTTGCTTTCTTCTGTTGTTCACTCAACTGATCAGTAGGTTCCAGCCATAAATCCACTGACCGGTACCCGCTGATCGGCTTGTGCTGCAGTGAAAGACCGCACAGTCTTCCAGGTCAGAATACAAAGACCCAGTGGGGAGGATTCCCTCATCCACATCAAGTGTGTGTGTGTATGGGGAAATTGTCTGTTTTTTATTTTTTTTATTCTTCCAGCTGGCTGAAGGGAAAACAGATTAATGTTATGACCAGCTTTAGACACTTAAAATAAAGACACATTTTGTACAGGCAGGCTATGACTGTTGCACCATGATTTTGAACTAGATTTGTGGCCTGACAATAGCGGTGTTCTTTCTAATTATTTGTTTTTGTTTCCCTCCTCTGTAGTCTCACGAAGGATCACAGAAAAAGGCCAAAGTATAATAAGCTTTTGGTAAGTAGCTGGATGGTGTCCTCTAGATGATGTGATGGCACTTATTTAGAGTCTTATCTAGCTTGTACTCCTCTGATCCAAACAACACCGTGTAAAACTTAGAGAAAGAAATTGAGGGGGGAGAGGCTATATGGACTTTAGTGGTACCGTACAACAACTGAAATGGACAGTGGTATGTAAAATATTTTAATTAACTTTATTACAAAAATATACATATTGAACATTAAAGTTATTTGTTTAAAACCAACATGATGCAAGGTCTAGTTCTAAGGTCACGTGGCTCTTTACACAGATCGGGGTCGCACTGTGTCCTAGCGACATGGCACCCAAGAGCGGTCGTTCTGGGCGGCCATCATAAGACGTCCACCCAGAACGAGAGCCGCGCCACCCAGCCATCATTTGACATCCGGGGGTTGGGAAGAGGTTAAGTAAAACGCATACACAAAAGCATGCTTCAGCAGCTGATTGTGTAGATCCTTATTACCCCTGAAATATCCTAACTTGTTTTTGGGCTTCTGTGATGAAAAAATACTCTTGAACGTTTGCTGTGTGTTTTTTTTTTTTTTTTTTATCTGGCCTGCTGTCTCCAAGACAGAAAGTGAGGAGAAACTTAAAGTGGTTCTAAAGCAAAAAAATGTTTTCTTTCGTTCATTGACACACAGCGCTACATTATTCAGAACCATTGGATTACATCGCCCCCCTACAGGAGTAGAACACTATGGGCAGTCCTATGTGATACACACCCCCCTTCTCTGCTACATGCCTTCAGTTTTTTTTTTTCTGCCTCTTCAGGAGTAAGAATCTAGTTCTCTGCTTGGATCTCTGGTCCTACCAATTTTTTTGTTTTTGCTTTTTAAACTGCTTTTTCTTTTTTCCTCTTGGAACTTTCCTGTGAGATCTACAATCAACTGCCGGACTGGGCGATGGACTGGACACTAAGATCCCGTGGGCTCCCCAGTCTGGCCAGCAAGCGCGTGCAGACCGCAGCTACACGCTAGGTCGGCCGCGACATAGCCCCACTGGATGGGTGCTGGCCCTGCGAGTTAAACGAAGGTGCTGGGTGTCTCCCTTATTACATCTGTGCGGGAAACTTTAAACATGGATGCAGCTGTGGCTGCGGCAGAGGTGCCAGTCCCCTTGGTGCCCATTAACTGTCTTGCCCCAGCATAAGCGCTTCCCCTCTCCCTCCTATTTTGGAATATTTTTTCGTATAGAGTGAGTGTCCAAAGCGTCCCTTTGGGGTTCCAAAGACGCTCTGCTGTGAGGTACCCCTTGTGGGGTCCCTCCTTAAAGAGTTGACTGGTTCACCAGTAGTGGATCCCCCTGTCTCTAGGTTGCGCAAGGCAACCATGATTCTGGTAGAGGAGTCTCTGGCTTTTAAGGATTCGGCTGACATACCTGGAGGGGGGAGCAGATTCCCTCTGCTTTCACTGAGTTGGCGGACCAGTTGGTCTGGCGGCTGCAGTTTGTATGCAATGTATTGGGGCTTAAGTGTTGGTCTGCGGCCTGGGCTTCTAAAAAAAAAAAGCTCCGACTGGGTTACCATTTCAAGGCAAAGTCTGTTTGGGGCTACCCTGGATGACATTGTTACAAGTATTACAGGAGGGAAGTGTACATGTCTTCCACAGTCTGAAATGGGGGGGGAAAGGGGCCTCATAACGAATGCAGTCTTTCTCTGGCTTTCACTTTCACAAAATTCTACAGCGAGGATGTGCTGGCATCTGAGGATGCTTCTTTTGGCCGCAAGGTGTTGCAGGCTGCTGTTTTAGAGGGTCTATTCCCCCTTGAATGGGTATTGTTCAGGTTGGGCTCCAGTTTTGTTTCTGTATTGAGCTCCTGTTACCTGATTGGCTCTTGTGTTTAGCCTTGGGATTTTTCGTTGTCCCACCCCTCATGTTCGGCACTGCTTTCGGACGTCCCTATGGCTCTGAATAATGGAGCACTATGTCAATGAACGAAAGGGAAAATTAGATTTTTTTTGACTTGCCGTAAAATCCATTTCTCTGAGTTCATTGACAGACACAGCACCCACCCCTCCTAAGGAGTTTTGATGCTTCTGACACTGCTTGTTACTAAACTGAAGCCATGTAGAAGAGAGGGGGGTGTATATAACCTAGGACTGCCCATGGCCATAGCCAAGTCTTTTTTTCTGCCTAGTGTCCTACTCCTGTAGAGGGCAATAGAACCCTGTGGTTCTGAATAATGGAGTGCTGTGTCTGTCAATGAACTCAGAAAAATAGATTTTACGGTAAGTCAAAAATCCCATTTTTCTTTTTCCTTAACCCTTTAGCGCTGGTACCTCCTGGCCAGGGTTACTGGTGCCAGGAGGGGTCCCTGAACATGTGACCACCGCGATTGGCGGTCACATGATCGAAAATCTCCGGGAGCTGTCCGCTAACCATGGATAGCTGTGCCGGGAGCACGCAGGGCACGTGCGTGGCACAGATTTGTTTACATTCTGGTACGCATATATAAGGCCACTTGGCGTTCAGGTCCACCTGCAAAGAGTCTACATGTATGCATACCGCTGGCGTGAAGAGGTTAATTTATTCCCTGCATTAAGGTAAAAAATGTTTTAAAGCATTCTGTCCTCCCCCTTCCCTTTTGGGAAGAGAAGAGATCCAGCACTGCACAGCTGCATCTCTTCTCCCCTCTTCCTCTTCACACAAGGACTCTAGCAGCAGCAGGAGCCATTGGCTCCTGCTGCTGTCAATTAAACACAGTGAAGAGAATGCAGGGAACGGGGTTAAGTGCCCGCTGTGTGTCTGTCTATGGAGCGCTGCTTTCTATGGGTGTACACACAGAAGAGGAGAGGCCAAGATTAGCAAACGGGGGACCCCACAAGAAGAGGTTCAGGGCTGCTCTGGGCAATACAGTTACACAGAGCAGGTGAGTATAACATGTTTGTTACTAAAAGTCAAAATATTTTTACTAATACTTATTTTACTGGAATAGTAGATTAGGTGAAATCTTTCAACACCTGAAGAACTATCCAATCTGCTCCCTTATGTGGGAAAATTGAAAGGGATACCCTTATGTTCAACCTTGTTCAGAGGCAGTGTGGGAGAAAATACCCACATATGGTGTGTTTAGATAAACGGGCCCCCTCAATTAAAGCGTTAGTAAAGTTTTGTAAAATAAAAAAATCACCCTGCATGGCAATGTCATAATTGCATACTAGCAGATTATGAAAGACTTGCCTTTAAAACTAAGCCATCCAGGGGAACACTGTCATGGCTAACAGGGCTTCTATCTTCACCCCGTCTTCCTTCCACGTTTGCGGACTCTAGCCATCTGACTGGCTGAGCCACGATGAAGTCACTCCCGTGCATCTGCGCAGGAGTCACGGTTTAAAGGGCAAACTTCTGAAAGACCGGTGTACTGTGACGTCACCTGCTGCTGCTCCGTGGAATGTCTCCTAAATTGTGCACATTTAGGAGATATTCATTTTACCTACAGGTAAGCTTTATTATAAGCTTACCTGTAAATAAAAATGTCAGATACAACTTTTCTACCACTTTAAATAAAGCTAGCTACGGTTTGGCTGTTTTAGTAAAAGCTGTATATATGTATGTCTTTCAGGATCTGTTTTAGATTTTAGTTTGTGCAGTTATCAATGAAATCTTGTAACACATTGTCTTTTCATTGTAGGAACATTCGTTCTTGCGTCAATACGAGACACAAGAGGTAGATGTAGCCTCATGGTTTCAGGATGTCATGGCTCGGACAGAGTCTCCAAGGAGCAGCACTCTCCTCAGTCCTCAGAATCTTCCATTCTTCGGCAGGTAGCATTTGGCAAGGGAGGGGGAGGACATACCCCTCCCCAACATTATCTGCAGATGCGGCTTTCAGACTCAAAAGTGGATAATCGTGTATTACGTGGTGTATGGGGAGGGCGGGAGGGGGGCTTCTTCTGAACATTTCTCCTTGCAAGGGGAGGTCAACTCCCACTCCCTCACCATTCTTCTTTTGGAGATATTTCGTTATCCTTCACATGTGATCCCGATACTGCATAATTCCCTTATTGTTACGAGAGATTGTCAATCAGCACATTACTGCCCTCCTCTAACTAGGACTCTGCATCAGAGTTGGAGATGTTCATCAGACTTTATGGTTACTGTAGACCTGACTATACCACATCTTGTATGCAAGTTGTCCTACACTAAGTTCTATTAACTGTGTACTGTTAGCTCTGTTCAGTCATGTGGTAGCACCATCATGGTTCACAATGGAGACTATTTAATTTTCAACATGCTTGGAGTGTTATAATAAGTCACATTATATAGTCGGCTTGTTTCCTGTACACTTTAATTGAATACCTCCAGCACATATTGTCACTGACGTCTTGATGGGGAGGGCAGCCTTGTGATCAGAAAGAGGTTTCAAGAGAATTACTACGAAGTTTTAGACAACACACAATGAATCAACAAGAAGATGAATTTGACTTTACCAATCAAGTTCTCACTTATTTTCTGTAGCTGCGGCTACTGTCAGGGACTTGAATCCATGGTCAGTGCTCTAAAACAAACAAGTTATTTGTCCTTGAATGCATGGATAAGAAACACTAGAGCTTAGTTCCATCACCAGGACTTTTTGATTTCTCCTCCAGCATTGTTAAAATGATTGTCTAAATGGCACCTTAGAATCCAAGCTTTGGAGCATGGTCACAAAACTCGGCAGGGAGTCTCCAGAGATCTGTTCTGTGGTGGAAACGACGTGTTGTTGGACTTATCGGAGACATCTACCTAAGGTGATGTTAGGATCTAGTCAAGCTGACTCCTTGGTGCTTCCACCACACAGACTACAATGGAGGTAGAGGAACTGCTTTCACAAAGGTCCTCTGCTGGCTCAGGATGAAGTGGAAGAACCACCCAAGGCTTGGCACACGGTGAGGGAGTGGGAGCAAGATTATGACTGAAAACCCATGAAGAATGGGACTCCTCTGGAACTCCAATGAGTTGGTGACAGTGGTATGTTGTTGGACATTTGGGTATTTTTTATATGCTGCCCTTAGAGATGGTAGATGGGAAGTTTGCATGTGAAAAGGGGAGGAGGCAGGAGCAACTTGGTTCCTGCAAGGAGGAGCTTTTTAAGTGCATGTGGAAGTGAAATGAGTCGAGAAGGGTGTACGTATGTTTGAAGAGGAGTTTCTAGGAGAACGTATCTGCAATTCATTGCTCTTCTCTGAAGCAGCCAAGCGATGCTCTGCCTGTCTTCAGAATTCTTTATAAATGGGTCTATAGATGCAGTTTTAATGCATTATCCGTTAATTAAACGTTAATGATGTGACTGCCCCCTTTCTCTATAAGGGTGGAGCCAGGAGTGGTTCAATGTGTGGGAGGGGCTTAATATGACTGTACCAAAGCTACATGGTGAAATGGGGGGTGGGGGGCTGCTGGGGGATTTCCCACCGGTTTTAATGTCTGTAATGATATATTCTGCGGTGTAGCAGGCACTCTGCTATTCCGCATTGTAGTGTGGGTGTGTGTATGTGTGTTTGCTTGATCCTCTCTTTCTATCCCCACCACTTTATCCTCTATTCCCCCCCATCCTGCTTCCGTATATCCTCTTTACTATTCCTGTTGCATGTGTCCAGCTGGCTTTTCTGTGGGTAAAGCCATGTTTGAAATAAACTCTGCTACAACACTCTGTGCACTTTTGGGTTTGATGATTTTTATTATAATTTTTTTTTTTTTTTTTTTTTAAACTTTCAGCTGGTATAAAAAAAATTTTTTTACAGTTTTGTTTACTACTCCTCTTTTGGAGTAGTCACTTTCATGGTGACCGTATAACTCTACAAGTTAGGCTGAGAAAGCTACTGAAAGTGAACCCTCCTATCGGTTTCAGCCAAGCTGCCATCTTTGCCTCTGTTTAACCACTACAATACTGTGCACTTAAACACCCTTCCTGCCCAGACCAATTTTCAGCTTTCAGCGCTCTCGCACTTTCAGTGACAATTGCGCGGTCATGCAATGCTGTAACCAAATGAATTTTTTATCATTTTGTTCGCACACAAATAGAGCTTTAGTTTGGTGGTAGTTATTCGCGACTCCGTTTTTTTAATTTTTTGCGATATAAGCGAAAACATAGCAGAAATTTTGAAAAAAAACAATATTTTCTCCTTTTCTTTTTTAAAAGAAATCCAATAAAATCAAATTTTGTCATAAATTTAAGCCAAAATGTATTCTGCTACATGTTTTTAGTAAAAAAAATTCCATTAAGTGTATAATAATTTGGTTCGCGTGATCACGGACATATGTACGCAAATGATCATGTAAAAGGGGTGTGCAGGTGATCACGGACATATGTGTGCAGATAATCATTGGCACATGTGATTTTACTGGGACATATGTGAGGGACATGTGTTTTTATTATTTGGGGACATGTGTGTTTTACTGTGGTGACTCTAGACTGGTGATCAGTGAGTAAAAAAACATCTAATACTCACTGATCACCAGCCAGCTGCAGCGATCCGCTCTCCTCTCCTCACCGACGACTTCCGTGTGAGGAGAGGAGGGCCGATTGCCTAGCAACCGGCTGTTTGTTTACATCACATGACGGCCGTGATTCGACACGGCCGTCATGTGATCAGGAGGGCCAATCACCGAGCCCTCCTGCCGATCCGAGATGCGCCGTGTCCAGGTGACGCGGCCGCATCGGGATCGCACCGCTGGAACGTCCATTCAGAAGTAGACGGCTCCCATCCGGCCGTATATGTACATTGGCCGGGTGGGAAGTGGTTAATCTACAACTGCCATGATGCTGCACATGTGATCAGTTATGACACCAGCCATTGGATTGTTTGACAGTTTGGTTGAGGTAACAACCAATGGGAGTGTTACATTTCCGGCATGTGCTGGAAATGAAACGGTTTTATGGATGGGTTAACTTCCGCTTTAAGGAATCCAAAAGCCCTCCAACTGAATCAGAGCATAGCACAGTAAAGCTTTTTTGGAACAGAAGATATTCATGTGTCTCATTTCACCACATATTCAAAAAATAAAAGGATTGTTCTTCATTTCAGGACCGTGTGAGGAACCATGCAATGCATTTTACAGTGCCTTGAAAAAGCATTCTTTCCCCCTTAAATTTTTCATATTTTTTCATGTTGCAACCAAAAACGTAAATGTATTTTATTGGTGTTTTTATGTAATGGACCAACACATAGTGGCAGATAATTGTGAAGTGGAAGGAAAATTATTTTCAAAATTGTTTACAAATATGTAAATACTTTGTAGAACCACCTTTCTCTGCAATTACAGCTGCAAGTCTTTTTGGGGATGTCTCTACCAACTTTGCACCTATAGAGAGTGAAATGTTTGCCCATTCTTCTTTGCAAAATAGCTCAATCTCTTATATTGGATGGAGAGCAATTTTCATTTCATGCGACAGATTTAGGTCTGGACTTTGACTCTGCCATTCTAACACATGAATATGCTTTGATCTAAACCATTTCATTACTGCTCTGGCTGTATGTTTAGAGTCGTTGTCCTGGTGGAAGGTGAACCTGCGCCCCAGTCTCCAAGTCTTTTGCAGACTCTAACAGTTTTTCTTCTGATTGCCCTGTATTTGGCTCCATCCATCTTCCCATCAACTCTGGCCAGCTTCCCTGTCCCTGCTGAAAAAAAGCATCCCCACAACATGAAGCTGCCACCACCATGTTTTACTGTGGGGATGTTGTGTTCAGGGTGATGTGCAGTATTAGTTTTCCACCACACATAGCGTATTGCTTTTAAGCCAAAAGGTAAATTTTTGGTCTCATCTGACCAGAGCACTATCTTCTACATGTTTGCTGTGCCCACCATATGACTTCTTGCAAACTGGACTTCTTATGGCTTTCTTCTTGCCACTCTTCCATAAAGACCAGATTTGTGGAGGGCACGACTAATAGTTGTCCTGTGGACAGATTTTCCCAGCTGAGCTGTGGATCTCTGCAGCTCCTCCAGAGTTACCATGGGCCTCTTGGCTGCTTCTCTGAATAATGTTCTCCTTGCTCGGCCTGTCAGTGCAGGTGGATGGCCATGTCTTGGTAGGTTTTCAGTTGTGCCATGTTCAATCCATATAGATAGATCTAATTTTTTTTATATATATAAAACAAAATCTCCTAACCCTGCTTTAACCTTCTCCACAACTTTATCCCTGACTTGTCTGGTGTGTTCTTTGGCCTTCGTGAAGCTGTTTTGTTCACTAAGGTTCTCTAATAAACCTCAGAGGGCTTCACAGAACAGCTGTATTAATACTGAGCTTAAATTGCACACAGGTGGACTCTATTTATTAATCTGGTTCCACTAGATTTTAGGGGTATCAGAGTAAAGGGGGCTGAATACAAATGCATACCACACTTTTCAGATATTTATTTGTAAAAATGTTGAAAACAATTTATCATTTTCCTTCCACTTCACAATTATGTGCCACTTTGTGTTGGTCTATCACATTAAATCCCAATACAATACATTTTAAGTGGAAATGAGGGGGGTTTGAATACTTTTTCAAGGCACTGTATGTCCTATCTGCCATATATACATCCATAACCGCAGGTGTATAGCGCAGATATAGCATAATGATAGAGCCATTTATTCCGAACTGCATACAGCTGATGTGACCATCATTACAGTGTATGGAAGCCATGACTTCTATAGAGTAAGACTTGAATCAATTATTTTGGGGATTTGTGATAGTATGAGAATAATGTACAGCCTCAAGGAAAGAGGGGGGACTGAAACAGTTAAAACATATTGTATATCTAGCCAAAATGTATTTTATTTTTGTCTTAATTTTACATCACAAGACACACAGGACTATATATTCATGACTACTTGGATTGTGTAGCTACCTTCAGGTGCATGGACACTGACCAAAAGAATCTGCCCAGACATAAGCCCTCCCAGCTCACTTAAAGTGCTTGTAAACCTCAGACATGAAATATGAACAAAGCATATCCCTCTTCGACCCCCGAAGTCGGAAGAAGACCCCCAGAGCTGCCTAATAAATTACTTTAAAAACCTGTCTAGTGTGTGTTTTTTTTTTTTTTTTTTTATTATTGACACATTTTTTCCCCAGGTGAATGAGTAGGGGTACGATGGAATAAGTCAAGCGGTGCAGCGCTTCTGTAATTCTGTGAATACAAAGCTTCCTCTGGTGGGGATTGTGATTTCAGCCGCCCACCTCTCTGCCTCTGCTAAAAAGCAGAAGCTTTGTATTTAGTCACAGAATACAAAACTACATAATAATGACTGAGTGCCACGAAGTTTGACTTCAAATTTAGTTTCAGAACATAGTGCTGTATACTATATGTAACTGAGGCTTCTTAGGCCCCTTTCACACCGGGGCGGGGAGCCGCGGTGACGGTAAAGCAGCGCTATATTTTGCGCTGCTTTACCGTCGTTTTAACTGCAGTATTCGGCCGCTCGCGGTGCGGTTTTACCCCCCCTGCGCGAGCGGCCGAAAAAGGGTTAAACACCCCCCGCAGAGCGGCGCTTTGCGGCGGTATTGCCGCGGTTTTACCGTGGTGTCCCATTCTAATCAATGGGAAGGAGCGGTATAGGAGCGGTGAACACACCGCTCCTATCCCGCTCCAAAGATGCTGCTAGCAGGACTTTTTTTGTCATCCTGCTAGCGCACCGCTCCAGTGTGAAAGCCCGCCGGCTTTCACACTGGAGTTAAAGGGGCCGGATTTTTTCATGCGGTGAACAGGCGCTATTTTTAGCGCTGCACCGCATGAAAAACGCCCTGGTGTGAAAGGGGCCTTTCGGTTTATACAGTGTGCCCAGCAGATATACCTGTTAGTGTAGGAAATACTTTGGTCCAGCTTGGCCCAAAACAAACTATTTAAAGATACCGTAAACCTAGAAATCCCATAACCCTTGGATGCGGGAATTCGCATCAGTGTGAACCCAGCCTTACACATACTTTATTCCTCACACTGTTAAGCTTCTGCCGTTCTCTTCTGTCTAACACACTAGGCTGTGGGTGGGCCCTCGCTAATCTCACATATAATGCAGGACTTGGCTCTGCATTGTTTTGAGATCAGCATGAAAATGCTGCACAGAGTGCCAAAGAGAGGAGGCTTCAGGAGACCAGTTGCAGCTTGAAGAAAGCCTTTTAGAATGAGGAAAAATGGTAAGTATTGCACCTTATTCATCTACCTCTAGACCAGGGGTGTTAAACTCAATTTCATCGTGGCCTGCATCAGCATTATGGTTGCCCTCTAAGGGTTGGTTGTATCTGTAAGACTTCATAAATGTATCTACTCTTTATCATATTAAATAATTGCCTCTGTAATCGATTATTACTGGTTTTAGTAATAAGTTAAAGTGGTTGTACAACCTGCAAGATAATGTCATAATGTGCTAATATGCATCCCATACTAGCACATTATGTGAAACTTACCTGAAAACCAAGCATTTCAACATCTTCACCCGTCTTGCTTCCGGGTTCGCGGACACCAGCTCTGACTGGCCAGAGGCGCCGTTCACGGCACAGGGCTCTGAAAGAACGGCACGGGTGGGCGTTCCTTCAGAGTGCATGCTCCAGTGATGTCACTGGCTGCATGTAAATATCTCATAAGCAGTGCACGTTTCGGAGATATTTACACCCCCTATAGGTAAGCCTTTAGGTAAAATTTAGTGATGGAAGTTTACTTCCACTTTAAGACTTTATCTGTGAAGGGCAGGCACAGACTGGCATGGTGCACACTCACACTCCGGTAGCAGATGACGTAAGTCTGAAAAGGGGGGGGTCACACACCATTGGTAGCATCCACAAGAAACTTTATTGGAGACTGCTCAGACAGAATATGGTTCTGCCTGAGAAATCTCTAATGAAGTTTCTTGTGGATGATACCAGAGGTGTGCAACCCTCCATTTCAACTGGCAAAGAATTGTATTATAAGCAGATGTCCAGAGTACCACCCCCCCCCCCCCCCTACAGCAGATGGCAAGAGGCCCCCCACCATCAGAAGTCCCCCACCCTCCCTTGCATCACAGTGCACCCCCTTACTTTGTGCTCCTACCAGGAAGAAGCTGGGAAGCAGAAAGTGCAGGGTCTGGAGGAGGGCTGGAGTCCGCTTGCCAGAGTCTGCCGACTGCTGAGAAAAAGTGGGGGTGGAGACAAGGGGTTGCCACAGCTGCAGGAGAGGTGCCAGGACCACATAAAATGGACTGGCGGAACAGATTAGTGTTTGACACGTGCTCTAGATTTAGCAAGCATTTAAACCTTGCAGTACAGTGAAGCACCACAGTAAGGGTATTTTTTTTTCTCAGGTGCCCAGAGTAGGACTTTAACCCATTCTCGTCTCTATCCAAAATGGAAAGGAAAAGTTTTGGCTTTAGATTACTTTAAACAAAGGCCAGGTAGTAATCGTCCTGGTCACCAAGGACAAGCTAAAATGTACATTTAACAGAAGTATACTAGAAAGCCCTTCTTTTAGCTTACCCCTGATGCCGTTTTTCAACCATCTTACAGCCTTTTGGGGATGGAAGATTTCTGCGGGCAAACAGGTAATTTCTTTATTATAAACTGATGGTAAAAGAAATACCACAGAAAGTCTGTGTACTCATAATGAGGAACTATTGCTAACATTCTTAAACCGCACAGAGCTTAAATTGTCAGTATTTTCTGAGTTGTTTCCCCTTCTCAACTTGTTTTGGTCTGTCGCTGCCACCACACTTATACTGTGTGTGTGTGTGTGTGTGTGTGTGTGTGTGTGTGTGTATATGTATATGTGTATATATATATATATATATATAATATTTTTTTTTTTTTTTTGTGCTCATAAGTTTACATGCCCTGGCAGAATTTATGATTTCTTGTCCATTTTTCAGAGAATATGAATGATAACACAAAAACATTTCTTTCACTCATGGTTAGTGTTTGGCTGAAGCCATTTATCATCCACAAACTGTGTTTACTCTTTTTAAATCATAATCACAACAGAAACTACACAAATGACCCTGATCAAAAATGTAAATATACCCCAGTTCTTAATACCGTGTATTGCTCCTTTAACATCAATGATAGCTTGAAGTCTTTTGTGGTATTTGTGGATGAGGCTCTTAATCTTCTCAGTCTTACATGAACTGCACGTTTGAGATCTCCCCAGAGTGGCTCAATGATATTGAGGTCAGGAGACTGAGGTGGCCACTCCAGAACTTTCAAATTATTCTGCTATAGCCAATGACAGGTTGACTTGGCCTTGTGTTTTGGATCATTGTCATGTTGGAATGTCCATGTACGTACCATGCGCAGCTTCCTAGTTGATGAATGCAAATGTTCCTCCAGTATTTTTTGATAACATACTGCATTCATCTTGCCATCAATTTTTGGGGTGTCAGGGTATGTAAACTTATGAGCACAACTGTACACACACCAAAAGTATTGGGACGCCTGCCTTTACACATGAAGTTTAATGGCATCCCAGTCTTAGTCTGTAGGGTTCAGTATTAAGTCGGCCCACCCTTTGCAGCTATAACAGCTTCAACTCTTCTGGGAAGGCTGTTCACAAGGTTTAGGAGTGTGTATATTAGGGCTGCTGAATTTAATAGTTGAATCAATGTATCCTAATGTAGCTATTCCCAATTGTGCATCAATGCAGAAAACGGCTGCACCAATTGGTGAATGATGTCAGCCCGCTGCACGCACTTTCCCTTTCCTGGGAGAAAAAGCAGCAGTGGTGGATTTGGTGCGGGAGCTGGATAAAAAGCCCTATACCCTTCTCGCTTTGACCAAGGAGCCCCACCTCCCGAGTCCCACCACTGACGTCCCCACCAGCCGCCGGTGTTTGTTGGCGTTGCCATCTTGCAGGCAGCCATGGTAGCCCTGAGCATCCCTGACGTGGACGGACACATGTCCTCCTCACTCACAGTCACTGTGTGTCATCAGCACAGCAGGTACCTATAAGTTAACTAACTGTAAATGAAAATGAGTAGTGTTCTGTTCTCTCAATCGGGGTGATGTCTCTGATGGGGGGTATGCCTGGAAAGAAGGTCTATGTATCTCCCTGTGATGGGTATCCGTGTTTGGGTCAGTGGGGGTGTTTTGCTTGCGTCTATCTAGCAAGGTTACTTTGCGGTATAAGAAAGGAAGCTGAGACCTCTGCAGTGTGTAAATGTGCTTTTACCGAACAAAAATGCTGCACATACAAAACTATTACAATATTAGTAATACAATACAAGACTGACAGATATCTATAACAAGCAAAATGCCTAGCAAATAAACAGCCTATGGTCTGTAACAGTAGAAATACACTTAAAAGTTACTTAACTCCGGTTACTGTGTTTGTGATCTCCAGTGACAACGAGGACTCAGTTGGTAGTTATTGGAAAATCAGGCGAAAGCATCTTTTTTCTTCAATGGCTGGGTACAGATGAGAGTCTTTTTTGGTGTTGATGCATATTGGAGCCCTCCTAGCTTATGCCTGACAACCCCTTTTATGTGTCAGGCTGTTTACCATAGTTACCAAACCACAGAAAACATACCTGCTTACTGTAGATGTAGAGACAACGGACTGCTGAAACTGTCAACCGTTCCCACTGTTTGAGGACAGCCTATGTATTCGTTACCAAAACATTCGTTTGAGAAATAGCCTCAAACCAAACCTGATTTCTGTTTCTGTGAAAACTAGTCTGATGGAGAAAAGAATTAATTTAATAAATATATATATATATATATATATATATATACATACACACTCAAACGCAACACATTCCGCCCTTGATTTTTCTCTCAGACTGCACACAGAAAATCTCTTTATTACTAACAACTCATTCTACACAACTTAAATTTTCCTTGAATGCAAGCCCTCCCATATTTCTGTCACTGAGAAGGTGTTTCAGTCTTTGGATAAAAGTTCATTACAGAGTCCATTCTAAAGTTCTTTAGAAACCAGGCTTGTAATACATCAAAGGCCTTGCTCTCCACAGATCTTGTAGTCTTCTGTCCATCATGAAACCACTTTTCTCTGGTCTTTCTATGGTTCAAATCGGAGACAGCCTGTGGAGTGGAAAACAAAGCGGATTATCTGTTCCTTCTAATAATACATAAACAGTAGATCCCAGGCCTTCAGCTACAATCTCTCCTCTATCTGCCTGGATATCTGACCAACACTTTGCCACCTGCCTGTATCCACTTCTGACCCTACCAAAGAACATCAATAGGAAGGAGAGGATATATATTCATATTTCTCAGACGATCACTGTTGTTTATTTTGGAAGGTTTGTTGTTATATAGCCTCACTTGCTGAGAAGTATCCACTAACCAGTCAGACTCCCAACCACTGTCTTGAAGCTCATCTGCCAGTGCAAATATAACTTCAAACCTTCTTGCCAGATTCCCTCTCATTCCTAGATAGGCTTCATCTTCAGATAGGTTATTCTTGGTTTCTATGTCATGGGAAGCAGTAACATGGTATCTGTTAAGCCCTGTTCTTTCAGGAACCTTACATAAATACTGAATTGAGAATTCTGCACTCAAGCTGTGGAATCTGTGCCCTAGCCCCTACCATCCTCTCATATGGTGTGCTTTTGGCTATTGGTCTAGAATTTAACAACATGACTGCCTGTGTGAGGACCCAATCCTTTGCGTATCTGGTCCTTCAATAGCCCATCGTATCTTTCAATCAAACCAGCTGCCTGTGGATGGTATGGGATGTGGCACAACCAGTACACTTTAGAATCTTTGGCCCACTGCTGTACTGTTGATCCGGTGAAGTGTGAGCCGTTATCACTTTGGACTTGTTTGGGACAACCATAAGCAATGACAAGTTTCTGGAGCAGTTGAAGCATTGCGGCTTGATCTGCACGTTTGCAAGGATGAACAAGCAAAAGTCCTAAATAGGTGTCCACTGCAGTGCAACAATATCTCAGTCCATTGTTTCCCCCGGGGCAGGGGACCGATGAAGTCAATCTGCCAGGTCTCTGCAGGCCTCTCACCTCTCTTAATCAACCCAGTGGAGTACTTTTGCAATGGCCATTGTCGCATTCTCCACACACTGTACAGTTCCCTATTACAGTCTTTATCACGTCCATGGATATAGGCAATCCTCTCTGCTGTGCCCATTCATATGTTGCTTTCTGCTCCAAATGTCCAGATTGTTTGTGGGCCAAGTTCATCAAGACAGGATCAATTGGCACAACTGCCTTCACTTGGGCGATTTCATCTGCAACTCTGTTATAGTTCTCAAAGTCTGGAACTAGAGGCACATGTGCGTCAACATGCCCCACTTTTATGGTGCGGGAGTGAGCTTCCTTACAGATGTAGTCCCAGACTTCCTTGCCTCCCCACACCACCTTTCCATGAATCATCCATTGATTGGACTTCCACGTGGGCATCCAAGTTGTCAGTCCTTTAAAGACCGCCCAGCTGTCAGTGTAGCTAGTGACATGGGAAGAAGGATCCTCCTGCAGAGTCATCACTACAGTTTTCAACTCTGCATACTGACTGGACCCTCTGATTCCAGTCTCCTGCAGGACTGTGTCTGTACCTGGGTTGTAGGCTGCTGCTGTCCATTTATGCCCAGACGAGGCGACTATGGCTGAACTATCAGTGAACCACGCTGACTCCTTCATATCTTCTGACAGAGACTCAAAGGGTGGAGCTTCTTGAATGGGTAATGACTGCAGCACAGGAATTTCTTCTTCTGGCTGGGTGTTTGTAAAAGTAACATGCCCTGCCAACTGTTTTAAAATGTCTCTAACATCCCCAGCTGCAATACCCCCTCTTTCTTGAAGGTACCACTTCCATTTCATCAGTGTCTGGTTCTGGGCTACAGCTGCCCTAGTGGTCAGTCCATTATCTCTCACCCATCCTGCTATTGGCAATGCAGTATGGATGGTGACTGTGTCCTTTCCTGTAATGGTCTCTACATGTTGAAATGCTGTGTAGGCCCCAAACAGGTACTTCACTAGGGGCGTGTATCTCTTCTGTGCCCCTGTCAATTGTCCAAATCCAATCTGAATTGCTCTCAGTCATTTTTTCATTTGGCTGCCACAGACTCCAAGATATGGTACCATCCTGCTCCACTACATCCAGCTGGAATGGTACTCCTTTTCTCATGGGTCCCAATCCCTGATGCTGCAAAATGACTTCTTTAGCAGCAATAAGCTGCTCTGAACCCCATGAGAACTCTTTTTCTTGGTAACATTGTATATAGGCCTCAGAATCAGTCCAAGATGTGGGATGAACAATCTCCAGAATCCCACAACTCCAATGAACTGTGCCTCCTTTTTGGTAGTAGGGGGCGACAGCGCCTGGATGGATAGTTTGCACAACTGTCTCTGGAATTTTCATCTGTGGCCCAGTCCACATCATTCCTAGGAATTTCACCTCTGTGGCAGGTCCTTGGACTTTGTCTCTGTTGATAGCCTCTGTTCTCCAAGTGCTGTATTAGCAGGTGCAGTGCTTTAGTTACATCTTCTTTTGTCCCAGAGATCATGATGTCATCAATGTAGTGAAACACAGTGACTTTCAAATTCAGGGTACTTAAATCTTGGGCAATCAGTCCATGACAAATCATTGGAGAATGAAGATAGCCTTGCGGAAGGACAGTGAAAGTGTACTGGCGGCCGTCCCACACCATAGCAAACTGGTCTTGACACTCTGGGTCTATCAAGTTCAAAAATAAAGCATTAGCCAGGTATATCACAGCATGATGTTCTTCTGCCTCTTTAGCAATTTTTTTAACAATTGAGATCATATCTGGTACAGCTGACATCAATGGAGGTGCCATTTTGCTTAGACCTCTGTAATCCACAGTCATTCTATATGTCCCATCAGGTTTCTTTACTGGGAACACTGGAGACCAGAAAGGACTTACAGCAGGTCTAAGGATCCTTACTCTCAACAGTTCTTGAATAGTCTCCCCAATTTCTTTGTGGCCTCCAGGAAGTCTATACTGCTTGAGACAGACTGGCTTCTCTGGTGGTGGAATGTAGACAGGGGTCCATTTCGCATGACCTCTGACCACAGCCTTCACCGCCCTAACCAGATACACTTTATCAGGATAACCGAATGTGAATGTACCCCTTGCAGTCTGAATTGACTGACCTTGAAGTACATCCATCCCAAGAATATTTTCGGGTAACTCTGATACCAAAACATTTGTCATAAATCCTGTTCAGTTTTGGAAATTGGTTTGGGGCTATCAGGAGGGATCTGTTCTGTTTTCTCTAAGTCTAGGCTGATGTTATCTTCACTAGGAGTAGTGTTTCTAACCCTGACAGTTTTCCCCACTAAATGTTTCCAACTCTTCAGCATTTCTGCAGTATAAATCCCATCTATCTCATCTTTAGGTACTCCTGCCTTTAAGTCCACCCACATTTCTTTCCTAGAAATAACTAGCCTGGTTTTCTCTTCACCTCCTGTCTTCTCTCCCACATTCCCTTTCTTCTCTGTAAAAGTTATTTTCTGCTTGTATTCTTCCTGTCTGGCCTTAACCGTATCTACTGCCCTGACAGGTTTTGTTTTAGTCTCCTCTAGCTCCCCCGACTGGCTTAAAAGGGTAGTGTTTTCATGAATCTTGCTGTTTAATCCCAGGCCTCCCAGCAAGGACAATAAAGGAGCCTCGAGATTAAATGGCGCAGACTTCATCAGCTTAGAGCGCAGAGCAAACGCAAAGGGTTCCATATCTGGACCCATCCATTCTGGAAATGTATTTAATCCGGTTATACAACCCATCTCACATAACCTGGAAATATCCTCTCTTATTGATCTCCAGTAGTAGGTATTTTCCAGGTCAGTAGGACTAGCATAAACTCGGACTATTCCATCTATCACAAGGTCTAACAGTGAAAATTCACACTAAACTTTTGGGCTTTTTGCATTGCTTGACACAATTGTGGATCATGGGTTAACACTCCCATAGCCACTGCTTCCTTACCTGACAAAACAGCACTGCCCGCCCCTTCATCCCACAAGCGTAGGAGCCAACTTAATAGGGGCTCCCCGGACCTTTGTATTGTTATGCCAGCTTGTGGAGTTCAGTTTGTGTAAACTCCCGTACTTCTTCAAATTACACATCTCTATGGTTGCGATAATGCACTTCCCCATCTGCCATATCCTCTCTATCATGTTGCCTTTTCCTATGCTTAGTAATGAGAGGTCTGGCATACTTTTTCTTTCCCATTGGGTGATCATCATCAGAAACCTCAAAGTCTATCTCCTCATCCTCACTATCATTTGAGGAGAGCACATCCTCACAATCCCAGTTGTGGGATGTGACAATGGCACGTACCCTGGCTTTACTAACAGGTTTAGGGTCCTTCTTTTTTCTTAAGGCATTAATTGATTTGGTCATGAGGGCTGCACATCGCTGTTGCAAATTATCAGCCCGACTAGCGGTTGAACAAACACACTCCGAAGCAAATGCCAGCTGGTCTTTTAATACCTTAACTTCTGCCTCTGCCTTCTCCCTTCTCTGTGATTCAGTATAGATAGCATGAAGGAAGTACCAACCCACTGTGGCCACTGTCCTCTACTTTACTTAAATCCAACCCCTTAAGGCTAAAATCTACAAAATGATCTGAGACTTTATCACCCCAAGTCTTATTCAAGGGAGAAGCATACTTTACAAATTCTTTAGCAAGAGGCTCCCACTCATTGTCTCTGGCCCAGATATGTAAGCTGCACACTTCCTTCTGGCCACCAGAACCCTCTGCAGCCTTGCTTTTCCTAAACAGCTTACGCAGCATTTTACCTAGCACAAGCTACACAACACACCACTAGGGATGGGCCCGGTGCTCGATGCGAACCCACGTTCGCATCGAGCACCGGGCGTTCGCTCGCTCGGCGAGCCCAGAACTATTTTGGCCGCTCGCATCACGTTCGTGTGTTGCGAGCGGCCCCGCAATGCATTGCGGCCGGCGCGGCCGGCGCAGTGCATTGCTGGCTGATGATTGGCCAAGCATGCACTGTGACCCCGCATGCTTGGCCAATCACAGCCCCGGAAACTCGAAGAGCCATAATTGGCTACAGGCAGGACGCCTGTAGCCAATTACAGCTCAGGGGCTTTAGTACACGCCCCCCCCTATAAAAGGCCGCCACGCCGTCTGCGCCGGTCACATGCTGTTCCGGCGTAGATAGAGCAGGATAGATCTGTGACACTCTGCTGGATTTAGTTAGTTAGAGAGATTTACTTAGAGAGATTGAGTTAGATAGATTCATTTACAAAGATTGATTTAGAAAGAGGGGCTTGTAGTGTGTTCGTGGCAGGCAGGCAGAGCTCCTATATTTTGTTCCCAGAAGCACCTATAGGACTTGTAGTGTGTTCGTGGCAGGCAGGCAGAGCTCCTATATTTTGTTCCCAGAAGCACCTATAGGACTTGTAGTGTGTTCGTGGCAGGCAGGCAGAGCTCCTATATTTTGTTCCCAGAAGCACCTATAGGACTTGTAGTGTGTTCGTGGCAGGCAGGCAGAGCTCCTATATTTTGTTCCCAGAAGCACCTATAGGACTTGTAGTGTGTTCCTGGCAGGCAGGCAGAGCTCCTATATTTTGTTCCCAGAAGCACCTATAGGACTTGTAGTGTGTTCGTGGCAGGCAGGCAGAGCTCCTATATTTTTCTTCCCAGAAGCACCTATAGGACTTGAAGTGTGTTAGTCCCATCACACAGAGATCATATATTTTGTTCCCAGAAGCACCTATAGGACTTGAAGTGTGTTAGTCCCATCACACAGACCTATATTTTCTTCCCAGAAGCACCTATAGGACTTGAAGTGTGTTAGTCCCATCACACAGAGATCATATATTTTGTTCCCAGAAGCACCTATAGGACTTGAAGTGTGTTAGTCCCATCACACAGAGATCATATATTTTCTTCCCAGAAGCACCTATAGGACTTGAAGTGTGTTAGTCCCATCACACAGAGATCATATATTTTGTTCCCAGAAGCACCTATAGGACTTGAAGTGTGTTAGTCCCATCACACAGACCTACATTTTCTTCCCAGAAGCACCATAGGACTTGAAGTGTGTTAGTCCCATCACACAGAGATCCTATATTTTGTTCCCAGAAGCACCTATAGGACTTGAAGTGTGTTAGTCCCATCACACAGACCTATATTTTCTTCCCAGAAGCACCTATAGGACTTGAAGTGTGTTAGTCCCATCACACAGAGATCATATATTTTGTTCCCAGAAGCACCTATAGGACTTGAAGTGTGTTAGTCCCATCACACAGAGATCATATATTTTGTTCCCAGAAGCACCTATAGGACTTGAAGTGTGTTAGTCCCATCACACAGAGATCCTATATTTTGTTCCCAGAAGCACCTATAGGACTTGAAGTGTGTTAGTCCCATCACACAGAGATCATATATTTTGTTCCCAGAAGCACCTATAGGACTTGAAGTGTGTTAGTCCCATCACACAGACCTATATTTTCTTCCCAGAGGCACCTATAGGACTTGAAGTGTGTTAGTCCCATCACACAGAGATCATATATTTTGTTCCCAGAAGCACCTATAGGACTTGAAGTGTGTTAGTCCCATCACACAGAGATCATATATTTTGTTCCCAGAAGCACCTATAGGACTTGAAGTGTGTTAGTCCCATCACACAGAGATCATATATTTTGTTCCCAGAAGCACCTATAGGACTTGAAGTGTGTTAGTCCCATCACACAGAGATCATATATTTTGTTCCCAGAAGCACCTATAGGACTTGAAGTGTGTTAGTCCCATCACACAGAGATCATATATTTTGTTCCCAGAAGCACCTATAGGACTTGAAGTGTGTTAGTCCCATCACACAGAGATCATATATTTTGTTCCCAGAAGCACCTATAGGACTTGAAGTGTGTTAGTCCCATCACACAGAGATCATATATTTTGTTCCCAGAAGCACCCATAGGACTTGAAGTGTGTTAGTCCCATCACACAGAGATCATATATTTTGTTCCCAGAAGCACCTATAGGACTTGAAGTGTGTTAGTCCCATCACACAGAGATCATATATTTTGTTCCCAGAAGCACCTATAGGACTTGAAGTGTGTTAGTCCCATCACACAGAGATCCTATATTTTGTTCCCAGAAGCACCTATAGGACTTGAAGTGTGTTAGTCCCATCACACAGACCTATTTTTTCTTCCCAGAAGCACCCATAGGACTTGAAGTGTGTTAGTCCCATCACACAGAGATCCTATATTTTGTTCCCAGAAGCACCTATAGGACTTGAAGTGTGTTAGTCCCATCACACAGACCTATATTTTCTTCCCAGAAGCACCTATAGGACTTCTAGTGTGTTAGTGGCATCACACAGAGCTCCTCTATTTTCTTCTCAGCAGCACCCACAGGACTTCTAGTGTGTTAGTGGCATCACACAGAGTTCCTCTATTTTCTTTGCAGAAGCACCCACAGGACTTCTAGTGTGTTAGTGGCATCACACAGAGCTCCTCTATTTTCTTTGCAGAAGCACCCACAGGACTTCTAGTGTGTTAGTGGCATCACACAGAGCTCCTCTATTTTCTTTGCAGAAGCACCCATAGGACTTCTAGTGTGTTAGTGGCATCACACAGAGCTCCTATATTTTCTTCTCAGCAGCACCCACAGGACTTCTAGTGTGTTAGTGGCATCACACAGAGCTCCTCTATTTTCTTTGCAGAAGCACCCATAGGACTTCTAGTGTGTTAGTGGCATCACACAGAGCTCCTCTATTTTCTTCTCAGAAGCACCCACAGGACTTCTAGTGTGTTAGTGGCATCACACAGAGCTCCTCTATTTTCTTTGCAGAAGCACCCATAGGACTTCTAGTGTGTTAGTGGCATCACACAGAGCTCCTATATTTTCTTCTCAGCAGCACCCACAGGACTTCTAGTGTGTTAGTGGCATCACACAGAGCTCCTCTATTTTCTTTGCAGAAGCACCCATAGGACTTCTAGTGTGTTAGTGGCATCACACAGAGCTCCTATATTTTCTTCTCAGCAGCACCCACAGGACTTCTAGTGTGTTAGTGGCATCACACAGAGCTCCTCTATTTTCTTTGCAGAAGCACCCACAGGACTTCTAGTGTGTTAGTGGCATCACACAGAGCTCCTCTATTTTCTTTGCAGAAGCACCCATAGGACTTCTAGTGTGTTAGTGGCATCACACAGAGCTCCTATATTTTCTTCTCAGCAGCACCCACAGGACTTCTAGTGTGTTAGTGGCATCACACAGAGCTCCTCTATTTTCTTTGCAGAAGCACCCATAGGACTTCTAGTGTGTTAGTGGCATCACACAGAGCTCCTCTATTTTCTTTGCAGAAGCACCCATAGGACTTCTAGTGTGTTAGTGGCATCACACAGAGCTCCTATATTTTCTTCTCAGCAGCACCCACAGGACTTCTAGTGTGTTAGTGGCATCACACAGAGCTCCTCTATTTTCTTTGCAGAAGCACCCATATGACTTCTAGTGTGTTAGTGGCATCACACAGAGCTCCTCTATTTTCTTTGCAGAAGCACCCATAGGACTTCTAGTGTGTTAGTGGCATCACACAGAGCTCCTATATTTTCTTCTCAGCAGCACCCACAGGACTTCTAGTGTGTTAGTGGCATCACACAGAGCTCCTCTATTTTCTTTGCAGAAGCAGCCACAGGACTTCTAGTGTGTTAGTGGCATCACACAGAGCTCCTCTATTTTCTTTGCAGAAGCACCCATAGGACTTCTAGTGTGTTAGTGGCATCACACAGAGCTCCTATATTTTCTTCTCAGCAGCACCCACAGGACTTCTAGTGTGTTAGTGGCATCACACAGAGCTCCTCTATTTTCTTTGCAGAAGCACCCATAGGACTTCTAGTGTGTTAGTGGCATCACACAGAGCTCCTATATTTTCTTCTCAGCAGCACCCACAGGACTTCTAGTGTGTTAGTGGCATCACACAGAGCTCCTCTATTTTCTTTGCAGAAGCACCCACAGGACTTCTAGTGTGTTAGTGGCATCACACAGAGCTCCTCTATTTTCTTTGCAGAAGCACCCATAGGACTTCTAGTGTGTTAGTGGCATCACACAGAGCTCCTATATTTTCTTCTCAGCAACACCCATAGGACTTCTAGTGTGTTAGTGGCATCACACAGAGCTCCTCTATTTTCTTTGCAGAAGCACCCATAGGACTTCTAGTGTGTTAGTGGCATCACACAGAGCTCCTATATATTCTTCTCAGCAGCACCCACAGGACTACCGACTACAATGGCTGGAAGACCGCCAAGGGGAGGCAGAGCGTGCAGAGCCAAGAACACAGGGCAGGCAGGCTCTGTTTCTAGTGGACGTGGCCGTGGACGTGGTCGTGCATCGTCATCAGCACGTGGCCATGGGACACGCGCGTCTTTGTTTTCGGCAGCTGGACATGTGGAGCCGCATCATGCTGAAGGCTTGGTAGAATGGATGACCAAGCCCTCCTCATCCTCCTCATCCTCTCTCACCCAGGCTCAGGGTACTGGCAGAGCATCATCAGCCACCCCTTCCCTAGACCCACCATGTCCTCCTGAGGAGTCCCCCGAACTCTTTGAGCACAGTGTTGGGTACATGCTCCAGGAGGATGCCCAACGATTCGAAGGCTCGGATGATGATACCCAGCTTGAGGAATCTGGCAGTACTGTTCCACCAGCTGCAGCTTACTGCCAGGTTTGCTCTAGTGGTGAAGAGGGAGGGGATGATGAGGTCACTGACTCCACGTGGGTGCCTGAAGGGAGAAAGGATGAGGAGGAGGACGAGGAGGAGGAGGATGCGGCGTCACATGTCCAACGAGGCAGGATGCCCCCTGGAGGCCAGGTAGAGGCCAGCACAGCAACTGTACAACACCGCAGAGCTCCGCCTGTGCAGGGCGCTGCCTCTGCACGTTATCAGAAAAGTTCTTTGGTGTGGGCCTTTTTTGAGACGAGTGCATCAGATCGCACCACTGCTATTTGCAATATTTGTCTCAAGCGTATCTCGCGTGGCCAAAACATCAGCCGCTTGGGCACCACAAGCATGACCAGACATATGGCGACCTGCCATGCAGCTCGTTGGCAGGCACACATAAAAGACCCACACCAAAGAACTAAGCAGACCTCTCCTTGCTCCTCCTCAGCTGGGATCTCCATCCCCACTACACCTTCAGTCCTCTCTGAAAGCTGCTCTGAGAGGACTGAAGGTGTAGAATTAGGTGTGTCACAACCAAGTACTTGCAGTACACCGACGTCCGATTGCAGCAGGCAAATTTCCCTGCCCCAGCTGCTGGACCGTAGAAAGAAGTACACTCCCAGCCATCCACATGCCCAGCGGTTGAATGCTAGCCTGGCTAAATTGCTAGCACTTCAACTGCTGCCTTTTCAGTTGGTAGACTCGGCCCCCTTCCGTGAGTTTGTTCAATGTGCAGTTCCTCAGTGGCAGGTTCCCAAACGCCACTTTTTCTCACGGAAGGCGATTCCGTCTCTCTACCGGCATGTGGAGGGCAATGTCCATGCCTCGCTGGACAGGGCGGTCAGCGGTAAGGTGCATATTACCGCTGACTCATGGTCCAGCAGGCATGGACAGGGACGGTACCTTTCTTTCACGGCCCATTGGGTCACTCTATTGGCAGCTGGGAGGGATGCAGGACAAGGTGCAGTAGTGTTGGAGGTTGTTCCGCCACCACGCCTCCAAAACGCTACTACTGCTACTGGTTGTGACACACCTCTCTCCTCCACCCCCTCCTCTTCTTCTTCCTCCAGTGCTCTGTCCTTGGAACCAGCGGTGCTCCGTAGGCGTACAAGGGGCTACGCAAGTACGCAGGCAAAAAGATGCCATGCCGTGCTTGCGCTGGTGTGTTTGGGGGACAGGAGCCACACTGGGCCAGAGGTTCTGGCAGCTCTGCAGGGGCAGGCCGAGAGGTGGTTGACGCCACGTCAGCTTAAGCCAGGAATGGTCGTTTCTGACAATGGCACCAACCTCCTCTCCGCCCTGCGACAGGGGCAGCTCACCCATGTGCCCTGCATGGCTCACGTCCTCAACCTGGTGGTGCAGCGGTTCTTGGGCAGGTTCCCAGGCTTACAGGATGTCCTGAGGCAGGCCAGGTAAGTCTGTGTGCATTTCCGCCGATCTTATAATGCCAGTGCTCGGCTGACTGAGCTGCAAAAGGAGCTGAACCTGCCCAAGAACCGCCTAATATGTGACATGCCCACCAGGTGGAACTCAACGTTGGCCATGCTGCAGCGACTGCACACGCAGCAGAGGGCCATCAATGAGTACCTTTGCGACTATGGCACCAGGACAGGGTCAGGGGAGCTTGGTTTTTTTTCCCCACGTCAGTGGAGCATGATCAGGGATGCATGCACTGTCCTCTCACCATTTGAGGAGGCCACGAGGATGGTGAGCAGTGACAGTGCATGCATCAGTGACACTGTCCCTCTTGTCCACCTGTTGGAGCATATGCTGCGTGGGATAATGGACAGGGCACTTGAGGCAGAACAGAGGCAGGAAGAGGAGGACTTCCTTGCCTCTCAAGGCCCCCTTTATCCGGACAGTGTTCCTTCTGTCCCACCCATCACACAGGAAGAGGATGAGGAGGAGGAGGAGGAGGAGGAGGAGGATTGTGTGAGCATGGAGGTGGAGCCTGGCACTCAGCATCAGCAGCAGCAGTCTTTTAGGGATGATGTACAGTCCCAACAAACCAGTGGACTTGTACGTGGCTGGGAGGAGGTGGCTGGCGATCATGTCATCCTCAGTGACCCAGAAGACTCCGGACCGAATGCCTCAGCTAACCTACGCTGCATGGCCTCCCTGATCCTGCAAAGCCTGCGGAAGGATCCTCGTGTTCTTCGGATCAAGGAGAGGGACCATTACTGGCTGGCCACTCTCCTTGATCCGCGGTACAAGGGTAAGGTTGCGGACCTTATCTTGCCGTTGCAGAGGGAGCAGAGGATGAGACATCTCAGGGAGGCCTTGCAGAAAGGTCTGTGCAACGCGTTCCCAGAAACTGGGAGGCTACAAACTCCTGGTCCTGGGCGACGAGTTGCTGAGGCTTCGGTCAGTAGCAGAAGGAGCGGTGGGGAAGGTGGACGTCTGACCGATGCGTTCAGACAATTTTTTAGTCCGCAGCCCCAAGGTATGATCGTTTCCAGCAACCATCGCCAGCGTCTGATATACATGGTGCAGGAATACCTTGGGGCAAGGTCAGACTTGGACACCTTTCCCACCGAAAATCCTCTGGCTTACTGGGTCCTGAGGATGGATCACTGGCCAGAGCTTGCACAGTATGCAATTGAGCTACTGGCCTGTCCTGCCTCCAGCGTTCTTTCCGAACGCACATTCAGTGCTGCTGGAGGATTTGTCACCGATCATAGGGTGCGCCTGTCCACCGCCTCGGTTGATCGACTGACCTTCATCAAAATGAATCAGTCTTGGATCACCACCAGCTACCAGGCACCTGAGGCGGATATAACCGAATAATTTTTAATATCACATCCCTTCAAGACTGCCTATGCTGATGCTGAGTGACTGTCCTCTTATGTTCACTGACTATCCTCTTCCTCCTCCTCAATGATCCATGCCACCACACCAGTGCCTAAGGCACAATTTTTCAGCCCCTGTTTAACAGGGGCGTGTACATACAATTTTTATAAAAAAATGCTTCGCAACACGTGTGACTGCTGTGCTCCAAGTACAGTATCTGTGAGGGGTTGCAGTGTTGTGGCACCAGCACCAGTGCCTAAGGCACAATTTTTCAGCCCCTGTTTAACAGGGGCATGTACTTAAATTTTTTTTAAAAAATGCTTCGCAACACGTGTGACTGCTGTGCTCCAAGTACAGTATCTGTGAGGTGTTGCAGTGTTGTGGCACCAGCACCAGTGCCTAAGGCACAATTTTTCAGCCCCTGTTTAACAGGGGCGGGTAATTACAAATCTTGATCTAATAGTTCACAGCAGGGCCCATTCCTGCGCCCACCAAGAGTAACTATGAGGGCCTACAGTCTTGTGGCAACACCGTCCACCACCACCGCCAAAGGCCCAATTTTTCTGCCCAGTTCATCAGGTGCTTGCAATTACAAATCTTGATCTAATAACACACAGCAGGGCCCATTCCTGCGCCCACCAAGAGTAACTGTGAGAGCTTACAGTCTTGTGGCAACACCGTCCACCACCACCGCCAAAGGCCCAATTTTTCTGCCCTGTTCATCAGGTGCTTGCAATTACAAATCTTGATCTAATAACTCACAGCAGGGCCCATTCTTGCGCCCACCAAGAGTAACTGTGAGAGCTTACAGTCTTGTGGCAACACCGTCCACCACCACCGCCAAAGGCCCAATTTTTTCTGCCCTGTTCATCAGGTGCTTGCAATTACAAATCTTGATCTAATAACTCACAGCAGGGCCCATTCTTGCGCCCACCAAGAGTAACTGTGAGAGCTTACAGTCTTGTGGCAACACCGTCCACCACCACCGCCAAAGGCCCAATTTTTCTGCCCTGTTCATCAGGTGCTTGCAATTACAAATCTTGATCTAATAACTCACAGTAGGGCCCATTCCTGCGCCCACCAAGAGTAACTGTGAGAGCTTACAGTCTTGTGGCAACACCGTCCACCACCACCACCACCCCCAATTTTTCTGCCCTGTTCAACAGGTGCATGCAATTACAAATCTTGATCTATTAACTCACAGCAGGGCCCATTCCTGTGCCCACCAGTCTTGTGGCTACACCAACATCTAATAGGGCAAATTTCTGCAGAGTATATACGCCAGGCCCCTACTTTCAAACATCCAACTTACAAACGACTCCTACTTGCAAATGGAAAGAGAAAACAGGAAGTGAGAGGAAATCTACCCCTAGGAAGGGAAATTCTATCCTGTTAGATTTAATTTGGGAAAAAGGTATCTCCTCTCTACTGATACTTTATCACCAATCCTTGTTTCAATTAAAACCCCACTTTTTCCAAAAACATTTGTCATTGGGACGGAAAGTGAGGTGACATGTTCTGAACAGATGTGCAAAGACAGCAAATGTTACAGGGGTGATAACCCCTCCCTATGTTCTCCAAAAAGCTTAAAAATAGATTTTTTTGGGATGGAGCTACACTTCATAATGTACCTGTTCAGATTCTACTTAAGAACAAACCTAAAGCCGCAAGTGGTTTTAAATGGCTTCTTTTTTTCCTTTAAAAATGTCATTTTGTGCAAGGACAGTTCTAAACACGGGAAACACATGCCACTTCACAGGCATACTTTAGACACCCCCCAGGTACCATATTTAAAGGAAAATTTCACTTTATTTTTTTCACTTTATGCATCATTAAAATGACTGCTCCCGAAAAAACGTTAGTTTTTAAAAGTTCTTTTTGCATTGATATATGTCCCCTGGGGCAGGACCCGGGTCCCCAAACCTGTTTTATGACATTAACATGCATATTGGCCGTTGTAATTAGCACTTTTGATTTCGAACGTTCGCGTCCATTATAACGTATAGGGTTCGAAAATTCGCGCGAACTTTCGGTCGGTTCGAAGGTTCTGGTGCGAACCGAACCCGGGGGTGTTCGGCTCATCCCTACACACCACATAAAAACAGGTCTGTTTCAGTTGAACTTTAGCACAATATATTGCGGCACGAGCCCCCAATTGTTTTGCTTGCGCCTATCTAGCAAGGTTACTTTGCGGTATAAGCAAGGTAGCTGAGACCTCTGCACCCCCATGTGCAGCCTGTGTCCCCCCCATGTGCAGCCTGTGTCCCCCCCATGTGCAGCCTGTGTCCCCCCCCATGGTGCACTCTGTGTCCCACCCCATGGTGCTGCCTGTGCCCCCCCCCCCATGTGCAGCCTGTGTCCCCCCCATGTGCAGCCTGTGTCCCCCCCATGTGCAGCCTGTGTCCCCCCCCATGGTGCACTCTGTGCCCCCCCCCCATGGTTCTGCCTGTGCCCCCCCCATGGTTCTGCCTGTGCCCCCCCCCATGGTTCTGCCTGTGCCCCCCCCCATGGTTCTGCCTGTGCCCCCCCCCATGTGCAGCCTGTGTCCCCCCCATGTGCACTCTGTGTCCCCCCCATGGTGCACTCTGTGTCCCCCCCATGGTGCACTCTGTGTCATGTTGCCTTTTCCTATGCTTAGTAATGAGAGGTCTGGCATACTTTTTCTTTCCCATTGGGTGATCATCATCAGAAACCTCAAAGTCTATCTCCTCATCCTCACTATCATTTGAGGAGAGCACATCCTCACAATCCCAGTTGTGGGATGTGACAATGGCACGTACTCTGGCTTTACTAACAGGTTTAGGGTCCTTCTTTTTTCTTAAGGCATTAATTGATTTGGTCATGAGGGCTGCACATCGCTGTTGCAAATTATCAGCCCGACTAACGGTTGAACGAACACACTCCGAAGCAAATGCCAGCTGGTCTTTTAATACCTTAACTTCTGCCTCTGCCTTCTCCCTTCTCTGTGATTCAGTATAGATAGCATGAAGGAAGTACCAACCCACTGTGGCCACTGTCCTCTACTTTACTTAAATCCAACCCCTTAAGGCTAAAATCTACAAAATGATCTGAGACTTTATCACCCCAAGTCTTATTCAAGGGAGAAGCATACTTTACAAATTCTTTAGCAAGAGGCTCCCACTCATTGTCTCTGGCCCAGATATGTAAGCTGCACACTTCCTTCTGGCCACCAGAACCCTCTGCAGCCTTGCTTTTCCTAAACAGCTTACGCAGCATTTTACCTAGCACAAGCTACACAACACACCACATAAAAACAGGTCTGTTTCAGTTGAACTTTAGCACAATATATTGCGGCACGAGCCCCCAATTGTTTTGCTTGCGCCTATCTAGCAAGGTTACTTTGCGGTATAAGCAAGGTAGCTGAGACCTCTGCACCCCCATGTGCAGCCTGTGTCCCCCCCCCATGTGCAGCCTGTGTCCCCCCCATGTGCAGCCTGTGTCCCCCCCATGGTGCACTCTGTGTCCCCCCCATGGTGCTGCCTGTGCCCCCCCCCCCATGTGCAGCATGTGTCCCCCCCATGGTGCTGCCTGTGCCCCCCCCCATGTGCAGCATGTGTCCCCCCATGGTGCACTCTGTGTCCCCCCCATGGTGCTGCCTGTGCCCCCCCCCCAGCCTGTGTCCCCCCCATGGTGCACTCTGTGTCCCCCCCCCATGGTGCTGCCTGTGTCCCCCATGTGCTGCCTACCTGTGGAGGAGAAGAGAGGAGAGCTGCCACTGGGTGATCACAGCAGAGAACATCACAGCTTTTGTTTCAATAGCTGTGTGTTCCCCTGCCGCGCGCCGTCACATAAGCCCCTCCCCTTGTCTGGGGAACTTTGATACATGTCACCCGTCCTAGGATTGGACGTGTGATCTGTCTATCAAAGTCCCGGAAAAGGGGAGGAGCTTATGTGACGGCGAGCGGCAGGGGAACACACAGCTATTGAAACGAAAGCTGGGATGTTCCCTGCTGTGATCACCCAGTGGCGGCTCTCCTCTCTTCTCGCCAGCCCTCAAAAATCACTGTGTGCGAGTGTAATTTTTGAGGTCTGTATATATATATATATATATATATATATACATACTCATATCAAACGCAACACAGGGGGTTACTGTGATCTGTCTCTGCGGTGGAAGGGGGTCTCTGTCTCAGTCTGCGGTGGAAGGGGTCTCTGTCTCAGTCTGCATTGGAACCGTGGAAGGGGGTCTCACTCTCTGTCTCTGCGGTGGAAGGGGGGTCTTTGTTTCAGTCTGAAGTTGAAGGGGGTCTCTGTCTTAGTCTGCGGTGGAACCATAGAAAGGGGTCTCATTCTGTCTATGAAGTGGAAAGGGGGTCTCTGTCTCTGCGGTGGAAAGGGGGTCTCTATACCTGCGGAGAAAGGGGGTATGGTTGGGGGTCTCTGTATCCCTGGGGAAAGATGGCTATGATGGGGGTCTCTGTATCTATAGGAAGGATTTATGGCTGTGATGGGGGGAATCTAAGTATTTCTGGGGAGGATGGCTGTGATGAGAGTCTCTGTGTTTTGTTTATTTTTGGGAGGGGCAGAATTGTTGTAAAGGGGGTCTGTGTATCTCAAGAGGATAGCTGTAATATAGAACTCTGTGTTCTTATGGAGATTGGTGTGATGGGGGTCTGGGAAGAGGGAGTGACAGTTATGGGGGTCTCTGTATCTCTGGGTGAAAAGGATGGGTGTGATGGAGTCTCTGTTTTTTTTTTGTTATATTTTGTGCATTTAAGAATGCCTTTCAGGTCTTTTTTTTTAATCTACTGAGCAGCCCAGGACTAGTTCTTGAGAGAGTCTATACCACATCTTCACTGCTATTACGGTGAAGAAGCCTTTCTGTATACATATGTGGCTCTTTTCCTCCAGATGTAAAGAATGCCCCTTTGTTCTCTGTAATGAACCTCAAGCGAATAACTTGTAGCCCTCTTTTGGGACGGTTATGAGAATTACCATCCCCAAATAGGATATTGCGCTAAACCCATTGGTAAATAAGAGAACCAGAACCTTTGCTATGCTTATGCTAAGTGGGTCTGATAATAGATTTGTCAGTGTTTCCAGGCTCCAGCCTTCCATCCAAGACGGGGCCTCGTCTGTAAACAAGGTTGTCCTTTCTTGGGAAATTCTTCAGTAACCTAATCAAAAGTAATTGGGAACAGAGTAACTACTGCAACCAGCATTTAACATTAACCATTAATATACTGCTGTCCGGCCCGCTCAGCCCCTCCCGCTGTAGCTGTTTAGATCGGCCGGAGGTCACGTGACCGCCTGGCTAGAACTGATCGCAGATAACGTATTTTATTTAGAAGCATTGTTTTACACTAACACTTACACAGCGCGTCAACAATGTTCTTGTGTTTTGTCTGCACGGTGACAATAAAGAGCTTCAAAGACTTTGACTTCGTTGTAGAGTGCATCCATTCTCCGTTCTTCATTTGCATTTTCACGGTGGCGAGCAGGGATGAGCACCTACATCGCTCAGCAGCTCATTAATTGCCTGAGCGGTGTGCACATTACGGTTGGACTGCTAGGTACATTGCTGTAAGCCTCATTTCACACTGATGTGGTGCAGGAACTGCACCGATTCCTGTGCGGTTTCCGCACCCCATCAGAATCACAGGCAGTTCACACTGTGTGCTCTTATTCTATTTTCTATTATTTTGTTCAAACACAGATTACATCTAATAGGAGGACAAATGTGGATAAGGTGCCTAGGAGAAAAGGAACTCTGGAAGAAGTTCCACATCGCTGTTCATGACTTTGCTGGGACAGTCTTTTTACTGACACTGAAGGTACAATAGAACCCAAGACCCCCTATGCCAAGGCTGAAGAGGAAAAGAAAAAATATTGTAAAGCCCCACCTCTGCCTCTTACTGAGGACCCTTTGAACTGGTGGCGTGAGGTCATATTTACCCTCCTCTCTCAGCTGTCAAAGCAATACTTGTTTAGCCCGGGCACAAGCTTCCACTGCAGGAGATGTGATAACTGCAAAAACAAGCACCCTCAAACCAGAGCATGTGGATCAACTCGTGTTATTACAGAAAACCTACATATTCCCAAATGCTGAGCAATGATTCATGTTTTTTTTTGTTATCACATACAGGAAGTGTTGTGTGCCCACTGCCAGTCTGCCATACCACACCAGTGTTATTTTATATTTGTTATAGCTTTATAGCACTGGCGAGAGAGAATGGTTTGTTTTTGAAAATTGTCTATATTCACACTAAAAAGTGTCCAGGGGTTAATTTTATTCTAAACCAAATAAATACTAAAAGTGTATTTCCAGACAAATGAAGCCAAGCCACAATTGAGGAAGGAAAATCCTTCAAAGAATAAATCGTAAATTGAAGCTTAAAACCTTATAAATCTTATCTTTATTGGATCACAAATATATACACACTAAAAAAAAAAAAAAAACCACACACACCATGACCTGACCTCATCATTTGCCACCAATTCTTCACCATGATTCATTCGCTATGAGGTGTTTTTTTTTTTTGTATGTCACTTGTATGTGTAATATTACTATAATTGTATTTGTGATCCCATAAAGATTTACTCAAGGTTTTAATCTTCAATTTACGATTTATTCTGTCAAGGATTTTCCTTCCTCTAATGGTGGCTTGGCTTCATTTGTCTGGCAATGTACTTGTTCTAATGTCTACTGTGTGTGTGTTGAGTGGCAAACAACATCTCAGTGAACCTGCATCATTTTATATTTGTTATAGCTTTTCTAGCACTGGCGATGGAGAATGGTTTGTTTTTGAAGATTGTCCATTTTGAATTTTCCCACTAAAAAGTGTCTAGGGTAATGATGGCGAACCTTGGCACCCCAGATGTTTTGGAACTACATTTTTCCATGATGCTCTACTACACTGCAGAGTGCATGAGCATTGTGTGAAATGTAGTTCCGAAACATCTGGGGTGCCAAGGTCCATCACTGATCTTAATCCTCAACCAAATAAATACTAAAACTGTACTCCATACAACTGAAGCTAAGCCAAGGTAGAGGAAGGAACATGCTTGAAAGATAAATCATAAATGGAAGCTTAAAACCTTGAGTGAATCTTTATTAGATCACAAATACACACACTAAAAAACAAAACAAAAAAAAAAACACACCTGACCTGACCTTACCTTATGTGCCAACTCTTTCTCATGATTCTGATTCAATGACGTGTTTTTATTATTTTGTTGGTATTGTGTTTGTATGTATGTGTATTTTTGTGATCCCATAAAGATTTACTCAAGGTTTTAGACTTCAATTGACGATTTATTCTGTCAAGGATTTTCCTTTCTCTAATGGTGGCTTTGCTTGGTTTCAGTTACAGGTGTAACCTTGGTAGAGTGCAGGTAACGTTTTCTGTAACCAGTTCAGCTCCTTGGGCATTCTATGTAAGTCCAAACAGTGAACCATTAAACACAAGCTAATGGCTGCAGTAGCAGCCATCAACCTATGTGTGTTTTGTAGAGCCGGCGACCGGCTTCAAACTGAAAGCCGCCAATCACTTTCACACATTCAGGAAGCTGATCTGTGCTTGGTTAGATAGTGTGAAGGGCAGGGGAGACATTGGGGTCTATTGGACCCCTAATGTCTCCATAAAGAGTACTTGTCACCTGCCCAATGCTATCACATAGGGGTTTATTAACCTCTTGTGATAGCAATCACGTAAAAAAATGAAAAATAAAATAAAAAAGTAAAAAAATGAATACAATGATAATAAAATATATTAAAATAAAATAAAAAAAATTGCTAAAACCTCTGTTGCCCCACACACCTGTGCAAACGCAAGCCCAGAGTGCACACGTGTATCTAAACCGCAGTCGCAGCACACATGTGACATATCGCCGTGATTGTCAGAATGAGAACAATAATTCTAGCACAAGAGCTCCAAGTTAACTCATAATTTTTGGCAATATCGCGGGCGCATGCATTTTTAAGACATTGAATGTTAGGTATCTATTTACTCGATGCAACCTCATGTTTTATATTTTTACCAAAAATAGGTATTATATGGTGTGGTTTTGCGCTCAAATTAATTTTTTTATATTTTGTCCGGAACATTTGCATTTATTAAACAGTTGCGCAAATATCACGTGGAAATATTTTTGCAACTATTACCTTTTTATTCTACAGGGCCTCTGCTTTCAGAAAATATATAATGTTCTGGGGATTTGTGTAATTTTATTGCCAAAAATTAGGATTTTTGCATGTGACAAATAGGTGACAAAGGAAAAAAATTGCTCTGGAACCGAACTGGGTAAAGTGACTGAGAGACAAGAGCTTATGACGCTGTTCTAGTGTCAACACACTGTGTTGACTGGCAGTGGCAAACAATCATGACAGTGAACCTGGAAGTTCTGCAACACACTGTTTTCCAGGTTCACTGTGATGTTTGCCAGTCAGGAAGTACTCTGTTTTGTAGATTTACAGGTTGTAGCACACCTGGAATTTGTTGAACTGCATTAGGGATTTATGTCTTTTTTTGTGAGGATGACCATTTGCACAAGAATAATATAGGTGGCACGGTTGGCCTCTATCTTGGCTTTAATTTATTTATTTTGATTTTGATTTAGGAGCAGTTCACACTAGGCGACCTCGCGCTCCATGCAGCGCAATGGAACCATTGCAGTTTAGACATTAATGGCTGCGTGTTGAGTTATTTTGAGGGGACAACAAATGTACACTGTTATACAAGCTGTGTACTCACTTTTGTGAGATACTGTGTATATATATATATATATATATATATATATATATATATATACATTATCTCACAAAAGTACACCCCTCACATTTTTGTAAATATTTTATTATTATTATTATCTTTTCATGTGACAACACTGAAGAAATTACACTTTGCTACAATGTAAAGTAGTGAGTGTACAGCTTGTATAACAGTGTAAACTTGCTGTCCCCTCAAAATAACTTACCACACAGCCATTAATGTCTAAACCGCTGGCAACAAAAGTGAGTACACCCCTAAGTGAAAATGTCCAAATTGGGCCCAATTAGCCATTTTCCCTCCCCGGTGTCATGTGACTCATTAGTGTTATAAGGTGTGACTGGGGAGCAGGTGTGTTAAATTTAGTGTTATCACTCAAACTCTCTCATACTGGTCACTGGAAGTTCATCATGGCACCTCATGGCAAAGAACTCTCTGAGGATCTGAAAAAAAAAAAAAACGATTGCTCTACATAAAGATGACCTAGGCTATAAGAAGGTTGCCAAGACCCTGAAACTGAGCTGCAGCACATGACCAAGACCATACAGCTGTTTAACAGGACAGGTTCCACTCAGAACAGGCATCGCCATGGTCGACCAACAAAGTTGAGTGCACATGCTCAGTGTCATATCCAGAGGTTGTCTTTGGGAAATAGACGTATGAGTGCTGCCAGCATTGCTGCAGAGGTTGAAGGGGTGGGAGGTCAGCCTGTCAGTGCTCAAACCATACGACGCACACTGCATCAAATTGGTCTGCATGGCTGTTGTCCCAGAAGGAAACCTCTTCTAAAGATGATGCACAATAAAGCCTGCAAACAGTTTGCTGAAGGCAAGCAGACTAAGGACATGAATTGGGAGAAATCGGTGTTAATGCCGCTACATAATGCAAACACTTCTTTACCAGACTGTGCTAAACAAATTCAAATAAAACACAGAATTAGGTACTTAGGGATTGAGGTAACACGGAAAGTGGGGGATTATATTGACCTTAACCTTAGACCATTATTGACTAGGCTCAAAGATAAATGTCAGACCTGGTGCAAACTTCCATTAACCGTGATTGGAAGGGCAAATCTTATAAAGATGATCTGGGCCCCACAATTATTATATATCTTTCACAACTGCCCGATGTGGATAGCTGCATTTTGGTTTAAAAGGATAGAATCTCTTTTTCGCGAACTTATCTGGAAGAAAAAATATGCACGTATTAAACTAACAACTTTAATGCTGGCCAAAGATGAGGGGGGACTCGCTATCCCACATCCAAAAAATAATTTTTTGGCCTCACAAACCCAGCATTTCTATGGCTGGACAGAGGTAGATGAGAATGATCCGATACAAGCATTATTACTCCCACTGGGTAAAGGATACTCATTGATGTCCCTACTAGAGACAAAAACTTTTCAAAAAGATAAGAAATTCATAACAGGCGGACTATTTCATAAGGTATGGCTAGCAATAAAAAAGATTACTAGTATTACTGGCTATACCTCCTATACACCAATATGGAATAACGCAAATTATGAGGAAGTACAGAGATTGGAGGGATTTGGGTTTTGGCAAACTCAGGGGCTGAGATTTGTGGAACAACTGTTTTGGAATGATAATATAAAATCATTTGCGCAAATATCTGAGGAATTTAGGATTCCAAGACAGAGGTTCTTTCAATATCTCCAGCTTAGACATGCCTTTCATGTCCAGGCCCGTACATCTGTATTTATGCTTAACGAATCCAAAATAACAACACTGTTGAAGAAAAGGGACCAAAAGAAGGGACTTATATCTAAAATTTATGAGATAATGCAGAAAAAATTTGAGGAAGAGGTAGAGGTGCCAGCTAGGAAGCAATGGGAGCGAGACCTGGGAGCACTGACTGATGCTCAGTGGTCGGAGGTCTTGTCTGCGATCCCAAAGGTATCACTGTCGGATACTCAAAAACTAACACAAATCTTTATTACGCATAGATCATACTATACGCCTGAGAAACTATTTAAGTGGAAACGTAGAGAGTCCCCTTTATGCCCTCGATGTAGTGGCGCACCGGCTAATTTAATACACATGTTGTGAAGATGTCCCAAACTCCATCGATATTGGCAGGATATAATCCAAAATATAAATAGTGTACTAGGAATTGAAATGTTATTAGATCCAAATCTATGCTTATTAAATATAGTGGCGGAACCAAATATCTCAAAAAATATCCATACCGCACTGACGAGAGGCCTATTTCAGGCACGAAAACTAATAGCCCAGAAATGGATATCTATATATCCTCCGACGGTTGAAGAATGGAGAACACAAATAAAAGAAACTATATTAAAGGAGGAATTTATTTATACACATAGAGGGAGTCGAGACAAATTTGATGCTATTTGGAAAAGATGGGTAGAGACCTGGGATAATGAAAATAAAAGATGAACCAACATGGGTAGGGGGGTGATATTTGGAGGGGATGGGGGGAGGGCTGAGGGGGCTGGAGGAGGTGAATACAGGTGGAGGCGGCAGAGGAAAAAATTCTCCTTTTTTTTTTTTTCTCTTATTATTTTATTTTAGTATTATTATTAGTATTATTGTTATTTTTTTTTCTTTTTTTGGGGGGGGGGGGGGTGAGTGGGTGGCTGGTGTGGCAGATGAATGCTAGAAGTTTATGTATCTGGGATGAAATGTATGCTTAAATGTATAACTTGTATTGTTATGAAAAGAATTAAAATAAAAAAAGTACTGAATTAAAAAAAAAAAAAAGGACATGAATTACTGGAACCATGTCTTGTGGTCTGATGAGACCAATATAAACTTATTTGGTTCAGATGGTGTCAAGTGTGTGTGGTAGCAACCAGGTGAGGAGTACAAACAGTGGCGGCTGGTGCTCAAAATTTTTGGGGGGGCGCAAACAAACAGCCTCACTGTGCCATCAAACGCTGCCACTGTGCCCATTAAACGCTGCCACTGTGCCCATTAAACGCTCCCACTGTGCCCATCAAACGCTGCCACTGTGCCCATCAAACGCTGCCACAGTGCCCCAAGTGCTGCCACTGTGCCCCAAGTGCTGCCACTGTGTCCCAAGTGCTGCCATTGTGCCCCAAGTGCTGCCATTGTGCCCCAAGTGCTGCCATTGTGCCCCAAGTTCTGCCATTGTGCCCCAAGTGCTGCCATTGTGCCCCAAGTTCTGCCATTGTGCCCCAAGTTCTGCCATTGTGACCCAAGTGCTGCCATTGTGCCCCAAGTGCTGCCACTGTGCTCCTTAAGTGCTTCCACTGTACCCCTTAAGTGCTGCCACTGTGCCCCTTAAGTGCTTCCACTGTACCCCTTAAGTGCTGACACTGTGCCCCTTAAGTGCTGCCACTGTGCCCCTCAAGTGCTGCCACTGTGCCCCCTGCCTGCCCTCTGCACTTACCTTGTCCCGGTGTGCAGCTGGTGACGGCGTCAGGCGACGAGCGGTGTCTCATCGTCGGATGTCTTCTTCTCCCGCGCTCTTCCTGTCTTCTGCTATGATTGGACGCCTAGCGTCCAATCACAGCGCCTATGACTTCAGCCAATCAGGTGACAGGTAACAGACCTGGCAACCTGATTGGCTGAGAGGCGGGTCTGTGTTAGGGAAGCGATGTATTCGCTTCCCTAACACAATACTGTGTAATCAGCGAACGCACAGCCGTGCGCCCGCTGTTTACACTTAGGGAAGCCTATTAGAGCACACCGCTCTAATAAGGTCCCCTATTAGAGCTTACAGCTCTAATAGGGGCGCTTCCAGCAACACCCCCCCCCCCCACTGTAATTCAGATGCCCGGCGCCCGATCAGGGGCCGGACACCTGAATAGGGGGCGGCAGCGGTGACAATAGATAGATTCATGCAATGCATGAATCTATCTATTGGTGATAGAGCAGTGCAGGAGAGGGGGGGCGGCGCTCCTGCGCCCTCTATGCACGCACCGCCACTGAGTACAAAGAAAAGTGTGTGTTGCCTACAGTCAAGCATGGTGGTGGGAGTGTCATGGTGTGGGGCTGCCGGCACTGGGGAGCTACAGTTCATTGAGGGAACCATGAATGCCAACATGTACTGTGACATACTGAAGCAGGGCATGATCCCCCTCCCTTCAGTGACTGGGCCACAGGGCAGTATTCCAACATGATAACGACCCCAAACACACCTCCAAGACAACCACTGCCTTGCTAAAGAAGCTGAGGGTAAAGGTGATGGACTGGCCAAGCATGTCTCCAGACCTAAACCCTACTAAGCATCTGTGGGGCATCCTCAAATGGAAGGTGGAGGAGCGCAAGGTCTCTAACATCCACCAGCTCTGTGATGTCATCATGGAGGAGTGGAAAAGGACTCCAGTGGCAACCTATGAAGCTCTGGTGAACTCCATACCCAAGAGGGTTAAGGCAGTGCTGGAAAATAATGGCGGCCACACAAAATATTAACAATTTGGGCCCAATTTGGACATTTTCACTTAGGGGTGTACTCACTTTTGTTGCCAGCGGTTTAGACATTAATGACTGTGTGTTGAGTTATTTTGAGGGGACAGCAAATTTACACTGTTATATAAGCTGTACACTCACTACTTTACATTGTAGCAAAGTGTCATTTCTTCAGTGTTGTCACATGAAAAGATATAATAAAATATTTTCAAAAATGTGAGGGGTGTACTTACTTTTGTATATATACTATATATAGAAAATAACTAGAGTACACTGCAGACATCCTATTTTATCTCTGCCATGATTATTAAGGCACTAAACCAAATATATAATAATAGAAAAACTACTTTCTAAATTAATGTAATAAAAAGATAGGATTTTTTTTTTTATGAAAATGTGTAAAAATACTATACGTATTTTATAATTATTTTACCTACTTTCCTGGCAATGGGAAAGATATACATACTTGCAAGTAAGTTATCTCACACTTCTGAATGTGATGTTAGAAGACATTATTCAATGAGAATGGAACTTTTTATGCACCACTTCCACCAAACCAATAAAGAAAGGAGGAGTATATAAGGGGAAATAAGTGTGTTCCCTGGTACTCCCTCCTTTCCAGGGAAGTATTCTGGTTGGTCTGGTAAATTGTTACAGGACTCAATTAGGTATTTTCTTATAATTCAATTATCTGTATATTTTTTTTAACTACGCCAAGCTCCTTGACAGTAAGCAGTACATCATGGGGGACTGTTTGTTACTACTTTTATTTCTATTTAAAGCGGAGTTCCACCCATTTAAAAGTCAGCAGATACAAAAAGTTAATCAGACACTCACCTGTCCTACGGTCCAGCAATGCGGGCGCACAAAGCCCCGCTCCTTTCCCCCTCCTCTCCACGATGCCGGAATTCTAACTGTGGGCGCATGCATGCTGTGAATGGCCAGGGAATCTTCTGGGACCTGTGACGTGTCATAGAAGCTTGCAGGGAGGGAGGGGGGAGAGGTGAACTTCCGGCGCCGTGGAGCCAGAGGAGGAATTGGGAGCTGGGTGCCCATGAAAACTGGGTACCCGCCCCCCCAGAAAAAAAAAAGACATACCAAATGTGGCATGTCAGGGGGTCACGATCACTTAAAGTTGAAGTTACATTTTTGGGTGAAACTCCGCGTTAAGGCGACTCTTTATATTGACTCTAATATGCAATATGATTCTCACGCCATGCGCTTCGAAAGTGGGACATTCAATGAATTAACCAGGAAATAACTATATAACCATATGGGCTAACATTTATGTATACTTTATATATACCATACATTATTTATTATTTAAATTTCATTTATTATTTATCTTTTATAATTTTGATGACTAGACGTAGTATTTTTTACCCTATAAATAATAATAGTTCCCTTTTTGTGATTTCACTGACACCTGATAGTGTGACTATAGGGAGTTTATTTTCATTTCTGCTTGGACCAATAGGAATCTCCTCTAATTTACACTTACATCATGACAGTGTATTATTTGCTTGGCCTCCTATAGCCACTTGGTACTGCCCCGGGCTTCCTGGTTGGGATTGTTTTTTAATATTTGGCTGATAAGTGTTGATCTACCATTATTCTGTCAGTATGGAATTTATTTTTAAAATCTGGAGACAAATATGTTTCTTTTCGTTGATAGATGTACTTATTTTGTATATATTTTATATGGACAGATCCTACCTCCAGTCCCTGATGAAGAATTTTTGAAATGTGTTGGGTTCGTCCAACAAGGACACTCCCTTTTCTACAATTTGAAAGAGTTGATATGATGTAATGATAAGGAAACTTCTAAAGGTGATGTCTGTGCCTCTCACACTACTACTACTACTGGCTCTAAGAAAAAGAGTTGTCCACAGACAGGCATAAAAATTAAGCTTCCTATTTCAGAGCAGAGACACCATACGTGTGAAAGATGTCCCAAGTACCTTTCGGGGGTTTAACTTTATCACCTTACGGACCATACACTGTATATATATATATATATATATATATATATATATATATATATATATATATATAGTGGCAAGGCAGCTCTCTTGCGCAGAATCACATACCTGTACGTGATCCTGCACTTCCGGGTCTGGGGCAAGCATGTGCGCCACCGGCGGTGTGATTGGACGATCGGGACAGAAGCAAAACGGGGGTCTGCCTTTGTAAACAGGGCAGATGGCCGTTCTGTCAGTAGGGAAGGTAGTGATCCTGTGTTTCTGCAAAGCAGGAACACAAATCTCTGCCTTCCCATAGTACAAGCACCTCCCTGGTGGAAATTCTCTTGCAATGTGCAACTTCCCCTGCAAAGAGAATAGCCTAGCTGCCTTTAGTAAAGCAAGCCCTAAGTGTATGCAGAAACATTAAAGCCATCCATACACTAATAGATTTTTGTTCAAAATTATTTGTTTTTAAAACAGTTGTTCAATTTCCTAACCGTTAGAATTAGAACAAGAGGCATCAAGGGACCTGTTGAGTTTATCTGGTAAGGAGGAAAAAACTTCATAACAACATGGATTAGTAAGGGGTGGGAGGGATGGTCAAAAATTAGGTTTATCCCCTTTAAAGAGGACCTGTACATAGAAAACTATGGGGGTTGTCAATACTGAAATGACTAGTTGCCTGGTTGTCTCTGGCTTTTGAGTGACCCAGAACAAGAATACAACACAGTGATTCAGAACATCTGATCTGCATACTTCAAATCAGCATTTTCTTGGTGCACATTTTCTTACAGCAATATACTCACCTGAATAGAATTAGCTCATTCTCCCCAATGGGACCTGACTTAGAGCAACTACTCCAGCTAATACCCTGCCCATGCCACATACTGTGCATCAAGGTGAGCTGGATTATGTGTCATCTTAATGGAAGTCCAATGACGGGGTTCTCTCAGGATCCAGAAGAGGACAACTTCATCAGTGGGGGGCATGACAAGGGACCGGTGATCTTGGGAGGTATCAGTAGTTCCAACCACCCGGAACAAGGTACGGCACGGGACCTGGAGGGGGAATTTGGTTGAGTATATCTGGCTTAACAAGGTAAGGAGGAAAAACTGCATATCTACATGGATTAGGTGGGGGTGGGAGAAAGGGATGGTCAAAAATTAGATATATCCCGGAGTGGGTCTTAAAAGAGGACCTGCACTGAGATAACTATCGGGGGTTGTCATTATTGAAACGACTAGTTGTGTGGCTGTCTCTGGCTTTTGAGTGACCCAGAACAAGAATGCAACAAAGTATGTCAGTACATCGGATCTTCATACTTCAGATCAGCATTTTCAGAATGAGATCAGCAATGTCCAACTCCACATTTCCTTCAGTGCACATTTTGTTACAGGAATATACTCGCCTGAATTGATTTGCTCATCCCACTTGATGGGGCTGACTTAGAACACACTACTCCAGCTAATACTCTAGCTATGCCACCTACTGATCATCAAGGTGAGCTGGATTACTTGTCGTCCACCCATATGATCATCTTACATACGCCGCATCAGCTTGTATACATTTTGTTGTGTCTGATCTACTCTGTCAGGACAAGGCTGCTTGCTCTTGTGTTGATGGAAATGGAAGAAGAGGTTGAAGGACAGGACACAGGTAGTGGGGTGATGTCTGGACGATGGGAGGTGCACAATTTCTGTACAGTGGATCTAAAGGTGAAATCTGAACTGTTTGGTTATCGAATTCAGACAACCTACTGCTTTGTTCTACAGCTCCGCTCCATCAGGTAAAAAATCATTTATTGTAGTCTGCTTGCTTGTCTGTAGGCTCTGTGTACATTGTATGTCAAGCTGTTCTCTGATTTCATGGCTTCTGAATGACTTTATCCGACTTCAGCTGATGACAGGTGAACTCTAGAGCAAACATACTGATTCTCGTAATTCCAAAATCAATGGTTAGTTTAAAATAAAATATTTTATAATTTTAATTTCAAATGTGATATCTGATGGGGGAAGATGCTCCCTTTTCGTTAAACTTCTGTTCCTCCATTTTTAAAAGGACTCTTTTTCTGTTATCTTACAGATTCCTCTGTACGAGTTCTGTTCAAGTGCAAACGGAATGCAGCTACTGATTCTCTTCACCCTTTGTCTGCGAATGGTGCAAGGTACACATAATTCTCTGCCTTTTTTATTTTATCTATTTTTCCTGCTCTTAAAGTTATTGTAAACCCTAAGTTAAAGTGATATTAAAGTCTAATAAAAAAAAAAGGTAATTCGTACCTCCTTTGTGCAATGACATTGCACAGAAAGCATGCTGTTCTGCCCGGTGCTAAGGAGGCATCTGTGCGTGCATGCTCTCAAGCCAGGCTGTGTGCATCCATAGACATGCACAGCCCTCGTAAGCCACACCCCCACTTCCCCCTCATAACAATTTGACAGCAGCAGAAGCCTATGGCTCCCACTGTCCTAAGGCCAGGTTCACACCATGTGCGAACGCGGGTTCCTGCCTGGGTTTACAGTGCATTCCTGTACACTGGTTCACGTGTGATTCAGGGCTGAATTTTTTCCTGAATTCGCACCTGAACCGTACCCAAAGACGCACCGGACTCTTTTTCAATCCAGACTGTGGCTGCCCCTGACATGTGTGAATTGGCTACATTGAGAGCCGGTCACACGAAACCCACCTCCAATTCTCATATGTGTGAACCCAGCCTAAATGTCAGGAAGTGACAGGAGTTAAGTGTTTGGGAATGGGGGATTAGGAAAGATAATAGAAATCACATTTTCTTGATATTCCTTGAGAATAGGAATGGTACATTATGAACATATGTGATTATACATACAGCAGTACAGCTTGCATAGAACTTATGAATCTGTGTGTTACATCAAACTATATGGCATATATTTATTCAAATACAGGTACAAATACAGAATTAGTAGAAACGACAGACTATTTTGCACACTTCCTACGTGGTTTCATATGACAAAAATAGTAAAAAAAAAAAAAAAAAAAAAGCTTTAGTTTTTGATAGCATACGATTTATGCTTAGCTCTCTGGTTTTCTTTTTTTCATCCCCTGCAATACAATCTCACTGTAAAATGACAAGCATTTCACCATGTTTTTTGTTTTATTCGTTTATTTTTACAGTGAAATTATTTAATTTGTTTGTTTAATCGTTTTTAATAAAAAAAAATTTAATGTTTTTTATTTCAAGTTTTAACAATTTCCATAGTAAAATAAAAAAATACAAAATGAACAGTTTCATGGTGATATTTGCAGCATCACACCTTATAGTATATGTAAACTTTCTATAAGATGGTACTGACATTTGTCACCTGAGATACAATTTTATTCTTATTGCTACGTTAATACTTTTCATGTAGGGTCTATGCCAAGACAAAGTTAACATTTTCAGATCTCTGCAATATGACCCTCATTATTTTGTCAGAGTTTAGTTAGAGTTGAAGAGAAGAGATGGTTGAAAGTAAACAATGACAGGTTGAGAAAGAAGTAAAGGAGGAAAGAGAGATTTAGAAAGGGACCCTGCACCCCGATTCCTGTACCTTTCTACGCTGATATGGCTCTAGGGTCCCCCGTCAAGTACCGGATGCAGGGGCTCCAGATCTCTTCTGTTGTACTGTTGTACTGTTGTATTTTATCGTTTAAAATTGCAGTCATACGTTCATTAAGCATTATCCAGGAGAGTTTGTTTGAGCTGATCGAACGACACCACCGTTTTCAATTAAATTTTTTCTTGAATTAGTTTTAATTAGTTGGAATAGATTTTAATTTGTTGTATTTTTTTCATTAGGTTAGATATATATGTTTTTTTATTAATTTTGGTTTCTTTAATTAGTTTTAAATAGCATCATTTTTAATTAGTCTTCTTTATTTAGGTTGGATTTATTAGAATTTCTAATTAGGTTTCCTTACATTAGTTTTAATTAGTTGTAATAGCTTTTAATTAGTTGTAATAGTTTCAATTAATTTCTTTTTTTTTTTTAGATTGTTTTTTATTTATTTATTAATTTTTAAAATTTTATATTTTAAGCTTTTGCCAAGGACATAGATATGGTTACAGCATGCAACAGAGCAGTACATGGACGGGATGTATGCTAAAAAAAAATATTAAACATATTTCCTTATGCCACAGTAAGAATGCAATTAAAACAGTAAAAATAGTAAATTGGCCCCAGCAGCATGACACCAAATGACTACAGACAGAAATTGCATACCATTGGAATCAGTAATCTCAGTGTAGTATGTGTCATCATTCCCGTCTTTTGTTTTCATCAGAGTAATAGGATAGGAATATTCTAATGGGAGAAGGCGGAAAGTCAGTCTAGGGAGATTTGGCAAGTTTTAAAAAGGAGGAAAGGGGCAGGGATAGGGCAGGAAGGTCAGTATTAGGGGTAGGTTTAAAGGGGTGTGCTGGCGATACCACATGGTCAGGTTCTTAGAACCTAATTCTTGAAACCTATTGGCTATGGAAGAATAATTAGAGAAATATAGGATATCATCTCACTGACCAGATGAAAACAAAGTGCCAACATCTGTCTTCCATTTGAGTAAGAATAAGGTCGTAAAAGCTTTAGGTGGTCATATGAGGAGTAAAGGAGACTGACAGGGAGGACCAGACTCAGAGCACAATTACTCTAATGGTGTGAGTTGCGTCTTGTTTTAGGGTAGCGGAGAGAAAATGGAGGAGTTGCTGAAGTCACAGGCTGTCTTTTGGAAGGTATACAATTGACTTAATGTCTACTGGGGTTTTGAGCTTTACGCCATGAAGTCTAAAAAGCTGGCCATACAGTGATGGAAATGACCTTGCTGGACAGGCCAAATTTTGTTCAGTGTGTGGCCGTCCACTGTTTGTGTTTATTATTTCTACACCAGTCCAAGACTCTGGAGAGGTGGGTTGCCATATTGTATTTAAGAGTCAAGAAAAGCCATCCCCACATGTGCTTTATATAAGCTAAGCTAAGGTAAGGAGTTTGCCAGCTATTCTTGTATGGGACCATATACATTTTAAAAATTCTCAGTGAACCAATTTCAAGAAAGACTTCAGAATCAAAATCAGGAGGGTTTGCATAATATCCATTTTAAAAATTGCATTTCTCCCAAACCAGATATACAGTAGGGGAAATAAGTATTTGATCCCCTGCAGATCTTGTAAGTTTGCCCACTTGCAAAGAAATGAAGGGTCTATAATTTTTATCATAGGTGTATTTTAAATGATAGAGACAGAATATCAACCAAAAATCCAGAAAAAAACAAATGCTATAAGTTAAGTTGCAGTCCAGTGAGTGAAAAAATGATTTGATCCCCAAGTAAAACATGACTTAGTACTTGGTGGAGAAACCCTTGTTGGCAAGCACCGAGGTAAGACGTTTCTTGTAGTTGGTGACCAGGTTTGCACACATCTCAGGGATTTTGGTCCACTCTTTTTTACAGATCTTCTCTAAATCCTTAAGGTTTCTTGGCCGTCGCTTGGCAAATTTTCTATAGGATTAAGGTCTGGAGACTGGCTAGGCTACTCTGTGACCTTAATGTGCTTCTTCATTAGCCTCTCCTTTGTTGCCTTGGGGTATCTTTTGGGTCATTGTCATGCTGGAAGACCCATCCGTGACCCATCATCCGTGTTCTGGTTGAGGGAAGAAGATTCTCATCCAATATTTTAGAATACATGTCCATTGCTCCCTCATTGCAGCAAAGTCGGCCTGTACCTTTAGCAGAGAAACAAAACAGCCCCAAAACATCATGTTTCCACCATCTTCTCACACAAAATTACGTGACTCTCAAATGAAGAAACTTACTTTTATTATCCTCTCCCCTCTCCCCTTCTATGTTCTTCCTTGTTTTTCTTTCTTTGTTTTTTTGTCTTTTGCCCCATACGATATATATCTTTTTTTTCCCCACCTTTTTTGTGTGATGTGCTTTATACCCTTACAGGAGTTGAGGATGGGGATTAGTAAACCACGGACTACAATCTTGTTAGTATTATTAGGATATGATATGGCTATTCCTTTTAAGGGCCCAACAATCTGAGTAGTCAATAACATTTTTATTAGTTCATGCCACTTATGGGTAAAGGCTCTCGTGGGGTGTCTATACGTTATATGTCATATACTATGTACATCTTTATACTGTAGTATGTTTTTCTGATTGCCTGACTTTTTGTTTTCTGTTTAGGGCCTCCACCATGGCTCAGATCATTCCACTTAAAAAAATTCCCACAGGATGTTCCTCCAGAGTCATTCTCCACTACATGTCAAAATGTCCACAACATCACAAGTGCCACTTTGGGTGGAGTAAGTAGTACTGTAAGAAGGGTCCTTTTTGCATTACCTTTGTAAAATGACCATATACCCCCTGTTCTTGGTAAATCAGGCAAATGTCTTCTCGCCTATCATGACATGATTTGCCCATCAATGACCTACCAAAATCATAGGATTCCTTTAAAAAAAAAAAAAAAACAGACTTCTTAGCTTAATAACTGTGAAAGAGAAAGCGAATGGCAAACCTATGCTTAATAGTGCCACATCCAGTATTCAAGACAAAGAAGAGGGTTCCCCTAAATGGACTTTTTAGGCAACTCATAGCAACTCATAGTATCATATATAAAAATATACAAAAGTAATATAGTAACAATACATTTTATTAGTGATTAAACATGATTAAAAATTAGAAATTAAATACTGATTTATCTGAACAAATCAGCTGATATCACCATAGAGAGGGGTATATGAAGAGACCTCCTTACACCCAAAATTTGTAGTGATTTCTTTCATTACTAGGTTTCCAACCAGTACATCTTCTGGTCATAACAAGTGTTCTGAATACTTCTCACCAACTGATGGACAGCCAAATATAGCCAATCAGAACATATAGAATTTATAGTAATATTATTGTCACTAGTGGGATATAATAGATAGAAATTTCTATCATTTTCATAAAAGCTATCAAACTGGCAGGAAAGTGGAAAGAAACCACGCTATCTGCAAAAATATTAGCAGCCTGCACAACAAAATGTATGTGTTAAATGAAAAATATGAGGATAAAAAGTGCGGCGCTCCAAATGCTCAATATTTAAATAATGAACATTTACATAAAGTGATATGCAAAATATATATATATAATCCATAAATAGTTAACTTAGAAAATGTATTATGGTGCATACAATGTCAGAATGTGTGCATCATCCACACTAAAGTGTATAATGACTGAAAACAGGATTATTTAACACTGAATAAAATAAAGCTGCACAAAGTGATCATATTAGGACAGAATATTCCTATATAATAGTGATTGTGAAACAGCAACCATATAAATAGAGTCTCTGGTAAAGACAAAGAAAACCGGTCTTATATATCTATGTATAATGAAACACATAAAATTATAATATTTAAAGTGAAGTCTGTGACTTTAAACAAATACACCAAACTTGTGACATATGTATGTCTTACAAAAACATATAGGTGACTGGTGCGGCTTGTCTGTAGAGGTCCACCACCAGTAGGAAAGAGGCTTACCAGATGTTGTGGACTCAAATAGGCTTACGCCATGTGAGTCACAAACGCTTAATGGTGTTAGTAGCACCGATAGGAACTATTCCCAGCCCAAACACGCAGCAGTCGTAGATAAGATCTTTCCCTGGATATTCAGAAGAGCTCAAGGACAGGATGGTAGGCGGTGTATGGTATGGTTCACCTCAGGTAATATTACCGATAATGAAAAAAGGGGACCATATAGTGTAATACCGTCAAGCGATTTGTATTTATTAAAATGGTATAAAATTAATATTCATATGTACAAAAATGGTTAAAAGCATATAAAGGATACTGGCAGCAGTGGCATCAGCAAATTGTCTGGACGCGTTTCGCCTCCATAAGGCATCATCTGGGGGTGCTGATTCACCGGAGCCACTGCTTATTTATAGATACAGGGGTACTTACTTTGAGGTCATCCTTCCACCACAGCTCGTTCATTTCCGGAGTCACTTCCGGTTTTACTAAAGATGGCGCCGATGGCTTGTGTTCCAAGCCTCGTTTTGAATGTAAGATTAATATAGAGTGCCTAGCCCCTTTTATTTATCTGGATAGAGAGGGAATTTTAATCCATAATATGTAGCTTATGATGTTTTATTAAACATTGTAAGCATTAGCTAGCGATGCATCTGAATGTATTTGAATGGCGTCCGCGCTCGTAATAAGGCGATATGACGTGGGACTAACCAAAAATGGCGTCGGAAACGGAAGTGACGCAACTTCCGTATTTACATCCGAAGAAGCAAATGGAATGCATTGCTATCCAAGCCTCGATATGGGACCGGACATGACGCATATATGTCATCACTGAAAAAACACAGCGGATGATGGAATTAACCAAGCCTCCCTTTCAACAAAGGAAGTAAACAGATGCAGCGAGAATAGAAGTTAGAACAGGGGTGAATACATATAGAAAGCTAATATGAACGTCAATGTATGAACGTGAAAAGGATGTACATTGTTGTATTAACCCCTAATAATATATAAAATCTTGTGTTACAAAATATAAACATTGTATCACAAAATAATAAGAAATTTTAAAATTGCCATTGTAGGCACTATAATGAAATATATGAATAAAAATCGCCTTATTTAGTGTCTCATCTATGTGTCTAAATGACAAAGGTACTGTGATAGGAAAACTGACCTTCATGTAAATAGTACATAAAAAGACATAGATATAAAAACATAAAAATTAGTAAACATTGAATTAATATTGTTACATATAGATTTAATTTGCATGATGCATAGTTCATATATAGTTATAAATCATATCTACATTTTTTTATATTTTATAGATAGTTTGAGAAAATTAGGGACACAAGGATAATCGCAATGGTAGATGTAATGGATGGCTGATAAGTTTACTTATATAATCAATTGTGGTGTGACTCCACCAGGACACCTGAATTATTTTTATTTATTTTATATATACAATATTCAAGCTTTGTTAAGAAAATAATTAATATCCCATTCGACATTTAGACCCCATGTGTCCTGGTGGAGTCACACCACAATTGATTACATAAGTAAACTTCTTATCTACGACTGCTGCGTGTTTGGGCTGGGAATAGTCCCTATCGGTGCTACTAACACCATCAAGCGTTTGTGACTCACATGGCGTAAGCCTGTTTGAGTCCACAACATCTGGTAAGCCTCTTTCCTACTGGTGGTGGACCTCTACAGACAAGCCGCACCAGTCACCTATATGTTTTTGTAACACATACATATGTCACATGTTTGGTGTATTTGTTTACAGTCACAGACTTCACTTTAAATATTATAATTTTATGTGTTTCATTATACATAGATATATAAGACCGGTTTTCTTTGTCTTTACCAGAGACTCTATTTATATGGTTGCTGTTTCACAATCACTATTATATAGGAATATTCTGTCCTAATATTATCACCTTGTGCAGGTTTATTTTATTCAGTGTTAAATAATCCTGTTTTTAGTCATTATACAATTTAGTGTGGATGATGCACACATTCTGATATTGTATGCACCATAATATATTTTCTAAGTTAACTATTTATGCATTATATATATTTTGCATATCACTTTATGTAAATGTTCATTATTTAAATATCAAACTGGCAGGGCTGGTGCACAGAGACGTGGCCCCCTCCATTTGCCATTACAGCATGTGCATAGTTGGGAACTTGAGATTTCAGCCAGAGACTCCAACAAATAAAACAGATTACTTGGTTTTGGGGCCAGCTTTTCCCCCCGAGCTTACTGATTACTTTACTGGGGTTACTATTTAATTTATACAGTGGGCAGAGCATTAAACCAGTACTGGAGAGAAGGACAGACTCAGGAGGAGGCTTGGGCTGTGATTTCTTCTCCACTACTCCCTACAGCCACTGAGGAAATTTGTGGCTAGAAGGAAGTAAACTACGGTTTACTACTGAATCAGAGGTCTGGAGTGAAGGAAGTGAGGTGGTGGTGAGGGAGGGAAGGGTTTAAGGGAAGGAAGACTGTTGTCCAGTCATTGCCAATGGTATTGTCATTGTCCATACATTATGATTGCCCATTTGTTATCTGTATAATATTACAATTGCCCATTTGTTGCCCATGTATTGTAATGATTGTCCCTTTGTTGCCCATGTATTGTCAGGATTTGCCAAGTTTGTGTTTCTGTATTATCATGTTAGTGCTGAATATTTAGAGCAGTGGTTCTCCACCTCGGTCCTCCGGTACCCCCAACGGGCCATGTTTTCAGGTATTCCTTTACTTTGCACAGCTGCTTTAAATCAATATCAATGACATGCTATTGATAAAAGCTATTTTATGTTAAGGAAGTTCCCAAAACATGGCCTGTTGGGTACTCAAGGACTGAGGTTGAGAACCACTGATTTAGAGGACCATATTAATATAATTTAACCACCTGCAGACAAATCAAACCATGCCCCTTAAACCTGCAAGGTATTGGCCCTGCCCTCAATTTACTAGAGTGTATGAAAAAATTATTAGATTGACACCTCTCATGATTGCCGGAGTTATGCCTATAGTTTGCTGTGATGCTCTACACACGCTGCTTTATTCCCTTCCCTGAAATCCCAGACTCATGTATATCTTAAAGTTTCCAGGTACTGTCATGAGCTCGTAGCGTAGTTTCTTCTGAGCATTAGTAGGACAAGGTGAACAATGCAACATGAACAGAATCAGTTCCACGATGATCATAGTTTCCTGTTGCCATTTAAAGAAGTGTAGTGTTCTTGATAGAGTGAAATTCTGGGTCCACTCATATTTTTCGATATTCCCCCCCTTTTCAGACATCAGTTCCAAAAACAAAAAAAACCCTATTATGAGATCGGTTTATTGGATTTTGTTTCCAGGTACTGTCATGAGCTCGTAGCGTAGTTTCTGCTGAGCATTAGTAGGACAAGGTGAACAATGCAACATGAACAGAATCAGTTCCACGATGATCATAGTTTCCTGTTGCCATTTAAAGAAGTGTAGTGTTCTTGATAGAGTGAAATTCTGGGTCCACTCATATTTTTCGATATTCCCTCCTTTTCAGACACTAAAAATATCTCAGGACCTAAGCTCTGTGCCTAAAAACAAAAAAAACCCTATTATGAGATCGGTTTATTGGATTTTGTAGTGTAGATAATGGAAGGTGATGGGTTAGAAGAGACCCTGGTACAATTGCTCTGCTTTCCCTAATGGCAGTCCTGTCACTGGGTGTGTTCATTCTCGGCAACGTGAAATTCATGTAAAAATTATGAATGAGACTGAACTATAAAATTATGATGCCTACAAGAGACAAAATTGTTGCCCTCCATTACAGCATTTCTAATAATATGCTTTTCCACCCTTCCTAGTCACCATGTATGTCCATGGAGGTATCAGGACGTAGCCTTGTGGACTCTGCAGTTTTGCAGTTGCTAGTTCGTGGCCCTGACAAGCAGTGTGAACACGGAGGCATATGCAGCATGAAAGTTGGAAGCCAAGTTCAGGCTGAGGTCAGGTGACCTGTATGACCTTTTTTTTTTTCTTTCCTATTAGCTTAATTACTAAATTGTTTTCCTAAACAGAAAGCAATAAATAAATTAACAAACCTTATTTTAAGTCAGTTCACTATCTTGACCTAGGTCTTTTTGGTTATTTCAACAATTTATTCTAGGTGTCTCTATCTGCTACTCCGCTGTCGCTTGGACTCTCTTTGACTCTGTGTTCTCTCTCCGCTTCCTCCAATCCATTCAACCAATCCCATATCCCGCTTCTAGTGAATGACTGCCCATACTCAGATGGTGTGACATTCACACTGGTCACACCCAAGTCTTGCATCAAGACCCCACCCAGAAAGAGCTTCAGTTTCCAGCTTGACCATTTCTACAACAGCTCCATTCAATTTCTGCACTGTAGAGTAGAGCTGTGTCTGCAGGGAACTCAGTGCGACACTAGCACTGGTGTCACCAAACTACCACAGGTATAGTGCCTTGTATGTGTGCGTTTGCAGCATTCACCTATTGGCCATGCAAGAGTGTACTAGGCCAATTACTGTGGCCCTTTTTAATTTTGTCTCAAAATAATTGCTATGAGAACTCCAGTAATATCCAAATGCTTGGTCACATAAAGTGTATTTGTGTAAAAAGACCTGTGCTGAAAAAAATATGCTGACCACCCCTGCCTGACTCTCATGCTATTCCAATTGCCTAAATACTTCAGGTCTCTGATCTGGAGCAAGTACACAAACATAGTTTTCTGGCTTAATTGAATTCATGCTTTTCCTTTGTCAGTGCCTCAGAAAGTGTTGAAATCAAAGACAGCAAATCTGAAAAAAGGGACACACTAGTAGCATAGTGGCTGGTGGGTGGAATTAGAGTAGGGTGAAGGTTTTTTTTTTTTTAAACAATATATATGACACAATGTGCAGCGTTAATAAAATAAACAAATACTAAATACAAATGCATTAAAAAAAATGTATAGCAACAATATATATATTGTGACTTCCTATATATAAAATAATGAAATATAAAGTGCTCGTGCTCCGTGAGTCACACACAGTCCTTACTGGAGTGTAGCGGCCATAACCCCAAGGGGTGGCCCTGATCTTCTGGGCTTACCAATCACCCCCTCGCGGCTTGTCGGTTGTTGTCCAGGGGTTCCTAGGGTTAGTACCCAGCGACTTCAGATGCTGACACATAAAAGTCCCTTTCAAGGTTTTTATTTTGCAGAGGATAACATCCAACAATAACACAGTCTCTGATGGGAATAGAGGGCAGGGGTGATAAAACTCAGGCACTTCGAACCGCTGACATCCACTGAATGTCTCTAATTAACCCAGAGAGTAGCCACTCGCAGCTGGGTGCATCACTGCCGGATAAACCTCTAGCCAGAGATCCAGCAGCCAACACACGATCCGGAAACCTTGCAAATTCTCTGCCACAGACTAAATTGTAACTGAAGATAAGTAGGAACCTTTCTCACAGTACCTGGATCTCTCAGCGTTCTTGGCAATACTGTGTGAAGTGTGGATTCTTTAGTGTCCATACAACTCAGCTCCCAGGCTCTTACTGAGATGCCAGCTTGTTGGCCCTCCTCCGAAGAGTCCTCCCCTGGTCACTTGTATGAGTTGCCGTGTCCCTCCAATACCGAGAGCACATCAGGACAACTTTGAATCCTCCTTCAGTTACTGGGCCTCGAACTAGCCAGTTCCAAGACTCGGGAACAGACGGATCCCCACCCCAGACCATGAGGGCCTCTGGGGCTGGTCGGATTGACCGTGCTTGCGGGACGGCAGACACTCCTGGGCCCGGGACCCCTCGCGGGGCTGCCCCGGACCGGAATCAGGAATCAAAGCAGCAGCCGAACCCCGAACACGTGACTTCAGCACCTAAAATACCCCTTCCCAGACTACGCAGTGGGGCCAGACGCCCCCCTGATTGGCTCTGGAAAAGATTGGTACCTAACACTTCCAACCAGGCCTGGTTCTCGGCCTGTCATGGGTGCCTCACTGCACCTATGACCAGGCGGAACCTTAGTACAGCCCAGCCAAACTGATGTCAAAGTAAATCCTGTACAATTAACCCTCAGAACTCCATTACAGTTCTGAGAAAAACTAAATTTGCACTGATAGCACACACTTAGTAAAAATTATTCAGCATAAGTCCAAATAACATTTGATATGTTATAATAGTGTCTTCATGCGGTGTGCACACGACCCCCACCAGGTGTACCCCCACCAGGTGTACCCCCATCAGGTGTACCCTCACCTTAAGGGCTTAAATAATAAGCCTGTGTTTTGATAACAATAGCCTGCAGCGATCCTCCTTTGTTTCCTTTATCCTATACAGATTTATGGAGTATTGGTATGGACCTCAAGGCACCTGCTCCTCCCGGTGATAGCTCAGCTCAAGAGCCACTATTTTCTCCTGGTGTGTTTGGGGACTTTCCTCATATATATTATATGGCTCCTCCATAGCAAGCCTCTTGCTATAGGGGCACTCGAGCAGGCTCGCTCGTGATTATTTGCAAACAAACCGTCTGGGGATTCCATTCATCTATACCAGACCCCTATCCTAAATGAGGGTCTGGAATGGATATAATGGGGGGACCTCACATAAATAAAATATGTGGGGTTCACCTAAAAATATATACCAGACCCTTATTGTAGATCAATGGTTCTCTTAACTCCAGTCCTCAGCACCCACCAACAGGCCAGATTTGAAGTATTACCTTGGGGAGATACAGACTAGAATACTGCAATCACTGAGCAGAAAATTATATCACCTGTGATACATTTCAGTTATCTTGCAAACCTGGCCTGTTAGGCTCTTTTCACACGGGACGGATCCGTAATTATCCGCCCCGTGAATATACGCTTGCTCAGCGGGGATCGTTCCGAAATCCCTGCTGAGCCAGCGGATATTTACGGGGCGTCCCTGTGCAGGGACCGCTCTGTCAGATCTCCGTTCTCCTTTATGGGGGATTGTATGAACATGGACCGTCTGTCCGTGTTCATCCGATCCGCTCTGCAGACAGATAGAAAAATAGGGTTTTCCTCCGTCTGTAGAATCGGACCATAGCGGAGACGGACGATATCGGGTGTCAGCGGATGAGCATCCCGTAGGGATGCATGTATGTCCGTATTTCATCCAAAAACGGATGGATGAAATACGGACATACGGTCCGCATGTGTGAAAGGGGCCTTAGTGGGTCCTGAGGACAGGAGTTGAGAACCACTGTTCTAGGTGAAGGTCTGTTATGGATGTCAAGGGGAACCCCATAAAAAAAAAAATTGTGTGGGGTCTCTTCCAAATTCCATACCAGGCCCTTATTCGAGCATGCAACCTGGCAGGCCAGAAAAAGGGGGGGGGGGGGGGGACAACAAGCATATACAGTATTATTATTGTATCATATCTTACCTCCACCCCCAAAGCAGTAATTAAAAGGGACTTTTTGCCATAGCAAGGATAGCATACCAAGTGAAAAAAATGCAAAGACATTTTTATTGTTACAAAGATTAAAAATGCATGGTTAAAATTTGTTAAAAAAAACATATATCATATTCCATATAAGTTTGACCATAGTAAAGACCCATTTTAAGAAACATTGGTATGCTATTCTTGCTATGGCAGGAGGTGGCGGTAAGATCCACTATATTACCAAAAGAATTGGGACGCCTGCCTTTACACGCACATGAACTTTAATGATATCCCAGTCTTAGTATGTAGGATTAAAGGATAAAGCTATAACAGCTTTATCTCTTCTGGGAAGGCTGTCCACAAGGAGTGTGTCTATGGGAATGTTTCACCAGTCTTCCAGAAGCGCATTTGTGAGGTCAGGCACTGATGTAGTTAAGAAGGCCTGGCTTGCAGTCTCCACTCTAAATCATCCCAAAGGTGTTTTATGGGGTTGAGGTCAGGACTCTGTGCAGGTCAGTCCTGTTCCTCCACCCCAAACTTGCTCATCCATGTCTTTATGGACCTTGTTTGTGCACTGTTGGAACAGGAAGGGGCCATCCCCAAACTGTTCCCACAAAGTTGGGAGCATGAAATTGTCCAAAATGTCTTGATATGCTAACACCTTCACTGGAACTAAGGGGCCAAGCCCAACCCCTGAAAAACAACCCCACACCATAATCCCCCCTCCACCAAATGATTTGGACCAGTGCACAAAGCAAAGACCATAAAGACATGGATGAGCGAGTTTGGAGTGGAGGAACTTGACTGGCCTGTAAAGAGTCCTGACCTCAACCCGAAAGAACACCTTTGGGATGAATTAGAGCGGCGACCACAACCCAGGCCTTCTCATTCGCATCAGTGCCTGACCTCTCAAATGCACTTCTAGAAGAATGGTCAAACATTCCCTTAGACACACTCCTAAACCTTGTGGACATCCTTCCCACAAGAGTTGAAGCTGTTATAGCTGCAAAGGGTGGGCCAACTCAAAATAAACCCTATGGACTAATGCGGCGTACACACGGTCGGAATTTCCGATGGAAACAATCCGATGGGAGCTTGTCATCGGATTTTCCGACCGTGTGTATGCCCATCGGTCTTTTTCTGTCGGAATTTCCGACTGACTTTGAATTGAGAACCTGTTCTCAATTTTTCAGACGGAAAACCTTTCTATCGGATTTTCCGATCGTGTGTATGCAATTCTGACACGCAAAATTCCGACGCATGCTCGGAAACAATTAGACGCATGCTCGGAAGCATTAAACTTCCCTTTTATAGTGGTGTCGAACGTGTTTTTTGCCGCTGTGTTACAGACCGTCGGAATTTGGTGTGACCGTGTGTAGGCAAGACAGTTTGAGCGAAATTCCGTCGGAATTCCGACGGGAAAACCATCAGAGCTTTTTCCGACGAGAATTCCGACCGTGTGTACGCGGCATTAGACTGGGATGCCATTAAAGTTAATGTGCGTGTAAAGGCAGGTATCCCAATACTTTTGGTAATACAGCGTATGATCCTTCGCGATAGTGCCATAACAGGAATATAAAAATCTTGATGACTATACCCTTTTTTTTATTATCTAGCATTATTAATGTGTTATAAATATAATATGACTGCTAGATGTTGGAGCTGAGAAATTTTATCTCATGTATAAGTAACGCGACAAATGTATTTATTTTCTTTAACCACCCTTTGTTCAGTGTCGTATTCCTGGTGTGCCCTGCACCCCCTTCACTGCTTCGCCTTCCTTCTCGAAGCCAGTGTTCCATCGAACTGTGACCCAGCCGTTGCTGGTTACCATCTCCGCTCCTTACCGCAATCCTCTCCAGTCCCTACCTGGTGAGCAAACCATAATAATTAATATGGCTCCCCCATAATAAAACCATTGTGAAAAGACTTTTTGTGCTTCTTTTTAGGTTACAAGAGATCTGCACTTTCTACAGGCAGAGGTGAGACACATGACAGTACGGGTTATGTTCAAACAGCTACCATCTTCTCCCTTTCATGTTTCTGTGAGGTGGCCATAAACAGATACAATAGAAATGTGCTTGCTGTACTTCTCCCTGGAGATGTCATCTGGTGGGCTCAAAGGGGACAAAAGCATAAATACTCAACAGAATTAATTTAACATGACTTATTAGAAAAAATTGGAGATAAAAAAAACATGGATAAACCAAAAAAAAAAAAAAAAGAAGTAAAATAAATACAAATTAGGTAAACCCCTGCTTGCAGACATCAGTGTTCTTTTTCTTTGACCAAATACGCATGGGGGTCTACAACCATTACTGGGTTAGAAAAAATACAAAAATTACTTCCAAAGCTATGGATAGACTGTTTGCCTGTACATATCCTCTTTTAATGAAATGTAGGCAATAAAAAAAAAGAAATAGAAGCAGTACACAATTGAAGTAGAAACATAACATCAATACACAGTGTACAGATATTACTATCTAAATGTAGGGCATGAAAGGCAATGGCCTTATAGTATAACATAAATAAAGCTAAACTTACGGCCTGTACCTATCCTAAAGCCGGCCAAAGAGGGTTTCGAATCTCGGCCGGTTCCTGCTGAACCATTTATGGACAGGCTAAATGAATTGACTGAGCAACTTGGGTACAACCAGCCTGTTGGATTTTACATGCGATTAATGATAGCGGCTGTGTTCTTCCGCTCTCCCTCCCGTGGAACCATTATATTCTCCCGACAGGGGGGGGGGGGGGTCAGGATAGAAAATCCCTCCATATATGGTCTTATTCACATGGGCCTCAGCCTGTATAAAAGCTGTGTGTACAGCATGCTTCTGCAAGGCATTTGTACAGCTTTTGGCAAGCTTTGTTTATCTTTGTTGAAGACTTTAGAAGCAACTTTAGTTCCAGTTTGAGGATGTTAAACACAAACCTTGCACATGGGTTCCTGAGCCCATAAGTGTAAATCTCAATAGATTTAACTTCTATTCCTGTTCTGGTGACTACTCAAAATTTGGGATTTTCTTCCACTCTTGGGGCTAATGGCCACCAGTACAAACAGAGAGGTTTATTCTCCACAACGAGGGCACCGACAGCAATAAAAACCTGATAGGGGTTCTGAAAAAGATGTTTGGATCTGACTGAAAGCTTTGTAAATGCTTGCTGTACACACCACTCTCTAGATTAGCATTTACAATTTTGAGGCCAAAGTAGACAGTCTACTTCGCTCTGTCCTCCATCTAGTTTCCTTTCTTCCAAAGCCCAAATGAACACATTCTTTGTGATACTGTAATGTAGTCATGCTGTATTTTTAACAAAGTGCTGTAGCAAGGGTTACATTGCCCTGTGCTGGCAGTATATAGGAGATTCAGACACCAGCTCTCTCACGTAAAGCAGTGGTCTGACTCTCCAGTGCTCCCACATTTCCCCTCTGAAAACTGCGCCGATCAAAAAGGGCTGCTCAGGGAGGGGGGAGTACTATTGAATGGGGAGTACATACTATCTCATTATGACTTACTTACCTGGCTTTGAAGCCCCCGCAGCGGTCCTCGTTCACTGCTCAACATGGCTCCCGGCTCCCGGGGGTTACTTCCAGGTATTGCGGCTCCAGCGCTGTGATTGGCCAGAGCCGCAATGACGTCACGTCATCCCAAATGCGCAGGAGCCGCCTGTAACAGCACAGTCTAACTGAAACAACGGCATGTACGTGCCATTGCTTCAGTTTGCTTAAGTGCGCATGTGCCGATGATGGTTTAGGAGATATCCTGTGTAGCTACAGGTAAGCCTAATTATAGGCTTGCCTGTAGTAAAAAGTGGTTGTAAAGGGTTTACAATCATTTTAACAAAGACATGATGAGCCATAAGTATAAGGACACTCTGCTGTTTTGTGTGCCTTTACAGAATACTCAGTGCAGGAAGTCGGAGTTGTTGCAGTGATTGGAGTTACTCTCTGTTCCTTCTTTCTTGGGATGATACTGACAATTGGACTTTGGTGTATTCACAAAAAGACTGGTGAGTCATAATGGTCCTCATGCATCATCATGTATGTATATGTATGTATGTACTTTTTTTTGCAGTTTTGGATTGAGTAGAGAAGGGTCAAAACCAATCAGGGTATTTATTTTTTTGCATTCTCTGTACCTGTATTCTCTGTATGCTTAGGAGATGTATGTTAGCTTGGGGGGCTGCAAACTCTGCAGGGCTCCAACAAACACTCGCTGCTATTCCAACCCTTCACATATTTCCACATAAACTTCCCTCTTGGCATTAAACTTTGCCAGGTATTGTGCTCAGCTTACCACCCCAAACTGATGTTCCTCCCTCAGCTCACCTCTCTCCCTGCATGTCCTGTGAGCAGAATAGCTGTGCTCCTCCTCTGGGTTCTCTCATCATATGGCACTGAAGATAGAGGAGGGGGGGGGGGGATTCAGCGGGACACACAGAGCAAGTATGCAGGAGACTGGGGGGGGGGGGGGGATGAGGAGACAGAAAATCAGGAGGGGCCGTGGGGAGGGGCGCATCACGAGAGGTCTGACTAAATACAATCTCTTAGCAGAAGGGACCTGATCTACCCGTCAGATAGCTGTGATTGACAGGTAGATCGAAGAGGAAGCTATCATGGGGCCCCCTACTGGCAATGCCTGAATGGTCAGGTGTTCACTTACTATTGTGAGCTGTGTCGGCAGCTGCTGGTGTAGCACCTGCCACACAGCTTGCATACTTCAAAGTCTTGCAGGACAGGACTGCTAATGGGAACTGAGTTCCTGTTGTGGAAAAAGTACAGGAACTCCGTTCCCATGCGTTCCCGCAGGACTTGAGCCCTGCCCCTTAGACAGCATTAGAAATTTACTTTAGGATGGCTATGATATGTCCTTGGGGTAGTCTAAGAAGAACTGTCTGTAGCATACTGTTTCTACAGCAAAATAAAGCATTACTACAGACAGCACACATATAATTTTGTTTTATACACAAAGGACAAAATTCTAATGATAACTTTCTTGTTAGTTGAGGTGTCTCCTGTATGCCATGTGTCCCACATGCTCTGTTTATATGACAATGACATTTTTTTCCTACAGTTCCCACCTATCAAGGGACGCAGAGCTCCTGAGGACTTCAAGATTTCTGACATACAAATCCAAGAGGAAACAATGTAACCGACTGGGTCCATAATATTGTTCATTAGATGATAGTCACAAATAAAATCTGTATTCCGTTTTTTTGATTTGTTGTGAATTATATACCTGAGTTAAAGGAAAGCCATGAATGGCACCACAACACCCTGCAGTAGGGCAATTATGCTGATGTTCGTTGCAGTAACACATAGGTGTGAATGTAAAACAAATTTATGAACCTCTAATGCTATTCAGCAAACACTGCAACTGTGATAAATTCAGAATGCCCACTGATTTACCTTAAAGTGGATGTAAACCTGATTCTTGAAATTTGACCTATGCACATATATCTGTAGTGTTTTCTTATCTTTTTCCAAAGTTCTAAATCCTGTGTCTTTCTGCTGCTTTGTTCCACTGTTATTAGCATGATAACTTCTGACAAGTTCTCAGACACTGGAAATAAAAGCAGCTGAAAATTTGTGTCGGGGAGGTTGCTATAAATAGATTAGCAGAGAGCTTGTCACGTCAAAGCACAGCTCTGCATGTTTCTGTCTTCCTCTGCCTATGTGAAGGAGGGGTATGTGCGCCTTTCCTCCAATCACCTGTCACACAGTGTATGCCAAGAATCCACTCCCCCTGCTGAAAGAGGAAGTAAAAATTCAAACACGATATTCACTTTCTAAAGAACATATAAAAGCTGGAGACAGCATATATACGTGTAAAACTTATGTAGGGAGATTTGTTTTATCCCTGTCTATCATCTGAGGCTGTTCACTTCTCTGGGTATAGGAGAGGGTTTACATCCACTTTAATCTACTTCGGCCAGATTCCAGACAGAGCCCCACTTGCTGAAGATGTGCTTGCTTTGTAATGTGTAGGCTATATAATATTTTTCCTCTCCATTTGCTGTATCTCCAAATTCGAACTTCCAAGGCAGATCTAACTTTGGTAGTGAGGAACATGCTTATATTTTTATGCATCAGGCTTTCAGAAATTGAACAGCAGGAAGCCTGCAGTGGGCCGTGTTTGGTAACAACTCTTCTGTATTACAAGGGGTTCTCAGGTGACCAAGGGAAAGGGATGGGCTGGCGCACCACAGTTTGGCTTGGATGAAACATTGAAAAAAAAACACAAATTCTGTGTAGAAATTGGATTTTGTTAGGTGTCATTAAATTGTTGCCCAAATCCACAGCTGTCTGAGCAATCTCCAATAAAGTTTCTTGTGGATACCATAGGTGTGCGACCCTCCTTCTCAAACTGCATAGAATTGTATTGTTCTCATAATAATTGTAAGCAGATGTCCAGGGCACCCCCTTACCTCAAATGTCAAGAGCACCCCCACCATCAGAAGTCAAGAGTCCTCCACCCTCCTTTATATCACAGTGCACCCCACCTTGTGCTGCTTCCGGGAAGAAGCTGGAAAGCAGAACGTGCAGGGTCTTGAGGACTGGAGTCAGCTGCTGGAGTCTTCTGAATGTGGAGACCAGGGGAGGTGGAGACGAGGGGGGTGCTGTGGCTGCAGAGTGGTGCAGGAACTGTCCCCCTCTGTGCTGCTGAGACAAGGTGGGGCGGAGACTAGGGGGGTGCCACAGCTGCAGGAGAGGTGAGAGGGCCACATGAAATGGCCTGGCATGCCAGATTTAGCCCGTGGGCCATATGTTGACACATGTGAATGGTTTAAAGTTATCTGTATGAGTACAGTGGATATAAAAAGTCTACACACCCCTGTTAAAATGTCAGGTTTCTGTGATTTAAAAAAATAAATAAAAATGAGGCAAAGATAAATAATTTCAGAACTTTCCCCACCTTTAATGTGACCTATAAACTGCACAACTCACTTGAATAACAAACTGAAATCTTTTTCAAAAAAATGTGGTTGTATAATGTGGGCTCTTATAACTGGGGATAGCTGTGTTCATAATTAAGCAATCACATTCAAATTCATGTTAAATAGGAGTCAGTAGGTTGCGCTGTGGTCCTCGGACGCTGTTGGGGGGGTGCGGGTTAGGTCCCTGGAGAAAAAAATAGCACTCTATGCTCATGATATTATCCTTTTCCTCCGGGATCCGGGGCCCTCCCTCCGGGCAGCGTTAGAGCTTCTCTCACGCTTCGCTGACATGTCGGGACTGAAAGTCAACTGGGACAAGTCCCAGATAATGCCAGTGGACCCGGGTGCTAAGCAGTTGGCGGATCCATCACTTCCACTGCAATGGACGGAGAGTATAAAATATCTTGGCATTATTATTTCCCCCAGAGTACAGGACTTTTGTAGACTTAACCTTCTTCCTATCCTACAAATTACTCAAAATAGGCTGAAAGTGTGGGCTAACCTCCCCCTCACACTGATTGGATGGATCAATTGAATTAAAATGAAATTACTTCCCCCTCTCCTATACGTGGTGCGCCATTCTCCAATGTGGATACCCAAAGTACTTTTTAAGTGACTAAATACTCACATATCCAGTTTTCTGTGAGGCTCCGCCCCTCCCCATTTCCGATTGTCTATACTCCAAAGACCTTGGACACAGGGGGGCCTAGCCTGTCCTGATTTTTTTCCTTTATTTTATTGCGGCGATGCTTACCCATGCCCACAACTGGCTTACATCAGATGCCATTAATGCAGCAGTTGCCTTGGAGGCTGCAGTTGTGGGGTCATTTGAAGCACTGCGGAATGTTTTATTTTGAGGAACTAGGGCTCCACATCCTCTCACTACCTCAATGAAAACGGTGCTGAGAGCATGGTCCGGGGCAGCCGGCCCCCGGGTGGCCGATCCTCAGGTGCGCTCCCCAAATACTCCACTATGGATTAATCCTTCTCTACCTGAATTCTATTCTATTCCATCCCGGTCATATGGGCGTCACGGGATATTCAATATCTACATCATATCATATGGGCATCACGGGATATTCAATATCTACATCATATCTGTGAGAATGGTGCATTACTGACATTTGACCAACTCAAATCTAGATTTGACTTACCCAATGTGTACTTCTTCCGGTTCCTGCAGCTCCACCATGCTTATAGGGCACAGTTCGGGAGCTCTCCCCTAACCCTTTATCAGTCAAACACAGAATCACTCCTACGTCAAGAAACACTGACTAAACCATTATCCACAATCTACAAGGCCCTGCAGTCTACTGTTCATCATGGTTTGGAGAGACTTCGTGACTTCTGGGTGTCGGAGCAGCCGGAGCTGGATGGGGAGGACTGGGAGGATATCTGGGACTCCCCCTTTAGACACTTGGTCTCCTCTAGAGATTGGTTGATCCAGTTTAACATATTACACAAGTTTTATTATACGCCATACAGGCTTCATAAAATATACCCAGACTGCACGTTGCAGTGTTGGCGCTGTCAAGCTGACTCTGCGGGGGTTCATACACATGATCTGGTCGTGCCCCGAAGTGCAGCATTGCTGGTCATTAATTACAACCTTCATCACTAAACTGACCACAATTCCTATACCCCAAAACATAGAGATTTGCCTGCTTGACTTGGTGGATGCTCTTGCCCCTTCGAGGGCAGTCCGTACATTACTGGGATTGCTTCTCTTCTATGCCAGGAAACTCATTGTACTCAAGTGGAGAGCTCCCACATCTGCCCTTACCCTGAATGCATGGAAATCATTAGTTAACCTTGCAATACCCTTATATAAGGAAACATACTCCAGCAGAGGATGTCCCCTAAAGTTTCAAAAAGATGGGGAACATATGGCTAGAGTCTGAAACGACAACTGTAGAACAAGAAGACCCTGTAGGACTACCGGTCTGATCTGATTTGCATATGAGAGGATGGTTCCTCTGACTGTCCCCCCCAGGGGTGCATTCCGACTAACCACGTACCTATAGCCACGCACTTAGACTTTTTTTTTTTTTTTTCTTGGAGGATGCCTGTCGTATATATCACAAATTTATGTAAATTGCTGCGCATTACACTTATCCTGTTAATTTTAGCAGCAAGCTACGGGATTTTGTTGTCTGTTCACAAGGTTAGGCTATTAGTTTAGGTATGATATGCCTTGCCTAATGTTTTATATACCTCGAGCCGGGGTATGCCCAGAGGCTCCGTTATGTAACTTTTCTTTTTCTGAAATAAATAAAAATATTTATTTATATGATAATATATATATAAAATATATATATATATATATATATATATATATATATATATATATATATATATATATATATATATATATATATATATATATATATAGGAGTCAGTACACACCTGCCATAATTTAAAGGGCCCCTGATTAACCCCAAATAAAGTTCAGCTGCTCTAGTAGGTCTTTCTTGACATTTTCTTAGTCGCATCCTACAGCAAAAGCCATGGTGCACATAGAGCTTTCAAAAGCATCAGAAGGATCTCCTTGTTTAAAAGTATCAATCAGGAGAAGGGTACAAAAGAATTTTCAAGGTATTAGCTATACCATGGAACACAGTGAAGACAGTCATTATCAAGTGGAGAAAATATGGCACAATAGTGACATTACCAAGAACTGATGGGAAGAAAACTGGTCAGGGAAGCTACCAAGAGGCCTACAGCAACATGAAAGGAGCTGCAGGAATATATGGCAAATACTGGCTGTGTGGTACAGGGGACAACAATCTCTCGTATTCTTCATATGTCTGGGCTATGGGGTAGAGTAGCAAGACTTTTCTTAAGCCCCATACACACGGTAGGATTTTCCGATGGATTCTGTCCTATCGGACAATGTTGTCGGAAAATCAGACCGTGTGTAGGCACCATCGGACAGTTTCCATCAGATTGTCTGACGGACAAAGTCCTATCTCCTGCTGGATAGATTTTTTGACAACAAAGTCCGATCACACCAAATCCGATCGTGTGTAGCGAATTCCGACCGGACAAAGTGCTACGCATGCTCAGATCACATTACAAGACCAAAGCTATTGGCTACTAGCCTCTACGTAGTCCCGTCGTAGGCAACAAACGTCACCACGTTCAGAATGATCGGATTTTCCGACAACTTTGTCCGACCGTGTGTATGCAAAACCAACATCAGACAAAGTATGACGGACATGGTCTGACGGACCTGGTCCTCGGATAATCCACGCGTGTGTATGGGGCTTTACAAAGAAAAACATCCAAGCCCAACTAAATTTTGCAAAAACACGTCTCCCAAAAGCATGTGGGAAAATGTGTTATGGTCTGATGAAACCAAGGTTGAACTTTTTGCCCACGATTCCAAAAGATATGTTTGACACAAAAACAACACTGCGCATCACCAAAATAACACCATACCCACTGTGAAGCATGGTGGGGGCAGCATCATGCTTTGGGGCTGTTTTTCTTCATCTGGAACAGGGGCCTTTGTCAAGGTAGAGGGCATTATGAACAGTTCCAAATAAGTCAACGTTTGCACAAAACCTTCAGGCTTCTGCTAGAAAGCTGAACATGAAGAGGAACTTCATCTTTCAGCATGGCAACGACCCAAAGCATACATTCAAATCAACAAAGGAATGGCTTCAATGGAAGATTAAAGTTTTGGAATGGCCCAACCAGAGCCCAGACCTGAATCTGATTGAAAATCTGTGGGGTGATCTGAAGAAGGCTGTGCACAGGAGATGTCCTCACAATCTGACAGATTTGGAGTGTTTTTGCAAAGAAGAGTGGGTAAATATTGCCAAGCCAAGAGGTCACCTAATAGGTCAGGTCAGGCTAATAGACTCATACCCAAAAAGACTGAGTGCTACAATAAAATCAAAAGGTGCTTCAACAAAGTATTAGTTTAAGGGTGTGCACACTTATGCAAACATATTATTATTTTATTTTTAATTTTTACTTCCCTCCACCTAAAAGATTTCAGTTTGTTGTTCAACTGAGTTGTACAGTGTGACAGACCCCCATACTCAAGAAGAGTACACATCTCAAACAATCTAGTAAAAAGTATACAACAGTATATGAGACCAAGCTCATACAATATTCCAGCAGTTGGAAAGGTGGAATACATTTATCTTCATATATTTCTTGGGGGATATTGTTCAGAAATATTGCTGTCCTAGGTGAAAGAGCCCCTTCATTCTTTCAAACACAAACCACACATATAGAACCCTGGATAACCGGGGTAAAACTAAAATCCGAGTCTGGTGTGGTTGACGGCGAGTCTGGTTAGTGCAGACCCAACTGGGGTTCTCGGTCACCCTGTGCCCCTAATAGACACAGGGTTACTTACACATAGGAGGACCTGGAGGAGCTGGACAAGGAGCTTCCAGAGCTCTCTTAGGTAAGCTGGGTTCCACAAGCCCCCCCCCCGCCCAAAGTGACTCCCGTCACATACAGTTTATAGGTCACATTAAAAGGTGAAAAAAGTTCTGAAATAATTTATCTTTGCCTCATTTTTTTACATCACAGAAACCTGACAAACAGGGGTGTGTAGACTTTTTATAGCCACTGTATATGCATTATATGCTTTGCCATCAATGTTACAGATAGAGGGAGGTTGTAATATTTTAATATGTCATATATTTAAAAGGTCTAATAAAATTGAGATTATAGAAATATTTACATGTGGTAATTTAATGATACCTAAAATATAACCTCCCCTATCATTGTAAGCAAACCAGGAGTGGTGAAACACATCAATGAAGGTAGGTCCCTAGTTGGAGGCATTGCTGTATTCAGTCATTTTGTTGATAACTAATAAATACAGCACTAAGAATGTGGCTGATACATTTGTGGTTTCATTGCATTTGAAGAGATGTGGAGTTTGGATTTTGTTATTCTGAATTATTATCACATGGAAACAAAAAGTTTACAATCTCGGATGGAAGATTGTTCTGTATGCATTGGAAGGCATCATCTTTAAATTGTGGAGAATACATTTAGTGCACAGCACTGCTTCCAGTCCCCCCTTGTGATGTCCCAGGGCAGCCAACGGGCTGCTTAGATTTCAGCTGTGGGAAATCGAAGGAAAGCCGATTGGTTGCTGGGGGTTATTACACACTATGGCTATCAAATAAAAGCAGCAGAGCACCTTACTGTATAAAATAAAGTTCACAAGAAGGCTTGGCTGCCTATTGACAGCAAAAAATACATTGAAAAGCTACTTCAATAATGTCCATCTTTGAAAGCCTTGGAGATTAGGAGACCACCCACTCTGTCCAAATTGTCCTACTTGCTTTTAATTTATATTATGGAATACTTTTGCAACAGTCTATTTTTGATTTGTAAGTATACTGTCTAGTTACCCCGATATGAATTCTGTATTCCCATCTGCATTCCTATGTTCTAATACTCTGTTGTCTGTATTTTTCAAATAGAACTATATTTTGTGCTTCACCTCTATCCCTGAAGAAGGAGACTCTCAGCGCTCCAAAACGCATAGGGTGATGGGTGTCCAATTCTAGCCAATTGCACTTTATACTATTGATTATTACGTTTTGTATATTACTTTTGCATGATATGATTTTATGTCTATTTAATCCATAAATAAATTGTCTATATCTATTTGGTTGTTGTACGTGCCTCAAAAGTCCACCACCAGGGGGTTCCCTTCTTGTGAACTTTATTATCGGATGTGGCACAACACAATAGAATGATCTGCCGGTCTATACAATCTCACTACTGTATAAAATAAAAAAACTTTTGGAGTAATAAGATCATCATTATTAATTCACAAGGCCACAGCTTTATTGTTTCTTGTAGGTCATCTTGTTACCCTCAGATCCTGATCTGATAAATGTATGCATTGACGGTTCTGCCCCATACAAACTGACACAAAGTTTATTAAGAAGAGTGAATGATTTTATTGGGTAAAGTGAGAGAGTGTGGCACTGGAGCCACTACAATATCCCCAGAGAGGGGCATGATACAATTCCTCCAGTCACATGTGAAGTGCAGAGGGAGCGCAGTATGGCACCATTATAACACAACAGGTAGAAACACAATATTTGTACAATGTTCATTAGCTTCAAGGACACCTTGGAGAAGATCATTTATCATACAAATAGGAAAAGTGCAAAGTATTTATAAAAAAAAAAAAAAAAAAGACGAAAAGCTCAGCCTGGTGGCTGCAAAGCCTCCATTAACTGCCAGCTAGTTCTGCCTGCAAAGCCTCACTCCCCTCTCATAACCCTGCTGGTGGCTGCAGAGCATCACACTAGAGCCACTACCCTTTATATGACTGTATGTATCATTCCAGTGCAACAACCCTTAGGACTCATTCATGTGTGCGGCTATACAGTTGCCCCTCTGTAAAGCAATTTGTGGTGGATCACTATTCTGAAGGTGTTAGACAGGCAGTAGGGAGGAAATAGGTCTTCTTTTCACATCCTGCTTCAACCCTCAAAATACCAAATCATTGCATTCATTACAAGCAATTGTGGTGCAGCCCCATTCAGGAAGTACCACCTGCTGAAAGCAACATGTTGTTTAATTTTTGCTGTGGCCGTGGCATGTGTACAGCCCTGAGTGGCTGGATGCTCTAGTTTATGTAGGCAGACAGGGGTGGTAAAAACACAACTCAGCCGCCTGTTTTTACTGCCGCCGCCCCCCCCCGTTCCCACTCATGTGATTGAGCCCATACTGTGGCTGCAGAGCATCATTCTAGCTATGACCCTTACTGTGGCTGCAGAGCATCGCCCCCTCCATACCTATGGAGCATTATCTTACAGCATTTAATGTAGCTGCAGATCATCACTCTACTGTGTCCTTAGTGTCTGCTAAACATTGCTCTACCACCGGATTCCATCATGATGTAGGTACACTTTATAGTCATTGAAATACTGTTCCACATGCGGCTGCAGGATAGGACTGCACAGCTGCATTCCTATCACTTTCTAGCATGATTCTTCACATTGAAGGCAGCTGATAATGCCCACAAAGCATTACAACACCAAGACCAAAGTCTCTGCAGACTATCATCTCCCTATTAAGAAATATACACAGCACTAATTAACTATTCTACTTTTATAAAGCAAACTACCTTTGTGAGAAGCATCAAATGAAAGCTACCATTACCTGACTCCTTGTCAGTATACTAAGCATAAAAATGAAATTGTGCTACATAAGCTGAAAAAAATCTGCTGGCACAACCATCAATACAGATAGTGTAACGTGTAATACATACGTATTAAAGTAAAAGTAGAAATAGCAATAAAATATGAATAAATTTAATATAAGTGAATATTCATATAGGTGAACCAAGTGACTGGAATAAAAGTCCAAAAATAAAAATAAAAGAAAGAAATTGACACAAACAGTCCCAAAACGACTGGATGGAAGTATTGATCCACACTATTAATTAATGCTGCAGACACGACACCTCACTCGCTCCACCACCTGGTGTATAATAGAACTCTTACCAGAGCAAATAGACTCTTTAAGATATAAAGGGTCAAATGCGCTTGTGTATCTGTATGGTCCCCTGCTCAGACTCATATGCCTCCTCTGGGTTTTGATACAGCCCCATAGTTGTCACATCAATAAACAGCCAGTAAAGGATCATGGTAAAGGAAAAAGCCAAGAAAGCCACATAGTGTAAAACCAAATATATAAAACAAAATGTATTGTAAAAAGCCTCTAATTACTTACAATATTATAGAAAGACGTGCTCAGTAAAAAGCTGATCTTTGGCATCAAACCAACAACTTCCTGGTTGTAGAATGTGCGGTGATGTCACCATGCACTCTACAACCAGGAAGATGTTGGTTTGATTCACGGGATCGGCTTTTTACTGAGCATGTCTTTTCTATAATATTGTGAGACTTTTTGCAATAAATTTTTAATATACAGCCAAAAAATATTGGCACCCCCGCATTTCTGTCAGATAATGCACCACTTCGCCCAGAAAACTGTTGCAATTACAAATGTGTAGGCATTCTCGGGTTTATTTCTTTTGTTTGTATTGGTATGACACAAAAAAGTGGAGAAACAAAGACACAAATCTGACACATTTCACGCAAAACTCTAAAAATGGACTGGACAAAGTATTTGGCACCTTCTCAAAAAATTGTAAGAAATAATTGCATTGCGAGTTTGTGATGTTCCTGTAATTTGTAAATTCTTCTGTATAAATTGATAGGTGCTGAGAAGACATCACACTGGCGACCAGGTACAAAATGGTGAAAAATTTACTCAACCTACTGTTGTGCGTCTGTGTGCCGCATAGAGAAATGGAAGAGCAGCAAATAATTGTCTGAGGATTTTAGAACAAAAATTGTGGCAAAGCATGGACAATCTCAATGTGACAAGTTCATCTCCAGAGATCTTCATGTTCCTGTGTCCACTGTGCACAACATTGTCAAGACAATTACAGCCCATGGGCACTGTAGCTAAGGACGTTTACAGCCAATGGGCACTGTAGCTAATCTCCCTGGATGTGGCCAAAAAAGAGAAAAATGTATCAAAGATTGCAACAAAGGATTTTTGGAATGGTGGATAAAGAACCTCAATCAACTTCCAGACAAATTCAAGCTGACTTTCAAGCACAGGGTACAACTGTGTCAGCTCACATTATACATCGCCATCTGAATGAAAAGGGATGCTATGGTAGGAGACCCAGGAGGGCCCCACTGCTGAAACAAACATAAAAAAGCCAGATTGGAGTTTAACACCAAAACTTACCTGAGGAAGCCAAAATCCTTTTGAGTGAATGTGCTATGAACAGGCGAAACAAAATTACAGCTTTTTTGGTAAAACCCATCATTCTACTGTTTTCATAAAAAGAAATGAGGCCTTTGAAGAAAAGAATACAGTCCCTACAGTCAAACATGGTGGAGGTTCACTGATGTTTTGGGTTGCTTTGCTGCTTCAGGCACTGGATGTCTTGACCATGTGCATGGCATTATGAAATCTAAAAGACTACCAATAAATTCTGGGGAGCAATGTAGAGCTCAGTGTCAGAAAGTTGGGTCTCCATCAGATGTCATGGGTCTTGCAGCAGGACAATGACCCAAAGCACACGTCAAAAAGCACCCAGAAATGGTTTAAGACAAAGAGCTGGAGAGTACTTAACTGCCCAGCAATGAATCCAGATCTAAATCCCGTAGGACACCTGTAGAGAGATCTCAAAACAGCAGGAACCCCCGTCCAATCTGAGAGACCTGGAGCAGTTGGCGAAAGAAGAGTGGTCCAAAATTCCAGTGGAGTGGTGTAAGAGTAAGGTAACTCATTAAAGCTTAAAGGAAGTGATTGATTTCAGTTATTTTTTCCAAGGGGTGTGCTACCAAATATTAAATTGAGGGTGCCAATAATTTTGTACAGTCCATTTTTGGAGTTTTGCGTGGACTGTGTCAGATCTGGCTTTTTGTTTCTCCACTTTTTGTGTCAAACCAGAACAAAATAAACAGGAAATCCCTAAACATTTGTAATTGCAACCATTTTCTGGGCAAAGAAGAGTGCCAATATTTTTGGCCATGACAGTATGTGGTTTTACACTATGTGGCTTGTTCCCTTAACAAGATCCTATACTGGCTGTTGACTTATGTGACAACCATGAGGCTGTTGCAGAGCCCAGTGGAGGCATATGATTCTGAGCAGGGGACCAGACAGATATAAAAACTCAAATGCACTTGTGTAAAGAGTCTATTTGCTCTGGTAAGAGTTTTATTGTACACCAGGTGTGCGCATGTAAGGTGTCATTGTGTCTGCAGCACTACTTATAGTGTGGATCAAGACTTCCATCCAGTCATGTTTGCACTATTTGTGACTGTTTGTGTCATTACAAAACTTTTTTTTTTTTTTTGGACTTTTATTCCAATTACTCGGTTCGTTGCACCTATATGAATATTTAATTCATTCATGTTTTATTGCTATTTCTAGCGTGGCACTTTCTGTATTACACTTTTAGTATACCAATATAGGCCTGTGATGTCGCTCCCATAAATCAGCTCGTGGAGCTAGTATGCAGCACAGGATGTCAAAGACTGGCAGCTTTTATCAAAGGCTTTACACCAGGGTGCCTTGATTCTAGACAGATTCCTTTAGGTTTCTTTTTATGAAGCTAGCACTAATATTTTGCCAGCCTCCTCTGCAGGCACTTTGCTGCAAGAACCATTGTCACTCTGTCCCCTCAGTGGGTGCTACTTGTACATCTGCCAGTCAGTACAGCTAGACAAAAACATCTACTACTATTTACATACTATACACATATACACAACAGCCGTGCCAGGAGCTCCCAGCACAGAACAGTGCACCATTCAGAATATCAGGGGAAGGTCTGCTGACATTACACAGCTCTAGGCCTTCCCAATACACCAGTTACATATTCAGAGAAATACTTTACTATAGTAATCTGTAGTGACCTTGTGCGGGCAGTTATTGCACTTTAACGTAAACAAAATATATATGTTTTATATATATATATATATATATATATACTGTATATAGAATACTTCCTGTATATTTTATTATTCTGACCTTCTAAGGAGTAAGCCAAAGGATACACCAATGACAATTCCAGATGTTCCATTCAAATGCTAAAATGTACCAGTACCATAAGGCTTGGGTAGATTGGGTGCCCCTCAATTCTCATATTTGCTCAGTTCTGTGCACCAGCAGATAAAGTTCCGCAGGACCTTTATTCTGGATTGATTGGGAATTGGCACATCTGAACACAGGTTAAGGAACACCCTGGCCTACAGCAAGGCCATTGGAAGCTGTGTCACCCACATCTGATGTGCTTGTATGCCTTTTTAGTGTATGTACAGGCACTACATATTCTTCTCATGACCCATCATCAAGCATCACCAATAGAAAATTAGGGGGGAAAACAAGTCTCAGGAGAACCACACATCACACAAAACTCTCATGTGAAGAGTAAACTCTGCCTCATTCTAGAGGCTGTCCAGGCCACACCCCTGACATGTTTCACCCCACCCACAGGCCTTAGTCATGGGAAACCCATGACTATGCCCCGTGGACAAACCCAAACAGGGTTTCCCATGACCAAACCCTGTGGGTGGGGTGAAACATGTCAGGGGTGTGGCCTGGACAGAGTCTAGGCTGAGGCTGCTTCCACTCTTACATGAAGGTTTTGTGTGATGTGCGGCTCCTGGGACTTCGTTTCCTACCTAAATTCTATGGAGCTGAGAGCAGCTCTTTACCTGCCTGCATTCCCAGCGGTTGTCAGACTATAAGAACCTACTAGAGCCTAAAGCTCCCTTAATTTCTTTGTAGGGAGCACCAACAGTACTCACAGTGTTGCTGGCAAAGCTGGTTGTGCAAGCTCACATGGAGCTCCCGTTTCTCTATAGCCATTATGGTGATAGGTTTGCCAGAGGTGTAAATTTCCATGGCCTGTGGGCTTTCAACTACTGAGGAATAACAAATTTCAGCCAAGGGCTGACAAGGCATCCTGGGATTTTCATCTCCACAGCAGCTGTTGAGCCAAAGCTCATTCCAATCTAATTTTCTATATAACTTTCAGCGAACTCCACCTAAAGCACTTGGTTGAAGAATATTGAGGTAAAGAGAAAACATGAAAGTCAGTCATTTTATCACCTCTGGATTTACACAGTTATGTTCTATGACATTATTTATATATTGTTAGAGCTGAAGCACTAAAAACCTGTGTGTGTAGTGCCAAAGAATTCCATTGCTTATTGGAATTCCTGCCACCTACGGTGCCACTGTGCAGCCAAGGAGGGATAGGTGGACCATAACAAAAAGGCATGGCGCCCCGTCCATTAGGGGTGCCGCCCCCCTGATCCATGTGCCCTGCCCCTAATCTACATGCAGGACGCCGGACGCATGGATTCCAATGGGGTTTTTTTTTTTTGAAGCACATTAAAGCCTGAGGCTCTACTTGGCTTCAAAAAAGGATGGGCTCGGGGCGCAGAGCACTGTGCCCTGAGCCCATCCAGTTGTGTGACAATAGCGAATGAATATTGTGTATGAGGTATGGGGCATGGGCGCCCAGATTTTGGTATGCAACATAAAATCTGTTTCTTGGAGTTCATTAGAAACGCAGGCTCAGAAGTAAAATCAGAGACAACTGGGTTATAATACCATCTCCAGGAGGAACTGCACACTGGCCATCTAAAAACCCCATTAGCTAGTCAGGTATAACTGCTCCTATTCCCATTATACTTCAGTTTTGCAGAAAAGCAATAGCTGTAGTGGATCTCAAACACAGAGGGGTGGGACATGTGATACTTGAATTTTACAGTGTTCACAAAAATTCTGTTTTCTCTTTCTTGTTCATTAAGGGTCACAGGATACGGAGACAACTCGGACATACCAACGCAGTCCAGGGGGGAGGTGGGTAACAACAAAACATCAATAAGCCCACATCACAATGTAAAAATGTAGGCATCCTACAGCTCACAATGCTGCCTAAATGACCTTATGCCCCAAGCTGGCATCAGCTAAAGCCTAAACATCCATCAAGGAAACTTAGAAAACAGATGAACAGAAAACCAGGTGGATGCCTTACAAATTTGAGAAACAAATGTCTGATACCAAATTCTCAAGAATCACTTTCAAACCTAGTATTATGCCTTGACAGGAAAAGTTGTCTGCTTGTATTTGAGCCTATGGGCTTTAATTTTCTGAGCCATTGAGAGATGGGGGCACAAGAAGCTGGTTTTCCCTTGCGGTAACCATCAGGAATGACAAAAAGTATTTCTCATGGAAGCAGTGGCTGCAAGATGAACACGCATTGCTCCAAATACATCCAGACAATGAGGGGAAATTAGGATGAACATGTCAGCCAGAGAGACGGAAGCACAATGTTCTGGTCATAGGCATGTGCCATGTGTGTCTGGGTATACCCTAATCACCCTGTGTGGTGCAGATTCCCTGTTTAAATCCCTGATATGTCACCAAAGCCCCCTAACAAGGCTCCTTAAGAACTTAAAAAAAAAAATATAAAAAAAAATAAAATTATAAAAATAAAAACTACTGACAGCATTCACTGCCCTACTCACCATCAGTATACATACACACACACACACACACACACACACACACACACACACACACACACGTGTTTGAGCTTGAAGGTGTGCACCCTAATACAATAGGCTGGGCACACCTATGGCCCTGGTTATGATAAGTAAAAACTACCTTAGGAAGAAAGCTGGTTCTGGCCCTCAAGATGACCTCCTCGAAGATAAGAAAAGGTGCCTGACAAGACAGCTAGCTCAGAAACAGACCTTGCAGAGGTGATGGCAACAAGAGAGACAACCTTGTGTGTAAGATAGAAACGAGGAATATTCCTGGTTCTAAAGGCAGTTTTTGTAGAGCCAAAAGAACCCAGTTTAGATCATACAGAGTCACAGGGGTTCTGTAGGTGGATCTATATGGGAGACACCCTGTGCAGAAGCATTAACCAAAGAATTAGAAGCAAGTCTGGAATACCACATTCATCTGAGCCAATTTGGTGGTATGGTATTAACTGGAATTCTCTTCCTCTCAGTTCTGTGGAGTAGATGAGGAAGGAGTTTCAGAGGAGGAAATCATAGATTAGGTTGTACTGATCCCATGGAGCCACCAGAACATCCACTGTTACCACCAATAGATTTCTGCATCCAAGACAAATTTTGTCAATTTGTGGCTTAATCGGAAGGCCAGGAGATGTTTATTCAGTAGAAGTACTGTAGATAATGCTTGGATGTTTCTTAGCGCTAGATTCCTGAGCCACCAGACTAGCGATAACCTGGTCTTGAGTGTCTCCTGAACTGCAGAGTCTGCATCTGTGAGCACAGAGTCTGGAGTTTGTCTTACAGAAAAAAAAAAAAAAAACTTTGGTGAACACTCGAGGTGCAGAAGACAGACCAAATGAAGGAGCAAGAAAGTGATAGTGCTTCATGCACACCTAAAAACACCGATAGCACTGGTGGCCTGGAAATATGGAGACATGCAAATATAATCTCCTTGGTCTACTTCCAAAACAATGGTAATGGCTCCATAATCCTTTATCCTTTAACAGCAACATGAAGGTCTGCTAGGCTGTGCGTAAACACAGGTATGTGGGATAACATGAAGCAGGGCAGAAGCAGAGAAACTGAACCTATAGCCATCCTCTTTACCCCAAGTCTTTTATACTTGCATCCGAGATGCTTATTGTCCAGGTTTCTGCAAAAGCCAATAGAAGGCCCCTCCACATTTGATGGTGGATGCGTCCCTTTATTGCAAAGGGGACTTGTCTGCATGTTTGGAAGAATTGGGAGCCCAGGGCTTGCATTTGATCTGGGTCTCTAGCTTACAGAAGAAGAATGGCCAAAGCTTTCAGGCACAGTTCGTTCTGCACTCCTATGACTCATTTTCTCATCCGTGACGTCACTCAGCTAGTCCAGGCTTTACAGTTGGGATACACCCACATACCTGGATAGGCAGCTGGTTCAGCCTCTTAGTTGCGCTGCAGGGAGACTGAGCCAGCCGCTCGCCCTCCCTAGCCCAGTACTCAAGTGAGCACTGGAAGGGCAAAGCAGAGAGTAGTGTCAGACAGTCACAGTTCTATGCTCGGAGAGGAGGGGATAACTGAGTGATCAGCTGCGTTTGAATGCTCAGTTCTCCCTGCAAAGGCAGTGGGGGACAGATACAGCATTGGATCGATGCTGCACCCACCTAAGGGCTACCCACCCAGGCAGGCTATAAATAAGGTATTTTTCTGGACTGAAACGCGTTAACGTGATTTGCGCTATGGAACATTTTACTTCATTTAAATAAAGATTTTTTTACTTTCACCTTGCTGCGGACTTTCGTTAATGACATTACATGCGGGCCCTGCAATCTTCAATCCAGAAAAAAAAAAAGTCTAGTAACCAGGGGCGTTGCTAGGGGTGGCTATTGGGGCTATAGCCCCGAATCTGGGGCCCATAGTCTCTTGCCGCAGGGTCCCTGCCTAACCAGCGGGCTGGCTGCATGAGAGACGCAGAAGAGATAAGAGAAGCGAGCGGGTAGACGAGATGACATCTCTCTCCGCCCGCTCCACATCAGCGCTCTTCACAGCCGGGCCTCTTCAATTCGGGAGTGAGCTGTGGCGGGCAGCAGAGAGATGACATCATCTCTCACTGCCCACCACACATCAGCGCTCTTCCGCCCTCACAGCACGTGGAGTGGAGGTCACGTGCTTCCTGTTATTGTGGAGCTAAACTTTGCAGCCAGACACCCTTGCTTCAATGTCTGAGGTGTGGCGGGGAGCAACGAGGTGACATCATTTCTCACTGCCCAAATCGCATCACCACTCTCCTGCTCTCACTAAATGGACCAGTGCTGTCAGCCTGCCACCAATGTAGCGTCAATGCACATTTGGTGGCACTTGCCTGGCATGACCACATCAGTTGGCAAGTGACCCACATCTGGTGGCCAGTGACGTGGCAAGTGACAATCTGTAAATGGTGCCAGGAGACGTGGCAAGTGACAATCTGCAAATGGTGGCAGGAAACGTGGCAAGTGGCAACCTGCAAATGGTGGCAGGTGACGTGGCAAGTGACAATCCACATCTGGTGGCAGGCGACATGGCAAGTGACAGTCCAGTGAAAGTGGCAGGTGACAGTGGTAAGTAACATGCTGCATCTGGTGACAGGCGACGGTGGCAAGTGACACGCTGCATCTGGTGGCAGGAGATGTGGCAAGTGACACACTGCATCTGGTGGCAGGAGATGTGGCACTCTGTAAATGGTGCCAGGAGACATGGCAAGTGACAATCTGCAAATGGTGGCAGGAGATGTGGCAAACTGCAAATGGTGGCAGGTAACGTGGCAAGTGGCAACCTGCAAATGGTGGCAGGTGACTTGGCAAGTGACAATCTACATCTGCTGCCAGGTGAAAGTGGCAAGTGACAATCCACATCTGGTGGCAGGCGACATGGCAAGTGACAGTCCACATCTAGTGGCAGGTGACGGGGGTAAGTAACATGCTGCATCTGGTGACAGGCCAACGGTGGCAAGTGACACGCTGCATCGGGTGGCAGGAGATGTGGCAACAATCGCCCTGACACCATATCAACCATGGTTCAATGATGATTGAACACCAGCCATAGCCCATGAAAAATTGCTTACCACCGGTATCCCCCCCCCTCCCCCGCGCGTGGGCATGCAAAATGGTTGGTGATTGCTGCTATGGGCTCTAGCCCCAGATCTTTTGCAGACCTAGCAACTCCCCTGCTAGTAACTATGGTTAAACATTTTCTCCAAAGAACAAAAAACATCCATCCTCCTAAAACACTAGTTAATAAAAATAAAAAAAAAGGAAAAAGAAAAAAGAATAATAAAAGCAAAACACAATGGAAGTAGAAGGGGTTATAGTTGACTGGCTAATAGCATTTTTTGTTTGCCAGTGTCCACTTCCTGCTGAAGCCAACAGTATAACCCAGTTGTCGTTGATTTCCTTCTAATTCTGTGCCCCTAATGAATGAAAAAAATTCTTCAGACTGGCTTTGTTAATTTATTTTTTTACATTAGCTTACTTTTTCAGGATTGTCTATCCCTTTTCTCAAATTTTTGTTTTATTTTTTAATACCAACCCACACAATGGGTTGATTTACTAAAACTGGAGAGTGCAAAATTTGGAGCAGCTATGCATTGTAGCCGATGAGCTTCTAACTTCAAGTTGTTCAATTAAGCTTTGACAAAAAAAAAAACCTGGAAGCTGATGGGTTTCTATGCAGAGCTGCCCCAAATTTTGTACTCTCCAGTTTTAGTAAACCAACCCATTGTGTTGCCCTTTGGTGACAACAGGGGTCGCACTGCGGGGCCCCTATATCATGAGAGTTGGCCACCACTATATAAAATGGTTCAGAGTTCTCTTTACCTCATCACGCTTCACTTTAAATAGTTATTTAGGGGTGGAGATCTTCTTCAAACACCTTGAAACGTGCTTGACAGCAAGAACAAACAAGAAAAAAAGTCTGCTACCTTCTAAAAAGACGGTAAAGAGGACTTTTCTAAGATTTAGACAGTAGCACAGACACTTGTAACGACAGGACCTGTCACATCTGTAAATCTATAGTGGCATCTTGGACCTTTAAAGAAATAATCATTAAAAAACAATAAAAACAAATACATCTTACTGGTTTAGTTTGCGGACACTGAGGCATTTACAATAAACAAAATCATCATATACAAAGATGTACACATAAAAACAATTTGATCTTTAGTGTCGGAGTTTGGGTAACACTTGGGTAACACTTCAGGTAAGTGGTTGATGTAGTGGGCTGGTTTATTGGATAGCGGCATGTCGGTAGGTTTTGGCACACCCAGAGCGAGCTAAATAGAGGTACAATAATTCCATATGCGGAACGCTGATAGTGGAGGTGAGGAAGGTTCAACTGCTGGCCAAGGATCACATCACACATATATTATGCTCCATACTGTTAGAACAAACCTGTCAAAAGCCTGAGTAACACAGACCCAAGAGCTAAAAAGGCACAGGCATAGGTTACGTTCAGTGAAAGAATCAATAGCTCCAGATATTTAGGCAGCTAAATATATGCAAATCTATTTTCCTGTAAAAGTCAAGCTTGGCACAACACCATTTCAAGCTTTCATAATGGTCTGTAAGGCCATTCATTACTTAGATGGCTACTAGGTAAGCTTGGATGGTGGAAGGGGTTGGGGGGTCAGTGTATACTTGTAGGCTGGCTTTGCACTTAGGTGTACCTGTTGTAATGTGCATTGGACACATGCACTGTGCATGTGTTTTGGGGATACTCTAATTTTTAAGCACGTGCATGCAGTTAATGCATGTAACCCTATAACACATCACATACAGTACATGTGCAAACACTCAATTTTCTATGGAGGTAGAAGTGCTTTATGGTACAAGGTCTTATAGAAAATGCTTGGGAACAAGTACCACAATAATTTTAGTTGCCTTTATCTCTAGGACTACTGGTCCTGACGTGGCTTTTACCGACAGTAACTTCCCACTATTTGCATTGTTTACTGTCAATTTCTCAGGTTTGTGACAGGTTAACTTTAATAGTTTCTCTGCCACCATCTATGGGGATGTCTACTGTTGTCTAAATATGGAAGAATCTTAGTGGCTTGGCAGTCAATTCTTGAGAGACAGACAGGAAATAAGGCCCAGGGTACATAGGCATTAGCTTGTAAATGCCAGACTGAGAATTAGGTACAGCAAGCACTAAAAGCATGTACAGGCTTCCCAGCTGCTTTCTGGACTTCCATCTGGAAGTGCCAAGTACAGATCTGTACTGAGAGAAATACAGAATCAGTCATATTGCCTCTCTCTGGCCTTAATGATTTTACAATCAGCTCCTGATCCCCATACTTAAAGCGGAAGTAAACCCATCGATTTAACAGTTTAAAAAAAAAAGGCATGCCGGGAATGCTAACTGCACATTGGCTGTGCTCTCAACCAAACAGTCAAACCATCCAATGGCTGGTGTCATAACGGATCACATGTGCAGCACTGTGGCAGTTGAAGATTAAACAGAGGCAAAGATGGCAGCTTCCTTGGCTGAAAACGATAGGGGGGTTTACTTCCACTTTAACTCCAGGTTTGGGCCTGTTCATACCCACTGGTGTGTGAAGCTCTGTCATTTATTCTGATTCACCCAATTCTTAATCTGTAAGCTTGTTGTGTCAATAGGACAGGCAGGTAAGCATTTCAGAAGGTGGCAAAGGGCTTATTCAGATTAGTGCATTATGGTATGGTTTGGTGTGGCAAAACCTGTGCTACTGCAATGTATGCACTGGGCAGCCTTGGGATAACAATATTTTTGAATGACACTCTAATGCACAGTAATGCCCCGTACACCCCATCGGACTTTCCGACAACAAAACCGTGGATTTTTGTTCGAAGGTTGTCGGCTCCAACTTGTCTTGCATACACACGGTCACACAAATCTTGGCCAACAATTACGAACGGAGTGACGCACAAGACGTACGTGATATCTCCATTACGAACGATAGTTTTACAAGACCGATTGCTTCCGGCTCCTACTCGATTCCGGCAATGCGTGGACTTTTGTCCGACGGACTTGTGTATACACGATCTGAAAGTCCGAGAACAAACATTTGTTGGCGGAAAATTTGAGAACCTGCTAGCCAACGTTTGTCCGCGGAAAGTCCGACAACAAATGTTCGATGGAGCATACACACGGTTGGACTTTCCGCCAACAAGCTCACATCCATTATTTGCTGTCAGAAAATACAATCGTGTGTACGGGGCATTACAGTTGTGGGAAATGCACCAGAACTGTTGTGCACTGCAATGTACATGTGTGGCCCCCTGCTTTAGGAAGATGTACAAATCTTCCTAAGTACAACTTAATGTAATGTGTTGCATTATTGCAATGCATATTTTAGAGGTTGCTTTACATAAAACCACGTGGGAAACAGGGAGGCTGCCATTGACAAGCTCTTTAAAAATACTAGATCACTGGCTGTAATGGCAATGCCAAGAGTTCATGGGGCTACAGTGTTTACCTCCTAATCTGTAGTGGAAATGTCAGTTAAAAGGTAAAGTCCACCCAAAACAGATTTATTTAAACAAGGCGATTACAGCTGCCTATATTTCTCTAGGACTCCAGATAAAAGACCTCTCGGTTAGACTTCCTGGCCGGTGTCCTACTGAGGTGTTCAGTGGTAACAATGACACATTCCTGCATTCTCGAATCCTTCTGAATGCTCCTGGAGTGCTAATACTATGGGAGGACCAGGCTGGGGATCAGGAGGGCATTTTTCCCTTAAGCCGGGTCTAGCCAGATATGTTGGGCTTATGGCCCTAAGTGGACATACTTCACCAGTTAGGCATTGATCAAAGTAGGATATGCAGTCAGTGAAACATAATGGGCATTATAAAGCTACATTTTTAGACCTACAATCACAGCGCCTAGCAGTGGCCGCAGATGTCATGTGACCGAATGCGTTGAGCCACAAAGGGAGCTGACCTTGAAAAATACATCTATCTCTACCATGAAAGGACAACTTGGTTGTCACCCAGACCAAAAGGTTCCCAATCCTTCCCTGTCCATTACCCAGATGTGCACTATATGCAAATTTTGTATCTAAAATCAGTTCCAGCACACCCTTCTGCATCCCAAAGTAGAATTTATAGAGAGCCCTGCAATTACTATCTTTGGTCAGGTCAAAGTGGAAATCAATCCCCAAACTTTTTTTTTTCTAATACATTAGATTGAGTAAAGAAGGGTTAGAACAACCATAATATTACAAAGCAGGGGGAAAAAAAAGGTTTTGGTTGAAGTTCCACTTTAATACCAGACAAGGCGTGGCTTTTTTAGTGACTTATGTCAAACTCTATTAGAATGACAGGCTAATTTTACATGTCTACGATGAGACACTACCAAGTTTAAAAAACATTCAAGGGAGTGTTTTTGGGGTCTGTAAGGTTTCTTACACAAAGCAGCTGGCTGCAATATCAGGCATTGGTCTAGCATGCCACTAGTTTTCTTTATTATATCCAACACCAATACTGTCCTGTGTACTGTCCCGGCAGTCACATTGGTCTGCATTGATCCCGATTCTATACTCTGCATCCCAAGAACTAGAGAGATAAGCAGTCTGAATAGGATCCACCTAATACTGAAATAATAGACCTGAAATATTGCAAGTTTTAACGTGTGTTAGATTCCAGTTTGCCACTGCTTACCTCCAGTAGACGTGCTGGTTAGTGTTCTGTGGATGTAAAGCTTATAAACAGTGCTGATTCGCTTTTCAGGTTAGTGTTTAAAATGTGAAAATAAAACACTATACAGGATTATTTCAAGAATGTCAATACGACCCTTCGGGTCTGTTTTCCAAGCTCCCTTGCAACAGTCGAGCACAGGTTGGCATACTTGCTTATTAGGAGTGTCTACTCCACTTGTCCCCTCTTTTTGGGGAGATATGGAGCAGTTAAAGCACCCATTACGTACCCTTAGGTTGCTTATTCAGCATGAAACAACCAAGCTCCTTCTGTTTCTCTTTCTATAGCATCAAAAGGAGATTCCAACATAGGTTCCCCCTTGTGAGCTTCAGCCTCCTCTTTTCCCCTGTGTTATTCCTATTCGGCGGGCTCAGGGGGTGTATCAGAAGTGGCTCCATTGGTTTCTACACCTTCTTCACTGTCAGAGCTGACAGAACTTCTCATGGGCCTTAGGAAACAGGACTTGTGGGGTGAATGAGAATAGAGGGCATCTTGCAAAGCTCCAAGAGGGCGAGAAAGAAGCTCTTCATCAGAGGAAGGAAGAGAGTCATCATCCTCTCGTCCTGAAGAGGAGAGGTGCAGTTCATCAAAGGCCATCGGGCCAGAATAAGGTTTGTGACCTCGAAGAAGGAGAATCTGTGGAGATTAGAGAGCCATCAAAGACAACATATCATTTTTACATGAGACTTAAGCCTTATTTACACAGGCATACTACAGCATACAGCCATGCGAAGGCCGTGTTTACTTGCACAGGGATACACAGGTGTTGTGTGCATCCCTGTGTAGGCAGTTCCATTCATGTCAATCGAGGCGCAGTGGCTACACAGAGACAACCGCTGCTCCCATTGCGACTCCCAACACATACTGCCTGTGTTTGGAGCCATGCACTGGCTCGGAGGTCAAACTGGGTAGCAGCAGCTATGTCCGTGCAGCTGCTGCGTCCTAATTGACATGAATGGGACACCCAAGTGAACAAGGTCTTAAAATGCATCGGTCAAGATAGGTCATTTTTCAGATCAAGAATACTCCCAAAATGTGGGTGCCAACATAAATATTTCCAAAAATATGTGGACACCCTCTAAATTATTGAGTGTTTCCAATGAAGTGTACTGTTAATATTACAGCATAGAAAACAATTCTGAACAACTGTGCTATTCCAATTCTGTGGCAATAATTTGGAATGGGTCTTTCAGTTCCAACTTGACTGTGCAGAAAGCCCAGTCTTTAACCACCCTCCATTCCGCCCACCAATTGGACAAAATAACGGTGGCGGGCGGCTTTCTTGTTCTTGGACATATGACATTGTTCCACTCTCGCTGTGCTTGTGCGCCAGCGGGGGTGCACAGCGTGCAGATCGGAGGTGTGCTGTGTCCCTGGGACACAGTGCATCCCCGATCTCGGTAAAGAGCAGATGACGAGGCTCTTTACCCATGTGATTAGCAGTGTCTAATCACAGCTGATCACATGTAAAACAAAGGAAATGCCGGTTATTGGCTTTCCTCTCCTCACACTGACAGGGTGTGAGAAGAGGAGAGCCGATCAGCGTCATTTTCTCACAAGAAAAACCTGCACAGATAACCAGGGAACTGATTATCAGTGCCCTGATTATCAGTGCAGCCCCAACAGTGCCCAGCTGTGATGCCAGTCAGTGCCCAGCTGTGATGCCAGTCAGTGCCTGCTAATCAGTGCTGCATATTAGTGCCTCTTCATCAGTGCCGCCTCATCAGCGCCCATCAGTGATGGGGAAAAATTACATTTACAACATTTTCTAACAGAAACTAAGCAAAGCAAAAAAGCAAAAAAAAAATGCCAGTGGTGGTTAAATACCACCAAAAGAAAGCTCTGTCTCAAAATAATGATAAAAATGTAATCTGAGTACCTGTATTGCATGGCCACCCAATTGCCATTCAAGGTGCGACAAAAAAAAAAAAAAAAAATTGCCTGGGCAGGAAGGGGGTGAAAGTGCCCTGTATTGAAGTGGTTAAAGACATGATTTGGTGAGTATGGTGTGGAGGCACTTGAATGTCCTGCACAGAGCCCTGACCTAAATTCTACTGAACACGTTTGGGATGAATCTGCATATTAATGCCCATGGTTTTTGAATGAGATGTCCAACTAAATTATATAAGCGTGATGGTCAGGGATCCATTGACATTTGACTCTATAGCGTATCTTTGTTAAAGTGGTTGTAAACCCCCACATACACCCAGTAAAATGACTGGCTTTGGGCGATACAGAGATGAGACAAATCCTCCTACAAAAGTTGAACCTGTTTATCTACAGACCTCTCCCCTACATCCATTCAAAGTGCACAATTTACACAGGATCTTAAGTTACATCAGCGAGGAGAGCTCTGGTGGCTGATTGGAGGGAAGGGACACACCCCCCTTCACAAAGCACACAGAAACAGAGCAGAGGCTGTCAATCTGCTGGAGATCCCACCCCTGTCACCTTTTTTCTCTTGGCGTCAGGAAAACTTGTCAAAAAGGGACTCATGCTTAAAGCAGAGGAATGAGGCAGCAGATAGAAATGACAATTCATGCTCTAAATTGAGTCACTTGATTTGTCACTTAAGCTGGTCATGCACTATGCAATCTGATTGGCCAATCTCTGTACAATTCGATATTTTGGCAAAATAGGTAATAGGAAGATGCACTTGAACAATTAATTCAAATTCTAGGAATTCAAATCCAATTCATTTAAGATCTAACTGATTGCAGTGTATGGTCACCTTTAAAGATCAGGATCTGAAAATATAAATTTATTGGGTTTAGAAACACTTCTATGTTCTTTGTAATGTATTGAAAGATTTTGGTAAAAAAATTAGAAAAAACACATTTCAAAGATATATTAGAAGTGATAGGTATGAGATTAGCAACAAAAGGGTCAATTAACTGAGAAAACCTACTAATTGTCTAACAAGACACACCCAATGAGATGAAATGAACCAATTGTATTGGGCGTGTGCCATTATCAATAAGAAAACTGCAGTTACCCTAGCAACAGTTGCAGTTTACATATGCAGGTATTTTTAATCGTTATTTGCGCTTCAATGTGCGCCAGTTCGCACATTCAATTCATTACTTTTCCGGCGCACCAATTAATGTATTAACTGGTGCAGTGCCGCCTTCTTAATAAATCACCCCCACAGTGTCAATGAGCCCTAAATTCTCATGGAATAGCCAACCAAAAGAGGTCTGCACATCCAATCTCCCTATGTCTACAGCCAGTATAACCATAAAACCTGACAAGTTGGGACTGGCCAGTTCAGATTGGCTTATTGTGCTTTCTATTCCGATACAAGATCAGTTCACAGAGAGCACCCATGATTAGTAACAAGAAGATCTATTAACTGCCTAATGACTGCTGAGAGCTTTTTTTCCCCCACTTAAAGAGGAGGTCCAGCCCCTCCACGAAAATTTTTAATTCAGCAGCTACAAATACTGCTGACTTTTAATATTTGAAACTTACCTGTCCAGGGAACCCGCGATGTCGGCACCCCAGCCGATCTTCGGGTTGGCTGTTGGGTGCAGTCTCTGCCATTCTTGGTAAGGAAACCTGGCAGTGAAGCCTTTCGGCTTCACAGACGGTTCCATACTGCGCGTGCTGTGCTAATCGGCCCGGCGGCGGAGATGGGGGGCGAATTTCAGGGATGGCACTGTCTCTGGAAGTGGGAACCGGTACCTGTCAAAAACAGGTACCCGTTTCCCCCCTTGCCCCCTGAAAGGTGCCAAATGTGGCACCGGAAGGGGGGAGGAAACTGATAAGTGGAAGTTCCACTTTTGAGTGGAACTCCGCTTTTAGAATATCTTTTCTTAACAGAAGAAAAGTATAACGCTGTTTTATCATAATAGGTTGAATGTGCTGGTTAGACCCTTTCTTTTTCTTCTTTTTCCCCTTTTTATCTTCTTTGGGGATGGAAAGGGTACAAGAAGTTTATCATCTGCACAATTTTCTGTTATTGCTCAGACATTATGTATACCTACAAAGATATATACTGTATGCATTAGGGATGCACTGAAATTTCGGCCGCCGAAACATATCGGCCGAAAATGGCCTTTTCGGCAATTTGCCGAAAGAGAAAAACATCCAATAATGGAGCCGAAAATGGGGCTCCGTCCCTGGTGCTGCCCATCATGTAAGGTGTCCTATAGCGCAGAAGAGAGAGTAGAGCCGCCGCCTGGTTGATTAGAGCGCTGGGAACATCACAGCTTTCATTTCAATGGCTGTGCGTTCCCCGCCGCGCCACGTCACATACAGACCCTCCTCTATGTCCGGGCACTTTGATAGACAGATCACCTGTCCAATCCTAGGACGGGTGATCTGTCTATCAAAGTGCCCGGACAAAGAGAAGGGTCTGTATGTGACGTGGCGCGGCGGCGAACACACAGCCATTGAAATGAAAGCTGTGATGTTCCCAGCGCTCTAATCAACCAGGCGGCGGCTCGCCTCTCTCTTCCCCTGCACAGGCTGGCTGCACTGGGGACACTGGCTGGCTGTATCTGACGGGCACTGGTGAGGCTGCATTGATCTCTTGTATCATGTCCGCAGTCTCTGACCATCACCTGTACCATGTCCGCAGTCTCTGACCATCACCTGTACCATGTCCCCAGTCTCTGACCATCTCCTGTACCATGTCCCCAGTCTCTGACCATCTCCTGTACCATGTCCCCAGTCTCTGACCATCTCCTGTACCATGTCCCCAGTCTCTGACCATCTCCTGTACCATGTCCCCAGTCTTTGACCATCTCCTGTACCATGTCCCCAGTCTCTGACCATCTCCTGTACCATGTCCCCAGTCTCTGACCATCTCCTGTACCATGTCCCCAGTCTTTGACCATCTCCTGTACCATGTCCCCAGTCTCTGACCATCTCCTGTACCATGTCCCCAGTCTCTGACCATCTCCTGTACCATGTCCCCTAGTCTCTGACCATCTCCTGTACCATGTCCCCAGTCTCTGACCATCTCCTGTACCATGTCCCCAGTCTCTGACCATCTCCTGTAAAAAATATATATTTTTTTTAAATAAGTTTCGGTCATTTTCGGTATCGGTTTTCGGCCTAGTGTATTTTTGATTTTCGGTATCGGTTTTGCCACCAAAAATCCCATTCGATGCACCCCTAGTATGTATTGTTTTTCTTTGGCTTTATACTGTAACGATTGTAAGTATCATATGAGCAATTTATCAATAAGCAAGTTTTGATTAAAAAAAAAAAAAAAAAAAATGAATATCTTTTCTTCTATGATTTCAAATAACTGCTTTCTCTTCTTGACAAGCACTGTTTTTTTTTTTCTTGATGATTGCATTCTAGCAAGACCATCTGGCTGAAAGAACTTTGCAATCAGTACTCAAGATTTTTGTTGCTTCCCACTAACAATTACAGCTAATCTGCTACTCATACAATGGATAAAGAAACCCACACAGAAGAATATGCTACTGTTCATCTGCCAAATGCTTCAGTTCTATCCAGTTCCACACTGGAGTTTTCTCGAAGGGCTCACCTCATGCCTCAGCTCATCAATTTGATCCTTCAGTTCTCGGATGTACTGTGAAGAGTCGGAGTCATTTAGTTTTCCCTGGATCATCCCCTCTTCTTTCTGGAAGATAACATCGAGAGAATGTCAGAAATGAGACTATGGCAGGTGGGAGAAATGAGGGTGACAGAGTGAAAGGGACACAAAGACAGGAGATAAAAAAGAAGATATTGATGACTGTCACCATGTGTATAGCATGTGAGCAATCATAAAGGACCTTAAAGTGACTGTAAAATTTGAATTAAAATAATAAACATTTTTTTTTTTTTACCATATTTACCTACTCTGTGCAATAGAATTGCACATAGCACCCCAGATCGTCTTTTTTTTTTACTATATTACCAATATTTTGGACCAGGGTGGTGCTGTGGACATAGCATATCTTGATTTCAGCAAGGCATTTAATACAGATCCACATAATGATCTAATAGAAAAGTTGTACAAGCTAGGACTTAACCCTTGGGTGGTTCAGTGGATATGCAGTTGGCTAAAAGATAGATACCAGAGTGTGGTTGTTAATGTGGTTCACTCAGAACAGAGACCAGTCACTAGTGGGGTACCAGAAGGCTTTGTATTGGGTCCTGTTCTATTTAATCTCTATGTAAGTGATATAACTAAAAGATTTGCTGGGTAAGGCATGTCTTTTTACTGAGGACACAAATGGTGTGTAATAGGGATTATATCCCTGGAGGGATCTGTAACATTGACCGTGATATGGCATCAGGGTGGATTTAATTTACCGTATTTATCGGCGTATAACACGCACTTTTTCCCCCTTAAAATCGAGGGAAAGTTGTGGGTGCGTGTTATACGCCGATACCCCAAAAAAATGTGACAAAAATAGCGAGCGGCGCCGAAAAAGACAAAATTGCCGCCGGAAAATACAGAAGCGCCGCCGGAAAAGACCGAGCCGACTGTTCGGCTCCGCTCGTAGTCCCGCCTCCCTGCACTCGCTCCCGAAACAGCAGGGAGGCGGGACCGCGAGCGAGTCAGCTCGGTCTTTTCCAGCGGCGCTTTGGTCTTTTTCGGCGGCGCGCGCACGGTCTGTCTCGGTGGCGGGAAATTTAAACGTGGGCAAGGCTGCAAATGACGCTAGTGCATGAGCTAGGTGTATGTATTCCAACACTCAAAAAAACAACAATATGTGAATTGTGACAATAAATCTTAGTGCTGGAGTTGATTCCAGTATAACAAAAATACTATAGTCCATATAGTGATAACATTGAAGTGTAGGTCCTTCTGGTCCACTCAATGAAGGCAGGTTACAATATATACTTGACTGATGTAAGAATAAGGCGTAGGTACGCTTACCAGAAGTGTTGGATGTGACTACCATACGGTATACACATCAGACAAGCTTAGGGATGGAAGGTCTTGCATCAAATGGGAAACCACCACGGACTGGAACTCCAACGATTTCCGGAACTCTGTGCTGGGTCAGTCAGCGAGATGGATGGGCTCGACATGCGATTATCCAATGGTCCCAAAATGGATGGTGAAGACCGGGGGAGGGAATAAGAAATGGAGACCACTCCAATGGTGCAGGTCAAAAAGCAACGATTTATTCACATGTGCATGTGAACATAAAAATAAAATAAAAATAAAAATAAAAATCTCGAGACAATGTATAAAATACTGGCAATATGAGGGGCGTAGGATAGCTGGCCCGACGCGTTTCGACTAAAGTCTTCCACAGGGGCATATCTCTGACCCCTCCATATTGCCTCCAACTATTTATAGACATACAGCTAAAAATGGAGCCGCCCACTTGGTCTAGGCAGGAAGTGGACGCTTCCAGCCCAACCAAATACAATAGGGGGGGATAGGTTCCAAAATATCTGAACATAATAAGTATATCTTAATGATTATAGACATGTTATATGATGAACAGACACATCAGTGTACATCCTGGTTGTGAAATGGGTATTCTGGGGGATCTAAGATTGTAAATAATATCTCGTAAGTAATTACTATAATATGAAAACCCCTGTTAATGGACGGATCCAAGGCTAAAATCATAATGGCCAATCAGAGTCCGGGGATAACAAATCCCGCCAAAACAGAGGTATCCAATCGTAATCCCATATTAACAGGATATCCTGGTGACGAATCCCGCCAAAATAGATATCCAATCATGTTCTCTAATGACAGGACATCCGGGTAGACGCACTGAGCATAGCGGGCGGGTTAGTGCGTGATGATGTCACTACGCAGAGACACAACGAGCGGCGGCGCGCAGAAGGTGCGCGGCGACGCAAATGCGTTCGGCTCGTGAACGTGAGGGCCCGGCCACTTCCGGCCAGACGACCGGAAGTGAGCGCAACCCGGAAATGCGGAACCCAATGGAGGGCATCCGCCTAAATAAACACAAAAACGCCTGTGGATTGGTGCACCTAATGCACGTGGTGACCTCCCACCCAGACAACCCATGCACGGACATGATACACCGGCCATCAGGCGTCACCAGGGCATGCGGCGACCAAGTGCACGCATACATGGAAGACAGCACGTAAAAAGCGTCCCAAAAGACGCGCGAGCGGCTAATTATTGACTACATCATCTGGTAGTGACACATGTAAAAATGAAATATTGTGAAAATGACAACAGATGATCAAAAAAATAGCATGAAAAACCCATGCACAGTGTACCAAAGGTCCCGAACCATGTTAATGCTTGTAAGCGCTTAAGTGACAACACCTGGATGGCGTAATGGGGGAAGCGAAGTGACAGTGCATTTAGTGATGAGCTTATAGTGCATAGAATGTCATATCCTCATGAAACACCAAATAATGGCGCATAACCAAGATATTAGGTGAGGCAATAACGATATTGTAGTGATCTAAGGGAAAATAAATAAAACATGACAAAAACACCTCAAAGGGATATTTAGCTCTACCCAATGACATGGTGATGTAACCAGTGAGATTGGATAGTATAGCTAAATGTGCACAAAGAAAGTGTAGTATCCGCGTCGAAACTGTCACTCGAGTGGATACAAGTATAGACGTTAGAAGGATGACCGTGATCGTCTTAACGACCTACCGTCGTGAACTGGATTGGGGGGAGAGTGAGTCCATGTAGGGAAAAAAATGTGAAAAAAGTGATCGAATTTGTATGTGGGTATATGTTTTTCTGGAGGAGGGATTAACCCTAAATAGCCATCTCACATCCAGTTTGTCTAGAAAGGCATATAGATCATATGATGTTAACAGCATATACAAACGGAACAACCCAAACAGAGAGATAAAAAGGCGGGTACCCTAACTGGATCCCTATGGAATGGATAACACGGGGGAGGTGCCACTCACCCTCGGTTGATGAAACAATTAATATCCCATTCGACGTTCATACCGAAGGGTGAGTAGCACCTCAACTCGTGGATCCAGTAGGTTTCCAATCTCGAGACCCCTCGTAGATTGGACTCACCCCGCCAGTGTGCAACAAATTTGTCAATTATCTGGAACTGTGTCCCTGATGGATCTCTATTGTGGTGTTCCCGGTAGTGGCGGGGGACACTGTGTTTGATACATCCTTTACGGATCTTGGCCAAATGTTCATTTACACGTGTGGAGAACGCACGAATAGTGCGTCCAACATATTGCAATTTGCACGGGCAAGTGATCAAATAGACTATAAATTTGGTGGCGCATGTGGTGAAATGTTTCATGGTGTAAGTACGTGCAGTGACAGTGGAACGGAAAGTATCTGTCATGCGTCTGCCTAATGTGTTGTGCAAACAGACATTGCATTTTTTGCATGGGAAATATCCCTTGCAATGTTGGAAAAATGAAGTCGTCCTGGGAGGGTCATCTTCAGAGGTGCCCGGTCTGTTCAGGGCGACATCGCTCCCAATGTTGTCGACCCTCCCAGGACGACTTCATTTTTCCAACATTGCAAGGGATATTTCCCATGCAAAAAATGCAATGTCTGTTTGCACAACACATTAGGCAGACGCATGACAGATACTTTCCGTTCCACTGTCACTGCACGTACTTACACCATGAAACATTTCACCACATGCGCCACCAAATTTATAGTCTATTTGATCACTTGCCCGTGCAAATTGCAATATGTTGGACGCACTATTCGTGCGTTCTCCACACGTGTAAATGAACATTTGGCCAAGATCCGTAAAGGATGTATCAAACACAGTGTCCCCCGCCACTACCGGGAACACCACAATAGAGATCCATCAGGGACACAGTTCCAGATAATTGACAAATTTGTTGCACACTGGCGGGGTGAGTCCAATCTACGAGGGGTCTCGAGATTGGAAACCTACTGGATCCACGAGTTGAGGTGCTACTCACCCTTCGGTATGAACGTCGAATGGGATATTAATTGTTTCATCAACCGAGGGTGAGTGGCACCTCCCCCGTGTTATCCATTCCATAGGGATCCAGTTAGGGTACCCGCCTTTTTATCTCTCTGTTTGGGTTGTTCCGTTTGTATATGCTGTTAACATCATATGATCTATATGCCTTTCTAGACAAACTGGATGTGAGATGGCTATTTAGGGTTAATCCCTCCTCCAGAAAAACATATACCCACATACAAATTCGATCACTTTTTTCACATTTTTTCCCTACATGGACTCACTCTCCCCCCAATCCAGTTCACGACGGTAGGTCGTTAAGACGATCACGGTCATCCTTCTAACGTCTATACTTGTATCCACTCGAGTGACAGTTTCGACGCGGATACTACACTTTCTTTGTGCACATTTAGCTATACTATCCAATCTCACTGGTTACATCACCATGTCATTGGGTAGAGCTAAATATCCCTTTGAGGTGTTTTTGTCATGTTTTATTTATTTTCCCTTAGATCACTACAATATCGTTATTGCCTCACCTAATATCTTGGTTATGCGCCATTATTTGGTGTTTCATGAGGATATGACATTCTATGCACTATAAGCTCATCACTAAATGCACTGTCACTTCGCTTCCCCCATTACGCCATCCAGGTGTTGTCACTTAAGCGCTTACAAGCATTAACATGGTTCGGGACCTTTGGTACACTGTGCATGGGTTTTTCATGCTATTTTTTTGATCATCTGTTGTCATTTTCACAATATTTCATTTTTACATGTGTCACTACCAGATGATGTAGTCAATAATTAGCCGCTCGCGCGTCTTTTGGGACGCTTTTTACGTGCTGTCTTCCATGTATGCGTGCACTTGGTCGCCGCATGCCCTGGTGACGCCTGATGGCCGGTGTATCATGTCCGTGCATGGGTTGTCTGGGTGGGAGGTCACCACGTGCATTAGGTGCACCAATCCACAGGCGTTTTTGTGTTTATTTAGGCGGATGCCCTCCATTGGGTTCCGCATTTCCGGGTTGCGCTCACTTCCGGTCGTCTGGCCGGAAGTGGCCGGGCCCTCACGTTCACGAGCCGAACGCATTTGCGTCGCCGCGCACCTTCTGCGCGCCGCCGCTCGTTGTGTCTCTGCGTAGTGACGTCATCATGCACTAACCCGCCCGCTATGCTCAGTGCGTCTACCCGGATGTCCTGTCATTAGAGAACATGATTGGATATCTATTTTGGCGGGATTCGTCACCAGGATATCCTGTTAATATGGGATTACGATTGGATACCTCTGTTTTGGCGGGATTTGTTATCCCCGGACTCTGATTGGCCATTATGATTTTAGCCTTGGATCCGTCCATTAACAGGGGTTTTCATATTATAGTAATTACTTACGAGGCCTTATTCTTACATCAGTCAAGTATATATTGTAACCTGCCTTCATTGAGTGGACCAGAAGGACCTACACTTCAATGTTATCACTATATGGACTATAGTATTTTTGTTATACTGGAATCAACTCCAGCACTAAGATTTATTGCAAATGACGCTGGCAAGCTGCAAATCTACAAATGACACTGGGCAAGCTGCAAATCTACAAATGACACTGGGCAAGCTGCAAATGACACTGGGCAAGCTGCAAATGACACTGGGCAAGCTGCAAATGACACTGGGCAAGGCTGCAAATGACGCTGGGCAAGGCTGCAAATGACGCTGGGCAAGGCTGCAAATGACGCTGGGCAAGGCTGCAAATGACGCTGGGCAAGGCTGCAAATGACGCTGGGCAAGGCTGTAAATTACGCTTAAATGTAAGTTTTCCCTAAACTTCCCTCCTAAAACGTTTTTTCCTTAAAATGCCCTCCTAAACTTGGGGTGCGTGTTATACGCCAATAAATACGGTAAATCATAATTTTTAATGAGCAACTGTCATCTCTGTCCTGCAGCGTCTCTTCCTCTGACCCGCTGTTGACTCACCGGCAGTCCCATTCACTTTAATGGGACGGCTGGTGATGCGGCAGTGACACAACAAGGTGAGGGACGTGGCGGCAGCAGGTAAGTGGATGCCCGCTAACAGGAGCTGCCATGATGGATCTGAAATGACAGCTGCTGTTTAAATGTAAGGACTCATTCTTGCTGGTAGTTAGAATCTTTAATCTTTGCCAACAAAATGAGGGTTTACTATTTAAATGAATAAGCTGTCATGTTAGTAAAACAGCGATATCAGAACGGATTCAATACAGTTTGTAGTGTACATAGATTTGCAAAAGAATGGGGTAAAGGAATATTCCTGAACTTTGTTTTATCTCATGGTTACTGTGAAATTGTGTGAATGCATCAATGCAGTGCATGTTATCTCAGCGTGCAGAGCTTGGATTCATTGAAAGGGTTTACTAAAAATGTAAATATTGCAGAATATACAGCCTCATGCTACATGAGGCCCCACAGGGTGCAAAAGAGGGTGAGGAAGGACAGGTACGACAGGAGGGAGGGGGGTAGAGGCATCTGGGGGGGGGGGGGGGGGGGGGAGGAAGTGGCCACTCCAACCAGGTTCAGAGCATCCAAAGCCTACTCACCGACCACTCTTATCTATCCAACCAGACCACACCTTATCAAATTTGTGTGGACATCGTCTGCTCTCATATGTCATTTTGTATAGTAATAATAAAGGGCAAAGGTTAAGCAGAGCTTGCTGTATCTATCCCCTTCTATGTCCTCCAGATGAGCTAGCAGCACCGCGAGTGGGTCTGAGGGTATACGCACTCCACATATGTTGTTCAGGGTGACTACGATCTTCTCCCAATAGGGGCGTAATTTGCGTGTCTTAGCAGCCAGTAGCAGAATACCTAAAGGAGGCAGGCACTGAGAATCTGTTCCTTAGTTCCCAAAAAGAGATAAATTTGCCCTCAACCATTACGTGTTTCAGGGCTGTAATACCCTTTTTGGCCCGTATGGGTCTGGGATACTGCACAGGTGGGGAAACAATGGATTACCCCACAAAGGTGTATGTGGAGACATATGGAGGGGTTTTTGATAGATCATTCCGGCCTCCCTCCAAACCCTTATCGTGGTGCGCATCGACGATGTTCACTTCTTTTGGCCAACAGGTTCTGTTTGCGCAATTTTACCACGACTGACACCCAATGAATTGCGGCACAATCGCACCGCTATCGGGGGATGCCATTGGAAGTGATGGGGATTGCACGGGACAATTTGCTGTCATTTTAAAGCGTGGGCATAAACGCGGCGATTCCGCCTGCGATTTGGAACGCCAACATGTGAACGGAGCCTAAGTGCAGACTTGTGAAAATCAGTGAGCCAATCACACTAGCTGGAAATGACATTTGTGGGGATGTTCTGTACACCAATGTTATGTATATTCATGGTACAGAGCTTTATATAAACAATCAACGGCTGAATCATTTGCGGATGACAGATATTTATCTTAGCTCTATAATCTGTTGGAAATGGGGGTAAATTGTCAGATTTAGAGATCACTTATAGAAATGCCTCACCTGAATCTCCAGTTCAGCTATCCTCTGACGCATCTCAGCCACGGCGGCCATGCTGTCTGCTTCTCTCAGCCGTACCGCCATCACCTCTTCTTTATTCTAATAGGAAACACACAAAGTAACTCAAAATTATCTGTATTTCCACCTTTCGGACAAACAAGGCTGAGCTGAGCACATAAAGAGACTGTGCCATCAAAAATAAAAAAATAATAAGAAAAAAAGCTGCTGCCGGTATGCAATTCTGGTACACCCTCCCCTTGCATTCCTATTGGCCCTTTACTGTGATGGGCAGCCTCACTGCTCAATAAAAATGCAGAAAAGCAGTAAGGGGCAAGCTTCTGCATGACAAGTGCAGAAGCTTTGACTACCAAGACGACCCGGCTTTAGCAGTGACAGATTTGGAAGGTTGTTGCAGTTACGCACACCTATCGCTGCCTGCAATTTATACCCACATCGGTTTTTATTTATACTTCATATTCTTTTTAAAGTACAGAAGTGTGAATGAGCCATAAACAACAGCCAAATAAATTTAAAAATTTGAGTAAATTGATGCATAACTGAGGAAAAAGAATGTCTGACAGAACGGAGAAAGCAGGAATACTGATGTTTTTATTCACGCACTAGAAATCCCATAACATTTAACCGCTTCCCAACCGGCTCCTGTACATATACGGTGGCAGGATGGCTCTCCTGTGCGAATCGCCATATATGCAAGACGGCTCCTTTAAGAGCCATAGCAGGCACGCTCCCGATGCATGGCAGAGGACCCAATGCACGTGGCTGGCAGGCGCGATCGCCGTCGGCCACCTGCGATCGTGGTAAACACACAAATCCCTGTTCTGACGGGGGGGGGGGGGGGCAAGTAGGAACAGCAATCTCTCTCCTCCTCTAATCAGTCACATCCCTCACACTCAGAAACACACCCAGGGAACACATTTAACCCCTTGATTCCTGCCAGTGACATTTATACAGTCGCTGTATAAATGTCACTGGTCCCAAAAAAAGTGTCAAAAGTGTCCGATCTGTCGGCCACAATTTCGCAGTCCCGCTAAAAATCGCTGACCACCACCATTACTAGTAAAAAAAAATAAGACGCTATAACTTTTGCGTAAACCAATCAATATACGCTTATTGCGATTTTTTTTTTACCAAAAATATGTAGAAGAATACATATTGGCCTAAACTGAGGAAAACATTTGTTAAATTTTTTTTTTTAATTTGGGATATTTATTATAGCAAAAAGTAAAAAAATTGTGTTTTTTTTCAAAATTGTTGCTCTTCTTTTGTTTATAAAGCAAACAATAAAAACCACAGAGGTGATCAAATACCACGAAAAGAAAGCCATCTGTGGGGGAAAAAAAAAGGACATCAATTTTGTTTGGGTACAGCGTTGCACGAGCGCGCAATTGTCAATTAAAGCGACGCAGTGCCGTATCGCAAAAAATGGCCTGGTCGTGTAGGGGGTAAATTCTTCCGGGGCTAAAGTGGTTAAACATTTCAGTATATAAAAATGGTAATGAATGCAGACAATGGGATTTTATGAAAACTCCAGGCAACCCTTGAACACAGGACTGAAATAAACATATATGAACTGCTAACCTGCCCAATGGTTTTTAAAGCGGAGTTCCGCCTAACTTATTTTTTTATTTTTTATTTTAAATGTCAGCAGCTACAAATACTGCAGCTGCTGACTTTTTAAATAAGGACACTCACCTGTCCAGGGCGCCTGTGACATTGGCACCCCGAAGCCGACCCGTCCCTCAGCTCTCGGGTGGAGGCACCGCCATCTTTGGTAAGAGAATCAGGAAGTGAAGCCTTGCGGTTTCACTTCCTGGTTCCCTAGAGCACATGCGCGGTTCGCGCTGCACGATCTCACTGGTCCCTGCTGTCTTCTGGGACCTGTTTAGGATCTGCAGGGGGGGGGGGGGGGTCGGGAGAAGGCGCTGGAAGTGATGTAGATACCCGCGGGTGGCTCGGGTATCTATGCCCGGAAGTGGGAGCAAAATACCTGTATTAGACAGGTATCTGCCCCCCCCCCCCCTGAAAGTTGGCAAATATGACACTGGAGGGGGATTTCGAAAAGCATTTTTCGGGTGGAACTCTGCTTTAAGTCTGTTAAATCTTAAAATTCACACACTCTCCACATACTGCCCAGCCAGGCAGACAAGTCCATTTCTTAGTCCGCTTCATGTGTCCCCTCTCTGCAGCAAAGTGATGATACTAATTCATTGTCCAATGAGCATGCAACTGCAATACCGAAACAGGAAGCATAAGAATCCTCTGCTAGTTTTAACGGTTCACTTACAAGGATGTGTATTTAACCATTTACCTGGATTCCCTCCTAAAAAGACCCTGTCACCGTTTTCAAATCCCAAACTGAAGCCGTGGTCACAAAGAAAAAAAATACTTACTGCTCCTCCTGCCAGTGTTGCCAATATCTGCTGTTTTTAGAAGCAGCAATGGCTAAAAAAACATCTTCTGGATCTTACACTTCTGGGTATGCATGGCTCTTCAATTGGTCCTACATCACTACAGGACACAGTGCTTGGAGGATGGAAACATGGCGCACTGAGGGACCCGTTCATCCGACGTAGTCATGAGTGTGAGATGCAAAACGTTTTTCAGCCAGTGTAGCTCCCGGAGACATATTGGCAGTGGGTTGGGTAGATTACAAGTCCTTTTCTCTGCAGGCATGGCTTTGGTTTGTGATTTGAAAACAGCCACATGGTCTTTTTAATGAGTACTGCATCCATGTATTGCACACGGTTTGCCAACATCTTGAACAGAGTTCTGGTTATATTGTACCTCACCTTACACTCGGTCACTGCATGTCTCCTCTTATCTTCATTTATTTTGGTCTGCAAGGTCTTGTTCTGTGCTGCCTCGCTTTGCAACCGCTCTCTGAGCTCCTTACACTCCTTCTCCAGCCGGGATAGCTGTTTATCATGCATCACCTCCTGAAAAGGACACAGACTGTCAGCCAATGGAATCGCTCCATCAGACCCAAACTCAAGAACTGCTTCACACTAGTTACATCAGTGGGAAGGATTTCATCCTTCCCGAGTTCAGACAAAATAAACACTATAAACAGGTCGTTTATCTTTCATCTTTATGGAATATTTACCAGTTCTGAGGCTTGCTGCTTGTTGGAGAGATAATGCTACCAAGGTCATCGCAGTACCTCTGGTAACAACCAGTCCGTGTTAGCATGACTTATTTTAGGAAAAAAAGAATTCCAGGCATGGTATATTTTTACATAGTTATAGATACAGCGTGGATCAACGTATCCATGTATATAACATACGTAGCCGATGCCGCTGGAAATTACTGAAGCAGACATCGCTACTTCAGTGATCTCCACCTGCTTCCGATTCCTGTGCAGAGCGGTTTTCCTGCTGCATCGCCTGGACACCCTTCAGAGAATGTTTGCACCTCCTGAATAAATGCAAAACGTCCTCTAATTGGACAAGGTGGAGAGGCGGGGCAGTGACATCACAGATTCTCCTCCCCATGTCCAACCAGAGAACGCTTTGCATTCAGAGGATGCAAAACATTCTCTGAATGGTGCCTGTGCAGATTGGTCAACCTCTTGTATTCACAGCACGGGACCCAGAAGCAAGAAGGGATTACTGAAGTAGCGGTGTCTACTTCAGCGATGTCAAGCTTTAAGGGGGATTAGTCAGGTATGGTATATACAGTTACACTGTTCCAATGTAACTATATAAAATATACCATACCTGGAATTCATCTGTAACATTTGTGCCTAGCCCAGCAGTCCCCTGTGTGGACATGGCTCACCTCCCGCTATGTAGCCCAGTCATCAAGAGGCTGCGGAACAGTATCAGTCTGTTGCCTGGGGAAGTTAGATCTTTAAACTGCACAAAAGCTTTTGGTAAAATTTCAAAAGAACAGTCGTATGCAAATTTGTATGACAATTCTCAGTACATTTAATGACTTGATGAATGTCCTTTAAAAAGGAATTCAAAATTGTGTTTGCTTTAATATTATATTTTGGAACAAATGGACTTTCCCAAATGAAAGCCACACTTTTAGAAATTAGTTTGCCACACTTACTGTTAGAGCATGAACCCGGAAGGAAGACCGGGTAAAGACCGGGTGAAGACGGAAGTGCTGACATCAGTGACAGCGCACCGCCAGAGGATGTCGTTTTAGGACAAGTCTGTCATAATGTGCTAGTAGGCGATGCATACTGGAACATTATGGCTTAAACCACCCAGGGGCCACTTTTTCTCTAGAACTTTGCTACCACTTTAAATCAAACCTTCTCTGGGCCATTTCTATCCAGGCATAGTTATAGTGCACCAATCCAGTTTACTTTTTTTTGCTGGAGATCTGGGAACCCATTTTCTGTCCCAGCATTACTGTGCCTTTTTACCCAAAGCCAGATTTATAAAGACATGCTTTGATGAGTTTAATGTGGAGAAACTCAAGTGTCCTGCAGAGAGCCCTGACCTCAACCCCACTGAACACCTTTGGGGTGAATTGAAGTTCTTATTTTGAACCAAGGCCTTCTCATCTAACAAGTAGCTGATCTCAGAAATTTTTACTGAATTTTTTACTTTTTGCTGAATAGCCAAACTTTACAGATGCACAGATGCACTAAAAAAAAAAAAATTGGGTGCAACTCTATATTAATATCCACTGCTTTGGAATGGAACGTCCAACATGCTCATGTAAGTGTGATGGGCAGAGGTCCACAAACCTACAAACTTCTGCCTATATAGTGTAGATTATGTGCAAGCAACTGGTTTTATCTTTACCACTTATACACGGTAGAGGTCGACCGATATGGCTTTTTCTCTGGCCGATGCCGATATTTAGAAATCGTGGCGGCCGATGGCCGATACATGATGCCGATTTTTTTGGGCCGATATGTTAGGCCGATTTTTATATTTTTTTTATTTTTTCCCTTCATCTCATAAAATCTAACAGACTCCTTTCACACTGGGGCGTTTTTCAGGCGCTTTTGGGCTAAAAATAGTGCCTGTAAAGTGCCTGCAAAACGGCTCCCCTGCAGTCTGTGTGAAAGTCTGAGTGCTTTCACACTGAGGCGATGTGCTGGCAGGACGTTAAAAAAAAGTCCTGCAAGCAGCATCTTTGGAGCGGTGTTAACTGCTCCTCCACCACTCCTGCCCATTTAAATGAATGGGCACCGCTGCCGAAGCGCCTGCAATGCGATTTGGCAGCGGCGCTTCACGAGCGCATTTAACCCCTTCCTCGGCCACTAGCTGGGTTATAAGTGCCCCACTAGCATCCGAATAGCGTCGCTAAAATGACAGTAAAGCGCCGCTAAAACAAGCAGCGTTTTACCGTCAACGCGCCCGCTCCAGTGTGAAAGCAGTCTTAAGCCCCATACACACGGTCGGACAATCCGCGGACCAGGTCGGTCGGATCCTGTCCGTCATACTTTGTCTGATGTTGGTTTTGCGTACACACGGTCGGACAAAGTTGTCGGAAAATCCGATCATTCTGAACGTGGTGACGTTTGTTGCCTACGACGGGACTACGTAGAGGCTAGTAGCCAATAGCTTTGGTCTGGTAATGTGATCTGAGCATGCGTAGCACTTTGTCCGGTCGGACAACCGTACACACGATCGGATTTGGTGTGATCGGACCGTGTTGTCGGCAAATCTTTCCAGCAGGAGATAAGACTTTGTCCGTCGGACAATCCGACGTACACTGTCCGATGGTGCATACACACGGTCTGATTTTTCAACAACATTGTCCGATCGGACAGAATCCATGAAAAAGTCCGACCGTGTGTATGGGGCTTTACTGTTTTAGTTTTCTTTTTAAAATCATTAGTGTATTTTCCAAAAAAATTGCTTTTTAAAAGACCGCTGCGCAAATACTGTGTGACATAAAATATTGCAACAACCGATATTTTATTCCCTAGGGTCTCTGCTAAAAAAATATATATAATTTTTGGGGTTCCAAGTGATTTTCTATCAGAAAATACAGGATTTTTACTTGTAAGCAACAAGTGTCAGAAAAGATTTAGTCTTTAAATGGTTAAACTGAGAACTTCTCCACAAGAAGTTCAGTTCATTCATAAGTGTAAATATTGTATCTCTTTGGTCTTTTCTTGGCAGAATGCCCAGAGAGGAGAAGTCGCTCCAGGGGAAGACTGAGGCAACTTGCATTGACTTCTATTACAGAAGTCTTCTGCAAGTCACGGCTGAAGTTATAATCGGCCTTTATCAGCACAGTCGGCCGATGCCAATTAAAAAACGCCAAATATCGGCCGATATATCGGTCGACCTTTAATACACGGTTATCCAAGATGTAGATCAGTTTTTCAACCTGCATGCTTATGTAAACAAAGTTCATGTATTGTAATTTGGCTCCAATGCTTTTACTTTGCAGCCGCTTATTACAAAATGAATCCTATTTGACTTGTACATGTGATTCTGTCTGAACCCTGAATGAATGAAATATACTACACATAGTTCAATACAGCAGACGACCACTGACGGGAAGTGCGAGGTCACCTGACTTTCCAGAATGAGTACCCTCTGGCGAAGTTCACGGGTTTCGCTCTGAGCCTGGACTTCTCGTAACCGAGAAGACATGACTTCATCCTGCAGGTCTCCAGTGGCGCTCTTACGAGGTGAGTCTTTCCAAATGCCACCTCCACGTGAAGACAGGGCCTGCATGAAGAAGGGAAAGAGATTAAATAGATAAAAGAATGAATAAAAAATGAAAAAAGAATGTTTCCAGGTTCCTTGCAGATGAAGAGTCTCATGAAACCTGTATTGACTTTTTCCCTCTATCCAGCAGAGAACAATTTTCTTTTTGTTTTGTGAATGAATATCTCAATAAATTGCCAACACAGATAGCCAACTACAAAAACAGAAGAGCAAGTAGAATTATGCTCCGAAAAGTGTTGTAGCAAAACACACACATTCTTTAAAAGACAACTTACAGGTAAATTAAACATTTGTTGGCTGGTGAAGAACACCTTTATTAAAGTGGTTGTAAAGTCAGAATTTTTTTTTAATCTAAATGCATTCAGATAAAAAGCCTTCAGTGTGCAGCAGCCTCCCTCAGGCCCCCTAATACTTAAATAAGTAAAAGGATTGAGCCAGCAACTCTGTAGTCCATATAGCGATTTTAATGGTTGGTTACAAAAAGTGACAAGCAAAACAGTTTATGCATTTCAGCAACAGCCTTAGTTTGGCTGTTGCTGAAACGCGTCAGCTTTTGTAACCAACCATTAAAATCGCTAAATGGATTTATGCTGTAATGTGTAAGGACACACTGAGCCTGAGCACCTGAAAGAGGATCTTGTAAATTGGACTGGGAGTTCCCTGTTATGTGCGCTCTCTCTCTTCAAACCCCTCTAATACTTACCTGAGCCCCATCTCTAAGCAGCGATGTCCACGAGTACCTCGTCAGTCCAGGAATCTCCCTCCTGATTGGCTGAGACACAGCAGCGACGGTATTGGCTGCCATTGCAGTCAAACTCAGTTAGCCAATCAGGAGTGAGAGGGTGCAGGGCCGAACCGTGGCACCGTGTCTGAATGGATACACAGAGCTGCAGCTCGGCTCAGGTGCCCCCATAGCAAGCTGCTTGCTGTGGGATCACTCAACAGGACCTCCAGCCAGGGGGGACCCGAGAAGAGGAGGATCTGGGCTGCCCTTAGCAAATCCACTGCACAGAGAAGGCAAGTATAACATATTTGTTATCCTAATAGAAAAAAAAAAACAAGACTTAACAATCACTTTAACCATTTCCCACCCAGCCACTGCACATAAACGGCCGGGTGGGCTATCTCTCCTTCTGAGTGGACGTTCAGGAACTGCCAGCAGAAGGGGCGGGATTGCGTGCGCACTCCCGCGCAGCGGCACGATCCCGATGCGCTCGTGTCACCCGGACGCGGCGCATCTTAGATCGGCAGGAGGGCTCTGTGATTGGTTCTCCTAATCACATGACGGCCATGTCCAATCACGGCTGTCATGTGATGTAAACAAACAGCCAGTTGCTAGGCGATCGGCTCTCCTCTCCTCACACGGAAGTGATCGCTGAGGAGAGGAGAGCGGATCTCTGCAGCCGGCTGGTGATTAGTAAGTATGAGCTGTTTTTTACAGCTTTTTACTCACTGATCACCAGTGTAGTGTCCCCACACAGTAAAAAACACAAGTAAACACACATGTCCCCCACATATATAACAGTAAAATCACATGTCCCAATGATCATTTGCACACATATGTCCGTGATCACGCAAACCAATTATTATACACTTAACATGATTTTTTTTTACCAAAAACATGTAGCAGAATACATTTTGGCTTAAATTTATGACAAAATTTGATTTTAGTGGATTTTAAAATAGAATAAAGAAAATATAGTTTTTTTTTCCAAATTTACGCTCTTTTTTCGCTTATATCGCAAAAAATAAAAAACCGAGTCATGAATAAATACCACCAAAAGAAATCTCTATTTGTGCGAACAAAATGATAAATGTCATTTGGGTACGCACTGCATGACCGCACAATTCTTATTGAAAGTGTGAGAGCACTGAAAGCTGAAGATGTATTAATGTGTTTAAATCAAATCTGTCACCAAAATGATTTTTATAAATTAACCATACACAGGGAGAGGAGACACCACCAGGTGCGTACTACTGGCATCCTAAAGTAGATGTAAACCCTATGTAAATGAAGAAAACCACACCTCCGTCAAGTCTTTTTTCTGTTTCAATACATTTTTTTGTTAAAAATCCGTGATGAATAAATAAATAAATTCCATGCTTATGTGAACAATTAAGTAAATTATTTTTATTCAAGATCTTATTAGAATAAGGTTGATTTGCGCACTATTTTATACTCCCATTGTATATATTTTTTATATGATTTTAAGTGTAGGTCACACTTCTAATGGTGCAGCATATCATTTAGTTATCTTATCTATCTAAGTACTGAGGTTTTATATTTTTATATTTTTATATATCAGTGCTTTAGTATTTATTATATACAATACATTTTTTTGATCATGTATTATATTATCCGAGTAACAAAAGTGTACATGAACTTCAGTCGTATAAGGGTACACAACTAACATAGGGTACAAAATAAAGATAGTTGCACCGTATGTAACCCCAGTTTTGACAGAAGTGGTTAGCGTTCATAGGGGCTTGAGATTTGTATTGGGGGAGGGCCTTTCCAAGAGAATAACCCCTCAGGGCACTATGTGCTTTGAATTGGTGTACATCTATTTAAGTGGTAAAAGCTTTTTGAAACAAAAAAAAAAAAAAAACACAACATGAGAGATATGGCTTTGTACATTTACATTTGGTGCATCAGGAATGAAAGGGCCCAATTTAGCCGGCACCTAGGTTCTAGGTTTGGCGAGTTAGCCAAAAGACTGCTTGGAGTGGTGTCCGTTTGTACAGTTAGACTCCAAATGAATGGAATTCAGGGGACTTACAAGCCTTACAACGGTCATACAGCTGCTTTAAAAAAGAAACCATAAAATACCACATATTTATAAAGCACAGCCATGTGTTGGCACTTTGCCAGCCAGGGACTCTTAGGCCAGGGGAGCTCTATTAAAATCAATAGACAGCATACAAAAATGAAAACAGCCAAAGTCATATGATTGGCTCTCCTCCAATCATGGAGCTCTCTCTGCCGCCTTAAGTAGAGAGAACTCTGTGAGGCACTACAGGCTGCATGCAAAAGGTTTTCATTTTATGAATGGGCAAAAAAATAAAGACCGTGGTGCCTGAAAAGTATAAATGAAAGCTGATAGCAATATCCTCTCTCCATTACAAATGACCCCCTAGTTATATTTAAGTGGATGGTTCTGTGCACTGGAATATGCGATAACAGAGAACTTACCTGCCAACGGTCTGTCAGTTCAGTCACTTGTTGCTGTCCCTCACGCATGACCTGTAGAGCATGGGCCTCTCTTCTCCGCAGAATCTGGACCTCGTCCTGGAGCATCGCAACATTGTTCTCATCTGGGAGAGCGCTGTTCCGCTGCAGAAAAATAAAACTTTTCTATCAACGTTAATAGGTCAGGCAGAAATAAAATTAAACATTCTTACACTAGTCAGATACTTGTTACTGATCTGTATTTAAAGGCGGAAAAAAGCTAAAAACCCCTTTTAAGTCTTGGACATAGTACAGGGTTCAAACCTCACTAGGTGTATTTAGTTTAGGTACTATCTGTGTGATGTTAGGGAGGTTTCCCCTTCACTTTCTGTCCTAGTGAAAATGGTCATTAGGGCAATTAGAGAGGACAAATCTCTCCAAAGGGGACAAAAGAAAGCAATAAAAACCTGACAGAGGTTCTAATCCCCCCACCCAAAAATAAATAACAAATACCACACACAATTTTTAGCATTTACAACAGTTTTTTCTGCCTCCTGATATGTGATCAGGAGCTGTCACTGTGGTGCTCCAAGCACCCCTCTGCACTGCACATGTAGGAGTTCATCTGGATGGAAGGGCTTAACAAGCAATAAATGAGTAAATGAGCTTTAAAATAAGCCCTCACTGACCTCTGTAGCTGCAAGCTCTGAGAAGCAATTCAATCTCAAAGCTCTCAGCGGAAGCACTATGGTCATACAAGTACACTCGGCAGCTCGCCTCGCCCCTGCCAGACACTCGGCAGCTCGCCTCGCCCCTGCCAGACACTCGGCAGCTCGCCTCGCCCCTGCCAGACACTCGGCAGCTCGCCTTGCCCCTGCCAGACACTCGGCAGCTCGCCTCGCCCCTGCCAGACACTCGGCAGCTCGCCTCGCCCCTGCCAGACACTCGGCAGCTCGCCTCCCCCCTGCCAGACACTCGGCAGCTCGCCTCCCCCCTGCCAGACACTCGGCAGCTCTCCTCCCCCCTGCCAGACACTCGGCAGCTCTCCTCCCCCCTGGCAGACACTCGGCAGCTCGCCCTGTTCCCCATTTGCAGCAGTGTTTTTGCACCCCAGCCAACTTGACTAACCCTTTCAGCAATCAATCAGATGATTTCAAGCCTTCTAATCTTCAATGTAGACACACAGTAGGTGTACTGAGAAGGGGAATCAGAAAGAGCAGAGCTGCTGACTTGCATGACTTCTGTTTCTAACGTTTTACTATGAACTAGTTCACAGTGTCTGCAGCCATATACAGTATGTCAGTAAGGGCTCATTTTAAAGCTCATTTACTTAACTTTAAGTGTCTGTAGTGGGTCCATAACGTGGCCACAGATTACGTTAGGAATTCAGAAAGTTCACATTCTATATAATCCTCTCAATTTGTCAATTTACTGCTAGATCTTAGAACAAAAGCAAATAAAGTTACTGGGCTCTAATACAGTACTTCCTGACAACATGAGGGACACGCAAAGCATCTGCAATAGCGCTACAAATGCTACAGGTGTCTCTTGTGCCCAGCAGATTAGTTTGCCATGTGGATAATATTATAGAAGTGAACTTCATTTTAAACTTTTATATCTCAATTAGACTTGTGTAAAGGCTAAATGCATTCCAGGTGCATCACAGAAGATGCGCCAAGTCTTGCAGATCATTTTATTATGAAAGCAGCCACAATCTTAGTAGAAGATGCCTGTCCCCTGCCGGCATGCTGTAGAGAGGGTCCCAATGTGCTCTGCAGAGGTCTGTCACACCGTCTGGTTCTAAAAGTGTACAATGGAGTCAGTGGGGAATTTCTGTCGATCTCTACTACTATGTACTGATTGTGGCAGTGTTTAACCTTTTCCAGATCCACCACTTTGTCCTGCATTTCTTTTAGTGCTTCCAAAGTCTCAGCTTCTCTTAGCCGTGCCTTCTCCACCTCCGACTCCAAATGGCTGACTAACTCCGAAGTCCCCCTTGGATCATTCTGTAATGTGTACACAAAGTTTAACATGCTCATTAAACAGCCGCAGCCAAACACAGTCACTAATATACAGGTCATGATGCACAGGGTGCACAATGTGTAGGTTGAATTTATAGAGGTTATGATGGGTTGAATAGGAGCCGTTCGCCCAGGGGAAGAGAGCATGGAGGAAAAGAGAGGGCTGCCGGATCATCACATTGGAAGAGAGTGGAGGAAGAGGCTAGCTGGCTGGATCACAGAGCGGGGATAGCCCACTGTAACAGCTTATATTTGAATTGCCTCCGCTCACGGTCACACACAGTCCCGCCTCCTGAACCAGCGTCTGTGATAGACAGAACACCAGTGTGGATGTGTTCTGCCTGTTACAGGCGCTGGGTCAGGAGGCGGGACTGTGTGTGATGGTGAGTGGAGGCAATTCAAATGTCAGCTGTTACAGTGGGCTATCCCCGCTCTGTGATCCGACCAGCTCACCTCTTCCTCCACTCTCTCTTCCCCTGTGATGATCCGGTCGCCCTCTCTCTTCCTCTGCACAGGTCAGGCTGCAACGATGGGCACAGGTCAGGCTGCAACGATGGGCACTGATAAAGTTGTTTTTAATCTTTATTTTTGTAACTTAATTCTGCATAAAACATTTAAGTGTCATTTCATGAGATAATTTATGAGGGCGTGTTTAGGAGCAAAAATTAGGGGCAGGGTAGGGGTTGGGTGGGACAACTGGTGGTGAGTAACCCTTAAGGCCTAGCTAGTAGCTCAGGACTTGAAATTTTGAGCCCTGGGTTATGATATACATTGTGTAGGTATAAAGATTATGATGTACAGAGTGTACCATGTGTAGGTTGTAGTTATAAAGGTTATAAAATGCAGGGTGTACTTTGTAGTCATACAGATCATAATGTACAGGTGTATTTTGTGTATGTTGCCGTTATACAGGGTGTATTATGTGTTGGTTTTAGGTATACAAGTTCAGATGTACAGGATGTACTTTGTTTAATTTGCAATTACACGGGTTATGATGTACAGGGTGTACTTTGTTTATATTGTAGTTATACAGGTGTTTTTGTACAGTGTGCACTATATGTAGGTTATGGGTACACGAGTTAGGATGTACAGGGTGAACTGTGTATGTTGTAATTATACAGGTTATCATGTACATGGTGTAGGTTGTAGTTACAAAAAGTACACCTTGCACATTATAACATATATATTTTGTAGTTAGAGGTCATAATGCATAGGGTGCACTATGTGTAGGTTGTAGTTATACAGGTCATGCTGTATAGGATGTACTATGTGTAGGGTGTGTGTACAAGTTATGATGTACAACAGAGTATACTACGTGTAGCTTGTAGTTATACAGGTTATGAGGTACAGGGTATAATTTGTGTAGGTTGTAGTTATACAGGTCAGGATGTAAAAAGCACACTTGTGTAGGCTGTAATTATACAGGTTAGGGTGTACAGTGTGTACCATGTGTAGGTTGTGGGTATATAGGTTATAACACGCAGGGTGTACTTTGTGTATGTTATAATTACACAGGTCATAATGTACTGGTGTACACTGTGTATGTTATACAGGGTTTGATGTATAGGGTGTACTATGTGTAGGTTGCAATTATACAGGTTAAGGTGCACAGGGTTAATTTTGTTTTATTTTGTAATTATACAGATTATGATCTACAAGGTGTACTATGTGTAGGTTGTATTTATACAAGGCATGGTGTTCAGGATGTACTGTGTGTAGGTTGTAGTTATATAGGTTATAAACATGCAGGGTGTACTTTACAGGTTTCACTATGTGTAGGTTGAAGTTATAAAACGTTATGGTGTATAGGATGTACTTAGTTTATTTTGTAGTTATACAGGTCATGATGTACAAGGTGCACTATGTTTATGTTGTAATAATACAAGTCATGATGTACTATGTGTAAGTTGTGGGTATACAGTTTATGATGTACAGGGTGCAGATATGTGTAGGTTGTAATTATACAGGTTATGATGTACAGGGTGCACCATGTGTATGTTGTACATCATAATCTGTATAATTAGGATATACATGATGTATGCTGTACTTATGTATGTTATGATGTTGAAGGTGCAATTATATTATGTTGTAATTATACAGGTTATGGTGAACTATATGTAGGTTGTAGTTACACAATGTACGCCCTGCATGTTAAAACCTGTATACTGTAGGTTGTAGTTATGCGGGTCATAATATACAGGGTGTACTTTGTGTATGTTGTAGGTATACAGGTCATACAGAGTGCAAGTTGGACTCATGCAAAGAAATGATATATAGGAGAAAAAGCATCTATACCCAAAACGTAAAGACCCCTTTCACACTGAGGCACTTGAAAACTGCCTATAAAACGGCAAGCGATTTTGCGCCGCTTTTCAGGCGCTTTTGGAAGAGTTAGCGGTGCACTTTTTTGAAGGTCATGCGACTCAAAAAACTGCTGCAAGAACCATTTTGAGGTGCTTTCCATTAATCTCAATGGAGAGGGGCGCTTTTGGAGGTGCTTTTTTTTTGCTCTCCAAACATGCTTCAAAGATGCTGCTTGCGGGAGTTTTTTTCACCTCCCCGCCAGCGTACCGCCCCAGTGTGAAAGCATCCATTGATTTTAATGGGAAGTAGTTTTTGTGAGCTTTTCAGGCGCTTTTTTTTTTTTTTTTTTTAAATCAAAAGCGCTTGATAAACTCCTCCGTGTGAAAGGTGTCAAACCAGAAATCCCTGTATTGTTAAAACGGAGTTCCACCCAAAAATGGAACTTCCGCAAGTGCTGGTGACCCCCTGACAAGCCACATTTGACATGTAATATTTTTGTGGGTGGAGCGGATAACCTGTTTTTATGGCACACAGCTCCCACTTTCTCCTCTGGCGCCACAGCACCGGAAGGAAGATCACCTCTCCCCTCCCTCCCTGCAATCTTCTGGGACACATCACAGGTCCCAGAAGATTGCCCGGCCATTCACAGCACGCAGTGCGACTCGCGCATGCGCAGTGTGTGCCGGCTGTGAAGCCACATCTGGGCACCCACAGTTAGAATGCCAGCACCGCGGAGAGAGGTGGGGGGGGGGAGGACGAGGCTTCGTACCCTTGCATCGCTGGACCATGGGACAAGTGAGTGTCTGATTATTAAAAGTCAGCAGCTACACTTTTTGTAGCTCCTGATTTTTAAATGGGTGGAACTCCGCTTTAAGCCTGAAGTAAGAAGCATAATCAAATGTATTTTTCAGACTTGTAGGTTTTAGACAATATAAGGCTGTGTTATTTGTCGATTTTACACAAAAAATGCTTCTTTATATAAAATGAAACAATTCACCAACCTATCTGGGAGTCTAGTTACAAAGTCTCACCTGTTTATCCTGTAGCTGGCGGATTTGGTTCTGGGCACTCTGTAGATTTTCAGTTGCTGTGTAATATTGCTGCTTTACTACAGCCAGCTCTCGCTTTATGGCGTAGTTCTCCTCTGCCTCCTGGGCCCGTGTCACCTGACCCTGATGGAGGTAGCCAGTAAAACCAAGTCAATTTTTATCCAATAGTCCTGATACAGTATTTTGCAACAATTTTTCCTAAGTTTAAATTTTTTTGCCACTTTCGAAAAAGCGCCCCTACCAACGATCTGTTTGGGGGACACTGGTGTCGGTCTGATAAGCAATGCTAGAAATGCTTAATTTGAGTGCATTGTACAAACATTTTCTACATGCATGTATGCTATAAAGCCCATGTGTTCATGGGCTTTAGGATGGTGGCACATGGACTTCTTACAGGTCACTACTGTCCCAATCATTTTCCTACCAGAATTCCTGGAATGAATTTGCCTAATATTCAGATCTGCTCTAGCAATATCCAGATCCGCTATATCCATAAACCTGGTTGTAAATATAAGATAAAATTCTGATTTAGGCAATGCCTATCAAAAGGGGAGGCAAACGTCATGTCTGTGGCATGTTCTGAAAGCCTCAGCAAAGGAAGGATTCATTTTGACTTTAGCCTTGCATATAAGCTAACACTGAATCGGTCTTCCCATGCCTCACTACTCTATTGATATAAGCTTGTATGCTTGGCTAAGATACAGTGAGGGAAAAGGTATTTGAGCCCCTGCTGATTTTGTACATTTGCCCACTGACAAAGGAATGATCAGTCTAGAATTTTAATGGTAGGTTTATTTTAACAGTGAGACAGAATAACCACGAAAATATGCAGAAAAACGCATTTCAAAAGAATTATAAATGGATTTGCATTTTAATGAGTGAAATAAGTATTTGACCCCTTCCCAAAACATGACTTAGTACTTGGTAGCAAAACCCTTGTTGGCAATCACAGAGGTCGGACATTTCATGCAGTTGGCCACTAGGTTTGCACACATCTCAGGAGGGATTTCGTCCCACTCCTCTTTGCAGATCCTCTCCAAGTCTTTAAGGTTTCAAGGCTGACATTTGGCAACTCAAACCTTCAGCTCTCACCACATATTTTCTATGGGATGAAGGTCTGGAGACTGGTTAGGCCACTCCAGGACCTTAATGTGCTTCTTCATGAGCCACGCCTTTGTTGCCTTGGCTGTGTGTTTTGGGTCATTGTCATGCTGGAATACCCATCCATGACCCATTTTGAATGCCCTGGCTGACGGAAGGAAGTTCTCACCCAAGATTTGAAGGTCCATTGTCCTTTTAATGCGGTGACGTTGTCCTGTCCCATTAGCAGAAAAACACCCCCAAAGCATAATGTTTCCACCTCTATGTGTGACAGTGGGGATGGGGTTCTTGGGCTCATAGGCAGCATTCCTCCTCCAAAAATGGCGAGTGGAGTTGATGCCAAAAAGCTAGATTTTGGTCTCATCTCACCACAACACTTTCACCCAGTTCTCCTCTGAATCATTCAGATGTTCATTAGCAAACTTCAAAAGGGCCTGTACATGTGCTTTCTTGAGCAGGGGGACCTTGCGGGCGCTGCAGGATTTCAGTCCTCCATGGCGTAGCGCGTTACCAATTGTTTTCTTGGTGACTATGGACCCAGCTGCCTTGAGATCATTGACCAGATTCTCCTGTGTAGTTCTGGGATGATTCCTCACTGTTCTCATGATCATTGCAACTCCATGATGTGAGATTTTGCATGGAGCCCCAGACCGAGGGAGATTGACAGTTATTCTGAGTTTCTTCCATTTGCGAATAATCGCACCAACTGTTGTCACGCTCTCACCAAGCTGCTTGGCAATGGTCTTGTAGCCCATTCCAGCCTTGTGTAGGTCTACAATCTTGTCCCTGACATCCTTTGACAGCTCTTTGATCTTGGCCTTGATGAAGAGATTGGAATCTGATTGATTAATTGATTCTGGACAGGTCTTTTATACAGGTAACAAGCTGAGATTAGGAGCACTCCCGTTAGGGGAGTGCTCCTAATCTCAGCTCGTTACCTGCATAGAAGACACCTGGGAGCCAGAAATCTTGCCGATTAATAGGGGATCAAATCTTTATTTCACTCATTAAAATGTAAATCAATTTATAGCTTTTTTGAAATGCGTTTTTCTGGATATTTTTGTTATTCAGTTTTTCGCTGTTAAAATAAAACCTACCATTAAAATTAAATTATAGACTGATCATTTCTTTGTCAGTGGGCAAATGTTCAAAATCAACAGGGGATCAAATACTTTCTCTGCCTCACTGTAAGTGCACAATTTATGAAACATGTTGGGGTCTATCCTGTCTAGGGGGGATTGGACCATACCTTCTGGTCTGACTACCCTTTAGATTTAGGGACAATCTACACTATATGCAGTGACAGACATTTTACTGCATAGTAAAACGTCTCACCGCAGAAACACACAGGAAACAATTGATTCCTATGTGTCCCATTCAGCCTAGCGTTGTGCCGCAGCATGCTGCATTTTATTGCATAGCACCTGCCTGAATCCCACTGTAATGTCATGCAGTGCATTAGGCCATCCAACATTGCAGTGTATGAAGTGTACGTTTTTTACACTTCACATAAAAGTTTTTTTTTTTTTTTTAAAAGAAGGGGGACAGTGCAGTGCACTGAATCGTGCATGACACTACCCCCTAGCCAGCTGGCAATGCGATAAATCGATCCACCTGGTTTGCGATTTGGCTGCGGGCCAGTGCGAGTTTGCCCATATGGTCACTTTGCGCAATGCCCATGTTCAGGAGACATCTGTTTGGCCCCTGGTACCCAAGCTGTTATGCTGACCTGTTTCTTAACCCACTAGGTCTAAAACATGTACATATTGGTAGTATGACCCAAGTACTCAGGTTCACCTATATTTACTATTTCTAGATTTTCTTTCCTATATTCTCTTAACAATTGGAGGAGGTGTTATTGCCCTAAGGAAGAATTGCCACCCAGCTCCCATTTTCTGCTGTTATGATAGGAATAAATACACCGGGGAAAGAAGGAAATTATAGGGGAATGACCCTAAACACCTAAAAGGCAAGAAGATAGAAAACTGTACCTGGATGAGCCTGTCCGCTAATGCAGCACTCTCCTATGAGACAGTCCACAAGGACGAGGAGATGGGAAGGAAAGAGGTAAAGCAAAAAAGAACCAGAGAGAGAGAGAAAGAGCAGAGGGGAGAGAGAAAGAAAAAAGGTAACCACCACCGCACTACAAGAAGCAGGACTGAGTTAGACAGGTCTATCTAAAAAGGCTGCTACATTAAATTACTGCAATATCACCCTAATAGAATTTAAAAATGGCTGCTTTAATCGAAGTCCTCTGCTGGATTTTAAAAATTTTGACCCCAACTTCACACAAGTTGTGCTTTCCTACATTCCCCTCATAAATAAGAAAGGGTTCTCATTTGGTTTACACAACAGGTGGAATCCATCTATATCATGTAAAGTTTCTTGAGCTTTTATATTCAAATATATGAACTGCAATATTTGCATGCACCACCCGAGATGATTAAGACCAAGTCTGAAATAGTTTTATGGTCTGAGTGAAAACCATAAATGTATGGAAGAGTAGGCAACGAGAATACTAATAAATGCCCCTTTAATTTAAAGTGGAGAACCACTTTAAAAAAAAAAAAGGAACAGCCGAGACAACAGATGATATTTAAGAGAAAAATGCTATTGATAGTTAAAATAGATAAAATTGCAAAAAAAGTTAAGCAGCCATCTTTAAATGTGATGTGTGGAGGGAAAAAGGGGATAGGAGCAAGATGGCAGTACCATAGACCATGTGATGAGCAAAAAGGGCGCAGCTCAATATAAAAAAAACAGCACAAATCTTACCTTTTCTAGAGTTTCAATACGTTGCTTCAGAAGTCTATTCTCTGTTCTTAATCTCTGCATATAGTGGTGACACACAGAACAGATGTCATGTGAAAAAAAGACTTAAAGCGGAGGTCCACCCTATTTTACAACTTTTGCTCAATCACATTACAGCAATATATTCAGTTATAAACTGAACTTTTTTTTTTTCTAGTGTACCTGTGTTTGTCTCATGTTCATCTCTGCTTCCTGTATGTGTCCACTGCGGATATGGGCGGGTATTTTGCGGGTATTTCATAATTTCCTGTGTGCCGCACTGTCCCCTGGGAGCTTGTGTCTTTGTTCCCAGGAGTCATTGCGGAGGCCTGCTGTGAGTTCTCGTGGGATTTCGAAAGAGGAAGTGACACGATTTTTTTTCATATTAGTTGTGATGGCACCCCGGAAGTTTACGCCGCTCCTCGCCGTAAACACTGAGCATGCGCGGGAACAAGCAGTGAATGCTAGGAGCTCAGCATTCATGGGATCCTGGAAATCAATGCTTGTGGGCTTCACATGCCCACAAGCAAGATGGGAACGGCCAGGATCACTTTTTATAAATACTTCTTACAACAGACAGCAGCAGATTTAAAACATCCAAACAGTGAGTATTAGTTTATGATTGGGAAAGTGTCTGACTGACTACCAAAAAAAAAAAAAAAAATGGTCGCGGGACCTCCGATTTAAGTTCAAGGCCACAAAGATCAATTATTTGCTGTGTGATCTGACAAAATAGATATTTTTGGATTTAGCCAAGCAAGACTGAATGAATTAGAGTTGTACCTCTATGAAATAGGAGATATGCAAAAAGAAGTTACCATGCTATCACTCTTTACATTTTGAGGGACCATATTTACTTTTTGTTATAGGCTTCACCTTTTAAAAAGAATAAAAAAAAAAAACTCACATTTTTTTCTCTCTAAGGAGCCTGCAGAGCATTGCACCCATTATCAGCAGATCACAGGTGCAATGTCCAGCTCAATGAACTACGAGGACGCTCACCAGAGCCTGCACAGTTCATTGAGAACTACAAGTCATCAGCCATGGTGGCTTATGGTATTTGTAGCCTATTCATGCATAGGGAACTGAATGAATGACACGGCCATGCCGTATTCAAATTGTGATAGCAGGTGAGGGGAGAGGATCCCCCTCCCACTGTCACAATGCAGGGACTGGAGTACAGTAACGTGTTACACGCTATATATGGGTGTAAAATGTTACAAGAGGTGAACCTACCCTTTAACCACTTCCCGACCGCCTAACGCCGATATATGTCGGCAAAATGGCACTGCAGGCAAAATCACGTACCTGTACGTGATCGTGCATGTGCCTGCCTGTGGGTCGCGCGCGCGCCGCCAGCGGCGCGCTCGCGACCCGGTCGGGAGCTCCGTGACCACGGCCGCGGGACCAGCAGACCCGATCGCCGCTGGTATCCCGCGATCGGGTTACGGAGCTGAAGAACGGGGAGAGGTTTGTGTAAACAAACCTCTCCCCGCGCTTCCTACTCTGCCTGTCATTGATCGGCTGTTCCCTGTCATCGGAAAGCCGATCAATGACGTCAGACGTACAGCCACGCCCCCCTACTGTAAAAAAAAACACAACACGTCACACTGACTCCTCCCCGCCCCCTAGTGGTTAACCCCTTCACTGCCACTTTCATTTACATAAGAATCAGTGCTATTTAAAATAGCACTGATTTCTGTATAAATGACAAATGTCCCAAAAATGTGTCAAAAATGTCCGATGTGTCCGCCATAATGTCGCAGTCACAATAAAAATCGCTGATCGCCGCCATTACTAGTAAAAAAAAAAATATTAATAAAAATGCTATAAAACTATCCCCTATTTTGTAAACGCTATAACTTTTCAATAATCGCTAATTGCGATTTTTTTACCAAAAATATGTAGAAGAATACGTATCGGCCTAAACTGAGGAAAAAAAAATGTTTTTTTATATATTTTTTGGGGATATTTATTATAGCAAAAAGTAAAAAATATTGAATTTTTTCAAAATTGTCGCTCTATTTTTGTTTATAGCGCAAAAAATAAAAACCGCAGGGGCGATCAAATACCACCAAAAGAAAGCTCTATTTGTGGGGAAAAAAAGGACGCCAATTTTGTTTGGGAGCCACTTCGCACGACCGCGCAATTGTCAGTTAAAGCGACGCAGTGCCGAATCGCAAAAAGGGGCCTGGTCCTTTGGCTGCCAATTGGTCCAGGGCTGAAGTGGTTAAGCTAAGAACAGATTTCAACATGTTCACCCTTCCTAATGCCACATACACACGACCGGACTTTTCGACAGCCTAGGTCCGACGGTCTTTCCGAATGAACGGACTTGGCCACACACAATCACACTAAAGTCCAACGGATTCGAACGTGATGACGTACGACCGGACTAGAATAAGGAAGTTTGTAGCCAGTAGCCAATAGCTGCCCTAGCGTCGTTGTTTGTCTGTCGGACTAGCATACAGACAAGCGGATTTCTCAACAGGGACTGGGTCCGGCGGAAAAATGTGAAACATGTTCTATTTCTAAAGTCAGTCAGATTTTGACAGCAAAAGTCCGATGGAGCCCACACGCGATCGAATTGTCCGACGGATTCGTTCCGTCGGACCTTTGCTGTCGAAAAGTCCGCTTGTGTGTACGCGGCATTAGTTGTGGAAGATTCCATACTTTTTTCTTTTTTTTCAATGTTCCTCCTCTGGATCCTGAGGGTAGTAAACTTAATGAGTTTAATGTCGACGTATGAGGCCTTGGTTTCTATTTTTACCATTACCTTTGTCTTGATCTAGAGCAGGGGTCTCAAACTGGCGGCTCTCCAGCTGTTGGGGAACTACAAGTCCCATGAAGCATTGCAAGGCTGACAGTTACAAGCATGACTCCGTCAGGCTTGTAACTTGTGGGACTTGTAGTTCCACAACAGCTGGAGGGCTGTCAGTTTGAGACCCCCGATCTAGAGGAGCATGATTATATATATTAATTATTATACAGGATTTATATAGCACCAACAGCTTGTACAGTGCTTTTCAAAGTCTAGGCAGACAGTAAGGAGGGCTCTGCTCCATTTACTTTTAAGCCCATTCTGGTCTACATTTCAAGGACCACACTCTACAGTTTCATTCTATTAGGAGTCTATTAAGAAGACAACTTTTTTTCTTCTATGGCTCCATACTGCTTTAATAACACACCCAACTCCTTCATGACCAGAGATTGACACCTAGATGCTCAGGCCAAAATTTAGGAGTAGCTTTATACGCCATGTACACAGACATAATTCTATGGGTACTTTTCATATCACACACACACACACACACACACACACACACATATATATATATATATATATATATATATATATATATATAATATATACACACACACACTTTATTTATTTAACCACTTGCCGACCAGCCGCCGTCGTTATGCGGCGGCAGGTCGGCTCTCCTGTGCAAATTGCTGTAGCGTGCCCGCGGGTCGGGTGGACTCAATATCCGACGGCGACCTCCGATCGCCTAGTACAGAGGCGGAACGGGGATCTGCCAGTGTAAACAAGCGGATCCCCATTGTGACAGGAGACATAACTCTACTGTTCCCAGTCATCGGAAACAGTGATCTCTGTCATGTCCCTGGTAGCCCATCCCCCCTAGTTAGAAAACCTCTAGGGAATACAGTTAACCCCTTCCCTGCCAGTGTAATTTTACATTGATCAGTGCATTTTTATAGCACTGTTCAATGTAATAATGTCACTGGTTCCCAAAAAGTGTTATTTGGGGTCCAGTTTGTCCACCGCAATGTTGCAGTCCCGCTAAAAATCGCAGACCAATGCCATTACTAGTAAACAAATAAAAAAAAAAGTTCCTAAATCTATCCCATGTTTGTAGATGCGATAACTTTTAGACTTTGAGACTAGTAGCACGGTCGGCGATAGTGTGGCCTGAAAGCTAGGTACAGGAAAGTGCTGCACACTCTCAATGCTGGAATGTAGATGTAGCATCGTATAGGAGAAAGCTAACCTACAGACTGCGAATGGGATTAACAACACATTTGGTCATTTCCAGTAGGTACTCACCTTGATTTCAATTTGCTCCTCCATCTCCTTACTTTTAATAGCAGCATATTCTTTTTCCAGTCTAAATTAGGGAAGGACAGAATATTTCAGCTTTAAAGCGTACTCTAGAGAAACAAGTTACCCTATTAATAGCGCAATCACATCTTCATACCGCTTCATTCTCTTTGGATTGTACTTGACTTGGTAGGCCTTGAGGATCAGTTTATCAGGGCAGCTTTCAAACTGGTGTGGGATAACCTTCTGAAAATACTGAAAATATGCAGAAATTAAACTTTGGTTCCATGGGATCTGCAATACATCTTCGGTCAAAAGAAAATAAATACTGGTTGGATTGCATTGGCTGAAATATCTGTGGATAACTACATTGATCAAGATGTCTCAGTACACATATTTTGTCTTTAAAAAGGAGAAGTTCACTTTTTAGAATTTTTTTTTAATAAATGCACATTTTTTTGCAGGTAAAAAAAAAAAAAAAAAGTGCATTTATTTATTTTGAACCTGCAAAAGCATTGCACCGGCGATCAGCAGATCCTCGCTAGCTGTCAGATCGGGGATCAGGAAGGTGCAGGGGCCAGTTCGTTCTTAACATGTTACACCCTGAACATACGTGTAACATGCAACATGTTACGAAAGGTGAACTTATCCTTTGTGCTTTAGTCTTTCATAAGAATATATTTAACAGATAGATCACCAGTAGAGGCCTTGTGAATGAACATGCGGACCTCTCACTATACAAATACTGACCATTTGCTTTCCAGAGTCTTGCTGGTCTTTTAAGTCCTGTGTTGGTGGGCTTTGGGCTTGTCCCAATGGGAACTTTAGCATGCTTTGACATCAGTTTCAGATGTTTCTGAGGTCATTTGGATTTCTGACCTGCACTTGACCTGCTTCAAAGCAGGTGTTGCATTCCCATAGATGTGTATCCTCAGTTCTGACACAGTTCTAACACAGACCATAAGGCTCCATTCACACCTGTACAACTCCAAAGTCGCACGACTTTAGAGTGACACTTTGATGCAACTTTGGGTGGGTGAGACTTGGATGCCACTTTGGCTTTGACCAATGATAATGGACAACTGCTGCACTACTGTTGCATGCATAAGATTCAGGTGAGACTTTAATGCGACTTTTGAGGGTTTACATTGCAGTCTGTGGCACGCAAGTCGAATGAAAGTTGGACCGAAGTAGTGCAGGAACATTTTTAAAGTCACCGCAAATTAAGTTGCACATTATTTGAACGGTAGTCATTGAAAAACATGGGGTGTGACTTTTCATGCGACTTTAGCATCCAAAGTCGCATGACATGTGTAAATAGAGCCTTAAAGTGGAACTTGATTTTTGTTAAGAAAAAAATACTCTTTTAGAGGATTGTGTTATAGGTTCTGTGATGTTTCAGACTTAGGCCCCTTTCACACGGTCGGACCGTTCAGATCGGCCTGTCAGTTTTGACGGCGGGTCTGAACGGGCGCTCCATGTTAGTCTATGGAGCGTCGGATGTCAGCGGAGACATGTCCGCTGACATCCGACCCGGTCCGATCCGCCAAAAGCAGACGTATGGCTCTACGTCCAGATCCGGATCGGGTGAGATCTGATGAAAACGGACACACTGTCCGTTTTCATCCGATCTCTCCATAGAGACCAGCGGCGCTCGCAAGCCCCTCCCCGCTCAGTGAGCAGAGAGGGACTTGTCATCCGCCGGCTCAGCGGAGATCAACGGAGAGATCTCCCGCTGAGCCGGCGGACTCCGTGCAAGCGGAGTCCGCCTCATGTGAAAGGGGCCTTAAACAGATTTGTTATTTTTTATGAGTAAACAACAGTTTTCTCTCATACAAATGCCATTGGAACAATGTTTGCACATGCTGTCTTCTAACACATTTTTAATTGTCATTGTTTTGGGGGAGCTTTTTCAAACATTGGACCCATAGCTAGGTCAATAGGGATTAACTATAAATTGAGCTTTTGATACCTTTGAACCATGGCATGTAGGATATTACAGTGCCCTCTAGAGTTTGCAGTTCTAGAAACTGATAGAAGGGATAATGAAGAGGACAGCAGCGAAAATGTCCACTTGCCGGGTGCCCCGTGAATTTATCACGGCACCGACGGGCCGGACATCTAGCTGTGGTGGGCCAGGTGAGGCCTGCGGGTTTCCGGCCCCTGTTCTAAAGAAACACCTATTTGTTTTATCATATCTTCACCGATTCCTGAATGGGAGGATCTCATTATAGCCACATACATAATCTCAGTGTTCTAACAAGGAAAGCTGCAATATCTTCACCCATTTAGAAGAGAATAGGCCTCACTACCTCACTATAACTAAAACAGGATGCCTTTGTTTCACTCTTTTGACATAGCAACAAGATCCCTTTAATAAGCAGCAAGGACTTTTCCACTTAGCTTTGAAATACACTCACTGGACACTTTATTAGGTACACCTTCCAAGTATCGGGTTGGACCCCCTTTTGCCATCAGAACTGCTTTAATTCTCTGTCGCATAGATTCAACAAGGTGTTGGAAACATCCCTCAGCGATTTTGGTCCATATTGACATGATAACATCACACAGTTGCTGCAGATTTGTCGGCTGCACATCCATGATGCAAATCTCCCGTTCCACCACATGTCAAAGATGAGATCTGGTGACTGTGGAGGCCATTGGAGTACAGTGACCTCATTGTCATGTTCAAGAAACCAGTGGTGAGATGATTTGAGCTTTGTGACATGGTGCATTATCCTGCTGGAAGTAGCCATCAGAGGATGGGTACACTGTAGTCCTTGCAAGAAGATCTGAACAAATTAATGGGGTGGGGGACTACATGGAAAATGAAGTTTAATGTAGAAAAATGTAAAATAATGCATTTGGGTGGCAAAAATATGAATGCAATCTATACACTGGGGGGAGAACCTCTGGGGGAATCTAGGATGGAAAAGGACCTGGGGGTCCTAGTAGATGATAGGTTTAGCAATGGTATGCAATGCCAAGCTGCTGCTAACAAAGCAAACAGAATTTGGCATGCATTAAAACGGGGATCAACTCCAGAGGTAAAGCGATAATTCTCCCGCTCTACAAGACTCTGGTCCGGCCACACCTGGAGTATGCCGTCCAGTTCTGGGCACCAGTCCTCAGGAAGGATGTACTGGAAATGGAGCGAGTACAAAGAAAGGTAACAAAGCTAATAAAGGGTCTGGAGGATATTAGTTATGAGGAAAGGTTGCGAGCACTGAACTTATTCTCTCTGGAGAAGAGACGCTTGAGAGGGGATATGATTTCAATATGCAAATACCGTACTGGTGACCCCACAATAGGGATAAAACTTTTTTGAAAAAGGAAGTTTAACAAGACACGTGGCCACTCATTAAAATTAGAAAAAAAGAGGTTTAACCTTAAACTATGTAGAGGGTTCTTTACTGTAAGAGCGGCAAGGATGTGGAATTCCCTTCCACAGGCGGTGGTCTCAGAGGGGAGCATCGATAGTTTCAAGAAACTATTAGATAAACACATGAACGACCGCAACATACAGGGATATACAATGTAATACTGACATATAATCACACACATAGGTTGGACTTGATGTCTTTTTTTTCAACCTACTATGTAACTATGTAAAGGGATGGACATGGTCAGCAACAATACTCAGGTAGGTCGTGGTGTTTAAAAGATGCTCAATTGGTATTAAGGGGCCCAAAGTGTGCCAAGAAAATCTCCCCCACACCATTATATCACCAGCCTGAACCGCTGATACTAAGCAGGATGGATCCATGCTTTCATGTTGTTAACACCAAATTCTGACCCCACCATCTGAATGTCAGAGTTGAAATTGAGACTTATCAGACCAGGCAACATTTTTCCAATCTTCTATTGTCAAATTTTGGTGATCCTGTGCAAATTGTAGCCTCAGTTTCCTGTTCTTAGCTGACAGGAGAGGCACCCGGTGTGGTCTGCTGCTGCAGCTCATCTGCTTCAAGGTTTGAGGTGTTGTGCGTTCAGAGATGGTTTTCTGTTGTAATTAGTGGTTATTTGAGTTACTGTTGCCTTTCTATTATCTATCATCTGCCCATTCTTCTCTGACATCAACAAGGCATTTTCATTCCACACAACCTCCGCTCACTGGATATTTTCTCCTTTTCGGACCATTCTCTGTAAATCCTAGAGATGGTTGTGTGAGAAAATCCCAGTAGATCAGCAGTTTTTGAAATACTCAGACCAGCTCGTCTGGCACCAACAACCATGCCACAATCAAAGTCACTTAAATCTCCTTTATTCCCCATTCGGAAACTTGGTTTGAACTTCAGCAAGAAAAAGGTAACCACCGCTCCAGGACTATCCTTCTAAGCGAATGCTCCTACTCCTGTGTGGGAGCCCAATGAGTAAGCACTAGGCATAGTGCGAAATGCGTCAGCTCTGTACCCCCTTATCCTGCTTTGTCGTGTCTTGGATTGTTGCGATTCCTGCTTTTTAAATAAACCTTTTGAATTTTATCTTTTCCCGGTGTGCGGCTGTCCGGAGTTCTTCTTGATTTCCAATTTGAACTTCAGCAAGTCGTCTTCACTGCCATGTGATTGGCTGAGTAGCGATTTGTGTTACCAAGCAACTGAACAGGTGTACATAATAAATTGTCCAGTGAGTATTTATCTTGCTACTGTGTGGATGTAGACTGGCTTCTTAACCCTTTGTCCGTGTATTATACAAAGCAGCTGACAGTCCCTACCTGTGACATCCCTTCCATGTCCAGCTGCATGAGCTCCGTCTGGTTTACAGTCAGTATTGCCATCCCTACTCGGAATATGACCTCCAGTCCCTGCAAAAGTGACAAAATAATACAATTACAGAAAATCCCAAGTCCAGCATTAGGCTTCCATCTACTACCAAATAATAAGGGGTTTCCACTTACCTCATAAATGAAGATATCAAAGATACGTGTCGCCACGGGCAGGGGGAAGGTGGTGAGGAACAGGGTTAAAAACCAGGAAGAGGAATACATTGATGTGTGGAAGCAGTGAGAGCGGAAGTGTAGATTCAGCTCCGGGAGCTGGTCCTGTGAAATACACATTACATTATGGGTCAGGCCTTAAAAAAAGGAAAAGGAAAAGCATATTGTCCTCTTCCAATAAACATTCTATAAATTACAACCAGGTGCGGACTGACAACTCATAGGGGCCCCCGGGCAATAGGAGTTTATGGGGCCCCCAGGCAATCAGAGATTATGGGGCCACACAGTAAACAATCACACAGTATACACAGACATGTTTCTATTGGCTGAGAAGGTACTGGAGAGGTGGGGCAGCTATAATCTCTAGATTTTTAGACCAAAAGGATGTCGGTAAGGGGCATTTCAGAGACAGATGTAAAAGAAAAAAAACACAGATTTTTACATACTGTCCCTGGTTTTACTGAGACTGGCAACCCTGATGGGGCCCCCTAGTGACCCAGGGCCCTCGGGCAGTGCCCGAGTGGTCGAATGGTCAGTCCGCCCCTGATTACAACATACCTCCCAACATTTTGATATGGGAATGAGAGACACCTACTAGCAAATGTATGTAGGCCTAGGACACGCCCCCTGCCACACCCTCTTAAAAGGAGAATTAACCAAAACAAAAAGATTAATTAAATCCACAAGTGCTTTTTTTTTTTTTTTTAACCACTATCATTCCTTTATATTGGCTTTTAAAATTTACAAATGCAGCAATTTAGAAATTGGATGAAAGGTTTAGCACTGGGAAACACTTTTTGAATGATAAAAAGTGCATTTTATATACAATTATAGATCAGACCAAAATGAGGGACAAATGAGGAGGAAAGAGGGACATTGCTCCAAATCAGGGACAGGCCCTCGAAATCTGGGACAGTTGGGAGCTATGATACATAGATTATTATTTTTTTTTTAATGCTTTTTATACCTTTAATTGAATCATTATTTCATGGTCATGTGACCACATGGCCCCACCCCCTTCTTGGCAAATTTTCATAAGTGTGGGAGAGAGGGTGTCCCCACTGCCTGAGGGCATGCAATGGAATTACACCATGGACATCAGGGAAATGTGTTCCCTACATTGACATTGGGCCAGTTCACGGTCATAAGTTGACAAATTCCAATAGATATACTCAAATTAAGAGTATCTTCACTATAAACATACCCGTTACACATTTTTGCTCTCAGGTTCACAACTTCCTGTGTTGCGTTATGTGAAACAGGGACATTCGTTTATATAAGCGCTGCACTATTCACCTTTTATTGACAGCAAACCCCCTACTGTGAGCCATCGTCGAATAAAACCAGACCCCCACCCCCACCCCCGGCGGGTTGCGGGCTCATACAGGCAGCGGGTTCCTGTGTCATCTCTGCATCACGGCGACTTCCGTCATGCGGTTTCCCCCTTCTACTCTTAGGCGTCCAATAGGATCGCCTGTCCTCTCATCCAATCGGGTGACCAGTGTCAAAACCAGCTTCCTGATTGGCCGGGAGAAGGATCAGTGTTACAACAGCGAATATTGATTTGCTGTTGTATCACACCTGGGTGGGCTCGGAGCGCACTCTCTGCGACCCGAGCCCACCCTATATTTAAGTAAATTAAGTTAAACTGTGGATATGACAATTTTGTATAAATTGCCACGTCCCTATAATTTTGATTATTGAAAAATTTAATTTTTAGATGATGGACTTTTTAGGCATAACACAAGTATATTTTAAAAGTGTATTTATTACAAAAAATAAAATCAAGACTATACAAATTACAAAAAAATTCATAGATTAATCACAAAATACATTTTGTAATAAATACACTTTTAATATAAGCTTGTGTTATGCCTAAAAATTCCATCATCTAAAAATTTTATTTTTCAACACCCTATATTGAAGCCATTAGCCGTAAAACTATAGGGCGGTCGGCAAGTGGTTAACATTGCTGTAGATTTTTTTTATTTATTTTAAATATACAAATGATACAATGAACAAACTTTTTCACAATCTAACCTGCAAGCACAGTGCTTACTTGAAAATGTGGTGGACACTGACACCACTGTAATAATTATTACAGAATTTCTCATAATTCTCAAATCCTTTGCAGAATATCATCCGCTGCAAAATGACATGTGCACTTCAATTCATTGTTAGAATTTGCAAAACCTTTAATAGGCTCAATGTCAATTAGTACAATTTTATTTAGGACAGAAGTCAGAAGAACGTACCTGTAACATATACTCCAGCTGATATATACATAGGCCCAGCTCAGCCATACTGGGCTTAAAGAGTTCCCGTAACCTATATTCCTGCATCAGTCGCACAAACACACAAAAGGCTTCTTCCTCCGGCATCTGACAGGGAAAACAGCAAAATACAAAAAGATGAAAAGTGATAAGAGAGCACGGTTACATTTAACAGGTTATTTTAAAGATCATTAGATTACACTAAATTATTTCTGACTTTCAAATACCATTACAATGGAGTCCCAGGTGTCAATGGGGCCGATTCCTTAACACTGGTGAAAGAATTGGTTTGCAGCGATTATTTTAATAATAAAATGTACCCCAAGCATGGTAGAAATTAAAAATGCTTCTCAAGTTAGAATATTTTAAGTCATCGTGGAGAAGCCCGCCACACTACTTTTTTTTCATCAAATGATTGACTGAGTACTTGCTATGAATGCAGGCATCATAACCACACCTCGTAAGGAGGCCTCACCGCTACACCCCTCATTCATAGTGTATTAAATCAGAGAGCTGCATTGAAATCATCCTATCAGTGTAACTCGCAGAATTAAAAGGGGCCGGAGAAGAGGCAAAGAGGAAATAATAATTTTTACAATTTAATATTTTACATATTTATTACAAATGCTTGAATTTTTTTTTTTTTTATAATTTTTTTTTTTTTTTAATCAGCCCTGTTGGGGGGCTTTGGTGAGATATCAGGGGTCTTAACAGACCCCTGACATCTCCCCTTTGAGACAGGGAAAGGGACTGAGGACACAGATTCCCCAGTCCCTTTCTCTGCAGCCTCAGCTGCACTGAAAATTAATGGACAGGAGACAGAGACTGCTCTCTATTCAAAGACTAAAGCATTGTAAACACAGTTTACAATGCTCAGTTATGAATGGACAGAGGCAGTGATCACTGACTCTGATCATTCGGAAAACGAAGGAGCCGGTAAATGACAGATTTACTGGCTCCTTCTTTCGCTCTCCACCCCGACAGATCGAGGACAAAGGGGGTGGAGGAGCACGGAGGGGGACCGAAGCCGAGCACGGAGGAGCCTAGAGGAGAACAGTGGACACAGAGGGGGACTGGAGGAGGATACAGGGACAGTCAGGGGTGATCGGTGCGACGGTGGGGGGGGGGGGTTACAAGCACTGATCTCCCTGTATAGATTTCAATAAAGCAGCTAAAAGCTGTGGGAGGGAGGGGAGGAGAAGCGGCTGTCAGCTTCTTTATTGAAATCCATACAGGTGGATCGGTGCTTGTACCCCCCCCCCCAAAGCATATCCCTCTATAGTGCGTACTTGTCTCAATTCAGAGCACTGAAGTGTCTCATTTATATCTGCTGCTTTGTTCCTTTGCCATCAGCATGACTCACTTCTGACAATTTTTCCTGACACCAAGAGAAAAATTGTGACAGGGGAAGGACCTCCAGCAGATTAAAAGCCTGTGTGCTGTGTGAAGGGGGCGGGGTGTCCCTTCCCTCCGATCAACTCTCAGACCTCTCCCCAATGAGCTCTGCAGTTTGTAACTTCAGCTCCCCATCCACTTTTTTTCTGAACTCTCAGACAAGCTTATGTATTCAGCACTTTAAACAGATGTAAAAGAAGAGAAGAGAAGACTGCAGATAGACAGGTACAATTTATGTACAGTGAGGGGAAAAAGTATTTGAACCCCTGCGGATTTTGTACGTTTGCCCACTGACAAAGAAATGATCAGTCTAATTTTAATGGTATTTCAAAAAAGTTATAAATTGATTTGCATTTTAATGAGTGAAATAAGTATTTGACCCCTTCGCAAAACATGACTTCCTTGGACAGCTCTTTGGTCTTGGCCATGGTGGAGAAATTGGAATCTGATTGATTGCTTCTGTGAACAGGTGTCTTTTATACAGGTAACAAGCCAAGATTAGAAGCACTTTCTTTAAGAGAGTGCTCCTAATCTCAGCTTGTTACCTTTAAAGAAGACAACTGGAAGCCAGAAATCTTGCCGATTGATATGGGATCAAATACCTTTTTCACTCATTAAAATGCAAATCAATTTTAAAAACTTTTTTGAAATGTGTTTTTCTGGATTTATGTCGTTATTTTGTCTGTTAAAATAAACCTACCATTAACCGATTGCCGACCGTCGCACACAGATGTACATTGGCAGAATGGCACAGGCAGGAAAATGGGCGTACCTGTACGTCCCTTTGAATTTGCCGCCTATCGGGCGCTAGTGTTTAACCCCTTCCCTGCCAGTGTCATTTACAAAGTAATCAGTGCATTTTTATATCACTGATCGCTGTATAGATGACAATGGTCCCAAAATAGTGTCAAAAGTGTCCGATGTGTCTGCCATAATGTCGCAGTCATGATAAAAAAAAAATAAAAAAAATAAAATAAAAAAAAATAAAAAAAATCGCAGATCGCCACCATTACTAATAAAGAAAAATTTATAATAAAAATGCCATAAATCTACCCCCTATTTTGTAGATGCTATAACTTTTGCGCAAACCAATCAATAAACCAATCAATAAACGCTTATTGCGATTTGTTTTACCAAAAATATGTAGAAGAATAAATATCCTAAACTGAGAAATAAATTCGTTTTTTTTCTATATATTTTTTTGGGGATATTTATTATAGCAAAAAGTAAAAAATATTGCTTTTTTTTTTTTTTAAATTGTCGCTGTTTTTTGTTTATAGCGCAAAAAATAAAAACCACAGGAGGTGAACAAATACCACCAAAAGAAAGCTATATTTGTGGGGAAAAAAAGACGCAAATTTTGTTTGGGTGCCATGTCGCACGACTGCGCAGTTGTCAGTTAAAGCGACGCAGTGCCGAATCACAAAAAATGCTCTGGTCAGGAAGGAGGTAAAATCTTCCGGGGCTGAAGTGGTTAAAATTATAGACCGATCATGTCTTTGTCAGTGGACAAACGTACAAAATCAGCAGGGGATCAAATACTAATTTCCCTCACTGTAGGAGCATTTGTTTCATCTCTGTGTATCGAAGGATAATCCCTTCACTGGGTATATGTAAGGGTTTACAACCACTTTAAGATTTTCATTCATTAAAAAGAAGTTAGATTGGTTGCCATTGACAACATCTTCAATTTTACAGTTTTAATGCACAGCCCCAATATGTCAATTTTTCTGGTAAAATCTGTTTTTTTATGGATACGAGATCCCAAAAAGAGTTGGATCCCCATAGACTCCAGTAATTTGAAAGGCAAATCTGATGATTAAAAGAAAAAGAAGGAACCTCGGGAGAGTAAGTGATCTATTATAGGAAAGGTACCAACATCCCTTACAGAAATAACAGCACCAACATAATCATTTGGGACTTCTTAGGTACCAAAGCACAATAGTCATTCATAAAATTCCTACTTTTATTTATCCTCCATAAAATTATTTTGTTAAAAAAAGTTATTGAAGCTGGCGCAATATTATTAAGCCACAAAAAAAAATGTATATAGTTTCATCCAGTTACTCATTATCCCTCCTGAACAAGAATCACACACTTCAATTATCTACAAGCAGATCCACAAATCTTCCATGTACGCAGTGAAGGAGAAAGGATGATTCTCGACAAGTTTTGTAGACTACATCAGCCACTTCCTAAGGAGAGTAACATTGTATGCATAATTTACCATATGTCACCAAGGAAAATCCAGCCATAGGTAAAATGCACACATTGCTGACAATAACCCAGAAGATGGCAACCCAATTCCCCCAGTTGGGTCAATGCTGCCTCTAAGAAATAACCTGGGTGGCCATAAGGTCTTCAAAGTCTACAAAGTGTAAACAATTTGCCCAACCACATCCCATATAGATAACACATTTGTATGCGATTGTAAAAGGTCCTTTTTTATTTGCTTTTAGTATTATGCTCCAGAGTTTCCACAAGTGGGGTAACTGATCTGCATCATAACTGGTTGCTTCCTTGTTCCACCATAGTAGTACATTGTGTCCAAAATTGTCACCATAGTCCATACTCCTAAAAATGGCAGATGGAAAACACAAGGGGGAAGAGGAACGGTGGAACAGTCCTACCAGGGGGAAGGACAACCAAAAAGGAAGTCCATCCCAAACTGTATTCTTATGACCGTATACTATGTTTATGATCATGTATCAGAATGTCCCCTCGAAGAAAATGGCTAAGAATGCAGGGATGCGATTCACCAGAATATTATATATATATATATATATATATATATATATATATATATATATATATATATATATATATATATATATATATATGATATTCAGTACAGCTGTACAATCAGACTGTAAAGGGTCTACTGAACCTAGATTAGTGTTTCTCTACCATGGGGCTGTGGCCTCCCACCTGCTGGGATGCGGCTTCCTATCTGCCCCGACAGCTGCTGATGCCACACCAGGTTCAGTCCGGACAAAAATAGTAATACAAAAAGAAAATCGCGCTGGACAAAAAATACCTACAGAAAAGCAGCAACCAAATTGTGATAAGCAAATAGAAAAATTGAACCGGGAAGGGTTGCGCTAAATGTTAAAAAAATATTATGTGCAAATAATGACGAAAAACAAGTGGATATAAAGGAATTATGCTAGCTAAAAATTAGTGATGAGTGAATCAACCAAAGTGTTGCTACTGATGGTGGACAAAGCAGCCCTAATGTGAACATCAAACCATATATTCGTAGTAACAATCAAAAGGTTTAGTGTAAATCAATTGGTCACACCAGGCTTGGCAGTGAGCCAGCGAAGACTCAATATACATCAATATACAATATATATCAAATGTGCTAGGCTTGATGTACAAAATAAAACACACAAATAAAGTCCAAGTGACAAAAATGGTGTAGACTAACCGGACAACTTGGGGATTGGACGTTGAATCGAGTGGGCTATTTTACCCTGGGAGCCGTAATTATTATTATTATTTATTTTTATTTTTTTGAGGCATAAAAAGTTTTGGAGGAATATACCAGGCCCTGGTCTCTCGAAAGCTGAGAACCACTGACCTAGATAATTCCATTTTTATACAATAGGATTTTTAGTATAGGTGACAATACAGTCCAATTATAATGTATGTGAGATGAGGCTTCTGTATAATATGATCTATAGAATCTGGTCGATTACCTGCATAAGAAGAAGGCCCACAATGAAGGCACTGCCCTGGCAGTAACCCACTTCCCGGTCTATTAGTGAATATGCCTGTGGAAGAAAGGAATACACATCTACATAATACAGGACAATCTTTGCCTTTATGCCTTTTACATTTATTGAAAATCAACACTGAAATCTAAACATTGCTGTCACATTTAATGCAAAAATTACACCCCCTCCCAGTCTTTTTTATGCAGCTAGATGTCCTCAGTCTAATGGCCAGCATCATTCTACCCACTGTGTGTTTTGGGGATTAGCTGTTACCACTGCGTTACCAGTAGACCATTATATGCTTTTACATGTCGTTTTAAATGTGAGTACCCATTTTTATATGCTTTGTCAAAATAAATCCCCTAAGGTATTACACTATGTGGCTCCATTTTTCTCTTTATCGGTCCCACTAATTTGAGCACTACCAGTGGTATAACATCCATCATCCCTCCCTCCTGAGAGTTCTTTGGATATATCCAGTGAAGGATCTTGTCGTTTGGCACCATCCCCAAGTTGATGCTCCCACGGGTGTAGTGACACCAACTGCCTTTTGTGACTCATACGGCGTAAGCCTATCTGAGTTCACGCTATCTGGTAAGCGCATTCCCAAGAGGTGGTGGACTGCAACAGACAACTTGCACCAAGTCACCTGTTATATATTTCTTAACGCACCAATGTTGAATTTATGTCACTATTAGGTGGTGTTTTTTTGCTTAGATCACTATTTGTAACACACATTGCTATATGGTTTTGTTTATATGGTGATATATATTCAAGATTTTTCTACTGTCATATTTATTGTATATGTGATCTATGCGATTATGTGATTAGTAGGTCTACCAACCCTTTCCATATATATGATCTTTTGATTCACAATTCATTTGATTTACCATATTTGTTTGTTCACTATTTTTAGTGACACACATTCATATATTAATTTTTATTTTTGGATACTGTATCATTATTTAGTATCATCACTTTTAGACATTGATTGTTATTTTTCGTGCTCTATGAGCGCCGCACTTTTTTATATTTAAATTTTATTTACCCACTGTGTGTTTTGGGGAGACACAGACCTGAATCCGAAGCTAAACCACTCCACGGGTCCCCCAGGCCCACACCTCCCAAGGATAGAGCCCCTTCAAAAGCCAGGGCCCCTTAGTCAGGAGGCAAGTGGCTATCCTGCAGTCCCCTCCAAAATCCTCTGTCCTGGTTGGGTCTGTCAAAGTATGTACATCTTTCTTACACAGGTCGGTATAGGTGTTAGGAGGGTGGAGGGAGCATTTTTTAGAGTAATTGGGTTTAGGCTGGAATTCTACTTTAAAATGATTACAGAGCTGCATTAAAATGTTTGTTAAGGCAGTGCACACAGCCACTCTGCTAGGATTACATGATGTATATACTATATGTCATTTTCTAAAATTCTTGTTATAAATACCGTTCCTATCCCCGATCAGTGGTCACATGACCGCCCAGCGCTGTCTTCCTCCAATGTATGTATTACAGAGGAGGGGGCTGAGCTCTCCCTCTGACTTCTGCCAAGTGGTCACGTGACCTCCCGCTGTAATATAAACCTCGGAGGAAGACAGCGCCGGGTGGTCACATGACCGCTGATCGGGGATAAGAGGAACAGTTAAAAGAAGAATTTTAGTTACAGGGGGCCAAATCACACAGCACAAGTACTGTTGCTTTAAACATGCTTTAAAGAAACAGTATTTATTTTTTTAGCTAACAAACATTTTAATTTGTGTTATTTATATCTGCCTAGAGTTTAACTTCAACTCCTAGGAATATTCCTTCTCTGCACAAGATAACATAAGAACTGTGAGTCTTGTACAAGGAAGTAATGATACCGGAGTATCGGGGAAAAATGTAAAAGTCACTTGGCACAGCTGCAAACATATTCCTTAGGAAGACTGTGCCAACTTATAAAGGACATGTAAAAGGTTTGTTTAAAAAAAAAACAAAAAAAAAACACGTACTTACCTCCTCTGTGCAGTTGGTTTTGCACAGAGTGGCCCCAATCCTCCACTTCTGGCTCCTCCTCTTCTCGGGTGCCCTGTTGGAGAGCCGCTCTCCCTCGGGGCACTCGTGCGGGCACGCTCCCATGCCCTGCTGCTGCATATATAGACACAGACAGCAGGACACGGCTCCGCCCTCGGCTCCTGCGTCATTGGATTTGATTGACAGCAGCGGGAGCCAATGGCTGCGCCGCTTTCAATCTATCCAATCAGGACCTGAGACACTGGCTGGAACTGGTGTGCTCGCTCCTGTAGCTGTAAAGACCGGGTTCAGGTAAGTAAAAAAAGGGGGCTCTGGGGGGCTGCTGCATCACAGGTTTTTCACCTTAATGCATTGAATGCATTAAGGTGAAAAACCTTGAGGGTTTACAACCCCTTTAATATTCTGGATTGAAAGTCTGGTAAGACTGAGAAGTCTTATTTATCCAAGAAGGGTTTTAATGTGTTTTTTTTTTTTAACAGAGGATTAATGTGGTTTTTAAATACCTTATATATTAGTGTATAAGCCGACCCGGATATAAGAAGAGGCCCCTAATTTTACCACAAAAAACTTGGAAAAACTTATTGACTCGAGTATAAGCCTAGGGTGAGAAATGCGCAGCTACTGTGAGTGGAAAAGAGGGTCAACAATGCCCATTTGCAGCCATAGGTCCCCCGAACTTCAAACTTTGTAGTAAAGGGTTCCCTAATACCCCCTAGCTGCAGACAAAATTTGGGGTCTCTGGACCCAAAGGGTCCCGAAATTACATTGCTGCAGGTGGACACAGTTGACCGACTTTGGGGCCCCATATCTCGGGGTCACTTGGGGCTAGGAACCCCAAATTTGGTGTGCAGATGAGGTTCCTAGCACCAAGTGGCCCCAAGATACGGGGCCCCAAACTCGGTTCGGAAAATGTCAAGCACTTTTCTGCAGCAGAGAATGACATTTTCCGACCCGACTTTGGGGCCCTGTATCTCAGGGCCACTTGGTGCTAGGAACCCCATCTGGATATGTTGTAGTGCTAGTTCTACTGGGTTTGCACTCCAAATTTGGGGTTCCCAGCACCAAGTGGCCCAGAGATACGGGGCCCCAAAGTCGGGTCGGAAAATGTCATTCTCTGCTGCAGAAAAATGCTTGACTCCAGTATAAGCTGAGGGGGCATTTTCAGCACAAAAAAAAAAATGTGCTGAAAAACTCGGCTTATACTTGAGCATATAGAATAGGCTTATTTATAAAATGTCAACTCTTTTAGAATACCGAGAACTTGATTGAGTTAGTTTGGTATGCGTATAGAAATAAAATGGCACATTTATTGATACTAAAATAAATACGGGAAGTCCCATCGCTACTGTCACAACCCTATTCTCTCTCACTCAACAGTTGTCAGCATATAAGGCCCCTTATTTTCTTTGTATAGGTTCACAGATCAATGCTAATCAGCACAGCCCAATGTACAGTACCTGGTGTGGTCAAACACTAAAAGAACTGTTAAAAAGGAGAAGAATGGCCAAAGCGATTTTGACTAAACTCCTCCTATGTGTCACAGGCGTGAACTTCATTCTGCACTGCTGTGATCCAGTTTCAATAAACAGCGGGCTACGTCACTCAGCTGGTCCAGGCTCAGGAAAGAACCGGACTTTCAAGTCTGGATGCCTGAAATGACAGAGAGCTGCTGAGAGCCCGAGCCAGCCACTCCCGCCACCTTCTCAGCCCAGCGCTCCAGTGAGTGCTGGAGTGGCAGAGCAGACAGTCACCAGCTCTCTGCTCACTAAAGACTGAGAACTGAGCGATCAGAGGTCTTTGATCGCTCAGTTCTCGGTCTTAGAGCCAGCAGGGCACACATGCAGCATGGATAGATGCTGCATCAACCTAGGCGAGTATGAATGTTTATTTTATTTATTTTTTATTAGTTCCCATACTTCTCTTCTAATAATATTTACAGTGATGTGTGTACAAGTTCCCCCACCCATACAGAAGCTCCAGTGAGTGGCAGCTGCAGGAGAGAGGAGGAAGCACCAACAACGGCTGGGATACGAGAGCATCCCAGAATTCCCAGTCATGGTCAGGCACTCTTTATTCCCCTGTAATCACAGCTCACTGCTGATACAAGGGATCACGTGACCGAACCAGACCGAAAACTTATTTTATTATTTGGTTGGTCTTTTTTTAAGCATTGTTAGTGTTAAGCTGGTAATACCACTTTAATTTAGATTCTCTGGATGTATTTTCACATAATGGTCTAAGGGTTACTTCCTCATGCTTCAGAGGAAATCTCACAACAGCTGAATATTTCATAACCCCATACATTTGGCGTTCTGAATCTAGCGTTACTGAAGACAATGCAGTCTTTTGATTCCAGCTCTACATGCAACGTTCGTACACCTACCATACAGATATTCAATGTGGTCACTGGGCAGATAGTGAGGGGCAAATCTCCCCAGTGGGTAAACAGATTGCAATAATCAACCTACCAAAGGATTGCACCCTGTAATGGAAAAAGATGTGCAACCGCAAATAGGTGCAAATGTCTATGCATGTGCGTCTCTATACTTAGACAAAAGGACAGCCAGAACATGTGAAACTGGTGTCATTCGCTCAGATTGCCAGAGCACCAGGGAAAAAACAGGAATGGGGATACGGCAAATGTAACAACATCAGAATAACAGCATTACCTTCATGACATTGAACAGCCCCTCCTGCCCCAAGCTGTCCTGTCCCCTAAAAAAGTCATGTTCAGGGTAGGTTCGAGCGATGTCTCTGCGGATCAGCTTCTCGCAGGGTGAGGACATTCTCAGTAGGTCGGCATATTGCTTCTTCACTGGCATGTCTGTTGCGTTACACAACATCTGCCATACTATGACTCTGAAGTGATGTGGGATCCCCTTCCGAATTAGCTCCTGTAAGGAAAACATAGTAATAAATACCCAGTTTAGAACAAAAAAAAAAAAAAAAAGAAGGAAAGAAAAAAAAAAAAAAAAAAAAAAAGAAACAAAAAAAAAAGGAAAGAAAAAAAAAAAACAACCAAAAAAAAATGAAGAAGAAAAAGAAAGAAAGAAAGAAAGAAAGAAAGAAAGAAAGAAAGCAAACAAAAAGAAAACAAACAAAAGAAAGAAAGGAAAGAAAAGAAAACAAAAGAAAACAAAAGAAAACAAACAAAAAGAAAAGAAAAAAAAAAAAGAAGTATGAAAAGAAACAAAAGAAGAAAGAAAAGAAAGAAAAAGAAAGAAAGAAAGAAAAAAGAAAGAAAAAGAAAAGAAAAAAAAAAAAAAGGTAGATCACACAATGCATGGTCACTTTAAGGACTCGTTTACAGCTGCAGCAAAGACTGCCGCTCCTCTGCCAAATGAGCTGTGCACAGTTGCAGCATTGCCCCATTTACTTGAGGGGTATAATTCCTGCCACAGCTACAAAGCAAACCAGCATAGCATGTGTACACCCCCAGTCACTGCCTTTGCAGCTAAAGGGTGAGTGGATGTTGGCAGTAAAAACACAGCTCACATGGTTTTACTGACCCCTAACTGCTAGTGTAAACAAGCACTAATTTTTAGGATGTGATGGCTGCCTTAATTTTATTCTTTGTACTATTTTCACCAATTGTATTAGTTACAAGGAATGTGACAAACCATTTACCAGTGACATGAGTACTTCCAATGATGTTTTGGGATTAATAAAACTTTAATGTTGTAAAGATCTCTTTATGCTATTAATTTGAATTTAAACCATGGGTGCCAGGCTAAAATTGAAAGCATCCAATGGGTGCCTGCCATAGGAGAGCTGTGCAGCTGTTGATATTAATATATGAAAGTTAAAAGCGGACTGCCAGCACGGTTATCGACATCACTAATGTGCGGTGTTAGGCAAGGAAATTTAAAAGGGGAAGTGAAATTTTAGATAAAGTATTGGCCACACAGGCTGCACCCACCCCCACCCCCCACCATAGTTGACAAACCTGCAAACACCTCTCACCCCCCCCCCCCCCAATAACCACCAACCACTATGCCATTCCCTGGTGGGGGGGTTAGGGACCGCTGCCCTAGAGAAAAAAAAATGAAAAGTCAGCAGCTACAAATACTCCAGCTGCTGACTTAATAAAAGCACACCGATTTTTGGTACCTATGGTATGTCTCTTTAATTTTTTTTTTTTTATTATTATACTATTATTCTCTGTGAAGCTAAAATAGAGATAAAAAAAGCGCTGGATCCCCGTTTATGGATCCAACGCTGTCCTTACCCGGGCTGGTTTTTCACCAGTCATCAGGTCTCCAGCACCGGCATGTTTACTGTGGGGAGCCGGCTGCGACACCTTGCAGCTGCCCTTTGTGCGTTATCCCGCAGCCTTCTGGAACCTGTGATGTGTCCTAGAAGGCTGTGGGCAAAGAGAGCACCGAACTCCCGCTCAGATCGGCTAGGTGATAGGCACTCACTCCCACTCCAGCTCATATCAAAACTAGGTACCTGCTCCTCCCCAAAATATTTTAAAGTGCCACATGTACTAGAGGAGGGGAGGAGGAGGACAAAGCACAACTTCCCCTTTACGGCGAAGTTCTGTTTTAAAGTGATTATAAAGTCTTTTTTTTTTTTTTGTTATACTTACCTGCTCTGTGTAATGGTTTTGCACAGAGCAGCCCAGATCCTCCTCTTCTTGAGTCCCTCTTCGCTGCTCCTGGCCCCTCCCTCCTGTCGAGTGCCCCCACAGCAAGCAGCTTGCTATGGGGGCACCCAAGCCGAGCTGCAGCTCGGTGTGTCCATTCAGACATGGAGCTGCTGTTTGGCCCCACCCGCTCTCTCTCCTGACTGATTGATTGACAGCCGCAGGAAACACTGACGCCACTGCTGTGTCTCAGCCAATCAGGGGGGAGAGTCCCAGGCAGCCAAGGGACTCGTGGACATTGCTGGACAGAGATGGGGCTCAGGTAAGTATTAGGGGGGCTGAGAAGGCTGCTACACACACAGAACGCTTTTTATTTTAATGTATAGAATGCATGAAGATAAAAATCTTCTGCCTTTACAGCTCCTTTAAAGGATTCTCTTTAAGTATGGCAGATATATAGAAAAAAAAAATAAAAAAAAAAAAAAGATCACCACAAATGAATAAGTGTAAAAAAAAACATTGTACACATACAAAGGTTTTCTTTGGTTTAACTAACATTAGTGTCGTTATATTCCCTGGGCTGTTTTTTTTCCTTACCTTGTAATGATGGGCTCACATGTTGTGTCTGCAGTTTGTAGTGTCATGGCTGATCGATTATCCTACCTCCATGTATTCATTTACCTAGCTTGTCCCCACTCACTAAAGGGACAGGTAACTTATTTTTCTGGGTCACGCAGCATCCAATCCATGTCTTTCCATTTTCTCTGTGTTGCATCACAAATGTGGGAGTGCTAATGAGATGAACGACTGCATAGTGATCTCTCCATTAATTGCTCTGCCTGTTTGTCTCTGTGTCAGATCTAATTACTGTGTCGCTCTAACCTGCAGAACACTAGAGTGAGAGACCCAGGAATTGTAGAATATGTAGGAAGTGTGAATTCTTAGACTACAGAGGTCATGCATTAACTTGTGTAGTACCATGCACAAACAGAGAATTCTGGCCCAGGAATGTGAAGATTTGTTCTACTATATGCTGTGCTTACAGGGTAACAAAAAGACAAAATTAAACTACATGATCAATGTTCTTATGCAGGTGAAAGACACAAAGGTGCAGGTAGCAAGGTTTAGAAATGCCTTCAATGAAATGTAAACATGAATTGACTGTTCATGATTAAAGGGCATCAGTCTTGGATCCTTTTAGTACTGTGTAGATCTTCGCCTCTGTGCTCCTAGTAATGCACGCTGGGCAAAAAAACTTCAACCACTGTGCACACAAATGACTCACCGGAACAATATGACCTTTACATTATAACATTTATTGAGCGCTTGCGATATGAGGACTTAGTTATGTATAACCTGCTCCAACACTTTATAATGAGCATTTCCCATTTCTCTGCAGAAAAAAAATAAAAACAAACACAGATCTGGAAACTCTTACACGCTCCTCCACTCTTCTTATCAAAACCTTTTTTCTTAAAACAGCATAATAAAATGGAGACACCACATAGTGTAGCACACTTAAAGCTACTTTGCCAATATATACTCTCTATGGTGCTATCAATGCGTCTGGCCCCTTTCAGGACGCCAGATGCATTAATTTCAATAGGAGGGTGTTTTTTTTTTTTAAGCACATTATTAGAGCCAGAGGCTCTAATAGGCTCCAAAGTAGAGTGAGCTTGGGGAATGCGTACCATGCCCACCCAGGTGTGTTACAAAAGCGAATGAATATTCGCCATTATAAAACACTGATCCTCCTCCCGGCCAATCAGGAAGCGGGTCCTGAGACCCATAACTCGATTGGCTGGAAGGACAGGCGATTCTATTGGATGCCTAGGAGGATGGGAGGAGACACGCGACGAATGCAAGGGGGAGGAGAGGATACAGGAGCGATGCCCGCTGCCTGCCACCTAGATGGGGTAAGTGACAGACAGCGAGCGGGTGGGTGGGTTTGGTTGTTTGCCGCCCGCCCCCTAAAGAAAGGCCACCACTGATACAAAGCTCAGTCACTTTATACACTGACAACGAGTCCATGCAGCTGCACCCTTCACAAGGCCATCTAGGACATTTTGCATGCCCTCTCCTGGCCATCAAAGTCCTGGATAACAAAATGCTTTGGAAGGAGTGGCCAGGAGAACACATATTCATTCGGAGAGGTCAACTGCATGGACTTGTATTTTTTTTTTATATATATTATTTTTGTTTTTTAATGATAGAGTGGGTTTGAAGGGACACTACACTATATCGTCATTCTCCAAACTGAATCCATAAACATTCACTAGTTAATGGCTTTGTAATCCATTTTTCATTAAAATCGTTTCTTACTGTGCTTTTCTGCCTCCATGTACAAGAGGGATTTGAAGATTTGGAGAAGGTTGAGAAAGATCAAAAGTTATTTTTAGAGTTAATCATACATACTTAAATAGAATATTATTTTTTAATATCAGAGTTTAGTGTCACTGTAAGTATACTACACTACGGAGTGACACCAATGAATTCTGTAACTGTAATCAGGAAAAAACGGTCTTCTCCTGGCTATGCAGTATGGTGGTGGTGTGTTAATTACATAAGTAAACCCCCCTATCGTTTTCAGCCAAGGAAGCTGCCATCTTTGCCTCTGTTCAATCTACAACTGCCATGATGCTGCACATGTGATCAGTTATGACACCAGCCATTGGATGGTTTGAAAGTTTGGTTGAGAGCGCAACCAATGAGAGTGTTACATTTCCGGCATGTGCCGGAAATGAAACTGTTTTATGGATGGGTTTACTTCCGCTTTAAATGCAGGTGACCCCACTGACATGCCACATTTGGCATGTCATTTTTTTGGGGGGGAGCGGATACCCTCTTTTTAGAGGGATCCAGCTCCCACTTCCTCCCGGGGCACCGCAAGGGAGATCACCTCTCCCCTCTCGGCAATCATCTGGGACACGTCAAAGGTCCTAGATGATTGCCCGGCCAGTCACAGTGCACAGCATGGTTCGTGCATGCGCAGTGCGTGCCCGGCTGACAGTGACAATACCGGCACCCAGAGAGGAGGGGGGGGGGGGGAGATGAGTGGGGCTTCGTTCCCCCGCCTCGCTGGACCCTGGGACAGGTAAGTGTTCGATTAATAAAAGTCAGCAGCTACATTTTTTGTAGCTGCTGACTTTTAAATGGGTGGAACTCCGCTTTAAAATGACAAAACACCTGGAGAAAAAAAAAAAAAAAAAAAAAATCATAATTTTAGGTTCTCAATCCCACATATATGCCATACCTTACTTTTCTTAATAAATACAACCATGGCTTACCCATGCTTCTTTAGGTTCACCATACACGATACAATCTAACTATACAGTCTTTGTTAAAATGGTTGTAAACCCTCACATATATACAAACAGTGAAGTGACTGGCCTCAGATTATACACAGATGAAACACATCCTCCTATACAATTTGTACCAGTTTATCTGCAGTCTTTTCTTCTCTACATCTGTTCAAAGTGCTGAATTTTAAAAGCTTGTCTGAAAGCAGTCAGAAAAGGGGGAAGAGAGCTGAAGTTACAATCTGCAGAGCTCAGTGAGGAGAGCTCCGAGAGACGATTGGAAGGAAGGGACACCCCCCCTCCACACAGCACACAGGAACAGAGCTGAGGCTGTCAATCTGCTGGAAATCCCTCCCCTGTTCTCTTATGGTCAGGAAAACTTGTCAGAAGTTACTCTTGGTGATACCAAAGGAATGAAGCAGCAGACAGAAGACACTTAGTGCTCCTAATTAAAGAGGAAGTAAACGTTCCTGTATAATTATTACCTATAGGTAAGCCTTATTCTAGACTTACCTATAGGTACTGTAAATATCTCCTAAACGGACACCGTTTAGGAGACTTTTACTGTATACTGCGCCGATGATGATATCGGCGCATGTGCTCTGAAGTAACGGCCGACCGTGCCGTTTCTTCTAAAGCATGTGCCGTGACCGGCGGCTCCTGCGCAGGAGTGACATCACGTGGCTCCGGCCAGTCACACAGCCGGAGTCCACGGCCCCAGTAAGGAAGACGGGCGAAGATGGATGTGGGGACAACGCAGGCTTCGTTTGCAGCCAAGTGTCACATAATGTGCTAGTATGCGATGCATATTTCATGTCTGAGGTTTACAAGCACTTTAACTTTAGATTTACCAGAACTATGTAATATAAACACCTACATTAAATATCGAATCAATCTCTATCCAGTCAGGTAGGCTCTTGAACAGCATAGAAGTTGATGGATCAAAATGAGATTGTATAGAGGAATTATAACATCTGGTGAATTTTAGCTTTCAGTCCTTTCTCCTGCACTGGTCTGTTATTGGACAATAAAGGGGCAGAAGCTCATTAGTGAAGTTAGTCCTCTGCTTTTTTTTAACTTTCAGACCTATGCAAAGTGATGGATTTCAAACAGACTTCTAGTAGTGACTCTTCAACTCCCAATCAATATGCTGCTTTACAGAGAATTAAAGCGGTTCTGCACTGTCTGTATTTTTATTTTATTTTTTTTTGTGCAATGCAATGGATTGCAAGATTTTATGCAAGTACTCACATGTTCAAAATCACCAAGTCATTGCTGCCGGTTTTTGTCCTTTAAAATAATTCAGAAACATTCTTCTTGCTGGGTGCCATCTTGCCTGTGGGCATGTGAAACCCCACAGGCACTTCAGATGGCCCAGCATGCACCGCCGTTACTGCGCCGATCTCGAGCGTGCGCAGTAACGGCGAAGTGCAGCTCACGTTCTCCGAAATCTTGCGAGATGTCGGCACATCTGCCGACATCTCGCGAGATTTCGGAAGATGTGGCCAAAATCTCGCAAGATTTCGGAAGATGGCCGCACTGTCTCCTGGGATCAATGACACCAGATCCCAGGAGACAGTGCGGCCTGACGACGATCGACGCAGAGACCCCGCCCACCGCCGCAGAGACAGAGGACAGGAAGTCAGCGATTACAAGGTAAGTGAAAAAAAAAAAAACACACTTCATTTAGTACTCTTTGCCTGATTTGGAAGGCAAAGAGATTTACTAAATGAAATGTGTGCAGAACCGCTTTAAATAAAAAAAAAAAGGTAGAATTGGGCATTTACACTTACAGTATTTAAAGCACAGCTGCATGTATGTTTTTCTTTTCTTTTTTGCGCCATGAAATGCAGCGAGTCCTCCACTTCTACTCCAGTTCTGGGCTGTCCTAATGACTCGGGGTGAAGCTGACTTTATAGTGGCCGTGCCACTCTCTGCATTGATGCTCTATGAATGGTGCCGTAGTGATGTCCCCTTAGGCACCCTGCATTCATAGTATGTCCGCAGTCTACTGCATTGAATGACATAGGGCATCATTTAAGCCAGACAATTGAGGGCATCTTGTGGTAAAAAATATGTACTGCATGGGACTACTCCAGATTGAGGGTAAGTACTGCAACCAGAGCTGCTTTTTTATTTAGTTCCCAGGCCGGGGATAAATTTTAGCTAAAACAATTGCCAGGAGTCAGTAAACAAGACTTGGGCATTTAATGGATTTTAAGGAACACATTACTGAATTTGCTTTAAATTTTTTACATTGAGTTCTGCTTTAACAAAGGACACGTAAGGTTTAGTGTACAACATTCCAGTCTCACAGCATTAATATGATCAACGTTAATGATTGCCCAGCGATGTAACCAGTTACTCTGCTATTGTGTATAACCCATCAGGCAGAACACAGAGCAGCATTCTTGACCAGACCAACACAACTGAAGCCTCCAACCACCTGCTCCTCTTACTGACCTTCAGCAGCTTCTCCTTTCTCCTGGTCCACTCCTCCCAGTGGGTGACAATGCGTCCCCATAACTCCCAGCTGTCCTGGTCCAAAGGTGGTGGCCCCGGGGAGGTGACGCTGGTCCTGCAGGATCCAGTAACACTTCGCAGTGACTTGGAGTCAGCTTCCAGGAGCCTGTGGAACGCAATTACAGCCTTAGACATGTATTTCTAAGTATAAAACAACTAAAATGGTCCGTTTATTATATGATCTGGAAAAGTAATTGACGGTTGACCACTGCGGCCAAGATTTTTCCATATTACTTAGAAGAGGCTTGCATACATAGACATTCCCAGCTGATGGAGGTAAAAGTATTCCTTGGTGAAATCCAATGTGCACACAGACATACAATTAGACTGCAATGAATATGCATTACAGATTTTGCATTTTGATGCTTTGTTTAATCCCAACTGTCCTCTACTCCATCCCCAGAGCACCCAACACCCCATTATCTACTCCACGCACAAATGCAACCTTCATCCCATTTACATTTTATTTTTTCCCTAGACATCTACTTTCTGATCACATGAGGAGTAGGGCCCTCTATTTGCTCTTCTTCCCTCCAGGAGTGGGCAGTACGTACTTTTCAGTAATACTGGGATCCTGGGCCAATGTGAATGTTGAATAAGAATAGTAAATATTGAATAAGAATGAAAATATTCTTCCTGGACTTCTGCTTCGTGCTGAAGACAAGGGGTGAAGCAATAAGGTAACTCAAACAATGATGAAATGCAAAGTGCACTGACCCATAGCAACCAGAAACAACGTTTATCGATGGTAGGCTGAAAAGGTACACTCCAAACCAACTGATAACAGATAAGTTCTTGAGATGCAAATAAGAAGCAAGTTCTTAAATTTTTCATTCCAACGTCACTGCATGGTGCCATCCTATGCCTCTCCCCTTTGTCTGTTTTTTGGTGATCTGGGAACACCCCTACAGGCTCCAATGCTGCCTCTCACATTGAAAAAAATGCCAGTACCTGAGAATTACTCACGTTTACTGTACCAATCACTTTCAACCCTGCCATAAAAGACAGAATATGATTGGAGGTGCAAGCAGCATACAGGAAGAAAAAGTTACACATCACATGCTTCAGAAATAGAAGGGACATGTCATTCTGGAAATAACAGTTTTCATTATTTTAAAGCAATCCAAACAACTTATTTATTTAGAAAAGGTACGATAGGCATTTGGAGTAAAGTTGGCCATACATGGATCATAATTCAGCCGGTTCAGTATGGACAAAAAAAATTAAATAAAAAATTGACATCTATGGGCTTCCTAAGTAACCAATAAGGATGAGCTCAGGCGTGTTCGAATGGTCCACGTGCAGAGCCCGCCAGGAAGTCGGCAGTAGTATGGACTGGGGAGTGGGCTGTAGGTGCTGTAGGTGCTGGAGGGTAGATATCACTAGTAGTATGGACTGGGGAGTGGGCTGTAGGTGCTGGAGGGTAGATATCACTAGTAGTATGGACTGGGGGAGTGGGCTGTAGGTGCTGGAGGGTAGATATCACTAGTAGTATGGACTGGGGAGTGGGCTGTAGGTGCTGGAGGGTAGATATCACTAGTAGTATGGACTGGGGAGTGGGCTGTAGGTGCTGGAGGGTAGATATCACTAGTAGTATGGACTGGGGAGTGGGCTGTAGGTGCTGGAGGGTAGATATCACTAGTAGTATGGACTGGGGAGTGGGCTGTAGGTGCTGGAGGGTAGCAGCGATGCGCTAATCAAAGATGGGTTGGAATACCCACAAGGTTCAGGAACAGGTAAAAGTGTATGGATTCCAAAAACAAGGATTATTGTAGGGTAATCTCACTGTCTGGGTATCAAAAGGTATTTATGAAGCTAGGTGCCACCTCAGCTCACCATGCTAGAATTAGAACTAAAACATCATATACTGGCAGCAGTCTGTATATGCAGTAAAGCATGCTTGTTATATTCACTGTGGAACCAAAGGGGTTAATTTTACACATTGTGCAAAAAGGCTGTATGATCCTGCCTTCTCTGATCCTCCCCTTCATTCCAGACCTGTTTTGGAGTCTGTGGAAGTACAGCAGCGGACAGCTCAGTACAGTATGAAAACTCCTCCTACAAGACTTCCTGGCGGGCTCTGCTACGTGGACCATTGTCTCACTGCCTGTGATTAGCGCAGCGCTGCGCCGACTTCCTGGCGGGCTCTGCACGTGGACCATTCGAACACGCCTGAGCTCATCCTTAGTAACCAATATGTACCAATCACAATTTCAACAAGTAACCTGTACTGTGAGACTTACAATTTGAAAGTATAAAATAGTTATTTTAATGCATATACAGTTGGTATAGAAAAGAACTACCCCCTCTTTAAAAAAAAAAAAAAAAAAAAAAAGTCTATGGCAAAGCTCTCTTGAAGCCCCATCGAAGCAAGGTGTAAACAGGACTGTAAGTTAACCATTTTAATTTAGTGACAGAGCTTTAACAAAGCGTGTCCGAAGCCTTGTTTTGAAGCAAGTGTAAACTAGCCCTTACAGTTAGGGCTAATTTACACTTGCTTCAAAACATGGCTCTTAAAGCTCTCTCAACGCCAGTCATAGCTCCTGTCTCTAAATAAAATGGTTGGCTATCAGTGCTTACACCTTGCTTTGTGCTACGATAAGGCTCTGGTGGGGCTTTGACATAGACTTCTATGGAGGCTTTGAAGATGCTTTGAAGCACCACTAGAGCTTTAACAAAGCCTTTCCGAAGCCTTGTTATGAAGCAAGTGTAAACTAGCTGTTAATGTGTGTTGAAGCCGAAGCAAGTGTAAATGAGCCCTTACTGTATGTGCTTTAAGGAGAGTACAGCTTTGTTTTATTTATGGGTGGTGGTTCTGTAAAAATGTATTTTAAGTATAGTATGACAATTGCAGTTCTAAAATGCGAGAGTTTATTAAACCATAACATGTTGTCCTGAACTGTAATCTCAAAAAGAATAAAACATTGTGTCTTTATTAGACTATCATTCCAGGATCTTTAAAATCCACATATAAAAAAATAGCAGTGTAGGTAGCATCCAAATATAATAGCCACCTGGACTGGATTCCACTTGCGTCTACAGAGGTTTAGAAAAGGTGCGGCATGAAAAACTGCATTCTGAAACCCAAATAGGTTTTACAGGTTATCAACTCAGCTAAAAGATGAAAACATATAACACAGAGCTGCTGTGTGCAACACAAATAGTACTCAAATAGTTTTGCTCTAAATACACAGCACTATATGCGCAATCACATATAATAGAGTAGTAGAGTAGTAATAAAGTACTACTACTATACTAAACTGTGTGTCATAATACATTAAAGTTCAATACAATAAAGTGCAATATCTAACATAAGCTGCACCCAAAGTGCTTTTTCTAATGTCCCCTGTAATGCCAATGAATAAATAAAGTGTAAATAAAACTACTTAATTGCATTACAGACCGGTGTTCTGTCAAAATATGTCCGCCTATCGAATAGTGTCCGGGCCGTACTGCGCAGGCGCAGTGCTTGCGCAGTACGGAGGACAAGGAGATTCGGAAAATCTCCGAAGATAAACGGCGCCTGCACCGTGAGTCCAGATGCAAGCCCCACCATCCAAGTGGACATAGGGCTGCACAAAGTTAAAGTTAGAGGGCCCCTCGCATGGCTCGCTTCGCTCGCCACGCTCCGGGCAAGGCCTCGCTCGCCACGCTTCGGGCAAGGCCTCGCTGCGCTCAGCTCTTTTTTATTCTAACTCTATGTCCACTTGGATGGTGGGGCTTGAACCTGGACTCACGGCGTATGCGCAGTACACAGCAGAAAGTATCCGATGGGGGACACTATCCGACAGGACATCGGCTCCACCATCCAAAGTGCAAGTTCAGTCTGTCCTCCAGTGTTGTTCTGGGAGTACCTCACCATTTCCAGGTGTAGTGGGCGAAATGAAGTCACTTCCTGTAGCTCCACCCCGATGTACGTTTCGTCAGTAGCACGTCTTCAGGAGGCAGGCGAAAAAAAGTGGATATTGACCCACTAAACCTAGGGGGTCATGGATTTCTGGCGAGTTTTCCTGAGTGGTGGTGTAGGCATGCTGGTGGAGTGAAACAGTGTAGGAAAATAGACTTTTTTGCTCATTATTTGCACTAAGCATTTTATTTTTTGATTGACATTACAGAGGACACTGGAAAACATTTTTTGCCTAGGTGCAGCTAATATTGAAATTTATTGCACTTTGAGCACTGCACTTTATTACATGCAAGTATGCATATGAAGCGATATGTATTGAGAGCAAACTATTGGTGCTGAGAGATTAGTTCACAGTGTACTTTTGGCAACTGATAAGGAGAGCATGGGATAAGGTGATTGTTAGGTCAAGCATGGCAGATTTTTTTTAAATCGGGGATATTTATTAAAAAGAAAAAAAAAAAAAAGAAGGAAAAACACCATACCTATGTCCTAACAGGTTTAAAGTGTATTTTTTTAGTTTTCGATGGAGTGTTGAGAGGTTAGAACCCCCGTCAATAAAAATTGCCGTCAGTACCCCTACTAGAGAAATGTTCTTGTAATCCGGACCAATGTGATCGATAAGCCAAGATTTTTGGTTGTCCCCAGAAAAGGAACAGAGGTGAAATCTTACAAAAAGGGGACATTAATCCAGCGACAACCAAGAGGGGATATTCCTCATTTTGGACAGAATCCTTCCCACTTCCTGTTGTGTCTATAAGACAGGAAGTGAAATGAATATACTAATGGGACACAGATGGAAGAAAAATCTGCCAAGGGTTTTAAGCAATCCATATTTTATCCAAACCTTAATCAAATTGAATTAAGATTATACTTTAAAATAATTAAATACTATTCCGTCTTGGAAATTTAGATGGGGAGGTTTAAACTATTGCTCTGTAATTTAAAGCCCCACCGCACGATTCTTACTATTATTTTCATTGTTTGTTCCAAATCTCCTTTCAAGGTGCAGCCGCCATCTTAAATGTTGTCTTCCGTGTCCAAAAAGCACCTAACTTTGGCCCCATCTTCTTCAAAACGGGCTGTAATCTCACACGTGCGCAGTAATTGTCCAGCCAAGCCTCAATGTTGTTGTGGGATCACCGACAACCATGTCCCGCGAATTAGAGCCAACCTGGAGTCTCCCGAGATCTCAGAGCAGCCTCCTCACAAGGAAAATGACATGTAAATACAGGGCTTACGGTGCAAGCAGCGTGCCAGAACAAAATGCACATGCACCAATGACGGAATTTGACACAAAGTGGCAGATTACTTGCAGACTATGTGGGTAGGAAAGACTCTAAACAGAACAATCAGTTCAAACCTTAATGGTGGAAAATAGACATGATAGGTTTACTACCGCTTTAACCCAACCCCTAGGCCAGTGATGGTGAACCTTGGCACCCCAGATGTTTTGGAACTACATTTCCCATGATGCTCAACTACACTGCAGACTGCATGAGCGTCATGGGAAATGTAGTTCCAAAACATTTGGGGTGCCAAGGTTTGCCACCCCAACTTTAAAAGTAAAACACCATTTCTGCTAAAGCAAAAAAAAATAAAAATAATGGCTACATAAGCCAATCAGTATGGTTCTGAATTTCTAGTGTGAGACTAAATGTCTGTCAGTGAGACTTTGGTCATAGGACTAGGAGCGTACACACGGTATAAAGCTGGAGTGTAAAATAAACGCACATTTTGCTTTTTTTTGGCCTACCTAAAAACACATGGACACTAAAAATAATAAAAAAAAAAAAATATATATATATATATATATATATATATATATATATATATATATATATATATATATATATATATATATATATATATATATATAATAATAATATATATATATTATATATATATATATATATATATATTTTTTTTTTTTTTTTTAAATCCTTCCTAAAATACACTGACCTTACTCTAAAGGACCCTTTTACACAGGCGGTTGCCACTCCGCTCACAGATCCCCTGCTGATCAGAATAGAGCAGGGCAGATGACAAATTTGTAACCGCTCAGTTTATGCAGAGCGGACATGGACAGACCCCACTCTGCTGTATGGCAGGTCAAAAGTAAACTGTCTCCGCTGTCTGTTGACACCCAACTGCCCTTTTTTTTTTTTTTTAACCACACACTTTTGTTTGCTTCTCTAGCAATGAGAAAAAGATAAGATGCATCTTTCTCTTGATTCAACAGGGAAAAAAAAAAAAGCACAATACTGTGATAGAGAGTCTCCAAAATAGCCTCTGGCAATTTTTTTTTTAATTTTTATTAATTTTTTTTTTAGGTGATATCAAGGTTCAGGTACCACATCCTAACGGGCAAGATGCCAACAAGGATTTATAATTTCCCAGAGGCTTCCACTGGCTTTTAAAAAAATATATATTATTCAGATTTGTATTTCTGCTTGTGCCTCTATTGCAGATTATTCCTCACTTCATGACCAGTTAAACATTGTCACTGTAACAAAAAATGAGGGGAAATCTCTCTAATTGAGTCATGGATAACAGTTAAAGCGAGAGGTTCCAATCTTTTCCCATTATATCCAAAACTTTAAAAAACATTTTTGGCTGTGCAAACACTTAATTTTTACAAATACGAGTTCTAATTAAAAGTGGTAGTAAAAGGGTAATACATGACACACAGGAAGCTACATTTTGTCTTGAATACAAAGTGACTGTAACTGGAAGAGACGGCAGTCTGTGCTATTCATGCGGCTTGGTGTGTGTTTGAATGGGGACATTGTGCAGAAAGTGAAAGCATCCTGGCTCAGTTATCTATACATTATTGTCCTACTGAGAACCGGGGTGACTTTTCCCAGGCACACGCTCCAGTTGAATGCTTCAGTGCCCAGCATCACACAGCCCAAGCGAGTGTTTATCATCATTATTAAAATTATCAATCCTTGAGACAGGTGTAGTTTTTTTAAATGAAAAAAATAAAAAAATAAATAAAATCATTAAAATGTATTTAGTTTAAATGAAAAAGTGGACCTTTGCCCCCCCCCCCCCTTTTATTTCACTTTTTTTTTTAACTGATTTAAAAAAATAAAAAAAAAAAAAGGCAAAACTCCCCCCCCCCCCCCCCTATTTTACAAAACTAAGGGAGGGTTATAACCCCCGTCAATTTTTTTTTCTCCTATCCCATAGCCAAAAGAGGGAGTGAGTAGAAATCCCTCTAAAGTGAGCAAATCCCAGAGCTAGTGTCTTCATTGGAAGATTTCCACTCTATTAATGTTCTGACGTCAATCCAAAATTTGGCAATTTACTCATACTTTTTACTTTTGAGGATTAACAGTAAACAGAGAGGTTGTATCTCCCGAAGGTTGGATTCACACCTATGCATTTTTAGTGCTTTTTGCATATTTGCACTACAGTCCATTTAACATGGTTTCCTGTGGGACATGTTCTGTAGTGCAAATCTGCAAAATGCAAGATGTGAATCCAGCCTAAAGGAGGCACATACCGCAATACAAACTGACAGGTGTTTTAATCCCTATCCAACACTTGAAAAAAAAAAAAAAAAGGAATAAAAAAAAAATAAAAAATAAAAAAAAATAAAAGGAATAAAAAATAAAAAAATAAAATAAAAAAGGAAAAATAAAATAAAAAAAGTTTTGCCTTTAGTTACACTTTAAATCATAACTCCACTTTTGCTGAGAAAAAAAAAATCCCCTCTTGGTGATCTATGTACATTACCGGGATTTTAACAAACTTTGTTGCAGATTCCTACCTTATGTTATTCTGAAGACATAGATGTTGGTTTGTCTGGGTCCACGTTCAGAGTGAATCTGCATAGCAGTGGTTTAATAGTTTACAATCAGCTGCTGGACCTGCAGGGCTTTAGATGCGCTTTCCTTTTAGGAGTAGCTCACCCAAAATGCCATTTTTTGTGGCAGGGGATACCAAAAATCTGATGTGTATCTAACTGCAGACTTCTGGGAAAATCAGTAAGCCAATTACACAAGCAGGAAATTATTTTCAGGAGGGCGTTCTGTATACCCTCTGTGTACAGAATGCCTCCAAGTAGCCATATTGCATTCCATTTTACAGAAAATGACAGAGCTGCAGATTGAAAAGGAAGGAATTTTTTTTTAATAACATTCGATCACAATATGACTTGAGTCACAACTGTATACGCTGTATTGGTTTTTTTTTTCTCCACAAAAGTGTCCCCCTTAAAAGTTGTTCTTCTCTGCCTTCTAAAAAGGCCCATACACAGGATCGGACTTTTTGACAACAAACATGCAAATTAGCTGTTTTAAGGCAACATCCGACCGTGTGTACGCTCTATCGGACAAACTTTTTTGTTTTTCTTTGGACAAAAATTCGCTCTGCATCGGCAAGTCTGATGGAGCAAAGTCTGATCGTGTATACAGAAAGCCATGGGACTCAAGTCCAAAAGTACAAAACACGCATGCTCAGAACCAATGCAAAAGATCAGACAACAATACAGAAGTTGACCAAAGGGCGGCGGTAAAGATCAGAAAAAAAACACGTGATTTTGTGAAAGTTGGATGAAAAAGTCTAGCCGTGTGTATGCAATACAAGTTCACGGCCCACGCCCTTTAGACAGAAATCCACGGCAAAGTTTGTTTAAAAGTCCGATCGTGTGTACGAGGTTTAAGTGTAACTCTAGGATTTACCCCTTCCACCTGCATCCCTCTCCCTTGCCTCTAATTTTTTCCTTTGAAAAATGCGGTTTTAGCTGGCTGGGTTCATGGGGAATGAGCCTGAAGAAGAGGACTACCAGCACTGAACCAAGGAAGTGTTATATGAAATGGGGAAGGGGGGAATCCACAGAATTAAGGGGGAGCCCCACTTTAAGTGAAGAAAGAAAAAAATGAAGTCACCAACCTGGCTCTGCTGTCTGGTAGGGCCAGTATGTTGTCTTTCACAGAATCATAAAGGAGGGGGAGGGAGGAGAGGGGGAGGAGTCACTGCTCTCACTCATTGCCTTGCTTGTGTACTTGAGCTATTAAGCTCTGTGAACAACGGGATTTTTTACAATGGTAGGTAAGTAGAAGCTGGAAAAAAAACAGGTGAAAAGCATCCTACCTGCTGTCTGGAAATAGGCATACACCATATACATATGCAATATTTATTTACTTGACTGAAAAAAAAAAAAAAAAAAGTATATATATATATATATATATATATATATATATATATATATATATATATATATATATATATATATATATATATATATATATATATAAAATAATATATATATATCATTTTTCAATTACTGTATATTGTAATTGCCTATAATAAAGACAATTTGTAGAAAGCTATTGTGTACATACTTTATCGGAACCTACTAATGAAGCTCAACTGGGTTGGATATAGGTAGAGTAGACATTTCCCGTTATACATACTGAATCACTGCAAGGATAAATACCTTATAAAAATAAAACACAACAACAACACAACACCTGCATCTGAAAAGATTTGAACTCTGTTCATCTACTGTTAAAGATATAACATCCCTGAAACATGTATGAGCCAGTAAAAGCATCTTAAAATACAAACTATATGGAATGGGCATGTTAGTCCAGTCATGGCAGAGCCAACGTAGGCCATGGACTTAAAAAAGGTCAATCATCTGCTGCAGCTGATCTGACAAGAACTTGGAAGGTAACGGTTGATTTTTAGCTGCAGTTTTTCTTGGTTATGAGAACTTTATCAAGACGAGCAACGGCAAGGAGTGCAGAGGCTGACATATCCCCCTTCCATCAGCATTCCTCTTGCCACTGCTGGTCTTCGAAGGGCTTGTGAGCAGTGGCGGCTGGTGGGTTCTCTTTTTGAGGGGGGGCGACAAACAACCACCCCGGGGGCCGACGAGGGCACCCCAAAAAAATAAAATTAAAAACCCCATTGGAATCCATAGTCTGGCGCCCTGTATGTGGATCAGGGGGCCGGACGCATGGATAGGGGGGGCGGCTTGTGAGACAGATCAGTGGTGAAAGAGGAGTAGAAGGGTTAGTGGAGGGCTAATATGAGGGCATAGCATTCAACTGTCCCCCTTCACAGCAAATCTATTTTTTTAACCAATTCCCTCCTTTCCCCTTTCTTCAGTTGTCTTTCGTTTTGAACTGATGCATGAACCGCTATAAAATGTACAAGAAATTACCAAAAGTGGCTACACTAAACATTTCATCCAGTCTTGATTGCATTTTTCTTTTGAAAGGTATTCATGCAGGAAAAGTAGTATAATTTTTTGCATATTTATTCTCTATGGTCCGGGTAATTGGAGACATGTACTTTTAATAAAAGTATTAAAAAGGTGCCCTTTATTCCCTTCTATGAAAGTTGGGAGGTATATGGTGGTGGTGGGATTACAACAGGAAAACACTGCAACTATGTCAAAATGCACCTACCTATGTCCAAACTACTATAGACATTTACATATTTTTAACAAACCCATCACTGACCCCTCTAGCTGCTTGTACTGTGAAGTACTTCATTCTCAAAAGTCGCAACAAAGACTCTGAAGTCAATTTCCAACAGCATTCAAGCACCTGATGTTTATTTATATTGTGTTAGTTTACATTAGAGGGATGCCAGGCTGGCAAAAATTTGCTGCTATAGAAAATAAGGAGATGAGCTGTAATTTCAGTGCCACTATAGCAGGTGTATCAAACTGGTGGCCCTCCAGCTGTTGCAGAACTACAATTCCCATGAGGCATTGCAAGGCTGACAGCTACAATCATGACTCCCATGGGCAGAGGCATGACAGGACTTGTAGTTCCGCAACAGCTGGAGGGCCGCCAGTTTGAGACCCCTGCTCTATAGTGAATTTAAATATGAATTACTGTAGAATGACTAAAGCTACAAAGCAGCAGAGGACTTATGTTAAAGTGATTTACAACTTGTGCAGGATATGTTAAAAGCGTAGTTCCACTCTTTTTTTAAAGTTTGAGTGTCTCTAGGTGAGGAAGTCATTAGGCGAGTCCCATTGACTCCTTGGCATCATCTATCCCACGAGTCTTTGGGAAGCCTAATGAAATATCACAGTATTTGAATACGATATGACAACCTGCAATCAACTGCAATGCACAGTGTCATTACTATGTAGGTGCAAGATCGGAAAGGTACATGCTGGGTAGCCAGCTGCACCTAATCCTGGAAATGCAAACGAGCAGGCTTCAGGTGCCCACAACCGAGATGGCCCCTGCCTGCTTCTGAGATCATGTAAGAGATTACGAATTTATAAGTAACTAGCATGAATACATTCAGGATAGTATGCCAATATTAAATGTGCAAACACTGACAATCACAGGGAAGCTTTTAAAAAAAATATTAGGGGGACTAGAGCTCCCCTTTAATTTAATGTGCATAGTTTGGGAACAGGTTCACTTTAAAGATGAAGTAGGGCCAAAAGCTCCTCATGTGAGTCACAAGAGTGCTCTTAGTTCTGCAATCCTGTGACCCAGCTTCAGCCAATAGTGGGCTAATGTTTGCTGACGTCACAGAGCCAGTCCAGGCTTTGCAGGGAACCCAAACAATAAATGTCGGGAACCTCCCAGAAGCCTGACCGGTAGCTGGCTCAGCCTCTCAGCGCACCGCTAAGAACCTGAGCCAGCTGCTCCCACTCCCTTCACAGCTCGGCGCTTCTAGTCACCAGCTCTCTGCTCACTGGATACTGAGAACTGAGCGATCAGAGGTCTTCGAGGGAGTTGGGGACAGATGCAGCATTTGTCAGAGCTGGGCTCAGCCCTTCCTTCTCTGAGCTAGATGCTCAGCTGTCGGCTAATTGCCAGCGCCTAGCTCTCTCTACTGTTACTCAGCTGTTGATGATCCTGCTCGTCAGTCCTGCCAATTAAGCCGTCCAGTCCAGAGGAGCTCTGCCTTCGCTTTGGTGACATCACAAGAAACTATCTCCTGCGATCCTGTTTAAAGACTTGCTTTGCTGACATCCCTTTTGGCTCCAGATCCTGCTTGCCGTTTCACTACATTGATCCCTGACTTCTGGCTTGGCTGACTATCCGTTCCGGTTACTGAACTTTGGCTATGTTTTGACTAAGTTTGTTCTTTTTACTTTTATTATTAAACAAAGTGTGATTTAACTGTACTTCTGTCTCAGCCTGATTCCATGGTTTCGGACAGCATTGGACCAATGTTGCTTACACCTAGGTGAGTATGTTTGTGATTTTGAAATTCCACACTTCTCTTTTGAGTCCAGTCAATGGATCACAAACTAGACTCTAGACAGCTAGATGTCAGAGATTTCCCTTTACATTTGGGATGGATGGGTCTGCTTCCTGAATCTGATTGGTGGGTGTGATAAACTTCTTAGTACTCATAAATTGAAACATTAGGTTTCTGTATAAGAAAGGAAAAAACAGAACCAGGAGTGGGTGCGTTTGGGGATTTCTCTCCTGCATGACAGCAAGAGGAGTTCCCAGAGCAACAGATTACAGGTAAAAAAGGGACTCAGATGGGTTGAATAACTACTCCAAAATCTGGCGCCCTGAGTAGGACGGTGGTGCTCTATGCATGCATTACATTCATTCTCAGTTTTGACTGGAGAGTACATTTAACCCTTAGCAATCTAATAATCTTCATATTTTATCTACGTCCTAAAACAAAATGGATACAATTTTGAAAACACATCAATAATATGTAATAACTAATTGTGGACAAAAGAAAAGAAAATTGGTACAAAAGGAATACTGGCTGCACAGGAAACCACATTATGCCGACCACAACCCCATACTATGTACCTGTTCTGCTCCTCCAGCTTGTTGAGCAGCTCCAGTTCATCTGGACTGAGGTTCTCCGAGTCTGAGGGGGAGATGCTGACGGCTGCTGACAAAGACGAATCATCTGGGCTTAGGGCTGGACTGGCCATGTCTGCGAGAGGGAGTGGAGCCAGAATGTTCATCTGAAATAACAGGAAATCATCAAGTCAGTGGCTTGAGCAAGAGTGCAACAAAGCCGGTGAAAGTTACGGCACAGAGGAAAGCGAATGACTAGGCTGAGTTTAAAAACAAAAAGTGACAGGTAAAGTGCAAGACTTATTAAAAGGATAAAAGTATAATGGATTTAGAAAAAAAGACTGGACAAATAAATATAGAATTCAGGATCCAATCAATTTGATTGGGGGAAGGAGGGCATGTTGTTTTAGTGACAACAAAAGACCCGGCTAAGAAAAAGTCAGATACAAGTTACATTTTTAGGTACACTGGCTAGGAGGATGGTGAAAGTCATCCAGTCCTGTTAGAAATGCCCCCCTCATCCTGCGAGGAAGTGCAGATGGTTTCATCAACTATGAAGAGGTCCCCACATTGCATTGTGGGGTGGGGGAAGGATCCTTGTGTAAAGCTTTGGTATTTTGTATAGATCAGATGTTTAGTTTGGGGGCTCTTCAAGTGCACCAAAACTTTATCCGTGTAGCCCCCCCCCCCCCCCACCCCCCCCCCCCCCCCCCCCCCCGTCCTAAGCAGAGGCTACTATGTCAATTTCGTTTTTTGGTTAGGCTGTAGCTAAAACTGATTGTAAAGTTTTCACCAGTTTTTTCCCCAAGCTTAAAGTGGTAGTTAAGTCTCATTAAAGTGGTTGTACACCCTGTACAACCACTTTTACCTACAGGTAAGCTTATATTAAGGCTTAGCTGTAGGTGCTTTAAATATCTCCTAAACTTCCACGGTTTAGGAGATATTTACTAAAAAGCCGAACGCCGATGACTACGGCCCATGCGCCGATGTCATCAGCGCATGCACCCTTTAGAAAGGGCACATTGTGGCGTTTCTAAAGGGGGTCATGCCGTGACTGGCAGCTTCCGTGTGCATGCACGGGAGTGACGTCACGCGACTCCGGCCAGTCACAGAGCCGGAGTTCGTGGCCCCAGAAAGAAGAGGGGTGAAGATGGACGCTCCCTGCTCATGGGGACAATGGTGACATTGTGGGCTTCGGTTTCAGGTAAGTGACACATAATGGGCTACTATGATGCATAGTAGCCCATTATGCTTCACCTTTGCAGGGAAATAAAGAGGAAGTAAAACCCACCAGGGTTTACTTCCTCTTTAAAAAAACTAAAAAATGTGCACCCCCCCGTAGATTTGAAGTGTTACTAAACTCAATATTAAACTTACCTCCTCTGTGCAGTGGTATTGCTCAGAGCGTCCCAATTCTCCTCTTCTGGGGTCCCCTGCGGCGATCTTGGCTCCTCCTCTTCTTCTGCAGTACTACCATAGCCATGTGTGTCTCTATGGAGCCGCAATCCATAGACTTACACAGGGGGACTTAGGCCCATCCCTCACTTTGATTGACAGCAGCAAGAGCCAAAGGCTCCTGCTGCTTCTCAAATGCAGTGTAGCTCCGTAGCACCCTTGTAGCTCCGCTTCCGAAGCTCTTTGCGGGTGCTTCGGCAGCGGTGCCCAACCATTTCAATGGGCAGGTGTGGTTTAGGAGTGGTGTATACACCGCTCCTCCACTGCTCCAAAGATGTGGCTTAACATCCTGCCAGCGCATCGCCTCAGTGTGAAAGCACTCAGGCATTCACACTGGGACTGCAGGAGAGGCATTTTTCAGGAGCTATTTTTAGCCCTTTAGCGCCTGAAAAACACCTGCAGTGTGAAAGGGGTCTAAGGTAAAAAAAAGTTTTTAGGTTTAATAACACTTTTAGAGCCCTTTCACACTGTAGTATGAGATTTTACAAACTAAGTTATGAATATTTATATTTCCTTCAGCCAATCCAGTTGGAAGTTTAGGCCACTGGTGCATGCTGGGGGAGGATATAAATATTTGGGACAGGCATTTTCCTGGGCTGAGGCCTAGGAAGGTGGTGCTGGATGGAACTCTGCTGTTCAGCCCAATAACATTGTTTTGGGGCCTAACATGTGCTGAAGTGGTCCTGAAGCTATCCTGCCCTGTCTAGGGGAAGCTGTGCCAAGGAGAAGACCCAGGAGAGACCACTTGCTGGAGAAAGATATGAAGAAGGCTGGTCTCTCGGAAGGGCCTGGTGACTCACTTGGAGGATGCACTGAAATGTGTGAATGAGCTTACACTGTTGCTGGGGCGGCTTAAAGGTTCTAACATGGTGAAGCTGTACATTGATCTGAAGAGTCTGTAAGTGATCTGCATGGTATCTGGGACCCCTAACCCTCACCTACTTAACCACTTCCCGCCTGGCGCACAATGATGTACGTCGGCAGAATGTCACGAACAAGCATAAGGGCGTACAGGTACGTCCCTTTAAGAATGCCGCCATGCCATTGCGTGCCCCCGTGAGTACCGTGGACTCGATCACCGCAGGGATACCCGCGATCGCTTCACGGGAAGGCTGAATGGGGAGATGCGGAAGTAAACAGCATCTCCCCGTTCTGCCTAGCAACAAGTGACCATGATCTCTGCTCCCTGTGATTGGAGCAGAGATTAGTGTTCACTAAAACACAGCCACGCTCCCCACAGTTAGTAACACGCCCCTAGGAACACTTAAACCCTACACTGCTACCCCCTGGTTAAGCCCTTCACTGCCAGTGCCATTTACACAGGAATCAGTGCATTTAAATAGCACTGATTGCTGTATAAATGACAATGGTCCCAAAAATGAGTCAAAAATGTCTGATGTGTCTGCCGTAATGTCGCAGTCGCAATAAGAAAAAAAAAATAATTAAATCGCTGATCGCCGCCATTACTAGTAAAAAAAAAAAAATTATTAATAAAAATGCTATAAAACTATCCCCTATTTGTAGATGCTATAACTTTTGTGCAAACCAATCAATAATCGCTTATTGCTATTTTTTTTACCAAAAATATGTAGAAGAATAAGTATCTGCCTAAACTGAGGAAAAAAAAAAAAATTTTTATATATTTTTGGGGGATATTTATTATAGCAAAAAGTAAAAAATAATGAGTTTTTTTTTCAAAATTGACGCTCTTTTTTTCTTTATAGCGCAAAAAATAAAAACCGCAGGGGCGATCAAATACCACCAAAAGAAAGCTCCATTTGTGGGAAAAAAAGGACATCAATTTTGTTTGGGAGCCACGTCGCACGACCGCGCAATTGTCAGTTAAAGCGACACAGTGCCAAATCGCAAAAAGTGCTCTGGTCTTAAGCCAGCAAAATGGTCCGGTCTGAAAGTGGTTAAACGTTCTGCAATAAAAATAAAAAAAAACTCTAAAAAAAGTATACAATACTTTTGTGGCCCCCCATTAATTTTTTAAATTTTTTAAAACAGATCAGTCAGTCCCCCCCCATTTTAGCCATGGACTCAGCCCTAAGGTGAAATGCTAGCCCACCCTGCCTCTGGAGGTGCTACTCTGCCTTTGGAGTGCCAGAAGGGTGCTACATTTGTAAGACCTAAGGTATTAACAGCCACCATATTGCTTTGACGATCACATTATACTGTTAAAGGACACCTTTCATGAGAGAGAAAAAACAAAGGCTGCAACTGCTAGCCTCTGTTGGAAACTGCTAGTTTCCAGGCAGTCTCTGTCTTCAATAATTGCCTCTGACCTGGAAGAAGCATGCAGCTAATAGAACCACAGTGCAGTCACAATGCGTGGGATGCATACAGGATCTGCATCAGTGATTCAAAGCACTGAAGCCACTGGATCAGCATGACAATTAGTACTTTCAGGATTTTCAAAGTCACATGATTGTGTCTTGCAATTCACGTTACATACTTTGGTGTGATGTGGTGCCGTTAAATTTTGAATGGCACCCTACAGCCCCATGCTGACAGTTATGTGTCGTGGCACAAAGCAATGCACTGCCAGAGATGCTACATACAACTTTTGGTTGCATGTAGCTTGGACTAAGGCCCCTTTCACACTTATACGACTTGTCCCACGATTTGGGACTGCAAAGTAGCATGACAAGTCGTTCCCCATGATTTCCAATGACAGCCATTCATATTAGTACGACTTCAAAAGTAGTCCCTGGACTACTTTGGTCTGATTTTGATGCCACTTACACAGGCATTCCTTGAAATTGCGGCAAAGTCGCACAAGTGTGAAAGGGGCCTAAGGGTGCTGGCTCTCAATGGTTGCTGGCCACTTGATAGATTGCGAGTAGAATCTCTCAGTGAAAAATGGAACCCACTCACCGTTAAAAGCCTTGTTCAAGTTTGGCCGGTGTTCTGCCAAAAACTGTCCCCCCATCGGATAGTGTCCGTCCCGTACTGCGCAGGCGCATCGCTTGCGCAGTAGAGAGGACAAGGAGACTCCGAAAGTGAAGTATGGAGGGCAAGGAGCTCCCAAAGGTCTCCGAAGATGATGATGATGATGAGTCCAGGTTCAAGCCCCACCATCCAAGTGGACATACAGTAGCAATTTTTTAATCTAACTCTATGTCCACTTGGATGCTGGGGCTTGAACCTGGACTCAGTGCGCAGGCGCCGTTCATCTTCAGAGACCTTTGGGAGCTCCTTGTCCTCCATACTGCGCAAGCACAGTACAGGGCGGACACTATCCGAGGGGGGACAGTATTCAACACAACAAAGGCCATACATAGAGTAAATTTCTTTCTTTCTTGCAACCAGGTTGCAGGAAGAAATTCTCAAATTCCCCCATCAACACAGTCAGCTATGATGCGGGAAACCCTCCTGCCAAGACATTGTCTTGTCCCAGTGGGGGCAGGGAAATCCATCCCTGCCAGGAGAAGACAGTGATAATCGCAGGTAAAACTCTGCATGCTGGTTGTACCCGAATGTTGACCGATCTATGAACTTGGGTACATTCAGCCTGCTTATACATGGCTCAAATCTGAGCAGGTTCAACAGAATCTTTCCGAGATTCAAACCATGTATGGCCTCCATTAAAAGGGAAGCCGCTCACTGTTAAAAGCCTTGTTCAAGTTTTTTGAGCTCTCCGATATACAGACTGTTCCACCAGGTTACTCCAATGCCGTGTACACGCGATAGGAATTTCCGACAACAAATGTTCGATGTGAGCTTGTCGGAAAATCCGACCGTGTGTATGCTCCATCGGACATTTGCTGTCGGAATTTCCGACAACAAATGTTTGAGAGCTGGTTCTCAAATTTTCCGACAACAAAAATTGTTGTTGGAAATTCCGAGCGTGTGTACACAATTCCCACGCACAAAATCCCACACATGCTCGGAATCAGGCAGAAGAGCCACACTGGCTATTGAACTTAATTTTTCTCGGCTCGTCGTACGTCTTGTGCTTCACCGCGTTCTTGACGTTCAGAATTTCCGACATTTGTGTGACCGTGTGTATGCAAGACAGGTTTGAGCCAACATCCGTCAGAAAAAAATCCACAGTTTTGTTGTCGAAATGTCCGATCGTGTGTACGCGGCATAAGAGTAAAACTTCAGACTGCTTTAAACATGCTACAGCTTTTGGGAACCAGGTGAAACTGTCTGTATATCGGAGAGCTCAAAAAACTTGAAAAAAGAGAGTTTGCAGATGGAATCAAGTGAGCCCATTGCATTGCTCTGCATAGGCCAAGCACAGGTCCACTTTGGGAATTATGACATTATGTATAGACACTGGAACCATGCCTGTGGAAAGCAGCCAAAATGCAACTAAAGTTCACTCCAAACTAGTAATATATCACATATCATTCATTTCAATGGACTTCACTCTCTTTCACCTGAATGACTGCCAAGAACCAGTCTCACCTCATCCCAACCACAGCGATCTGCATAGCAACAACTCCGTTCAAACTCATCACATGATAACGCGTATGACCCACTTACAGTATTACGGACTTCAAAGAGTACAGGATTGAAGAAGATTCCATAACACATTGCAGCAAGAGACAAACGCAGGAGATAACAATTATAATGAGCTGCGGGGACACGGTAGGCATTGATGACACGCAACGGGGTTGGATGCAAGTCAATCACCAGTGTATGTAAACCGGTATAGAGGAAATAAACATAAGAATGGCCAACAAATACACAGGAGAATATGAAGCAGAACAAAGAGATGGAGAAGGTATTGAGATAGAAGCTACTAGCACAGAGCTTGGTTAATCTATGTATAGAAAAAGCTTTATTTTTTATTTTTGGATAGCGTATGGAAGGGATGTGTCCTGCTGGGGAGATTTTCTTTGACTTCCTGTCTTGGATCTTGGACTCACATCTTGTCCCATCACCTCTTGCTCTCAACAACTCTAGAATTAAGGCTTTTCAGTTGTTTTCAGTCCTGGTTACGATGGTCATGGGACAAATAAAGAGATGGGATCCAGACAATAAAAACTTGTCAGGGTATAACCCAGACCCTCTAAACCAACCAGGGTTCCTCCAGGAGGTAGTTAGGGTTTCCTTGAGCAGTCTAAAGGCCCGTACACACGTTCAGACTTTTTGGCAACCAACATGCAAATTAGCTGTTTTGGACCAACATCCGACCGTGTGTACGCTCCATCGGACCAACTTTTTCCAGGTTTCATCAGACTTTTGTTGGCTGTGCGAACGGACTAACTTTCTGCCAACAAAAGTCCGATGGACCAAAGTCCAACCGTGTGTACACAAAACCAACGGACTTTTGTACAAAGTACAAAGACGCATGCTCAGAACCAATGCAAAAGATCAGACAACAATATAGAAGTTGACCAAAGGTGGCGCTGGAGTATTCGAACGTCCTCTTTTGAAGTGTCGTCAGTACGTTCGTGTTTGTTGCCTAAAAAGTCTGATCGTGTGTATGCAAGACCAACTTGGGGCCAACGCCCTTTGGACAAAAATCCAGGGGAAAGTTGGTCCATGGTCCGATCGTGTGTATGAGGCTTTAGATTGGCCATACATAGGTCCCTAGTCTAACAGAATCCTCCTTCCAAGCTATGGATGAAACCACAATGCTGGCTATTGTACTCTGACAATACCAGAACAGCAGCTGCTGACAATATTCCATGTGCCCACAAAGCAAATTTTGGTCAGTTAATCATATGGTCAACTTAAGTGGGTGCTTCTTCACTGATCCTCCATGTAAGGGGCACCTCTCTACTAATCACCAAAGTAAAGGAACACTATACTTTTCAATGTCTGCATTACTTTTCTGACTCCATTCACAGCATGGATGGAAGAATCTCTACTGCTGAATATTGTATTCTATCAGCCGTAGGAGCCAAACAGTGCTCATGCCTGGGGTCCGATGTCTGAACTGGACTCAAACACGCACAGGACACTTTTGCAATCCGCTCCGCGGCTGCCCTGGACCTGTGTGAACCGGCTCCATTGAGATCCGGTCACGCTTGCCTATCATGTGAATTGGATGCGGGGGGAACCCACATCCAATTTGCATATATGTGACCCCGGCCTTACTCAGGTTAGCTCAGGAAACAAAAAGGTACAAGTCTAATTATAGAACCGTTACTATATATTTTAGGGCTTGTTGACACCTTGTGCGGTGACTTTTTTCTGCACTAATTGCCGGCCACCACAAGCTTTTCTATGTGCCCTCTTCATGCCACAACACTGGTGTGATGTGCAGTGATGCCCTTTTCTGCAGCACCACATGTCACTGTCCAGAGATATGAATGAAATGTTACTTTGAGCACTTCTAATAAAATACAAAAAATAAAAATAAAAAACAGTACAATGTGCTGAAATGCTCACTGCAGGGCAAAACTGTCTGCTGCCTGCACACTAAAAGAAGTGAGTGTTTAGCATGCGTATGGAGTGAACAAGCCCTTAAACTGGACAAAATAAGAGACACACAAATCCTGCATTTACACAGCACTGTGTTTGTCTGAGCCCTACCGGGTGATCCTGTCAGCAGGTCCAATATTTTTACACTTCCTTTGGCAGGGTGACAATCCTGTTCAATCTGCAGTAAAATCACAGCAGCAGTATACCCCTTGGATAGAGAAGTCATAGAACAACATCGACTTATTTCAGTATTAGAGTTCTAAGACATAAATTGCTACATCTATTTTTACAGATCTAATCCTATACATTGGATAGGTTCATATGATGGCATATCCAAATCTCAACACCTTTCTTAGACCATGGGTCTTCTTCTTTTGGCAGTAGACCGGATGCAGCCCTTTGCTTGACTTTAACTGGCCCTTGGGGCACCATCCCTCCCACTGGAGCCAGCAATGGGGCGCCCTCTCTCCCACTGGAGCCAGCAATGGGACGCCCTCTCTCCCACTGGAGCCAGCAATGGGGCGCCATCTCTCCCACTGGAGCCAGCAATGGGGCGCCCTCCCTCCCACTGGAGCCAGCAATGGGGCGCCATCCCTCCCACTGGAGCCAGCAATGGGACGCCATCCCTCCCACTGGAGCCAGCAATGGGACGCCATCCCTCCCACTGGAGCCAGCAATGGGGCGCCATCCCTCCCACTGGAGCCAGCAATGGGGCGCCATCCCTCCCACTGGAGCCAGCAATGGGGCGCCATCCCTCCCACTGGAGCCAGCAATGGGGCGCCATCCCTCCCACTGGAGCCAGCAATGGGGCGCCATCCCTCCCACTGGAGCCAGCAATGGGGCGCCATCCCTCCCACTGGAGCCAGCAATGGGGCGCCATCCCTCCCACTGGAGCCAGCAATGGGGCGCCATCCCTCCCACTGGAGCCAGCAATGGGGCGCCATCCCTCCCACTGGAGCCAGCAATGGAGCGCCATCCCTCCCACTGACGCCAACAATGGGGCGCCATCCCTCCCACTGACGCCAACAATGGGGCGCCATCCCTCCCACTGACGCCAACAATGGGGCGCCATCCCTTCCACTGACGCCAACAATGGGGCGCCATCCCTCCCACTGACGCCAACAATGGGGCACCATCCCTCCCACTGACGCCAACAATGGGGCACTATCCCTCCCACTCCCTCGCTGTATATAACCTGCTAAAAATCGAAATGATGGAGCGCCATTTCCCCTCCTACTGGCTCTTTGTTTAAAAAGTTTCTCTGGTCTAGACTGAGGCTGGCCATACATTATACAATTTTCTTATTACATTTCCTTTAGATTTACCTTCAACCATGTAGTGCAATGGCCTGCCTGACTGGATACAAATTGAAAGTGTTTAGGTCTGACCTCATATTACATGGTTTTGATAAATCTAAAGGAAAATTGTACAAGAGAATTGACACTGGTTACAAAACCGACGCGCATTGATGCAATGCAAACAGCCCCATTGAAGACAATGGCTAACCTGTGCACATGGGGATGTGTGTTACAACCCGTACTGTAGGTCTGAATGGGCCCTGACAATTATACCACGACTACTTTTCCTTTCTAACAGCCCTGCTGAGATGCTTTTTTTTTTTTTTATTTATTAGCCTGTAATTTTATTTCTAGTATCGGCTTAAACACATTGAGAGCTGATTTGATGTATTTTTAGTTCTGCAATCTTTCTACCTTCTACAAGAAAGAGAATTACAGTCTGGCGAAGAATAAACCAGCGGGCATAGCAGAGAAGTTGCTAGTTAGGACACAAGCTCTCCCAAGGTGGCCTGTGGTGTCTACAGTAGTCCTCACTTTGTGTCAATGCCAAGACAACCCCGTGGGCAAATGGCTAGCCTTCTCCTATACAGTGGCATGCAAGGTCCATCACCTTAGTAACCATAGTTACCACCATAGTTACCATAGTAACAGTCGTCGCAAAAACCTGCAATCAGCACATGGAAACTGAGCTGAATATAGAGCCTGATGGGTCAGTGGCCTCTCAAACCAGGGGGTGCAGTGCCTGATGAGAAGCCCTTAGCCCTTGTTCACACCGGTGCAATTTGTCAGTTCCAAATTGCATAACAAGTCCCATCCATTGCAGGCCACGGAACCTTTCAAATTGCCACGACTCATATCGTAGCGACTTTGAAAACGGTTTCTGCACTACTTTTTGCAGATTTCACTGCGACTTGCTTAGACTTCTGTTAAACAGAGTCGCAATGAAATCGGGGAGGTGCAAATCGCACTAATTTGCGGCTTCAAACTTGCGCTGAAGTAGGTAGCGATTTCAAAGCCGAACTGGTGTGGACCAGGGCTGAGGCTTAGTATACACTATCCCACGCTGTGTGTTCCAGCTGTGGGTATCACATTGATTTCCACAGTGCGCTGCTCTTGTGAGAATCCTGGGGCTGCCATTCATTCTCAATATCACCCCCACACATCTCAGCTCACAACGCAGTAAAACTACATGGTCAAAAAGACCACGCGGCTTCCCTGCAGCCACGTTTTTAAAAACCTGCATACACCTTTGTCCTGCGGGAAATGTGGGCATAGCAGCCCATTCAAATGAATAGGCTGCCGCTCCCGAGCAAACGCGGCCACACTAGTGTGAACTGATCCTTAAAGTGGCTGTAAACCCTTACATATTCCCAGTGAAGTGACTGGCCTCAGGTGATACACAGAGATGAAATAAATCCTCCTACATAAAGTTGTATCTGCTAAATTCTTTCCTCTACATCTGTTCAAAGTGCAGAATTTAAGAAGCTTGTCTGAGAGTTTAGGAAAAAAAGGGGGCGGGGAGGTGAAATCACACATGAGAGCCAATTGGAGGGAAGGGACACACCCCCTTCACAAAGCTCACAGGAACAGAATTTAGGCTGTCAATAAGCTGGCACTCCCTCCCCTGTCACCTTTGTTCTCTTGGTGTCAGGAAAACTTGTCAGAAGTGACTCATGGTAATAGCAGAGGAATAAAGCAGCAGACAGAAATTATACTTCGTGCTCTGGATTAAGACAAATACATACTATAGAGCAGGGGTGTCCAAACTTTTTTGAAAGAGGGCCAGATTTGATGAAATGAACGTGCGTGAGGGCCAACCATTTTGCCTGACATTCGTTGAACCATTAAAATTCGGTTTAAGTAGGTTTGTCCGAGCACTAATACACCGCCCAACAAGAATTCTCTTGCCCTTTGTGGCTGTGTGTGGTGAAGAGATGAGCTTGGGTGTGTTATTTGGCTATACCGTATTTATCAGTGTATAACACGCACCTTCACTTTAAGAGGGAAGTTTCAGGAAAAAAACATACATTTTAAATATAGAACTGTGAAGCAAAATAAGGGTCAGTGCCCATGAATGCAGCCTAATTAGTGACCATCTGCAGCCCTACCGTTGCCATGAATGCAGCCCCACCGTTGCCATGAATGCAGCCCCACCGTTGCCATGAATGCAGCCCCACCGTTGCCATGAATGCAGCCCCACCGTTGCCATGCCTTACCATTGCAAGGAATGCAGCACCCCCATTGCCTTCAGTGCAGCCTGATTGATGCCCATCTGCAGCCTTTAATACAAAGTCCTGCCTCCTATGATGGACAGAACAGTCTTCCAATGGCAGCGCAGGAGACGGGACTTGCTATTACAGAGGCCGCCGTGCAAACAGGAAATTCACCTCTATGTATGGCACTTGTTCCGCCTCCTTCCTGTCCCCTCCAAGACATCCAGCATGTATATCTTGTGTGGCCCCTGGTGCTCGGTGATTCATTGGGGTCCACAAAAGATATACATGTCCAAATTACCAGGCGGGCCATTTGAAACCAGAACGTGGGCCGCGATTGGCCCGCGGGCCAGACTTTGGACATGCCTGCTATAGAGGGATATGCTTTGTTCATATTTCATGTCTGAGGTTTACAAACATTTTAAGAACACAACACTGTGCTATAGCAAGGTATGATGAATGGATTGTGGCTTTGGGAGTAGGACGTTGGTGAAAAAGTTATCACAATGGGGGCTTTATGGATGGCCATACACATTACAATCTGATTTTACCATCTTGTTAATATGCCAACAATTAGTGCAGTGGTCTATCCAATTCTTATCCAGTAGGACATCAATCAGGCCCTGTACAGTGGTCAGCAAATATAATGGAGACTTTATATGGCATATATCATCAGCTTTAAAGGGGAAACTACTAAACCCTTGACAACCCTTGGCAGTCCCTGGCATCTTTAGCCATCTAGATTGGCCAAGCTTGGGTGATGTAACTCCCACGCATGCGCACAGGAGTTCATTAATCCCAATGCTTAGATATGCCTGGAATGTATACTGAGCTCTTCACACACTGCGCAGTGTACATTGTAAAGCCTCTTTTAAAGAATAAGGTAAGGAGCCTCTTATAGAAGATACTTTAAGGTTTTTTTTTTTTTTTAAATATAAAACACTTGCTGGGCGACAGTTGGAAGTGTGTTCGTCCGCACTGCACAAGTTTTCCCTGTATGCGCTCTATTACTATGGATTGTTAGTACTATCTAGGGGGCAAAGCGAATCACTCAGAAACGATTCCACATTTTGTCCAATAGATGGCGCTGATGATCATAGGAAGTCATAGTATTAGAGAAAATAGAAAACATTTGAGCAGCTTGGACAAATGCTTGTGACATTCACCCAACAAATGTTTTATAAACAGATCTCGCAATATGTTCCTTCTGCAATAAAAAAAAAAACCTTCTTGTCCGTAAGTTTTTTCATTCGGAATTAAAGCGATTGTAAAGCTTGTTTTTTTTTTAAATAACAAACATAGCATACTTGCCTCCACTGTGCAGTTCATTTTGTGGTCCCGAACCTCCTCTTCTGGGTCCCCCGGCGGCTCTCGCATCGGTAAACCCCCTGGGAGAAGCTCTGCTATCAATCTATCCAATCAAGAGCCGAGAACTCCAGGCAGAGAGGAGAAGCACGTCTCCGCCAAGGGAACGAACGGGCTGTGTCAGAAAAGTTTTTTTCACCATAATGCATAGGATGCATTAAGGTGAAAAAACACAAAGGTTTACAACCCCTTGAAGCTCTGTTTTAAAGTGCATTGTCCCCAGAACAGGAATAGGAGGAGATCTTCCAGTGGGGACACTTGTTCTGTTGACTGAAGTCGGAGAGGATTTCTCTCTCTTTGAGGAGAGGGTTCTTCTCACTGTATGTATATAAAAGTATCTCCCAAAAGTCAGTACACCCCTCACATTTTTGTAAATATTTTATTATATCTTTTCATGTGACAACACTGAAGAAATACACTTTGCTACAATGTAAAGTAGTGAGTGTACAGCTTGTATAACAGTGTAAATTTGCTGTCCCCTCAAAATAACTCAACACACAGCCATTAATATCTACACTGCTGGCAACAAAAGTGAGTACACCCCTAAGTGAAAATGTCCAAATTGGGCCCAAAATGTCAATATTTTATGTGGCCACCATTATTTTCCAGCACTGCCTTAATCCTCTTGGGCATGGAGTTCACCAGAACTTCACAGGATGCCACTGGAGTCCTCTTCCACTCCTCCATGACATCACAGAGCTGGTGGATGTTAGAGACCTTGCGCTCCTCTACCTTCCGTTTGAGGATCCCCCACAGATGTTCAATAGGGTTTAGGTCTGGAGACATGTTAGAATACTGCCCTGCGGCCCAGTCTCCGAAGGAAGGGGATCATGCTCTGCTTCAGAATGTCACAGTACATGTTGGCATTCATGGTTACCTCAATGAACTGTAGCTCCCCAGTGTCGGCAGCACTCATGCACAGGGCTGGTGCAAGGATTTTTGACACCCTAGGCGAAACCTAATTTTGCCGCCCCCATTGGCTCCACCCCTGACTCCACCCCTTTGCCCCGCCCATGTGACAGAAGGCGCCTCTATACAGGAAATGTGGGCTCTGCTTCCTCTAGCACTGGCTCCAGTGTTCTGCTGCACCTCTTATTACACTACCGGTTGGACTGAGTTAGTTACATGCTGCAGCCTGCAGAGCATGCAAACACGGAGGAAAACCAGCGGCCGGGCACCCCTAGGCAGCAGTGCGCCCTAGGTGGCTGCCTAGTTTGCCTAGTGGTAGCACCGGCCCTGCTCATGCAGCCCCAGACCATGACACTCCCACCACCATGCTTGACTGTAGGCAAGACACACTTGTCTTTGTACGCCTCACCTGGTTGCCGCCACACACGCTTGACACCCTCTGAACCAAAATAAGTTTATTTTGGTCTCATCAGACCACAGGACATGGTTCCAGTAATCCATGTCCTTAGTCTGCTTGTCTACAGTAATCTGTTTGTGTCTTTCTTGTGCATCATCTTTAGCAGAGGCTTCCTTCTGGGATGACAGCCATGCAGACCAATGTGATGCAGTGTTCAGTGTATGGTCTGAGCACTGACAAGCTGATCCCCCCCACCCCTTCAACCTCTGCAGCAATGCTGGCAGCACTCATACGTCTATTTCCCAAAGACAATTGGGACAACTGTTCTGAGTGGAACCTGTCCTGTTAAACCGCTGTACGGTCTTGGCCACCATGCTGCAGCTCAGTTTCAGGGTCTTGGCAATCTTCTTATAGCCTAGGCCATCTTTATGTAGAGCAACAATTCTTTTTTTCAGATCCACAGAGAGTTCTTTGCCATGGAGGTGCCATGTTGAACTTCCAGTGACCAGTATGAGAGAGAGAGTGAGCGCGATAACACCAAATTTAACACACTCTACTCCCCATTCACACCTGAGACCTTGCAACACTAATGAGTCACATGACACCGGGGAGGAAAAATGGCTGAGCTAAAGCGCCTCAAAGATGCTGCTTGCAGGACTTTTGAGCGTCCTGCCAGCGCACCGCTCCAGTGTGAAAACCCCAGGGCTTTCACATTGGAGTGAGAGGAGAGGCGCTATGCAGGCACTATTTTTAGCGCTATAGTGCCTGTAAAGTGACCCAGTGTGAAAGGGGTCTTAGGGGTGTACTTACTTTTGTTGCCAGCGGTTTAGACATTAATGGCTGTGTGGTGAGTTATTTTGAGGGGGCAGAAAATTTACACTGTTATACACGTGGTACACTCAATACTTTACATTGTAGAAAAGTGGCATTTCTTCAGTGTTGTCACATGAAAAGATATAATAAAATATTTACCAAAAATGTGAGGGGTGTGCTCACTTTTGTGAGATACGGTATGTGCCAATTTTATGGGATGAGAAAAACAGACAGCTTTTCATGCAAACTATGGACACACCCTTGACACTAATTCAGTGGGGGAACAGCAGCTGGAATTTTTTTTTAACCTTAAATTGGTCCTAAAGCCAGGACATTGTTTACCCCACTGCATTCCCGGCATTAAAATGTTTGTAAACCTCAGACATGAAATATGAACAAAGCATATCCCTCTATAAATGTGTACTTGTCTCATTCCAGAGCACTAAATGTAATTTCTGTCTGCTGCTTCATTCCTCTACTATCAAGCATGAATCACTGACAAGTTTTCCTGACACCAAGAGAAAAAAGGTGACAGGTTAGGGACCTCCAGCTGATTGACAGCCAAAGATCTGCTCCTGTGCGCTCCTTCCCTCCAACCATCTCTCAGAACTCTCCTCACTGAGCTCTGCATAGTGTAACTTCAGCTCTCAGCCACCTTTTTTTCCTCACAACTCAGAAAAGCTTTATAAATTCTGCACTTTGAACAGGTGTAGAGATGGGAAGACTGCAGGTAAACAGGTACAACGTATGGAGGGAGATTTCTTTCACCTCTGTGCATCACCTGAGGCCAGTCACTTCATTGAGTATATGTGAGGGTTTACAACCACTTTAAAAAAAAATAAAAAAATAAAACCAAATATTTGTACTTGAAGCTCAAACAAGTTCTGGACCCTTTTTTTGTCGCTCGAATCGGGCAGATTTGGTCGTTTTTGGAGCAGAAAGCAGATGACAAAATCTAAAAACATATAAATGATGAAACAGATGATCACTTTTCCTATTGGCTAATAAAAAAAAAGGCAAAGCTCAAAATCGCCAGAAAACGATGCATGGAAACGCAACAATACGCCCAAAAAACGCTACGCTCAGGTGTGAATGGGGCCTAAGATTGCTATCTTTGAATGTCAAATGTCATAGGAAAAATGTCAAAATGTTGGCGTTTCAGTGTATCACACGGTTTGCTTTTTTTTTTTTTACTTTATTTTAGGTCCACAAAGTGACCATTCATGTCTCTGCACAACAGGGTGGTGCATTGTGCTACTGTGCGTTGACATGCATGTACTGTATTGAGGGTATACATATAGGAGGTGTGCAGTGAGATAGGTATCTCAGGTAAACTAGATTGTCAAAAGTATTGTGACACCTGCCTTTACACGCACATGAACTTTAATGGCATCCCAGTCTTAGTCCGTAGGGTTCAATATTGAGTTGGCCCACCCTTTGCAGCCATAACAGCTTCAACTCTTCTGGGAAGGCTGTCCACAAGGTTTAGGAGTGTCTATGGGAATGTTTGACCATTCTTCCAGAAGCACATTTGTGAGGTCAGGCACTGATGTGGACAAGAAGGCCTGGATTCGCAGTCTCCACTCTAATTCATCCCAAAAGTGTTCTATCGGGTTGAGGTCAGGCAGTCAAGTTCCTCCACCCCAAACTCACTCATCCATGTCTTTATAAACCTTGCTTTGTGCACTGGTCCAAATCATTTGGTGGAGCGGGGATTATGGTGTGGGGGTCTTTTTTTCAGGGGTTGAGTTTGGCCCCTTAGTTCCAGTGAAGGGAACTCTTAAGGTGTCAGCATACCAAGACATTTTGGACAATTTCATACTCCCAACTTTGTGGGAACAGTTTGGGGATGGCCCCTTCCTGTTCCAACATGACTGCGCACCAGAACACAAAGCAAGGTCCATAAGGACATAGATGAGGGAGCTTGGGGTGGAGGAACTTGACTGCCCTGCCCAGAGTCCTGACCTCAACCCTATAAAACACCTTTTGGATGTGTGTGAATGGGGAGCAGGTGTGCTAAATTTTGTGTTATGGCTCTCACTCTTTTATACTGGAAGTTCAACATGGCACCTCTTGGCAAAGAAATCTGAGGATCTGAAAAAAAAAAAGAAGAATGCTGCTCTACATAAAGATGGCCTAGGCTACAAGAAGATTGCCAAGACCCTGAAACTGAGCTGCAGCACGGTGGCCAAGACCATACAGCGGTTTAACAGGACATGTTCCACTCAGAACAGGCCTCGCCATGGTCGACCAAAGTAGTTGAGTGCACGTGCTCAGCGTCATATCCAGAGGTTGTCTTTGGGAAATAGACGTATGAGTGCTGCCAGCATTGCTGCAGAGGTTGAAGGGGTGGGGGGGGGGGGGGGTCAGCCTGTCAGTGATCAGGCCATACGCCGCACACTGCATCAAATTGGTCTGCATGGCTGTCATCCCAGAAGGAAGCCTCTTATAAAGATGATGCACAAGAAAGCCCGCAAATAGTTTGCTGAAGACAAGCAGACTAAGGACATGGACTACTGGAACCATGTCCTGTGGTTTGATGAGACCAAAATAAACGTATTTGGTGTCAGATGGTGTCAAGCGTGTGTGGCTGCAACCAGGTGAGGAGTACAAAGACAAGTTGTCTTGCCTACAGCCAAGCATGGTGGTGGGAGTGTCATGGTCTGGGGCTGCATGAGTGCTGCCGGCACTGGGGAGCTACAGATCATTGAGGGAACCATGAATGCCAACATGTACTGTGACCTACTGAAGCAGAGCATGATCCCCTCCCTTTGGAGACTGGGCCGCAGGGCAGTATTCCAACATGATAACGACTCCAAACACCCCTCCAAAACTACCACTGCCTTGCTAAAGAAGCTGAGGGTAAAGGTGGTGGACTGGCCAAGCATGTCTCCAGACCTAAACCCTATTGAGCAACTGTGGGGCATCCTCAAACGGAAGGTGGAGGAGCGCAAGGTCTCTAATATCCACCAGCTCTGTGATGTCTTCATGGAGGAGTGGAAGAGGACTCCGATTGAAATCTATGAAGCTCTGGTGAACTCCATGCCCAAGAGGGTTAAGGCAGTGCTGGAAAATAATGGTGGCCACACAAAATATTAACAATTTGGGCCCAATTTGGACATTTTCACTTAGGGGTGTACTCACTTTTGTTGCCAGCGGTTTAGACATGAATGGCTGTGTGTTGAGTTATTTTGAGGGCACAGCAAATTTACACTGTTATACAAGCTGTACACTCACTACTTTACATTGTAGCAAAGTGTCATTTCTTCAGTGTTCTCACATGAAAAAATATAAAATATTTACAAAAATGTGAGGGGTGTACTTACTTTTGTGAGATAGCCATTTTAGCGCCGCTTTACCATAGTTTTAGCGGCGTTATTCGGTTTAACCCCCCCCCCCCGCTAACGGCCGAAAGGGGGTTAAATCTGCATTTTGCCGGCGGTATCGTAGCGCTGCCCCATTGATTTCAATGGGGAGCATCGGTGGAGGAGCGGTGAGTTCACCGCTCCTTCACTGCTCCAAAGAAGCTGCTGGCAGGACTTTTTGTGACGCCCTTCCAGAGCACCGCTGCAGTGTGAAAGCCCCCGGGCGCTCACACTGGGGTGCATGGAGCAGCTTTTTTCAAGCGCTATACAGGTGCTATTTGTTGAAAAACACTGGCAGTGTGAAAGGGGTCTTAGGCCCCTTTCACACGATCGGGCCGTTCAGATCCGCCTGTCAGTTTTGACGGCGGACCTGAACGGGCGCTCCATGTTAGTCTATGGAGCGTCGGATGTCAGCGGAGACATGTCCGCTGACATCCGACCCGGTCCGATCCGCCAAAAGCAGGACGTATGGCTCTACATCCAGATCCGTCGCTGGCGGATCGGATCGGGTGAGATCTGATAAAAAAACGGACACGCTGTCCGTTTTCATCCGATCTCTCCATTGTGACCAGCGGCGCTCGCAAGCCCCTCCCCGCTCAGTGAGCAGAGAGCGACCTGTCATCCGCCGTAATTCATATGTGTTCAGGTTTAAAGGGATGAGGTGGTAACTGTATTCTGTGTGTATATATATATATATATATATATATATATATATATATATATATATATATATATATATATATATATAGGGAGGTAGGTATACAAGGTGAGGTGTGTGTATATATATTATATATATATATATATATATATATATATATATATATATATCGATAGATAGATAGAGAAGGGGAGTAGGGAGGTAGGTGGGGTATACACAGTGAGGTATGTATGTATGTATGTATGTATGTATGTATGTATATATATATATATATATATATATATATATATATATATATATATATATATATATATATATATATAGGGTGCAGTGAGGTAAGTACACTAGGTCTATAGACGATGCAGAGGGATGAAATGACAGCTCTGAGGGTTGATGAGGTCACACACACACATCTGGATGCTCGCACACATGACGTCACGGACACACACTCCCAGGCTCTGCGCATCTCTCTCCCGGGGACATTCAGTCTCCCCACGTCCTGTCACACACAGACGTCTCGTCCATCACACTGGGGACACACGGTAGGTAGGTAGCTCGGTCTCACCTATAGCCCCAGGCCCCCGCCGCCGCTGTCACGCAGCTCCACCCTCCCCGGGGCTCGACACCACCGAGCGGCGGAGAAATCAGACACACGACATGTCCCCGCCTCCTTCTAGCGTCCAACAGAGACGACCAATGACGCGGCAGGGTTCAATGGATTGATTATTACATCCGCCTATGAAAAGCCAAACCGGTGACAGCGGGACGGAGCCTAGAACGCCGCAAGTGCAACCAATCTGAGGTTAGACAGGGGAAACTGGGCCAATCGGCGCACCGCAAAATGACAGGTGGGCGGGATTTGACGAGGACTGTAATTGCAGTGGAGCTCTGGGTCCTCTCCTAGCGTGCGCACTCCCGCGCCTCCTGTCCGAGTGCGCGCATAACCTCCGTCTGTACTGCGCAAGTGTAGAGGGTTTGTGTATCGCTCCTGCACCGGGTCACATGACCCTGCCACAACCACGCCTTCTCACTCTTGATAGAAGCGGAGGATGCCACTATCTATCAATCATCACCATTATCATCATCATTGTGTGATGTGTGCTTCCAGGCAGCAGTAGTCATTCCCCTCCCATCACTGTGTGACATATAAACCCTCCACATGGAGCAAATAAGGGCAATAATAGAAAACAATACATTACAGTTTAACCTGATCCTTAATCCTTTAACAATAGCAAAAATAAAAACCTGCAAGACAATGGCATAATGTGCTAGCATGCATCGCATACTAGCACATTATGAAATACTCACCTTGGAACGAACCCTTCCAGTGCTGCGCTGTCACCACTGAGAGAGCTGACATATTCCCCTGGTCTTTCTTCCAGGTTTGCCCTCAGGCTATGTGATTGGCCGGAGCTGTGATGACATCACTCCCACGCATGGGGGCCCTCAGTTCCAGCATGAAGCTCTGAGCTTCCGGCAAGGTATGCCGGTGTGCTGTCATATTAGCGAACCCATCAAACCAGCGAAGCGGAAGTGACGTTCTGTGAGCTGCGCATGTGTTCCACCGCTTCTAGGTTTGCCAATCTGACATTACACCTGCAGTCAGAAGAAGGCGGACATCTTACTACACCCAGCTACTTCTTGCATTTCAGAGTAATCTTAGCAATAACATACCCAGTGGCTGTGCGCCCCCTCTCTCCAGCCACCCCCCTCTATGACTGATGGATAGATTCATGCAGCCGCCACCCCCTATTCAGCGGTGGGGGGTGTTTTTGAAGCACCTGATTAGAGCCATAGGCTCTAATAGGCTTCAAATAAGTTGAACGTGGAACGCTAAGCATTTCGCTTGCAGTCCACCAAGGTGTGTTAGAAAAGCAAGAGTTACCATGGGCCTCTTGGCTGCTTCTCTGATTAATGCTCTCCTTGCCCGGCCAGTCAGGTAGAGCCCCATGTCTTGGTAGGTTTGCAGTTCTGCCATACTCTTTCCATTTTCGGATGATGGATTGAACAGTGTTCCCTGAGATGTTCAAAGCTTGGGATTAGCCTAACCCTGCTTTAAACTTCTCCACAACTTTATCCCTGAACTGTCTGGTGTGTTCCTTGGCCTTCATGATGCTGTTTGTCCACTAATGTTCTCTAACAAACCCCTGAGGGCTTCACAGAACAGATGTATTTATACTGAGTTTAAATGACACACAGTTTGGGTATATTTACTAATTAGGTGGGCCCTCTTAAGTCATAAGAGGGCCAATGAGAGCTGCAGAGCTGGAGGTGTGTGTAAATCCAGGAAGTGAACAGGCAGCAGCTTCAGCTGCCCACATTTAAAATGGATGCAGCCAGACTCAGTGGAGGGAGATTTCTGCAGCATATTTAGCAAGTACAGAATCACATTATATATAAAATAATATGCAAAGTGGTTGGAGGGAAGATTCAGAATGGCAAATATGTCTTTTATTACAAATTATGTGAGCAGACTGCAGTTCCTCTTAAGCTCTGCAGCCTGTCACATGACCATTGTGATTGGCTGTCACATGATTGGGATTCCATCCCTCCCAATCATCACTAGAGACCGGGAGCTGCCTATGACCCTTGTTCACTGTGCTGGGAGTGTGCAGCGAGTACGCTCTCAGCACACAAACATCAGCTGTCCATGAACATGTATGCACGGTAGACATGTGCAATTCGTTTAGTTCCAAATTCGTTTTTTAACTTCAAAATTTCCGAATTTCAAAATTTGCGAAATTACGAATTTCCGAAATTCCCGAATTCCGAATTTTCGGATTTCCGAATTTTCGGATTTCCGAATTTTCGAATTTCCGAATTTTGCATTTTCGGATTTCCGAATTTTCAAATTTCCGAAGTTTGAATTTTCAAATTTCCAAATTCCGAATTTCGGATTTTCTGAGTTTGGATATTCAAAAATTTGAAAATTCGAAAATCAGAAAAAAAGAAAGAAAATCTGTTTAATTCTAAATAATAACTAACTATTAAATTATAGGTATTGGAATTCCCTTTCAAATTTGTCTGTTAGCGAACGTAACGAGTACGAATTTATCCGAAGTTACGAATTATCTGAAATAACGAATGCCGCATCTAACCAAATGGAACATAACGATCTGATAATAATAAATAACAATAATAATAATAAAACCTTTTTATTATTATTTATTATTTATTATTAATTATTTATTATTAATTTGTTCCGTTCCATTTGTTTAGATGCGGCATTCGTTATTTCAGATAATTCGTAACTTCAGATAAATTCATACTCGTTAATTTAATAGTTAGTTATTAATTAAACTGATTTTCTTTCTTTTTTTCAGATTTTAAAATTTTGGGATTTTCAAATCTTTGAATTCCCAGATTCCGAAAGTCCGAAAATTTGGAATTCCGAAAAACTGAAAATTCGAAATTCGGAAATCCGAAAATTCGAAATTCGGAAATCCGAAAATTCGAAATTCGGAAATCCGAAAATTCGAAATTCGGAAATCCGAAAAATAGAAATGTGAAAGTTCCCGAAATTTCCGAATTTTCGAATTTCCGAATTTTCGATTTTCCGAATTTTCGATTTTCCGAATTTCCGAAAAAAGCAAAAAAACGAATGAAACGAAAATGAACTAATTTTTTGTCAGTGCACATGTCTAATGCATGGCATGTGGTTGTTGAAGCCCACCCTCTCTGCTGCTGCAAATATGCATTACATGGGCAACAAGAGGATAAAAAGCAGTCCTTGAGCTCCAGTCAGGTGATTTTGCTGCAGGCAGGAGGTAGCATGTCCTCAGTCTCCTCTCCTCCAGGGATTAGATTGCACCATTGACATTTTGTAGCAGCTAACGAAGTGAGTGTCTGCAGCTGTGTCTGACATAAACAAATACAGCCAAAAATTGCACAGGCACCAGGATTTACAGGACGGTGTCATCTATGAGTCAGCATCTGAATTTAAGAAGCAGATATTGATCCCGGATAATTCCTGAACAAAGATAAAAGAAAAGAGAAAAGCCAATAGAGGCATTGAGTCCTGTGATCTGTGGGAGAAGTATTCCCCTTACACATCATTTAGCACCTAGTATGAAAGTAGAGATCTAATGACAGCTCCACTTTTCTCTTCTATTAAGGTTTATACACCAAACTTTTATTTTATTTTAGTTTTGGATAGTATAGATGAGAGGTCTCCGGACTTTTCAGGACCACATTGTATATTTTACAAATCAGTTTAAAAAGTGAATGAATCCATTTTAAATTAATACATACATTTTACTTGGAGTTTTTTTGCAATCTGCATGATATGATTTAGTACAACAACAACAACAACAACAAAAAAAACTTCGGTAAAATAAAGAATAGAAAACTGAGCCCATCTGAGCCCCCTTTCATCTGAGTCCTTATCAAAGTCCCCCTTATATTGGAGTCCTCCTTACATGAGAGTTTCCTTTACATGAAAGTACCACCATACACAGAGGCATTGCTAGGTGGGAAAAAGACCAGGGGCTTCAGCCTGAAGTCCAGCGCTGGGGTTATGTGGCGGGGGGTAAGCTCACTTGCTGGTTGCTGCCTGGCTTACCAGTGCCCATCAATGCTAACCACTAAACTCACCTGCCTGACACACTGCCCTGCCTACCTGACATACATACATGGACCTACATACCTGAAATAAATACACTGACCTACCTGACATACATACACTGACCTACCTACCTGATATACACTGACCTACCTACCTGACATACACTGACCTACCTGACATACACTGACCTACCTGACATACATACACTGATGGTAGTGACATACATACACTGACCTACCTGACCAGGAGACATACTTCATGTTTCCTGCAGCAGCAGCTCAGCGCGGGGAGCAGGGATTTCAAAGTGATGTGGCACAGCGGCCGCATTGTAATTCCCACCTTCTGGAGCCTGCAGCACCTATGATGGACATCACACGTCCCGCGGTCCCGCCATTGGTCCAGTGGGACGTCCATCATAGGCGCTGCAGGCTTGAGAAGGCGGGACCTGCTATGTGATTCGGCTGCACTCGGCGGCACTCGGTGGCGTTCGGGATCAAAGCGGTCCCTGCTCGGCTGTGGCACTCGGGGCTAACAATACAATTGTGCATGCCTGAGACCCGGGGCTTTTCGGGGACCCATTCGGGGCTCCAGCCCCCTCCAGCCCCCCCCTCTCGACGCCACTGACCATATATAAGAGTTTCCCTGACATTCCTCCTTACATTAGGGTCCCCATCAGAACCCCCTTACATTAGAGTCCTTATCAAAGCCCCCCTAACATCAGAGTCCTACTTAAATGAGAGAACCCCCTTACGTGAAAGTTTCCATCAGAGTCCCCCCTTACATCAGATTCCTTCTTACATGAGAGTCCCCTTTATGTGAGAATCTCCCCTTACATTAGAGTTCCCATCAGAAACCTCTCTTACATCAGAGTCCCTATCAGAGCTCCCTTACATTTGGGTCCCCATCAGAGTCCTATCAAAGTTCCCCTTATATGAGATTCTTACTTACAGTGCCTTGAAAAAGTATTCATACCCCTTGATATTTTCCAAATTTTGTCATGTTACAACCAAAAACTTAAATGTTTTTTATTGTAATTTTATGTGATGGACCAACACAAAGTGGCACATAATTGTAAAGTGGAAGGAAAATGATAAATGTTTTTCCAAATTTTTTCCAAATAAATATGTGAAAAGTGTGGCGTGCATTTGTAGAACCACCTTTCACTGCAATTACAGCTGCAAGTCATTTTGGGGTTGTCTCTACCAACTTTGCACATCTAGAGAGTGAACTTTTTGCCCATTCGTCTCTGAAAAATAGCTCAATCTCTGTCAGGTTTGATGGAGAGCATCTCTGAACAGCAATTTTCAAGTCTTGCCGATTGGATTTAAGTCTGGACTTTGACTGGGCCATTCTAACACATGAATATGCTTTGATCTAAACCATTCCATTGTTGCTCTGGCTGTATGTTTAGGGTCGTTGTCCTGCTGGAAGGTGAACCTTTGCCCCAGTCTCAAGTCTTTTACAGACTCTAAAACCCCATACACACGGTCGGATTTTCCGATGGATTCTGTCCTATCGGACAATGTTGTCGGAAATTCCGACCGTGTGTAGGCACCATCGGACATTTTCCATCGGATTGTCCGACGGACAAAGTTTTATCTCCTGCTCTCAAATTTTCCGACAACAAAGTCCGATCACACCAATTCCGATCGTGTGTAGCGAATTCCGATGGACAAAGTGCCACGCATGCTCAGATCACATTACAAGACCAAAGCTATTGGCTACTAGCCTCTACGTAGTCCCGTTGTAGGCAACAAACGTCACCACGTTCAGAATGATCGGATTTTTCGACAACTTTGTCCGACCGTGTGTATGCAACACCAGTGTCGGACTAAATCCGTCGGAAAAAATCCGATGGATTTTGTGGTCGGATTTTCCGACCGTGTGTACGGGGCATAACAGGTTTTCTTCTAAGATTGCCCTGTATTTGACCAGCTTCCTTGTTCCTGCTGAAGGAAAGCATCCCTACAACATGATGCTGCCACCACCATGTTTCACAGTGGGGATGGTGTGTTCAGGGTGATGTGCAGTGTTAGTTGTCCGCCACACATAAGCGTTTTGCATTTAGGCCAAAAAGTTAAATTTTGGTCTCATCTGACCAGAGCACCTTCTTCCACATGTTTGTTGTGTCCCCCACATGGCTTCTCGCAAACTGCAAACTGGACTTCTTATGGCATTCTTTCAACAATGAATAAAAAAGTGATCAGCGCAACTTATAAAAATACCAAAAAAAACTGTAATAATCAAGGAGTGAAATTCACTGTGCAAATAATGCTGTGCAAACAAATAATAATCTACAAACTATTATGTGCAACCTCTATGATACTGTGCAAAACCATATACTTGTGATCCTGTATAGGATAAATCTGTGCAAATACAGTGCAATATCCAGTCCTATGTATAGCGTGCTATATAAATGAGTACATGAATAATTCAGTCCCACGTCATTAGATAATAATAGCAATACAATAGTCCATTAGGTCTGGATAAATGAATTGTGAAAAAGTGCAAAAAGTGCTTTTGTGCAACAAAGTTTTAAATAAAATCTTCAATGAGCAGTCTCCAATGTGCAATCTTCGTGTGCCCCACTCAGTGCTCTCTATATTCTTACCTCAATATGGGTAACAAAACGTCTCAGAGATCACTATAGTTAGGGGCCTTCCCTGGATCCAGCAACAAAGGATGATGTCTCTCAAAGTAGTGTATTCCGAATGATGGCTTCCGATTGGTCCATACGGCCGTTCACACACAGCGGGTATAAACAGGGAATGAAAAGGAATCTCCCATAGTGTAGTATGTGTAAACTCACTAATTTACTAAAAAGCCAAATGGACACTTACAACAAATATATTTAAAAATGGCAATTAATTAACCTTTTTTTTGCTAATTCTCCTTTAAGGGGCAAGGGGGTGTGTCCTATGCCTACATACGTTTGCTAGTAGGTGTCCCTCATTCCCATCTCAAAATGTTGGGAGGTATGGTTAAGTCACTATATACTGTACACTTTACAGTATCCTCTCTGTTTTATTATGTAAAGTGCTCCTGTATCTGTGCTTTGTATAAATAAGCTGCTATATACCTGATTTGCTGATCGGCGCTCACGTGACAGGCCGCCTCTGTCCTCTCTCAGCCTGACAGCTGCAGCTGGCAGGGCCAAGGATCCCCCGCTGACGTCAGTCAGAAGAGAAGGAGAGGGTAGGAGAGAGGCGGCCGGTTACGTGAGCGGCGATCAAGGCTCGCAAATTAGATATATAGCAGCTTATTTTTACAAAGCACAGACACTTATTTTATTCTTTTGCATAAGTTTTGGATTTTATTTATGAATTCTGTGCTCATTTGCACTCTGTTTGCTTATTTTGCACTTATTTGTGATTTCATATTTGCGTTATTGTACTCACTCACTAATTTATACATTTAAAGGGACAGCGCACCTTTTTAAATTTAGATCAGTTATTGGCCCAGTGTCTGGGTTGCATGAGCAGCAGCAGTCCACTATATCATTTAGTTTGGAGCTGAACGCAAGGATTTTTCTTATTTCCCAGGGTTGTATGCCCATATGCGCGCCCAGGTTTACACAAGTAGCAGCGTAAACCCACATATAGCCATTTTACAGTTGTACAGAGTATCTGTGCATACTGCGCACAGGAATACATCCAAAGTTTGCATTGCCAAAAAGTGCCCGTTTGCATGAGGCATTAGCTGTATTCTTGGACTGTGTTGTTGAATTGTTTTTTTTTTAGCATATTAGTCACTTTGTGTTCTCCTTTATTATAATAGTAACAATTCTCGAAAGGGACAAAATATTTGCCTAAAGTCTCCCACCATGTCGGACTTTACTTCCTGCTCAGGGACTTCAGTTGGCCCAGAGTAGATATATTCACTGCCGTGACCTCACACTTTCCATAAAGGGGATTTTTCTTTGCTCCGTTTGACATTTAAAAGTAACAAATGTAACCAGCAAAGAGCATAACAGAAGCCTGAATTAAGGACTGCAGGCAGGGAATGAGGAAGTATTTTGTTATGTTGGCCTATATAGAGAATAAGCCGTTCTTTATCATTTGCGCTCTTAAATAAAGAGGTTATTGTTTTTATATCCATTTGTGTTTTGTGGTTTTAACTCTGCTCTTGATACAGTGCCATTTTTGTTATTATTCATATTTTATTACCCAAAATGTATATACAGAAGCTCCAGCAGTATGTGCAGTTCTTTAACCACTTCAGCCCCGAAAGGATTTACCCACTTCCCGACCAGGCAATTTTTTGCCATACGGCACTGAGTCGCTTTAACTGACAATTGCGCAGTCGTGCGACGCTGTACCCAAACAAAATTGATGTCCTTTTTTTCCCACAAATAGAGCTTTCTTTTGGTTTTATTTGATCACCTCTGTGGTTTTAATTTTTTGCGCTATAAACAAAAAAAGAGAGAAAATTTTGAAAAAAAATGCAATATTTTTTTACTTTTTGCTATAATAAATATCCCCATAATATATATAAAAAAACAAATTTCTTCCTCAGTTTAGGCCAATATGTATTCTTCTACATGTTTTTGGTAAAAAAAGATCTCAATAAGTGTATATTGATTGCTTTGCGCAAAAGTTAGGGGATAGATTTATGGCATTTTTATTATTTTCTTTTTACTAGTAATGGCTGCGATCTGCGTTTTTTATCGGGACTGCGATATTGTGGCAGACCGATTAGACACTTTTGACACTATTTTGGGACCATTGACATTTATACAGCGATCAGAGCTAAAAACAGTCACTGATGTGACTGTGTAAATGTCACTGGCAGGGAAGAGGTTAACACTAGAGGGCGATCAAGGGGTTAAATGTGTTCCCTACTGAGTGTTTCTAACTGTGGAGGGATGGTACAGACTGGGGGAGGAGACCGATCATTGTTCCTAAGCAGTAGGAATAACAGGTCAGTCTCCTCACCCCTGACAGAACGGAGATCTGTCTGTTTACATTGACGGATCTCCGTTCTGTCCTTCTCAGGAGCAATCGCATGTAGCGTGTAGCCGGTGGCCATCTCAAGCCCATTATACTCCTTAAAGTGCCCGCCGTACAGCTACGCTGATTCAGGCAGGAGTGCCATTGTGTTGCTGTATTTTGACGGTGGGCAGTCAGGAAGTGGTTAAAAAATATTGGGAGATGATACAATTACAATGCAATTCAATATATGAGGGCTAGGAGGGCCCTGCCCAGTAAACGCTTGTAATCTAAAAGGGAAGGTCGAGTGATACAAAAAAAAGGTAATAAAAGGCGAGGGAGAAGCTGTCCAAGAAAATAAAATTTTTGTTGTTAAGGCAAGAGTTGGAATATGCTTCCCTGAAGAGATGAGTATTCAGGGATTTCCCCAAAGACAGACAGAGTTCCAGAGGATGGGAGAGGTTCTGGAGAAGTCTTGGAGGCAACCATGGGAGGTGACATGGGAGCTAGAGAGCAGGTGGTCTTGAGAGGAACAAAAAAGACGTCTTTGGCAATAATTTGACACTAGGTTGGTACTGTAACTGGGGGAAGAGTTGTGGATGGCTTTCTATGTTGAGGTTAGCATTTTGAGTTTAATTCGTTGACGGGTGGAGCCAGTGGAGGGATTGGGTGGAGGACACTGAGTATTGAGAAGGTGGATGGGACGGACAGCAGCATTCCTAATAGACTGAAGGTGGAATTGCCTGTGTAAAGGTAAGTCATAAAAAGGCAATGAATTAGTAGTTGAATTAGTGGTGAAAATTGTTGGTGAAATTGGCTAAGAAGGGGCGTATTTTGGAAATATTACAGAGGTGAAGGCAGAGTTACAGCTACCACACAAGTATAAGGGGAGGGAAGGATAGCTGTGCTATTGATCTTGATGGAAAAGTTGAGCGAGGGAGCCTAGGGGGGAGTGTGTGAACGCTCAATAAGCCAACGGTTGGCTTTCTAATGAAAGCGATCAGGTACATCACCTGCATGGTGGCTGCCACCGGGTGGAGTGGAACATCCATTTGCTGATCTCTCCGTACAGACGAGCGCCGTGTCAACATCGGATGAAGAAAGAAGAACAACAAGCAGAAGCAGATGGCGGCGGCGGCAACAGCGACAACGGCAACAGAAGCCCCGGCCACCGGCAAGAACGGAAGAGACCCCCGAAGACCCCCGAAGTCGGAACAAGACCCCCAGACGACGGCGGCGACGAAGAAGAAAGCCGGGCTCCTCCGCTAGTGAAAGAGCTAGGTAAAAGATCAGAAGATAGCGGAGGAGTCTGGCGAGAAGACCCCCCAATACGGAAGAAGACCCCCGGAGCTGTGCAATAAAATATTTTAAAAAATTGTGTCGTTTTTTTTTTTATTTACACTTTTTTCCTTAGGTGAATGGGTAGGGGTACATCGTACCCCATACTCATTCACATAGGGTGAGGGGCCGGGATCTAGGGGCCCCCTTATTAAAGGGGGCTTCCGGATTCCGATAAGCCCCCTGCCCGCAGACCCCGACAACCAACGGCCAGGGTTGTCGGGAAGAGGCCCTTGTCCTCGTCAACATGGGGACAAGGTGCTTTGGGGTGGGGGGGCCGCAGGGCCCCCTTTCCCCAGAGCACCCCCCATGTTGAGGGCACGCGACCTGGTACGGCTCAGGAGGGGGGTTGATCGGCCAGGCTGCGTGCTCGGATAAGGGTCTGAGATGGATTTGGGGGGGACCCGCACGCTTTTTTTTTGGCGTAGGGAGTCCCCTTTAAATCCATACCATGTGACGGGGCTAGCGCGGCGGCATTCACTGCCTTCGCTAGCCCCGTCTACCTGGAGTCACGTTCTAAATGAACAGACTTTCCTCCGTGTGCGAGGCAAGTCCGTTCATTTCAAAAGTCCCGCGGACTAGCACACAGACGGCGGGGTTGTCCACCAGACTGCCGAGTCCAGCGGACAATTTTAAGTCTGAACTTAAAATTTAGTCACGGGCGGATTGTCCGGCGGACAATCCCGCGGAAAAGTCTGCTTGTGTGTACGCGGCCTTAGAAGCTATAATTATTACTATACCTAAAGCAGGCAAAGACCCATCATCCCCCATGAACTATAGGCCCATTTCGTTACTAAACTCTGATCTGAAAATATATGCTAAAATCTTGGCCAACCGATTAATAACAATAACAACATCTCTTATAGGCCCTGACCAAGTAGCTTTTGTCAAGGGAAGACAAGCCCCATCAGACAGATGGTGAATCGAATTAACCAAATAGATAGTCTTACCTATGAATCTCCCTAAAGAACTCTCTAATAGGGATGAGCCCAGTTCGGTTCGCAGCGGAACATGCGAACAGGCAAAAAATTTGTGCAAACACCGTTAAAGTCTATCGGACACGAATGGGAAAAATCGAAAGTGCTAATTTTAAAGGCTTATATGCAAGATATTGCCATAAAAAGTGTATGGGGACCCGAGTCCTGCCCCAGGGGACATGTATCAATGCAAAAAAAAAAGTTTTAAAAACTGACGTTTTTTCGGGAGCAGTGATTTTTATAATGCTTAAAGTGAAACAATAAAATTAAATATTCCTTTAAATGTTGGGCCTGGGGTGTGTCCTTAGTATGCCTGTAAAGTAGCGCATATTTTCCATGTTTACGTGGATGTCCCCCCAAAAATCCATACCAGGCCCTTCAGGTTTGGTATGGATATTAATGGGAACCCCGCACCCATTTTTTTAAAAAAATGCAGTGGGGGTCCCCCAGGCACTATGTACTCTGAACAGCAGTATATATACTATACGGCCTGCCCTATATACTCTGCAGAAAATTGGGCTTTAGTGGTACCAGAACACTGTAACCCCTCACAGATACTCTTGTTGGGCGCAGGAACGGGCCCTGCTGTGAAATACTATATCAAGAATTGTAATTACATGCCCCTGTAAAACCGGGTGCATAAAAATTGGGTCTTGGGCAGTGGTGGTGGTACCACAACACTGTAACCCCTCACAGATACTCTTGTTGGGCTACTGTGAAATATTATATCAAAAATTGTAATTACATGCACCTGTTAAACAGGGGCAGAAAAAATGGGCCTTGGGTGGTGGTGGTGCCCAAGCCAAAAATATTGTTGGAAGCTAGCATCATCAAGATAGAGGATGAATAGGATAGTGAGCATAGGCAGTCTTCAAGGGATTCCAGATCCATAGCAAATTCAATAAATTACATCAGCATCAGGTTCTTGATAGCTGCTGATCCAAAACTGATTCATTTTTATGAATGTGAGCCTATCAATGGAGTCTGTGGACAGGGGCGGAGAGAAGGTTGGTGCCATTGTCGCATACAACCATTCCTGGCTGAAGCTGGCATGGTGTCAAGCACCTCTGAGCCTGCCCTTGGAGAGCTGACAGAATCTCTTGCCCCAGTGTGGCTCCTGTCCCCTAGGCTGACCAACAGGTCAGGTGCATGCTTTGGCCAATCATCATACAGCAATGCACTGCGACCTCGCAGTGCATTATGGGGCATTCTGCAGTGCTCAAATTTCCCGTGAACGCCCCATATGTTCAGTTCACGTTTGACCAAATGAATACCTGAATTTCAAGTTAAACTTACATTCGACTCGAACTGCTGGCTCATCTCTACTCTCTAACAGTCTGCATATTAAATTTGGCTACAATTGGGATGAAGAAGCTATTTCATACCTAGGAATAAAACTTACCTGCCCACCTTCCAAACTATATGAAGTAAACTTTCCCAATCTTATAGACCAAGTCAACAAAGACTTGCAAAATATGCAGAAAACCCAACTTTTGTGGGTTCGTAAAAATTGCTGCATTTAAGTTGCAAACCCTCCCCAAAATTCTATATTACTTCCTGTCCTTGTCTATCCGATCTCTTCAAAATTTTTTACACAGATTGGCACAAAACTGAAAAACTACATTTAAAATGGCGTTCTCAGTTCTAACCACCACCAAAGCCGCAGGAGGCATGGGCCTACCAATCATTAAAGACTATTATTATGCCTCATTATTGGATCAGATAAAGTTCTGGTTTTCCTCCCCTGGAAGACAAACTTTGGGTAAACATTGAAAAAAGAAGCCACTCTGTAAGCTATGATCTAAGTGCCTAAACTATTGCTAGTTATGTACTTTCCAAAATTAGCACATCTAATCAATTTAGCATCAGGTCCACAATAACAGCATGGAAACACATTCTATCTAAAACCAAACACAAGAAAGACAGAAACAAGGTGCCTATCCTAACAAGACTATTGTAAAAATGGGTTACTCAGTGGGTAGCTGGATCCAACAGGGCCATAATCTATATGAAGGTCTACCCTTGCAATACAAGAACACATTCTTGAACAAATTTAGTGAATATCCCTGTCTCAAGAACTTTGACCCCAATAAATCCATATAAATTATTTTGGAAATTTGGCAATTTCTTACTAATCATAATTATAAGAGGGAAATAAATTTTCCTTCTGTATAGACTACTAACACCCCATTCAAATAATAATAAAAACTCTCATATGGTAAAATGGGAGAAGGTTTAATTTTTTTGGAACTAATGGCAGAAAGCCATACAGATAGCTAGTAAAGCCTCCTCTTGTATAGAGCATTGGGACAACACACAGACCAATTTAAACAGATGCTACCTGACCCCATATAAATTATCAATAAATCTCACTGACAACCTAACTAAACTTACTCCTGCTATGGCTCTATTGGTTATAAAACTTGATATTTACCCCTTAACATACAGAACGATTGTGGCTCATATATTAACAGCGGCAAGGCTTACTATAACTAGTTTGTGGAATTTCATTGAAGCACCCAAACTTTTGATTGTAATCTCTAGATTAAACACTCAAGCACAATCCAAACTAATGCTAGCATATAAAAACAACTCCACTATTACCTTTTAAAACAAATGGCAAGTCTGGATATCTCATCCTAGAGCTTCTAAATACTTAAAGCTTGTAACCTTTAACAGTACTGGTGAGTTTGATATAACTTTCTTTATAATATGAAATTCAGATGCAGTTCATTATCTAACACTACATTCGTTGATCCTTGTTGATAATATTAATGTGTTGCTCAACCCCTCCTTACAGTTTGATCCTATATGGGGTAAGCAGGGTCTAACTAACAAATATATATCATTACATGATATTCTTTCTTCTGTTGTACTTTTTTTTTTTTTTTCTCACATTATATATTGAACAAGTACTATGGTCAATCCTTTAAAGTGATGTCTAATAATGTCAAATATCTGTAATGATACTCTTCATTATAAATAAAAATCTATGGTTTAAAAAAAAAAAAGAAATGTTTAATAATGCGGCCGAAATGTTTTCTAATGTGGTTGAAATGTTTATTAATGCAGCTGTGGGTAAACTTTTTATTATTGTGGTTGAAATGTTTTCTAATGCAGTTTAAATGCTTATTAATGCGGTTGAAATGTTTTCTAATGTGGTTGAAAGGTTTAAAGATTGCGTTTGAAATGTTTAAAGATTGCGGTTGAAATGATTTCTAATGCGATTGAAATGTTTTCTAATGTGGTTGCAATGTTTTCTAGTGCAGTTGAAATGTTTTATTAATGCAGTTGAAATGTTTTCTAATGTGGTTAAAATGTTTTCTAATGCGGTGGAAATGTTTATTATCTTGTTTGAAATGTTTTCTAATGCGGTTGAAATGTTTCACAATTGTTATTTTTTTTTTTTTTTTACATACTGTCCCCAGTGCAGTACAGCATCATTATATAACTGTTGTGGCAGTGATCAGGGACACTGACTGGTTACAGTACGAAAAAAAAAATTTCATGATTATTTTTAAGAATGAGTGACCAGAGCAATATAATGTTACCATAGTAACATTGTACTACTCTGGGGAAGGGATTTTTCTTTTTCTTTTTTTTTACACATTATGATTGCTTATTGCCAAAGGTAGGACTGTGCAGGGGAGGCAAAAAGTAAAAGGGGGCACTGTTATTAGAGAGAAAAGGGGAGAGCATGACTGCAAGGGGCACTGTGATGGGGGGCTGTGATTGCTAGGGGCACTGTAATGTAAAGGGGTACTGTGATATAAAGTTCCTCTTTTACAGTGCAGTCCCTTTTATATTACAGTGTCCCTTTACATTACAGTGCGGAAGACCGAGTCCAATAATATCCCGTCACCAAATGCCCCCCGTGAACGCCCGCCCAGCTCCCACCCACCGCCCCCTCCACAGTCCTTGGAAAAATTGTCTGCTCTGTCTAAAGTACCCAGGCCTATTTTTTGTCCCAGCCTGGGCCTGATGGCCCCTCCTATCCCTGTAGTCTCAGTACGTCCATCCATGAAAAAATGTATGGAACAATGTTTAATATCATATAAATATGCATACATTTGGTTTTAGTCATGAATCTCTGCCTTCACCTCAGTTCTAATTTAACTACTGGAGAAAAAAAAATTCACAAAGTTTGTGCTCTTGTGACAAATGAACTGTAAGTTGAGTGCTTTTTTCCTGCTGCTAACAGTTAACAATTCTCTTGAGTTCTTTGCTGATAAATGGTGGTTCAGAAGAAAATATTTCTGAAACAAGAAGAGAAAGAGAGAAGAGGAAGACAAAGTGAAGTAGGCTGTGACTTCATCGGTGTTGGACCGATTCTCTAAATAACCATCCCTAGGGACCTTCTGGTTGGGTGTGTTCAGATCTGCTTCGTTAAACTTTGGTGGGAAGATAGAGGAATATTTTTTGGGTGGCATTTAACATGCAAGTGTGAAATCGAGCTGATATCAAAGAAGAGTGCAAACAGAGTGGGTGGGTCCACAGGATGCTTATAGAATGGAGAAGTCTATAAAGAACATGCACACAATCTCTAAAGCGTTAGACTGGTGCTGGGAGCTCCGTGGATGCTAAACATTTATATATAGAAGGGTGATAGCATGGACTAGAATACTGAGTGTGCAGAATCCCCAGGAATCTAGAATGGTGTTAAAATAGAGTGGTCTATAGAGTAGGGTAGTATATAGAGTGATGATTGAGTGGCGTGGTCTATAGAGTTGAGCTGATGGAGAGTGTGGACTGGAAGACTGAGTACACAGAATCCCTGATTCTACAGATTGGATGATTGAATAGGGTGGTCTAAAGGGTGCTGATTAAGTGGAGTACTCTTTAAAGTGCTGATAGAGTTGAGTAGCCTTTAGAGTGCTGAAAGATTTGAATAGTCCATAGAGTGCTAAGAATTGATTTGTTTATCAAGTGTTGGTAGAGTCAAATAGTCTTTAGAGTGCTGACAGAGTTGAATAGTCTATAGAATGATGATAGTGTAGACTGGAATATTGAGTATGCAGAATCCCTGATCCTGTGGGAGGACAAAGTGTTGGTAGAATAGAGTGGCCTATAGAATAAGGTGGTCTATAGAATGCTAATAGAGTTGAGTAGCCATTAGAGTGCTAAGACTTGATTAGTTTAGGGACAGTCAGTTGGGTAGTCTATAGAATGTTGATAGAATAGAGTGGTGTACAGAGTGCTGATAGAATTGTCCATAGAGTCCATAGAGTGTCGATCATTTGGAAGAGCATAGAGAATGTTGTTACAGTGGACAGACCTTTATCTCTGCTAGTTTGGAAAAGCTTGCAGAAGGCTTACATAATAGACAGTTCTATAGAGTACTTAGGCTGTGGACAGCTTGGTACAGTGCTGGCAGTGTGAACTGGAATATTTTGTGGCCACATGTAGGGTACCAAAGAGTAAATGCATCTTATAGGCATACAGTGCTAAGTATAGCATGTAGAGGTTTGTAATAATAATACATAGGTACTCGCACTTTTGTAAAAGTATATAGGGTGTCAGTAATTCATGCAAGTCAGTTGCATGGTTATAGGAATAGAGTATGTACAGGACTGTAGAGCTCTAATAATAGATAGCTGTACTTCTGAAAATATACGTAGGGTGTTAAATTAGTGCTGGTAGTGTGGTAAGAACACCCTTTACAGAATGCAGAACGTTTACTCAATAGGACAACAGAAAAAAGGTAACATTGATTACTGGGTTGGCAAACTTCTCCAGCTGATATCGTTAGGAGAAATAATGCAGTCAATGTGTGTTCATCCTCAGCATGCGGCAAAGTGGATGACGATGAGGATGATTATGAGAACGTGAGCGACATTACCAGACCAGTACCTGTGCCAACACAAGAGAAGAAGATCGGCAACACATGCATGAAAGAAGATCTGCAACTAAAATGTAATTATTATTTTTGTTGTTAAAAAAAATATGTAATTATTATTATTAATATTATTATTATGAATCCTTTATATAAATTTACAATTAATGTTTTCACAAATCCACGTGCTTCTTCCTTGGATACTGGTATTTACTGATTATTGCAATTGTAACTGATTATTTACTGATTATTTCCGACTGCAGTTTTTTAAGCAGGACTATGTATGTTAGTCCTACTTTAACTGGCTGATAGCAATTGCTCGCTTGAGTCTCAGTACACAGAAGTGTCAGTTTCATTTGCACAGAAGTGGCAGTTACTAGTTGATGGCATCTGTTGGTTATGTTGCCATTTTTAACTGTAAAAATCTGGTGGCCAAACCGGGAAGAGGCTGACCCTTTTATCTGGCTACATTTCTGTTTCTAAGGACAAAATATTAAGAAAATGCTCTAATTTATACTCTCTCTACCTTTGTGATAAATGCCTGTGTATGCCTGTGTAGGGGACCATGTTTGCCCTCCTTGGGATGCACAGGTGTTCCATGCATCCATTTGTAGGCAGTCCCATTCATGAAAACAGGACAATATTTTCTGTTTAACACAGGATACAGAGGGACTGTTTATACTTTTGCACATATACAGTACTGCATATATTTTACGCTTATTTTGAAGGTTTTGGTATATTACCTTTTTTGCTAGCAGCTGTGTAATAGTGTACACAGCGCTCACTATTTATATTTTATTTTTGAGTCACTAGCAGTTGCACGGACACAGTCACTGCTTCCAATTTGACCATGGTGTTGGTGCAGGTGTCTCTGAATGCAGACAGAGTTTAGAGACACGCACCCACAAACACCCGCACCCACATGGATGTGGAATTGAGTGCAGCAACTAGATCTGTGCAGCCGCTGTGTCTCAGAAAGCATGTATGGGACTGCCTTCACATGGATGCATGGAACACCTATGCACCCCATGCAGGCAAACACAGCCCTTGCATGGGTGAACGCTTAGATATGCCCATGTGAACGAGGCCTTAGTCAAAAAAATATGTATAAAAAAAATATGTCGATGTGGATTTAGCACAAAAGATGTTACCTTTGGGAAAAAGTGGTCACATGCCCCTTCTTTCAAGGAACAGTAATTTTTGATTTAATACATGACTTCAGAGAAAAGGGGTTATAGTTAGTAATGCGGGGAATGTGACAGTCACCAAATTCGTATTCACTTCAGATAAATCCACTTGGGGCATTTGCTTTAAACAAGTGATTGATCCACCTGCAATACATGATTGATGAATGTTGCATTCACTGTTTAACAAATATACCAATTGCTGTAGACTGGGAAGGCGTACTGTTACAGACACTGAAGCTAAATACATTTTTTTTTAATAAAACCTAAAATATGGTAGCAAGTACATGTGGAAACAACATTTCTATGAAAAAACTATTTTAGATTAGACTTGGGTCGCACAGAATCACATGAAAATAAAAATCACATTCATTTCAAAGGTGCTCATTGCTATTGCTACTTTGGTGCGATTTTGTGCCCATTTAAAAAGAAATCCAAAATGTGTTTTTGAGTTTTGTATAGACTTCTTCTCCTACAAAAAATGCTTCTGCATGAAAAACACATAAAACACATGCCAACAAATAGACTACAATGAAAATTGCACTGAAAATTGGATCAAATCGCAGCTGCACTAGTGTGAACTGAGACTTATGGCTGGATAGGAAAGTTTTTTTTAGATCAAAAACATTTAAATCCCTAAATGCTGAAGGTACTGATATTATTTTAATTAGATATAAGGGATGTAATAAAACTGCATAAAAGGAAATAAAGTTGTTCTTTATGTGGCATACAGCTCACAAATGTAATATGGTTCCCATTTAAATTCTGCCACATACTTTAGATCCCAAGGCTAAGTGCTCATCAAAACCTTGAAATAAGTTTGGATTCAGCAAGACAGCAAGTATTACTGGACTTTGAGACCTGTTTACGGTTTTGCTCATTTTACTTTAGGGTTTAAATGACAAGGAGTTCAAGAAGTGGTCAAACTCTAGGTAACTTAGACCAGGGAAATAAATAATATTCTCTTATTTCTTTAGAATACTTCTGGGTCTCGTTTGGCACATACACTATAGGCTTTTGGAAATGGAGCCAACCACTACACTTTTTGTCTTTCCAGCCCACTCAATAGATTTTTTTCCTATGGAAACCCTATACAAAGATAATGAAGGACCCATGCATTTGGTTTTTGAGCATTTTGAACAATTTCAATCCTTTCACACAGCTCATCAGTTAGCTTTAAAATACATAAGGCTAATTATAAGCTAGTTTGTGGCTTGTGGTCCCTTACATTAATTTATTAATACTAGGAAAGGATTCCTTATGTCTGTTGGAAACTTCTCAAAAGATAACTTTAAACAGGTCCTTGGGTAGTGCTTTTCTTTAAAACTAAAATACCAATTAAGAAATACTGCATGTAGCCAAAGACGTGATAAATAAAATGAAAAAAATAATACAAGCGAACAAGATTTTTTTCAAACTTTTATTGTAAATAATAAATAGGCATGAGATTTGGGTTCACCACCACCATGGGTATGAATCAAATCTTGTAGGATCCAGGTACGCAGTCCATGTGAATTTTTGTGTGGGAGAATTTTTTTAAACCATATTGCACTGAATGGCCTTCAAACTATGGACAGAAGGCTTAAAAGGGCCAGTAAGGAGGCATTTGGATCGGCCAGCATCCTCTTTAAAAAAGGGGGGACACAGGGCAACAATATTGTTAGTGTATTGGAACCTGCTGTAAGGAGAGGATGGGGAAAGCAGATAAATAGGGAGAGATTAGGTCAGTTAGGAAACTGTAATTCTAATGATAAAAAAATAAAGTGACAATATATGTACTGAATAGTGTGTGACCACTATATATAAGTATCTCTATTGGAGATCTTAAACAACCAATGTGATACCGAAGTGCAAATGCTGAATCAAAAAGGTACCTAAGTGCTAAAACATAAATGATTAAATATATTGCAAATATTTCAAATATTAATTCACTTCAAACAATCTAATATAATGTCCTGGAGTACCTGGAGGAAACACATGCAGGCACAGGAAGAACATGCAAACTCCAGGCAGAAAATGCCAACGTTGGGATTCGAACCAACAACCCTAGTGCTGCCAGCACTTTAGGGGGAAATTGTGTCTCAGCTTAAAGTAGAGTGTTGGACAAAACCTAACTAAGTCTTTCTCAGACCTTTGCAATCCTGTCTTAATTGTGCAGGATTTCAAGTACAGGGGTTGCAAATACACACACAAACTGTTGCATAGACTTTGCTAAATGAATGGCAGCTTGCTGTATATCTAAACGGGTCACTAATTAAAAATGATAAATTTCTCCCAATGTCTGTTCATCATCAGCATTCAGCATAGTCGATGATGATGAAGATGATTATGAGAATGCAAGTGACCTTAGCAGGACGCCAGCTGTACCAGCCCGAGAGAAGAAGATCGATACCACTGTCAAAATGCAAGACCTTCACCTAAAAAGTGATGATAATTAATATTATTTCTATTGTTGGGGCTCATTCTCATTGGCGCATTCTACAGTTTAATGTAAACACAGTAGAGTATTTTGGTGCTCGGGAGCTCCTGGTGCTTCATACAGTCGCCCATAGACATGAATGGTTGTATGCAGCTATGTGCTATCACTTGTATAAAGCGGCACATGTGCACAGATGTATGTTTCTGAATGTACACTATGTGTAACTAGTGTGCACAAAGCTGAATTTACTGGGAACGGATCACTGATTTTTTTGTTTTAAACATTCTTAATGAACAGATGTGAAAGGACCCACGGGCAGTGTTTTCTATAAACCTAATGTAGCACTTACCCCCGAAGGAGCTGCTGGTTTGATTTGGGCTTACCGTTACCTTCTTGACCTTGTATGCGTCTAGGGGTTTTCCCGATGTAGATGGCCCAAAAAATTGCAGAAGCTGACACTGGATCCACTTTGAGATTTTTATTTTCAAAAAGGGTAGACAAACACAGTCTCTCAATAAGGGATAGAGGGTTTAGGTAGAAAGTTCAGGTACTCTTGGAACTGATCAAAACTGAAAGTCTCTCACTATAGAGATCCAGAGAGTAGCCACTCACAACTGGATTGTCACAGCTACCGGATAGACCTTCTCTCATCAGGCCTAGCAGCCAGTGAAGTGCCATATAAAGCAATGTCTCTGCCACAGACTTGGTTGTAGAACACTTGTGAATAAAGTCTCTGCCACAGACTTGGTTGTAACTGAAGGATGCAGACAAATTTAGAGAGCCCTCATACGGTACCAGTATCTTGCAGCCGGTCCGGCAATACCGTACGAGTGTAGATTCACTTGGTGTCTTTCAAATAAGCTTCTAGGCTCTTGCTGAGGAACCAGCCTTATGCCCGGCCCTCTCCCGAAGAGTCCTCCCCTGGTTGCTTTCTCAGTTGCTGGGCCTCTCTAAGACGAGATGGCACTGGACCACCTTGGAATCCTCCTTCCAGTTACTTTGCCTCGGGTTTGCCAGCCCCGAGACTCGGAATTGGATGGATCCGCACCCCAGGCCACGAGAGCCCTGGGGGCTGGTCAGGAGGACCCGGACCAAACAGACAGAAAGATCTTCTGGACCGGAACCCAGAAGCACATGATCCCAGTACCTTAAGTACCCTCTCCCAGAACGCACAGCAAGACGACACTCTCGCTGGTTGGTTCCGAGAGAGATTGGCACTCAATGCGCCCAGCCAAACTGCGTTCTCGTACTTGCCAGAAGTGACAGCGACACCTATGGCCAAGCAGAACCCAGTGCAATCCAGCCAGACTGGTACTGAAACCATAGTTTGGTATAATTAACCCTAAAACCCAACTGTGGTTCCAGGAACATTAAATTTACAAAACACATAACACGTGCTCGTCAGGAGCTCGGCGCTGCACTTATATCCCAGTTAAAAATTATTAAATGTGATCAAGAGCATTATCCTTAGACATAAAAAAAATCACCTTCTCTGCAAATGGATAAAAGCACTCAATGCTTTAACACAAAAAAAGAAAAAAATAACACATCAGGCCATACGTACTTTTCACAGCTTTATTGTATACAAGATGGATTGGTTGGTGATACCAAAGATATACAATATTTATTCCAGTGAGACTTTCTTGGTGCCAGACAAAAATCAAATATCTTTAGCCATATAAAAACATATATTTTTAAAGCTAGACCCCGATCTCTGTAAAGAGGCGTGTCTGTGGCTCTTTAACCATGTGATCGTTTGTGTCCAATCACAGCTGGTCACATGTAAACACGGAGATGCCAGTAATCGGCGCTCCTCGCCTCACACTGACAGAGTGTGTGGCGAGGAGATCCGATCAGCGACATCTCCATGCAGGGGGACAGCTACACATGTAATCAGTGCCCTGATTACAATATAGCGCCAACAGTGTCACCAGTGGCAGCCATCAGTGCCCACCAGTGCCACCAATCAGTGCCCATTAGCGATGCCAGTCAGTGCTGGATATCAGTGTCGCCCATCAGTGCCACCCATCAATGCCCAACAGTGCCCATCAGTACCGCCTATCCGTGCTGCCTATCAGTTCCCACCAGTGCTGCCTATTAGTGCCCATCAGTGCCACCTAACAGTGCCCATCAGTGCCGCCTATCAGTGCTCATCAGTGCTGCCTATCAGTGCCACCTATCAGTGCCCATAAGTGCGGCATATTAGTACCTCCTCATCAGTGCCACCTAATCAATGCCCATAAGTGCCGCCTCATCAGTGCCCATAGGTGCCACCTCATCAATGTCCACCAGTTCAGCCTTTCAGTGCTCATCAGTGCCGCCTCATCAGCGCACATCAGTGCAGGAGAAAAATTACTTCAACATTCTTGTTTTTTTTTTTTTTTTTTGGAAAAACGAAAAAACCCAGAATTTATTACATTTCACCAAAAGAAAGCTCTATTTGTGTGAAGAAAATGATAAAAAATGTGTTTGGGCACAGTGTAGCATAACGCACAACTGTCATTCAAAGCTGAAAAATGGCCTGGGCAGGAAGGGGGTGTAAATGCCCTGTAGGCAAGTGGTTAAAGAACAGATGTGAGTTAAGGGCATGCTTCCTCGTCTAATACACCTGTAATATCGATGTACATGACCACATAGGCTAACATAAAAGGGCATTTAGAGGCTGAAAAAAGTCAAACTCCCAGTGCGCATGAGGCCTTAAAAGCAGAACTAATGTTTAAAAAGTAAGAACATAAAAATTTTGGGCAGAAAAAAATTGCAACAGTTGCTCAGGGGGTTTTGTTTTGCTTTCCTTTGGACTAAACTTGATGAACATCAGACTTTTTTCGAACATAATAACTAGATAACTATACCTGTTCACATTTTATTATTGTTCTGTTTTGACTGGAGTTTTTTAACTTGTTTTTTAGGTTTGCCTAAACCTGTAAACTTGAGTCGTAATCAGGATCATCTTAATGTGGCATCAGGTAAAAGTATACATAATTGTACCCTGTGAATCTAATGATATATCAAATTCTGTACCAGTGGCAGCCCATCCATACGGGGTGCAGGTGTGCCGCCCCCCTAATCCAATGCGCCCAGGCCCCTAATCTACATGCATGGTGCCAGAGGCATGGATTACAATGAGTTTTTTTTGTTTTTTTGTTTTTTTTTAGAAGCCAGGGGCTCTAATTGGCTTAAAAAAAGGATGGGCTTGGGAAGCAGAGCACTGTGACTGAGCCCACCCAGTTGACTGAGCCCACCCAGTTGTGTGACAATAACTAATTAATATTCCCTTTTGTCTTCCTGATTCTCCTCCTGGCCAACCAGGTCTCAAGACCGGCTTCCTGATTGGCCATCTTTATTCTTTTCTCTTCACTGTCAGCGTGACAGCCGATGACCGTCTTCAGTTTATGTCATTTGATCAGCTGTCATTGGCTGACAGCTGATCACGTCATAAAGGGCCGTGATCGCCCTTTACTCTGTTCTGGGATCAGCCGAGTCTCAAGGACGTCCATGGATGCCCTCCTGGTATTTTAAGCCTACACTGTTACCGTCTTTCGGGCTATAGCGCAGGCGCCAAGAGGTTAAAGTGTATGTAAACCCTAACAGACTTCTCTTATTTGCTCCCTTTTGTTCTGTTACATATACCATTGGAGGTGTTTTTTTATATCTGTTCCAAAATTGAGAAAACACATGTTTAACCTACCAGAAATCTATTAAGCTTTTAACTTCCTTTGCCCTTTGTCTGCTCTGCCCTGTGGGCTAGAGAACACCCCCACATACTGTATGTTATTGTAAAAATTAAAAGTGGAATGTGACAACGGTGCTCCTCCGCAGTCAGATACAGTATGGCGATTGGACATGATTACAGGAAGTCTGTTACTAGGATCACCAGGTGAAAACAAGAGAACAGAAACCTGAAAAAAAAAGAACTAATGCAGACCACATCTACAGCCTGGCAAGCTCCAATATATTATATTTTTGTTTTAAATACGCTTTAACCTGTGTATATATTACTAACTTTCTTATGTTTTTTTCATTAGGCACAAGCGCAGGACTATCATTTCAGCCACCTCGTATAGGTAAGTACTTGACCTTGATTTCTGTAGTAGAACAGAAATGGACAAAGTAAGAAAGTGACTGAGAAAGGTGTATCTGTACAGGCCAGAGGTTATCTCCAACTCACGTTTTGCATGGCTGTTGACAGGTTGAAGCATACATTTCTTAAATCAAACTTTTGCTTTTTAAATAATTAGGTTCTCATTTACCATGGTGTCTGAAATAATGTTATTCATTTACAATCCATGTTCATGTTCCATCCAAACCATGTTCATTTAAGGATCTCTTATGAAAGATCTTTTCATAAACATGCATGGTTCTTATAGCTGGATGTGTATGTTTTTCAGCAGGCACCCACTTGAAACCAGTCTTATCTTGGAGAAATAAGAGCAAACATTCATGAAAAACTATTTTGGGCAGTTATAACACCTAACTTCGAAATTCCACCCAAGACCAGGTGGACAGGAGTGTCTGCAAAACCATCTTTCTATCTATGGGAAGTTCCTTTGAGTCTTACATCTTCTATTTGTGGTTAGCCCCACCAGAGACTGATGTCACAGTGCAACGTTCTTTGTGAAATGTTGCAGAGCAGGTGTAATGACTTAGATAAGACACTGATAAATGAGGTCCATTGTGTATAGATAAATGCAATGAGATGACTTTGACGTGTTGTATTGGGTACTATATATTCAGTACATATGCATCATTAATGCAGCTTTCTTTTTACTCTTTTTTTTTTTTAGGGCTTGATTTCTCATCTCCAGCTGTAAATGCAGCATTTAAGGACTTGCCAGGTAAGCATAAATCCTAAAGTTACACTAAGCATAGACATGTGCAATTAGTTTCGTTCCGAATTCGTTTTTTCGACAAATTAGTTAATTCAGAAATATCCAAATTAACGAAAACCCGTTTTAACAAAATTTTTCAGAATATTCATAAATTAGAATATTAAAAAATTTGTAAATTCGTACATTCTCACATTCGTAAATCCGTAAATTTGTACATTTGTAAATTCATAAATTCATAAATTCTTACATTGATAAATGTAAATATTGATAAATGCAGCATTTAAGGACTTGCCAGGTAAGCATAAATCCTAAAGTTACACTAAGCATAGACATGTGCAATTAGTTTCGTTCCGAATTCGTTTTTTCAACAAATTAGTTAATTCAGAAATATCCAAATTAACGAAAACCCGTTTTAACAAAATTTTTCAGAATATTCATAAATTAGAATATTAAAAAATTTGTAAATTCGTACATTCTCACATTCGTAAATCCGTAAATTTGTACATTTGTAAATTCATAAATTCATAAATTCTTACATTGATAAATTCGGAAATTCAGAAATCAGAAATAATAATTAACTATTAAAAACTTAACTGTTACCAACTATGAAATTATAGTTATTGTAATTTCCTTTCAAATTTGGCTGTTAGTGAACGTAACAAATACAAATTTATCCGAAGTTATGAATTATCCGAAATAACAAATGCTGCATGCAAATGAATGGAAGGTAATGAATTAATAATAAATAATAATAATAAAAACTTTTTATTATTATTATTTATTATTAATTTGTTCCATTCCATTTGTTTAGATGTGGTATTAATTATTTTGGATAATTCGTAACTTCGGATAAATTCGTATTCGTTAGATTTATTTGAAAGGAAATTACACTACCTATAATTTAATAGTTAGTTACTGTTTCAGATTTTCGAAATTTCCGGGTTTTCGGATTGTCGATTTTAGAATTTCCAAATTTACGAATTTTCTAATTTACGAATATGCGAATAACCAAATTTTCTAATTTACGAATGTGCGAATGTACGAATTTACAAATGGTTAACACGTGGTTAGCTTTAGAGAGATGGGCGCTCACTACACAGCCAGAAATTGAGTGTGACAAGGACATAGCCAGTGACAAAAACTTAACATAGGTTTTAATCTTTAACACATGGGGATTGGAATGTGTGTGGACAAAAATTTGGTCTGTCCGGACAGAATTTAGAACAAAGAAAGGAAACTTGGTGCCGAAAGGCACAGTTGGAACCCCTAAGGGTCTATTATAGACAAACCAAAAAATTGAGTATAAAAGGTATAAATGTATTTTTATTTTGTATAACAATAGTAGGCATATAAATCAATATATAAAAACAATGTCTGATACCCAATTGTACAATTGTATGAGCAAACCACTGTCCTGGTGCAGGACGGACTAGTGATAATCTTCAGAGGTTAATTTGGTTCAAATGGGTACAGATTTTCTACAACAGAGAAAATGTGCAAATAGTACAGTTTAGTATACAATAATTTGTATCAGTATTATAACAATTGCAAGGAATACAACAAATATATAAATACGTATGTGTGTTAAACCATATGTGTGGACTACTTACATAGTAAAATAATCCACATAGGGTAAGTCTGAGGAATAAGAGATGGTCATTCCACCCACGGACAGCATATACGATCCACTCCAGGGCCCAACAAGTTCAGAAAGACAGAAGGCAGCCAATGCTTCACTGCAAGGACTCAAAACTATGGAGCAATAAGCTCCTGCTTGAACTGGGCTAGTGTCACTGTATTAAAAAATTTAAGGCATAGCGAAGGTCACTAATACGTGTATTAAGTGCATACCATAGAGCACTAAAATAGAGACCTAACAGCATAAGGTAAAGGTCTATACTTGTGCAATAAATGCTGGGAGTGCTGGTATATAAAGGGGCTATGTCAAGGCATCAGGCCAATCACAATATTAATTGTGATGGCTGTCAGCTGGCCTCAGTGGGCGGGTGGGCAGGGAAGCACGGCCTATATTGCCGGCAAACTCTGCCCATAAGTCCCCCGGCGTGATGATGCACGGCATAAGCCCATCCAAAGAGGCGGAGTCATGTCCCACGTCACCGGCGCATGAGTTGCTGCCATCTGTGCTCCAGATTGGATTGCAGAACAGAGGAAAACCCGGAACCGGGGAATCCATAGCCAGAATGGTGTCCCAGACTGCCCCACCATAATATAGGGGAGAATCCATGGGACCCACGCACGCTGGGAGTAGAGCAAGGGGCGCCTAAGACCTGAACGTGAGCGAGGGAGAGGAGTCTTAGATACTTAACCATGAATGGAAATTGCAAACAATCGGAACATGTTAATAAAACTTGCATGATGGAAATGACACACAAATAAAGCAAATCGACCTAACAGGAGATCTATACAATATAATCCCCAATTAGCTTGACATTTTATAGTAAAATAAAGCATTTGATTCAATATATACAGTGAGAGAATAAAGACAAACAAAAAAACAAAAAACAACTCTATTAATAGACTGTTAAAAATAAGAGGTGTAGTGCACCCTAGTGTCCACAATTGAAAATTAATTAGGAATTAAATGAAAAAGGTTACTGTAATGTACTTCAAAGATCTAGTTTGCAGACTCCTGATTCAAAGCCAGCGAGATAGGGCCTGAAGTTGAAGGCCTCATTGGGGCCAGGTGCTGTGGTAGCTTTAAGATGGAATATCCATTTGAGTTTGTTCTGTAAGAGAGATTTATTATAGTCACCTCCACGTTGTGTAGCACCAATATAATCCAATGCTAGAAATTTGACTTTGGGAATGCTATCACCAGGTACCAATGCACTATGCCTACCCAAGGGGAGAGAGGGATCTTGTTTCTCAATACTAACCACATGTCCGTATATGCCGTGTCAGAATTCTAATTTAGTCTTCCCCACGTAAAAACTGCCCCAATCGCAGGTCAGTAAATATACTACTCCTGCTGTGCGGCAATTAACGTAGTGTTTTGATTGAAAGTCATCCCCATTAGGCAGGGTGATATTCTTGCATGTGTCCATATATTTTCAATAACCACAATGACCACATGGGTACGTACCACAATATTTGATTTTGGTCTTTTTCGGTGTAAACTCACTATGTATTAGTTTGTCACGTAGTGAGGGGGCCCGCCAAAATGTAATAAGGGGGCAATCATTAATTAAGGGTGGTATCGGTATAGAGCAGGTGCCAGTGTTTGTTTCGAATCTGTCTATTTTGGGAGGTATACTGAGTGATAACTCTAGCTGGATTATTAGTCTCAATTTTCCTGTGTGAAAAAAGTAATTTGGATCGTGTTTTGTTTTTGGCTTTTTTATAAGCTTTTTTTACGATGGTATTTGAGTAACCTTGGGCCCATAATCTCGCTCTAAGGACTGTGGCCTCCTTTTCGAAGAGGGCGTCACTCAAGCAGTTACGTTTAGCACAAACATATTGGCGGTTAGGTATAAAAGCTAGCAGGGATTTAGGGTGGTAGCTGGAAGCTTCCAAGATGATGTTACCTGCTGTTGGTTTGCGATATAAGTTGCTAAATAATTGTTCATCAGGGTGTTTGTATATAATCAAATCTAAAAAAGTTGAGATTAATTTCATTACTATAGTTAATGTATAACAGAATTTGGTCCAAGAAGTGTAACTTAGCCATCCCAGATAACAAGGATATCATAAATGTATCGATACCATGCTAACGCATGGCTTGTATAAATCGATGCTGATTCATCCATAAAAAGATAACGTTCCCACCCCCCCAGGTACAGGTTGCCATAGGATGGAGCACATGAAGTGCCCATAGCTACGCCCTGTACCTGGAGGTAGTGGGAATCAAGGAAAGAGTAAAAAATTATGTTTAAGTATGAACTCTAAGGCTGCCAGCACAAATTGCACTAGCACATGTTTAAAGTGACTCTGTCGAAGAAGAACATGTCTGAGGGCACAAAGGCCCTTGTCATGGGGGATCAAGCTGTAGAGTGCCGCCAAAATGGTCTGGCCATCGACGTGGAGGCCATCCAGCATTTGAAGAAGATGGATAGTGTCCTAGTGTCTCCCAGAGACGATCGGTCCACCTGGAGGTTTGTGCACTTATGGTAAGGCATAGAAAGTGGCCTCTCGGGGGTGACTAATTCTTACATATTCCCATGTATTTTTATCCAGTATTCCACAATAGTATGCCTCATCAACCTTTCAACCCTCATACTAAAAGGGGAATTAATCAAATCAGTAATGCAATTACAGTTATGTGCAGTTTTCCATAGATGTGTAATTATACTTCCTGTAATGGTTGCTCACCACATGTGGTCATAGTGCAGTGCAATTCCCATTATGGTTTGACATTATTATACACTACATGGCCGAATGTTTTTGGATTACTGACCATAACACCTATACTTCCCTGAATATCTTTAAGATGAAGTCGAACACCAATTGCGAGCCAGATCTTCTTGTCCAACATCAGTTCTTTTGCTGTTGGACAGTGCTGTTTAAGCTGAATGGGCACACAGACCTACTTCAAAATTTGGAGGAAAGTCCTGCCAGGAGAGTGAAGGCTGTTATAGCTGCAAAGAGCACCCAACTCTATATTAATTCCCATGATTTTCTAATAGGATGTCCAATAAGTTCATATAGGTGTGATGCTCAGGTGTTCATGAACTTTCGCCCATAGTGTGTAGCTGCTGCTCCAGGTTGGTATATACACAGTAGGAACATGAAGATATGCATGGAGTAAGTAAAGAGAAGAGATGTTGAGGATTTTGGTTGATGGAGATCTATCCTCATCTATTCTATCAGGATCTGTTTGGATTGTTACACATTTTGGGTCAGTGAATTACTAATCCCTACATTTAATCTCTTTGTCTCTAAGATGTACCAATCAGTAAAAGGAAACATGGACCAGGATGGATGAAATTAATCTTAGTGATGTGCCTCATTCTCATATTCTTGATGATCATACTTATAACCAGCATCATGTTCGTCTATTGTGAGTATTATTCTTGTTTACAGATTTTAGTTTTAGGGTGAACTTAAGTAATTTAAGTAATTATTGTACATTAGCAAAGATGATTAAATACACACTTACTAAATAAAGTTAATAACAATGACTCAGCTGACTCATATACTTCAGATGGACTAATGAATGTGTACATTGGTCCCTCAAAAAATGTAATATCTTCCTACCAAAATATATATAGCGAAGAATCACAAACGGCAATGGACCTGCATTTGTGCAATGGTGATTTGGTATTAACAACAGGTTTATCTAAAAATGAATACAGGCATACATCGTGTGAACTAATTGATTTGAATATATATATATATTATTATTTAATTTTAGATCCCAGTATCGCCAATCAACTGTCGGACATTAAACAGAATGGTATGTAGCACTACAGTGTCATATACAGTGTCCACTTGACCCTCCCTTCTAGATTGTTATCTCTAACGAGCAGGACCCTCTGATCACTCTTGTATTGATTTGTATTGTATTTGTACTGTCTGTCCCCATGTTGTAAAGCGCTGTGCAAACTGTTGGCGCTATATTAATCCTGTATAATAATAATAATAATAATATACAAACCACAGAGCTGTTATATAAAATTCTAAGCCAAAACCTAGGCAGATCTGAAAAAAAAAAAAAAACCACCATATAATGCAGATGTTAATGCCTTAAAGCAACTTTGTCAGGGTAAAAACAAATTTAATTAATGGTGCACTCTGGAGGTTTGGCTGCATGCTCATGTACTGTTTCTGGCTTAGAAGTGCTGAACAGTGATGGTGCTTCACTGTTATCTCTTTGGCTGATTGCAAACAAAAACCTATGTGGTTTATTCTGTGATTTATCTTATCTCAGCTATTCAGCAGTCATACTAGCTGATGTAGTGCTACCCCCATAGGAGCTGCTGTAGATTCAACAGGTTCTTTCTCAACAGAGTGCAGAGGAAGCCTGGCACACAGCAACAGTTCATTCACTCCGGCTCATTGAACAGTCTAGGGCAGTGATGGCGAACCTTGGCACCCCAGATGTTTTGGAACTACATTTGCCATAATGCTCATGCACTCTGCAGTGTAGTTGAGCATCATGTGAAATGTAGTTCCAAAACATCTGGGGTGCCAAGGTTTGCCATGACTGGTCTAGGGGATGCTTTTTTGAAGTTTATTTGCTTGTAGAACTGGTAACAGGAGGGGGCTTAGGGTCATATTGGATACCCCAAAATGGGAGGTATTGCTAGCAGAGGACACTTCTCACTCAGTAAGAGTAGCACAAGTGTAGGTAGATTTGAACAGGCTAAAGGCTCACGGCTGGGGACTATGAAGTTGCTTTAGCACAGGAAAAGAGGCTCTACTCGCAGGAACCTGAAGGTTCACAGATAGAGACCATACAGTACAGTCGCTTGAGTGCAGGAAAAGAGGATCTACTCACAGGATCCTGGAATAAATCAGTCCATAGGAGTAGCCTCTTGCAGAGTAGTCAAGCATCCAGTCCAAAGGGCTCTAGGGAAAGAGGCCCTTTCCTCCTCAGCTCACACATCAATTCCCTCAGGAGGGTAAAGACAACCTCCTCAGGGCTCCAGACTATTTAACAGCACCCCAGCCACTATCTGGACACACCTCCCTTAATATTAGCTAGGCCCTGCTTAATATTCAGGTTGATCATTTCAATTATTCCTTCGTAAGCTCTAGAAACTTATTCTAGAGGCAGGGGGAAGCAAGCAAACTCCCAGCCCTGAACAGACCAGACCAAACAATCACTGCTCCTCTGACTACAGAAGAAGCCAAAAACAAAATTGACTTAGTAGCCTAACTAGGAGGGTGCTACATCAATATAATATGAAGATAACTTAAACAGGTAGAAAATGCAAATCTGATTTGTGTACAAGAACACCAGACTCCAAAGCAATTCAATGTAGCATGCTTTCAGGTGTTTTCATATTTCTAACTTGTTTCTGACCTGCTTCTGGCTTCCATTTGCTTGCATTATCTTTAACTTTGCTTTCCAAATGCTTCCAAAAGCAAGTTGGAAGCAAAAGAAGGAATAAAAAGCATGAAGGTGTTATTACATGAACCCTTCAGTATGACATTGTCGCTGTATCAGGGCTCGATGGAGCGTGTGTGCATGTTTCTCAGGCCTTATGAATTAATATGACTAGCTAGCATTTTCAAGGTTTGTGAATTTGTGATTTTATAGTGTCTGAAATCGAGGTGACAGCCAGGATAGAAATGGATGTCGGAGCTGAAAACCTGAGACGAGTGAATCAAACTTTTGGTAAGCTAATTAATAATATATTTCACACTCCTTGTTTCAGAATCTGATCTGGTACATAAACAGCATGTACAGTAGGCCTTGTGTTTTTTAAGGGCCGGAGATAAATTGTGGTGCCCATACAAACTGCTTATAGTCTTGTATTCAATTTTTTCAACAGGCCTAATATTATTTTTTGTTGTCCAACTATGATAAAACTTTGTCTTGTTCTGATTCTTCCCAAAGCAAGCTAGACCTGAATCTGAAATATAAGTTCTCTCCCAATCCTTCCTACGTTTTGGGCTAAGTCATGCACACTTACCTACAGAAAGCCCTGAAACGAAGCTGTGGAAACATGTTTTTGTTGTTTGTTTAGCTTTGACTAGGCGGGACCTACAAACTTTTGAATGATGGACCTGCCAGCAATATTCTTTCAGGGCTTGTCTCAGTATATAAAAGAACTTTTTGAAATGTAGCTTAAAGCAAATATTACATAATAGCTCTATCAGGCTCTGACATGACATACAAACACCTCAAGGTGACATGTTCCCTGTAGAGCTTTGAGGGAGCGCTGACATGGAAATAGTGGCCAACTACCGGCTCATTGCTGGGATAGTCACCATCACTAACCAATACTTCCCAGCACTGTGCATCAGCTATTTACCTTCCTCTCTGCAGTCCTCTTTATCATGACTTCCATGTACCCTGGTGACTCTGCACAAACATTTTATTTCTGGACAATAAAGAGGGATCAATAAAGAGAGAGTAGGGTAGGCTTCAACTAATATGGTGGTAGGGCCCATAGATCTGTAGCTTCGCCACTTTATGGGGTCTGGTTGCACTTTGCATATCAGAGGGAGCAGTGTATTTTATCATGGAATGTACACTTTAAGAAAAGGTAGGGGTGGACCAAAGCTGGCCATACAGTAATCATTTTGGTTCAACCAATGATCTGATTCCCCCATCAATGTGGATGGGGGAATCACTCACGCTGCGCCATTGTATTTTCACAGTAGGGAGCCTTCCCTGCAGTCAGAGTACAATGATGGGTGCTGCCCGGTATAGTTGGCGACGCTGATCGTTCAGGAAAAACCTAGCAGGCCGGTTGTACAGAAGTTGATCAGAAAATCAACTTCTGTACAACCAGCCTGACCATATATGGATCAAAGTTTGGCTAGTCCTTGCTGAACTGGCCAAATTTCGATCCATATATGGCCACCCTTACTCCTCAGGAATAGCTGTGTGTGCTGTTATTCGCTTGTTTTTTTTTCTTTTTCTTTTACTGTTAATTCAGTGTCAGGCTGTAACCTATTAGGCTGAAGCTATATGACCTTAGCTCAAAGATTAGACTTTTTTGGGGGGTTAGTGGAGGAGTATAAACTGTATATTAGGACAGCCATTCGTATTCTTTCATGTAATCCTGACAGCATCTTTGTTGTTTGATAGTTTGGGAGTGTCAGTTATCAAGGATGAGCTCAGCTAGGAGACAGGTTAACCTTATAGTCTGACATGTCTGCTCTCACAGGGAGAGAATACAAGTCAAAAAATATAATAAGGTAGTTATATTATAACAATTCAAGTCAAATTATTTGTCATCTCTGGACCATCAGACTATCTAGACCAGTGGTCTCCAAACTGCGGCTCAGGGGCCAGATGTGCCCCTTCACTTGCTTTTATCTGGCCCTTGGGCCACTATTTCATTCACTGACACCAATAAAAGGGCACAATTCCTCCCCATGCCACCAGTGATGGGGCACAATTCCTCTGAATGACAGCAATGTTGGGCCACAGTTCCTCCCAATGACACCAGTGTTGGGGCACAATTCCTTCCAATGACACCAACAATGGGGCCCAATGATAGGGTATAATTCCTACCAATGACACCAGCGATGGCACACATTTCATACCAATGACACCAATGATGGGGCACAATTCCTACCAATGACATCAACAATGGGATCCAGTGACACCAGCAATGGGGCACGATTCCTACCAATGACACCAACTATGTGGCACAGTTCTTATTAATGAGAGCAACGATGGGGCCCAATTCCTCCCAATGACAACAGTGATGGTTCCCAATTCCTCTCGCTGACCCCTAAAGATGGGGCATTGTTTACTCCAAGTGGTGCCAGGACATTTTCTACTCCTGTTGGCCACAGTCCGCCCCCCCCCAAGTCTGAAGGACAGTAAACTGGGCTTAGAAGGTTTGGAGACCCCTGATCTAGACTATCATATTAGTATCAAGTATACAGACACTGTAGGGCTTTCTGTAGAAAAAAAGTCCAGTATGCATGTATGGAGGAAAACCTTGTTAAAAATGTATAAATTAATTAATAAATAATAAATTAATATAATATGTATATATATATATATATATATATATATATATATATATATTAAGAATCTATGTCTATGCAGTACGGCACTCAGAGACCACTCAGAGACGCTCGGAGACACTCGGAAACCGAATGTCTCCCAGTGTCTCTGAGCATCTCCGAGTGTCACCGGCGCCCCCCGAATCGCTTGCCAAATGCAGTACTGCAGACCCCAGCAGCTTGAATCCTGCTTGTCTTGCGAGACAACGCTCGCAAAGCAAGTAAGGATTTTCAAAAAGAAATAGCTTGTATTGCGAAACGCTCTTAAACCGCGTTACTCGCAATCCGAGGTTCCACTGTATTATTTTTTTTCAATCAATAAGACAGGTATTGAGGTTTTAATAAATATAAAATTCTGCCAGCTATGCTTACACAGCAGAAAGTGCCACCCCCACTTATGCACGTTCTTTTTGCTGGACTGAGCCCCGTCAAGTATGTCGAATTTGGTGTTGGACAGAATTAAAATATCTCTTTTTATGGTAATGTGATCATCTAAATATAATTTATTTTTTTCAGGAAACAAAATAAACAGCCTTGAAAAAGAAATTCTGACCATTAAAAGATTTGTGGGTAAGAAAACAGACATTTTTATAACTGCTTTGAAAAATCCATACCTGGGTTCTCTCTGATATAACCGATTGAAATCCAGAATCTAATCTGGCCATATGCATGTCAGTGGCAGTTTTCTTTCCCAGGCTCCATTCACACTTGTAGGACTCCAAAGTTGTCCAAAGCCGACTTTGGAGTGCAACTTTGATGCAGCTTTGACGTAACTTTGGATGGGTGCAACTTAGATACGACTTTGGCTTCGGCCAGCAATAATGGCCAACTGTTGCATTGTAAAACATTCAGGTACGACTTTCATGCAACTTCTGAGGGTCAACAATAAAGTCTATGGCCCTCAAGGTGCATGAAAGTCAGACCAAAGTAGAGCTTGAACTACTTTGAAGTTGCTGCAACTTTAAGGCCCCTTTGTGCGACTTGTCCTGCAACTTGGGACTGCAAAGTCGCACAAGTCGCACCCCATGATTTACAATGAGAACCAATTATATCTATGCGTCTTAAAGTCGCTGGGACTTCAAAGTAGTCCCTGCACTACTTTGGTCCGACTTTGATATGACTTGAGGCTGAGACCTCAAGATTACCCAGGCATTGCTTCAAGTCACGTCAAAGTCGTGACAAAAATCGCGGCAAAATTGCAGGGCTTTCAAGTCGCACAAGTGTGAAAGGAGCCTGAATGGAAAACATGGGAAACGACTTGTCATACATCTTTGATGTCCAAAGTTGCATGACAAGTTGCACAAGTGTGAATGGAGCCAAAGAGTCTGTAGAAAGTTTTGAACTTTTCTTTTTATATCTTATTGTCTTAAACCTAAAACACAGACATCGTAACCATAAAATTAATATGTGAAGATCAATATATGTAAACATAATAAGATATTAACTTACAGCTTCAAACTTTTCTGTATCCCATGGTCCCTAAATATTTAGTTTGCTCTCGCTAAACCTCTTTTGAACAAACAGCAGTCAACAAACATAGCAGGTAACCCAGTGAAAGTGCAAGAACAATTATCCTGTGCACAACAAAAAAATTATTAGGCTATTTCCTTTGCTGGTTGAATGTTTTTCATTGATTTAAAAGGAAAAATAATGCATTTGGTTACTAGCTTGGCACAAAGTATCATAGAAATATCCTATGATACTTAGTGCCCTCTAGTGGCCAAATGTAGTCTTCAACCTTGCATTTTAAATGAAAAACAATTGACCAGCACAGGAAATAACGTAATAACATTTGTTTTTTTTTTTGCCGAATCTGCACAGAATGAATGTACATGCACTTTCACAGTGAATTGCTATAAACAGTTTTTTTAAAATACACCCCTAATATTCACTCCCTTGACACCCTTTCATGTATAATATTACAAAGCCTTACTGTGCTAATGGTGAATATAGAAAACATCTTATATCAAATTAAAATTCCCATTTAATTAACCAAAATATGTAAATTCATCAATATTAATCCATAAATAGATACATGCTATCAATATCCTGTAACTCCAAATCATATAACAGAATTACATTATTGTATGGTCTCCACCAAATTAAGCAAGTCTGCTTATCAGGAAGAAATATATTTTTTTCTAAAATAGTGTAAATGATTGCATTAGATAAATGTGTATAATCAGTAATGCAGCAATGCACCCAGGACACTTGATTTACCGTTTTACTTCCAGAAGACGTCCAAATATTGGTGGTGTGCAAAGTTTGCAGCTCTAGTCTGCAGAATGCACAAGGGGGCAGTGACAGCATTGAGAGCGCAAAACTACAGCCGTACGTGACATCACTCAGCTCCCCTATGGATAAGTCTACCCATTTTAGGAGTCCACAGCTTCCTTCATCAGGAACAGAGGACCTGTGCCCATACCTCCCAACTTTTTGAGAAGGGAATGAGAGACACCTATCAGCAAAAGTATGCAGGCATAGGACACACCCATTGCCACGCCCCTTTAAAGGAGAATTGTATAAAAAAAAACAAGATTGGTTAAAGCGGGATTACACTGACATATCGTTTTTCGGGTCATTGTTTTATAAATACACTATTAATGATGCACTCACGTGTTGCTTTTTTTTTCTCCACCGATCGCCGATTTCCTCCGTTTCGGTAACATATAAAAATCTCCTGCCGGGCGTTTCCATTTTGCTTGTGGGAATTGTATACCCTCAAGCACTTACTTCCGGGATGCGTGAATGCTGTGCTCCCAGCATTCACCGCTCGATCCCGCGCATGCTCAATGTTAAGAGCAAGCAGCGCTGTAGAATTCCGAGCTGCTATAGCATTATGCCGAGATCTCGCGAGATTTCGGCATTACAACGTTCCCCACTGATTCATGGGAAGACTCGGACAAAGCTCCCAGGGGTCTTTGCGCAGCCGGGGAACACGCCTACTCCCACGGGAGGAGAGCCCGGAAGCCAAGATCCTTATTCTAAATTAAAAGGTAATTACGGCAAATTTTTTTTTTTTTTAATGGCCATTTGATCACCTCTTACACTAACAGATTTCTTTAACATTAACTTGCAAATTTGAGTACAACACCACTTTAAACCCACAAGCGCTTTTTTTTTACCACTACTATTCCTTTATATATTGGCTTTTGGAATTCACAAATGCAGCAATTTAGAAATCAGATAAAAGGTTTAGCACTGGAAAACACTTTTTGATAGATAAAATGTGCATTTTATATACACCTATATAGATCAGACCAAAATGAGGGACAAATGAGGGGGAATGAAGGACAGAGGGACATTACTCCAAATCAGGGACAGTCCCCCGATATCAGGGACAGTTGGGAGCTATGCCTGTGCCTCTGTGTGGATTTATATAGTATCTGTATAGTGGGTGGTACAAATCAAGAAAATGTTGGAGGACAATAATCCCTGTATATTTCTCCTATGGTATGGAACCATCCACACCTAACCTCTGCAACCCTCATCCACAGCTCACCTCTTCTTTCCCTGTCCACAGCTCCACTCTGCACCCCTGTCCACAACTCACCTTTGCCCCCCATCACACATGTCACGTCTGCACCCCTCTAACTACAGCTTACACCCCCAGTCCACAACTCACCTCTGCACCTCCATCCATATTATCTCTGTTCCACTCTGCACCCCCATCTAAAGCTCACTCCAATCCACAGCGCTCACCTTTACCACCCACCTCTGCACCCCCAGCTTCCCCTACAGCTCTCAACTCTACACATCCTCCCCTCCCCCCTTCACATCTCTCACTTTGCACAAACTGCCTTTTGCCCTCTGCAGCTCTTACCTCTGTACAAAGCTCCCTTCCCAGTTCTCCTCTCTGGACAAATTTCCACCCCCCCCCCCCTCCTCGCTGCACAATCACCCCCCCCTCTTTCACAGTTATCCTCTCTTGGTGAACTTAGTCTCTGGAGGGCACTCTATCCCCCCCCCTCCGTTTTTCATTCAGAACTCCCTCACCTCTTCCACTGCCAATCAGTGCTCCAGTCCATGTGGTATGCGCAGGCTTTTGAGACGATCGAGGAGCTGTCAGAACTGTAGCTGGGGCTCCTCTGCTCCGTGCTACAATGTGAGAAGAGGCGGGACGGAAGCTGCCTTCTAAATCAACACAGGCAGCTGTATGTTGCCATGCTTGGACCCGAAGATCTCAAAGGCAGCAGCCCTGTGTGCACAGAGATAGTGTGTGTTATGACAGGTCAGAGCAGAGAGGGCTGCCTGTCATAGGATGCCGGAACAGCGTTTCGGCGCGTTCCGGCAGAAAAAAAACCCTGCATATACATGTCCTGTTCCTAAGCCATTTACAATTAAAGCAACAAAATAATAACCACATGTCCAGTGACCATGACCACTTGCATATGGTGCATCCACATCTTGTGGTTGCTATCCAAAGTTAGGTGGTCAATTGAAAAATGTATACCAATTTATATTATTTTTGCTTCTCAGCTCATAGGGTGGTCAATGATGCCCTCTCTTTGGTAATATGCCATTTAGATTCAATCTTAAGGGTACCCAGATTCCTTACCCTTCTGCTTGTCTTCTGTAAAGGTCTTTGCACCTCCTGTCCACCAGACTGGATCGTTTTGGGCTCCACTTGTTTTTATCTCTCCAAATCCCACAAGAAATGGGAGGAGTCAAGAAAAGATTGCGTTGCGCGTGGCTCTACTCTTCTCATCTTGAAAAGCAGGAAAGAACTGGTAAGTGATTACCAATCTAGGTAAATATTTCTTCTATCTCTTGAGGCCTCTATTGGGAACTTCAGTTCCTAGTTCGGCACACATACTGTGGCCATTATGAGGGTTTCTGCTCTCCCTATTATATATTTTTTATTTAATAGCATATTTTGGAGAACAGTAGGAACTAGAACGCATTAATGGGTGGCAGTAACACCCAAAACTCCCAGGTTAACGGGGTTAACAGGGACAGAGTCAGGAATTTTGTCAGGAAGATCTTGCTGGTAGAGGAGACAAACATAGGAAGCTAGGGCTGACCATTTATATGTAGTATATAATAGTGTGATCTGAGCCTTTAAAACAGAAAATCAGTTCATAACCTGACTATCTCACCAATGGTTCACTCATGTGATAACCAGCGAGTTATTCAACTTGATAGCAACTATGCAAAAACCCACTTTAGTTACAGTTAGCTAATAAAGGACCCAGTGTAATTTGTGTACAATGGTATAGGTAGCATAGCTAAATCTTGTTGGAGAAAGGTGTTATAAACTTTCCTATCTGTGATAAGGGGCCCATTCAGGGCTGGGTCAAGGGGTTGGCAATAGGGGTGCCTGCCCTGGGCACAATGGTTTACTGTAGGAATGGGGGAGCCTTTATTCTGTTACATAGCTGGGCACTTTAGCATCTTTGCCCTGGGCACTGGATGACCTTGTCACAGCACTGGGCCCATTGATCACGTAGTTTTATGGTGTCACTTGTTGCCCCCTATGCACAGACTGTAGTAGGGTAAAGTTTCACATTCTGGTGTCAGAAGTTTCTGTTTGTGTTCAAACATAAGGCATGGAGCCTGGCACTGCACAGGTTAATCAATGACTTCTGTCTGTAGTCTAAGACAGTGTTTCTCAACTCCAGTCCTCAAGTGCCCCATCAGGTCATGTTTTCAGGATTTCTATTATTTTGCACAGGTGATTTGATCAGTTTCACTGCTTTAGTAATTACCACAGCTGTTTCATCAGAGGGAAATCCTGAAAACATGACCTGTTGGGGCACCTTGAGGACTGGAGTTGAGAAACTCTGGTCTAAGAACTGACACTTCCTGTGAAGAAACAACATATCCCACAATCCCTGGGTCTCTCAGTCTAGCCCTGGTGCAGGTGAGAGTTAAAAAGTAATTAGATCTGACACAGACACAAGCAGGCAGAGAAATTAACAGAGGGATCACCATTCTGGAAGAGGTGTATTTGATCACATTAGCACTCCCACATTTGTCATGCAACACAGAGGAAATGGTAAGTCATGGATTGAATGCTGAGAGACCTGAAACGAGAGTTCACCTGTCTCTTTAGCGAATAGGAACAAGCTAGGTGAATGAATACATGGACATAGGAGAATAGATCAGCCATGACACTACAAACTGTAGACACAACATATGAGTTCATCATTACAAGGTAAGGGCAACAAACAGAACATTGAAAATGATTGCACTAAATACCTACTTAAAACAATGACCACATTTGAAAATGTACAATTATTATTATACAGAATTTATATAGCACAAACAATTTATGCAGCACTACATCATAAAAGGACGACAGTCCAGTTACAATATAATTCAATACAAGAGGGTTAGGAGGGCCCTGCTCATGAGAAATAATAAAAATAATAATAGTGCGCTAAATTTCAAATATAAACTTAAAGCGGGGTTTCACCTTAAATAAATTTTTTTTTAAAAGTCAGCAGCTAAAAAAAAAGTCGCTGCTGACTTCTAATAAGTACACTTACCTTCCCAGGGCGCCCGCGATGTCCTTCGTGGAGGCCGAGATGTCCCTCGGCTATCCGGATCCAGCGCCGCCATCCTCACTAAGGGAAACGGCTTCACGCGGCCTACTGCGCATGCGCGAGTCGGCGCGCGGCCTACTGCGCATGCGCGAGTCGGCGCGCGGGCCTACTGCGCATGCGCGAGTCGGCGCGCGCCTACTGCGCATGCGCGAGTGTCATTTGTGAATGGGGAACGCGGTGTGTTGTGGGACACAGTTCCCATAACACACCGCGCCCCATTCACCTGAAGACGGAAGAAGAGAAGATCACCGCGGCGCTGGAGGAGGCAGATTAGGACGATCTGCCTAGCAACAGCCATTTCTGGTAAGTAAAAAAAAAAAATTTTTTTTTTTTTTTTTTTTTTTAATTGTTACTAACATTTTTACCAGTTTTCATTTTTAGGGTGTTCCACCACTTTAATAATGAACTCCAGTGAATATGTGACAAACCGTGATCTTTAAAAAAAATATATACACTGGACACTGGAGTTTATTATTACGTTTATATTTGAAATTTAGCGCACTATTATTTTTTTATTATTTTTATTATTCAATTATATGTGGTTCCAGAACACATTTTATAATAGTTGCAGCTGTTTTTCATGAATAGAATTAGTCACATTATTTATAGTTTGTAGGTTGTTTGTTACTCTTCTCAGCGCTTTAGTCATTTATTTCCCTGCTCATGAGATCTTGCAATCAATGCCTTTAGATTTACATAATCTATGTCTGTTTTGAAGGAGCAGGCCCATATTTGCAGCCCAAAAGAAGCAGATCTAAATAAAACCTGGCAATACTGACACAACCAGTTGCAAGGGTAGATATTTTTTGCAACTCCATTGATGGGTCACAGTGGTGGTCCACCGTATGATATAGAGCTAGGTCATCTGTCAATTTTTATTACCTAATTTAATATATATGCTCACAGTTGTGTGTTTTTTTTTTTATCTTCTATGATATATTTTACTGTTTATGAAATATTTTCTCCCTTTTTCCCAGGATGTGTTGCTGCCTGCAACCGGTAATAAGAGGTTCTGGATTGGTCTAAGGAAAGTTTCCGGGGCTTGGAAATGGGTGGATGAAACTGTCCCAACATTTACGTGAGTGGTATACTGCAGTTTACATGTAAACATTGTAATGAATGAATTTACGCTGTTAGTCCAATACTACACTATTTTACCAAAAGTATTGGGACACCTGCCTTTACACGCACATGAACTTTAATGGAATCCCAGTCTTAGTCAGTAGGGTTCAATATTGAGTTGGCCCACCCTTTGCAGCTATAACAGCTTTAACTGTTCTGGGAATGCTGTCTACAAGGTTAAGGAGTGTGTCTTTGGGAAGGTTTAACCATTCTTCCAGAAGCGCATTTGTGAGGTCAGGCACTGATGTTGGACAAGAAGGCCTGGCCTCGCAGTCTGCACTCTAATTCATCCTAAAGGTGTTCTATAGGGTTGAGATCAGGACTGTGCAGGCCAGTAAAGTTCCTCCACCCCAAACTCCTTCATCCTTGTCTTATTGGGCCTTGCTTTGTGTACTGGTCCAGATCATTTGGTGGAGGGGGTATTATGGTGTGGGGCTTGGCCCCTTAGTTTCAGTGAAGGGAACTCTTAAGGTGTCAGCATACCAAGGCATTTTGTACAATTTCATGCTCCCATGAAGAAACTTGACTGGCCTGCACCTCAACACCTTTGGGATGAATTTAAAGCAGAGACTGCGAGTCAAGCCTTCTTGTCCAACATCAGCGCCTGACCTCACAAATGTGCTCCTGGAAGAATGATTGAAGCTGTTATAGCTGCATAGGATGGGCCAACCCAATATTAAACCCTACGGACTAAGACTGGAATTCCATTAAAGTGCATGTGCGTGAAAAGGCAGGCATCCCAATAGTTTTGGTAATATAGTGTATTTTTATTGTGTGAGCCCAAACTAATAAGGTTTGCATGCACAGTTGTGATAAGCTACTCATTGTAGTTGCTTCCTATTGGATAGCCACAGGTTCTCAAAGATGTACCTGAAAGAGAAGTTCTGTTTTTTCTGTTGCTTTGAAATAGGCCATTTCATTTTTATATATAAGGTCATGATTAAAACCCCAATCAGTGTGTGTTTAATTTACTTTCTCTCCTGAAAACACAGCAGGAAATGAGAGCACATATCTCCAAAGGGAAGGAAATCCTCATTTGAGACAGCTGTTACTAGAACTACCTATAGTTGTTAGACCTTTTCCGGACTGTACACAATAATTTCTAACAAATTTAATTTGGTCTTTAGGAACTGGAATCGTGGTGAACCAAACAACCATGAATCTCGAGAGCACTGTACAGAGATGATAGCAGGGGTATGGAATGACTTGGACTGCGGCAACGCCATAGACTACATTTGTCAGAGACTGGCAGACTGCTGAGATACTACTACTACTATATGCTCATCTGTTACTCCTTTCTCTGAGTTCATCCTCCCATCCATAGGACTTTCATCTGTTACTATCAAAATTCAAGTGAACTTTCAGTTTAAAGTGGAAATAAAGTTGGCAGATACTCATCTCCACTCTCCAGTGGTGCGGCCGTTAGATCCCTTCACCAGCTGCTCACATAGTTTCCCCAGGCCTTTTCTGGCTCTTCGGCCTCTTGATTGTCTGGGAGAGGATGTGGTGACTCCAGTGCATGCGCATTGGAGTCATGCATTCTAGCACCCCTACAGTGCATCAGAAATGTCCACTGAGCTGCACATGAACAGCTCAGTGTTCCTTCAGTAGACGATTGTGATTAGACAGGTAAGTTTCTGTTATTGCAGAAGAGACACTGCATATCTCCTTTACAATATAAAGCTGCCTGCTGCTATATTTTTTTATTTTAGGTTTTAGTTCCACTTTAAATCAGATAAACGCATTCCAGGTGCATTAACACTGTAAGGTTCAAATCTTACATTTTTTTTTTTTCATAAGAAAGCAGCCAAAGCCTGTCTCCTGCCAGCATGCTGCAGCGAAGGATCCTTGCTCTCTGTGTGGAAGCAGTGGTTCATCTACAAAGGTCCAACACACCCCAGCTAAAACCAACCAGCATACAGCATTAACTTAGTTGATTGGAGATGTGCAATGTGCTGACAGGGGACAGGCCTTTCTACTAAGGCTGTGGTTGCTTTATAAAGAAAATGCTCAGTAAGAAATGTCATATCTTTTTTTTTTTTTTTTTGATAAACCTGAAATGTATTTAGCTAATTTAAACTGCAATTTAAATATATAATGCTAGTTATGGGTACTCCTCTACAAGGTAGACTTAAAGCACTTCCACGTAGTTTGTTCTGATTCTCCCAGAAGGAGGTCATTCCAACTATTAAATGGTTGCATCACTTTACATCCATGTTGGGAACACCAACCTACTTCAGCTGCTGCCTAATATGAGTATTAAACTTCCTACATTTCTGCATTGCAATATGGATTGCTGCAGATCACAGGTCCACTGTTCTCTTGGATTCCTTTGCTCCTTTTTGGTATAATAAATATACCAATTAAAGTATTTTTTTATATTTGTTCAATAAGTGCAAAAGATACCTGCTGATCCTGCCAGAAATCCAGTGTCACCCCATGCACAATACAGTGCTATCTCAGAGTTATCAGGAAGTATATTGGGATTAAAGAACACCTCCCTGTATGTTATGTAGAAAGGGGGGAGGTAAGCTGTTCTGTTTTAGAATGCCAATACTGCTCTTTCCTAGGTGCAGTGCAGTAGGGAGCATTATCACCCTAGAACAGGAAGTGGCAGAATCATCCGGTAAAATTAAAGGCAAAACATAAAAAAAAAAACAAAAAAAAAAAACTAATGTTTTAAACTCATGTCTAAAGAGCTACTGTAAGCTGCAATATATTATTATTTTTTCTTGGATGTAGATAAACTTTAATTATCCTAGAGAAGTGGAAATTAAGGAGGGATGTGATTACCTTGTATAGATACATAAATGGTCTATTTTGTAAAAATCGGTGGAAAGTTATTCACTATAAAGTGACCCTATTAGGTCTTTAAATAAATAAAAAGGCCAGGTTCCTGCAAGAGAAGGGTAATTATGCTCACCTTGTGTGCAACCCATGACATCTTCTACCCCTGTGCTTCAGATGTTATCAGTCTCTTTGGCATTTGACACTTCCAGGAGTGTCAGATTCCTGTGTCTCCCACTGCATGCTGGTTTTTCTTCCCCTGACTCCTACATCACTACAAGACTCAGCAGTGACATAGGGGGTAAACGGAAAGTTCCAAAGTGTGGTGGAGGACACAGGCATGTTGACACCAAGAATAACCATTTTTTTTTGTATTGGACTGTATTGTGATCAGAGCTGTTAAAGAGGAGGTCCAGGCTCCTTCAGAAAAAAATAAAAGCCAGCAGATACAAATACTGTAGCTGCTGACTTTTAATATTAGAACACTTACCTGTCCAGGAATCAAGCGATGCCGGCACTCCAAACAATTTTTCCATCGGCTCTCGGGTGCTGCCGCCGCCATTGCTTGTACGGGAAACTGTCAATAAAGCTTTGCGGCTTCACAGCCGGTTCCATACTGTGCATTCACGAAGCGTACTGCGCTTTGTGATTGGCTCGGCGGTGGTGGCGGAACGAGTAGGGGGGCTGAAATTTCCGGGTGATCACCTGGATGTGGGTACCTGTCAAAACCAGGTACCCACCCCCCCCCCCCTGAAAGGGGCCAAATGTGACATTAGAGGGGGGGAGTCAGATAAGCGGAGTTTCCCCCTTTGGGGAATTTAGATTTCAAAATCAGTTGAGGTCAGTTTGTTCTTCACTTTAGAGCCTCCATTCACGAATATAATTGTAAATGCAACAACAGACTTCAAAATTCATACAAATGCATCAAAATCCCATACGCGCTGCCCTGTGCTCCCCTTCTTAAAAAAATGCATGTTCAGATTTCTGTATATAAATCTTGTCTCTTTGGTATCGTTTGGCAGATGGGAACCAAGGCCACTGAATACTGGAAGCTTGCTTATAGTTTCTTCTGTGTAGTTGGCCTTTATACCACATCCACGATTTTTGCCCTTTGGCTTCTATAGACAGTGTGTTGCTTTTTTCATGTAAATAAGGCCAATTATGTTTTAATGTTGAATGAAAGGATAACATTTTTGAATAAGCGTATACAATGTTATATACATTGGAACTGTATTTATTTTAATTATGAGCCTCAGAGCCCGCACCCAAGGTTCCAGATTACTCTCCAGCAGATGTACAGATTTCCTGTATGGGTATGGGAAATATACAGTAAAACCTTTGTTTGAGAGCGTTTTGCAAGACAAGCAACATTTTTCATAAAGTTTGACTTGATATATAAGTGATGTCTTGATATACAAGTAGCGTCATGTCACAACTGAGTATAAAAGAGAAGAGAGGCGCCTCTGAGTGTAGCAATATGGTTACATTTAATGAAGGTACAACATTTAGCAAGTCACATGGTTGATTATTAAAACAGGCACATCTAAGTATGCAGGCATCCAGGGTAAAGCTCTCCGCATAGATCATCCTCCTCACCGCCATTGACGTCATCCCTTCCATGCTGCGCTCTACAAGGGGTTCAAGCCTCGCTTTCAGAACGCTCTACTGCGGGGTAGTCTTCCTGGTCATGATTGCAAACTGACAACGGTGAGAGGAGGGTTGTGGACAGCTTTACCCCGGATGCCTGCATACTTAGATGTGCCAGTTTTAATCATCAACCATGTGAGTTGCTAAATGTTGTATCTTCATTAAATGTAACCATATTGCTACACTTAGAGGCGCCTCTCTTCTCTTTTATACTTTGTAGCTCCTGCTGGATTTTGCTTCTAATCCCCTTGTGGATGCTGCTATTTGTGGATGGACATTTTATGTTTACACAACCTATCACATTGCTATAATCTTTTTATATGGACTATAAACTGAAAGACCTATGAATAAATGGTTGTGGAACGAATCATGTGAGTTTCAATTATTTCTTATGGGGAAATTCGCTTTGATATACAAGTTCTTTGGATTACAAGCATGTTTCCGGAAACTAATTATGCTCACAATCCAAGTTTTACTGTATTTTTTATTTTTTATTTTGTTCAGAAGCTCAAAGAATTTGTAGTATTTGTAGTACTGAAAGGTGGCCACAAGATGGCACTGTTACATGTCAAATAAGCTCATGTAAAAACTTTGCAATACATAGGGACTTATTTATTTCTAGGCACCTTCGCCCAAATAAATTCATGTGAAATGTTCAGTACTTCTCTCAATATAAAAAAAAAAAAAACCTTTTAGGGCGAGAAGCACATCATATGTTATTTACTCAAAAATCACAAAGATATTCACTGCTGAACAGGAAAAGTAAAGGTGACAAAGATAACAAAATATGCAAGAAATGTCAGAATCTGTAGAAGTGAAGAAATGCCTTTTGTGTGAGCTTCTCCATTGCTATACATATGCGTCTCTCTATAGAAATGTGTACAACCTTCAGTACTGGGAATATGATCCATATTTGAACAAAAAATGAGAGGTGAGTCTCTATGTCCTTTGAAAGAGGCAGACAAGGTGTACCCTTCACTGGGCTTTGATTATTGACAAGGATAATCAGTCACATACAGTGAATGAAATAATATCATAGATAAAAGAAGAATACAAACTACATAGATGTACAGCAATGGTCCATTTCATAAATATAATAAAAGATCATTCCATCCTGAGCCTTCACTTGCTTCTTCCATAAATACCTTTAAAGTTGAGACAACAGTTTACTCAATAGTATGAAACCATTTATTGACAGAACATAAACTTCCAAAGTTCCACATCACAGCAACTAGCTTTACCCAACGCACTAAATGGCCAGGTTCACCTGTGTGCAATGTAGGACTGCAGGCAAAATCACTTATGTTCCTGCAGTGCACAAAAATTGCATGCCTTTTGCTGCTATATATATATATATATATATATACACACACACACACACACACACACACACACACTATATTACTAAAAGTATTGGGAAACCTGCCTTTACACGCACATGAACTTTAATGGCCTCCCAGTCTTAGTCCGTGGGGTTCAATGTTGAGTTGGCCCACCCTTTGCAGTTATAACAGGTTCAACTCTTCTGGGAAAGTTTTCCACGAGGCTTGGGAGTGTGCAGTCTCCACTCTAATTCATCCGAAAGGTGTTTTATCGGATTAAGGTCAGGACTCTGTGCAGGCCAGTCAAGTTCCTCCACCCCAAACTCGCTCATCCATGTGTTTATGGCCCTTACTTTGTGCACTGGTCCAAATCATTTGGCGGAGCGGGGATTATAGGGGTTGGGTTGTTTTTCAGAGGTTGGGCTTGGCCCCTTAGTTCCAGTGAAGGGAACTCTTAAGGCGTCTGCATACCAAGACATTTTGGACAATTTCATGCTCCCAACTTTGTATGAACAGTTTGGGAATGGCCCCTTCCTGTTCTAACATGACTGCATACCAGTGCACAGAGCAAGGTTCATAAAGACATAGATGAGAAAGTTTGGGTCGAAGGAACTTGACCTTCGGGATGAATTAGAGCCAAGACTACAAGCCAAGCCTTCTCATGCAACATCAGTGCCTGACTTCACAAATGTGCTTCTGGAAGAATGGTCAAACATTCCCATAGACACACTCCTAAACCGTGTGGACAGCCTTCCCAGAAGAGTTGAAGCTGTTATAGCTGCAAAGGGTGGGCCAACTCAATATTGAACCCCACGGACTAAGACTGTGATTCCATTAAAGTTCATGTGCGTGTAAAGGCAGGTGTCACAATACTTTTGGTAATATAGTGTATTCTGTTTAAGCAGCCATACTCTAAAACCAATGTCATTTACAATGACTGGGCATTTTATTTACCCATCACCTGAATTCCCTGTAATCCGTCATCCTAGTGCCAAAGACAACAGTATCATCTATTGACAGAAGAGAGAGACTACCAATTAAACTCAGACTTAGGACAGAAATCAGTGGATCAAACTACCAATTAGCCAGGCTAGTTACCACCTAGCACAACTCGATTTATTAGCAGCCCTGTTTAGGACCAGGGTGCTACACTTACATGATCTTTTTATATACTGTTTAGTAAAAACTATATGTACACAATAAAAATTGTCAATCAAGATGTAATATCCCACCCCCATTGTGTTTAGTTGGTTAGTGGGCATGGAGGAGGAGGGGTGGAGTGGGTTGTCATTTACCACTGTGTATACTCCCACGAGTGTGACTCTATAATCACATGGGCTGCTCAGATGTTATAGGGAGGAAATGCTCAGGGTAGAAATACACTGAAAACTGAGCATGTGCAGAGCTGCCAACACTGCTCTGCAAAATTCCCAGCTGCAGTGGGGACTTGGACAGGAGGGGGAGACAGAGAACAGCAGGATCAACCAGGTTTTTTGCAGTATACCGAAAATAAATCCCATAGTGAGTTTGAACAGCATGTAATACTCCACCATCCAATATATGCCTGTATATTACAACTCTGCATGAAGCGATCATCCCCATCACTAATGTAAATACCAATCCTTAGTCCTACAAAAGATTAATCGTTTCATTGGTGATGGGGGATGATCGCTTCATGCTGAGTTGAAAGTTACAGGTATATGTTGGATGGTGAAAAAGTATTGTGAAATCCAGCTACTAATACAGCATATACATCCTGTACCAATGCACAATACAATAACTGATGACAGGAATCCTTCAAAACAAGCTCACTGCATGAAATAGATGAGTCATCTTCACCAATGTTTCCTCTTACACAATGATACTCGGTAAACAAGATTGAAGACCATCTTTCCGTCTTCTGATAAGAAGTGGATCTAAAACATACACACCCAAAGCCTGATGTCAAAATTTAAAGTCGAACGTTACCCAGATTTAAAATATGCTTACAGTATTAATTCAGTGGTGTCAGCTGTCGGAGTACAATAGCTGGTGGGGAGAAGAGCTAATTAGTGTGGATGGAGGAATTTATATGAGTATAACTAGCTTTAGAATGAAGATGAGATGGTGTATTGGTCTTCGATCATTCAAGGTAGTAGCATAGTGTTCAAAGGCAAACAAAAGCATTCCCATGTGCTGGGCTGTACTTAGATTTCAATCAGGGCTGGACTGGGACAAACATTTGGCCCCGGGCTTCACCATGACCGGCCCACTTTAATTTTGAGTGTCCCCAACAGCGTCCCCTTACATCAGTGTGTCCCCATCAGCGTCCCCCTTACATCAGTGTGTCCCCAACAGTGTCCCCCTTACATCAGTGTGTCCCCAACAGTGTCCCCCTTACATCAGTGTGTCCCCATCAGCGTCCCCCTTACATCAGTGTGTCCCCAACAGCATCCCCCTTACATCTTAAGCCCCATACACACGGTCGGATTTTCGCATGGATTCTGTCCGATCGGACAATGTTGTCGAAAAATCCGACCGTGTGTATGCACCATCGGACAGTGTATGTCGGATTGTCCGACGGACAAAGTCCTATCTCCTGCTGATTAGATTTTTTGACAACAAGGTCCGATCACACCAAATCCGATGGTGTGTATGGTAGTCCGACGGACAAAGTGCTACGCATGCTCAGATCACATTACAAGACCAAAGCTATTGGCTATTAGCCTCTACGTAGTCCCGTCGTAGGCAACAAACGTCACCACGTTCAGAAAGATCGGATTTTCCGACAACTTTGTCCGACCGTGTGTACGCAAAACCAACATCGGACAAAGTACGACGGACATGATCCGACAGACCTGGTCCTCAGATAATCCGCGCGTGTGTATGGGGCTATAGTGTCCCCAACAGCATCCCCCTTACATCAGTGTGTCCCCAACAGCATCCCCCTTTTATCATAGTGTCCCCAACAGCACTCCCCTTACATCAGAGTGTCCCCAACAGCATCCCCTTACATCAGTGTGTCCCCAAAAGCGTTCCTCTTGCATCAGTGTGTCCCCAACAGCATCCCCCTTACATCAGATTGTCCCCAACAGAACCCCACTTACATCAGAGTGTGCCCAACAGCGTCCCCCTTACATCAGTGTGTCCCCATCAGCAGCCCCCTTCACATCAGAGAGTCCCAATCAGCAGCGCCATCAGCAGCCCCCTTCACATCAGTGTGTCCTCCCTCTCCTCCCCCTCCCACATGTACTCACAGTTTTGAAGGCAGCTTCTGGTTCCTCTCTCCAGTAATGTGATAAGTGACAAGTGATAAGGGGAGAGAGGAAGGAAAGTCTGCCGGCTGTCTATCTCCCCCTGCAGGCTGGAGGGAGCAGAAAGCCTAATGCTCTCTCCAGCAAGTGACGGCAGCTGCTCCTCCTGACAGGAGTGAAATCACGATCACTCACTGTCAGAGAGGAGCGGCTCCAGGACTTCACCTGACTGGCCCACTGATGCAAATGATGCCCAATCTGTGCCAGTCAGTGCCCACAAATGGGCACTGACTGGTACCCTAATGTACCAATAAAAATCAGTGATGCCCAGCAATGTCACCCATCAGTGTCATCAGTGCCACCCATCAGTGTCCAGCAGTGCCACCTATTAGTGCCCATCCGTGCCAATCAGTGCCCACCTATCAGTGCCCATTCATGCCACCTATCCGTGCCACCCATAAGTACCCATCAGTGCCGCCTATGAGTGCCCATCAGTGCCGCCTATGAGTGCCCATCAGTGCCGCCTATGAGTGCCCATCAGTGCCACCTATGAGTGCCCATTAGTGCTGCATAGCAGTGCCAGCTATCAGTGCCCAACAGTGCCACCTATCAGTGCCCATCAGTGCCGCCTATCAGTGCCCATCATCAGTGGCCGTCAGTGCCACCTCATCAGTACCACCTCATTGGTGCCACCTCATCGGTGCCCATCAGTGCCGCCTTATCAGTGCCCGTCAGTGCAGCCATATCAGTGCCCGTCATTGAAGAAGAAAACGTACTCATTTACAAAAAAAATTAACAGAAACAAAGAAAAACTTTTTTTTTTTTTTTTTTATCGTTTTTTTTTTATTTGTTGCGCAAAAAATAAAAATAGCAGAGGTGATCAAATACCACCAAAAGAAAGCTTCTGTTTGGGTACAGTGTGGTATGACCGCGCAATTCCCATTCAAAGTGCGACAGTGCTGAAAGCTGAAAATTGGCTTGGGCAGGAAGGTGTCTAAGTGCCTGGTATTGAAGTGGTTAAACATAAAATGACACGTAATGCTCAGGTCAGCATAAACCGTAGCAGCCGGCTGAATGTGCTCTGTGTATGTCCTGTGGACTCATTGTAGGAACGTTCTGTGAAAGTGTGTGTAATATAGTAGCAGCTGAACATGACAGTTTTTTTGCAGTGGCTACAAATGTTGCGTGTAGTCCAACATAACAGTGCAAAGGAAAGGCTGACAATGCTGAAGCTAAAATAAATGTTGTCACTCTTGGTGAGGGTCTGTAGATACACCTTGCTGGTTCAATTTAATTCGAAGTAGAACCTATAGAAAAGAGGATTCAACTTTTTGACATTAAAGGGCCAAAAAGGGCCAAGTTACATTTTAGGCGTTATTCACACTATATGTAGAGACCTGCATTTTTTTCAGGTTGCACCTGTACCTCTCCACCTAAAGATAAGATTTACCATGTTATTTATTTATTACCATTATGTATGCTTTCAACATGTCAGCTTGATTTAGGTGTTTTAGGTCAAAAAGGTTTTTTCCTTCCTTCCATCCATCCATCCTTCAGACTTTGGATGTTTACAGGTGCTTCCCTAATTGCTATCTTATTATTATTTTATTCATTTGTTTAACCACTAGGCGCCCGCGCTATAGCCGAAAGACGGCTGCAGCGCGGACGCTCCCTGCTGGGAGGACGCCCCTTGACGTCCTCCTGTTTACTTCCCTAATGCGCGCTCCTGAGAGCGCGCATCAGGGAAGTTCTGTGCTGGCCGTGTCCGTCGGACACAGCCAGTCACAGATCGATGTAAACGGCCAATCACAGCGGCCGTTTACAGCGAGATCGGCGTGTCCAATGAGAGATGATCTCGTATGTAAACATATGAGATCATCTCTCAGCGCCGCTCTCCCTCCTCACACAGACAGCGTGTGAGGAGAGAGAGATGAACGGCTCCGGCGGGCGTAAGTAAAAAAAAACAAAAAACAAAATGTGCCATCTGTCCCACTGCCATCTGTCCCCAGTGCAACCTGTCCCCAGTGCCACCTGTCCCAAGTGCCATCTGCCAGTGCCACCTGTCCCCAGTGCCACCTGTCCCCTGTGCCACTTGTCCCCAGTGCCATGTATAAGTGCCATCTGTCATCAGTGCCACGTCAGTGCCACGTGTCATCAGTGCCACGTCAGTGCCACGTGTCATCAGTGCCACATCAGTGCCATCTGTCATCAGTGCCATATCAGTGTCACGTGTCATCAGTGCCTCATATTAGTGCCATCTGTCATCAGTGCCACGTATCAGTGCCATCTGTCATCAGTGCCATCTGCCATCTGTCATCAGTGCCACCTGTCAGTGTCACGTGCCATCTGTTATCAGTGTCACGTGTCATCAATGCCAGGTATCAGTGCCATCTGTCATCAGTGTCACGTGACATCAGTGCCACATATCGGTGCCATCTGTCATCAGTGCCACATATTAGTGCCATCTCTCATCAGTGCCACGTATTAGTGCCACATGATATCAGTTCCACGTATAAGTGCCATCTGTCACCAGTGCCACATATTAGTGCCATCTGTCAGTGTCACGTATCATCAGTGCCCCGTATTAGTGCCATCTGTCATCAGTGTCACGTGTCATCGGTGCCCCGTATTAGTGCCATCTGTCATCAGTGCCACATCAGTGTCACGTGTCATCAGTGCCACCTGTCATCAGTGCCACGTCAGTGTCACGTGTCATTGTCCTGGTGCTCCAGGGCCTTCAAAAGTGTAATAGGTTGTCAACGAGTTAGATGTGTAATTTATGCTCCTAGAACACGTGATGCGATCCCTGCATGTTGGGCCTCTCTAAGTGGCCAGGCTGTGTAAAATTCCCACACATGTGGTATCGTAATACTCAGGAGGAGTAGCAGAATTTATTTTGGGGTGTCATTTGTGGTATACACATGCCATGTGAGAGAAATAACCTATTACAATGACAATTTTGTGGAAAAAAATAAAAAATAAAAAAATATTTCATTTTGCAAAGAATTGTGGGAAAAAAATTACAACATCAAAAAGCTCACCAAGCCTCTTACTAAATTCCTTGGAATGTCTACTTTCAAAAAAGGGGTCATTTGGGGGGTATTTGTACTTTCCTGGCTTGTTCAGGTCACAAGAAATGAGATAGGCCACCAGTACATCACATGTGATCAATTTTGTATGATTCGCACCACAGTTTGTAGAGTCTCTAACTTTCACAAAGACCAAATAATATCCACTAATTTGGGTTATTTTTTACCAAAGATATGTAGCAGTATAAATTGTGGCCAAAATTTATGAAGAAAAATTAATAATTTGCTAAATTTTATCTCAGAAACAAAGAAAAATTCATTTTTTTTTTCAAAAATTTCGGTCTTTTTTCATTTATAGCGCAAAAAATAAAAAAACCAGAGGTGATCAAATACCACCAAAAGAAAGCTCTATTTGTGGGAAAAAAAGGACAAAAAAATTATTTGGGTACAGTATTGCATGACTGAGTAATTGTCATTCAAAGTGTGAGAGCACTGAAAGCTGAAAATTGGTCTGAGCAGGAAGGGGGTTTAAGTGCCCAGTAAGCAAGTGGTTAATTGCTTGTGTGTGTATATAGCTCTGTATGTATATTCTGCTCATTAGCTATGACTAAGCACCGTGTTTGGTGTGAAACATGTCAGCAGCTGTGCAGTTAGTCTGTATACAAGCCTAGATGCTATGATTTTAATTACATTTTTAAAATAAAGGTGAATAATTTGGAGTGCGGCTATCCAGCTACATATTTTCTACTTGTGTTACCATAGTTACTAATTTATTTGTATCTGCTTGGCTATCGACTTTACTGAATGATAATACATTAAAATGACCTTTGCTAACTTTGCTTTTGATATAGCACTATTATTGGATAATGGGTATTATTTGCCGTGCTTCACTGTGTTTACTTACTTAGGTTGAGTCAAAGAACAGATGACCCATCTTAGGCCCCTTCCAGATGGGTGGACTCCGCTAGCAGATCCACCAGCTCAGCATGGAATCTGTCTGCCGATCTCTCCTGAGCAGGTAGATGACAGGTCTGTGCTTATGTAGAGTGGACACGGACACAGCCCACTTTCCTCTATGGGCGGTTAGATGGAAACGGAAAGCCTGTCTGTTTCCATCTGCAGAGGCGGCTCTAGGGTTTGTGAGGCCTTAGGCAAATCTGAGACATGAGGCCCCACTCATATCCCTAATGTGAAAAATAATTCAAGCAATAAAAATGAAGTGTATAAATTGGATATATTAAGAGTTTTAAGTTCTGTGAACTATGAATTCACCGTTTATAGAATTTTCTCTAACCAATTCTTCGTTAATCAAATATATATATAGTACATATATATTATATATTACACGCATATTTATTCATTTACATGAAGGTCAGGTAAGGTTAATATAACCCAGCCAGCACAGAGTTTCTCCATATATCAGAGTCTGCAGGATTCCCCCTTGCAAGGGAACTCCGATATAAAGGGGAATGCTGCAGATCTTGATCTAAGGGGGAACCTGCAGACTTTGGTTTAAAGGGGAACTCTAATGTAAGGGAGGGGGGAGCTCTGGTGACCAAAGATTACCTTTATATCAGAGTCCACTGCATTCCCCATTTACATAACAGAGTTCCAACTTGCATTTAAAATGGAAACTCTAATGTGGAGGGATTGCAGACATGATACAGGAGATGGTCAGAGACTGCAGACATGATACAGGAGATGGTCAGAGACTGCAGACATGATACAGATGATCAGAGATTACATACATGATACAGATGATCAGAGACTGCAGACATGATACAAGAGATGATCAGAGACTGCAGACATGATACAAGAGATGATCAGAGACTGCAGACATGATACAGGAGATGATCAGAGATTACAGACATGATACAGGAGATGATCAGAGACTACAGACATGATACAAGAGATGTTCAGAGACTGCAGACATGGTACAAGAGATGGTCAGATACTGCAGACATGATACAGGAGATGGTCAGAGACTGCAGACATGGTACAGGAGATGGTCAGAGACTGCAGACATAGTACAGGAGATGATCAGAGATTACAGACATGATACAGGAGATGGTCAGAGACTGCAGACATGATACAGGAGATGATCAGAGATTACAGACATGATACAGAAGATGATCAGAGACTGCAGACGCGATACAAAAGATGATTAGATGCTGCAGACATAGTACAAGAGATGGTCAGAGACTGCAGACATGATACAAGAGATGATCAGAGACTGCAGACATGATACAGGAGATGATCAGAGATTACAGACATGATACAGGAGATGATCAGAGACTGCAGACATGATACAAGAGATGATCATATGCTGCAGACATGGTACAAGAGATGGTCAGAGACTGCAGACATGATACAAGAGATGATCAGAGACTGCAGACATGATACAGGAGATGATTAGAGATTACAGACATGATACAGGAGATGACCAGAGACTGCAGACATGATACAAGAGATGATCAGAGACTGCAGACATGATACAGGAGATGATCAGAGATTACAGACATGATACAGGACATGCTCAGAGACTGCAGACATGATGCAAGAGATGATCAGAGACTGCATACATGATACAGGAGATGATCAGAGACTACAGACATGGTTCAAGAGATGGTCAGAGACTGCAGACATGATACAGGAGATGGTCAGAGACTGCAGACATGATACAAGAGATGGTCAGAGACTGTGCTGACATACTACAGGAGATGATCAGAGACTGCAGACATCGTACAAAAGAAGATCAGAGACTGCAGACATAATACAGGAGATGGTCAGAGACTGCAGACATAGTACAAGAGATGATCAGAGACTGCAGACATGATACAAGAGATGATCAGAGACTGCAGACATGATACAGGAGATGATCAGAGACTACAGACATGGTACAAGAGATGGTCAGAGACTTCAGACATGGTACAAGAGATGGTCAGAGACTGCAGACATGATACAGGAGATGGTCAGAGACTGCAGACATGATATAGGAGATGGTCAGAGACTGCAGACATGATATAGGAGATGGTCAGAGACTGTGCTGACATACTAAAGGAGATGATCAGAGACTGCAGACATAGTACAAGAGATGATCAGAGACTGCAGACATAATACAGGAGATGGTCAGAGACTGCAGACATAGTACAAGAGATGATCAGAGACTGCAGACATAGTACAGGAGATGATCATAGACTGCAGACATGATACGGGAGATGATCAGAGACTGCAGACAGCACAAGAGATGATGAGAAACTGTCAGAGACTGCAGACAAAATCGCCTCAAGGCGCTTGGTCTGTCCTGTGTTGTCCTGCTTATTAGAAGAGGTGGGTCTTGAGTTTTTTTCTGAAGGCCCGATGGTTATGAATGAATGAATGATTTGTAGAGCGCTGCAAATGCAAACTGAATCGCCTCAAGGCGCTTGGTCTGTCCTGTGTTTTCCTGCTTATTAGAGGAGGTGGGTCTTGAGTTTTTTTCTGAGATGGTCAGAGACTGCAGACATTTGTGGGTGAGGCAGAGGGTTTTGAATGTGATTCTATCCTTTACCATTAGCCAATGGAGGGTCCTTAGGGATGGAGAGATGGATTCCCAGGGTTTTTTTCCCGTGACTAGTCTTGCTGCTGTGTTTGGATGATCACTCTTTGCTTGCCCCCCTCCCTCGCCCTCTTCTTCATGCGCCCCCTCCCCTCCAAGACTCACTTTATGATTGTCCCAACCGGCCACTGCATATATCCGTCAGCAGAATGGCTCGGGCAGGGATGAGATTAGGGTGGATGGAGCTGGGATTGGATGGGGGGGTGGAGCGGAAGAACGGGGAGAGGTCTATGGAAACAAACCTCTCCCCCCGCTTCCTCCACTGACTGTCAGTGCTCGGCGGTTCCCTGTCATCGGGAACGCCGATCAATGACTTCACACGTACAGCCACCCCCCCCTCCTGACTCACTTTACTCCTCCCCGCCCCCTACTGGTTAACCCCCTCACTACAACTGTCAGGCAGGCAGAATCACGTACCTGTACGTGATCGTGCATGTGCCTGTCCGTGACCCCGGCCGCGGGAAAAGCGGACCCGATCGCCGCTGCTATAAAACTATCCCCTATTTTGGAGAAGGGGAGAGGTCTATGTAAACAAACCTTTCCCCGCTTCCTACACTGACTGTCAGTGATCGGCGGTTCCCTGACAGACCTCAGACCTGCACAGTTTGCTGAGCCGGCGTCCGGCACTCTCTGTGTGTGTGTGTGTCAGGCAGCTGGGGAGAGATGCCGGGCGCCGGGTCAGCTGCCATCAACGCACAGTGGAGTGGAGCTCATGGTGCGGGAACGGATACACCCCGCACAAGCCGTGGGAATCTGATTCGAAGGGACTCTGGGTCGAGAATGCAGGGCGGTCCCGGCGAATCATTGAGGTTGTGGTATGGGCAAATTAGGCGGCCGCGAGGCCCCTGTGGGGGCTAGGCCTAAGGCGACCGCCTAATTTGCCTAATTAGAGAGCCGCCTCTGTCCATCTGACTGTCATCCGATTCGACAGATGGATGGCGAATGGATCCTCCATCCGTCTGTTTTAAGTGGATAGAATTGGATTGGATCAGATGTCGGCAGGTGTCAACTGACATGTTCGTTAACATCCACCACTCCATAGGTCTGATTGGGTCTGCCTAAAAATATGACAGACAGACCAGCTCGGGGGCCCCCAGATCACGCTCCCCTATATGAATGGGTATGGGGTACAGTACCCCTACCCATTCACCCAAAAAAGTGTCAAAAAGTAAAAACCACAATAGACAGTTTTTGACAAAAACAAAAAGTGTCCCGCGATGTCTAAATCCATCTTCAATCACACCGCCCAATGGACACGAAAAATAGAGAAAAAAACATGAAAAAACCTGGCGACTGCTGTGTTTTGGCTTTGACAGATGTTATATAGGAAAGGGCGGGGTCACCTACTGATGTAACCGGATGACCCCGCCCCCCTCTGTGGTCACAGAACATCAGAAGTGGTGGGGTCACTTGGTTACGTCACCGGGTGGCCCTTGCCTATATAACAGCTTTTACAGCCAAGAGACAGTAGTCGCCGGGAGGCCTCCCATGAAAGCTTTTTTTTCTTCTATTATTTAGGTCTGTCGGGCGGCGTAATTAAAGATGGATGGACATCGTGGAACACTTTTTTAGTTTTCTTTTTTAATAAAGGAATTATCAAAAACTTTCTATAGTGGTTTTTACTTTTTGACACTTTTTTTGGTGAATAGGTAGGGGTACAATGTATCCCATACCCATTCATATAGGGGGGGGATCTGGGGGCCCCCTTGTTAAAGTGGCCTTCCATATTCCGATAAGTCCCCCACTGGCAGACCCCGACAACCAATGGCCAGGGTTGTCGGGAAGAGGCTCTTGTCCCCATCAGATCATGCCTTACCAATGGTCGACCAAAGAAGTTGAGTGCACATGCTCAGCGTCATATTCAGAGGTTGTCTTTGGGAAATAGACGTATGAGTGCTGCCAGCATTGCTGCAGAGGTTGGAGGGGTGGGGGGTCAGTCTGTCAGTGCTCAGACCATACGCTGCACACTGCGTCAAATTGGTCTGCATGGCTGTCGTAATAGAACGTAATAGAAATAATGCGCTTCAATCATCCTGACACTGTATCAACCATGGTGAATTATTGAAGCACTAACACCAGCCATTGCCCCAACAAATTGCCTGCAAAAAACACGAAGCCGGTCCCTAGTGCCGAAAAGGTTAAGGACCGATGGCATAGAGGAACCAAGTTCCCATTGACTTCTCCTCCAACTGCAATGTCGCTGCGGTTGAGCGCACCTACAGGTCCATAAATACATGGATGAGGGAGCTTGGGTGGAGGAGCTTGACTGGCCTGCATAGAGTCCTTTCCTTTACCTGATAGAACACCTTTGGGATGAATTAGAGCAGAGACTGCTAGACAGGCCCACTCATCCAACATCAGTGCCTGACCTCACAAATGCTCTTCTGGAAGAATGGTGAAACATTCCCATAGACACACTCCTAAGCCTTGTGGACTGCCTTCCCAGAAGAGTTGAAGCTGCAAAGGGTGGGCCAAATGAAATTTGAACCCTACGAACTAAGACGGAGATGCCATGTGTGTGTAAAGGCAGGCGTCCTATTACTTTTGGCAAGATAGCATATCTGGCAAGGTTTGCAATGGCGGTGGAACCCTCCTCCACATACTGTAAATACTACCGTATATCTAATTTGTGGAAAGACATCAGTCAGGAGTTATGTTTAACAACAGAGGGAGAACAGACAACTTCTCTAAAGGAAGTGCCATGTTTGGGATTCAAAATACCAATGACCCCAGGGCTGCTAAGTAGAAGTGCTAACCCGCCACATGCATGGAGAACCCATCTCTGTGGTGTCAAACAGTCCTAAGTCCCAGGGGTGCAATAAGTTAATCAATGCAGATGCACTGTGGAAGGCCGGAGAGCCGTGGAACAACCTGTTTTTGTGATATGCCATCTGTTTTGAAGACTGGGTATAGCTGATTACTGTCAGCATGCTGCTTTAGAACTACGGTATCTCTAATTTTGGGGCTTTTTGCTTGGTGAGAGGCTGGAATTGGTGCTGGTGTGGAATTCACAAGGCTTATTATTGTCTTTTCCCATAGAAAACATATGGCAGGATTTGCATGATGGTGGAACCCTCCTACACATAAATACAACATTTCTTTGGACATATACCTATAGGTGGTGGAATGACATCAGTCAGGAGATTTGATTCTGTGATATTTGGTGTTTCTTGGTGTGTGAGTGTAGAATAGTGATGTTACCCTCTGAATTTGGGAATGACATTTTGATTTAGTTTTATGATGTTGGTACACATCACATTTTTTTGTGTGAAAATTATGATCATTTGGAAATACAACCAACACAAAATTATAAAACAATAAAACTTATTTTAAATTTGCATCAGCAATGGTATTGCGTGTGGTTTGTGAAGACACCTGTGGGGGTTTTGGTTTAGATTTATGTGAGATGAAGAGCAACAAGTGAGAGAGAGTGAGAGAGAGAGAGAGAGAGAGAGAGAGAGATAGAGAGAGAGAGAGAAAATATATATTTTCCCCAAAAAATTAAAACATTAAACATTACTAGCATTCTAGAGGAAGTAACCCCTAACCCCCCCCCCCCCAAAAAAAAATCTATTTTTTAACTAATTGTATGTTTATTAACATACCCAAGCATGCTATGTGTTCCAAATTGAAAAACGAGCGCTATAAGTACCTTTTTTTTTTTAGTTTGATTTTTCATTGTGTTCCGGGTATCGCCTGCGCCATTGGTACTGCTGATTTCTGAAGCCGGTGTGGACGTCATTTCTGCCCTTAGTTCATTTCCCTGTCGAAATCTCGCGCATGCGCCGTACCGTCGTAACCAAGCCTCGATCTCGATTGCCGTTACTACGGCAACAGAGCATTGGTCAGTCACAAGCGGGAGTATCAGGAAGAGTAGAATCATTTCTGCATCGCGAGACTTCTCCTCTGTGCCGCTCAGAGGAGAATCTCACAAACAGTATATTCTAGGCAAGCCGGAAAAAAACAAATGGCATTACATATGCCGCTGTTAAAAGTCCATACTGCGCAATCGCGCATGATGTCATGGAGACTACTAAGACGATTTATAGGGAAACTAAACAAGTAAGTGCACTTTCACAGGCAGTGAGTGATCAGCTGCCTGTGTTATCTAGTATCTGAAAAGATAAACTTGTATCTAAGGCCCCTTTCACACGAGACGGAGTCCGCCTCTGTCCGCCGGCTCAGCGGGAGATCTCTCCGTTGATCTCCGCTTGATCTCCGCTGAGCCGGCGGATGACAAGTCCCTCTCTGCTCACTGAGCGGGGAGGGGCTTGCGAGCGCCGCTGGTCTCTATGGAGAGATCGGATGAAAACGGACAGTGTGTCCGTTTTCATCAGATCTCACCCGATCCGAGCGACGGATCTGGACGTAGAGCCATACGTCTGCTTTCGGCGGATCGGACCGGGTCGGATGTCAGCGGAGATGTTACCGCTGACATCCGACGCTCCATAGACTAACATGGAGCGCCCGTTCAGATCCGCCGTCAAAACTGACAGGCGGATCTGAACGGTCCGACCGTGTGAAAGGGGCCTTAGGGTTTACAACCACTTTAACCACTTTCAGACCGGACCAATTTGCAGCCAAAGGACCAGGCTCCTTTTTGCGATTCGGCACTGCGTCGCTTTAACTGAGAATTGCGCGGTCGTGCGACGTGGCTCCCAAACAAAATTGACGTCCTTTTTTACCCACAAATAGAGCTTTCTTTTGGTGGTATTTGATCGCCCCTGCGGTTTTTATTTTTTGCGCTATAAACAAAAATAGAGCGACAATTTTGAAAAAAATGAATTATTTTTTATTTTTTGCTATAATAAATATCCCCAAAAAATATATAAAAAAACATTTTTTTCCTCAGTTTAGGCCGATACGTATTCTTCTACATATTTTTGGTAAAAAAAATCGCAATAAGCGATTATTGATCGGTTTGCGCAGAAGTTATAGCGTTTACAAGATAGGGGATAGTTTTATAGCATTTTTATTAATAATTTTTTTTTTATTATTAATGGCGGAGATCTGCGATTTTTTTTTGTGACTGCGACATTATGGCGGACACATCGGACATTTTTGACACATTTTTGGGACCATTGTCATTTTTACAGCAATTAATGCATTTAAATGCATTGATTTCTGTATAAATGACACTGGCAGTGAAGGGGTTAACCACAAGGGGGCAGTGTAATGGTTAACTATGCCTAGGGGTGTGTTTTTTACTGTGGGGGGGGGCGTGGCTGTCAGCTAGTGAATGCTGATCTCTGCTCCAATCACAGGGAGCAGAGATCGGCGTCACTAGTTGCTAGGCAGAACGGGGAGATGCTGTTTATCTCGGCATCTCCCCGTTCAGCCGCCACGTGAGACGATCGCGGGGGTCCCCGCGGCGATCGAGTCCGCGGGGACCGCGATCGGACTCACGGGGGTCCCGACCGGCGCGGGAGCGCGCCGCTCCCGGCGCGCTCCCGATGGCACGGACAGGCTAAAGGAGGGACGTATATATACGCCCTCCTGCCTGTACGTGCCATTCTGTCGACGTATATCGTCGTGCGCCGGTCGGCAAGTGGTTAACAACAATAAAAAGGGAATAAGAAGCAACATAAAAACCCATAGACAATAGACAATTTATTTTAGGAATTAAACAGTTTATCTCAAAATTAAAATGTACAGTATTTTTGGGTGGAAGTAACAGTTGTACAATTAGAATCAATGGTTGAAACCTGCATTTAGGTATATAACCCACAATTTCATGCTTTTAGCTATATAATGCACAATTTCAAAATTTTAGCAAAAAAAAAAAAAACCCCAGTGGTGATTAAATACCACCAAAAGAAAGCTCTGTTTGTGTGAAAAAAAATGATAAAGAGGTCATTTGGGTACGGCGTTTCATGACCGCGCAATTGACATTCAAAGTGTGACAGCGCTGAAAGCTGAAAATTGGCCTTGGCTGGAAGGGTGTAAAAGTGCCCTGTATTGAAGTGGTTCATTAAGCTTTGACAAAAACAAACAAAAAATAAATTAAAAAAATGGAAGCTGATTGATTTCTATGCAGAGCTGCACCAGATTTTTCACTCTCCAGTTTTAGTAAATCAAACCTAGTGTCTTGTTGCAGACAGTGGCACTGATGTTATTTGAGACCACCCACCGCTGGGAGAAGAGGGAAGAAACCCACTATTCACATCACCGTCCTGAACACATCAGAAAAATGTAAATATAAAAAAAAAAAAAAAGCATAAAAATACCTCTGGATGGCCACTTTGGGGGGAGTTGGCAATTGGGGGGCAGAGGCCAAATGAAACTATTTACTGGAATGCGAACAAATAATCTATTTTTCTCTCTTTTCTCAAATGCTGATCTCAGCATTTAACTTGCTTCCTGAATGCTTTTTTTTTTTACAGATTATCTTCAACCCCACTGTTCACAGGAAATTTGAGAGAGGAAGGACAGAGCAAGTGATTTATATGGGGTCCACTGATGAGACAACGTTAGAGTCATTTGCTGCACTAATACACAAAGACAGGTCTGACCGATAAGCTGTCAGCATTGGGAAAATGAAGAATTCTTATGCGCAGTCGCTGAGCGAATCCACTACAGGTAATGTACAAAATTCTATAACACGTTAGAAATTTTCTGATGTAGCGGTGACAATGTTAGATGGTAACATTCTGAATTTACTTTCATAAAAAAGGAACCAAGAAAGAAGCCAAGCATCCCGCTATTCTCATAAAGTCATGTGATTTCAATGAGCCTATCCATACAAATTCCATGCTGTAAGGCAGGGCTGTGTAGTGACTAGCTATGTACATACTATATTCATTTACCCTTTTTATGTTCCATTTTGATTGTAAAAGCTTTTAGAATATCCTCTGTGCACCCTGCAAATGTCAGTTTATCTATTAACCACTTAAGCCCCGGACCATTTGGCTGCCCAAAGACCAGAGCGTTTTTTGCGATTCAGCACTGCTTCGCTTTAACTGACAATTGCGCGGTCGTGCGACGTGGCTCCCAAACAAAATTGACGTCCTTTTTACCCCACAAATAGAGATTTCTTTTGGTGGTATTTGATCACCCCTGCGGTTTTTATTTTTTGCGCTATAAACAAAAAAAAAATAGCGGCAATTTTGAAAAAAAAAACACATTTTTTTTTTACTTTTTGCTATAATAAATATCCCCAAAAAATGTATAAAAAAACGTGTTTTTCCCTCAGTTTAGGCCGATCCTTTTTCTTCTACATATTTTTGGTAAAGAAAAATTGCAATAAGCGTTTATTGATTGGTTTGCGCAAAAGTTATAGCGTCTACAAAATAGGGGTTAGTTTTATGGCATTTTTTTATATTATTTTTTATTATTAATGGCGGCGATCTGCGATTTTTATCGTGACTGCGACATTATGGCGGACACATCGGACACTTTTGGGACCATTCACATTTATACAGTGATCAGTGCAATTAAAAATGCACTGATTACTGTGTAAATGTGACTGGCAGTGAAGGGGATAACCACTAGGGGGCGCTGCAGGGGTTAAGTGTGTCCTAGGGAGTGATTCTAACTGTGGGGGAATGGGCTACGTGGGACACGACACTGATCACCGCTCCCGATTACAGGGAGCTGTGATCAGTGTCACTAGGCAGAACGGGGAAATGCTTGTTTACATCAGCATTCCCCGTTTTTCAGCTCCGTGAGACGATCGCACCATCACACTCACGGAGCTAGCGGCAGGGTCGCGCACGTGCCCACACGACAGCAAATTTAAAGGGGTACCTGTACGCACATTTGCCTGTCCGTGCCATTCTGCCAACGTAAATGTTCATGCGGCGGTCGGCAAGCGGTTAAGAATGGTACTTTCAATGATTTATGAGTTACTGACCTGGAACAAGTAGAGATAAGGAATCCAGACGTCTACAGGGAGTTTGTTCTAGCTCTGCCAGGCAACTGGGATTTTCAAAGGGTGTAATGGCAGCCCCCATGTATTACTTTATGATAAGGTCACTTTAAGACATACACTCACCGGCCACTTTATTAGGTGCACCTTGCTAGTATCGGGTTGGACCCCTTTTGCCTTCAGAACTGCCTTAATTCTCTGTGGCATAGATTCAACAAGGTGTTGGAAACATTCCTCAGAGATTTTGGTCCATATTGACATGATAACCTCACGCAGTTGCTACAGATTTGTCGTCTGCACATCCATGATGCAAATCTCTCGTTCCACCACATCCCAAAGGTGCTCTATTGGACTGAGATCTGGTGACTGTGGAGGCCATTGGAGTACAGTGACCTCATTGTCATGTTCAAGGAACCAGTGGTGAGATGATTTGATCTTTGTGACATGGTGCATTATCCTGCTGGAAGGAGCCATCAGAAGATGTACACTGTAGTCATAAAGGGATGGACATGGTCAGCAACAATACTCAGGTAGATTGTGAAGTACACCATTACACCACCACCATCAGCCTAGACCATTGATACAAGACAGGATGGATCCATGCTTTCATGTTGTTTATGCCAAATTCTGACCCTATTATCTGAATGTCGCAGCTGAAATTGAGACTCATCAGACCAGCAACGTTTTCCAATCTTCTGTTGTCTAATTTTGCTGAGCCTGTGCGAATTGTAGCCTCAGTTTCCTGTTCTTAGCTGACAGGAGTGGCACCCGGTGTGGTCTTTTGCTGCTGTACCTGGGTTGTAACGAGTGGTTATTTGAGTTACTGTTGCCTTTCTATCATCTTGAACCAGTCTGCCCTATTCTTGTCTGACCTCTGACATCAACAAGGCATTTTCATCCACACAACTCCCGCTCACTGGATATTTTCTCTTTTTCGGACCATTCTCTGTAAACCCTAGAGATGGTTGTGGGTGAAAATCCCAGTAGATCAGCAGCTTTTGAAATACTCAGACCAGCCCATCTGGCACCAACAACCATTCCATGTTCAAAGTCACTTAAATCCCCTTTCTTCCCCATTCTGATGCTCGGTTTGTACTTCAGCAAGTCGTCTTAACCACATCTAGATGCCTAAATGCATTGAGTTGCTGTCATGTGATTGGCTGATGTCAGTTTGTGTTACCAAGCAATTGAACAGGTATAACTAATAAAGTGGTCGGTGAGTGTATATTCATAGGAATTATTTATCTTTGAATATGTATCTCTGAGCACAGTAGGTATTTGAAAACACACCCCAGTAACAAGTTTTGATATTAACCTATAACTAAGTAAATAACTTTTTTTTGTTTGTTTTGGATAGAGTGGAGAGGGACTAGAGTTTTTTTTTATTGCTGTCTGTGTTCCTGTTAAGGAGATTCACCTTCTCTATTTGTCCTGTTTACTGTTATCATCAAAAGTGAAAAGTAAAAGAAAATCCCAAATTTCGGGTTGTCCCCAGAAAAGTAATAGAGGGGAAATCTTCCAAAGGGGACACTGGTTCTGGTGACCTGGGGGTCTCCAAGAGATTCTCTTAAAGTGGAAGTAAACCCCCCTATCGTTTTCAGCCAAGGAAGCTGCCATCTTTGCCTCTGTTTAATCTTCAACTGCCACAGTGCTGCACATGTGATCCGTTATGACACCAGCCATTGGATTGTTTGACTGTTTGGTTGAGAGCACAGCCAATGTGCAGTTAGCATTCATGACATGCCTTTTTTTTTTAGACTGTTAAATCGATGGGTTTACTTCCGCTTTAATTTGCAGGGGTTTTCTTCTCACTTCCTGTTTGGACAGGAAGTGAAGGGAAATCTACACAATGGTACACAGATGGGCAAAACAATCTGACAAGGGTTATAACCCTTCCTTACTCTATCAAAAATGGAAAAAAAATAAAATAAAATGTGCCAGTTGTTCTACTTTAATCCTATTTGTGAAGTTTAATATGTCATCACTCAGCCTTAAAATATCAAACTTGTCAGTGCAATTCTACATCAGTCACTATAATATGTTTCATTGGGGCTCAAAGGTGTTAAAATATATGCACCATTGAGCATCTGATTTCCCATTGCTTTCTGTAAGGCTACGTTTACACTAGCGGTTGGTGGGAAGGTACAAACATGCGATTGACCTTTATTGTTACCACCCCCAACCGCTTCCCTTAAAGTGGAAGGTATTCTTAAAAATGCCCCCCCCCCCCCCCCCCTTCTATCTATCCTGTGTAAACTATATAAAAAAAGATGCTTCCTTTATGTGAAATCCCTGGTGTTCCTGCCAGTCCCTCTGAGGGGGGGCATTTCTTCCACTTTACAGTGGTTGTAAAGGCAGAAGGTTTTTACCTTAATGCATTCTATGTAGTAAGGTAAAGAAAACCTTCTGCATGCAGCTCCCCCCACAGCCTTCTCTAAATACATACCTGAGCCTGATCTCGATCCAGCAATGTGCACGAGAGCTCCATTGTTCCTCATTGGCTCAGATACAGCACCCAGAGTCATTGGCTCTGGCTACTGTGAATCAGAGCCAGTGACAAGGGAGCGGAGCCAAGTCTTATGTACAAACAGAGCAGGCTCAGGAGCAAGCTTGTTATAAGGGCACTAGGCAAGGGGGGGAGGGGGGAGCCAGGAGTGCCTGCAGTGGCCCCAGAACAGGAAGATTGGGGTTCATTGCACAGAGCAAGTAAGTATAAAATGTTTGTTATTTTAATAAAATTAAAAATGAAGCTTTACAATCACTTTAAGCTGCAATAGCAACAAAGCATCATGGCACAGCAAAAATGTTCCCCCTTGTTGTGTTTGGCAGGCAGTGCCGCCAACCGAACATGACCCATTCTACTAAATGAGGCTGTGCCACAACTGTCACACAACCGTATTTATGCGACATAACGCCTCCTCACCACCTGTCAAGTGCCTTCTGAAGACTGATCCATTGTGGATCGCTTCTCAGAGGACACCACCAGTGCAAATTGCAACACTTTTCTTCTGAACCATACCAGGCCACATTCCCTTAACCACTTCAATACCGCCTTATAGTCATATGACGCCCACAAGGTGGATCTCCCATCCTGGGTGGGCGTCATATGACGTCCTTGCATTCCCGGCCGCCTGGGGGGCGCGCGCGCGCCTGCGGCATCGCTCGGGACCCGGTGCGAGTGCCCGGCGGCCGCGATGTCTGCCGGGCACCCGCGATTGCCCGTTAAAACAACGGGACCGTGCGGGACCGTGGAGCTGTGTGTGTAAACACACAGCTCCACGTCCTGTCAGCGGAGAGGAGACCGATCATGTGATCCCAGTACGGAGGAACACCGATCGGTCTCCTCCCCTTGAGTCCCCTCCCCCCACAGTTAGAATCACTCCTATAGGGAACACATTAACCCCTGCAGCGCCCCCTAGTGTTAACCCCTTCCCTGCCAGTCACATTTACACAGTAATCATTGCAATTTTATAGCAACGATCGCTGTGTAAATGTGAATGGTTCCAAAAATGTGTCAAAAGTGTCCGAAGTGTCCGCCGCAATGTCGCAGTCACGAAAAAAAAAATCGCAGATCGCCGCCATTACTAGTAAAAAAAAAAAAAAAATTCAATAAATCTATCCCCTATTTTGTAGACGCTATAAATTTTGCGCAAACCGATCAATATACGCTTATTACGATTTTTTTTTACCAAAAATATGTAGAAGAATACGTATCGGCCTAAACTGAGGAAAAAAATATATATATTTTTTAAAAAATTGGATATTTATTATAGCAAAAAGTTAAAAAAATATTGTGTTTTTTTCAAAATTGTCACTCTTCTTTTGTTTATAGAGCAAAAAATAAAAACCGCAGAGGTGATCAAATACCACCAAAAGAAAGCTCTATTTGTGGGAAAAAAAGGACGTCAATTTTGTTTGGGTGTAACGTCGCACGACCGCGCAATTGTTAGTTAAAGCGACGCAGTGCCGAATCGCAAAAAGTGCTCTAGTAAGGAAGGGTGAAAAATGGCCTGGTGCTGAAGCGGTTAAAAGGGTTGTAAAGGTAAACGTTTTTTCACCTTAATGCATTCTATGCATTAAGGTGAAAAAACATAAGACAATACCGGCCCCCGCACCCCCTCCCTCATTTTACTTACCTGACCCCTCGAAAGTCCCACACTCGCCCCCGACATCCTCTTCGCCGCTCAGCCTGGCCGCTGATTGGTTACACTGGATGGCAGCCATTGGCTCTCGCTGCTGTCAATCACATCCAATGATGCGCCGCGCCGGGGGGCGGGGCCGAGTGATACAGCGAGCGGCTATAGCCGCCGGCTGTTTCACGGTAGTGCGCCCGCAAGTACTCCACACCATGCGACAGAGCTCGCATTTAGGTAAAAGGACTTGCGGGGGGGAGCCGAGACAGCCGCCGAGGGACCCCAGAAGACCAGGTTTGGGGCCACTCTGTGCAAAACGAGCTGCACAGTGGAGGGAAGTATAACATGTTTGTTATTTAAAAAAAAAAAAAAAGAATTCCTTTACAACCCTTTTAACATGGAAAAATTGTCATTTATGTAGATGAGGACAAGGGCCTGTTCCCCACATCCCTGGTCTGCGATGGGGGACTGATTAGAATCTAGATGCCCACCTCAAATAAATACACACATGATGTAAATCCATTGTCAGTCATGTAGCTCAATGATGTAGATCCATCATCAATCATAATGAAAGCCGATTACACTGACACAAAAACGATGACTCACGCCAATGATTTTCTGATGGACTTTTGCCACAATTGACTGTTCTAAAGGCAGCAGCGGAATGTAAACAAAGAGATGAGGGTGTTGGTTTGATGTCATTGACCAATTATGGCCATAGCTTGGATGCTGGCTGATGGTCATATTTGGTTAGTGACAACAATCAGCATCCCCAGCCCCTATGTTTACATTCAGCTGACTTCTGGGGACTGGTATTCTGCAATCTATTATTTTTTTATTCTTGGGTTTTAAGACTGGCTTCCTCAGAGGTGCAATGTAAAGTATAGAAACAATATATCTGTTTGGCAAAGTCTTTACTTGAACACTATATCTGAAGTTAAATTGGAGTTCCGTCAATTTTTTTTTACAAATACTGCAGCTGCTGACGTTTAAAATATGGACACTTACCTGTCCAGGGCGCCCACGATGTCCTCAACCAAAGCCGATCTGTCCCTCGGCTCCCGGGTGGAGGCGTCGCCATCTTCGGTAAGGGAATCAGGAAGTGAAGCCTTGCAGCTTCACAGCCTGGTTCCCAACTGTGCATGCTTGAGTCATGCTGCGCATCCTCACTGGTCCCTGCTGTCTTCTGGGACCTTCTGGGCATAGATCGTTGTGGAGCCTACGGTGATCTATGCCCGGAAGTGATAGCAAGTACCTAGATTAGACAGGTATCTGCTCCCCCTGAAAGGTGGCAAATGTGACACCGGGGGGGGGGGGGGGGGCAAAAAGCAGAGGAGAGCAGCATAGCTAGAGAACTGACTACGGTGTGCTTTCCTGCTTAGTGTGGTCGGTTTTTAATAAAAAAATCAGAGGGACTGGCAGGGACACCAGGGATTTCACATAAAGGAAGCAATACAAAAGGAACAGGATACCTTCTCCCACAAGTACATGGTACAGCAGACACATCAGGCATATAAAATGCTGGGGTAACAAACACTTTAAGTGCTTGAGCCTGGAACAATTGTATTAAATTCCTATTCAACGTTTCAGTGTTTTTTTGGGGGGGGGGGGGCAGCAAATGATACACCAGCCGCCACCCCCCACCCCCAGTCAGTCCGGTCGGGTGGCCGGGTCATGGGGGTCACGGCCAGCACACCCCCAGGGTCGGTCAGTCAGTAGATTGGGGCACCGCACTTACATCATCTTGCGGCAGCACCAGCTTCTCCTGCCTTGCTTCTTGATTGTCCGAGAGGAGAATCATTGTTACAACGCTGAATATTAATTTGCTATTGTCACACAACTGGGTGGGCCCCAAGCCCACCCTTTTTTGAAACCTATAATCTCTGGCTCTAATCATGTGCTTAAACCCCCCCCATTGGAATCCATTTGTCCGGTGCCCTGCATGAAGATCAGGGGGCAGGACGCATGGATGGGGGGGGGCGGCGCCCGTGCACCCTAATGGAAGGGCCACCACTGTTTTTGCGACAGATTATTGTTGGTACTATTTGATGTTTTCTTTAGCAGGACGTCGCTCCTCCTCCCTACGCGTTTCGTCACTAATAGGACGTCGTCACGGGGCCTCTGGAGGAGATGCGACGTCCTGACGTCACCGCAACACGTTGAAGTCCCGGAACCACGGGCTGCTTAGCGAGACCGGCCGGCTCGATTTACTGACGTTTTTTACTTGAAGTTTTTGTCCGCATTGTGCCCCATTGATCCTGATCCCGAGCTGTCTTTGAGTTGGTGATACTTCCTGGTTGTCAGCAGCCGTTTGAGAGAGGTCCCATCTGCTCCCAAAGGAACCCAAGACTGTGTCAAGGTGTATCCCTGGCTGGGGTTAGAGCCATCTGCGCATAGGGGTCCCCTGTAATAAGGGACCACTTAGCTCTGGTAAGCAGGCAGTGTGTCTCTGTGGTGGCGGTCCATTCACTCTTTAGTGTGCTGTGAATTCACTGTTCATGTTTGCAATAGAAGACTGTGGAGTTATTTTCTATATATTTTTTCTTTTTTTTCTTTCAAACTGGGACATTATTTGCTGTGGACGTTGACTTACCAAATGGTCTTCGATTCACCATTTTTAGCGCCACACATTTGGCAAAGTAGATGTGGTTTTCAATGCACATTTTAAATGTTAATTTTCAGTCATCTTTGGTGGTTTCTCATTAATATATTTGTTTAACACAGATGTACACTATCTATTTAAGATAATTGTCTATATATGTACATGCACATTTGCTCAGTATCACTTTTATTATAAATTTTTATTAATGATCAAATAATCAAATAAACCTTTTGAACACCTGCATAATTCATATTCAGCATATAAGAATTATCTCAGTTCACTTTAGCACAGCTCCCCCTTTATTTCTATTGATTGATGTAGTATAACATTTTGAGCAGCAGCTTTACTTTTCACGGATAGCGCAATTTTTTCTCTCACCATGTATATTAAGGGGAATCCTGCACCAAAATGTAAAAAACAATGGCGTAGAGGTCCCCCACCAAAATCCATACCAGACCCTTATCTGAGCCTGCAACCTGGAAGGCCACAGGAAAAGGGGGGGACCAGAGAGCCTCCCCCTGAACCGTACCAGGCCACATGCCCTCAACATGGGGAGGGTGCTTTGGAGTAGCCTCCCAAAACATCTTGTCCCCATGTTGATGGGGACAACGGCCTCATCCCCACAATCCTTGCCCCGTGGTTGTGGGGGTATGCAGGCGGTAGGCTTATCGGAATCTAGAAGCCCCCTTTAACAAGGGGAGCCCCCTATGTGAATTGGTAACGGGTACATTGTACCCCTACCATTTCACAAAAAAAGTGTAAAAAAGACAGGAGACACTTTGGGACAAGTACTTTATTAAAAAAATTTAAAATAAAAATGTCCCGCGATGTAGATCCATCTCACGCCACCCGACGGACTGAAAAAAAGAGAAAAAAAACGACAACAGCTCCGCCTCCATGGGAGGCTCCCGCCGAGTGAAGCTTCTTGTCTGTGACAGCGGTTATATAGCTGAGGGCAGGGCAACCCGGTGACATAAACGGATGACCCCGCCCACCTCTGACACCACGTGACATCAGAGGAAGTGGGGTCGCCCGTTTATGTTACCTAGTGGCCTCACCCTCAGCTATATAACAGCTGTCATCGAGAAGAAGCGTCACTCGGCGGGAGCATCCCATGGAGGCAGAGCTGTTAGAGCTTTTTTTTTTTTTTTTGGGCTTGTCGGGCAGCGTAAGATGGATTTACATCACGGGACATAATTTTTTGCATTGATACATGTTCCCTGGGGCAGGACCCGGGTCCCCAAATGCTTTTTATGACAATAACTTGCATATAAGCCTTTAAAATGAGCACTTTTGGTTTATCATGTTAGTGTCCAATAGACTTTAACAGGGTTCGACAGCTTTCGAATTTGCCACGAACACCGCAAATGTTTGCTGTTCGCCGAAAGTCGGAACAACCAAAGTTCCGCCGAACCGTTCGCCCATTCCTAGATATGTCAATACATTTCCTGCTGCATACACACAAACAACCATATTTCAGTGTTACAGAATTTGACAGATCAGGAAAGGAGATACGTTCTATCTTCTCTGAACTTTAACCCTGGTTTTCCTTCACAAGTCCTCCTTCCTTTGCTCATACGCCACTGTATCCCAATGACTTCCACTGCTGTTCCTGTTTCTAATAATTTTAGTTCCTTAACAGTTTGTACTCAGCTACATTGTGCAGCTGTAATAGTTTTTTGTTGTTTAGTGATTTTGTGCATATATTTAACATGCAAAGACCAGGAAAGGGGGGACAGTAAGCTTGCCCCCCCTTCTTCTGAACCATACCAGGCCTCATGCCCTCAACATGGGGAAGGTACCTTCCGTGTTTATGTAGACAAGGGCCTCCTCCCCACATCCCTGGCATGCTGGTTGTGGAGGTCTGCAAGATGCGACTTATCAGAACCTGGATGCCCAACTTAAATAAACAAACGCACTGTGATAAATAAATGTAGCACCACCCTTGAAGGAGCCACTTGGTATCTTGGGTTCTCTGCTCCTCTACTCCGATAAACACCCTCAGCCCCCTCTGGCTCACCTAGTTGAATGGAAATCACTGCAAACCCTTAAAAAGTCACTAGCAAAGATACACTATATTGACAAATATATTGTGACACCTGCCTTTACACACGCATGAACATGAATGGCATCCCAGTCTTAGTCTGTAGGGTTCAATATTGAGTTGGCTCACCCTTTGCGGCTATAACAGTTTCAACTCTTCTGGGAAGGCTGTCCACAAGGCTTAGGAGTGTGTCTATGGGAATGTTTGACCATTCTTCCAGAAGCACATTTGTGAGGTCAGGCACTGATGTTGGACGAGAAGGCCTGGCTTACAGTCTCCGCTCTAATTCATCCCAAAGGTGTTCTATCGGGTTGAGGTCAGAACTCAAGTTCCACCCCAAACTCGCTCATCCATGTCTTTATGGACCTTGCTTTGTGCACTGGTCCAAATAATTTGGTGGAGGGGGGATTATGGTGTGGGGTTGTTTTTTAGAGGTTGGGCGTGGCCCCTTAGTTCCAGTGAAGACCAAAAGGAAACCCCCTAGGGTTGGGACTTTATTTAGACCACCACATTAAGCCAGGGTACATAAAAATAGTTTTATTTGGATATTTAAAAAATGATCACCTGTTGTCCAATGCAGGGTACACAATGCAATGCATACACTTCAATACAAAAAATATATACAAACAAAATCCAAAATATAATACAAAAAAATTAATATACAAAAGAAACCAGATAAATAACACTAGAACTCTCGAGGTAAGGTGGCCCCAAAGACCCGACGGGTTTCCAGTTCTTAGGGTTGTAGAACTTTCATCAGGGGTGGAGAGTGATTGAGTTAATGATACAGTTATCGCTCTAAAATGCAGAAAAAACATATCAGGGAAAAGCATACGTAGAGATACCAAAAAAGTATACAAAGCAGCAAAAGAAGCAAAAAAACACATTGATAACGTGGGAAGAAAGGACCCCTACATTTTTATCCCCCCTCCCCTCCTCCTCCACCCCCCCATATACATACACACATACCCATCCACACATATACGCATATACAGACACATATGTATATATATATGTGACACCCCCAAAACTTCCTTCATCATAGAGAGATCAAAATGAAGAGTAAGATGGATGGAGTAACAAGTGTATATAAGATACATGCACATATAACTATGCAGATGTGCATACACATATTATGTGAATAGATATACATACATACTGCAACGTACCACAATGGAGCAGACAGCCAAAACAAGATGGGTTTCCAAGAAGGAGCGAGATGTATACATCTCCTAAATATGGGTAACGCTCTGATGTAAAAGACTTGGCATGTGTAACCGATGAATCAGATGTTTGATACACCCCATAAAAGGTCCACTATTGTTTTTCTGTGGGTCTGAGAATAAAATAAAATGAAAAGGAAAGAAAGAAAGGGGGAATGCATATGGAGAGGTAAAGCACGAAGTTTGTGGTAATAGCACTCCATATCCCCACCTATTAAGTAAGGCACCCTTACGGGGGGAGAGAAAAAGGGAGGGGAAAAAATAAGAATACGTTCCAAGCAAAGAGGAAGAAAGACATTCCACCCAAGACACCAAGAGAGGGAAGGGAGATGACATGGAAATGTGTACCCCTATATTATTTTTGTAACCACCGTGGGCTTATGCGAAGAACCACCGCAAAGAAATGTGTAGTGGGGGAAAAAAGGTTTTTCCCCAAAGTTATATAGCGCCTTACTTAATAGGTGGGGATATGGAGTGCTATTACCACAAACTTTGTGCTTTACCTCTCCATATGCATTCCCCCTTTCTTTCTTTCCTTTTCATTTTATTTTATTCTCAGACTCACAGAAAAACAATAGTGGACCTTTTATGGGGTGTATCAAACATCTGATTCATCGGTTACACATGCCAAGTCTTTTACATCAGAGCGTTACCCATATTTAGGAGATGTATACATCTCGCTCCTTCTTGGAAACCCATCTTGTTTTGGCTGTCTGCTCCATTGTGGTACGTTGCAGTATGTATGTATATCTATTCACATAATATGTGTATGCACATCTGCATAGTTATATGTGCATGTATCTTATATACACTTGTTACTCCATCCATCTTACTCTTCATTTTGATCTCTCTATGATGAAGGAAGTTTTGGGGGTGTCACATATATATATACATATGTGTCTGTATATGCGTATATGTGTATATATGTGTGGATGGGTATGTGTGTATGTATATGGGGGGGTGGAGGAGGAGGGGAGGGGGGATAAAAATGTAGGGGTCCTTTCTCCCCACGTTATCAATGTGTTTTTTTGCTTCTTTTGCTGCTTTGTATACTTTTTTGGTATCTCTACGTATGCTTTTCCCTGATATGTTTTTTCTGCATTTTAGAGCGATAACTGTATCATTAACTCAATCACTCTCCACCCCTGATGAAAGTTCTACAACCCTAATAACTGGAAACGCGTCGGGTCTTTGGGGGCACCTTACCTCCACGAGAGTTCTAGTGTTATTTATCTGGTTTCTTTTGTATATTTTTTTTTTGTATTGTATTTTGTGTGTATATATTTTTTGTATTGAAGTGTATGCATTGCATTGTGTACCCTGCATTGGACAACAGGTGATCATTTTTTAAATATCCAAATAAAACTATTTTTATGTACCCTGGCTTAATGTGGTGGTCTAAATAAAGTCCCAACCCTAGGGGGTTTCCTTTTGGTCTACATTTAGGGATGGGACCACCACTTCCAACTTTGAACCACAATGGGATTTTGCCTCATTTTTTGTATTAGTTCCAGTGAAGGGAACTCTTAAGGCTTCAGCATACCAAGACATTTTCGACAATTTCATGCTCCTAACTTTGTGGCAATAGTTTGGGGATGGCCCCCTCCTGTTCTAAAATGACTGCAAAGCATTGAATAAATGACTTGTATAGCGCTGCGAATACGAACTGAATCGCCTCAAGGCATAATTGCACGTGTGATCAGTAAAACAGGGGTGCAATGTCAGGCTCCTGCAGAGAAACCCTTCAGCTGTCAACCCGTACCTTCATAAGAGCTGACTTCACTAGCACACGTCTGTTCACAGCTGGATGGGTACCAGCCACATTGCGCCTGCGCACTCCTGTGCGTCTTAGGGTTACTGCAGAATGTTCCTGACAGTCAGAGACTGTGGGCATGATTAAGAAGATGGTCAGAGACTTGCCATTCTAACACATGAGTATGCTTTTATCTAAACAATTCCATTGTAGCTCTTGCTGTATGTTTAGTTGTTGTATGTTTGTTGTTGTGCTGGAAGGTGAAACTCCACGATGGGGATGGTGTGTTCAGGGTGATGTGCAGTGTTAGTTTTTGGCTACATATAGCATTTTGCTTTTAGGCCAAAAAGTTAAATTTTAGTCTTATCTGACCAAAGCACCTTCTTGCACATGTTTGCTGTGTTACCCACATGGCTTCTTGTACACTGCAAACGGGGCTTCTTTTGGCTTTCTTTCAGCAATGGCTTTCTTCTTGCCACAATTCCATAAAGGTCAGATTTGTGGAGTGCACGACTATGTGCTACTTTGTGTTGATCTATTACATAAAATCCCAGTAAAATAAATTTAGGTTTTTGGTTGTAACATGAAAAAAAAATTTGGAAAATTTAAAGGGGTATGAATACTTTTTCAAGACACTCTAACTATTGACACTGGTAATATATGTCCCAATAGACTTTGACAGCCTATGTCAGATTTTAGACATGAAAGCAGTTTCATTAGAAATTCCAAAGCTTACATGACAGGAAGATTTATTTTTGTAAAATTTAATGTTCAGCGCTTATATTCTATTTCCCCGACTTGCCTTGCCTTGGTAGCTTGGAAGTTCCATCTTGAAAGGTATGGTAGCTACTCTCATGATTTACAGCAATTTTCTTCTACCTGCAGAGATGCAAAGCTTCAATGGAGGCTATATTTTCCCCCCTTTTTCACCAACTTGTACAAGGGTTGGCGTGAGTAGTTGCTCATCTTTGTGGATGGGAGAAACCATGGATGAAAAGTTGCATCCTTTTGGTATGAAGGGGTCCTATTACTTTATTTGAAAATGTTGTGCATAATGCTCTTTAATGACAACAATGTGAATTTGTATTTTACTTATTTTTGAGATGTGGTAAAGATTCGTTTGGACATCACATTTATTCATTGGGCATCACATACGTGATGTTGAGACAGGTACGGGGTCCACTTCTGCATACTGTAAACCAATGTGCTCGAAATTCCACTCTAAGTGCCTCCAGTTGTCATCCACCACATATAACTAAATCGATCTCAGTAGGTGAGTTTTTAGAGGCAGGAGAAATTGTTCTACTGAACCCCTTTGTCAAAAGAGCCTGAGATTGTTGAGAAGCATCTAACATACAGAGGTTATTCTATTCATCATTCAAGGCAAGAAGATTGGCCCACATATTTGTATATGTGACCTTTAAGGCAAGAAAAGGAATTAAGTTATTCCATATAAGCATGGATGTCTGACTTTTGTGACTTCCTTCTCTGCAGAAATTAATCAGGTATTGAAGATCATAAATAACAATTTACCAGTTTTATATGCTGATAAACAGTTATATGGCATCCTTAAGAAAGAGTGTTGTTTCCCCAACCAGAGCACTCCAACATTTGGGCCAATGTTATCTTCCAGTTATTATGGACCCAACAAAAACTAAAGAAAACTTATCAACAATGGGCTTCTAGCAATATGGCGTTTATACATGCAGGTACTGCAGAGTTTACAAAAGAAGCAAATATTTTACAGCTAGGATTATGGGGGAAATTTTCTCAATAAAACAGTAATACTCAAAATGTAATTTATTGTTTATTACTATGCATGTTCACTGTAGTACCTGGGGTGTACTACAGATTGTTAAGATTTAAAATCACTGAGCACTATTGTGGCGGTCACAATGTGAAAACCCTGCAATCTTTTAATGTGTCTAAGCATTTTGTGGAAAATTACGTAAAAGGTCATCTTTTCCTTCCTGTGGGATTGAACGGGTGATTTTGTTCCCTCTAGGAGAGTGATTTGCACACAAGGGTCCTGGTGCATGAGGTATACTGTATATTTGAGTTGCACTCCAGGATTCCTTTAGGTTTAATCTATTTTTGGGATGTAAATTTATATTTAAAAAAAATCTTTAAAATTGTGATTTCCTCATGGCTTGATTTTTTTTATTAGTATTCTACGTGTTCTCCAGATGTTCATGACTAGGGTAGATCAGAGGTCACCACTAAAACTCCTAAACAACCCTCTAAAAATTTCCATCACCATTAAACCCCAATAAAACACTTAACACAAAATGGAGTTAAATGGCCATCAGGCCCTTTAGTAAACAAAATAACCAAAAATAACAAATAAATAACAATTTAACATTACAACAAAGTATATATATATATATATATATATATATATATATATATATATACACACACATGTATGCCCTCAGCCGCAAAACACCGCCTCGTGGACATTACCACTTGCCCACAGACCTTACATGTCTACCACAACCTGGTCCCTGTTGTTGGACCATATCCAACCAAAGGACACCATACCAACCAATGGTTCTCCACAAACAGATATTAAAGTGGAGGGCCACCCTCAAAATGTTCCTAAAAATCAGAAAAAAACTATGAAAATTTTTATTTTTTTAACTTACCAGAAATGGTTAGGAAATCTTCCTAATCTGCCACTTCCTACACCACAGTGATCTTCAGTCTTCTCCTCCTCGCATTGTCTTCTGGGGAATGGGGCACGCTGTGTTCTGGGAACTGTGTGTGTCCCAGAACACAGCCGGCCATTCACAAAGCGCTGCGCAACTCGCGCATGTGCAGTAGGAAACGGGCAGTGAAGCTGCAAAGGCTCCACTACCTGTTTCCCTTAGTTGGAACGGCGGCGCCGGGACCCGAGAGCCGAGGGATGGGTCGGCCTCGTGCGGCCGACATCGCGGGCACCCTGGACAGGTAAGTGTTTGTAGCGACTGACTTTTAAAAAAAAAAAACTTTCAGCTGGCCCACCACTTTAACCACAAGGGGTCCCAGCAGCCAACCCAAACCTTGTAATACCTATACACCCCCTGCCAATATAGCCAATATCAGGGAGGGAGGGACATTCATCAGCTTCCAGGCTCCAACTGTTACAGTCCAACCCCTACCTGCAGTCTAATCCCCTACGCTCCTCCCCACTCCCCATCACCCCGTCTCCTCAGCCAATCATGTAAGTAGACCTCCTACATCTCCCTTTGAACATGTTAACTCTGTGCATTCTGTTTCCCCTTCCACCCTGTCCTACTAGCCCTACATGTAATTCGTTCCTCATAGCTCCAGGCCTTCCTTCTGTTGTACTGAAAACATTTTTATATGTTGGGTATTGGTATGTGATTGAACACCCAAGGATGCATTCTAAATAATGGTTATCCCATTCTCTTGGGGGAGGGGTATAATAATTAAGTAAATTCACTAGTCCATTAACTATACTTAATGCCTTTATGGAGCTGTTTTGCTGCTGTGCTTAAATGGAGCAATTTGTATAATTAACAAAACTTTCAATACATTTCATAGTGTAAAGGATTTCCTCTTGGAACATTATCTGTGCATGGCTGCAGAGCTTACATTGCAATGCTCTTTGCCCCATTGATGTCCACCCACTGCTGACCAGAGAGAAGAAGCAGAAGACTCATCACATTACCAGCTGGAATAAACCTGGATTTAATCTATATATTCTTAAAATGTTTGCAATGTATGGACCAGTGTGCAAGGAGGAGGGTGGTAGGCAGTGCCGATCCTGACCTCCCTGGGGCCCTAAGCAAAATTCTGCTAAGGGGCCCTCTACTTGACCCGTGATGCCGTGAGCTATGTAAACCATTTGCCATTGCCACACAGTCACACCTGACACTTCAGCTCTCCCAAAACAATCCTCCCTCCTTTAAACAAAACAGTCAAAGAATAAGTACAACAATATAGAACAGAATGAGGTCAGGGTCCTCAGAGAGCCCCTCCTTACACCAAGGTCCCCAGAGATCCCCCCTTACACAAGGGTCCCCAGACAGCCCCCCTTAAATCAGTGTCCTCAGAGAGTCTCCCCCTACATCAGGGTCCCCAGAGAGCCTTCCCCTACATTAGGGTCCCCAGAGAGCCCCCCTTACATCAGGGTCCCTAGAGAGCCCTCCCCTACATTAGGGTCCCCATAGAGCCTCCCCTTACATCAGGGTCCCCAGAGAGGCCCCCCTTACATCAGGGTCCCCAGAGAGCCCCCCCTTTACATCAGGGTCCCCAGAGAGCCTCCCCTACATTAGGGTCCCCAGAGAGCCCCCCCTTACATCAGGGTCCTTAGAGAGCCTCCCCCTACATTAGGGTCCCCAGAGAGCCTCCCCTTACATCAGGATCCCCAGAGAGCCTCCCCTTACATCAGGATCCCCAGAAAGCCTCCCCTTACATCAGGGTCCCCAGAGAGCCCCCCTTAAATCAGTGCCCGCAGAGAGTCTCCCCCTACATCAGGGTCCCCAGAGAGCCTCCCCCTACATTAGGTTTCCCAGAGAGCCTCCCCTTACATCAGGGTCCCCAGAAAGCCCCTCCTTACATCAGAGTCCCCATAGAGCCCCCCTTACATCAGTGTCCTCAGAGAACCCCTCCTTACATCAGGGTCCCCAGTGAGCCTCCCTACTTACATCAGGGTCCCCAGAGGGTATCCCCCTACATCAGGGTCCCCAGAGAGCCTCCCCTTACATCAGGGTCCTCAGAGGGCCTCCACTTACACTAGGGTTCCCAGAGAGCCTCCCCCCCTTACACCAGGCTCCCCAGAGAGCCCCTCCTTACATCAGGGTCCCCAGAGAGCCCCCCTTACACCAGGGTCCCCAGAGAGCCCCCCCCTTACACCAGGGTCCCCAGAGAGCCCCCCCTTACACCATGGTCCCAAGAGAGCCTCCCCTTACATTAATGTCCCAAGAGAGCCTTCCCTCTTACATTAGTGTCCCCAGAGAGCCCCTCCTTACACAGGGTCCCCAGAGAGCCCCCTCCTTACACAGGGTCCCCAGAGAGCCCCCCCTCTGACATTAGTGTCCCCAGAGGGCCCCCTCTTACATCAGTGTCCCCAGAGGGCCCCGTCTTTACATCAGTGTCCCCAGAGGGCTCTGTCCTTACATCAGGGTCCCCAGAGAGCCTCCCCTTACATCAGGGTCCTCAGAGAGCCTCCACTTACACCAGGGTTCCCAGAGAGCCTCCCCTTACACCGGGCTCGCCAGAGAGCCCCTCCTTACATCAGGGTCCCCAGAGAGCCCCCCTTACACCAGGGTCCCCAGAGAGCCCCCCCCCCTTACACCAGGGTCCCCAGAGAGCCCCCCCTTACACCATGGTCCCAAGAGAGCCTCCCCTTACATTAATGTCCCAAGAAAGCCTCCCCTCTTACATCAGTATCCCCAGAGGGCCCCGTCTTTACATCAGTGTCCCCAGAGGGCCCTGTCCTTACATCAGTGTCCCCAGAGGGCCCCATCCTTACATTAGTGTCCCCAGAGAGCCCCCCTCTTACATTAGTGTCCCCAGAGGCCCCCTTCCTTACATTAGTGTCCCCAGAAACCCCCCCTCTTACATTTGGGCCCCCAAACAGCTGACTCCCTCCCTTGCAGAGGTTCCCCTGTACCTGGCTGGTGGAGGTGGGAGGCGGCGATCGGCAGCTCTATGGTGTTCACAGGCAGGGGAATCTCCCTGGGGCTAGTAGTTCTATCTCCGAATGTATACAGCGGAGAGGGGAGGGGCCTCTGACCCGGGCATCGGCAACAGTGTTCAAGCAGAGTGAAAGTGAAACTGATACCTGCCTGGGTCAGAGGCCCCTCCCTTCTCCTCTCCACTGTATACACTGAGAGTACTACAAACCCCAGCGAGATCCCGCTGCCCACTCAGGCACCATAGAGCTGCCGATCGCCGCCTTCCACCTCCTCCCACCTCCTCCCACCTCTCCTCACTGCACTCTAAACGGCCAGCCAGAGGTGCAGGGGGATGCTGGGTCTTGGGCCCCCCCCCCCACAGCGGCGGGGCCCTAAGCAGCTTGCATAGTGTGCCTATAGGGCCGATCGGCTCTGGTGGTAGGCTTTGGGTTGGGGTCAAAAACCTGACTTTAAAGCCCCATACACACGGTAGGATTTTCCGATGGATTCTGTCCTATCGGACAATGTTGTCGGAAAATCAGACCGTGTGTAGGCACCATCGGACAGTTTCCATCAGATTGTCTGATGGACAAAGTCCTATCTCCTGCTGGATAGATTTTTTGACAACAAAGTCCGATCACACCAAATCCGATCGTGTGTAGCGAATTCCGACCGGACAAAGTGCTACGCATGCTCAGATCACATTACAAGACCAAAGCTATTGGCTACTAGCCTCTACGTAGTCCCGTCGTAGGCAACAAACGTCACCACGTTCAGAATGATTGGATTTTCCGACAACTTTGTCCGACCGTGTGTACGCAAAACCAACATCAGACAAAGTATGACGGACATGGTCTGACGGACCTGGTCCTCGGATAATCCGCGCGTGTGTATGGGGCTTAAGACCGATCTCTGAGTCAAGAGAAAAGAGGAAAATATAGAGCACATGATAACATTTACCTTATCCTACGATATGTAAAACATGCAGATACTGAATATTTTTTGCAAAAATAAGCAGTGTTATTTTTACAACTCCCTGCAATTGACTATTGACTAATCAGTTGTATTCTTATTTTTATTAGATTTGGATAATCCATCTTCTTTTTTCCATGAAAGGTATTCCAGTGAATCAGGTGAGAACCCAAACATAACTTACTGCATTACAAAAAAAGGGGAAACAGATGAAGGGATGCAATAGTAATAGCACAGGGTCTGTACAGCACCCCATAGGACACCGCAGTGACAACAAAGGGGTCACAGGCATCTGACAATCCCAGATGTGTTGAATGATGAAAAGTCTGAGGCTGCAGCTCAAAAATGGAGGGAAGAGAAACGAGATGCTTGGAAAATGTGTATATGGTGTCTTCTATTGTAGGGATCTTACATTACTCTACATTTAGATAGCTGACAGAGTCTCAGTGGAATGACAGTGGACCTATCGCGCACCGCGGCATAAATGGGCGTGGTTTAAACTAAATATTGGGCGTGGCTTAAAGGGGTGTGGTTAGAGTCTAAGATGAAAGAGGAATGGAGGGAGAAGGAAGAGAGGGAGAGAGAAAGAAAGGGAGAAAGAGAGAGAAAGAAAAATAAATAAATAGGGAGGGAAGGAGAGAGAATGAAGGAAAGAAAGAGGGATGGAGAAACAGCAGGCCCAGATCCTACACCGCAATAGAAATGTGTATGCCAGAAAGTTTAACAATCAGCAGATAAAGATACTCCAAACACCTGGTGTTGGCACTTCAATTATCATGGCACCATGGTTGATATGGTGCCAGGATAATTGAAGCGCATTATTTCTATTATTACATTGTAATATAAAATGAAATAGTTCAACTCACCATAATGCAGAATCAGTGGGAGCCCTGAGCGTGTCACTTGGCACGTCGCCTGCCACCAGATGCACCTTGTCACGTGCCATCGTCGACTGCCACCAGAGATGCAGTGCTTACTTGTCACCAAGATGCAGCTTGTTACTTGCCATCAGTGATGCACCAAGTCTCCAAGATGCAGCTTGCCACCAGATTCTGAGAACTCCATGCTGCTGTATCGCCAGAGCTGCCACTAGAGGTCCAGGGTAGGCACTGGTGATTCTGTCTCCGCCGCTATTTTTGCAAGAGCAGCTCTCGTGGAGGCCAAGGGGAACAAACAAGAGGCGGAGCCCGGGTGGCAATGAAATCGCCTGTCAAAAGAAATGGAGTTGCCGCCAACCCCATGGCCTGGCCCACAACCTGGGCTCCGCCTCTTGTTTCTTCTCCTAGACCTCAATGAGAGCTGCTCTTCGCAAAAATGCAACCCCGGATCTCTATCGGCGGCTCTGGCGATTCATCATGGAACACCGGGACAAAGCAAATTTCCCATGAATTTTTCCGAGACACGGCATAACCAGGATTTAGGTCTGAATACCGTGAATGTCCTGGGAAAATCAGGACTGTTGGCAAGTACATCTTGATAGACTACATCTAAAAAAATTCTATGTCAGTCTGTATTTGTACTTATACAGTGTAGGGGTGCAGTCTGCTTTCTCCACTGCAGGTGGCACTCAACCACAAGGGCATTGTGGAGGAAGAGGAAATCAAGAGGAACATAGTTCCTCTATCATCTATAAAAGTATGTGTACCTATTCATGTGTACAAAAATACCTATGTAAGTATATATGTATATGTATACCTATACATGCGCTAATAAGTGTAGTGCATCAATCAAGTAAAATTGTTATAATGACTGTGTACCAAATTGTGAAAAAAATTATATTAATAAAATGAGAAAGTGAGGTTGCTGCTCCTTCAAAAGGTATAGTGCCTTTAAATTATTTGTGCATGTAAAAAAGTGTCACTGTGAATAGATACCAGTATACAGTACATCACATTAAACTCATATATATATATATATATACACAATGATTCAAATGTCCAAAATCAAGGTTCAAAATCAAAATTCAAAACCAAAAAAAGTCCATCAATTTAGTGTTATTCTCAATTAGCTAATAAAGTGCTTTGATGGCAAGTGCTGTAAACAAAATCGGTGCAGTCCGTGTTCCCCTCCAGTGTGCCCGCTCACTCACCAGCTGCTATGGACTCCCCTAGCAGAAGTCATATGAACTTTGCAAAATTGACTGAACGCTGGGATTAGTAGTTCTCAAGCCAGACTCCTTCTCTGTAAACTCAGATTCTCCTCAGCTGCTACAGACTCCCATAACAGAAGTCATATGCGCTTTGCAGATCGACTAGAAATGCTGGGATTAGTAGTCCTCCAACTAGACTCCTTCTCTGTAGGCTCAGATTCTCCTTATATATAATATAATGGCAGAGAAAAGATGAAGTATATAGTGTAATTCTGTTTTATTAAAAAAGATTATGGTAAAAACATTATTCCATTCACATTGTGCATAATAAAACAAGGTAAAATCAGCATGAACCTCTCCACTTGGCTTCGGACAGGCCAGGCTGCATTTTATCCCTCAAGACAGACGATGTTGGCAAGCCTGAGGCCTACCACTACTGTCAATTTGCTGGTACATGCTGTGAGTGTTCCCCGTTGGGTTGCCTTCCAGCTGGGCCTGTTGTTATTGCTTAACTTCAGTTACAATCAGTGGCGTCACTAGGGTTGGTGTCACCCGGTGCGGTAAAACATGGTGTCACCCCCCCATACCCCCCTTTTTTTTTTGCGGTGGCAGCACAGCGTTGGAGATCGTTGGTGCACGTTGGATCGGTCAGAAAGGCCTACAGGCAGTATTAGGGCTAGAGGATAGCAGGTTAGGCAGTTCCTAATTGCTCATTCCCTAGGATCAGTAATGGATAATGGCCGATAGGCCCACTTACCAGACCCAGCGAAACAGCGCAGTGATCCCTCCGGCTGAACAATTGCTCACTCTGGTTTGCCCCGGGGTGAATCTGGTCAGAAGTGTAGCACGTCTGTACCTTGGCACTGGCTTAGTCTTTCTCTCTCTGGTGGTGCTGGGCAGTGTGGTTCTCTCTCTGGTGGTGCTGGGCAGCGTGGTGTTCTTTCTGGTGGTGCTAGGCAGTGTGAAGTTCTCTATGGTGTCGCTGGACAGTGTGGAGTTCTCTCTGGTGTCGCTGGACAGTGTGGAGTTCTCTCTGGTGGCGCTGGGCGGTGTGGCGCTCTCTCTGGTGTCGCTGGACAGTGTGGCGCTCTCTCTGGTGGCGCTGGGCGGTGTGGCGCTCTCTCTGGTGGCGCTGGACAGTGTGGAGTTCTCTCTGGTGTCGCTGGGCAGTGTGGAGTTCTCTCTGGTGTCGCTGGGCAGTGTGGAGTTCTCTCTGGTGGCGCTGGGCAGTGTGGCGCTCTCTCTGGTGGCGCTGGACAGTGTGGAGTTCTCTCTGGTGTCGCTGGGCAGTGTGGCGCTCTCTCTGGTGTCGCTGGACAGTGTGGAGTTCTCTCTGGTGTCGCTGGGCAGTGTGGAGTTCTCTCTGGTGTCGCTGGGCAGTGTGGAGTTCTCTCTGGTGTCGCTGGGCAGTGTGGAGTTCTCTCTGGTGTCGCTGGGCAGTGTGGAGTTCTCTCTGGTGTCGCTGGGCAGTGTGGAGTTCTCTCTGGTGTCGCTGGGCAGTGTGGAGTTCTCTCTGGTGGCGCTAGGCAGTGTGGAGTTCTCTCTGGTGTCGCTGGGCAGTGTGGAGTTCTCTCTGGTGTCGCTGGGCAGTGTGGAGTTCTCTCTGGTGTCGCTGGGCAGTGTGGAGTTCTCTCTGGTGTCGCTGGGCAGTGTGGAGTTCTCTCTGGTGGCGCTAGGCAGTGTGGAGTTCTCTCTGGTGGCGCTAGGCAGTGTGGCGCTCTCTCTGGTGGCGCTAGGCAGTGTGGCGCTCTCTCTGGTGGCGCTGGGCAGTGTGGCGCTCTCTCTGGTGGCGCTGGGCAGTGTGGCGCTCTCTCTGGTGTCGCTGGGCAGTGTGGAGTTCTCTCTGGTGTCGCTGGGCTCAGCTACCTTGTTACTGTGGACACAATACCCCCCCCCCATGAGACCAGCTTGCTCAGGGTGGGTGGATGGGTGGATGTGTCACTCAGCTACTGTGCCTATTATATCTAATATATATCTGTGTCCAGCAGCACCCCCCCCCCCCATCATCATCATCATCATCAGACCAGCTCAGGGTGGGGTGGCTCAGTCAGCTAATATATAGTGAGTGTTGTCTGTCTGATGGGGGGGGGGTGCTGCTGGACACAGATATATTATATTAGATATAATAGGCACAGTAGCTGAGTGAGCTGGTCTGGTGGGGGGATGGGGGCGGCTGGACCAGATTTCTCTCTCTCTCAGGTCAGCCAGGGCGCCAGACACTGAGAGTCCTCCCATACCAGCTCTCTTCGGTACTGTCGGTACCATGGCAAGCACCTCACCCTAGGCTCAGGCCGGCGGTGGACACCCCCCTCCCCCCCCCGCACCTGTTCCGAATCTGAGTCTCTAGAGGAGACGACAACCCCACCCCCCCACCCCCAGCGGCGGCCGCCCCACCGCACACACACACAACTGAACAACCACGCTGGGACAGCAGGACACCGGGACACCCCCCCCGCACCTGTTTACAATGCGGGCGTCTGGAGAGGAGGGCAGCTTCACAACTTCCAGCTGCCGTGCCGCCCGGGCGGAGCGGAGACACTGTGTTGTGACGTCACGTCTGCACTCTGTGAGATGTGACAGGGCCGGCTGAGGCTGGAAGAAGGAGGACACCAGGCGCGCGCTGCTGCGGTGTGTTTCAGCCCAGCGGGCTGAACGGCAGCTAAAAAAAAAAAAAAAAAAAATCAAAAAAAAAAAAAAAACAGGGAGGGTGTCACCCCTCTAGCGGGTGTCACCCGGGTGCGGACCGCACCCCCCGCACCCCCCTAGCAACGCCTCTGGTTACAATATTAGAGAAGTAGGTGTGGATGGAACGGCAATTACTAGTTGCACCACATCCCTGATAATATAGAAAATTATGCAAAGGAATATTCAGGACTTTTAGACCTCTTTCACACTGAGGCATTTTCCAGGCGCTTTTGGGCTAAAAATAGCGCCTGTAAAGCGACTGGAGCAGGGGATGGTGATGATGAGGAGGATGATGAGGATGATGATCTTACACGGATGATATCCAGTCTCCGTCGCACCACACCATGGCTCATACCGATCCAATATCTTTGCAGGTTGGATGGAACAGGAGCGACCTCAGGACCGCCGCCGGACAGTGAAGGGGATTTAGAAACTTGTAAAGCTGCAGTTCCAAACATCCCAACCTGCAAAAACTAATTTCAGGGAGGTGGTAAACTCATTTACCAGCCAAAGACCTAATTACAAGGACAGATTGTTTAGTGTTGATAAAGATGCTAGGAGCGGAAGCTGTTTGTTTTCCCTGCTGCACCTATCATTCCTGGGAGATCGGGAGGCGCTTGCGGGTGTGCGGGAGCTGCCGCAGAAATGCGGGAGTCTCCCACACCTAGAGATGTCTGCAGTTCACCAAGAACTCTCTGTAAGAGCAGGTTGAACTGCAATACAGTTCCTGTTTGCTAAAGTTGTACTTGTTTAGACCCCTTTCACACTGAGGCTTTTTTCTGGTGCTTTGGGGCTAAAAATAGCGCCTGTAAAACGCCTCCCCTGCAGCCCCAATGTGAAAACCAGAGTGCTTTCACATTGGGGCGATGCGCTGGCAGGATGTTAAAAAAAGTCCTGCAAGCAGCATCTTTGAGGCGGAGGAGGAGCGGTGTATACACTTCTCCTGCCCATTGAAATTATTGGGCACTGCTGCCGAAGCGCCTGCAAAGCGATTCGGCAGCGGCGCTACACGGGCACATTTAACCCTTTATTTGGCCACTAGCGGGGGTTTAAAGTGGCCCACTAGCGGCCGAATAGCTTTGCTAAAATGACTGTAAAGTGCAGCTAAAACTAGCAGCGTTTTACCGTTAACGCCCACCCGCCCCAGTGTGAAAGCAGCCTTAAGGTGCTTTACATGTTGTCTGCATTATGTAAAGCACCTTAAAAGTCTAAAATATTCCAAATTCTTTGCATATTTTTCAGTTACAATATAATTGTTACTTCGCACTGGGAATTTTTTCTGCCACCTCACCACACCACACCCACCCACAATATGTCTGCTTGTTGTGTAGATTACTGCATGTGACAGCTCTGTGCATTATTATTATTTATTATTAAATAATCTGAAAGGAAAATGATGACTGGGGGAGGTAATAAGTGTGTTGTATATGGACCTTTCTGGTTTGGTGTGTTGCTGACATAAATATCTTATTTATTTTATGTAACAGGAATCCCTAGAAAAGGCAATCATGGCTGGCTATCTCTAGCTCTTGTGGCTGTTCTAATTATTATATTTGTGATCTTGGCCATTCTCACCGGAGTCCTGTTTGGTCACTGTAAGTATTTCTGAAGAGTTTAAGTAGAACATTCTGTGGCAGTCTTTTTCTCATGTACAGAGACATGAAGATGTTAGCAGACTTTATAGCAAATTGATCTTAAAGGGTAACTCCACTTTCGTGGGAAAAAAATTGCAAATAAAAAAATAATAATAATATAGCATATACAGTTGCGACTCAAATCAATTGTAAATGGACGTTATTAAAAATGACCTTTCCTTTTCAATCTGCAGCACTGTAATTATCTGTAAAATGCAACACAATATGGCTACGTGGAGGTGTACAGATCACCCCTCAGAAACATAATTTCCTGCTTGTGTGATTGGCTCATTGATTTTCCCAGGAGTCTGCCTAAGATACAAGTCAGATATCAGGCATCCCTTGCAACAAAAATGTATTTGTTGGTGAGATACTCCCAATAGGAGATCACGTGTACAGGAGTGCAGACCCTGCAATTTTAGTCATTGGAGCCCTGCAGGTGCAGCAGCTGAGTGATAATTATGAAATCACTCCCATTAGATTCACTTTCCACATGGACACAGATAAACAGACAGGGATTTCTTTAGAATAACAAAATATAAGAATCTGTAACAAAGTTTGTTAAAATCCCTGTAATGTACATAGTTCACCCAGAAGGAAATGTTTGCCTACTGACAAAGAAATGATCAGTCTATCATTTTAATGGTAGGTTTATTTTAACAGTAAGAGACAGAATAACAACAAAAATATCCAGAAAAACAAATTTCAAAAAAGTTATACATTGATTTGCATTTTAATGAGTAAAATAAGTATTTGATCCCCTATCAATCAGCAAGATTTCTGGCTCCCAGGTGTCTACTATACAGGTACCGAGCTGAGATTAGGAGCACTCTCTTAGCTCCTAATCTTAGCTTGTTACCTCTATAAAAGACACCTGTCCACAGAAGCAATCAATCAATGTTATTCCAATTTCTCCACCATGGCCAAGACCTAAGAGCTGTCCAAGGGTGTCAGGAACAAGATTGTAGACCTACACAAGGCTGGAATGGGCTACAAGAGCATCGCCAAGCAGCTTAGTGAGAGGTTGACAACAGTTGGTGCGATTATTCGCAAATGGAAGTGTAGCCAGGAGCTGGATACCTACCCATTCCTGCAATCAGAAGACGCTGTGTGACATTGTTTCAGGGGGAGCTGTTTCCCTCTAGTGTTCCAGTGTGGACTGTCCTGTTACTTTCTTGATCAGAGATAAGACTGAGCAAAGCATCTTGGGACATGTAGTCCATACGTACCGGTCCGGATTCGCCCTCTGGTTGTATTATGTGAAACTACAACTACTAGCTGGCTGATGGAGAAGAGCAGACCGCTGGGAGGGACCATAAGAAGGGAGGCTTGAGGCCTGGTGCACTCTCTTGGGACCGGCGTGGATCTGCATGCAGGTAATCTGTTACAGGGTGAGCTGCAGCTGAGTCGCGGCCTGCTGTGGCGGGTTATCTGGAGGGACATTTGCGGACAGTTCCCGTTAACTGTCCGACGGCGGTCCGGAGGTCGCAACTGTGCCATCAAACCTGCAAAGATATCGGATTGGTATGAGCCATGGTGCGGTGCGACGGAGACTGGATATCTTTCCTGTGAGATCATCATCCTCATCATCTTCATAATCCCCTGCTCCAGTGCGGTGAGCTGGCAATCGCCCAGTCTATTAGACACTGTATATAGACACCATTGTCTCTTGCACTCATTACCATCTTTAAAAGTCAAGGATTTGTATCAACATATCATAGACACTAAATACAGATATCTTTGCCATCCATTGCTCTGATGATGCTTGTAGTTCCACACTAAGTTTGTTTGTTAATTGCACACAGTCTATTGGATCAGACACTTTGCCTTATCTTTCAATATTTTGCATGCAATTAACCACTTCAGCCCCGGACCAATTGGCAGCCAAAGGACCAGGCCCCTTTTTGCGATTCGGCACTGTGTCGCTTTAACTGACAATTGCGCGGTCGTGCGACGTGGCTCCAAAAAAAAATTGGCGTCCTTTTTTTCCCACAAATAGAGCTTTCTTTTGGTGGTATTTGATCGCCCCTGCGGTTTTTATTTTTTGCGCTATAAACAAAAATAGAGCGACAATTTTGAAAAAATTCAATATTTTTTGCTTTTTGCTAAAATATAAATATCCCCAAAAAATATATAAAAAAACATTTTTTTTCCTCAGTTTAGGCCGATACGTATTCTTCTACATATTTTTGGTAAAAAAAAACGCAATTAGCGATTATTGATTGGTTTGCCCAAAAGTTATAGCGTTTACAAAATAGGGGATAGTTTTATAGCATTTTTATTAATATTTTTTTTTTTACTAGTAATGGCGGCGATCAGCGATTTTTATCATGACTGCAACATTATGGCGGACACATCGGACATTTTTGACACATTTTTGGGACCATTGTCATTTATACAGCAATTAATGCTATTTAAATGCATTGATTCCTGTATAAATGACAGTTGTAGTGAAAGAGTTAACCACTAGGGGGAGGGGTTATGGGCTCTGACGTGTGTGTGTTTTTTTACATTAGGGGGCGGGGCTGATGTCTGACGTCATTGATCGGCTTTCCCGAGGACCGGGAACAGCCAATCAATGACAGGCAGAGTAGGAAGCGCGGGGAGAGGTTTGTTTACACAAACCTCTCCCCGTTCTTCAGCTCCGTAACCCGATCGCGGGACACCAGCGGCGATCGGGTCCACTGGTCCCGCGGCCGGGGTCACGGAGCTCCCGACCGGGTCGCAAGCGCGCCGCTGGTGGCGCGCGCGCGACCCACGGGCAGGCAACTTAAAGGGGACGTACGTGGTTTTGCCTGCCCGTGCCATTCTGTAGACGTATATCTACATAAGGCGGTTGGGAAGCGGTTAAATACCCAAAAGCTAGCTGAATATTTAACCAGATTGCCACATAGCAACACAGGACTACTTTTACCTCCCTCCCCACTTCAGGGATTTGGGTCACTGAAGCTTGTAAAGGGTCAGGGCAATCAGAGGGGTACTGATTTATCTTGCGACCCTCAAGAGGGCAGCGCTACAGAAGAAACACAAAATAACTGTCAATGGTCTGGAGCTCCATGCAATATTTCACCTCGTGGAGTTTCAATGATCATGAGAACAGTGAGGAATCAGCCCAGAACTACACGGGAGAATCTTGTCAATCATCTCAAGGTAGCTGGGACCATAGTCACCAAGAAAACAATTGGTAACACACTACGCCATGAAGGACTGAAATACTGCAGCGCCCGCCAAGTCCCCCTGCTCAAGAAAGCACATGTACAGGCCCATCTGAAGTTTGCTAATGAACATCTGAATGATTCAGAGGAGAAATGGGTGAAAGTTTTGTGATCAGATGAGACCAAAATCAAGCTCTTTGGCATCGACTCAAGTGTTTATACAGCTATTTGTACAGTGGGGAGATAAGCTATATATATATAAAATTGTCTTATTATTATTATCTTTTCTTTAATATAAATTTACTGCTTCGATTTTTAGTGTTTTTAACATCCAAAAAAATAATTTTTCTCCTTCATTTTCAGATGCCACCATGGTTGATGAACTCACAGTGCTAAAATATAATGGTAACTACAGAAAAAACACTTTATATTTATGACTTACATTGTATTTATAGTGGGAATCTGTCCTGATTGGACGATGGCAGCCTATTCTAGCTCTCAGTCAATCAGAGAACTCCTGTACAGGGGAGGACAAAAACTTTTGGCATGGGAGGAAACACAGTCAACTAGCCCTTTAAATGTAGGGGCAGATTCTGTGGTCTTAGAAAGTGTATTACAATAGTGCATTGGCTAGTAGACATGGTGGAAGGTGAGTATTTCTAAAGGACATGTTTTATTGTGGCACAAATCTACATCTTGCATCAGCTTCCTTTGCAGCGCCTAACATTCATTCACATAACGTCTCGGAGCTCCAAACCATCACAGAAGCTGTGATTTCAGGTCTGACCAGGGAGCAGGATAAAGCTTAGCATGTGTCACTGCGGTTCCTGCTCTGATCCGCGTCTGAATGGGGAAGTATCTCCACTCAGGGTCTTTAGCCCAACATATTTTACAAATACAGTGCAACCTCGGTTTGCGAGTAACGCGGTTAACGAGCGTTTCGCAAAACGAGCACTGTATTTCTAAAAATCCTAACTCAGTTTGCGAGTGTTGTCTCTCAAAACTAGCAGGATTTTGTCCAAAAGCAGTGTGCAGTACAGCTTTTGGCCTGAGGTGGGGGGCACCGGAGCCGAACAGCGCAGATCGTCGACGTTCGAAAATGCACGGAAAGGCCCAAGGACAGTTCGGCAAACCTCGGAAAGGTTCGTGAACGGAGTCTTTCCAAGGTTTGCCGAGGTCAGCCGAAGTGTGCTCGGGCCTTTTCAGACGTTTTCGAGGCTCTCTGGCGCCCCCCGCCTCTGGCCGCATGCGGTATTGCATCCCATTGAAGTCAATGCGGAACAAATTATTTTCGTTTCTATTGACTTCAATGGGAAAAATCAATTTGATATGCGAGTACTTTGGATTACGATTCTCCTGGAACGGATTATGCTTGTAATCCGAGGTTCCACTGTACTGGCTCTGGGTGCAAATAACCTTCTGGCCCCTAGCACAATCCTCCTCTTCTCCTGAAAATATCACATGAGTCTGTTGGACCAGGCTCATTATATAAATTTACATTGTTAATGTTTTCATGTCTATGTGCAAACGTCCATCCACAGGTAGATTTTTGTTTGGTCAGTGAAATTTACCAACAGTTATGTAGTGCTTCCATAAACCAATTCTGTCAAATAAATAAAATAATAGTCAGTCTGTAAACCAATCAATATTAAAGAAATATTAACCACTTCAGCCCCGGACCAATTGGCAGCCAAAGGACCAGGCCCCTTTTTGCAATTCGGCACTGCGTCGCTTTAACTAACAATTGCGCGGTCATGCGACGTGGCTCCAAAACAAAATTGGCGTCCTTTTTTTTTCCCACAAATAGAGCTTTCTTTTGGTGGTATTTGATCGCCCCTACGGTTTTTATTTTTTGCGCTATAAACAAAAATAGAGCGACAATTTTGAAAAAAATTCAATATTTTTTACTTTTTGCTATAATAAATATCCCCAAAAAATATATAAAAAAACATTTTTTTTCCTCAGTTTAGGCCGATACGTATTCTTCTACATATTTTTGGTAAAAAAAATCGCAATTAGCGATTATTGATTAGTTTGCGCAAAAGTTATAGCGTTTACAAAATAGGGGATAGTTTTATAGCATTTTTATTAATATTTTTTTTTTTTATTAGTAATGGCGGCGATCAGCGATTTTTATTGTGACTGCGACATTTTGGCGGACACATCGGACATTTTTGACACATTTTTGGGACATTTGTCATTTATACAGAAATCAGTGCTATTTAAATAGCACTGATTCCTATGTAAATGACAGTTGTAGTTAGGGGGTTAACCACAAGGGGGCGGGGAGGAGTCAGTGTGACGTGTTGTGTTGTGTTTACTGTAGGGGGGCGTGGCTGTACGTCTGACGTCATTGATCGGCGTTCCCGATGACAGGGAACCGCCGATCACTGACAGTCAGTGTAGGAAGCGCGGGGAGAGGTTTGTTTACATAGACCTCTCCCCGTTCTTCCGCTCCGTAACCCGATCGCGGGATACCAGCGGCGATCGGGTCCGCTGGTCCCGCGGCCGTGGTCACGGAGCTCCCGACCGGGTCGCGCGCGCGCCCCCCGGGCAGGCAAATTAAAGGGGACGTACAGGTACGTCCTTTTGCCTGCCCGTGCCATTCTGTTGACGTATATCTACAGGAGGCGGTCGGGAAGCGGTTAAAGAAAGGAAGGGATTCCGGCGCTCCAAATTTTGTAATGTCTTATTATGATGGTGCAATATAAGCTTAAATGGCTCATTAAAATCAGTCACTATTTATTTGCAGGTGAGAAGGCAGCCACCCTCAGAGGGTGTCCAAAACCTCAGTATACAAGGAAAAAAAACAGGAAGGGGGAGTTTTGGAGGTGCCAACAGTAGTTCTATTACATAAATATATATTGTTTTTTTTTAACTTACTGGTTTGCAGGTTCATAAAGTGGGGATGTCCATCAAAGGTTAAAAATAGGCCAGTAGAAGGAGCTGTGAGCCCCGAGTGCGTAGCCTGTACGTTCTATAATCTGTATACTTGCTGAGCACTGCTGAGGTCACTTCCGCTTCTGCGTTCCAAGGTGGTTAGCATGGAGCTTCCCACACCATGTACAACATGGACTAGCTGCTAAAACAACCAGGACTAACATCCTTACAGCACAAGGATTGCCAGCGGAGCCTGCACCCTATCACCAACACACTCCAGGATTTTTTAACCTTTGATGGACATCACCACTTTTTGAACCTGCAAACCAGTAAGTTAAAAAAACAATATATATTAATGTGATAGAACTACTGGAGTTGGCCTCTCCAAAATCCCCCCTTCCTGTTTTTTTAGCCTGTAAACAAAGAGTATTAAAAATCACCAGTCGTGTCATTAGTGACCCTTAACCGGTTGCCGACCAGTGCACGACGATATGCGTCAGCACAATGGCATGGCTGCGCAAATAGGCGTACAGGTACGTCCCCTTTAAAATGTGGCATTGTGGGCTCACGCTCCCACCGTGTCCTCCGTGACCATACCCGCAGGTCCCGCGGACTCGATGTCTGCCGGTGTCCCGCGATCGCGAGTGGGGAGATGCCTATGTAAACAAGGCATTTCCCCATTCTGCCTAGTGACACGACAGAGATCTACTGCTCCCTGTCATCGGGAGCAGTGATCGCTGTCATGTCCTAGGTAGCCCATCCCCCCCACAGTTAGAATCACTCCCTAGGACACACTTAACCCCTTGATCGCCCCCTAGTGTTTAACACCTTCCCTGCCAGTGTCATTTATACAGTAATCAGTGCATTTATATAGCACTGATCGCTGTATAGCTGACAATGGTCCCAAAATAGTGTCAAAAGTGTCCGATGTGTCCGCCATAATGTCGCAGTCACAATAAAAATCACAGATCGCTGCCATTACTACTAAAAAATAAATTAATAATAAAAATGCCCTAAATCTATCCCCTATTTTGTAGACGATATAACTTTTGCACAAACCAATCAATATACCCTTATTGCGTTTTTTTTTTTTTTTTTTAAACAAAAATATGTAGAAGAATCGGCCTAAACTGAGAAAAAAATATGTTTTTCTATATATTTTTTGGGGATATTTATTATAGCAAATAGTAAAAATTGACGATCTTTTTATGTTTATAGCGCAAAAAATTAAAACCGCAGAGGTGATCAAATGCCACCAAAAGTAACTCTATTTGTGGGAAAAAAAGGATGTTAATTTTGTTTGGGTGCAACGTCGCACGACCGTGCAATTGTGAGTTAAATCGACGCAGTGCCGTATTGCAAAAAGTGCTCTGGTCAGGAAGGGGGTAAAATCTTCCGGGGCTGAAGTGGTTAACATTGCTCTCTTGCTCACAGGTTAAAGAAAGTTTAGAAAGTGTCAAATGCCTGCACCCCACTGTGTGCTGTGGGTCTACAAATCAGTCTGTGCACTGCAAGAGCACAGTAGTGATACAGTGGTTAGTGGGAAGACCCACAGCACACAGCAGCGGACGCAGACATCCAACACACCAACATGTCACCCTGTTTGACTTCTGAAGAAAGGCTGGAAATTACCCATAGAAAGCAATGATATTATTCTTGATTTTCTTTGTATAATAGTCCATTGCCTGCTGATGTATTGTACAAAGTGAGCTATAAAAACCAGGGTAGGGAACACAAGCAGGGGCGGGACAAGGGGTGGGCGGGAGGGACGGTAACCCTGGGCGCAATGGCTTGCTGTAGGGCACCTTCCTTCTGTTCCAAGGCTTACAGGAGTAGTGACAGTGGCAGTGAGTTTAACACGTGAGTGACTGCTGGGTGTAGGATCCCCAAACTTGCACATCATGAATGGGAGAGCGGGGCACAGTTTTGCATCTTTGCCCTGGGCACCGGATGAACTTGTCCCTGCACTGAACACAAGTACCTATAAAAACATTTGAATGAGTACATATTATTGTACAGCAAAATATTTGCAATCAACAGAAAATACAGTTTGGAGTACAGAGTCCTCACCTCAACCTGATAGAACACCTTTGGACACCTTAAATTAGAGCGGAGACTGTGAGCCAGGCCTTCTTATCCAACATCAGTGCCTGACCTCACAAATGCGCTTCTAGAAGAATGGTCAAACATTCCCATAGACACACTCCTAAACCTTGTGGACAGCCTTCCCAAAAGAGTTGAAGCTTTTATAGCTGCAAAGGGTGGGCCAACTCAATATTGAACCCTACGGACTAAGACTGGGATGCCATTAAAGTTCATGTGCGTGTAAAGGCACAAAATACTTTTGACAATATAGTGTACTGATGAGTTCTACATAGCATGGAGCCCAGTGGGCAGGTATACTTAAACAGGCCAGGTGGGGTTTCCAGTGGCGCCAGTCGGGATTATCGTTCAGTATATATATATATATATATATATTTTTTTTTTTTACTTTTCAGCTCTTTGGAGCAACTCCACCCTTCTTACATACATTTTATCCCCATACAGGCATACCCCACTTTTAAGTACACAATGGGGTTTATTTACTAAAGCTGGAAAGTGCAAAATCAGTCTCACTTCTGCATAGAAACCAATGAGCTTCTAACACCAGATTGTTCAATTAAGCTTTGGTGATAAAACCTGGAAGCTCATTGGTTTCTATGCAGAAGTGAGCCCGATTTTGCACTTTCCAGCTTTAGTAAATAAACCCCATTGTGTACTTAAAAGTGGGGTATGCCTGTATTTACTTATCAGCAAAGTATACCTTTGGAAGATTGTCTCCTGTCAGTGACAATGGTCACCAGGTCCAATAGAGAATAAATCTCCCCAGGGGAGACACAGACTACAATAACAATTTGACAGAGGTTCTAATCCTATTCAAATCTAAGAACATTTTTTGACTTTAGACATACTTTAAATAATGTGTGAGCCATGTTATTTGATATTTATATATTTTTTTATATTCTTTTTCTGACAGTTTCAAATTCAAATAGTGACACTTCTGACCTATGGAAATCAGGTAAATGTAGAATCACATCCATTCCACTCATTGTATGGGACTGGATTTACACCTCTGAGCACGTGTTATATTAAAGGTTACCATGCATGCACAGCCAAGCAAGGAACATGGGTAATGTACACACCTGCCTTTCATTGCACCACACACAGATGTAAATGTACTGTGCGCTGTGGTTGCTGCATTGCTCAAAAGAGGTGCAGGAATATTTTTGGCATGTGTTGAGGCCTGTTAAGGGTCTATTCAAAGTGAATAGGTGCCTTATGGCAATGCACATCGATGCATGGAAAAAATGTGTGACTGCAGTCTTATGCCCTGTACACACGAGTGGAAACTCCACCAGCAAAAGTCAGATGAGAGCTTTTGGTCCGAAAATGCGACCGTGTGTATGCTCCATTGGACTTTTGCTGGTGGAATTTCAGCCAGCAAAAGATTGAGAGCATATTCTCAATTTTTCGGTCGGAAATAGTTCCGATCGGAAATTCCAACGTGCAAAATTCCTACGCATGCTCGGAAACAATTTGACGCATGCTCGGAAGCATTGAACTTAATTTTCTTGGCTCGTCGTAGTGTTGTACGTCACCGCGTTCTTGGCGGTCGAAAGTTCAGCAAACTTTTGTGTGACCGTGTGTATGCAAGACAAGCTTGAGCGTAATTCCGTTGGAAAAAACATCCAAGATTTTCCGACGGAAAATCCGCTCGTGTGTACGCGGCATTAGTACATTAATTTTCTGTCGGTTCTGATACTTTACATTTATACTGATTCTGTTTATAAGTTAATTAGCAGGTATTAAAACGGACCTTCGGTAATTTTTCAACTGTGGTTTGGTATGGTTCAGGAGGAGGAGGCATGCTGGCTGCTCCCCCTTTCCTGGCAAGACTGTATGCCTGGTTAAGGGTCTAGTATGGATTTTGGGGGGATCCTGTGTGCCCCCCATCCTGAACCATACCAGGCCACATGCCTTGAAGAAAATCAAAACAAAAAATAATGGCAGTGGTCCACCTTAAAATCCTGTTCTTGATAAAGGTCTGGTATAATTTTGAGGGGGGAGAGGGGCAGGCAAAATGGCCAAACAAAATGGGGTGAGCTCCCCGCAAAATCCATACCATCCATGATAAGGGTCTGGTATCGATTTTAAGGGGGATCCCAGATTTAAAAAAAAAAATCGACATGAGGTTCCCCCAAAATCAATACCAGACCCTTATACTGGCATGCAGCCTGGCTGGCCAAGAAAGGGAGGAGTAGCGAGCATGCAGCCTCCTTTTGAACAACAGCAAGCTAGCTGTCCCCTTAACATTGAGATGGTAGGATAGGATAAATAGCCTCCCCCCACAAAACCCTTGTCCCCATGTTGATGGGAAGAAGGGCCTCATCCTGACATCCCTGGTTCCGTGGATGTGTGGGTCTACGGGGGTATATTGGAGTCCGAGAATATCCAGCCTGGTATGGTTCGGGAGGGGGTGCATGCTCACTGCCCCCTTTTTCTAGCCAGCCAGGCTACACACCTAGATAAGGGTTTGATATGAATTTTAAGGGGCCCTATGCCCTTTTTTTTTTAAATTCATACCAGACCTTTAAGGGGTCCATGTCATTCTTTTTTCCTAAAGTGTGAGTACACATTTTTAAACAATGTATTTAAGAAACAAAGGCATGGGTTCTCCCTCAATATCCAGGAATTATGAAAAGAACTCCATACTGTTTTTTTTTTTTTTTTTTTTTACAAACAGAACAATGCAGACTAAAAACTATTATTTAGCTACAATAGTTTTTTCCTAAATGTAATTTTTGCAGGCATAAAGGTGTGTAAGTTCATGTGCAGTTTTTAGATATCCCCCAAGTATGTTATTTAAAGAAATTGTGTAGTTATAATGTTGCCCTTTGAGCTGCATTAACTGTAATTAACTGTAATGCCCCGTACACACGGTCGGACATTCCGACCACAAAATCCGTCAGATTTTTTCCGAAGAGGAGGAAAGTATAACATGTTTGTTATTTTTAGTGAAACAAAAACAAGACTTTAAAATACTTTAATCTTTGCAAATATAGAATCACTAGTTCGGCTGCTTTACTAGGATGGATAGCACCTTAATCCTGGCCTGTGTGTGGCAGAATATTATGGAGGAAAAGAAAGAAATTCTTGTTACCTAGTAACTTAATTTTTTTGTATTGTGCGACTCTCAAAATGTCTTCCACTCAATATACAGTTTGCAACCCCCCCCCCCCACCAAAAAAAAAATGGTAAAACATTTAAATGTATACAACTGCGCTACGTAGAAGATACCACCACACAGAGTATTATTTCTAGTTACCCCATTTGCATTTATTTTTCTTTTACAGAATTTCTAGAAGACATGGAAATGTATTACATGGTAGTGTGATTAAAAAATAACCAGTTATTTTATCTCCCTGTTTTTCTCTTCGCTAGTTGACAACATAATGGGTGACATGTCAAAGATAAAGACAAGAGGTAAAATTCCTTTATATATACTGTAATAATTCTCAACATATACAAGAGAGTCTAGGGTAGACTATAGAACTACCAGAAGTGTGGGGAATGTGCTTTGATACCAGGTCTAACTGTGTATGAGGCCTTTACTAAATACCTTTCAGAAGAAACCAAAGTCAATAGGATTAGATGTTTATTGTGGAACATGTTTCTACTCTCTCTGAGTGGCTTCTTCAGTTTAAAAATCCTACTATTATTTGAAATGAAGAAGGCATTTGGATGAAATATTTTCAACATTATACATTACAGTATATCCAGCTGATTTTTGTTTACTACTGTTGGTATTTAAAAAAGAAATAGTTGAAGATTACTTTATTTTCCAATAATGAGTAAAGCTTATTAAAAAGTGAACCCCATTCAGGTATTTATTGCTGTCTTTGTCTCCTCTTAATTTACTCTTTTGTAATGGCCACTGTTGTAAATGAAAGCGAAGGAAAATCTAACAATTTGAGTTGTATCCAGAACAGGAATAGAGGAGAAATCTTCCAATAATAAAATTTATTCCAGAGACAACTGTCTTATGCCCCGTACACACGGTCGGAAATTCCGACCACAAAATCCGTCTGATTTTTTCTGACGGATTTTGTCCGACACTGGTGTTGCATACACACGGTCGGACAAAGTTGTCGGAAAATCCAATCATTCTGAACGTGGTGACGTTCGTTGTGTACGACGGAACTACGTAGAGGCTATTAGCCAATAGCTTTGGTCTTGTAATTTGATCTGAGCATGCGTGGCACTTTGTCCGTCCGAATTCGCTACGAAAAAGTCCGTTTTTGTTGTTGGAAAATTTGAGAGCAGGATTTCTAATTTTTTCAGACGGAAATTCCGACGGAAAAAGTCCGATGGCGCCCACACAAGGTCGAATTTTCCGACAACATGGTCCGATAGGACATTTTCCATCGGAAATTCCGACCGTGTGTACGGGGCATTAGAAGAGGATTTGTCTCACTTTTAAAAGATTTCCTTTCACTTTCTGTTGTGTCTATAAAAAAATGAATGTGGCTAGACTACAAAAACACCCTTCAAGATTTCAGACAGACAAACAAGGCAGGTGTTCACAAAATGTTCTCTATCATGGTTACTCCAGCCAACACAAATATGCCTTTTTTACATTAGGCATGTCAAATGTGCAGCCCACTGTGACCATCTTTGTGGCCCACTGAAGGTGGTGGGCAGACAAAACTTTGAGTTGCTATCTTCTGTGAAGATGGTGCAAGGCAGGGAGACACTAGATTTGTCTAGACTAATGCCGCGTACACACGATCAGACTTTCCGGCAAGCTAGGTCCGACGGGATTAGTCCGTTGGACAATCCGATCGTGTGTGGGCTAATCCGTTTGCTTTTCGGAAAAAAAAAATTCCGGCGGACCTAGAAATAGAACATATTTCAAATCTGACTCAATTCTGACGGACTAAAATCAGGAAAAACGTTTCGTCTGTGTGCTGGTCCGACGGACCAAATACGACGCAAAGGCAGCTATTGGCCACTGGCTATTTTTTTGTCCCGTTTACGTCACCACGTTCGAACGAACGGACTTTCGTCCTGACTTAGTCCGTCCGTATGTGCCCAAGTCCGGTCGTTCAAAAAGTCAGTCGGAAGTCCGCTGGAAGTCCGTCGGGAAGACCGTCGCACCTAGTTTGCCGTAATGTCCGGTCGTGTGTACGCGGCATTAGGGTACTAGGCTGGCTGGATATTCTATAGTAGCCACTAGAATAAGGCACTGATAGTGGTGGGCAGGCAGGAGATGCTAGAGAGGCTGCTAGAGACCTAATTAGGCCACTGTCACTTTTTGCTATTGTTTGCTTCTATTTCCTTGTATATATCATATTTCTAATAAGTGGATTCTAAATTACTATGGTATGGAATGCTAATAAAGGTGTGACTGCCTTTGCAGCCTGTTCTTACATTTGAGTTTACATGTTTGCTCCAAATGTTATCCTTTTATGAAAATCACACTTTGTTTCACTATGACTAATCCATACCGGTTTTAACCTTTTAACACATAATTTCCTCAGTACATTTGGTTTCAGTGGACCAAATGGTGGACAGATGGGTTGGTGGACAGTGGCTTTCACTTCTGAACCCTGGGTCCACCTCACCTTTGTATGCACAAGCATAATCTATCATAGCTCAGGTTTGGGTGCACTTTGCATTCTTCTGCTTGGTTGCCAGAGGACTTTGTTCCAGCACCGGTCTGCATGCTTCTTTCTAACTCCTAAATCTCAGCCCATCTCCTTAACATGTACTTAACATGTACTCCTAATATCAAGGTTATTGTAGAGGCAACAATGCTACAGTTTTGAAAATGTCATAATCAAAATAAAAAATAAAATTAATATGATATCATGGACAAAAATTCTGGCATATTTCAGATTTTTAGTGTCCAAACTACTGCACTAAAAGTACTGCACCGAAAGGAACTGATCCTAAAAAAAGCCCTTATAAATCAGAACATGTAATGGTACAAAACCCATCAAACATACGCTGCATTTCCAGACAATTTATATTGGCTTGTTAATATTTCACTTTGGCCTTTATCATGTTATCCTTTCTTCACCAGTGGACATAACAGGGGGAAACTGTGCCAGTTGCCCCCCAGGATGGACGTTAATTAATGAGCTTTGCTACTATTTCAAGTCTAATTCTGAAACATGGGAGAAGAGCAGAGAGAAATGTGCAACCCGTAACGGTGTCCTCCTTACCATAAAGGACATATATGAAATGGTAAATCTCTGACTTTCCTCTGGATGTCATGTGTTTGAGTACGTAGTGAAGAGAGTGAAAGTTTATTAACCAACAGAGTATTTATATCTCTAATTTTTCCTGGTAGCTTAGTAAATGAACCTATCACAAATTGATGTAGCCAGGGCTTTTTTTCAGCAGGAACGCGGGGGAACACAGTTCTGGTGTTTTGTCACATTTCGACCCATCGCATTTTGCTACGGAAGTGAGGTTCTGCTGAGAAATTTTGCACTGCGCATGCGTAACTTGCCCATATGATTCATCAGATTAAGCGATCCGTCAGAATGTGTAATAGAAGTGACCTTTAGTAGCCGCCATCTTGCTACACCCCGTACTGCTCTACAGTAAGGATACACTGAGAAGGGGGAAAGCGGACATCTTGTTACACCCACTGGAGTTTTCTAGACATGTGCACGACAAAAAAATTTGTTTATTTTCATTTAGTTTTTTTCGTTTCTGAAAAAAATTCGTTTTTTTTCGTTTCGTTTTTTTCGTTTCCGTCGATTCGTAACGATTCGTACATTCGTAAGTCGGCGTTGTTCGGATTCGTAGCGATTCGTACATTCGTAAGTCGTCGGTGTTCATATTCGTAACGATTCGTACATTCGTAAGAGTTATTTTTTCGTTGATTTGTTTTTTCGTTAGTTTAATTATCGGACGCATTCGTATTTATTCGTACATTCGTAACATTCGTAACATTCGTAACATTCGTAGATTCGTAATCGGAGCATAATTCATAATTTGATGTAATGTGTATGCTATTATTACATTTTAATAATTTACGAATTGAAAAAAAAGTTACGAATCGAAAAAAAAAAGTTACGAATCGAAAAAAAAGAGTTACGAATCGAAAAAAAAGTTACAATTTTTTTGGTTCAATAGAGACACGGAAAATTACAAATCGAAAAAAAAAAAAAAGTTACGAATTGAAAAAAAAGTTACGAATCGAAAAAAAAAAGTTACGAATCGAAAAAAAAGTTACAAATTTTTTGGTTCAATAGAGACACGGAAAATTACAAAACCAAAAAAAAAAAAAAAAAAAGTTACCAATTGAAATAAAAGTTACGAATCGAAAAAAAAAAGTTACGAATCGAAAAAAAAGTTAAGAATTTTTTGGTTCAATAGAGACACGGAAAATTACAAATCGAAAAAAAAAAAAAAAAAAAGTTACGAATTGAAAAAAAAGTTACGAATCGAAACAAAAGTTATGAATGTACGAATTTTTTGGTTCAATAGAGACACGGAAAATTACAAATCGAAAAAAATAAATAAAAAGTGTCGAATCGAAAAAAAAAAGTTACGAATCGAAAAAAAAGTTACGAATCGAAAAAAAAAGTTACGAATGTATGAATTTTTTTGTTCAATCCATTCGAAGCGCGTTTAGCAGCACCATTGTAAGGGACACGGAAAATTACCAATTCAACAAAAAAATAAAGTTACGAATGTACGAATTTTTTTCGTTCGTTTTCGTTTTTCGGATTTTCTTCATTAGTACATTCGTTGTTTCTAATTAGTTTTTTTCGGATTTTCGTTGTTTTTCGGATTCATTCGATTCGAATGATTCGTTAATCGGATTCGTACGATTCGAACGATTCTTTACGATTCGTTATTTGGATTCGTACGATTCGAATGATTCGTTCATTCGTACGAAAACGAACGAACGAAAATAACGAAAAAAAACGAAAAACGAAAAAAAACTAAACGAATTGCACATGTCTAGAGTTTTCCATTTTACACTTATTTTTACCAGTAAAGTGAGTTTATATAGTGAAATACAGGACTTAGAACTCAATTCAATTTAATTTTAAAAGCAGCGAACTTGTGTCAGATCAGCAAACCTGTAAGGTGAGCAGGCTTGCCGCTGCTTTTAAAATTCAACATCTAACCAGTCACACAGAGTTCTAAGTACTGTATTTCATTATATAAACTCACTTTACTGTTAAAAATAAATATAAAATGCATGGGTGTAACAAGATGTCTGCTTTCCCCTTCTCAGTGTATGCTTACTGTAGAGAAGTGCACGGTGTAGCAAGATGATGGCGGCGACGGAACGGCCCCTCCGTTACACATTCTGACGGGTCGGGGGAATCGCACTCCAGCGGGTAGCCAAATGTGATGGGTCGCCATATGTGAAGAAACACTGGCACCTCTAGCACTGCATGTATTGTATTTAATGGCAAGGGATGTTGGGATATGCTGGAGGCTCTATTGATGCTAGCTGCTGGGGGTTATATTGTTGAAGGGTCTGTTGTTGCTGGTGGGGGATCTTTTGTTGCTGGGGGGGGATCTAATGTTGCTGGGGGATTTACTGTTGAGGGAGATGTCTGTTGTTGCTGGGGGATCTACTGTTTGAGGTAGGGGTATTTAGTTGCTGGGGGATCTACTGTTTGAGGTAGGGGTATTTAGTTGCTGGGGGATCTACTGTTGAGTGAGGGGTCTATTGATGTTGGCTGCTAGGAGATATATTTTTTCCTGGGGGGAAGTGGTGTTTTGGTGGGGGCATCTAATGCTGCTAGGGGATCAATTGGTGGTGGGGTCTGTAATTGCTGGAGGTATCTATGTTACTGATTTTCTTGTTATAAATGAATATATTCCATGATAATTACTTATCATCAAAAAAAATTATACTTGGTTCTGTATTCTCTAAAAGGGCTGGTACTGGGAGGTAGTTAGGGGGTGGTACCAAGGGATGTGCTCAAAGGTGGGTGGGGGGTGGAGACAAGGAGTGACTTGGAAAGGGGGGGCGGAGTACCTACACCTATTCTCTGAGAAAAAAACACCCCATTTTACCCCCATGCACACTATTAGATTTTTGTCTTCAGATTTACCAAATTCATGTGTTGCAAGGGTCTGCCTGATTGTATACAAATTCAAACACTTAAGGTTTGACCTCATATTATACAGTATGGTTTTGGTAAATCTGAAGACAAAAATCTGTGTGTATTCGGTCTAACACACAATCGGAAAATCCGATAGAAAGGTTTTCCGTCGGAAAAATTAAGAACAGGTTCTCAATCCAAAGTCCGTCGGAAATTCCGACAGAAAAAGACCGATGGGCATACACACGGTCGGAAAATCCGATGAGAAGCTCCCATCGGACTGTTTCCATTGGAAATTCCGACCGTGTGTACGCGGCATTAGACTCCCTATTCCTATGTTAATCTGATAAATTGAGGGAGGAAGAGGAAATGAACTTTAAAGTACAACTAAAAGCAAAACTTTTTTTTGGACAGAGTGGAGATGGATTAGACCTATGAGTTTACACCTATGAGTTTCTTTTGCTGTATGTGCCCTCCTTAGGGAGATTCACCCTATTTGTCCTGTTTACCATTATAATTGAATGTGAAAGTAAAAGAAAATACCAAATTTTGGCTTGACATCAGAACAGTAATACAGGGGAAATCTTCCAATGAGGACACTAGTTCTGGTGACCTGGGGGTCCCCAGGGAATCTCCTTAAAGTGGAGGGCCACCCTGAAAAAAAAAAACTTCATAAAAATGTTAATAAAAATTTTAAAGGAAAAAAAAAAATTTTTTTATTTTTTTTACTTACCAGAAATGGCTGTTGCTAGGCAGATCGTCCTAATCTGCCTCTTCTTGTTCCGCTGAGCTGTTCTGTCTTCTGCTCCTAGCGTCGTCTTCTAGTGAATGGGGCGCGGTGTGTTATGGGAACTGTGTGTCCCACAACACAACGCGTTCCCCATTCACAAAGCGCTTCACGACTCACGCATGCGCAGTAGGAAACGGGCAGCGAAGCCAGCAAGGCTACGCTGCCTGTTTCCCTTAGGTGGAATGGCGACGCCAGGAACCGAGACCCGAGGGACGATCGGTCTCGGGCGGCCGACATCGCAGGCACCCAGGACAGGTAAGTCTGCTTATTAAAAGTCAGCAGCTACAGTGTTTGTAGCTGCTGACTTTTAATTTTTTTTTTTTCCCGGCTGGCCCTCCCCTTTAATTTGCAGGAATTTCTTCTCATTCCTGTTTTGGCCATGGGACCAGACGTGAAGGGAAATCTCTCCAGTAGTATACAGACAGAGGTTATAAACCTCCCTTACTCTATCCAAAATGAAAGAAAAAGATTTGCCTATAGTATACAGTAGTTCTACTTTTTTACTATTGGGAAACAATGCTACCGGCTTTTGTCGGACAGACCGACATACACACGGGCAGAATGTCGGAAGTTTATTTTTGTGTGTAAACCTATATTTTTTTTACCTGTTGATCCTGCCAGTGAATCTGTTTTTCAACTTCTTATAAAAGAGTGACAATGCTGTTCATTTTGCAGTGAGCACTACTGTTGTCACTATGGACAGAGTCCAAACAAATTATAGCACAACTCCAGCTAGGAGGTTGCAGCATTTTAAGCACCCCTGCTAGTTTTATATGGTTTGTTTGTTTCCCAACCCCGTAACTGACAATTTTGCTAGACAGTTTGCCCTGTTGCGACTTGAGAGGAGTGTGCTGGACAGGTGAATGTAAACACACTTCTATGTAAAAAAAAAATATTCCCCACATCCAGGGCCGTTTTTAAGGCAGGGCAAAAGGGGCAGCTGCCCTGGGCCCTGTCATTGTTGTGGGGCCCAAAGCAGCTGCCTCATACTTGACAACTATCCTGGTTTAAATTCCCTTGTCCCTTGAGGTTTTAGTCCTGTGCTGTGTCCCAATATCTCAGTATGAAGCGCTGCTACTAATGCTGCCTAGCTGTGCCCTATTGCTGTGTACAGATGACTCACCTGCAGACCCTGTCTTTACATGTAAATTACCCGCATTCATATGTAACTAGCGGTGGCATTCATATGTAAATAGCGGTGGCCGGTGGCATTCATATGTATATCATGGCCCCCTGAGGTCATATCCACAGTAATCTCTAGCAACCAATCAACAAGGAGAAATCATGTGCTGTACCTCTAGCAACTAATCAGTGAGCCGTAATGTGTGCTGTACCTTTGGCAACCAGTCAGTGAGTGGTAATGATACACTGTAACCTCTGGCAACCAGTCAGTGAGCGGTAATGATACACTGTAACCTCTGGCAACCAGTCAGTGAGCGTTAATGATACACTGTAACCTCTGGCAACCAGTCAGTGAGCGGTAATGATACACTGTAACCTCTGGCAACCAATCGCAATCGCTGTCTGATCTGATTCAGTAAACTGATTTTGAGTCTAGCTGCTATTTATTGTATGTCTTTGAGCAGGTGGAGAGCTAAACTGCATGGGGTGGGGTGGGGGGGCCCCAAGAAAAGTTTTGCCCGGGGTCCAATCAATATTAAAGAAGGCCCTGCCCACATCTCAATAAAGATTTCATCTTTTTTTTTTTTTTTTTTTACAGCGCATAAACCATCAATCACAAATTATACCAAATAATACTAAATTATAAAATTATAATGACCCATATAGTGGATAATCTATATAGTGCAGCTTTAAAGAGAAAGTCCATTATTGAAAAACATCCTTCAAGTGCTGCTTGCAGCTATCATTTATCTTGTGCAATACTGTACAAAAAAGTGCTCTGTGCAAATTGTGCAAAGCAAATTCTATTGATCATAAGTTGCTCTTTGAAGAGCAATTTAAGCTTTATGAATTCTGCACTTTAAATAGCTGTAGAGAAGGGAGCGCCGCAGATAAACAGGTACAACTTATGTAGGAGGATTGTTTTATCTCTGTATATCACCTGAGGCAAGTGACTTTATTAAGTATACATAAGGGTTTACAACCACTTTAAAGCGGAACTTCAGTAATTGTTTCATCTTTCCATCTATTAAATCTTCTGCCCTTGTTGTTTTCGTTTGGATAATAATTTTTTCTGCCAGTAAATACCTTATACAGCCCACTTCCTGTTTCTTGTCTGATACAAAGCCTAGGCTTATGACATCTTGCATAGCTCTCTCTCTGACTTTTGTAAGAGTTTGCCAGGAAAGGAGGGAGAATGAGTCGTACGAGGGCCAATGAGAGCTGCAGAGCTGGAGGTGTGTTTGTGTAAATCCAGGAAGTGAACAGGCAGCAGCTTCAGTTGCCCACAGTTAAAATGGTTGCAGCCAGATTTAGTGGAGGGAGATTTCTGCAGCATATTTGGCAAGTACAGAATCACAGTATATCTATCTATCTATCTATCTATCTATCTCTATCTATATATCTATAGATATATATATATATATATATATAGATATATATATATATAAAATGATATGCAAAGTGGTTGGAGGGAAGATGCAGAATGGCAAAGATGTTTTTATTTCAAATTATGTGAGCAGACTGCAGTTCCTCTTTAAAGGGGAGGGCCAGCCGGGAAAAAAACACTGTAGCTGCTGACTTTTAATAAGCAGACTTACCTGTCCTGGGTGCCTGCGATGTCGGCCGCCCGAGACCGATCGTCCCTCGGGTCTCGGTTCCCGGCGCCGCCATTCCAACTAAGGGAAACAGGCAGCAGAGCCTTGCTGGCTTCACTGCCCGTTTCCTATTGCGCATGCGCGAGTCGCGCAGCGCTTTGTGAATGGGGGACACGCTGTGTTGTGGGACGCACACAGTTCCCGTAACACCATGCGCCCCATTCATAGAAGACGCTAGGAGCAGAAGACCGAACAACTCCGCGGAACAGGAAGAGGCAGATTAGGACGCTCTGCCTAGCAACAGCCATTTCTGGTAAGTAAAAAAAAAAAAAAAATATTTTTTTTTCCCTTTTAAATTTTTATTAACATTTTTATTAAGTTTTTTTTTTCAGGGTGGCCCTCCACTTTAAGTGAATAAATGAAGTTGAAAAATAAGAGCTGTACTGGCAGGATACAACTATGTTACACGAAGGACTCAAAACTTTTTGTTAATGCTATTGACTGACTTTATCATTTTAAAGGGCCAGTCCATGCAAAAGTAATAGTTAAGCTGGCCATAAACTAGTAGAACTTTCTTTAAAATTTTGATTTTAAGAACATTCATTTCATTTTCAAATTGTCAGTGGTGTCAGATTTTTTAGCGCAGTGATGAGAAATTGGAAGGAGCAGTATGGAGAAGGTGTATGTAGTTTTCGTTCAGGAAAGTCCATTCACTTCAAAATAGAATGTTAAAAGCAAATGTTTTTTTAAGTACTTTTGAATGACGTTTATCATGTCATCGAATGTACTGATGAAAATTTTGGTAATCTAATTTACCAAAGCCCACTCCAGTGATATATTAGTTTTGGACAGACTGACTCTTGTGTTGCACAAAAAGGGCATTTAACCACTTTCAGACCGGACCAATTTGCAGCCAAAGGACCAGGCCCCTTTTTGCGATTCGGCACTGCGTCGCTTTAACTGACAATTGCGCGGTCGTGCGACGTGGCTCCCAAACAAAATTGACGTCCTTTTTTTCCCACAAATAGAGCTTTCTTTTGGTGGTATTTGATCACCCCTGCGGTTTTTATTTTTTGCGCTATAAACAAAAATAGAGCGACAATTTTGAAAAAAAATGCATTATTTTTTATTTTTTGCTATAATAAATATCCCCAAAAAATATATAAAAAAACATTTTTTTTTCCTCAGTTTAGGCCGATACGTATTCTTCTACATATTTTTGGTAAAAAAAATCACAATAAGCGATTATTGATCGGTTTGCGCAGAAGTTATAGCGTTTACAAGATAGGGGATAGTTTTATAGCATTTTTATTAATAATTTTTTTTTATTATTAATGGCGGAGATCTGCGATTTTTTTTTTTGTGACTGCGACATTATGGCGGACACATCGGACATTTTTGACACATTTTTGGGACCATTGTCATTTATACAGCAATTAATGCATTTAAATGCATTGATTTCTGTATAAATGACACTGGCAGTTTAGGGGTTAACCACAAGGGGGCAGTGAAAGAGTTAAGTATGCCTAGGGGTGTGTTTTTTACTGTGGGGGGGCGTGGCTGTCAGCTAGTGAATGCTGATCTCTGCTCCAATCACAGGGAGCAGAGATCGGCGTCACTAGTTGCTAGGCAGAACGGGGAGATGCTGTTTATCTCGGCATCTCCCCGTTCAGCCGCTCCGTGAGACGATCGCGGGAGTCCCCGCGGCGATCAAGTCCCCGGGGACCGCGGCCGGACTCACGGGGGTCCCAACCGGCGCGGGAGCGCGCCGCTCCCGGCGCGCTCCCGATGGCACGGACAGGCTAAAGGAGGGACGTATATATACGCCCTCCTGCCTGTACGTTCCATTCTGTCGACGTATATCGTCGTGTGCGCCGGTCGGCAAGTGGTTAAAATAATTTAAAAAAGAGGTACATAGAACAGAGGGCCATACTTAAAGCAGATGTACTAATTATAAATGTAAGGGTCATAAACAAGATGAAGACACAATATACTGTAGGTATTGGACAGTGTGACATAGATACATACACATAGATTATATTTTTCCAGTAAAATATTAACTAGGTTTTTTTTTTATGCAACAGAATGCTTTGCTGCCAACCATAGGAAAAGGTAGATACTGGATAGGACTGAAGCGGAGCAGTGAGGACATTGATATATGGGAGTGGGCTGATGAAACCCCTCTGAGATTCAGGTAAGTTTACTGAAATAAGTAGAATATGTTGTGAACATTACAAAATAGCTTAACGCCTTCCGTTATTGTACTATATGGCGGGCGGGAGCACTGTTGTTCTGGGAGGATGTCATATGATGTCCTCCCAGAATGTGCCTCTCGCATGGCCACACAGCGGCGCGATCTGTCACCAGCTGTATTCAACGGACACAGTCAATGACTGATCACTGTGCTGGCCAGCTGCCATTCCCCTTATGATCGCTGTGACCAATCATAATGTGAAATCATACCAAAAACCCTACTTCCAGCAGGATAATGCACCATGTCACAAAGCTCAGATCATCTCAAACTGGTTTAGTGGGCATGACAATGAGGTCACTCTACTCCAGTGGCCTCCACAGTCAACAGATCTCAATCCAATAGAGCACTTTTGGGATGTGGTAGAACGGGAGATTTGCATCATGGATGTGCAGTCGACAAATCTACAGCAACTGCGTGATGCCATCATGTCACTATGGACCTAAATCTCTGAGGAATGTTTCCAACACCTTGTTGAATCTGTGCCAGGAAGAATTAAGGCAATTCTAAATGCAAAAGTGGGCCCAACAAGCTACTAGCTAGGTGCACCTAATAAAGTGTCCGGACTTATTTTAAAAAGTGTTATTATAAGAATTTACACTCTATTTAATTTTTTTAAGTGTAGCTCCCTTAAAGTGACTTAATTGCAAAAATGATTTACAAAACATGTAAAACAAAAAGTAAGTACTTACCTCTCCTGCCTGCCCTGCCAAGGCAGTGAAGATAAATTACCCCCTATAGTCTCTGCAGACCCTGACACTTCTGGAGTACTTATTTCCTGTGCCCTGCTGTACTCTTGGATCCTCTTGACTACCCCTACTTATATATTTGGCACCCTTACTCTTGAGGGGCCTAACCCCTGTATGGGTGGCGTTGTTTCGTCCCCAGTTATCCAGAAGGATAAGCCCCTGGTTTTAGTTACCCTTTCTTGGACTGTGTCGTTCGTCGAGATACAGGCTCTAATCGACTCTGGGGCTGCCTGTTGATGCTGCCTTTGTATCGAATCACTCGATTCCGCTGCAGCTGTGTGACACTCCACTTGCCATTGAGGCTCTTGACGGTAGACCTCTACAGCCTGCCCATGTGACTCATGAGACTATTCTATTGTCCATGTCCGTAGGGGCTCTTCACCATGAGATAATCCAAGTCCAAGTTATTTCCTCACCTAAGTTTCCACTGGTTATTGGTTATCCTTGGTTACAGAGGCATAACCCCTCTTTTGATTGGCTCCATACTGAGGTTCTCTCCTGATCGTCACAATGCAGTAAGGCCGGCTTCACACTGGGGCGGTGCGGGCGGCGACGGTAAAGCAGCGCTATATTTAGCGCTGCTTTACCATCGTTTTACCCGCGGTATGCGGCCGCTAGCGGGGTGGTTTTAACCCCCGCTATCGGCCGAAAAAGGGTTAAAAACCTCCACAAAGCGCCGCTGCAGCGGCGCTTTGCCGGCGGTATCCCCGCGGTGTCCCATTGATTTCAATGGGTAGGAGCGGTATAGGAGCGGTGAATACACCGCTCCTTCACCGCTCCAAAGATGCTGCTAGCAGGACTTTTTTTACCGTCCTGCTAGCGCACCGCTCCAGTGTGAAAGCCCTCAGGGCTTTCACACTGGAGACACAGCAGCAGCTGTTTCGGGTTGGTTTGCAGGCGCTATTTTTAGCGGAATAGCGCCTGCAAACCGCCCCAGTGTGAAAGCAGCCTAAGACATGCTTCCAGAGGGTAGCCAAGGTACTGTGCAATTCTCTCTCCTCCATGCCGGAGTAGTACCGTGATTTTAGCAATGTCTTTGACAAAATTCAAACCGGTATGTTTGCCTCCACACCGGTCGTATGATTGCACAATTGACCTTCAACCTGGCGCCATACCCCCTCGTGGCCGGGTTTACCTTTGGTGGTCTTGGAGGATAAGACCATGGAGGAGTAAGTTGCAATCGCACTTTCTCGAAGTTTCATCCGCAAATCCTCATCTCCTGCTGGTGCTGGTTTCTTCTTTGTGTGGAAGAGTGGTGAACTGAGACCTTGTATTGATTATAGGGGTCTCAATCGTTTCACGATTAAGAATGCCTATCCGATTCCATTGATTACGAAGTTATTTGACCGCCTCAAGGGAGCAATGGTTTTCACGCAGATTGATTTGAGAGGGGCAAAAAATCTCGTGAGGATTAAGGAGGCTGACGAGCGGAAAACTGCGTTTAATACCAGAACAGCCCATTATGAGTACCTCGTAATGCCTTTTGGCCTTTTGTAACACCTCGGCAGTTTTCCAGGAATTTATTAACAATGTCCTCCGAGATTTGTTGCAGTTATGTGTGGTGGTTTATCTTGACGATATCCTCATATTGTCCAAGTCCCCTGGAGAGCCACCACACAGATTTCTGTTGTGTGCTTCAGAAACTAAGAGAGGACAATCTCTATTGTAAATTGGAGAAGTGCGAATTCCATCGTGAACAGGTTAAATTCCTTGGTTATGTCACTTCCGCTGCTGTTTTTTTTTCGATGGACCCAGAGAAACTTTCAGCAGTCCTACAGTGGCCGCGACCCATGGGTTTACGTCGTCTGCAGCGTTTTCTTGGCTACCTTTTATCCTTGAGGTTAATGCTTCTAAGACTGGAGTTGGCACCTTTATGTCTCAACGTCCCACCTCTGAGAGCGCTATGCATCTTTGTGGCTACTTTTCCAAGAATTTGTTGAGTGCAATTACGAGATTGGTGACAGAGAGCTGTTGGTGATCATTTAGCCCTGAAAGAATGGAGACATCTCCTTGAAGGTACCACTGTCTCATTCTTACTGACCATAAGAATCTCACATTCTTGGCTGAGACTAAACGCCTCACTCCCAGAAGGGCGTGATGGTCTCCTTTCTTGTCTGGTTTCAATTACATTGTCTCATTCTTACCCGGTACAAAGGCTGTAAGGGCTGACGCTTTGTCATAACAATTTTCCTCCACTTCCAAGATGGAGTCGGTTCCGATTCCTGTGATTCCTCCTGATCGTATTCAGTGGTTTGCACCAGTCTCAATTCTCCTTTGGGTGACCAAATTGTTGCTGCTCAGGTTCATGCTCCTCCTGAGTAACCCTGTGACCGCTGCTTTTGTCCCAGAGAGTCTCCGTACTGCCGTGCTCCAGACTTACCATTCTCCCAAGACTGCTGGCCACCCTGGGAGGAATCAACTCTTTTGGGCCATTTCCCAACAATTCTGGTGGCCTAGTCTACGTGCTGATGTAACTGCCTTCGTAGCTGCCTGTTGCATGTGTGCTCAGAGTAAGACTCTGCAACATCTTCCAGTGGACCTCCTTCAAACCAAACCCAATGGAGAGAGGCCCTGGACCCACCCGTCTATGGATTTCATTGTGGAGTTACCTAACTCCCAGGGCAACACAGTTATCCTTATGATGGTTGAACAGTTCTCGAAAATGTCTCATTGTATTCCACTTAAGAAGTTGCCCACTTCTAAGGAACTGGCTTCCATTTTTACTAGGGAGATCTTTTGCATACATGGGCTAACCAAGGTGATTGTCTTGGACAGGGGTAGTCAGTTTGTGTCCCGGTTCTGGCGAGCCTTTTGTGCACAGTTGGGAATTCAGCTTGCTTTCTTCTCTGCGTATCACCCGCAGTCTAATGGGGCCGAAGAACGAGCCAATCAGTCCTTGGAGCAATTCCTACATTGCTATATTTCTGACCATCATAACGACTGGTCAGACCTCTTACCGTGGGCTGAGTTTGCTCACAATAGTGCCTTGAATTCTGCTTCCTGATTGTCCCTGTTTATGGCGAACTATGGTTTCCAACCTTCCATCTTGCCTGACTCATTTGTTTCGCAGAGTATTCCTGCTTTATAGGAGCATCTCTGTGGTCTTCATTCTACTTGGGCACAAGTCCAGGAGGCTTTGCGACATGCTAATGATAGGTACAGACTCCATGCTGACCGCAGACGCCTGCCCTCTCTGAAGTTAGCACCTCGGTTTATTGGGCCTTCCAGTATTCTTTGCAGGATTAACCCAGTGGCTTGCGCATTAGACCTGCCTTCTAATATGCTTATCTCAAATGTATTTCATGTCTCCTTATTAAAACCTTTGGTCTGCAACCATTTTACCACCTCTGTGCCTCTTCCTTCACCCTGTACAGGTTGAGAACCATGAGGAGTATGAAGTACAGTCCATTGTTGACTCCCGTAGGTTCCATGGGCGCATACAGTACCTGGTGCATTGGAAAGTGTACGGAGGAACGCTCTTGGGTCTCATCCTCGGACGTACATGCCCATGTCCTCCTTCGTGATTTCCATAAACATTTTCCCTGCAAGCCTGGTGGTCCTTCGAGGGGGAGGGGTCATTGAGGAGGGGGTACTGTCAGGGCTGTGCTCAGCCCTTCCTTCTCTGAGCTAGCTGCTCAGCTGTCGGCTAATTGCCAGCTCCTATGTCTCCACAGTGACTCATCTGTTGATAATATCCTGCTCGTCAGTCCTGCCTACTTAAGCTGTCCAGCCCAGATTATCTCTGCCTTTGCCCTAGTCACATCTCTAGAGACGCTCTCCTGTGTTCCTGTTAAAGACTTGCTTGGCTGGCATTCCATCTGGCTCCAGATCCTGCTTGCTGTTCTACTACGCTCATCTCTGGCTCTCTGACGTTTTGGCTTGTCTGACTATCCGTTCCGGTTCATGAACTCTAGCTATGTTTTGACTACGTTTACTCTGTTTACCTTTTTTTATTATTATTATTAAACAAGTGAGATTTAACTGTACTTCTGTCTTGGTCTGATCCATGGTTTCTGACACTCCCCAAGCCGTTGTTTACCAAATAAAGAAAGCTTGTGGAGAAAATCAATTTAAAGGAGTTGTAAAGTCTCAAGGTAAAAAACCTTCTGTGCTGCAGCAGCCCCCCAGAGCCCCCCCCCTTTTTTTTATACCTGAACCCGATTGTTCCAGCGATGAGAACGAGCTGCTGTCTCGGGTCTTCATTGTCAATCAAATCCAGTGACATGGGAGCCAGGGGTGGGGCTGAGTCCTGCTGTCTGTGTCAATGGACGCAGCAGCAGGACTCGGGAGCGCGCCCGCACGGGTGCCCCCATGGAAAAGGGCTCTCTGAGGGGGCACCTGATGAAAAGGAGGAGCCAGGAGCGCCGCTGGGGGACCTCAGAAAAAGAGAATCAGGGCCGCTCTGTGCTAAACCCTTGCACAGAGCAGGTAAGTATGACATGTTTGTTATTTGAAAAAAATAAATAAAAGGCACCTTTACAATCACTTTAAATGTCATTTATTTTCTTTATATATGTCAGTTTTGCAGCAGGTTCTATAGATTGTACAGATGGGCCACTTTACAGGCAGACTAATGCCCCGTACACACGCTCGGACTTTCCGGCGGGATTGTCCGCCGGACCTAGTCCAGCGGACAAACCGCCGGACTTTTCAGAGGAGCTCCGCCGGACTTTTGTCGGGAAAAAATCCGCCGGCGCCCACACACGGGCGGATTGTCCGGCGGACATTCCCGCGGGAAAGTCCGCTCGTGTGTACGAGGCATAAGGGGGCCACCAGGCACTATATTTAAAGGAATATTAATTGCATTATTACATGTCCCTCAGGGTAGTACCTGGGCCCCCATACCGTTTTTATATAAGCCTTAAAAATGGGGACTTTTGATGTTTTGACTTTGGGTGGCAAAGACTTTAATAGGGTTCTGGGTTTGGTCAGAACTTTTTTCCTATTCTGGAGTTCTGGTGTAGAACAGAACCCTGGGGTGTTCTGACATTCGCTACACATTATGACTTAAACTGCCCGAGGCCCAATTTTTTGGCGGTTTACTACCCCTTTAATACCAAATACATTTTTTACTGGTTTTTTTTTTCACAATTTTTTTTTCCACATTGCAGAAGTCTCCAGTTTTCTTGGGCCTGTTTAGCATTCACTCTCGATATATACTGTATGGTAAACCTGCAAACCAAGGGCATGTGTTAATGAGCATTCCCATACAAGTCTATGGAAAAGAAAATCCACTTAAAGCAAGTCAAATGCAGGTCAAATGCATCAATGATTTCAGAGGTGCCTCAAACTGTTGTAAAATGGATGCGGTTGACACAAGCCTGAAGGATGTCAATACAAGTCCTTTTCTTACTTGGGCAAATGACTGCGGATTAGGTTTTAGGATTAGGACTAGGCACTATAGACATCCTCATTAATTGTTGCGATATTCATAAATAATTAAAAATTTTAATATTCTTATGTTTTTAATCTTTCTCCAGTGCCTGGAATCAAGGGGAACCCAATAATAGTGATGATGAAGAACACTGTGCGGAAATTATAGGAGGAGTTCACGCATGGAATGACCGCAATTGCGAACACAAGATTGGATACATATGTAAAGGAGTATGGACTTGCTGAGATAGATATTGAGTCCCCCTAAAAAACTTCATTAGCTAAGCAATATGTACTGGTTTACTTAAAGAGACCTTAACATGTACTTAAATACTATCAACAAATGACATACCTGTAAAGAGTAGGCTGAATACCTATCTCTGTTACCACCCACATTGCTCAATGCTGCCACTTACAAGTCCCCTAGAAAACCAACACTTCCAGGAGAGTTGAACTCTGTGGTTTCTTACAGCTTTCTTACAGCTTTCACAGGTCTCACATTAGTGGTGTGAGGAACCAGTGAAAGCTGAGGGGGACCACAAAGATCAACCCTCCCGGAAGTGCTGGTTTCCCGATGGACTTCAGGGGATTATTTCTCTGCGTTAGAGCAGTTGAGTGGTGTCATTGGCAAGAGAGGAAAGTTTTTGTAGAGGACTTGAAACGGACAGCTGGATACCCTCCACCAGGGCCCTAGGGACACATTAAATGACTTGCACATGAGATGAGGTCAAAAACATGTCCGCTTTATTAATGGAAATGCCCCTTGTTTTATACAAAATAAAGAAGGATGGATTACAATACATTTAGGGTGTGTCTACAGAGAAAAGGGATGGCAATTCCAGGAAAAGGAGTTTATCTCCTAGTCATTTCGGTTAAAAAAGTACGTCACGATGTTATCAGCCATGCTAACCTATCAGTCTAAACATTTATTAGTCAGTAAACACATTCCAAAGTCAAACTCAAATAAAAGATATATGAGGAGAACATACACTGTAGAAACATCATTAATCCTTCAGATTTCAGCCTCCTCCTTACAGGTACCATATATCCATTGCTGAAAGCATTTTAGTACATGACATGGTCTCTTTAACTAATGATCAGATAGCAGGCATTATAACACAGCTGCTAATATTTTTAGCATTTTCCCCATGTTGCTCCCATTGTTAGATATGTTTGTTAAAAAATAAAATGTACTTTTGGGAGCTACTTTTTCCCACTTCTTCAATGAAGCAAGTGCTTTACTGGCCAATTTCCAGGTCCAAGCGTTGTTTTTGTTGGGGTGGAGGGTGTGCTTACACCCGCATATTTACTGACTTCCAAAATAATAGTGGCAAAAGGGAATTAGGGATGTCCATTGGTAGGGGAGTGCGCTAAAATCAACAGTAGGTATCAAACCAGGGTTAAGTAAATCAGTTCTTAGGCCTCATGCACACGAGACGCTGTTAAACGCGCGTTCAGAGGCAGTTGGACACTTTTTTCAACTGCCCCTGAACGCATGCAATGTTATCCTATGTGTCCATGTACACAGTCTTGTTTTTTCCCGTCTTTATGCAGTCACATTTAACCTCGTTTTTCCAGAAGCAAAAAAATGCGTTCAGACACTTTGCTTTTCCACGTTTCAGACGCAAAACGCGGCTAAACGCGGCACCCGCATTTAGCCGCGTTTGCGTTTATAAGCCTTTTGTAAAGGAACCCAATTTTTTGGATCAGAAAACTCAGAAATATGATGGTAAACCATAAAAAATACTAGAAAAAATGGTTTAAAATGTTGTAATTAGTTTAGATAGTTCATAGAGCATATATACTCACTGATGCATACATGTTTGTGAAATATCCAACGGACATTCGCTGTGCCATCAACGGATGGGTCCAATATCGACGAGGTCTGACTCTGGACCTCTCACGCAATTTGCGACGACTTGCTGCCTCATCAAGAGCAACATCAGGAGCATTTCCTGACATATATTCAATATGGGATCCATTTCCAAAAAAAAAACACAGAAAGAGGCAAATGCAAGTGTACAACTGCTCTCTCTGCTGCTGCTGCTCACTCTGATCAAAATGGCAGAAATAGTTAATAATACATGCTTTCTGAGCTTGGGGAGGGTCTATATGATGTTATCTTTACAACAGCTTATAGACGCAAACGCGGCTAAACGCGGCATGAAAACGCGGCAAAACACGCGTTTTTAAATGCAGGTTTCTGCTTTTTAAAACATGCGTTCAGCAGAGTTTGCATCTGCGTCTGGTGTGCATGGGGCCTTAAAGTATATCTAAAACACAAAACGTTTATTTTATTTTTGGATAGAGTATCCAAGGACTAGAACCCCCATCAGGTTCCCTTTGATGTCTGTGCCCCATCTAGTAAGGTTCACCCTTTCTATTTGTTCTGGTGACCATTATCATTGGTAAAGAATGTAATGGGAGAATCCAACATTTTATGTTGCCACTAGAAATGGAGTAGAGGGGAAATCTTCCAATGAGGACACTTGCTGCGGACACTTACTTAAGTGAGCTTTTTACTAACTTTCTATTTTGACTACAGGACAGGAAGTGAGGGGAAATCTCCCCAATAGAGAACCAACATACATTAGATGTAAAAAAAAGACCTGACAGGGTTTTTTTTGACTATTCCCTGTTTTGTATCCAAAATGGAATAAAATAAATAAATAAATGCCTGTAGCTATACTTAAACAAGCATTCGTTTAACCACTTGCCGTCCGCGGCTTAGCAGATTTACTGCTACAGGGCGGCTGCGTTGTGCAGAATCACGTATATATATATTTGGGTGTGATTGCCATTCTGTCAGTAAAGAAGACATGGAAGCAGAAACACTACACACTACACTGAAACATTAGCTAGGCACACAGTTAACACTTTGATTGCCCCTGATATTAACCCCTTCCCTGCCAGTGTTATTAGTACAGTGACAGTGCATACTTTTAGCACTGTATCACTGTAATATTGTCACTGGTCCTCAAAAAAAAATGTCATAAGTTAGGTGTCAGATTTGTCCGCCACAATATCGCAGTCCCGCTATAAGTCGCTGATCGCCGCCATTACAAGTTAAAGAAAAAAATATATATGTATATCTCATAGTTTGTAGACACTATAACTTTTGCGGAAACCAATCAATATAAGCTTATTGAGATTTTTTTTTACCAAAAATATGTAGCAGTATACATATTGGCCTAAATTTAAATTAGATTATTTTTTTTTTTAAATGTATTGGATATGTTTTAGAGCCGAAAGTAAAAAATATTGTTTTATTTTCAAAATTGTTGGTCATTCTTTGTTTCTGGCGCAATAAATAAAAAAGGCAGAGGTGATCAAATACCACCAAAAGAAAGCTCTATTTGTGGAGAAAATAAGAACATACATTTTATTTGGGTACAGTGTCGCAGGACCGTGCAATTTTCAGTTAAACTAACGCAATGCCGTATTACAAAAAATGGCCTGGTCAGGAAGGGGGGTAAACCTTCCATAGGTCAAGTGGATAATTTTGCTTTGAGATGAGTTCGGAAAAAATCCCTGTCCCTACTAGGGATGAGCTTTGAGTTCGAGTCAAACTAATATTTCAACTCGAACATTGCCTGTTCACCTGTTCACCGAACAGCGAACAATTTGGGGTGTTCGCGGCAAATTCGAAAAGCCGCGAGCACCCTGTAAAAGTCTATGGGAGAAATCTAAAGTGCTAATTTTAAAAGCCTATATGCAAGTTATTGTCATAAAAAGTGTTTGGGGACCTGGGTCCTGCCCCAGGGGACATGTATCAATGCAAAAAAAAGTTTTAAAAATGGCCATTTTTTCAGGAGCAGTGATTTTAATAATGCTTAAAGTGAAACAATAACAGTGTAATATTCTTTTAAATTTCGTACCTGGGGTATGTGTATAGTATGACTTTCAATGACTGTTCTCTGTATTACGGGGAGCCGACAATTCATTATAGCCACGAGTGATTTTAAATATTTTTTTTTCCTGCAAAAATGACACTTTGTGCAGGGACACTTCTAAGCACAGGAAACATGCGCCCCTTTACATTATTGAAATCACTGCTCCTGAAAAAACGTCAGTTTTTAAAACTTTTTTTTGCATTGATACATGTCCCCTGGGGCAGGACCCAGGTCCCCAAACACTTTTTATGACAATAACTTGCATATTAGCCTTTAAAATTAGCACTTTTGATTTTGAATGTTCGAGTCCCATAGACTTTAATAGGGTTCTAAAGTTCACACAAACTTTAGGTCTGTTTGCAGGTTCTGGTGCAAACCGAACAGAGGGGTGTTCAGCTCATCCTTAGTCCCTACAATCTATACAGAGTTGGCTAGTTCTAATTGGACATCTGGTAGCTGCTTGTCATTATGTACTTTTCAGTTTTTAAAATACAAAGTAAAATATTTTAGTATATTTTTGTTAAATCATATTAAATGTTAATGAAATAAAATAAAATAAAATGTTAAAGCTGAAGTTTAGTCTGTTTAAATTTAGCTTTCCCTGGTTTTTCCCCCAATATGTTAATGGCATTTTTTTTAAATATTTTTTTTTTCCTAATTTAATTATATGCCTGTGACCCAATAATGACACCTGTGCTTTTCTAAGCAATGCAAACAATTCATGGCGGGAGAGCCCATCAAGGTGCTGGATATAACTTCCTGAAAGGGCACAACAGCCTTACTCTATACTCATCTTAAGAAACCTGTTGCAAGCAGTGGGCAGGCTCTTGCAAGGAGTTATACAAATATCAAAATGCCTTGATGGCTAGATGTCAGTCTAGAGAAGTAGAAGTTCCTTGGCAAGCTGCATTTTTTTAAATTCTTTATTTATTTGTGGCTTTGCATATTACAGACATAATGCTGGACACAAATCACACAAGGCCACGATAACACAATTGCAACAGACCATTAAGTACTTGCAGCACCCTCTAGTGTGCAACTAGTGTAGGTAAATGTATCTTGTTGACTCATGGTAGTTGTGTAAGTCTGTAATTGGGTCGGGTTACTCCAGGTCAGGCTGGAGGGCTCTGCAGTGCAGGTCTCCGATGCCTCTGGTTCTAGAAGCTTGGAGAAGCTTCTGGAAGTTAGTGGGAGGAGGTTAGGAGGTCCTGATCTGCATACTTGAGGGCATCTGGCCAATCCCCAGGCAGAAGGCACTGGCAGGGCGGCTGGGTCAGCCCTTAAATATGGCGGAGTCTGAGCAGCAGGGAGTTGGGTGGAAGATAGAGTGCTGAGGTTGCTGTCGTGTGGCCTGGGAGGGGACCCTGGGACTGGGGGCTCTGCCTCCAGGCAGGAGCTGAGCAAAGGAAGGAGAGAAAGCCTAAGAGAGGGATCATTATTACCTTTGGGTCTTGTGCAGTAGACATCCTGGCTGGCATTGGAGGATCTGAACAGTTGGAGGCCTGAACAGAAGTCGTGCCCAGTGCAGCAGGAAGCAAGGGACAGTGTAAGTACCTCTGCACACCCAGGGGCATACAAGGGGAAAGACTGCCAGATGTAGCATACCTTCCAGGGACAGTGTTGTGCTAAATTCAAATCACTTTTCCTGGGGCATGCAACAAAGTCGGCTGGTAGTCAAAGCAGCCAGGTGGTAGTATCTGCAAGCATTAGAACTGTGTGAGGTTCTACTGAGGAGACATTATACTCCTGCCTACAGTTTGGGACTTTGTGCTATTTCACTAAAAGGTACTGAGAGCTCCTGGTTTGTAAAGAACTTTGCCACTGATCCATAGAGACTGTGGTTATACCAGAGTGAGTACAGTTCGGGATCTTCTTTTTTGTGTACATAGAGAAGGAAGTTTGTCCTCATTTGTTGTTATTCAAATCAAGCTAGGCATTACATAATCCCTATACCATATCCAAGTTGTTTTCCCCAATAAAACAACAAAAACAAGCCCATGGACTGATTTTTTTGTTTGGATGCAAATCGGAAATGTGTGTTGCCTGGCTGTGCAGGAATAGGGGGAGTCATCAAGATCCAGCGACTCCTGCGGGGGGGGGGTGGGGGGGGGGGGTTGGTTGAAGTGGTGGTGGGGGTTTTGGGGGTGTTACATACAAGATATTGAAAAAAGAACGCAAGCTAAACATAGCAAGTGAAAAAAAAAAAAAAAAGAGGAGAAAGCCAAACCACTCGACTTCAGCCGCATACCCGGAAATAATGCACAAGTAGGCTAACCTGTCTCATCCAAAGTCAAGTGCATACCATAACCTGACTGAGACTAGAACACATAACTCGTCTCGTCGTAGTTATGCACTATGCAATAGCAAGTATGAGTGACATTAAAATTAAATCCAAACAATGGATAAAATACAAGTTGCATTTGTATGCAGACCACCTACACACAGTCGGAAATTCCGACCACAAAATCCGTCGGATTTTTTCCGACACTGGTGTTGCATACACATGGTCGGACAAAGTTGTCAGAAAATCCAATCATTCTGAACGTGGTGACGTTCGTTGCGTACGACGGAACTACGTAGGGGCTAGTAGCCAATAGGTTTGGTCTCCTAATTTGATCTGAGCATGCGGAATTCTCTACACACAATCGAAAAAAGTCAGACCGGATTTTGTTGTCGGAAATATTGAGAGCAGGATCTCAAATTTTTTCCGTTGGAAATTCCGACGGAAAAAGTCCAATGGAGCCCACACACGGTCGGATTTTCCGACAACATGGACATGGTCCGATCGGACATTTTCCGTCTGAATTTCCGACCGTGTGTACGGGGCATTAGACAATGCCCACTTGTGATGCTGAGTCTCTATAATTGAAAGAACTGAAATCTAGTCAATAAAAAGGGCAGGCCAGGGACAGTCATCCTGATGTGGCAAGCACTGGGTGATATTGAATGTCCTCCAGCCAGGAAAGAAGAAAGTCTCTATCTTACTTGCTGCGGCTTCTACTGCACACTGCATAGTTGCCAACATTGTAAAAAAAATTATAGGTACACTTTTTTGGCTGTAGGCAGAGACTTATTATAATTAGGGGCGGGGCATGTGTTTGTAGGCGTGGCATAGCAAAAAAAGAAAAAATGTGACGTGCGTCGGAAATGGGCGTGGTTTATGTGAAATTGTGGGTGTGGCTTATGTGGGCATGGTTCAAATGGGGGTGTGGTTAGAGTCTGAGATGAATGAGAGATGGAGAAAGAAAGGGGAAAAGAGGGAGGGAGGGAGAGGGAAAGAAGGAGGGAAGGAGAGAGAAGGAAGGAAAGAGGGATGGAGGGACAGCAGGCCCAGATCCTACACCACAATAGAAATGTGTATTCCAGAGTTTAACAAATCAGCAGATAAAGATACTCCAAACACCTGTTGTTGGTGCTTCAATCATCCCAGCACCATGGTTGTTGTGGTGTCAGGATGATTGAAGCGCATTATTAATATTATTATATTGTAAAATAGAATGAAATCATTCAACTCACCATGTCACCTGCCACGTCGTCTTCCACCAGATGCCATCAGGTGCCCCCAGCAGAGTCCGTCCTTGCATTAGGTGCCCACAGCAGAGTCCGTCCTTACATCAGGTGCCCCCAGCAGAGTCCATCCTTACATCAGGTGCCCCCAGCAGAGTCTGTCCTTAGATCAGGTGCCCCCAGCAGAGACCATCCTTACATCAGGTGCCCCCAGCAGAGTCCGTCCTTACATCAGGTGCCTCCAACAGAGTCCGTCCTTACATCAGGTGCCTCCAACAGAGTCCATCCTTACATCAGGTGCCCCCAACAGAGTCTGTCCTTACATTAGGTGCTCCCAGAAGCAACAGAGCCCTCCTTACTTTAGTGTCCCCAGCAGCTGGCAGCAGTGGAGCCCTCCTTACAGAGCGATCTGTGCCACCAAGCAACAGAGCCTTCCTTACTTCAGTGTCCCTGGCAGCAGCAGCTGAGCCCTCCTTACAGAGTGATCTGTGTCCCCAGCAACAGAGCTCTCCTTACTTCAGTGTCCCTGGCAGCAGCAGCTGAGCCCTCCTTACAGAGTGATCTGTGTCCCCAGCAACAGAGCTCTCCTTACTTCAGTGTCCCTGGCAGCAGCAGCGGAGCCCTCCTTACAGAGCGATCTGTGTCCCCCAGCAGCGCGGCAGCTACAGTTCCCGGCAGTTCCCGGCTTTCTCGTGTGTGTGTTCAGTGGAGAGGGGAGAAGCTGATTGGCTACCCCTCCCCTCTCCGCTGAACACAAGGGGAAATAATCCTCGTGACGGCCATCTTTTTGAAGCCCGCCGGCCGTTTTTTTTCCTAAAACATTCCCGATTTTCCCGGGACAAAGGCAAAATCCCAGAAAATTAATCAGGACGAGCTCCGATCCGGACGAGGACTGTTGGCAAGTATGCACACTGTGAATAGCACGCAGTGTGCAGTGAAATCAGCAAACGCAAGTTTAGCACAGGAAAGGAGCCTGAAGGTAAGGCTATAGTTCTGCTTTAACTAGACGATGAAGTTTTTTTTACACTGGTAGCCAGAGGGGGGTATAAAAATATGGCTGAACCCTTGTTTTATCACCCCCTGGCTGCCCAATGAAATTCTAAAGTTATGACCTGAAAGGGCTGTATACATACCCCATCTGTGGTGCTTTACTTCTTGGCCGTGGCAATTTTAACTCAGGCTATAGAGTTTGACAAGTGGAACCACCTGTCAAACTCATTGAAATCAATGGGGCTGCATCACAACTGTGAGCCACACCCTTGGCTCACAGTTGCGGTATGTTCCAGCAATGTAAAAATGCCATTATAATTGCAATAATACAGGCATTAGAAGGTGGCAGTATAGCCTTCTAAAAACATGGGAGCTGCTGCTATACAATTCTCTGAACAACAATCCACTATGGATCACTTTTTGGAGGGCAGCAAGCAGTACTGCCTGTCTGAAAGATCCCTTACTGTCAAATTACAACCAGAACAATCCACATTTTACTGATATACTCCTTCCAACAAGATGTTATTGCACAGCCATTTGGAGTCCGGTTAGTATATGTGTTGGCCTGCCACCAGAATCTTGCCTTTTGGTTCTAGAGGTACCGGTGACATATTGAGTTATTTATACAGTAGATTTTCTGTCCGGTTCTCTTTGGGTCATGCATGGCAAAGCAACAGACACAATGTTTTAGTATAGCAGTATAACTCCTTTGTTGTAGAACTTTGTGGCCTTTTTGGACTAGGTAAGTAATTATAAGATCCTGTATTAGACTTGTATTGATATTAGTATGGAACCTTTCAAGAAAGCTTGAGGTATCAAAACCATATATACAAAAAAATGTGTTAAAAAAAACCTTTCAGGACCATCGCTTTCAACTGGCGTTCATCCAACGTACCATGGCCTCAGGTTCTCAACCGTATGGCAAACATCAAAATATCAGAAAGAATACACCACACGTTATATGACACCATGAATATATACCAAAAAAAAATGGTCTCTATGGGAAACCTCATTTCTGGTGTAATGTTAACTACTTTAATTTTACTTAAGCACATCTACAATCCTTCCCCGCAAATGTTATATAGACTTATAATCTAATGTGTGTATCTTGTCATATGATATGTCTTTACTCAGTTATAATGTACTATTTAAATGAATCTTGCACTTGTACATCTCCTACTACTGTCAGAATCTTGTACTATGACCTTATCTATAATAAAAACCGTTTGTAAACAAATAAAAAAAAAAAAACTTTTCATTCTTATTATCGTAACAGATGGTAACGTTACTGGTTGCAGAACTCTTTTTCTGCCACAAGATGGCAGTAACAGTTTTGTCTTATAGTAGTAGTAGAACTTTTGTGCTATCACTCAGAATGTGGTGTGATCACAAACTGCCTCAGGCACCGATCAGCGGATCCATGGCCAATGAAAAGTAATAATATAATAGTGGTGCTGCGCTGTTAGATACCAGCCGATAAGTAATAAGGTGAGAAAAAAGTATTTTAAAAGTGACAAACTCTTGCAATGAGTAAAAATTCTTCTGAAAGGTGCATCAACTAAACAAGTGAATATAAATGGATGTGTTCCTACGATAAATAATGCATATGCTTTGCAAACTCAACAATACAAAAAATGTATATAGATGTAGAACCAAAAAATAAGTAATATCCCATATATCACTCAATGGATGCACAGTATAAACTCTGAATAGTAGGTGCTGGTGACAATCAACAACTACGGTAATGTGACTGATCAATGCATATCAACAAACTAAAAATAGCAGAAAAATTAAAAACAAAGTAAGTCCATACAAAGTGCAGGAATATTCAAGTAGGTGATATATCCCTTCACCATGCCAATTGCTGAATAGGTTTACATTCCAGTGTGGTGACAGTACAGTATCTCACAAAAGTGAGTACACCTCTCACATTTTTGTAAATATTTTATTATATTATTTTTCATGTGACAACACTGAAGAAATTACACTTTGCTACAATGTAAAGTAGTGAGTGTTCAGCTTGTATAACAGTGTAAATTTGCTGTCCCCTCAAAATAACTCAATACACAGCCATTAATGTCTAAACCGCTGGCCACAAAAGGGAGTACACCCCTAAGTGAAAATGTCCAAATTGGGCCCAAAGTGTCAATATTTTGTGTGGCCACCATTATTTTCCAGCACCGCCTTAACCCTCTTGGGCATTGAGTTCACCAGAGTATCACAGGTTGCCACTGGAGTCCTCTTCCACTCCTCCATGATGACATCACGAAGCTGGTAGATGTTAGAGACCTTGCGCTCTTCCACCCTCTGTTTGAGGACGCCCCACCTGTGCTAAATAGGGTTTAGGTCTGGAGACATGCTTGGCCAGTCCATCACCTTTACCCTCGGCTACTTTAGCAAGGCAGTGGTCATCTTGGAGGTGTGTTTGGGGTCGTTATCATGTTGGAATACAGCCCTGAGACCCAGTCTCCGAAGGGAGGGGATCATGCTCTGCTTCAGTATGTCACAGTACATGTTGGCATTCATGGTTCCCTCAATGATCTGTAGCTCCCCAGTGCCGGCAGCACTCATGCAGTCCCAGACCATGACTCTCCCAACACCATGCTTGACTGTAGGAAAGACACACTTGTCTTTGTACTCCTCACCTGGTTGCCACCACACACGCTTGACACCATCTGAACCAAATAAGTTTATCTTGGTTTCATCAGACCACAGGACATGGTTCCAGTAATCCATGTCCTTAGTCTGCTTGTCTTCAGCAAACTGTTTGCAGGCTTTCTTGTGCATCATCTTTAGAAGAGGCTTCCTTCTGGGACGACAGCCATGCAGACCAATTTGATGCAGTGTGCGACGTATGGTCTGAGCACTGACAGGCTGACCCCCCACCCCTTCAGCCTCTGCAGCAATGCTGGCAGCACTCATACTTCTATTTCCCAAAGACATCCTCGGGGTATGACACTTCACTAATAAGAATTGTTTACTAAAATGTTTTCAGCTGTTACCTATTTTGACCCTTTCTTATAAAGTGTAGTGTGATCCACACAAGACAGGGAGGTCTATGTATGGAGTGTGATCCACACAAGACAGGGAGGTCTATGTACGGAGTGTGATCCACACAAGACAGGGAGGTCTATGTATGTAGTGTGATCCACACAAGACAGAGAGGTCTATGTACTGAGTGTGATCCACACAAGACAGGGAGGTCTATGTATGGAGTGTGATCCACACAAGACAGGGAGGTCTATGTATGTAGTGTGATCCACACAAGACAGGGAGGTCTATGTATGGAGTGTGATCCAAACAAGACAGGGAGGTCTATGTATGGAGTGTGATCCACACAAGACAGGGAGGTCTATGTATGGAGTGTGATCCACACAAGACAGGGAGGTCTATGTATGTAGTGTGATCCACACAAGACAGGGAGGTCTATGTATAGAGTGTGATCCACACAAGACAGGGAGGTCTATGTACTGAGTGTGATCCACACAAGACAGGGAGGTCTATGTATGGAGTGTGATCCACACAAGACAGGGAGGTCTATGTATGGAGTGTGATCCACACAAGACAGGGAGGTCTATGTATGGAGTGTGATCCAAACAAGACAGGGAGGTCTATGTATGGAGTGTGATCCACACAAGACAGGGAGGTCTATGTATGGAGTGTGATCCACACAAGACAGGGAGGTCTATGTACGGAGTGTGATCCACACAAGACAGGGAGGTCTATGTACGGAGTGTGATCCACACAAGACAGGGAGGTCTATGTATGGAGTGTGATCCCCACAAGACAGGGAGGTCTATGTATGTAGTTGGAGGGATGTGTGTATAATGACTTGCCTTTTTCTTTGATATACTCACTTAGCTGTATGAAAGTTTATGCATTTGTCTTGATTTAGTTACCTATGTCCTAAAGATTTGTTTGTCCTGAGTGTTCGCTCTTTTTTATGTGGTGTGTTTTGTTTGTTTTTCTGTGCAAAGGCAAACCTTCACATGATTTTTCTAACGGTCGAGTAATTACTTTCACAGTGCTGTTTATTTGCCTTTATTTTTTTTATTTTTTTTGTGAACTTTTACTGTGTTTCTCAAATAAAGTTGTAAAATGCTTTGCAGTGCTTTTTCTGTGTGATTGGGTCTTTTTTCATTATAAAGGTGAACTTAGATATCAATCCCTATAGCATGTGTTCATTTATGCCGCGTACACATGACTGGACTTTCCGGCAGAAAAGGTCAGACGGAATCATTCCATCGGATATTCCGATCGTGTGGGCTTCATCTGACTTTTTTCTTTAAAAATTCAGACGGACCTAGAAATAGAACATGCTTTAAATATTTCTGACGGAATCGGGAAAACCATTCGTCTGTATCCGACGGACCAAATACGACGCAAGGGCAGCTATTGGCTACTGGCTATTGAACTTCCTTTTCTAGTCCCATCGTACGCCATCGCGTTTGAAACAAACGGACTTTGGTGTGATCGTGTGTGGGCAAGTTCGTTCGGTCGGAACTCCGTCGGAAAGACCGTCTGAGTTTATTCTGATGGAAATTTTGGTCGTGTGTACGCGGCATTATTTGCAAACAGATCAGATATTTATTTTTAAGTTTGAAATGATAAGACTTTCCCTGTTTTTGGTTATCTTGGGTTTACATTGAGGGGAGTTTACATGCCACAGATTGTACATGAAATGTTTGTATTGGTTGCAGTCTCCAATGTTTTGAGGAAGAAAAAAGCCCAAAATAATATAATATGACTACTTCCTGGTTCATTGTTAGGCTTTCTTCCAATCAGATTTTTCCAGGAAGTTGATTGATAATGCTGCCAGCATGCCTCGCCAAACCTTCTCTGAGGAGGAGCTCTTTGTTATTTGCAGTGTGAGTGTGACATGATTTGACTATGTTTAGCTGTGTGTACATCCACATTTTTGTTGTGTGTGGGTGGGTGCATTATATAAATACACATTTTTCTGTACATGCATATGCTCAACATATCTGTCTCTCTCTCCTTAATGATAAATGTAATTTTATTTTTAGAAGGTTTACTCTAGGCACATCCGAACTGGCCACCGTGTATATATGTTGCTACTTTGACATTATATACCGTTATGGCAGCAGCTAGCTGCCATCACCCTGGTATATTTTTAAACAGTGGCCGATCTGTTTTCACATGAAAGTGGTCTCAGTCGTGTATTCACCACAGGATCACTTTTATGGGCAGCAGGAGAGGTGCCACTCCTCACACCTTTTCCCCGCCATTTTCCTCACTTACCAGAGAGATCAGCCGAAACGTAGTGATGGGCAGGAAGTCAAGTGAGGGCAAGATGGCCCCCACTCAACTCTATGCCCTTGGAGGACTGGAGCAACGTCAAACGCCACTTCTGCCTGCCAGCCTTAAAGGGCCCATTTGTTATTTTTTATGAATACATTTTTTTTTGTATTGCTTTCAAGTGTAAATGTGAGATCTGAGGTCTTTTTGATGTTAACTACTTGCCTACCAGCCACGAACACCTCCTTACTGACCAAGCCATTTTTCAGCTTTCAGCGCTGTCGCATTTTGAATGACAAATGCGCGGTCATGCAACGCTGTACCCAAATAAAATTTTTATCATTTTTTCCCCACAGATAGAGCTTTATTTTGGTGGTATTTGATCACCTCTGCGGTTTTTATTTCTTGCGCTATAAACAAAAGAAGAGGGACAAGTTTGAAAAAACATAATATTTTTTACTATTTATTATAATAAATATCCAATTTTTTTTTTTTTTTTTAAACAAATTTTTTCCTCAGTTTAGGCCAATACGTATTCTTCTACATATTTTTGGTAAAAAAAATCGCAATAAGCGTATATTGATTGGTTTGCGCAAAAGTTATAGCGTCTACAAAATAGGGGATAGATTTATAGCATTTTTATTATTATTTTTTTTTTTTACTAGTAATGGCGGCGATTTGCGATTTTTATCGTGACTGCGACATTGCGGCGGACACTTCGGACACTTTTGACTCATTTTTGGGACCATTCACCTTTATACAGCGATCCGTGCTATAAAAATGCATTGATTACTGTATAAATGTGACTGGCAGGGAAGGGGTTAACGCTAGGGGGCGCTGCAGGGGTTAATGTGTACCCTATCTTGGTGATTCTTACTGTGGGGGGAGGGGACTGACTGGGGGAGGAGACCGATCGGTGTCCCTATGTACAAGGGACACACCATCGGTCTCCTCTCCTCTGACAGGACGTGGATCTGTGTGTTTACACACACCGATCCACGTCCTGCTCGATTACCGGGCAATCGCGGGTGCCTGGCGGTCATCGCGACCGCCGGGCACGCGCACCGAGGCCCCAGCTACGCGGCGGGCACGCGCGCGCGCCTCCCGCGGCACGCGCGCGCCCCCCAGTGGCCAAATTGTAGACGACGTCATATGACGGCGTCCCGCCACAGTAGCTGAACCGTCCCGCCGTCATTTGACAGTGGGCGGTCAGCTAGTGGTTAAAGAGGCCCAGTCCTGCTTAATTCTATTACAAGGCATTTTTAAAATCATTGTAATAGGAATAAAAGGGTTTCACAAAAATAAACTCACTTAAAGCGGAGTTACGCCAAAAAAAAAAAAAATTAAAAATCAGCAGCTACAAATAATGTAACTGCTGACTTTTAATATCAGGGCACTTACCTGTCCAGGGATCCAGAGATGTCCTCACCCAAGCCAATTTTTTAATTTTTTCAATTGGCTCTTGGGTGCTGGCTTCAACATCCTGGCTATGGTAAACCAGCAGTGAAGCCTTTCAGCTTCACAGCCAGCTACCTATTACACATGCACAGAGTGCACTTTGTGAATGGCCTGTTGGCAGGAGAAGGAGGAAGGGCGGAACGTCCGACTGAGATTCTCGCAAGTAGGAGCGGTAATCAATCAAGTCAAGGTACCCGCTCCTCCCTCCTTTCCCAAAAGGTGGCAAATGTGGCATCAGAGGGGGGGGGAGGCAGGCAAACAAGCGGAGCTTCACCCTTTGGGTGGAGCCCTACTTCGAATTAATCTTTTCTGTCCATTTAACAGGCATAGTACTGCTTGTGGTTCCAGCTGGAAAGTGGATACGTTGTGGTACTATTACGCGAATCCGGCGCAAGTCGACAGCTGTTTTCTATTTGTCTAAGCAGGCGCCATGTCGCAATAATTGTTCCTGCACGCGCAAATGCGCCAACATTTTCGTAAATCAGCCCCATAGTGTCAGTGTGACATATAGTAGACCACAAGAAAATATTAAAGTGCATTTCTAAGCAAAAAAAATATTTCTCTCCAGGACATGCACATTTCACTTTGTTTTATTTCTTAAAAAATACTGCAAGTGAAGAAAAATATTTGTTGTTCTGCCAGGAATCCAGGGTTCTCCTAACTTTCCACAACTGCCAGAGTCGTCCTCCTTCACCTCTGTTCTGTGGCCTCGCAAGAATGGTGTCTGCATAAAGCGGGCCTTGAGAGGAAAGGACGTCCTACTCTGCTCTACCTGACGTGCCCTGTCCATATTACCACATAGAGTATGCTCCAGCAGGAACACAAGAAGGATAGTGTCACTGATGCATGCATTGTCACGCCTCACCTTCCTTGTCGCCTCCTGACAGTGCAGTGCATGCATCCTTTATCAGCGGCCATTGGTGTGGGGAAAAAAAAAGCCAAGCTCTCCTGAGCCTGTGCTTGTGCCATACTCACAAAGGTACTCGACGATGGCCCTCTACTGCATGTGCAGCCTCTGTAACATTGCCAAAGTTCCAACTGGTGGGAATGTCACAAATCAGGCGGTTTGCGGGCAGGTATAATTCTCATTGAATTTCAGCCAATGGAATACTGGTTATGTATGAATGCCTAAAATGGCTATAGACTCTTCTGGACTGCCTTAGAAGATCTTGAAACCCTGAGTACCTGTTTAAGAAATGCTGCACCACCAAATTGAGGACATGTGCCAGGCGACACACCTGTCGAAAGATGGACAGAAGGTTAGTGCCATTATCACATACCACCATTCCTGGCTCCAGCTGCCGTAACGTTAACCACCTCTGGGCAGGGACGGACTGGGAATAAAAACCAGCCCTGGAAATAATTTCATGCCAGCCCCATAGCTTTATTATACCAGCCCAACGTCATTATTTAGTAGTTCATGAAAGGGAAAACCATGCATTTTTAAGCACATTTGAAGAGCGTATTATACGGTATATAGATAAGACAGATATGACAGCACATTGGGCTAGGAATATATATATATATATATATATATATATATATATATATATATATATAAAACATCAAATTTCAGTTAAAAGTGTAGCAAACATCAAGGGGGACACCTGGGACTCTGGGAATGTGAGGGGGGAGGGGGACTCTAGTGACCAGAGACCACCTTCCACAGAAAATACACTAAGGTAAGATTATATGATATAGGGGAAAACCTTTATATCAATGCCCCCTTACATTATTGTATTCACGCCCCCCTTACATCAGTGACCCCCCCCCTCAGACTGGCCAGGCGGTGCTGTCACTGACCTCCTCTGCAGGGATCAGTCAGTCAGCTCCAGCTTGGTGGCTCTGGTTTTCCTATAGTCTCCAATCCACAGTGCACACATGTCTGACTCTTGACTCCTCTCCAGACTCCCTCAGAGACTGCAGACATGATATAAGACAAGAGATGGTCAGAGGCTGCGGTCATAGTACGGGAGATGGTCAGAGGCTCGGGCATATTACAGGAGATGATCAGAGGCTGCGGGCAAAGTACAGGAGATGGTCGGAGGCTGCGGGCATATTACAGGAGATGGTCGGAGGCGGCAGGCATAGTACATGAGATGGTCAGAGACTGTGGGCAGCATGGTACAGGAGATGTCAAGATGTCAGAGGCTGCGGGCATGGTACAGGAGATGTCAGAGGCTTCAGGCATATTACAGGAGATGGTTAGAGACTGAGGACATGGTACTAAAGATGTTGAGAGAATGTAGACATGACACAGGAGATGGTCAGAGACTTCAGACATGGCACAACAGATCAATGCAGCCTCCCCAGTGCCCATCAAATGCAACCTTACTGTGCCCATCAATGCAGCCTCTGTGTCAGTCCATGCAGCCTCACTGTGCCCATCATTGCCGCCTCACTGCTCCCATCATTGCAGCCTCAGCTTGCGTATCTTTGCAGCCTCACATGCCCATCATTGCAGCCTCACCGTGCCCATCATTGCAGCCTCACATGCCCATCATTGCAGCCTCACTGTGCCCATCATTGCCGCCTCATCATGCCCATCATTGCCGCCTTACTGTGCCCTTATTGCAGCCTCACCATCGTTGCAGCCTTACTGTGCCCATCATTGCAGCTTCACATGCCCATCATTGCAGCTTCACCATGCACATCATTGCTGTCTTACTGTGCCCATCATTGCTGCCTTACTGTGCCCTCATTGTAGCCTTACTGTGCCCATCATTGCCGCCTTACTGTGCCCTCATTTCAGCCTCACCATGCCCTCATTGCAGCCTTACTGTACCCATCTCATTGCCGCCTTACTGTGCCCTCATTGCAGCCTCACCGTGCCCTCATTGCCGCCTTACTGTGCCCATCATTGCCACCTCACTGTGCCCTCATTGCAGCCTCACTGTTCCCTCATTGCAGCCTTACTGTGCTCATCATTGCTGCCTTACCATGCCCTCATGGCAGCCTTACTGTGTCCATCATTGCCACCTTACCATGCCCTCACTGCAGCCTTACTGTGCCCATCATTGCCGCATTACTGTGCCCATCTCATTGCCCTCATTGCAGCCCCACTGTGCCCTCATTACAGCCTCACCATCGTTGTAGCCTTAGAGCGTGGATTATGCACAGCGGGCGAGTGTGAAATCATGTTTGGCCGCGCTGTGACAAAAGTCCCGCCCTCCTCCTAGACCAGCTCGTGTGATAGACAGAACACTGCGTCTATCACACAAGCTGGTCTAGAAAGAGGGCGGGACTTTTGTCATAGCTCAGCCGAACATTTCACAGCTCCGTGACACAGCGGTATCCCGCTGTGCATGAGAAGGAGTTAGGGGAGCGCTTCTCTGCAGCCAGTGCCACAGCATAGCCATAAATCCAAAGCGGCCCCAGGGCAGGCAGCCTACCGGGATATGTCCCGGTATCCCAGTAGGCCAGTCCAGCCCTGCCTCTGGGCCTGCCCCTGCAGAGCTGGGACGCTAGACAGACCAGCTAAAGCACTGCGTGACATCTTTTAGCCTGACTCATTAAATAGCCCCTTGAACGCTTAGGGGGTATTGGTGGTTCATAGATCTTGCATCTTCACCCCCAGCTGTATGAAGACGTGGCGGCAAACCAAGCTCCAGCACTGATCCTTGTCCTGCATCCTTCCTAGTTGCAGGCGGAGTTACACAGTTGTGAACTAAATATATCATGACTATGCTTGCTGGACCAAGTGTCAGCAGTAATGTGGACCTGCTGCTGACTGCTTTACCCAACGATGCCAAAACATTGTCTTCCATGTGATGGTACAGAGCTGGATTTGCTGGATAATGTGCAAAGAAATAGCGACTGGAAACCTGACTGTCACATACCTGGTTGGTAAACCTTGGTTGCAGAGGAAGGCCTCTCCTACAGCCAGGTGCAGGCTGGGCCGGGGGGCAGGGTGGCAATTTCCCCCCAGGCTGCTCTAACATAAACACATAATGGCCAGTGGCCGCCCGCTCACAATTTATTTATTTTTTTCTGGAGAGAGTCAGGTCAGAGGGAGGAGCGCCGAAGCTCAAGTGGCACTCACTTATGTAGTGGGGGCCGCTTTGTTCCCGCAGCCCCGCACCTCCCGCCGTTCTCGCTTGCACTAATCCACTGACAGAGTGAGAGCCAACCTGTCAGCTCATGTTGGGGGATTTCCCCCCTCCCTCTCCGCTGAACACTGCAACATGTGTGAGCTCCGCTCACAGAGCTCGGCCGCCCACTCTGTACCCTCCCCCGCTTCCTCATTGGTAGCGGGAGGGAGCCCATCAGCCAGGCCTCCAGCAGCTGCAAAGCATCGTGGGACATGTAGTCCCTATCTCCAGCGGCCCAATAGCAATTCCTGGGCGCAAAAAATTTTCCAGCCTGCCCACAGGAGGAGGACGGATGAGAGGCAGCAGGGGAGCAGACTGTTACTCCATGAGGCGTGAGGACAGAGCAGAGATAATGTAAGTTTTTATGGTGAATGTGTGTGTTTTTTTTTTTTTATTAAAAAGAAAGGTCTTACACTATGAATATTTCTCTCTTCCTTCCCATCGTTTCAAGCTGGGAGCTGATATTATTAACCCCTTCATGCCTAAACATTTTTTTGACACTTGTTGTTTACAAGTAACAAATCAGTATTTTTATTAGAAAATTACTTAGAACCCCAAACATTATATATATATATATATATATATATATATATATATATATATATTTTTTTTTTTTTTTTTGTTTAGCAGCGACCCTAGAGAATAGGATGGCAATTGTTGTAATATTTTATGTCACACAGTATTTGTGCAGCAGTTTTTCAAATACTATTTTTTTGGAAGAAATACACTTTCATTAATTAACCACTTCAATACCGGGCATTTTCACCCCCTTCCTGCCCAGGCCAATTTTCAGCTTTCAGCGCTGTAACATTTTGAATGACAATTGTGCGGTCATACAACACTGTACCCAAATTAATTATAAAAAAAAAAACGATATTTTTTACTTTTTGCTATAATAAATATCCCAATTTAAATAAAAAAAAAAATGTTTTCCTCAGTTTATGCTGATATGTATTTTTCTATATATTTTTTGTCAAAAAAATTGCAATAAGCGTATATTGATTGGTTTGCGCAAAAGTTATAGCTTCTACAAAATAGGTTATTGATTTATGGCATTTTTATTATTTTTTTTCTTTTTACTAGTAATGGCGGCTATCTGCGATTTTTATTGTGACTGACATTGCAGTGGAGAGATCGGACACTTTTGACACTATTTTGGGACCAGTGACACTTGTATTTATCAGAGCTATAAAAATGCATTGATTACTGTGTAAATGTCACTGGCAGGGAAGGAGTTAACACTAGGGGGCGATCAAGGGGTTAAATGTGTTATCTAGGGAGTGATTCTAACTGTGGGGGGGGGGGGGGGGGGGTGGGACTGACTAGGGGAAGAGAACGATCGGTGTTCCTATATACTAGGAACACATGATCGGTCTCCTCTCCCCTGACAGGACGTAGATCTGTGTGTTTACACACACAGATCCATGTTACTGCTCTGTCATGAGCGACGTCCAAAGACGTCCTATGATAAACAGCACACTGGTGACATCTAGGATAAAAGCCGGTCTAGGAGGCGGGATTTCGTATGACAGCAGCCACACCGGGTAAGCGGAGATCTCCACTCTGTGTAATCCAGGAGCTTTTCTCTCTATAATACCCATGCACTGAACAGACTGCATTGATGGGCTATGGTTTGGTTGAGCTGATGGGGACTGGTGAGGCTGCATTGATGGGCATTGACGAGGCTGCATTGATGGGCATTGACGAGGCTGCATTGATGGGCATTGACGAGGCTGCATTGATGGGCATTGACGAGGCTGCATTGATAGACACTAGTGAGGCTGCATTGATGGGCACTGATCAGGCTGCATCGATGGGGACTGATGACGCTGAGCTGATTGGTGGTTTAATGGGCCACTTGACTAGACTTGCCCCCCAAGCCTAAGGCTGCCAGCCCTCCCCTGCCTACAGCTCTGGCTTGAGGGCCATAGATGGTGAGACAGTAGCCGCTGGAGCACAGCGTGGTAAGAGCGTTTATGATCAGTCCAGTAGTCTGTGCAGCTAGTAGCCAGTAACCCATGGAAAGTAAGAAGGAGTCAGGAAAATGAGACAGCAGGCAAGCGTGCCAGCAGGATAGCTGGAAGCAGGCAGACTGGCTTGGCTGATGACAGACTGTGGATGCACAACAAAAAGCAGATGCCTGAAGATGCTGAGCTGACCTGAAGGAGCTGTAGCAGGCTGGAAGAGCTTGAAGCAGGGTCAGACGAGCTGGGTCTGTAACGGACAGGCAGATCAGGTGTATACGGCAGTGTCAGGAAAGGGTCGGTCCGCTGGTAAAATCCATAATTTGGCATGCAGTACTGAGGTCCACCAGCAGGTGTCTCCTGGCAGTTTGTAACTGTCAGGAGAGACTCTCCCTGCTGGTGTTATGTCATCATTGGGCCGCAGTACTGGCGTCCACCAGCGGATGGATCCTGGCAGTATGGAGCAGGCAACACTTCCTGCGCTCAGGTGTTACTTGAGGACAATTACTGCACTCTTATAAATACCCGGCAAGCACTCACATGCTTGCCTTGGTATCTCTCTCCCTGGGCCCTGACCTTGAGCCTGTATCCGACCCGACCCCTGCCCTGCATGGTCAGATCTCATGCATTTAGCTAAGCCACATTCCAGCCCTGTCATTAATCACCTGCCTTCCCAAGTATCTATCTCCCCATTGCCTATGGCAACCTCAGCTACAGCCCAGTTTACTCCGCTTCCTACCAAATGCTATTACCCAGTCGTGATGCGTAGCACCTATCCTGCCTTCAATCCACTTGCCTCTTCTCCTCCACCTGTAACAATCCCACAAAACCCTCCTCTGTTGTAATGTGTTAGCCAATTTATGATTAAAGTAACATATTGACCTTCAGAATTCAAATGCAGACCTTCATATTGAATTCAGTTGAGTCAAACCCAACTGAATTTAAACATATCAAAGGGACAGCTGAATACCCTTTGATGTGTAAATCTTATGCAAGTTGTGTGTGTGTGTGGAATGGCCTTTTAACCTAGATGAAAATTTCAAAGGAAGTATTTATTGATGGTAATTAGACTTCATGGTAAACATTTGGTTGCCCCCCCCCCCCCCAGTGTCAGACCAGTATTTGAGAAGACATTCAGGCTGTCATTCAGTGTAATAAGAACTATCTCAGAGAAGGGTCTGTGATTATGAAAGCATAGGTCTAGGAGAAATATTACCCTGTTGGATTTTGTCATCTGTAAGACTGTTCTGTTTTGGAAGCTAATAAAGTGCGCCTCTCTGGAGAATTGGGTTTGCTGCGGAATAATACTTATTAATAACTACAAACCATATACGAAGGACATATTAGATCACTACATTGGTGCCGTTCAAGTGACAGAAGAGCATTTTCAGGACTTAGTAACAGAAGTCGGTGGTGACAACAATCCGGTGAATTGGACAGAAGTATGATGGAGACCCAAGACCTGTGCTGTGACTCTAATGTCTGGTTGTGACATAAGAGAGTCTGATCTACAAAATTAAACAAGTTTGGAACCCCAGAATTATTCTCTGGAGACTGGAAACAACAAATAAAAGGACTGTATCGTGTACCAGAAGACCTGAGCTGGAAGCTGAAGGAGTAACTAATGCGGTGAGTAAAATATTTCTTTTTTTTTAATTATTAATAATATAGTCAAAATGCTTACTCAGTGTGAAGCTAGTGTCAGTTCTGATAAAGTTAACATATGGGTGTTAAAATTTATTAAGCGTCATGGTGGTCCTTATGAAGTTCCAGAAAAATATAAGCAGACATGGACTATGATGAATGAATTTTTAGAGAAAACTGTTTTTGATAGCAAAATTTCAGAAAGTAAAAGAAAAGGTTGTATTGTACAGGGCTTGTTATCTTGCTGTTTAACAATGTTAAGTTCTTTGAAGGATAAGGTTGAGGAAATTACTCAGTTACAGAGTGCAGTTGATAATAGCAAAAAGGTTTGTCAGTGGTTACAAAACCAATCAGAAAGTGAGACTGTAAATTTAAAATGACATGTAGTTACCATTGGGGGAGCCTTGCTTGAGAAATCTAAACGTTGTGATGAATTATCAGAGGAAAATGAGAGATTGAAATTAAGAATTATGGAATTAGAGAAGAGATCTCAGGAATGCAGATATGCATCAAATCGTGGATTCAGCAATCTGCAGCAAAATACAAATACAAACATTCTATCAAATGAAACAGAACCTCATATTAAATCTGATAATTCATTGCAAGCTGCACCCACTGTGACCACCACAGTTTATAACAATAATAATAATACAGGTGAAGTTCAGTTGTAATGAAGCCTTTGAAACCAAAAGACTTAGATGCAATTCTTAAAGAAATAGGAATGATTCCCTGCCATGATTTAAACAGATTTTTAAAATGGTTTTGTGACTTGCAGAATGTCAGAGATATGTACAACCTCAACCCATCTGATTTAGAACGAGTTATACAACATTCTATAGGAAGTAGTCTTTGGATGAGAATTAAACAAATTTGTATTCAACCTCTGAGGACAAGGGACATATTACTGGAATTATTATGTGTTTTGTATGGTGTACGTTGTGATGTTACTATTCATGGGAAGATCAAACAAATGCAAAGTGAATCTCCCTATGAATTGTCACACAGGATAGCAACTATTATGGAATTATTGGTCAGTAATAATCTTGCATTTGAGCATGGTGGCTTGTTACATATGAGTATATTTCTACATGCTTTGCATGAAGATATCAAACAAAATATTTTACTAGTTACCCCAAATCCTCATGATTTAAAAGACGTATTGTTGAGGACAGACCATTTATGGAGAAAGTCAAATGAGCAGGCTGTCAAAATTGATTTAGCCACATTGTTTAGGACAAATACTGAACATAAAGATCAAAAGATAATGTCTTATGATAACAAACAAAGAGGAGACACCAGGTCAAATATAGGTGATATTAATATGAAAAACAGAGCTGACCAAAATAATAATAAAAAAATGTCTAAGGCCTGGATACCGTTTTCTCAGTTAAAACAGAAATATGACCACTTGAAGATTGAGTATGATAAGATGAAAATAGAACATTACACATTGTTGGAGCAGCTGAACAGAAATCAGGGCGTCATAAATGCAGATGTACATTCTCCAGATCTGTTTTTGAATGCAAATGACACTTCTCTAGCAGTGGGGGTGATTTAGTTTCAAACTGTATATGTGTAAATAGTCCTTTGTTTTAACTTCAAACAATGTTTAAGGACCTTGCTTATAGTTTTGTTGGAGAGTTTTTTTGTCTTTCAGATATATTGGAGATACTGCATGTGAATGGCAGAAGGACATTCTGAAAATTGCTGGCTAGTGGGGGAGAAACGCTGAATAAACAATGTCATGGACTCTCTCAATATTCATCAAGCAATCGACACCTTTTTTTTGAACATTCATTTTTTTTTTTCCTCTTGTCAATGGACTTTAGCCTTTATTTTTTAATTTTTTATTTTTCACCCTTTCCCATTTTTATTCATCAAGCCCTATTTTTTATTTTTTATTTTTCACCCTTTCCCATTTTTTATTTTATTATGTTTTATTTCTTGAACTTTATCTTAAAACCAGAGCAAAACATTTAAACCTAAATTAATTTTCATAACAGCTATACATATTACATATTGCATATTGATCAATAGATTTGACATCTAAGGTGAGATGCTGCACAATGGCTTGGCATGGCATAAATTATAGTATGTTGGGTGGTTTTCCTAAATTTATAAGAGGGGTGAGTGAAATTCATCACTCCAGTCATGATTTGAAACTTTGTTGAATCAGTCGTTGATAATATGCTAAAGACTATGACATATATGGATGAAAAAAGACCTAACTTTACTGGCAAGATTTTCCACTGCTGCTGTCAGGGTCCTGGCCGCTCGGTGCGGCCCAGATTGCCTCCACGTAGGCAAACGGTTACCTCCATGCCCTCCAGGCATCAGCGCGGGCGTGTGCACGCGCGCGACCGGCCCGCGGGCGCGCTGCCTGAACCTATCTGTGATCTTTGGAACCCGACCCGGCCTGTCTGACCCCGCTGACCTCTCTACTCCTTGACCCCGGCTTGCCTGACCCTGCTAAAGGACTTACCACCTGTTGCCGAACCTCTGCCTGTCACTTGACCATCCGTCTGCCTGCCGTCTATGCCTATCTGCCTTCCCTGTGACCCGGCCTGTCTGACTACCTCTGCCGTCCGAGTGTGCCTCTCTCCCGCACAGGATCTGCCTCCGCTGCTGCTGCTCCAGAGACTACCTCTCTCTTCGGTCATCCGACCCCAAGCCTGCTGTGCCATCACCTGCAGTTCCTGCCACCTAAAGACCAGCACCAGCATCCTGCTTCATCCTGCACCAGCTGACTCACCGGACGGACACTCCTACTCCGCTGTGCTCACGGGTCCCCTGTTCCCATTCCAGTGGACCCTGAACCAGAGTCGTAAGAGAGGTCCCCTTCCGTCAAGCCAGGCTCGCCACCAGGTACCTTACAGTACGAACAGCCCAGATGACCGAGCCTGCGGAAGGAACCTCGTCCATGCAGGACTTCTGCTCCCACCTTGCAGCCCTCACCCAAGCAGTGAAGTCTCTACAAGAAGGCTATACCAGGCTAGAGGGACAGGTACAGCAGCTCTCCGGTCCTATGGCCGCTGCACCTCCTGCACCACCAGTTCAACCCACGGTTCAGCCTGCAGTAGTGATGCTTCCTCCAGAGCCAAGGGTGCCCGTTCCGGAAAGATTCTCAGGAGATCGGTCCAAGTTCCCTGCCTTCCGGGATGCCTGTCAGCTTTATTTTGCACTTCAGCCCAGGACTTTTTCATTGGAAGCCACCAAGGTGGGGTTCGTAGTATCTCTCCTGCAAGGAGAACCCCAATCTTGGGCCCACCGTCTTCTGAGAGTCGATAGCCCACAGATCCAGGATCTTGCTACCTTCTTCCAGGCAATGGAACAACTCTATGACGACCCCCAAAGAACCACTACAGCCGAGACCGCCTTATCCACGCTCCAACAAGGCCGTAGAATGGCCGAGGACTACATCTCTGATTTCAGGCGCTGGAGCGCGGACACTCGGTGGAACGATGCAGCCCTTAGGCATCAATTCCGCACAGGCCTATCTGAGAGTCTGAAGGATGAACTGGCTCGAGTGGGGGTTCCCGAGTCTCTGGAAGACCTGATTACCCTGACCATCCAACTGGATCGCCGGCTCCGGGAACGCCGAGCCGAACGTTCCTCTCAACCGACCCGCCCGGCCTGGATGGTGGCAAGGGCACCAACTCCAGCTGCCCGCTATTTTCCTGCACCTGCTTCAGTTCCAGCCAGCCCTGCCTTCGACGGCCCTGAACCAATGCAGATCGGACTTATGCGCTCCACCCTGACTCCTGAGGAGCGTGCCAGGCGCCGGCAGCTGAACCTTTGCCTCTATTGTGGCGGCCCTGGACATTACGTGAACAACTGCCCAGTCAAGATCCGTAAGTGTCTTTCTTCTGTCTCTTCTAAACCTGCACCTTGTCCCAGCAACACCACTCACCTGGCTCTTCCCCTCTCGTTGCAGCTTCAAGGAAAGACAGTCCACACCAACGCTATCCTTGACTCCGGAGCATGCAGTTGTTTTATCGATGCCACCTTTGCCAACTTACAAGGCCTACCCCTCCGAGAGAAGACCCAGGGACTTTCTGTTTTCTTGGCCGACGGGTCACGCATTAAATCAGGTCAAGTGACCCAAGAGACCTTGCCCCTGCCTGCCACCATCTTGTCCCAGCACCAAGAACTATTGATACTGGATGTAATTTCCTCTCCTCTCTTCCCAGTGATTTTGGGCATGCCATGGTTCCAAGCCCACAACCCTTGCATTAACTGGTCAACGGGACAAGTAAAATTCCAGTCCCCTTATTGCCGTCAGCACTGCCTATCTGAGCCCGCTGGGACACCCTCTGCTCTGTGTTGCCTGAACTTCGATCAGGACTTGTGCCGGGCCGTGCCCAAAACTTACCACGACTTCCTCGACGTGTTCAGTAAACGAGTCCTATCGAGATCCTTCCAGGTGCCGAAATCCCATTCGGTCGCATCTTCCCTTTATCCGAAAAGGAGCAGGAGGCCCTGAAGACTTACATCGCGGAGAACCTCGAAAAAGGGTTTATCCGTCACTCCACTTCCCCAGCAGGCGCAGGGATATTCTTTGTTACCAAGAAGGACCAAACACTCAGGCCTTGTGTGGACTATCGTGAATTGAATAAGGTGACAGTCAAGAACCGATACCCCTTGCCGTTGATACCGGAACTCTTTCAGAAACTACGAACGGCAACTATCTTCTCCAAGCTGGATCTAAGGGGTGCCTACAACCTGGTCCGTATCAGGTCCGGGGATGAATGGAAAACGGCCTTCCGGACCCGCTTTGGTCACTATGAATATCTGGTCATGCCGTTCGGCCTCTGCAATGCCCCTGCCACCTTTCAGCACCTGATCAATGATGTCTTTAGAGACTTTCTGGACATTTTCGTAATAGTATACCTCGATGACATTTTAATTTTTTCCAATTCTCTTGAGCAGCACCAGGGGCAGAGTACTACTTCGTCTCCGGCAGCACGGCCTATATGCTAAGGCAGAAAAGTGCCTGTTTGAACAACAAGAGATTCAGTTTCTGGGACTTGAGATTTCCCCAGCAGGGATCAGGATGGATCCCCAGAAGGTGACTGCTGTATTGGACTGGCCGGCACCATCGGACAAGAAGGGCATTCAGCGCTTTATAGGATTCGCAAATTTCTATAGAAAATTTATTAAGGGATTCTCTACCATCGTCAACCCTATTATTCAACTGACAAAGCAGGGTACACGCTTCCAGTGGGGCCCCGAGGCCCAGGAAGCTTTTGAAAAACTTAAAAGACTATTCACCTCTGCCCCCATCCTTAGTCACCCCGACCCTGCCCTCCCATACATTCTGGAAGTCGACGCCTCCGAAGTGGCGCTAGGAGCGGTGGTATCTCAACGTCAAGGCAGCAAGGATTTGATGCACCCGGTGGGGTTCTTCTCTCGAAAACGAACTCCTGCAGAGAGGAATTACGACGTTGGAGATCGGGAACTCCTGGCCATCAAGGCGGCTCTGGAAGAATGGAGGTACTTGTTGGAGGGCGCAAGTCATCCGGTATTGGTGTATACCGACCACAAAAACCTCGAGTATCTACGGACAGCCAAGCGACTGAAGCCTCGACAAGCCCGTTGGGCCTTGTTTTTTTCTAGATTTTGTTTTCATATCACCTACCGCCCAGGATCCAAAAACGTGAAACCAGACGCGCTCTCGCGCATGTTCGACAGTCCAAGAGACACAGCAGCTCCGGACACCATCCTATCATCCGGCAACTTCCTACTCATACAACCAGATTTGCTCTCGCAGATTAAGGAGGCATCTGCAAATGACCCAGCGACCCCAGGGGCTCCCCTGACTCTCAGAGACGGCCTCTTTTGGAAGGGAAGCCAAGTTTTTGTCCCGGAACCTGTCCGGACCAAGGTCCTGAATCTTTGCCATGACCACCCCCTGGCAGGACATTTTGGAGTCCGCAAGACTATCGATCTGGTGCAACGCACCTTCTGGTGGCCAAGTTTGAGGAAAGACTGCAAGGAGTACGTCAACGCCTGCCCTGTCTGTACCCGGAGCAAGACCTCAAGAAGCCGAGCTTGGGGCCTTCTTAAACCTCTTCCCGTACCCGATCGTCCATGGAGGATGATCACCATGGACTTTATAGTTGAACTTCCATGCTCAGAGGGATGCACAGCTATTTTCGTAGTCGTAGACCGGCTGTCTAAAATGGCCCACTTTCTGCCCCTTAAGGGAACCCCGTCCGCTTCCGAAACAGCCCGTGTCTTTATCAGGGAGATAATTAGGTTGCATGGGGTCCCTGCCAGCATAGTCTCCGATAGGGGGGTTCAGTTTACGTCCCGTTTTTGGAGGGCCTTGTGTAAATCCCTAAAGATTGAGTTGGCGCTGTCCTCGGCCTATCATCCCCAAACAAATGGACAGACAGAACGCACAAATCAGACCCTGGAGCAGTACCTTAGGTGCTTCACGTCCTTTGTGCAGGACGATTGGGTGTCTCTACTACCCTTAGCCGAGTTTTCATACAACAACGCCAACCACTCAGCCACAGGTCAATCCCCTTTTTTCTCCAACTATGGCTTCCACTTATCCTTTCTCCCTGACTTTCTTCCAGAATCCCCGGTTCCAGCGGTGCAGGATACAGTGACCTTCCTCAACCACAATAATCAGATCCTCCAGGAGACGATAACCAAGGCCCAGGCGGACTGCAAAAGGTTCTTTGACCGAAAAAGAAGGGGAGAACTGGACCTCCAGATTGGAGATCAGGTATGGCTTTCCACTATTAACTTGAAGTTACCTTGCCCTTCCAAGAAACTCGCTCCCAAATTTCTAGAACCCTTCTCTGTGAAAAGGAGGATCAACCAGGTGTCCTACGAACTGTCTTTGCCCACCTCAATGAAAATACACCCGGTGTTTCATGTGGCCCTGTTGAAACCCGCTGTACCCGACCCCTTTCCTGATAGGGGAGCTGGACCTCCTGGTCCTGTTCTTGTTGAGGGCGGTGAAGAATATGAGGTGGAGGCCATTATTGATTGTAGGAGGCGGCAGGGGCAGACACAGTTCTTGGTTAAATGGAAGGGGTACGGGGCTGAGGACAATTCCTGGGAACCTGATAGTAACCTTCATGCCAGAAGACTGATCCGTGCCTTCTTTTCTGCCCACCCAGAGAAGAGAAGTCTTTTGGGCACCCGGAGGTTGCCCCTTGTGGGGGGGCAATGTCAGGGTCCTGGCCGCTCGGTGCGGCCCAGATTGCCTCCACGTAGGCAAACGGTTACCTCCATGCCCTCCAGGCATCAGCGCGGGCGTTGGCGCGCGCCGCGGGCGCGTGCACGCGCGCGACCGGCCCGTGGGCGCGCTCCCGTGCGCTAATAGCGGGGGCGCGCGCCCGTGCGCGTGCACGTGCGTGTTTAGCGCTGTTTGGCGCCAGTGCGCCTATTTAAGGATCAGGGCTGCAGCCCTGTGGTGCTGTTCGTCTGCAGCTCTGACCTGAATCTCCTGTGTGAACCTGCCTGAACCTATCTGTGATCTTTGGAACCCGACCCGGCCTGTCTGACCCCGCTGACCTCTCTACTCCTTGACCCCGGCTTGCCTGACCCTGCTAAAGGACTTACCACCTGTTGCCGAACCTCTGCCTGTCACTTGACCATCCGTCTGCCTGCCGTCTATGCCTATCTGCCTTCCCTGTGACCCGGCCTGTCTGACTACCTCTGCCGTCCGAGTGTGCCTCTCTCCCGCACAGGATCTGCCTCCGCTGCTGCTGCTCCAGAGACTACCTCTCTCTTCGGTCATCCGACCCCAAGCCTGCTGTGCCATCACCTGCAGTTCCTGCCACCTAAAGACCAGCACCAGCATCCTGCTTCATCCTGCACCAGCTGACTCACCGGACGGACACTCCTACTCCGCTGTGCTCACGGGTCCCCTGTTCCCATTCCAGTGGACCCTGAACCAGAGTCGTAAGAGAGGTCCCCTTCCGTCAAGCCAGGCTCGCCACCAGGTACCTTACAGCTGCTTTGTCTGGATAGAAGATATGATAAACGCTGATGTCAAGCTGATTCTATCTGAAAGTGGGGGATTATATATGGATTATATGGATATATGGGTTATAGATTGGTATACCATTCAGGTGGAATTATAGACTGAATGAACCAAGTAACTCTGTTGAAGGCAATGAGGAGTCGGCCTATAATGGAAAGAAGATGTGAATGGTAAAATACTTGCAAGATGGACTCATGAATGTCAAGGGCAATAGTTTGCAGCACAGTTTTTTCTGCCGTATCCAAACCTTTTGAACTTGAAAGTGAGTGCTGGTACATTGATGGTTCTTCTTACTATAAAGATGGAAGTAGAATTTCAGGATTTGCTGGTGTTTGTGCAAAAGCATCTTTAAAAAATGAAAACCTTGAGCCTGGAGATGAGAATCCTGGATTTATGTGGATCGGAGCTCCCAGCACACCAAGCACACCAAGTTTACTTTCAGTGAGAGATGTGATGACGTCAGATCGAAGAATGGACTGTGACATCAGCTCGTTTTTGTGCAATATTTAAGATCTTGATGTGATATAATAAGGCCTAACAGCTATATGGGCCACGGATGTTTACCGAATCCTTTTCCAGTCATGGTCTAAAGCTATATTATCTAATGACTTTTTCATGGGGGTATTTTAGAGGCTGGTGAAGAGAGATGTAACCAGTTTCAACTTTATATTTTATATGAGCCATTGTAAAGCATCCAGTACCTCAAATCGGTAATGCTATGTTTGTTGCTTGATTTATGGGTCAGTTCTAGTAGTTAGAATGACCCAAGTGGGGGTATATGTTGTAATGTGTTGGCCGATTTATGTGGGATTTTATGTATTATATATATGTATTGGATATATTTATTCCACACACAGTATACGAGTGACCAGGCCAGATATCAGTTGACATTGTTATCTGTTAACCTAATTACACATATCAAAGGGGGCAGTGGCCAAACAAGAATTATTCCACATATCAAAGGGGAACAGATAATGAATGAATGGGCTATGTTAATGTTAATATGCAAGAATGCAGATTAGGGCAGTTTTATGACTACAGCTGTTCACAGCTTGGGGTTATCTGCTGTCACTCTGAAAGACAGGAGCAGATCAAAGCAAATTGCTCAGCCATTCAGTGTGTGTAGGGGATATAAGATGGGCTTCAGTCTAAAAAAGATCTATCTCAGAGAAGGGTCTGTAAATATGAAGGCACAAGTCTAGGGAGAAATATTCTTTGTCATGATACCCTGTTGGATTTTGTCATCTCTAAGACTGTTCTGTTTTGGAAGTCAATAAAGTGCTTCTCTCTGGAGAATTGGGTTTGCTGCGGAAAAATACTTATTAATAACTACATACCATCTACGAAGGATATATTAGATCACTACACCTATGTTCTGCAAAAAGCTTAAAAATAGATTTTTTTTGGATGGAGCTACACTTAAAAATTTACCTGTTCAAAATTACACCCAGATTCTACTTAAGAACAAACCTGTATACTGCTGTTCAGAGTATATAGGGTTGTAGGTATAGGGTTTTATTTTGGGTGCGGGGTTCCCCTTAATATCCATACAAGACCCAAAGGGGCTGGTAATGGGCTGGGGGGGGGGGGGGGGGGGTGATGGGGTAGCCATGCCATTTTTCTCAAAGATTTTCATACATATTGCCAGGACAAGACATGACATTAAAGCCGCAAGCAGTTTTAAATGGCTTTATTTTTTTCCTTTACAAATGTCATTTTTTGCAGGGACAGTTCTAAACACAGGAAACACATGCCACTTCACAGGTATACTTTAGACACCCCCCAGGTACCATATTTAAAGGAATATTTCACTTTTTTTCATTAAAATGACTGCTCCTGAAAAAACTTCAGTTTTTAAAACTTCTTTTTGCATTGATACCAGTGGCGGCCTGTCCATAGGGGGTGCATGGGCGCCGCCCCCCCCCCCCCAAAGCCAGTAACACAAAAAAAAAAAAATGGTCCCTTTAAGAAAAAAAAAAAAAGTTCCTGAAGTGCACTGTGTCCTGGCGGGCGCCGGTCACAGTGCACTATGGAAGCGTCATGCCAATGCAATCCCGTGATTGCAGGCAAAACGTTTCATTTGCATTGGTTTTTGATGCATTGTGGCGCTATGCAGTGCGCCTCTACATGCTGATTGGGTCATTCTCCTGCATCTCCTTATGCCTGGGCGGTGCCATGGACGGGCGGCATGTTACTTTCGTTTTGGCTTTGTGTGGAGAAGAAGCGGCCGGTAATGTCACTAACAGCGGCACATATACAGCAGCACCTTGTGCTGTATGTATTTTCATTTTTTAATCTGTCCATGCCCTGCTTCACCTCTGCCCTGGAATCCACCTCTGGAGAGCACCCGACAATCTGCTGGAGCCTTCCTTACACATCTCCTGTATGTGTGTATACCACGAGGGCTCCCAGAAATGCGTCCTAGAGTCATCCTGTACAGGTCAGTGTTCTCTCATCTCTGTCTCTCTATCTATCTATCTATCTATCTATCTATCTATCTATCTATCTATCTATCTATCTATCTATTTATCTCTCTATCTATCTATCTGTATGTCTATCTACCTCTCTATCTGTATGTATATCTCTCTATCTATCTCTCTATCTGTATGTCTATCTATCTCTCTATCTGTATGTATATCTCTCTATCTATCTCTCTATCTGTATGTCTATCTCTCTGTGTATCCATCTATCTATCTCTCTATCTGTATGTATATCTCTCTATCTATCTGTATGTCTATCTCTCTGTGTAATTCTCTATCAATCTCTCTATCTGTATGTATATCTCTCTATCTATCTGTATGTTTGTCTATCTGTATATCTATCTATCTAATCTGTCTGTCTGTATATCTATCTGTATATCTAACTGTATATCTGTCTGTATATCTATCTGTATATCTAACTGTATATCTATCTATCTATATATATTTTTTTATTTTATATTATTATCTGTCTATCTATATATCTATCTATCTAGCTGTCTGTATATCTATCTGTATATTTAACTGTATATCTATTTATATATATATATTTTTTATATTATTATCTGTCTGTATATCTATCTATCTATCCATCTCTCTGTATATCTATCTATCTATCTATCAATCTATTTTTTTATATTATTATCTATCTGTATATCTATCTATCTATCTGTCTATCTATCTATCTATATCTATCTATCTATCTATCTATCTATCTATCTATCTATCTATCTATCTATCTATCTGTCTGTATATCTATCTCTATATCTATCTCTGTATGTATCTATCTGTCTGTATATCTAACTGTATAGCTATCTATATCTATATATCTATCTATCTATTATCTATTTATTTATTATCTTTTTTTATTCTTCTTTCTATCTATCTATCTATTATCTATATGTATATCTATCTATCTATCTATATCTCTCTGTATATCTGTCTGTATATCTATCTATATATATCTATCTATCTATCTATCTCTCTGTATATCTGTCTGTCTGTATATCTGTCTGTATATCTATATATATATATCTATCCATCTAGTTTTTTATATTATATATCTATCTATCTGTCTATCTATCTATCTATCTATCTATCTATCTATCTATCTATCTATCTATCTATCTATCTATCTATCTATCTATCTATCTATCTATCTATCTATCTATCTATCTATCTATCTGGATATCTATATATATATATATATATATATATATCTATCTATTATCTATCTATCTATATATCTATCTATCTATCTCTGTGTATATCTATCTATCTATATTTCTATCTATGTATATCTATCTATCTATATCCATCTATCTATCTATCTATATATCTATATCTATCCATCCATCCATCTATATCTATCTATCTATCTATCTATCTATCTATCTATCTCTATCTATCTATCTATCTATCTATCTATCTATCTGTCTCTCTGTATATCTATCTGTATATCTATCTATCTATCTATCTGTCTGTATATCCATCTATCTCTCTGTATATCTATCTATCTATCTGTGTATCTATCTATCTATCTCTATCTATCTATCTATCTATCTATCTATCTATCTATCTATCTATCTATCTATCTATCTCTATCTATATATCTATCTGTCTGTATGTATCTATCTATCTCTCTGTATATCTGTCTGTATATCTATCTGTTTATCCATCTATCTATCTGTATATCTAACTGGATATCTATATATCTATCTATTTTTTTATATTATTATCTATCTATCTTTTTTTTATATCTATCTATCTATGTATCTATCTATCTGTCTGTATATCTATATCTATCTATCTATCTATCTGTATATCTATCTATCTATCTATCTATCTATCTATCTGTATATCTATCTATCTATCTATCTATATCTATCTATCTATCTGTGTATCTATCTATCTGTCTGTATCTATCTATCTATCTATCTATCTATCTATCTATCTATCTATCTATCTATCTATCTATCTATCTATCTATCTATCTATCTATCTATCTGTCTGTATCTATCTAACTATCTATCTATCTATCTATCTATCTATCTATCTATCTATCTATCTGTATATCTGTATATCTGTATATCTGTCTATATATCTGTATATATATATATATTTTTAATATTATTATCTGTCTGTCTATATATCTATCTATCTGTCTGTATATCTGTCTGTATATCTATCTGTATATTTAACTGTATATCTATTTATATATCTATTTTTTTTTTTATATTATTATCTGTCTGTATATCGATCTATCTATCTACTTGTCTGTATGTCTATCTATCTGTATATCTGTCTATTTGTCTATCTGTCTGTCCTATCCAATCTATCCCCCTGTCTTTCTGTCTATAGGCCCCATCACGGCGAGTGACGTGGGGGGGGGGGGGGTTGTTTGGGGTTTTGTTTGCGCCCCCCTAAAAAAAATGGAGCATCAGCCGCCACTGATTGATACATGTCCCCTGGGGCAGGAACCTCTTTTATGACATTAACATGCATATTGGCCATTATAATTAGCACTTTAGATTTGAACGTTCGCGTCCATTGTAACTAATAGGGTTCTAACGTTCGCGCAAACTTTCGGTCCGTTCGCAGGTTCTGGTGCGAACCGAATTCGGGGGTGTTCGGCTCATCCCTAGTCGGAAAGAACTTTTGTTTCTTTTTTGGCTTAGCCACTGCAGCTTTGTATGTAGATGCAGGGCTGAAAGAAAAGAAAGTATCTGGGCAAAAGGAAGACCAAGGAACAGTGGCTGGAGGAGGGTTTTGTGGGATTGTTACAGGTGGAGGAGAAGAGGCAGGTGGATTGAAGGCAGGATAGGGGCTACACTTCACGACTGGGTAATAGTATTTGGTAGGAAGCGGAGTGAACTGGGCTGTAGCTGAGGTTGCCATAGGCAATGGGGAGATAGATATTTGGGAAGGCAGGTGATTAATGACAGGGCTGGAATGTGGCTTAGCTAAATGCAGGAGATCTGACCATACCTGTAGCACAGGTTGAACAAACCTGTTGAACAGCTGATTCAGACACAGCCTGACTAACCAGGGAATGCACTGAATGGATCAAGGGCTGAACTCAAATGACCTGTAGCCCTGATCCACCAGGGAATGAGCTGATCGGATGGTTTCCATCAGCTGGTCACTAGTCCATCCCTTTAAAATCTGGCGACAATATTAAATGAATGATTTGTATAGCGCTGCAAATGCGAACTGAATCGCCTCAATTCACCATCCTCTTCTGCCAGCTGAGAATAATAAGTGATTTCATTAAAATCCATATTGGCAGACTAACAAGCCAGGATGGTTCCTCAATGCAGCCACATCTGGTCAGGGATGGCCTTGGTATACTATCATGTACCAGGTAAGACCAGACTGTGTGGACTGCAAGGAGAGAACCAAAACGCATGTAAAGTGAATATAAATTTTATTAAGATAGTGATATATAAGTACACAAACACCTCCAATACCAAACAGTGACAATACACGAAACAGTGACCTTTAACCACTTCAGCCCCGGACCAATTGGCAGCCAAAGGACCAGGCCCCTTTTTGCGATTCGGCACTGCGTCGCTTTAACTGACAATTGCGCGGTCGTGCGACGTGGCTCCCAAACAAAATTGCCGTCCTTTTTTTCCCACAAATAGAGCTTTCTTTTGGTGGTATTTGATCGCCCCTGCGGTTTTTATTTTTTGCGCTATAAACAAAAACTATCCCCAAAAAATATATAAAAAAACATTTTTTTTTCCTCAGTTTAGGCCGATACGTATTCTTCTACATATTTTTGGTAAAAAAAATCGCAATTAGCGATTATTGATTAGTTTGCGCAAAAGTTATAGCGTTTACAAAATAGGGGATAGTTTTATAGCATTTTTATTAATATTTTTTTTTTTACTAGTAATGGCGGCGATCAGCGATTTTTATTGTGATTGCGACATTATGGCGGACACATCGGACATTTTTGACACATTTTTGGGACATTTGTCATTTATACAGAAATCAGTGCTATTTAAATAGCACTGATTCCTATGTAAATGACAGTGGCAGTGAAGGAGTTAACCACTAGGGGGCGGGGAGGAGTCAGTGTGACGTGTTGTGTTTTTTTTTTACAGTAGGGGGGGCATGGCTGTACGTCTGACGTCATTGATCGGCTTTCCCGATGACAGGGAACAGCCGATCAATGACAGGCAGAGTAGGAAGCGCGGGGAGAGGTTTGTTTACACAAACCTCTCCCCGTTCTTCAGCTCCGTAACCCAATCGCGGGATACCAGCGGCGATCGGGTCCGCTGGTCCCGCGGCCGTGGTCACGGAGCTCCCGACTGGGTCGCGAGCGTGCCGCTGGCGGCGCACACGCGACCCACAAGCAGGCACATGCACGATCACGTACAGGTACGTGATTTTGCCTGCCCGTGCCATTTTGCCGACGTATATCGGCGTTAGGCGGTCGGGAAGTGGATAAATAACTATATACAGTAGATGGGGAATACCGTAATCAAGAGCGCAAGCCAGGCCAGGGTCATACACAGAGGATCAGCAGATAAACAAAGGGCAGTTCCAGAAACACAAACGTAAAACAGGCCAGGGTCATACACAGGGAATCAGCCGATGGGGGAAGGTGAATGGGAATCAGAGTACAGGCAAGGATGAAGGGAACAGGAGGGACAGGATCAGGGTAGGCTCGGAATCAGGATTGGGTACAGGATCGGGCTCGGGTTCAGGTTACAGGCTAGCAGGTCAGGGCACAAGGATGATACCAAGGCAAACATGTGAGTGCTTGCCGGGTATTTATATATATGCCTGTGATTAGCTTCAAAAGACACCTGAGCGCAGGAAGTGTTGCCTGCTCCATACTGCCAGGATCCATCCGCTGATGGACGCCAGTACTTCGGCCCAATGATGATATAACACCAGCAGGTAAAGTCTCTCCTGACAGTAAGGCCCCTTTCACACCAGGGCGTTTTTCATGCGGTGCAGCGCTAAAAATAGCGCCTGTTCACTGCATGAAAAAATCCGGCCCCTTTAACTCCAGTGTGAAAGCCGGCGGGCTTTCACACTGGAGCGGTGCGCTAGCAGGATGACAAAAAAAGTCCTGCTAGCAGCATCTTTGGAGCGGTATAGGAGCGGTGTATTCACCGCTCCTATACCGCTCCTTCCCATTGATTAGAATGGGACACCGCGGTAAAACCGCGGCAATACCGCCGCAAAGCGCCGCTACGGCGGCGCTCTGCGGGGGTGTTTACCCCTTTTTCGGCCGCTCGCGGGGGGGTAAAACCGCACCGCGAGCGGCCGAATACCGCGGTTAAAACGTCGGTAAAGCAGCGCTAAATATAGCGATGCTTTACGCCACCGCGGCTCCCCGCCCCAGTGTGAAAGGGGCCTTACAAACTGCCAGGAGACACCTGCTGGTGGACCTCAGCACTGCACACCAAATGATGGATTTTTACCAGCGGACGGACCCTTTCCTGACAGCCTGAAGGTGCTACTTGGATGTTGGGGATTTTTCACCCTTTCCCATTTTTTATTTTATTATGTTTTATTTCTTGAACTTTATCTTAAAACCAGAGCAAAACATTTAAACCTAAATTAATTTTCATAACAGCTATACATATTACATATTGCATATTGATCAATAGATTTGACATCTAAGGTGAGATGCTGCACAATGGCTTGGCATGGCATAAATTATAGTATGTTGGGTGGTTTTCCTAAATTTATAAGAGGGGTGAGTGAAATTCATCACTCCAGTCATGATTTGAAACTTTGTTGAATCAGTCGTTGATAATATGCTAAAGACTATGACATATATGGATGAAAAAAGACCTAACTTTACTGGCAAGATTTTCCACTGCTGCTTTGTCTGGATAGAAGATATGATAAACGCTGATGTCAAGCTGATTCTATCTGAAAGTGGGGGATTATATATGGATTATATGGATATATGGGTTATAGATTGGTATACCATTCAGGTGGAATTATAGACTGAATGAACCAAGTAACTCTGTTGAAGGCAATGAGGAGTCGGCCTATAATGGAAAGAAGATGTGAATGGTAAAATACTTGCAAGATGGACTCATGAATGTCAAGGGCAATAGTTTGCAGCACAGTTTTTTCTGCCGTATCCAAACCTTTTGAACTTGAAAGTGAGTGCTGGTACATTGATGGTTCTTCTTACTATAAAGATGGAAGTAGAATTTCAGGATTTGCTGGTGTTTGTGCAAAAGCATCTTTAAAAAATGAAAACCTTGAGCCTGGAGATGAGAATCCTGGATTTATGTGGATCGGAGCTCCCAGCACACCAAGCACACCAAGTTTACTTTCAGTGAGAGATGTGATGAAGTCAGATCGAAGATAGGACTGTGACATCAGCTCGTTTTTGTGCAATATTAAAGATCTTGATGTGATATAATAAGGCCTAACAGCTATATGGGCCACGGATGTTTACCGAATCCTTTTCCAGTCATGGTCTAAAGCTATATTATCTAATGACTTTTTCATGGGGATATTTTAGAGGCTGGTGAAGAGAGATGTAACCAGTTTCAACTTTATATTTTATATGAGCCATTGTAAAGCATCCAGTACCTCAAATCGGTAATGCTATGTTTGTTGCTTGATTTATGGGTCAGTTCTAGTAGTTAGAATGACCCAAGTGGGGGTATATGTTGTAATGTGTTGGCCGATTTATGTGGGATTTTATGTATTATATATATGTATTGGATATATTTATTCCACACACAGTATAAAGCCCCATACACACGGTCGGACAATCCGCGGACCAGGTCGGTCGGATCCTGTCCGTCATACTTTGTCTGATGTTGGTTTTGCGTACACACGGTCGGACAAAGTTGTCGGAAAATCCGATCATTCTGAACGTGGTGACGTTTGTTGCCTACGACGGGACTACGTAGAGACTAGTAGCCAATAGCTTTGGTCTTGTAATGTGATCTGAGCATGCGTAGCACTTTGTCCGGTCGGACAACCGTACACACGATCGGATTTGGTGTGATCGGACCGTGTTGTCGGCAAATCTTTCCAGCAGGAGATAAGACTTTGTCCGTCGGACAATCCGACGTACACTGTCCGATGGTGCATACACACGGTCTGATTTTTCAACAACATTGTCCGATCGGACAGAATCCATGAAAAAGTCCGACCGTGTGTATGGGGCTTCAGAGTGACCAGGCCAGATATCAGTTGACATTGTTATCTGTTAACCTAATTACACATATCAAAGGGGGCAGTGGCCAAACAAGAATTATTCCACATATCAAAGGGGAACAGATAATGAATGAATGGGCTATGTTAATGTTAATATGCAAGAATGCAGATTAGGGCAGTTTTATGACTACAGCTGTTCACAGCTTGGGGTTATCTGCTGTCACTCTGAAAGACAGGAGCAGATCAAAGCAAATTGCTCAGCCATTCAGTGTGTGTAGGGGATATAAGATGGGCTTCAGTCTAAAAAAGATCTATCTCAGAGAAGGGTCTGTAAATATGAAGGTACAAGTCTAGGGAGAAATATTTGTTGTCATGATACCCTGTTGGATTTTGTCATCTGTAAGACTGTTCTGTTTTGGAAGTCAATAAAGTGCTTCTCTCTGGAGAATTGGGTTTGCTGCGGAAAAATACTTATTAATAACTACATACCATCTACGAAGGATATATTAGATCACTACACCTATGTTCTCCAAAAAGCTTAAAAATAGATTTTTTTTGGATGGAGCTACACTTAAAAATTTACCTGTTCAAAATTACACCCAGATTCTACTTAGGAACAAACCTGTATACTGCTGTTCAGAGTATATAGGGTTGTAGGTATAGGGTTTTATTTTGGGTGCGGGGTTCCCCTTAATATCCATACAAGACCCAAAGGGGCTGGTAATGGGCTGGGGTGGGGGGGTGATGGGGTAGCCATGCCATTTTTCTCAAAGATTTTCATCCATATTGCCAGGACAAGACATGACATTAAAGCCGCAAGCAGTTTTAAATGGCTTCTTTTTTTCCTTTACAAATGTCATTTTTTGCAGGGACAGTTCTAAACACAGGAAACACATGCCACTTCACAGGTATACTTTAGACACCCCCCAGGTACCATATTTAAAGGAATATTTCACTTTTTTTCATTAAAATGACTGCTCCTGAAAAAACTTCAGTTTTTAAAACTTCGTTTTGCATTGATACCAGTGGCAGCCAGTCCATAGGGGGCGCATGGGCGCCGCCCCCCCAAAGCCAGTAACACAAAAAAAAAAAAAAATGGTCCCTTTAAAAAAAAAAAAAAAAAGTTCCTGAAGTGCACTGTGTCCTGGCGGGCGCCGGTCACAGTGCACTATGGAAGCGTCATGCCAATGCAATCCCGTGATTGCAGGCAAAACGCTTCATTTGCAGTGGTTTTTGATGCATTGTGGCGCTATGCAGTGCGCCTCTACATGCTGATTGGGTCATTCTCCTGCATCTCCTTATGCCTGGGCGGTGCCATGGATGGGCAGGCATGTTACTTTCGTTTTGGCTTTGTGTGGAGAAGAAGCGGCCGGTAATGTCACTAACAGCGGCACATATACAGCAGCACCTTGTGCTGTATGTATTTTCATTTTTTAATCTGTCCATGCCCTGCTTCACCTCTGCCCTGGAATCCACCTCTGGAGAGCACCCGACAATCTGCTGGAGCCTTCCTTACACATCTCCTGTATGTGTGTATACCACGAGGGCTCCCAGAAATGCGTCCTAGAGTCATCCTGTACAGGTCAGTGTTCTCTCATCTCTGTCTCTCTATCTATCTATCTATCTATCTATCTATCTATCTATCTATCTATCTATCTATCTATCTATCTATCTATCTCTATCTATCTCTCTATCTGTATGTCTATCTATCTCTCTATCTGTATGTATATCTCTCTATCTATCTCTCTATCTGTATGTCTATCTATCTCTCTATCTGTATGTATATCTGTCTATCTATCTCTCTATCTGTATGTCTATCTCTCTGTGTATCCATCTATCTATCTCTCTATCTGTATGTATATCTCTCTATCTATCTGTATGTCTATCTATCTCTCTATCTGTATGTATATCTCTCTATCTATCTGTATGTCTATCTCTCTGTGTAATTCTCTATCAATCTCTCTATCTGTATGTATATCTCTCTATCTATCTGTATGTCTATCTATCTCTCTATCTGTATGTATATCTCTCTATCTATCTGTATGTCTATCTCTCTGTGTAATTCTCTATCAATCTCTCTATCTGTATGTATATCTCTCTATCTATCTGTATGTCTATCTATCTCTTTGTCTATCTGTATATCTATCTATCTATCTATCTATCTATCTATCTATCTATCTATCTATCTATCTATCTATCTATCTATCTATCTATCTATCTATCTATCTATCTATCTATCTAATCTGTCTGTCTGTATATCTATCTGTATATCTAACTGTATATCTGTCTGTATATCTATCTGTATATCTAACTGTCAGTGGCGGAACAACCGCCATAGCGACACACGCGTTCGCTATGGGGCCCGCAGCCTAGTAGGGCCTGCAGCCAGGTGCGGTCCTGTTCTAGTTGCCATTAAAATTCCTCTTTTTCGCTGCCCGCCGCCACCGCCGCTAGAGGTCCGCGGCCGGCGGAGATATTGTCTCCGCCGGCCGCCATTTTCCAGAAGACCAGAGTCGAGAGGGGAGCCTGCCGAGTGGCTACAATAGAGCTGTAGCTCCGCCCACACCCCGCCCCGGTCTGTCTGTCATCTGTAACCTGCTGTGGAAAGGGGTGGGCGGTGCTGCAGATAAATTTCTATTGTAGCCGGCCGGCTCCGCCTCTATTTTGTTCCCCCCTTGGCCTTCAGTAATGGCAGCAGAGACACTGCTGTTTATATATATATATATATAGGAGGGCTCCAATTGGAAGGGGGGGGACCTGAGATGTAAGGAGGCACTCCGCTGGCTGGGGGCAGTGACACCTGAGAAGTAAGGAAGTACTCCGCTGGCTGGGGACAGTGACACCTGAGAAGTAAGGAAGTACTCCGCTGGCTGGGGACAGTGACACCTGAGAAGTAAGGAAGCACTCCGCTGGCTGGGGACAGTGACACCTGAGAAGTAAGTTGGCACTCCGCTGGCTTGGGACAGTGACACCTGAGAAGTAAGGAAGCACTCCGCTGGCTGGGGACAGTGACACCTGAGATGTAAGGAAGCACTCCGCTGGCTGGGGACAGTGACACCTGAGATGTAAGGAAGCACTCCGCTGGCTGGGGTAAGTGACACCTGAGAAGTAAGGAAGCACTCCGCTGGCTGGGGAAGTGACACCTGAGATGTAAGGAAGCACTCCGCTGGCTGGGGCAAGTGACACCTGAGATGTAAGGAAGCACTCCGCTGGCTGGGTAAGTGACACCTGAGAAGTAAGGAAGCACTCCGCTGGCTGGGGAAGTGACACCTGAGAAGTAAGGAAGCACTCCGCTGGCTTGGGACAGTGACACCTGAGAAGTAAGGAAGCACTCCGCTGGCTGGGAAGTGACACCTGAGAAGTAAGGAAGCACTCCGCTGGCTGGGGAAGTGACACCTGAGAAGTAAGGAAGCACTCCGCTGGCTGGGGAAGTGACACCTGAGAAGTAAGGAAGCACTCCGCTGGCTGGGGAAGTGACACCTGAGAAGTAAGGAAGCACTCCGCTGGCTGGGGACAGTGACACCTGAGAAGTAAGGAAGCACTCCGCTGGCTGTGGACAGTGACACCTGAGATGTAAGGAAGCAGCACTCCGCTGGCTGGGGAAGTGACACCTGAGAAGTAAGGAAGCACTCCGCTGGCTGTGGACAGTGACACCTGAGAAGTAAGGAAGCACTCCGCTGGCTGTGGACAGTGACACCTGAGATGTAAGGAAGCAGCACTCCGCTGGCTGGGGAAGTGACACCTGAGAAGTAAGGAAGCAGCACTCCGCTGGCTGGGGAAGTGACACCTGAGAAGTAAGGAAGCACTCCGCTGGCTGGGGAAGTGACACCTGAGATGTAAGGAGGCACTCCGCTGGCTGGGGACAGTGACACCTGAGAAGTAAGGAAGCACTCCGCTGGCTGGGGACAGTGACACCTGAGAAGTAAGGAAGCACTCCGCTGGCTGTGGACAGTGACACCTGAGATGTAAGGAAGCAGCACTCCGCTGGCTGGGGAAGTGACACCTGAGAAGTAAGGAAGCACTCCGCTGGCAGGGGACAGTGACACCTGAGATGTAAGGAGGCACTCCGCTGGCTGGGGACAGTGACACCTGAGATGTAAGGAAGCACTCTGCTGGGGACACCTGAGATGTAAGGAAGCACTCCGCTGGGGACACCTGATGGCATCTGGTGGCAGGCGACGTGGCAAGTGACACACTCAGGGCTCCCACTGATTCTGATTCTGCATTATGGTGAGTTGAAGTATTTAATTTTACATTACAATGTAATAATAGAAATAATGCGCTTTAATCACCCTGACACCATAACAACCATGGTGCCGGGATGATTGAAGCGCCAACACCAGGTGTTTGGAGTATCTTTATCTGCTGATTGCTAAACTTTCTGGAATACACATATTTCTATTGTGGTGTAGGATCTGGGCCTGCTGTCCCTTTATTCCTCATTTTTTCCTTCCTCTCCCTTTCTTTCTTTGTTTCTCCCTCCATCCCTCGTTCATCTCAGACTCTAACCACAGCCATTTGAGTCACGCCCCTTTAAGCCACACCCAATAGTACGATTAAATCAACCCCATACCTTGCCGCGGCGCGCTTTGCACGCCGCATTTTTCTTTCCCCACTAGGCCACACCTACAAACAAATGTCCACCCCCTAATTTTGATAAGACTCCGCCCACCGACAAAAAAATTGTCCAGGTGAGGATGAGGAATGTGAGTTTACTGTTAAGCCTCACGGGCCCCTCGAGTCCGGCCGTGTCCCGACACACGCAGCTGCATACAGCAGGAGGCAGGAGTACAGAGCAGAGTGGGCGGGGCAGAACGCTCGAGCGCGCCTGTGAAGGGACATCGTTTTCGGCACATGAGGAGGCTCTGAAGTCTAGACAAGAGGTAGGAAGGGAGTGGGACTGACTGTCATCTGTTTTGCACAGTTCATTTTTTTTTTTGTGGGGGGGGGACTGTTTACAGGGGGGCCCCATACAACATTTTGCTATGGGGCCCTGTGATTTCTAGTTACGCCCCTGCTAACTGTATATCTATCTATCTATCTATATATTTTTTTATATTATTATCTGTCTGTCTGTATATCTATCTATCTATCTGTCTGTATATCTGTCTGTATATCTATCTGTATATTTAACTGTATATCTATTTATATATATCTATTTTTTTATATTATTATCTGTCTGTATATCTATCTATCTATCTATCTATCTATCTATCTATCTATCTATCTATCTATCTATCTATCTATCTTTCTGTATATCTATCTATCTATCTATCAATCTATTTTTTTATATTATTATCTATCTGTATATCTATCTATATGTCTATCTATCTATCTATCTATCTATCTATCTATCTATCTATCTATCTATCTATCTATCTATCTCTCTGTATATCTGTCTGTATATCTAACTGTATAGCTATCTATATATATCTATCTATCTATTTTTTATATTATTATCTCTCTGTATATCTGTCTGTATATCTATCTATATATATCTATCTATCTATCTCTCTGTATATCTGTCTGTATATCTATCTATCTATCTATCTATCTATCTATCTATCTATCTATCTATCTATCTATCTATCGATCTATCTATCTATCTATATGTCTATCTATCTGTATATCTATCCATCTGTCTGTATATCTATCTATCTGTATTTCTATCTATCTATCTGTATATCTATCTATATATATTTCTATCTATCTGTATATCTATCTATCCATCCATCCATCCATCCATCCATCCATCTATCTATCTATATATATATTTGTCTGTGTATCTATCTATATAATCTGTCTGTATATCTATCTATCTCTCTGTATATCTGTCTGTATATCTATCTGTATATCCATCTATCTATCTGTATATCTAACTGGATATCTATATATATCTATCTATCTATTTTTTTTTATTATCTATCTATCTATCTATCTATCTATCTATCTATCTATCTATCTATCTATCTATCTATCTGTCTCTCTGTATATCTATTTGTATATCTATCTATCTATCTGTCTGTATATCCATCTATCTCTCTGTCTATCTGTGTATCTATCTATCTATCTATCTATCTATCTATCTATCGATCTATATATATATATATAATCTGTCTGTATATCTATCTCTCTGTATATCTGTCTGTATATCTATCTATATCAATCTATCTATCCATCTATTTTTATATTCTATTATCTGTCTGTATATCTATCTATCTATCTATCTGTATATCTATTTGTCTGTGTATCTATCTATATAATCTGTCTGTATATCTATCTATCTCTCTGTATATCTGTCTGTATATCTATCTGTATATCCATCTATCTATCTGTATATCTAACTGGATATCTATATCTATCTATCTATCTATTTTTTTATATTATCTATCTATCTATCTATCTATCTATCTATCTATCTATCTATCTATCTATCTATCTATCTATCTATCTATGTATCTACCTGTTTGTATATCCATCTATCTATCTGTCTATCTATCTATCTATCTGTATATCTATCTATCTATCTATATCTAACTGTATATCTGTCTGTATATCTATCTGTATATCTAACTGTATATCTATCTATATATATATATATATTTTTTATATTATTATCTGTCTGTCTGTATATCTATCTATCTGTCTGTATATCTGTCTGTATATCTATCTGTATATTTAACTGTATATCTATTTATATATTTTTTTTTATATTATTATCTGTCTGTATATCGATCTATCTATCTATCTATCTCTCTGTATATCTATCTATCTATCTATCTATCTATCTATCTATCTATCTATCAATCTATTTTTTATATTATTATCTATCTGTATATCTATCTATATGTCTGTCTATCTATCTATCTATCTATCTATCTATCTATCTATCTATCTATCTATCTATCTATCTGTCTGTATATCTATCTATCTCTCTGTATATCTGTCTGTATATCTAACTGTATAGCTATCTATATATATCTATCTATCTATTTTTTATATATCTATCTATCTATCTATCTATCTATCTATCTATCTATCTATCTATCTATCTATCTGTCTGTATATCTGTCTGTATATCTATCTATCTATATATATCTATCCATCTAGTTTTTTATATTATTATATATCTGTCTGTATATCTATCTATCTGTATATCTATCTATCTATATGTCTATCTATATGTATATCTATCCATCTGTCTTTATATCTATCTATCTGTATATCTATCTATCTATATTTCTATCTATCTGTATATCTATCTATCTATCTGTCCATCCATCCATCCATCCATCTATCTATCTATCTATCTATCTATCTATCTATCTATCTATCTATCTATCTATCTATCTATCTATCTATCTATCTGTCTGTCTGTCTCTCTGTATATCTAAATGTATATCTATCTATCTATCTGTCTGTATATCCATATATCTCTCTGTCTATCTGTGTATCTATCTATCTATCTATCTATCTATCTATCTATCTGTATATCTATCTGCATATCTATTTGTCTGTGTATCTATCTATATAATCTGTCTGTATATCTATCTATCTCTCTGTATATCTGTCTGTATATCTATCTGTATATCCATCTATCTATCTGTATATCTAACTGGATATCTATATATATCTATCTATCTATTTTTTTATATTGTTATCTATCTATCTATCTATCTATCTATCTATCTATCTATCTATCTATCTATCTATCTATCTATATGTATATCTATCCATCTGTCTTTATATCTATCTATCTATCTATCTATCTATCTATCTATCTATCTATCTATCTATCTATCTATCTATCTATCTATCTGTATATCCATCTATCTATCTGTATATCTATCTATATATATATCATCTATTTATTTTTTTATATTATTATCTGTCTGTCTGTATATATCTATCTATCTATCTATCTATCTATCTATCTATCTATCTATCTATCTATCTATCTATCTATCTATCTCTCTGTATATCTATCTGTATATCTATCTGTATATATATCTGTATATCTATTTGTCTGTGTATCTATCTATATAATCTGTCAGTATATCTATCTATCTATCTATCTATCTATCTATCTATCTATATCTATCTATCTATCTATCTATCTATCTATCTATCTATCTATCTATCTATCTATCTATCTATCTATCTATCTATCTCTCTGTATATCTATCTATCTATCTATCTATATATCCATCTATCTCTCTGTCTATCTGTGTATCTATCTATCTATCTATCTATCTATATATAATCTCTCTGTATATCTATCTCTCTGTATATCTGTCTGTATATCTATCTATATCAATCTATCTATCTATTTGTATATATTATTATCTGTCTATCTATCTATCTATCTATCTATCTATTTATCTCTCTGTATATCTGTCTGTATAGCTATCTGTATATCCATCTATCTATCTGCATATCTAACTGGATATCTATATCTATCTATCTATTTTTTTATATTATTATCTATCTATCTATCTATCTATCTATCTATCTGTATATCTATCTGTCTGTATATCTATCTATCTATCTGTCTGCATATCTATGTATCTGTGTATCTATCTGTCTGTATATCCATCTATCTATCTGTATGTCTGTCTGTATATCTATCTATCTGTATATCTATCTATGTATATATCATCTATCTATTTTTTTATATTATTATCTGTTTTTCTGTATATCTATCTATCTATCTATCTATCTATCTATCTATCTATCTATCTATCTATCTGTATATCCGTCTATTTATATGTATATCTGTCTGTATATCTATCCGTCTGTGTATCTATCTATCTCTCTATATATCTGTGTATCTATCTACCTATCTATATATAATCTGTCTATCTATCTATCTATCTATCTCTCTGTATATCTGTCTGTATATCTATCTGTCTATCTATCTATATATCTATCTATCTGTCTGTATATCTATCTATCTGTCTATCTATCTGTCTGTCTGTCTGTCTGTATATCTATCTGTATGTATATCTGTCTGTATAGCCTATCTATCTATCTATCTATCTATCTATCTATCTATCTATCTATCTATCTGTCTGTATATCTATCTATCTATCTATCTATCTATCTATCTATCTATCTATCTATCTATCTATCTATCTATCTATCTATCTATCTGTCTGTCTGTATATTTGTTTAACTGCATATTTACTTGTCTGTCTATCTATCTATCTATCTATCTATATCTATCTATCTATCTATCTATCTATCTATCTGTCTGTATATCTATCTATCTATCTGTCTGTATATCTATCTATCTATCTATCTATCTATCTATCTATCTATCTGTCTGTATATCTATCTATCTATCTATCTATCTATCTATCTATCTATCTATCTATCTATCTATCTATCTATATATCTATCTATCTGTCTGTTTGTCTATCTATCTATCTATCTATCTATCTATCTATCTATCTATCTATCTATCTATCTATCTATCTATCTATCTGTATATCTATTTATCTGTTTAACTGCATATCTACTTGTCTGTATGTCTATCTATCTGTATATCTGTCTATTTGTCTATCTGCCTGTCCTATCCAATCTATCCCCCTGTCTTTCTGTCTATAGGCCCTATCACGGCGAGTGACGTGGGGGGGGGGGGGTTGTTTGGACTTTAGATTTCGAACGTTCGGGTCCATTGTAACTAATAGGGTTCTAACGTTCGCGCGAACTTTCGGTCCGTTCGCAGGTTCTGGTGCGAACCGAATTCGGGGGTGTTCGGCTCATCCCTAGTCGGAAAGAACTTTCGTTTCTTTTTTGGCTTAGCCACTGCAGCTTTGTACGTAGGTGCAGGGCTGGAAGAAAAGAAAGTATCTGGGCAAAGGGAAGACCAAGGAACAGTGGCTGGAGGAGGGTTTTGTGGGATTGTTACAGGTGGAGGAGAAGAGGCAGGTGGATTGAAGGCAGGATAAGTGCTACGCGTCACGACTGGGTAATAGCATTTGGTAGGAAGCGGAGTGAACTGGGCTGTAGCTGAGGTTGCCATAGGCAATGGGGAGATAGATACTTGGGAAGGCAGGTGATTAATGACAGGGCTGGAATGTGGCTTAGCTAAATGCAGGAGATCTGACCATACCTGTAGCACAGGTTGAACAAACCTGTTGAACAGCTGATTCAGACACAGCCTGACTAACCAGGGAATGCACTGAATGGATCAAGGGCTGAACTCAAATGACCTGTAGCCCTGATCCACCAGGGAATGAGCTGATCGGATGGTTTCCATCAGCTGGTCACTAGTCCATCCCTTTAAAATCTGGCGACAATATTAAATGAATGATTTGTATAGCGCTGCAAATGCGAACTGAATCGCCTCAATTCACCATCCTCTTCTGCCAGCTGAGAATAATAAGTGATTTCATTGAAATCCATATTGGCAGACTAACAAGCCAGGATGGTTCCTCAATGCAGCCACATCTGGTCAGGGATGGCCTTGGTATACTATCATGTACCAGGTAAGACCAGACTGTGTGGACTGCAAGGAGAGAACCAAAACGCATGTAAAGTGAATATAAATTTTATTAAGATAGTGATATATAAGTACACAAACACCTCCAATACCAAACAGTGACAATACACCAAACAGTGACTTTTAACCACTTCAGCCCCGGACCAATTGGCAGCCAAAGGACCAGGCCCCTTTTTGCGATTCGGCACTGCGCCGCTTTAACTGACAATTGCGCGGTCGTGCGACGTGGCTCCCAAACAAAATTGGCGTCCTTTTTTTCCCACAAATAGAGCTTTCTTTTGGTGGTATTTGATCGCCCCTGCATTTTTTTTTTTTGCGCTATAAACAAAAATAGAGCGACAATTTTGAAAAAAATGCAATATTTTTTACTTTTTGCTATAATAACTATCCCCAAAAAATATATAAAAAAACATTTTTTTTCCTCAGTTTAGGCCGATACGTATTCTTCTACATATTTTTGGTAAAAAAAAATCGCAATTAGCGATTATTGATTAGTTTGCGCAAAAGTTATAGCGTTTACAAAATAGGGGATAGTTTTATAGCATTTTTATTAATATTTTTTTTTTACTAGTAATGGTGGCGATGTGACTGCGACATTATGGTGGACACATCGGACATTTTTGACACATTTTTGGGACATTTGTCATTTATACAGAAATCAGTGCTATTTACATAGCACTGATTCCTATGTAAATGACAGTGGCAGTGAAGGAGTTAACCACTAGGGTGCGTGGAGGAGTCAGTGTGACGTGTTGTGTTTTTTTTTTTTACAGTAGGGGGGCGTGGCTGTACGTCTGACGTCATTGATCGGCTTTCCCGATGACAGGGAACAGCCGATCAATGACAGGCAGAGTAGGAAGCGCGGGGAGAGGTTTGTTTACACAAACCTCTCCCCGTTCTTCAGCTCCGTAACCAGATCGCGGGATACCAGCGGCGATCGGGTCCGCTGGTCCCGCGGCCGTGGTCACGGAGCTCCCGACCGGGTCGCGAGCGCGCCGCTGGCGGCGCACACGCGACCCACAGGCAGGCACATGCACGATCACGTACAGGTACGTGATTTTGCCTGCCCGTGCCATTTTGCCGACGTATATCGGCGTTAGGCGGTCGGGAAGCGGATAAATAACTATATACAGTAGATGGGGAATACCGTAATCAAGAGCGTAAGCCAGGCCAGGGTCATACACAGAGGATCAGCAGATAAACAAAGGGCAGTTCCAGAAACACAAACGTAAAACAGGCCAGGGTCATACACAGGGAATCAGCCGATGGGGGAAGGTGAATGGGAATCAGACTATAGGCAAGGATGAAGGGAACAGGAGGGACAGGATCAGGGTAGGCTCGGAATCAGGATCGGGTACAGGATCGGGCTTGGGTTCAGGTTACAGGCTAGCAGGTCAGGGCGCAAGGATGATACCAAGGCAAACATGTGAGTGCTTGCCGGGTATTTATATGTATGCCTGTGATTAGCTTCAAGTGACACCTGAGCGCAGGAAGTGTTGCCTGCTCCATACTGCCAGGATCCATCCGCTGATGGACGCCAGTACTTCGGCCCAATGATGATATAACACCAGCAGGTAAAGTCTCTCCTGACAGTTACAAACTGCCAGGAGACACCTGCTGGTGGACCTCAGCACTGCACACCAAATGATGGATTTTACCAGTGGACGGACCCTTTCCTGACAGCCTGAAGGTGCTACTTGGATGTTGGGCCTCTGTATGTGGCCAGGCTGTGGAAAAGTCTCACATATGTCATATCGCCATACTCAGGAGGAGTCACAGAATATATTTTGGGGTGTAATTGCAAGTTTATATAAGCCATGTGTGAGAAATAACTTGTTAATATGATAATTTTGAGGGAAAAAAATCTTAATTTTCCAAACTATTGTGGGCAAAAGATTGCAACTTCAAAAAACTCACTATGCCTCTTACTAAATACCTTCAACTGTCATCTTTGCAAAAAGGGGTGATTTTGGGGGTATTTGTACTGTCCTGACATAGCCCCGAGAAATTAGATAGGCAGTCAGTACATCAGGATTGATCAATTTTCAATGACACGTAGCCTAGCTTGTAGAATATATATCTTTCACACAAACCTATTATACACTTATCAGGTTTTTTTTTTTCTTTAACCAAAGACATGTAGCAGAATACATTCTGTCTTAAATTTATGACAAAATTCGATTTTATTATTACATAGTTACATAGTTGGTGAGGTTGAAAAAAGAGACAAGTCCATTAAGTCCAACCAGTGTGGGTGCTTTTATGTTTATATTACATTGTATATCCCTGTATGTTGTGGTCGTTAAGGTGCCTATCTAATAGTTTTTTTAAATGACCGATGCTCCCGCTTAAACCACTGCTTGTGGAAGAGAATTCCACATCCTTGCCGCTCTTATGCCCCGTACACACGAGCGGATTTTCCATCGGAAAAAACTTGGATGGTTTTTCCGACGGAATTCCGCTCAAGCTTGGCTTGCATACACACGGTCACACAAAAGTTCTATGAACTTTCGACTGTCAAGAACGCAGTGACATACAACACTACGACTCGCCGAGAAAATGAAGTTCAATGCTCTGAGCATGCGTCAAATTGTTTCCGAGCGTAGGAATTTTGCGCGTTGAAATATGTACAGACGATCGGAATTAGGGATCGTAATTTTTTTCCGATCGAAAAATAGAGAGCATGCTCTCAATCTTTTTCTGTTGGAAATTCCGCCAGCAAAAGTCCGATGGAGCATACTCATGGTTGGAATTTCCGACCAAAAGCTCTCATCGGACTTTTGCTGGCGGAATTTCCGATCGTCTGTACGGGGCATTAAAATAAAGAACTCTTTACGCAGTTTAAGGTTAAGATCCTCCAGTCCCTTTATTAGCTTTATTGCCCTTCTCTGGACCCTCTCCAGTTCCAGCACATCCCTTCTGAGGACTGGTGCCCAGAACTGTACGGCATACTCCAGATGTGGCCAGACCAGAGTCTTGTAGAGTGGGAGAATTATTGTTTTATCCGTGGAGTTTTTTTTTTTTTTTTGTTTTATTGCAGGTTTCGAAGTTAACAGCACATAACAGAGCCTAATGGGCATACAAAGGCTTAATTGCATAGCAAACAAACAGAAACTAAAACACAATAAAAAAATCCTAGCTAAAATCAAGGCACACTAAACTATCGAAATGTTGGTACGCTCTAACCGCCCGCGCAGGCTGAAATAGGATTCTTTTTGGCCACTCTCCCTCTCAATCATCCTTCAGAGGAATTACTCTGGAATTTATGAAAATACGCACTCTCCCATATCTTATGTGTCAGGAAAGACTCCCTCTAATGAAGCATAAATGAAGAGTTGTACAATAACATATACCGTTAATTACCTATCCAAGTGTTAACTAGTCATCCGAAGAATCAGCATTAGTATAAGCGGATTACACCCAAATGTTGCACACTTTATGAAATTTCTTGACACAACCTCTAGACAGATAGGTGGTCTTGTATAATGGCAGGGCTGAATTGACCAGACGTTTCCATAGGTTGTGAATCCCCATTTTAATGCATGCCAATATTCTGTTGGCTTTGCTTGCAGCAGCCTGGCATTGCATGCCATTGCTGAACCTATAATCTACTAGGACCTCCAGGTCTTTTTTAATCCTAGATTCCCCCAGTGGTTCTCCCCCTAGTGAGTAGATTGCATTCATATTTTGTGCATTATTTTACAACATTAAACCTCATTTGCCATGTAGTTGCCCACCCCATTAATTTGTTTAGATCTCCTTGCAAGGTTTCCACATCCTGCGCAGAAGTTATTGCCCTGCTTAGCTTAGTATCGTCCAAAAATACTAAGATTGAGCTGTTTATCCCATCTTCCAGATTGTTTATGAATAAATGAAAAAGGATTGGTCCCAGGACAGAACCCTGGTAGACCCCGCTTTCTACACCAGACCATTCTGAGTGCTCCTCATTTATCACCACCCTCTGTACTCGCCCCTGTAGCAAGTTTTCATTCCATGTACTTACCCTTTGATCCATGCCGACAGACCTTATTTTGTACAGTAAATGTTTATAGGGGAACTGTATCAAATGTCTTTGCAAAATCCAGATACACCACATGTACAGACCTTCCTTTATTATAGGTTGGTTTGGCAAGAATGATTCTTCACGAATCCATGCTAATTACAGCTAATTAAACAGTTTTTATTACTAAAATCTTGTTTATAGTCCCTTATCATCCCCTCCAGCTTGCAAACTATTGATGTTAGGCTAACTGGTCTATAGTTCCCAGGGATATATCGTGGCCCTTTTCTAAATATTGGTGCAACATTGCCTTTTCTTCAATCAGCTGGTACCATTCCAGTCAATAGAATGTTCATAAAAATTAGGAACAATGGTCTGGCAATCACTTGACTGAGTTCCTTAAGGACCCTCGGGTGTAAGCCATCTGGTCCCGGTGACTTATTAATGTTACATTTTTCAAGTCTATTTCTAAATCTATCATCTGTTAGCCATGAGGGTGCTTCCTGTGTCATGTCATGAGGATAAACATTGCAGTCTTGATTACTGAATCCCCCCGTTTCCCTTGTAAAGACTGAGGAGAAGAATAAGTTCAAAACCTTTGCCACCTCTCCATCTTTTGTAACCAGAATGCCTTCATAATTTTTCAAGGGGCCAATGTGTTCTGACCTCCCTTTCTTACTATTTATATACTTAAATGGATTTCTTTTAAAAAAGAAAGTAGAAAATATTTCATTTTTTAAAGGTTCACTCTTTTTTCACTTATATTGCAAAAAAGAAAAACCCAGTGGTGAATACATACCACCAAAAGTAAGCTCTGTGTGAACAGGTGGTTAATTATAATAGAAAATCTGAAAAACAATATTATCCAAATGTAATCAAATAGTTAAACTAGTAGGTTGAATAGTTTTTCGTTCTTTCCGATTTTTGTATTTTTCGGATTTTTGTTCTTTTGAGTTTTCATTCTTTCGGGTTTTCGTCGTTCCAAGTGTAGAAAAATCTTTGACCCAAGGTGGCCATCACCACTAGGGATGAGCCGAACACCCCCGGGTTCGGTTCGCACCAGAACCTTCGAACGGACCGAAAGTTCGCGCGAATTTTCGAACCCTATTCGTTATAATGGACGCGAACGTTCGAAATCAAAATTGCTAATTACAATGGCCAATATGCATGTTAATGTCATAAAACAGGTTTGGGGACCCGGGTCCTGCCCCAGGGGACATATATCAATGCAAAAAGAACTTTTAAAAACTAATGTTTTTTCGGGAGCAGTCATTTTAATGATGCATAAAGTGAAAAAAAAAAAAGTGAAATTTTCCTTTAAATATGGTACCTGGGGGGTGTCTAAAGTATGCCTGTGAAGTGGCATGTGTTTCCCGTGTTTAGAACTGTCCCTGCACAAAATGACATTTGTAAAAGAAAAAAAAGAAGCCATTTAAAACCACTTGCGGCTTTAATGTCATGTCTTGTCCTGGCCGCCATATGGCTGAAAATCCTTGAGAAAAATGGCATGGCTACCCCATCAAACCCCCCCCCCCCCACCCCAGCCCCTTTGGGTCTTGTATGGATATTAACGGGGACCACGCACCCAAAATAAAACCCTATACCTACAACCCTATATACTGAACAGCAGTATATAGGTGGTGCAAACAAGACACGGACTGTAGGTTTGTTCTTAAGTAGAATCCAAACAGGTACATTATGAAGTGTAGCTCCATCCCAAAAAAATCTATTTTTAAGCTTTTTGGAGAACATAGGGAGGGGTTATCACCCCTGTAACATTTTCTGTCTTTGCACATCTGTTCAGAACATTTCACCTCACTTTCCGTCCCAATGACAAATGTTTTTGGAAAAGTGGGGTTTTAATTGAAACAAGGATTGGTGATAAAGCATCAGTAGAGAGGAGATACCTTTTTCCCAAATTAAATCTAACAGGATAGAATTTCCCTTCCTAGGGGTAGATTTCCTCTCACTTCCTGTTTTCTCTTTCCGTTTGCAAGTAGGAGTCGTTTGTAAGTTGGATGTTTGAAAGTAGGGGCCTGCCGTATATACTCTGCAGAAATTTGCCCTATTAGATGTTGGTGTAGCCACAAGACTGGTGGGCACAGGAATGGGCCCTGCTGTGAGTTAATAGATCAAGATTTGTACTTGCATGCACCTGTTGAACCGGGCAGAAAAATTGGGCCTTTGGTGGTGGTGGTGGTGGTGGTGGACGGTGTTGCCACAAGACTGTAAGCCCTCACAGTTACTCTTGGTGGGTGCAGGAATGGGCCCTGCTGTGAGTTATTAGATCAAGATTTGTAATTGCATGCACCTGTTGAACAGGGCCGAAAAATTGGGCCTTTGGTGGTGGTGGTGGTGGTGGATGGTGTTGCCATAAGACTGTAGGCCCTCATAGTTACTCTTGGTGGGCGCAGGAATGGGCCCTGCTGTGAACTATTAGATCAAGATTTGTAATTACACGCCCCTGTTAAACAGGGCCTGAAAAATTGTGCCTTAGGCATTGGTGCTGGTGCCACAACACTGCAACCCCTCACAGATACTGTACTCTTAGCACAGCAATGAGACCTGTTGCAAAGCACTGCCTAAAAATTGTAATTACACGCCCCAACAGGGGCTGAAAAATTGTGCCTTAGGCATTGGTGCTGGTGCCACAACACTGCAACCCCTCACAGATACTGTACTCTGAGCACAGCAATGAGACCTGTTGCAAAGCATTGAAAATGTGGGTGACCTTTGCGCTGTTGGTAAACTAGATCATATGCACACACTCAATAATGTATAATAAATATCAGTGAATGAACCAATAAAACTTGACAAATGTGGAAAATAATTCCTAAAAGAGCTGCTAAATCTGACGGTGCAACACAATCCCATAAAAATATACTATAAAAATGATTTCGCGCTCATGTGAATAAATATAAATATAAATAAAACACAGTCTTGATCAATGCATACACGTAAAGCCCCATACACACGGTCGGACTTTTTCATCAATTTGGTCCGATCGGACAAGGTTGTTGAAAAATCAGACCGTGTGTATGCACCATCGGACAGTGTTCGTCGGTTTGTCCGTCGGACAAAGTCTTATCTCCTGCTGGAAAGATTTCCCGTCAACCCGGTCCGATCACACCAAATCCGAGCGTGTGTACGCTTGTCCGACGGACAAAGTGCTACGCATGCTCAGAAGAAATTCTGTGACGGAAGCGCTCGGTCAGGTAAAACTACCTTTCCTAATCGACACAGCACATTCGTCACGCTGCAATGTTAAAATGTCTTTAATGCAGCGCATTCTCTTTTTCTTTACAATGCAACAAGAATGACATCTTTTAGCTGCTCCTATTCACCCGCACTTCTCACAAACTTACTTCTTTATTACTTTGCAGCATTTATACACTACATGTTTATTTTTACTCTGAACGGAAAAGAATCTTTGTTATTTTTTTACCATGATTTGTCTTTTTTTTTTTTTTTTTGGGGAATACATATTTGAATGTTTTTTTTTTTTTTTTTTGGAGGGGGGTTGTGTGTCTCAAATTACCAAAAACACATTATTTACATTTGTATTTCTTGCTTAAATTTACTAGGAGGTTGTTTGTTGTTGTTGCCCCTTGTTAATTCTACTTTAGGATTAGTGAAATGTACCAGCCTACTCAAAGAAAAACTGTCATTGTAGCAAAGTAAAACACAATAGTCAATGATTATTTCAAATCAAAAAAACCTTTATTTAGGTCACACCAACAAACCAAAGAGGAACGCAGCCATGGTGAAACTTGGGGAATTTGCAAAGTCTTGGCCCCCCACGGCAACCATCATTGTCCAAGCGTAGAAAATTGGGGGCCTGAGGAGTACGTATATTAAGGGGAGTGCAATCTGGTCGTGAAGTCCAAAGTATCCGGAACTGCAGCAGATGCCATCTAGGTCCCCAGGCTCTGGTACTACAAGAGGCTCCATCTTCTCTCACACCAGACTGATTGCAGGTCGTCACTCTCAGGTCTTCCTTCCACGCTTCCTTCCACGCTGTGGCTGTCGTGCTGGTGGGGTGGCAGAAGGAGGAGGAGGAGGAGGAGGAGGCGGAGCATGGTAACTATGGCAAACATGTGTGAGTGGGGTCATCTCCCCAGCCCTACCCTTATTTAGGACATGGAGGATGAGCCCCTCACACATGTTGCGTTGCCCCACCTCCATACCCATCATTTTTGTGACAACCACCGAGCCAAAGGTCTCCTCGTCGGCGGGTGTGGCATGTAGGGAGTCTGAAGCCTCTCTGATCATCCGGAGCGCTGACTGTGCCGCATAACCCCCCCTTCTCGCCCTTTTGTACGGAGGGCGGAGGGGAGGGGTTTGGGTGTCAGTCAGGCTCCGAGGCCTAGCCCCCTCTTGGCTGCCACTACCCAGCTGGTGGCTGCCACTAACCCCTGCCTCCTCCTGACTGCCACCTTCCACAGCCACCTCCTGGCTGAGGTCTTCCTGTGTAGGAAAAAGGGACATAGTTTCAGTTATTTGTTCATCAAACACACACAATTCTCATCTAGTGACTGGTGCAAAATGTTTACAAATAGAAAACCATACAATTCTCAGCCCAGCAGTTTAGATTCTGGCCCCAAATGTCTCCCACACCACTGTCTGTTGATATGTCAAACACGTTAGGAACTAAGCAATTGGCGAGCCTGAATTAAGTGAACATCATTCATTATTCCCATAAATGGTAACAAAACTACTATACCTGGAACAAGCTGGGCTCCTCCACCTCTTCCAGACTGGAAGGCCCAGGTTGCTCCTCGGAAGCCTCATCAGGGGTGGGCTGTGCGCAAGGAAGCGTGGAAGGAGGAGTTGAGGTTGGCTCCGTGACATCAGCCTGGTCCTTCAGAAAATGGAGACTCTGATAGTACCAGAGCTTGGGGACATAGACCTCATCTGCTGAAGTTGCAGTTTCCTCAGACTTCACGACCTTCTTCCTCTCCCTGATATACGCACTCCTCAGGCTGCCAATTTTCTTTCTAATATCATCAACAGTTGCCGTGGGGAACCTTGGCTTGACAAATTCCACAAGTTCCTCCAGGGCTGCGTGCCTCTTTGGTTTGTTGGTGTAATGTGGGTGTATACCCTGCCACAATATGGGAAAATCCCTGTATTTGGCAATGAAGAGGGGGAGAAAACTCATGTCGTTGAATCCCTTCATATCAATCTCTGCAAGACACAACAACACACCAAACCCTATAAATTATGTCAGGCTAAACTCTCCTAATCTTCTCCATAAAGAAGCCTCAAGTTCAAATCAGTCTAGGCTAGTTATGTACCAACGTTAAATTGTACCTTCGTTTGTAGCGATCGTCTCGTGTGAGTTTTCTCTCCCCTCGTCTCCCAGATCGTGGCTACGACACAGGCGTGTGACGTTTTATATACACTGCGCATGCTTCAAACTCCGCCCGCCCCTGACGATCTTTCTCGTCTATTCCCCACCCCTTCTCTTTACGGCGTAGTGGGGAGAGCACATGGCGGGGACACAGCAGGTGCGCCACAAATATCCCACCAACGAGGAGGAGGGCGAGGAAAGTCCGGAGGCAGAAACGTCCCGATCCCGGAACCTGAAATTCAAGGCCTCCAATATGTCATTTGGAGAAATGTTGGAGATGGTGGACATATTAAAGAGGAGCGACTATGATGGGAAGTATGGGCCTTACCTCAACCCCAATGTCCGCAAGGCCAAGATCATGTCTAAAGTTGTGAGAAGGCTGTACAATAATTTTGGGGTACAACGATCCAAGGAGCAACTCAGGAAACGCTGGTCAGACCTGAAACTGAGGGAGGCCGATCAGTACAGAAAGATCAAGAGAATTCTTCAAAAAAGTAAGTAGTTGTGTTTTGTGTTTGATTTCTTGCTTGCATACTGCTCCATTGTGTTTTGATTTTTACCAAGTTGTACATTCCAAAATGGCCACTTTCAGGTTCGTCTGTGCATTCGATCGTACTCAGCCTCGATCTTTCTGCCACTGTCATGGTCGTGTGTGTGTCCATTCGATCGTACGCAACCTCGATCGTGCGGCCACTTATAATACGATGTTTGTTGTTTTTTTGGGGGAAAGGAAGTTTGTTCTCCCTAGAAATGTCATCCAGAATGTAAAGCCAATTTATTCAATGTAAAGGAGAGGTCACCCAGTAGCTGTTTACCCATCTGGACTCGAGAGCACTAGTGCTGGGACACCCAAACCCCCTTTTTATTAGCCTTTTCCACACATGTGCTCCAGTGGATACTAGAGGGGGGTCTCCATCACACAAACTTCTACCAAAAAGCTAGTCAGTTTAGCACCTTTACAAAGTGACTACATTCATGTAGTTGACATTTGTAACTGGCCAAACTAAAATAGTGTCCGTCACTTTCAAGCAATGTTTGTCATTTCCTATTTCTGCCCTCAATAGTTTGTGTTGCTAAATCTTCCTTTTGGACATTCTCATAGGGGAGCGAAAACTTGGGCCGTCTGAGGAAACCCCCAAACCAACACCTACCAAAAAAGGGGAAAGAGCAGAAGCAGAGGAGGAGGAGGAGGAGGAAGGAGAGATCATCGAACTTGGAGAAATTGTCACCACAACAGGTGAGTGTGGGAGAACACAGCTACTGGTAAGCTAATCCATGTATGGCTGCCTCATTTCCAACACCCCATTTTTGTTTGTTTGTGGTTTTTAGGTGACGTGGATGTTGTGGAAGAAAAATCGCACTTTACCACAGAGAGTGCCCACGTACTCATCGGAGAGATAATGGTCTGCAATAGAGATCTAGATTACATAAAGCAAAACATCAATGATGTTCAACAAAAATTGAAGAACATCATTGATATTTTAGGAAAAATATGAAAACGCACCAAGTAATTAACACACATTTGTGCCAGCTTCAGAACACATTTGCAACTTAAAAACTGTCTGAAATTTGGAACATGCACACATTGTGTCCACATGTGCTAGCTCCCACCATGGTGGATGAATGGCAACGTTTTTTTGGGGGTGCAAACACTTTACGAACTACGAAAGTGGTTGTGGTGAAGGGGTTGCACCCCCAAAAAACGTCCATTCATCCCCATGATGGAAAATGGCACTTTTGAAGCTTCTAGGCATGTGTTTTACCATCTAATGACCATTTTCAGTCCCAAATTGTGTGCATGTTCCAAATTTCCACTTTTCGGGGGTGACCCCCCCATGTGATGAAGGCAAGATCAAACACACTTTGAACATATAGTCATGTCTGATCTTGTCTTCACTTTACAAAGTAGAACTTTCCAAGTTCCTAGGTTCTGTTTTGCTCCATGCCTGGTTTTACCAATTGCGGAATGTTTGTAAACAATGTTGTAAATAACCAAGATGTTGTCAGTTTTGGCGTGAAGATTGTAAACGAACTTGGGAATGTTTTCCTAGTAAACTTTTATTTTTCTAAATGTGTGGCTTCCTTATTTAAAAAACACAATGCATCATGTATGTAAAATGAAAAGGATATGGGGGGCAATGGGTGTTATTTACTAAAGGCAAATCCACTTTGCACTCCAATTTTCTTTCCCGGGGAACTTTTTCAATGCACTTGTAGAGCATAGCGGATTTGACTTATGTAAATGACACCCACAGTGCTTTGTACGAAAACACGGAGCACAGCATTTTGGAGAATACACACATGTCAGACCTGGTGATGAAAAGGAGTATTTTGGGTGTCAGTTATGCAGTACAAACCTTCTCTAGACCAAAGATTAGGTAGCAAACACACAACATGAGAATAATCTTTTTGGGAAGAAGAGACTGTTACCTCCTTTTGCCCAGAAAGTGCATTCCCACTGTCGAAGGCAAAGGGAAAAAATGTCAAAGTAAAATAAGCTAAAAAGAAGACTGAAATGACATGAAATCATAGGTTGGTTAAAATATCAGATTTATTAAAAAATGCCTCTCACACATCGTCAGGCAGAGCAATGGCCCCCCTACCCACAAAGTACTGCATATATTGGTCCCGGACCACACGGGCATTTAGAGGGGGCAAGCCTGGACGTGCCACTCGAAGGGCTGTGAGTTCGGCATTTGGAGGGCCCTCCACATCTGGGCCAACGGGCACCACATAGTTCCTGTTATGTCTTTTGAGGAAGTTGTGCAATATGCAACAGGCAAGAACTATGTGGTTCAGTTTGTATTCCGCCAAGTTAAATGCCGTCAGGAACAGGCGGAAGCGGCTGGCCAGGATGCCAAAAGCGTTCTCCACAACTCTTCTGGCTCTGGACAGCCTGTAGTTGAAGACCCTCTGGTCCGGGGTGAGGGTCCTCATCGGGAACGGCCTCATCACATGGGGAGTCAACGCAAACGCTTCATCTGCGACAAAGACGAAGGGGAGTCCTTCGGCATTCTCCTCTGGAGGTGGCAAGCACAGACTGCCACTTTGGAGACGCCAGTAGAACTCCGTGTGCGTAATGGCCCCACCATCCGATATCCGGCCGTTCATCCCCACGTCCACATACATAAACTCGTATGTTGCCGACACCACCGCCAACATCACTACACTATTAAACCCTTTATAATTATAATAGTAGGACCCCGAGTTGGGCGGTGGGACGATGCGGACGTGTTTCCCATCAATTGCCCCTCCGCAGTTAGGAAAGTCCCAACGGCTGGCAAAGTGGGAGGCCACAGTCTGCCATTCCTGTGGCGTGGAAGGGAACTGTGGAGTGAAACAAGAAAAAAAAATTAGTCACTTTGCACCTAAACATTGCAAGCAGATTAGACAATCAACATCTTGGAACAAGAGCATTGTATAAAATTGGAGGCTGGAAAGTATTTGCACAGAAAAGTAGAGGCTCCCCTTCACAGATTACTCACCCCCCCATCAATCCCCCCACTTCTGATGGGCCATTGGCAATAACTAGGGGTTTTGGGGGGGGGTGGTGGACAGCTAACCCTCTGCACTTCATTGATTGGCAAATGGCTCAATAATGTGGTCTAGTTTGGCCAGACCCTCTGTACTTAACACTATTGGCAGGCCACAGGAAAGATCAAATAACATTTCAACCCCCCCCCCCCCCCCCCAAAAAAGGCAGGCACAGTGTGACATTATTAAATTACCAAGCAAGCTAATAGGAGGGAAAGAAGACAAAAAAATAGGAAATGGAATGTATGGAGGCAGTCCCTTGCACTACATGCTTTGCTGAATTCATCCCTAAAGATGCGCACTATAAAGAGGTAGGTATATAGTGTGTATGGACCTTGGGAAAGCCAGCAGATAGAGGATTGGTACCATCTGACAGAGCAGTTGGGGGAGGGGGTTCCTAATGAGTTTGTCCCCCCCCCCCCCCCCCCACCAAAAGAACAAAAAAAGGGGGCTCTACATGAAGTAAACCACACAGCAAACATTTGTGCATATTTTAGGGGGTGTTTTGGGGCAAACAATACTATGCAGCAGACAAAAGACATTGCTTAAGTGACTAGGCCATAGGTGTCTATTGGGGCAGAAGAGCATGCTGGTGAGGTAAGTGAAGGGAAAAATGCATGAAGGAGAAAAGGGGCACAGCATATTAGAACATATTGCAATCATGGTAATTAGGGAAGGAGGTCAAAAATACAAGTCATTAGCAAACAGAGCATACATAGAAGGGAATAGTAAAGTAGAAATGTTACCTTAATATAGTCCTCCTGCAGGACCTGAATGATGGCAGAACAGGTCTCTGGAATAATGATTCCCAGGGCCTGGGGAGAGATACCTGAAGAGAACTTCAAATCCTGAAGACTTCTCCCTGTCGCCAAGTACCTCAACGTGGCAACAAGCCTCTGCTCCGGAGTAATGGCTTGTCTCATGCAGGTATCCTGCCGGCTGATAAAGGGGGTCAGCAAAGCCAAAAGACGGTGAAAATCGGGGTCCGTCATCCTGAGAAAGTTCCTGAAATCATCAGGATTATTCTCCCGGATCTCACGAAGCAAAGGCATGTGCGAGAACTGGTCACGCTGAAGCAACCAATTCTTGGTCCACATACTCCTCGTCACTCTGTTCATGGACGGGTCTTGGGTCAAAGCTAAAAGCCCGACACCAATTCCGCGTACAGCACGAACTCGGCGACGAGTACGCACGGGAAACATCGCTCAGAAGGTCACAAAAGGTCGGCTGGTCAGAACGGACAAACAGAAAGCACCGATAAACAGCAAGGCCTGAAAGAACGAAGTGAATACCAGCAACGAGCAGACAATAAGCAGTGCAAATCAAAGCGTCCTATATCAAGATATAGGCCGCAATGACCAACAAATGCGAACTGACTACACGCACTAATAAACAGATACGCACGACAAGCACAAACTGAAGAGCAGTAACGATCTGAGTCAGAAAACTGAGAAGCGCGAATCTTAAGTCACCAAACTTCCACTAACTCTCGATAAACACGGGATCAGCAGAAGGAGCCCAACGGGTGCCTGACGTGGTGCTGAACTTCCCTTTTCTAATCTCGTGGACGACGACTTACGTCACGACGTTCTTCCGGACCGGATATTCCGACAACTTTGTCCGACCGTGTGTACGCAACGCCAACATCGGACAAAGTACGTCGGACAAAGTCCGACTGACCTGGTCCGCGGATTGTCCGAGCGTGTGTATGGGGCTTTACAATCATACACCAAGTGCTATAAATGTGTAAAATAGTGTAAAAATATTAATGAATAAAATATTGAATTAATCAAAGTGATAAAAAACCAATTAATGAATAAAATATTGAATTAATCAAAGTGATAAAAAAACAATCACTACCAAAAGGTGCCACATAAAACTAGTGTCCACAAGTGAATAATGAAACACAGTCCAAATGGGCTAAAAGTGAGTGAATATGAAGGTCTAAAATTGGACTAAAAAATGATAACGTCCAAAAGGTGACTAGTGCTATTCGTTGGTCCAAAACCTGTTCTTCAAGCTTTATAGAAAACACAGTGTATCATGTCCAGACGTAAATGGTACAATAGTTCAAACTCAACATAGGAATGTGGTAGATATGTGTGAATGGGATCCTTAAACGTGCTCTCTAGACTCTCACCTGAAAGCACGCATTTAAAAGCGTGAGTAGATATAGGAAGGTGTCTTGTCTTGTCTTTACTCCTCTGATCAGATAGTTCCACCGATTTCCACCACTGGGGACTGTATGATCTTCAATCTCGTCTTTGAACTATCCTATTCACTGGATGACTCTGATTGGCCCACCGATCTCTAAATTCGCTTGGGCTCTCCAGCCCAGTAGGCCCTGTCACCGAGTGGGGGATATAAATATAAAAAGGGAACCCAATAGTGAAGTACGTCTTCAACAGAGTGTTTAATAAAAAGATAAAGGATTCTTACATAAAACGAAAAAAACGAAAAAAATGCTAGCAACTGACAGCGGGTAGATGCTAGTCTCACAAAGCTTCCGGTATCTGGTCCGGCCACTCCCTACGTTTCGTCACATGCGCGTGACTTCCTCAGGGGAACCTGATTGGCTGAGATGGATTTGAATTTATTTCGTGAAACCGGAAGTGAATTAGCGGCCATTTTGCCGTGGTCCGCGTGTCAAACATAGATCGCGGCCATTTTGTAGAGGTCTTTAGGCTCATTGTATTCATTGGATACATCCCGCATCCAACTGAAAGCATCTAAACATAAATATAGATAGTTGGCTTCAAAATGCTCACGAGTCATTGAGGTGTGTCTACCCTTCTTTTGTATATGAAGCTATCGGAGATCGTTAACAATTAGATGAAAGGAGGAAATTACCATTGACCCTGCAGCCATTTTTATGTAGCCCATTGTCTAAGGTCAAAAAATGGCGCGGGTTGACCTTAGACAATGGGCTACATAAAAATGGCTGCAGGGTCAATGGTAATTTCCCCCTTTCATCTAATTGTTAACGATCTCCGATAGCTTCATATACAAAAGAAGGGTAGACACACCTCAATGACTCACGAGCATTTTGAAGCCAACTATCTATATTTATGTTTAGATGCTTTCAGTTGGATGCGGGATGTATCCAATGAATACAATGAGCCTAAAGACCACTACAAAATGGCCGCGATCTATGTTTGACACGCGGACCACGGCAAAATGGCCGCTAATTCACTTCCGGTTTCACGAAATAATTTCAAGTCCATCTCAGCCAATCAGGTTCCCCTGAGGAAGTCACGCGCATGTGACGAAACGTAGGGAGTGGCCGGACCAGATACCGGAAGCTTTGTGAGACTAGCATCTACCCGCTGTCAGTTGCTAGCATTTTTTTCGTTTTTTTCGTTTTATGTAAGAATCCTTTATCTTTTTATTAAACACTCTGTTGAAGACGTACTTCACTATTGGGTTCCCTTTTTATATTTATATCCCCCACTCGGTGACGGGCCTACTGGGCTGGAGAGCCCAAGCGAATTTAGAGATCGGTGGGCCAATCAGAGTCATCCAGTGAATAGGATAGTTCAAAGACGAGATTGAAGATCATACAGTCCCCAGTGGTGGAAATCGGTGGAACTATCTGATCAGAGGAGTAAAGACAAGACACCTTCCTATATCTACTCACGCTTTTAAATGCGTGCTTTCAGGTGAGAGTCTAGAGAGCGCGTTTAAGGATCCCATTCACACATATCTACCACATTCCTATGTTGAGTTTGAACTATTGTACCATTTACGTCTGGACATGATACACTGTGTTTTCTATAAAGCTTGAAGAACGGGTTTTGGACCAACGAATAGCACTAGTCACCTTTTGGACGTTATCATTTTTTAGTCCAATTTTAGACCTTCATATTCACTCACTTTTAGCCCATTTGGACTGTGTTTCATTATTCACTTGTGGACACTAGTTTTATGTGGCACCTTTTGGTAGTGATTGGTTTTTTATCACTTCGATTAATTCAATATTTTATTCATTAATTGTTTTTTTATCACTTTGATTAATTCAATATTTTATTCATTAATATTTTTACACTATTTTACACATTTATAGCACTTGGTGTATGATTGTAACGTGTATGCATTGATCAAGACTGTGTTTTATTTATATTTATATTTATTCACTGTTGCAAAGCATTGCCTAAAAATTGTAATTACACGCCCCAACAGGGGCTGAAAAATTGTGCCTTAGGCACTGGTGCTGGTGCCAAAACACTGCAACCCCTCACAGATACTGTACTTGGAGCACAGCAGTCACACCTGTTGCGAAGCATTTTTTAAAAAAATTGTAAGTACACGCCCCTGTTATACAGGGGCTGAAAATGTTTGCCTTAGGCACTGGTGTGGTGGCATGGATCATTGAGGAGGAGGAAGAGGATAGTCAGTGAACATAACAGGACAGTCACTCAGCATCAGCATAGGCAGTCTTGAAGGGATGTGACATTATAAATTATTCAGTTATATCCGCTTCAGGTGCCTGGTAGCTGGTGGTGATCCAAGACTGATTCATTTTTATGAAGGTCAGTCGATCAACCAAGTCGGTGGACAGGCGCACCCTATGATCGGTGACAAATCCTCCAGCAGCACTGAATGTGCGTTCGGAAAGAACGCTGGATGCAGGACAGGCCAGTAGCTCAATTGCATACTGTGCAAGCTCTGGCCAGTGATCCATCCTCAGGACCCAGTAAGCCAGAGGATTTTCGGTGAGAAAGGTGTCCAAGTCTGACCTTGCCCCTAGGTATTTCTGCACCATGTATATCAGACGCTGGCGATGGTTGCTGGAACCGATCATACCTTGGGGCTGCGGACTAAAAAATTGTCTGAACGCATCGGTCAGATGTCCACCTTCCCCACCGCTCTTTCTGCTACTGACCGAAGCCTCAGCAACTCGTCGTCCAGGACCAGGAGTTTGTAACCTCCCAGTTTCTGGGAACGCGTTGCACAGACCTTTCTGCAAGGCCTCCTTGAGATGTCTCATCCTCTGCTCCCTCTGCGACGGCAAGATAAGGTCCGCAACCTTACCCTTGTACCGTGGATCAAGGAGAGTGGCCAGCCAGTAATGGTCCCTCTCCTTGATCCGAAGAACACGAGGATCCTTCCGCAGGCTTTGCAGGATCAGGGAGGCCCTGCAGCGTAGGTTAGCTGAGGCATTCGGTCCGGAGTCTTCTGGGTCACTGAGGATGACATGATCGCCAGCCACCTCCTCCCAGCCACGTACAAGTTCACTGGTTTGTTGGGACTGTACATCATCCCTAAAAGACTGCTGCTGCTGATGCTGAGTGCCAGGCTCCACCTCCATGCTCACACAATCCTCCTCCTCCTCCTCCTCATCCTCATCCTCTTCCTGTGTGATGGGTGGGACAAAAGGAACACTGTCTGGATAAAGGGGGCCTTGAGAGGCAAGGAAGTCCTCCTCTTCCTGCCTCTGTTCTGCCTCAAGTGCCCTGTCCATTATGCCACGCAGCGTATGCTCCAACAGGTGGACAAGAGGTACAGTGTCACTGATGCATGCACTGTCACTGCTCACCATCCTCGTGGCCTCCTCAAATGGTGAGAGGACAGTGCATGCATCCCTGATCATGCTCCACTGGCGTGGGAAAAAAAAAGCCAAGCTCCCCTGACCCTGTCCTGGTGCCGTAGTCGCAAAGGTACTCATTGATGGCCCTCTGCTGCGTGTGCAGTCGCTGCAGCATGGCCAACGTTGAGTTCCACCTGGTGGGCATGTCACATATTAGGCGGTTCTTGGGCAGGTTTAGCTCCTTTTGCAGCTCAGTCAGCCGAGCACTGGCATTATAAGATAGGCGGAAATGCACACAGACTTTCCTGGCCTGCCTCAGGACATCCTGTAAGCCTGGGAACCTGCCCAAGAACCGCTGCACCACCAGGTTGAGGACGTGAGCCATACAGGGCACATGGGTGAGCTGCCCCTGTCGCAGGGCGGAGAGGAGGTTGGTGCCATTGTCAGAAACGACCATTCCTGGCTTAAGCTGGCGTGGCGTCAACCACCTCTCGGCCTGCCCCTGCAGAGCTGCCAGAACCTCTGGCCCAGTGTGGCTCCTGTCCCCCAAACACACCAGCGCAAGTACAGCATGGCATCTTTTTGCCTGCGTACTCGCGTAGCCCCTTGTACGCCTCCGGAGCACCGCTGGTTCCGAGGACAGAGCACTGGAGGAAGAAGAAGAGGAGGGGGTGGAGGAGAGAGGTGTGTCACAACCAGTAGCAGTAGTAGCATTTTGGAGGCGTGGTGGCGGAACAACCTCCAACACTACTGCACCTTGTCCTGCATCCCTCCCAGCTGCCAATAGAGTGACCCAATGGGCCGTGAAAGAAAGGTAACCTCCCTGTCCATGCCTGCTGGACCATGAGTCAGCGGTAATATGCACCTTACCGCTGACCGCCCTGTCCAGCGAGGCATGGACATTGCCTTCCACATGCCGGTAGAGAGACGGAATCGCCTTCCGTGAGAAAAAGTGGCGTTTGGGAACCTGCCACTGAGGAACCGCACATTGAACAAACTCACGGAAGGGGGCCGAGTCTACCAACTGAAAAGGCAGCAGTTGAAGTGCTAGCAATTTAGCCAAGCTAGCATTCAACCGCTGGGCATGTGGATGGCTGGGAGTGTACTTCTTTCGACGGTCCAGCAGCTGGGGCAGGGAAATTTGCCTGCTACAATCGGACGTCGGTGTACTGCAAGTACTTGGTTGTGACACACCTAATTCTACACCTTCAGTCCTCTCAGAGCAGCTTTGAGAGAGGACTGAAGATATAGTGGGGATGGAGATCCCAGCTGATGAGGAGCAAGGAGAGGTCCGCTTTGTTCTTTGGTGTGGGTCTTTTATGTGTGCTTGCCAACGAGCTGCATGGCAGGTCGACATATGTCTGCTCATGCTTGTGGTGCCCAAGCGGCTGATGTTTTGGCCACGCGAGATACGCTTGAGACAAATATTGCAAATAGCAGTGGTGCGATCTGATGCACTCGTCTCAAAAAAGGCCCACACCAAAGAACTTTTGTGATAACGTGCAGAGGCAGCGCCCTGCACAGGCGGAGCTCTGCGGTGTGGTACAGTTGCTGTGCTGGCCTCTAGCTGGCCTCCAGGGGGCATCCTGCCTCGTTGGACATGTGACGCCGCATCCTCCTCCTCCTCCTCCTCCTCCTCTCTCCCTTCAGGCACCCACGTGGAGTCAGTGACCTCATCATCCCCTCCCTCTTCACCACTAGAGCAAACCTGGCAGTAAGCTGCAGCTGGTGGAACAGTACTGCCAGATTGCTGTCCTTCAGCATCCCCTCTCTCTGCGCGCACACTACTGCCTTCCTCAAGCTGGGTATCATCATCCGAGCCTTCGAATCGTTGGGCATCCTCCTGGAGCATGTACCCAACACTGTGCTCAAACAGTTCGGGGGACTCCTCAGGAGGACATGGTGGGTCTAGGGAAGGGGTGGCTGATGATGCCATTGAGTAGGCGTTGGCAGCTGCTCTGCCAGTACCCTGAGCCTGGGTGAGAGAGGATGAGGAGGATGAGGAGGGCTTGGTCATCCATTCTACCAAGCCTTCGGCATGATGCGGCTCCACATGTCCAGCTGCCGAAAACAAAGACAAGCGTGTCCCATGGCCACGTGCTGATGACGATGCACGACCACGTCCACGGCCAGCACTGTTGTCTCTAGAAACAGAGCCTGCCTGCCCTGTGTTCTTGCCTCGGCACGCTATGCCTCTCCTTGGCGGTCTTCCAGCCATTGTAGTCGGTAGTGTATATAGTATAAAAAATAGAGCTCCTATGTGTGCTCACAACACATTGTAGGTCCTATGGGTGCTGACACTAACACACTATAGGTACTATGTGTGCTGCTGAGAAGAAAATATAGGAGCTCTGTGTGCTGCCACTAACACACTAGAAGTCCTATGGGTGCTGCTGACACAATAGGTAAAATATGTGTGCTGCTGTCAAGAAAATATAGGAGCTCTGTGTGCTGCCACTAACACACTAGAAGTCCTATGGGTGCTGCTGAGAAGAAAATATAGGAGCTCTGTGTGCTGCCACTAACACACTAGAAGTCCTATGGGTGCTGCTGACACAATAGGTAGTATATGTGTGCTGCTGTCAAGAAAATATAGGAGCTCTGTGTGCTGCCACTAACACACTAGAAGTCCTATGGGTGCTGCTGACACAATAGGTAGTATATGTGTGCTGCTGTCAAGAAAATATAGGAGCTCTGTGTGCTGCCACTAACACACTAGAAGTCCTATGGGTGCTGCTGACACAATAGGTAAAATATGTGTGCTGCTGTCAAGAAAATATAGGAGCTCTGTGTGCTGCCACTAACACACTAGAAGTCCTATGGGTGCTGCTGACACAATAGGTAGTATATGTGTGCTGCTGTCAAGAAAATATAGGAGCTCTGTGTGCTGCCACTAACACACTAGAAGTCCTATGGGTGCTGCTGACACAATAGGTAAAATATGTGTGCTGCTGTCAAGAAAATATAGGAGCTCTGTGTGCTGCCACTAACACACTAGAAGTCCTATGGGTGCTGCTGAGAAGAAAAATATAGGAGCTCTGTGTGCTGCCACTAACACACTAGAAGTCCTATGGGTGCTGCTGACACAATAGGTAGTATATGTGTGCTGCTGTCAAGAAAATATAGGAGCTCTGTGTGCTGCCACTAGCACACTAGAAGTCCTATGGGTGCTGCTGACACAATAGGTAGTATATGTGTGCTGCTGTCAAGAAAATATAGGAGCTCTGTGTGCTGCCACTAACACACTAGAAGTTCTATGGGTGCTGCTGACACAATAGATAAAATATGTGTGCTGCTGTCAAGAAAATATAGGAGCTCTGTGTGCTGCCACTAACACACTAAAAGTCCTATGGGTGCTGCTGACACAATAGGTAGTATATGTGTGCTGCTGTCAAGAAAATATAGGAGCTCGGTGTGCTGCCACTAACACACTAGAAGTCCTATGGGTGCTGCTGACACAATAGGTAAAATATGTGTGCTGCTGTCAAGAAAATATAGGAGCTCTGTGTGCTGCCACTAACACACTAGAAGTCCTATGGGTGCTGCTGACACAATAGGTAGTATATGTGTGCTGCTGTCAAGAAAATATAGGAGCTCTGTGTGCTGCCACTAACACACTAGAAGTCCTATGGGTGCTGCTGACACAATAGGTAGTATATGTGTGCTGCTGTCAAGAAAATATAGGAGCTCTGTGTGCTGCCACTAACACACTAGAAGTCCTATGGGTGCTGCTGACACAATAGGTAGTATATGTGTGCTGCTGTCAAGAAAATATAGGAGCTCTGTTTGCTGCCACTAACACACTAGAAGTCCTATGGGAGCTGCTGACACAATAGGTAAAATATGTGTGCTGCTGTCAAGAAAATATAGGAGCTCTGTGTGATGCCACTAACACACTAGAAGTCCTATGGGTGCTGCTGAGAAGAAAATATAGGAGCTCTGTGTGATGCCACTAACACACTAGAAGTCCTATGGGTGCTGCTGAGAAGAAAATATAGGAGCTCTGTTTGATGCCACTAACACAATAGAAGTCCTATGGGTGCTGCTGAGAAGAGAATATAGGAGCTCTGTGTGATGCCACTAACACACTAGAAGTCCTATGGGTGCTGCTGAGAAGAAAATATAGGAGCTCTGTGTGATGCCACTAACACACTAGAAGTCCTATGGGTGCTGCTGAGAAGAAAATATAGGAGCTCTGTGTGATGCCACTAACACACTAGAAGTCCTATGGGTGCTGGTGAGAAGAAAATATAGGAGCTCTGTGTGCTGCCTGCCACTAACACACTAGAAGTCCTATGGGTGCTGCTGAGAAGAAAATATAGCTCTGTTTGCTGCCACTAACACACTAGAAGTCCTATGGGTGCCGCTGAGAAGAAAATATAGGAGCTCTGTTTGCTGCCACTAACACACTAGAAGTCCTATGGGTGCTGTTGGGGTGCAATGCTGTGCTAACAGCACTGCGGTTGTTACTACTGCAATACTGTACTAACAGTAAGCACGCACCAGACTAATCCCCAGCAGCAGCTAATAACACACTAACTGTGCAATCAGCAGCAATGAACGATCAATGACTTAGGTAGCAATGGTTTAGCAAAGAAATAGCCAATGGTTTAGCAAAGAAGAGCAAATCTTTCAGTAGCAATCAAGCAAAGACAGGGGTGAACAGCGGCGCTAGATATGGTGATAACATGAAATTATATAGCAACTGGAATATAGGTATACATAAAATGTGTGTGTGTATGAATAAGCACACATAATATTAAAACATTTGTTTAAAATATATAATGTCCATAAATGATCCGAGATCTTGTATGATTAGCACCTGGAGGCAGCTCCCTTAGAGTGAAGCGAGACCAGCTGCTTCTTGTTTCCTGCTTCCTGGTTCCCAGCATTCTTTGGATCTCTGTAAAGATCACCCCAGTGCCCCAGGCTGCAAAGAGAAGACATCTATGAGACTCCAGGACTGGCGATTTTTCACCACATACTGAACTCATCTAATTTAACCTGTGAGTTACTACTTGCTTTTATTAAATATATGATTTATACTGCACTAAGTCTGGCGCCCCTCTGTTCCCAATCAAGCAAAGACAGAATCAGCAGACTGATCTCTCCTAAAGCCGTAACTCATGTGACCGGGGCCGACGGCGTGGCGGCCTTTTAAATGGTGGGGCGTGTACTAAAGCCCCTGAGCTTTAATTGGCTACAGGCGTCCTGCCTGTAGCCAATTATTGCTCTCCGAGTTTCCGGCGCTGTGATTGGCCAAGCATGCGGGGTCACAGTGCATGCTTGGCCAATCATCAGCCAGCAATGCACTGTGCCGGCCGCGCCGGCCGCAATGCACTGCGCCGGCCGCGCCGGCCGCAATGCATTGCGGGGCCGCTCGTATTACACGAATGTGATGCGAACGGCCCAAATAGTTCTGGGCTCGCTGAGCGAGCGAACGACCGATGCTCGATTCGAACGTGGGTTCGAATCGAGCACCGGGCCCATCCCTAATCACAAAGCTGGTAGATGTTAGAGACCTTGCGCTCCTCCACCCTCCGTTTGAGGATGCCCCACAGGTGCTAAATAGGGTTTAGGCCTGGAGATATGCTTGGCCAGTCCATCACCTTTACCCTTGGCTACTTTAGCAAGGCATTGGTCACCTTGGAGGTGTGTTTGGGGTCGTTATCATGTTGGAATACGGCCCAGTCTCCGAAGGGAGGGGATCATGCTCTGCTTCAGTATGTCACAGTACATGTTGGCATTCATGGTTCCCTCAATGATCTGTAGCTCCCCAGTGTCGGCAGCACTCATGCAGTCCCAGACCATGACTCTCCCAACACCATGCTTGACTGTAGGAAAGGCACACTTGTCTTTGTACTCCTCAGCTGGTTGCCACCACACACGCTTGACACCATCTGAACCAAATAAGTTTATCTTGGTCTCATCAGACCACAGGACATGGTTCCAGTAATCCATGTCCTTAGTCTGCTTGTCTTCAGCAAACTGTTTGCGGGCTTTCGTGTGCATCATCTTTAGAAGAGGCTTCCTTCTGGGATGACAAGCATGCAGACCAATTTGATGCAGTGTGCGACGTATGGTCTGAGCACTGACAGGCTGACCTCTCACCCCTTCAACCTCTGCAGCAATGCTGGCAGCACTCATACTTCTATTTCCCAAAGACATCCTCGGGGTATGACACTGAGCACGTGCACTCAACTTCTTTGATCGTTCTGAGTAGAACCTGTCCTATTAAACCGCTGTATGGTCTTGGCCACCGTGCTGCAGCTCAGTTTCAGGGTCTTGGCAATCTTCTTATAGCCTAGGCCATCTTTATGTAGAGGATATAAACGACCACTATGAGTGGTTATTCCAACCCCGCGCTTGGAAAGTATTGCGGACCAAATAGCAGTGTATGAAAATCACTGGTATTTGTTCAAGAAAAAATATTACCTACAAATAAATTCGCAAATTGCAAGTGAAAAAATATATATATAACAAATTAATTAAAAGCAGCTCCCTGTGAAAATCGCCGTGATTTTATAGTAATAGTTATAAAGTGCAGTAGGGGCGCTAATTACTACCTAACTCAATACATTAAATATGTGTATTCATGGGTATCAATTAATGCCCTCTAGTGAGATAATTAGAGTGATCTGCCTACGAGTAAGTAATTAGTGTTTGACTTATAAAACTGGAAAATTGGTTTTCCCAACTCCACCGTGATATAAAAACTTAATGGTGTATATAAAATAAATATAGATGAAGTGACCAATATCCCAGTTGAGGAAATATTAATACATCAAATATTATCTTCAGGTGTTCAAGTGCCAATACCCCCGTTTTACCACTGGACCGGTGGTGTTCCCCCACACTAGGTCTACTAAATAAATGTAATGTATACAGTTGCATGTGACCATACATACAATATTTGTGGCATAAGCAATATTATTGTGCCCTAGATAATAACACCTGAACAATCAAAAGTGAAAATACAAAAAATACTAAGTGCACAATTCTCATGGAAATAACACCATAAGCACAGTCCCATAGAGATAGTGCCTCTTACACAATATATGCCGTGATAAAAAAATTAATGATTTTTTGAATAACCATCCATAATGATTTACTTCCAAAAATAGTAAATATAACTGTAGCGGGGTCGTTCCCCTTTTAGGGGAGAAGACTACAGTTCCCATAATTCCACAGGCTCCCGGGAGGATGGTTGTTTCCGCCCGAGAGGCTGCTGGGGGAGGTGATAAAAGGGAAGAGGAGAGACCGCCTCTTTCTCTTCTGACTGGGCTGGTGACGCAGACACTTCTGAGTGAGGAGACACCTGTGCGGACCGGGACTGCTGAAGGCCTGAAGCCTGGGCCTTGCAGCAGACGGAGAGAGACTCTCACCCCTCATTGTCAGCAGCAGCAGAGCGGAGACTTTTGCCTACAAACGGTCGGTCGGAGCGAGGACCGGAGCGCAGGGGCTGTGACGGAGGAGGCCGGACGCCGCCAGTGGAGGTCCCGGAGCTGAGGACGGTACCCCGGAGTGGTGAGCGAGCTGAAAGGCTCATCCTACACTGTTACTTTCACTCTATGCCTATTGAACTGCCAAGGCACAATTACCTCAGAGCAACAGATTGTTTCTTTCTGTGGATTACAAACACACCATTTAAAGCTACATGTGCACCACCTCTACAGTTCTCTTGCCGGTGAAGAACACTGTATTTTCTCAAGGACTGAGCTCTATTGCTAGGGATCAGGCCTGGTCTGTTAGGTAGGCGCAGTTAGATTTGTTGCACCTCAGGGGTGCATAGCAGACGGTCGCTACATTTGGCGCTCCGTTCCCCATTGCTGTCCAGGCCCATATATGTGTACATGTTTATAGCACATACTGCAGGGACCTGTTCATGTGTATTGTAAGTCAAATGTTTAAATGCATGTTACCATTGCTTTTCATATTACTAAAGTAAAGACAGTTATTTCAGCTAGCAGTCTGCTTGTGAGTTTGAATCCATTACACTTAAAGTATAAGTGATATTTATATGTGCCTAGATACATACCCCTTGATTAACTGTGCCAGAGCGGGTCGAGCAAATTGCCGGGGGGTTGGTGGAGCTGTACTCAGGGACCCAAAACAAACTTGCGGCCCTCTTAACTGGGGGTATCGCTACATAACCATGTAAAAAAACTTTTGATATAGAAAAGAAAAAAAGTTTGTGACAACAGTTCTTTCTGCAAGATAAATAATATTCACTCCTGTTGGAATCGCATGATAACCATCACCACAGTGTTCTTCTTACACCCAAAGTGAGAGTCAAGAAAATTGGATGGCCGCTTACCACATGCAGTTGATTACTTTGTTTAAAAAGCAATCAGAAGCGCTTGTACAGGATTGTGCCTGTTCACAGAAAAAACACCCTTGCTCTAGGCAGCTCTTCCTCCTCATAAATCAGCTCAGGTAGAATGGATGACATAGGTGGGAATAGAAAGAGGCACACCTCATAGCGTAATCTTGTTTAATTAAAAATTTAAAATAATACAATAAGCAGCCAAATGCCTACTTACATTCCTAGGTGCCTACCCGGCACTGAGGCTGCTTGCTGTGAAATACAATGGATAAAGAGAAAAGACGTTCCCTCGTGGCTTCCTTGTAGGGCTCCGGCGTGCGTTCCACTCGCTAGTGCCTCCAAGCCAATCAAACAGGAAATCCGGGGAATGGTACGTACGAGATAGTGATCAGGTACCGCCTCCGACGTACGTTTCGTGGTGTCACGTCTTCAGGGTGGCGTACCTGATCACTGGTTAGGCCTGATTAATATGCTGCTACTCATTAGCCTAGCGGCCAATGAGGAGCTGGATTGTGCGCAGCCTCAGTCCTGGCTAGACTCACAGCGCGGACCCGCTTTATGTTACTATAAAAACTGCATAAAAAACGACATTAATCATACAAAATATATAATTATATAATCTTATAAAACCCAGCCCTTTTGCTTTCTTTGCCTAAGATTACCAAGATGTAATATTAAGGGCTAATTCTATTTTTACCTGGGACTACTACACTTACATTAATGCTCAATATACCCCGTATTCACTTATATATTAAGCAATTCCTTACATAACCGAAAAACTAGGTCCCCAGCCTAGATCACAGTATTAGTATACTTGATAGATATTGTTATTTACTTCTTTACGCGGGGTTAATATTTTTCCTTGTAGCGTGTATACTTGTTAGTGAATAGTACTCTAGTGAGCCACTAGATGTCACCAGTACTATTCTTAAACCAGCTATAGGAACTACAATAGAATGAGTATATGAGTAGCAATATTTCATATTCTATGATGGTATAATTCTAAATTTAACCCTCTAATATGGTTGGCTGTTTTTGCGCTCTTTAATACTCGGGGTTTCTCAGAGGACATTATTTAATTTTCTGTTTATGTGGGCTAATTCTTATTTGTATTATCTAGGGTATTTTTAGAGTTGTCTTGTGTGTCATCGAATTGGTTTTACAAATGTTGCAATATTTGGGATAATTATTCATTGGGCAGATAGCAGTTGAGGTCCAATTCAATATTCATCCCCATTGGTTGCATTGAGCCCAATGTGTACAACCACTTGGTCTCATTTTGGGATATTGCTTTTTTCATATTTGTTCCTCTCCAGTGTTTAGACACTCTATCTATCCCATAGAATTTGCACTGAGTAGGATCACTATTGTGGTATTTTTCGAAGTGTCTCGACACACTATGGTTGGGGAATTTTTTCTTTATATTTGCCAGATGTTCATTGATGCGTACTTTGAGTTGTCTCGTGGTACGACCCACGTATTGCATAGGGCACAGGCATTCCAGTACATAGGTGACATGGTCAGAGTGACATGTTATAAAAGGCTTAATTTTATGCGTGTTTTTAGTTACATGTGATTGGAAATGAGTTAATTTTTTAGTGGTTCCTGGTTGTCTGGTAAGTTTGCACGCTTTACACCTAGTGCAATAATGAAAGCCTGAACCCTCCAAGAAAGTGATCAGCTTTCTGGGGGGGGGGGGGGTCTGGCACATTGGGAGCTATTTTATTGCGAAGGCCGGGGGCTCTGGTGTATATAAATTTAGGTTGTTTTGGGATACTCGACTCTAAATCTTTATCTTGTCGTAAAATGGGCCAATATTTTTTAAATATCGCTTCTACCTGTCTATACTGTCTATTGTATCCTGTAATAAAGGCTAAAGAGCCTGTATACTCAGGTTTTGCCTTGGTGATTAGTAGGGAGTTCCTATCCATTTCTGATACCTGTGAGATCGCCTTGTTAAGGGTGTCACGTTTGTATCCCTTCTCTACGAACCTTTCGGTTAGCACATGTGCTTGTTCCATAAAGTCACTTTCTGATGCACAGTTGCGTTTAAGGCGCATATATTGGCCTTTAGGAATGGCTCCTATCCACCGTGGGTGGTGGCAACTGCTTGTTGGCACATACCCATTGCGGTCTGTTGCCTTGAAGTACGTTTTTGTGATGAATTGTTCCTGCTTGATGGTGATGGTGAGATCCAAGTAATTAACCTCTTTACCCATATGCTCGGTGGTAAACTTTAAACCACAGGTGTTGGTGTTCATGATTGCTAAGTAGTCCTTAAACTCGTCTATGGAGCCTCTAACCAGTGATCAGGTACGCCACCCTGAAGACGTGACACCACGAAATGTACGTCGGAGGCGGTACCTGATCACTATCTCGTACGTACCATTCCCCGGATTTCCTGTTTGATTGGCTTGGAGGCACTAGCGAGTGGAACGCACGCCGGAGCCCTACAAGGAAGCCACGAGGGAACGTCTTTTCTCTTTATCCATTGTATTTCACAGCAAGCAGCTTCAGTGCCGGGTAGGCACCTAGGAATGTAAGTAGGCATTTGGCTGCTTATTGTATTATTTTAAATTTTTAATTAAACAAGATTACGCTATGAGGTGTGCCTCTTTCTATTCCCACCTATGTCATCCATTCTACCTGAGCTGATTTATGAGGAGGAAGAGCAAGGGTGTTTTTTCTGTGAACATGCACAATCCTGTACAAGCGCTTCTGATTGCTTTTTAAACAAAGTAATCAACTGCATGTGGTAAGCCGCCATCCAATTTTCTTGACTCTCACTTTGGGTGTAAGAAGAACACTGTGGTGATGGTTATCATGCGATTCCAACAGGAGTGAATATTATTTATCTTGCAGAAAGAACTGTTGTCACAAACTTTTTTTCTTTTCTATATCAAAAGTTTTTTTACATGGTTATATTTACTATTTTTGGATGTAAATCATTATGGATGGTTATTCAAAAAATCATTAATTTTTTTATCACGGCATATATTGTGTAAGAGGCACTATCTCTATGGGACTGTGCTTATGGTGTTATTTCCATGAGAATTGTGCACTTAGTATTTTTTGTATTTTCACTTTTGATTGTTCAGGTGTTATTATCTAGGGCACGATAATATTGCTTATGCCACAAATATTGTATGTATGGTCACATGCAACTGTATACATTACATTTATTTAGTAGACCTAGTGTGGGGGAACACCACCGGTCCAGTGGTAAAACGGGGGTATTGCCACTTGAACACCTGAAGATAATATTTGATGTATTAATATTTCCTCAACTGGGATATTGGTCACTTCATCTATATTTATTTTATATACACCATTAAGTTTTTATATCACGGTGGAGTTGGGAAAACCAATTTTCCAGTTTTATAAGTCAAACACTAATTACTTACTCGTAGGCAGATCACTCTAATTATCTCACTAGAGGGCATTAATTGATACCCATGAATACACATATTTAATGTATTGAGTTAGGTAGTAATTAGCGCCCCTACTGCACTTTATAACTATTACTATAAAATCACTGCGATTTTCACAGGGAGCTGCTTTTAATTAATTTGTTATATATATATTTTTTCACTTGCAATTTGCGAATTTATTTGTAGGTAATATTTTTTCTTGAACAAATACCAGTGATTTTCATACACTGCTATTTGGTCCACAATACTTTCCAAGCGCGGGGTTGGAATAACCACTCATAGTGGTCGTTTATATCCTCAGTATCTATTAGTATTGACTACTTATCTTTCTTGAGTTGGACAATACTATCAGCCCACGCAGGCATGGATGTATTTAACTTTATGCAGGAGAGGAACATCAACCTAGAAGAAGTGTTCCAACAGGCACCCAGTCCCAACCTAGACCTCGAGAGAGGATTTAAACAACTCCAAATAGACATGGAGAAACAAATAAGGTTGTGGTGGGATGTGGCCTCACTCAAAATGTACATAGGCCATAATTTAACTCCTAGGAGACTTAGGTGGGACATTAATCCCAATGAAGGGCCTGAAGACCTACAGTCTTTGGATGAATGGTACCAGTTTTTCAATGGCTGCGAACAGAAACTTATGCAACTGATGGTGAGGAAGCGTAAAGCCAAGGCAGGGTTTCTACAATCAAAAATCGCAGAACTGAAGGAAAAAATGGGGCCATTTAGTACTTCCAATGACTATACAGAAAAGGCCAAAATACTACAAAGCCATCTGGCAAAATACGATGGAGAAATAAAAAACAAAAAAATAAAAAAGTATCAAAGAGACATAAAAGATTTTGAGCAAAATAAGGTATATAAGTGGCAGGAAACCCTCTTGACAGGGTCAGAACCCAATACCCCAGAAGCAAAGGAACCTATCCCAGCCCCACTATCCAAAATAGCTAGAGTACCTAGTACCCAAAAGCCAGGTACTAAACCTGTAGGGGGGAAACCTTCAGGAAACTACAAAGGATCTAATCAGGGTCCCTCTAATGGGTATCCCTACCCACCCCCATATCCAGTACCAACATACAACAGATACGGACCGTTGGACAATAGACCAATGGAATACAATTATTATGGCCCAGATCGAAATCACTATCCTCAGAGGCAGGGGCGTAACTATAGGGGGTGCAGCAGTCGCGAGCGCAACCGGGCCCTGTGCTGCAAGGGGCCCATGTGGCCCTCTCTACATATGGCCGGGGGCAGCATAGGCGGTTAGACACCGGGCGCATGGGTGGTTGGAGGTGGGGGGTGACTAGCAGAGCTCCATGCTCGACTACCGCACTGGCTGCTCTTTAGTTGTGCATTCCCCACACAACCTGTGTCCTCTGCCGCTCCTCCGGGGTCCCCCTCTCCTGCTCCATGCAGTGCTGCTCAGTCCGGTGTCTGTCCTCCCCAGCCAGAGTCCCACCCCCTGAGTCCGGCTCACACTGCACTGTATGCTTCTCCAGGGCAAACAAACTTTAAGCACACAGATGCAGTGCAGCCCTATAAGAGCCGGCTCCCCAAAGGACACCTCATGCTTGTCTGCCAGCACCCCCCCCTCCTCCCCGTCATACACAGATGTTGACAGGTCTTTCTGGGAGATATGTCCCCTAAGGACAGGGACCCCATCTCCCCTGGGGACAGGGCCCAGTTCTCCCTAAAGGACAGGGACCCCATTTCCCTTGGGGACAAGGACCCCATCTCCTCTGGGGACAGGGCCCACTTCTCCCCAGAGGACAGGCACCCCATTTCCCTTAGGGACAGGGACTCCTACTTACGTGGGGACAGGGACCCCATCTCCCCTAAGGACAAGGACCCAATCTCTCCTGGGGACAGGGCCCACTTCTCCCCAGAGGACAGGGACCCAATTTCCCTTTCCCTTCTTCCTCTTTGTCTCAAAGGTGTAACATCATAGGTCTGTTTAGACCTCTGATATCTCACCAAAGTCCCCTAATGGGACTCCTAATTTTTTTTTAAAAATTATATAAAAAACGACTGATACCAGTGGTGGAACTACAGGGCTCACAAAAGTCATACATGTGACCGAGCCCAGGAGTTCCACCACCGGACTCGGAGGGAAGGGCCTCGGCTGGGGTTCAGGGGGGCCCTTCCTGGTTTCTTGCACCGGGGCCCTGAAGGTTCTAGTTACACCACTGCTCAGAGGCCACCGAGGGGATCTTTTAGAGGCAACTTTAGAGGGAGACCAGGTCCTTATCAAAATCAATACCCCAACCAGTACCAGGGGGGGGAATGGAGGGGATGGAAAGAATCCTATCGCATTCCACCCAGTTCACCTCAGGTGCTACAAGATCCAAGAGAACGAGAGGTAAAAGAGGACGAGGGCGAAAGAAAAAGAAAAAGGGACAATTAAACCAGGGACTTTTTAACTTAACAGATGTTCTTTTTACTGAGAGTGAGTTAGAGGTACTCAACCAAGGACTAAAATATGCACCAAGCAAAAATGCGGACAAATTTGAATTATTTATAGACATAGAAAAATATGTGAGAAAATTGAATGTAAAAAAACATTTTGCCAATAAAATTGAAACAGAGGTAGCACCTCAGTTAACACACCCCTATACACATACTAATTTAAGAAACAATTCTACGTTTAATCCTCAAAAAAGAAAACACCATCACATAGAAGTGTTCAAAAACATGGTACAAAATGATATTAGGAATATGGAAATAAAAAAATATGCAGATACAGCTAAAATATGGGAAGGCATCAAACAGATCGAGGATAATAAACAAATAGTTGTTCGAGGGGCAGACAAAGGAGGGGGACTAGTTGTTATGACACGAGAATACTACTACAGTGAAATGAATAGACAGTTGGGAGATTCCAATACGTATCAAAAATTAAGAGGGGATCCTACTTCCAAATTAAAAATACTATTAACGGACTGGGTGATGGAAGGAGTACAAAGAAATTTCCTAAACAAAAAGGAGGCTGACTATCTGATCCCTCTCGCCCCCAAAACTCCAATTCTATACTTGACACCTAAAGTACACAAGAACAAAGAAAAACCTCCGGGGCGCCCAATTATAAGCGGAATTAACTCCTTGTTCTCCCGTATGGGAGAATACTTGGACTGTTTTTTCAAACCATTAGTTTCACGAAGTCCATCATATTTGAAAGATAGCCGTGAATTGATAGTTTTGCTTCAAGAACAGAAAGCTACATCTAACACTAACATGATTACAGTAGACATAGAATCATTATATACCAACATAAGACACTCTGATGCCTTAGTAGCAATTAAGTGGGCTCTAACTAGAGACTCTAAATTAAAAAAAGCTCAGATTAACCATCTAGTCCAAGGGTTAAGTCTGACAATGAACAACAATTTTTTCTGGGCCAATAGTGAGTACTATAATCAAATAGGGGGCGTCGCTATGGGGGCACGTTATGCCCCAAGCGTGGCCAATATAGTTTTGAACAAGTGGGAGTCAGAAACAATCTTCTATAAACGCAATAAGTCACTAACATTCTATAAAAGATATATAGATGATATTATTCTAATCTGGAGAGGCTCCATAGATGAGTTTAAGGACTACTTAGCAATCATGAACACCAACACCTATGGTTTAAAGTTTACCACCGAGCATATGGGTAAAGAGGTTAATTACTTGGATCTCACCATCACCATCAAGCAGGAACAATTCATCACAAAAACATACTTCAAGGCAACAGACCGCAATGGGTATGTGCCAACAAGCAGTTGCCACCACCCACGGTGGATAGGAGCCATTCCTAAAGGCCAATATATGCGCCTTAAATGCAACTGTGCATCAGAAAGTGACTTTATGGAACAAGCACATGTGCTAACCGAAAGGTTCGTAGAGAAGGGATACAAACGTTACACCCTTAACAAGGCGATCTCACAGGTATCAGAAATGGATAGGAACTCCCTACTAATCACCAAGGCAAAACCTGAGTATACAGGCTCTTTAGCCTTTATTACAGGATACAATAGACAGTATAGACAGGTAGAAGCGATATTTAAAAAATATTGGCCCATTTTACGACAAGATAAAGATTAAGAGTCGAGTATCCCAAAACAACCTAAATTTATATACACCAGAGCCCCCGGCCTTCGCAATAAAATAGCTCCCAATGTGCCAGACCCCCCCAGAAAGCTGATCACTTTCTTGGAGGGTTCAGGCTTTCATTACTGCACTAGGTGTAAAGCGTGCAAACTTACCAGACAACCAGGAACCACTAAAAAATTAACTCATTTCCAATCACATGTAACTAAAAACACGCATAAAATTAAGCCTTTTATTACATGTCACTCTGACCATGTCACCTATGTACTGGAATGCCCGTGCCCTATGCAATACGTGGGTCGTACCACGAGACAACTCAAAGTACGCATCAATGAACATCTGGCAAATATAAAGAAAAAATTCCCCAACCATAGTGTGTCGAGACACTTCGAAAAATACCACAATAGTGATCCTACTCAGTGCAAATTCTATGGGATAGATAGAGTGTCTAAACACTGGAGAGGAACAAATATGAAAAAAGCAATATCCCAAAATGAGACCAAGTGGTTGTACACATTGGGCTCAATGCAACCAATGGGGATGAATATTGAATTGGACCTCAACTGCTATCTGTCCAATGAATAATTATCCCAAATATTGCAACATCTGTAAAACCAATTCGATGACACACAAGACAACTCTAAAAATACCCTAGATAATACAAATAAGAATTAGCCCATATAAACAGAAAATTAAATAATGTCCTCTGAGAAACCCCGAGTATTAAAGAGCGCAAAAACAGCCAACCATATTAGAGGGTTAAATTTAGAATTATACCATCATAGAATATGAAATATTGCTACTCATATACTCATTCTATTGTAGTTCCTATAGCTGGTTTAAGAATAGTACTGGTGACATCTAGTGGCTCACTAGAGTACTATTCACTAATAAGTATACACACTACAAGGAAAAATATTAACCCCGCGTAAAGAAGTAAATAACAATATCTATCAAGTATACTAATACTGTGATCTAGGCTGGGGACCTAGTTTTTCGGTTATGTATTGAGTAAGGAATTGCTTAATATATAAGTGAATACGGGGTATATTGAGCATTAATGTAAGTGTAGTAGTCCCAGGTAAAAATAGAATTAGCCCTTAATATTACATCTTGGTAATCTTAGGCAAAGAAAGCAAAAGGGCTGGGTTTTATAAGATTATATAATTATATATTTTGTATGATTAATGTCGTTTTTTATGCAGTTTTTATAGTAACAATCATGTGTAAGCGGCGGGTCCGCGCTGTGAGTCTAGCCAGGACTGAGGCTGCGCACAATCCAGCTCCTCATTGGCCGCTAGGCTAATGAGTAGCAGCATATTAATCAGGCCTAACCAGTGATCAGGTACGCCACCCTGAAGACGTGACACCACGAAACGTACGTCGGAGGCGGTACCTGATCACTATCTCGTACGTACCATTCCCCGGATTTCCTGTTTGATTGGCTTGGAGGCACTAGCGAGTGGAACGCACGCCGGAGCCCTACAAGGAAGCCACGAGGGAACGTCTTTTCTCTTTATCCATTGTATTTCACAGCAAGCAGCCTCAGTGCCGGGTAGGCACCTAGGAATGTAAGTAGGCATTTGGCTGCTTATTGTATTATTTTAAATTTTTAATTAAACAAGATTACGCTATGAGGTGTGCCTCTTTCTATTCCCACCTATGTCATCCATTCTACCTGAGCTGATTTATGAGGAGGAAGAGCTGCCTAGAGCAAGGGTGTTTTTTCTGTGAACAGGCACAATCCTGTACAAGTGCTTCTGATTGCTTTTTAAACAAAGTAATCAACTGCATGTGGTAAGCGGCCATCCAATTTTCTTGACTCTCACTTTGGGTGTAAGAAGAACACTGTGGTGATGGTTATCATGCGATTCCAACAGGAGTGAATATTATTTATCTTGCAGAAAGAACTGTTGTCACAAACTTTTTTTCTTTTCTATATCAAAAGTTTTTTTACATGGTTATATTTACTATTTTTGGATGTAAATCATTATGGATGGTTATTCAAAAAATCATAATTTTTTTTATCACGGCATATATTGTGTAAGAGGCACTATCTCTATGGGACTGTGCTTATGGTGTTATTTCCATGAGAATTGTGCACTATTTTCACTTTTGATTGTTCAGGTGTTATTATCTAGGGCACGATAATATTGCTTATGCCACAAATATTGTATGTATGGTCACATGCAACTGTATACATTACATTTATTTAGTAGACCTAGTGTGGGGGAACACCACCGGTCCAGTGGTAAAACGGGGGTATTGCCACTTGAACACCTGAAGATAATATTTGATGTATTAATATTTCCTCAACTGGGATATTGGTCACTTCATCTATATTTATTTTATATACACCATTAAGTTTTTATATCACGGTGGAGTTGGGAAAACCAATTTTCCAGTTTTATAAGTCAAACACTAATTACTTACTCGTAGGCAGATCACTCTAATTATCTCACTAGAGGGCATTAATTGATACCCATGAATACACATATTTAATGTATTGAGTTAGGTAGTAATTAGCGCCCCTACTGCACTTTATAACATCTTTATGTAGAGCAGCAATTCTTTTTTTCAGATCCTCAGAGAGTTCTTTGCCATGAGGTGCCATGTTGAACTTCCAGTGACCAGTATGAGAGAGTGAGAGCGATAACACCAAATTTAACACACCTGCTCCCCATTCACACCTGAGACCTTGTAATACTAAAAAGAATCACATGACACCGGGGAAAATGGCTAATTGGGCCCAATTTTGAAATTTTCACCTAGGGGTGTACTCACTTTTGTTGGCAGTGGTTTAGACATTAATGGCTGTATTTTAAGGGGATGGCAAATTTACACTGTTATACAAGCTGTACACTCACTACTTTACATTGTAGCAAAGAGTAATTTCTTCAGTGTTGTCACATGTCAATTGTTCTTTATATTTGATCATTTGACATTATCCATTGTTGTTGCTATTTTCACCATTGGTGACATTCTACCTGAAGTATTATTATAGAGTGTAAGTTTATGTTGTTCACCTTCAAATGTCTTTATCATATCAATAAACAAAGTTTATAGGTTCATCAGATTGTAGTGTGTCTATTTCATTGCTGTCATTGATAGAAAATGTCTGAACGCAGGGTGTCAGAGGTGGCAGAGAACTTGCAGGGTGGGGGCAACCAGTGGAGTGCTGATTCTACCAGCGGCCCTCAGGGGGGTAGCGCTACACTTATACCTTCCTGACCAGGCCAATTTTCAGATTGTTGCACTTTCGCGGTCATGCAACACTGTACCCATAAGAAAGGTACCATACTATACTTTATATGTTTTCATTCTAATTTTCAATAAAAATTATCTTTTTTTTTCACACAAATAAAGCTTTCTTTTGGTGGTATTTAAAGCGGGATTCCGCTGATCTATCTTTTTTTTTTTTTTGTTCTCATTGTTTTCTTCAAACCCACTAACTGTAGCACTCACCTGTTGCTGCTTCTTCATCCCCGGATCGCCGATTTAGTCCTTTAATCCATCTTATAAAAATCTGTCCCGGGCGTTTCCATTTTGCTTGTGGGCATTTGAAAACACACAAGCAATTACTTCCGGGATGCGGCGAATGCTGTGCTCCCAGAATTCACCGCGCATGCTCAGTTCGATCCTGCACATGCTCAGTTATCTGAGCGAGCAGCTCCGTCCCTCGTCATGTGACCGGCGTCATGAATGACGGCGTCCCCCACTGCTTCATGGGAATGCTGTCACACAGCTCCCAGGGGTCATTGCGCAGCGAAAACCACGCCTACTCCCACGGGAGGAAAGACCGGAAGTCATTCTAATGCCACGTACACACGTGCGGACTTTTGCCGGCGGACTTAGTCCAGCGGACAATCCCGCGGGACCTTCCAGCTGGGTCCGCTGGACTTTCCGAGCGTGTGGACTTGCCCACACACGTGCGGACTTGCCCACACACGCACGGACGGATAATCCGCCGGCTAAAGTCCGCGGGACTTTTGAAAACGAACGGACTTGCCGCTCATTGGCAAGTCCGTTCATTTAGCACGTGACTTCAGGTACGTAGCTAGCGTAGGCAGTAAATGCCGGCGCGCTAGCTCCGTCACCTGTCATGGATTTAAAGGGAATCCCCACGCCGAAAAACGGCGTGGGGGTCCCCCCCAAATCCATGTCAGACCCTTATCCGAGCACGCAGCCTGGCAGGCCAGGAAAGGGGTGGGGACGAACGAGCGCCCCCCCCCTCCTGAGCCGTACCAGGCCGCGTGCCCTCAACATGGGGGGTGCCCTGGGGAAAGGGGGGCCGTGCGGCCCCCCCACCCCAAAGCACCTTGTCCCCATGTTGATGAGGACAAGGGCCTCTTCCCGACAACCCTGGCCGTTGGTTGTCGGGGTCTGCGGGCGGGGGCTTATCGGAATCTGAGAGACCCCTTTTATAAGGGGGCCCTCAGATCCCGGCCCCCCACCCTATGTGAATGAGTATGGGGTACGGTGTACCCCTACCCATTCACCTAAGGTGTAAAATGTAAAGTAAAAAAAACACCCACACTTTTGAAAAAATAGTTTATTGCACTGCTCCGGGGGTCTTCTTCCGTCTTGGGGGTCTTCTCGCCGGACTCCCCCGCCATTTACCAAGCTCTTTTACCGAGCGGGGGAAGTCCGGCTACCTTCTTCGTCGTCGCCGCCGTCGTCTGGGGTTCTCGATCCGCCTTCGGGGGTCCTCCGGGGTTCTCTTCTGTTCTTGCGGCGGTCGTCGTCTTCCGCGCCGCCGGCGCCTTCGCCTTCTTCTTGTCCTTCTTCTTGTTCTTCTTCTTCCGATGTTGACCCGACGCTCTCTCTGCCCGGAATGCCTGTGCCGCTCTGCGCTGGGACTTATATAGGGGCATGGGGACAGGGTCACATGTTCATGTCACATGGTGACCCCGCCCCCTTGTGTTGTCACAGTCCCGGAGGATGCTGGGACTGTGACATCGCAAGGGGGCGGGGTCACCATGTGACATGAACATGTGACCCTGTCTCCATGCCCCTATATAAGTCCCAGCGCAGAGCGGCACAGGCATTCCGGGCAGAGAGAGCGTCGGGTCAACATCGGAAGAAGAAGAACAAGAAGAAGGACAAGAAGAAGGCGAAGGCGCCGGCGGCGCGGAAGACGACGACCGCCGCAAGAACAGAAGAGACCCCCGGAAGACCCCCGAAGGCGGATCGAGAACCCCAGACGACGGCGGCGACGACGAAGAAGGTAGCCGGACTTCCCCCGCTCGGTAAAAGAGCTTGGTAAATGGCGGGGGAGTCCGGCGAGAAGACCCCCAAGACGGAAGAAGACCCCCGGAGCAGTGCAATAAACTATTTTTTTCAAAAGTGTGGGTGTTTTTTTTACTTTACATTTTACACCTTAGGTGAATGGGTAGGGGTACACCGTACCCCATACTCATTCACATAGGGTGGGGGGCCGGGATCTGAGGGCCCCCTTATAAAAGGGGTCTCTCAGATTCCGATAAGCCCCCGCCCGCAGACCCCGACAACCAACGGCCAGGGTTGTCGGGAAGAGGCCCTTGTCCTCATCAACATGGGGACAAGGTGCTTTGGGGTGGGGGGGGCGCACGGCCCCCCTTTCCCCAGGGCACCCCCCATGTTGAGGGCACGCGGCCTGGTACTACTCAGGAGGGGGGGGCGCTCGTTCGTCCCCACCCCTTTCCTGGCCTGCCAGGCTGCGTGCTCGGATAAGGGTCTGACATGGATTTGGGGGGGACCCCCACGCCGTTTTTCGGCGTGGGGATTCCCTTTAAATCCATGACAGGTGACGGAGCTAGCGCGCCGGCATTTACTGCCTACGGTAGCTACGTACCTGAAGTTACGTTCGAAATGAACGGACTGCTCCGTGTGTGGGCAAGTCCGTTCATTTTCAAAAGTCCCGCGGACTTGCCTACTAACGGCGGGATTGTCCGCCGGACTGCCAAGTCCAGCGGATAATTTTAAAACCAAACTTAAAACTTTGGCGCCAAAAAGTCCGCCGGACTTTGGCGCCAAAAAGTCCGCCGGCGCCCACACACGAGGGGATTATCCGTTGGACTTCGGTCCAGCGGATAATCCCGCGGGATAGTCCCTTCGTGTGTACGCGGCATAAGAATGACTAATAAAAGGTAAGGAATGCTTAATTTTTTTTTTTAATGCTCGTTTGTGCATCTAGTTTAACATGTCTATTTATGAAGCTATAGATTTATTTTTGAGTACCAAACCGCTTTAATCACCACTAGGTTTTTTTATTTGTTACTAAATAAACCAAAAAAGACTGAAAATTTTTAAGAAAAAAAACCCTGTTTCTGTTTTACAATTCAGCAAATAAATAACCTTTCTTCATAAATTTAGGCCAAAATGTATCCTGCTACATTTCCTTGGTAAAAATAACCCAAATCAGTGTATATTATTTAGCCTATAGGAAAGTCCTAGGGGTTGATTTACTAAAGACCTGCGCCTGTGGTGCAGTGGAGAAATTGGAGCAATTGCACAAAAAACGGGACTCAAAACATTTATCAAAAATGATGGTGCACTTATATGCACCAAACCATATTTACATATGAAGTGCTGTTGCGCACTTGCGCAATCTTTCACGCCTACCATTAGCAAGCGCAGCCAATGTAATCTTCAACATTTTTGTCTGAATACTGTAGATAACTTTACTAGTTTACCATCTTCTGTTACCAGGCTAAAAAGTATGTATATAATCTTGTTTAAATGCACAAATTCTGTCCAGAACATGTAGGTCTGTCTTACAACGAATCAAGTCTTTTTACACCTTCTTTCAGCTACTCAACTGCACATGTGCATTGTCAAAGCTCACCATTTTATGATCGCCTGAGAGGGCGCACACGTTTTAGCTTGTTAAATATGTGTGTTGCACACGGGCGCATCTGCGTTCTACCGTGTGCATAACTGCTTACACATCGGGCACTTGCTCATTGTAATGCTGATCATGTTAATGAGCGTTTCCTTATCACATGGAGAATATTGCTTCCAGTTTTATTCCATTCATTCGCTTCTTTTTGAAACAACTAAATATTCATTCTAGAGATCTTCCTCCAATCAACAACTGTGCGGATCTTCCCTGGACTTGTAATTGTGCATTTTATGGTGATAGTCTATAATCATTGGTGGAGCCGAAACTTCCATGAAAACATTTTCTCAATACATGTCTGTGCATTGTGCATTCTGGACGATTAATTTCCCCATACACTGTGCAATCTGATTGTATAACGTTTAAATCTAATAATCTTTCTGGACAATTAATTTCCCCATACACTGTGCAATCTGATTGTATAACGTTTAAATCTAATCATCTTTCTGAGCAATTCTTTCCCCATACACTGTGCAATCTGATTGGATGACGTTTAAATCCATTCATTTGTCTGAGTAATTCTTTCCCCATACACTGTGCAATCTGATTGGATGACGTTTTAATCTAATCATCTTTCAGAGCAGCTAAGTTTCCTAAATGAAGTTAGATAAACTAAGGCACACATTTTTTATTGCACATGTGCGCATCAATAAGCAGCACGTGAGAACGTTCATTGCACAGTTGCGCGTGTGCGCGCCAAAAACGATGTTCTATGTTATATAAGGGGGTGTGGTTTGTGTAGATTTGCTTAAAGTGAGGCCACCTTGTTGTGTGTATACTTTCATATGCAGGTATCGATTTTATTATTAGTTAGAGTTTAGATTTAGGTTTTTTAGTAACTATTCCAAATATATACTACTCACGGTTACCTCACTAATAAGAATTGTTTACTAAAATGTTTTCAGCTGTTACCTATTTTAACCTTAAATTTCTTATAAAGTGTAGTGTGATCCACACAAGACAGAGAGGTCTATGTATGGAGTGTGATCCACACAAGACAGAGAGGTCTATGTATGGAGTGTGATCCACACAAGACAGGGAGGTCTATGTATGGAGTATGATCCACACAAGATAGAGAGGTCTATGTACGGAGTGTGATCCACACAAGACAGGGAGGTCTATGTACGGAGTGTGATCCACACAAGACAGGGAGGTCTATGTATGTAGTGTGATCCACACAAGACAGAGAGGTCTATGTATGGAGTGTGATCCACACAAGATAGAGAGGTCTATGTACGGAGTGTGATCCACACAAGACAGGGAGGTCTATGTACGGAGTGTGATCCACACAAGACAGAGAGGTCTATGTATGGAGTGTGATCCACACAAGACAGAGAGGTCTATGTATGGAGTGTGATCCACACAAGACAGGGAGGTCTATGTATGGAGTGTGATCCACACAAGACAGAGAGGTCTATGTACGGAGTGTGATCCACACAAGACAGGGAGGTCTATGTATGTAGTGTGATCCACACAAGACAGAGAGGTCTATGTATGGAGTGTGATCCACACAAGACAGAGAGGTCTATGTACGGAGTGTGATCCACACAAGACAGGGAGGTCTATGTACGGAGTGTGATCCACACAAGACAGGGAGGTCTATGTATGGAGTGTGATCCACACAAGACAGGGAGGTCTATGTATGGAGTGTGATCCACACAAGATAGAGAGGTCTATGTATGGAGTGTGATCCACACAAGACAGGGAGGTCTATGTACGGAGTGTGATCAACACAAGACAGGGAGGTCTATGTACGGAGTGTGATCCACACAAGACAGGGAGGTCTATGTATGGAGTGTGATCCACACAAGACAGGGAGGTCTATGTACGGAGTGTAATCCACACAAGACAGGGAGGTCTATGTACGGAGTGTGATCCACACAAGACAGGGAGGTCTATGTACGGAGTGTGATCTACACAAGACAGGGAGGTCTATGTATGGAGTGTGATCCACACAAGACAGGGAGGTCTATGTATGTAGTTGGAGGGGTGTGTGTTTAATGACTTGCCTTGATATACTCACTTAGCTGTAGGAAAGTTTATGCAATTGTCTTGATTTAGTTACATATGTCCTAAAGATTTGTTTGTCCTGAGTGTTCGCTCTTTTTTATGTGGTGTGTTTTGTTTGTTTTTCTGTGCAAAAGCAACCTTCACATGATTTTTCTAACGGCCGAGTAATTACTTTCACAGTGCTGTTTATTTGCCTTTATTTTATCTTCTTTTTTTTTTTGTGAACTTTTACTGTGTATCTCAAATAAAGTTGTAAAATGCTTTGCATTGCTTTTTCTGTGTGATTGGGTCTTTTTTCATTATAAAGGTGAACTTAGATATCAATCCCTATAGCATGTGTTCATTTATGCCGCGTACACATGACTGGACTTTCCGGCAGAAAAGGTCCGATGGAATCATTCCATCGGATATTCCGATCGTGTGGGCTTCATCTGACTTTTTTCTTCAAAAATTCAGACGGACCTAGAAATAGAACATGCTTTAAATCTTTCTGACGGAATCGGGAAAACCGTTCGTCTGTATGCTGGTCCGACGGACCAAATACGACGCAAGGCCAGCTATTGGCTACTGGCTTTTGAACTTCCTTTTCTAGTCCCGTCGTACGTCATTGCGTTTGAAACAAACGGACTTTGGTGTGATCGTGTGTGGGCAAGTCCGTTCCGTCGGAACTCCATCGGAAAGACCGTTGGAGTTTATTCTGATGGAAATTTTGGTCGTGTGTACACGGCATTATTTGCAAACAGATCAGATATTCCTTTTTAAGATTGAAATGATAAGACTTTCCCTGTTTTTGGTTATCTTGGGTTTACATTTAGGGGAGTTTAATATCAGGGCACGTACCTGTCCAGGGATCCAGAGATGTCCTCACCCGAGCCAATTTTAAAATGTTTTCAATTGGCTCTTGGGTGCTGGCTTCACCATCCTGGCTACAGTAAACCAGCAGTGAAGCCTTTCAGCTTCACAGCGAGCTACCTATTGCACATGCACAGAGTGCACTTTGTGAATGGCCTGTTGGCAGGAGAAGGAGGAAGGGCGGAACGTCCGACTGAGATTCTCACAAGTAGGAGCGGTAATCAATCAAGTCAAGGTACCCGCTCCTCCCTCCTTTCCCAAAAGGTGGCAAATGTGGCATCAGAGGGGGGGGGGGAGGCAGGCAAACAAGTGGAGCTTCACCCTTTGGGTGGAGCCCTACTTCAACTTAATATTTTCTGTCCATTTAACAGGCATAGTACTGCTTGCGGTTCCAGCTGGAAAGTGGATACGTTGTGGTACTATTACGCGAATCCGGCGCAAGTTGACAGCTGTTTTCTATTTGTTTAAGCAGGCGCCATGTCGCAATAATTGTTCCTGCACGCGCAAATGCGCCAACATATTTCGTAAATCAGCCCCATAGTGTCAGTGTGACATATAGTAGACCACAAGAAAATATTAAAGTGCATTTCTAAGCAAAAAAAAATTTCTCTCCAGGACATGCACATTACACTTTGTTTTATTTCTTAAAAAATACTGCAAGTGAAGAAAAATATTTGTTGTTCTGCCAGGAATCCAGGGTTCTCCTAACTTTCCACAACTGCCAGAGTCGTCCTCCTTCCCCTCTGTTCTGTGGCCTCACATGAATGGTGTCTGCATAAAGTGGGCCTTGAGGGGAAAGGACGTCCTACTCTTCCTACCGCTGCTCTACCTGACGTGCCCTGTCCATATTACCACGTAGAGTATGCTCTAGCAGGAACACAAGAAGGATAGTGTCACTGATGCATGCATTGTCACGACTCACCTTCCTTGTCGCCTCCTGACAGTGCAGTGCATGCATCCTTTATCAGCGGCCATTGGTGTGGGGAAAAAAAAAGCCAAGCTCTCCTGAGCCTGTGCTTGTGCCATACTCACAAAGGTACTCGACGATGGCCCTCTACTGCATGTGCAGCCTCTGTAACATTGCCAAAGTTCCACCTGGGGGGAATGTCACAAATCAGGCGGTTTGCGGGCAGGTGTAATTCTCATTGAATGTATGGATGCCTAAAATGGCTACAGACTCTTCTGGACTGCCTTAGAAGATCTTGAAACCCTGAGTACCTGTTTAAGAAATGCTGCACCACCAAATTGAGGACATGTGCCAGGCGACACACCTGTCGAAAGGTGGACAGAAGGTTAGTGCCATTATCGCATACCACCATTCCTGGCTCCAGCTGCCGTAACGTTAACCACCTCTGGGCAGGGCCGGACTGGGAATAAAAACCAGCCCTGGAAATAATTTCATGCCAGCCCCATAGCTTTATTATACCAGCCCAACGTCATTATTTAGTAGTTCATGAAAGGGAAAACCATGCATTTTAAAGCACATTTGAAGAGCGTATTATACAGTATATAGATAAGACAGATATGACAGCACATTGGGCTAGGAATATATCTATCTATCTATATATATATAGATATATATATAAAACAACAAATTTCAGTTAAAAGTGAAGCAATCATCAAGGGGGACACCTGGGACTCTGGGAATGTGAGGGGGGAGGGGGACTCTAGTGACCAGAGACCACCTTCCCCAGAAAATACACTAAGGTAAGATTATATGATATAGGGGGAAAACCTTTAAATCAGTGCCCCCTTACATTATTGTATTCACGCCCCCATTACATCAGTGACCCCACCTCAGACTGGCCAGGCGGTGCTGTCACTGACCTCCTCTGCAGGGATCAGTCAGTCAGCTCCAGCTGTGTGACCCTGGTTTTCCTATAGTCTCCAATCCACAGTACACACATGTCTGACTCTTGACGCCTCTCCAGACTCCCTCAGAGACTGCAGACATGATATAAGACAAGAGATGGTCAGAGGCTGCGGTCATAGTACGGGAGATGGTCAGAGGCTTTGGGCATATTACAGGAGATGGTCAGAGGCTGCGGGCATAGTACAGGAGATGGTCAGAGGCTGTGGGCAGCATGGTACAGGAGATGTCAAGATGTCAGAGGCTGCGGGCATGGTACAGGAGATGTCAGAGGCTTCAGGCATATTACAGGAGATGGTTAGAGACTGAGGACATGGTACTAAAGATGTTAAGAGAATGTAGACATGATACAGGAGATGGTCAGAGACTGCAGACATGGTACAAGAGATCAATGCAGCCTCCCCAGTGCCCAACAAATGCAACCTTACTGTGCCCATCAATGCAGCCTCTGTGTGAGTCCATGCAGCCTCACTGTGCCCATCATTGCTGCCTTACTCTGCCCATCATTGCCGCATCACTGTTCCCATCATTGCAGCCTCAGCTTTCGCATCTTTGCAGCCTCACATGCCCATCATTGCAGCCTCACTGTGCCCATTATTGCAGCTTCACATGCCCATCACTGCAGCTTCACCATGCCCATCATTGCTGTCTTACTGTGCCCATCATTGCTGCCTTACTGTGCCCTCATTGTAGCCTTACTGTGCCCATCATTGCCGCCTTACTGTGTCCTCATTTCAGCCTCACCATGCCCTCATTGCAGCCTCACCATGCCCTCATTGCAGCCTTACTGTACCCATCTCATTGACGCCTTACTGTGCCCTCATTGCAGCCTCACCGTGCTCTCATTGCTGCCTTACTGTGCCCATCATTGCCGCCTTACTGTGCCCTCATTGCAGCCTCACTGTGCCCTCATTGCAGCCTTACTGTGCTCACCATTACTGCCTTACCGTGCCCTCATGGCAGTCTTACTGTGTTCATCATTGCCACCTTACCATGCCCTCACTGGAGCCTTACTGTGCCCATCATTGCCGCATTACTGTGACCATCTCATTGCCCTCATTGCAGCCTCACTGTGCCCTCATTACATCTTCACCATCGTTGTAGCCTTAGTGCGTGGATTATGCACAGCGGGCATCTCCCGCTGTATCACGGAGCTAAGTGTGAAATCATGTTCGGCCGCGCTGTGACAAAAGTCCCGCCCTCCTCATAGACCAGCTCGTGTGATAGACAGAACACTGCATCTATCACACGAGCTGGTCTAGGAAGAGGGCGGGAGTTTTGTCATAGCTCAGCCGAACATTTCACAGCTCCGTGACACAGTGGTATCCCGCTGTGCATGAGAAGGAGTTAGGGGAGCGCTTCTCTGTAGCCAGTGCCACAACATAGCCATAAATCCAAAGCGGCCCCAGGGCAGGCAGCCTACCGGGATATGTCCCTATATCCCGGTAGGCCAGTCCAGCCCTGCCTCTGGGCCTGCCCCTGCAGAGCTGGGACGCTAGACAGACCAGCTAAAGCACTGCATGACATCTTTTAGCCTGACTTGTTAAACAGCCCCTTGAACGCTTAGGGGGTATTGGTGGTTCATAGATCTTGCATCTTCACTCCCAGCTGTATGAAGACGTGGCGGCAAACCAAGCTCCAGCACTGATCCTTGTCCTGCATCCTTCCTAGTTGCAAGCGGAGTTACACAGTTGTGAACTAAATATATCATGACTATGCTTGCTGGACCAAGTGTCAGCAGTAATGTGGACCTGCTGCTGACTGCTTTGCCCAACGATGCCAAAACATTGTCTTCCATGTGATGGTACAGAGCTGGATGTGCTGGATAATGTGCAAAGAAATAGCGACTGGAAACCTGACTGTCACATACCTGGTTGGTAAACCTGGGGTGCAGAGGAAGGCCTCTCCTACAGCTCTGGCTTGAGGGCCATAGATGGTGAGACAGTAGCCGCTGGAGCACAGCGTGGTAAGAGCGTTTATGATCAGTCCAGTAGTCTGTGCAGGTAGTAGCCAGTAACCCATGGAAAGTAAGAAGGAGTCAGGCAAATGAGACAGCAGGCAAGCGTGCCAGCAGGATAGCTGGAAGCAGGCAGACTGGCTTGGCTGATGACAGACTGTGGATGCACAACAAAAAGCAGATGCCTGAAGATGCTGAGCTGACCTGAAGAAGCTGTAGCGAGCTGGAAGAGCTGGAAGCAGGGTCAGACGAGCTGGGTCTGTAACGGACGGGCAGATCAGGTGTATACGGCAGTGTCAGGAAAGGGTCGGTCCGCTGGTAAAATCCATCATTTGGCGTGCAGTACTGAGGTCCACCAGCAGGTGTATCCTGGCAGTTTGTAACTGTTTGGTGCCTGCTACCCAGTCTGTGGAGCCGGTGCCTGCTACCCAGTCTGCAGAGCCAGTGCCCGTTACCCAGTCTGCAGAGCCGGTGCGGTCTTCTAAGCCAGAGTCCGTCACCCGGCCTGTTAAGCCAGTGCCCGTTATTCGGCTTGCTGGACCAGTGCCCGGTGTCCAGCTCGCTGAACCGGGGCACGTCACCCAGCCCGCTGGGCTGGGGCCTGTTACCCAGCTTGCTGAGCCGGTGCCCGTGATCCAGCCTGCCCTTACGGTACTTGCTGTTCGGCCTAAGGTCCCGGAGCCTGCTGCCCAGCTCGACCCGGAACCCGCTGTCTGCCCTGATGTACCTGATGCCCTGCCTGAAGAGCCTGTTGCCCAGCCTGACATACCCCGACCTTGAGCCTGCTACTCTGACCTTGAGCCTGTATCTGAACCGACCCGATCTCTCCCGATTCCGATCCCATCCTGGACCTGTCCCTCCTGTCTCCTGCTTACCTTGGATCCCTGCTCTGCAGCCCATACATCCGTCCTCTCCCTCTCCCGCTGGTTCCCTATCCTTTATCCTCCTTTATAAAAGAGCTGTCAGACGGAGCGAAGCCTCACACAGCGGGAGCCTCCCATTGCGCGGAGCGGCCCGACACAGAAGAAAAGACGCCGACGCCGGACGAGAAGACCAGAGCAAGAAGCGGATTGGAGGAAGAAGAAGATGGAGGAAGAAGATGGAAGAAGAAGATGAAGAAACCAAAGGATGAAGAAAGGAAGAAGACCAGAAGAAAGAAGATGAAAGAAGATTTTAATAAAGGAATTGTCAAAGACCGTCTCCTGTCATTTTTAAAATTGTTGTCACTTTTTTGGTGAAATGGTAGGGTACCCCCTTACCATTTCACACAGGGGGGAGGCCGGGATCTGGGGGTCCCCTTGTTAAAGGGGGCTTCCACATTCCGCAGACCCCCACAACCAATGGCCAGGGTTGTGGGGAAGAGGCCCTTGTCCCCATCAACATGGGGACATGGTGCTTTGAGGGTCACTGACCCCCAAAGCATCCTCCCAATGTTGAGGGCATGTGGCCTGGTACGGTTCAGGAGGGAGGGGGGCCGCTCTCACCCCCCCTCTTTCTGGAGAAAGTCGGGTCAGAGGGAGGAGCGCCGAAGCTCAAGTGGCACTCACTTATGTAGTGGGGGCCGATTTGTTCCCGCAGCCCCGCACCTCCCGCCGCTCGCGCTTGCACTAATCCACTGACAGAGTGAGAGCCAAACTGTCAGCGGGGGGAGGGTACAGTGCTCGGCCACCCACTCTGTACCCTCCCCCACTTCCTCATTGGTAGAGGGAGGGAGCCCATCAGCCAGGCCTCCAGCAGCTGCAAAGCATTGTGGGACATGTAGTCCCTATCGCCAGCGGCCCAATAGCAATTCCTGGGCGCAAAAAATTCTCCAGCCTGCCCACAGGAGGAGGACGGATGAGAGGCAGCAGGGGAGCAGACTGTCACTCTATGAGGCGTGAGAACAGAGCAGAGATAATGTAAGTTTTTATGGTGAATGTGGTGTTTTTTTTTTTTTTATTAAAAAGAAAGGTCTTACACTATGAATATTTCTCTCTTCCTTCCCATTATTGTTTCAAGCTGGGAGCTGATATTATTAACCCCTTCATGCCTAAACCGTTTTTTAACACTTGTTGTTTACAAGTAACAAATCTGTATTTTTATTAGAAAATTACTTAGAACCCCCAAACATTATATATATATATATATATATATATTTTTTTTTTTTTTTTTAGCAGAGACCCTAGAGCAGGGATCCTCAAACTACGGCCCTCCAGCTGTTGTGGAACTACACATCCCATGAGGCATTGTAAAACTCTGACATTCACAGACATGACTAAGTATGATGGGAATTGTGGTTCCTAAACAACTGGAGGGCCGTAGTTTGAAGACCCCTGCCCTAGAGAATAGGATGGCGATTGTTGTAATATTTTATGTCACACAGTATTTGTGCAGCGGTTTTTCAAATACTATTTTTTTGGAAGAAACACACTTTCATTAATTAACCACTTCAATACCGGGCATTTTCACCCCCTTCCTGCCCAGGCCAATTTTCAGCTTTCAGGACTGTAACATTTTGAATGACAATTGTGCGGTCATACAACACTTTACCCAAATTAATTATAAAAAAAAAAAAAAAAAAACACAATATTTTTTACTTTTTGCTATAATAAATATACCAATTAAAAAAAAAAATAATGTTTTCCTCAGTTTACGCCGATATGTATTTTTCTACATATTTTTGGTAAAAAAAATTGCAATAAGCGTATATTGATTGGTTTGCGCAAAAGTTATAGCTTCTACAAAATAGGTTATTGATTTATGGCATTTTTATTATTTTTTTCTTTTTACTAGTAATGGCGGCGATCTGCGATTTTTATTGTGACTGACATTGCGGTGGAGAGATCGGACACTTTTGACACTATTTTGGGACCAGTGACACTTATATTTATCAGAGCTATAAAAATGCATTGATTACTGTGTAAGCCCATAGCCACGCCTGTACCTGGAGGTAGTGGGACTCCTTAAATGTGAAACAGTTTCTGGTTAGAATGAATTGTAGTAAATCAAGAATAAATTCGCAGTATTCCCATTGGTGGTGGTCTTGTTCGCGTAGGAAGGTCCGTGCTGTCCTGATGCCCTGCTCGTGAGGGATGTTACTGAGTTGCAGAACTTGATTTGTCCACAAGATGGTGAAGCCAATTAGTTTGCCTAACTGTGACTGAATTCAATTGCCAGGGGCAGTCTGGGAAATGTTTTGAAGAAGGTTCCTAATTTCAGCCGTTCTGTATATTTAAAGTAATTGTACAGTTTCGTTATTTAAAAAAAACAAAAACAAACATGTCATACTTATCTGCTCTGTGCAGTTGGTTTTGCATAGAGCATCCCCGATCCTCCTCTTCTCTTCGGTCCCTCCTATCGAGTGCCCCCACAGTTAGCAGCTTCCTATGGGGACACCTTCACAGCTCCATGCAGACATGGAGCCCTGACCCGGCCCTGCCCCCTCTTTTCCCTGATTGGCTGACTGACTTTGATTGACAGCCGCGGGAGTCAACGGTGCCTCTGCTGTGGCTCAGCTAATCAGGAGGAGTGTGCCAGAAGGCCTAGACCAGTGTTTCTCATCCAGGGTTCCGCGAGCGATCCCCAGGAGTTCTGCCACGATTATGCCGTTCATCACAAGCAGATGAACAGTGGATCCCCGCATAGCTGACAGTGCACAGGCAACTGACATCACTTTCCCGTGATGATCACAGCCGCCCCTCCGCTTCATCCCAGGTGCCTGCATTTGAATGTGTGACATCACTTGGGAGGGATGAGGGAGGAGGGTGGGCAGAAATCGTGCATTCCAGCAGCATTCCGAATATTCCAGCAGCATTCCTGGCAGCATTCCGAGCTACTCTGCATGAGGGAAATTACTAAAGATGTCAGTATTGTGCCCACCAGTTTCCTCCTGGCCCCCCTATACTGTTTCTTCCTGACACCCCTGAACTATTGTGTTCTCCCCCTGCCCCCCTGTACTGTGCTGTTCTCTCCCTGGCCCCCCTGTACTGTGCTGTTTTCCTCCTGGCCCCCCTGTACTGTGCTGTTCTCCTCCTGGCCCCCCTGTACTGTGCTGTTCTCCTCCTGGCACCCCTGTACTGTGCTGTTCTTCTCCTGGCCCCCCTGTACTGTGCTGTTCTCCTCCTGGCCCCCCTATACTGTGTTGTTCCCCTTCTGGTCCCCCTGTACTGTGCTGTTCTCCTGGCCCCCCTGTTCTGTGCTGTTCACCCCCCGGCCCCCCTGTTCTGTGCTGTTCACCCCCCGGCCCCCCTGTGCTTTTTCCCCTTCCCCTTCTGGCCCCCCTGTACTGTGCTGTTCTCCTCCTGGCCCCCCTGTACTGTGCTGGTCTCCCCCTACCCCTGTGAACTGTGCTGTTCTCCCCCTGTACCCTCTGTACTGTGCTGTTCCCCCCTGCCCCCCCTGTACTTTGCTGTTCTCCCATTGACCCCCCTGTACTGTGCTGTTCTCCCCCTGCCCCCCCTGTACTGTGCTGTTCTCCCCCTGCCCCCCCTGTACTGTGCTGTTCTCTCCTGCCCCCCCTGTACTGTGCTGTTCTCCCCCTGCTCCCCTGTACTGTGCTGTTCTCCCCTGCTCCCCTGTACTGTGCTGTTCTCCCCCTGCTCCCCTGTGCTGTTCTTCCTCTGCCCCCCTGTACTTTGCTGTTCTCCCCCTGGCCCCCCTGTGCTGTTCTCCCCTGGTCCCCCTGTACTATGCTGTTCTCCCCCTGGCCCCCTGTACTGTCCTGTTCTCCTCCTGGCCCCCCTGTACTGTGCTGTTCTCCTCTTGACTCCCCTGTACTGTGCTGTTCTCCTCCTGGCCACCCTGTACTGTGCTGTTCTCCTCCTGGCCCCCCTGTACTGTGCTGTTCTCCTCCTGCCCCCCCCTGTACTGTGCTGTTCTCCTCCTGGCCCCCCTATACTGTGCTGCTCTCTTCTGGCCCCCTGTACTGTGCTGCTCTCTCCTGGCCCCCTGTACTGTGCTGCTCTCTTCTGGCCCCCTGTACTGTGCTGTTCTCTCCTGGCCCACTGTACTGTGCTGTTCTCTCCTGACCCACTGTACTGTGCTGTTTCCCTTTCTGCCCCCCCCCCCCGTACTGTGTTGCTCTTTCCTGGCCCCCCTGTACTGTGCTGTTCCCATTTCTGGCCCCCCTGCACTGTGCTGTTCTCCTCCTGGCCACCCTATACTGTGCTGTTCTCCTCCTGGCCCCCTGTACTGTGCTGTTCTCCTCCTGCCCCCCCCTGTACTGTGCTGTTCTCCTCCTGGGCCCCCTGTACTGAGCTGTTCTCCTCCTGGGCCCCCTGTACTGTGCTGTTCTCCTCCTGGTCCCCCTGTACTGTTCTGTTCTCCTGGCCCCCTGTACTGTGTTGCTCTTTCCTGGCCCCCCCCCCCCCCCCCCCTGTACTGTGCTGTTCTCCTCCTGCCCCCCTCTACTGTGCTGTTCTCCTCCTGGCCCCTCTATACTGTGCTGCTCTCTCCTGGCCCTCTGTACTGTGCTGCTCTCTCCTGGCCCCCTGTACTGTGCTGTTCTCTCCTGGCCCACTGTACTGTGCTGTTCTCTCCTGGCCCACTGTAATGTGCTGTTCCCTCCTGGCCCCCCTGTACTTTTACAGAATAATTTTTTTTTATTTGAAAGTATAAAAATTGACATTGACACATTAATTATACATAAGGTCATAAAGGTCTAAGGTATCATTTAAGGTACGGCTGGTGGTCTTTGATTGTGGTAATCTTTGGCAATTAAATATAACAACAAAGTTATTCCTAATAATTGAAATAAAAGGGGGAGAGGAGAGAAGGGGGAGGGGCATAGGAATGGGGGGGGGAGAATGGGGGGGAGGGGGGTCTACCTAGCCACATAATAGAGTATCATTCTTATCCATAACCAGGAGATCACTCTAAGGAGCCAGGGGGCCCGGGAATTGGGCTAGTGTCGCATGTCTGGGTTGGTAGTATCTAAACTTCATAGTGGCCGGGATGTCATATTTAGCCTTTAGGGTCTCGAAGGAAGAGAAGGATCCGTTCTCGAGTATGTGCCTGACGGTGACTATCCCTCTAGCCGCCCACAGTTGGGGATCTGGGATCCCGTACAGATGTGGCAGCATAGGATTACCCCAAAAGGAGTGTGGGGTGAAATGATGGAATTTGACTTGTAGATTGCAGTGTTGGTCATCTTACTTTAAAAAAGTAATTTAGTTAAGTTACAAATTACTTATCCCAAAAAGTAATTGCGTTAGTAACTCAGTTACTACATTGGAAAAGTAATTAGTTACGCAGCAAAGTAACTGACTTTTTTTTTTTTAAATATTCTATACGTGTAACTAAGGGGCGGGTCTAGTATTACTGTAACCAAGGGGCATTTATTATTATTGTTATATATCGTGTAACCAAGGGGCTGCTCTATTATTACTCTAACCAAGGGGCAGATCTGTTATAGCGTGTAAGCAAGGGGCGGGTCTATTATTATTATATCGTGTAGGGGCGGATGGCTACAGAAGAGGGCGAATGTTAAATTAATGGGCAGAGCTCGATATATAACAATAATAATAAATGCGCCCCTTGGTTACAGTAATACAGACCCGCCCCTTAGTTACACGATAGACGCCCCTTGCAGAGTAGCACGAGCATCATGAGGGTGCGGCATCACCTCGTACAATTACATGTTAACTGCGCCTGCGCGGTGTAGAGTTCACTCAGAGCTGTTCGGCAATTTTCGGAAGCTCCGTAGTCCTTCGTACTGCGCAAGCGCTGCGCCTGCGCAGTACAGGGGGTCCTTATCCGGCGGGGGAACTTTTTTGGCAGGACACCGGAATTACACTACTGCCATCTAGTGACGGTAGATGTAATTGGGGTAACTAAGCCAAAGTAATGGGAACTGAGTTACCATGAGGGGAAAAGTAATCAGTTAGATTACTAGTTACCCTCTAAAGTAACTGAGTTACGTAACTCAGTTTATTTTAACTCAGTTACTTACATCACTGGTAGATTGCCCTCGCCCTCTGACACACCTGTATAGTCGTGCACATTGGAGTCGTCGTTTGGGGGTGGGCTTTGGGTCCTCTGTAGGGTAGATTAGTTAATGCCGCATAGGATCACAGGATGGCTGCCTCAAGGGTCACCGCAGGATTCTGTCTGGGCTGGTCAAACCACCACCAGGACTGAAGCCCAATAGTAGAGCTGGAAGTGAGGCATTGCCAGGCCCCCTTGAGACAGGGGGAGCTGGAGCGTCCGCTTTGCCAGTCTCTGGATTTTCCCAGCCCAGACAATGGTGGACATAATGGAATCCAATTTTTGAAAGAAGGATTTGGGGAGCGGGCACGGAGTATTTCTAAAAAAATATACAAATTTAGGAAGATATACCATCTTTAGCAAGTTCACCTTTCCCACTGGGGACAGTGGCAGTGTTTTCCACATTTGACATTTCCTTCCAAATTGGACTAAGAGGGGAGAAAGGTTGTCTCCTATATACGCCTGAGGGGAGTTTTTAACAATTACCCCCAAATATTTAAATTCATCAACCGACTGAAGTGGCGTGTTAGTGACCGCTTTGGGACCAGAATGGTGGAGGGAAAAGAGGACAGACATATCCCAATAGAAGCGGACCCCAGAGTAATTCCCGAATTGATCTATTATTTCAAGTGCAGATCTTAGGGAGGTGCCCGTGTCGGCTAGGTACAGCAGGGTGTCATCAGCGTACAAGGAGATTTTCTCCTTCAGCACTCCAACCTGTATTCCCTCAACCCTCTGGTCCTGGCGTATTAGGATCGCTAAGGGTTCAATCGCCAGGGTGAAAAGCCCTGGGGATAAGGGGCATCCTTGCCTGGTACCCCTATGTAGGCTGAAGGGAGGAGACAACAGGCCGTTCACTCTAACCCGGGCAGTGGGATTCTTGTAGAGAAGCTGAATTCAGGAAATGAACCTGGGTCCAAATCCAAACCGTTCCAGAACCTCCCACAAATAAAGCCATTCGACCGAGTCAAATGCCTTTTCGGCGTCCAGCACGGCAACTATGCCTGCGTTCTACTCCCCTGCCTGGTCAATGTGGGTAAGTAGCCTGCGGATATTTATATCTGTTCCCCTGTCTGGCATAAATCCTGACTGATCCGGGTGGACTAGCACCATGATCACCTCGTTCATTCTGGTCGCCAAAATTTTGGCCAGTATTTTGGCATCCACATCAATCAAAGAGATTGGGCGGTAGGATTTGCAAAGTTCAGGGTCCTTTCCTGGTTTAGGAATAACCACTTGTACTGCCTCTGACATAGAGTTTGGCAGGGCCCCATCCCTCAGCGATGCCAGAAGCATAGAATGAAGCTTAGGGGCTAGTTCCTCAGCGTACATCTTATAAAATTCAGTGGGGACCCATCCGGGCACAGTGTTTTCCCTGCCTGGAGTGAGGAGATGGTCTACTGTACCTCTTTGAGTGTAATGGGAGAGTCAAGGTGGGCTCTGTATGTATCAGTCAAGACAGGCAAGTCAACGTCTGAGAGATATATGTGGAGGTCTTTCATAGAGTAGTTTACTCGAGTGGAATAAAGTTCAGCATAATAGGATGTGAAGCCCTTGCTGATCGCCCTAGAGGAGGTCTGTCTGACCCCAGCTCAGTCAAGCAGTGAGGGCACACTCATGGAGTTCGACTTCTCCCTGACCAGCCATCCCAGCAGCTTACCCCCCTTCTTGCCCTCCTCAAAGATCATCTGAGTCTGTTGGAGCATTTTCTTTTTCTTTTTAGTGAGTGAAGTGCGGAGTAGCATAACTTAAATGAAATCCGGGGACATATTTTTATTTTTTTACTAGTAATGGCAACAATCAGCGACTCATAGCGGGACTGCGATATTGCGGTGGACAAATCGGACATGCCCTGACATGACATGACATGTCCGAAGGTTTTTCCAACGGAGTTCCGCTCAAGCGGTCTTGCCTACACACGATCACACCAAAGTCCCACCGTCCAGAAAGCGGTGACGTACAACGCGTACGACAGGACTAGAAAAAGGAAGTTCAATAGCCAGTAGCCAATAGCTTCGGTCTCGTACTTGCTTCGTACTTGCTTCAGAGCATGCGTCGTTTTTGGTCCGTCGGAACAGCATGCAGACGAGCGGTTTTCCCAATAGGAATTGATTCCTTCCGAAATATTTAAAACCTGCTCTATTTCTAGGTCCGTCAGAATAAAAAAAAAAAAGAAAGTCAGATGAGGCATACACACACGATCGGAATATCCAATGAAAAGTTTCCGTCTGACTTTTTCTGTCGGTCATTCCGCTCGTGTGTACGCGGCATTAGTGACACTTTTGACACTTTGTGGGAACCAGTGACACTAATACAGTGATCAGTGCTAAAAATATGCACTGTCACTGTACTAATGACACTGGCTGGGAAGGGGATAACATCTAGGGCAATCAATGGGTTAAATATGTGCCTAACAAGTGTTTTCTCACTGTGGGGCAGGTGATTTTACTAAGGGAAGACAAAGATCCCTGTACCTGCTTTGCAGGAACACAGGATCAATGTCTTCCATACTGACAGAATGGCGAACTGCCTTGTTTACATAAGCAGACCACTAGGCGAGTCCGCCGGATCTACTGATTGGCTCTGATACCCAGAAATGCAGGATCACGTATATAAGTGATCCTGCGCAGCGCAGCCACCCTGTAGAAGTAAATCGGCAATCAGGCGATCTGCAACTGGTTAAGATCATCAGCATTATGATAACTCACAGGCAGCAGGCACTCTATCATGGCTCTGGCTAGCTCTGTCACAGTGTGTCACATAGCATGGCTGCTGGGTGCTGATTTTGTTAACTTATGACCAATAAGTGTCTGCTGCCTGTGAGTTCTGATACCATCCATTATGCCAGAGAGACAGACACAGTGAAATGTAGTCTATTCACAGACACCCCCAAAGCACACCTGTGTTGAAGCCTTGAAGGCACTGGCAGCCCCACGTTTGGATCTGCTTCCCCTCTATTTCTGCTGCTGGACATCTTCAGCTGAGCTCAGCTGCCTCTCTCTGCTCGTTGCCGCCTCCGCCTGCCTCACAGCCTCTCAGGTCTCACTCTCCGGGCCCCGGCTACTACTGGGTGGGCAGTGGAGGAAAATGACTCTGCCAGGGAAGGCAAGGCGATAAGCAGGCAGGCGGCTGGCCGGGATTTTTGAGCCAAGGCAGAAGAACATGTGAGCGGAGCTGAATGGGCATGTGCCAGAAACTGAAGAATAGTCCATCCACTCTGACCATCATCAGAAAGGGATACAGATAATGGAAAAAATACACCCCCTATGCTAGTAGGAGTGGGGGTGTGTAAATCATTTTTTTTTTTTTTTTATTCTGCGCTCACTGTCTTTGAAAATTTCCCCAGCTCCTGTTGAAGTCAAATCCGGGGACAAAACCGGGGACAGACTTAGTCCGGGGACAGTGTCCTCAATCCAGGGACTGTCCCCTGAAACCGGGGACATCTGGTCACCCTACCCCCTGTATTTACTGTTCCCTCCTGGCCTCCCATACCGTTTCCTCCTACCCCCTTGTACAGTTCCCTCCTGGCCTCCCATACCGTTTCCTCCTACCCCCTTGTACTGTTCCCTCCTGGCCTCCCATACCGTTTCCTCCTACCCCCTTGTACTGTTCCCTCCTGCCCTTCCTATGCTGTTCTCTCCTGGCCCCCTATACTGTTTCCTCCTCTCTCCCTGTACTGTGCTGTTCTCTCCTGGCCCCCTGTACTGTGCTCTCTTGGCCCTATACTGTTCCCTGCATAGAATGCATTAAGATAAAAAAATCTTCTGCCTTTCACAACTCCTTTAATGTATTAGTTTCATCTTGTCTGTTTAAACAGATTTGCAAGTAGTTCAGAACGTTGAGCTAACTGTGAAATAGGCAATGTTAGTGAATAGGCCAGAAAATGCAAATTTGTGCTGTGGAAACAATAATTGGGGTTTTGAAAGCCACTGAAACCTGTTTTAGTAATTGCCTGGCAGACCTACACCTAGGGTTGCCTCCTTTCTTCAAGCCAAACCCGAACACTTTAGGGTTTATTTTTTTTTTTTTCTTGTAGTATACAAAACAAATGAAAAACAAAATGTAGTATAAATAGATGTAAAACCTGTATGACCTTTTTAAAAAATTGTGCTGCACCAAAACACATGGTATTTTGTTACCATACATTTTGCTGCAGGTGAATGAGTGCAAAAGCAAGGTGTGTGGTTGTGCCATTAAGATTTAATGTCACCACTGCACACCTGCAAAAGGGCTGTATGGTTTTGTGCATTGCAGGAATGCACACAATTTTGCCTACATTCCTACAATGCAAAAGTGTCCACTTATGGCAGAGGTAATGAATTCAAATTCAAGGAGGTCTGGTTGCTAAAGTTCTCTTCCAGCCAAGGTCCGAATTGCTGTCTATTATAACATAAAATTAGGCCAATCCCATCCATATTTAAAGTAAAAGAAAGTAAAACATTTGGTGTCCCCATCAGAGTGCTTTCTTACATCAGGTGTCCCCATCATAGTGCCTATTTACATCAGGTGTCCCCATCATAGTGCCTATTTACATCAGGTGTCCCCATCATAGTGCCTATTTACATCAGGTGTCCCCATCATAGTGCCTATTTACATCAGGTGTCCCCATCAGAGAGCCTCCTTACATCAGGTGTCCCCATCATAGTGCCTATTTACATCAGGTGTCCCCATCATAGTGCCTATTTACATCAGGTGTCCCCATCAGAGAGCCTCCTTACATCTGGTGTCCCCATCAGAGAGCCTCCTTACATCTGGTGTCCCCATCAGAGAGCCTCCTTACATCTGGTGTCCCTATCAGAGTCCCTCTGTACTTCAGGTGTCCCCATCAGAGTGCCCCCTTACATCAAGTGTCCCCAATAAAGTCCCTCCTTACATCAGGTGTCCCCATCAGAGTGCGCTCTTACTTTAGATGTCTTCATTAAAGTGTCTCCTTACATCTGGTGTCTCAATCAGAGTCCCCCTTACATCAGGTTCCCCTCATCAGCGCCCCCCTTACATCAGGTGCCCAATCAGAGCACCCCTTTACATCAGGTGCCCCCACCAGAATCCCCCTTACATCAGGTGTCCCCATCAGACTCCCCCTTACATCAGGAGACCCCATCAGAGTGCCTCCTTACATCAGGTGCCCCTTTGAGAATCTCCCCTTACATCAGGTGCCTACTTCAGAGTCCCCCCTTACATCAGTTGCCCCCATCAGAGTCCCCCTTACATCAGGCACCCCATCAGAGTCCCCCTTACATCAGGTGCCCTCATCAGAGTCCCCCTTACATCAGGTGCCCCCACCAGAGTCCCCCTTACATCAGGTGCCCCCATCAGAGTCCCCCTTACATCAGGTGCCCCCATCAGAGTCCCCCTTACATCAGGTGCCCCCATCAGAGTCCCCCCCCCACACATCATAATCCCTCCTTACATAAGGTGCTCTCAGGTGTCCCTCCACACATCAGAGTTTCCATTTCCCTCTGTACTCACAGATCAGAAACTGCAAAGAAGCTCCTCCTTCCTCTCTCCAATCTCCACAACAGACAATCTTTATTCCCTGGCAGTGCCAGTGTGCGCACTGAGACTCAGGTGAGTTCTCAGTCTGTGTTAGCTCTCTATCACCCCCTGCAGGCTTGAGGGAGGAGAACACCTAATCCTCTGTCCAGCTGAGCCACAGTCCAGTCTAAATAATGTGTCCGGTATTTAGGCAGACTGAAAACTGGACACATAATTCAAAACCTGGACTGTCTGGGTGAATCACAGACAGGGGGCAACCATACCTGCACGTTTATGCTGCTAGACCCAAAAGCCTGTTAGGGGCTTAGCATGGGCTGGGTATCCAGCCCAACACATCTGGCCTAGGAGATTCAGCAGCTGGGAAAGCTGCCATCTCTGAAAGCCTTGTTGCTGATCTACATTGATGCTTATTAGGATCCTGGCTTTTGGCAGAGCTGGGGGGCCCATACCTGCAACTACAAAGACACCCCTGAGACTTCACCCTTGAGGATCCAGTCCATTAACACTTTGCTGATTGGTTGTCTACACACGACGATCGGTTTTGGACATTACCAAAGAGGTAAACACACACAGGGCTCTCTTCTGACAGCAGTAATGTGCTGTTTTTTTCTTCCTGCAGAGTAGGAATTAAAAATAGCACATTGCTTGGTAAAAACAGCACACACAATGCACACTGTAACACATGTTGACCACACATTAAACCCCATGATTGCCCTAAATGTTAACACCTTCCCTGCCAGTGTCATTAGTACAGTGACAGTGCATATTTTTAGCACTGATTACTGTATTGATGTGAATGGTTCCCAAAAAAGTATCAAAAGTGTCAGTTAGGTTTCTGATTTGTCTGCCACACTATCACAGTCCCGCTATAAGTCATTGATCACCGCCATTACTAGTAAAACAATAAATAATAAAAATTTCATAAATATATCCCATAGGTTTTGGACGCTATAACTTTTATGCAACCCAGTCAATATACATTTTTCCCCCCAAAATTATGTATCAGAATGCATAATAGCCTAAATTGCTGAAGAAATACATTTCTTAAATATTTTTAATTGGATATATTTCATAGCAGAAAGATTGTCGGTCTTTTTTTGATTATGGCGCAGAAAACAAAAAAACGCAGAGGTGATAAAATACCACCAAAAAAAAGCTCTATTTGTGGGAAAAAAAGGACATGAATTTATTTAGGTACAGTGTTGCATTGCTGCGCAAATTGTCAGTTAAAGTAGCGCAGTGCCATATCACAAAAAATGGCCTGGTCTTGAGGGGGGGGGTAAAACCTGCGGTCAAGTGGTTAATAATCATTCATCAGCGGTCCTTTCGGGGGTACCACTGCAAAGACCAAATACAACACACAGAAAGGAATAGCAAATGAATCAATTAAAATCTAGGAAATGATGTAAAATACTGTAAAAAGAATAATTCACTAAATACATAATACAGTACAAAATCCTCAGGTTTGAGTCTAGGTTCACACTGGTGTGTGCAAAACAACGCATGTGATTCGCACAGGAATTGCACCACATTCCTGTGCACATCACATATGGTGTCTGTGCAGTGCGATTTGAGCCATACATTATGTATGACTCAAATAGAATTGCATCCGCACCAAAATGGTACATGACTAGTGTAGCCTAGATGTTACCCACCAGCTGATACAGCCAAATACTTCCCCTTACTTTAACTTAAATAATAGACCACACCTTCTTTTATGGAGTAAATGGCCGCAACAGCCTTTTATTAAAAACATAACTCCAATAACTGAAACACACATAAATAACCATAGTGATAAATAACATATCAACACATAACCAGTAAACAAACATCAAGAACTGTAAACAATCAGTTACACCCTGTTGATTGGCCAGTGACGGAGCTAAGTACTATAAAACATATATATAACTACTGTAACTGTATATATATATAACACCACCGGGGGCACTGCGGGATACAACATAACCAACTGGCCTCCATCTGTGCCGCCCGGAGACAAACACCTATCCCGCAGTGCACGAGTAATCATCAAATATATAATTTGATGTACTACCAGGAGGGGCCATCTACTGATGAGCCCCCCACAAACCGGAGGGGCCATCTAATGATGAGCCCCCCACAAACCGGAGGGGCCATCTAATGATGAGCCCCCCACACACACTTACCACCTACATAACTGCTCCGTCACTGACCAACGAACAAACACGCCATAGCCTAAAAGGTTGACACCTCATCCTTGCAGGCACCTCCACACCCGCAGGGCCGACTGAATCCCCTCCTGCAGACCCAACGACCACAGGTCGATGCCCACATCAGTTAAATGGACCCCGTCCCTCCTCAAATAGAGGCCCACATTCTTCTCTAGTTCCCTGTGACGTACCACCAACCCCCCATGCCATGTCACAAACCTCCCAACCACCTTATTCACCCTAATTCTGGCTTTGTTGATCCGATAAACGGACCTGGCCGTACGCCATGTTGTCCTTGCCACTATGTCCGACCAGACTAACAACGTGTCTGGGAATTTCGTTCGCAGATAAATCCAGTCATTTTTAATGTCCGCGATCAGATCCCTGACCGTGCGGACCCCCAGATCGTTCCCCCCAGCATGGACGACAAGCACTGCTGGTGGCCTGTCCAACCACGCAAACCTCTCAGCCTCTGGGACTACCCTGCCCCACATCATTCCCGGTTTACCCAACCATCTTATGGTTGCCTCCCTTCTTGAAATCCCCAACTGCCTCCAACCTGGTCTCGCGTCCCCTCTCCGTGCGCCCCAACACACATACGAGTGTCCGAGAATCCAGATAAGGCGTGGGAGCACTGCGTCTGAAATGACAAACATAGTGTAAAGGACTTGCACCCCCAGGACCCTTGACCAGGTTACCCCTTTGTAGGCAGATATGCACAACAACAACATCTTAACACCCCACCTTTTTTTTATTATTTTTTTTTATTTTTACCTTCCCACACTAACTGAGGCCGAATATAGGTGCGGAATCGCCTGGACTCCCATCTCCCCATCCGTCGCACATCCACCTCATCCAGCCCGTACCTAGCGGCCTCAGTGGCCGCCCCGATGCGGAAGGAGTGTGAGGCGTAGGCGGAACTATCCATCCCCAACCCCTTTAAACACTTACGCAAAACAGCAACAAACTGGAACCTGGACAAATTAGCTCCATCCTCGTGTACCAAAAAGGAGCCATCCCCTCCCGGCCTTATGCCCGCAAAATCCCTTACCGTTTTTACCGGGCACATTGCACAACCTTCTACTGCATACAGCGATATCTGTACCCCCACACCTTTTTGGTCCGTTTTGGACTTCCGCAACCGCACGGACACCCTGTCCTCCAGGACCACTACATCCCCCCGCAGTAAACCGCCCGCCCTTCCTTTTGCTGGGCTGACCAATTCCCCTATACGAAATGCCCCAAAAAACGCCAATGAAAAAGCGGTTGTAAACAATAAACGCTCATAACTATCCCTGCAAACCGATCCCAACTGTATCCCCAAATCCAATAAGTTTTTGAATGTAATCGGCCGTCTCGTGTCCTTAGTCCTGTTTTCTTTCCTGTAACCCTTAATGGCCTGTTTCACCCAAAAATCCTTTGTCCAATCTACTTTCTTTTGTAATTTGAACAAAAAGGCCAAAGCCGCCATTTTCTTCTCAATAGCCGATACCGATTGCCCTCTTTCCATGTTCCTGGATACCAAATATAGCACCAACAGACGACCTGACGACCCATACTCACCCACACCTGCTTCTTGCATCAGTTCTCCCCACTCTCTCCACACCTTCTGGTACCCTGCCCATGTGGACGTACTCACCGACTTCTGTATCCATCCTGCCGCTATTCTAGTGCCAAATCCCATATCCAGGCGGGGCACGGAACTCCCAGCTTCTGTGCCTCTGGCGCCAGAGCCCTGAATTTGTCCCACTGGAACCGAGACAAAGAGTCAGCCAGTGTGTTCTCCACCCCCGGGATATGTACAGCATATAAAAACACATTCAATCGCAAGCAGCGCAACACCAACTGTCGCATCAGCCGAATGACAGGTGGCGAAGCTGCCGACATGCTATTGATGACCTGCACTACCCCCATGTTGTCACAATTCAAACGTAATTTCAAATTTCGACATGACTCGCCCCACAGTTCCATCGCTAGTACTACCGGAAAGAGTTCCAGGAGCACCAGGTTACGTAAAAACCCAGCCTCTACCCAAGCCCGTGGCCACGGTTCCGCACTCCACCGTCCTTGGAAGTACGCCCCATACCTGGTAGATCCTGCGGCGTCTGTCACCAACTCCACGTCGAAGTTACTTACCGGACCAGACATCCACACCGACCTTCCGTTAAACTCTGCTAAAAATTGATACCATACCTGCAGGTCATCCCTATGTTCCTTCCGCAGCCTAATGTAATGCGTGGGAGCCTTCACCCCAGCCGTAGCTGAAGACATCCGACGGCAAAATATTCGCCCCATGGGAATAATCCTGCATGCAAAATTAAATTTTCCTAACAGGGATTGCAACGTACGCAGCTGCACTTTCTTGCACCCATGTATCTCCCTGATCTCCTTTTGTAAATCCCTGAGCTTCTCTTCAGGTAACCTGCATTCCATTTTCATGGAATCAATAACTATACCTAAGAAGCTCAGCTCTGTCCGTGGACCCTCCGTCTTATCAGCTGCCAGAGGCACCCGAAATCTCTCCGCAATGTGTTGCAACGTGGACAACAGTATCGCACACACATTGGAAGAAGGAGGGCCCACGCAGAGAAAGTCATCCAAATAATGGATGATGGATTCAATACCCGCAACGTCCCTGACCACTCATTCTAAAAAGGAGCTAAATGTTTCAAACAGTGCACATGATATAGAACAGCCCATGGGCAAACACATATCCACATAAAACTGTTCCTCCCAATGGCAACCCAGCAACCTGAAACTGTCCGGGTGAACCGGGAGAAGTCTAAACGCCGACTCCACATCCGATTTAGCCATCAATGCCCCTTTTCCATAACGTCGCACCCAGCGTACAGCCGCGTCAAAAGACGTGTACGAAACCGTACAGGTTTCTGGGTCAATGAAATCATTTACCGATCCCCCTTTGGGAAACGATAGATGATGAATCAAACGAAATTTGTTTGGTTCTTTCTTAGGGACCACCCCCAACAGGGATACTACTAAATCTTCTATTGGTTTCACCTCAAATGGCCCCGCCATCCTACCCAAAGCCACCTCCTTGGCCAATTTTTCGGATACCACTGCCGGGTGCTGCAATGCCGATCTCAAATTATTGGCCATAGGAGGGACGACTGTTAATGTGCACGGAATATGAAAACCGTGCTTAAAACCTTCCTCTAGTAACAACGCCGCCGCCCTGTCCGGGTATCTATTTAGAAAAGGAAGCATCCTTTCCCCCATCACCAGAGTCATCCCTTTTGTTACCAGCCTCTCCGCCCCGTTTTCCTTTTTTGAAACACTTGGCATGCGTATGCGCCCCCCCGCACCCTGAACATTCATGTTTAAACTTGCAGGATCCCCCATACTTACATGATCCCTCGTTAAACTGCCAACAGACTCCCCACTTCCTACTGGCCGGCGATCCCGAGGAGTTGCTACCTTCGGCCCCCCCATGAAATGGCTGTGCTGGCGTTTTTGCCGATGCCATAAGTCGCATCCAAAGACTGATGTCTTTGTGATCCCACCGCAGTGCGGGACGCACCGCCCTGCGCTGCCTGAATTGCTCGTCGTAACGTAGCCACGCCGTGCCCCCGTATACCCTATATGCCTCCCCAATAGCGTCCATATAGCAAAATAACGCCGAACAGTGTTCAGGGTTCTTTTCACCTATTACACCTGCCAAAATGGCGAACGCTTGCAGCCAATTGGCAAACGTCCTGGGAATCAAACGGTATCTCCGCTTCTCCTCGTCCTCCTTCTTTGTATCATCTGGTTTTACCCTGTCCAGATTACATTTTTCTAAGGGCAATAGGGAGAAAATCTCTACATACTCGCCCTTCCATATCTTCTCTCTCGTTTCCTGCTTCAGGTGAGCGCCTAGGGGTCCCTCGAAGCACACATACACCTCACATTTTGCAGCGTCTGACAACCGCACAATGTCCGCTCTGACAGTCGCCTCTGTCCCCCCTTTTTCCGTTGTACTCACCTTCTCTGCCACTTCACCTGCTACGGTGTCCTGTGGCACTGCCGTAGCTGCTGCGACCGCCCCTGCTACTTGTGCTGTACCCACGGTGCCTTCACCTGACCCCCCTGCGGACGACTGTCCTCCTTCAATCCGTCCCACCAACGCCCGTAGGCCCTCTAGCAATTCCTGTATCTGACCGCCGGACCCCACTGTAGGCCCGCTCCCTGCCCGCGGTTGGTATGTGTCTGCCAACAGCGGTGCCGGAGGGGCAGCCCCCCCCCACCAGATACAACCCCCATTAAGTTCTGTAATACAGCTGTAAATGCTAAATTGTCACATGACTTACCGGGCCGACCGGGCACCCCTCGCTCCGTTGCTGTTCCAATTACCACCGGTGCTTGTGGACGACTGGGTTCCAGCTCCTCTTCCTCTGAAATTTCTCCTTCCGACCTGCTCTCAACCTCCTGTCGGAACAAAAGCGGCAATCCCTCTGGGGAGGGACTCCTGGACGTATCATGCCTCCGTCTGTCCGCTGACTTGGCCAGTGCCTTCCCTCCCACCCGCCGCCCCCCCCCCTCCACCCAGTCCTGTGCGGTTGGGCCGGTCCCGGCACCACTCCCGCCACGTGACCCCTGACTACCTCCGCCAGGTGGCGTCCGCCAACCTGCCGTGCTGCGTGCCAAGCTGCCCGATGGTCCAGCTGCAGCCGTCAAATCACTAATCCTTCTGTCCTCCTCCCTCGGCTCGTTCAGAGCTGCTGGGAGTGCCGTGGCCGATATCCTCCTGGGTGTATTACCCCCCTTTTTTGCAGCCCCTCTCCTGGGTGTTGAACTTCTGCCCCTCGGCTCGTGCAGAGTTGCTGGGGGGGTCAGCATAGTGGATGGGCCTGCTGGTTCTTCCATGTGAATATCCCTGGATGCTGCTGCTGCTGCTGACTGTGTCCTTCTGTCCCGTCTACCCCCCCTCTGCTCGTCCAGAGCTGCAGGGGGATCTGCAGCCTGCTCCTCTCTTCTGCTACCTGGGGATGCGGCACCCTGTAGGCCCGTGGCCCCCCCCCCCGCCTGAGCCCCGCGGCGTGTGGTCCGCCTAGGCCCTCCTGTCTGTTCCTTCTGCGCCCTTTTTGCCGGGGGGGTCGAGTACTCCCCCCTCGGGCTCCTAGTGACCCTGGATGGCCCAGCATTCGCCCCTGGAGAGTACCTTGCAGGCGGCCTGGAAATCCTGCCGCTCGCCTGGCTCCTGTCGACCGCCGATCGCCGTCCGTCGATCGATCGCCGCTCCACCGCCGCCCGTGTGGTCTCCCCTCGCCTTCCTTGTTCAGCCAGCACGGCTGTGACTTGTTCCTGAAGCCAGTCTGGTCCCCGGGAATGCCGCTGCTGCTCTCAATTGGACCACGAGGTCCCGGACGTCCGCCATCTTGGATTTAGAAAACGAGGAGCAGAGTAAAAAACCTGCCTCCTCGTGTGTTACTGCCCGCCGAATGTCCGTCCTAGCCACGCCCCCTTTTTATATGGCCGCTCCCCCATCTCCTGATTGGCCCGCTGCGCTAAGCCACACCCCTTACAATTGTAAATGTGTGTCCTAGACACACTGTCATGGCCAGGCCTGCCCTACCTTTGCTGTGCTGCATCCCGGTCCGGCCCTCTCTGGACCCTTTATTTTCCCGGCACCTGGATCACATCGCATAGGTGTCCACACCCGTGCAATATGATTCTGGCAATCGCACTGCAATTTGCTATATGTTTTGGGCTGTCGTTAACCTAACATTGACACCCGCAGCAGATCGCATGGACGCCGTTCGATTGCCTTGCAGTGCGATTTGATGCAGAGAAACGTAGTGAACCTTGTGTATTTCCCACATAGCATCCGTGTGAACCAGGGCTCAGCCCCCCAAGCCCTAGCCAACAGAAAGCCAATCTGTTTCTAAATTTAAACTAGAAATTGCTCTCAGTTATATAATGCGTAAGCACTTTGGTGCAGAGCAGCACAGTGGCTAAGTGGTTAGCACCACTTCCACCTAGCAGCTCTAGGGTCACCAACTCAAACCCCAACCACAACACTACCTGCCTAGAGTTTGCATGTTCTCCTTGTGCCTGCTTGGGTTTCCTCCCACACTCCAAAGACATGCTGATAGGCTAATTGGCTCTAGTATGTATGAATGCGAATTAGGGACCTTAGATTATAAGGTCCTTGAGGGCAGAGACTGATGTGAATGTACAATATATATGTGCAGCGCTACCCCCATAGGAGCCACTGCTGAATATGGGTAGACACGTGCACTACCGAAAAATAATTTTAGTTTCGCTAGATGCAGCATTCGTTACTTCGGATAATTCGTAACTTCGGATGCATTTGTATTTGTTCCGTCCCATTCGTTTAGATACGGCATTCCTTACTTCGCATAATTTGTAACTTCGGATGCATTCGTATTCATTACGTTCACTAGCAGTTACTTTAGCCAAATTTGAAAGGAAATTCCAATAAAAATGTAAATAGAATCTATCCCAAATTAGCTGCTATGGCGCAGAGACCTGAATAGAAGAATTACTGACAGCTATTTTACCTATAATTTAATTGTTTATAATAATAAATAATAATAATAAAAACTATAATAATAGTTCTTCCTACCCAGCCACTGCATATAAACGGCCAGGTGGACATTTCCTCCTTCTGAGTGGACGTTCCTGAATGTCCATCTGCTTCTCCTCACACAGAGCCTGTCAGCGAGGAGAAGAAGAGACGATCTGTGCTGCCAGCCGGGGATCAGTGAGTTTTGAGCCATTTTTTACTGCTTTTTACACACTGATCACCCAGCTAGTGTTGCCAAACAGTGTCCTGTCACAGTGTCCCCAGTACAGTGAAAGAACACCTGTCACACATATGTCCCAGTAAAATTATCTGTTCTAGTGAACATCTGCACACATCTGTCCATGATCATCTGGCACATCTGTCTGTGATCATATGGCACATCTGTCCTTGATCATCTGCCACATCTGTCGCACAGGGTGCAGATCAGCTTGGAATGAAGATGGCCAAAAAGATAGAGGGGTTTTTAAACTAGGCGATGGGGGGGTCCAGTGGTAGAGATAGTCAGCGCGGAACATATTCCAGAGGGTAGTATAGGGGGCATTAGTGGTAGGTTGACCAAAGCACATAAAAACAAGGTAAGTATAGTAGCAAGTCCTATTTGCAATCTCGGAACACCCAATAAGAGGATAATATGCGACCGGTCTAAACTACGTGGCATGTTCACCAATGCCAGGAGCCTTGCGGACAAGATGGTGAACTAGAGATACTGTTGTATGAGGAGGATTTGGATTTTGTGGGAATTTCAGAGACCTGGTTCAACAGCTCTCGTGATTGGCTGGCAACCATTCAAGAATATACCCTTAATTGCAACGATAAGGAGGGTAAAAAAGGGGGAGAGGTATGCCTATATATCAAGAATAATGTACAAGTGAATGTGAGAGATGATATCACTAAGGGAGCTAGGGAGGAGGTGGAATCCTTATGGGTAGATCTCAAAAGGGATGAAGCTAAGGGGAAAATAATACTGGGAGTATGCTATAGGCCCCCTAACCTGAGGGAGGAGGGGAGATGGACCTCCTATCACAATTTGGATTAGCAGCAAGCATGGGAAGTGTTATCATAATGGGGGATTTTAATTATCCAGACATAGACTGGGCGGAGGGAACCACGCATTCATCTAAGGCTCACCAGTTCCTAAATGTCTTGCAGGACAATTTTATGGGTCAGATGGTAGACGCACCAAATAGAAATAAAGCCTTACTGGATCTATTGATTACCTACAATACAGACCTGATCACGGATGTGGAAATACGGGGAAATTTAGGGAAAAGTGATCACAGGTCAATTGGCTTCCGTATAAATCACACAAATAGGAAACATAAGGAATACAAAGACACTGAATTTAAAAAGAGCCAACTTCCCTAAACTACATACCTTGCTAGAAGGCATAAATTGGGATAAAATCTTAGGAACAAAGAACACGGAGGAGTAATGGGTTTGCTTTAAGAGCATATTAAATAAGGGCATTAGCCAATGCATCCCATTGGGTAATAAATTTAAAAGAGCGAACAAAAGTCCTGGATGGCTTAACTCCAATGTAAAAATGCATATAAAAGGATAAGGCCTTTTAAAAAATACAAGGTTGAGGGATCATCATCAGCATTCAGACTTTATAAAGAATGCAACAAGAAATGTAAGGATGCAATAAGGATGGCTACGATAGAACTTGAAAGACACATAGTGGAGGAGAGCAAAAAAATCCCAAGAAAGTCTTTAAGTATGTAAACAGTAAAAAAGGGAGGACAGACCATATTGGCCCCATAAAGAATGAGGAAGGATATCTGGTTACAAAAAATGGGGAGATGGCAAAGGTATAGAATGTATTCTTCTCCTCAGTCTTCACAAGGGAATCGAGGGGCTTCAGTAACCAAAACTGAAGTGTTTATCCTCATGACACATCACAGGAAGCACCTTGTCACGTACCTTTAGGCAGAGCCCGCAGTGCAGGGAGCGGCCCATCGTAAACCTCTGGTTCGAGAACCCCTGGTAGGGATGACAGGGGCTGGTGAGCACAGAGGAGCACAAGTGCCTGGCTGGTAAGCTGGGTAGAGGGCTGAAGGTCCGTGTCGAGCAGGAACCAGGAGGTGCTCTGTAGTCTGGCAGCAAGAGGCAGGCAGGTAGTGGGCAGCAGACACAAGGAGGTGTCCTGTAGTCCAGCAGCGGAAGCAGACAGGTAATGTGCAGCAGACACAAGGAGGTGTCCTGTAGTCCAGCAGCAGGAAGCAGACAGGTAATGTGCAGCAGACACAAGGAGGTGTCCTGTAGTCCAGCAGCAGGAAGCAAACAGGTAATGTGCAGCAGACACAAGGAGGTGTCCTGTAGTCCAGCAGCAGGAAGCAAACAGGTAATGTGCAGCAGACACAAGGAGGTGTCCTGTAGTCCAGCAGCAGGAATCAAACAGGTAATGTGCAGCAGACACAAGGAGGTGTCCTGTAGTCCAGCAGCAGGAAGCAGGCAGGTAATGTGCAGCAGACACAAGTAGGTGTCCTGTAGTCCAGCAGCAGGAAGCAGACAGGTAATGTGCAGCAGACACAAGGAGGTGTCCTGTAGTCCAGCAACAGGAAGCAGGCAGGTCTCAGGCAAGCAGGGTCAAACACAGACGGGCAGATCAAGTACAGAAGGGGCATCCAAAGAATAGTCAAAAGTCCAGAACCGGGATCAGGGCAGGCAGAGGTCAGAAGAGTCAGAGGCAAGCCAAATTTCAGCATGGATCAGGTAAGTCAGGTTTTGCAGGTCACTGAGTACACACAGGAAACGCTGTTGATCGGGCAGCAAGGCAGCAAGGTCTGGGTCCAGTTTAAATAGCGCTCTTGGCGCCAAACAGCGCATGTGTGGGCGCAGAAGGCCCGTCCTGAGCCGGGGGACTCTTCTGTTCCTGGGGATGTTGAGACGCCCGCTGGGGGGACTTTCCTGACACACCTCCATGGTTAACAGAAGACAGAATTAAAATTAGACTTGGGGAACTTAACATTAATAAATCACCGGGACCAGATGGCTTGCACCCGAGGGTACTTAGGGAACTCAGTCAAGTAATTGCCAGACCATTGTTCCTAGTTTTTACTGACAATCTACTGACTGGAATGGTACCAGCTGATTGGTGAAAAGCCAATGTAGTACCAATATTTAAAAGGGCCCAAAATACATCCCCGGGAATTCCAGACATCAATAGTATGTAAACTCTTGAAGGGGATGATAAGGGACTATATACAAGATTTTAGTAATGAGAACGGTATCATTAGCAGTAATCAGCATGGATTCATGAAGAATCGTTTTTGCTAAACCAATCTATTAACCTTCTATGAGGAGGTGAGTTGCCATCTAGATAAAGGAAGGCCGTAGACATGGTGTATCTGGATTTTGCAAAAGCATTTGACACAGTTCCCCATAAACGTTTACTGTACAAAATAAGGTCCGTTGGCATGGACCATAGGGTGAGTACATGGATTGAAAACTGGCTACAAGGGCGAGTTCAGAGGGTGGTAATAAATGGGGAGTACTCAGAATGGTCAGGGGTGGGTAGTGGGGTCCCCCAGGGTTTTGTGCTGGGACCAATCCTGTTTAATTTGTTCATAAACGACCTGGAGGATGGGGTAAACAGTTCAATCTCTGTATTTGCGGATGATACTAAGCTAAGCAGGGCAATAACTTCTCCGCAGGATGTGGAAACCTTGCAAAAAGATCTGAACAAATGTATGGGGTGGGCAACTACATGGCAAATGAGGTTCAATGTAGAAAAATGTAAAATAATGTATGTGGGTTGCAAAAATATGAATGCAATCTATACACTGGGGGAGAACCTCTGGGGGAATCTAGGATGGAAAAGGACCTGGGGGTTCCAGTAGATGATAGGCTCAGCAATGGCATGCAATGCCAAGCTGCTGTTAACAAAGCAAACAGAATATTGGCATGCATTAAAAAGGTGATTAGTTCCAGAGATAAAACGATAATTCTCTAGCTCTACAAGACTCTGGTCTGGCCGCACCTAGAATATGCTGTCCAGTTCTGGGCACCAGTCCTCAGGAAGGATGTACTGGAAATGGAGCGAGTACAAATAAGGGCAACAAAGCTAATAAAGGGTCTGGAGGATATTAGTTATGAGGAAAAGTTGCGAGCACTGAACTTATTCTCTCCGGAGAAGAGAGGGGATATGATTTCAATATACAAATACCATACTGGTGACCCCACAATAGGTATGCAACTTTTTTGCGGAAGGGAGTTTAACAAGACTCGTGGCCACTCATTAAAATTAGAAGAAAAGAGGTTTAACCTTAAACTACGTAGAGGGTTCTTTACTGTAAGAGCGGTAAGGATGTTGAATTCCCTTCCTCAGGCAGTGGTCTCAGCAGGGGGCATCAATAGTTTCAAGAAACTATTAGATAAGCACCTGAACGACTGCAACATATAGGGATATACAATGTAATACTGACATATAATCACACACAGAGGTTGGACTTGAAGGACTTGTGTCTTTTTTCTACCTTACCTACTATGTAACTATGTAACATCTGTGCATGATCATCTGCCCCATCTGTCTGTGATCATCTGCCCCATCTGTCTGTGATCATCTGCCACATCTGTCCCAGTGAACATCTGTGCCCATCTGTCCGTGGTCATCTGCCACATCTGTCTGTGGTCATCTGCCACATCTGTCCCAGTGAACATCTGCGCACATCTGTCCGTGATCATCGGCCACATCTGTTCATGATCATCTGTCCCAGTGAACATCTGCACACAGCTGCCCGCAATCATCTGCCACATCCCAGTGATCACACAGTGATCAACATCGATCACACATCTGTTACATCTGTCACATCTATCCCAATGATCATACAGTGATCAACATCTGTCACACATCTGACACATCTGTCCGGGTGATCATCTGTGCACATCTGTCCACAAGGCTAAAACAGAATTCAGCAGCGAGGAGGCTTTCCATATATTTCAGAGTATGTTGGAGGAGAGTAGCGGGGAACTCTTTCCTCCAGACTTGGATAGTGAGTATGAGCCAGTAGAAAGCAGTGGCTCTGAAATGAAAACTGAGGAGGACAGAATCCTAACAAAGAGGCTCGGGAGATTTGAGCAGGTATCCACCAGCAGCGCAATAAATCCTGAGGCATCCACCAGCAGCGCAGCACTCCAAAATAATAGGCAGGCATCCACCAGCAGTTCTGGAAGTCCTTGTGCAGTGGCAAGCACAAGCAGGGCAACATTCCCAGATGTTAATAACGGGGGGGGGTCCCATCCACAATGAGGCAGGGCCCATACTAGCCTCCCAGACATTCTATTGTATCCAACATGGCTGCCCAATACTTCTTCAGATCCTGTAATACCCTCTTTTACAGCGCAGCCAGGCCCTCAGATACAATCAGAGAATGTAACCCCAATTTATTATTTTAATTTATTTTTCACAAATGATCTGCTGAATTACATCGTGGAGCAGTGTAATCTGTACACCAGTGAACATATTGCCAATCCTGATTCTTCCTATGAGAAAAAGTGACAAAAAAAAGGGGCTCTAGTGTACCATAAATCTTAAATGTGTAAGTGATACTTTGTCTATACCACAATATTATTTAACTCAACAAATTGCTAATTAAAATAAAAAAGTCCACGCCTCTTAGGGCCAATAGTTAATGCTACAAAATAATCCACCAAACCGTGAATGCATGTGCAGAAAACAGTGACATAAACAATATTAGCTAGTTCAATAGTCAAACATCATATTGGAATGTCTTTTTAAATGGTGATCCGTCAGGAACCAGCTAGGATGCACACTAGCTGTGTTATGATAACATCTAGTGGAGTTCAATGATGTAATAAAATCTTCTAGAGATGAGATAATCCTTCACCACAGTTTGAACACACGCCACCCAAAAGTGATTTGTGGTTGTAGTCTCCTTACCGGATTTCGTGTGACTTATTTTTATTAGAAACTAGTCAGACAGCGCTTTTGCAGGTATGTGCCTGCTCACATAACAGGATGACATGGAACAATGTCAGCAAAATCTCCTCAATTATGATTCAGATGGGGCATATAAAAAGAGCAAAAAAACATCTCCATAGTGTAACTTGTTTATTTGAAATATAATATTAAAAAAGGTGAGGCCAAATGGCTCCTTACTTTAAAAAGTGCCGGACCTGGTACTGGGGCTGTTCGCTTGTTAGTTATATCCAGATAACGAATAGCTCGTTGTATTCCACTGTTGCGGCGTGCGCTCCACTTCGTGGCGCCAACAACCAGGGGGACCGGATGTAGATAGTACAAACGTGACCAGGTACCGTCTCCTCTAGAATATTTTATTATATCATTGAACTCCAGTAGATGTTATCATAACACAGCTAGTGTGCATCCTAGCTGGTTCCTGGTGGATCACCATTTAAAAAGACATTCCAATATGATGTTTGACTATTGAACTAGCCAATATTGTTTATCTCACTGTTTTCTGCACATGTATTCAAGGTTTGGTGGATTATTTTGTAGCATTAACTATTGGCCCTAAGAGGCGTGCACTTTTTTATTTTAGTTAGCAATTTTTTGTGTTAATTAATATTGTGGTATAGACAAAGTATCACTTACACATTTAAGATTTATGATACACTAGCGCCCCTTTTTTTGTCACTTTTTCTCATGCATAGCAGGGATCTTTAGAATCCTGTTCTAGGGAGCAGCTTATTATATATACACTGTTGATACATATTTTTGTGGCGCAGGTTTTTTTCAGTTTATTATTTAAATTGTATTTTTTCACTGATTCTTCCTATGCCTGCCCTTTTGTTTGGAAACCCCTCACCATGGAAGAAAAATTTTCCTTGGACTAACCTTCAACATGGGGCTGACAAAAAAAAAAATTAACTCCATGCCTACTGGTCTACCCAACTTATTCATCATATGCTAGTCTACTCTTCTTTGATGCCCAGAACCCATTACGAAATGATAATGAGATTTTTACATTTCAAAAACAATGCCCAGTGCCTCCCTCAAAATCATCCTGATTATGATAAATTATAAAAAATTTGGCCCCTAATCAATTTTTTTTTGCTCCAGCTTCAAGCAAATGTTTACCCCCAATATAAATATTTGTGTGGATGAATTCCTAGTCCACTTCTCTGGAAGACTCTCCAGTAAACGGGCCAAATATGGGGTCAAATTTTATTAGGGGTTATACTTATGATTTCAAAACTTATGAGGGAAAGGACAGTCAGCTAACCCCCCCTGGATGCCCTACCTATATGGTGACAAGTGGCGAAACTGTCCTGCAGCTGATAGAAATGCTGTTTGGGAAGGGTTACCACCTATATGTAGACAATTTCTACACAAGTCTCCCACTTTTCCACCATCTCTACCTAAAGAAGGCTGTGGCCTGTGGGACAGCATGGACCAACCGCAAGGGCTTCACACAGAGATTAGTCACCAAGAAATTGAAACAGGGGGAAAAAAAAGCCAGTATGTGGAATGAAGAGGTACTAGCTCTAAAGTAGAGATAAAAGAGACGTCTACATCCTTTCCACAATACATGATGACACCTTGGTGGAACTTCAGACAAGGCAAGGTCCCGTCCAGAAGCCAAAATGTGTACATGAATATAATCTATTCATGGGGAGGGTGGATATGACCGACCAGCTGATACTCCCTACTTGGCTACCAGGAGATCACTGTTTTAGTATAAGAAAGTCGCTATTAATTTGATTGAGCTAGCCCTGTTCAATTAATATGTTATTTTTTCCAAGTGCACCCAAAGATCCCTAACCTATCTAAAATTTCAAGAGGACGTATAACATTAGCCAGACTTCATGAAATATTCTCCATCTTACCCAAACAGGTTGCAAACCCCCAAAAAATGTTGTGTATGTTCAAGAAATTCACTGTGACACCTACTGTCCCTCCCTGCCAGGCCTTTATATTGGAGAAGGCTATCGGATCTATCACACTTCACTACACTGTTAGTTTCTGCCTCCTGCGTCAATTGGCCTCGGCCTGTTAAATTACCATGCTTTTTGCTTGCCTCCTGAACTGATTGTTTGCCCTGCCACTGCATTAGTGGGATTCAAGACAGCACAGGGGTCTCACATATGTGAGGGGCTCCAGAATACATTTTCTTTTGTGGAGAAAACTTTTTTCTCCCTTTTTTTTTTTTGTTTTCTCGGATTAGGGTCTGGAGACTCAGAGGCTTTGAAGAGATTTGGGTGGGACAGGTAAGACCTGTCCTCAGGTCTTACCTGACCGAGGCCCTAAGCCTTATAGTGCTGCCTGCCCCCTGAACTGGCCATGCCTCTGCCTGCCACCTGAACTGGCCATGCCTCTGCGTGCCACCTGAACTGGCCATGCCTCTGCCTGCTACCTAAACTGCCTGCTTATGGACCATGTTCTTGCCTACTGCCAGGACCAAAACTTTGGCATATCTCTGCCTGCTGCCTGGATAACTCCTGGACAATTCCTTTGGCTGTCTGGACCAATGCTTTGCCTGTGCTGGAACAGTATTCCTGCCGGCTTTTTACCCTTTGCTCAGCAGAATGTATTTTAGGATGTAATTCTTGGTATGTACATGCTATGTGTTGAAGCCTGAAAGTGCTTCTTGCATGTTGGGCCTATGTATGTGGCCAGGCTGTGGAAAATGAATGAATGAATGAATGAATGAATGATTTGTATAGCGCTGCAAATGCGAACTGAATCGCCTCAAAAGTCTCACACATGTGTTATCGCCATACTTAGGAGGAGTAGCAGAATTAATATATATATATATATATATATATATATATATATATATATATATATATATATATATATATATATATATATATATATATATATGCTGTGTGTTAGAAATATTTAAAAAATGTTCAACTTTGTGTAAAAAAAATAAGTTTTAATTTTTTTCCCACATTTTTCACAAACTTGTGGACTCATTATGCCTCATAGAATACACGTTGGGGTGTTTTATTTACAAAATGGGGTCGTTTTGTGTGTAATTCAATTGTCCTAGTGCTCCATGGCCTTCAAAAATGTGATGTCTGTCAGTAAATTAAATATGAAATGTATGCCTTTAGAATGCCTGACGGTACTACTTGGATGTTGGGCCTCTGTATGTGGCCAGGCTGTGAAAAAGTCTCCCACATGTGGTATTGCCATACTCGGGAAGAGTAGCAGGATGTATTTTGGGGTGTATTTTTTGCAATGTACATGCTTTGTGTTAGAAATATCTTATAGATGGACAACTTTGTGTAAAAAAAATATGTTTTCATTTTTTTTTCCACATTTTCCAAAAACTTGTGGAAAAAATGACATGTTCAAAAGACTCATTAAGCCTGGTAAAATATACATTGGGTTGTTTTCATTCCAAAATTGGGTCATTTTGTGGGTGATTTCATTGTCCTGGTTCAAAAAATGTGTTAGGTACTCAGGAAATGAAATGTGTAATTCATGTCTTTAGAATGCCTGTATCATGTACCAGGTAAGACCAGACTGTGTGGACTGCAAGTAGAGAACCAAAACGCATGTAAAGTGAATATAAATGTTTATTAAGATAGTGATATATAAGTACACAAACACCTCCAATACCAAACAGTGACAATACACCAAACAGTGACCTATAAATAACTATATACAGTAAATGGGGAATACCGTAATCAAGAACGTAAGCCAGGCCAGGGTCATACATAGAGGATCAGCAGATAAACAAAGGGCAGTTCCAGAAACACAAATGTAAGCCAGGCCAGGGTCATACACAGGGAATGAGCTGATGGGGGAAGGTGAATGGGAATCAGACTGCAGGCAAGGATGAAGGGAACAGGAGGGACAGGATCAGGGTAGGCTCGGAATCAGGATTGGGTACAGGATCGGGCTCGGGTTCAGGTTACAGGCTAGCAGTTCAGGGCGCAAGGATGATACCGAGGCAAACATGTGAGTGCTTGCCGAGTATTTATATGTATGCCTGTGATTAGCTTCAAGTGACACCTGAGCGCAGGAAGTGTTGCCTGCTCCATACTGTCAGGATCCATCCGCTGATGGACGCCAGTACTTCGGCCCAATGATGATATAACACCAGCAGGCAAAGTCTCTCCTGACAGTTACAAACTGCCAGGAGACACCTGCTGGTGGACCTCAGCACTGCACACCAAATGATGGATTTTACCAGCGGACAGACCCTTTCCTGACAGCCTGAAGGTGCTACTTGGATGTTGGGCCTCTGTATGTGGCCAGGCTGTGGAAAAGTCTCACATATGTCGTATCACCATACTCAGGAGGAGTCGCAGAATATATTTTGGGGTGTAATTGCAAGTTTATATAAGTCATGTGTGAGAAATAACTTGTTAATATGATCATTTTGAGGGAAGAAAATCTTAATTTTCCAAACTATTGTGGGCAAAAGATTGCAACTTCAAAAAACTCACTATGCCTCTTACTAAATACCTTCAACTGTCATCTTTGCAAAAAGGGGTGATTTTGGGGGTATTTGTACTGTCCTGACATAGTCCCGAGAAATTAGGTAGGCAGTCAGTACATCAGGATTGATCAATTTTCAATGACACATAGCCTAGCTTGTAGACTATATAACTTTCACACAAACCTGTTATACACTTATCAGGTTTTTTTTTCCTTTACCAAAGACATGTAGCAAAATACATTCTGTCTTAAATTTATGACAAAATTTGATTTTATTATTACATAATTACATAGTTGGTGAGGTTGAAAAAAGAGACAAGTCCATCAAGTCCAACCAGTGTGGGTGCTTTTATGTTTATATTACATTGTATATCCCTGTATGTTGTGGTCGTTAAGGTGCCTATCTAATAGTTTCTTAAATTATCGATGCTCCTGTTGAAACCACTGCTTGTGGAAGAGAATTCCACATCCTTGCTGCTCTTATGCCCCGTACACACGAGCGGATTTTCTGTCGGAAAAAACTTGGATGTTTTTTCCGACGGAATTCCGCTCAAGCTTGGCTTGCATACACACGGTCACACAAAAGTTCTATGAACTTTCGACTGTCAAGAACGCGGTGACATACAACACTACGACGAGCCGAGAAAATTAAGTTCAATGCCCTGAGCATGCGTCAAATTGTTTCCGAGCGTAGGAATTTTTTGCGTTGAAATATGTACAGACGATCGGAATTTTGGATCGTAATTTTTTTCCGATCGAAAAATAGAGAACATGCTCTCAATCTTTTGCTGGCAGGAATTCCGCCAGCAAAAGTCTGATGGAGCATACACATGGTTGGAATTTCCGACCAAAAGCTCTCATCGGACTTTTGCTGGCGGAATTTCCGATCGTCTGTACGGGGCATTAAAATAAAGAACTCTTTACGCAGTTTAAGGTAAAGATCCTCCAGTCCCTTTATTAGCTTTATTGCCCTTCTCTGGACCCTCTCCAGTTCCAGCACATCCCTTCTGAGGACTGGTGCCCAGAACTGTACGGCATACTCCAGATGCGGCCAGACCAGAGTCTTGTAGAGTGGGAGAATTATCGTTTTATCCCTGATTTTATCCCTGATAAGCGTGAATCCCCCCCCCCTTTTTTAATTATTTTTTATTGCAGGTTTCGAAGTTAACAGCACATAACAGAGCCTAATGGGCATACAAAGGCTTAATTGCATAGCAAACAAACAGAAACAAAAACACAATAAAAAAATCCTAGCTAAAATCAAGGCACACTAAACTATCGAAATGTTGGTACGCTCTAACCGCCCGCGCAGGCTGAAATAGGATTCTTTTTGGCCACTCTCCCTCTCAAACATCCTACAGAGGAATTACTCTGGAATTTATGAAAATACGCACTCTCCCATATCTTATGTGTCAGGAAAGACTCCCTCTAATGAAGCATAAATGTAGAGTTGTACAATAACATATACCGTTAATTACCTATCCAAGTGTTAACTAGTCATCCGAAGAATCAGCATTAGTACAAGCGGATTCCACCCAAATGTTGCACACTTTATGAAATTTCTTGACACAACCTCTAGACAGATAGGTGGTCTTGTATAATGGCAGGGCTGAATTCACCAGACGTTTCCATAGGTTGCGAATCCCCTTTTTAATGCATGCCAATATTCTGTTGGCTTTGCTTGCAGCAGCTTGGCATTGCATGCCATTGCTGAACCTGTAATCTACTAGGACCTCCAGGTCCTTTTCCATCCTAGATTCCCCCAGTGGTTCTCCCCCTAGTGAGTAGATTGCATTCATATTCTGTGCATTATTTTACATTTTTCAACATTAAACCTCATTTGCCATGTAGTTGCCCACCCCATTAATTTGTTTAGATCTCCTTGCAAGGTTTCCACATCCTGTGCAGAAGTTATTGCCCTGCTTAGCTTAGTATCGTCCACAAATACTAAGATTGAGCTGTTTATCCCATCTTCCAGATTGTTTATGAATAAATGAAAAAGGATTGGTCCCAGGACAGAACCCTGGTAGACCCCGCTTTCTACACCAGACCATTCTGAGTGCTCCTCATTTATCACCACCCTCTGTACTCGCCCCTGTAGCAAGTTTTCATTCCATGTACTTACCCTTTGATCCATGCCGACAGACCTTATTTTGTACAGTAAATGTTTATAGGGGAACTGTATCAAATGTCTTTGCAAAATCCAGATACACCACATGTACAGACCTTCCTTTATTATAGGTTGGTTTGGCAAGAATGATTCTTCACGAATCCATGCTAATTACAGCTGATGAATTTTTATTACTAAAATCTTGTTTATAGTCCCTTATCATCCCCTCCACGAGCTTGCAAACTATTGATGTTAGGCTAACTGGTCTATAGTTCCCAGGGATATATCATGGCCCTTTTTTAAATATTGGTGCAACATTGCCTTTTCTTCAATCAGCTGGTACCATTCCAGTCAATAGAATGTTCATAAAAATTATGAACAATGGTCTTGCAATAACTTGACTGAGTTCCTTAAAGTGGAGTGCCCACCAAAAAAAAAAAGAAGAAAAGTCAGCAGCTACAAATACTGCAGCTGCTGACTTTTAATAATTGGACATGGAATGAGACCCCCCCTCGTTCCCCACTCCGCTCGCGGCGCCGGCATTCTTAATGTGGGAACCCGGCTGTGGCTTCACAGCTGGGCATCCACTGCGCATGCGCGAGCGGCGCCGTGCGCCGTGATTCGACGCTCACTTATCTGGGACACATGACAGGTCCCAGATGACTGTGCGGCGCCTACAGGAAGTGACGTTTAGCCCGGGCAATGAAGGTGGCAGACTACGAGGGACCCCCTAGCAACAGGCATTTAGAGGTGAGTAAAACTTTTTTTTTTTCCAATTATTTTTTATTTATTTTTTTTTATGATTTTTAAGCCCCTTTTTTTTTTTTTTTGGTCGCAACCCCACTTTAAGGACCCTCGGGTGTAAGCCATCTGGTCCCGGTGACTTATTAATGTTACATTTTTCAAGTCTATTTCTAATTCTATCCTCTGTTAGCCATGAGGGTGCTTCCTGTGTCATGTCATGAGGATAAACATTGCAGTCTTGATTACTGAATCCCCCCGTTTCCTTTGTGAAGACTGAGGAGAAGAATAAATTCTAAATCTTTGTCACCTCTCCATCTTTTGTAACCAGATTGCCTTCATCATTTTTCATGGGGCCCAGGGCTGCTGTTAGAAATCACGGGGCCCCGTACAGCTTACCTGACAGGGCCCCCCTAAAAAATATCAAAACAATATTTTCGCTAAAAATACACAAAAATCATCATTAGTGGACACAAACACAACATAACTTGCAAACTTATGGGGGGAACAGGAGGGTACAGTCGGGGGGGGGGGGGGGGGGTCAGGATGGCACGGTACAGCAGTTAGGAGTGTACAGTACAGGGAGCCACTGAAGAAGTGGGACAGGAAGGTACAGTACGGAAGGGGGCAGGAGGGCACAGTACAGTGGTTAGGAGGGTACAGTACAGGGGAGGGTAAGTGGACACAGTATAGGGGGCAGGACGGTACAGTATAGGGTACAGTGTAGGGGCAGTAACGTATTACACAGATATGGTCTCCTGAAGAAGTGCTGTGCAGGGAAGCTGACGTCACAGATTCTGGCAGGGCTGGCACTGGGCTAAATCTACAAATGGAAGAGCAACTCCCCCTCTACTTTCCCCTCCAGAGTTTTTGGCTTTCTTCTGGTGCTTGCTCTGCAGGGGTTAAGGAAGAACTCCAAGGCGGAACATCTTATTACTGCTGCTGCTTGTGTAGGTGGGATGTGTACTGTGCCAATCACATAGGATGAATAGGAGAAGAGGGTCAGCAGGGATTGGCGCAGTACACATTCCACCCACACAAGCAGCAGCAGTAATAGGATGCTCCACTTTGGGGTTCTTCCTTAACCCTGAAAAAAAGAAGGGGGGAATGGAGATGGGAACCATGGGGTAAGGGAGAACGAGGAGGGGGGTGGAGGTGGGTAGGGGGTGGGTAGAGAAGAACTGGAGTGAGACAGGGGGAATTCTGGTCTGTATAGGGATAAAAAAAAGGATTAGATGGGGGTGGAGGGGACTGGAGAGGGATGAGCATGGGGAATACTGTTGGCTGGTGAGGAATAGCTACAGTATAATAAAAGCAAATAGGATGTCTGTCAGGGAGGTGTAGAGGGTGAGATTCCATTAACTATTAAAGATTCAGTGTTTGGGGTGTGCAGGCTGGGGAATTCCAGCAAGTTATAGTGTTTGTGTATGTGGGGGGGGCATACACCTGTGTAAAGGTGGGGGTGGTACCTGTGTGAAGGTGAGGGGGGCATACACCTGTGTAAAGGTGGGGGTGGTACCTGTGTGAAGGTGGGGGGGCATACACCTGTGGGAAGGTGAAGTGTCTGCAGAGAAGAAGACTGGGAGGGGAGTGAGGGACTATTGTTTGTAAAGTGTCAGGAAAAGAATGTGTGGATGGCTGGAGACGAGGCTGAAAATTATCAAGCAGCGAGGGTTAACATGTGGGAGAAGAGCAGTGTGACAGGCAGAGACTGATGGGTGACCTGTGTGAGGATGATAGGAAAGCAGGACTAGATAGTGGCCAGGCTGAGGTGGGGAGGAAGATGCCGGGAGGGAGAGAGACATTAGGGCAGCTGGACACAAGATACATTACAGCACTGACCTGTAGAAAAGAGCCAGCCAAAGCGAGGGGAACTTGTAAGAAGAGGACCGCAGGGGGAGGAAACTTCTAGGCCCCCCATGCACCGAGGACCCCTGGGCAGTTCTCAGAGGTGCCTGTGTCTTAAGGGGCCGTAAACTACATATCCACCGGAACTTCCTCCGCTCTCAGTGTCCTGACACATCTGTGTTCCACTAGAGGAACACAGGCAGCGCTGCTTTCAGATGCATCTAGTAGCTGAAAACCGACAGGAGGGAGAGAAATCGGCTTTCAGCTGCTAGATGAATACTTTCTGTCTCCCTGTCCGGGCCCCTGTGTGTGCGCGGGCCCCGTACAGAAGGACTGGTGGCCCCCCCTATCAGCGGCCCTGATGGGGCCAATATGTTCTGACCTCCCTTTCTTACTATTTATATACTTAAATGGATTTCTTTTAAAAAAGAAAGTAGAAAATATTTCGTTTTTTAAAGGTTCACTTTTTTCACTTATATTGCAAAAAAGAAAAACCCAGTGGTGAATAAATACCACCAAAAGTAAGCTCTATCTGTGTGAACAGAATGATAAAAATATCATTTAGGTACAGTGTAGCATGACTGAGTAGATGTCATTCAAAGTGCGAGAGCACTGAAAGCTGGAAATTGGTCTGGGAAGGAAGGGGGTGAAAGTGCCCAGTATTCAGGTGGTTAATTATAATAGAAAATCCGAAAAACAATATTATCCGAATGTAATCAAATAGTTAAACTCGTAGGTTGAATAGTTTTTCGTTCTTTGGGATTTTTGTATTTTTCAGATTTTTGTTCTTTCGAGTTTTCATTCTTTCGGGTTTTCGTTCTTTCTGACAATTTGTATGCATTTGTGAAAAGAGTCTTTTGTTCATGCGGATGGTTCCGAATGAAAGAATATGCCGAATTTCATCCGAAAACTAATTTGTAACAAAACAAATTGCAAATGTCTAAATATAGCAATCTTCCACCCTACACAGCCAGGCACACACATTTTCCAAATAGTCTGAAGAGAGGAATTGGTTCTTGCAGCTTTGTTTTTGTATTTTATTAGGGGGATTGAACATGGATGGGCATAGGGTTATTAGGGGATGCCCACTTGATCAACATAGAATTCTTCCAGGACACAATTATATACATCCAGTATATATACACTTCTCCTGATCCAACACATTCTCAGTTATATCCAGAGCAAATGAGCTTTGCAGGCAGGGACCGTCAGCCCCTTTGGTAGTATAGCAGAAAAAAAGGTATTTAGTGCTAGCTGTCCTATTCCTTGTGGCTACTGATCCCAGTACCACCTCTTCAGGCAATGCCTGCCTGGCTGTAGCTGCCCTTTTCCCTAGCCCTCCTGTCTACTTCTCCACAGTTCTCACAGACTTTTAACTGTAACACTCACCAGCAGGGGCGGACTGACCGGTCGGTGACTCGGTCGCCGCCCGAGGGCCCGGAGCCATTAGGGGCCCGTGCGGCCCAACGAGAGGCTGCTTGAAGCGGCTGTAATAATACCGCTAACGGCGCGCTGCTCCCCGCCTGCCCCTCCTTCCCTCCCATCCGACGGCGGGAAGGAGGAGCGGGCGAGGATCCGCGCGCAGTTAGCGGTATTATCGCAGGTCCTTCACTCCAGTGGTTGCTATGGGGGTGCGTGCGTTGCTATGCACCCAGCTCTAACTTGGACCGCGCCGCATTGAGAGGGGTGCCGCGGCTCCCTCCTTCCCCTTCGGGATCTCCTCTCCTCTGCGTGATGTGCGGGGAGAGTGGGGGAGGAGGGAGAGAGGCAGAGACAGACCGTCCGACCGTCCCCACACACACCTCCACACGTGGCCGCAATGATCAGATCTCTGTCCCCACCAGCTGCACTCGCTGCTGCTTCCTCCTCGGCTGGGAGGAAGAGCCGAGGACGAGGAGGGACACAGACACCATCCACTACAGCACCTGCCCTGAGGTATGCAGAGGAGGGGGAGATAGTGGTTGGGGGGGGGGGGCATTGCCAGGTAATTATGCTGCCAGGAAGGGGGGTAGAGGATATTTGCTAGGGGGTGATCTTTTCCCGCTCCATCCATTCCCCCCTGATCCTATCCCCACTCCATCCATTCCCCCCTGATCCTATCCCCACTCCATCCATTCCCCCATGATCCTATCCCCGCTCCATCCATCCCCCATGATCCTATCCCCGCTCCATCCATCCCCCATGATCCTATCCCCACTCCATCCATCCCCCATGATCCTATCCCCGCTCCATCCATCCCCCATGATCCTATCCCCGCTCCATCCATCCCCCATGATCCTATCCCCACTCCATCCATCCCCCATGATCCTATCCCCGCTCCATCCATCCCCCCTGATCCTATCCCCGCTCCATCCATCCCCCATGATCCTATCCCCGCTCCATCCATCCCCCATGATTTTATCCCTGCTCCATCCACTCCCCCCTGATCCTATCCCCGCTCCATCCATTCCCCCCTGATCCTATCCCCGCTCTATCCATCCCCCTGATCCTATCCCGCTCCATCCATCCCCCTGATCCAATCCTGGCTCCAGCCATCCCCCTGATCCAATCCTGGCTCCATCCATCCTCCTGATCCCATCCCGGCTCTATACATCCTCTGATCCCATCCTGGCTTTATCGATCCCCTGATCCTATTCTGGCTCCATCCATTCCCCGATCCCATTCCAGCTCTATCCACCACCTCAATCCCAGCTCCATCCATTGTGGTAGGTTAAGGGGGGAGAGCCGCACTGATGCACTATCCTGCTTAGTGGTGGGGGGTGACACCATGTATTACCGCACCAGGTGACACCAACCCTAGTGATGCCACTGCTTCACTCACCCCATGCCTGTATTATTACAGACATGGAGTGAGTGAAATTTTTTTTATACTGGAGGGTCGCCAGCGGAGGGAGGGGGCAGTACAGATGTATGGGGCCCGGGGAACACTTCAGTATGCTCTCCCCACACTGTCCCCCCTGTATGCTCTCCCCCACACTGTCCCCCCTGTATGCTCTCCCCCCATACTGTCCCACCTGTGTGCTCTCCCCCCCCCACACTGTCCCCACCTGTGTGCTCTCCCCCCACACACTGTCCCACCTGTGTGCTCTCCCCCCCACACTGTCCCACCTGTGTGCTCTCCCCCCACACTGTCCCACCTGTGTGCTCTCCCCCCCCCCACACTGTCCCACCTGTGTGCTCTCCTCCCCCCCCCCCCCCCACACTGTCCCACCTGTGTGCTCTCCCCCCCCCACACTGTCCCACCTGTGTGCTTTCCCCCCCCCCCACACACTGTCCCACCTGTGTGCTCTCCCCCCCCCACTGTCCCACCTGTGTGCTCCCCCCCCCACACACTGTCCCACCTGTGTGCTCTCCCCCCCCCCACACTGTCCCCCCCCCACACTGTCCCACCTGTGTGCTCCCCCCCCCACACTGTCCCACCTGTGTGCTCCCCCCCCCCACACTGTCCCACCTGTGTGCTCCCCCCCCCCACACTGTCCCACCTGTGTGCTCTCCCCCCCCCACACTGTCCCACCTGTGTGCTCCCCCCCCCACACTGTCCCACCTGTGTGCTCTCCCCCCCCCCCCCCACACTGTCCCACCTGTGTGCTCCCCCCCCCCCCACACTGTCCCACCTGTGTGCTCTCCCCCCCCCCACACTGTCCCACCTGTGTGCTCTCCCCCCCCCACACTGTCCCACCTGTGTGCTCCCCCCCCCCCCACACTGTCCCACCTGTGTGCTCTCCCCCCCCCCCACACTGTCCCACCTGTGTGCTCTCCCCCCCCCCACTCTGTCCCACCTGTGTGCTCTCCCCCCCCCCCACACTGTCCCACCTGTGTGCTCTCCCCCCAGTGTATCCCCGTGTGTGCTCTCTCCCCCTCCACAGTGTCTCCCTGTGTGCCCCCCACAATGTCCCCCTGTGCAGCAGGTGTGACTTGGGATGCAGGGGGCCCCATGATCTTCTATTGCCCGGGGGCCCCATCAGTTGTCAGTCCGCCCCTGCTCACCAGCCATGGTGGCTGTCTTTCTCCCTGGAGATTTGCTCGGCAGTGTTCTCCCACTGTCCCCTCCTTGCTCCCGTGCCTCCTGGTCAGGATCTCTCTGTGTGTCATGAGAAGGTGCCTGTGAGTCATACAAGCCCCCCGAGTCACTCAACCCTGACCCAGGAAAACACACAGACTTGGCTGCCAGCCAAGCCTGACAAATATACCTACACTACCAAACAATCTAACTGTCTAGCTGTAAAGCACTGCGTAAATTGACAGTACCTATAATAAATAAATAAAATGCAGAGTAGGTTTCTCTGCTTTTAGTTTTAATAGGAAACCGAATGAAAGGGCTGCCTTAGCTGGAGTACTGGGAATTAAATGTTTTATTCACTCTAGATGGAAATATAAATATATATCTCGATCTTTCGTGCAAGAATTAAAAAGAAAACGAGTTCAGCCACAATTTTATTTTTCCTTGCTTGTGTTCCAAACAGTATTAAGTTGAGTAGAAGCAGTGTCAGGTTGCAATACCTCTGTTAAAATGAAAGGAAATTCAACCCAATAACATAATTTGTAATGAGCCAAGAAATAAAATTCTACTACTTTAGGTTGCCAAGCGAAACTGTCCACCTTACACGTGTAACAGCAGAAAGGCAAGGGTAGAAACATACTGGAGGTTAACATGATAAAGGATGAATGCAATAATGACATCAACACAGCGTTGCAGAAGGTGTGTTTCTACATTCACAGTGAAAAGGGAAGAGTAGGTGTGGAAATGAGTAGAAGAGCTCACATCTCTACGGAGCAGGTGGACAAAACAGATGCTCATAAAGTGGAGCTTAGGTAAGCTGTCTGGAATTTACACATTTCTTTCTCTCTATCTACTGTATATATATATATCCCCTGGATGCAGCAGAGCATCACCACCTTGTCCTGTTCCCCACACCTCTACTACAGTAAGGTATGGACATCAATCGTGCGGGGGGTTGGCGCTAGTGTGAGAGGATCGCAGCAAGTAGGGGGTTTGTGTAGTGCCATTGGATCACACAGCTTTGAACGATGGGGGGGGGGGGGGGGGGGGGGGGGGTGCGATGCGAGTGAGGGGGCCAGGTCTCCTTGTCGCCCCCTCTCAAAATTTTGACCTCCAGCCACTGCTGCTCAGGACAGATGAGTATTCAAACAAGGGGTTAAGTTTACACAGGGGAGGGTTTGTTCTGAGGTCACAGGGAAGGTTAATTTTTGGCTTATAGTGCGTGGGCTAGTTTTAGGGTTACAGGCAGGATTAGTGGATACACACTATAAGAAAATCAGGTTAATGACTGTTTGGTTTTCCTCAATGTTTCACAGCAAGCCAAAACCGGGGATGGAAATAATGTATGATAATTCTCATACTACAAACATTTTTTTTGTGTTGTTTATTGTTTCTGATCATTAGGGATGAGCCGAACACCCCCGGGTTCGGTTCGCACCAGAACCTGCGAACGGACCAAAAGTTTGCGCAAACGTTAGAACCCTATTAGTTACAATGGACGCGAACGTTCAAAATCTAAAGTGCTAATTATAACGGCCAATATGCATGTTAATGTCATAAAACAGGTTTGGGGACCGGGGTCCTGCCCCAGGGGACATGCATGAATGCATAAAGAAGTTTTAAAAACTGAAGTTTTTTCGGGAGCAGTCATTTTAATGATGCATAAAGTGAAAAAAAAAAGTGAAATATTCCTTTAAATATGGTACCTGGGGGTGTCTAAAGTATGCCTGTGAAGTGGCATGTGTTTCCCATGTTTAGTACTGTCCCTGCAACAAATGACATTTGTAAAGGAAAAAAAGAAGCCATTTAAAACTGCTTGCGGCTTTAATGTCATGTCTTGTCCTGGCAATATGGATGAAAATCTTTGAGAAAAATGGCATGGCTACCCCATAAACCCCCCCCCCCCCACCCCAGCCCATTACCAGCCCCTTTGGGTCTTGTATGGATATTAAGGGGAACCCCGCACCCAAAATAAAACCCTATACTTACAACCCTATATACAGTGGTGTGAAAAAGTGTTTGCCCCCTTCCTCATTTCCTGTTCCTTTGCATGTTTGTCACACTTAAGTGTTTCGGAACATCAAACCAATTTAAACAATAGTCAAGGACAACACAAGTAAACACAAAATGCAATTTGTAAATGAAGGTGTTTATTATTAAAGGTGAAAAAAAATCCAAACCATCATGGCCCTGTGTGAAAAAGTGATTGCCCCCCTTGTTAAAACATACTATAACTGTGGTTGTCCACACCTGAGTTCAATTTCTCTAGCACACACCCAGGCCTGATTATTGCCACACCTGTTCACAATCAAGGCATCACTTAAATAGGAGCTGATTGACACAGTAAGGTCCACCAGAAGATCCTTAAAAGCTACACATCATGCCGAGACCCAAAGAAATTCAGGAACAATTGAGAAAGAAAGTAATTGAGATCTATCAGTCTGGAAAGGGTTATAAAGCCATTTCCAAAGCTTTGGGAATCCAGCGAACCACAGTGAGAGCCATTATCCACAAATGGCGAAGACATGGAACAGTGGTGAACCTTCCCAGGAGTGGCCGGCCGCCCAAAATTACCCCAAGAGCGCAGCGACGACTCATCCAAGAGGTCACAAAAGACCCCACAACAACGTCCAAGGAACTGCAGGCCTCACTTGCCTCAGTTAAGGTCAGCGTTCATGCCTCCACCATCAGGAAAAGACTGGGCAAAAATGGCCTGCATGGCAGAGTTCCAAGGAGAAAACCACTGCTGAGCAAAAAGAACATCAAAGCTCGTCTCAATTTCTCCACAACACATCTTGATGATCCCCAAGACTTTTGGGACAACATTCTGTGGACCGATGAGACAAAAGTGGAACTCTTTGGAAGGTGTGTGTCCAAGTATATCTGGCGTAGAAGGAACACTGCATTTCAGAAAAAGAACATTATACCAACAGTAAAATATGGTGGTGGTAGTGTGATGGTCTGGGGCTGTTTTGCTGCTTCAGGACCTGGAAGACTTGCCGTGATAAAAGGAACTATGAATTCTGCTGTCTACCAAGAGATCCTGAAGGAGAATGTCCGACCATCTGTTCGTGTACTCAAGCTGAAACGAACTTGGGTTCTGCAGCAGGACAATGATCCTAAACACACCAGCAAGTCCACCACCGAATGGCTGAAGAAAAACAAAATGAAGACTTTGGAGTGGCCTAGCCAAAGTCCTGACCTGAATCCTATTGAGATGTTGTGGTATGACCTTAAAAAGGCCGTTCATGCTCGAAAACCCTCTAATGTAACTGAATTAGGACAATTCTGCAAAGATGAGTGGGCCAAAATTCCTCCAGGACGCTGTAAAAGGCTCATTGCACGTTATCGCAAACGCTTGGTTGCAGTTGTTGCTGCTAAGGGTGGCCCAACCAGTTATTAGGTTTAGGGGGCAATCACTTTTTCACACAGGGCCATGATGGTTTGGATTTTTTTTCACCTTTAATAATAAACACCTTCATTTACAAATTGCATTTTGTGTTTACTTGTGTTGTCCTTGACTATTGTTTAAATTGGTTTGATGTTCCGAAACACTTAAGTGTGACAAACATGCAAAGGAACAGGAAATGAGGAAGGGGGCAAACACTTTTTCACACCACTGTACTCTGAACAGCAGTATACAGGCGGTGCAAACAAGACAGGGGCTGTAGGTTTGTTCTTAAGTAGAATCTGTTTGTAATTTTGAACAGGTACATTTTTAAGTGTAGCTCCATCCAAAAAAATCTATTTTTAAGCTTTTTGGAGAACATAGGGAAGAGTTATCACCCCTGTAACATTTGTTTTGCTGTCTGTGCACCTGTTCAGAACATTTCACCTCACTTTCCGTCCCAATGACAAATGTTTTTGGAAAAGTGGGGTTTTTATTGAAACAAGGATTGGTGATAAAGCATCAGTAGAGAGGAGATACTTTTTCCCAAATTAAATCTAACAGGATAGAATTTCCCTTCCTAGGGGTAGATTTCCTCTCACTTCCTGTTTTCTCCTTCCGTTTGCAAGTAGGAGTCGTTTCTAAGTTGGATGTTTGAAAGTAGGGGCCTGCCGTATATACTCTGCAGAAATTTGCCCCATTAGATGTTGGTGTTGCCACAACACTGTAAGCCCTCACAGTTACTCTTGGTGGGCACAGGAATGGGCCCTGCTGTGAATTATTAGATCAAGATTTGTGATTACACGCCCCTGTTAAAGAAGGGCTGAAAAATTGGGCCTTTGGTGGTGGTGGTGGACGGTGTTGCCACAACACTGTAAGCCCTCACAGTTACTCTTGGAGGGCGCAGGAATGGGCCCTGCTGTGAATTATTAGATCAAGATTTGTAATTACACGCCCCTGTTAAACAGGGGCTGAACAATTGTGCCTTAGGCACTGGTGCTCGTGCCACAACACTGCAACCCCTCACAGATACTGTACTTGGAGCACAGCAATCAGACCTGTTGCAAAGCATTGCAGAAAAAATTGTAATTACATGCCCCTGTTAAACAGGGGCTGAAAAATTGGGCCTTAGGCACTGGTGCTGCTGCCACAACACTGTAACCCCTCGTAGATACTGTACTTGGAGCACAGCAATCAGACCTGTTGCAAAGCATTGCATAAAAAATTGTAATTACACGCCCCTGTTAAACAGGGGCTGAAAAATTGTGCCTTAGGCACTGGTGCTGGTGCCACAACACTGCAACCCCTCACAGATACTGTACTTGGAGCACAGCAATCAGATCTGTTGCAAAGCATTGCATAAAAAATTGTAATTACATGCCCCTGTTAAACAGGGGCTGAAAAATTGGGCCTTAGGCACTGGTGCTGGTGCCACAACACTGCAACCCGTCACAGATACTGTACTTGGAGCACAGCAATCAGACTTGTTGCAAAGCATTGCATAAAAAATTGTAATTACACGCCCCTGCTAAACAGGGGCTGAAAAATTGGGCCTTAGGCACTGGTGCTGGTGCCACAACACTGCAGCCCCTCACAGATACTGTACTTGGAGCACAGCAATGAGACCTATTGCAAAGCATTGCATAAAAAAATGTAATTACAAGCCCCTGTTAAACAGGGGCTGAAAAATTGGGCCTTAGCCACTGGTGGTGGCACCGAGAAACAAAAATGTTCTTCCAAGCTATCATCAGGATCATTGAGGAGGAAGAGGATAGTCAGTCAACATAACAGGACAGTCACTCAGCATCAGCATAGGCAGTCTTGAAGGGATGTGACATTTCAAAATAAATTATTCTGTTATATCAGCTTCAGGAGCCTGGTAGCTGGTGGTGATCCAAGACGGATTTATGAAGGTCAGTCGATCAACCGAGTCGGTGGACAGGCGCACCCTGTGATCGGTGACAAACCCTCCAGAAGCACTGAATGTGCGTTCCGAAAGAACGCTGGATGCAGGACAGGCCAGTAGCTCAATTGCATACTGTGCAAGCTCTGGCCAGTGATCCATCCTCAAGACCCAGTAAGCCAGAGGATTTTCAGTGGGAAAGGTGTCCAAGTCTGAACTTGCCCCTAGGTATTCCTGCACCATGTATATCAGACGCTGGCGATGGTTGCTGTAACCGATCATGCCTTGGGGCTGCAGACTAAAAAATTGTCTGAATGCATCGGTCAGACGTCCACCTTCCCCACCGCTCCTTCTGCTACTGACCGAAGCCTCACCAACTCGTCGTCCAGGACCAGGAGTTTGTAACCTCCCAGTCTCTGGGAACGTGTTGCACAGACCTTTCTGCAAGGCCTCCCGGAGATGTCTCATCCTCTGCTCCCTCTGCGACGGCAAGATAAGGTCCGCAACCTTACCCTTGTACCGTGGATCAAGGAGAGTGGCCAGCCAGTAATGGTCCCTCTCCTTGATCCGATGAATACGAGGATCCTTCCGCAGGCTTTGCAGGATCAGGGAGGCCATGCAACGTAGGTTAGCTGAGGCATTCGGTCCGGAGTCTTCTGGGTCACTGAGGACGACATGATCCGCAGCCACCTCCTCCCAGCTACGTACAAGTCTACTGGTTTCTTGGGACTGTAATTCATCCCTAAAAGACTGCTGCTGCTGCTGATGCTGAGTGCCAGGCTCCACCTCCATGCTGACACAATCCTCCTCCTCTTCTTCTTCCTGTGTGATGGGTGGGAGAGAAGGAACACTGTCTGGATAAAGGGGGCCTTGAGAGGCAAGGAAGTCCTCTTCTTCCTGCCTCTGTTCTGCCTCAAGTGCCCTATCCATTATTCCATGCAGCGTATGCTCCAACAGGTGGACAAGAGGTACAGTGTCACTGATGCATGCACTGTCACTGCTCACCATCCTCGTGGCCTCCTCAAATGGTGACAGGACAGTGCATGCATCCCTAAACATGATCCACTGGCGTGGTGAAAAAAATCCTAGTTTCCCTGACCCTGTCCTGGTGCCGTAGTCGCACAGGTACTCATTGATGGCCCTCTGCTGTGTGTGCAGTCGCTGCAGCATGGCCAACGTTGAGTACCACCTGGTGGGCATGTCACATATAAGGCGGTTCTTGGGCAGGTTCAACTCCTTTTGCAGCTCAGCCAGCCGAGCACTGGCATTATATGATCGGCGGAAATGCACACAGTCTTTCCTGGCCTGCCTCAGGACATCCTGTAAGCCTGGGTACCTGCCCAAGAACCGCTGCACCACCAGGTTAAGGACGTGAGCCATGCAGGGCACATGGGTCAGCTGTCCATGTCGCAGGGCGTAGAGGAGGTTGGTGCCATTGTCACAAACCACCATTCCTGGCTTAAGCTGGCGTGGCGTCAACCACCTCTCGGCCTGCCCCTGCAGAGCTGACAGAACCTCTGCCTCAGTGTGGCTCCTGTCCCCCAAACACACCAGCGAAGCAAGGCATGTCATCTTTTTGCCTGCGTACTTGTGTAGCCCCTTGGACGCCTACGGAGCACCGCTGGTTCCGAGGACAGAGCACTTGAAGAGGCCATGGAGGAAGAAGAAGAGGAGGGGGTGGAGGAGAGAGGTGTGTCACAACCAGTAGTAGCATTTTGGAGGCGTGGTGGCGGAACAACCTCCAACACTACTGCACCTTGTCCTGCATCCTTCCCAGCTGCCAAAAGAGTGACCCAATGAGCCGTAAAAGATAGGTAACATCCCTGTCCATGGCTGCTGGACCATGAGTCAGCGGTAATATGCACCTTACCGCTGATCGCCCTGTCCAGCGAGGCCAAGACATTGCCTTCCACATGCCGGTAATTGCCTTCCACATGCCGGTAGAGAGCCGGAATCGCCTTCCGTGAGAAAAAGTAGCGTTTGGGAACCTGCCATTGAGGAACCGCACATTGAACAAACTCACGGAAGGGGGCCGAGTCTACCAACTGAAAAGGCAGCAGTTGAAGTGCTAGCAATTTAGCCAAGCTAGCATTCAACCGCTGGGCATGTGGATGGCTGGGAGTGAACTTCTTTCGACAGTCCAGCAGCTGGGGCAGGGAAATTTGCCTGGTACAATCGGACGTCGGTGTACTGCTAGCAGAGTGCCTGCAAGTACTTGGCTGTGACACACCTAATTCTACACCTTCATTCCTCTCAGTGCAGCTTTCAGAGAGGACTGAAGGTATAGTGGGGTTGGAGATCCCAGCTGATGAGGAGCAAGGAGAGGTCCGCTTTGTTCTTTGGTGTGGGTCTTTAAGGTGCGCTTGCCAACGAGCTGCATGGCAGGTCAACATATGTCTGGTCATGCTTGTGGTGCCCAAGCGGCTGATGTTTTGGCCACGCGAGATACGCTTGAGACATATGTTGCAAATAGCAGCGGTGCGATCTGATGCAATCGTCTCAAAAAAGGCCCACACCAAAGAACTTTTGTAATAACGTGCAGAGGCAGCGCCCTGCACAGGCGGAGCTCTGCGGTGTGATTCAGTTGGTGTGCTGGCCTCAAGCTGGCCCCCGGAGGGCATCCTGCCTCGTTGGAGATGTGCCGCCTCCTCCTCCTCCTCTCTCCGTTCAGGCACCCACGTGGAGTCAGTGACCTCTTCATCCCCTCCCTCTTTACCACTGGAGCAAACCTGGCAGTAAGCCGCAGCTGGTGGAACATGACTGCCAGATTGCTGTCCTTGAGCATCCCCTCTCTCTGCGCTCACGCTACTGCCTTCCTCTAGCTGGGTATCATCATCGGAGCCTTCAAAATGCTGGGCATCCTCCTGGAGCATGTACCCAACACTGTGCTCAAACAGTTCGGGGGACTCCTCAGGAGGACATGGTGGGTCTAGGGAAGGGGTGCCTGATGACATTGAGTACGTGTTGGCAGCTGCTTTGCCAGTACCCTGAGCCTGGGTGAGAGAGGATGAGGAGGATGAGGAGGGCTTGGTTATCCACTCTACCAAGCCTTCGGCATGATGCGGCTCAACATGTCCAGCTGCTGAAAATAAGGACAAGCGTGTCCCATGGCCACATGCTGATGATGTTGCACTGCGTCCACGACCAGCACTGTTGTCTCTAGACACAGAGCCTGCTTGCCCTGTTTTCTTGGCTCGTGACTGTCTGCCTCTCCTTGTTGGTCTTCCAGACATTGTAATGGCCTGCAGGGAGATGGGAAAACCAGCAATTGGGTAGCGTATATTGTGCTGGAGTCACACAGCACACACACTAACTCCTGCAGATGGCTGTCTTAGATGACAACAGGGCAGAAGGGCAGATACAGGGTGAGGTGGTTTAGTGTGCTGTGCTAGACTCACACAGCACACACACACTAACTCCTGCAGATGGCTGTCTTAGATGACAACAGGGCAGAAGGGCAGATACAGGGTGAGGTGGTTTAGTGTGCTGTGCTAGACTTATACAGCACACACACACTAACTCCTGCAGATGGCTGTCTTAGATGACAACAGGGCAGAAGGGCAGATACAGGGTGAGGTGGTTTAGTGTGCTGTGCTAGAATCACACTGCGCACACACACACACTAACTCCTGCAGATGGCTGTCTTATATGACAACAGGGCAGAAGGGCAGATACAGGGTGAGGTGGTTTAGTGTGCTGTGCTACACTCACACAGCACACACACACTAACTCCTGCAGATGGCTGTCTTAGATGACAACAGGGCAGAAGGGCAGATACAGGGTGAGGTGGTTTAGTGTGCTGTGCTACACTCACACAGCACACACACACTAACTCCTGCAGATGGCTGGATTGGTAGAGAACAGCACTGAGAAGAACACACTATCCCTGCCTATTTTTCCTCTATCCCTACACTTTCCCCACAAGAAAAGGCTGAGAAGAATACACTATCCCTGCCTATTCTTCCTCTTTCCCTACACTTTCCCCACACAGAAATGATTCACATATAGTGTGTACAGTACACTGTCACTGTTCCTCAACAACGGAACACACTACACAAAGCCGACGGCGCGGCGGCCTTATATAGTGCGGGGCGTGTACTAAACCTCCTGAGCTATAATTGGCCACAGGCATCCTGCCTGTGGCCAATTATTGCTCTCCTCGCTGCTGGCTCTATGATTGGCCAAGCATGCGGGGTCACAATGCATGCTTGGCCAATCATCACTGGCGCAGTGCATTGTGGACCGTTCGCATCACACAAAATTGATGCGAACGGCCCTCAGAGTTCTGCCCTCGACGAGCGGGACGAACGGCCGATGTTCGATTCGAACATGGGTTTGAATCGAACACCGGGCCCATCCCTAGTGGGGAACTCATTACACTCATTACACCTGATGGTTCTGTTGTTTCAATCATTATGCAAATTTTTACGCTCATGATTACTTAGTGAATGCTAAATGAATTAATTGGTTCCAGATGATTATTGTGAATATATGTAGTGAACTTGTATCTTGGTGTCATTTGGTTTAAAGAAGGGCGCTATTGTCTTAGCCTGAAACTGTTCCTTACCTTGCATAACATGGAAAGTATGTAACCTTTCCAATTTTTTTAATAAACATTCTATTTATGTAGCAATTCCTTCTCTCTCTCTCTCTTTCTCTCTCTGTCTCTCTCTACCAGCACTTGTCTGGCCTTGCCTGTATCACCGCTCCCCTCTTTACTGGAGCCGGCCCCCCCACCCCAAAGCACCTTGTCCCCATGTTGATGAGGACAAGGGCCTCTTCCCGACAACCTTGGCCGTTGGTTGTCGGGGTCTGCGAGCGGGGGGCTTATTGGAATCCAGGAGCCCCCCTTCAATAAGGGGGCCCCCCACCCTATGTGAATGAGTATGGGGTACCATGTACCCCTACCCATTCATCTGGAGAAAAAACGTGTACCTAAAAAAACACAACACAGGTTTTTAAAATACTTTATTAGACAGCTCCGGGGTCTTCTCTTCTTCCATTTTCGGGGGTCTTCTCGCCGGACTCTTCCGCTATCTTCTGCTAGCTCTATCTGCTCTTTTACTAGCGGAGGCTAGCTCTAGCGGAGGAGCCTGGCTTTCTCCTTCATCGCCGCCGCCGTCTGGGGGTCTTGTTCCGACTTCGGGGGTCTTGTCCCGCTCTTCTGTTCTTCTTGCCGGGCCTCCGCTGTCTTCTTGCAGCTCTTTTCCTACGTTGGCCCGGTCTTCTGTCGCCGTCGCTGCCGCCTTCTGCTTCTTCTTCTTCTCCTTCTTCTTTTTTCATCTTCTTTTTTGTCCGCCGGACTGCTGAGTCCAGCGGATAATTTTGAGTCAAAACTTCTTTCTAAGTCTGCCGGACTTTTGGGAAGAAAAAGTCCGCCGGATAGTCCGATCTTGTGTACGGGGCATTAGATTGATATATAAGGGGGACATATAAGATATTCCAGTAAAAACTTGGGGGGGGGGGCCCGGGCACTAATAACTTTCACCACTAAATCATACAACTAAAAAAAACTAACTATATATATATATATATACATAAATGTACACACTCACACTCTGGTGCTGCTGGTGCTGCCTGGTGGGTATTAATTCTGGCGTGGGTACTGCTGGTGCTCGTGGGTACAGTGCAGACCCCCCCTACAATACAGACCCCCCTCTACAATACAGACCCCCTACAGTGCAGACACCCCTACAGTACAGACCGCCCCTACAGTACAGACCCTCCTCTACAATACAGACCCCCCTACAGCACAGACCCCTCCTACAGTGCAAACCCCCTACAGCGCAGACCCCCCTACAGTGCAGACCCCCCTACAGTGCAGACCCCCCCTACAATACAGACCCCCTCTACAATACAGACCCCCTACAGTGCAGACCCCCTCCTACAGTGCAAACCCCCCTACAGCGCAGACCCCCCTACAGCGCAGACCCCCATACAGTACATACCCCCTAGAGTGCAGACCCCTCCTACAATACAGACCCCCCTACAGTGCAGACCCCCCTACAGTACAGACCCCATTACAGTGCAGACCCCCCTACAGTATAGACCTCCCACAATACAGATCAGACCCCCCTCTACAATGCAGACCCCCCTACAGTGCAGACCCCCCCTACAGTACAAACCCCCTCTACAATACAGTCCCCCCTTCAGACCCATAATGTACTCAGGCCTTTAGATGATCAGGCGGGGCATGCACAGCACTGGTCGGGTCCCCTCCCCATGTGTAAACATAAAGGAGGAGGGGAGGTGGCTTGTGAGACAGCCGAGCCGAGACTGATCGCGGCCACGAGAGAAGGGGATCGTTGTGGTCGGGTCCCGGGTGTACCGACGGGGGTCACTCGGGTGCGGCTCGCACCCCTGTGACCCATAGGAGAATCCCAGCCAAATGATCTCAGGCAGGACTTCTCCTTTAATCACAGTATAATTACAGCTGTTCTGTGAAGCCCTCAGAGGTTCTCTAGGAACCTTAGTGAACAAACAGAATAGTGAAGGCCAAGGAACACACCAGACAGGTCCGGGATAAAGTTGTGGAGAAGTTTAAAGCAGGGTTAAGTTATAAAAAATTTTTCCCAAGCTTTGAACATTTCACGGAACACTGTTCGATCGATCGATCACCCAAAAATGGAAAAAGTATGGCACAACTGCAAACCTACCAAGACACGGCCGTCCACCTAAACTTACAGAGAGAGAGAGAGAGAGAGAGAGAGAATTTAAATGCAAATTAATTAAATTTGAAATTCACATGCCATATGGATTATATCTTGATTTGTTTTCTTGATGTAACTCTTATTTGCTATAATGGACCTCTAAATTGTACTAAAAAAAACTATTATCCGGAAATACTTTGATTAGAGAGGTTCAGGGCATCCTAATCATGCCATCAAAGGTACTCCTGACGGTCAGTTTTTAAGAGTCCGCAGACATGTAGCACTAGCAATAATGATGATTTTGATAAAAAAATAAATAAAGAAATAGTTGAAAGGGATTTACTGGTACTCTTTAGCCGCTTCCCGACCGCCTCCTGCACATATACGTCGGCAGTATGGCACGGCTAGGCAAAAGCACGTACAGGTACGTTGCCCTTTAATTGCCTAGCCGTGGGCCGCCAGTGGCGCGCTCGCGACCCGGTCGGGAGCTCCGTGACCCCGGCCGCGGGACCAGCGGACCCGATCGCCGCTGGTGTCCCGCGATCGGGTCACGGAGCTGAAGAACGGGGAGAGGTATGTGTAAACAAACCTCTCCCCGCGCTTCCTACTCTGCCTGTCATTGATTGGCTGTTCCCGGTCATCGGGAAAGCCGATCAATGACGTCAGACGTCAGCCCCGCCCCCTGATGTAAAAAAACACACACACGTCACAGCCCATAACCCCTCCCCTCCCCCTAGTGGTTAACTCTTTCACTACAACTGTCATTTATACAGGAATCAATGCATTTAAATAGCATTGATTGCTGTATAAATGACAATGGTCCCAAAAATGTGTCAAAAATGTCCGATGTGTCCGCCATAATGTCGCAGTCACAATAAAAATCACTGATCGCCGCCATTACTAGTAAAAAAAAAAATATTAATAAAAATGCTATAAAACTATCCCCTATTTTGTAAACGCTATAACTTTTGCGCAAACCAATCAATAATCGCTAATTGCGATTTTACCAAAAATATGTAGAAGAATACGTATCGGCCTAAACTGAGGAAAAAAAATTTTTTTTATATATTTTTTGGGGATATTTATTATAGCAAAAAGCAAAAAAATATTGCATTGTTTTCAAAATTGTCGCTCTATTTTTGTTTATAACGCAAAAAATAAAAACCGCAGGGGCGATCAAATACCACCAAAAGAAAGCTCTATTTGTGGGAAAAAAAGGACGCCAATTTTGTTTTGGAGCCACGTCGCACGACCGCGCAATTGTCAGTTAAAGCGACGCAGTGCCGAATCGCAAAAAGGGGCCTGGTCCTTTGGCTGCCAATTGGTCCGGGGCTGAAGTGGTTAATGGCCCTGTGTATTCATAAATTCTAGCAAAAGGCATAAGGTTGTTTCTCTGGGGGCACCTATTTTAGGTAGGTATTTATCCCCTAGCTATTTTTTCAGCATTAAAACTACATCCTCGCAATAGCTTAATTTTAACCTGTTAACAACCGGCCCATAGCCGAAAAACCGCTACAGGGCGGTTTGTTAACTCTGGGAGGGCGTACAATGACGTCCTCCCAGAATTCCGCTCTCGCGCGGCCCCTGGGGCACGCACCCGAGAACTTACGTGACCACGCATCACGGATCACGGTGAACGGTTGCTGATCGCGGCCATCTACCACGTGATCGCGCTGTCAAATGACAGCGCGATCACATGTCAACAGACCGGCGTGAGTTCCGGTTCCTCCCTCCCCTCTCCGTCCAGTGTGAGCGGAGAGGGGAGAGATCGGTGGCAGCAGCGCTGTGGGCTGCATGTGTAGTGCCCACAGCCTGCTCAGTGCAGATCCATCCATCCCTGTTCTGCATACCCAGCCATACCCAGCAATACTCTGCATACCCAGCCATACCCAGCAATACTCTGCATACCCAGCCATACCCAGCAATACTCTGCATACCCAGCAATACTCAGCAATACCCTGCCATACCCAGCATATACTCTGCATACCCAGCCATACCCAGCAATACTCTGGATACCCAGCCATACCCAGCCATACTCTGCATACCCAGCCATACTCAGCAATACTCTCCATACCCAGCCATACCCGTCAATACTCTGCATACCCATCCATACTCTGCATGCTCAGCATACCTGTCCATACTCTGCATACCCGCCATACTCTGCATGCTCTGCATACTCGGCCATACTCTGCATACCCGTCCATACTCAGCAATACTCTGCATACCCAGCCATACCCGCCCATACTCTGCATGCTCAGCATACCCGTCCATACTCAGCATACCCGGCCATACTCTGCATACCCATGCTCTGCATACCCGTCCATACTCTGCATACTCGGCCATACTCTGCATACCCAGCCATACTCAGCAATACTCTGCATACCCAGCCATACCCAGCCATACTCTGCATACCCGTCAATACTCTGCATACCCAGCCATACCCAGCATACTCTGCATACCCAGCCATACCCAGCAATACTCTGCATACCCAGCCATACCCAGCAATACTCTGCATACCCAGCCATACCCAGCCATACTCTGCATACCCAGCCATACCCAGCCATACTCTGCATACCCAGCCATAACCAGCCATACTCTGCATACCCGTCCATACTCTGCATACCCAACCATACTCTGCATACCCGTCCATACTCTGCATGCTCTGCAGACCTGTCCATAATCTGCATACTCGTCCATACTCTGCATACCCGTCCATACTCTGCATGCTCTGCATACCCGTCCATACTCTGCATACCCGTCCATACTCTGCATACTCTGCATGCTCTGCATACCCGCCCATACTCTGCATACCCGCCCATGCTCTGCATGCTCTGCATACCCATCCATACTCTGCATACCCGCCCATACTCTGCATACCCGCCCATACTCTGCATACCCGCCCATGCTCTGCATACCCGCCCATACTCTGCATGCTCTGCATACCCGTCCATACTCTGCATACCCGCCCATACTCTGCATACCCGTCCATACTCTGCATACCCGTCCATACTCTGCATACCCGTCCATACTCTGCATAGATAGATAGATAGATAGATAGATAGATATACTTTATTGTCATTGTATAAATACAACAACATTTTTCCAAGTACTCGTCCATACTCTGCATACCCATCCATACTCTGCATACTCTGCATACCCGTCCATGCTCTGCATACCCGTCCATACTCTGCATACCTCTCCATACTCTGCATGCTCTGCATACCCGTCCATACTCTGCAGGCTCTGCATACCCGTCCATACTCTGCAAACCCAGCCATACTCTTCATGCTCTGCATACCCGTCCATACTCTGCATACCCAGCCATACTCTGCATACCCAGCCATACTCTGCATACCCAGCCATACTCTGCATACCCAGCCATACTCTGCCTTCCCAGCCATCCATACGCTGCATACCCATCTATCCATACTCTGCATACCCATCCATCCATCCTCATCCATACTCGGCATACTCATCCATCCATCCTTAGTAATACTCATCCATCCATCCATGCTCAGCCATCCCATCCACCCCCATCCATAATTAGCCATACCCAGCCATACCCAGCCATACTCAATCGTACTCAGTCTTACCCAGCCATACTCAGCCGTACCCAGCCATCCCATCTATACCCATCCATACTCAGCCGTACCCATCCATACTCATTCATGCTCAGCCATCCACGGCTCATCTATCCCCATTCATGCTTATCCATGCCACTACAGTGCCTCACAAAAGTGTAATAGGTAGTCAAATTAGATTTGAAACTTATGTCCCTAGAACACCTGACGGCGCTCCCTGCATGTTGGTCCTCTGTATGTAGCCACGCTGTGGAAAAGTCTCACACATGTTGTATCGCCATACTCAGGAGGAGTAGGAGAATCTATTTTGGGGTGTAATTTTTGCCATGTACATATGTGTTCGAAATATTGTGTAAATGGACAACGTTGTGTAAAAAAAAATGTGGTTTAATTTTCTTTACACATTTTCAAAAAAAATGACATGTTCAAAAGACTGGATATGCCTCATAGATTATACATTGGGTTGTTTTCTTTCCAAAATGGGGTCATTTTTGGGGCGTTTCCATTGTCCTGGTTCTCCAGGGCCTTCTAAAGTGTAAGAGGTAGTCAAGAAATTATATGTGTAATTTATGCTCTAAGAATGCCTGATGGCACTCCCTGCATGTTGGGCCTCTGTATGTGGCCACGCTGTGTAAAAGTCTCACACGTGTGGTATCGCCCTTCTCAGGAGGAATAGTAAAATGTGTTTTGGGGTGTAATTTGTGCAATGCATATGCTGTGTGTGAGAAATAACCTGCTAATATAACAATTTTGTGAAAAAATAAAAAAAAGAAAAAGAAAATCTTGATTTTGCAAAGAATTGTGGGAAAAAATTACAACTTCAAAAAACTCACAATGCATCTTACTAAATACCTTGGAATGTCTACTTTCCAAAAAGGGGTCATTTGGGGGGTATTTGTACTTTCCTGGCTTGTTAGGGTCTCAAGAAATGAGATAGGCCGTCAGTACTTCAGGTGTGATAAATTTTCAGAGATTGGCACCATAGCTTGTGGACTCTATAACTTTCACAAAGACCAAATAATATACACCGATTTGGGTTATTTTTACCAAAGATATGTAGGGGTATAAATTTTGGCCAAAATATATGAAGAAAAATTACTAATTTGCAAAATTTTATAACACAAACAAAAGAAAAATGCATTTTTTTTACAGAATTTTCGGTCTTTTTTATTTTTTAGTGCAAAAAAATAAAAACCCAGTGGTGATTAAATACCACCAAAAGAAAGCTCTATTTGTGTGAAAAAAAGGACAACAATTTCAAATAGGTACAGTGTTGTATGACTGAGTAATTGTCATTCAAAGTGTGAGAGCACCGAAAGCTGAAAATTGGTCTGGTTATTAAGGGGGTTTAAGTGCCCAGTGGTCAAGTGGTTAAAGATACTTCCTAAATCAGCAGGTAGATGTCCCTGCTGCTCACATGTCAAGAGAAGAGAAGTGGTACATTCTGCAAGTAACAAAAAAGATTTCAAAATGACCTTTATTATCTGCAATACAAAAAAATGTATGTTTATCGTTTATGTTGTTACATGTGTTTTTTTGCTTTATTTAATATGTGGGTTGCCCCACTCGGCGTCTGGGGGATCTCTTGCATGAACATTTATATGATAATAAAAAGAAGCATTTGACTAACATTGCCATAAACTTTAATTATCCTCTGTGTTCCCTGGACATGTCTCTGAGCCTCCATCCCTTCTAATCTAACCCATGTACCCTCTGTATTCTCTGAACATGTCTCTGGGCCTTCATCCCTTCTAGTCTATCCCATGTATCCTCTGGATTCTCTGGACATGTCTCTGGGCCTCCATCCCTTCTAATCTAACCCATGTACCTTCTGTGTTCTCTAGACATGTCTCAAGCAGGGGGGGGGGGGGGGGTTACTGATATGAGGAAAAACTTTGTATATCAGTGACCCCTTACATTATTGTTCTCACTACCCTCTTACATCAGTGACCCCCCCCCCCAGACTGGCCTGACCGCGCTGTCACTGACTTCCTCTCAGGTGCACCATGCGGGTCTCAGTTAGACGGCTCCAGGTTGGTGGCTCTGGTTTTATTCTATAGTCTCCTCTACAGTCCACACACGTGTGACTCCTCCCGTAATCCCCATCCCGGCGGCGCTCCCACTCTTGATTCCTCTCCAGACTCCCTCTCAGAGACTACAGACACGATAAAAGACCAGAGATAGTCAGAGGGTGCAGATGTGCTGCCCCAACGGGGTATAGAATTTATATAGATTGTTCCTTAACCATTTTCTATAGACGTTTTATATTTAGTTCACATGCTGCCATCTAGTGACCTTTTGTGGCAATGCACTTGTTTTCACATGTTCATTTTCTCTTATGTTATGACTAGGGATGTGCCGAACACCCCCCGGTTCGCATCCACAACATGCGAACGGACGGAAAGTTTGCGCAAACATTCGAACACCGTTAAAGTCTATGGGACTCGAACGTGAGAAATCAAAAGTGCGAATTTTAAAGGCTAATATGCAAGTTATTGTCCTAAAAAGGGTTTGTATCAATGCAAAAGAAAGTTTTAAAAACGGCAGTTTTTTTGGGAGCAGTGATTTTAATGATGCTTAAAGTGAAAAAATAAAATATTCCTTTAAAGCGGTGGTTCAGCAAAAAAAAAAAAAAAATTTAAAAGTCAGCAGCTAAAAAAAAAGGTAGCTGCTGACTTTTAATAAGTACACAAACCCTCCCATGGCGCCCGCGATGTCGGTCGTGGAGGCCGAGATGTCCCTCAGCGCTCCGTTCCCAGCGCCGTCATCCTCAGTAAGGGAAACGGGCAGCGAGCGCTGCCCGTTTTCTACTGCGCATGCGCGAGTCGTCATGCGGCCTACTGCGCATGCGCGAGTCGTCACCGGCCTACTGCGCATGCGCGAGTCGTCGATCGGCGCTTTGTGAAAGGGGAACGCGATGTGTTGTGGGACACAGTTCCCATAACACACCGCGCCCCATTCACTAGAAGACGGCGCTCGGAGCAGAAGAGAGAACAGCGCCGCGGAACAGGAAGAGGCAGATTAGGACGATCTGCCTAGCAACAGCCATTTCTGGTAAGTAAAAAAAAATAAAAATTTTATTTTTTTTATTTTACATTTTTAGTAACATTTTTTTTAAGTTTTTTTTTTCATGGTGGCCCTCCACTTTAAATATCGTACCTGGGGGTGTCTATAGTATGACCAAAATGTGTGTGCTAGCTAGATAATTAGGTAGAAGTGTGTAAATGCAACTGAACACACAAGATGAATAACAATACACAATAAATAATAAATAATTAAATAAAGTGAATTGATAAAAAAATGAGAATTTAAAATATTATATAGAGTCCGAGGTCAGGCTCAAATATGGTGGGTTTAGACCAAACTATCTGAAAATGTCCAATGAAGTGATCCGTACGAATATAGAAGTAAGTGGGAGGCTTTTCTTATAGAATAGCCCAAGGAATGGGGCAGTGAAGCAGTGGACGTGACACGGATAAACAGTTGTCTGTGGGTACATCAACGCTCACTTGGTCATAAATAGAAGTTGGGTACTCTTACCGGATAAGTTGGACACACATGTCATACGACAGTGGGTCAATAGAGCTTGATAACCTGATGGAACCAGATCAGGTGTGTAGAGATTGGTCAGATGAATCCTGGTGGGTCCTTGCTTTTACGACTCCGAACTCCAGGGGGCAAACTCTAAATGGTGAATCCTGGTGTGACCCCTTATAGACTCCGAAAGGGTGGGTACTCGACCCAGGATGTATCCAAGGAAAGGTAAAAACAGGGGGACTCGTGATGTGAATATGGAATGAGAGAAAATAAAAAAGGCTCTGGATGGTGCAGATCAAAACAAACCAAATGGTTTATTGGGGTGGTCAAATATAATGATAAATATACGACACAAGAGTTAAAAAAGTGATCACAAAAATAAAGTAGATTATAGTATAAAAGCAATGTGGGGTTCAGAGTATGCTGGCCCGACGCGTTTCGACCTCAGGGTCTTCAACAGGGGCATGCCCCTCTCAGAGTAAATCCTCTTCCACCCCCTCAAATCCTTTGTTCTAGCACAACCCCCAATTCTAGTACAAATCCTTTCCCTCTCAATTTCCCCTCTCCAAATCCCCCAGCACAAAATCTTGTTAACTTAACATCCCAAACATAGGTCACAAATGTAGTGCGTTAGTCTGCCCCGGATCGCATGGTACAGTAATATCATGTGATCCAGTTACCGTGCATTATTTAAAGTAGTGCATGCACTACTTTTGGTGCAGTCTGGCGCAATTTCAGCTCATTCAAATAAATGGGCTAAAATTGCACTGCACCTGTATCGCATGTGTAACGCACAAGAACGCACATTGCGTTCCTATGCGATCCGTGGTGTGAACCAGCCCTAAGTCCTGGAGCCCAGTGCCGGAACAAATACCAGCACCTGGCTCCACTAACTTACCTGGCAGGGGGAAACTAACTTGGGCACCTGGGGCAATAGGCGTGCATTTTTTGTGGGGTGCCTTGGGTCCCAGACGCCACGATCGCCCCCTCTGTCAGCATCTCTTTGATTTGGAGGGGGAGAGTATATGTGCTGGGGGGATGGGGGGGCACATTTCATATCCAACCCCCCTTCTAGCGCAAATCCTTCCCTCTCATAGTGACCCCTAGCACATATTCCTCCCCCCCCCCAATCACTCTAAGGATAGTTCTTTGTTGTGTGCACTCCAAACTCCCCAACACACACTCACGGACGAACACACGGACACGGATGGACACACACACGCACACACACTCAAACAAGGACACAGACACACAGACAATGTGTCCTGTTTCTGTGTACATTAATGAAAATATTCACAGACCTCAGATCAGCGTGTACAGAGCCCTGTCCCTCCTCTTGTCAGTATACAGGAAGACATCAGAGCCGGGGAGGAAGAGTAGGTGGCTTTACGGGGCTCTACATTGACCCGGGCAGGCAGCTCGCTGTGAGAGATGCCAGCTGCCATGAAGAGCCACGGATGCAGCTTGCAGGACCCCAGGCACCCGAACAAGCCTTGGGCGGCTGCTACTGGTCCCCGGGCTTGTGTGGACCCGCTGGGCAAGTCCCTGGTGCTGGAACTTATTCTGGCACTGAGCTCCATTTCGGGACTCAGGCTTGGTTCGCTTGGACTCCGGGATTTACATCATATCCCAGGACGTTCATGGCAAATCTGGGACAGTTGGGGGGTATGTCCAGCAGGGTCCTCCTCCTGGCTTTCATCTTGGCATAGCTTCTGCCTGAATGGGGCAGGACAGCTTCCTAGACCACTTAAGGCCTAACTTCCAGCCCAGAGCACATGCTAGGCACCACACAGGCTATGGGCCTAACAAATCACATCTGTCCAGCAGTACCTCCCCAGGCCACAGCCTGGGGGAAAAGACAGCTCACATGGCCCATCCCAAATATTTATATCACCCTCCCCCATCATCATGGACCAATGGTATTAAACCTTCTACTGGTTGGCTGAAGGAACTTTAGATAACTCAGTTTTACTGTGGCATCACATACTTACAGTCTACAGTGAAATCAGAGTATACAATTTTAGTACATGAGATCGGCCAGTACAACAAAGAAAACAAGAAAGATGGGGGCTGTGGGGATTTTCCAGATCCATTTGTGACAATAACTTGCTTAGTAGCCCTCTAAAGGCCAATGGGTGAACATAAAAACTCCACTAAATTCAATACAAATATCTTTTAACCTACCAAATTTGGGTCAAAGCAAATTCCGGGTAATTGCTAACCTTAAAGAGGTTCTAACCCTTCCATGTTTTATCCAGAATTTAAAAAAATACCTTTTATTGTATGAAGATTATTTTTTTAAATCACACTTTTTAAATAAAAAAAAAAAAATGAAAATATTTGGTTGGATGGCATGAGAAATGTGGACTTACGTCTACATAGAAAGGCACTGGCTGCTCTGGCCAATGTAGATAGATCTTCTTTCTCTGGTATATAAACCCGTTTATGCATTATTGATACGAGTTCAGTGTGTTAAATCCAAATGAACTCAATGGGGAAAGCACAGAGTCTTACTTACTTGGTGATAAGATCTGCGTCGATTTAAGCAATAACTTACATTTCCCTTTGTTTCTCAGGTTTTGTTGTGAAATTGTGCCTGAGAAGGCGTTAATACTTCACGCCTGGGTAGATCATGTTATTAGGCGGAATTTCTGCTCCTCTGTCTATGGGATTATGTTGCAAATATTCCCTTAATCTCCAAACACTGACATTTGAAGAGGAAGTTTATGCTGCCTTTCTTAGCTTCTACCAACCCCCTCCCCATCTAACTGGTAATAAAAATCCTCTATGCAATGTGACCAGTTAAGTGCATGAGAGCCTTGGCTCTCCAGGGACTCCTCATTGGCTGAGACAGCAGCAAAAGCCAGTGAGCCAAAGAGGAGAGAGAGGGGACAAGGCTGAGCCTTGGCTTTGTGTCTGAATGGACACGCAGAGCAGTGGCTTGGGAGTGAGCCTCATTGGGTGCCCCCAGAGCAAGCTGTTTGCTCTGGGGGGCACTTGCAGGCGGGAGGGGCAGGAGCGCCAGAGGGGGGTACCCCAGAAGAGGAGGATCCGGGCTGCTCTCTGCAAAGCCACTGCACAGAGCAGGTAAGTAACATGTTTGCTATTTTTTGAGCTATTGTATGCTGACAGCAGCGATCCCTGCTGTTAGAATACACTCATCAGCACCCCTGGCTATAGCTGCCAACGCTGATCGAGAGAAATTTTTCCAACAGGCTGGTTCTACACAAGTCAATCGATAGACTAGCCTTTACAACCAGCCTTTAATTCTGAAAGGAGTAAAGGTTCCCAGCAGCAAAGAGATCCTGTGGGACATTCAGTGTGTACATTGCAGTAACTGTGTACAAATGCATCCAGAAATTGAGGAGTCCTTCAGTTTGCAGTTCCTCAGAGTATGCCATGCTCCTAACCTTATCCAAGTGTATCGTTCCTAATGAAAACCCTAAAAAGAACCCCTAGACTATTCTCTGAGCCAGTGGAAGAATGAAGGAAATGCTATGTGCCTGGCTGCGTGTGCTCAGAAGGGGGAGGTAGGACCAAGTTCACCAGCGGCTCCTTGGGGGAGGGGGGGGGCGCTACATTTCTTTTCTTAAAGCTTTGAAGCACCCTGCCTCAGTACTCTTTGGAAGAGCCCTCATCCCTGATACAAGCAGGGGGCTACCTCTTGGGAGTTGTTGTGCGAATAAATGCCTTGATGGGTGGGTGTCAGTCTGGAGGAGTGGATGTTTCTAGGCAGACTGCATTCCCCCAAATGTGATGCTGAGCTTTCATGACTGAAAGCACAATCTGTGCTTGATTAACTGCAGTAGAGGGTGGGGGAGACATCAGGGGTCTAATAGACCCCTGATGTCTCCATAAAGAGGACCTGTCATCTGTCTATGCTGTCACAGAGGAATTTTGAGCTCCCTTGTGATAGCAATAAAATTAAAAGAATCTTTGTGAATGCATGCACTTGTATGTAAACTGTGATTGTGCCACATACAGTATGTGAGGTATCGCCACAAATGTTGGAGCGAGAAAAATAATTCTAGGACCATAACTCATGGTTAACTCTAATGCCCTGTACACACGATCAGATTATGTTGTCGGGAAATCCGATCGTGTGTGGGCTCTAGCGGGCTTTTTCCGTCAGAATTTGAGAGCACTATCTAAAATTTTCCGACAACAAAATCCGATCGGACTTTTTCCGATCATGTGTAGAGAATTCCGACGCACAAAGTTGCATGCATGCTCAGAAGAAATTTTGAGAAGAAAGCTATTGGCTACTGGCCTCTACATAGTCCGGTCGTACGTGTTGTACGTCACCTCGTTTGGGACGATCGGATTTTCCAACAACTTTGTCCGACCACGTGTGTGCAACACAAGTTTCGGACAAGATCCGTCAGAAAAAATCAGACGGATTTTGTGGTCGGAATGTCCGACCGTGTGTACAAGGCATTAATGTATAATTTGCAAAGGCTTTTAACCACTTGCCGACCGGCGCACGACGATATACGTCGGCAGAATGGCACGTACAGGCAGGAGGGCGTATATATAAGTCCCTCCTTAATGCCTGTCCGTGCCATCGCATCTCCCCGTTCTGCCTAGCAACTAGTGATGCCGATCTCTGCTCCCTGTGATTGGAGCAGAGATCAGCATTCACTAGCTGACAGCCACGCCCCCCCCCACAGTAAGAAAACACACCCCTAGGCATACTTAACCCTTACACTGCCCCCTTGTGGTTAACCCCTTCACTGCCAGTGTCATTTATACAGGAATCAATGCATTTAAATAGCATTGATTGCTGTATAAATGACAATGGTCCCAAAAATTGTCAAAAATGTCCGATGTGTCCGCCATAATGTCGCAGTCACAAAAAAAATCGCAGATCGCCGCCATTACTAATAAAAAAAAAATTATTAATAAAAATGCTATAAAACTATCCCCTATCTTGTAAACGCTATAACTTCTGTGCAAACCGATCAATTTTTTGCTTATTGCGATTTTTTTTACCAAAAATATGTAGAAGAATATGTATCGGCCTAAACTGAGGAAAAAAAATTTTTTTTATATATTTTTTGTGGATATTTATTATAGCAAAAAGTAAAAAATAATGCATTTTTTTTTCAAAATTGTCGCTCTATTTTTGTTTATAGCGCAAAAAATAAAAACCGCAGGAGCGATCAAATACCACCAAAAGAAAGCTCTATTTGTGGGGAAAAAAAGGACGTTAATTTTGTTTGGGAGCCATGTCGCACGACCGCGCAATTGTCAGTTAAAGTGACGCAGTGCCGAATCGCAAAAAGGGGCCTGGTCCTTTGGCTGCAAATTGGTCCGGTCTGAAAGTGGTTAAATTGTCACCTAAATTATAGGTACCGTTGTTTTTTGCCATTTTTCAGGTGCACACAATGTTGAGTCTTGACATGCTTGGTATCTATTTATTTAATGCAACCCCATCTTTTGTATTTTACCAAACAATTGGATACTATATTGTATCTGTGTGCACTAAAATAAATTTATTGTATTTTTTCCTAACAATATGTGCAAATGTGGTGCAAAATAAAAATAATTTTATTCTCCAGGATCTCTGATTTCAGAAAACATATACTGTTTATTTCTCTAACAAAAAATGCAAATTTTAACATGTGTGTGAATAATTTATAAAAAATTAACATTGACGCAAAATGGTCAAAAATGCAGTGCATACAGCTCAACCTATGTATATGAGGTTGAAGGAAGAACGGAGAAATATCTTGTCTACAAAAAATGTTTGGAGGCTGTGTGTAGGGGGATAACAAAGTACTAATTGGCAAAATTTTGGACATTTTATATTTTTAGATGTCATCATCCCCAGTCTGTTAAACTCAGTAAAGGAACAAATTTGAGGTTTCAGATGTCACGCTGGCTTTTATTTTCTGAAAGGGACAGGTATTCAATTTGACATGAGAAATGTAACTTGGCACAAGGTGCCCAAGTTTATTCTCAGAATTGTTTATACCACATAATAATAGTACAATTATGAAAAGTATTAGAGCAGATCAACTTTCCTATGTGCCTGGAACAGCTTTAAATAATGATTTGACAGCCCAACAAAAAGTGTTATCGTTGAGTGCTGTGGAAGTTTGAGCAATGGTGGGAAATTTCCCAGAAACCAGAGTATTGAAACCAGCAATTATACTCCAATGTTATCAAAAACTGAAACTGCACTCACATAAGCTTGAGAAAAGCAAGAACATGAATGACATTTTTTTTGCTTATATGCAGATATTGTATTTGGCTTTCACATATATTTTCAAATGTTGTGCAACTAAAACTTCTTCATTTTTAATGGAATTTGTTAGACAGTGCCATTTTGGTTACTTTTTTGTGGGCTAGCTGGTAAGTGTGTTGGGATTTTTATTTTTTTTACTTTTTTTACAACTCTATAAGCTAATTATAAATTGGAGTGGTTGCCATTTTTGTATAGCTTGATTGCTGGAATTGGTCTGGGGGCATATTGGACGCATTCAGCTGCCATTGTGCTTTGCTGGGCTTCTAATGTGTCCTTGTGCCTTTAGGAGGAATGCCCTTAGTTTTATCCACTGGCATATACCAATTAGCCAGAACAATATGACCACCTGCCATTACCTGTCCAGACATGGACTCCATTAGACCTGTGATGGTATGCTGTGGTATCTGGCACCAAGCTGTCAGTAGCAGATCCTTTAAAATGTTACGAAACCCACAACAGTAAAATCAGTCTGTATATGCAGTAAAGCATGCTTGTTATACTCACTGTAGAAGGGGTTAATCCTCTGCATTGTGTAAAAAGGTTGTTTGACCCCATCTTCTCTGATCCTCCCCTTCTTCCACAGTCCCCAAGCAGAGGCTAGGGGACCAAGCCTTTGTTCTAGGGGACAGGCTAGGGGACAAGCTGCACATGCTCAGTTTGGTGTGTATTGCTAGAGATTTTTTCTTGGGAGAGTGCGTATGATCATCACAGGGCCAATCAGCACTGTCCAGGCAGAGGGGCAGGGGTCCTGCAGCTTCATATGACCATCAGGGGGGACTAAAAACTCCTCCTACAAGCTTTAACCAGACACTGACAGAAGTCTCAAGACTGCTGTAATTGCTGATGAGAAAAAATATTTAGCAGTTTATATTTAGTAAAATTATTGCATTTCCTTGTACTGTGTACTGTGGGAGACTAAATATAACGAATGCAGGGTCCTGGGTTTAGTAACACTTTAAGACCTGTACATTGCAACATGGGGCCTCTATGGATCAGACTTGTTTTTCAACCTCATCCCATAGATGCTCGATTGGATTGAGATTTGGAGAATTTGTAGGCCTAAGTATATACCTTATTGGCACCGAGTCATCTTCTTTCTGCGCTGTGGGAGGTTTTAATGATCTATGCTTTCATTATAAGTTAAAAAATACCCCTGTATGGAACCACCATAGAGAAACCTATGAACCTTTAAAAGACTGATTACTGCCTGAGCACCGTCCAGTTGTGTGGTTTGGGGGTGACTCCAACAGGTTCCAAATATAAGCTTAAAGCATTTTTGAAATATGTAATAAGAAACATCTGCACTTGGGCTTGATATTACAATAAACAGGTAAAACAGCCTACACTTAAATTTGTGATACCAAATTTAAAAGACAAAAATACAAAAAGAATAGCGCTAACTAGAAAAAGTGTCTCAAAATCAAAATCCCGATGTGTCTCAAAGGCCCCGTACGACCACTCCGCATAACTCAAGCGGGAAAGGAGATATGGACCTTAGAGTGTAAGATCCTTGAGGGTAGGGACTGATGTGAATGTACAATATATATGTAAAGCGCTGCGTAAATTGACAGCGCTATATAAGTACCATAAATAAATAAAAAAATCTATGAGGCATAACAAATTGGCATTCAATTTAATTAAAGTACATTTAATAAATCAAATATAAAGTGTACAAGATAAATCTGCACTAAAGAGCAAGAAATCTAAAAATTAGCTGCAACAAAAAACATCAAATATCCATATGGTATATAGTAATCATAAAAACTAAAAAAATTAGTTGCGCTTAAATATGTGAGCACTCAAAATATAAAAATGACCATAAATATAAGTGAAAATCAATCGTGAAAGTCTACCTATTACAAACAATATATTGAGTCCATATATGTAGTCAACATACACTCAATATTGAAAAAGAAAAAAAGTCTGTGATCAGTTCAAAAAATGTGATTATAATCGGTGATAAGAAGAAAATAAATCCAAATAAAAAAGGTAAATGTCCGGAATTCAGCCACCTTCACCGAAAAGGAGGAGGAGGAAGGATGTGAGAGAAATCCCCAGATAGTGGAGGGTTACAGTTGATATGTAAATGCCCTTACCAGAAACGGTGGACCCCCTGAATACCCCTTTGAGAAAGTCCCGTGATCGTGGCGATAAGCGCGAGGGAAAGAGTCAGGTGACGTCAGGGTTCAGACCGCGGCCGAGGTCGGAACCATCTGCTGTTTAAAGACTGCTGAAGTTTGTTTGCTTTAATGTAAGTGCTTTTATTCATAAAATTTTTTTTTAATTAATACTACACAATGGAGCCTTTTCATTCCTTCCCTTAAAACTGTCTACCACCCCTGTGCTGAGAACTGACTGTGTGACCTGGAGGCTGCAGCAGTGGAGGAGATAGGAGCCATCCTAAAGGGAACACAGAGGAACACAGAGTAACAGCTGGAGGCCAGCATTTATTAAGGCTAATACTTGCCTTAAATAAGGTGAGAGTTTGGGGGAAACACTTGAGCATGAACACGGCCGATTGAGCCACACGAGGGCACGGAAGTTATCTGTGGAAATTAGAAATATATTGAAGATTTTGTCCACAATCGATTTGCACAATTTAAATTGCACCGTCTATGGGACTTTAATTGCACAGGACTTTTTTCAGCTTTTTTCACTTTAGAGCGTTATATTTGGTAGTACTTAGTTCTGCACTTTATGCATGGTGCACATTTTTTTTGCTGTTTTTTGCACATCTTTTGCTAATTTTTGCACAATTTGTTGCTTCTTTGCACATATTTATACATTTTTTTGCACTAACCGTTTTTTGCACAAATCTTTAATGTGTCATTTTTTATCATATATTTATTTACAGTGAACCCCCCTCCATCGCGGGGGTTACGTTCCGGACCCACCCGCGAAAAGTGAAAAACCGCGAAATAGAAAGACCCTATTTAAATACACCCTAGGCATGTTTTGTTAACTTTTTAATAGCATTTAAAGGTCTTTAAACACACTTTTAAGCAATATAAACACATAAAAGATAGAGAGAAAGAGATCACACAAAAATATTGTGTTAACAGTACAGTATACAAAATAGAGTACAGTACAGTATTGTATGTACAGTACAGTACTGTACTCAGCAGAAAAGAAGATGACTACAGTATAAGCAGCAAATAAGAGCAGCTACTGTTCTTCTGAAGGTGCAGGTTCAGCAGGAGCTTCTTCAGGTGTAGGTGGGGTGTCTTCTTGCTGCTCCAGAACCTCCAATTCTACATCAGAGGTGGCCGTGGAGGTACTTGGGGTGGATGCGGCCTTCTTCTGTTTTGGGAAGAACATAGTTATAGACAGTTGCTGGACGGTTCTTGTACACCTGGATGGCTCCATCAATGCTGTTTTGGAACTGCAGTGAACGAACCATGTCAGGATCCCACTCAGCTAACATCTGTTTCAGGTCATTGGCCGTACGCACGACCCTGCCAAGGCGCTCAATTGACAAGCCTTCATCTTCTTCCTCCTCCTGTTCCTCCACTTCCTCCTCACTCGCTGACTTGGTGAGTTCTGTCAGATCCTCATCGGTTAGTGGAGCTGAATGGGTTTCAATTAGGTTATTTACGTCGTCCTGGGTCATATCCTGAAAACCTTCACCTCCTAGCAACTTGGCCAGCCTAATTGCCTTGTCCACAGCTGAATGAAGAACTTCGTCAGGAGAGAACCCTTCATAATTGTGAATAATGTCTGGCCAAAGCTTCTTCCAACAGGCATGCACAGTCTCCTTCTTCATCTCCTTGAGGGCCTTTTGTATGTTGTCCAGACAGGTTACAATGGTGTAATTACGCCAGTAGTCCTTCAAATTGAAATTTTCATCATTGTTCATGGATTCGATAAGATGATTCAAGGAGTTGCGAGTGTACAGCGCCTAGAATGCTCGTATCACCCCCTGGTCCATGGGCTGAATTAAAGACGTGGTGTTGGGTGGAAGGAACTCAACTTGCACTCCTTTGTATGATAGATCCATGACGTGGCCTCCTGCATTATCCATCAGCAGAAGCACCTTAAAAGCAATGCCAAGTTAGGCAAGGTAGACCTTGGCGGCTGGGATGAAACAATTATGGAACCACTCAGTTGTGAGGACTTTAGTCATCCAAGCCTTACTGTTATGCATCCAATGGACTGGTAACTGGTTCTTGTTTTTATTCTTCAGTGCTCTGGGATTCTTGGCCTTGTAGATCAGGGCTGGCTTGATCATAAACCCAGCAGCATTTCAACACATAACCAAGGTTACTCTGTCCTTATAAGCCTTGAATCCAGGTGCTCGGGCTTCCTCCTTCATGATGTAGGTCCGTTTGGGCATTCTTTTCCAGAACAAGCCGGTCTCATCCATATTAAAGACTTGCACTGGTTGGTACCCACCCTCCTCAATGATACTCTTGAAGGTCTCATTGGTGTACCTTGCAGCAGCTTCTTTGTCTGCAGATGCAGCTTCACCTTGCAATGAAACGCTCTTCAACTGATAGCGTTTCTGGAAGCGTTCAAACCATCCCTTGCTGGCAGAAAAACCTCCTGATGTACTAGAAGGCTGATCAGGATTGTCGCTGTCTGACTGTTCAGCTGTTCCTTCAGAGCCTCCTTGATTGGCAAAAGTGTCATACAGCTTCTTTGCCTGGGTCCTGATGGTGTTACCATCCAATGTGATGCTTTTTTTTCTGCAATCTTGGATCCAAATGGCCAACGCAGTTTCCATCCTAACAATGTTTTTATTGCAGGAAGAAACAACTCTTTTTGCAGCTTGGTTGATGGACAGTGCAGCAGTTGCCCTGATATTCTTCTCATCCTTCTTGATGTAGCGAATCGTTGACTCATTCATACAATAATGGCGGGCTACAGCAGCATAACTCTGTCCTTCCATTAGCATGTCAAGAAGTTTCACCTTCTCCATTATTGTAAGGAACTTCCTCTTCTTTTGTGGCTCACTAGAAGCCGCAGCCTTAGATGATCGGCATTTGGGTGGCATGTTTGCAGCTACTGTACAGTATCCTTGCTTGTGGTTGGCACAAGTACAGTACAAGCACAGTTACCGCCCCCTCTAACGTCAACACGCTCGGTGCGGTCCACAAGAGAGGCATGCGTTTCACCGCTGCCTCGCTATGATTCACTATGATTCACTGCTACATAACCGCGAAATGGTGAAATATTACCGCGATATCGGAATAACGTGTCCTATAATAGCGCGATATACCGGGACCGCAAAAACTGAACCGCGATAGAGCGGGGGTTTACTGTATTTCTATATATTTTTTAACTATTAAGAGTGAAATATTTATTTATTTGCTGGCCTTTGCACTTTTGTCATATTGGTGCATATGAGGTGTTGGTTTGCATTACTTCACTGGATGAGCTTATATGTATTTTTATATTTTTTATCAATCAATTTATGTATTTGAGGATTACTATTGGGAATTTCTTTCTTTGATGAGTATAAAGTATTTTTAACAATAGGCCATGATGTGCATAAAACAAAGGCCAGTACCCCTGAGGGATGCTTAATGGAGATAGACACTTAGAGAAGGTGTATGCGTGTAATAAAGTAAATGTTTATTCAAAATATACAAAATGAACAAGGGAATGCTCAGTATGGCATAGTATGTTTACAAGGAAATAGAATCAATTGATACAGTTTATAGCATGTCAGAGGAGCAAAACATACAAAGCATTATGACAGTGGTATAAACTTGCTTGGTACATATGGTAAGGAGGATGCCAACATGTTTCGGACTTTGGTCCTTTATCAAGGCAACTGGGTATCCTTTAGATTCTCATCTAGATGTGTGAGGGATCATAAGGTTAATCTCAGTATAGTATAACATATGTGCACTGTTAACATATATATTGCTTGATAAAGTTGGTGTAATAGGTAAGTAGTCAGTGAAATACTCACATGTCCTGCCAATGCTCAATTGTATGCCATATGGGGGAGCCACTGAGCGTGGTGTCCAGGGTATCAAAAGTATGTGGAGTAAAAACAAGGTGTACTGAGACACTTGAATATGGAAAGCTTGCTGAGGGGCCTCTCTGGATACAAGGTCCAAGGTACAGGACTAGGGCGGGGAGCCCGGGTCCTGTATCAGGCACAGTAGGCCAACCAGTGTATCACTGTAAGGACAAAGTAAAAAGGAGTGATAAGAAAGGGTATCTAAAGTTGCAATGTGTGGCTGAATCAAATAAGCCATGTATTTACCTGAGTATAAATCATGAGCAACGCATAAGAGGTCATCTCTGGTCAGTCAGCAGCATGTACTGAAGCCAGAGTGTGGGGAGTATATAAAGGGTCAGATGATGAGTAACAGCTGAGAAGGGGTGTGTATCATCAGCCGGAGACATTATGCTGGTTGGCTGGTGTGTCTGCGGGAGGCGGGCGCCAGGAGGCACCGAGGTAGGCCTCCTAATGTGGACCTCTGACGGGGCGGCGCCGGGCGCGGCCGCGTCATCGCGACGCGGCCACGTCTGGCGTCGTGACGTCACCGACGCGGAAAAGACAGCCGCCGACCTCCTGATGCGCTCCAGGATGGAGCGCAACCAGGAAGCGGACCAGATGGCTGGTCCAGATGAAGGCGGTATGGGTGGCGCATGCGCAATTGAGCAAGCGCGCATGCTTCCCGGGTCTTACCCGCGCCGCGTATACCATAGAGGGGGGGCAAGCTGTGTAAATAGATGTGAATGCCATATGGGACAAATGATGAAAAAATGAGCAGAGGGAAACATGCGAGTGGCTGACATACCACAGGAAAAATATTGCAAATAACAACATTGGAGTTTGTGTGGCATATAAACCTTGGGTTGAAAGGGAGAGGCATGTGGTTATACATACATAGTATATAATGCATAGGCATATGGTTGTACATACATAATGTATAATGCATATAGTACAAATCACAGAATTTTATGTGGGTGCTTAGATGTGGGGGGCCAAATTAGAGGTCCAGTTCACAGATTCCAGTCTCAAAGCCCTCAAGGTATGGTTTAAAATTGAAGGCTTCGTTGAGGCCGGGGGGTAGGGTGGCATTAAGATGGAAAATCCATCGAAGTTCGCTCTGAAGGAGCGCTTTATTATAATCACCCCCTCGATTGGGAGGTGGAATGTGGTCCAAAGCTCTGAACGAGATTTTGGGGGTGATATCGGGGTGAACTATAGAGGTGTGCTGCTCATTTTTTCATCATTTGTCCCATATGGCATTCACATCTATTTACACAGCTTGCCCCCCCTCTATGGTATACCCGGCGCGGGTAAGACCCGGGAAGCATGCGCGCTTGCTCAATTGCGCATGCGCCACCCATACCGCCTTCATCTGGACCAGCCATCTGGTCCGCTTCCTGGTTGCGCTCCATCCTGGAGCGCATCAGGAGGTCGGCGGCTGTCTTTTCCGCGTCGGTGACGTCACGACGCCAGACGTGGCCGCGTCGCGATGACGCGGCCGCGCCCGGCGCCGCCCCGTCAGAGGTCCACATTAGGAGGCCTACCTCGGCGCCTCCTGGCGCCCGCCTCCCGCAGACACACCAGCCAACCAGCATAATGTCTCCGGCTGATGATACACACCCCTTCTCAGCTGTTACTCATCATCTGACCCTTTATATACTCCCCACACTCTGGCTTCAGTACATGCTGCTGACTGACCAGAGATGACCTCTTATGCGTTGCTCATGATTTATACTCAGGTAAATACATGGCTTATTTGATTCAGCCACACATTGCAACTTTAGATACCCTTTCTTATCACTCCTTTTTACTTTGTCCTTACAGTGATACACTGGTTGGCCTACTGTGCCTGATACAGGACCCGGGCTCCCCGCCCTAGTCCTGTACCTTGGACCTTGTATCCAGAGAGGCCCCTCAGCAAGCTTTCCATATTCAAGTGTCTCAGTACACCTTGTTTTTACTCCACATACTTTTGATACCCTGGACACCACGCTCAGTGGCTCCCCCATATGGCATACAATTGAGCATTGGCAGGACATGTGAGTATTTCACTGACTACTTACCTATTACACCAACTTTATCAAGCAATATATATGTTAACAGTGCACATATGTTATACTATACTGAGATTAACCTTATGATCCCTCACACATCTAGATGAGAATCTAAAGGATACCCAGTTGCCTTGATAAAGGACCAAAGTCCGAAACATGTTGGCATCCTCCTTACCATATGTACCAAGCAAGTTTATACCACTGTCATAATGCTTTGTATGTTTTGCTCCTCTGACATGCTATAAACTGTATCAATTGATTCTATTTCCTTGTAAACATACTATGCCATACTGAGCATTCCCTTGTTCATTTTGTATATTTTGAATAAACATTTACTTTATTACACGCATACACCTTCTCTAAGTGTCTATCTCCATTAAGCATCCCTCAGGGGTACTGGCCTTTGTTTTATGCACATCATGGCCTATTGTTAAAAATACTTTATATCTAATTTGGGATGCGATAGACCATTTGTTGTCCCACCTACTTGCCCAACCATATCTTTTTCTTTGATGAGTACCATTATTAATCTTCTTGGAATTATTTATTTAGTGATCATTTAGGATATTATGAATTATTGGGTTGCGAGTATTTTTCTATTTATTCAGTGATCATTAAGGACTATTGAGGTCATTGCTTTGTGAGCATTATCGAGTAAATACTTATATTCAAGAGCATATTGTAACTTGTAGGTCTGATTGTTGTATGCTGTCAGTCTACCCGCACTTCCTTATTAAGTCTGTGATTAAAGGGGAAGTAGGCGGTTTGCTCATTGATTGTTAGAGGCTGTGACAATCTGGTTGCTGTCCTCATCATCTATGAGATATCAAGTTGTAGACGCATTATATCCTTGTGGAGCTATTTGTATATGTGATACCTCCAGAGGATCATTTTATTGTTTTTGGTAAGCGCCACATTCATACCCATCATAATCATTTCTGTGCTTTGGTGTGAGAACACCCTGATGCTGGCAGCTGCCCTTTGATTGTTTTTTCCTGTTTGGTTTGCGCATAGATCGCCCCCCCCCCCTTTCCATATATGTAAAGCGCTGCGTAAATTGACAGCGCTATATAAGTACCATAAATAAATAAAAAAATCTATGAGGCATAACAAATTGGCATTCAATTTAATTAAAGTACATATAATAAATCAAATATATAGTGTACAAGATAAATCTGCGCTAATGAGCAAGAAATCTAAAATATAGCTGCAACAAAAAACATCAAATATCCGTATGGTGTATAGTAATCATAAAAACAAAAAAATAAGTTGCGCTTAAATATGTGAGCGCTCAAAATATAAAAATGACCATAAATATAAGTGAAAAACAATCGTGAGAGTCTACCTATTACAAACAATATATTGAGTCCATATATGTAGTCAACATACACTCAATATTGAAAAAGAAAAAAAGTCTGTGATCAGTTCAAAAAATTTGATTATAATCGGTGATAAGAAGAAAATAAATCCAAATAAAAAAGGTAAATGTCCGGAATTCAGCCACCTTCACTGAAAAGGAGGAGGAGGAAGGATGTGAGAGGAATCCCCAGATAGTGGAGGGTTACAGTTGATATGTAAATGCCCTTACCAGAAACGGTGGACCCCCTGAATACCCCTTTGAGAAAGTCACGTGTACGTGACGATAAGCGCGAGGGAAAGAGTCAGGTGACGTCAGGGTTCAGACCGCGGCTGAGGTCGGAACCTTCTGCTGTTTAAAGACTGCTGAAGTTTGTTTGCTTTAATGTAAGTGCTTTTATTCATTAAATTTTTTTTTAATTAATACTACACAATGGAGCCTTTTCATTCCTTCCCTTAAAACTGCCTACCACCCCTGTGCTGAGAACTGACTGTGTGACCTGGAGGCTGCAGCAGTGGAGGAGATAGGAGCCATCCTAAAGGGAACACAGAGGAACACAGAGTAACAGCTGGAGGCCAGCATTTATTAAGGCTAATACTTGCCTTAAATAAGGTGAGAGTTTTGGGGAAACACTTAGCATGAACACGGCCGATTGAGCCACAAGAGGGCACGGAAGTTATCTGTGGAAATTAGAAATATATTGAAGATTTTGTCCACAATCGATTTGCACAATTTAAATTGCACCGTCTATGGGACTTTAATTGCACAGGACTTTTTTCAGCTTTTTTCACTTTAGAGCGTTATATTTGGTAGTACTTAGTTCTGCACTTTATGCATGGTGCACATTTTTTTTTGCTGTTTTTTGCACATCTTTTGCTAATTTTTGCACAATTTGTTGCTTCTTTGCACATATTTATAAATTTTTTAGTGGAGGGTTACAGTTGATATGTAAATGCCCTTACCAGAAACGGTGGACCCCCTGGATAGCAATGTCAAAAACACGAGCAGATATGGCCCTCTGCATGGGCAAGGTGGATCTCCTGATGTTCCGTAGCCTCATGTCTCTGTGATAATCCAAGGCAGTAAAAAGGACACTTCCCAATAGGAGCTGCCGCTCGGTAACCCAAAGGGTAATAAGCTTAAGAAGAAAAAGACTCCAATAGTGTGATATCGTACTAGGAAGATGGTTTATTGCACAAAATAGAAAAACAAAACACAGGGATTTTCATCCGCCGCACGATACATTGAAATTAGCCGGCAAGCTTAAAAATGCTAAAAAGGCAAACACCCATGTATCCAAGTCACATGGGGCGTAATGCGTCAGTACGTAGCACCACCCTACATGTTTAGTCAGAGCTGGCATCTTCAATGGAGCAGAATTCCATTAAATAAAAGTACATATGATAAATAAACAACACATCTCGTGCAAATACCCTATACAAAGACCACTTTATAGGTGATGACCAATCTTTAGCCAACTATATCAAAATATGTGAGAAACAGTGTCCATAAACCAATAAATCCTGTAATCCCTCTTCCAGAATGAATTATCCAGCTTGACCACTTCAATGTGTTATCTTAAACACTCCGCAAAGTACACATAATATTATGAAATACCTCTTCTTTTCTAATAGCTAGAAAATTGTGATAGTGTCTACTGAAAATTCTGTTGATCAAAGATCCAAAAAAGAAAAAATTCTGTAGCTTGCCATTTGAATTTATAACCACACACAATCCTTTGAATTTCTATTGGGAAAATACATTCAATAATTAATTTTTATTTTTTTTGTATTTCCAGAGTTTTTGTACTGAAGATTTGACTAATACTCATACCTGTGCACCAACCTAACATGAGAAAAGTGACTCCTAAAAGGTTATTTCTATGTGCCATCCTCTCTGTTTCATGTGTCCTTATTCTACACATTAAATGGACCGAATTCTACAGTTTCATTTGTAAGTAGTACTGGCTAATTATAAATAAAATACATGTTTTTAATCAGTTCAAATGCTTAAACCTATTTCATAATGGGAGCCCCTACATTCTTTCTCCTTTATCATTAAAAAAAAAAAAAAAAAGAAAAAAGCTTACATGCTTACATTCATTTTACAAACTGATGTAGACATTGACATCTGGCCTTGGGTTGTATCTGTTCTGTTCCTTTTGCTGTATCATTATAGTTATGATTATAGTTGTGAATGACCTTTTAGAATTTAGAATACATGTCAAACTTCAGGAAACAGGACAGTAGCTCTAATTTTAGTATGTAAATTCCCTTCACCATAAGAACAATCATAGTGGCTGTTTGAATATTCTTATAGGCAGCGGGTGGGGATGCCCCCCCTCCTGCCGCCCTCTGGGGCTTTTCCTAGCTCGCCCCTGCCTTCATTGAAACGGAGAAGGAACCGACTGGCGCCGGATGTTGACCATAGAGATATCCGGCTGGCCAGATGATCCCCGGAGTCTCTGTGATCATTTGGGGGCCAGGCGCGATGTTATGACGTCACGTCCGGCCTCTGCATTTGAAAAAATGCCGCTGCCTTGGTTGGGAAGCCAGGATCTTTTTTTTTTTTCAGTTTTTTTATTTCAGGCTTCCCAGCCGAGAGGTGAGATCTGGGGACTTATTGACCCCAGATCTCACTGTAAAGAGGACCTGTCACGCACTATTCCTATTACCAGGAATGTTTACATCCCTGGTAATAGGAATAAAAATTATTTAAAAAAACATGTAAAAAGAAACAATCAAACTAGAAAAATACAATTAAAATGAACAATAAAAAAAGATTAAAAAAATTGTAAAGCGCCCCTGTCCCCGCGTGCAAGCTCGCAGAAGTGAACGCATACATAAGTCGCACCCACATATGTAAACGATGTTCAAACCACACATGTGAGGTCTCGCCGCAAACATGAGAGCGAAAACAATAATTCTAGCACTAGATCCCCTCTGTAACTCAAAACATGTAACCTGTAAAAATGTTTAAAACATCGCCTATGGGGATTTTTAAGTACTGAAGTTTGGCGCCATTCCACGAGTGTGTGCAATTTTGAAGCGTGACATGTTAGGTATCTATGTACTCGGTGTAACATCATCTTTCACAAACTGCAAAAAAATTGGGCTAATTTTACATTTTTTTTTTTTCTTAATGCATGAAACTGTTTTTTTTTCCAAAAAGAATGTTCAAATAATTGCTGCGCAAATACAGTGTGAGATAAAAATTTGCAATGACTGCCATTTTATTTTCTAGGGTCTCTGCTAAAAAAATATATGTAATATTTGGGGGGTTCTGTGTAATTTTCTAGAAAATAAATTATTTTTACATGTAGGAGAGAAATGTCAGAATTGGCCTGGTAGTCAAGTGGTTAATCAGTAGAGAGGATTTCTCCCAAAAATCCTGGGGTTCAAGTCCTAAAGTTGTTTGTTTTATTTTTATCCAATGTTTACCTTGAGTGGGGGACTGCCAATATTTCTGTTGGTCCATTATGAACTTATAGCAATCAATAATGTCAGGGGTACCTGTGGCAGCCAAAGCTTCAGGCAAAAGTAACATGGTGTTCCTGAATTTGGGTCATTTCATCCCAATACATATATATCGGTCGAAGCTCTATTTGGTTTTTATTTCTGTCTGTGTCCCCTTTTATAGGGAGATTCTCCCCCTATTACCAGGGCAGAAAGTATGGGTAATACTCTCAAACACAGCCACTAACACCAATAAAACATTTTTTAATAGAGAAGATTTAGGGTGTAACCTAGTGTCGTCTTCACCAGGGCAAGAAGCAGTGATGTAAGTAACTGAGTTAAAATAAACTGAGTTACCTAACGCAGTTACTTTAGAGGGTAACGAGTAATCTAACTGATTACTTTTCCCCTCATGGTAACTCAGTTCCCATTACTTTGGCTTAGTTACCCCAATTACATCTACCGCCACTAGATGGCAGTAGTGTAATTCCGGTGTCCTGCCGAAAAAGTTCCCCCGCCGGATAAGGACCCCTTGTACTGTGCAGGCGCAGGGCTTGCGTAGTACGAAGGAGTACGGAGCTTCCAAAAATTGCCGAACCTAAACAGCTCTGAGTGAACTCCTCACCGCGCAGGTGCAGTTAACATGTAATTGTACGAGGGGATGCCGCGCGATCCTGATGCGCGTGCTACTCTGCAAGGGGCGTCTATCGTGCAAGTAAGGGGCGGGTCTAGTATTACTGTAACCAAGGGGCGCATTTATTATTATTATTGTTATATATCGAGCTCTGCCCATTAATTTACCATTCGCCCTCTTCTGTAGCCATCCGCCCCTTACACGATATAATAATAATAATAGACCCGCCCCTTACACGATAAATAATAATAGACCCGCCACTTGCTTACACGCTATAACAGATCTGCCCCTTGGTTAGAGTAATAATAGAGCAGCCCCTTGGTTACACGATATATAACAATAATAATAAATGCGCCCCTTGGTTACAGTAATACTAGACCCACCCCTTAGTTAGACGTATAGAATATTTTAAAAAAAAGTCAGTTACTTTGCTGCGTAACTAATTACTTTTCCAATGTAGTAACTGAGTTACTAACGCAATTACTTTTTGGGAGAAGTAATTTGTAACTTAACTAATTACTTTTTTAAAGTAAGATGACCAACACTGGCAAAAAGTGGGTGGATAAGCTCATGAGCAAGAGCAAGACAACTACAGAAAGCTGACAAAGGCTCTATCCATAGGTGTGCACAGCCTATTGCATTAGGGTGTGCATTCCAAAGCTCAAACACACATGCATGTGTGGGTATACTTTATATATAAATGGCTCACTAACTCACTGACTGAGGCAGTTAGCGAATAAATTGATAAGGTTTTACAGCCATTTGCAACTAAACAATTTTCTTGACTATGTTGCGTGATATAACATTGCCCTGAAAATACTATTCTACTCACGTATCGAGGCTTTGTATTCCTTGATACCCCTTGATAGAGGCCTTCAGGTTGTAGAAAAGTTTTGTGTAGTAGGGCTAGGAATAAACACAAACGCAGTGACTTTATAGTGAGGCTGTTGACATTTTTGTTAACTCGTAAGTTTTAATTTAACGACAAATTCTTTTGTCAGGCACATAGCCCAGCCATGGGCTCCAAATGTGCCCCAGCATATGCAAATTTATACTTGAGAGATTGGGAGACATGGCTGTTTGCGGAGGGGGGGGGGGGGGCATAGTCAGTGTACCTGTCCAGGATTTTATCCCGAAACAGGTACATCTACGATGTCCTCATTTTTTTGGACTGATAACCCAGAGGATATAGAGGGCTTCATGAAGGAGCTGACAACAAACCTCTACAATTTAAAGTTTACCAGTGAATGGCACTGTGAGAGACTTTCCTTGACCCAACTGTTGAATTTACGGATCAATATATGATTAAAACCACCTTGTACAGAAAAACTACTGCCACAAACAGTTTGTTACTAGACATGTGCACACTGAAATATTTTGTTTCGGAATTTTGTTTTCGTCCGAAAAATGTATTTATTTAGTTACTCCCAAAATTCGTTTTTTTATTTATTTTGTTTCGTTAAAAAATGCATTCGTCCGAAAATCCGAAATAATTAATTAAGGTCAAATCTGTCATTGAAGGCTTATGGTGTCTGTCGAATGTTCTAAGAAGATTCGACGGAGCAGGTAAACTGTACGACACCGCAATCGTACATTTCGGGTCAAATGTTCTGCCTACAAGCTATAGTAGAATTATAATGTTGTATGACATTAGTAATAATTATATTTATTAATTATTATTACTAGTCAACCAACATTAGAATTCTTCCATAGCCTATGGGCAGAGCATTTGACCATAAATGTCCGCTCGCGGCGTCTGCTTCGTCGAATCTTCATGTCGAATCTTTTCTCTCTATGTAGAATAATCTTGGACTAATAGAGCTAAGGTTAGGCACATTCGACCACAGGTTCGATGGATACAGATCACTATTGTCAGCGTCATGTCGAATCTCCTATCTATATCGAACTGTTGTCACAATGAAAATTAAAATAAAGCATTTGTTCATGTCGGATCTTTCGGTTTTTCGGATTCTGCACGTTCGTTATCGTTTGTTAAAACGATAACGAATATACCCAAAATTTGGACGAAAATGCATTCGGATGAAAATGAAGGCACATGTCTTTTTGTTACATGCAGATAGTTTTTATCCCAGACCACTGACAGACCACTGGCATACCAACGGGCCAATATCTGAGAGATCGTAGAAACTGTTCAGATTCATGGGACTTTGAACTAGAGGCCTAAGAATTGCAACGCAGGTTTCGCAGTTGGGGATATAAGGACAAGTGGTTGAATTCAGCTTTTAAATGAGCTAAACCAAGTGAATGCAATGATTTGCTTTTTGGATCAAGGAGAAAATATGGTCAAGGGAAGGAATAGGTTTGATTATGTTTACAATATACCAAACTGGCCAAAAAAGTAAAGGATATTATGTACTGCTCATTGGCACATTTTGACCTGTGATCCAGCAGTAAATACATTTATTTCTAATAGACCTCAGATAGTCTTTAGAAAAGCAAATTCACTATTTGACCATTGGTCCATAGTGATATACAATGGAAGCCCCCTATAAGACACAGAAACACTGGGATGCAGAGATGTGGTAGGTGTGAATACTGTATCTACATGATAGAAGGGAATAGGGGGGTCTTGCCCACTGGAAGGACCCTCAGGTGCAATCAACGGGTGCCATGTGACACCATGGTGGTGATATATGTCATCCTTTGCACCGGTGGGTCCTTCTACTGTATATTGGGAAGACAATCCGTACAGTTAGGAGACGTTTACAAGATCATATCTATGAAATTGCCACTTATCATTTAAAAGCTCCCATTGACCATCATGTGTGCTTACAACACAACAGAGACCCCAAGTGTCTTAGTTTTTGGGGGCTGGAAGTGGTCCCCTTCAGTACCGGGAGGGTGGGATTTTGACCGTGTACTTTTACAACATGAAGCCAGGTGGATTTGGGACCTGGCCTCAATGATAGCTTAAGGTTTACTCCGTTCTTACCATAAGCAATATTATCTCCCACCTTTTTTTTTTCTTCTTTAGTTCTTTCTTTATAAAATAAAATGTTGAGAATAAGGAATATTAGGAAGTATTATATTGAAACATTGACAACTCCAGATTATTGTACTGTATATAGTATATATATATAATTTATGGTTAATGTGGCATGAGGGGATCAGGGGAAGTGGTTGTCATAGTATAGGATAAAGCCTCACTTTCTACAATGGGGACTCACATTGTAGTTTGAGCTGGACACATTAGTGAGACATCTAGTGGTGTCTATTGAGAACAGATATTACCAATATCCTCCCACAAATTCCAATGCTGTTGTTAATTCTATATTTAAAATGGCCGCTACGTATGATGTCAGAACGTTACGTGCATCATCACGTTGTGCGTCATGACATCATTATGCACTGCCCATGCACGATTGCAGCATTGGCGGCCATTTTCAGGACGATTTCCATATATATAGGGAAAAGCATGCTACATTTGTTTGTCTCTGAAGCAGCCAAGCTCACTGGCGAAATCAGTCAGACATGGCTATCCTCCTGCCCACCTCCACCTATTGAACAAAGGACACACTGGATCAAATGGATTGCATACTATCTGATAAGTATCGAACTTTCATTAATGAGGATTCTTTATACTGCATGCTTGCTACAAGTGATGTATACTCTATCTACTGAAGTTTACTGGCTATATGGGAAACATATCCCTTTGAATAGAGACTCTATGGAATTCTATGGACTCTCTGTGCTGAGTAATCCTGGATATACCTTGCTAATGAATGAATGTCACACGCTTTGAAAGTTCAATCAATGGCACTTTAAAAATACATGTGGGAGCAGAGCAGACACCCTGTGAGGGAGAAGAACTTGTGCCTTTATGAAAGGAAATATGGATCAGATGTGTTAATACAAGATCATTTACCTCCTCTAGACCAGGAGATATCTGTATTCATACCAAGCACTAATCAATTCACCAGTGTAAGGTAGTTGACTGGGGTTGAGCAGTGTGAACAATCCTTAAAAGAGAAGTATGTGAATTCCCCCCCCCCCCCATAATCATACTTACCTAGGTGGATGCAGCATCGGTCCGATGCTGCATCTATCCCCTGCTGCCTCTTCACTGAGAACCGAGCCATCAAACACAGTGGATGGCTTGGTTCTGTCAGCTCCCCGAGACAGAGAGCTGCTGACTGTCAATCAGCAGCTCTCCTGCTCTGCTCCTCCACACTCTCTGGAGTGATGAGCTGCGGAGGGGCAGGGATCTCGCTGAGAGGCCGAGACGGCCATCAGTCCATCTGTGTGACGTCAGCGGAGAGCAGACTTCAGACCGCTCTCTGACGAAAACAGGTCACAGGAGTGCTAAACTAATTTTGAGTATCAGAGGACTGTGTGTCCGCATTGCCTGTTTCACCTCCTCTAGACCAATGTTTCTAAACTCCAATCCTCAAATACCCCCAACAGGTCATGTTTTCAGACTTTCCATTATTTTGCACAGGTGATTTGATCAGTTTCACTGCCTTAGTAATTACCACAGCCGTTTCATCTGAGGGAAATCCTGAAACCATGACCTGTTGGGGGTACTTGAGGATTGGAGTTGAGAAACATTGCTCTAGACCATGGTTTGATGAATCCATTGTTTTTTTTTTTGTCAACTACATTGAAAGGATGTACATTTTGTTCCAAAAATTTGAATTATATCCACTTACCTATAGAACCCTCAGCACCATGTTTTCATAAAGTGCTCATAACCCTCATCTTTGAAGCAGAGTCAGTTGAATACAGCTACAGTGGGCTTTCACCATCAACAACGTTTGTCCTCTGGAAAGTTTTTTCTCTTAAATTTTTTCATATTTGATATTTTTTTGTTTTCCACCTGAAGAAATGTTGTTATCTTTTATCCATACCATAATACTATAGGTTGAATGGGTTGAGTTGGGACAGTAGGTTGATTTTAACCCAATATGTATATATGTTGTCTGTGGAATACTTTTTAATCTATATAGAATAAAGATTTTGCTTAAATTTCAACAATTTGGAGCTGAGTTATATATTTAAAGATGTATAAGTACTATGTTTCATACAGTAGTAACAATCAATAATTGAGTGAGTATAGTGATAGGTAGAGCCCACATCTATAGTGTATTGGCCTTTAATTATTGTGGAAGGTTCCCTCACCAAAAGTTCCCATATTTCCAGGACCTGGTAGAGTAGCTCTTTGCTGCTGTTTATTGATTTGGGGGGAGCTGTCACTGAGACACTAGAGCTGTGCACATCCCCCCCCCCCCCCTCTGCTCTCATGGGGATAGTGCAGAGTGCACCACTGGGAGAGGAGCCAGTCACGGGTACACCTGGGCTTATGTGTGTGCAAATGACAGAAGCAAGTGGCGGGCAAGAGGCTAGCGCTGGAGATGGAGGAACTCTGTTTTGGCATGTTCCAGCTAAAAAAAAGAGCTTTCCACAACGCCCTATGGCTGTCTAAAAAGGTTTTAGTTGGAGCTGGCCTTTATTTAAATGATAGCCAGATCAAAGAATAAACATTTTAATTATTGCAGTTTACTAATCCCTAAATGTGGTGGCTGCATCTGTTTTCATTTTTTAGTCCAAGGCCTGCCATACACATAGCACCCATCTTTCCCTGCTAAGCAGCAGGACCCCCTATCTCCCCATCCTAAGCACCAAGACCCCCACCTCCCCCTACTAAGCACCAGGACCCCTACTAAGAACCAATCCGCCCCCATCTCCCCCACTAAGCACCAAGAACTCTCCCCACTAATCACCAGGACCCCCATCACCCCCTACTAAGCACCAGGACCCTATCTCCCCCACTGAGTACCAAGACCCCTCCGTTTCTCCCCAATTAGCACCAGGAGCCCCAATCTCCCCCCACTAAGCACTAAGACCCCCCATTTCTCCCTTCTAAACACCAAGACCCCATCTCCCCCACTAAGAACCAAGACTTCCATCTCCCCCACTAAGCAGCAGGACCTCAATCTCCCCCTACTGAGCACCAAGACCCCTCCATCTCTCCCCACTAAGCACCAGTATCCCCAACTCCTCCCACAAAGCACCAGGACCCTCAATTTCCCCCAACTAGGCAGTGCACCAACACCCCCATCTCTCCCCACTAAGCACCAAGACCCCCATCTCTCCATACTAAGCACCGGTGCTCCCCTTTGTCCCCCTATAAGACAAAGCTACATTTATTTAACCAGGTATGTGGGGTCAGGAGTGGGGTTGGGGTCCCCATCAGGAAGGCAGTAGGGGACCCCAATGTTTTCTAACACATGGTCCTACAACTGCCCCCCACCATTGCACCGATCACCCCCAACTGTGCCCCTGTGTCCTCCTCCAGCCCCTCTGTGTCATCCTCTGGCCCCTCGTATCCTTCTGTTATGAAACTATGCATTGCTCTGCTGACACAGTCCACTGCTCTACTGACACCATTCACTGGCCCCCAAAAAGCATTTTGAAAAAATGAAAAAAATTCAAAAGGATTAAATTGCAAAAAATAATAATAATAATAATAAAGAACTACTGACGCAGTCCACTGCCCTAATGTCACCATCCTGCACATACTACCCACCGCCGTACACTCCTCACCTGCACATGAAACCTACCGCCATACACTCCGCTCTCCTGCACTTACTACTGACCACAGTACACTCCGCACTCCTCTACTGCACATAATACCCACCACCATATACCTCGCACTCCTCTCCATGCACAAACTACCCACCGCCATACCGTCTGCACTCTTCTCCTGCACATACTAACCACCACTGTACACTCCGCACTCCTCTCCTGCACATAAACACCCACCGCCATAAGCTCCACATCCCTCTCCCTGCAAAAACTACCCACTGCCATACAGTCCGCACTCCTCTCCTGCACATACTACCCACTGCTGTACACTCCGCACGCCTCTCCTCCACACCCCTTTTCTGCACATACAGTTGTGCTCATAAGTTTACATACCCTGGCAGAATTTATGATTTCTTGGCCATTTTTTCAGAGAATATGAATGATAACACAAAAACTTTCCTTTCAATCATGGTTAGTGTTTGGCTAAAACCATTTATTATCAATCAATTGCGTTTAATCTTTTTAAATCATAATGGCAACAGACACTACCCAAATGACCCTATTTAAAAGTTTAAAGAATAAGCGTAACTACTAATGCCTGCCCCTAGGTACACCCCTCTGCGCTGATTGGATATATTTCTTCTCAATAAGTTGGATAAATAAAATAAATAAATAAATATACCAATATATAAGAATATATATATAAATATATAAAAAAAAGTTTACATACCCTGTTGATTTTGGCCTGATAACATGCACATTGTCACAAAGGGGTTTGAATGGCTGTTAAAGGTAACCATCCTCACCTGTGATCTGTTTGCTTATAATTAGTGTGTGTGTGTATAAAAGGTCAATGAGTTTCTGGACTCCTCACAGACCCTTGCATCTTTCATCCAGTGCTGCACTGATGTTTCTGGATTCTGAGTCATGGGGAAAGCAAAAGAATTGTCAAAAGATCTGTGTGAAAAGGTAGTTGAACTGTATAAAACAGGAAAGAGATATAAAAAGATATCCAAGGAATCGAGAATGCCAATAAGCAGTGTTCAAACTCTAATCAAGAAGTGGAAAATGAGGGGTTCTGTTGAAACCAAACCATGGTCAGGTAGACCAGCTCAAATTTCAGCCACAACTGCCAGGAAATTGTTCGAGATTGTCAGAAACCAAAGCACACTTGTTTAATAATTATTTAAAAAGGTAAATAGAGTAAACGTAGTCAAAACATAGCCAGAGTTAAGTAACCGGAACGGATAGTCAGACAGGTCAAAACTGTCAGGGAGCCAGAGATGAGCGTCTCTAGGGATGTGGCCAAGGCGAAGGCAGAGATCATCTGGACTGGACGGCTTAAGTAGGCAGGACTGACAAGCAGGATATCATTAACAGGTGAGTCGCTGTGGAGAGATAGGAGCTGGCAATTAGCTTACAGCTGAGCGGCCAGCTTTGAGACAGAAGGGATGAGCCCAGCCCTGAAAAACAAAAATGCTAAGAAAAGCCCACAAATAACTTCAGTTGAAATACAGGACTCTCTGAAAACATGTGGTGTGGCTGTTTCAAGATGCACAAACAGGAGGCATTAGAAGAAAGATGGGCTGTATGGTCGAGTCACCAGAAGAAAGCCATTACTATGCAAATGCCACAAAGTTTCCCGCTTACAATACACCAAACAGCACAGAGACAAGGCTCAAACCTTCTGGCACAAAGTCATTTGGAGTGATGAGACCAAAATTGAGCTTTTTGGCCACAACCATAAACACTAACTTTGGAGAGGAGTCAACAAGGCCTATGATTAAAGATACACCATTCCTACTGTGAAACACGGAGGTGGATCGCTGATTTTTTGGAGATGTGTTAGCTACAAAGGCACAGGAAATTTGGTCAAAAATGATGGCAAGATGAATGCAGTATGTTATCAAAAAATACTGGAGGAACATTTGCATTCATCAGCCAGGAAGCTGCCATGGGACGTACTTAGACATTCCAACATGACAATGATTCAAAACAGAAGGCCAAGTGGACCAAGTCGACCTGTCATTGGCTACAGCAGGATAAAGTGAAGGTTCTGGAGTGGCCATCTCAGTCTCTCAGGGGAGATCTCAAACGTGCAGTTCATGCAAGACAGCCCAAGAATTTACAGGAACTGGATGCTTTTTCCCAAGAGGAATGGGCAGATTTAACATCTGAGAAGGTAAAGAGCCTCATCCAAAAATGCCACAAAATACTTCAATCTGTCATTGATGTTAAAGGGGGCAATACACAGTATTAAGAACTGGGGTATATAAACTTTTGTTTAGGGTCATTTGGGTAGTTTCTGTTGTGATTGCGATTTAAAAAGAGTAAACACAGTTGATTGATAATAAATTGATTCAGCCAAACACTAACCATGAGTGAAAGAAGAGTTTTTGTGTTATCATTCATATTCTCTGAAAAATGGTCAAGAAATCATAAATTCTGCCAGGGTATGTAAACTTATGAGCAGAACTGTATTACCTGCCACCATACACTCCGCACTGTACATTCCCTATTTAACATTACCACATTCTGCATGTAAGTCATCTCAGAATCTATTTAACCCAATGCTTAGCGCAATTTAAGCCACGCCCGCTTTTCACATTTATTTATTTGTACCAGGGGCCCACATTTGATCTTGCACGGGGCCCACTCTTTTCATGATACGCCTCTGATGGGAGCGCGTGGGATGTGTGTCATAGCATGCTTGTGTATTCTAAGGTAGCCTATAATAGTCCCTTTATGATGTTGGAGGATATTAATTTTGGTATATTTTCAAGATGATGGCTACATTTTCACCCCATAAAACTCTATTAGCTTCCAGAGATACAGTGGTAGAGAGAGTGTAGACATCCTATAACAGGAAGTATGTTACGCGCAGGATTATCAGGTGAAATGATGCGAAAAGCGACCACATCTAAATACTGGTAAGATCAAATATATGATACTTTTGTTTTTGAGATTAGATACAGTATGCTTTAAATTACTGGAATGTTTCAACTCTATCCAATTTACAGGTCTGTTAACATTTCATTTTAATATTCAGTTAAGAGACTTGTGGACACACTTTTTTAAAGGCAATTTCATTATTTCACTAGGTGCCTGTGTTCTTCCTGACATTAGGCTTATGCCGCGTACACACGACCGGAATTTCCAACAGAAAGAGTCCGATGGGAGCTTTTCATCGTATATTCCGACCGTGTGTATGCCCCATCTGACTTTTTCTGTTGAAAATTTAGATGTACTTAGATAGAGAACATGTTCTATATTTTTCCGACGGAACAAATTACTATCGGAAAAAACGCTCGTCTGTATGCTGTTCCGACGCACCAAAAACGACACATGCTCTGAAGCAAGTACGAGACGGAAGCTATTGGCTACTGGCTATTGAACTTCTGTTTTCTAGTCCCGTCGTACGTATTGTACGTCACTGCGTTCTGGATGCTCGAAATTTGGTGTGAGCGTGTGTATGCAAGACAGCTTGAGAAGAATTCCATTAGAATTCCTTTGAAAAAACCTTCAGAGTTTATTAGTGTGTACAGGGCATTAATTTCCAAATTGCAATCCCTTAGTCAACAAGAATGATATAATGGCCAACAAGTTCACTCTCCTTGACAGTTGGTGGGGCTTAGCCGAGACATCCCAGTAACAATGTGCAACTAGTTTCAAAGAGACACACTGAAAAGGGTTACCAAGCTTGCAAAGTTCATGGCAGGTATTTTACTATATAAACAGTTAGGCAGGATTGACAGGTTTTCTTAGAAAAGACCAGCGATAGTTTTTTTTAATTTTTTTATCTAGAGCATGCAACAGTGAGCATGGTGAATATTTTAACATCCGGAACAGCTGATGAGTTCTAAATATAAGCATTCTCCCTTACCTTCGTCCTGAGATGACAGGGACTTTCCTTCATGGTATTGTAAGCTGAGTGAGTGAGACTATGAGTGCAGTTTTCTGCTGTATTTAATACAGATGTATTGAACTTGTCCAGCACTCCATGGAATATCTTAGCAATGCATTTCCTATTTGCAGTATACAATAGAAAGAAAGACTTCTCTTATGCCGCGTGCACACGGTCGGAATTCTCGTCTGAAAAAGCTCTGATGGTTTTCCCGTCGGAATTCCGACGGAATTTTGCTCAAACTGTCTTGCCTACACACAGTCACACCAAATTCTGACAGTCTGTAACACAGCGGCATAAAACACGTTCGACAGCACTATAGAAGGGAAGTTTAATGCTTCCGAGCATGCGTCGAATTGTTTACGAGCATACATCGGAATTTTATGTGTCGGAATTGCATACACACGATCGGAAAATCAGATAGAGAGTTTTTCCATCGGAAAAATTGAGAACAGGTTCTAAATCCAAAGTCCGTCGGAAATTCCGACAGAAAAAGACCGATGGGCATACACACGGTTGGAAAATCCGTTGAAAAGCTCCCATCGGACTGTTTCCATCGGAAATTCCGACCGTGTGTACGCTGCATTAGAGCGATACATGGACTGCCATTGCTGTCCCTTTGAAGTTACTGATGTGTAGGTATGCGCTGGACTAATAGGGGTGAGGTATTGATATTAATGAATATGTCGTATAATTCAGTCCTCCTTCACAGAGGATGATATTCAGTGAAGGTGCCGTGTATGTGGACCTTGTTCTGATCTCAGGCTGCTGCCTCTCTGATGGTGTTTCGGCAGACACTGAGTAGATGGTTAGGAATTGAGGGGCACCCAGTACAAAACTTCATGACACAAAAAGGTAAAATAGAAGTTCTCTGTAATGGTATCAAATGAAGACACTGCGTTTCGTGGGAAATTCCCCCACCCCCACCCCCCAGGGCTGAAACCGTGAGTATGACTGAACTCATGATGAGGTAGGAAACTTATTTAAGGATTTGACCCAAACTGTCAAACCTAGTGTTATTGCAAGCTGCTGGCTTGTTGAAGTTACTGACCCCCCTCCTTTATATTCTCCCCCTATTTCTCTTGCTGTCACATTATGATTTATGTTTTGGGCATTCAGTATAGCTGAGTGGTGGGGCTCTGATGTTCCAGTGGAAGGTAGTACATAGACAAACTGTTGTGTATATTTCCACTTTTGCAGTAAAATATGAGAAAAGCCCACCATATATTTATTAGGTATTCCCATTCACAAAGCATACCTAAAAAAAATTTAATAGAAAACTCCTAAAGGTAAGAAATATTTTTTAGGAAGGTGTAACGGTGGATTCTGAGACTGTCTGGACAGTCTCTCAGTGTCTTGTCCCCACACAGAGTGAGCTATACCTCATTAACAATGCAGAAGGTTGATTCAGATTTTTTTTACTTTTTTTTAGGCTGGCCAAAGATGGATGAAAATTTGGCTGGTTCAGCAATGACTGTCCGAATTTAAATCCATCTATGGCCATTCCCACTTGAATGGTTATGCTAGAGTGAATGGGAACATGTAACAAATATAAAGTACTTGTTATCCCAATTTGGCTGCAAAAGTGGTAATACACTTTAATCCCACAACCTGTCATAGGGAGTGGGGCGCATACTGAAAATGGCACCAGGAGGAAGGTAATGGAGAGGCAAACCCTTGTGTCATTTAATCCCAGTAACCTGTTGTATGGACAATGACAATGACAATGGAAAAGCAAGGTTTTAGGTGACCCCCTTTATTGCTTTCGTCTATCTAGCAAGGTTACTCTGTGGTATAACAAGGAAGCTGAGACTTCTGCAGTGTATAAATGTGCTTTTTACTATACAAAGCTGCTGTACATACAAAAAACTATTACAATCTTAGGAATACAATACAAGACTGACAGATATCTATAACAAGCAAAATGCCTAGAAAATAGAACAGCCTAAAGTCTAAAGCCCCATACACACGGTCGGATTTTCCGATGGATTCTGTCCTATCAGACAATGTTGTCGGAAATTCCGACCGTGTGTAGGCACCATCGGACAGTTTCCATCGGATTGTCCGACGGACAAAGTCCTATCTCCTGCTGGATAGATTTTTTGACAACAAAGTCCGATCACACCAAATCCGATCGTGTGTAGCGAATTCCGACGGACAAAGTGCTACGCATGCTCAGATCACATTACAAGACCAAAGCTATTGGCTACTAGCCTCTACGTAGTCCCGTCGTAGGCAACAAACGTCACCACGTTCAGAATGATCGGATTTTCCGACAACTTTGTCCGACCGTGTGTACGCAAAACCAACATCGGACAAAGTACGACGGACATGATCCGACGGACCTGGTCCTCGGATAATCCGAGCGTGTGTATGGGGCTTAACAGTACAAATACATTTAAAAGGGTTACTTAACTTCTGTTACTGAATGTTCATGATCTCCAATTGGCAATATTTCTTCTTGGAGACCAGGTTCTGTTCTTGTATCATGAGCGGCTTCTTCTGATCTTCAAAGCACGATGATGTGTGTCCTGATGTTACAGCATGATGTGTTCCAGTCTTCTCTCTGTGTCTCTACTCCAACATTTTATTCCCAGTTTGTTGACCAAAGTTAATGTTTATAGACTTGTTTCCATAACAACCGACTAACAGTCATTCTTTTCAGGTTGAGAGACCCTCCAAACCTGTTTACTGTAGCTGACGAGACAATGGACTGTTGCTAGCTAAACCATTGTCTCCTCAAACGAAATCCTGTCATCAATATAACAGTCATTCTTTTCAGTCTGAGGGACACTCTCAGCCTGTTTACTGTAGCTGATGAGACAATAGCCTCTTAATGCTATCTAACACCATTGTATGAAAACAGCATTTGTTTGAGAATTCTACTCAAACCAGAGAATCTGATCAACTAAACTTATAATTTCTCCCATGTAATGTTAGGTCTGATGTTTAAAAAATCATATTTTCCTGTCGCATCATGGCAGCATACACATGCGGGTTGTGGCTCCGCCTCCGCAACCTGATAGGACCGCATAGCTATTAAACCCTGAGAGGGTCCCCGCCCCAGTATTCTCTTTTTTTTTTCCTCACCTGACAAGACCGAAAATACAGCACCTCTTACCGCTATCGCCCCAGCCAGGTTCAAGCCTCTCCTGGGTGGAAGTCCTACCTGTACAGCCTCTAAATGAGCTAAATGGAGGAACCCCACTCTGATGGTCTCAGGGGTATGTAAACAAATGTCTCCCATACAAACAAGCCTTAAATAGGCTTAACAAGCAGCGGTCTCCAGCCTTACCTTTTCCTCTTGCACCTGGGTGTCTTTGGGTTTGTAATCAGCCCATCTGTCTATGTAGTGTGCAGGGATTGTAGTAAGCATTGTCTTTTGCATATATATATATATATACAGCTTCCCCAGGTTTTGCCTGCTGGGTCTGCTAGTTCTCCTTCTTTCCTATCTCAGGATGGCCGAGCGTCTCGGTACGCGAGCGTGACGTCATCGCTGCGGCGACGGCGGTGCCAAATTTAAAAAATCTAGCTCCTGTGTTTCTCTGTGGCTGCATGTGCACAGAGAAACGCAATTATTTTTGAGAAGAAAACTCTGCTGTTCTTATCCTGTGCTGTCCACCTATTGCCAGCTGCACACTCTGCGAAAATTTGATTCAGATATCAGGTCAGTTTTTCTCCTTCTATTTCTAAAACGCTGACTGCAATCTTTTGCCTGCTTCCTTGCATATTCTTTACCTGTGTTACAGGATTCACTTTCCATGGAGACCGCTGCCCCAGCAGACCATCGCCAGCCTAATAGGTAAGAGGGGAAGACGGGTAAGTAAGAAGAGGAAAAAGAGAGCATGTCACTAACGCTGTTTAAATGGAACAGCCCTACCAGGTCGCCCAGATCATCGCACTCAAGACGATCAAGAAGCAGATGCTCAAGTCGCAGACAAAGCCGCTCAGATCGCGGCAGAAGTCGCTCAAGGCACAGACAAGGCAGATCAAGTCGCAGAAGGAGCAGATCAAGATCATACTCCCGACATGGGCGTTCCTACCACAGGAGAACTCCTACGCGCAGGCACTCCCCACACGCGCAGAGTCTCCGTCCATCCGCAAACTCATGCTGGATTTGTGGCGCAATAACGCTCCCAGAAAAGCTGGCCTGTCGCACATGCTTCAACGAAGCAACTAAAGACAGAGAGATGGAATTAAGCCAACCAGCTAGAGATTCGACCCTACAAATCGCAGGGCCCGAAACAAGCAGAGCGATACAAGACACCTCATCCTCCGCTCCTTCCACATCAAAAGTGACAGAACCTCTGTCCGACAGTGAGGATATCGAGACATCTACTGGCTTCATCTTCTCTTTGGTCGAACCCTTCATAAAGTCAATCAAGGAATCGATCGATTGGGTGGAAGAAAAAGAAACTCCTCATAAAGTGAGGAAATACTTCCCAAACCTCAGGAAAGATCCGGAGACTTTCCCATTTATTGAGGAGCTGGAGGACCTAATCAAGGAGGAGTGGCAAAAACCAGAGAAAAAAGCCAGTCTTGCCAATCGATTAGCGAAGCTCTATCCTTTAAAAGAGCCTAACGTGAACCCACTGATGTCCCTGCCAGTGGTAGACTCTTCACTGATGAGACTTGCCAGACATGTAACACTTCCAATTGAGGATGCAGTTACTTTTAAAGACGTTTTGGATAGAAAGATCGATCTCGATCTCAAGAAAACCTACCTATCCGCAGGGGGCGCATGCAGGCCAGCAGTGGCACTAGCAGCCGTAGGAAGGGCTATTTCCAACTGGTCTTCCAATCCCGAGGATCTAGTAGCGGAGGGAGTGGAGCAAGAGAGAGTAATCTCTGCTCTCCAGGAGCTATCCCTCGCAGGCGATTTTGTCGCAGAAGCATCTGAGAAGATAATCAAATCTTCATCAAGGGCAATGCTGAGCTCAGTAATGGCCAGAAGGGCACTCTGGTTGAAACCCTGGTCGGCAGATCCATCTTCAAAATCAAATTGGTGCAAAATTCCTTTTGATGGGGCGAACCTCTTTGGTGAAAAACTGGACTCGGCCATATCGAAGGTCACCGGGGGAAAATCTGGCCTTATCCCTTCAGACAGAAGGCCAAAACAGCAAAGACCGCCCACCTTCAGAAGGAACCTACCTGACAAATACAGGGAAGCAAAGTCTTACAGACCCGGCAGAGAGTACAGGAGGAACTGGAAGAACCCCCAGTCTTCTTTTCTCAAATTCCAAAAGCCCAAGACTCCTGGCACAGGAGATCAGAAGTCCTTTTGACGTCATGCCCGCTCAACCGGCTGTAGTAGGAGCCAGGCTCACGAAATACAAGCAGGTATGGGCGGAAACAATAACGGATCCATGGACGGTAGCTACCGTCCAACTGGGCCACAAATGGAGATTTCAGAAACGTCCAAAGGACCGGTTCTGCATAACAAAGCTACCGACATCTCAAGAAAAGAGACTACTATTGACCGATTACATTCGAGGCCTAGACCTGAAACAGGCGATGGTAGAAGTTCCACTATCCCAGAGGGGGAAGGGGGTTTATTCACCCTTCTTTCTGGTGAAGAAAAAAACAGGGGATCTTCGACCCGTCCTGGACTTAAAAAATCTGAACCGGATGATCCAGGTAGAAACATTCAGGATGGAGAGCCTACAGTCGATTCTTCAGGCCATAAACATCGGGGACTGGATGCTTTCTATAGATTTACAGGACGCCTATTTACATATCCCCATTCACGCCTCATTCCAAAAGTATCTCCACTTTGCGGTAGGCAGTCAACACTACCAATTCCAAAGCCTTCCATTCGGGATCTCCACCGCTCCAAGGACATTCACAAAGGTCCTCCTTCCAGTGATAGCCCTCTTGAGGGAACAAGGTTTAAGAGTCCACCACTTCTCGGACGATATCCTTTTACTTGCAGACAATCAAGAATCCCTCCTTATACACCGATCGATCCTAATCTCCACCTTACAGAAATTCGGGTGGCTGATCAACTGGGGGAAGAGCAACCTAAATCCCACACAGAGGATGGTTTTTCTAGGGGCAGAACTGGATACCCTCCTCAATACCATAGAACTTCCAAAGGAAAAGATTCCCACACTGATCCAGAAGGCAAGAAGGCTGCTTTCGGCCAGCTCGATCCCCGCCAGGGAGTGTCTCAGCATACTAGGGTCATTCTCAGCGACCATCCCGATGGTTCAGTGGGCACAGTGGCACACAAGACCTCTCCAATTGTCATTTCTAAGACAATAGAACGGGGTATCAATGTCCCAACCAATTGTGCTCAGAGAGGAAGTGAAACAATCACTCTGGTGGTGGACCAGGTCACACAACCTAAAGAGATGCAAAAACATAGTCCTCCTCTCTCAGGAAGTAATCACTTCGGATGCCAGCGGGGAAGGATGGGGAGCACATTATCGGCACCACGCAGTCCAAGGGCACTGGGCGTTCAGGACGCACAATATAGTTTCCAACATATTGGAGATGAGAGCGGCATTCAAAGCTCTTCTAGCCTTCAGCACCTTCCTGAGGGAGAAAGAAGTCCTACTGAGAATGGACAATCGAGTAGCAGTTGCCTACATCAACAGGCAAGGAGGCACCAGAAGTCGCTCAATGTTACAGGAAGTCCGACCAGTCTTCGAATGGGCACAGCAGAACCTTTTGGGTCTAAGGGCAGCATACGTACCAGGGACCCAGAACCAAGTAGCCGACACCTTGAGCTGAAAATTCGTGTCCAACAACGAATGGGCCTTAAGTCACCAAGCCTTCTCCCTGATAACCAAAACCTGGGGAGTACCAGAGATAGACCTGGCGGCAACCCCTTCCAACACGAAGTGCCAAAGGTTCCTGGCGAGGATACCTCTTCCAACAGCAGAGGGTGCGGATTGCTTACAACACAGATGGGACTTCAACCTAGGCTATGTGTTCCCACCGATACCAATTATTTCGAGACTGCTACTCAGACTCAAGAACTCGGGGTCCACGGTAATAGCAGTCCTTCCTTTCTGGCCGAGACGCCCATGGTTTACGACTCTCCTTCAGCTGAATACAGCGGAACCACTACCACTGCCCATGTCAGCGGATCTACTGTCCCAAGGTCAACTCCTCCATCCATGTCCAGGAAGACTACACCTGACAGCATGGAGATTGAAAGGTCTAGGTTCATAGCACAGGGATGCTCACAGGAAGTGATAAACACTCTCCTCCAAGCCAGAAAGGCCACCACCAACAACACTTACAGGAGAATCTGGGAAAAATTCCTCACGGTCGCACAACAACAATCCTGGGATCCATCATCCCCAACAGTGGCACAGATCCTAGAATTCCTGCAGCGAGGTCTCGACAAGGGTCTTGGGTCAAATACCCTGAAGGTGCACGTGTCAGCTTTATCTGCCATGACGGGCGTAAGATGGGCAAAAGAGCCACTCATCGAGCAGTTCCAGAAGGCCTGTCTGAAACTAAGGCCTCCCAGAAAACCTTCCTTCCCGACCTGGGACCTTCCAGTGGTACTGGATGCTCTATGCTGCGAACCATTCTTTCCAGTTGAGGGAATATCATTATGGAATCTAACGCTAAAAACCACCTTCCTCATAGCGATTACATCAGCTAAAAGAGTTTTCGGAGATGCACGCTTTGATGGCAAGCGAACCATACTTGACCATCTACCCAGACAAGATAGTCCTGAAGCCGTCGGACCGACTCATCCCGAAAGTGGCGTCTTCCTTTCATTTTAATCAAGAAATATGCCTTCCCGCTCTAACCACGGAACAGGGGAATCCACATCCACTAGACCTTAAAACCAACATCCTGGCATACCTCTCAATGACCAGTGACCTAAGAAAGGCGGAGAATCTCCTAGTCATTCCGTATGGCCCTAGGAAGGGTCAAGCAGCAACATCCCGCACTATTGCAGCGTGGCTAGTAAAGACCATCAGCAGAACCTATGCATCTAGTCAAGCTCAAGTACCTGAGGGCGCAAGGGCACGTTCCGCGGGGGCAATGGCGACCTCCTGGGCAGCTTTCTGCAGGGTCTCTTCGGAAACAATCTGCAAGGCAGCCACCTGGTCTTCTAAGAGTACCTTTATCTCGCACTACAAAGTGGACTCGGCTAGATTGTCCACGGTAGAATTTGGGAGGGCAATTATTTGCTCAAATACCTCAATTCCTTGTAAATAAAATATCTTTATGCTCAGACCCACCCAGTTTGGCGAGTTAATCCCCACATGTGTATGCTGCCATGATGCGACAGGAAAACGGAAAATTGTATACTCACCTTTCTGTAATTTTCCTTTCCTGTCGCATCACATGGCAGCATACAAATACCCACCCGTCTGAGGTGAGGTATATAGATACTGAGAATACTGGGGCGGGGACCCTCTCAGGGTTTAATAGCTACGCGGTCCTATCAGGTTGCGGAGGCGGAGCCACAACCCGCATGTGTATGCTGCCATGTGATGCGACAGGAAAGGAAAATTACAGAAAGGTGAGTATACAATTTTCCGTTTTAACAAACGCAATACATTCCGCCCTAGATTTTTTTTTTTTTCAGACTCCATATCATTACTAATAAAACTCATTCTAAACATTAATTTTCCTTGAATGCAACACCTCCAATTTCTGTCATTGAGAAGATGTTTCAGTCTTTTAACTTAAAAAGTTCATTAGAAAGTCCATTCTAAAGTTCTGTAGAAACAAGTCCAGGCATGTAATACATCAAAGGCCTTGCTCTCCACAGCTCTTGCGATCTTCCCTCATTCTTTCCATCTTGTAATCACTTTTCTCTGGTCTTCCTATGGATCAAATCGGAGACAGCCCGTGGAGTGGAAAACAAAGCGGATTATCTGTTCCCTCTAATAATACATAAACAGTGGATCCAGGCCCTTCAGCTACGATCTCTCCTCTAAATGGCTTCTTGCCTGGATATCTGACTAACACTTTGCCCCCCGCCTGTACCCACTTCTGACCCTCCCAAAGAACATCAATAGGGAGGAGAGGAAATATACTGATATTTCCCAGAAGATCACTGCTGTTTATTTTGGAAGGTTTTATGTTATGTAGCCTCACTTTCCACTCTTGCTGAGAAGTATCCACTAACCAGTCAGAGTCCCAGCCACTGTCTTGAAGCTCATCTGCCAATGCAAATATAACTTCAAACCTTCCTGCCAGATTCCCTCTCATTCCTAGATAGGCTTCAGCTTCAGATACGTCACTCTTGGTTTCTATGTCATGGGAAGCAGTAACATGGTATCTGTTAAGCCCTGTTTTTTCAGGAACCTTACATAAATACTGAACTCTGCACTCCAGCTGTGGAATCTGTGCCCCAGCCCCTACCATCCTCTCATATGGTGTGCTTTTGGCTATTGGCCTAGAATTTAACAACATGACTGCATGTGTGAGGACCCCGATCCCACCCCCTTAGTGTATGTGTAGGTGTAAGTTTGCGTATCTGGTCCTTCAATAGCCCGTTGTATCTTTCAATCAAACCAGCAGCCTGTGGATGGTATGGGATGTGGCACAACCAGTACACTCCAGAATCTTTGGCCCACTGCTGTACTGTTGATCCGGGGAAGTGTGAGCCGTTATCACTTTGGACTTGCTTGGGACAACCATAAGCAACGACAAGTTTCTGTAGCAGTTGAAGCGTTGCGGCTTGATCTGCACGTTTGCAAGGATGAACAAGCATAAGTCCTAAATAAGTGTCCACTGCAGTGCAACAATATCTCAGTCCATTGTTTCCCCGGGGCAGGGGACCGATGAAGTCAATCTGCCATATCTCTGCAGGCCTCTCACCCCTCTTAATCGACCCGGTGGAGTACTTTTGTAATGGCCATTGTCGCACTTCTCCACACACTGTACAGTTCCCTATTATAGTCTTTATCATGTCCATGGATATAGGCAAGCCTCTCTGCTGTGCCCATTCGTATGTTGCTTTCTGCCCCAAATGTCCAGAATGCTTGTGGGCCCAGTTGGCCAAGTTCATCAAGACAGGATCAATTGGCACAACTGCCTTCACTTTGGCGATTTCATCTGCAACTCTGTTATAGTTCTCAAAGTCTGGGACTAGGGGCACATGTGCATCAACATGCCCCACTTTTATGGTGCGCGAGTGAGCTTCCTTCCAGATGTAGTCCCAGAATTCCTTGCCTACCCAAACCACCTTTCCATGAATCATCCATTCATTGGACTTCCACGTGGGCATCCAAGTTGTCAGTCCTTTAAAAACCGCCCAGCTGTCAGTGTAGATAGTGACATGGGAAGAAGGATCCTCCTGAAGCGTCATCACTACAGCTTTCAACTCTGCATACTGGCTGGACCCTCCAATTCCGGTCTCCTGCAGGACTGTGTCTGTACTTGGGTTGTAGGCTGCTGCTGTCCATTTACGCCCAGACGAGGCGACTATGGCTGAACCATCAGTGAACCATGCTGACTGCTTCATGTCTTCTGACAGAGACTCAAAGGGTGGAGCCTCTTGAATGGGGGATGACTGCAGCACAGGAATTTCTTCTTCTGGCCAGGTGCTGGTAAAAGTAACAAGCCCTGCCAACTGTTTTGAAATGTCTCTAACATCCCCAGCTGCAATACCCCCTCTTTCTTGAAGGTACCACTTCCATTTCATCAGTGTCTGGTTCTGGGCTACAGCTGCCCTAGTGATCAGTCCATTATCTCTCACCCATCCTGCTATTGGCAATGCAGTATGGATGGTGACTGTGTCCTTTCCTATAATGGTCTCTACATGTTGAAGTGCTGTGTAGGCCCCAAACAGGTACTTCTCTAGGGGCGTGTATCTCTTCTGTGCCCCTGTCAGTTGTTTGGACCAAAATCCAATGGGTATTGCTCTTAGTCCTTTCTTTTCATTTGGCTGCCACAGACTCCAAGATATGGTACCATTCTGCTCCACTACATCCAGCTGAAATAGTACTCCTTGTCTCACGGGTCCTAATCCCTGATGCTGCAAAATAGCTTCTTTAGCAGCCAGGAATGCAGTCCGCTGCTCTGAACCCCATGAGAACTCAGACTTCTTCCGGGTGACATTATATATAGGCCTCAGAATCAGTCCAAGATGTGGGATGAACGATCTCCAGAACCCCACAACTCCAATGAACTTCTGTGCCTCCTTTTTGGTAGTAGGGGGCGACAGCGCCTGGATAGTTTGCACAACTGTCTCTGGAATTTTCCTCTGTTGCCCAGTCCACATCATTCCTAGGAATTTCACCTCGGTGGTAGGTCCTTGGAGTTTGTCTCTGTTGATAGCCCACCCTCTGTTCTCCATGTGATGTATCAGCAGGTGCAGTGCTTCAGTTACATCTTCTTTTGTTCCAGAGATCATGATGTCATCAATGTAGTGAAACACAGCGACTTTCAAATTCAGGGTGCTTAAATCTCGGGCAATCAGTCCATGACAAATCGTTGGAGAATGAAGATAGCCTTGCGGAAGGACAGTGAAAGTGTACTGGCGGCCGTCCCACACCATAGCAAACTGGTCTTGACACTCTGGGTCTATTGAAATAGAAAAGAAAGCATTAGCCAGGTCTATCACAGCATGATATTCTCCTGCATCTTTAGCAATTTTTTCAACAATTGAGATCATATCTGGTACAGCTGACTTCAATGGAGGTGCCACTTTGTTTAGACCTCTGTAATCCACAGTCATTCTATATGTCCCATCAGGCTTTTTTACTGGGAACACCGGAGACGAGAAAGGACTTACAGCAGGTCTAAGGATCCCTACTCTCAATAGTTCTTGAATAGTCTCCCCAATTTCTTTGTGGCCTCCAGGAAGTCTGTACTGCTTGAAACAGACTGGCTTCTCTGGTGGAGGAATGTAGACAGGGGTCCATTTTGCATGACCTCTGACCACAGCCTTCACCACCCTTACCAGATACGCTTTATCAGGATACCCGAATGTGAATGTACCTCTTTCAGTCTGAATTGACTGACCTTGAAGTACATCCATCCCAAGAATATTTTCGGGTAACTCTGAAACCAAAACATTTGTCATAAATCCTGATCCCTTGCCAATAGCCAATTTCACCCGTATCCTAACTGCTGGTGTAGTTTGCCCTCCCAAATCTTCTACATAAATCAATTCTCCTTTGTGATGGGAAGGATTTCCTTGCAAAAGTGTAACTTCGGCTCCGCTATCAACTAAAGCCATTACATGTGTAGGAGAAGATGACTTTCCCCACCATACAGTGACAGGTGCATATGGACGTCGGTCTCCTGCTGTCACTGCCCTCACGGCTATTACAGGAGACTCACCTTCCCTTCATAAAGGATAAGGAACCTCCCAAGCCCCTTTTCTGATTCTCTCTAACTCCTCCCCAGGATAAAGGGATTTGGGTTTGTGTTCACGTTCAGTTTTGGGAATTGGTTTGGGGCTAACAGGAGGTGTCTGTTCTGTTTCCTCTAAGTCTAGGCTGATGTTATCTTCACTAGGAGTAGTGTTTCTAGCCCTGACAGTTTTACTAAATCTTTCCACCTCTTCAGCATTTCTGCAGTAGAAATGCCATCTATCTCATCTTTAGGTACTCCTGCCTTTAATAGGTCCACCCACATTTCTTTCCTAGAAATAACTAGCCTGGTTTTCTCTTCACCCCCTGTCTTCTCTACCCCATTCCCTTTCTTCTCTGTTCTTTTCTGCTTGTATTCTTCCTGTCTGGCCTTGACCTTATCTACTGCCCTGACAGGTTTTGTTTTAGTCTCCTCTAGCTCCCCCAACTGGCTTAAAAGGGTTGTAGCTTCATGAATCTTGCTGTTTAATCCCAGGCCTCACAACAAGGACAATAAGGGAGCCCTGAGATTAAATGGCGCAGACTTCATCAGCTTAGAGCGCAGAGCAGACGTAAAGGGTTCCATATCTGGACCCATCCATTCTGGAAACGTATTTAATCCGGTTATACAACCCATCTCACGTAACCTGGAAATACCCTCTGCTATTGATCTCCAGGAGTAGGTATTTTCCAGGTCAGTAGGACTAGAGTATACTCGGACTATTCCATCTCTAACGAGGTCTAACAGTGAAAAATTCACGCTGAACTCTCGGGCTTTTCGCATTGCCTGACGCAATTGTGGATCATGGGTTAACATTCCCATAGTCACTGCTTCCTTACCTGACAAAACAACACTGTCTGCTCCTTCATCCCATAAGCGTAGGAGCCAACTCACTAGAGGCTCCCCAGACCTTTGTTTGTATTGTTTTGCCAGCTCATGGAGTTCAGTTTGTGTAAACTCCCTTACTTCTTCAAATTCAACATCTCTGGGGTTGCGATAATGCACCTCCCCATCTGCCATATCCTCTCTATCATGTTGCCGTTTCCTATGCTTAGTAATGAGAGGTCTGGCATACTTTTTCTTTCGCACTAGCAGATCATCATGCAAAATATCAAACTCTATCTCCTCATCCTCACTATCATTTGAGGAGAGCACATCCTCACAATCCAAGTTTTGGGATGTGACAATGGCACGTACCCTGGCTTTACTAACAGGTTTACGGCCCTTCTTTTTCCTTAAGGCATTAATTGATTTGGTCATGAGGGCTGCACACCGCTCTTGCAAATCATCAGCCCGACTAGCAGTTGAACGTACACACTCTGAAGCAACTGCTAGCTGGTCTTTTAATACCTTAACTTCTGCCTCTGCCTTCTCCCTTCTATGTGATTCAGTGTAAAATGCGACACACCGTTCTCTTCTCTTTTTTACTTAAATCCAACCCCTTAAGGCTAAAATCTACAAAATGATCTGAGACTTTATCACCCCAAGTCAGCTTCAAGGGAGGAGCATACTTCACAAATTCTTTAGCAAGAGGCTCCCACTCATTGTCTCTGGCCCAAATAGGTAAGCTGCACACTTCCTTATGGTCACCAGGACCCTCTGCAGCCTTTCCTTTCCTAAACAGCTTACGCAGCATTTTACCTAGCACAAGCTACACACTACAGAAAAAACAGCTCTGCTTCAATTGAACTATAGCACAGTCACGGCCGAGCCCCCAAATGTATTGCTTTCGTCTATCTAGCAAGGTTACTCTGTGGTATAACAAGGAAGCTGAGACTTCTGCAGTGTATAAATGTGCTTTTTACTATACAAAGCTGCTGTACATACAAAAAACTATTACAATCTTAGGAATACAATACAAGACTGACAGATATCTATAACAAGCAAAATGCCTAGAAAATAGAACAGCCTAAAGTCTAACAGTACAAATACATTTAAAAGGGTTACTTAACTTCTGTTACTGAATGTTCATGATCTCCAATTGGCAATATTTCTTCTTGGAGACCAGGTTCTGTTCTTGTATCATGAGCGGCTTCTTCTGATCTTCAAAGCATGATGATGTGTGTCCTGATGTTACAGCATGATGTGTTCCAGTCTTCTCTCTGTGTCTCTACTCCAACATTTTATTCCCAGTTTGTTGACCAAAGTTAATGTTTATAGACTTGTTTCCATAACAACCGACTAACAGTCATTCTTTTCAGGTTGAGAGACCCTCCAAACCTGTTTACTGTAGCTGACGAGACAATGGACTGTTGCTAGCTAAACCATTGTCTCCTCAAACGAAATCCTGTCATCAATATAACAGTCAATCTTTTCAGTCTGAGGGACACTCTCAGCCTGTTTACTGTAGCTGATGAGACAATAGCCTCTTAATGCTATCTAACACCATTGTATGAAAACAGCATTTGTTTGAGAATTCTACTCAAACCAGAGAATCTGATCAACTAAACTTATAATTTCTCCCATGTAATGTTAGGCCTGATGTTTAAAAAATCATATTTTAACAAACGCAACACACCCCCCCATAGGTGTGTACAGCCTATTGTATTAGAGTGTGCATTCCAAAGTTCAAGCATACGTGTGTGTGTGTGTGTATGTATGAGTAATATATATATATATAAATATATATAAATAATAAATATATATATATATATATATATATATATATATATATATATATATATATATATACACACACACACACACACATACATACATATAGTTGTGCTCACAAGTTTAAATACCCTGGCAGAATTTATGATTTCTTGGCCATTTTCCAGAGAATATGTATGATAACAAAAACTTTTCTTTCACTCATGGTTAGTATTTGGCTGAAGCCATTTATTATCAATCAACTGATCAAAAGTTTACATACCCTGGTGATTTTGGCCTGATAACATGCACATAAGTCGACACAAAGGGGTTTGAATTGGCTATTATGCCCTGTACACACGGTCGGACTTTCTGACAGAAAATGTGTGATCGGATTGTGTTGTCGGAAAATCGTGTGTGGGCTCCACCTGACTTTTTCCGTCTGAATTTCCGACACACAAAGTTTGAGAGCTGGATCTAAAATTTTCCGACAACAAAATCTGATCGTTTAAATTCTGACTGTTTGTAGACAAATCTGATGCACAAAGTGCCACGCATGCTTTGAATAAATTAAGAGATAAAAGTTATTGGCTACTGGCCCGTTTATAGTCCCGACGTACGCGTTGTACGTCACCTCGTTCTGAGCGATCGGATTTTTCCGACAACTTTGTGTGACCGTGTGTATGCAAGACAAGTTTGGCCCAAAATCCGTCTGAAAAAATCAGACGGATTTTGTTGTCGGAATGTCCGATCGTGTGTACAGAGCATTAAATGTAACCATCCTCACCTGTGATCTGTTTGCTTGTAATTACTGTGTGTGTATATAAAAGGTCAATGAGTTTCTGGACTCCTGACAGACCCTTGCATCTTTCATCCAGTGCTGCACTGACATTTCTGGATTCTGAGTCATGGGGAAGCAAAAGAATTGTCAAAGGATCTGCGGGAAAAGGTAGTTGAACTGTATAAAACAGGAAAGGGATAGAAAAAAATATCCAAGGAATTGAGAATGCCAATCAGCAGTGTTCAAACTCTAATGAAGAAGTGGAAAATGAGGGGTTCTGTTAAAATCAAACCACAGTCAAGTAGACCAACTAAAATTTTAGCCACAACTGCCAGGAAAATTGTACGGGATGCAAAGAAAAACCCACAAATAACTTCAGGTGAAATACAGGACTCTCTGAAAACATGTGGTTTGGCTGTTTCAAGATGCACAATAAGGAGGCACTTGAAGAAAGATGGGCTGCATGGTCGAGTCGCCAGAAGAAATCCATTACTATGCAAATGCCACAAAGTATTCCACTTACAATATGCCAAACAGCACAGAGACAAGTCTCAAACCTTCTGGCGAGCGATGAGACCAAAATTTGCTTTTTGGCCACAACCATAAACGCTTCATTTGGAGAGGCGTCAACAAGGCCTATGATGAAAGGTACACCATCCCTACTGTGAAACACGGAGGTGGATCTCTGATGTTTTGGGGATATGTGAGCTACAAAGGCACAGGATAATTGGTCAAAATTTATGGCAAGATGAATGCAGTATGTTATCAAAAAATACTGGAGGAACATTTGCATTCATCAGCCAGGAAGCTGCACACGTGACGTACTTGGACATTCCAACATTACAATGATCCAAAACACAAGGCCAAGTCGACCTGTCATTGGATCAAAGCAGAATAAAGTTAAGGTTCTGGAGTGGCCATCTCAGTCTCCTGACCTCAATATAATTGAGCCACTCTGGGGAGATCTCAAACGGTCAGTTCATGCAAGACAGCCCAAGAATTTACAGGAACTGAAGGCTTTTTGCCAAGAGGAATGGGCAGCTTTACCATCTGAGAGGATAAAGAGCCTCATATACAAATACCACAGAAGACTTCAAGCATTGATGTTAAAGGGGGCAATACACAGTATTGAGAACGGGGGTATGTAAACTTTTGATCAGGGCCATTCGGGTAGTTTCTGTTGTGATTATGATTTAAAAAGAGTAAACACAGTTGATTGATAATAAATGGCTTCAGTCAAACACTAACCATGAATGAAAGAAAAGGCTTTGTGTTATCATTCATATTCTCTGAAAAATGGCCAAGAAATCATAAAATATACACAGTATCTCACAAAGTGAGTACACCCCTCACATTTTTGTAAATATTGTATTATATCTTTTCATGTGACAACACTGAAGAAATGACACTTTGGTACAATGTAAAGTAGTGACTGTACAGCTTGTTTAACAGTTCAGCACCCCTAAGTGAAAATGTCCAAATTGGGCACAAAATTAATATTTTGTGTGGCCACCATTATTTTACAGCACTGCCTTAACCCTCTTGGGCATGGAGTTCACCAGAGCTTCAAAGGTTGCCACTGGAGTCCTCTTCCACTCCTCTATGACGACATCAAGGAGCTGGTGGATGTTAGAGATATTGAGCTCCTCCACCTTTCGTTTGAGGATGCCCTACAGATGCTTAATAAGGTTTAGGTCTGGAGACATGCTTGGCCAGTTCATCACCTTTACCCTCAGCTTCTTTAGCAAGGCAGTGGTCGTCTTGGAGGTGTGATTGGGGTCGTTATCATGTTGGAATACTACCATGTGGCCCAGTCTCTAAAAGGAGGGGATCATGCTCTGCTTCAGTAGGTCACAGTACATGTTAGCATTCATGGTTTCCTCAATGAACTGTAGCTCCCCAGTTCCGGCAGCAGTCATGCAGCCCCAGACCATGACACTCCCACCACCATGCTTGAATGTAGGCACACCTGTCTTTGTACTCCTCACCTGGTTGGTGCCAAACACCATCTGAACCAAATAAGTTTATCTTGGTCTCATCAGATCACAGGACATTAATAGCTGTGTGTTGAGTTATTTTGAGGGGACAGCAAAATGTATATTGTTATACAAGCTGTACACTCACTATTTTACATTGTAGCAAAGTGTCATTTCTTCAATGTTGTCAAATTAAAAGATATAATAAAATATTTACAAAAATGCGAGGGGTGTACTCACTTTTGTGAGATACTGTATATATATACACACTCTTATAAATAAATGTAAAAAACAGTAGGGCAGTGGATGTGTGAATAGAGAAGTGGTTGGTGTCAGTAGGGCAGTGGACGGTGTTACTTTATTTTACAATTTTTTTAGGGGCCCTGTTGGAGTGCTTTGGTGAAATATTAACATGGGAAACCCATGCTGTACGGGATGATTAGGGTGTGCCCAGGCACAATGGCACACCACCCCCAAAGAAAAGATAAAGTATTTAGTTAAAAGGATTCAAAGGTTGCCACAGGTTTAACTGAATAAAACTTTGGGATCTGCATCTTATTGGACATGAGGAGCAAAATAGAAAGGGCAGAGTGTGAATGGACTAACTGGTACAGGCAGTGTTGCAGTATTGGAAAGGGTCGCACTTGTGTAAAGGCAATGGTTGACTCTGCATAGACACATAGTAAGGGCTTAGAGTTAATATCCTGTGGGCTACAGTTGGCAATACATTTATACATTTAACTTTGAAAAAAAAGGTTTAATAGTTAAAGTTGGAAGGCTGATAAATAGTGGTGTATTTCAAATAAAACCCTTACCTTAAAAGTAAAGGAATTAAATAATACATTTAGATATTGGACTTCTAGAAAATGGCCACTGCATTGGAAGGATTCCATAGCAATGGAGGTGGTGGTGGGTGTCTCAATGTTTGGCTTTCCTTCTCCTCCCAGCCCAGAAATGTGCACCTCCTCCCCATTCTCTTGGGAACACACACAAAACGTGCACAGAGCTCCCACAGGCTGCATTGGGAAGGAGGTAATGTCAACATAGGGAAAAGGACAGTGTCTTGGTGTTGGGGTTCAGTGACAGGGGTGCAGGGAGGTGGAGTGTCAGGGTTGCTGGGAGGCAGGAAGGTTCAGAGTCAGGGGTACAGGGGGGTTCAGTGGAAGGGGTTCTAGGTGACAGTGATATATTAGGGTGCAGAGTTCCAGGTTGAGTTGCATGACTGAGCTGCACCCTATATGGTGTAGGCTGCTGGAGCGCTTTGCCTGCAAGTGCAAGGGTGTTTCATTAGTGCTGGAAGGGAGGTCATTAGAATTAAGTTATATTAGAGTATAGTTAGCCTTTAGGCCTTCATCAGACCTATGTGTTGCAGTAATGTGTGTTTTATTGCAATGGTAACACAAGGCACGCTGTGCAGTTTGTTGTGGTGCCATTCATTTACAATACATGAGTACAGTAGGTGCCAACGAATCCACACTGAAGATCACCATATGCGTGCACCTTGTGTTGTGGTGCGTTGCATTAAAAAAAGGTTCAGGTGAGACCAGGCTGTCTCTGACCTACTGAGCTGATTTGCTCCTTGTTTTGATTCATCTCTCCTATCTTGAGCTCTGCTGTACAGGGACTGCAATAGGCTGGAACCAGGTCAGATTCAGGTACTTACACTGCTTGCATTTAAAAAAAAGAAATTATGCTCAAATTGTGTGTTTAAAAGATGCTAAAGTAAATTTTAGTGCACATAAACGCAATATTTTACCCATTTTGTAAGTAAATAGATAAGCCGATTAAACAATGACAAACTTTGGTACCCCAATATTTTCATAGGCAACACTTTAATATCCCCTACAGGTCATCAGTTTAGAGTTAATTGTGAATAATAGGCTTAGGATTCTTGCTCTCGCACTGGCACGCGTGGCGATATGTAACATGTGTAGCACAAATAACTTTCTATGTGAACATCCCCGATGTGTACATTTACATGGTGGTGGGGCAAGCTCAACATTTTGGGGGGTTTAGGTGCTTGGGTGTTCTGTTGATTTTTTTCATTTTTCATTTTTTTTTCACTTTATTGCCATCACATTTAAGACCAATAGCCCCCCGTGTGATGGCATTTTTACTTTGATTGGTTCTCTTTAATGTGACATCAGGGGTTCAATAAACCGCTGATCTCAACCCTGCACTCCACTGAAGCTAATGAAGTGCAGATCATGCTCAATTAGGTTCTGCTATAGGGGGAGTGTGCGTAAAGCATACCCCCACCAATGTTATGACATACATCGGTGGCAGTTAAAAACCACTTAAGGACCGAGCCTCTTTCTGAGATTTGTTGTTTAAAAGGTAAAAACAGTTATTTTTTCTAGAAAATTACTTAGAGCACCCACCATTATACATTTTTTTTCTAACACCCTAGAGAATAAAATGGCGGTTGTTGCAATACTTTCTGTCACACCGTATTTGCCCAGCGGTCTTACAAGCGCACTTTTTTGGGAAAAAATACACATTTTTGAATTAAAAAATAAGACAACAGTAAAGTTAGCCCAATTTTTTTTATATTGTGAAAGATAATGTTACGCCTCAAAATTGATACCCAACATGTTACGCCTCAAAATTGCGCCAGCTCGTGGAATGGCGACAAACTTTTACCCCTTAAAAATCTCCATAGGCGACGTTTTTAAAAAATTCTACAGGTTGCATGTTTTAAGTTAGAGGAGGTCTAGAATTTTTGCTCTTGCTCTACCGATCGCGGCGATACCTCACATGTGTGGTTTGTACACCGTTTATATATGCGGGCGCTACTCACGTATGCGTTCACTTCTGCAAGGGAGCTTGTCAAGACGGGGCGCGTTTAAAAAAAAAAAAAAAGTTATTTATTTTACCCTTTTTTTTTTTTTTACAAAAAAAATAAAAATGTGTCACTTTTATTCCTATTACAAGAAAAATAAACATCCCTTGTAATATAAAAAAGCATGACAGGACCTCTTAAATATGAGATCTGGGGTCAAAAAGACTTATGCCCCGTACACACGGTCGGAAAATCCGACCACAAAATCCATCTGATTTTTTCCGACGGATTTTGTCCGACACTGGTGTTGCATACACACGGTCGGACAAAGTTGTCGGAAAATCCGATCATTCTGAACATGGTGACGTTTGTTGCCTACAACGGGACTACGTAGAGGCTAGTAGCCAATAGCTTTGGTCTTGTAATGTGATCTGAGCATGCGTGGCACTTTGTCCGTCGGAATTCGCTACACACGATCGGAAAAAGTCTGATAGGACTTTGTTGTCTGAAAATTTGAGAGCAGGAGATAAAACTTTGTCCGTCGGAAAATCCGATGGAAAAAGTCCGATGGAGCCTACACACGGTCGGAATTTCCGACAACATTGTCCGATAGGACATTTTCCGTCGGAAAATCCGACCGTGTGTACGGGGCATTACATGCTTTATCTACCAAGTGTGTGTTCAATTTGTATTGGTAAAAAAATCTACAAATATAAGTGTTTTACAATGTGTAATTTCTGATGTTATGTTTTTCTTTTGTAGACCCGACACCATTGGAAGTGATTTATAAACACAGACAATCTGTTGTGAAGTTTGTTTGTGAAAGGAATAATTTCACCAACATTTCCTATGAACTGGACAAAAAACTTAGTGCACAGTTGTATGTTGAACACAGCCATAGATTGATTTATTGTGAGGTTCCAAAGGTGGGCTGTTCCAACTGGAAGAGGATCATTCTTCTACTCAATAACTCTCTGCGGCTTTCAGTAAGTGATCTTAAACATTATATCATCCATACTACACCTTTACTGCGGAAATTAAGCTCTTATTCCCCAGCCAGTCAAAAAAAGTTTCTTGCCAATTACACCAAAATCATGTTTGTTAGAGATCCTTTCGAGAGGCTAGTTTCAGCATACAGAGATAAGTTTCTACATGATGATGATAAATACTACAGTAACTTTTATGCTAATATAATAAGAAAAAGACTTGCAATTAATGTCAATTCTACAGAATATATTACCTTTCCAGAATTTGTCCACTTTATAGTTCAAGAAGAGCCTTATTACAGAGACACTCACTGGAAGCCAATGTTCCATCTGTGTGATCCATGCAACATTCAGTATGACATTATTGGGAAGATTGAAAGCATTACTCAGGATGCTGATTTTGTTTTGAAGACTATTGGGGCACCAAAGGATCTGAAATACCCCACTATGAAGCATCATTCAAATGATAGTCGTACTAATGAGAAAATTACTAAACAATACTTGGAAACGCTGCCTCCCAAATTGTACAGACAACTTTTGGAACTTTACAGTACTGACTTTTCCATGTTTGAGTACAGTTACTATAAAATCTTTGGGAATGAAACAACCCCTATTTACTAGCGGAAAATAACTGTATTTTACATGAAGATCTGTGGGATGTCAAAGTAATCAACAAGTACCAGACCCAAGACACTAATAGATTGAGACAGAGGAGGTCCCTTCTGATACCTGGAGATTTGCTGCTAGGACATTTTGGTTGTGGGCCCAGTTGATGCATTTTTGCTCAGTTTGTGCCTCTACACTGGAAGGACAGAGAAAAGCAAGTTGTGTTGGAGGTGTGTATTCCAAGAAGAAAGCCTGTGGGAGATGAATGCAGAAACTCATGGACTGGCAGCAGTGGGACTTTTATATTGCATTTGCAATTGCCGGTGTATGCTATTGGGAGTACAAATATCACATGTTATGGGATATCATTATGATGTTGTGTTCTTTTAGAGCTGTACTTGAAGAATTGCTGCAAATTATGTGATATGCCTTTTTTTTGTCTATACATACATAATAGGGTGCTAAGAGTAAACAGTATCTGACACTTGAGCACTCTAATCAAATAAAGTCCTCCAAGCAATACATGAAAATATATTTAACCAATATTAATTTCAAATGAAATAAGTTCAAATGAAGCAATCCAACGGTGTAATGACTAAACAATTCCCATCACCAGTATTATCGTTCCAAGTGTAGAAAAATCTTTTATCCAAGGTGGCCATCACCACTAATACAGGAAAATACACTTACCAGAAATGCATCTCACTACCTGATCAGTCAAATACAGTTTGTATTAATTCCAAAGATCTTCCAAACAGGTTCAGTGCACTTAAATTTATTTGACACAAGTAATCAGGGTACTCACAAAAACTGTTTAAGCAAATAAAAAAAAATAAAAAACAGGCCTCCCCCTCTTCCCCCTTGTTGAGGTCAGAATGGATGAAACATGTAGGGGGAGAGCCTAATCCTGGGAGTGAGTAGGAATTGTGTCCTGTCATTTTTGTTGTTTCTGTAAGCTGGGAAGGACTGGGGCAGCTGGTGGCTACTTTGTATGTCTTTCCAACATATCTATATGATTGATTTTAAGAGACAAAAAATATCCTATGCACCACACATCAGTGCAAGACCCTGTAGATAAGTGGAATGACAGTATCAGCCCAAGCAAGAGCCAAGCCATGTGTCCAACATGTTTCACACTGCCCAAAGGCTTAATCATGGAATCATGGAGATGTGGACCTTTTTGTCTCTTGTACCATTGGCGCTGGGATGAGCTCTGTCCTTGCCAGCATTCCTAGCGGTTTAGTTCAGGAGACAACACGGATGGAGTCTTGAGCGGACCCCCCCCATTTGTCTGCTTGATTTTAAGCTTATGCTTAAACTGCTTTCGTAAGTACGTTGATTACCTGTGTTAAATAAATCTGGATGTTTAAGATACTACACCAGTGGTCTCCAAAATGCAGCCCAGGGCCCAGATGTGGCCGTTTGCTTGCCTTTATCTGGCCCTTAGGGCACTATTCCACTAACTGAAACCTTTAAGTAGTCTGCACTTGTTTTGAAGATCTTTGGCATTAATACAAGCTGTGTTTCTCTAATCTTGTAGTGAGACAAGCACGCACTTCTGGTAAGTGTGTTTTCCTGTATTAGTGGCGGTGCTCATCTTGGATGAAAGATATTTTTACACTTGGAAAAATAGTACTGGTGATGGGATTTTTTTAGTCATTACACTGTTGGATTTCTTCATTTGAACTTATTTTGTTTGAAATAAATTTTGGTAAAAAATACGTTCATGTATTGTTTTGAGGACTTTATTTAATCACAATATTTATTGAATGATTTATTGTGCATGATTTTTCACACTGATGAATATTCTATATTATTGAATTAGCACTCTAATTATTTTTTGTTATACCACTTAGGGGTTTTCATTTATTTATAGCTGCTGGTTTGTTTCACAGTTGTGCAATATCATTTTCTCATCATTTTTTATATGCATCAGTGCGGAAGGTTTAATACACATATTTCCTAATTGTTACTGGCTGCAATTATTATTTCTTCACAGACCTTTTTCTTAAAACAGACCTTCCATTTAAATTGAAGGCCCACTGTATTGAAATCCTGTAAAGCCAATTTCAAAATAAAGCTTTTGCTTAGAAAAAATATTAAAAAAATAAAGAATTACGTGCTTCGGCCCTGGCTCGAACTCCATCTGAGAGGCATGGATGGCATCACTGTGCCTCATCGCTGCCTCCTTGTCATGTACCTGGTTAGAGGCTGGAATGCTGAGAGGGCTTCCCTTGCGGCTAGGCACAGAGCAAATTTGAAGGTGATGACAGGGAATTCTATGCCCAAAGAAGCAGGGGATGCCAGTAATGTACATCGGATGTGAGCCAGACGAGCAGGATGCACTGCAGGACAGGAGTCTCTGGGGTACCAGGTGGTACTTGATAGTATGGAGAGCCGGAAGCAGGAGTCAAGCCAGTAGCGCATACACGGAGTGTCAGCCAGGAGCAGAGACAGAGTGCTGAATCAGGAACAAGCCGGGGGTTAAAACTGGAAGTTAGACAGCAGCAGAGTCAGTACGGTGAGCAGAGGTCATAGACTGGTTAACAGGCAGGAGGAAAGTCAGGTAAAAAAAAAGCCAAGGATCAGGAGCCAGGAATGGAGACAATACAGGTCAAAGGCAAGATGGGTCGGTAACATTGAACCAAATAATAGCAGAAGCAGAACACAGGAACACACAGGAGGCTAAAGATCATTCAGCAACTTGTGGGTCACACTGCTGACATTAAATAGGTCACTGGACGGCAAGATCTGTCATGCATTTTGTGCAGTTGTTTATCAATGTTTGCAGCCGTGTGCGCAATCTGCGATTCTGTTCAGAGCTGGCAGATGTGCCAGTTCTTTTGCAAACCATTCTCTGACAGTGCCCCCCCCCCCCCCTGCCCAAGGAGCAGCCTCCAGATGCCCAGATGTGCTTGCTTCTCTGGGTAACTGCTCAAAAATTCACGCAGAAGTTTAGGGGCATGTACGTCAGTTGCAGGTTCCCATGAACTTTCCTCAGGTTTACACTTTATGAGGTATTGGACCTGTCTTCCCCTATTTTTTCAGTCCAGGACAGCCTCCACCTCAAACTCAGTTTTTTCATCCACTGTGATTGGAGGTGGAGGTTGATCCTCTTTTCCAGAAAAGGTGCCAGAAGTGGCTGGCTTGAGCAAAGAAACAGGAAGGACTGGGTGAATAGGAGCTCAGCAGGGACATTTCAAAGGCCACAGGGTAAAATTCCTTTTTGATTACAAAGGGGCCGATGAATCTTGGACCCAGGGCAGGACAATTTAAGGTTCACTGTAGAGAGCCACACCTTGTCTCCAACCTTCAGAACTGGACTCTTTTTCTTCTTTTTGTCCTAACATTTCTTTGTAATCTTTCTGTGCCCTTCACATGGTATCCTGTAGAATCTGTTAATTTTCATGGATGAAAGTTAACCTGTTCTGTACCACAGGTACCGATGCTTCTGGTACCGTATTGGGCAGGAATGAGGGATGGAATCTGTAATTTGTCAAGAAAGGAGATTGATTGGTGGTAGCATATATCAAATTATTGTATGCAAACTTGGGGAGCATAAGCAGATGACAAGCAAATTTTAATGTTCAAAGCTTTGCAAAGAGCCCTCCAGAACCTAGAGGTAAATTGCACCCCTCTGTCTGAGACAATGCTGTTTGGCAAGCCATGTAGTTCTATGATCTCCTTGATAAAACATGTGCTGTATCCATGGCAGAGGGAGTACCCACCAGAGGCCAATAGTGGGCCATCTTTGACAGGTGGTCTACCACCACCAGAATAGTGGAAACCCATTCAGAGGGGGAAAATCCATTATAAAGTTCATGGATAGCATTTTCCAAGAGTGGTTTGGGACTGGAAATGGTCTTAACAAGCCCCAAGCTTGAGTGCAACTACCTTTATTTTGGAGACAGGTTGTACAGGAACCCACATAATCCTGGCAATCTTGCCTCAGTTTAGCCCACTAGTATGATCAATGGATAAGCTCAGATGTCTTGTGGACCCTGAAATTACCGCAAGCTGATGTTCGTGGAAGGTCTTGAGGACCCGGAGTCTGGCTCCATTAGGTACAAAAATATTGTCTTCGTGCCACAGGAGTCCTTCTTGTTTTCTGAGTGCAGAAATCTCAGATTCTGAGCATTGTGTGTAAGGGTCTGTTTGAGAGTTGTTCTTAGATCAGGCTGAATCAAGAGAAAATTCTGGGGGGACAAGTTTCAGGAGTTTCTGAAAACATGCATGAGAGAGCATCTGCCTTCCAACAATTGGACCCTAGTAAAAACGTAAGATGAAAGTTGGGAAATATAAGTCTCAGTGGGCCTGCCAAGGTCTTAACCATTTGGCAGATCTAAGCTACTCCAGGTTTTTGTGGTCTGTGAATATATGATGGGGTGAGCTGCACCTTTTAACAAATATCCGCATTCTTCTATTAAAAGCTCAGGTTTCATCCCTGTTCTTCATGTTTCTTACTTGATGAAGACTTTTGTATAGTGAGTGTCCCATGTAGCGATCCCTGTTTATTCCACTTTCAATCCATGGGATCTGAATCCTAAGAAGAAAACAAGATCTCTAAAGCCTCTCCTCAAGCAATAAGGACATTGGAGGAGCCTGGGAGATGTAAGAAGAGAAAGGCTTTGTCATCCACTTCACTACGTCCTGTGTGATAAGCCCATAGCAGGATGGAAAAAAAACAGCTCCCCAGAGCCTCCCCTTGTGCAATAATGGCATTGGAGAAGCCTGGTAGAAGTAAGAAAATAGAGGTTTTGTCAGGCACTCCACTACCTCCTGTGTAGGGAAAAGAAAAGAAAGAAAGGGATCACATTTGCAAGGTTCGACATGCTGGTTGTCTAGAAGTCAATCAGTGGATCAAATTCTGTACAACCAGCCCGCTAAACCGGCCAAATTCCGATCCATGTATGGCCAATTTTAGAAAAAATGTTTATATCGTTGCCTGATGCGTTTATGTGAAATTTCCATTAATATCTGTGAAATATTGTACTTATGAATATATCTCTTTTTGCATGCAGCTATGAAAGCTGGGCAAAAGCCCTCCTCCCAAGCTCTTGTTAACTGGAGACATTGCAGTGCCAAGACTTGTATACTTATAGAGGTCAACAATATTTTTTTATTTTTACTCCAAACAAACCAAGAGGACCCTCACATTCAGTGAACAATGAGTTAGATTTGATATTCAAACAACACCTAAAAAAGATAATCCTCTCTAGATTGAAACGTATTCAAACATATGAAAATTGTTAAATGAAAAACAATTACAAATCTTCTGTTTGCTAGGCATTAGCATATGCAAATACCAACCAGTTTTATCACTTGAGAAATCCAAATTATATGCATCACTATATCTCTAGCCCATGGGGTCTCCAAACTATAGCCCTCCAGTTGTTCAGGAACTACAATTCCCATCATGCCTAGTCATGTCTGTGAATGTGAGTTTTTTCAATGCCTCATGGGATGTGTAGTTCCACAACAGCTGGAGGGCCATAGTTTAGAGATCCTGTCTAGCCCAATATGACAAAAACTTTTTTGTATGCTCATCATAATATCAGCTAATCTCATTTTGCCAGTCCACAGAACTGCTAACAAACTGAGTTTGCGCCCCACAAATCTGTAACAGAGTGAAACTTCTCTGTAACTTTTCTGCAAATGGAAAAATCCAGAGAAAAGTAAAATTAGGGGGAACTGAATTTATTCTACTATTCTGATAGACTATGAGCTGATTCATTATAAAACAGAACAGAGTCCTCTCGAAAACCCAGTGGAATAAGGAAAAAAGTATAGTGTTCAAACTTACTTATCCACAGTGCATCATACCATATGAAAGACTGAACCTTTATAAGAAACATTTTATCAAATTGAAGTATTGTTGTAACACTAAAAAATGTGAAACTATTATGATTTAATGGTATGAATGACTCAGAACCGAGAGGGAGAATTATACTGCAATACATACCAAGATATCCTTTGAGATTCAAAAATTATTACCTCAAAATATATATCACTCACGCATCATTCGCAAATAATCCATGATTAAAATAAGAGAACTTTAAAGATATAAGACCACAAGTAACATCATCCACACCGGGGACCTCATCCATATTAATATTAGAGGATAATATATCTGGAATTAATTAATGTATAATAATATAATGTTCCAGATAAGGTTAACTGATCCATTGAGTACATTCTAATTTATTTCCAGATAGACAGGTACTATCAACACCTAAAAAGGTATTAGGTTAGACAAAAGAAATGCCTTCCAATTAGATGTGGGTAAATATTCTGATCTACGCCTTTTTCTTTAAATAGGGGGATTTTGGACATAAAAGGGAAAGTTTGGAGAGAAAGGGGGCTCTCAGACACTCACTGACATACTCGACAGTCGACATGGATCATTGAATGGATCACCTCTATCCTGTATAAAAAAGATGTACATACCTACCTATATTTATTATGCTCCAGTCCAGTCACGTGATCCTGCAGTCACCTCCCAGGTCAGTAAGCTGCTGCAGGGGAGAGGAGACAGCACCAACAATGGTTGGGCCATGGGTACTCATCACGGCTCCTGGATTTCACAGCTGTTGTTGAAGAGGAACTGCAGTCTGCTCACATAATTTGTAATAAAAACATCTTTGATATTCTGAAGCTTCCCTCCAACCAGTTTGCAAATTATTTTATATATACGGTTATTCTGTACTTGCCAACAATTCTGCAGAAATCACTCTCCACTGAGTCGGGCTGCAACCATTTTAACTTTAGCCTGTTCACTTCCTGGATTTACACAGACACACAGAGGCACAACTCAAGCTCTGCAGCCCTGCAGCTCTCATTGGCCCTCTTATGACTCATCCCCCCTCCCTGGCAAACTTCCACGGGAGTTAGAGAGAGCTGTGCATGATGTCATAAGCCTAGACTTTTTATCAGACTAGAAACAGGAAGTGGGCTGTATACGGTATTTATTGGCAGAAAAAAATGTTTTACTATCCAAAGTTAAAACAACAAGAGCAGAAGATTTAATAGATGGAAAGATGAAAAAATGACTGAAGGTCGACTTTAAGTGCTCCAATACACAGGGGAGCCAGAGCTGCAGGTTTAAGTGACCAGAATGGAGAAGATTAAAAATAGGTAAGTACACAGATCTTTTTTTATACAGGGTATGCAGGATAGGTGTAAGGAGAGGGGAGGGGATGTTTTTTTTTATAGAAAAGTTAGAATTAGGCTGCATTTACACCTGGGCATTTGAATCGCAAGAAGATTTGGCCCGATCCTATTTGCAATTTCAAAGCATATAGGTGTGAATGACAAATCGCACAACACACATTTCAGATGCCATTTATTTGAATGGCACCTAAAAACGCGGTGTGTTTTTGCTGTGGTTGTCATGCGATAAATCACGCTGCAATCACGACAAACCACATCGCGTGAAGCTTGTCACCCAAAAACAGTTCAGTGTTCAGTAAATGCCATAAGAAGTCCTGTTTTGGGTGACCTGCTGCACGCGCTGAGGTTTGCTAAGATTTTTAGGTACCATTTGAATCAATGGCATCTGAAATGTGCATTATGCGATTTGTCATTCACACCTGGGCGTTTTGAAATCACGGGCAGAAACGCGTCAAATCTACCCACGATTCAAAACCCCCAGGTGTGAATGCAGCCTTATGCCGCGTACACACAAGCGAATTTTCCGTCTGAAAAATCTTGGATGATTTTTCTGACGGAATTCCGCTCAAGCTTGGCTTGCATACACACGGTCACACAAAAGTTTGCTGAACTTTCGACCGTCAAGAACGTAGTGACGTACAACACTACGACGAGCTGAGAAAATTAAGTTCAATGCTTCCGAGCATGCGTAGGAATTTTGCACGTCGAAATTAGTACAAACGATCGGAATTTCCGATCAGAACTTTTGAAAAAATCGAGAACCTGCTCTCAATCTTTTGCTGGCGGGAATTCTAGTTTTGTACACTATTCCTTTTATTTGTATTGTTCGGTTAATATTTGGAGTGACCTTGTTTAGTTTACCAAATGATGCTCGCCCTAACTTTGGAATGCTTTCCCTGTCATGTCAATTAAAGGAGACATAAATAATGTTTGCTTTTGCGTGTTTTCCCACACTGGGTGATTTATGTGCTGACCATAATACACTATTATGTAATCCTATTTAACTGAATAAACCATTAATCTTAGAGGTTTGACAAGGTTTTCTCTATAATCTGGTAACAATACATAAAAGTTGTTAGAGTAGGGGATCCATTTAACCAACCATTCATTGCTCAGTCTTATACACTGTCCTCCCTGGAGTCAGCATTATTGTAAACCTTTTAACAAACATATTATAGCACGTTGCGCTAAAAAAGCATGAATGTGCAAATTGTTAATGTAAAAATGTAAAATACCATCATAAAGAAATAAATAAAAACACAATCTCCTACATTAAATACATATACAGTGACAATGCATATCAAATATAATAGTGTCCATAAAGTGCAAATTAAAATGTGATCCAAAAAAGTCCCATGAATTCCAAGTGCAACCAGGAACATCCCATGAAATGTATAGGATGAATAGACTCCTTCCTCAAACAGGTGCCCACAGTGTGTCCCAACACCAAAACTAGTGAGATGATGTAGTGTAGAATATCAAATGGTACCTTTCTGATGCCCTGTACACATGAGAGGAATTTCCGTCGTGGATCTTGGATGTTTTTTCTGACGGAATTCCACTCAAGCTTGTCTTGCATACACACGGTCACACAAAAGTTCTCTGAACTTTCGACCGTCATTAATGCGGTGATGTACAACACTACGACGAGCCGAGAAAATGCTTCCGAGCATGCGTTGAATTGTTTCCGAGCATGCGTAGGAATTTTACGAATAGAGAACCTGCTCTCAATCTTTCAATCTTGTCTGATGGAGCATACACACGGTCGGATTTTCAGACCAAAATCTCACATCAGACTTTTGCTGGCGAAATTTCCGAACGTGTGTACGGGGCATTACACTTTAAAATTGCACTTTCACTCAGGTAGAGTTAATGCGCATTCAAAATTCAACACAGCAGGCAAAAACAAGTGGACTTCCGGTACGTGATGACGTCAGTAGGAGGCCCCTGTGTGTAAGTGCAATTAAAAAGTGTACCATTTGATATTCTACAAGGAAGGAAGGTCTTGAAAAAGTATTCATACCCCTTGACATTTTTTAAATGTTGTCATGTTACAACCAAAAACGTAAATGTATTTTATTGGGATTATATTTGATAGACCAACATAAAGTGGCACATAATTGTGAAGTGAAAGAAAATTATAAATGTTTTTCAACATTTTTTACAAATAAATATCTGAAAAGTGTGGCGTGCATTTGTATTCAGCCCCCTTTACTCTGATACCCCTAACTAAAATCTAGTTGAACCAATTGCCTTCAGAAGTCACCTAATTCGTAAATAGAGTCCGCCTGTGTGTAATTTAATTTCAGTATAAATACAGCCATTCAGTGAAGCCCTCAGAGGTTTGTTAGAGAACCTTAGTGAACAAATGGCATCATGAAGGACAAGGAACACACCAGACAGGTCAGGGATAAAGTTGTGGAGAAGTTTAAAGCAGGGTTAGGTTATAAAAAAAATATCCCAAGCTTTGAACATCTCATGGAGCACTGTTCAATCCATCATCCGAAAATGGAAAGAGTATGGCACAACTGCAAACCCACCAAGACATGGCCATCCACCTAAACTGACAGGCCGGGTAAAGGGGAGCATTAATCAGAGAAGCAGCCAAGTGACCCATGGTAACTCTGGAGGAGCTGCAGAGATCCACAGCTCAGGTAGGAGAATCTGTCCACAGGACAACTATTAGTCGTGCACTCCACAAATCTGGCCTTTATGGAATAGTAGCAAGAAAAAAGCCATTGTTGAAAGAAAGCCATAAGAAGTCCCGTTTGTGAGAAGCCATGTGGGGGACACAGCAAACATGTGGAAGAAGGTGCTCTGGTCGGATGAGACCAAAATTTAACTTTTTGGCCTTAAAGCAAAATGCTATGTGTGGTGGAAAACTAACATTGCACATCACCCTGAACACACCATCCCCACCGTGAAGCATGGTGGTGGCTGCATCATTTTGTGGGGATGCTTTTCTTCAGTAGGGACAGGGAAGCTGGTCAGAGTTGATGGGAAGATGGATGGATGGAGCTAAATAAAGAGTAATCTTAGAAGAAAACCTGTTATGCCCCGTACACACGAGCGGAATTTCCGTCTGAAAAATCTTGGATGGTTTTTCCGACGGAATTCCGCTCAAGCTTGGCTTGCATACACACGGTCACACAAAAGTTTTCTGAACTTTCGACCGGCATGAACATGGTGACGTACAACACTACGACGAGCTGAGAAAATGCTTCAGAGCATGCGTCAAATTATTTCCGAGCATGCGTAGGAACTTTGCGCAACGGAATTGCTACAGGCGATCAGAATTTCCGATCGTAACTTTTTCTGTCGGAAAAACAGAGAACCTGCTCTCAATCTTTTGCTAGCGGAAATTCCGAGCATACAAACAGTTGGAATTTCTGACCAAAAGCTCACATCAGAATTTTCCTGGCGGAATTTCCGATCGTATGTACAGGGCATTAGAGTTTGCAAAAGACTTGAGTCTGGGGTGGAGGTTCACCTTTCAGCAGGACAATGACCCTAAACATACAGCCAGAGCAATGGAATGTTTTTTTTTTTTTTTTCTCTTTAAAAAAAATCTAAAATAATGTAGCTAAATAGAGGCCATATTTTTGGGAACCAGTGACGTTATTACAGTGATCATTGCTAAAAATATACACTGTCACTGTACTAATGACACTGGCAGGGAAGGGGTTAACACCAGGGGCTATCAAGGGGTTAAGTGTGTTCCCTGGGAGTGTTTTCTTACTGTGTGGGGGATGGACTGACTGGGACAGCACAGAGATCCGTGTTCCTGCTTAGCAGGAAGACAAGATCTCTGTGTCCTTCCCTGTCAGAAACGGCGATCTTTCTTGTTTACATGGGCAGATCCCCGTTCTGCCTCTGTGGGGATTGATGGCGGGTGGCCGGCGGACATCGCGTCTGCCGGACCCACTGATTGGCTCCCCCTCAGACCAATCGGTGTGCGCCCACATGGGCTAGTAAACGAAACAACGTACAGGTATGTAGATTCACACAGTACAACTGTGGTGGGCAGGCGGCAAGTAGTTTAAAAGATGCTCCTGGCTCAGGGTCAAAATTTAATCCTTGAGCTCTGTTGTCACAAAATACACACACGGGGCAGACCATTCAAGAAAATGGGCGGCCCTATGCGTGACACTCAGAAACACGTGTAAATTGTGCTAAAAACATTAGCTGAAATTTAAGTTCACGTTACATGAGATGTAAACAGGGCCTAACCATCAGGAGTCATTGAAAGCTCATTGGACCACTAAAAACACCAAATAACCACCTCAGTCTTCACTTTCCCCATGACTCCAGTCCACTTTGCCAAAATTGTAAAATTGTGCCAAAATCTCCTGGTTTTCACCTACATTTTTGGGGAAAATATAAACTCTCGTCCTGCTTAACCCTACTAATTGAATTACTGTCAACAAACAGTTAAATCTCCCAGTATTAAAGAGATTTAATCACTTCTCAGTATCTATCAGCTTAGCGATCGTTAAAGTATTTTTTTCAAAACGGAAATGTTTTCTTTTTACTGTTATTGTAAGGTAAAGCACTCAAGTCACAGGTCTGACATCTTAAGCACAATGACATTCCTTGCTGTCTTTGAACTCAGAAAACCTTGGTTCATTTTATAGTAACATTTTCCGTCAGCATGGGATTGTTAACCACTTGCCGACCGCCACATGTACCTATACGTCGGCAGAATGGCACGGCTGGGCAAATGGGCGTGCAGGTAAGCCCCTTTGAATTTGCCGCCATGTGGTCACGTGCGCTGCCCGCGACCCTGCCGGGAGCTCCGTGAGTAGTATCGCGGGTCCCGCGGACTCGATCACCGCGGGGATACCTGCGATCGTCTCGCGGAGCTGAAGAACGGGGAGATGCTAATGTAAACAAGCATCTCCCCGTTCTGCCTAGTGACACTGTCACTGATCATAGCTCCCTGTGATCGGGAGCTATGATCAGTGAAGTGTCATTCGTAGCCCACCCTTCTAACAGTTAGAAACACTCCCCAGGACACACTTAACCCCTCCCTAGCCCCTAGTGCTTAACCCCTTCACTGCCAGTGTCATTTTTACAGTAATCAATGCAATTTCAGAACACTGATCGCTGTAAAAATGACAATGGTCCCAAAAATGTGTCAAAATAGTCCGATGTGTCTGCCATAATGTGGCAGTCACGATAAAAATGATCGCCACCATAACTAGTAAAAAAAAAATTATTAATAAAAATGCCATAAAACTATCCCCTATTTTGTAGATGCTACAACTTTTGCGCAAACCAATCAATAAACGCTTATTGCGATTTTTTTTAACCAAAAATATGTAGAAGAATACGTATCGGCCTAAACTGAGGAAAAATTTTTTTTTTTTTTATATATTTTTGGGGGATATTTATTATAGCAAAAAGTAAAAAATAATGTGTTTTTTTCTAAATTGTCGCTCTATTTTTGTTTATAGCGCAAAAAATAAAAACCGCAAATACCACCAAAAGAAAGCTCTATTTGTGGGAAAAAAAGACGTCAATTTTGTTTGGGAGCCACGTCGCATGACCACGCAATTGTCAGTTAAAGCGACGCAGTGCCCAATCGCAAAAAGTGCTCTGGTCTTTGGCCAGCAAAAGTGGTTAAAGTCATTTTATCAGTGACAGTTCTTATCAAGTACATAGGTTATTTCAATATGGTATTAAACAACGAACGCTTTACTGGACTGTAATGAAAATTGTTGATGGTTTTGAAATTATTTTCAAATACTTGCCCTTTGCAAATGTGCACGAACCTTGCCCATGCCTCATCATTTGTCTAACGTTTGCTCTGTGAAAAATGTTTTGTCCAATTTCTACTAACAAATAGGAATGTGTGCATCACACATAAAAACACACATATGTCTTTTTGCACTGCTGGTTGATAAGGTCGAAAAAAGAAATGACACAGGTCAATCCAGTTTATGCTATGTTATGCGTATACAAAGTATTGGGGCGCCTGCCTTTACACACACATGAACTTTAATTGCATCCCAGTCTTATGCAAAAGACCGTACACACGGTAGGAAATTCAGACTGAAAATGTCCGTCGGACCATGTTGTCGGAAAATCCGGCCGTGTGTGCGCTCCATCGGACTTTTGATCCTGCTCTCAAATTTTCCGACAACAAAGTCCGATCAGACCTTTTCCGATCGTGTGTAGAGAATTCCGACGGACAAAGTGCCACGCATGCTCAGATCAAATTGCAAGACCAAAGCTATTGTCTACTAGCCTCTACGTAGTTCCGTCGTACGCAACGAACGTCACCACGTTCAGAATGATCGGATTTTCCGACAACTTTGTCCGACCGTGTGTATGCAACACCAGTGTCGGAAAAAATCTGACGGATTTTGTGGATCGGAATTTCCGACCGTGTGTACGGGGGCTTAGTCTGTAGGGTTCAATATTGAGTTGGCCCACCCATTGCAGCTATAACAGCTTCAACTCTTCTGGGAAGGCTGTCCACAAGGTTTAGGAGTGTGTCTATGGGAATGTTTGACCATTCTTCCAGAAGCACATTTGTGAGGTCAGGCACTGATGTTGGATAAGGCCTGGATCACAGTCTCTGCTCTAATTCATCCCAAAGGTGTTCTATCAGGTTGAGGTCAGGACTCTGTGCAGGCTAGTAGAGTTCCTCCATCCCCAAACTGTTCCTGCAAAGTTGGGAACATGAAATTGTCCAAAATGTCTTGGTATGCTGACACCTTAAGACTTCCCTTCACTGAAACTAAAGGGCTAAGCCCAACCCCTAAAAAACAACCCCCCACCATAACCCCCCCTCCACCAAATGATTTAGACCAGTGCACAAAGCAAGGTCCATAAAGACATGGATGAGTGAGTTTGGGGTGGAGGAACTTGACTGGCCTGCACAGAGTCCTGACCCCAACCTGATAAAACATCTTTGGGATGAATTTGAGCGGAGACTGCGAACCAGGTCTTCTTGTATAACATCAGTGCCTGCCCCTTCAAATGTGCTTCTGTAAGAATGGTCAAACATTGCCATAGACACACTCCTAAATCAGCCTTCCCAGAAGAGTTGAAGCTGTTATAGCTGCAAAGGGTGGGCCAACTCAATATTGAACCCTATGGACTAAGACTGCCATTAAAGTTCATGTGCGTGTAAAGGCAGGCATCCCAATACTTAGTAATACAGTGTATTTTATATTGTTATCTTATCCCCTCCTAAGCACCTCTTTTCCAGGGTGAATAAAGTCTGGTATACAGTATGAGTTTTTTTTCCGCTAAACCCGCTGTGTTGAAAAATAAATAAATCTGGTCGGAGCTGCTGTACTATGTGAAGTTAGTGTGCTGACAGGGGGACAGCTCCCACCAGAACACTCTGATCAGCGCTCTCTGCTAGACATGTGCGTGATGAAAAAATGTGTTTAGTTTCATTTAGATTTGTTAATCTGGTTATTTAGTTTAGTTAAATTCAGGATTCGTATTCGGAATTCGTTTTGTCTTTTTTTTAATTTTCTTCAAATTTACCAATGTTTTTTGATTCGAAATGTTCAAATTGCTCATTTTTAAATCAGTCAAAAAGAAAATATTTTTTTTTCGATTTGAATGTGGCAAAACAAAAGAAAAATCTTCATCAAATGATTACAATGACTTAACAAAAACAGCATTATTTCGAAATGGTACTCTACACACACAGTCTTTGATTTCAGAAATATGTTTACAGTTCAGATTCGAATGGAATTCAATGTAAAATTTGATTCAAATTTCAATTAGAATTTGGGAAATTCGGACCAAATTCGTTATTATTATGTTATTCGGAGCATTCAGTAAACTTTTTTTATACTGTAATTTGGGTATTCGGACATATACAAATCTCTGAATATTAATTCAGATTGAAATAAACTGCACATGTATACTCTCTGCCATTGGCTGAAAGTGCTGATCAGGAGTCGGTAAGCTGCTGGCCAAACAGCAGGCTTCTGTCAGACAGATTGACATACACACGGGCAGGGGCGTAACTATAGGGGGTGCAGCAGTCGCGAGCGCAACCGGGCCCTGTGCTGCAAGGGGCCCATGCTGCCCCCTCTACATATGGCCGTTGGCAGTATAGGCGGTTAGGCACCGGGCGCACGGGTGGCTGGAGGTGACTAGCAGAGCTCCATGCTCGACTACCGCACTGGCTGCTCTTTAGTTGTGCATTCCCCACACAACCCGTGTCCTCTGCCGCTCCTCTGGGTCCCCCTCTCCTGCTCCATGCAGTGCTGCTCAGTCTGGTGTCTGTCCTCCCCAGTCCAGCCCCCTGAGTCCGGCTCATACTGAACTGCATGCTTCTCCCGGGCAAACAAACTTTAAGCACACAGATGCAGTGCAGCCCTATGAGAGCCGGTTACCCAAAGGACACCACAGGCTTGTCTGCCAGCACCCCCCCTCCTCCCCGTCATACACAGATGTTGACAGGTCTTTCTGGGAGATCTGTCCTGGGGACAGGGACCCCTTCTCACCTGGGGACAGGGACCCCATCTCCAATGGGGACCCCATCTCCCCTAGGAACAGGACCCACTTCTCCCCAGAGGACAGGGACCCCATTTCTCTTGGGGGCAGAAACCCCTTCTAAAAAATAATAAAAAAACTGCTGATACCAGTGGTGGAACTACAGGGCTCACAAAAGTCGTACCTGTGACCGAGCCCTGGAATTCCACCACCAGACTCGGAGGGAAGGGCCTCGGCTGGGGTTCAGGGGGGCCCTTCATGGTTTCTTGCACCGGGGCCCTGAAGGTTCTAGTTACGCCACTGCACACGGGCCAAATGTCAGCAGGTTCTTTATGAACCGGCCAATGTCTTCCAACATTCAGCCATGGTGTATGGGGCTTTAGTCTAATTTTATAAATCATTCCACATAGCTAAGGTCCTCCAACACCCTATTAATTTTGTTACCCTTCACTGAACTTTAGTTCGAGGACTCGTTTCTAGTTCGAGGACATCCTTCCTGTGGATTGGTAAACAAAACTGAAGATGAGTTTTTTGTAAAGAGGTAAAATGAATGGTTTACCTCTTGATTTGACACTTGACAAGTGTATTTTCCTAGCTTTGTTAGCTGCAGCTTGGCATTGCATTTCATAAAACTACACTGGTTGCTTACTCATATCATTATTGTTAAAAAAAAATCTTGAATATAATCCCTTATTAATCCCTCAAATACATGCTATTGATGTTAGACTGACTGGCCAGTGGTTTCCTGGCATTCATTTCAACTCTTTTTTGATGTTGGTACCACACTTTGCTCTACGCTAGACATGTGCAATTTGTTTCGTTTTTTTTTTTTCATTTTTCATTTTTTTTCGTTATTTTCGTTCGTTCGTTTTCGTACGAATGAACGAACGATTCGCTAAAAATTTTAACGAATAACGAATCGTTTGAATCGAACGAATCGGAAAATAACGAAAATCAGAAAAAAACAAACTAGAAACAACGAATGTACGAATGAAAAAAATCCGAAAAACGAAAACAGGAACAACGGAAATGAACGAAAAAATTCGTACATCCGTAACTTTTTTTTTGTTGAATTGGTAATTTTTTTGTGTCCCTTACAATGGTGCTGCTTAACGTGCTTCGAATAGATTGAACGAAAAAATTTGTACATTCGTAACTTTTTTTTTTTTTCGATTCGTAATTTTCCGTGTCTCTTACAATGGCGTTGCTTAACGTGCTTCGAATGGATTGAACGAAAAAATTCGTACATTCGTAACTTTTTTTTTGATTCGTAATTTTACGTGTCTCTTAAAATGTAATAATAGCATACACATTACATAAAATTATGAATTATGCTCCGATTACGAATCTACGAATGTTACGAATGTACGAATAAGTACATATGCGTCCGAATTTCGAATAAACGAATGAACGAAAATTAAACTAACAGAAAAACGAATCAACAAAAAATAACTCTTACGAATGTACGAATCGTTACGAATACTAACACCGACGACTTACGAATGTACCAATCGTTACGAATACGAACACCGACGACTTACGAATGTACGAATCGTTACGAATACGAACACCGACGACTTACGAATTTACGAATCGTTACGAATCAACGGAAACGAAAAAAACAAAACGTAAATAAACGAATTTTTTTCGGAAACGAAAAAAACGAAATGAAAATAAACAAATTTTTTTGTTGTGAACATGTTTACTCTACGCCAATTGTTTGGTAATGTTCTAATCAGTGAGGTGTCCTTAAAATTTCAGAATAATGACATAATGGATTATGGACATCCCCCCATCTTCCTCCCCAAACCTGCAATAGCTCTCTCCCCACTTCTTTTTACTGACACGCTTCTCCCAATAGGTATCCAAAAACAGATGACTTAGCCCCCATACACGCGGTCGGAAATTCCAACCACAAAATCCGTCTGATTTTTTTCTGACGAATTTTGTCTGATGCCCCTATCGGACCATGTTGTCGGAAAATCCGACCATGTGTGGGCTCCATCGGACTTTTTCCATCGGAAATTCCGACGAAAAAAATTTGAGATCCTGCTCTCAAATTTTCCGACAACAAAGTCCGATCGGACTTTTTCCGATCATGTGTAGCGAATTCCGACGGACAAAGTTCCACGCATGCTCAGATCACATTACAAGACCAAAGCTATTGGCTACTCGCCTCTACGTAGTTTCGTTGTACGCAACAAACGTCACCACGTTCAGAATGATCGGATTTTCCGACAACTTTGTCCGACGTGTGTATGCAACACCAGTGTCGGACAAAATCCGACGGATTTTGTGGTCGAATTTCCGACCTTGTGTACGGGGCATGACACTGGTGTTGCATACACACGGTAGGACAAAGTTGTCGGAAAATCCGATCATTCTGAACGTGGTGACGTTCGTTGCGTACGAGGGAACTACGTAGAGGCTAGTAGCCAATAGCTTAAGTCTTGTAATTTGATCTGAGCATGCGTGGCACTTTATCCATCGGAATTCCCTACACACGATCGGAAAAAGTCTGATCGGATTTTGTTTTCGGAAAATTTGAGAGCAGGATCATAAATTCCGACGGAAAAAGTCAGATGGAGCCCACACACGGGCGGATTTTCCGACAACATGGTCCGATCGGACATTTTCCGTCGGAATCTCTGACCGTGTGTACGGGGGCTAAGACCACATGGACCAGAGGTTATCCTGCTAACCTGCTCTCCTTCTTCCTTTTTTTAAGGTTACTTTCGAACAACAAAATATACCTAACCTTTGGTCTCTATGTTATTTTACCTACATTGCCTCTAATATTATAGCACGATTACATATATTGAATGGTGACTGGTGACATACTCTGCTTGACTGAGATCTCCATTTTGGTTGTAACCCGAACTGTTATTTTGGTGTACCTAATTATATTGCTGCAAAAACATAAAGAAGGCATGAAAAAAATAAGGACTGCTGTAATAAACTGTGACTTATACCATGTTGCATAAATAAATAAAAAAAAAACATTTCATGAAAAGACATAACATTTTTGATAATTATGAGATCATTCAGAATTAAATTGACATGTGCATTTAACCTGCAGTTGACTTCTTTGTGACATGCATTTGACTTGCTTCAAGTGGGTTTTGGATTCCCATAAAATTGTATGGGAATACAAAACCCATTCGAAAGGAAAAAAAATCTCTGTCAATGAAGGCATAAAATCAAAGTTCAGTGAAAACAAATCAGACGGGGCACAGAAGAGAGTGTGATCAGTAATAAGGGGAACAACAGACACCTTTTCGTTTTTCTGCTCTTAAGTAAAACTTTTACTTGAAAATGTAAAAATAGGGATCAGAATTTTCTTTATTGAATATAGCTGTTAGAACCATGCACGTTTTTTTTTTTTTTTTTTACACAGACACACACACACCTTTTATCTCTGCTCAAAGGGATTCTTTTAAACAGGTGAGCTCATGTTAATGTGACCTTAAACAACAAACCTTTCAATGGACCTTAACGAAAAAGAAACTTGCCTCTTTCCACATGTACGCTAACCTTGCCAACTGTCATCATTTGTCTGGTGAATGTCCTGTGAAATCCTTTCCAAATTCTATTAATAGAATGTGTTTTCGTCACACATAAAAATAGATGAATCGACAGTGGCGGCCCATCTATATGGAGCACAGGGGTGCCTCCCCTCTAATCCATGCAGGGCTCCAGACACATGAATTCCAATGTTGTTTTTTTTTTTTTTTTTTTAGAAACACAAGATTAGAGCCAGAGACTCTAATTGACTCAAATATTGGTGGGTTTGGAGCGCAGAGCACTGCACCCTGCACTGGACCCTATTGTCTTCCTGATTCTCCTCCGGCCAATCAGGAAGCGGGTCCTGAGACCTGACTGGCCGAGAGGAGAAACAATCGTATTGGCCACCAAGGAGGAGAAGATGCAGGGGAAGCCGAGGAGAAGGAGACGCTGGGTGAAGCCGACAAGGAGGATGCGCTGCCCGTGACATAGATGAGATAAGTGCAGGGCTGGTGGGCTGACAATTGAATGACAGGGGGTGCTACTGATCGACCTACTGACCGTGTGCGGAAGGGGGGCTGGGTGTGGTGAGGTCGGTTTTGTGTCAGGTGGTTTTGCTGCCCTGCCAAAAATGGTCCACTGTGAATCAATATGCTTGGTTGCACTGTTGTTGTAAATCTTCCAACAATTGCTAAATCTAGATAATCCTAATGGTGGGGTAACCAAGTTGGGTAACCAAGTGGTTAAAAAAGGCAAACTGGGTTTTGCTAAGCCTAGTTTGCCTTTTTTTGTATATGCTTTTTTTGGTTATTTGGCAACACCCAACAGGTGATTAGGCATTGCCGATTTATAAATCTCTTGTTTTTTTGTTTTCTAATGACAACGGGGTCTGAGCTGATCCTTCAGTAAGGGCTTTCCCACTGAATCACAAATATTTTCAATACTGATGGTTTTCCTGTTGAAACTCTACACATTAACCACATAAATAGATACAGTACATTAGATATGCACCACTGATATGTTAGAGTTCTGAAATGTTTAAAACAACTGACCCTCCACACAAATTTGTAGCTGAATCCATGCCTAGGATCAGTGCTGGGACAAGGTCATCCGGTGCTAAGGGCGAAAATGGCAAACTGCACCCGCCCCGGTTCTTACAAAAGAGTCAGTGTTGTTTCAAAACAAGAAAATATTTACAATAGTAAATAGTACAATTAGTACAATAGTACAATAGTTTGCATAATAGATCTAAAAACATATCAATAATTTAACAACAATTTTCACCCAGCCCCCATCCCATAGATTTCAATGGATTTGCCTCTAAGATCGGGGTCTCCAAATTTCTAACAAAATTTGCTGAACCCTTAGAGCCCTTTCACACTGGGCGGTGGGGGGGGGCGGTAGCAGTAACATTTTAGCGGCGCTTTACCAATGTTATAGTGGTGCTTTGGAGGGAGTGGGGTGCTTTTAGCCCTCCAGAGGGGGTTAAAAAGGGGTTACAAGTGCCCGTGTAGCGCAGCTGCAGAAGCGCTTTGATATTAGCAAGTTGGTCATTGGTTGCTTAGGATCTAACAACCAATCGCCGGCGGGTTTCAGGCTGGGTTCACACCTATGCAAATTGGATGTGGGTTTCCCTGCATCCAATTCGCATGACAGGAGATTGTGACCGACTCTCTATGGAGCCATTTGACATATCTTCGTTGGGGCTGCGGAGCAGCATGCACAGGAGCGCTGTGCATCTTTGGCTCAGTTTCAAGGCCAAATTCAGGCAACAGTTCGGCCCTGATTCGTCCTTGAAACGGAGAACAGGGACGCACCGAACCCCTGCTACGAGCCCCATCCGATTCAGGTGTGAACCCAGCCTAAAGCTTTAAAATAGATCACAGGTTAAGAATTGTTTTTGAATAAAGCCTTTGGATCTACTCACGTACATTTTTACTTACACACACATCCATCTTTTATCTCTACTCAAAGGGAATCCTATTCACAAAAGCACATGATGGTAGTCATATGTCATGTGTGTATAGAGGAGAAGATTTTCTTTGCTTCGTTACCTACAATAGTAAATTATGCCTTGTGTGTACAAATGCAGAAGCATATCGATTCGGTTGACTGAATCTGTCAATTAAAGCCTCTTGTGAAGGTCAGAAACGTACACAACTCCCTCAGCAGAAAAGTCTCTCAACTAAGATAACAATCATATTCCATATTGTAACAATGCAGAGCGTGCCGGGCTGGGAAAGAGAGTGTTGCCGTGTCAAATTGATTCTATCTTGGCAACAAACTGTTTTTGGTTGCTATTTATGTAACATTTCTGAATCTTACCATATACCTATGTGTATTTGAAGGAACTGTTCCTCTTTTGGAATCTATTCCCTTTGTCTCTTTTTCCCCCTAAAGGAAAAGTAGCGGTGAAGAAAAAAAAGTACCTAATATTTTTTTTGCGTATTCATTTTTCATGGATGGCACCCTCCTACCCCTGGTCAGATTAGAAGGACCCCAAAGTGGCTCCGTGGGCTGGCATTTCAAACCTCAGGGTGGAATCCTTGTTTTTTTTCAAGGTGAAAGGGATTTGGTGCCAGTCAATTTAGTGGAATGAAAGTTTATTAGAGCACAATAAACTCATAAAAGGAGGGTTAGAGCAAGGGGCGGATCCATGGTGGGGGGGACGGGGCAATTGCCCCCTCCCCCCGAGAAATTAGTGACAGGCAGGCAGGTGGATCGGTCAGCGGGTCTGGCGGGTGAGCCAGTGGATCAGTTAGCGGGGCAGGCGTCGCAGCAGATCAGTTAGCAGGCCGGTGGGTGGATCAGTCAGCATTTCCCGGCGGGTGAGCGGCCGAACAGGCCAGTTAGCAGGTGAGCGTGCAGGTGGGGGAGCAGAGAGATGACATCTGGTGGCAAGTGACAGTCCGCACCTTGTAGCAGGCAAGTGACACAGCAATTGACAATCCGCAACGTGTGGCAGGTGACGTGGCAATTGACAATCCGCAACTTGTGGCAGGTGACATGGCAAGTGACAATCAGCATCTGGTGGCAAGCGACGGTGGCAAGGGACACACTCAAGGCTCCCACTGATTCTGCATTAGGGGGAGTTAGAAATAATGTGCTTCAATCATCGTGACATCATAACAACCATGGTGCCATGATGATTGAAGCGACAACACCAGCCATTTCCCCGATAAATTGCCTGCAAAAAACATAATTTTCTGGCAGTGCCCCTCCCAAGATTAGACTCTGGATCCGCCCCTGGTTAGGGCACAGGATACTCCAAAAATAGGCAAAATTGCTCCAGACTGCTCTTCTATGAAAAGTAAAGACAAGCTATGGGTCTTTAAAGTGGAGCCATGGCAATCTTTCAGTATGTCTGGCCCCTCCTCCTTCCCCCTGGTGCCTTCTGGGACACACACAGGTCCCAGAAGATGGCGGGACCATTCAAAGAACGCAGTGCAACTCACTTATGCGCAGTAGGGAACTAGCTGTGAAGCCTGAAGGCTTTACTGCTGGTTTCCCTTAGTGAAGATGCCGGCGCCTGCACCCAAAGCTGATTGAAGAATCAGTTTGGGGTGTCGAGTTGCTGGATCTCTGGACGGGTAAGTGTCCTTATTTTAGTCAGCAGCTACGGTAAATATGGAACAGAAGAGCAGTCTGGAGCCATTTTGCCTAACACTGAACTTATCTGCTCATCTGCCCCACCACTGTAACCCCCTTTCTCATCTGCACCACGACTGTACCTCCTGCACATCTGCCCCACCTCTGTTCCCCCTGCTCTTCTGCCCCACCACTTTAACCCTCTGCACAAATGCCCCACCTCTGTACCCCCCTGCTCCTCTGCCCCACTGCTGTAACCCCCTGCTCATCTGTCCCACCAATGTACCTCCTTTCTCCTCTGCCCCAACACTGAACCCCCCTGCTCATCTTTCCCACCACTGTAACCCCCTTCTCATCTGGCCCAACATTGAACCCCCCGGCTCATCTGCCCTATCACTGTGCCCCCTGCTTTTCTGTTCTACCACTGAACCCCCTTCTCATGCCTCCCACCACTGTACCTCCTGCACATCTGCCCCACAACTGTACCCCCTTGCTCTTCTGTCCCACCACTGTAACCCCGCTGCTCATCTGCCCTATCAATGTACCCATTTTCTCATTTACCCGCCCACTGTACCTCCCTGCACATCTATCTTCATGCTCTTCTGTCTCACTAGTGAATCACCTTCTCATCTGTCCTAACACTGAACCCATATGCTCATCTGCCCCACCACTGTAACCTGAATTCTCATCTGCCCCACCAATGTACCTCCTGCACATCTGTCTCACCTCTGTACCCCCTGCTCTTCTGTCCCACCTCTGTTCCTCCTACTCTCCTGCCCCACCTCTGTTCCCCCTGCTCTACTGCCCCACCACTGTTCCCCCTACTCTCCTGTCCCACCACTGTAAACCCCTGCTCATCTGCCCCACCATTACACCTCCTTTTTACATCTGCCCCAACACTAAACCCCCTGCTCATCTTGCCCAACACTGAACCCCCCTGCTCATATGGCCCATCATTGAACTCCCCTGTTCATCTTGCCCAACACTGAACCCCCGTGCTCATCTGGCCCAACACTGAACCCCCCTGCTCATCTGGCCCAACACTGAACCCCCCCGCTCATCTGGCCCAACACTAACCCCCCTGCTCATCTGACCCAACACTGAACCCCCCTTCTCATCTGACCCAACACTGAACCCCCCTTCTCATCTTGCCCAACACTGAACCCCCTGCTCATCTGGCCCAACACTGAACCCCCCTGCTTATTAATTTGTTTTAAATTCAAAGCAAACCCACCCATCCATCCATTCCTGTCTTTATGCTTTATTTTGTTGAGAAATCACTTTTGTTGAGAAAAACACCTCTCTAGCATTTCTAGCTGTGGCCATCTTGCATAAGGGCAGATGATTCATGTAGAAATTATATTATAGAATCCACCTGCCTTTAGCTGAGGCATTCAGGCAAGAGCAGGTGCTTAGCTGAGAAAGACCTTCCTCCGCTCCTCCAGATGAAAGAAAAAAATGCTCACGAAGATTCCTACAATGTATGACATAATTTTGGCCTAGGCCAGAAACCAGGAAGCAACTGAAAAAATTTAAAGAAAAAGTTAAAACAATTAAATATAATATACCTTCCTTTCCATTTACCAAAGCTAGCAGCATTTAAATGAATATAGTTAATGTTGATTAAGTGAGTTTTGTTCCACTTTAACTGTCTACTAGGGATGGGCCTAACGACCCCCTGTTCGGTTTGCACCAGAACTTTCGAACATCGTGAAAGTTCGGAACCGAATAACGAACCCCATTGAAGTCTATGGGACCCAAAAGTGAAAAATCAAAAGTGCCCACTTTGAAGGCTTATATGCAAGAAATGTGGCATACAATGGTTATGGGGGTCCGGGTACTTCCCTGGGGAACATGTATCAATAACATTCCATAACATAATTTCTACATGAATCCTCTGCCCTTATACAAGATGGCCACAGCTAGAAATGCTAGAAAGGTGTTTTTCTCAACAAAAGTGATTTCTCAACAACATAAAGCATAAAGACAGGGATGGATGGATGGGTCGGTTTGCTTTAAATTAAAAAAAAAAACGAATCAAATAGAGTTTTCAGTTTGTGTTGCTCATGATGAGCAGCCAGACTTTCTATTAGGAGTAGGGATGAGCCGAACACCCCCGGGTTCGGTTCGAACCAGAACCTTCGAACGGACCGAAAGTTCGCGCGAATTTTCGAACCCTATACGTTATAATGGACGCGAACGTTCGAAATCAAAAGTGCTAATTACAACGGCCAATATGCATGTTAATGTCATAAAACAGGTTTGGGGACCCGGGTCCTGCCCCAGGGGACATATATCAATGCAAAAAGAACTTTTAAAAACTAACGTTTTTTCGGGAGCAGTCATTTTAATGATGCATAAAGTGAAAAAAAAAAGTGAAATTTTCCTTTAAATATGGTACCTGGGGGGTGTCTAAAGTATGCCTGTGAAGTGGCATGTGTTTCCCGTGTTTAGAACTGTCCTTGCACAAAATGACATTTGTAAAGGAAAAAAAGAAGCCATTTAAAACCACTTGCGGCTTTAGGTTTGATCTTAAGTACAATCTGAACAGGTACATTATGAAGTGTAGCTCCATCCCAAAAAAATCTATTTTTAAGCTTTTTGGAGAACATAGGGAGGGGTTATCACCCCTGTAACATTTGCTGTCTTTGCACATCTGTTCAGAACATGTCACCTCACTTTCCGTCCCAATGACAAATGTTTTTGGAAAAGTGGGGTTTTAATTGAAACAAGGATTGGTGATAAAGTATCAGTAGAGAGGAGATACCTTTTTCCCAAATTAAATCTAACAGGATAGAATTTCCCTTCCTAGGGGTAGATTTCCTCTCACTTCCTGTTTTCTCTTTCCATTTGCAAGTAGGAGTCGTTTGTAAGTTGGATGTTTGAAAGTAGGGGCCTGGCGTATATACTCTGCAGAAATTTGCCCTATTAGATGTTGGTGTAGCCACAAGACTGGTGGGCACAGGAATGGGCCCTGCTGTGAGTTAATAGATCAAGATTTGTAATTGCATGCACCTGTTGAACAGGGCAGAAAAATTGGGGGTGGTGGTGGTGGTGGTGGACGGTTTTGCCACAAGACTGTAAGCTCTCACAGTTACTCTTGGTGGGCGCAGGAATGGGCCCTGCTGTGAGTTATTAGATCAAGATTTGTAATTGCAAGCACCTGATGAACAGGGCAGAAAAATTGGGCCTTTGGCGGTGGTGGTGGACGGTGTTGCCACAAGACTGTAGGCCCTCATAGTTACTCTTGGTGGGCGCAGGAATGGGCCCTGCTGTGAGTTATTAGATCAAGATTTGTAATTGCAAGCACCTGATGAACAGGGCAGAAAAATTGGGCCTTTGGCGGTGGTGGTGGACGGTGTTGCCACAAGACTGCAGGCCCTCATAGTTACTCTTGGTGGGCGCAGGAATGGGCCCTGCTGTGAACTATTAGATCAAGATTTGTAATTACCCGCCCCTGTTAAACAGGGGCTGAAAAATTGTGCCTTAGGCACTGGTGCTGGTGCCACAACACTGCAACCCCTCACAGAGACTGTACTTGGAGCACAGCAGTCACACGTGTTGCGAAGCATTTTTTTAAAAAATTGTAAGTACACGCCCCTGTTAAACAGGGGCTGAAAAATTGTGCCTTAGGCACTGGTGCTGGTGCCACAACACTGCAACCCGGCCCTCACAGATACTGTACTTGGAGCACAGCAGTCACACGTGTTGCGAAGCATTTTTTTAAAAAATTGTAAGTACACGCCCCTGTTAAACAGGGGCTGAAAAATTGTGCCTTAGGCACTGGTGCTGGTGCCACAACACTGCAACCCGGCCCTCACAGATACTGTACTTGGAGCACAGCAGTCACACGTGTTGCGAAGCATTTTTTTAAAAAATTGTAAGTACCCGCCCCTGTTAAACAGGGGCTGAAAAATTGTGCCTTAGGCACTGGTGCTGGTGCCACAACACTGCAACACGGCCCTCACAGAGACTGTACTTGGAGCACAGCAGTCACACGTGTTGCGAAGCATTTTTTTAAAAAATTGTAAGTACCCGCCCCTGTTAAACAGGGGCTGAAAAATTGTGCCTTAGGCACTGGTGCTGGTGCCACAACACTGCAACACGGCCCTCACAGAGACTGTACTTGGAGCACAGCAGTCACACGTGTTGCGAAGCATTTTTTTTAAAAATTGTAAGTACCCGCCCCTGTTAAACAGGGGCTGAAAAATTGTGCCTTAGGCACTGGGGCTGGTGCCACAACACTGCAACACGGCCCTCACAGAGACTGTACTTGGAGCACAGCAGTCACACGTGTTGCGAAGCATTTTTTTTTAAAAATTGTAAGTACACGCCCCTGTTAAACAGGGGCTGAAAAATTGTGCCTTAGGCACTGGTGCTGGTGCCACAACACTGCAACACGGCCCTCACAGAGACTGTACTTGGAGCACAGCAGTCACACGTGTTGCGAAGCATTTTTTTAAAAAATTGTAAGTACACGCCCCTGTTAAACAGGGGCTGAAAAATTGTGCCTTAGGCACTGGTGTGGTGGCATGGATCATTGAGGAGGAGGAAGAGGATAGTCAGTGAACATAAGAGGACAGTCACTCAGCATCAGCATAGGCAGTCTTGAAGGGATGTGACATTAAAAATTATTCGGTTATATCCGCCTCAGGTGCCTGGTAGCTGGTGGTGATCCAAGACTGATTCATTTTGATGAATGTCAGTCGATCAACCGAGGCGGTGGACAGGCGCACCCTATGATCAGTCACAAATCCTCCAGCAGCACTGAATGTGCGTTCGGAAAGAACGCTGGAGGCAGGACAGGCCAGTAGCTCAATTGCATACTGTGCAAGCTCTGGCCAGTGATCCATCCTCAGGACCCAGTAAGCCAGAGGATTTTCGGTGGGAAAGGTGTCCAAGTCTGACCTTGCCCCAAGGTATTCCTGCACCATGTATATCAGACGCTGGCGATGGTTGCTGGAACCGATCATACCTTGGGGCTGCGGACTAAAAAATTGTCTGAACGCATCGGTCAGACGTCCACCTTCCCCACCGCTCCTTCTGCCACTGACCGAAGCCTCAGCAACTCGTCGCCCAGGACCAGGAGTTTGTAGCCTCCCAGTTTCTGGGAACGCGTTGCACAGACCTTTCTGCAAGGCCTCCCTGAGATGTCTCATCCTCTGCTCCCTCTGCGACGGCAAGATAAGGTCCGCAACCTTACCCTTGTACCGCGGATCAAGGAGAGTGGCCAGCCAGTAATGGTCCCTCTCCTTGATCCGAAGAACACGAGGATCCTTCCGCAGGCTTTGCAGGATCAGGGAGGCCATGCAGCGTAGGTTAGCTGAGGCATTCGGTCCGGAGTCTTCTGGGTCACTGAGGATGACATGATCGCCAGCCACCTCCTCCCAGCCACGTACAAGTCCACTGGCTTGTTGGGACTGTACATCATCCCTAAAAGACTGCTGCTGCTGATGCTGAGTGCCAGGCTCCACCTCCATGCTCACACAATCCTCCTCCTCCTCCTCCTCCTCCTCCTCCTCATCCTCTTCCTGTGTGATGGGTGGGACAGAAGGAACACTGTCCGGATAAAGGGGGCCTTGAGAGGCAAGGAAGTCCTCCTCTTCCTGCCTCTGTTCTGCCTCAAGTGCCCTGTCCATTATCCCACGCAGCGTATGCTCCAACAGGTGGACAAGAGGGACAGTGTCACTGATGCATGCACTGTCACTGCTCACCATCCTCGTGGCCTCCTCAAATGGTGAGAGGACAGTGCATGCATCCCTGATCATGCTCCACTGACGTGGGGAAAAAAAACCAAGCTCCCCTGACCCTGTCCTGGTGCCGTAGTCGCAAAGGTACTCATTGATGGCCCTCTGCTGCGTGTGCAGTCGCTGCAGCATGGCCAACGTTGAGTTCCACCTGGTGGGCATGTCAGATATTAGGCGGTTCTTGGGCAGGTTCAGCTCCTTTTGCAGCTCAGTCAGCCGAGCACTGGCATTATAAGATCGGCGGAAATGCACACAGACTTTCCTGGCCTGCCTCAGGACATCCTGTAAGCCTGGGAACCTGCCCAAGAACCGCTGCACCACCAGGTTGAGGACGTGAGCCATGCAGGGCACATGGGTGAGCTGCCCTGTCGCAGGGCGGAGAGGAGGTTGGTGCCATTGTCAGAAACGACCATTCCTGGCTTAAGCTGACGTGGCGTCAACCACCTCTCGGCCTGCCCCTGCAGAGCTGCCAGAACCTCTGGCCCAGTGTGGCTCCTGTCCCCCAAACACACCAGCGCAAGCACGGCATGGCATCTTTTTGCCTGCGTACTTGCGTAGCCCCTTGTACGCCTACGGAGCACCGCTGGTTCCAAGGACAGAGCACTGGAGGAAGAAGAAGAGGAGGGGGTGGAGGAGAGAGGTGTGTCACAACCAGTAGCAGTAGTCGCGTTTTGGAGGCGTGGTGGCGGAACAACCTCCAACACTACTGCACCTTGTCCTGCATCCCTCCCAGCTGCCAATAGAGTGACCCAATGGGCCGTGAAAGAAAGGTACCGTCCCTGTCCATGCCTGCTGGACCATGAGTCAGCGGTAATATGCACCTTACCGCTGACCGCCCTGTCCAGCGAGGCATGGACATTGCCCTCCACATGCCGGTAGAGAGACGGAATCGCCTTCCGCGAGAAAAAGTGGCGTTTGGGAACCTGCCACTGAGGAACCGCACATTGAACAAACTCACGGAAGGGGGCCGAGTCTACCAACTGAAAAGGCAGCAGTTGAAGTGCTAGCAATTTAGCAAGGCTAGCATTCAACCGCTGGGCATGTGGATGGCTGGGAGTGTACTTCTTTCTACGGTCCAGCAGCTGGGGCAGGGAAATTTGCCTGCTGCATTCGGACGTCGGTGTACTGCAAGTACTTGGTTGTGACACACCGAATTCTACACCTTCAGTCCTCTCAGAGCAGCTTTCAGAGAGGACTGAAGGTGTAGTGGGGATGGAGATCCCAGCTGAGGAGGAGCAAGGAGAGGTCCGCTTAGTTCTTTGGTGTGGGTCTTTTATGTGTGCCTGCCAACGAGCTGCATGGCAGGTCGCCATATGTCTGGTCATGCTTGTCGTGCCCAAGCGGCTGATGTTTTGGCCACGCGAGATACGCTTGAGACAAATATTGCAAATAGCAGTGGTGCGATCTGCTGCACTCGTCTCAAAAAAGGCCCACACCAAAGAACTTTTCTGATAACGTGCAGAGGCAGCGCCCTGCACAGGCGGAGCTCTGCGGTGTTGTACAGTTGCTGTGCTGACCTCTACCTGGCCTCCAGGGGGCATCCTGCCTCGTTGGACATGTGACGCCGCATCCTCCTCCTCCTCGTCCTCCTCCTCATCCTCTCTCCCTTGAGGCACCCACGTGGAGTCAGTGACCTCATCATCCCCTCCCTCTTCACCACTAGAGCAAACCTGGCAGTAAGCTGCAGCTGGTGGAACTGTACTGCCAGATTCCTCAAGCTGGGTATCGTCATCCGAGCCTTCGAATCGTTGGGCATCCTCCTGGAGCATGTACCCAACACTGTGCTCAAAGAGTTCGGGGGACTCCTCAGGAGGACATGGTGGGTCTAGGGAAGGGGTGGCTGATGATGCTCTGTCAGTACCCTGAGCCTGGGTGAGAGAGGATGAGGAGGATGAGGAGGGCTTGGTCATCCATTCTACCAAGCCTTCAGCATGATGCGGCTCCACATGTCCAGCTGCCGAAAACAAAGACGCGCGTGTCCCATGGCCACGTGCTGATGACGATGCACGACCACGTCCACGTCCACGGCCACGTCCACTAGAAACAGAGCCTGCCTGCCCTGTGTTCTTGGCTCTGCACGCTCTGCCTCCCCTTGGCGGTCTTCCAGCCATTGTAGTCGGTAGTCCTGTGGGTGCTGCTGAGAAGAAAATATAGGAGCTCTGTGTGATGCCACTAACACACTAGAAGTCCTATGGGTGCTTCTGCAAAGAAAATAGAGGAGCTCTGTGTGATGCCACTAACACACTAGAAGTCCTGTGGGTGCTTATGCAAAGAAAATAGAGGAGCTCTGTGTGATGCCACTAACACACTAGAAGTCCTGTGGGTGCTTCAGCAAAGAAAATAGAGGAGCTCTGTGTGATGCCACTAACACACTAGAAGTCCTGTGGGTGCTGCTGAGAAGAATATATAGGAGCTCTGTGTGATGCCACTAACACACTAGAAGTCCTATGGGTGCTTCTGCAAAGAAAATAGAGGAGCTCTGTGTGATGCCACTAACACACTAGAAGTCCTGTGGGTGCTTATGCAAAGAAAATAGAGGAGCTCTGTGTGATGCCACTAACACACTAGAAGTCCTGTGGGTGCTGCTGAGAAGAATATATAGGAGCTCTGTGTGATGCCACTAACACACTAGAAGTCCTGTGGGTGCTTCTGCAAAGAAAATAGAGGAGCTCTGTGTGATGCCACTAACACACTAGAAGTCCTGTGGGTGCTTATGCAAAGAAAATAGAGGAGCTCTGTGTGATGCCACTAACACACTAGAAGTCCTGTGGGTGCTGCTGAGAAGAATATATAGGAGCTCTGTGTGATGCCACTAACACACTAGAAGTCCTATGGGTGCTTCTGCAAAGAAAATAGAGGAGCTCTGTGTGATGCCACTAACACACTAGAAGTCCTGTGGGTGCTTATGCAAAGAAAATAGAGGAGCTCTGTGTGATGCCACTAACACACTAGAAGTCCTGTGGGTGCTTATGCAAAGAAAATAGAGGAGCTCTGTGTGATGCCACTAACACACTAGAAGTCCTGTGGGTGCTTCTGCAAAGAAAATAGAGGAGCTCTGTGTGATGCCACTAACACACTAGAAGTCCTGTGGGTGCTTATGCAAAGAAAATAGAGGAGCTCTGTGTGATGGGACTAACACACTTCAAGTCCTATAGGTGCTTCTGGGAAGAAAATATAGCTCTGTGTGTGTGATGGGACTAACACACTTCAAGTCCTATAGGTGCTTCTGGGAAGAAAATATAGCTCTGTGTGTGTGATGGGACTAACACACTTCAAGTCCTATAGGTGCTTCTGGGAAGAAAATATAGCTCTGTGTGTGTAATGGGACTAACACACTTCAAGTCCTATAGGTGCCTCTGGGAACAAAATATAGCTCTGTGTGTGTGATGGGACTAACACACTTCAAGTCCTATAGGTGCTTCTGGGAAGAAAATATAGCTCTGTGTGTGTAATGGGACTAACACACTTCAAGTCCTATAGGTGCTTCTGGGAAGAAAATATAGCTCTGTGTGTGTGATGGGACTAACACACTTCAAGTCCTATAGGTGCTTCTGGGAACAAAATATAGCTCTGTGTGTGTGATGGGACTAACACACTTCAAGTCCTATAGGTGCTTCTGGGAACAAAATATAGCTCTGTGTGTGTAATGGGACTAACACACTTCAAGTCCTATAGGTGCTTCTGGGAAGAAAATATAGCTCTGTGTGTGTAATGGGACTAACACACTTCAAGTCCTATAGGTGCTTCTGGGAAGAAAATATAGCTCTGTGTGTGTAATGGGACTAACACACTTCAAGTCCTATAGGTGCTTCTGGGAACAAAATATAGCTCTGTGTGTGTGATGGGACTAACACACTTCAAGTCCTATAGGTGCTTCTGGGAACAAAATATAGCTCTGTGTGTGTGATGGGACTAACACACTTCAAGTCCTATAGGTGCTTCTGGGAACAAAATATAGCTCTGTGTGTGTGATGGGACTAACACACTTCAAGTCCTATAGGTGCTTCTGGGAAGAAAATATAGCTCTGTGTGTGTAATGGGACTAACACACTTCAAGTCCTATAGGTGCTTCTGGGAAGAAAATATAGCTCTGTGTGTGTAATGGGACTAACACACTTCAAGTCCTATAGGTGCTTCTGGGAAGAAAATATAGCTCTGTGTGTGTAATGGGACTAACACACTTCAAGTCCTATAGGTGCCTCTGGGAACAAAATATAGCTCTGTGTGTGTGATGGGACTAACACACTTCAAGTCCTATAGGTGCTTCTGGGAAGAAAATATAGCTCTGTGTGTGTGATGGGACTAACACACTTCAAGTCCTATAGGTGCTTCTGGGAAGAAAATATAGCTCTGTGTGTGTAATGGGACTAACACACTTCAAGTCCTATAGGTGCCTCTGGGAACAAAATATAGGAGCTCTGCCTGCCTGCCACGAACACACTACAAGTCCTATAGGTGCTTCTGGTAACAAAATATAGGAGCTCTGCCTGCCTGCCACGAACACACTACAAGTCCTATAGGTGCTTCTGGTAACAAAATATAGGAGCTCTGCCTGCCTGCCACGAACACACTACAAGTCCTATAGGTGCTTCTGGTAACAAAATATAGGAGCTCTGCCTGCCTGCCACGAACACACTACAAGTCCTATAGGTGCTTCTGGTAACAAAATATAGTAGCTCTGCCTGCCTGCCACGAGCACACTACAAGCCCCTCTTTCTCAATCAATCTTTGTAACTGAATCTATCTAACTCAATCTCTGTAAGTGAATCTCTCTAACTATCTAAATGCAGCAGAGTGTCACAGAATCAGCCTGCTCAATCTGCGCCGGAACAGCATGTGACCGGCGCAGACGGCGTGGCGGCGTTTTATAGGGGGGGGCGTGTACTACAGCCCCTGAGCTGTAATTGGCTACAGGCGTCCTGCCTGTAGCCAATTATGGCTCTTCGAGTTTCCGGGGCTGTGATTGGCCAAGCATGCGGGGTCACAGTGCATGCTTGGCCAATCATCAGCCAGCAATGCACTGCGTCGGCCGCGCCGGCCGCAATGCATTGCGGGGCCGCGCGCATCACACGAACGTGATGCGAGCGGCCAAAATAGTTCTGGGCTCGCCGAGCGAGCGAACGCCCGGTGCTCGATGCGAACGTGGGTTTGCATCGAGCACCGGGCCCATCCCTAATTAGGAGCAATGTCCATTACTCCTAATGGTAGTATTCAACACAGTAGCCTCTTCCCAAGATGATCAACACAGGCAATTGTATTCCTGCTCTACTCTTTTTGGATGTACTCTCCAGAAAATAAATGCTCAAGGCCCAGGCTTAGGAAAAATCTTTCACCAAAGACCCTCCGTAGGCAGCAGGCTTGGAAGGAAAATATCCTACAGCACAATCTCCTCTCCAGTCCAGGATGCAAAAACTCTTTTTAACTATCAATACACCTTCTAGTGATTTGACAGAGATGAATAAGTATTAACTCTGGAATCAGAGCTCAGGCCGACTACAGCCTAACTGCCATAAATTCAGTGGCGGCTGTTTTTTTTTGGGGGGGGCTACAAACAGCCCCCCCCGGGCCGCAAAGGAGGAGCGGCACCGCTCCCCCCGCTGCACTACCACACTCCCCCACCACCACCCTCTGTCCTTACCATGGATGCGGGCGGTGAGAGAGTGGCGGGCTCGGGGGGAAAGCTGCTCCGGTGTCCTCTCCCAGAACAGCTTCTGCGTTGTCTCCTCTCTCTCTCTCCTCCTCCCAGTGCTAGGCGTCCAATAGGATCACCAGACATTTTGGCCAATCGGGAAACAGGTTTCATACCTGCTTCCTGATTGGCTGTGTGGAGGATCAGTGTTGCAACAGCCAGGGCTAATATTGATTGGACCCTGGGCAAAAAATATATTGAACCCCCCCCCCCTTCCATGTAGTTTTGCTCTTGTGTCAATCAATTCAAAGGACAAAACGAGTGTGGGACTTTAAATGAGGCAGTTCAAAAGCAATATAAAAGTAGAGATTTTATTAACAATTGTATAGAAAATGTCCATGATCGTCTGTATGTGACAGCTGAATATTCAAATGCATGTACAAACATGACATATTAGTAAACATAATATAGAACTTAATTGTCATAGCAGGGAAAGAAAAATAAAATCCATACAAATTACATAGGAATGATACAGTACTGATATACAATAAAATTCATAGAAGTGTAGTAAAATTGATGGGAAATATGAGGGGTTTCATCCTCAATAGCTCGACGCGTTTCGTCGGTATGCCGACTCATCAGGAGCAAATATGTATTGTCTGTAGGTAATAGAAGATGTATTAAGTTAAGAAGCCCATGGTATGAATGGTATTATGTATATAAAAAATATATTTTAAAAAAAAATATATATACAAAAGTTGATCGAATCCGTAGAACTTACACCCCACGGGAATGCCGAGCACCAATTGTCCCGGTATGCACAGACCGCCACCACAAGCCTCCCCCGGGAGCTGAGGCGCAGAAGGTCCGCCCAGAACCCCGGATCCAAAGTGAGAAGCCCCCGGCCAGCAAACAATATGAGTAGTTTGAGTATTGTGCCAGTGATGGCAGTAAAATCTATAAATAGAATAGAAAGTATATTTTTTATGTAATGGACACGGTAACACTGCCGAACACCAAAGGGGTAGAGTGCATAAAGAGAAGAAGAGATAAAGTGAAAAGGTGATGTAAAAGTAAAATAAGGAGAAGAAGAAAACAAACAAAGTGTGCACAGAAAGTAGCAATGTGTCAATCAATGGCAATGCTGATTTTTTTTTATTTTTTATCCCAAAATGTAATTCCTTCTCTGCCTACCTCTGCACACCCCACACTAACCCCCCCCCCCCCCACCACCACCACCAATTTGCTCACCTTTGCAGAACAGGCTGATGGTAGGATTAATGACCACAGTTGTAGACAGGACCTTCAAGCATGCCCCTTTACCTCCCTTGTGGGCAGCATTCAGAATAGGTGATGGTGGATATGACCTCAGAGAGCCATGATATACATATTAGTACCACCTCTATTTAAATATGAATGCTGCCGGTCTGCCCTTATTTGCATATGAATACTGCTTCTTTTTACATATCAATGCCCGTATTTACATGTAAACACATGGTCTGCAGGTGAGTCATCTGTACACAACAATAGGGCAGAGCTGGGCAGCATTAGTAACAGAACTTAAAACTGAGATATCAGGAAACCTCAAGGAATGAGGGAATTTAAACTGGGATAGTTGGCAAGTATGAGGCAGCTGCTTTGGGCCCCACAACAATGACAGGGCCCAGGGCAGCTGTCCCTTTTGCCCTACATTAAAGACGGCCCTGGCAACAAACAATTTTTTATTTGCTGTTGCAACACACCTGGGTAGGCTCCAGACGCAATGCTCTATGTCCCGAGTACACCCTATTTTGAAGCCAATTAGAGCCTATGCCTCTAATCAGTGCTTAACCACTTTCAGACCGGACCATTATGCAGCCTAAAGACCAGAGGACTTTTTACAATTTCGCACTGCACTGGTTTAACTGGTAATTACGCGGTCATGCAATGTTGTACCCAAACGAAATTTGCGTCCTTTTCTTCCCACAAATAGAGCTTTCTTTTGATGGTATTTGATTGCCTCTGCGATTTTAATTTTTTGCGCTATAAACGGAAAAAGACCGAAAATTTTGAAAAAAAATGATATTTTCTACTTTTTGTTATAAGAATAATCCAATAAACTCAATTTTAGTCATACTTTTAAGCCAAAATGTATTCAGCCACATGTCTTTTGTAAAAAAAATGTCAATAAGCGTATATTTATTGGTTTGCGCAAAAGTTATAGCGTCTACAAACTAGGGTACATTTTCTGGAATTTACGCAGCTTTTAGTTTACGACTGCCTATCTCATTTCCTGAGGTGCTAAAATGGCAGGGAAGTACAAAACCCCCCCAAATGACCCCATTTTGGAAAGTAGACACCCTAAGGAAATTGCTAAGAGGCATTTTGAGCCCATTGAATATTTTATTTTTTTTGTCCCAAGTGATTGAATAATGACAAAAAAAAAAAAAAATGTTTACAAAAAGTTGTCACTAAATGATATATTTCTCACACATGCCATGGGCATATGTGGAATTACACCCCAAAATATATTCTGCTGCTTCTTCTGAGTACGGGGATACCACATGTGTGGGACTTTTTGGGAGCCTATCTGTGTACGGGACCCCGAAAGCCAAGCACCGCCTTCAGGATTTCCAAGGGTGTAAATTTTTGATTTCACTCCTCACTACCTATCACTACCTATCACAGTTTTGAAGGCCATAAAATGCCAAGATGGCACAAAACCCCCCCAAATGACCCCATTTTGGAAAGTAGACACCCCAAGCTATTTGCTGAGTGGCATGTTGAGTCCATGGAATATTTTATATTTTGCCACAAGTAGCGGGAAAAATGACAAACTTTTTTTTTTTTTTTTTTTTTTGCCCAAAGTTGTCACTAAATGATATATTTCTCACACATGCCATGGGCATATGTGGAATTACACCCCAAAATAAATTCTGCTGCTACTTCTGAGTACGGGGATACCACATGTGTGGGACTTTTTGGGAGCCTATCTGTGTACGGGACCCCGAAAACCAAGCACCGCCTTCAGGATTTCCAAGGGCGTAAATTTTTGATTTCACTCCTCACTACCTATCACTACCTATCACAGTTTTGAAGGCCATAAAATGCCAAGATGGCACAAAACCCCCCCAAATGACCCCATTTTGGAAAGTAGACACCCCAAGCTATTTGCTGAGAGGCATGTTGAGTCCATGGAATATTTTATATTTTGCCACAAGTAGCGGGAAAAATTACAAACTTTTTTTTTTTTTTTTTGCCCAAAGTTGTCACTAAATTATATATTGCTCACACATGCCATGGGCATATGTGGAATTACACCCCAAAATATATTCTGCTGCTTCTCCTGAGTATGGGGATACTACATGTGTGGGAATTTTTGGGAGCCTATCCGTGTACGGGACCCCGAAAACCAAGCACCGCCTTCAGGATTTCTAAGGGCGTAAATTTTTGATTTCACTCCTCACTACCTATCACAGTTTTGAAGGCCATAAAATGCCCAGATGGCACAAAACCCCCCCAAATGACCCCATTTTGGAAAGTAGACACCCCAAGCTATTTTATGAGAGGCATGGTGAGTATTTTGCAGCTCTCATTTTTTTTTGAAAATGAAGAAAGAAAAGAAAAAACATTTTTTTTTTCTTTTTTCAATTTTCAAAACTTTGTGACAAAAAGCGAGATCTGCAAAATACTCACCATACCTCTCAGCAAATAGCTTGGGGTGTCTACTTTCCAAAATGGGGTCATTTGGGGATATTTTGTGCCATCTGGGCATTCCATGGCCTCTGAAACTGTGATAGGCAGTGAGGAGTGAATTCACAAATTCACACCCTTAGAAATCCTGAAGGTGGTGCTTGGTTTTTGGGGCCCCGTACGTGGCTAGGCTCCCAAAAAGTCCCACACATGTGGTATCCCCGTACTCAGGAGAAGCAGCAGAATGTATTTTGGGGTGTAATTCCACATATGCCCATGGCATGTTTGAGCAATATATCATTTAGTGACAACTTTGTGCAAAAAAAAAAAAAAAATAATAATAATTGTTATTTTTCCCGCAACTTGTGTCAAAATATAAAATATTCCATGGACTCGACATGCCTCTCAGCAAAAAGCTTGGGGTGTCTACTTTCCGAAATGGGGTCATTTGGGGGGGTTTTGAACTGTCCTGGAATTTTATGCACAACATTTAGACGCTTATGTCACACATTACCCACTCTTCTAACCACTTGAAGACAAAGCCCTTTCTGACACTTTTTGTTTACATGAGAAAATAATTTTTTTTTGCAAGAAAATTACGTTGAACCCCCAAACAATATATATTTTTTTAAAGCAAAGGCCCTACAGATTAAAATGGTGGGTGTTTCATTTTTTTTTTCACTCAGTATTTGCGCAGCGATTTTTCAAACGCATTTTTTTGGGAAAAAACACACTTTTTTAAATTTTAATGCACTAAAACACACTATCTTGCCCAAATATTTGATGAAATAAAAAATTAGATCTTAGGCCGAGTACATAGATACCAAACACGACATGCTTTAAAATTGCGCAGAAACGTGCAGCGGTGACAAACTACATACATTTTTAAAAGCATTTAAACGCCTTTACAGGTTACCACTTTAGATTTACGGAGGAGGTCTACTGCTAAAATTACTGCCCTCGATCTGACCTTCGCAGTGATACCTCACATGCATGGTGCAATTGCTGTTTACATATGACGCCAGACCGACGCTTGCGTTCGCCTTTGCGCGAGAGCAGGGGGGGGACAGGGGTGCTTTTTTTTTTTTTTTTTTTTTATTATTATTGATTTTGCTTTTTTATTTTATTTTTCAACTGTTCCTTTCATTTATATATATTTTTTATCATTTTTATTGCTATCTCAGGGAATGTAAATATCCCCTATGATAGCAATAGGTAGTGACAGGTACTCTTTTTTGAAAAAATTGGGGTCCATTAGACCCTAGATCTGTCGTCTGCCCTCAAAGCATCTGACCACACCAAGATCGGTGTGATAAAATACTTTCCCAATTTCCCAATGGCGCTGATTATATCCGGCGAAATATAAGTCATGAAATGCTTGTAGCTTCCGGTTTCTTAGGCCATAGAGATGATTGGAGCCATTCTGGTCTCTGATCAGCTCTATGGTCAGCTGGCGGAACCACCGGCTGCATTCTCAGGTTCCCTGTTGGGACAGGAGAGCCAGAGAAAACCATGGAAGACGGTGGGAGGGGGGGGGCATTCCCTCCCACTGCTTGTAAAAGCAGTCTAGAGACTAATTAGCCACTAGGATTGCTTTTACATGAAAGCCGACCGCTGGCTGAAAAGAATGATACCAAGATAATGCCTACTGCCTAATGCCGGCATCATTCTGGTATAACCACTCAAAGTCCAGCAACATACCAGTACGTTGCTGGCCCTTGTTTGGCATATACTGTAATCTTTTTTTTCATGCAGCCTGTGGGCTGAACGAAAAAAAAAGATTGATCGGTGGGTATGCCCACCATTAGAACCTCCCTTCATCCACCCACTTCTAATGATGGGCATACATGCACCATTTTGTTTTTAACTGTGGTGGTGAAATCACCTCCAACAGCGCTGGAGTCACGGATTTATGTATCGTGGGAGCAAGCGCTGTTGCTGTCAAGATAAATAAATCCGCGCTGCAGCTGAATGGCGTACCTGCTAAGCAAATTATGGTTAACAATAAAACAAAGTAACATTACAGTATAACAGTAAGATTTACCATACCTGCAAAGCAAATACCAAAAAAAACATAGTAAAAAATAAAACATTTTTTAATGCAACCTGTGCCTAAAATATATATATATGCCGAAGCATGGGGGCATCCTCCCGCAAAAAAGTTATGCCGCGTACACACGGTCGGAATTTTCCACGGGCAAGCCTCCGTCGGAATTTCAACCGTATGTAGGCGGCATTAGGAGCAAATCGCTCCTCCGCCCTCTGCTGCCCCCATGCTTCGGCATATATGCTCTTTTTTTTTAACTGTGGTGGTGAAATCACCTCCTACAGCGTTGGAGTCACGGCTTTATGTATCGTGGGAGCAAACGCTGTTGCTGTCAAGATAGATAAATCCGCGCTGCAACTGAATGGCGTACCTGAAAACAAAATAAATGGTTAACAATAAATAATTGCAGAATAGAATACAGTAAAAAGGAGAACAATAGAGAGAGAGAATAGAGAGAAAGAGAACAATAAAACAACTATTTTTGGTTTTTTTATTTTATATTTTTTTTGTTTTTTTATGTTTTACTTTTTTTTTTTTTAAACTTTTGTTTGTAACTGTAACAGTTCTAACGGAACTGTTGTAACGGTTCCATCGGTTTTGGTCTCAAAATGCGATGGCATTCTTGAGAACGTGTGCCTAGTCTGTGCAATGCTGTACCCTACGCTAATACTCAACTAGTGTATGGTAGCGTTCAAAACATTCACCGATGCAAAGACCAGGATTGTCAGGACAGCGGGGACAATAATAGCGGGTGTCACGCCTAAATCCGCGCTTTCTGCAGACACGACATTTTCTTTGGGGGGCTTGTTGGGTAGGGGTACTCGGGAGGACATAAATAAAATGCCGCTCATGCAGCCGGCTAACTGCATATGGTTGGGGAATGTGAGGCGGAGCACCGTCTGGAAACAGAAGGGCTCCGATGATCTCTTCCTGGAATTTAAGGAAGGATCCAGTACGTCCTGAAGCTCCGTATAGCACATGAGCATTCAGCAAAGCCAATTGGAAAAGGTAAATAGACACTTTTTTGTACCAGCGTCTAGCCTTACGGGCAACTAGGTACGGCGCCAACAACTGGTCGTTGAGGTCCACCCCTCCCATGTTTTGGTTGTACTCGTGGACACAGAGGGGTTTCGTCACAACACCAGCCGCCGTAGTAATTTGGACCGTCGTGTCTGCATGAAGGGAGGTAAGAACGAAAACATTCTTATTATCCCTCCACTTCATAGCGAGCAAGTTATTACACTTCAAGCAGGCTCTCTCCCCCAGCCTAAGACGGGACTCTACAAGCCGCTGGGGAAAGCCCCGGCGATTAGGTCGCACGGTGCCACATGCTCCAATCTGATGATCAAACAAATGACTAAACAGTGGCACGCTCGTGTAATAATTATCCACGTACAAGTGGTACCCCTTTCCGAATAAGGGTGACACCAAGTCCCACACAATCTTGCCAGCGCTCCCTATGTAGTCAGGGCAGTTTGTCGGCTCTATGTGGCTATCTTTGCCCTCATAAACCATAAATTTACATGTATAGCCTGTGGCCCTGTCACAGAGCTTATACATCTTGACCCCGTATCTGGCACGCTTGCTGGGAAGGTATTGTTTGAATGACAAGCGGCCAGTAAACTTAATCAGGGACTCGTCAACGCAGACAACTTGATGGGGAGTAAACAAGTCTGCAAAACGTTGGTTGAAATGGTTTATGAGGGGCCGAATTTTATAGAGCCGATCGTATGCAGGGTCTCCACGAGGACGACAGAGTTCATTGTCGTTGAAGTGCATGAACCGCAAAATCTGTTCGTATCGTGCCCTGGACATGGAGGCAGAGAACACGGGCATATGGTACATTGGCTCAGTGGACCAATATGAACGCAACGTACCCATTTTAACTACGCCCATGATGAGGGAAAGGCCCAGAAAGATCTTGAATTCGGGGACCGTAATTGGTCTCCAATCTCTGGCAAGGGTGGACAACTGGGGATTAGCAGCGATGTGTTGACCAGCGTACAAATTGGTTTGGTCCACAATAGATCTATAGAGATCTTCGGTGAAAAACAGCGAAAAAAAATCAAGTGACGTAAAATCAGCTGTTTCCACCTGAATACCGGGTTGGCCAGTGAATGGGGGAAGTACGGGTTCTGCAGAAGTGGTGGGCACCCAATCAGGATTGGCAAATTCTGCAGGAAGGGCACTATGGGCACGACGGGCCTGTCTTTGTCGTCTTCTTGGTGGCAGCGGGACACTACTTGTGCTTGCCACCTCGCCAGCTGGAACTGCACTTATGGGACTCGCCACGTCACCACGTGATACTGCAGTGCTGGTTTGACTACGTCCAGGGTGTACTAGGCCGCTGGTGCTTGCCTGTTCACCAGAAGGAATAGCGGCTCTAGTACGTCTCTGCCTCCTACGAGCGACCTGCGGTTCCTGCACCTCAACAACAGAAGAAGGAGTTTGGGGTCTGGTACGCCTGACCTTAGCAGGGACCACAACTCCGCCGTCAGAGCTATCTGTCATGGAGCCGCTGTCGTCTACTGGGTCGTATTCTGAGCCTGATTCTGACAGATGAGTGACCTCCTCTTCACTATCTGTCATACTCAAAAACAAGTAGGCCTGTTCACTAGTGTACGTTTGACTTGCCATTTTGGGCTCTAAATTTAGTAGTACACTAGTGAGACTCACAGGAAAAAAAAAGCTCCTGACTGTTAGCGACTGAATCAAAACGCTACCAAAAAACTGTAAGCGATCGCAGGGATCAGGCCTGACTCTGCGAACGCTGCAGTTTTGTGTGCTTAGTGTTTTGTAAGTGACAGTGATCGATCGATACTGCACTTGGGTGGGCTGGGCGGAGGGGGAAAACACAGGTGCTAGCAGGTATCTGGGCTGATCCCGCTAACAATGCGTTTTTGGGAACCCTAAACAGCTGGGGACGCTAGTATAGATCTGATCAGATCAGATATCGATCTGTTCAGATTCTATACCACTAAGGGAGGTGTATGCTGCGTGCGTGGGTGTTAGCGGTACTGGCACTAACCCGACGCTGCCTGGGGCGACGCAGACCCTATTTGACTCTAAAACCCAACTTATATCACCCGCCGGGCGATCAGGGGGTTAAACCTTTATTAGGTAATAAACGGCGGGTGCCCTGAAACTATAAAAAAAAATAAACTAACTGACCAGCGTCACCCGTAACAGTTATATGGTGATCACTGGTGAAAGGGTTAACTAGGGGGCACTCAGGGGGTTAAAACCTTTAGTAGGTAGTATATGGGGGGTCCCTGACCCTATAAAACGCTGCGGCAAACCTAAATACCTACCTCCCTAACTAGCGTCAACTGTGACACTAATACATCGATCAAAAAAACGATCGCTTAGTGACACTGGTGACGGGGGGTGATCACGGGGTTAAACCTTTATTAGGGGGGGTTCCTAGACCTAAAGGGGGCTAAATCTAACTGCCCTAACAGTTATTAGGGTCACAATGCACCAATGCAGTTAACAGTAAAAAAAAAAAAAAAAAAACTGCTTTGGTGTCACTGTGACAGGGGGTGCAGGGGGGGCAATCGGGGGGGGGGGGGCTGGGGTGTGAAATGTGTGCCTAGAATGTTCTACTGTTAGTGTAGTGTAGTGTAGGTGTAGTGTTGTGCAACTCACGTGTCTTCTCTCCTCGGCGTCGGTTCGAAAAGACCGCCACGAGGAGAGATGACCTCACTTCCCCTGGCTCTGTACACAATACAGAGCCAGGGGAAGCATTCCATTGGCTGGGAGCGATCGCGAGGGGGGGGGCACGAATGAGTGCCCCCCCCCTCATCTCCGATCCCTCCCCCAATGTCCCGGACAATTTACAGACACGGGGGCGGGCCCGATCGGCCCCCCACCCGCGTCTGTTAGGGATGACATCACTTCCTCTAGCTCTGTTTACATGACGGGGCTAGAGGAAGTGTTTCATTGGCTGGGAGCGATCGCGAGGGGGGGCCACGAATGAGTGGCCTCCCCCTCATCTCCGATCGCTCCCCCAACGATGCCGACCGCCGCAGGCACCGGGGGGGGGCCCGATCGGGCCCCCCACCCGCAGACAGGTAGGGACGTATATATACGCCCTCCTGCCTGTACGTGCCATTCTGTCGACGTATATCGTCGTGCGGCGGTCGGCAAGTGGTTAAAAAAAAAAACCTGGCAGCTTAAATTCATATGTCCAGTGACTTGAAAGGGGAGGGACACATAAATAGGGAGTGGTCACAGTGGATAGATTCCTGCTATGGATGGGCCCCCCCTGATTGAATTTGAAATAGGGACACTCCAGCTTAAAGGAGAAGCCCAGCCAAAGCTCGTTTAGCTGTACTTCTCCTGTGGATCACAGGAGTGCAGTTCGTTCTGCACTCTTGTGACCCATTTTCAGCAGACAGCAGGCTGAAGCCCGCTGACGTCACACAGCCGGTCCAGGCACCGCCAAGAACGCGACAATAAAGTTGGAATCCGCCCACATGTCTTGACCCACACCTGGCTCAGGCTTTCAGCGAGCCCTGAGAGCCTGAGCCAGCTGCTCCTACCCCTCCCCAGCGCCGCGCTTCAGTGAGCAGGGGGGGGGGGGTGTCAGAGCCCTCGGTTCTCATTGTTAGAACCGGTGGGGGACAGATGCAGCATCAGACTAATACTGCATCAACCTAGGTAAGTATGATTCTGCAAAAAAAAGACCATACCTCTTTTAAGGCAAGGTCCATAGAATGATGAACATAACTGGGGTGGGGGGAAGTCTGTGTCCTTTGCCTACATACTTTGTGCTAAAAGAATAATTGTTTGTTATCTCAGAAAGTTATCCCTGCTTGTTATCTCAGAAAGGAAAACTGAATGCTCACATAAGAGAGAAACTCTTATGTGAGCACAATAGGGACACAGAGCAGAAAAAAATTCTCTAGAATGGGTTAAGGCATATTTTCACAATTGCACCTAGATCGGACGAGAACAGCAATGCTCTTATTGTCACAATAAATATTCAAGTTATGTTTTGCAAATTCTAAGTTTGCCATGTGCAGTAAGATCTTTTTATTTATTTATTTCTTTTTTAGTGGTTTGCGACATACAGTAAAAAGTAACTTCACAGAATATGTGGTACAGACAATGTAAGATATATATGATCAATAGCTAATTGCATCTGTACTAGAGGTAAGTACTATGGGGGTAATTACAAGGGAATAGATCTGTAAGTGTGCAGGGTACCCAGATACCTAGGAAGTGTATTGCCGCATACACACAGTCAGATTTTCCGATAGGAAATGTTGGATGTGAGCTTGTTGTCGGAAAGTCTGACCGTGTCTATGCTCCATTGAACATTTGCTGTCAGACTTTCCGCCAACAAATGTTTGCTAGCAGGTTCTCAAATTTTCCACCAACAAAACTTACACAAGTCCATCGCACAAAAGTTCACACATGCTCGGAATCAAGTAGAACTTCCTTTTTCTCGGCTCATCGTACGTCTTGTACGTCACCACGTTCCCACGTTCGGAATTGTTGGCCAACATTTGTGTCACTGTGTGTAATCAAGACAAGTTGGAGCCAACAACCTTCGAACAAAAATCCACGGTTTTGTTGGTGGAAAGTCCGATCGTGTGTACGGGGCATAACACTAGGGCTTCGCATTGATGGGTAATATAATCACTTGCAATTCGATAGGGGTTATCCCTGGTAACCTTGACGAATTCAGGTATCAGTACATGGGGGAAGAGTAGTGCGGGGTGTGCAGTAAGATCTTTATTAGCTATAGTCACAAAATTTACCAATAATGGTGGAAGAGGTGTGCCAATCCTAAAGTGGCTTTCACTTAAAAAAAATAATAATAATAAGATCTTCCCTCCAAGGAAAAACAATTAATACCAGTCTCACTGCTCGTGCCAGGATTCAAATGTGCCAAATCTGCTAACAAACTAAATTTATTTTTTGTCCTGGTGGGGAAATAAATGATGTAATAAAGTACAGAACCTCAGACCAAAGCTCTGAAAAGAAATAAAAATTGATCAAGGGAGGCATAGGGAGGAAAAGGCTCTAGAATTTAATATGCATTTTAATTTCCATAAGTGGGGGTATAGACACCCCTGTTCACATCACCCAGTATAATTATATGCCTGATCATTCTATAGTATCCAGTGATATCAAACAAATAGTGTAGCGCTGAACGAATATGACTTGGCCTTGGAACTATCACCCAACCTTGAGTGGATTGGAGTTGCAGTCTTTGTGTTACCATCCAGCCTGGCATCACCTCATCACTGGGAATCTAGTACTACAAGCCTATTAGATGCACTGCCGTATGGTATGTGCGTCCATCTGGTTCGGTTATGCCCCGTACACACGGTCGGAATTTCCGACGGAAAATGTCCTATCGGACCATGTTGTCGGAAAATCCGACCATGTGTGGGCGCCATCAGACTTTTTCCGTCGGAATTTCTGTCGGAAAAAATTTGAGATCCTGCTCTCAAATTTTCCGACAACAAAGTCCGATCAGACTTTTTCCGATCGTGTGTAGCGAATTCCGACGGACAAAGTGCCACGCATGCTCAGATCAAATTACAAGACCAAAGCTATTGGCTACTAGCCTCTACGTAGTTCCGTCACCACGTTCAGAATGATCGGATTTTCCGACAACTTTGTCCGACCGTGTGTATGCAACACCAGTGTCGGACAAAATCCGTCGGAAAAAATCCGACGGATTTTGTGGTTGGAATTTCCGACTGTGTGTATGGGGCATAAGAGTACCCACCCTCTCATCTGAATATTTTTCAATGTTTATCAGAGCATTTCTGGTCCATCTTGACCACATGTTTTCTGCTTCAGTTGAAGATTGAAGAGAAAGTTTTCTATCTATTGGACACCATACATGTGGACAATTGGCCATTGGATTATTGTAGTTCATCACAATCATTCCATATCACCGTGGCATATGTTTTTATGTCACATATATCTGTTTTTGTTTACAGGTTATTTTGATTCATTTTATTTTAATCTTAGCTTATTTGAGGTGGCTTTGTTGTTTTATTCTCTCACCAAGTCACATTCGTTCAGCACTACACTATTTGTTTGATATTGCTATTTGGACTTTGTTTGTGTGTTAGCAGCTTACCATTATTTGTATACCCTTTTTTTTTTTTTCATGTTCACTTTGGGTTTAGTGCAGTATTTTCACCCCTTTCCTTATAGTATCCAGTGGCCTTCAAAAAATAGCGGGATAGAGGATACTAATAGCAAGAAGTAAGATTATCACACGGTCAATAAATCACTTCTCAGTATAAAGACTTCTAGAGTGCACTAAAGCTTTTTAATATCATTGCAAACCATGAAAGTACATGATCAAAACGAAACTTTTTGCAAACAGTACATAGTTAAAATACAGTATATGCAGTACATGTTTACTATGCTACCTGCCAAAGGATTTGTATTTCTTTACAGTCAATCGAGAAAATTGAGTACTGTCCGTGATACTTTTTTTATTTGCACTAACATATAATTTTTCATGGACGAGCATGGAAAGCTCGTCCATGAAAAATGATATGTTAGTGCAAATAAAAAAAGTATCACGGACAGTACTCAATTTTCTCTGTCACAATTGCACTAATACGGCCACAATCACTTCAAGTATTTACAGTCAATCTTAATACTGACACTCATTTTCTGCGCTGCACAGACAGAAAGATTATGACAAAGCAGTTAGCCTTCCTGATTCAGGCCACATTGGCGAGTACCAACAAATGAAGATGTTTGAAAAAGTCAAACCGGAGAAAGATGTAAGTATTCCATGACGTTAAAGAATTCCTAAAGCCTAAAATGTGTGTTGGATGATGAGAGAAATGGTTAAAACACCTATTGGCTTATTTTTGCTCATCAGTGTTCTATTAGGGAGATTTGCCCATATTTCAGGTCCTGAAGACACAACAGGAAGTGAGAAGGAAATCTCTTCAAAGTGAGTGAAATACCCTCTTAGTCATCACCGGAAACAAGGTGTTCCTATTTTTCTATTCCCGTTGTAGTGACAAAACTATCAACTTTTCTGTTCAGTTGCAATGGTCACCAGAACAAAAAAAGACAGCCACAAAACTTTTTTGTGTGGGAGCTCAGTTCGAAGGAGGTAAATCTTGCCTACAATGGATGAAGATATGGTCATTGGTCACCCTGCTTTTTAAGGCTTATTGAGAATCATCCACTTGATGTGTGGCATAGCTTCTTGGACAGGTGTTTGTTAACAATTAGACATGTGCAATTTGTTTAGTTACGCATTCGTTATTCGTCAAAATTAGTTATATTCGTTCATTCGTATCGTACGAAAGAACGAATCATTTAGTAAAAAGATTCAAAATTAACGAAAATCAAAATTAACGAAAAAATTCGTACATTCGTAACTTTTTTTTTTTGTTTGTTGATTCGTAATTTTCCGTGTCTCTTACAATGGCGCTGCTTAACGTGCTTCGAATGGATTCGTAAATTCGTTACTTTTTTTTGTTAGTTGATAAACGTGGTTGGGTCACAGTTTTGGTGGATTTTTGAGTTAAGTTCTGACTTGTGAGAGAGAAATTCTTTGTTTCTTAAACATGTAATAGCATACACATTACATAAAATTATGAATTATGCTCCGATTACGAATCTACGAAAACAATGTTACAAAAGTACGAATAAATCAATCTTACGAAAGTACGAATGTAACTAAATCTACGAAAATACGAATGCGTCCGAATACAAAATATAACGAAAATACAAAAATACGAGTTTCGAATAAACGAAAATTAGACGGAAACGGAAAAACGAATCAACGAAAAAATAACTCTTACGAAAATACGAACGAGTCCGAATACGAACACCGATGACTTACGAAAATACGAACGAGTCCGAATACGAACACTGACGACTTACGAAATTACGAATCGTTACGAATCAACGGAAACTAACAGAAACGAAACTAAACAAATTTTCTATTGTGCACATGTCTATTAACAATAATGTTTGATTGATTACTCTATAATTTGAGGGTCCATTTATTCTGGTAAGGAGATCTGCCTACCGTAATTACCGCGGTGCCATGTCTATCTATCTATTACACCGAAGTTGCTGTTGGTGCAGGGATTTCCATCTTTCAGCATTTATTATTTATGGGCTTTTTTATGAATTTGATTTTGCATTAATTAGCACCACATATTATTTTAGCAATAAAACCTAACAGGGGTTGCTAACCCTTCTCTACTCTATTACAAAATTATAAAAATGTTTGGACTTTAGATACACAGTACAATGTAAACAAAACCTGTTTTAACCCTTTCAATGTCTAGGTATCATTCATACCTGCCCACTGCCCAGGTCACATTTAGTGATTTCAATTACCAATAACTATTTTACCGACCAAAAATATTTTTACATGTTTTATTGACATTTAATGCTTTTATTTGACACAAAACTTTGAAAAATATTCTACTTAGATCTTTATTTTAGGAGTTTGATTAATGCGTTAGATTAAAGTGTTAAGAATTTTGTATCATTAATACTATTCTACATTTTTCTAAGATATTTTAACTAGTATTTTCTCCTATTTATTCTACAGTACATGGTCCCCACATATAGCAGAAGAGTAAGGGTCAATAAACAAGTGCGTACATTTTAGACTTCTAACAATTAGGAATTTTCTAGTACAATGGTTATCACTAAGCATTCTGGGACAATGTTATTGTACAGCAGGCCATTGTAAATGGGTTGACCCTTTTGAAGGGTCCCACTCAGGGGTAGACATGTGCAATTTGTTTTGGTCCGAATAAAAATTCAGACAAGTTTATGGTTATTCTGAGATTCGGATGTATCCGAATCCCTGAATGAAATAGTAAGGAATAGTAATGGATTTTGTTGAAATCCGTTAAAATTTGTTTTGTTTATTAATCTTTCAATGAATTCCAACTTTTCAGAAGAATTAGAATTCGGATTGGTCAAAGAACGATCGTCCTATTCAAATTCTATGCGAAGAACTAGCTGGTTGTTAAGCAGCGGTCCGAGAAGCCATCTGCCTGCGTCCTTAACAACCATGAGTTATCAACTGTCAGCGGGCTTCCCCACTGACAGATGAATATAAAGATAAAGAATGCCAGCAATTGCCCGGCAATAGAAAAATGATTTTTTTTTTAAAACGGCGTGGGGTCCCCCCCAGAATCCATATCAGACCATTATCCGAGCATGCAGCCTGGCAGGCCAGGAAAGGGAGGGGGATGAGTAAGCATTCACCCCCCCCCCCCCTCTGAACCATACCAGGCCACATGCCCCAACATGGGGGGGTGGGTGCCATGTTGATAGGGACCAGGGTCTCTTGATGTCTCCGGACGTCAGAAGGGGCGGTGCAACCGGGTGACGTAACTGGGTGGCCCCACCCCTTGCCTATATAAGAACTGTCAAAGCTGAAGAGAGGGCAGTCGGCGGGTAGCCTCTTAGGTGGTGAAGCGTTTTTTCTATTTTAAGGGTCGGCGGCCATCATGATGGACGATGGTGGTACGTCGAGGGACACTATTTTTTTTTTTAACCACTTACGGACCGCCCACCGTCGATATACGTCGGCCCTTTGACGTTAAATACCATTGTTATGGCAGCAGATGCCATAACCCTGGTATTTTCTGAGGGTTGTCTGCTTTAGGATTAATGTGGTCCCCACGGTGGATTCAGCACAAGATCACTTTTATCAGCGGCGGGAGAAGTGCCCACTCCCCTCCTGACGCGTCCTGGTCATCTCTCCTGCTTACCGGAGCTGTCATAGTGGCAGAGATGATCCAATGCTGTCCCCTGAGAGACATTTTCTTTTCTTTTTTTATTGCATTTAAGTGTAAATGTGATATGTGAGGTCTTTTTGACTCCTTTTGACTCCAGTTCTCACATTAAATAGGACCTGTCATGCTTTTTTCTATGAAAAGGGATGTTTAGATTCCTTGTAATAGGAATAAAAGTAATCCAAAAATCTTTTTTTAAGGGACAGTGTAAAAATAAAAAATTAAAGAAATAATACAAATTTTTTTTAAGGTACTGTGCTCGCACACAGAAGTGAACGCATACATAAGTCGTGCCCGCATATGTAAACGGTCTTTAAACCACACATGTGAGGTATCGCCGTGTCTGAAAAAGAATATATAATGTTTGGTAGTAATTTTCTAAAAAAAAAAAAAAAAAACTGATTTTAACTTGTAAACACCAAGTGTAAAAAATAGGCCTGGTCCTTAAGCGGTTAATAAAGGACATTTCAAAACCTATGTTGCTTACTTTTTGACACTTTTTTTTTTGGTGAATGAATATGGGTACGATGTTACCGATACCCATTGAAATGGGGGGGGGTGGGATCTGGGGCCCCCTTGTTAAAGGGGCTTCCAGTTTCCGATAAGCCTTCCACCCGCAGACCCTGACAACCACAGCCCACAGTTGTTGGGAAGAGAACATGGGAACAAGGTGGCTTGGGGTGGGGGCACAGAGCCCCAGCCTCAAAGCACTCACCCCCTGTGCAGTGGCATCGGGAGGGGGGCTAAGGGGGGGTGGAGCCCCGAGTCTCGGGCATCCACATATCTAATATTAGCCCCGACTCTGACTCGGAGCTCGGCAGAGTGACATAGCAGGTCCCGCCTTCTGGAGCCTGCAACGATTATGATGGATGTCCCACTGGTCCAATGCCGGGATGTCCATCATAGGCACTGCAGGCTCCAGAAGGCGGGAATTACAATCTGGCCACATCACTATGATTAGATCCCCACTCGGCGCTCGGGCGGGCGGCTCTCCTCTTCTGTCCTCTCCTGTCTCTAGCTGCCTGCTGTCTCCTGGGATGTCTGCGCCACACACTACGGCTGAGCTGCAGGAGGAGCCAGAGGTCACGGTCACCTGAAGTCTGACGTCACGTCTAATGGTCAGGTAGGTCAGTGCATGTCAGGTAGGTCAGTGTGGGTCTGGGTCAGTATAATGGTCAGTGTATGTCAGGTAGGTCAGTGTATATTGTCAGGTAGGTCAGTGTATGTCAGGTAGGTTGGTGTGCGTCAGGTAGGTCAGTGCATGTCAGGTAGGTCAGTGTGGGTCTGGGTCAGTATAATGGTCAGTGTATGTCAGGTAGGTCAGTGTATATTGTCAGGTAGGTCAGTGTATGTCAGGTAGGTCGGTGTGCGTCAGGTAGGTCAGTGTGCTTTAGGTAGTTCAGTGTGCGTCAGGTAGGTTAGTGTATGTCAGGTAGGTCAGTGTAATTGTCAGTGTGGGTCGTGTGGGTCAGTGTGTGTCAGGTAGGTCAGTGTGTGTCAGGTAGGTCAGTGTGGGTGAGTAAGTGTCAGGTAGGTCAGTGTAATGGTCAATGTGGGTCAAGTAGGTCAGTGTAATGGTCAGGTAGGTCAGTGTGGGTCAGGTAGGTCAGTGTGGGTCAGTGTGTGTCAGGTAGGTCAGTGTAATGGTCAGGTAGGTCAGTGGGGGTCAGTAAGTGTCAGGTAGGTCAGTGAAATGGTCAATGTGAGTCAGGTAGGTCAGTGTAATGGTCAGTGTGGGTCAGGTAGGTCAGTGTGTGTCAGGTAGGTCAGTGTAATGGTCAGTGTGTGTCAGGTAGGTCAGTGTGTGTCAGGTAGGTCAGTGTGGGTCAGGTAGGTCAGTGTAATTGTCAGTGTGGGTCAGTGTGTGTCAGGTAGGCTAGTGTGTGTCAGGTAGGTCAGTGTGGCTCAGGTAGGTCAGTGTGGGTCAGTGAGTGTCAGGTAGGTCAGTGTAATGGTCAATGTGGGTCAGGTAGGTCAGTGTAATGGTCAGGTAGGTCAGTGTGGGTCAGGTGGGTCAGTGTGGGTGTCAGGTAGGTCAGTGTGGGTCAGGTAGGTCAGTGTGGGTCAGGTAGGTCGGTGTAATGGTCAGTGTGTGTCAGGTAGTGAGGTAGGTCAGTGTGGTTCAGGCAGGTCAGTGTGGGTCAGGTAGGTCAGTTTTTAGTGGTCAGCATTGATGGGCACTGGTTAGCAGGCAGCAATCAGCAGGTAAGCTTACCCTCCGCCACACAACCCCCACCCGGTGTCGGGCTCAGAACTTCGGGCTGCAGCCCCTGGTCTTTTTCCCACCTAGCAACGCCCTGCCCCTATGTTAAGGGCATGTGGCCTGGTATGGTTCAGGGGGGGGGGGGGGGTGCTCACTCATCGTCCCCCCATATTTTCTGACCTGCGGGGCTGCATGCTTGGATAAGGGTCTGGTATGGATTTTGGAGGGGACCCCATGCTGTTTTTTTTTTAAATGTTTCTATTGCCGGGCAATTGCCGAAATTCTTTATCTTTACATTCATCTTATGATTGCCACTTTTTCTTCAAGCCAAACCCGAACACTTTAGCGGCGCACAGTACATTTTTGTTGTTTTAGCATACACTGTAGGATTGTAACAGACCTGGGATACTTTTGGGCACTCCAAAGAGAAAAGTAATGCGGCGCATATAGTTCCCCCTCACCCTCCTGTCAAGCCCTGTTCCAAGCCATAATCCTGTCTGAACAATGTGTCCGGGTTTCAGGTGGACTGAAACCTGGACACATGATTCAAAACCTGGACTGTCCGGGTGAATCCTGGACAGTTAGTAACCCTAATTCATCTGTCAGTGGGGAAGCTCACTGACGATGATGACCCACTGCTTAACAATCAGCTATCAGAATTTGAATCGGTTGATCGTTTTTAGATCGATCCGAATTTGAATCATTCTGAAAAGTTGGAATCCATTCGAAAATTAATAAATCAAATTAATTTAACGAAAACAAAATTCCGGAACCAAACTAAACAAATTCTAGAATGAAACGAAATTAGTAACGAATCTATCTGAAACCAAACTAAACAAATTTTTCCGTTCTGCACATGTCTACTCTGGGGTACATCACACAGCAATCCTCCACTAACTACATCCTGTCACGTGTAGTTCCCAACCCCCGTCTGATGGCTCCACACTTCATAACCCCCAGCTAGACCATACAGGAAGTCACATGGGCAGGAGGAAGTACATCGCAGCAAGATTATTTAACTGTAGTAGAGAGGTAGTGCTGCGCTGTGTTTAAACTAAAGAGACTATCATGCAAATGGCAATAATAGAGGTATTGCGACAAAGTGGGCTAATGGTATTAGGAAAGTGCTTGATGTGCATAAATAAATAAATAGCTTCAGATAAATATAGATTTCATATGTAAAATCGCATAAAGATTGATAAATATAAAATTTCTTCAGGAAAATCGCATAAAAGTCGCACAAAGTCGCATGGAGATAGGAGTAATAAAATCATGGATAAGAATAATCGAATAGTGGATAAGAGCTTAACGTGCATAAAAATATAAGCAAAAACACATAAAAGTAGCTTAAAATCGCATGAAATCGTAGTTGCATTTTGAAAAAACACATAAAATCGTGAATCGGTGCTAGGTGTGCATGAATAGGTGATAACCCAGATAAAATTAGAATTAAGATAAGGGTAGCTTCAAAGGAATCACATAAAATCGCTCAATAGAATAAGGTGAATATAAGTGTAATAAAATAAAAATTCACATAAAACATCAATGGGAGTCCATCGGGGATATTGTTGTGTCAACAGAGCTATATAATGTGAATAGAGTAAGCGCAGAAAGTCCGTGGTGTGAACCCTTCTTCTATTGGGGCTATAGTGTAAGCTTCTGTGACACTGGATGAAAGTCCAATTTATAGTGAAATTTATATCGGTGTTGGTGGTTATTTCTCATCAAATGGTGACAGGTAATTGTGGGTGACTTCTGCTCCTCCGTGTAATCTGATACAGGTGTCCCCTTACCTTACCGCTGTAAGGTAACAGCGTGTATATATGTATTCGGATCTCAGGGGGCCTCTGGTTCCTCTAAGCGGCAACTCCCTCCAGGTGGTGTACGTCTCCTTGGGGGGTCCTAACTAACCCTGGTGCTGGTGAAAAAATGTTTTTCAGTTGATTGCTATGTGTCACTTTAAACAATGAGGTTGTTTTACTAATAGTGGAGAGTGCAATATCTGGTGCAGCTGAGCATGGTAGCCAATTCAGCTTGTTCAATTAAAGCAGTGGTCATCAACCCTGTCCTCAGGGCCCACTAACAGGCCAGGTTTGCCAAACCTGGCCTGTTAGTGGGCCCTGAGGACAGCAGGGCTCAAGTCCTGCGGGAACGCATGGGAACGTAGTTCCTGTACTTTTTCCACAACAGGAACTCAGTTCCCGTTAGCAGCCGTGGCCTGCAAGACTTTGAAGTATGCGAGCTGTGTGGCAGGTGCTACACCAGCAGCTGCCGACACAGCTCGCAATAGTAAGTGCTGCACACCTGACCATTCAGGCATTGCCAGTAGGGGGCCCCATGACAGCTTCCGCTTCGATCTACCTGTCAATCACAGCTAGCTTACAGGTAGATCAGGTCCCTGCTGCTAATAGATTGTATTTAGTCAGACCGTAATGTAATGTAATGTAATGTGCTCCTCCCCACCGATGAAAAATACCACTTTTGAAGCGTTCGTGCATATGAGCATATCATTTTTTATTTTTTTTGGTGGGGGGGGGGGGTGGATCTTGGGTGGGAGTTCCCACACTTTTTTCCCCAGGACTTGACCCCTGGAGGACAGGGTTACAGCGGTAAGGTAAGGGGACACCTGTATCAGATTACACGGAGGAGCAGAAGTCACCCACAATTACCTGTCACCATTTGATGAGAAATAACCACCAACACCGATATAAATTTCACTATAAATTGGACTTTCATCCAGTGTCAGAGAAGCTTACACTATAGCCCCAATAGAAGAAGGGTTCACACCACGGACTTTCTGCACTTACTCTATTCACATTATATAGCTCTGTTGACACTACAATATCCCCGATGGACTCCCATTGATGTTTTATGTGAATTTTTATTTTATTCCACTTATATTCACCTTATTCTATTGAGCGATTTTATGTGATTCCTTTGAAGCTACCCTTATCTTAATTCAAATTTTATCTGGGTTATCACCTATTCATGCACACCTAGCACCGATTCACGATTTTATGTGTCTTTTCAAAATGCAACATATATGCGATTTCATGCGATTTTAAGCTACTTTTATGTGTTTTTGCTTATATTTTTATGCACGTTAAGCACTTATCCACGATTCGATTATTCTTATCCACGATTTTATTACTCCTATCTCCATGCGACTTTGTGCGACTTTTATGCGATTTTCCTGAAGAAATTTTATATTTATCAATCTTTATGCGATTTTTACATATGAAATCTATATTTATCTGAAGCTATTTATTTATTTATGCACATCAAGCACTTTCCTAATACCATTAGCCCACTTTGTCGCAATACCTCTATTATTTCCATTTGCATGATAGTCTCTTTAGTTTAAACACAGCGCAGCACTACCTCTCTACTACATTCATTTTTTGGGACCAGAAATCTCCTACCAGTGTTTGTCGCAGTATTAGATTAGTTTTGCATACTAGGCAAGCGCAGAGATACACATATTAACATATCCTCTAAGATTATTTAACTGTTTCACCACCTGCCTACATACAGATGGCAGGCTTGAATGGGTTAAGCTATGCATAGAATGATGAAGAGTTAGAACCTCTGTCAAGTTTTTTACCTGTTGGGAAAATCAGACAGAACAGTTACAAATTATAATTCTTAGCAAAAGGAACACAGGAAGATCCGGCAGAGGTTAAAAGGTTAAAAGCTAAAAAAAAAAAATGTCTTGAGTTGGGCTGTAAGTCTTCATGTTTGCGTGAAGCCAGTCTCATATGAGCCTCTTCTCACAGATGGCATATTGGGTTTTATCACACACAGAATCATTCCATTTATAAGCAATGGACATTTCAGCACAGTGTTCCTTTTTTTCATAGTTATTTGGCTCACCAACGTTCCAAAACCTGCCACAGGGAAAAACACAATGGATAAAATCACTAATTCCCATTCCCCATTATCAGCTAATGAGACACATTTTGATTGCTGACAAGTCAAGATTAGCTGCTCAAAGTTTAACTATAGGTAAAACTTTTTTTTTCATTTTGGATAGAGTAAAGCTGGGTACACACTAAAAGTTTTTTTCGTGCAACCCAGCGGTTGAAAAAACTTGACAGCCTTGGTTGGAGCCGCTGTACTAACCGCGCAAGGTTAGTTCAGTGATCTCCCCGCTGAGCTGTTGTGTCCTGACAGGGGGATGGCCCCCACCAGAACACTCCCATCAGTGATCTCTGCCATTGGCATCTGGGTCCCAATGGGGAGACTTGCCTTCACTTCCTGTCCCATAGACACAACAGGAAGTGAGAGAAAAACCCTGAAAATTAGGTAACAGAGTCATATGAAGCTCTCAAGCCATTGTTTGGCTGCCGCTGCTTTACAGAGCATACATTAATTACATTTTTGGTCAATGTTTATAAGTCATATAACCCACCACCACCAGCCACTTACATTGTTTGGGAATTGCCACAATGCTGTTAATTTACTAAAAGAATTGAGACTGTTCACTTAACCAGTTGCTGACCCGGCCCATAGCTGAATGATGGCTACAGTGGATAACTCTGGGAGGACCCAGGAATGTCCGTGACCGCGAGGTCTTCAAGACCACTCGCATCACGGATCAGGGTAAAGGGCCAATGACATCAGCCCTTTACCACCTGATCACGCTGTCCAATGATGGCGTGATCACTTGTAAACAAACCTGGGAATGTCCGCTTCAGCTCCTCCCCTCTCCTCACAATGATCGGTACTGTGTGTGAGGAGAGGGGGAGAGCAGGGTTCAGCAGCACTGTGGGTTGGATCTGAAGTGCCCACAGTGCTAATCTGTGCTCATTCATGCTCCATCCATGGCTCATCCATGCTGTATCCATGGCTCATCCATGCTCATCTATCCCCATCTATGCCTCATCCATCCCTATTCATGCCTCATCCATCGCCATCCATGGCTCATCCATCCTCATTCATAGCTCATCCATCCCCACCCATGGCTCATCAATCCCCACCCATGGCTCATCCATCCCCATCCATGGCTCATCCATCCCCATCCATGGCTCATTCATGCTCACCCATCCCCATGGCTAATCCATGCCACATCAGTGATCATCCGTGCCACATCCATGACACATCAGTGATCATCCGTGCTACATCACTGATCATCTGTGCCACATCAGTGCTCATCCGTGCCACATCAGTGCTCATCCGTTCCACATCCATGCCACATCGATGCTCATCCATGCCACATCAGTGATCATCCATGCCACATCATTGATCATCCGTGCCACAAGAAGGTCCATTGTGAAAGGATCTTTCTTTGGCACTAGCCAGTACTTTTATTGACAACGATACAGAGGACATTTCCCCATTTACAGTATGGGAAACACATAAATTGCATTGCGGAAAAATAGGCAAGCTGTCCTCCAAACCCAATTAAACCTGGTGGCAAACCTAGAGTCTGATAAAGAATGATGTGGTCCAAGGCACCAAAAGTAATTGGCCTCCATTCCAAATTTTAGACAAAGAAAAAGAAAAGTGGTCAGCGGGACTTTAAATGAGGCCAATCACTGTATAAAGTAAACAAGTAGGATATAAAACAGTGTTGCTTTTATGGGTTCCAACAGAAAAGGGGGAATTGGAGTGAGAGATGTATACCAAAAGCAGTCTTGGCAAAGAACATTTTATTATACCATATAAAATCATATATAACATATTGAATATCAAAAAATGCATTTACAGATTCGCATACACGCAGGGTATGCTGAAAACTGCATATAAATATTAACACCATAGTAATAGGCATAACATGAAGCAGAAACAAGTCCTGCACAACATGGGCCACTGGAAGGGCTGAATGATGTTAAAAAGTCTGGAGTAAAACAAAATAAGAGACATACAATCATCTGTATGGACATTCAAGCATCTATGTAAGACCGACACGTTTCACTGGGGTATACCAACTCTTCAGGGGCGAATGCAATGATGATCTATAAAGAAAGAAGTTCTTGGTTCACCATCACCTACAATAGCACATTTACCCTGGTGAATCGACAGTGCTCCCTGCTTGTCCACGTGTCTCTACCTCAGCTCCCATGCCAGACCTGTTTGACGGCTCTGATCCTTTGTTCACATCTATGCAGCTGACATGAGTACCTATAGGGATGCCCATCCTGTCCCTTACACATTATTTATTCCTATTACTCAGTTACAATATTATACCGTATGGTTATGTTTCTTTATAGATCACCATTGCATTCGCCCCTCAAGAGTTGGTATACCCCAATGAAACGCGTCAGGCTTACATAGATGCATGATGTCCATACAGATGATTTTATGTCTCTTATTTTGTTTTACTCGACTTTTTAACATCATTCAGCCCTTCCAGTGGCCCATGTTATGCAGGACTTGTTTATTTCTACTTCATGTTATGCCTATTGGTGTTAATATTTATATGCAGTTTTCAGCATACCCTGCGTGTATGCGATTCTGTAAATGCATTTTGTGATATTCAATATGTTATATATGATTTTATATGGTATAATAAAATGTTCTTTGCCAAGACTGCTTTTGGTATACATCTCTCACTCCAATTCCCCCTTTTCTGTTGGAACCCATAAAAGCAACACTGTTTTATATGCTACTTGTTTACTTTATACAGTGATTGGCCTCATTTAAAGTCCCGCTGACCACTTTTCCTTTTTTTTGGCAAACCTAGAGTCTAAGCATAAAAAAATCACTTTCTTATTCTGTAGCAAAAGACCTTAGGGTGGAGCGAGAAAAACTGTCATCTTTGCTTGGGCAAGACACTAAAATTTAGATGTTTAAGGCCAGAAATATACAGAACATGGTAATAAATCAGGTAAACTGCTGGCCCATTCACTTAGGGAAATCTCTCGGAGAAACTATGTTCCATATATCGATTCTGATTGAGGGAAACATCACTTTATATCTAGGGAAGCTGCAAAGGTCTTTTAAGAGTATTATCTATCCCTTTATAACTTATAGACAAATCTATCTACTGACCAGTTGGTACAAAAGCAACAATTAATTCAGGAATATATTTCCTCCTCGGGCCTACCTACCGTCAATACCCAACGACGCTTCCGAATCCGGGGCCAGACAGTTATATGCTGGCTTAATATAAGGCCTTTGATCCTACTTTAGCTCCCAGATTTATAAAGGCATTTAACTCTCTTTTGGAAGATCGGCCTATACCGATAGACACCCTAAGGGCACATAATACAGTGATCCCTAAGGAAGGTATGGACCATGCCCACTGTATGAATTATAGACCCATTTCCCTCCTAAACGTAGATTTAAAAATTTTTACTCCTATATAAGCTTCAAGACTACAACCTCACCTTCAAGATGTCATCCACCCTGACCAAGCCAGGCTTATGCCTACTAAGGAGGCGAAGGATAATACTACTACAGCCCTAAATATTATTCAACTGGCTCATCATCACAAAATACCCTTATGTTTGTTATCCTCTGATGCAGAAAAGGTTTTTGATAGGGTGGATTGGACATTCTTGAAGGAGTCGTTAACCCATATTGGTGTGGGGAAGTTGTTTAGTAAATGGATAGAGGCAATATACTCGGTTCCATCTGCAGCTGTTAGAATTAATGAGGTGACCTCCCCATATTTTTTTTTTGAGTAACGGTACAAGACAAGGATGTCCTCTATCCCCATTGATCTTTATACTAACCTTAGAACCATTCCTGCGATATGTCAGAGTAAGTACTGATATTCAGGGTTTCTTAATAGGTAAGTCGGACTATAAAACGGCGGCTTTTGCGGATAATATACTGTTTTTTATTACATCTCCAGCAACCACGTTGCCAAATTTATTAAGTGAGTTTAATCGGTATACTGCACTTTCAAACTTTAAAATCAATATCCAAAAATCAGAATTGCTAAATATTACGCTGCCCCCTGCTCATGTCCAAGCTCTTCAGTTTCCCACCTGACATACCTAGGGGTCAAATTAACTCCCTCAGTAGAAAAAATGTTTCTAGCTAATTTTCCACCAACCATGCAGGAACTTTCTTCCAACTTGGAGCGATGGAATAGAGGTCCCTTCACATGGATGGATAGGAATGCTATTCTTAAAATGAACATCTTGCCAAGGCTATTGTATCTTTTTCAGACTGTACCAATAGTCATTCCGGGGTCTTTTCTGAAATCACTACGTAGTGTTTTTATTAGATTTATCTGGGCAAAAAAGCATCCACATCTATCCTACCAGCTCCTGGCTATGCCTAAAACCCAGGGAGGTATGACTTTTCCAGACCCGATTCGATATTATCAGGCAGTGCACCTACTTGGGTGCTAGATTGGTGTAGAGATGGGGGACAGAAAGCCTGGGTAGGGATTGAACAATCTTGTACCCAGATTCCACTTCAATGTGTCCCATGGTTAAGGTTAAGATCACTTGGTACCCTACGACATCACCTCCTTATAGGGGCAACTTTGACAGTGACGCAAAAAAGCCACCTCTTCTCTAAGACAGAAGGGGAAATTACCCGGCTTTACCCAATATTGGGCATTCCCCCCAGGCCATACAGACAGCTGTTTTAAACAAACTTTGCGACAAGGTAAATTTCGGCCTAGGCAATTACCTTGAAGAATCCAGGCTGAAGACCAGGGCGGAAATACAGTCGATGTTTAGTCCGCCACTGTATCCATGGCGGATGCAGCAACTTACCCACTTTCTTAGCTCTCTTCTTCGCGGAGAATGGTCAGACCGTTCAAATACGTCTTTGGAAAATCTATGTTTGGTGGAAGCAGCCTCTGCCCACGGGGTATCTGAGATATACAAACTGCAAATACACCCACCTGAGGGCTTTGTTTCAGGATTCCTCCAGAAATGGGAAAGAGATCTGGATATTACACTCTCTGAAGAGAAATGGGGCTATATTCTTTATTTTGCCCACTACTCCTCAACGGCCAGTAAGTATCAAGAGCTATGCTACAAAATCCTCACACGGTGGTATAGAGTACCATTACTGTTAAATAAAATCTATCCGGAAAGGACAAATACTTGCTGGCACTGTGGGGAGGCAGAGGGTAATATGCTCCATTATTTTTGATCCTATCGGAAACTGGGGGAATTCTGATCTAAAGTCCAAAATATCATACGTCAGCTTACTGATTATGATCCTGCCAGATACCTGCTCCATCTCTCAGATCTTTCAAAGCATAAATATAAGAATTCAATGATCGTTCATCTTCTAAATGCAGCTAAGGCATGTGTTCCAGCCCTTTGGAAGCAGGAATAACCTCCCTCGGTCTCGTTGTGGCTAAAAAAAATAGGCAACATATATGCTATGTAAAAAGGTATTGCAATTGCGCAAGATAGAGAAGAGAAATTTAATAAAAAATGGACACGATGGTCCCTCTTTGTCTGTTACAGGGAATATGGCTGTGCACTAGTAGAGGGGGAATATGGGCTTTTGCGTTTTTGTGTGTTTTTTATATTTTTTTTATTTTATTTTTTATTTTTTATTATTTATTTATTTATTTTGTTGGTGTGAATTACTAGGACGATGGAGATCAAAGTCTATACTTTCATTAGAAATATATAAAATAAGAATGGTGAAGATTTTGCATACCTACTTAAAATAGAACCAAACTGTTTTATGTTGTACTTTATGATGCGTATGCAATTGAATTATATTTATTTGTATTAAATTGCTTAAAATAAAATACAGAATTTGTAAAAAAAAAGAAAAAAATAATAATAATGATTTCGCTCATTCCATTTCGCCCTCATTTAATCTCATATTCCACAGTTCGGTTACTGTCAAGTCACAGTTATGGCACCCCGATTCGTATCACCATTATCTCAATCAATCAATGGTCTTATTTCATATGTTGTCTGTCATGTTCTCCATGGGACCGGCAGTCGATTCGTGTCAGGTCATTCGTACATTTTTGTTTCTTTTATCCCGTCATACACTTTACTGTTGTTCGATGTCGGTCAGACACCCCTCAGTACGGCTCAACCTACCGTCCAGTTCGAATCCAGTCGCAACAAGGCACATCGGCCCACATAGCTTCAGACCAACTGTTCTCAAAGCCGTTTTTCCTTCAAATTCCATTCATGGTTTCAAATTCGTTCGTTTTACCATCGTTCACCTCCAGATAAGGTTTCCCTTGCAGTCGCATATACACGCATATCAAAGTAGCATGACCCGGCCACTCATTCACCTTCTAATGGCATAAAGCCACTCTCCATTGTCCATCTGTCATTTCTCCTCTAGCTCATTCGAGTTCAGGTAGTTCTATCCTGCACCAGATTGGACGTTATTGCCCCAGGCTCTGGTCAACTGAGCTTTCGACCTCAAACATCATGACTTCGCAACTAGGGCACAAGTCAGCCAGAGCCATGTCACAGGCCGGCAGGCCGACAGACCTAACATCTGTCACCCTCTTCGGTTTCAGAGAGCGGCAGCATGCAGTCCATCAGGGGATGGACCATCCCCAAGTTAACAGCGGAACTAAGGTGCAGGGCATGCCCTTCCCTGCTACAGCCAGGAAAGCCAAGCTCTTCAGGCTCCTCTTCCCATCACCTGTGACAGATGGGCCCAGCTTCCAGCAGGCGTCTCTTCAGTCCATGCCCTTGGCGTCTCTTCAGTCCCTGAAATATGCTTCAGTCGACATGGAAATCCAGGCCATTACCAAAATAGGCACAAGCACCTGGCTCTCTGAAGCCGACATATCAGATGCATTTAAGCTTCTACCCATCCAACCATCCCTCTGGTGCTGGCACGGCATTAAATGGGAAGAGCCATATTACTTTGCCACTAAACTGACCTTCGGCTCTAAAAAAAACAAAAAGAAAACAGCCATGGGTTTTTGACACCTTCGCACAGTCCCTCTTGTCACACCAAGCCCAGTGCCAGATGGTCATTTATTGTCTGGATGACTTCCTGCTAATGGAACAGCCCGGTGTGCCCCCCAGTAGACCTAGATAGGTTAGGAGTGGTGTTTGTGTATCTCAATGTACCCATAGCAGAACACAAAGTGGAAGACCCAGCACACTCTATCACCTTCCTCTGGGTCAATCTGGCTCCATACAGGCCAGCCTGCCCCCTGACAAACCGACCCATATCAGGTCAGTTCTTCATGAATTTACCTGTGCACAGGGGTGTACTAATAAATAGCTTCAATCCCTCTTAGGGGTGCTCAACTTCGCAATGAGAATTATTCCCCAGGGACGATCTTTTATTTTCCACCTCTTGGTCTTACTCTCTCAGACACAGGACTCCTGAACTGTACCAGGCCACATGCCCTCAACATGGGGAGGGTGCTTTGGGGTACCTCCCCAAAGCACCTTGTCCCCATGTTGATGGGGACAAGGGCCTCATCCCCACAACCCTTGCCTGGTGGTTGTGGGAGTCTGCGGGCGGGGTTGTGGGGATGAGGCCCTTGTCCCCATCAACATGCTTCGACTCCCTAGCCAGAGAAGGAGGGATAGTAGCGAAGTCCCCAATATCCGCTGCTTGAGACGTGACCTGCATAACCGGAAAAAACAAACAAAAGAAAAACCTTGACATACCACAGATAGTGATAACCGCCCCCAAGACTTACCTTCGACCAACCGCCCACCCCTGAAAAACACAAAGTAAGAACGGGACCGACATCAGCCAGTCTAGTGCAATTACCAGGCCGAGTTACCTGAGGCATAAAAACTTAACCTCAGACCTTGAAATCTGAAATTGTGTCCAGGTACTGAAGTAAAAGGTAAGATGTAATTTATGAAGCAGAAACTGAGATGTAATGTATGAAGCAGAAACTGAGATGTAATGTATGTAAGAACAGATGAGGAGACTGAACAAGCCAATTAACAACGATCACCTCAATCTGTTAACCCATAGACGCGATGGGTAACCTGCAGTGGAAGAACGTAGACAGCCCAGCTGTGTGAAAATGACCAGAGAACATAAACAGACAACCAGCCCATGAAATAACAACACCCCTTGGTACCTGACAAGTTTAAGGATGTGGGTGCAGAAATGACAAGACCAATAGCGCATGAACGTGAACCTAATGACAACACCACCCTAGTGTATGCAGTAAGTGAGCCCGAGCAACCTGCAGCGCCAAGACAGGAAATTAAAAAAGAACACTCAGGGCTAAGGTACCCACAAACCGTGGTGGGTAGTAGTAAAGGTCTAAAGGTGTGACATGCATGTATGACATATGGTATACGGGCGAGAAGATTGTGGGACGACAATTAATTAAAAATGAAACCTCAGCCCGTATGGATCTGTAGACGTGACAGATCTTAAGCCCCATACACACGGTAGGATTTTCCGATGGATTCTGTCCTATCGGACAATGTTGTCGGACAAAGTCCTATCTCCTGCTGGATAGATTTTTTGACAACAAAGTCCGATCACACCAAATCCGATCGTGTGTAGTGAATTCCGACCGGACAAAGTGCTACGCATGCTCAGATCACATTACAAGACCAAAGCTATTGGCTACTAGCCTCTACGTAGTCCCGTCGTAGGCAACAAACGTCACCACGTTCAGAATGATCGGATTTTCCGACAACTTTGTCCGACCGTGTGTACGCAAAACCAACATCAGACAAAGTATGACGGACATGGTCTGACGGACCTGGTCCTCGGATAATCCGAAATGTGAGCACTAGCTAACGGAAATGCAAAACGAAAGGCTATGACATGAAAGGGCTTACGACATGAAAAAGGGCTACGACATGAAAAGGCTTACGACATGAAAAAGGGTTACGACATGAAATGCCATGGAATGAAAAGCCACGGAAAAGAAAATCTACGAAAAATGCTACTGCACAGGAAAAACTATGAATGTGAAACCTATAACGAAAACCTATGATCGAAAAGCTATGAATGAAAAGCTACAAACGAAAACTATGATATCAGAGGGTCAGCTAAGTGTGGTATGAAAGTGAGGATAGAGAATGCACTGATTGAAAAACAGCCAAAGAGGCTGCAATTCTGAAATTACAAAAGAAAACAAAAGCTACAAGCAGCTGTATAAGCCACGCATGTCTCCCAGTGAAAGGATTCCATTATATGGAAAGCAGCCTACTCCTAATGCTTCCACTTATGAAATGCTGAAACTGCCATCTCATCTGTTACTGGAGGAACTTCTGTGAGTGAGGCATTCAGAAATGACAGGCTTTGCTGAAATGAATGTTCTAAAACCACACAGCCCCCAAGGACACACAATAGAATATAAAGGGATGACAGGCGATGAGAAAGTTTCATGTCATCTCCACAGCCTGTTTAACCTCTGAAGACCCACACTATTGTGGATAGCTGGCAGCATACAGCAGGCAGCACTGTATGCTAACTGTTGCTACCGCGGACACCCCCATCCGCTGCCTTTGCAGCTTAAAGGGGAGCGATTGTGAGCAGTAAAAAACATGAAGAAACATCCAGGACGCCCCCCCCCCCCCTGAGCTGACATTACCTCTGCGATCAGGCTGACCCCCCCCAACCCCCGAGCTCGGGCCGGCACCTGAGCGGGACAGGTGGCATCCGATGCAGGTCCGCTGTCTATGCCACCCTCCCACACCTACCGGAACCGCGACCACAGGGAGAGAGAACCGACAAGATTTTTGCAGCCGACCGCACTGCTGCTTTGCTAGCCTAGACCTGCGGTCAGCCTTCCACTTATTTATGCGATGCATCTTCCGGGAGTTGAGAATGTCATAGCTGATGCGTTGTCTCGCTTTCAGTGGGACAGGTTTTGAGAGTTTGTTACCGGCAGCGGAGCAGCAGGGGGTCCCGTGTCCCAACTGGCTGTGGAGGATTGCATTGGACACATCTCCGGATGGATCAGGAGGTCGGTGAGTGAGGCTACGTGGGCTATGTATACCAAGGTATGGCAGGAATGGTTGGCTTTCATTCACGGGGCTGGTGAGGATCCTGCTGGCCCAGAGGTGAGGTTGCTGGTCTTGTATTTTATTTCCAGGCACATGGAGGATGGGGTGTCAGGGTCCGCTATGGGAAACAACTTGGGGGGTTTAGCGTTTCTGTATAAATGGCAAGGGCTTCCGGATTTTACTAAAGATTTTTGGGTGCGCTAGGCATTAAAGGGGTATAGGTGGACAGTTTGTCACAGGGAGACCAGACGGCCTGTGTCGTTTGATATCCTTAACCGGATAGTGGCGCAGTTAGTGGGGGTGTGTTCCTCGGCTTATGAGGTTTCGTTGTTCAGGGCGGCATTCTTCTGGGCTTTTAGGATCAGTGAGCTGGTTAGCCCTTCTAAAAAAGTGCAAGGGGGGATTTGGGGACACGATGTGATATGCAGGACTGATGGTATATAGTTGCTGTTGTGTAGATCTAAGAGGGATCAAATGCAAGGGCAAGACTGTGCAGGTCTTCTCCTTGCCAGGCTCGCCGCTGTGTCCTGTGACTGAGCCCTGCACGGTGCACCTGAGAGGAGGTCAGTGAGAGCGCCGCCAGGCCAGTCTGAGGGGGGTCACTGATGTAAGGGGGGAGTGAACGCAATAATGTAAGGGGGCACTGATATAAAGGTTCCCCCCTATATTAGTAATCCCCCCCCTTACCTTAGTGTATTCACTCTGCGGAAGGTGGTCTCTGATCACCATCCTGCAGACTCTGATGTAAGGAAGAACTTTCATGTGCTGGCTGGTTTATAGTATCCTGACCTTCATGTAAATTGAGAAAAATGTTTTTTGACTTTTGTCTAACTTAAACACATTGCTAATAGCACTAGCTATGTGTTTATAGTTCAAATATTGATATTTGCACTGTTTAGCACTAAAAACAGTAATTTTAGGTACTTTTTGCAGTCAGTAAAGAATGTGGATCCATCATGGGTTAATAACAGATGTTTATGTTGATGTTAATTTTAATATATTTGTTTAATAAATAAGGCTGCTACGGCCTATGTTTTACTCCAATTTTGGTATGGTCTCATTAATAAAGTTAAGGGGGGTAAGAAGAGCAGTAAGGTACATCTGTTATACAATAGTCAAGAGAGGGCCGGATCGCAATGGACAGCAGTGGAATGATAGAGGAGGGCCGGGCATGACATGCCAATAGCGGCAAGGGGGGCGAGGCCATATAAACAGAGGCGGGGCGTCGTAGGATTCATCCGTATGTTTTTTTTGATCTGCAAAGTTTCACTTCAACGCTAGAATGGAGGTATCATGGGTTAGGATAACGCAGATGAATCATTTATAACAGATGTTTATGTTGATGTTAATTTTAATATATTTGTTTAATAAATAAGGCTGCTACGGCCTATGTTTTACTCCAATTTTCAGCCATAAACAGGGGGGCGTGGCCGTAGGAGTTCACTAGGAGGCAGGTTTTTTTACTCTGCTCCTCGTTTGCAATCCAAGATGGCGGCCGACCTCGTGGCGCTGATGCGGTCGGCTGCAGCGGCGATGCGACCGGCATGGCTGCAGGCACAGGTGGCAGAGGCACTAGATGGAGGCAGAGGACAGTCCGAGGCCAGCGGAGGAGAGGAGGCCGGAGGGAGCATGGACGGAAGCACGAGGCAAGCGGAGGAGGTGCAGAACATGGATGGCAGAATGACCAGGTCACGCGGCAGGATCTCGAAGCCGCCCGCAAGGTACTCCCCTGGGCATGTGGCAGGGACATCACGGGTCACCAGGAGCCCTAGGGGGGACCACTCTACCCCCCCGGCCAAGAGGGCTCAGACTGAGAAGACCGGGGGCCCCAGGCGGACCTCACAGCGGGGGCTCCAAGCGGGTAGGGGGGCCACGGGCACATCCAGCGCCGCATCCCCATACAGCCAGCGGAGGGACAGGCAGGTCAACGCACCCCCGGCTGCTCGGGACGAGCGGGGGGGGAGAGACAGCAGGCAGGCGGCAAGCACGCCATCCAGGGACAGGAGCATGGATGGTTTGGCTGGAGCATCAGCTATGGTGCCCCCCCCCCAGCAGCTCTGCACGAGCCGAGGGGACGCAGCAATTCCATCAGGAGAGGGGCAGCCAGGAAGGAGTGGTGCCCCCCCCCCCAGCAGCTCTGAACGAGCCGAGGGGGGAGGACAGAAGGCAGAGGGGGGCAACGGCTGCAGCAGGACCAGCGGTCAGCGTGGCAGGCCATGCGGCGGGTAGGCGGACGCCACCTGGCGGGGCAAGAAAGGAGTCACGGGGCAGGAGTGGTGCCAGGACTGGCCCAACTGCAGGATACCGGGGGAGGCGGGGAGGGCAGGGGGAGGGGGGGTTGGCAACAGACAGGAATACTGGGGAACAGAGGCTTACACCATCCAGGAGTCCCTCCCCCGGGGGGCTGCCGTTTTTTGCTCAGCAGGATGTCGGGAGCAGGTCGGAGGGTGAATTGTCTGAGGAGGAGGAGGAGGTGGAACACAGTCGTCCGCAGGCCCCCGATGGAGATTCTCGCAGCAGCTGTGAGTAGAGCGCCCAGTCAGCCTGGTAAGTCTACTGATAACATGTCATTTACTTCTGCATTGCAAAGTTTATTAGGTGTAGGATCTGGGGGAGGGGAGGGCTGCGCCTCCAGCCCCGTCGTTGGCAGTTACGGACCAACCGCGGGCCGGGAGTGAGACCGCTAGTGGGTCAGGGGGGATACAGGAACTGTTGGAAGGGCTACGGGCTTTAGTGGGCCGTTTGGAATGGGGACAACCAACCACGGGGAGGTTGATTGCGGAGGCTGGGCGGCTGAGGCGGTGGAGAAGGTGAGTAATCCGGAAAAGGCGACGGAGCCCACGGCTAGGGCAGACATTGTGCGCCTGGCGGATGCGGCAAGAGGTGAAGTATAGGTCTGCTTTGAGGGACCGCTGGGGGCTCACCTGAAGCAGGAGACAAGGGAAAAGATTTGGAAGGGCGAATACGTGGAGATTTTCTCCTTGTTGCCCTTGGAAAAATTTAACCTGGATAGGGTGAAACCAGATGACACTAAAAAGGAGGATGAGGAGAAGCGTAGATACCGCTTGATTCCTAGGACATTTTCCAACTGGCTACAGGCGTTTGCCATTTTGGCAGGGGTGATCGGTGAATAGAACCCCGAACATTGTTCGGCGTTGTTTTGTTACATGGATGCCATAGGTGAGGCCTATAGGGTTTATGGAGGCACGGCGTGGCTCCGGTATGATGAACAATTCAGACAACGCAGGGCGGTTCGGCCCGCGCTGCATTGGGATCACAAAGACATTAGTCTTTGGATGAGGTTGATGGCGTCAGCAAAAACACCAGCACAGACATTTCATGGGGGGGCCGGAGGTAGTAACTCCTCGGGATCGCCGGCCGGAAAAAAGTGGGGAGTGTGCTGGCAATTCAATGAGGGATCCTGTAAATTTGGGAACACCTGTAAATTTAAACACGAGTGTTCAGGGTGCGGGGGAGCGCATACTTACTTACGCCAGGTGCTTCAAAAAAGGAAAACGCGCCGGGGATGCTGCACATAAGAGGGACGACTCCGGTGATGGGGGAAAGGATGCAGCCTTTTCTAAATAGGTACCCGGATAGAGCTATGGCAGTATTGATTCGGGATGGGTTTAAGTATGGGTTTCAAATTCCTTGCGCGCTTCAGATTATTCCCCCTATGGCCAATAATTTAAGATCGGCACTTCAACACCCAGAGGTGGTATCTGAAAAATTGGCCAAGGAGGTGTCTTTGGGTCGCATGGCGGGGCCGTTTGAGACGAAACCGTTAGCCGATCTAGTAGTGTCCCCACTGGGGGTGGTACCCAAAAAGGAACCAAACAAGTTTCGGTTGATCCATCACTTATCGTTTCCCAAAGGGGGTTCGGTAAATGATTTTATTGATCCGGAAGCCTGTGCGGTTTCATACACGTCCTTTGATGCGGCAGTGAGGTGGGTGAGACGGTATAGGAAAGGGGCATTGATGGCAAAGTCGGACGTTGAATCAGCGTTTCGGCTATTTCCAGTGCATCCCGACCGTTTTAGGCTATTGGGTTGCTGTTGGCAGAATAAATTTTACGTGGATAGATGTTTGCCCATGGGCTGCTCTATATCATGTGCCATGTTTGAGGCTTTCAGCTCCTTTTTAGAATGGGTCGTGAGGGATGTCACGGGCATTGAATCCGTCATCCATTATTTGGATGATTTTCTCTACGTGGGTCCTCCGTCTTCCAATGTGTGTGCGATACTGTTGTCCAACGTGCAGCACATTGCGGAGAGATTTCGGGTGCCTTTGGCAGCTGATAAAATGGAGGGCCCACGGACAGAGCTGAGCTTCTTGGGTATAGTGATTGATTCCATGGCCATGGAATGCAGGTTACCGGAAGAGAAGCTCAGGGATTTGCAAAATGAGATTAGGGAAATACACGGGCGGAGGAAGGTGCAACTGCGTACGTTGCAATCCCTGCTGGGAAAATTGAACTTTGCATGCAGGATCATTCCTATGGGGAGAATTTTTTGTCGCCGGATGTCAGCAGCAACGGCGGGGGTTAAGGCCCCCACTCACTACATTCGGTTAGGAAAGGAACATAGGGAGGATCTGCAGGTATGGTATCAATTTTTGATGGACTTTAACGGTAGGTCAGTGTGGATGTCGGGCCCGGTAAGTAACTTTGACGTGGAGTTGGTGACAGACGCCGCTGGATCTACAGGGTATGGGGCGTATTTTCAGGGCAGCTGGAGCGCTGAACCATGGCCTAAAGCATGGGTAGAAGCGGGTTTTCTACAGAATTTAGTACTGTTGGAACTGTTTCCGGTAGTACTAGCGCTGGAATTGGGGGGTGAGGCATGTCAAAATTTAAAATTACGCTTGAATTGCGACAACATGGGGGTAGTGCAAGTCATTAATAACATGTCGGGGTCGGGGTCTTCGCGACCGGTTATTAGGCTTATGCGGCAGTTAGTGTTACGTTGTTTGAGGTTGAATGTCTTGCTATATGCAGTTCACATTCCGGGGGTAGAAAACACATTGGCTGATTCTCTGTCTCGGTTCCAGTGGGACAGGTTCAGGGAGCTGGCGCCAGAGGCTCAGACAGTGGGCGTCCCCTGCCCGGGCTGGATGTGGGAGTTGGCACTAGGGTAGCCGCCGGATGGGTCCAGAGGTCGGTAAGTGTATCGACGTGGGCAGCGTACCAGAAAGTGTGGAGCGAGTGGGGTGAGTTTCTGAAGGAAGCAGGTGTGGGTGAGTACGGATCGGCGGGTCGACTGCTAGTGCTGTATTTCGTGTCCAGACACATGGAGAATGGAAAGTCAGTGTCATCCATTGAAAAGAAGATGGCGGGGCTAGCCTTTTTGTTTAAGCTGCAAGGGAGAGTGGACTGGACGGAAGAATTTTGGGTGAAGCAGGCCATTAAGGGATACAGGAGGGAACACAAGACGAGGGATAGCAGACGGCCTATCACTTTTGCGAACCTGCTGGCGTTAGGTGAGCAATTAGCGGTTGTCTGTGAAGATGACTATGAGCGATCGTTGTTTTTAGCCGCTTTTTCGTTGGCGTTTTTTGGAGCGTTTCGGATCGGGGAGTTGGTGAGCCCGTCAAAACAGAGGGCGGGTGGTTTATTGGGGGAAGATGTGGTGGTATGGGAGGACAGGGTGTCAGTACGTTTGCGGAGGTCAAAAACGGACCAAAAAGGGGTGGGAGTTCAAGTGTCATTGTACGCGGTGGAGGGTTGTTCAATGTGCCCAGTTAGGGTGGTTAAAAATTTTACGCAACTAAGGCCAGGATGGGGGGTCACCTTTTTAGTTCACGAAGATGGATCCAATTTGTCAAGGTTCCAGTTTATTGCGGTTCTTAGAAAATGTTTACGGAAAATGGGGATGGAGAGTTCCGCCTACGCCTCACACTCCTTCCGCATCGGGGCGGCTACTGAGGCCGCTAGGTGTGGGCTGGATGAGGTGGATGTGCGACAGATGGGGAGATGGGAATCTCAGCGATTCCGAACTTATATTCGGCCACAGTTGGCTTGGGAGTGATAAAAAAAAAAAAAGAGATGGCAGATCGTTGAATATTTGGAAGTCTGTATGAGTTACATGGTTTCGTTATAGGGCTTCGGGGGAAGTGCAACCTTTTTTACACTATGTTTGTCATTTCAGATGCAGTGCTACCGCGCCTTGTCTGGATTATCGGACATTCATATGTATGTTGGGGCGCACGGAGAGGGGACGCAAGACCAGGTGGGCGGCAGCTGGGGATCTCTAGACGGGAAGCAGACATAAGGTGGCTGGGTAAACCAGGCATGTTGTGGGGCAGGGTGGTCCCAGAAGTTGAGCGCTTCGCATGGTTACATGGGCCGCCTGCGGTCCTGGTAATCCATGCAGGCGGCAACGACCTGGGGGTTCGTACGGTCAGGGATCTGATTGCTGATATTAAAAATGACTTGACCTATCTGAAAGTGACCTTCCCGAACACGCTACTGATATGGTCTGACATGGTGGCCAGAACATCCTGGCGGATGGCTCGATCCGTGTTTAGGATCAACAAGGCAAGGATAAGGGTGAACAAGGTGGTGGGGAGATTCTTGGCGTGGCAAGGGGGGTTAGTAATCCGGCACAGGGAACTAGAGTCGAATGTGGGTCTCTATCTTAGAAGAGACGGGGTACACCTGACAGACGTGGGCATCGACCTGTGGTCGTTAGGTTTACAAGAGGGGATACAGTCGGCCCTGCGGGTTTGGAGGTGCCATCAAGGGTAAGGTGTCACCCTTTCAGGCTATGACGGTATTTTGGTTTGTTGGTCAGTGACGGCAGCAGTGACGTAGGTGGTAAGTGTGTGGGGGGCTCATCATTAGATGGCCCCTCCGGTGTGTGGGGGGCTCATCAGTAGATGGCCCCTCCGGTGGGTGGGGGGCTCATCAGTAGATGGCCCCTCCTGTAGTACACCAAATTTATTTTGGTGATTACTCTTGTTGCACTGCGGGATAGGGTTGTCTCCGGGCAGTACAAGTGGAGGCCAGTTGGTTTCGGTTAATATCCCGCAGTGCCCCCTGGTGTTCATATATATAGATGCAGTTAGTTTATATATATGCCTTTTTTGGGTATCAGCTACGTCACTGACCAATAAATTATGGGTAACTGATTGTTTACAGTTGTGTTATGTGTTGATAATTTATTATCATTATGGTTATGTGTTTATGTTATTTATATATTTTAAATTGGAGTTATGTTTAATAAAAGGCCGTTGTCAGCCATTTACTCCAAAGCATGGTGTGGTCTATTCATTTCAGGTTAAGTAATGGTATTATGGGCTGTATCAGCCTGGGGGTATTATATAGGCTACACAGGTCATGGAATCGGGAACAGGAACACCATCTCCTTCATCTTGCTGGCTGTCTGTGTTTTTCCTCCCATACAGACTGTGTGTGTCTGGGCAAAGTCTTCCCCCCTTTTATTTACAGCAGAGGGAGAATGAGACAGAACTCGGCAAAAATGTGGGAAACAGGTTAACCACTACCTGCCTACACATGTTGTATGCAAACCTCCAGTTGTCCATTGGGTTGCCCAGGAAGCATGCACAGACACTTTATAAGATCTTGTGCAGTGGTGAGACAATGGTGCTTATGATGGGCATAACTCTGATCTGACATCACTGCGATTCGGTCTTAGTTTTTACAGAACTCTTTAAAAATGTAATGCTAAATAATGTATGTACCACAATGATGAGTGTGTAGATTCAGATTTCTACATTAGACGCAGTGGTTCTCAAACTGTGGTATGAACTTACTTGTATGATGATGGTGAGTTTAACAAAGTACCATCAACCCATTGAAATGTGCCTTCAGTCTTCTCATCTGTCATACCAATCCAATATGTTGTATCATTATTGTGCTGGCTCAGGAAGTCCTATGTAACAAGAGAGATGCCCATAAATAATTGAAGGTATGAATGATTACACACATGCTACGAAATCCAAAAAGCTTTACAGTTTATGTTCAGAAATTGCCCCTCTACCGGCATTATTTTATTCTTCCACCTTGGTCATATAGTAAGTAATAGCTTGCATTGCTCCTCATAACATCCTTAGCAAGCATGTACTGTAAAATTTTTACAGGAGCACGTTGGTAGGAGCTCAGTTTCTAATTGTAGCTTAATACGTAAAGTATTACTAAACCCACAACAGTAAAATCAGTCTGTATATCCAGTAAAGCATGCTTGTTATATTCACTGTGGAACCTAAGGGGTTAATCATCTGCATTGTGTAAAAAATCTGTTTAATTTTGTCTTCTCTGATCCTCCCTTTCTTTTACTGTCCTCAATCCATCTACTGATAGAATAGAGCCCTACGAGGCACTCTGCACATGCTCAGTTTGTTGTGTATTGCTAAAAAGTTTTTTTTTTTTTTTTTTGGGTGAGAGTGCATGGGGCCAAAAAACAGACAGAAAGTCAGGGGTCATGCAGCCTCATAGGACAGTCATAGGAGAATGAACACTCCTCCTACAAGCTTTAACCAGTGCTCAACCAGACACTGATAAAAGTCACAAGACTGCTATATACTGCTGGGGTTATTACTGAAAAGGTTATTAGCAGTTTATATTTACTAAAAAAAATTACATTTCCATGTTCTGTGTACTGTGGGAGACCAGTGAATGCATAGTCCTGGGTTTAGTAACACTTTAACTGACAGGAGAGGGTCAGCTGCTGCAACTTCTATGTCTGTACACAGGCACAGACTATTATGCCCCGTACACACAATCGGACGCTCCGACAACAAACTTCATGGTTTTTTTTCCGACGGATGTTGGCTCAAACTTGCATGCACACGGTCACACAAATCTTGTCGGAAATTCTGAACGTCAAGAACGCGGTGACGTATAACATGTACAACAAGCTGAGAAAAATTGAGTTCAATAGCCAGTGCGTCTCTTCTGCTTGATTCCAAGCATACGTGGAACTTTGTGCATCGGAATTGCGTACACACTATCAGAATTTATGACAACAGATTTTGTTGTCGGCAAATTTGAGATCCAGATGTCAAATTTTGCGTGTCGGAAATTCCGATGGAAAATGTCCGATGGAGCCTACACACGGTCGGAATTTCCGACAAAAAGCTCCCATCGAACATTTTCAGTCGGAAAAGCATTACTGTGGAAGTGTACAGCATGCGTTATACCTGCCTTCATCCACTAGAGTGCATCTATGTTTGTTCTGTTGTATGGTCGTATGGCAGCACCATCTTTATGCATTTTTTAGGGTGTGCCCCCCCAAATATCTATTTTGTCTATTGTGTGGATTTTGACCAAATCCTTTTGGGTGGAGCACCCCACTCAGTAAGTACCTCAATTAGTGACCACCTGTGTCATGGGTGGAGACCTCATGTTCTCCCATATAGAGGAGTATAGCTCCCTTGGTTCAGAGAAGCAGGATCTCCCGATCTATGGATAGCGTAGGACCCACTAATCATGGGGTACTTTGTCGCAGTAAGTGGGCTTAAAGTGGTGGAACACCCTGAAAATGAAAACTGGTAAAAACGTTAGTAACAATTTAAAAAAAAATTTAAAAAAAATTATTTTTTTTTACTTACCAGAAATGGCTGTTGCTAGGCAGATCGTCCTAATCTGCCTCCTCCAGCGCCGCAGTGATCTTCACTTCTTCCGTCTTCAGGTGAATGGGGCGCGGTGTGTTATGGGAACTGTGTCCCACAACACACCGCGTTCCCCATTCACAAATGACACTCGCGAATGCGCAGTAGGCCGCGCACCGACTCGCGCATGCGCAGTAGGCCGCGCGCCGACTCGCGCATGCGCAGTAGGCCGCGCGCCGACTCGCGCATGCGCAGTAGGCCGCGTGAAGCCGTTTCCCTTAGTGAGGATGGCGGCGCTGGATCCGGATAGCCGAGGGACATTTCGGCCTCCACGAAGGACATCGCGGGCGCCCTGGGAAGGTAAGTATACTTATTAAAAGTCAGCAGCAACTTTTTTTTTAGCTGCTGTTTTAAAAAAAATTTTTTGAAGGTGAAACCCCGGTTTAAGCACCATATAGCAATATAGAAAATCCCCATATTTTTTGATAATTTTTTTGAAAATGTCTGTCTAGGTGTTTTAAATAGCCTTGCTGGAGGTAAATGTCAGTTTTGCATGTGTGCGCTGTAATATGTTTGTTCTGTTGTATGGTCGTATGGCAGCACCATCTTTATGAATTTTTAGGGTGTGCCCCCCAAATATCTATTTTGTCTACTGCAAGTGCGACACGTGTTTTTTAGAATGCTCAAATTTGACAGGAGATTAAGGTTTCCCCCCTCCTAGCCTCCACTCACTATATACTGTGTGTGTGTGTGTGTGTGTGTGTGTGTGTGTGTGTGTATGTATATATATATATATATATATATATATATATATATATATATATATATATATATATATATATACATACACAGTATTTCACAAAAGTGAGTACACCCCTCACATTTTTGTAAATATTTTATTACATCTTTTCATGTGACAACACTGAAGAAATGACACTTTGCTATAATGTAAAGTAGTGAGTGTACAGCTTGTATAACAGTGTAAATTTGCTGTCCCCTCAAAATAACTCAACACACATCCATTAAAGCGGTATTCCACCCTAAAGTGGAACTTCCGCTCATCGGAACCCTCCCCCTCACCCTCCGGTGTCACATTTGGCACCTTTCAGGGGGGAGGGGGTGCAGATACCTGTCTAAGACAGGTATTTAAACCCACTTCCGGGCATAAAATCCCACGGGAGTCTATGCCACTTCATGTCCCAGCGCGATGTCTGCCGGGACACACACGGGTCCCAGCAGACAGCGCGGACGATTCTCATTGCGCTGCGCGACTCGCGAATGCGCAGTAGGGAACCGGGAAGTGAAGCCTCAACGCTTCACTTCCTGATTCCCTCACCGAGAATGGCGCTGGCAGCAGCAGAGAGCCGAGCGATTGATTGGCCTCTGCTGCCGACATCGCTGGAACCTGTGACAGGTAAGTGTCCATTTATTAAAAGTCAGCAGCTGCAGTATTTGTAGCTGCTGGCTTTTAAAAAAAAATTTCAGGTACAGTCCCTCTTTAATGTCTAAACCTCTGGCAACAAAAGTGAGTATTCCCCTAAGTGAAAATGTCCAAATTGGGCCCAATTAGCAATTTCCCCTCCCCGATGTCATGTGACTCGTTAGTGTTACAAGGTCTCAGGTGTGAATGGGGAGCAGGTCTGTTAAATTTGGTGTTATCGCTCTCACGCTCTCATAATGGTCACTGGAAGTTCAACATGGCACCTCATGATGAAGAACTCTCTGAGGATCAGAAAAAAAGAATTGTTGCTCTACATAAAGATGGCTTAGGCTGTAAGACGATTGCCAAAACCTTGAAACTGAGCTGCGGCACGGTGGCCCAGACCATACAGCGGTTTAACAAGACAGGTTCCACTCAGAACAGGCCTCGCCATGGTCGACCAAAGAAGTTGAGTGCACGTGCTCAGCGTCATATCCAGAGGTTGTCTTTGGAAAATATACATATGAGTGCTGCCAGCATTGCTGCAGAGGTTGGAGGGGGGGGGGGGGGGTCAGCCTGTCATTTCAGGGGTGTACTCACTTTTGTTGCCAGCGATTTTGACATTAATGGCTGTGTGTTGAATTATTTTGAGGGGACAGCAAATTTACACTGTTATACAAGCTGTATACTCACTACTTTACATTTTAGCAAAGTGTCATTTCTTCAGTGTTGTCACATGAAAAGATATAATAAAATATTCACAAAAATGTGAGGGGTGTACTCACTTTTGTGAGATACTGTATATATACAGCCTGTGAGTGCACATGCTCAGTGTAATATCCAGAGGTTGTCTTTGGGAAATAGACGTATGAGTGCTGCCAGCATTGCTGCAGAGGTTGAAGGGGGGGGTCAGCCTGTCAGTGCTCAGACCATACGCCGCACACTGCATCAAATTGGTCTGCGTGGCTGTCGTCCCAGAAAGGGTAGAGGGGGAAGTGCAAGGGAGGCCGATCCAGGGCTGGAGCATCCCCATAAGTACGCTCCATTGAGTGACATTGGTGAAACCAGTCAGGGACCAGCACTGCTGAGGCTGAGGGACTCTCCTAGCTGCCGGGGAAAGAACTCCTCCAGTGAGAGGGGGGGGGGGGAAGCGAAGGGAAAGGAAAGACAGATTCTGGTGGTAGGGGACTCAACTCTTAAAAGAACAGAGAGGGCAATCTGTAACAAAGACCTGAAGCGCCGAACTGTATGTTGTCTACCGGTGCTCAGGTTTGGCACATCACGGATCTGGTGGACAGATTACTGGGAGGGGCTGGAGAAGACTTGGCTGTCATGGTGCATGTTGGCACCAATGACAAAGTCAGAGGCAGATGGAGTGTTCTAAAGAACGATTTTAGGGACTTGGGAGCTAAGTTGAGGAAATGGACCTCCAAGGTAGTATTCTCAGGAATACTACCAGTACATCGAGCCACACCAGAAAGGCAGAAGGAAATTAGGGAAGTAAACAAGTGGCTGAGGAGCTGGTGTAGTAAGGAGGGATTTGGGTTCCTGGAGGACTGGGCCGACTTCTCAGTCAATCACCAGTACTATACAGGGTTGCCAACTTCCTGCAGCATTTTTTACTGACAAAACATGGAACATTTACTGACAGAGCAAATTTTTTTACTGACAACCTCAGAAATTAAAGAACTCCTATTGAAAACTAACACAGTGAATATTCGAACAGTATAAACATGATATGGAAACTCTGACAATACTTATAACAAAGTAATTTGCTTGATATAGACTTAAAAAGTCAACACCGCATTAAATTATCAGACCCAGATATTTACTGGCAGTTGTAAAAAAATCACAGATTTTGACAAACTGTCAGTAAATTTACTGGCGGTTGGCAACCCTGGTACTATAAAGGGACGGACTGCACCTAAATGAGGAGGGTGCAGATCAGTTGGGACTAAAGATGGCCAAAAAGTTAGAGGGGTTTTTAAACTAGGCGATGGGGGGGAGGGTAGTGGTAGAGATAGTCAGCGCGTAACATATTTCAGAGGGTAGTATTAGGGGCATTAGTGGTAGGTTGACTAAAGCACATAAACCCAAGGTAAGTATAGTAACAAGTTCTAGTTGCAATCTCGGAACACCCAATAAGAGGATAGTATGCAACCGGTCTAAACTACGTGGCATGTTCACCAATGCCAGGAGCCTGGCGGACAAGATGGGTGAACTAGAGATACTATTGTACAAGAAGGATTTGGATTTTGTGGGAATTTCAGACACCTGGTTCAACAGATCTTGTGATTGGATGGCAACCATTCAAGGGTATACCCTTTATCGCAGGGATAGAGAGGGTAAAAAAGGGGGGAGGGGTGAGAGATGACATCACTAAGGGAGCTAGGGGGAGGAGGTGGAATCCTGATGGGTAGAGCTCCAAAGGGATGAAGCTAAGGGTAAAATAATACTGGGAGTATGCTATAGGCCCCCTAAGGGGGAGACTGATCTCCCATCACAACTTGGATTAGCAGCAAGGATGGGAAGTGTTATCATAATGGGGGATTTTAATTATCCAGACAGGGCGGGGGGAACCACGCATTCATCTAAGGCTCGCCAGTTCCTAAATGTCTCGCAGGACAAATCATTTTAAAGTGAGCAGTGAATTTAATAATGCGCAAAGTACAACATTAAAAATGCATTAATTCCTTATTGCTGGTTAAAGAACTGTGGCTGTACACTACCAAACAGTGGAAAGGGAAAACTAAACTGGTGATTAGTGACACTTGAGACGGATTTCCTATGCAAGTGTATGTATGCAATGTAATAACCATCGTGTAATACCCAAAGAAATGTCGAGAACTGTATGATTTGTATTCTGTAAACCTTAATAAAAATCATTGAAACATAAAAATGCATTAATTAAAAAAAAATTGCTTGGGGATGGGGGTAAATCCCCTGAACCTACCTGGGATTGGTGCAAGCTTACCGTCATAAACAAAGCAGTATAGCAAAAGTGACATTTACAAATGAAAAAAGGTGAATTCACATTGTTCTGCAAGTTTTCTTTTTTTTGTAAGTGCAGTGAGGATCCCCCAAAATACATCAATGGATCAGTATGACTGCCAAGGAACTAGCATTTTCCAAGAGAAGGTCAGCAAAGGCAGGATATGTATCTTACTTAGTACACAGGGGAGGACTGGATTAGGAGAAAAGAGTTATGCCCCGTACACACGGTGGGAAAATCAGACGGGAAAATTCTGATCAGATTATGTTGTCGGAAAATCCGACCCTGTATGGGCTCTATCGGACTATTTCCGTTGAAAATTCCGACAGACTAACGTGAACGTAGTCCCGTCGTAACGAATGAACGTCATCACGCTCGGAATGATCGGATTGTCCGATAACTTTGTCCGACCGTGTGTATGCAACACCAGTTTCGGACAAAGTCCGTCGGAAAAAATCTGACGGATTTTGTGGTCGGATTTTCCGACCGTGTGTACGGGGGCTTAGATTGGAAACCTCAGTCAGTGACATATGCTAGATTATAATTAGCTGCCTACTTCCCATTTAGACCAGACCAGAAACATCCTTAGGTGTGCTGAGCATCACGTAATCAAGTGCTGATAGCGAATGTTTCAATATGTAAAAAAATAAATAAGGTGTGTTGCAATATAACCATGGAACATCCACCTTTGCAATGCCCACCAATCACTGCAATACACTTTATATAACATATATAAATCTGCCCCTGACATGAAGGGTTTAGTTGATTGTGTTTGGCAGCCCAGCCCCAGACCAAAGATTCCAAGACCTCCCCAGCCAGCACAGGTTCGCTTTTGTAGTTGAGGCACTCAAGTCTAAAATCTGATTTAAAACAACGATAATGCTATGAACCATTTACCTGCTCCTCTTGGCTTGTAATTATAACCAGATGACTTCCTCTGTTAAGGCACATCATCTGAGCACTCATCCAATTCAAATGAAAATTAGAGAAGAAGTAACAATGACCATCAAATTCTAGCCATCCATTCTCACAGGAAGGTTCTGCCAAACAAATAACATTAACGTAAGAGTGAAAAATGTAGTAGTCGCCACGACTCACAATACACCACAATTCCAGTGTGGTGTATACCGTTTAATTTAATGTACACAAAGATGGATCAAGGTGCTTAAGGAGGCTTTGGGCCACATAGACCTTTATCAGGCCACTAATAGATGTGTTGCTGGCCTGAGAGCTGTTGCCAATTGTATATGCAATTAACAAAATAAATCGAATGAGTGCTGCAATTCGTTATTTTCCTGGATTTACTGCTTATAGTCAGAATCCATGGTTTCCCTGAGCATCTTTTTCTGAAGGGAAACTGCAGACAGAAAATGATGAAGGGAAGCGGGAAGAGTAACTGCTCTATCGCATTCAGTTCTGTGTGTAAATTACAGATTGATCTTTTGAACTCTGTATACAATAGACTTTTCCTAAGAGAAACTAAGCAGAGCTTGAAAAACATGTGAAAGGGAGCTGAGTGTTCCATATAAAAGAAGTATAAGAAGAGTATGTAAGGAAAAAAAAAAAAAAAAAGAATGAAAATGTATGTCTGAGTCCAAAAAATAATACATATAAAAAGACTATAATCTAGCCACTTACGGACCGCTCGCCGTCATTATACGGCGACACTTTGAAGTGGAATACCGTTGTTATGACAACAGTTAGCTGCCATTATCCCAGTATCCACTTCTTCAGTGGTCACAGAGGCGGATTTGCCGCAAGATCACTTTTAACGGTGGCGGGAGAGGCGCTGCTCTCCGGTGGCCTCCGCCGCTTACCGGAGCCACCAGCAGCGGCGGAGGCGAACGCATCCTCTCCCCTGCTTGGCAAAGAGCTGAGTGAGGGGGAAGATGGCCTCCACCCGGCTCCATACCATTGCAGGGCAGACGCGTCGTCAAAACGTCACTTTCGCCCATAGCTCTTAAAGGGACATTTTTGTTATTTTATTTTATTTTTTTTTTCATTTTAGTGTAAATATGAGATCTGAGGTCTTTTTGACCCCAGATCTCATATTTAAGAGGTCCTGTCATGCTTTTTTTTTCTTTTACAAGGGATGTTTACATTTCTTGTAATAGGAATAAAAGTGAATTTTTAAAGAACAGTGTAAAAATAAAATGTAAAATAAATAGGAAAAGGAATAAATAATTCTTTTTAACACGCTCCATCCTGCCAAACTCATGTGCAGAAGCGAACGTATACGTGAGTAGCACTCGCATATGAAAACGGTGTTCAAACCACACATGTGAGGTATAACCATGCTCGTTAGGGCAAGAGCAATAATTTTAGCCCTAGACCTCCTCTGTAACTCAAAATATGCAACCTGTAGAATTTTTTTAAACGGCGCCTATGGAGATTTTTAAGGATAAAAGTTTGTCGGCATTCCACGAGCGGGCGCTATTTTGAAGTGTGACATGTTGGGTATCATTTTACTCAAGGTAACATCATCTTTCACAATATAAAAAAAAATGGGCTAACTTTGCTGTTTTTTATTTCCCAAAAAAGTGCGCTTGTAAGACCTCTGCGCATATACGGTGTGACAGAAAGTATTACAACGACCGCCATTTTATTGTCTAGGGTGTTAGAAAAATATATATATAATGTTTGGGGGTTCCAAGTAATTTTCTAGACAAAAACCCTGATTTTAACTTGTAAACAACAAGTTTGAAAAATAGGCCCAGTCTTAAAAATCGGCTAGGAAACTCATTATTCAATCCTTCTTTACACACATATACACAGATACCGACTTACTTGTTTCATTTTTATGCTGTTCTAGTTTGTTTTCAAACTGTGAAGTGCATTCTTTTACTGCAAAGAAATAAAAATGATACAGATTTACTTTGCTATAAGAAAATAAATTCTGTTCTAAAAAACAGCAATAATTGTCCGCTGATAACACTCTTCACTGCCAATCCCTATAAAAGGTTTACATAAAGATGAGTCCTTTTTTAGGCCTGATTCACACCTATGCATTTTTTGTGATTTTTGCATTTTGCAGATTTGCACTACAGAAAATGTTCCATAGGAAACCATGAAAAATGGACTCCAGTGCAAATCTGCAAAATGCAAAAAGCACAAAAAATGCATAGGTGTGAATCAGGCCTTATGCCTACTGTATATGTCTTCAGCTAATCTTTTAGGCCTGATTCACACCTATGCAGGTTGCAGTTTGCACATTGCAGGTGCAATTTGCATTTTTCCATACACGTTTTGAACCATTGAAGTCTATGGAACCAAAAACCAGAAAAAAATTCCTGGCCCTTTCCATAAAATGCACAGATGTGAACTATATCCATAGGAAACCATGTTAAATGGATTGTAGTGTGTTTCTGCAAAACTGAAAATGCACTAAAAAATGCATAGGTGTGAACCAGGCCTTATTGTACTGTTGGTATAATGTTCTTTTTCTGAAATGCAGTGGACTTTGGCTAGGCCACTCCAAAGTCTTCATTTTGTTTTTCTTCAGCCATTCGGTGGTGGACTTGCTGGTGTGTTTAGGATCATTGCCCTGCTGCAGAACCCAAGTTCGTTTCAGCTTGAGTACACGAACAGATGGTCGGACATTCTCCTGTCTCATCGGTCCACAGAATGTTGTCCCACCACCATATTTTACTGTTGTATAATGTTCTTTTTCTGAAATGCAATGTTCCTTCTACGCCAGATATACTTGGACACACACCTTCCAAAGAGTTCCACTTTTGTCTCATCGGTCCACAGAATGTTGTCCCAAAAGTCTTGGGGATCATCAGATGTGTTGTGGAGAAATTGAGACGAGCTTTGATGTTCTTTTTGCTCATGCAGGCCATTTTTGCCCAGTCTTTTCTGATGGTGGAGGCATGAACGCTGACCTTAACTGAGGCAAGTGAGGCCTGCAGATCCTTGGACGTTGTTGTGGGGTCTTTTGGTGACCTCTTGGATGAGTCGTCGCTGTGCTCTTGGGGTAATTTTGGGCGGCCGGCCACTTCTGGGAAGGTTCACCACTGTTCCATGTCTTCGCCATTTGTGGATAATGGCTCTCACTGTGGTTCGCTGGATTCCCAAAGCTTTGGAAATGGCTTTATAACCCTTTCCAGACTGATAGATCTCAATTACTTTCTTTCTCAATTGTTCCTGAAATTCTTTGGGTCTCGGCATGATGTGTAGCTTTTAAGGATCTTCTGGTGGACCTTACTGTGTCAAGCAGCTCCTATTTAAGTGATGCCTTGATTGTGAACAGGTGTGGCAATAATCAGGCCTGGGTGTGGCTAATTGAACTCAGGTGTGGACAACCACAGTTATAGTATGTTTTAACAAGGGGGGCAATCACTTTTTCACACAGGGCCATGATGGTTTGGATTTTTTTTCACCTTTAATAATAAACACCTTCATTTACTAATTGCATTTTGTGTTGACTTGTGTTGTCCTTGACTATTGTTTAAATTGGTTTGATGTTCCGAAACACTTAAGTGTGACAAACATGCAAAGGAACAGGAAATGAGGAAGGGGGCAAACACTTTTTCACACCACTGTATCTTGAGAGATATGTGTAGACCGCCATTGCTGGACCGCTTTCTGAAAATGTTAATTGCCTGGATGTCAACCTATTCTTTGGCCTCTGTACATTCTGATTTACTACCTTTGAACAAATATGCAGCAAATCAGAACATCTGCAATGTGTTTTTGTTTTGAGTCATTGGCTCACAAAGTATTAAAAACACAGGATCTGCCAGACAGCCAGGCGGGTAGCATTATTAGAAGGAGCTCAGCAAAGGCAGCTTACATTCTTGCCTTATGACAGATAAGTAGGAAGATCTTGATCATATTACCTCTGCAGTGCTTTAGGCCTCAGTCAGGCTTTGTACCACTTTTAAATCTTATTCCTGGAGCGTAGGAGCCTGTAGCACTATAGGCAGGGCCGTTTTTAAGGCAGGGAAAAAGGGGCATCTGCCCTGGGCCCTGTCATTGTTGTGGGGCCAAAAGCAGCAGCCTCATACTTGCCAACTATCCTGGTTTAAATTCCCTTGTCTCTAGAGGTTTTAGTCCTGTGCTGTGTCCCGATATCTCAGTGTGAAGTGCTGCTACTAATGCTGCCCAGCTCTGCCCTATTGTTGTGTACAGATGACTCACTTGCAGACCCTGTGTTTACATGTAAATTAATGGCATTCATATGTAAATAGCAGTAGCTGGCGGCATTGATATGTATATCATGCCCCCTGAGGTCATATCCACAGTAATCGCTAGCAACCAATCAACAAGAAGAAATCATGTGCTGTAACCACTAGTAACTAATCAGTAAGCGGTAATGTGTGCTGTAACCTCTAGCAACCAGTCAGTGAGCGGTAATGATATACTGTAACCTCTGGGAACCAATCGCAATAGCTGCCTGATCTGATTAAGTAAACTGATTTTGAGTCTAGCTGCGATTTATTGTATGTCTCAGAGCAGGTGGAGAGCAAAACTGCATGGGGGGGCCCCAAGAAAAGTTTTGCCCAGGGTCCAATCAATATTAAAGACGGCCCTGGCTATAGGTGAAATTAATTGAAAACATCCTACACACATCCATCTTCTGAGCCTCTCTAGACCAGTGGCGGAACTACCGCCATAGCGACCCACGCATTTGCTATGGGGCCCGCAGCCTAGTAGGGCCCCATCCTAGTTGACAATAAATAGGACTTTTTCCCTGCCGCGGCCGCTGCCGCCGCTAGAGGTCCGCGGCCGTCGGAGATTTTGTCTCCGTCGGCCGACATTTTGCCGAAGACCACAGGAGTTAGACAGGGAGCCTGCCTAGCTACAGTAGAAATAGAGCTGTGGCGCCGCCCACCCCCGCCCCTGGTCTGTCTGTCATCCAAGGGGTGGGGAGTGGGCGGTGCGGCAGCTCAATTTCTATTGTATCCGGCCGGCTCCGCCTCTATTTTGTTCCCCCCTGGGAGACACTGCAGTTGGGATATAGAAGGGCTCCAATCGGGCCAATGGGGGGTAGGGGGGCACCTGAAATGTAAGGAAGCACTCCGCTGGCTGGGACACCTGAGATGTAAGGAGGCACTCCGCTGGCTGGGGACACCTGAGATGTAAGGAGGCACTCCGCTGGCTGGGGACACCTGAGATGTAAGGAGGCACTCCGCTGGCTGGGGACACCTGAGATGTAAGGAGGCACTCCGCTGGCTGGGGACACCTGAGATGTAAGGAGGCACTCCGCTGGCTGGGGACACCTGAGATGTAAGGAAGCACTCAGCTGGCTGGGGACCTGAGATGTAAGGAGGCACGCCGCTGGCTGGGGACACCTAAGATGTAAGGAGGCACTCCGCTGGCTGGGGACACCTAAGATGTAAGGAAGCACTCCGCTGGCTGGGGACACCTGAGATGTAAGGAGGCACTCCGCTGGCTGGGGACACCTGAGATGTAAGGAAGCACTCAGCTGGCTGGGGACCTGAGATGTAAGGAGGCACTCCGCTGGCTGGGGACCTGAGATGTAAGGAGGCACTCCGCTGGCTGGGGACACCTGAGATGTAAGGAGGCACTCCGCTGGCTGGGGACCTGAGATGTAAGGAGGCACTCCGCTGGCTGGGGACACCTGAGATGTAAGGAGGCACTCCGCTGGCTGGGGACACCTGAGATGTAAGGAGGCACTCCACTGGCTGGGGACCTAATATGTAAGGAGGCACTCCGCTGGCTGGGGACCTGAGATTTAAGGAGGCACTACGCTGGCTGGGGACCTAAGATGCAAGGAGGAACTCTGCTGGCTGGGGACACCTGAGATGTAAGGAGGCACTCCGCTGGCTGGGGACACCTGAGATGTAAGGAGGCACTCCGCTGGCTGGGGACACCTGAGATGTAAGGAGGCACTCCGCTGGCTGGGGACCTGAGATTTAAGGAGGCACTACGCTGGCTGGGGACCTGAGATGTAAGGAGGAACTCTGCTGGCTGGGGACACCTGAGATGTAAGGAGGCACTCCGCTGGCTGGGGACACCTGAGATGTAAGGAGGCACTCCGCTGGCTGGGGACCTAAGATGTAAGGAGGAACTCTGCTGGCTGAGGACCTGAGATGTAAGGAGGCACTCCGCTGGATGGGGACCTGAGATGTAAGGAGGAACTCTGCTGGCTGGGGACCTGAGATGTAAGGAGGCACTCCGCTGGCTGGGGACAGTGACACCTGAGATGTAAGGAAGCACTCCGATGGCTGGCAGAACGCTCGAGCGCACCTGTGAAGGGACATCGTTTTCGGCACATGAGGAGGCTCTGGAGTCTGGACAAGAGGTAGGAAGGGAGTGGGAGTCAGAGTGTCATCTGTTTTGCACAGTTCAATTTTTTTTTTTTGGGGGGGGGGGGGCCCAAACAACATTTTGCTATGGGGCCCTGTGATTTATAGTTACGCCTAGACCATGGATTGCTAAAGGATTTAGCTTTGAAGCACTAGCTAAGTATGCAACCCAGAAGCTCCCAGTGACTGTGAGTAATTGTCTAAGCCTAGATCCATGGGGCCTGAGACTCAACCCCATCCTCTGTAGACATGGAGGGGTTTTCAACTATTGGCCTCACTGCTAAACCTAGCATCCCCTTTCAGACGTCCATTCCTCTTTTTCTTTTTTTCTTTTTCTCAGACCAGAAAGGCGTGCTGTTTGTATGACTTCCACACACTTCACTTTTTGCCCAACTTCTATCTCCCAACAAACACTCACTTTACCTCCTACTGTATAGACTTTTTTTTAAGTTGATGAACTTTAGACCTTTCAGCTTTATTTGTTTATAAATTGCACATTTCACTTTAGGCATTATTTTGCACGATTATTTATTGCACCATATGAACACATTAATGCATATGCATTTTGGTGATAAATTAGGCAAATAGTGTGCGCATTTTTGTATTTAAAGAGACAGTACACTGTTTGTACTCAGCACTTTCTCAGCTTCAATCTTAAATCCAGTGCTTAAAGGGGTTGTAAAGGTTCGTTTTTTATTTTCTAAATAGGTTCCTTTAAGCTAGTGCATTGTTGGTTCAATTACCTTTTCCTTCGATTTCCCTTCTAAATTTTTTTTTCTTTGTCTGAATTTCTCACTTGGTGTTTCTCCTCAGTAAACTTCACACCATCATCCGAGCGGTGTTTAGTCAGCTAGAACAGCTTACTGAACAGCTTACTGAGGAGGAACAGGAAGTGAGAAATTCAGACAAAGAAAACAAAGAAAAAAAACATTTAGATGGGAAATCGAAGGAAAAGGTAAGTGAACCAACAATGCACTAGCTTAAAGGAACCTATTTAGAAAATAAAAAACGAACCTTTACATCCTCTTTAAAAATGAATGTTCCTCACAAATTAGTCCATAAGTATCCTTTCAGAGAAATGCTCAAGACATTTTTGTTCAATAAAGTGCATCTGTTCAGAAAACTCTCTTATTTCTTGAGTCTTTGGTTATCCTATTGGGTGGCTTTTTATCAATCTCAAAAGAAAAAAAAGGGGAGACTATAGTGTAGTATGCTCCACTCTACATGTGCAATCATATAATGTGCTCACATTAAAATGGTGTGTTAACACATCCTCATATTTCACTCATGTGCTCCTTTATATATATATATATATATATATATATATATATATACATATATACAGTGCCTTGAAAAGGTATTCATACCCCTTGAAATTTTCCACATTTTGTCATGTTACAACCAAAAATGTAAATGTATTTTATTGGAATTCTATGTGATAGACCAACACAACGTGGCACATAATTGTGAAGTAGAAGGAAAATAATAAATGGTTTTCAATTTTTTTTTACAAATAAATATCTAAAAAGTGTGGCGAAAATTTGTATTCAGCCCCCTTTACTCTGATATCCCTAACTAAAATCTAGTGGAACCAATTGTCTTCAGAAGTCACCTAATTAGTAAATAGAGTCCACCTGTGTTTAATTTAATCTCAGTTTAAATACAGCTGTTCTGTGAAGCCTTCAGATGTTTGTTAGAGAACCTTAGAGAACAAACAGCATTTATAAGGCCAAGAAACACACCAGACAGGTCAGGGATAAAGTTGTGGAGAAGTTTAAAGCAGTGTTAGGTTATAAAAAATATCCCAAGCGTTAAACAGCTCATGGAGCACTGTTTAATCCATTATCTGATAATGGAAAGAGTATGGCACAACTGCAAACCTAGCAAGACATGGCTGTCCACCTAAACTGACAGGCCGGGCAAGGTGAGCATTAATCAGAGAAGCAGCCAAGAGGCCCATGGTAACTCTGGAGGAGCTGCAGAGATCCACAGCTCAGGTGGGAGAATCTGTCCACAGGACAACTATTAGTCGTGCATTCCACAAATCTGGCCTTTATGGAAAAGTGGCAAGAAGAAAGCCATTGTTGAAAGAAAGCCATAAGAAGTCCCTTTTGCATTTTGCAAGAAGCCATGCGGGGATGCAGCAAACATGTGAAAGAAGGTGCTCTGGTCAGATGAGACCAAAATTGAACTTTTTGGCCTAAAAGCAAAATGTTATGTGCTGCAGAAAGCTAACACTGCACATCACCCTGAACACACCATCCCTACTGTGAAACATGGTGGTTGCAGCATCATGTTGTGGGGATGCTTATTTTCTTCAGCAGGGACAGGGACCCAAGCTGTCCAAAGTTGATGGGAAAATAGATGAGCCAAATACAGGGCAATCGTAGAAGAAATCACCTATATTGTCATTTCAGGCTCAAGTCCAATCGCTGTCAAAAGTTTGTAGACTTCACCTCCGGTTATTTCTTGCCTTGACTATTGCAACTCCCTTCTCATTGGCCTGCCTCTCCATAGGCTCAACGGAATGGACTGTCTCGGCTCCCCAAGGACTAACACAATTATATGGTCAAAAAAAAAGATCTCCTCCTGTCAAGCTCTCTTGTTTCCTCCTCCCATGATACAAAAATGGTTAAAATTAAAACTCATCTCTTCAGGAAGCCTATCATGTCTCCATCCATCATTCCCCACAGTTACAACCTTTTGTATCACCTCCCCCACCCTATTAGACTGTAAGCTCTTCTACATTAATTATTGTTTTTTTATACCAATGTTGGCGCTATATAAATCCTGTAATAAATAAATAAAAATAAATGGTGCTGGTGGAATAGTAACCTTAGGTTATCCTAAGGGTACAGGGTAATTGTAAAGAAGCAAAATCCTCTACATGTTTCGTGGTGACAACCACTTCTTCAGAAGGAATTAATTACTTTATCTACATAATGATGGTACCTGATTCTGTATATATACACAATTCTGAGACACATACTTTATATTAGAAGAAAACTTGTTAGAGTCTGCAAAAAACATGAGACTGGGGCGAAGATTCCCCTTTTAGCAGAACAACAACCCTAAACATACAGCGAGAGCTACAATGGAATGGTTTATATCAAAGCATAATCATGTGTTAGAATAGCCGAGTCAAAGTCCAGACCTAAATCCAATTGTGAATCTGTGGCAAGACCTAGAAATTGCTATGGTATGTTGTTATGGTTTCTGCATTTATTGGGTTCAGACTATTGCCTACTTATGCTTGTTGTCAAGGAGCGTCATTGGAATATAGAACAAGAGGAAAGTTATAATTACTTATTACTGTCTGACAGATCTTGAGCTGTGTCTAATTGACCTACCATTCATGGTGAATGCATAGTTTCAGGTCCAGCACCACCTGGCAGAACCAGCTGCATCACATCAATAATCTTTTTAGCTGTCTGTAAGGGTGTCATTCTGACCACACCTATATGGGGGCATTCTTCCCACCGCCCACCAATGTAAGGGACATTTTCCCCACTGACCTCCAATGAATTGATTTTAGTAGGGTTCCCAAAGGCCTGAAAATTATTTCAAGGGTTCCTCTGAAGTAAAAAGGTTGAGAAAGGCTGCTCTAGTTTGCAATGTCCTATATTCATATATAATGTATTTTTTTAGCACTGCATACTGTATGTTTTTTTCTATACTTACGTATTTGTCATTCAAAATATTTATTATGTATTTATTTTATGTGTTTTGTTAATTTTGTGCCTGCTAATGTCTTGGTACTCTAACCAATCAGATGATATTTAGCTGGACACTTTGGTCAAATGTGCCATCCCACTGGGAATAGGGATGAGCCGAAAATAACTGGGATTGGGTCGAGGTGGGTTTGACAAGCATTACTAACATTCAGGTGTTGAATCACTTCGCTGGTTAATATGGATGCAGCGGGTGCTTTCCTAACAACCATTGACAGGAAGTTGTCATGGCCAGGCGGTGTATGTATTTAGAAGCAATGACACTGCTGCTGTCCCCATAGCCCTGATCCAGGGACAAAGCCTTTGGCTGAGCTGTAGCGAGACAGCTTACCAAAAAGCATGACTATCCCAGCAAATCCGGGACAGTTGGCAAGTATGATCCAGACGGTGTATAAATTTAGAAGCAATGACACTACTGCTGTCCCCACAGCCCTGATCCCAGGACGGATCTGTAGCGTGACAGCTTATAATAAGGTATGACTGTCCCAGCAGATCTGGGACAGTTGGCAAGTATGTTATAGTAGAAGAAGAAAAAACACTACTATATATGAAGTTCGGCTATTGCCAAATGAGCAAAGAGTCTGATGTTCAAACCTGTGTTCAGATCAAAACAAAAGCACTTTCCTATTCACTATGAAGCTGGTGGAATAGGACACAGTGAGGGAGCTGATCACAGACCGCTGGGAAAAGAGGCAGATTTACCTTTTTAACAATAAGCCTGAGGAGTTACTTGACCTCTGACCTATGTTTTTGAGATAATCCACCTCTTTCTTGGGCATTTCTGTATCCTTAACCACTTGCCTACCAGGTACGAACACCCACTTCCTGACCAAGCCATTTTTCAGCTTTCAGCGCTGTCGCATTTTGAATGACAATTGCGCGGTCATGCAAGGATGTACCCAAATACATTTTTTATAATTTTTTCCCTACAAATAGAGCTTTATTTTGGTGGTATTTGATCACCTCTGCGGTTTTTATTTCTTGCGCTATAAACAAATTTAGAGGGACAAGTTTGAAAAAACACAATATTTTTTACTTTTTATTATAATAAATATCCAATTTTATTATTTTTTTTAAACAAATTTTTTCCTCAGTTTAGACCGATACGTATTCTTCTACATATTTTTGGTAAAAAAAAATTGCAATAAGCGTCTATTGATTGGTTTGCGCAAAAGTTATAGCGTCTACAAAATAGGGGATAGATTTATAGCATTGTTATTATTATTTTTTTTTTACTAGTAATGGCGGCGATTTGCGTTTTTTATCGTGACTGTGACATTGCGGCAGACATATCGGACACTTTTGACACATTTTTGGGACCATTCACATTTATACAGCGATCCGTGCTATAAAAATGCATTGATTACTGTATAAATGTGACTGGCAAGGAAGGGGTTAACACTAGGGGGCGCTGCAGGGGTTAATATGTTCCCTATGTAAGTGATTCTAACTGTGGGGGGAGGGGACTGACAGGGGGAGGGGACCGATCGGTGTCCCTATGTACAAGGGACACACCATCGGTCTCCTCTCCTCTGACAGGACGTGGATCTGTGTGTTTACACACACAGATCCACGTCCTGCTCAGTTACCGGGCAATCGCGGGTGCCTGGCAGACATCGCGGCCGCCGGGCACGCGCATCGGGTCCCCAGCGACGCGGCGGGCACGCGCGCGCCTCCTGTGGCGCGCGCGCGCCCCTAGTGGCCAAAAAGCTAGCGCCGTCATATGACGGAGGCCCGCCACAAGAGCTGCACCGCTCCGCCGTCATTTGACAGTGGGCGATCAGCTACAGGTTATAGATGAAAAGGAAACATGAAGACAAATCAAAGGCATGCATGAAAAATATTTTACAAAGTAAAAGCAGCTTGTGTCCAGTTGAGGCAAATCTACTGGCATCTTGCAGATTTTGTGAACCTTAGACCTCTGCAACCCCATCATAAAGATGTACACAAGTGTGAAAAGAACTGTATGCATGCTAAAAATGCTACACAACTCAATCATCCAGTCTTTGTGTACCTTGCATGTTTGACAATTAGGAGTCTTCAGTGGTCTTGGACAATATTGGACTTCAGGTGTGTTGCTGAACCTTTGAGGAGGAAGGGGTTGCTTCAGGTAAGGCTGCCTTTGATTTGTGAATTGCTATATACAGGGGCAGAGAGTATTTTACCTAGCACACGACAGAGTCTCTAACCTTTCATGGCTCTATCCAAAACATACTAAAATGCAATACTAGCCTACTTACTGAAAGGACCAGGCAATGCCTATGGCCTAGACTTACTACCTCACAGTACAGGGAGTCCCCTACTTACAAACATCCGACTTACAAACGACTCCTACTTACAAACAGAGGGAGACAACAGGAAGTGAGAGGAAATCCGCCTCTAGGAAGGGAAATTCTCTCCTGTAAGAGTTAATAGGGGAAAAAGGTGTCTCAACTGATGCTTTATTACCAGTCCATGTTTCCCTAACAACCCCAAATTTTCAAAATCCAATTTTCACTGGGACAGAAGGTGAGGTGAAATCTTCTGAACAGGGGCACAGACAGCAAAACAAATGTTACAGGGGTGATAACCCTTCCCAATGTTCCCCAAAAAGCTTAAAAATAGATTTTTTGGCTGGAAAAAACTTAAAAAATGTACCTGTTCCGACTTACAAACAGATTCAACTTAAGAACAAACCTACAGTCCCTATCTCGTTTGTAACCCTGGGACCCCTGTACTAGCAATTGAAGAATGACATGTGCTTTTTAAAACCACAAACTACAGATTGTCAAACTAGAAGTTTTTCACCAAAACTTCATTGTAGCATATAGTGAGAAAACAGTTTGCAGAAATATCAGAATGACAAAAATACATCTTAATCACTTACCATTATTTAACTGATGTGAGATGTCTTTTGCGATCCTATTATCTGGGTAGGACACACAAAACAATTTACAAAAGTTATTAGATATACAATATTACAGTAGTGCAGATATCGTTATATAGTTAGACTCCTTTCACACTGATGCGCTTTTCACACTAAAAAAAGCTCCCGAGGTATAACGGTGGACAGTCCATATCCCCTCTTATACGCAGGGATGGCATGATGGGAGGAGGTTAAATTCACTGCACTATAATATGGTACACTCCAAAGCATTGAGTTGCACGCAAGGTTGGGGGGGGGGAAGGGGGGAAGGGGGAGGGCAGGGGAAGGGGGGGCTTTATGAACTACGTTAGTTCATCAGCCACAGGATGTGGTAGGTTGCCCCTTTGGGCTCTGTTTTTTTGGGTTGTGGGGAGGTATGTAGATAGGACTGTACTGCTTGTACTGTTCCTTGTATGTTTTATACATGTATTTGTTTTGTATGCATGTGTTGTACTGTTTTTCAAAAATGTAATAAAAAGATTTTTCAAAAAAAAAAAAAAGCTCCCGAAAAGCTCACGAAAATCTATTTCCATTAAAATCAATAAATGCTTTCACACTGGGGTAGTGCGCTGGCAGGGCGGTGAAAAAACACCCCTCTCCATTGAAATAAATGGAAAGCTCTTCAAAAGCACCTGAAAAGCTCCTTAAAAGTGCTCAGTGTTTTGCTGGCAGTTTTGAAGCGCCTCAGTGTGAAAGGGGCCTTAAGCCTCGTACACACGATCGGATTTTCTGACGGGAATTGTGTGATGACAGGCTGTTGGTGGAAAATCTGACCGTTTGTACGATCCATCGGACAATTGTTGTCAGATTTTCCGCGGAAAAATGTTGGATGGCAGGCGTTAAACATGCTATCTGCCAATAGAAATTAACCAAAAAGTGCATTCTATGCATCCAAAAATTATCTTAAAAACTATGGAATAATGGTGTTGTGGTAACTTGCACCAAAAAAAATAAAAAAATAACAAGCATAATAATATTATTCTTGATATCACTAGAAAGTTTCACCAGCAAAGCAGCTTCATTATTATCCCATTAAAGAAGAAGAGAATGTGCGCTGCATTTCGAGATTTCATAATTTGCCACATCACGAATGTTAATTCTCCATTACAAAAGCTAGTTTACAAGACCTTCCGAGCATGCGTGTTTGTACTTTGGACTTTTCTCCGACGGACTTGTGTACACACGCTCGGAAAATCATGGATCAATGGATCATGTGTACGAGGCTGAAGTGTTAAGCCTTTGGGTGTGTCCCATGGTAATTTTATGTGGGCACCTTTATTCTCCCAGCAGTAAAGCCAAGGCAGGCATGTACAAGACAAAGCATTGCTGGGTTCCTTATAACCACACTGTAATCGGCAGTGTTGGTCATCTTACTTTAAAAAAGTAATTAGTTAAGTTACAAATTACTTCTCCCAAAAAGTAATTGCGTTAGTAACTCAGTTACTACATTGGAAAAGTAATTAGTTACCCAGCAAAGTAACTGACTTTTTTTAAAATATTCTATACGTGTAACTAAGGGGCGCATTTATTATTATTGTTATATATCGTGTAACCAAGGGGCTGCTCTATTATTACTCTAACCAAGGGGCAGATCTGTTATAGTGTGTAAGCAAGTGGCGGGTCTATTATTATTATATCGTGTAAGGGGCGGATGGCTACAGAAGAGGGCGAATGTTAAATTAATGGGCAGAGCTCGATATATAACAATAATAATAAATGCGCCCCTTGGTTACAGTAATACTAGACTCGCCCCTTACTTACACGATAGACGCCCCTTGCAGAGTAGCACAAGCATCAGGAGCGTGCGGCATCGCCTCGTACAATTACATGTTTACACCGCGCAGGCGCAGTTGAGTTCACTCAGAGCTGTTTAGGTTCGGCAATTTTCGGAAGCTCCGTAGTCCTTCATACTGCGCAAACGCTGCACCTGCACAGTACAGGGGGTCCTTATCCGGTGGGGAAACTTTTTCGGCAGGACACCGGAATTACACTACTGCCATCTAGTGGCGGTAGATGTAATTGGGGTAACTAAGCCAAAGTAATGGTAACTGAGTTACCATGAGGGGAAAAGTAATCAGTTAGATTACTCGTTACCCTCTAAAGTAACTGCGTTAGGTAACTCAGTTTATTTTAACTCAGTTACTTACATCACTGGTAATCGGTATATATACAGTGGAGAAAATAATTATTTCATCCCCTGCAGATATTGTAAGTTTGCCCAAAGATCCAGAAAAAACACATGGTACAAATGTTATAAATTGAGTTGCAGTTCAGTGAGTAAGCTCTCGTTGATGACTTCATCTGAAATTGCACAGTTTCAAAGCCACATTTCAGTACCGTTTTGGGTATGACTTGAAAGACGTCAGTACGGCTTAATGCACAGATGTCTATTGAAGTCGCACCTGAATTCATCAAAATTAGTGCAGGAACTACTTTTGCAAACTGGGGAGGTGCTGCAAAGTTGGCGCTGCTCTGTTTGGAATGGTGCCATTTCCGAAAATAGGCTGTCAAATCGCTCCAATGTGAACAAGGACTAAAATAAGTATTTGATCCTCTATCAACCAACAATAATTCTGTCTCCCACAGACTGGCTACAGTATGTGCTCATGTGGTACACATATTAGTCCTGTCAATTTAAGAAGGTGCTCCTAACGAAAACTTGTTATGTATATAAAAGACACCTGTCCACAGAATCTCTTTCTTCCATTCAAACCTCACCATCATGTGCAAGACCAAAGAGCTGTCAAAGGATATTAGGGACAAGATTGTAGACCTGTACAAGGCTGGAATGGGCTACAAGACCATCAGCAAGAAGCTTGGTGAGAAGTAGGGATGGGCCCGGTGCTCGATGCGAACCCACGTTCGCATCGAGCACCGGGCGTTCGCTCGCTCGGCGAGCCCAGAACTATTTTGGCCGCTCGCATCACGTTCGTGTGATGCGAGCGGCCCCGCAATGCATTGCGGCCGGCGCGGCCGGCGCAGTGCATTGCTGGCTGATGATTGGCCAAGCATGCACTGTGACCCCGCATGCTTGGCCAATCACAGCCCCGGAAACTCGAAGAGCCATAATTGGCTACAGGCAGGACGCCTGTAGCCAATTACAGCTCAGGGGCTGTAGTACACGCCCCCCCCTATAAAAGGCCGCCACGCCGTCTGCGCCGGTCACATGCTGTTCCGGCGCAGATTGAGCAGGCTGATTCTGTGACACTCTGCTCGATTTAGTTAGGTAGAGAGATTCACTTACAGAAATTGAGTTAGATAGATTCAGTTACAAAGATTGATTGAGAAAGAGGGGCTTGTAGTGTGTTCGTGGCAGGCAGGCAGAGCTCCTATATTTTGTTACCAGAAGCACCTATAGGACTTGTAGTGTGTTCGTGGCAGGCAGGCAGAGCTCCTATATTTTGTTACCAGAAGCACCTATAGGACTTGTAGTGTGTTCGTGGCAGGCAGGCAGAGCTCCTATATTTTGTTACCAGAAGCACCTATAGGACTTGTAGTGTGTTCGTGGCAGGCAGGCAGAGCTCCTATATTTTGTTACCAGAAGCACCTATAGGACTTGTAGTGTGTTCGTGGCAGGCAGGCAGAGCTCCTATATTTTGTTACCAGAAGCACCTATAGGACTTGTAGTGTGTTCGTGGCAGGCAGGCAGAGCTCCTATATTTTGTTCCCAGAAGCACCTATAGGACTTGTAGTGTGTTCGTGGCAGGCAGGCAGAGCTCGTATATTTTGTTCCCAGAAGCACCTATAGGACTTGTAGTGTGTTCGTGGCAGGCAGGCAGAGCTCCTATATTTTGTTCCCAGAAGCACCTATAGGACTTGTAGTGTGTTAGTCCCATCACACACACAGAGCTATATTTTGTTCCCAGAAGCACCTATAGGACTTGAAGTGTGTTAGTCCCATCACACACACAGAGCTATATTTTCTTCCCAGAAGAACCTATAGGACTTGAAGTGTGTTAGTCCCATCACACACACAGAGCTATATTTTGTTCCCAGAAGCACCTATAGGACTTGAAGTGTGTTAGTCCCATTACACACACAGAGCTATATTTTCTTCCCAGAAGCACCTATAGGACTTGAAGTGTGTTAGTCCCATCACACACACAGAGCTATATTTTGTTCCCAGAAGCACCTATAGGACTTAAAGTGTGTTAGTCCCATCACACACACAGAGCTATATTTTGTTCCCAGAAGCACCTATAGGACTTGAAGTGTGTTAGTCCCATCACACACACAGAGCTATATTTTGTTCCCAGAAGCACCTATAGGACTTGAAGTGTGTTAGTCCCATTACACACACAGAGCTATATTTTCTTCCCAGAAGCACCTATAGGACTTGAAGTGTGTTAGTCCCATCACACACACAGAGCTATATTTTGTTCCCAGAAGCACCTATAGGACTTGAAGTGTGTTAGTCCCATCACACACACAGAGCTATATTTTGTTCCCAGAGGCACCTATAGGACTTGAAGTGTGTTAGTCCCATTACACACACAGAGCTATATTTTCTTCCCAGAAGCACCTATAGGACTTGAAGTGTGTTAGTCCCATCACACACACAGAGCTATATTTTGTTCCCAGAAGCACCTATAGGACTTGAAGTGTGTTAGTCCCATCACACACACAGAGCTATATTTTGTTCCCAGAAGCACCTATAGGACTTGAAGTGTGTTAGTCCCATCACACACACAGAGCTATATTTTGTTCCCAGAAGCACCTATAGGACTTGAAGTGTTAGTCCCATTACACACACAGAGCTATATTTTCTTCCCAGAAGCACCTATAGGACTTGAAGTGTGTTAGTCCCATCACACACACAGAGCTATATTTTGTTCCCAGAAGCACCTATAGGACTTGAAGTGTGTTAGTCCCATCACACACACAGAGCTATATTTTGTTCCCAGAAGAACCTATAGGACTTGAAGTGTGTTAGTCCCATCACACACACAGAGCTATATTTTGTTCCCAGAAGCACCTATAGGACTTGAAGTGTGTTAGTCCCATCACACACACAGAGCTATATTTTGTTCCCAGAAGCACCCATAGACTTGAAGTGTGTTAGTCCCATCACACACACAGAGCTATATTTTGTTCCCAGAAGCACCTATAGGACTTGAAGTGTGTTAGTCCCATCACACACACAGAGCTATATTTTGTTCCCAGAAGCACCTATAGGACTTGAAGTGTGTTAGTCCCATCACACACACAGAGCTATATTTTGTTCCCAGAAGAACCTATAGGACTTGAAGTGTGTTAGTCCCATCACACACACAGAGCTATATTTTGTTCCCAGAAGCACCCATAGGACTTGAAGTGTGTTAGTCCCATCACACACACAGAGCTATATTTTGTTCCCAAAGCACCTATAGGACTTGAAGTGTGTTAGTCCCATCACACACACAGAGCTATATTTTGTTCCCAGAAGCACCTATAGGACTTGAAGTGTGTTAGTCCCATTACACACACAGAGCTATATTTTCTTCCCAGAAGCACCTATAGGACTTGAAGTGTGTTAGTCCCATCACACACACAGAGCTATATTTTCTTCCCAGAAGCACCTATAGGACTTGAAGTGTGTTAGTCCCATCACACACACAGAGCTATATTTTGTTCCCAGAAGCACCTATAGGACTTGAAGTGTGTTAGTCCCATCACACACACAGAGCTATATTTTGTTCCCAGAAGCACCTATAGGACTTGAAGTGTGTTAGTCCCATCACACACACAGAGCTATATTTGTTCCCAGAAGCACCTATAGGACTTGAAGTGTGTTAGTCCCATCACACACACAGAGCTATATTTTGTTCCCAGAAGCACCTATAGGACTTGAAGTGTGTTAGTCCCATTACACACACAGAGCTATATTTTCTTCCCAGAAGCACCTATAGGACTTGAAGTGTGTTAGTCCCATCACACACACAGAGCTATATTTTGTTCCCAGAAGCACCTATAGGACTTGAAGTGTGTTAGTCCCATCACACACACAGAGCTATATTTTGTTCCCAGAAGAACCTATAGGACTTGAAGTGTGTTAGTCCCATCACACACACAGAGCTATATTTTGTTCCCAGAAGCACCTATAGGACTTGAAGTGTGTTAGTCCCATCACACACACAGAGCTATATTTTGTTCCCAGAAGCACCTATAGGACTTGAAGTGTGTTAGTCCCATCACACACACAGAGCTATATTTTGTTCCCAGAAGCACCTATAGGACTTGAAGTGTGTTAGTCCCATCACACACACAGAGCTATATTTTGTTCCCAGAAGCACCTATAGGACTTGAAGTGTGTTAGTCCCATCACACACACAGAGCTATATTTTGTTCCCAGAAGCACCTATAGGACTTGAAGTGTGTTAGTCCCATCACACACACAGAGCTATATTTTGTTCCCAGAAGCACCCATAGGACTTGAAGTGTGTTAGTCCCATCACACACACAGAGCTATATTTTGTTCCCAGAAGCACCTATAGGACTTGAAGTGTGTTAGTCCCATCACACACACAGAGCTATATTTTGTTCCCAGAAGCACCTATAGGACTTGAAGTGTGTTAGTCCCATCACACACACAGAGCTATATTTTGTTCCCAGAAGAACCTATAGGACTTGAAGTGTGTTAGTCCCATCACACACACAGAGCTATATTTTGTTCCCAGAAGCACCCATAGGACTTGAAGTGTGTTAGTCCCATCACACACACAGAGCTATATTTTGTTCCCAGAAGCACCTATAGGACTTGAAGTGTGTTAGTCCCATCACACACACAGAGCTATATTTTGTTCCCAGAAGCACCTATAGGACTTGAAGTGTGTTAGTCCCATTACACACACAGAGCTATATTTTCTTCCCAGAAGCACCTATAGGACTTGAAGTGTGTTAGTCCCATCACACACACAGAGCTATATTTTCTTCCCAGAAGCACCTATAGGACTTGAAGTGTGTTAGTCCCATCACACACACAGAGCTATATTTTCTTCCCAGAAGCACCTATAGGACTTGAAGTGTGTTAGTCCCATCACACACACAGAGCTATATTTTGTTCCCAGAAGCACCTATAGGACTTGAAGTGTGTTAGTCCCATCACACACACAGAGCTATATTTTGTTCCCAGAGGCACCTATAGGACTTGAAGTGTGTTAGTCCCATTACACACACAGAGCTATATTTTCTTCCCAGAAGCACCTATAGGACTTGAAGTGTGTTAGTCCCATCACACACACAGAGCTATATTTTCTTCCCAGAAGCACCTATAGGACTTGAAGTGTGTTAGTCCCATCACACAGAGCTCCTCTATTTTCTTTGCAGAAGCACCCATAGGACTTCTAGTGTGTTAGTGGCATCACACAGAGCTCCTATATATTCTTCTCAGCAGCACCCACAGGACTTCTAGTGTGTTAGTGGCATCACACAGAGCTCCTCTATTTTCTTTGCAGAAGCACCCACAGGACTTCTAGTGTGTTAGTGGCATCACACAGAGCTCCTCTATTTTCTTTGCAGAAGCACCCATAGGACTTCTAGTGTGTTAGTGGCATCACACAGAGCTCCTATATATTCTTCTCAGCAGCACCCACAGGACTTCTAGTGTGTTAGTGGCATCACACAGAGCTCCTCTATTTTCTTTGCATAAGCACCCACAGGACTTCTAGTGTGTTAGTGGCATCACACAGAGCTCCTCTATTTTCTTTGCAGAAGCACCCACAGGACTTCTAGTGTGTTAGTGGCATCACACAGAGCTCCTCTATTTTCTTTGCAGAAGCACCCACAGGACTTCTAGTGTGTTAGTGGCATCACACAGAGCTCCTCTATTTTTTTTGCAGAAGCATCCACAGGACTTCTAGTGTGTTAGTGGCATCACACAGAGCTCCTCTATTTTCTTTGCAGAAGCACCCACAGGACTTCTAGTGTGTTAGTGGCATCACACAGAGCTCCTCTATTTTGTTTGCAGAAGCACCCATAGGACTTCTAGTGTGTTAGTGGCATCACACAGAGCTCCTATATATTCTTCTCAGCAGCACCCACAGGACTTCTAGTGTGTTAGTGGCATCACACAGAGCTCCTCTATTTTCTTTGCAGAAGCACCCACAGGACTTCTAGTGTGTTAGTGGCATCACACAGAGCTCCTCTATTTTCTTTGCAGAAGCACCCATAGGACTTCTAGTGTGTTAGTGGCATCACACAGAGCTCCTATATATTCTTCTCAGCAGCACCCACAGGACTTCTAGTGTGTTAGTGGCATCACACAGAGCTCCTCTATTTTCTTTGCAGAAGCACCCACAGGACTTCTAGTGTGTTAGTGGCATCACACAGAGCTCCTCTATTTTCTTTGCAGAAGCACCCATAGGACTTCTAGTGTGTTAGTGGCATCACACAGAGCTCCTATATATTCTTCTCAGCAGCACCCACAGGACTTCTAGTGTGTTAGTGGCATCACACAGAGCTCCTCTATTTTCTTTGCATAAGCACCCACAGGACTTCTAGTGTGTTAGTGGCATCACACAGAGCTCCTCTATTTTTTTTGCAGAAGCATCCACAGGACTTCTAGTGTGTTAGTGGCATCACACAGAGCTCCTCTATTTTCTTTGCAGAAGCACCCACAGGACTTCTAGTGTGTTAGTGGCATCACACAGAGCTCCTCTATTTTCTTTGCAGAAGCACCCATAGGACTTCTAGTGTGTTAGTGGCATCACACAGAGCTCCTATATATTCTTCTCAGCAGCACCCACAGACTTCTAGTGTGTTAGTGGCATCACACAGAGCTCCTCTATTTTCTTTGCATAAGCACCCACAGGACTTCTAGTGTGTTAGTGGCATCACACAGAGCTCCTCTATTTTCTTTGCATAAGCACCCACAGGACTTTTAGTGTGTTAGTGGCATCACACAGAGCTCCTCTATTTTTTTTGCAGAAGCATCCACAGGACTTCTAGTGTGTTAGTGGCATCACACAGAGCTCCTCTATTTTCTTTGCAGAAGCACCCACAGGACTTCTAGTGTGTTAGTGGCATCACACAGAGCTCCTCTATTTTCTTTGCAGAAGCACCCATAGGACTTCTAGTGTGTTAGTGGCATCACACAGAGCTCCTATATATTCTTCTCAGCAGCACCCACAGGACTTCTAGTGTGTTAGTGGCATCACACAGAGCTCCTCTATTTTCTTTGCATAAGCACCCACAGGACTTCTAGTGTGTTAGTGGCATCACACAGAGCTCCTCTATTTTTTTTGCAGAAGCATCCACAGGACTTCTAGTGTGTTAGTGGCATCACACAGAGCTCCTCTATTTTCTTTGCAGAAGCACCCACAGGACTTCTAGTGTGTTAGTGGCATCACACAGAGCTCCTCTATTTTCTTTGCAGAAGCACCCATAGGACTTCTAGTGTGTTAGTGGCATCACACAGAGCTCCTATATATTCTTCTCAGCAGCACCCACAGGACTTCTAGTGTGTTAGTGGCATCACACAGAGCTCCTCTATTTTCTTTGCATAAGCACCCACAGGACTTCTAGTGTGTTAGTGGCATCACACAGAGCTCCTCTATTTTCTTTGCAGAAGCACCCACAGGACTTCTAGTGTGTTAGTGGCATCACACAGAGCTCCTCTATATTTTCTTTGCAGAAGCACCCAAAGGACTTCTAGTGTGTTAGTGGCATCACACAGAGCTCCTATATATTCTTCTCAGCAGCACCCACAGGACTTCTAGTGTGTTAGTGGCATCACACAGAGCTCCTCTATTTTCTTTGCAGAAGCACCCATAGGACTTCTAGTGTGTTAGTGGCATCACACAGAGCTCCTATATATTCTTCTCAGCAGCACCCACAGGACTACCGACTACAATGGCTGGAAGACCGCCAAGGGGAGGCAGAGCGTGCAGAGCCAAGAACACAGGGCAGGCAGGCTCTGTTTCTAGTGGACGTGGCCGTGGACGTGGACGTGGTCGTGCATCGTCATCAGCACGTGGCCATGGGACACGCGCGTCTTTGTTTTCGGCAGCTGGACATGTGGAGCCGCATCATGCTGAAGGCTTGGTAGAATGGATGACCAAGCCCTCCTCATCCTCCTCATCCTCTCTCACCCAGGCTCAGGGTACTGACAGAGCATCATCAGCCACCCCTTCCCTAGACCCACCATGTCCTCCTGAGGAGTCCCCCGAACTCTTTGAGCACAGTGTTGGGTACATGCTCCAGGAGGATGCCCAACGATTCGAAGGCTCGGATGACGATACCCAGCTTGAGGAATCTGGCAGTACTGTTCCACCAGCTGCAGCTTACTGCCAGGTTTGCTCTAGTGGTGAAGAGGGAGGGGATGATGAGGTCACTGACTCCACGTGGGTGCCTCAAGGGAGAGAGGATGAGGAGGAGGACGAGGAGGAGGAGGATACGGCGTCACATGTCCAACGAGGCAGATGCCCCCTGGAGGCCAGGTAGAGGCCAGCACAGCAACTGTACAACACCGCAGAGCTCCGCCTGTGCAGGGCGCTGCCTCTGCACGTTATCAGAAAAGTTCTTTGGTGTGGGCCTTTTTTGAGACGAGTGCAGCAGATCGCACCACTGCTATTTGCAATATTTGTCTCAAGCGTATCTCGCGTGGCCAAAACATCAGCCGCTTGGGCACGACAAGCATGACCAGACATATGGCGACCTGCCATGCAGCTCGTTGGCAGGCACACATAAAAGACCCACACCAAAGAACTAAGCGGACCTCTCCTTGCTCCTCCTCAGCTGGGATCTCCATCCCCACTACACCTTCAGTCCTCTCTGAAAGCTGCTCTGAGAGGACTGAAGGTGTAGAATTCGGTGTGTCACAACCAAGTACTTGCAGTACACCGACGTCCGATTGCAGCAGGCAAATTTCCCTGCCCCAGCTGCTGGACCGTAGAAAGAAGTACACTCCCAGCCATCCACATGCCCAGCGGTTGAATGCTAGCCTTGCTAAATTGCTAGCACTTCAACTGCTGCCTTTTCAGTTGGTAGACTCGGCCCCCTTCCGTGAGTTTGTTCAATGTGCGGTTCCTCAGTGGCAGGTTCCCAAACGCCACTTTTTCTCGCGGAAGGCGATTCCGTCTCTCTACCGGCATGTGGAGGGCAATGTCCATGCCTCGCTGGACAGGGCGGTCAGCGGTAAGGTGCATATTACCGCTGACTCATGGTCCAGCAGGCATGGACAGGGACGGTACCTTTCTTTCACGGCCCATTGGGTCACTCTATTGGCAGCTGGGAGGGATGCAGGACAAGGTGCAGTAGTGTTGGAGGTTGTTCCGCCACCACGCCTCCAAAACGCGACTACTGCTACTGGTTGTGACACACCTCTCTCCTCCACCCCCTCCTCTTCTTCTTCCTCCAGTGCTCTGTCCTTGGAACCAGCGGTGCTCCGTAGGCGTACAAGGGGCTACGCAAGTACGCAGGCAAAAAGATGCCATGCCGTGCTTGCGCTGGTGTGTTTGGGGGACAGGAGCCACACTGGGCCAGAGGTTCTGGCAGCTCTGCAGGGGCAGGCCGAGAGGTGGTTGACGCCACGTCAGCTTAAGCCAGGAATGGTCGTTTCTGACAATGGCACCAACCTCCTCTCCGCCCTGCGACAGGGGCAGCTCACCCATGTGCCCTGCATGGCTCACGTCCTCAACCTGGTGGTGCAGCGGTTCTTGGGCAGGTTCCCAGGCTTACAGGATGTCCTGAGGCAGGCCAGGAAAGTCTGTGTGCATTTCCGCCGATCTTATAATGCCAGTGCTCGGCTGACTGAGCTGCAAAAGGAGCTGAACCTGCCCAAGAACCGCCTAATATGTGACATGCCCACCAGGTGGAACTCAACGTTGGCCATGCTGCAGCGACTGCACACGCAGCAGAGGGCCATCAATGAGTACCTTTGCGACTACGGCACCAGGACAGGGTCAGGGGAGCTTGGTTTTTTTTCCCCACGTCAGTGGAGCATGATCAGGGATGCATGCACTGTCCTCTCACCATTTGAGGAGGCCACGAGGATGGTGAGCAGTGACAGTGCATGCATCAGTGACACTGTCCCTCTTGTCCACCTGTTGGAGCATACGCTGCGTGGGATAATGGACAGGGCACTTGAGGCAGAACAGAGGCAGGAAGAGGAGGACTTCCTTGCCTCTCAAGGCCCCCTTTATCCGGACAGTGTTCCTTCTGTCCCACCCATCACACAGGAAGAGGATGAGGAGGAGGAGGAGGAGGATTGTGTGAGCATGGAGGTGGAGCCTGGCACTCAGCATCAGCAGCAGCAGTCTTTTAGGGATGATGTACAGTCCCAACAAACCAGTGGACTTGTACGTGGCTGGGAGGAGGTGGCTGGCGATCATGTCATCCTCAGTGACCCAGAAGACTTCCGGACCGAATGCCTCAGCTAACCTACGCTGCATGGCCTCCCTGATCCTGCAAAGCCTGCGGAAGGATCCTCGTGTTCTTCGGATCAAGGAGAGGGACCATTACTGGCTGGCCACTCTCCTTGATCCGCGGTACAAGGGTAAGGTTGCGGACCTTATCTTGCCGTCGCAGAGGGAGCAGAGGATGAGACATCTCAGGGAGGCCTTGCAGAAAGGTCTGTGCAACGCGTTCCCAGAAACTGGGAGGCTACAAACTCCTGGTCCTGGGCGACGAGTTGCTGAGGCTTCGGTCAGTGGCAGAAGGAGCGGTGGGGAAGGTGGACGTCTGACCGATGCGTTCAGACAATTTTTTAGTCCGCAGCCCCAAGGTATGATCGGTTCCAGCAACCATCGCCAGCGTCTGATATACATGGTGCAGGAATACCTTGGGGCAAGGTCAGACTTGGACACCTTTCCCACCGAAAATCCTCTGGCTTACTGGGTCCTGAGGATGGATCACTGGCCAGAGCTTGCACAGTATGCAATTGAGCTACTGGCCTGTCCTGCCTCCAGCGTTCTTTCCGAACGCACATTCAGTGCTGCTGGAGGATTTGTGACTGATCATAGGGTGCGCCTGTCCACCGCCTCGGTTGATCGACTGACATTCATCAAAATGAATCAGTCTTGGATCACCACCAGCTACCAGGCACCTGAGGCGGATATAACCGAATAATTTTAATGTCACATCCCTTCAAGACTGCCTATGCTGATGCTGAGTGACTGTCCTCTTATGTTCACTGACTATCCTCTTCCTCCTCCTCAATGATCCATGCCACCACACCAGTGCCTAAGGCACAATTTTTCAGCCCCTGTTTAACAGGGGCGTGTACTTCCAATTTTTTAAAAAAATGCTTCGCAACACGTGTGACTGATGTGCTCCAAGTACAGTCTCTGTGAGGGGTTGCAGTGTTGTGGCACCAGCACCAGTGCCTAAGGCACAATTTTTCAGCCCCTGTTTAACAGGGGCGTGTACTTCCAATTTTTTAAAAAAATGCTTCGCAACACGTGTGACTGCTGTGCTCCAAGTACAGTATCTGTGAGGGCCGGGTTGCAGTGTTGTGGCACCAGCACCAGTGCCTAAGGCACAATTTTTCAGCCCCTGTTTAACAGGGCGGGTACTTACAATTTTTTAAAAAAATGCTTCGCAACACGTGTGACTGCTGTGCTCCAAGTACAGTATCTGTGAGGGCCGGTTGCAGTGTTGTGGCACCAGCACCAGTGCCTAAGGCACAATTTTTCAGCCCCTGTTTAACAGGGGCGGGTACTTACAATTTTTTAAAAAAATGCTTCGCAACACGTGTGACTGCTGTGCTCCAAGTACAGTATCTGTGAGGGCCGGTTGCAGTGTTGTGGCACCAGCACCATGCCTAAGGCACAATTTTTCAGCCCCTGTTTAACAGGGGCGGGTACTTACAATTTTTTAAAAAAATGCTTCGCAACACGTGTGACTGCTGTGCTCCAAGTACAGTATCTGTGAGGGCCGGGTTGCAGTGTTGTGGCACCAGCACCAGTGCCTAAGGCACAATTTTTCAGCCCCTGTTTAACAGGGGCGGGTACTTACAAATTTTTAAAAAAAAATGCTTCGCAACACGTGTGACTGCTGTGCTCCAAGTACAGTCTCTGTGAGGGGTTGCAGTGTTGTGGCACCAGCACCAGTGCCTAAGGCACAATTTTTCAGCCCCTGTTTAACAGGGGCGGGTAATTACAAATCTTGATCTAATAGTTCACAGCAGGGCCCATTCCTGCGCCCACCAAGAGTAACTATGAGGGCCTGCAGTCTTGTGGCAACACCGTCCACCACCACCGCCAAAGGCCCAATTTTTCTGCCCTGTTCATCAGGTGCTTGCAATTACAAATCTTGATCTAATAACTCACAGCAGGGCCCATTCCTGCGCCCACCAAGAGTAACTGTGAGAGCTTACAGTCTTGTGGCAACACCGTCCACCACCACCACCACCCCCAATTTTTCTGCCCTGTTCAACAGGTGCATGCAATTACAAATCTTGATCTAATAACTCACAGCAGGGCCCATTCCTGCGCCCACCAAGAGTAACTGTGAGAGCTTACAGTCTTGTGGCAACACCGTCCACCACCACCACCACCCCCAATTTTTCTGCCCTGTTCAACAGGTGCATGCAATTACAAATCTTGATTTATTAACTCATAGCAGGGCCCATTCCTGTGCCCACCAGTCTTGTGGCTACACCAACATCTAATAGGGCAAATTTCTGCAGAGTATATACGCCAGGCCCCTACTTTCAAACATCCAACTTACAAACGACTCCTACTTGCAAATGGAAAGAGAAAACAGGAAGTGAGAGGAAATCTACCCCTAGGAAGGGAAATTCTATCCTGTTAGATTTAATTTGGGAAAAAGGTATCTCCTCTCTACTGATACTTTATCACCAATCCTTGTTTCAATTAAAACCCCACTTTTCCAAAAACATTTGTCATTGGGACGGAAAGTGAGGTGACATGTTCTGAACAGATGTGCAAAGACAGCAAATGTTACAGGGGTGATAACCCCTCCCTATGTTCTCCAAAAAGCTTAAAAATAGATTTTTTTGGGATGGAGCTACACTTCATAATGTACCTGTTCAGATTCTACTTAAGAACAAACCTAAAGCCGCAAGTGGTTTTAAATGGCTTCTTTTTTTCCTTTACAAATGTCATTTTGTGCAAGGACAGTTCTAAACACGGGAAACACATGCCACTTCACAGGCATACTTTAGACACCCCCCAGGTACCATATTTAAAGGAAAATTTCACTTTTTTTTTTTCACTTTATGCATCATTAAAATGACTGCTCCCGAAAAAACGTTAGTTTTTTAAAAGTTCTTTTTGCATTGATATATGTCCCCCTGGGGCAGGACCCGGGTCCCCAAACCTGTTTTATGACATTAACATGCATATTGGCCGTTGTAATTAGCACTTTTGATTTCGAACGTTCGCGTCCATTATAACGTATAGGTTCGAAAATTCGCGCGAACTTTCGGTCCGTTCGAAGGTTCTGGTTCGAACCGAACCCGGGGGGTGTTCGGCTCATCCCTAGTGAGAAGGAGACAACTGTTGGAGCGATTATTCGCAAATGGAAGAAATACAAATTAACCATCAATCACCCTCGGTCTGGAGTTCCATGCAAGATTTCACCTCATGGGGTAAGGATGATCAAAAGTGAGGGATTAGCCCAGAACTACACGGGAGGAACTTGTGAATGATCTCAAGGCAGTTGGGACCACAGTCACCAAACAAACCATTGGTAACACAATATGCCGCCATGGATTGAAATCCTGCAGCTCCCGCAAGGTCCCCCTCCTCAAGAAGGCACGTGTACAGGCCCGTCTGAAGTTTGCCAATGAACATCTAAATGATTCAGAGAATGATTGGGAGAAAAATTTAGCTCTTTGGCATTAGGGATGAGCTTTGAGTTCGAGTCGAACTCATGTTCGACTCGAACATTGCCTGTTCGCCTGTTCACCATACAGCGAACAATTTGGGGTGTTCGCGGCAAATTCGAAAAGCTGCGGAACACCCTGTAAAAGTCTATGGGAGACATCTAAAGTGCTAATTTTAAAGGCTTATATGCAAGTTATTGTCATAAAAAGTGTTTGGGGACGGGATCTGGGGGTCCCCTTGTTAAAGGGGCTTCCATATTCTGATAAGCCCCCCACCCGCAGACCCCCACAACCAACAGCCAGGGTTGTGGGGATGAGGCCCTTGTCCCCATCAACATGGGGACATGGTGTTTTGAGGGGTCACAGACCCCAAAGCATCCTCCCAATGTTGAGGGCATGTGGCCTGGTACGGTTCAGGAGGGGTGGGCGCTCTCTTACCCCCCTTCTTTTCCTGCGGCCTGCCAGTTGCGTGCTCGGATAAAGGGTCTGGTATGGATTTTTGGGGGAACTCCACACCATTTTTTTTTATTTGGCGTGGAGTTCCCCTTAAAATCCATACTAGACCTGAAGGGTCTGGTATGGATATTTGGGGGGAACCCCACGTCATTTTTTTTTATTATTTGACCCGGGGTTCCCCTTAATATCCATACAAGACCTGGAGGGCCTGTTAATTGAATTTGGGGGGAACGCCACGCTTTTTTTTTTTTTTTATCAATGACTGTTCTCTGTATTACGGGAGCCGACAATTCATTATAGTCGCGAGAGCTTTTAAATTACTTTTTTTTTCCTGCAGAAATGACACTTTGTGCAGGGACAGTTCTAAGCACGGGAAACATGCGCCCCTTTACAGGCATACTATAGACACCCCCCAGGTACGAAATTTGAATGAATATTACACTTTTATTGTTTTACTTTAAGCATTATTAAAATCACTGCTCCTGAAAAAACGTCCATTTTTAAAAGGTTTTTTTGCATTGATACATGTCCCCTGGGGCAGGACCCAGGTCCCCAAACACTTTTTAGGACAATAACTTGCACTTTTTATTTTGAACGTTCGAGTCCCATAGACTTTAATAGGGTTCTAAAGTTCACACGAAGTTTCGGTCTGTTCGCAGGTTCTGGTGCGAACCGAACAGGGGGGTGTTCGGCTCATCCCTATTTGGCATTAACTTGACTCAACGCCGTGTTAGGAGGAAGGAAAATGCAGACTATGACCCTAAAAACACCATTCCTACAGTCAAGCACGGAGGTAGAAACAGGCTTTGGGACTGTTTCTCTGCTAAAGGTACAGGCCGACTTTGGCACATTGAGGGGCCAATGGACGGGGCCATGTATTGTTAAATCTTGGATGAGAACCTTCAGAACACTGAAGATGGGTCATGGATGGGTCTTGCAGCATGACAATTACCCAAAACATATCGCAAAGGCAACAAAGGAGTGGCTTAAGAAGAAGCACATTAAGGGGTGGCCTAGTCTAGACCTTAATCCAACAGCCAAGAAACCTTAAGGATTTAGAGAAGATCCGTAAAGAAGAGTGGACCAAAACCCCTCCTGAGATGTGTGCAAACCTGGTAACCAATTATAAGAAACAACTTACCTCTGTGCTTGCCACTAAAGGTTTCTCCACCAAGTACTAAGTCATGTTTTGCTTGGGGATCAAATACTTACCGGTATTTTACTCACTGAACGGCAACTCAATTTATAACATTTTTATTGTGTTTTTTCTGGATTTTTGGTTGATATTCTGTCTCATTTAAAATACACCTATGATAAAAATATATATATGCACACTATACTGCCAACAGTATTGGTATGCCTGCCTTTACACGCACATGAACCGTAGGGTTCAATATTGAGTTGGCCCACCCTTTGCAGAGATAAAAGTTTCAACTCTTCTGTGAAGGCTGTCTACAAGGTTTAGGAGTGTGTTTATGGGAATGTTTGACCATTCTTCCTGAAGCAAAAATTCTATTCTATTGGGGTCGTTTTATATAATTTCAACAAATTTTTAATTATTTAATATTTGTCTTACACCTTTGGGACTATTTTTATATATACATTTATATTTATATTCTACCCCTAAAACATGCTACAATAAAAATGATTCCACCCCCCCCCCCCCCCCCCCCCCCCCCATGTTGATGGGGACAAGGGCCTCTTCCTGACAACCCTGGGCTGTGGTTGTCGGGGTCTGCGACCAGAGAGCATATCAAAATCTGGAAACCCTTTTTAACAGGGGGTCCCCCAGATCCTGCCCCCCCTTATGTGAATGGGTATCGGGTACATCATACCCCTACCCATTCACCAAAAAAGTGTCAAAAAGTAAAAACAACAAGAAACTGTTTTTTAAAAAAAAAAAAAAAAATAGTGTCCCTCAACATGGGGACAAGGTGTTTTGGGACGGGGGGAGCTGAGCACAGGGTGGGGGCAGAGCCCAGAAAAGCATCCCCCCAGGCATGTGGCCTGATTTTGTTTAGGAGGGGGGCACTCGCTTGTCCCCTCCCCTTTCCTGACCTGCCAGGCTGCATGTTTTTGTTCTTTATTATTTTACCGCCACTTTTTTTTTATTCAACTGTCATTGGGGAAACTCATTCACAGCTGATGACTCATCGGTTGTTAAGGACGCCGTGGCCGGCTTTACGGCCCCGTTCCTTAACAACCAGCATACACTGCGCCCTGATTGGGCAAAGCTCTTTTTTTTTCATCCCAAAAAAAAACAGGGATATTATCTAAATTGTGGTTAATTTATACTTACAGTAAACCAACAGAAGACTTGTGAAGATAACCAAAATAAGGAACACCAAGATTAAGAGAATGACCAGAACCAATGTTAACCGATCTTGTGTATTCTTGATAGCTGGAATTATAGAGAGATGTAGTTGTAACTGAACCTACAGATGGTATAAGAAACTCTCAATTTTTTGCATTTCTAGCTATTCCCCCTAGTTCCAAAAGATTTTATAGGGCCATTCACAGCAAATACAGCTGTTTGCTCTAGTTTATTGTGTTGAGCTACACGGGTAAAGGTACTTCTGTGTCTTTCAGTGCAGGAAGGGCGGTCTTTGGCTCAATGGATCCTGGTACAGGAAAGGTAAGTGTGCAAAGAGGGGGGTAGTGCTAGGGCTGTAGGGAAGGCTAGTGTTAAGTTTGGGGTTACAGGGAAGATTAATTTTAGTGTTAATGTTAGTGTAAAGAAAGGGTTATTGTGAGTGTTAGCATTACATGGAGGGTTAGGCTGGCCATACACTATACAACTTTCTTATTCAATTTCCTTTAGATTTACTTTCAACTATGTCGTGCAAGGGCTTGCCTGATTGCATACAAATTGAAAGGGTTTAGGTCTAACCTTATATTATATGGTTTTGGTAAATCTAAAGGAAAGTTGAACAAGAAAATATATAGTGTATGGCCAACCTTTGTATGGGGGGTTGAAGTTACAGGGAAGGTTACTGTGAATGGGATCCAAAGGGTCCACCTGCACTAAAGCATACCATACGATCATGAAACAGTAGAAGACAAAAGTCCAATAAAGTAAAACAAATAAATAAAGGGTGCCCTGCTTCACGCTATAAATTATTTGTTACAAATCAATGCATTCCGTCATAAGGTTCCATGCACACCGGAGCTCATAAACGGCCCATAAATTCCACTCTATGTTATCCTATGTGTCCATGTGGCACACATGAAAGTTTTTGAACTCTTATCAGCAGTGGAGTTTATGGGCTGTTTTTTGAATGCCATAAAATCGCATTCAGGAGTTGTTTTTTTTTACCACAAAATACTCCAAACCCTCATAAATTCTGATAAACATTGATAAACGCTCAAAAACGTGGCTCACCAGCATTTTTAAACGTTTTTCATCCATTGGAAAAAAAACTTGGAAAACGCTAATAAACGATATTGGAAAAACGTAAAAAAATCGTTGAAAGACTCCCTGCAAAGCTACTGGCGTTTTTATAACGCATGGAGCCTAAGTGCTGCCACTTTAAATATAACCCATGTGAGATGTCTCTTTGCAATTAAATTAATTTCCTAACAACAAAATCATAAATAAATAGAAATAAATAAAATACATATATGCCAACAAACTAATATCATACATATAACATATGTGAATACAAATCTACTGTAAAGTGCACTTGAATGGCCCCAAAAAATAGTAATATTTATAATAATGATCGTCTTCTTATTACACCAACATGTGCAATAACTTATATCATGCAGCGTGAGGTGCCCTTCACCCGATGTGCCCTGGGGTATGTGACCACTAGTATGGTCTAACTGATCCACACAAAAGTGGTTCCTCTCCGATTTCCAGATATATGGATAATGCAGGATATACCAGCTACCTCCTTGATCTGTCCTCCACTCAATCCATTCAACATAGGGGAAAAAAAACACTATACATGGGGGGGGGGGGGAACAGAAGTACACTGAGCTTTCAGTGAAAGGCTGTGCAGCGGGGGCATGTCAGGCCAAGTCTGATCATTGGAGGAGAGCAGCCTGAGTTCCCAGCATAGCTAGAGAACTCCCCATGGTGTGTTCCCCGGCTTAGTGTGGTCAGTTTTTTTAATAGGAAAGCAGAGGGACTGATTTCACACAAAGGGCATCAATACAAAGAGAACAGGATACTTTCTCATACAAGCACATGGTACGGCAAGGACATATCAGGAATATGAAAAGTTGGGTTAACAAACACTTAAAGTGGAGTTGCCATTTAAAAAAAAAATATTAAAAGTCAGCAGCTACAAATACTGCAGCTGCTGACTTTTAATAATCGGACACTTACCTGTCCCAGGGTCCAGCAATGCGGGGGATCTAAGCCCTGCTCCTCTCCCCCTCCGTTCGGCGGCGCCGGCATTGTAACTGTGGGCACCCGGCTGTGGCTTCACAGCCGGGCAGGCACCCACTGCGCATGCGCGAGCTGCGCCGCGCGCCATGAGTGGCTGCGCAATCATCTGGGACCTGTCACGTGTCCCAGATGATTGACAAGAGAGAGGGGGCAGAGCTGAGCCCTTCCTGCACCGAGGAAGTGATGTCACCAGCCCAGGCACTGAAGGAGGCAGACTACGAGGGACCCCCTAGCAAACAGCCATTTAGAGGTGAGTTAAAAAAAAAATTCCAAATGTTTTTTTTTTGTTTTTTTTCAGGAACATTGATGATTTTTATTTATTTTTTTGATGGAACTCCACTTTAAGACCCCTTTCACACTGGGGCATTTTTTAGGCACTTTAGTTCTAAAAATAGCACCTGTAAAGCGTCTGAAAAATGCCTCATCTGCAGTCCCAGTGTGAAAGCCCGAGTCCTTTCACACTCGGGCGGTGTGCTTGTAGGACGTTAGAAACGGTCCTGCAAGCAGCATCTTTTGGGCGGTTTGTTAGCGGTATCCGCCCCTGCCCATTGGAATGCATGGGCAGCGCAGCCGAGGCGCCTGCAAAATGCTTTGGCAGCGGCGCCAAACAGGCGCTTTTAACCCTTTTTAACCCTTTACGACCACTTTAAGTGCACCAATCCATAACAGCATAAAATATATCAAACTTAATCCTCCCCCTCCGCTATTCCCCCCCCCCCCTTTCTCTTTCTCTCCCCTTTCTTTAAGGCCGGCTGATCCTTCTCATCTATCCTTCTGCACTTCTTATTCTCCTTCTTAAAGTAAATTTTAAACAAGTTGGGTGGACCCTGTTTCTTAAGCCCCATACACACGGTCGGATTTTTTCATGGATTCTGTCCGATCGGACAATGTTGTTGAAAAATCAGACCGTGTGTATGCACCATCGGACAGTGTACGTCGGATTGTCCGACGGACAAAGTCTTATCTCCTGCTGGATAGATTTGCCGACAACACGGTCCGATCACACCAAATCCGATCGTGTGTACGGTTGTCCGACCGGACAAAGTGCTACGCATGCTCAGATCACATTACAAGACCAAAGCTATTGGCTACTAGCCTCTACGTAGTCCCGTCGTAGGCAACAAACGTCACCACGTTCAGAATGATCGGATTTTCCGACAACTTTGTCCGACCGTGTGTACGCAAAACCAACATCAGACAAAGTATGACGGACATGGTCCGACGGACCTGGTCCTCGGATAATCCGCGCGTGTGTATGGGGCTTTAGAGTGTCCAGTTCTACAGTTACTTTCAGTCCTATACGGACATAGCACTTTGCTTATACCTTATAAGTGCTATCTAAATTCTTTGTGTTTCATTTTGGTGTCTTGACTTTACCTTCTAGCTGGATGTACTTATGTTATGTTTACTGGTATACTGCTGTTTCTTTACTACTGGCTTGTTGACATGGAACTGCCTTTCTGTTAAAAAGTTAAATATTTGAACAAAAAAAGAAATGTATCAAAGATCCGCTGCTGTCACTCAAAGTCAGCTAGCCAATGAGGGGGAAAGGGGGCGGGGCCAGGTCAGGGCTTTGTGTCTGAAGGGACCCACAGAGCTGTGACTCAGCTCAGGTGCCCCCATAGCAAGCTGCCTGCTGTGGGGGCATTGGATCGGAGGGAACGGCCAGGATCACAGAAGAGGGACCTGAGAAGAGGAGGATCCAGGCTGCTCTGTGCAAATCAGTATAACATGTTTGATATTTTTTTAGGAAAAAAAGTAGCTTTTTGCATTGACGTTATTACACGTTTAGCCACGCTAGCTGTTAGCAGCTTTTCTCTGTCTCTATTCAAAATCAATAATTCCCCCTGAGAGCCCATTGATTTGAATAGAAGTCGCACCACAAGTCAGATCATGATGATCCGACTTGGGGTGCAGCTTGTGCGCTGAGGATCTGAAGGGGAACCCTCCCCAAAATGGAAAAAAAAAACTGGTGTGGGGCCCCCCCCAAGAGCATACCAGACATTTGAGAGTGTTAGGTGTGTGCAATTCACTGTTTATTTTTCTTTTTAGTTTTGGAGGTATTGACATAGCAGCTTGAGAGATTTTTCTGATATTTGTAGCAAAAATAAAGTAAGACATGTCTTTAGCTTTCTATGATGAAAGAAGCAGTTGTTATCCCCTTTGGCCTTTGGATTATTCTCTGACATCTGGGCCTTGAGATCATTCATGTTTGCATACGTATTTACTAGACAAGAGTTCCCTGAAGAAAAGCAAAGAAAAACTATGAATTTCCAGGAATTAAAATCCACCCTCCAATCAGCATCTGTTACATTACAGACCCACACTTGCCCTGGGCGGTGATGTCACAAGGGGAAGGGGCCTCTGGACAACGTCACCGGGGGGCCCGCCCCATGGCTATATAAGTAATGGCACACAGTGAACCCAGCATTACAGCGGGAGAGAGGATTGAGAGAACATCAGCGGAAGAACAGAGGGGGAAGACAGCGGAGAGAGGAGAACCGGAGAATGAAGACCTCGCCGGAGGGAGAAGAAGTCAGAAGGAGAAGAGATGCCGGAGCTGCTTTAATAAATTACTTTGTCAAAAACTTGTGTACTGTTTTTATTTTTTGACACTTTTTTTAGGGTGAATGGGTAGGGGTACAATGTACCCCATACTCATTTACATAGGGCGGGGTTCTCCTTAAAATCAGTAAGGGTCTGGTATGCTCTTGACGCCAGTTTTATTTTCCATTTTGGCGAGGGTTCCCCTTCACATCCTCAGTGCACAAGCTGCACTGCAAGTGGTGCAACTTCTATTTAAATCAATGTGCTCTCATTTGGAACCATTGATTTTCAATAGAGGCAGAGAAACGCTGCTAAAAGCTAGCGCGGCTAAACGTGCATTAACGTCAATGCAAAAGGCTACTAAAAGCAAGTTTTTTCAGCTGCTTTTTCCTGGCGTTGGTAGTGGCTTGGCAATTCGTTTTTTCAAACGCCCCGTGTCCATGAGGCCTTAATGTTTTATAGTTTAAATTGGAGTCAGTGCTTAGTTCTATTCTTCAACAGTCCATGTTTCTCATCTCTCATCACAGAGTCTTGTTGGTCTAAGGGCTACTAATTAATGCTTCATTGTTGTAATTGGCCATGTTACATAGTTACATAGTAGGTGAGGTTGAAAAAAGGCACAAGTCCATCAAGTCCAACCTATGTGTGTGATTATATGTCAGTATTACATCATATATCCCTGTATGTTGAGGTCGTTCAGGTGCTTATCTAATAGTTTCTTGAAACTATCAATGCCCCCCACTGACACCACCGCCTGTGGAAGGGAATTCCACATTCTTGCCACTCTTATGCCCCATACACACGGTCGGATTTTCCGACGGAAAATGTCCTATCGGACAATGTTGTCGGAAGTTCCGACCGTGTGTAGGCTCCATCAGACTTTTTCCGTCGGATTTTCCGACAGGCACAAAGTTTTATCTCCTGCTCTCAAATTTTCCGACAACAAAGTCCTATCGGACTTTTTCCGATCGTGTGTAGCAAATTCCGACGGACAAAATGCCACGCATGCTCAGATCACATTACAAGACCAAAGCTATTGGCTACTAGCCTCTACGTAGTTCCGTCGTACACAACGAGCGTCACCACGTACAGGATGATCGGATTTTCCGACAACTTTGTCCGACCGTGTGTATGCAACACCAGTGTCGGACAAAATCCGTCGGAAAAAATCAGACGAATTTTGTGGACGGAATTTCCGACCGTGTGTACGGGGCATTACAGTAAAGAACTCTCTACGTAGTTTAAAGTTAAACCTCTTTTCTTCTACGAGTCTTGTTAAACTCCCTTTTGCGAAAAAGTTTTATCCCTATTGAGGGGTCACCAGTATGGTATTTGTATATTGAAATCATATCCCCTCTCAAGCGTCTCTTCTCCAGAGAGAATAAGTTCAGTGCTCGCAACCTTTCCTCATAACTAATATCCTCCAGACCCTTTATTAGCTTTGTTGCCCTTCTTTGTACTCCCTCCATTTCCAGTACATCCTTCCTGAGGACTGGTGCCCAGAACTGGACAGCATACTCCAGGTGCGGCTGGACTAGAGTCTTGTAGAGCGGGAGAATTATCGTTTTATCTCTGGAGTTGATCCCCTTTTTAATGCATGCCAATATTCTGTTTGCTTTGCAGCCTGCTGAGCCTATCATCTACTAGGACCCCCAGGTCCTTTTCCATCCTATATTCCCCCATAGGTTCTCCCCCCAGTGTATAGACTGCATTCATATTTTTGCCACCCAAATGCATTATTTTACATTTTTCTACATTGAACCTCATTTGCCATGTAGTTGCCCACCCCATTAATTTGTTCAGATCTTTTTGCAAGGTCTCCGCATCCGGCGGAGAAGTTATTGCCCTGCTTAGCTTAGTATCGTCCGCAAATACAGAAATTGAACTGTTTACCCCATCCTCCAGGTCGTTAATGAACAAATTAAATAGGATTGGTCCCAGCACAGAACCCTGGGGTACCCCACTACCCACCCCTGACCATTCCGAGTACTCCCCATTTATCACCACCCTCTGAACTCGCCCTTGTAGTCAGTTTTCAATCCATGTACTCACCCTATGGTCCATGCCAACAGACCTTATTTTGTACAGTAAACGTTTATGGGGAACTGTGTCAAATGCTTTTGCAAAATCCAGATACACCACGTCTACGGGCCTTCCTTTATCTAGCTGGCAACTCACCTCCTCATAGAAGGTTAGTAGATTGGTTTGGCAAGAACGATTCTTCATGAATCCATGCTAATTACTGCTAATGATACTGTTCTCATTACTAAAATCTTGTATATAGTCCCTTATAATCCCCTACAATAATTTACATACTATTGATGTTAGGCTAACTGGTCTTTAATTCCCAGGGATGTATTTTGGGCCCTTTTTTAAATATTGGTGCTACATTGGCTTTTCTCCAATCAGCTGGTACCATTCCAGTCAGTAGACTGTCAGTAAAAATTAGGAACAATGGTCTGGCAATTAATTGACCGAATTCCCTAAGTACCCTCGGTGCAAGCCATCTGGTCCTGGTGATTTATTAATGTTAAGTTTCCCAAGTCTAATTTTAATTCTGTCCTCTGTTAACCATGGAGGTGCTTCCTGTGATTTGTCATAAGGATAAACACTGCAGTTTTGGTTACTGAAGCCCCCCGGTTCCCTTGTGAAGACTGAGGAGAAGAATAAATTCAATACCTTCGCCATCACCCCATCCTTTGTAACCAGATGTCCTTCCTCATTCTTTATGGGGCCAATATGATCTGTCCTCCCTTTTTTACTGTTTATATACTTAAAGAATTTCTTGGGGATTTTTTTGCTCTCCTCCGCTATGTGTCTTTCATGTTCTATCTTAGCCGTCCTTATTGCACTCCTTATTGCACTCTTACATTTCTTGTTGCATTCTTTATAAAGTCTGAATGCTGATGATGATCCCTTAGCTTGTATTTTTTGAAGGCCTTCTTATATGCATTTTTACATTGTAGTTAAGCCATCCAGGACTTTTGTTTGCTCTTTTAAATGTATTACCCAATGGGATGCATTGGCTAATGCCCTTGATTAATATGCTCTTAAAGCAAACCCATCTCTCCGCCGTGTTCTTTGTTCCTAAGATTTTATCCTAATTTATGCCTTCTAGTAAGGTTCGTAGTTGAGGGAAGTTGGCTCTTTTGAAATTCAGTGTCTTTGTATTCCCCTTATGCCTCCTATTTGAGTGATTTATACGGAAGACAACCTGACCATGACCTGTGATCGCTGTTCCCTAAATTGCCCCGTATTTCCACATCTGTTATCAGGTCTGTATTGTTGGTAATCAGTAGATCCAGTAACACTTTATTTCTAGTTGGTGCATCTACCATGTGACCCATAAAATTGTCCTGCAAGACATTTAGGAACTGACGAGCCTTAGATGAATGCGCAGTTCCCTCCGCCCAGTCTATGTCTGGATAATTAAAATCCCCCATTATGATAACACTTCCCATCCCTCCTGCTAATCCAAATTGTGATAGGAGATCTGTCTCCCCTTCCTCCCTCAGGTTAGGGGGCCTATAGCATACTCCCAGTATTATTTTCCCCTTAGCTTCATCGCTTTGGAGCTCTACCCATAAGGATTCCACCTCCTCCATAGCTCCCTTAAGCCCCATACACACGCGCGGACAATCCGTGGACCAGGTCCGTCGGACCATGTCCGTCATACTTTGTCCGATGTTGGTTTTGCGTACACACGATCGGACAAAGTTGTCGGAAAATCCGATCATTCTGAACGTGGTGACGTTTGTTGCCTACGACGGGACTACGTAGAGGCTAGTAGCCAATAGCTTTGGTCTTGTAATGTGATCTGAGCATGCGTAGCACTTTGTCCGGTCGGACAAGCGTACACACGCTCGGATTTGGTGTGATCGGACCGTGTTGACGGCAAAGTTTTCCAGCAGGAGATAAGACTTTGTCCGTCGGCCAAACCGACGAACACTGTCCGATGGTGCATACACACGGTCTGATTTTTCAACAACCTTGTCCGATCGGACAGAATCCATGAAAAAGTCCGACCGTGTGTATGGGGCTTTAGTGATTTCATCTCTCACATTCACTTGTACATTATTCTTGATATATAGGTATACCCCTCCCCCTTTTTTACCCTCTCTATCCTTGTGATAAAGAGTATACCCTTGAATGTTTGCCAGCCAATCATGAGAGCTGTTGAACCAGGTCTCTGAAATTCCCACAAAATCCAAATCCTCCTCGTACAATAGTATCTCTAGTTCACCCATCTTGTCCGCCAGACTCCTGGCATTGGTGAACATGCCACGTAGTTTAGACCGGTCGCATATTATCCTCTTATTGGGTGTTCTGAGATTGCAACTAGGACTTGCTACTATACTTACATATAAAAACCCCTCTAACATTTCAGCCATCTTCATTCCCAGCTGATCTGCACTCTCCTCATTTAGGTGCAGTCTGTCCCTTCTATAGTACCGGTTATCGACTGAGAAGTCGTCCCAGTCCTCCAGGAACCCAAACCCCTCCTTACTACACCAGCTTTTCAGACACCTGTTTACTTCCCTAATCTCCCTCTGCCTTTCTGGTGTGGCTCGAAGTACCGGTAGTATTCCTAAAGTCCCTAAATCGTTCTTTAGGACACTCCATCTTCCTCTGACTTTGTCATTGGTGCCAACGTGCACCATGACAGCTGGGTCTTCCCCAGCCCCTCCCAGTAATCTGTCCACCAGAACTGTGATGTGCCGAAACCGAGTGCCCGGTAGACAACATATTGTTCGGAACTTCAGGTCTTTGTTACAGCTTGGCTTCTCTGTCCTTCTAAGAATTGAGTCCCCTACCACCAGAATCTGTCTTTCCTTTCCCTTAGCTTCCCCCCCACTCTCACTGGAGGAGTCCTTCCCCTGGCAGCTAGGAGAGTCCCTCAGCTCCATCAGTGCTGGTCCCTGACTGGTTTCACCAATGTCACTTAATGGAACATACTTATTGGGATGCTCCAGCCCTGGATCGGCCTCCCTGGCACTTCCCCCTCTACCATTCCTGACTGTCACCCATCTACACTTTGCTAGTGCCTGCACCTCTTTGTCTCCACCCGCCTCTGTGCTGGCCCCTGCCGGAACATTCCGTATACATTCCTGGCTCTCTTTTAGTATGGAGGGACTTCTCAGTGCTGACAGTTGTTTTCCCAGATTCAGAACCTGGGCTTCCAGGGAAACAATGCGCTTACATTTTGCACAGCAGTATTCACCCTCAAATGGATGATCAAGGAAAGCATACATGCCGCAAGATGTACAATAAGTCGCCTCTCCACACCCGCCGGGCATCGTACCTATTAAATTTAAAGAGGATTGGGGATTATACCCTGTCCAAATTACAGGGGGTCCCCGAGTTACGAACTCGTTAGGGACTGCCCGCCTGTACTTAAGTCGGAAATGTTCGTAAGTCGGCCGCGCATGCGCAGACCGACAAATACGACCATTTCCGGACATTTCCGATGTTCCGTCCATTGCCGTTCTGCGCATGCGCGGCAAATTACGGACATTTCCGAAGTTTTCCGAGGCTCCGAATGGCCGCGCATGCGCAGAACGGCCAAAACACGGCGGAACACGGCGGAAAATGGCGGAGGGTCCCCGCAGCGCCTCGTTCGTAAGTAGGGGATGTTCGTAGGTCGGGCGTTCGTAAGTCGGGGACCCCCTGTACCTAACAACTAGCTTCTTGACACTAATACTCAACAAGACAATACACAGGTACTCAACAAGACAATACACAGGTTCTCGCAGACCACTCGCACTAAAATGGGTGTCACTAACCTTATTTAAAATATGTGTTTTTATGGACACCTGGGGGGGATTTAAACTGGAGCCCTCAGAATCTGGTGCAGCTGTGCATCTTTGGCAATCAGCTTCTAACTTCAGCTTGTTCCATTAAGCCTTGACAATAAAACCTGGAAGCTTATTGTTTTCAAGGCAGAGCTTTGAAAACTCTCCAGTTTTAGTAAATCTCCCCCACTGTATTCTTGATTGCGGAGGTGTTCCTGGCATGCAGAGTGGCAGGGCAGTCTTTAAGGCAGGGCAAAGGGGGCAGCTGCCCTGGCCCCTGTCATTGTTGTGGGGCCCAAAGCAGCTGCCTCATATCATGGTTTAAATTCCCTTGTCCCTTGAAGTTTTAGTCTTGTGCTGTGTCCTGATATCTCAGTGTGAATTGCTGCTACTAATGCTGCCCAGCTCTGCCCTATTATTGTGTACAGATGCAGGCCCTGTGTTTACATGGAAATAACCAGCATTCATATGTAAATAGCGGGGTCGGCGACATTCATATGTAAATAAAGGCGACATTCATATTTATATCTTGCCCTCCTGAGGTCATATCCACCATCACCTATAATGAATGCCGCCCACTGGGGAGGTAAAGAGGCATGCTTGAAAGTCCTGCCTGCAACTGTGGTCATTAAGCCTAACATCTGCCTGTTCTGCAAAGGTATGCAAATTGGTGGGGGGGAGGGGGGACAGTGTGGGGTGTGCAGAGGTAGGCAAAGAAGGAATTACAGTTTTGGGTACACAGGTGAGCAAGGAGGGGGATGTATAGGAGGTAAGGAAGGTGGGTGCAAAGATGATCAGAGAAGGCTGGTACAGTTAAAAGGGTGGAGGGTTAGAGTGGAGAGGATGGGGGAGGTTTGGGGTGCAGAGGTTAGCATGGGTTTTAGGATGCAGTGGTGTACTGACAGGGTGGATAAAGATGTAAGTAGCGTGTCGGGCAGCCCATTCATTACAACGGGCTGCTCTATGCGCTAGAAAGTCCCTAACCCTTTTTCAAAATCACACGGTGCCACAGCACATGTCAGCAGATGCGTGAGGGTGTCATTAACAATTGATGGCACTGCTTTGTATCTGCTAAAGGACAGTACGTTTCTGTGGTGTAAGTAAATCGATTTTGCATGCGTTCCAAACACACACAAATGTGAACGCAGACTAAATGTCTCAGTTACATTGGTGGTCAGTGTAAATCCCCTCATTACATTGGAACTTGGTCTAGAATCCTTTTATTCACACTAGCGGCCAGTGTGAATGTTCCCTTTACATTGGTGGTCAGTGTAAAACCCTCCTTACATTGGTGGTTACTGTGAATGCTCCTATTACATTAGTGGTCAGAATAAACCCCTATTACATTGGTGGCCAGTGTTGAAACTCCTCTTTATATTGGTAGTCGGTAAACAAATCAGCATTGCCATTGATCACACCCTCCCCTTTCCCCAGCACTGCCACTGATCCCAGGAGATCTAGGATCCCTAGGAGTTTTCTGTCTATTGATGGGTCCACTGACCTCCCCAGTCCATGGTGTGCAGACAGTGAGGAGATGATGTGCTGTAACCTCTAGCAACCAATCAGTAAACAGTATTACTGTACAGTATTCTCTAGCAACCAATCAACAAGCAGAATGTGTGCTGTAACCTCTAGCAACTAATCAGTGAGCCGTAATGATATGCTGTAACCTCTGGCAACCAATCACAATCCCTGCCTGATCTCATACAGTAAACAGATTTTGAGTCTAGCTGCTATTTATTATATGTCTCAGAGCAGGTGGAGAGCGAAATTTCATGGGCCAAGACATTTTTTGCCCAGGGTCTAATCAATATTAAAGATGGCCCTGGTGGCAGTAGGAGTTTGATAGCTCAATGTGCGCTTCTTAGTGCCCTGAGACTCGCTTATAGCAGTTAAGCACTACACCTCAAGCACTACATAGCTGAGACATTTTAGCAACAGAAAGAGATATTATTATACAGCTTAAAATTTGTATTACATGTTGACCAATTAACTAACGGATACGTTAAAATTCAAAACAGTTTAAGTGATACTAAAGTCTTGTTTTTTTTTGTTTAAAAATAACAAACATGTTATACTTACCTGCTCTGTGCAGTGAATTTGCACAGAGCAGCCCGGATACTCCTCTTCTCGGGTCCCTCTTCGGTGCTCCAGGCCCCTACCTGCTGCCGAGTGCCTCCACAGCAAGCAGCTTGCTATGGGGGCACCCGAGCCAAGCCACTTCTCTGTGTTTCCATTCAGACATAGAGTCGTTTCTCGGCCCTGCCCCCTCTCTCACCTTATTGGCTCACTGACTTTGATTGAAAGCAGCGGGAGCCAACGGCACCCACTGTGTGTCTCAGTCAATCAGAAGGGAGATTCCCGGAGAGTGACAATCTGCATCTGGTGGCAGGCGAGGTGGCAAGTGACAATCCACATCTGGTGGCAGGTGACCAGCTGCATCTGGTGGCAGGCGAGGTGGCAAGTGACAATCCACATCTGGTGGCAGGTGACCAGCTGCATCTGGTGGCAGGCAACGTGGCAATTGACAAGCTGCATCTGGTGGCAGGCGACCTGGCAAGTGGCAATCTGCATCTGGTGGCAGGCGAGGTGGTAAGTGACAAGCTGAATCCATCTAGTGGTAGGCAACGTGGCAAGTGACAAGCTGCATCTGAAAGCAAGTAACATGACAAGATGCATCTGGTGGCAGGCAATCTGGCAAGTGACAATCCGCATCTGGTGGCAAGCGAGGTGATAAGTGACAAGCTGAATCCATCTAGTTGCAGGCAACATGGCAAGTGACAAGCTGGATCTGAAAGCAAGTGATATGACAAGCTGCATCTGGCGGCAGATGACGTGGCAAGTGACAAGCTGCATCTGAAGGCAGGCGACATGACAAGCTGCATCTGGTGGCAGGCGATGTGGCAGGCGATGTGGCAAGTGACGAGCTGCATCTGGTGGCAGGCGATGTGGCAAGTGACGAGCTGCATCTGGTGGCAGACGATGTGGCAAGTGACAAGCTGCATCTAAAGGCAGGTGACGTGACAAGCTGCATCTAAAGGCAGGTGATGTGGCAAGTGACAAGCTGCATCTAAAGGCAGGTGATGTGGCAAGTGACAAGCTGCATCTAATGGCAGGTGACGTGGCAAGTGACAAGCTGCATCTAAAGGCAGGTGATGTGGCAAGTGACAAGCTGCATTTGAAGCCAGTTGACATCACGCTGCATCTGGTGATAGGTGATATGGCAAGTGACAAGCTGCATCTGGTGGCAGGTGGCCTGGCAAGTGACAAGCTGCATCCGGTGGCAGGCGACATGACAAGCTGCATCTGAAGGCAGTTGATATGACAAGCTGCATCTGGTGGCAGGTGGTGTGGCAAGTGACAAGCTGCATCTGTTGGCAGGCGACAAGGCAAGTGGCAAGTTGCATCTGGTGGCAGGCAACAGTGGCAAGTGACATGCTCAAGTCACCCACTGATTCTGCATTATGGTGAGTTGCACTATTTCATTCTCTATTACAAAGTAACAATAGAAATAATGCACTTCAATCATCCTGACAACATATCAGCCATGGTGCCGTAATGAAATTACCTGTGAAAAACGACATACACCACCACACCCCCTGGGTCTTGGCATAATTTTCCTCCACGCAGCCAGTCCCCAGTGCTAAAAAGGTTGGGGACCAGTGGTTTATTGCCTGACTTTTGACATTTCATTATAGAGGATGGAGCAAAACTAGATTAGACAGAATGGGATTCAACTCTGGTAGCAAGCAAAAAAGGTGATGTTCCAAGTTACCAAAGCAAAAAAACTGGTAAAGACAAAAAATGTATTGTCAAAATTAGGGTTAGTTTATACTTGCTTCATAACAAGGCTTCAGACAGGCTTTGTTAAAGCTTTCTGAATGTCAGTCAAAGCCCCTGTCACTAAATACAATGGTTAGCTTACAGTCCGGTTTAAACCTTGCGTTTGCTTTGGCTTTGCTTCCAAAATTATACCCCATGTCACTTTAGTGGTGCTTCAAAGCGTCTTCAACGCCTTCATAGAACTCTATTACAAAGCTCGCTTGAAGCTTGTTTGAAGCACCTGCAGCTTTTATTCAGCTTTGGCTTCTGTTTGTTTTGGAGAAATTGCAGGTATGAGATATACACACACACACAGGGCATCTGTCAAGCTTCAACAAAGCTTCTTAAGAGCATCACAGAATTATAACCAAAGCTTCACCGAAGCAACACCAAAGCTTAATCGAAGCACCACCAAAGCATCAAAAACACATCATAATGTGTGTTGTAGCCAAAGCAAGTGTAAATGAGCCCTTATAGTATCTACTGAGCTGGGTATACACTAGTAGATTTTTGAACTTGCGTTTGTGCAAATATTTGTATGAACATTCATACTAAAATGCTCAGGACATTTAATGACTTTACAAATATTGTTTAAAAGTACTTACATTTTTCATTTGCTTTAACATTTAATTTTTGAATGAAAGTGTTTTCTCGAACAAAAACCACATTCACTATTAGAAATGTTGAGAATCACTATGGTCAAAAATGAATGGCGATTTAACACAACTAATGATTAGAAAATCGAAAGAACGTTCTTAATACAAAAAAACAATTCTAACGAAATTCCACTAGTGTATGGCCAGCTTAACTAAAGATACAGGCTATGAGATGTAAATGATTTGTACAATTTTGATTTGGTCAGATTTTTTATAAATTCCTGTTGCTCCCACCCATAGATTTCATTTAAGCAGATAAACAGATTGGAAATTGATGGATCTGGAGTAACCTCAGACCAAAACTCACCCCAGATCAGCAGAATTTGTATTATTTTGGCTAGGTGTCAGTAAATAATATCAAATTATCTGTAGCAGTATGTCTTATCAAATTCTATGGTACATTTAAAATGATAACTAAACAAAATATTACAAACCATACTGACGTAGTGCTTGTTATAATAATATAAAGAATAATTGACAGGATCTCTGAATAAAAAATCTTGTTTCTCGATTACCTGATTTTGCCTCGAAATCTTCAGGTTTCCTCATTGTACACGGTTAAAAATTGTAATCCTGTGCACTGTGCTATAAAGTGTCTTCTTTGCTGTTTTCTGTTCTGCATTTACAGGAAGTTTTCAAAACTGAACTTTAGATTTTAGGAACTTACGAAAGGTTTTCTGGAACTTGTGAGTATTCACAAGTAGACTGTTTATTAGGTAATATGTCTAGAGCAGAGGGATTAATAGCTCAGAACTAGGGATGAGCCGAACACCCCTCTGTTCGGTTCGCACCAGAACCTGCGAACAGACCTAAAGCTCGTGTGAACTTTAGAACCCTATTAAAGTCTATGGGACTCGAACGTTCAAAATCAAAAGTGCTAATTTTAAAGGCTAATATGCAAGTTATTGTCATAAAAAGTGTTTGGGGACCTGGGTCCTGCCCCAGGGGACATGCATCAATGCAAAAAATGCAAAATGTTTTGCTCCACTCTGCAGCTGGAGGTCAGTTCGTCCGAACACAAGATTTTCCATAAATTGCACACAGTGCAGAAGTCTCCTTCATATTATGTTCCTTGCTGTACAAAAGGCAACAAGGAAACTATTACACACATATTTACCCAAAAAATTCAGGTTTGTATTTCTACAGTACCTTGTGACAGCAATGGGTAGATTTCCCCTTATTTTGTGATTTCCCCTTATTTTGTGGTTCCTGTTCCCTTATGCCCTGTCCCAGAAGCAAATATAGATTCCCCTTTTTCAGTTTAATTTCAGGTACTTTGGTAAATAAAGCCAAATCTAAAGGATATGTATATGTGAACCCATTGATGGAGGAGTCTTGTCTTAAAGAGTCCCACGGTTACATTATGTATGCATAGTTCTGAGTAGGGATGAGCTTTGAGTTCGAGTCGAACTCATGTTCGACTCAAACATTGCCTGTTCACCTGTTCACCGAACAAGTTTTTTCAGGAGCAGTGATTTTAATAATGCTTAAAGTGAAACAATAAAAGTGTAATATTCCTTTAAATTTCGTACCTGGTGGGTGTGTATAGTATGCATGTTTCCCGTGCTTAGAACTGTCCCTGCACAAAGTGTAATTTTTGCAGGAAAAAAAGCTATTTAAAATCACTTGCGGCTATAATGAATTGTCGGCTCCCCTAATACAGAGAACAGTCATTGAAAATCATTAATAAAAAAAAAAGCATTGGGTTCCCCCGAAATTCAATTACCAGGCCCTTCAGGTCTGGTATGGATATTAAGGGGAACCCAGGGTCAAATAAAAAAAAAATGACATGGGGTTCCCCCTAAATATCCATACCAGACCCTTCAGGTCTGGCATGGATATTAAGGGGAACTCCATGCCAAAATAAAAAAAAATGGCGTGGGGGTCCCCCTCAAAATCCATACCAGACCCTTATCCGAGCACGCAACCTGGCAGGCCGCAGGAAAAGAGGGGGGACGAGAGCCCCCCCCCCCTCCTGAACCGTACCAGGCCACATGCCCTCAACATTGGGAGGATGCTTTGGGTGTCTGTGACCCCTCAAAGCACCATGTCCCCATGTTGATGAGGAGAAGGGTCTCTTCCCCACAGCCCTGGCCGGTGGTTGTGAGGGTCTGCGGGCGGGGGGCTTATCAGAATCTGGAAGCCCCCTTTAACAAGGTGACCCCCAGATCCCCCCCCCCCCCCCATTTGAAATGGTAAGGGGGTACAAAAGTACCCCTACCATTTCACAAAGAAAGTTTAAAAAATAGTTCAAAAACACACTGACACCGTTGGGAAAAGTCCTTTTTTTTTTTTTAAATAAAAAAAATTTAAAAAATATTCCAGCGGTGGTAATCCACTCTTGCTATCCAGCGATGGGTGGTCTCTGCTCCAGGGTCCAGCGATGGCTGATCTCCTCCGACGTCCAGCGCAGCGCGTCCTGTCTCCATGGAGACACTGAGGGAATCCCAGGTCTTAGCTGAGGAGGACGGGGCCACTCCGTCACCTGACCCCGCCCCCTCTGACGCAACGCAAGGGAAAAGCTGGGCTTCCCCAGTGAGGTACGGGTGACCCCGCCACTCTCTGATGTAACGGAAACCTGCGTTACATCAGAGGGGGGCGGGGTCACCCGTACATCACTGGGGAAGCCTGGGTTTCCCCAGTGACGTACGGGTGACCCCGCCCCCGCTGATGTAACGCAGGTTTCCGTTACATCAGAGGGGGGCGGGGTCAGGTGACGGAGTGGCCCGGTCCTCCTCTGCTAAGACCTGGGATTCCCGCAGTGTCTTTGTGGAGACAGGACTCGCTGCGCTGGACGTCGGAAGAGATCAGCCATCGCTGGACCCCGGAGCAGAGACCACCCATCGCTGGATAGCAAGAGTGGATTACCACCGCTGTAATCTTTTTAAAAAAAAATTATTTTTAATAAAGGACTTTTCCCAACGGTGTCAGTGTGTTTTTAACTATTTTTTACACTTTTTTTGTAAAATGGTAGGGGTACTTTTGTACCCCCTTACCATTTCAAACGGGGGGGGCTGGGATCTGGGATCTCCTTGTTGAAGGGGGCTTCTAGATTCTGATAAGCCCCCCCGCTGCAGACCCCCACAACCACCGGCCAGGGTTGTGGAGAAGAGACTCTTCTCCTCATCAACATGGGGACATGGTGCTTTGAGGGGTCACAGACCCCCAAAGCATCCTCCCAATGTTGAGGGCATGTATCCTGGTACGGTTCAGGAGGGGGGGCACTCTCTCGTCCCCCCTCTTTGCCAGGTTGCGTGCTCGGATAAGGGTCTGGTATGTATTTTGAGAGGGACCCCCGCGCCATTTTTTTTTTTAAATTTGGCGTGGAGTTCCCCTTAAAATCCATGCCAGACCTGAAGGGTCTGGTATGGATATTTAGGGGGAACCCCACGTCATTTTTTTTTTAATTTGACCCGGGGTTCCCCTTAATATCCATACCAGACCTGAAGGGCCTGGTAATTGAATTTCGGGGGAACCCCATGCTTTTTTTTTTTCTATCAATGATTTTCAATGACTGTTACGGGAGCCAGCAATTCATTATAGCCGCGAGTGATTTTAAATAGCTTTTTTTCCTGCAAAAATTACACTTTGTGCAGGGACAGTTCTAAGCACGGGAAACATGCGCCCCTTTACATGCATACCATACACACCCCCAGGTATGAAATTTAAAGGAATATTACACTTTTATTGTTTCACTTTAAGCATTATTAAAGTCACTGCTCCTGAAAAAACTTGTTCGGTGAACAGGCGAACAGGCAATGTTTGAGTCGAACATGAGTTTGACTGGAACTCAAAGCTCATCCCTACTCAGAACTATGCATACATAATGTAACCGTGGGACTCTTTAAGACAAGACTCCTTCATCAATGGGTTCACATATACATATCCTTTAGATTTGGCTTTATTTACCAAAGTACCTGAAATTAAACTGAGAAAGGGGAATCTATATTTGCTTCTGGGACAGGGCATAAGGGAACAGGAACCACAAAATAAGGGTAAATCCACCCATTGCTGTCACAAGGTACTGTAGAAACACAAACCTGAATTTTTTTTGGAAATATGTGTGTAATAGTTTCCTTGTTGCCTTTTGTACAGTAGGGAACATAATATGAAGGAGACTTCTGCACTGTGTGCAATTTATGGAGAATCTTGAGTTCGGACGAACTGACCTCCAGCTGCAGAGTGGAGCAAAACATTTAGCAGTGATACTATTACCACCAGGGGCGGCCTTTCCATTAAGGGTGCCCGGGCGCCGCCCCTATCTTCGCCACCCCCTATATGCAGTGGATAGATTCATGCTATGCACGGCCGCTGCGGCCACCCCCTATTTATGTTTCCGGTCCCTTGTGGGTCACTTGGCATATGAATTACAGTGGCCAGGTTTTTTTTTTGAAGAATCTGATTAGAGCCATAGGCTCTAATAGGCTTCAAAATAGGGTGGACTCGGGACGCAGAGCATTGCGTCTGGAGCCCACCCAGGTGTGTTGCAACAGCAAATGGAAATTCGCTGTTGCAACACTGATCCTCCTAAAAACGCCAAAACGCCAGGCGATCGTACTGGATGCCTAGCGCCGGGAGGAGGAGAGAGGAGACACCACGGAAGCTGCTCCAGGAGAGGACACCGGAGCAGCTTTCCCCTGAGCCTGTCACGCTCTCACTGCCTGCATCCAGGGTAAGGACAGCGGGTAGTGGCGGGGGACGGGGCCTATGTTTGTGCCAGGGGTGGTTATTGCCACTCCACTGGCGGCACGCAAGGGGGGGTGTTTGCCGCCCCTCCCCAAAAAAAAACCCACCAGCCGCTAACTGATACCTACTGCTAAAAGTGACAGCTTCTTCCTGGTTGTTAGGTAGCCGGCACATGCCAGTGTCCCATCAACCAGTAACTTATCCCGACCCAGGGATTCCTGAATGAAAATAGAATGTAAACAAACAGCAGGCCCTTTAGTTCTAGTATGGACTTTAAGGGGGACCCTATAAAAAAAAGTCCATATTTGGTAAAGGCTGTAGTATACCACCGTTTTTTTTTTTTAAATCTGCAAGGCAAAGTTAGAATATGCCAGTACGCATTGCATACTAGCACATTATGTGAAATTTACCTTAAAACAAAGCCCTCCAGCGGCACCCTGTCACCACTGACAGGGCCTCCATTGTTACACGGTCTTCCTTCTGGGTTGGCGGGCTCCGGTCCTTTGATTGGAATGAACGGCGATGACCTCACTCCCGCGTGGGAGCCACTGTTCACAGCGCAGGGCTCTGAAGGAACAGCATAGTCTGCCGTTCCTTCAGAGCACATGCGCCAGTGACATCACCATTGGCTTCGCAAGTAAATTTCTTCTAAACGTTTAGGAGATATTTACTGTACCTATAGGTAGCGATGCACCAATACCGATACTGGTATTGGTATCGGCGCTGATACTAGCCATTTTCGTGAGTATCTGTACTCGCGAAAATGCTCCGATACCGGAAACCGATACCGGAAGTGACGTTGCTTGGGAGCGGACCACCTCCTCCTCCCCTCCGGACAGTGCCTTCCCGCCTCCTCCTCCCATTGGCATCGCTAGGTGCAGGCCCGCCCATCCTAACAGCCCACAAGCGTTGTTTCCTTGCTGCACACCTCCCTCCTCCAGCTCTGACTTCCCACCACACAGGCTCTCCCTGGCTGGATGCTGAGGCAGAAAACAGGGGGGCTCTGTATGAAGATACTGTACGGGTGGTATCCTGTTGTACTGAGCAGCGGGGCTCTTTCCCTATACCATGCCTTCAGTCCCTGACTGTCTCCTATACCATGCCTGTAGTCCCTGACTGTCTCCTGTACCATGCCTGCAGTCACTTCTGCCTGTTGTCTCCTTCTTCCCTCTACCAGCTGTCACCTCTGCCCCCATGTCTTCCAATAACCCTCCTATTCCCACCCCCCCCCCCCCCCCCCCCCCAGCGATCACAGTCTTTTCCACCTAAACTCTCCCATCCCACAATCCCTATTTCACCCCACCCTCAACTACCTTGCCCTCACTTACCCCTCCCCTCCCACCCTGCCATCACCCGGCTTCCAAACAACAACCCCCCGCCACCTCCCAAACCACCCCTCTTCGTAGGCGATAGGTATCGGTAATTGGTATGGGCGAGTACATGATGTCAAGTATCGGTACTCGTACTCATGTCAAAAAAGTGTAATTGATGCATCTCTACCTATAGGTAAGCCTTACTACCCCGCCCCCTATGATGTCACAGTCCCAGCATCCTCCGGGACTGTGACATCATAGGGGGGGCGTGGTCACCATGTGACATGAGCATGTGACCCCGTCTCCTTGTCCCTATATAAGTCATAACACAGCGCGTCTCTGCCATTCCGGCCAGAGAGCGACGAGTCAACATCGGAAGAAGAAGAAGAGGAAGAAGAAGACGGCGCAGAAAGCGGCGACAGCGGCAAGAACAGAAGAGACCCCGGAAGACCCCCGAAGGCAGAAGGACACCCCCAGACGACGGCGGCGACGACAAGGAGGAAGCCGGGCTCCTCCGCTCGTGAAAGAGCTAGGTAAAAGAGCAGAAGAGAGCGGAGGAGTCCGGCGAGAAGACCCCCCAAGACGGAAGAAGACCCCAGAGCAGTGCAATAAAATATTTAAAAAAAATTGTGTGTTTTTTTTATTTACACTTTTACACCTTAGGTGAATGGGTAGGGGTACATCGTACCCCATACTCATTCACATAGGGTGGGGGGCCGGGATCTGGGGGCTCCCTTATTAAAGAGAAAAAACAAAAGAGATATTTGGGGGGCACACCCTAAAAAAATGCATAAAGATGGTGCTGCCATAAGACCATACAACAGAACAAACATATTACAGCGCACACATGCAAAACTGACATTTACCTCCAGCAAGGCTATTTAAAAGCACCTAGACAGACATTTTCAAAAAGACATTATCAAAAAATATGGGGATTTGGTCACACCATATTGCTATATGGTGCTTAAGCCCACTTACTGCGACAAAGTACCCCATGATTAGTGGGTCCTACACTATCCATAGATCGGGAGATCCTGCTTCTCTGAACCAAGGGAGCTATACTCCTCTATATGGGAGAACATGAGGTCTCCACCCATGATACAGGTGGTCACTAATTGAGGTACTTACTGAGTGGGGTGCTCCACCCAAAAGGATTTGGTCAAAATCCATACAATAGACAAAAGAGATATTTGGGGGGGGCACACCCTAAAAAAATGCATAAAGATGGTGCTGCCATAAGACCATACAACAGAACAAACATATTACAGCGCACACATGCAAAACTGACATTTACCTCCAGCAAGGCTATTTAAAAGCACCTAGACAGACATTTTCAAAAAAACATTATCAAAAAATATGGGGATTTGGTCACACCATATTGCTATATGGTGCTTAAGCCCACTTACTGCGACAAACTACCCCATGATTAGTGGGTCCTACACTATCCATAGATCGCTGTAATATGTTTGTTCTGTTGTATGGTCTTATGGCAGCACCATCTTTATGCATTTTTTTAGGGTGTGCCCCCCAAATATCTCTTTTGTCTATTGTATGGATTTTGACCAAATCCTTTTGGGTGGAGCACCCCACTCAGTAAGTACCTCAATTAGTGACCACCTGTATCATGGGTGGAGACCTCATGTTCTCCCATATAGAGGAGTATAGCTCCCTTGGTTCAGAGAAGCAGGATCTCCCGATCTATGGATAGTGTAGGACCCACTAATCATGGGGTACTTTGTCGCAGTAAGTGGGCTTAAGCACCATATAGCAATATGGTGTGACCAAATCCCCATATTTTTTGATAATGTTTTTTTGAAAATGTCTGTCTAGGTGCTTTTAAATAGCCTTGCTGGAGGTAAATGTCAGTTTTGCATGTGTGCGCTGTAATATGTTTGTTCCCTTATTAAAGAGGGCTCCCGGATTCCGATAAGCCCCCCACCCGCAGACCCCGACAACCAACGGCCAGGGTTGTCGGGAAGAGGCCCTTGTCCTCATCAACATGGGGACAAGGTGCTTTGGGGTGGGGGGGCCGCACGGCCCCCCTTTCCCCAGGGCACCCCCCATGTTGAGGGCACGCGGCCTGTTACAGCTCAGGAGGGGGCGCTCGCTCGTCCCCACCCCTTTCCTGGCCGGCTGGGCTGCGTACTCGGATAAGGGTCTGAGATGGATTTGGGGGGGACCCCCACGCCGTTTTTTTGGCGTAGGGATTCCCTTTAAATCCATGCCAGGTGACGGGGCTAGCGCGGCGGCATTCACTGCCTTTGCTAGCCCCGTCTACCTGAAGTCACGTTCTAAATGAACGGATTTTCCGATCTTGTGTCGGCAAGTCCGTTCATTTCCAAAAGTTCCCGTGAACTAGCACACAGACCGCGGGATTGTCCGCCGGACTCGCGAGTCCAGTGGACAATTTTAAGTCTGAACTTAAAACTTAGTCCGCCGGACTTTTGGCGGGAAAAAGTCCGCCGGCGCCAACACAGGGACGGATTGTCCGGCGGACTCCAGTCCACAATCCCACGGGAAAGTCCGCTCGGGTGTACGCCGCATTAGAGATGGGTTAGTCGGAGTATACGCTAATCCTTTTGACCCAGGAAATACCTACTCCTGGAGATCAATAGGAGAGGGTATTTTCAGGTTACGTGAGATGGGTTATATAACTGGATTAAATACGTTTCCAGAATAGATGGGTCCAGATATGGAACCCTTTACGTCTGCTCTGCGCTCTAAGCTGATGAAGCCTTTATTGTCCTTGCTGGGAGACCTGGGATTAAACAGCAAGGTTCATGAAGCCACTACCATTTTAAGCCAGTTGGGGAGCTAGAAGTGACTAAAACAAAACCTGTCAGGGCAGTAGGTAAGGTCAAAGCTAGACAGGAAGAATACCAGCAGAAAAGAACAGAGAAGAAAGAGAATATGGTAGAGAAGACAGGAGATGAAGAGAAAACCAAGCTAGTTATTTCTAGGAAAGAAATGTGGGTGGACCTATTAAAGGCAAGGGTACCTAAAGATGAAATATATGGGATTTCTACTTCAAAAATGCTGAAGAGGTGGAAACATTTAGTGGGGAAAACTGTCAGGGTTAGGAACACTACTCCTAGTGAAGATAACATCAGTCTATATTTAGAGAAAACAGAACCATCCTGGGTCCAGTCAAACCAATTCCCAAAACTGAACATAAACCCAAACCCCTTTATCCTGAGGAGGATTTTGAGAGAATCAGAAAAGGGGATTGGGAGGTTCCTTATCCTTTATCAAGGGAAGGTGAGTCTCCTGTAATAGCAGTGAAGGCAGTGACAGCAGGAGACCGACGACCATATGCACCTGTCACTGTATGGTGGGGGAAGTCATCTTCTCCTACACATGTAATGGCTTTAGTTGATACTAGACATGTGCGATTCGTTTCGTACGAATTCGTAATTCGTACGAATTTTTCGAAATTCGTACGAATTTTTCGAAATTCGTACGAATTTACGAATCTGTAGTACGAATTTTTTTTTTTTACGAATTCCGTACGGAATACGAAATTCCGTTTACGAATTTCGTCGCCGAATGATTCGAATGAATTCGAATGGATTCGAATGAATTCGAATGACAAAGTGTCATTTTTGCAGGAAAAATTTCGTTTACGAATTTCAGCTCCAAATTATTCGAATCCAACTACCAATATCAAATTTCAACTAATTCAAACGAAATTATTATAGCAGATATAACGAATGAATTCGAATGCATTCGAATGAATTCGAATGATTCGAATGACAAAGTGTAATTTTTGCAGAAAAAAAAGCTATTTAAAAAACAGTCATTCATTGATATAAAAAAAAAAAAAAGCGTAGGGGTCCCCCCAAATTCAATAACCAGGCCCTTCAGGTCTGGTATGGATATTAAGGGGGACCCCAGCAAAAAAAAAAAAAAATGGCGTGGGGTCCCCCCCAAATATCCATACCAGACCCTTCAGGTCTGGGATGGATTTTAAGGGGAACCCCGGCCAAAAAAAAAAAAAAAATGGCGTGGGGTCCCCCTCAAAATCCATACCAGACCCTTTATCCGAGCACGCAACCTGGCAGGCCGCAGGAAAGGAGGGGGACGAGAGCGGCCCCCCCCTCCCGCCTGAACCGTACCAGGCCACATGCCCTCAACATTGGGAGGGTGCTTTGGGGTCCCCCCCAAAGCACCTTGTCCCCATGTTGATGAGGACAAGGGCCTCATCCCCACAACCCTGGCCGGTGGTTGTGGGGGTCTGCGGGCGGGGGGCTTATCGGAATCTGGAAGCCCCCTTTAACAAGGGGACCCCCAGATCCCGGCCCCCCCCCTGTGTGAAATGGTAAGGGGGTACAAAAGTACCCCTACCATTTCACCAAAAAAGTGGCAAAAATTTTAAAAATGACAGGAGACAGTCTTTGACAATTCCTTTATTAAAATCTTCTTTCTTCTGGTCTTCCTTTCTTCATCTTCTCCTTCCGTCATCTTCTTCCATCGTCTTCTTCCTTCGATTCGCTTCTTCTTCCTCCGGTCTTCTCGTCCTTCTCGTCCGGCGTCGTCCTTCTCGTCCGGCATCGTCGTCTCTTCTCGCAGGCCGCTCCTCGCAATGGGAGGCTCCCGCTCTGTGAGGCTCCGCTCCGGGTGACAGGTCTTTTATAACGAAGGCACCTGGTGACCCCGCCCCCTCTGACGCACGGGGACGTCATGTGGAATTCCCTATGGCTTTCCCCATGACGTCAGAGGGGGGCGGGGTCACCAGGTGCCTTCGTTATACAAGACCTGTCACCCGGAGCGGAGCCTCACATAGCGGGAGCCTCCCATTGCGAGGAGCGGCCTGCGAGAAGAGACGACGATGCCGGACGAGAAGGACGACGCCGGGCGAGAAGGACGAGAAGACCGGAGGAAGAAGAAGCGAATCGAAGGAAGAAGATGCCGGAAGGAGAAAATGAAGAAACCGAAGGATGAAGAAAGAAGAAAGAAGATTTTAATAAAGGAATTGTCAAAGACCGTCTCCTGTCATTTTTACAATTTTTGCCACTTTTTTGGTGAAATGGTAGGGGTACTTTTGTACCCCATTACCATTTCACACAGGGGGGGGGGCGGGATCTGGGGGTCCCCTTGTTAAAGTGGGCTTCCAGATTCCGATAAGCCCCCCGCCCGCAGACCCCCCCAACCACCGGGCACGGTTGTGGGGAAGAGACCCTTGTCCTCATCAACATGGGGACAAGGTGCTTTGGGGGGGACCCCAAAGCACCCTCCCAATGTTGAGGGCATGTGGCCTGGTACGGTTCAGGCGGGAGGGGGGCCGATCTCGTCCCCCCCTCCTTTCCTGCGGCCTGCCAGGTTGCGTGCTCGGATAAGGGTCTGGTATGGATTTTATGGGGGACCCCACGCCATTTTTTTTTTGGCTAGGGTTCCCCTTAAAATCCATCCCAGACCTCAAGGGTCTGATATGGATTTTGAGGGGGACCCTACGCCATTTTTTTTTAATTTTTTTGGCTGGGGTCCCCCTTGATATCCATCCCAGACCTGAAGGGCCTGGTTATTGAATTTGGGGGGACCCCTACGCTTTTTTTTATCAATGACTTCAATGAATGACTGTTCTCTGTATTACGGATCCGACAATTCATTTGCCGGCAATAGCTGCGAGTGATTTTAAATAGTTTTTTTTTCCTGCAAAAATGACATGTGCAGGAACATTTCTCTATATTAGATATACTGAATCTCAAAGCATTCGAAGCATTCGAAGCATTCGTTATATCCGCTATTATAATTTCTTTCATATTAGTTGAAATTACATATTTGTTAGTAGTTGTATTCGAATTGTTCTCTGTATTACGGGAATCGGTAATTAGCCGCGAGTGATTTTAAATGTCTTTTTTTCCTGCAAAAATGACACATTGTACAGAGAGAGTTCTAAACACGGGAAACATGACCCCATTCATAGATATACTATAGAGTATATAGTATCTATGAAGGGGTCATGTTTCCCGTGCTTAGAACTCTCTCTGTACAATGTGTCATTTTTGCAGGAAAAAAAGACATTTAAAATCACTCGCGGCTAATTGCCGATTCCCGTAATACAGAGAACAATTCGAATACAACAACTAACAAATATGTAATTTCAACTAACATGAAAGAAATTATAATAGCGGATATAACGAATGCGTCGAATGCTTCAAATGCTTCGAGATTCAGTATATCTAATATAGAGAACTGTCTCTGTACAATGTGTCATTTTTGCAGGAAAAAATAACTATTTAAAATCACTCGCAGCTATTGCCGGCAAATGAATTGTCGGATCCGTAATACAGAGAACAGTCATTCATTGAAGTCATTGATAAAAAAATGCGTAGGGGTCCCCCCAAATTCAATAACCAGGCCCTTCAGGTCTGGGATGGATATTAAGGGGGACCCCAGCCAAAAAAATAAAAAAAAAAATGGCGTAGGGTCCCCCTCAAAATCCATATCAGACCCTAGAGGTCTGGGATGGATTTTAAGGGGAACCCTAGCCAAAAAAAATGGCGTGGGGTCCCCCATAAAATCCATACCAGACCCTTTATCCGAGCACGCAAACTGGCAGGCCGCAGGAAAGGAGGGGGGGACGAGAGCGCCCCCCCTCCCGCCTGAACCGTACCAGGCCACATGCCCTCAACATTGGGAGGGTGCTTTGGGGGTCTGAGACCCCTAAAGCACCTTGTCCCCATGTTGATGAGGACAAGGGCATCTTCCCCACAACCGTGCCCGGTGGTTGTGGGGGTCTGCGGGCGGGGGGCTTATCGGAATCTGGAAGCCCCCTTTAACAAGGGGACCCCCAGATCCCGCCCCCCCCCCCTGTGTGAATTGGTAAGGGGGTACAAAAGTACCCCTACCATTTCACCAAAAAAGTGTCAAAAATTGTAAAAATGACAGGAGACGGTCTTTGACAATTCCTTTATTAAAATCTTCTTTCTTCTTTCTTCATCTTCTCCTTCTGTCATCTTCTTCCATCTTCTTCCATCTTCTTCTTCCTTCGATTCGCTTCTTCTTCCTCCGGTCTTCTCGTCCTTCTCGTCCGGCGTCGTCCTTCTCGTCCGGCATCGTCGTCTCTTCTCGCAGGCCGCTCCTCGCAATGGGAGGCTCCCGCTATGTGAGGCTCCGCTCTGCTGACAGGTCTTTTATAACGAAGGCACCTGGTGACCCGCCCCCCCTCTGACGTCATGGGGAAAGCCATAGGGAATTCCACATGACGTCCCCGTGCGTCAGAGGGGGCGGGGTCACCAGGTGCCTTCGTTATAAAAGACCTGTCACCCGGAGCGAAGCCTCACAGAGCGGGAGCCTCCCATTGCGAGGAGCGGCCTGCGTGAAGAGACGACGATGCCGGACGAGAAGGACGACGCCGGATGAGAAGGACGAGAAGACCGAGGAAGAAGAAGCGAATCGAAGGAAGAAGAAGATGGAAGAAGATGACGGAAGGAGAAGATGAAGAAAGGAAGACCAGAAGAAAGAAGAAAGAAGATTTTAATAAAGGAATTGTCAAAGACCGTCTCCTGTCATTTTTACCATTTTTGCCACTTTTTTGGTGAAATGGTAGGGGTACTTTTGTACCCCCTTACCAATTCACACAGGGGGGGGCCGGGATCTGGGGGTCCCCTTGTTAAAGGGGGCTTCCAGATTCCGATAAGCCCCCCCCGCCCGCAGACCCCCACAACCACCGGCCAGGGTTGTGGGGATGAGGCCCTTGTCCTCATCAACATGGGGACAAGGTGCTTTGGGGGGGACCCCAAAGCACCCTCCCAATGTTGAGGGCATGTGGCCTGGTACGGTTCAGGCGGGAGGGGGGGCCGCTCTCGTCCCCCCCTCCTTTCCTGCAGCCTGCCAGGTTGCGTGCTCGGATAAAGGGTCTGGTATGGATTTTGAGGGGGACCCCACGCCATTTTTTTATTTTTTTTTTGGCCGGGGTTCCCCTTAAAATCCATCCCAGACCTGAAGGGTCTGGTATGGATATTTGGGGGGACCCCACGCCATTTTTTTTTTGGCTGGGGTCCCCCTTAATATCCATACCAGACCTGAAGGGCCTGGTTATTGAATTTGGGGGGACCCCTACGCTTTTTTTTTTTCTGCAAAAATGACACTTTGTCATTCGAATTCATTCAAATTCATTCGTTATATCTGCTATAACAATTTCGTTCAAATTAGTTGAAATTCGATATTGGTAGTTGGATTTACTAACGATTCGTAACTATTCATAACGATTCGTAACGATTTGTAACTATTCATAACGATTCGTAACGATTCGTAACTTGAAATTGAAATTCGATATTTGTAGTTGAATTCGAATTGTTCTCTGTGTTATGAGAACCAACAATTCATTGGCCGCGTTAACGATTCGTAACGATTCGTAACTTTACTAACGATTCGTAAAAAAAATTACGATTCGTCCGAATTTCGTATTTCGTACGAATTCGAACGGAATTTCGTACACGAATTACGAATTTTTTTATATACGAAACGGGACGAAACGAAACAAATTTTTTGACAGTTCCCATGTCTAGTTGATACTGGAGCTGAAGTTACACTTTTACAAAGAAATCATTCCCATCACAAAGGAGAATTGATTTATGTAGAAGGTTTGGGAGGGCAAACCACACCAGCAGTTAGGACATGGGTGAAGTTGACTATTGGCAAGAGATCGGGATTTTACACATGTTTTGGTATCAGAGCTACCCGAAAATATTCTTGGGAATTCAGTCTATTCAGAACGGGGTACATTCACATTCAGGTATCCTGATAAAGCGTATTTGGTTAGGGCGGTGAAGGCTGTGGTCAGAGGTCATGCAAAATGGACCCTTGTCTACATTCCTCTATCAGAGAAGCCAGTCTGTCTCAAGCAGTACAGACTTCCTGGAAGTCAAAGAAATTGGGTAGACTATTCAAGAACTGTTCAGCATAGGGATTTTTAGACATGCTGTAAGTCCTTTCTCATCTCTGGTGTTCCCAGTAAAAAACCCTGATGGGACATATAGAATGACTGTGGATTACAGAGTTATAAACAAAGTGGTACCCCCATTGAAGTCAGCTGTACCTGATATGATCTCAATCATTGAGAAAACTGCTAAAGAGGCAGGAGAATATTATGCTGTGATAGACATAAATGGTTTATTTTCTATTTTTATAGACCCAGATTGTCAGAACCAGTTTGCCTTTGTGTGGGATGGCCGCCAGTACACTTTCACCGTGCTTTCTGAAGACTATGTTCATTCATCGATTTGTCATGGACTGGTTGCCCAAGATTTAAGTACCCTGAATGTGAAAGTCGCAGTGTTTCACTACATTGATGACATCATGATCTCTGGGACGAAAGAAGATGTAACTGAAGCACTGATACAGCACATGGAGAACAGAGGGTGGGCTATCAACAAGGACAAAGTCCAAGGACCTGCCACAGAGGTGAAATTCCTGGGAATGATGTGGACAGGGCCGCAGAGGAAAATTCCAGAGACACTTGTGCAAACTACCCAGTTGCTGTTGCCCCCTACTACCAAAAGAGGCACAGAAGTTCATTGGAGTTGTGGGATTCTGGAGATCGTTCATCCCACATCTTGGACTGATCCTAAGGCCTAAATATAATGTCACCAGGAAAAAGACTGACTTCTCATGGGGTTCAGAGCAGCGGACCGCATTCCTTGCTGCTAAAGAAGCCATTTTGCAGCATTAGGGATTAGGACCCGTGAGACATCCATTTAAGCTGGATGTAGTGGAACAGGATGGTACTATATTTTGGAGTCTGTGGCAGCCAAATTAAAAGAAAGGACTGAGAGCAATACCCTTTGGATTTTGGTCCAAACAACTGTCAGGGGCACAGAAGAAATACACGCCCCTAGAGAAGTACCTGTTTGGGGCCTATACAGCACTTCAACATGTAGAGACCATTACAGGAAAGGACACAGTCACCATCCATATTGCATTGCCAATAGCAGGATGGGTGAGAGATAATGGACTGACCACTAGGGCAGCTGTAGCCCAGAACCAGACACTAATGACATGGAAGTGGTATCTTCAAGAAAGAGGGGGTATTACTGCTGGGGATGACAGAGACATTTCAAAACAGTTGGCAGGGCTTGTAACTTTCACCAGCACCCAGCCAGAAGAAGAAATTCCTTTGCTGCAGTCACCCCCTGTTTAAGAGGCTCCACCCTTTGAGTCTCTGTCAGAAGACATGAAGGAGTCAGCATGGTTCACTGATAGTTCAGCCATAGTCGCCTTGTTTGGGCGTAAATGGACAGCAGTATCCTACAACTCAAGTACAGACACAGTCCTGCAGGAAACCGGAATTGGAGGGTCCAGTCAGTATGCAGAGTTGAAAGCTGTAGCGATGAATCTTCAGGAGGATATTTCTTCCCATGTCACTATCTACACTGACAGCTGGGCGGTCTTTACTGACAACTTGGATGCCCACGTGGAAGTCCAATGAATGGATAATTCATGGAAAGGTGGTGTGGGGAGGCAAGGAAGTCTGGGACTACATCTGGAAGGAAGCTCACTCCCGCACCATAAAAATAAGGGAAAGTTGACGCACATGTGTCTTTAGTCCCAGACTTTGAGAACTATAACAGAGTTACAGATGAAGTCGCCAAAGTAAATGCAGTTGTGCTAATTGAGCAGGTCTTGATTAACTTGACCAACTTGACCCACAAGCAAGCTGGACATTTGGGGCAGAAAGTAACATATGAATGGGCACAGCAGAGAGGATTGCCTATATTCATGGACATGATAAAGACTGTAATAGGGAAATGTACAGTGTGTGGAGAAGTGCCACAATGGTCATTGCAAAAAGTACTCCACTGGGTCGATTAAGAGGGGAGGGAGGCCTGCAGAGATCTGGCAGATTGATGACGTCGGCCCCCTGCCCCAGGAAACAATGTACTGAGATATTGTTACACTGCAGTGGATACCTATTCAGGATTTTTGCTTGTTTTGTTATCCGTGCAAACATGCAGATCAAGCCGCAACACTTCAACTGCTCCAGAAACTTGTCGTTGCTTATGGTTGTCCCAAAACGAATCCAAAGTGATAACGGCTCACACTTCGCCAGATCAACAGTACAGCAGAGGGCCAATGATTCTGGAGTGTACTGGTTGTACCACATCCCATACCATTCACAGGCAGCTGGTTTGATTGAAAGATACAATGGGCTATTGAAGGATCAGATATGCAAGCTTACACCCACACATACACTAATGCCGCGTACACGCGGAATTCTCGTCGGAAAAAGCTCTGATGGTTTTCCCGTCGGAATTTCGACGGAATTTTGCTCAAACTGTCTTGCCTACACATGGTCACACCAAATTCCGACGATCAATAACACTGTGGCATAAAACACGTTTGACAGCACTATAAAAGGGAAGTTTAATGCTTCCGAGAATGTGTCAAATTGTTTCCGAGCATACGTCGGAATTTTGCGTGTCGGAATTGTATACACACGATCGGAAAATACGATAGAAAGGTTTTCCGTCGGAAAAATTAAGAACAGTTTCTTAATCCAAAGTCCGTCGGAAATTCCGTCAGAAAAAGACCGATGGGCATACACACGGTAGGAAAATACGATGAAAAGCTCCCATCGGACTGTTTCCATCGGAAATTCCGACCGTGTGTACGTGGCATAAGAGGGTGGGATTGGGTCCTCACACAGGCAGTCATGTTGTTAAATACTATGCCAATTGCCAAGAGCATACAATATGAGAGGATGGTTGGGGACAAGGTGCAGATTCTACAGCTGGAGTGCAGAGTTCAGTATTTACATTCCTGAAAGAACATTAACAGGTACAATATTACTGCTTCATATAACATAGAAACCAAGAGTGACGTATCTGAAGCTGAAGCCTATATAGGAATGAGAGGGAATCTGGCAGTTTGAAGTTATATTTGCATTGGCAGACGAGCTTCAGGATAGTGGCTGGGACTCTGATTGGTTAGTGGATACTTCTCAGCAAGAGTGGAAAGTGAGGCTGTATAACATCAAACCTTCCAAAATAAACAGCAGTGATCTTCTGGGAAATATCAGTATATTTCCTCTTTTAACTATTGATGTTCTTTGGGAGGGTCAGAAGTGGATACAGGCAGGTTTTCCACTTCACAGGCTGTCTCCAATTTGATCCATAGGAAGACAATTGGTTACATGATGGACAGAATGACGGAAGACCGCAAGAGCTGTGGAGAGCAAGGCCTTTGAAGCCTGGACTTGTTTCTAAAGAACTTTAGAATGGACTTTCTAATGAACTTTTAGCCAAAGACTGAAACACCTTCTCAGTGGCAGAAATATGGGAGGGGGTTACATTCAATGAAAATTAATGTTTAGTATGAGCTATTAGTCTGTGTGGAGTCTGAGAAAAAAAAATCAAGGGCGGAATGTGTTGCGTTTGTTAAAATATGATTTTTTTAATATTAATCAGACATTACGTGGGACAATATTACAATAGTAGTTGGTCAGAGAAATCAGATTACTGTCAGGTTTGGCTTGAATAGATACTTCTCAAACAAATGCTGTTGGATACAATGGGAACGTAGATACCATTGTTATATTCTGTTGGCAGTTTGAGAACAGTCTATTGTCTCTACAGCTACAGTAAACAGGTAAGAGAATGCCTTTCAAACTGAAGCTCCGACATGTAGGTTAGTTGGTTGTTAAGGTAATCGAGTTTGTAACCATTGTGAACAAGCTGACATATAAAAGGACTTATGATGCCTTAACCACTTGCCGACCGGCGCACGACGATATACGTCGACAGAATGGCAGGTACAGGCAGGAGGGCGTATATATAAGTCCCTCCTTTAGCCTGTCCATGCCATCGGGAGCGCGCCGGGAGCGGCGCGCTCCCGCGCCGGTCGGGACCCCCGTGAGTCCGATCGCGGTCCCCGCGGACTCGATCGCCGCGGGGACCCCCGCGATCGTCTCACGGGGCACCTCCCCGTTCTGCCTAGCAACTAGTGACGCCGATCTCTGCTCCCTGTGATTGGAGCAGAGATCAGCATTCACTAGCTGACAGCCACGCCCCCCCCACAGTAAAAAACACACCCCTAGGCATACTTAACTCTTACACTGCCCCCTTGTGGTTAACCCCTTCACTGCCAGTGTCATTTATACAGAAATCAATGCATTTAAATGCATTAATTGCTGTAAAAAATGACAATGGTCCCAAAAATGTGTCAAAAATGTCCGATGTGTCCGCCATAATGTCGCAGTCACAAAAAAAATCACAGATCTCCGCCATTACTAATAAAAAAAAATATATTAATAAAAATGCTATAAAACTATCCCCTATCTTGTAAACGCTATAACTTCTGCGCAAACCGATCAATAATCGCATATTGCGATTTTTTTTTTTACCGAAAATGTGTAGAAGAATACGTATCGGCCTAAACTGAGGGAAAAAAAGTTTTTTTATATATTTTTTGGGGATATTTATTATAGCAAAAAATAAAAAATAATGCATTTTTTTCAAAATTGTCGCTCTATTTTTGTTTATAGCGCAAAAAATAAAAAACGCAGGGGCGATCAAATACCACCAAAAGAAAGCTCTATTTGTGGGAAAAAAAGGACGTCAATTTTGTTTGGGAGCCACGTCGCACGACCGCGCAATTGTCAGTTAAAGCGACGCAGTGCCGAATCGCAAAAAGGGGCCTGGTCCTTTGGCTGCAAATTGGTCCGGTCTGAAAGTGGTTAAACACAGGGGACTTCATAATGCATTAGAACCAAGGACACTCAAATCTGTTCCAGCCAAGATGAAGGTACCTGATCTCCAGAAGCAACGTAGATCATGAACACACAGTAACCAGAGTTAAGTAACTTTTTAGCGTATTTCAACTGTTACAGACCAAAGTTGCTGCTTATTTGCTAGGCATTTTGCTTGTTATAGATATCTGTATAAATATAAAATATAGCGTGTTGTCATGTGACAACATTGAGGAAATTACACTTTGCTACAATGTAAAGTAGTGAGTGTATATTATTATTTTTATTAAAATTGTACTACTACTATTATATATCAATAATTGAGAAATAATGTAGAACGGCTAATAGCTAATGGGGGGGGGGCTTGTGTGGCAGGCCGGGGGGGTGGGTTTGTTCCGCCCGGCATAGGAGAGACCTGTCTAAGTGGGCCAGTCTGGATGAAGTCCAGGGCCAAATTTTTGGCCCAGTCCAGCCCTGAGTGCACTTGTTCAAAGTGGATTTGCCTTTAGTAAATCAAGCCCAAAGATAAATCAAACAAATATATAATATCTCTAGCTATAGCTATATATATATATATATATATATATATATATATATATATATATATATATATATATATATATATATATATACATATACACACTGAAGCAGGAAGCAATATACATTGGCCCGGAAGTAAATCTGGACACAGGAAGTAGATGTGTGTTTTGAGGACAAATCATTTAGCTATACACACATGACCCAGACAAACACCACCCCATGTAAAAAGAATCTAAAAACTAACTTACTTTACAAATCAGGATCATTTCTTCCTAGGAGAAGAGTGAGCAGGGCATGGTGGTGGGCAGAAATTCACAGCAGGACAAGCAACTTCCTGTGTGCTTCCGGAACCAGACATACATGTACATACGGGTACATACCTACGTGCACACAGCACTCGCGTATCTCGCATACACAGCAGTCGTGCATCTAGATGCATTTGGCACATTTATCTGCAGGAATCCATTTTTTCGGGGAATTAATAGTAAAGCAGATGCAGATTTCCAGGACTGAACTAACAAATGTTTCTAGTGAAAGGCAACTGGTGTTTGATAACAATCAAGGCCTTAATGTGCCATTGAAATGGATCATTGTTGAACTTAGGAATGTGTCTTTGCAAAGTTAAATTAAATAATTTCTTGGTTTTGCTTGGGATAGAGTGCAGAATGATTTTAAGTCTGGACATTTTTTGGGGATGTTTGCATCCCTGATAGGGTAAATACACCTCACAAATTTGTCCGGTTTCTCCTTCAAATTTATTCACTTCCTGTCACAAGGCCAAACAGGAAGCAAGGGGAAAAACCTACCAATGTTTATCCTTGGGGACACACAGGTCAATCTAAATAGTTTCCCCATTAGGTAAATTGCACTCTAGCATTTTGCTGTGTACACCCTAAATTAGTAAATAAACCACAAAGTCCAAGATACCTATAAAGGCAAATCCATTTTGCACTACAAGTGCACTTGGAAGTGCAGTTGCTGGAGATCCGATGGGAACATTTAAGGAAAATAAAATAACAGCATTTTGCTTCTACATGATTAGATGATAAAATCAGCAGAGCTTCCCCTCGGATGTACACTTGTATTGCAGAGTGGATTTGCCTTTAATAACCCCCAAAATACCTAATAATTTGTGGTGTACACAACAGAGTGCTAGAGTGCAATTTGCCTAATGGGGACACTAGTTAGATTGACCTGTGTGTCCCCAAGGAAAGACATTGGTAGGATTTTACCCTCACTGCCTGTTTGGCTATGTGACAGGGAGTGAAGCCAATTTTGCGAAAAGGGAAACAAAGCCAAACCTAAAAGAGACAAGCAGGGGTTCTAACACTCACTTGGTTTCCTTTAAATGTCCCCAATTAGAATAGGATTGTCTTGAGCTAGATTTTAGCTCAGTGCTCTAAATCTAGGGATAAGCCCGATGTACGCCTGTTCGCTGAATAGCGAACAATTTGGGGTGTTCGTGGCAAATTCTAAAGCCGTGGGAGAAATAAAAAGTGCTAATTTTAAAGGCTTATATGCATGGTATTGTCATAAAAAGTGTTTGGGGACCCAGGTCCTGCCCCAGGGACATGTATCGATGCAAAAAAAGTTTTAAAAACATCAGTTTTTTCGGGCGCAGTGATTTTAATAATGCTTAAAGTGAAACAATAAAAGTGAAATATTCCTTTAAATTTCGTACCTGGGGGTGTCTATAGTATGCCTGTAAAGTTTTTTCCCGTGTTTAGAACAGTCCCTGCACAAAATGACATTTCTAAAGGAACAAAAGTCATTTAAAACTACTAGCGGCTATAATGAATTGTCGGGTCCCGGCAATACATTTAAAAGTCATTGAAAAAATTACCCTTCAGGTCTGGTATGGATATTAAGGGGAACCCTGCACCAAAGTTAAAAAAAATGGCGTAGGGGTCCCCCCAAAAATCCATACCAGACCCTTATCCGAGCACGCAAACCTGGCAGGCCGCAGGAAAAATGGGGGGATGGGAGAGCGCCCCCCCTCCTGAACTGTACCAGGCCACATGCCCTCAACATGGTAGCCCCCCAAAGCACCTTGTCCCCATGTTGATGGGGACAAGGGTCTCATCCCCACAACCCTTGCCCAGTGGTTGTGGGGGTCTGCGGGAGGGGGGCTTATTGGAATCTGGAAGCCCCCTTTAACAAGGGGACCCCCAGATACCGCCCCCGTTTGAAATTGTAACGGGTACATTGTACCCGTACCATTTCACAAAAAAAGTGTTAAAATGTTAAAAAAACACAAGACACACCGTGGGACAAGTCCTTTATTAAAAATAAAAAAATGTCCCACAAAGTCTATTCTTCTATCGCTCCACCGACGGACCGAAAAATAAAAAATAAAAACCCGCCACCGATCCGCCTCCATGGGAGGCTCCCGCCATCTGACACGTCCTCGCAGATGACAGTTCTTACATTACTGAGGGTGGGGGGCCCCCCGGGCCACCCCTGCCTCCCTCTGACACCCCGGGAAAGCCATAGGCAAGTCCCTGTGCAGAGGGGGCGGGGTCACCCGGGTACATCACTCAGTTATATAAGAACTGTCACCTGCGAGGACGCGTCAGACGGCGGGAGCCTCCCATGGAGGCGGATTGGTGGCAGGGTTTTTTTTTGGTCCATCGGCGGAGCGATATAAGGTGAATGGACTTTGTGGGACATTTTTGTTTTTTAATAAAGGACTTGTCCCAAGGTGTGTCTTGTTTCTTTTTAACATTTTGACTCTTTTTTTGTGAAATGTTATGGGTGCAATGTACCCGTTACCATTTCAAACAGGGGGGGTCGGAATCTGGGGGTCCCCTTGTTAAAGAGGGCTTCCAGATTCCGAAACGGACCCCCGCAACCACCGGGCAAGGGTTGTGGGGATGAGGCCCTTGTCCACATCAACATGTTGAGGGCATGTGGCCTAGTACAGTTAAGGAGGGGCGCTCTCTTGTTCCCCCTTCTTTTCCTGCAGCCTGCCAGGTTGCGTGCTCAGATAAGGGTCTGGTATGGATTTTAAGGGGGGGCCCCTACGCCATTTTAAAAAAAAATTGGCGTAGGGTTCCCCTTAATATCCATACTAGACATGAAGGGCCTGGTATGGAATTTGGGGGGACCCCCCGCGCAATTTTTAAAAAAAACTTGGTTCGGGGTTCCCCTTAATATTCATACCAGACTCAAAGGGCCTGGTAATGGACTGGGGTGATCCCATGCTGTTTTTTTCAATGACTTTTATCTGTATTGCCGGTACCCGACAATTCATTATAGCCGCTAGTAGTTTTAAATTACTTTTTTTCCTTTAGAAATGTCATTTTGTGCAGGGACTGTTCTAAACATGGGAAAAATACGCCACTTTACAGGCATACTATAGACACACATGTCCCCTGGGGCAGGACCCAGGTCCCCAAACACTTTTTATGACAATAACTTGCATATTAACCCTTAAAATTAGCACTTTTGATTTTTCACTTTTGTGTCCCATAGACTCTAACGGTGTTTGCGTGTTCGAACAAATTTTGTATTTTTTAAAATGCATTACTTGGATTGAGCATGCATCTGCAAAACAAATTATTAACAAAACACATAAAACATAAAAATTTGCTACAAATTTTATTATTCAACAAAACAGGACTTGGAAAAGAGCAAGAAAAGCAAAAAAACACATGTATGGTAATTTGAGACTAACAGAATATGTTTTTTAGGTCTGAACATTTTGTAGAGGAAATTAACAGGGGTTAAAAGGACTGCGCCCACAAACGGACAGTCTCTTAAGGATTTAAACATTTAGTAGTCACAACAGCTTGAGGAAGATTTAGCAAAATAATGCAGCTCAGACAGTTAAATCAAAGTGAAACTAACAACCGACAACAAACTAACAAACAGCATAAAAAATATTGACAATATCAAAAATATTTCAGTGAAAAATATCCCCCCCCCCCAAAAAAAAATTAAAAAAATTATTGCTCTAAAACACATCTCTTTTTCAAAAACATAAGAAACAAAATACAAAGAGAAAATTCATGTGTTACAAACTCTATAAGGACACCCAAATGTACTCTATTGCTGGCCACACACACACCTCTTTTCAGGGCAAGGTAAAGAATGCTATCTGCAAGCTTTATATAACATAGGTTTATGTGCTAATGAGGCAATTGAAAACACATGCACAGTCCATGAAACACACAAAATGCAAGTTCACCCAGTGTAGAGACTAACCCAAAAAAACACACTCTCTGAGCATCCCCATAAACATCCAAGTGCTGTTCACACACAAAAATCAGAAAAAAATCAAAGTCCCTTAGCATGCCCAGACCAACCCAAATGCAGCTAGCACAAAATAATAAGGGAGATTCGCGCTCTGTTCCCGGCGCACCATTTCGTAAATATGAAAATGTGTGCTGCGCCTCGCCGTGCGCCTCTACTGATGGCGCATGGCTTTCATAAATCAGCCCCTTTTGTTAAGCTTCCTTTGGGCCAGTGTAATATGTTGCTACCCTAGAAAAAAAAGGGTAGTGGCTCACTGTTTCTTCAGAGAAGGAGAGTGCCAGAGAGAAAGGGCTCCCTTGAAGAATTACTACAAACACTCAAAAGTAGGCCAACTATTGCGCAGGCTCCAGCAATAACAGCAGGCCGCCAGGAGAAGTTGTGCTGCCTCGATGCCGCAGAGGAAGACACACTGCGGGCATCAGTCAATTGATATATTGCCAGTAGGATTATTATTCTATTTATTTTTTTAATGTAATAGTTTGAACATTATTACTTCCAGCCTTTATGGCTTTCCAGCCTTTATGGAATACAGGTGGTGACAATGTATTCCCATTTGTACCTTTGGGTTCTAGTTTGGTCACATTTATTGCCAGTAGAGATAACATGGTTGTTTTGCAGCTGTTCCTGAAGGGGTTAATGTCTCAAGCACTGCCAGGACAATTGGCCTCAAATATGGTCACGGGTAAAGGCTCTTTTCACAGGGGTGGTCCACCTGCTTCATCAGTCCATTCAGGGTTTTTTCAAATTAAGAACGGATTCAGGTTTTTATCAGTTTTTTTTATCAGTTTACGCGTGCTATGGATATTAAATGTCACCTGTATGATATTTATCAGTTGTTTCTAATTATTCCTAGTGAATTAATGGTGTTATTAATAAATTGACATTTTCATCCTATTTGAAATGCTGTACAGTGGAATTAATCTATGCATCTATATTGTTAAATGTGAAGCAATAGGGGTTATTTACTAAGACTGGAGAGTGCAAAATCTGGAACAGCTGTGCAAAGTAACCAATCAGCTTCCGGGTTTAATTGAACAAGCTGAAGTTAGGAGCTGATTGGCTACCAGGCAGAGCTGCACCAGTTTTAGTAAATCTACCCCAATGCCACTAATTTTGCAGTATATGGGGTTGCATTGTATTAGAAATAAACACTTTTCTCAGGGTATGTTGATGACATCTTGTGGCCACAACTGGTACTACTATTTGCATCCTAGGGGTGTGATCTGTTTATTCTATTTTACTTTTATTTACTTTTTACGTTTTAATAATACATGTTTTTATCTTTGTTCATGTCCTAGGCTGATATACAGTCCTGTATTCATTGATACATCATTAAATTAAAGCCTGCCCACTCAAATGTCCTCTTGCTATGGCAAGCTTTCTTCTTTTCATTAGGAAATAAAAGGAAAAAGGGTAGGGAAAAAAAGATAAAAAGGCAGATATAGATTTATTGAACAGAACTGTGGAACCAGAGCAGACAAATGATTGGATAAACAGATTATTATTATTATTATTATTACGGTAACTCCTCTCTGATGAATGGAGCCAGGAACTAGATAGTTGAGATCTCACCAGCGGAGTCCACAGGAGACATGATGAGCACTGGTTCATTCATTCTTGTTGCATCAACCCAAAGCTAATATTGTAGATGTAGCTCTTCAGTCTATACATTTTAATAAAAATGTTTCTCACAGACAGCATGACTAGTGTAATTGCAAAATTCATCATTCCATTTTCCTAGATTCCACATCCGAACACAGTGTTCACTCCCAAGTAAATTATTTGGCTCTCCCTCGTCCCAGTAGCTGATGGAAAAAAAAAAAAAAAAAGATTTGGCACTTATACGTGGAATAAGTTATACATCTTTATTACTGTCTAGGCAGGCCTGTGCACCATAACAACTGTCATAAATCAATATTAAAGTATGCTTTTCTTTACAAAAGGAATGAAAGGTACATATTTTATTTCTGTCTTTGTCCATGTCAAAGATTTTTTTCACTTACTGTATGGTGAAACCATTGTCATGAAAATCCATCTAACTGAGCTCTGCATAGGAGTAAAAACCCAACAGGCATTCTAATCCTTACCTACTCTATAAAAAAAAGCTGAACTGCACTCTTCTCCAGTAATGGGATGTCCATGAGTGCCCATGCTGGCTGCCATTCATCTTCGCCATTTCTTCTTCTAGGTGCATTCGTCGTACTGGGACAATGTGGACTGGGCTTGCAAACGCCCCCCAACGAAGCCTAGCTGGGACCTCTTTGTTTTCAGGCTGGCTTATTCCCAGACAAATGCCCAAGGGGGTAGAGCCTCTCAACAGGGGTCTCCTCCTTCAGAACTGGACCCAGGAACTCTCTCCCTGCTGCCTTAGACTATTTTCAGACTCTCCCCCCAGTTTCTGGGCACACCCCTGGGATTTTCTGAAGTCCCATAAATATTCAGCCTGCAGACTCTGTCCTCCTTCCCACTATGTTCTAGAATTCTGAGCAATTCTCTTTAAATGGGTTGTAAAGGTAAAAGTTTTTTCACCTTAATGCATTCTATGCATTAAGGTGAAAAAACATCTGACAATGCTGGCCCCCCCCCCAGCCCCCCCCCCCGTTTTACTTACCTGACCCCTCGAAAGTCCTGCGCTCGCCCCGACATCCTCTTCGCCGCTGCTTTCAATCACATCCAATGACGCGGCGCACCAGGGGGCGTGGCCGAGTGATACAGCGAGTGGCTATAGCCGCTGGCTGTATCACGGGAGCGCGCCCGCAAGTACTCCACACCATGCGAGGGAGCTCGCATGAAGGTGAGAAGTACTTGCGGGGGCGGAGCCAAGACACCTGCCGAGGGACCCCAAAAGACCAGGTTCGGGGCCACTCTGTGCAAAACGAGCTGAACAGTGGAGGTAAGTATAACATGTTTGTTATTTTAAAAAAAAAGAAAAAATTCCTTTACAATCCCTTTAAGCAATCCATCCCTGCTCCTCTGATTACTGTGAAGCTAAACTAAATTTGCCTAGCAGCCTGCTCTATACTAGGAGGATGATACAACATGAATGAAAAATTATAAGAATACATCACTAAAAAAAAACTACCTGAATGATGTAGGAGTTAATTTTGTGCCATCAACCCATTTAAAGGTATTTTCGGTCTCTTGATCAGTCAAACCAAACCAAAAAAATCTTCCTCCTAAGTTTTTTTCTAAGAAATTCTGTGAAAAAATGAATGTATGTTAGCACGAGTAGGGCTACAGATTACTATTGATTAAACAAAAAATGGCCTTTCCCAACACTGTCCCTTTACAAAAAAATGCCTGCGCTGCTGTTTTAAATATAGCACCCAATTTAACCACTTCAACCCCAGAAGGTTTTACCCCCTTCCTGACCAGAGCACTTTTTACAATTTGACACTGTGCAGCTTTAACTGTCATGCAATGCTGTACCCAAACGAAATTTGCATCCTTTTTTCCCACAAATAGAGCTTTCTTTTGGTGCTATTTGATCACCTCTGTGTTTTGTTTTTTTTGCGCTATAAACAAAAAGAGTGACAATTTGAAAAAAAAAATCTATATTTTTTACTTTTTGCTATAACAAATATCCCCAAAAATGTTTTTAAAAAACAAATTTCCTGACGCACCATGGCAGCACACACATTGGGTTGTGACTCCGCCTCCACAACCTGATAGGACTGGTTATAAGATTCGAAGAGGAGTCCACCGTTGCCTTCTCCTTTTTTTCCTCACCTGATGGTCGATCGTTTTGATCAAGAAAGGATCGGTTAAAATTATGGAACCCCCCTTACCACTTCGCCCCACTAGGTTCAGCCTCTCCTAGCTGGAAGCCCTATCTGTACAGTCTCTAAATGAGCTAAAACGAAGGGAAGCCCCACTCTGGTGTTCTCAGGGGCTAAAAAGAACATGGAAAATGCCTGACAAACCTTAAATAGGTTTTATATGGTATGCAGCGGTCATCCCGTTTTCTTTTTCTTACTTCCTCTATTGTTTACTCACAGTATAATATCTGCTATTCACCTCCGCATCTTGTGCCTCATTTTTCCCCTTTTTCGGCCGCGCTGGGCCTTGTAGTGCCTCGGCCGAGCTGCCCCCTCCATCATGGCGGCCGCACAGTACTCTCCCGGCGCCCAGGAAGTGACACAGGCACTATTCCCATACCTGCCACCTTCCAAAATGGCGCCGAGCGTCGTGGAACGCTACGGCGCATGCGCGGCAGTGACGTCATCACCCCCGCGACGGCGGCAAGTTTAAAAGGCAATCTGTGCCTTTTGCAAGTGTCAGGCTGCAAAACAACACTCTCCATCCTGTTTTTTTCTCTGCAAAAACACTGCCCTGTCGGCCCTCATTGCCCTCAGTCTCTGGTAAGCAAGAACTTCACTTTTCTGTCTCTCCTAATACCAGCACCTGCTGCTCACTCTGCAATGCATCCTTATTAAAAAAAAAAAAAAAAAAACCTTTTCCCCTCTCAGGTATACCTTACTTCTCCTATGGAGGCCGCTGCTTCAGCAGACCAGCCGCAAACTACAAGGTAAGGGGGCACCTGACTAGGTAAGTAAGAAGAGGAGAAAAGAGAGCATTGCCACTAACGCCATTTTTTCTCTGGGTCATCGGGGTCATCGCATTCTAAAAGAAAAGAGCGCTCCCCCTCACGGCATTCACGCTCCCACAGGAGCCGTTCAAGATCCTCTCACCACCACAGAAGCTCATCTTCCGCTCACCCACGTCGCGATGGAGGACATACACGTCCTGCGCCTAACACTTGTTGGGTTTGCGGAGCGCAAGCCCTACCGGGCAAATTGGCGTGCCAAGCCTGCTTGGAGGAAGCGACCCGTGACAAGGAGTCCGATGCAAGAGAGGCATCTAATATAATAAGGGGATCAGTGAAGGAGTCGATCATGCAAGTGGCAGCCTACGATCCGGTCGGACCTTCTAATTCAGCCTCTACCTCCTATTCCCAGCAAGACCAGGAGGATTCCCCAGAGGAAGACGAAGTGTTACCACCCACGGCCTTTGATTTTGCGTTGATAGAACCGTTCGCAAAATCGGTAAAAGAGGCGATTGGTTGGGAGGAGCAGAGGGAATCTCCTCCAAAACTAAGAAAATATTTTCCAAACCTCAAGAAGGATCCGGAAACATTCCCGTTTATCGAGGAACTCGATGAACTCATAAAAGATGAAAGGAAACGACGGTTAGTCCCCTCATTTTGGCTCCGGTGGTAGACTCCTCACTTATGCGGTTAGCACGCCACGTAACCCTGCCAATAGAAGACGCGGTAACATTTAAGGACGTGATGGACCGCAAGATAGATCTCGACCTTAAAAAGGCCTATTCAGCGGCAGGGGGAGCTTGCAGGCCAGCGATCACTTTAGCAGCAGTAGGTAGAGCCATCTCACGCTGGACTACCAACACAGAGAAACTACTACTGGAGGCGGCAGATCAGGAAAAAATTTTATCCGCTCTGCAAGAACTCAACTTGGCAGGGGACTTTGTAGCATAGGCAGCGGTGGACGTAATTAGGTCCTCAGCGAGAGCAATGTTGGCCTCCGTGACCGCTCTAAGAGCACTATGGCTAAAGCCCTGGGTGGCGGACTCAACCTCTAAGTCCAGCTGGTGTAGGATTCCCTACGATGGCATCAACCTATTCGACCCCAAACTGGACTCTGCAATTTCTAAGGTCACGGGAGGGAAATCGGGCCTTATCCCGTCGGATAGGAGGCCCAAGCAAAAAACCCCCCCTTTAGACGCCATCTGCCTGAGAGGTACCGGGACGCAAGATCATACAGACCAGGCAAGGAGCTCAAGCGGAACTGGCGGGGTACACAGCCATCTTTTGTCAGATTACATAAGGCTAAGGGCACGACCCCCGGGGACCAACCAAAGTCCTTTTGATGCCACGCTCGCCCAGCCCGCAATAGTAGGAGCGAGGCTGAGGCTGTTCGCTCAAGTATGGATGCACCATATTCAAGACCATTGGACGATCACTACCATTCGAGAGGGCCACAGGTGGAGGTTCAAACACACTCCTCCCCGAAATTACTACAGTTTCACCAGACTTCCATCCTCAATCCTGAAACGCAAGCTTCTAGTCAAGTACATCACGGAGCTTCTACAAAAGCAAGCAATCATAGAGGTTCCAAGGGAACAGAGGGGTGCAGGTTTCTACTCTCCCCTTTTTCTAGTCACAAAGAAGACGGGCGACTTGAGACCAGTGCTAGACCTCAAACGTCTCAATCGATCAATACAAGTCGAATCCTTCAAGATGGAGAGTCTTCAATCCATACTACTGGCAACAAGGGTAGGAGACTGGATGCTCTCAGTCGATTTGTCCGACGCTTATTTGCACATACCAGTGCACAAAACCTTCCAAAAATACCTGCGCTTCGCTATTGGCCAACAACATTTCCAGTTTCAAAGTCTCCCATTCAGGATTTCAACGGCACCCAGAACCTTCACAAAGGTATTGCTTCCAGTTATAGCACACCTGAGGGAGAAGGGGCTAAGAGCCCTACACTATTTAGACGACATTATCCTCCTGGCAGACAGTCAGGAAGCGCTCTTGCAACATCGAGTCGTGTTAATCTCCACACTCCAGCAGTTCGGTTGGCTGATAAACTGGAAAAAGAGCAGCCTGGTACCAACACAGAAGATGGTTTTCTTAGGAGCAGAATTAGACACCAGTTCCAACACGGTGGGTCTTCCCCAAGAGAAGCTACACCCGCTTATTAGCAAAGTAGGAAGACTCCTGGCAGCGGACCACTTATCAGCAAGATCATGCCTAAGCATTCTGGGGTCGATGTCCTCCACCTTCCTAATGATCCAGTGGTCCCAGTGGAACTCGAGGACTTTCCAGAACTCGTTCCTGAAACAATGGAACGGACATTTGATGAATCAGCGAATAGTGATCACGCAGGCAGTGAAGAATTCTGCACGGTGGTGGACCAAAATCACCAACCTGACACGTCGTCGTCCTATTGTACCCCCACTACCAGAAATAATAACGACGGATGCCAGCTTTCATGGGTGGGGTGCACATTACCAACACCAGGGAGCGCAAGGTCGTTGGGCCTTTCGACCGCAGGGCACAGTTTCCAATGTCCTAGAGCTCAGGGCCTCCTGGCAAGCCCTTCGAACCTTTTCACATCTCCTCACAGGGAAAGGCGTCCTTCTGCGAATGGACAATACGGTAGCAGTGAACTACGTCCAGAGACAGGGAGGTACCCGAAGCAACACACTCATGCAGGAGGTTCGACCCATACTCGAATGGGCACAAGTCCATCTGACGGATCTGAGGGCGATATACGTCCCAGCGGCACAAAACCAGCTCGCGGACGACCTGAGTTGTGTGTTTGTGTCAAACAACGAAGGGTCCCTCAGTCATCAGGCTTTTGCTCTGCTTACACGCAGATGGGGAACGCCAGACATAGACTTAGCAGCAACACCAGAGAACAGCAAATGTCCCCGCTTTCTAGCCAGAACAGCATACCCAACAGCGACAGGGATCGATTGTCTGCACCATCCTTGGGAATTCCAGCTAGGGTACATATTCCCTCCGGTTCCTCTAATAACCAGATTCCTGGCCAGATTGAGGAGCTTGACGTCCACGGTAGTGGCGGTATTGCCATTCTGGCCAAGGAGGCCTTGGTTTGCGACTATCCTGCAACTCAACACCGAAGAGCCTCTTCCGCTTCCACTGTACCCGGACCTACTCTCGCAGGGACAATTCCTACATCCATCCCCAGAACGCCTTCATCTAACGGCTTGGAGGTTGAGAGGGAGAGGTTGTTGGATCAGGGGTGCTCGCTTAGAGTAGTATCCACATTACAGCAAGCCAGAAAAAAATCAACCAACAACGTATACAGTAAGATCTGGGAAAGATTCTCCACTTTTTCTCACCAGCAGTCCTGGGATCCAATATCCCCTTCTGTCTCTCAGGTCCTAGAATTCCTGCAACTAGGACTGGAGAAGGGGCTAAGCTCTAGCACCTTAAAGGTCCAAGTCTCTGCTCTGTCCGCAATGACAGGAGTCAAATGGGCCTCGAATCCCCTAGTAATCCAATTCTAAAAAGCATGTCTGAAGATCAAGCCTCCCAGAAAACCAATCTTCCCGACTTGGGATCTACCAATTGTATTGGAAGCACTCTCAAAAGAACCATTCTTCCCTCTGGATTCAATGTCCCTGTGGGACTTAACTCTAAAAGTAGCTTTCCTACTGGCAATAACGTCGGCCAAGAGGGTCTCGGAATTGCAGGCCCTGATAATCAAGGAACCGCACCTGGTGTTTTACCCAGACAGAGTCATCCTCAGACCAATTCGTGCCCAAGGTGGCAACTACCTTCCATTTCAGATCAGAAATCAATCTTCCAGTACTTCTTAACAGCGAAGGGAATCCCCATCCCTTAGACGTCAAGTCAGTCATCTCCACCTACCTGGAGATTACTCACACATTTAGAAAGACGGAACGCCTCCTGGTCATACCGCATGGCACAAAAAAAGGCCAGGCAGCATCCTCAAGAACAATAGCATCTTGGCTGGTGAAGGTTATAAAGAAAGCCTACTCCGTTCAGCTTCTTCCAATACCAGAACGGTTGAGGGCCCACTCGACAAGAGCAGTAGCGACCTCCAGGGCAGCATATTGTAAGGTTTCCCCAGAGACCATTTGCAGGGCAGCAACCTGGACCTCAAAGACCACCTTCATGGCTCACTACCGTATAGACCCGGCTCAGTTAACCACAGCCGAGTTCGGAAAATCAATCATTCAAATGAATTCATCCATACCTTGTACTTAAGTTAATAAATTTTTCTTGCAAGCACCCACCCATGTAGCGAGTTATTTCCCAATGTGTGTGCTGCCATGGTGCGTCAGGAAAACGGAAAATTGTATACTCACCTTTCCGTAATTTTCCTTTCCTGACGCACCCCATGGCAGCACACAGAACCCACCCCTCTAAGGTAATAGTTACTGAGAATGCAACGGTGGACTCCTCTTCGAATCTTATAGCTAACCAGTCCTATCAGGTTGTGGAGGCGGAGTCACAACCCAATGTGTGTGCTGCCATGGGGTGCGTCAGGAAAGGAAAATTATGGAAAGGTGAGTATACAATTTTCCGTTTTCTTCATCAGTTTAGGCCAATGTATATTCTTCTACATATTTTTAGTAAAAAAAATAAAATCGCAATAAGCGTATATTGATTAGTTTGCGCAAAAGTTATAGCCTCTACAAACTATGGGAAAGATTTATGCCATTTGTATGGCATTTTTTATTATTTTTTATAACAGTAATGGCGGTGATCTGCGATTTTTAGTGGTACTGCGACATTGCGACGGATAGGTCTGACACTTTTGACAAATTTTTGGGACCATTGACATTTATACAGTGATCAGTGCTATAAATATGCACCGATTACTGTGTAAATGTCACTGGTAGGTAAGGGGTTAACACTAGGGGATGATCAAGGGGTTAAATGTTTGTTAGTGTGTTCTAACTGTATGGGGATAGGACTGACTAGGGAAAGAGACATATCATTGTTCCTACTTACTTGGAAAAAACAATATGTCTCCTCTCCCCTGACAGGACAGGGATTTGTGTGTTTACACACAAATCCCCATGCTGGCTCTCATGCATGGCCGGCGGCGATCGCGACCGCCGACCACACGTATCTGGTCCCCTGCGTGCAGCGTGCTTGCGCACGCGCCCTCTGACGGCTCTTAAATAGAACGCCTTATATATACTTGGTTTCACGCAGGGGTGCTATTCTGCCCCCGTAAAAAGACGTGAGCCAGTCGGGAATCGGTTAAGTATACCCCCACGCTTGTATTTGAAAAGAAGCTTACCACTTCAATACAGGGCACTTTTACCCCCATCCTGCCCAAATAATTCTTCAGCTTTCAGTACTCTCACACTTTGAATGACAATAACTCAGTCATGCTACACTGTACCCAAACAAAAATATTTTTTCACACAAATAGAGCTTTCTTTTGGTGGTTTTTAATCACCACTGTTTTATATATATATATATATATATATATATATATATATATATATATAAAAGCGAAAAAATAGCAAAAATTTTGAAAAAATAAAAACTTTTTTTAGTTTCTATTATAAAATTTTACAAATAAGTAATTTTTGTTCATGGATTGAGGCCATTATTTTTAAATTATTTTTTTTTTAAATTCAGCAGCTACAAATACTGCAGCTGCTGACTTTTAAAATAATGACACTCACCTGTCACAGGGTCCAGCGACGTCGGCACCCGAGGCCGAACCGTCTCTCGGTCCTCGGATGCTGCCACCGCCATCTTGGGTATGGAAATCAGGAAATGAAGCCTTGCGGCTAATTTACACATCTAATTTCCTGACTACCTATCACATTTTTGGAGGCCCTGGAGCACCAGAACAAAAATTACCCGATTTTGGAAGGAAAACACCTCAACGTATAATCTGTGAGACATAATGAGTCTGTTGAACATGTCTTTTTTTTCCACAAGTTTTTGGAAAATGTGTAAAGAATATGAAAACATTTTTTTTTTACACAAAGTTGTCAATTTATAAGATATTTCTAACATAAAGTATGTATATAGCATCACACTACAAAATACATTCTGCTACTTGTCCCGAGTATGGCAATATTACATGTGTGAGACTTTTACACAGCCTGGCCACATACAGGGGCTAAACATCCAAGTAGCACCTCCAGGCATTCTAGGAGCATAAATTACACATTTAATTTCCTGACAACCTATCAAACCTTTGAAGGCCATGGAGCACCAGAACAATGGAAGTGCACACAAAATGACCCCAGAAGACAGATACTTGGGCAGTGGCGTACCAAGGAGGGTGCGGTCCAGCATCTCTAGCAGCATCCTTGGTCAGGCAGACATCTTTTCCACAGCTGCTGGAGCAGAAGAAAAAAAATGCCTCCTATTTACCCCTAAGCCCAGTATGTTGATATCAGATGGGAAAACTACTTGCTTTGCAGCTCCTCCCTTTCTAGTTTGGGCAGTCAGTCTTTTTCTGTGAGTTTATAGCCTGTGCTACACCACAGTAGCAGATACCCAGCTGCCATTGTTTTGTTAATAAGGCTATCCTTGCGTTCCACCAGCATGTGAGAGGTAACATATACATGTTGGCAAAACACTCTGTCAACAGCAGTGTCCACAGAACCATGTACACCTGGTTTAGCAAGTGTTGGCAGCAGTGTTGGTCATCTTACTTTAAAAAAGTAATTAGTTAAGTTACAAATTACTTCTCCCAAAAAGTAATTGCGTTAGTAACTCAGTTACTACATTGGAAAAGTAATTAGTTACGCAGCAAAGTAACTAACTTTTTTTTTAAATATTCTATACGTGTAACTAAGGGGCGGGTCTAGTATTACTGTAACCAAGGGGCGCATTTATTATTATTGTTATATATCGTGTAACCAAGGGGCTGCTCTATTATTACACTAACCAAGGGGCAGATCTGTTATAGCGTGTAAGCAAGGGCGGGTCTATTATTATTATATTGTGTAAGGGGCGGATGGCTACAGAAGAGGGCGAATGTTAAATTAATGGGCAGAGCTCGATGTATAACAATAATAATAATAAATGCGCCCCTTGGTTACAGTAATACTAGACCCGCCCCTTAGTTACACGATAGACGCCCCTTGCAGAGTAGCATGAGCATCAGGAGCATGCAGCATCGCCTCGTACAATTACATGTTCACTGCGCCTGCGCGGTGTAGAGTTCACTCAGAGCTGTTTAGGTTCGGCAATTTTCGGAAGCTACGTAGACCTTCGTACTGTGCAAGCGCTGCGCCTGCGCAGTACATGGGGTCCTTATCCGGCGGGGGAACTTTTTCGGCAGGACACCGGAATTACACTACTGCCATCTAGTGGCGGTAGATGTAATTGAGGTAACTAAGCCAAAGTAATGGGAACTGAGTTACCATGAGGGGAAAAGTAATCAGTTAGATTACTCGTTACCCTCTAAAGTAACTGCGTTAGGTAACTCAGTTTATTTTAACTCAGTTACTTACATCACTGGTTGGCAGGGATGATACATGAATTAATAAAAATAATCAGCACCCTGAGGCAATAAAATTCCCAGCAGATGGAAACTGTCGTCCTGGACACATCCAAATAAAATCAACAATAGCCAGCTCTTTTAGAATTTCAGCATCAGAATCAGAATGCTTTATTAATCCCCAAAGTAAATTATTTTGACACAGCCACACTCAAAGACAACACAAGATCACAACAATGAACAGAACAAGACACAATGACAAGACACAATGACACAACAAAATTACCAATAACAGCAAAGGACAATTTTATTGGTCAGATGGTAGACACACCAACTAGAAACAAAGCGTTACTAGACCTACTGATTACCAACAATACAGACCTGATCACGGATGTGGAAATAAGGGGCAATTTAGGAAACGGTGATCACAGGTCAATTAGCTTCAGTATAAATCACACAAATAGGGGGAATACAAAGACACTGAATTTCAAAATAGCCAACAACGAACCTTGTTAGAAGATATAAATTGGGATAGAATCTTAGGAACAAAGAACACTGAGGAGAGATGGGTTTGCTTTAAGAGCATATTAAACAAGGGCATGAGCCAGTGCATCCCATTGGGAAATACATTTAAAAGAGCAAACAAAAGTCCTGGATGGCTTAACTCCAATGTAAAAATGCATATAAAAGCAAAGGAGAAGGCCTTCAAAGGCTGAGGGATCATCATCAGCATTCAGACTTTTCAAAGAATGCAACAGTTAATGTAAGGGTGCAATTAGGGCTAAGATAGAACACAAACGACATGTAGTGGAGGAGAACAAAAAAATCTTTGAGTATATAAACAGTAAAAAAGGGAGGACTGATCAGATTGGCCCCATAAAGAATGAGGAAGGAAATCTGGTAACAAAGGATGGGGAGATGGGGAAGGCATTGAATTTAGTCTTGCAAACATACATACTGCGGTCTTCCTGTCAGCTAGTCTACAATCCATGACACAAGGGAAATATCAACCTGTATCGCTGCTAGCTCCTCACCCAAGAGATCCAGCTTGATAGTATCAAAAAGCATGACTCTCACAGTGCTTGCTGGCTTATCCAGGTGTGCATGCATGCAATTTAGCATGTATGCAGATAGCATCCTCAACTCCCAGTATCGGCTGGTAGGCCAACTGCAAATGGTATAAATATTTACTAACAATGGGTCATAACTGAAGTTAAATAAGTCACTCCAAGGTCTTCATAATGTGGTTATAGACCCGTTGAAGGACACTCCCCAGCTGGTCTGCCCATGCCCATGCCCTAAGTACCCTGGGGCTAACGCCATCAGGGCCTGCTAATTTTCCTGCCTTAAGTCTCCTCACCTGATCAGCTGTAATAGACATTGATGCACTTTCCCATGAAGGAGGAGTAAAGTTATTCTTATAAAAAGAACAACCCGGTAAAACAACTGGTAAAAGTATAAAAGTAATAGTCTGTACTGTATAGTGCTTTTTAAAATAGACATGTATTGAATCAGTTTTCCATGTGCAAATAAACAAAATGGTCTCATTATGCTCTCACCAGAAACATTATGAAATAAAGCCTATCAACAAATACATATGTGTACTTTCTTGATTATAAATTTCCACTGTGGTTTCTCTCATGTCATATAAAAACCAAAAATGTATATATAGTGTAGTATAGTGTAAAGGTGAACTACGCGCCAATGTAAAGTTGAATTAAAATGTGAAAACACAAATATAGCAATAAATAACAAAATATAAATTGGAGCTGCTCCTCTGATTGCACAATGTGAACAAAAAGAAATAATAATAAATAGAGGGAGCTTGGTAAAAATTGCTAGCAATTGTCTGTACCAGTTGATAAATACCGATAATTGCACAGTGAACAAAAAATATTAGCTATAATTTATACAAACAATAAAAAAACTCTAAAAATAAAAGTCCTTGTTAAAGCCACTGCAATGTGTAGAGTGATAGTGACAAATCACACTCAAATAAACGAAGGAGTGATTAAAGAGTCCCAATATGACAACCACACTTTGTGTTGTGAATACAAGAAATATTCTGTATGGATAGTAGGAATTCCTTCACCAAGACACGGAACGACACCCTACAGTGCTGGACAAAGGATCTGCTTACCAGATAAATATGACTTCTTCAATTAAAAGGAAGTCGTGAAGGCTTATGCAGTATTGTGCCTGCTCACATATGGAGACTTGACAGTTTGAGGAAAAAACACCTCCTCCCCGAATGGTCAGCCATGGGATATGAAAAAAACAATAGATGCTTCCAAAGCGTAACCAAGTTTAATAAAATCAATTAAAAACATATCAAAAAAGCCAAGTGGCCCCTTACATTTGTTGGTGCCCACCCAGCACTGGGGCTGCTCACGTCTCAATAGTGTTGTTCAGCGTGTGGGCCGTGTACCACCTCTTTGGTCGGCATGCGTTCCAACCAAAGGATCGTGACAACCAGAGGTACTGGATGTAAGGCAAGATCACGTGACCAAGGTGGCGCTCCGACGTACGTTTCGTAGTAACGTCTTCAGGGATGCTTATAAATAATGTACATAATTTAACTGGGTACTAACATTTATAGGTACAGTTGATCCGGGGAAAATCTGATTGCCTCTCGGGGGATCAGGAAGGAATTTATTCCCCTGCTTTAGCAAATTGGAGCATGCTCTGCTGTTTTATTTTTGCCTTCCTCTGGATCAACTGTGGGTATAGAATGGGGTATATGGGATTTATGATATATATATTTATTTATTTATTTTTTATTTGTGGTTGAACTGGATGGACTTGTGTCTTTTTTCAACCTAACTAACTATGTAACTATGTAACTATGTATAGCACACTAACTAGTGTAAAAGTGAACTCCGCGCCAATGTAAAGTTGAATTAAAATGTGAAGACACAAATATAGCAATAAATAACAAAATATAAATTGGAGCTGCTCCCCTGATTGCACAATGTGAACAACAAAAAATAATAATAAATAGAGGGCGCTTGGCATCCCTGAAGACGTTAATATGAAACGTACGTCGGAGCGTCACCTTGGTCACGTGATCTTGCCTTACATCCGGTACCTCTGGTTGTCACGATCCTTTGGTTGGAACGCACGCCGACCACGGAGGTGGTACACGGCCCACGCGCTGAACAACACACTTTGAGACGCGAGCAGCCCCAGTGCCGGGTGGGCACCAACAAATGTAAGGGGCCACTTGGCTTTTTTGATATGGGTTTATTTGATTTTATTAAACTTGGTTACGCTATGGAAGCATCTATTGTTTTTTCCATATCCCATGTCTGACCATCCGGGAGGAGGTGTTTTTTCCTTAAACTGTCAAGTCTCCATATGTGAGCAGGCACAATCCTGCATAAGCCTTAACGACTTCCTTTTAATTAAAGAAGTCATATTTATCTGGTAAGCAGATCCTTTGTCCAGCACTGTAGGGTGTCATTCCTGTGTCTTGGTGAAGGAATTCCTACTATCTATACAGAAGAATTCTTGTATTCACAACACAAAGTATGGTTGTCATATTGGGACTCTTTAATCACTCCTTCATTTATTTGAGTGTGATTTGTCACTATCACTCTACACATTGCAGTGGCTTTAACAAGCACTTTTATTTTTAAAGTTTTTTTTATTGTTTGTATAAATTATAGCTAATATTTTTTGTTCACTGTGCAATTATCAGTATTTATCAACTGGTACAGACTATTGCTAGCAATTTTTACCAAGCGCCCTCTATTTATTATTATATAGTGTAGTATGTTTAGAAGTCTATTTTTTCAACAAAAATAAATTAGCACACTCGCATTAACAATAGTCTAAAAGTGATATAGTAAGACACTCGCGCATTTTTATTGTATAACAATATGGTTGGGCTCCTGCTGTACAATATTATCACCACTAATGGGGCAAGGTAAATTTAAATCGTAAATAGACAGCGCCTGCTCCTCCTTTATACTAATTCCTCTTTAGGCTATACCCGTATTAAACTGTGTGTCTATAACCTTGGATGGATAAATGTCTCAGTGAATTTACTGTACATGACTTATTAACAATGAACAATATTTGTGGCTATTGTTTCTTAGATAATACACACTATTGTTTGTGCAAGATAAAACCTGCCTCTTTCAATTTACTGCCTATTTAAATGCTTGTGTATTTTCCTGACACTGGCAATTTCTACCAAACCCATGCCCGATGTCCATTTGTTGAGTGTCTGGGTAAAATGGGGGGGGGGGGGGGGGGGGGGGGGGTTACTAGCGTGGCAGGAGGTAGTGGGGACCATACAGTCTACCTGATGCAGAAATATCAAAAATATATTTTCACAAAAAATACATGAAAATCATTATTAGTGGACACGAACATTCTGTCATACATAAAAAACACGAATTCCATCTTCAAGCCAAAATTCTCCCCAAACAATAATGCAGATATTCCACCAATTCCCAGTTCCAATCCCCTCTTCCAGCACAAACCTTTGCACACAGCTCAAATCCCACCCCAATTCCCCCTCCTAGTACAAATCTCCCTCACCCCAAAAAATCACCTGCTTAGCACACATCCTCTTTCTTCTCAAACTTTCTATCCTAGCACAAATCAACCCCCCCCCCCCCAACCCTCCTTCTAGCACATATCCCCCCATTCTTCCTTCTAGCCCATATTCCCCCTCCCCAAATCCCCATTACACTTTCCAGCACAGATAGCCACCCATCCCCCTCCCCCAAGTTACAGGGGCAAGCCATTACAAAGCCAGGAGGGAGGAGGGTGGGTGTAGATAGAAAGCGGGGAACAAGGAAAGGACTTCCCATTTCACACATTCCAGGATCCGCAAGGGGTTGCCGAGTGATCAAGGGATCAGAGGGTAAATCATATTGCACTGTACACACACACAGTTTGATTGCCGCCCCCTATCTCCTCCAAGGGCTGCTCACCTCCCAGCAGCAGGAAATGTGGATAAGGGGCGGTAATCAAACTGTGTGTGTATAGTCCAATGCGATCTACAGTAAGAGTGATCCTGTCTCATGTTCTGTATAGATGAACGCTCTTCTGACATGAGGGGAGAGCACAACACAGCACACATCCTCCTGGCTCCTTCCTCTCTTCCATTAGTGCCCCAACCCCCAGGCTGCCGTCTCCTTGTCCCCATCCTAAGTGCGTGCGGGGGCGGGAGGAATGAGCTCAGCGGCAGTCAGCCAGGTGCAACATCCAAGGGAGGGCCAGCTAGGGGGGCAGAACTGAAATCTGGCACCCCCTAAATCCAGACATGTGTGTCTCTCACCCAGCAGCTGAAAGCCGGTGAGAGAGAAAGGGGGATAAACTGGCTTTTAGTTTCTGGGTGAAAGACACAAAGGTCATTGTTCTGTCATCCTTCGTTCTCTGCTCCACCGATCCTCTTGCTGTCCGGGCCCCCTACAGGAGGACCGTGCCCCCCCCCCTGTCAGCGGCCCTGTGTGGGAATGTGGGGTTGTGTTTTTGTGCTCTTTTTTGACATTTCATTAAACATTTAGGACATTTCAGTGAGGTACAGTGAAAAAAGAAGCCCTGAAACTATATATAAAACTGTTTTGTCAATGGCTAATCTGTACAAAGCTCTAGCTTTTTTTTCCCCTTAACAGTAAACTTTCTTATAGCCTTTAGATCTGTGGTGGCTGCTATTTCCACTGTCCATTTTAGGCTTATTACCACTGGATATAAAAAAAAATCAGGTGTCAAAGCCAAAACAAGTTAAAAAAGCTTTTTCTTAACCACTTCAGCCCCGGACCAATTGGCAGCCATAGGACCAGGCCCCTTTTTGCGATTCGGCACTGCGTCGATTTAACTGACAATTGTGCGGTCGTGCGACGTGGCTCCCAAACAGAATTGGCGTCCTTTTTTTCCCACAAATAGAGCTTTCTTTTGGTGGTATTTGATCGCCCCTGCGGTTTTTATTTTTTGCGCTATAAACAAAAATAGAGCGACAATTTTGAAAAAAATGCAATATTTTTTGCTTTTGCTATAAGAAATATCCCCAAAAAATATATAGAAAAACATTTTTTTTTCTCAGTTTAGGCCGATACGTATTCTTCTACATATTTTTGGTAAAAAAAAATCGCAATTAGCGATTATTAATTGGTTTGCGCAAAAGTTATAGCGCTTACAAAATAGGGGATAGTTTTATAGCATTTTTATTAATATTTTTTTTTTTACTAGTAATGGCGGCGATCAGCGATTTTTATTGTGACTGCGACATTATGGCGGACACATCGGACATTTTTGACACATTTTTGGGACCATTGTCATTTATACAGCAATCAATGCTATTTAAATGCATTGATTCCTGTATAAATGACAGTTGTAGTGAAAGAGTTAACCACTAGGGGGAGGGGAGGGGTTATGGGCTGTGACGTGTGTGTGTTTTTTTACATTAGGGGGCGGGGCTGACGTCACTGATCGGCTTTCCCGATGACTGGGAACAGCCAATCAATGACAGGCAGAGTAGGAAGCGCGGGGAGAGGTTTGTTTACACATACCTCTCCCCGTTCTTCAGCTCCGTGACCCGTTCGCGGGACACCAGCGGCGATCGGGTCCGCTGGTCCCACGGCCGGGGTCACGGAGCTCCCGACCGGAGCTGGCGGCGCGCGCGCGACCCACGGGCAGGCATTTAAAGGGCCACGTACAGGTACGTGCATTTACCTGCCCGTCCCATTCTGCCACAGTATATCTGCGTGAGGCGGTCGGGACACAGCACACATCCTCCTGGCTCCTTCCTCTCTTCCATTAGTGCCCCAACCCCCAGGCTGCCGTCTCCTTGTCCCCATCCTAAGTGCGTGCGGGGGCGGGAGGAATGAGCTCAGCGGCAGTCAGCCAGGTGCAACATCCAAGGGAGGGCCAGCTAGGGGGGCAGAACTGAAATCTGGCACCCCCTAAATCCAGACATGTGTGTCTCTCACCCAGCAGCTGAAAGCCGGTGAGAGAGAAAGGGGGATAAACTGGCTTTTAGTTTCTGGGTGAAAGACACAAAGGTCATTGTTCTGTCATCCTTCGTTCTCTGCTCCACCGATCCTCTTGCTGTCCGGGCCCCCTACAGGAGGACCGTGCCCCCCCCCCCTGTCAGCGGCCCTGTGTGGGAATGTGGGGTTGTGTTTTTGTGCTCTTTTTTGACATTTCATTAAACATTTAGGACATTTCAGTGAGGTACAGTGAAAAAAGAAGCCCTGAAACTATATATAAAACTGTTTTGTCAATGGCTAATCTGTACAAAGCTCTAGCTTTTTTTTCCCCTTAACAGTAAACTTTCTTATAGCCTTTAGATCTGTGGTGGCTGCTATTTCCACTGTCCATTTTAGGCTTATTACCACTGGATATAAAAAAAAATCAGGTGTCAAAGCCAAAACAAGTTAAAAAAGCTTTTTCTTAACCACTTCAGCCCCGGACCAATTGGCAGCCATAGGACCAGGCCCCTTTTTTTGCGATTCGGCACTGCGTCGATTTAACTGACAATTGTGCGGTCGTGCGACGTGGCTCCCAAACAGAATTGGCGTCCTTTTTTTCCCACAAATAGAGCTTTCTTTTGGTGGTATTTGATCGCCCCTGCGGTTTTTATTTTTTGCGCTATAAACAAAAATAGAGCGACAATTTTGAAAAAAATGCAATATTTTTTGCTTTTGCTATAAGAAATATCCCCAAAAAATATATAAAAAACATTTTTTTTCTCAGTTTAGGCCGATACGTATTCTTCTACATATTTTTGGTAAAAAAAAAAATCGCAATTAGCGATTATTAATTGGTTTGCGCAAAAGTTATAGCGCTTACAAAATAGGGGATAGTTTTTATAGCATTTTTATTAATATTTTTTTTTTTACTAGTAATGGCGGCGATCAGCGATTTTTATTGTGACTGCGACATTATGGCGGACACATCGGACATTTTTGACACATTTTTGGGACCATTGTCATTTATACAGCAATCAATGCTATTTAAATGCATTGATTCCTGTATAAATGACAGTTGTAGTGAAAGAGTTAACCACTAGGGGGAGGGGAGGGGGTCTGGGCTGTGACGTGTGTGTGTTTTTTTACATTAGGGGGCGGGGCTGACGTCACTGATCGGCTTTCCCGATGACTGGGAACAGCCAATCAATGACAGGCAGAGTAGGAAGCGCGGGGAGAGGTTTGTTTACACATACCTCTCCCCGTTCTTCAGCTCCGTGACCCGTTCGCGGGACACCAGCGGCGATCGGGTCCGCTGGTCCCACGGCCGGGGTCACGGAGCTCCCGACCGGGTCGCGAGCGCGCCGCTGGCGCGCGCGCGCGACCCACGGGCAGGCATTTAAAGGGCCACGTACAGGTACGTGCATTTACCTGCCCGTCCCATTCTGCCACAGTATATCTGCGTGAGGCGGTCGGGAAGCGGTTAAAGTTGTAAAGAGTCAGATTGGGGTGTTGCTTCTGTATTTAAGCTAAACAATAATCTAAAAGTAAAAACAATCAATTACACATCTAAAATATGTAATGCCAGAATTGTTTCTAGCACTGTCTGTGAAAATTGTACTGCACTGTGGCACCAAATACAGCTTAAAGTGGATGTGAACTCACTACTCACCCAGTATAAACTAATGGCACAGTATTAATGTATATACACATGCAAGCCTCCTGCATAAATCCCTACCTTGCAAATGTCACCCCCTTCAGCAATAGGAGCCCCACAAAACTCTGGAATCAGTGCGTGGGTCTCTTTGACGGAGCTCGTGGGCGGAGTCGTGATGTCACAAGGCTCCCCGCCCATCTCTACATGCTCCTGCTCTTTCTGCTGGCTCTGGGAGCTCACTGCACCATGAATATCCTTCTCAGTCACACTGATAATGTCCCATGATGAGTAACATCCAGTTAAGACTCAGGAAAGGCACCACATGACTTCAGCATGCCCAATCATGCTGAGGTGTGGAGCAGCCAATCCAGGGAGAGCTGGAGAAGAAAGGAGGAGGGATGTGAAGCTGGAATCGTAACACAATCTCTGCTTTCAAGCTGTGCATGAGATAATGTAATCAGATGTCAGTCACAGCAGTGGGGGATGTGGAGACACAAACCTATTTGTGTGTCCTTTTTTATATTACTAAAAAAACACAAGAGGATTGCTCAGAGCTGGATTAACTCTTTGTGGCAAAACTGGGCACAGATAACTTGACATCCTCTACTGTACCAGGTAGAAGTCTTCATTAAAACTTTTTTTCAGGTTTACAATCACTTTAAATAAAAGTACAAGGGGGTGGGACTTTGAAGGCACAGATTGTGAAACGATGATTAAAAAATATAAAGTTCAATAGTATAAAAAAAATTATCACATTCAAAAAATGTATAAAAACATTAAAGTGCTGAACCAGCATATAATGATAAGCAACATCAATTCATGTAAGAATCATAGAACATAATTGATGTAAACAATTCCCAGAGGAAAAGCAACTAAAAAGAGTCTGATTGGTATAGGTCGGGCGTGAGACCATAGACATGCATACTGGGACCCGGTGGCTTCCCTGTAAGGAGATATTAAGAGTATACATATGTAAAATCAATGTTTATACATAACATCTCGGAGTAGTATACAGAGTTAACGAGCGTTTTGCAATATGAGCAATTCTTTTTTTTTAAATCCTGACTCGGTTTGCGAGTGTTGTCTCCCAAAACAAGCAGGATTCAAGCCTCTGCGGTGTGCAGTACCGCATTTGGCCAGAGGTGCGGGGGCACCAGTGACACTCTGGGCCGTTCGGAGCCACTCGGAAATACTCGGAAACAATCGGAAATACTTGGAAACACTCGGAAATACTCCGTTCCCAAGTGTTTCTGAGCCTTTCCAAGGATTGCCGAGTGCATCCGAGCAGTCTCTGAGTATTTTCGAGTCTTTCCAGCGCCCCCCACCTCTGGCCACATGCGGTATTGCATGCAATAGAAGTCAATGTGGAACGAAATTCCATTGACTTCTATGGGGAAACTCGCTTTGATATGCGAGTGCTTTTGATTACAAGCATTCTCCTGGAACGGATTATGCTTGTAATACAAGGTTCCACTGTACCTAGAAATTGCTGTATTTTTGCACTATATGCTTGGTAAAAAAAGAAGTGATGTTGTTGCCTTGCAAAGGGTTACAGTTCAATGAGTCTACCCTTCTTCCCCTAAGGTATATTTGGGGAGCCCTGATGGAGTAAAGGGAAGGAATCTAAATTAGTATTCAAAGGTCAAAAGGGACTATAGAAAGTCTGTCTTAGACTGATAAAGGTAGACATATAAGTATATACACATATACTGAGGGTCCAAAGATCACGCATCGGTAGACCTTTCAGTTTCTAGTATAATTGGTACATAGGAGACTATTAGAACCAAAGCCTCAAAAGGATCCTAGCATTGCAAAACAGCAGGAAGATGACCATCTAAAGACATAAAGAAACAAAAGTAATAAGTCTCTTTAGTGAATAGTATAGCTTATGCGGCGTACACACGCTCGCACTTTCCGGCAGGATTGTCCGCCGGACCTAGTCCAGCAGACAAACCGCCGGACTTTCCGACTGTGTGGACTTGCCCACACACGCCCAGACTTTTCCGGCGAACAATCCACCGGAGTTTTGGCCAAAGTCCGCGGGACTTTTGAAATGCCCACACACGGAGCAAAGTCCGTTCATTTAGAACGTAACTCCGGGTAGACGGGACTAGCGAAGGCAGTGAATGCCGCCACGCTAGCCCCGTCACCTGGTATGGATTAAAAGGGGAATCCCTATGCCGAAAAAACGGCATGGAGGTCCCCCCCAAATCCATCTCAGACCCTTGTCTGAGTATGCAGCCCGGCCGGTCAGGAAAGGGGTGGGGACGAGCACCCCCCCCACCCCAAAGCACCTTGTCCCCATGTTGATGAGGAAAAGGGCCTCTTCCTGACAACCCTGGCCGTTGGTTGTCGGGGTCTACGGGCGGGGGGCTTATCGGAATCCGGGAGCCCCCTTTAATACCCCATTCACTGCCTTCGCTAGTCCCGTCTACCTGCAGTCACGTTATAAATGAACGGACTTTCCTCCGCGTGCGAGGCAAGTCCGTTCATTTTAAAAGTCCCGCGGACTAGCACACGGACAGCGGGATTGTCCACCGGACTGCCGAGTCCAGCGGACAATTTTAAGTCTGAACTTAAAACTTAGTCCGCCGGACTTTTGGGAGGAAAAAGTCTGCCGCCGCCCACACACGGGCGGATTGTCCAGCGGACTCTATTCCGGCGGACAATCCCGCGGGAAAGTCCGCTCGTGTGTACGCGGCCTTAGGCAGGAAGGGGGTGAAAATGCCCTGTATTGAGGTGGTTAAACATGCTTGGGACAAATATAGATCTGTACTCAGACAAAAAGTAATATTAGAACACTGGAGGTTTGGCCACCATTTCAGGAAATTTAACAGCGCTATAAACCAACCCTAAAGCATGTATCCAGTATTAGACCTTTGCTGCCCATACTTTGGTGGATAATTCGTGCTTACTTGCTCCTCCTTGCTATTGATAATAGCTAAATAGCCTCCCCGATTCAGGCACATATTTTCTGCATTCTGCCAGGTAAGTTGAAAAGAAGATAAGAAATAACAATGTTTTTCATATTCCAGCCATTCTTGTTCACAGGATCTGCCTGGAGAGAAAAGGCAAAGCAAGCAAGGAAGAAAAGAAAAATGAAAAAAAATACAATTAACATTTGACCATTCATCATGCTTTACATATTTACAATTTGTGATGTTTGGTCATGTAAAATATATACAGGTATATACTGTATGTATATTTTATATATATATAGTTATATGTAGCGCTGACATCCTTGACTTTTGATGTGGTTATGTATATAGTAATGTAAAGTCTATGGACATTGCTATGGTTCAGTGTTTGGAGCCATCTAGTGACCAAATCTGGTAATGCACTGATATGTTTATTACATCAGAACAAGCACAAAAGACTTTTACAGGAAGTACTGTTGTTTTGATAAGAAGTTTGACCTACCCATGAACACTCTCTTATGCAGTGCACGCTGGGTAGGAGATAAAAGGAACCCGAGTGGCCATTTTAGGTCTCTTGAGACCACGTTGCCTGCCTGTGCGGATCTGTGAGGAGGCTTCCAGGAGACAGCGACAGACAGTCACCAAGGAGTGCAAACCTGCTTGTTTGCAAGGTGATCTGACGGAGCCCGAGAGCCGGTAACCGGATTGACAAGGCCCAGAGACGCTCATCGGGATATCGGAGGACCAGATACATCCAGCGGAGTGACACAGAGCATCTGGCCCAGCTGATACAGAAGCAAGCTGCAGTTACCGGATCAAAGTCATCACCCAGAGCTCCGATCCAGTTGGTGAGCGGGTTACGGCTCATTGTTTGTTAATTTGCAGGCACGCAGTTAGACTCATTTACAGGCTCCGCTGGGATCAGTAGTCCACGGAGGAGCAGACAGAGCAACTGACACTGAGCAGGCTTGAGGCCTACTTCACTTTAGTGCCCAAGCGTTGTGTATAAGTTCTTGGAGTTATACCTGGAGCACATCTTTCATATTGTATTTGTCTGTTGATACATATTGTACTGACATCCTACGTTGGGATGACAGTGCGATCTCTGTAACCACCTGTTTTAATATACTTGCAGTAAAAGTATTTCTGGTTAAATATCAGTTGTGTGGCGTACTGTTTTTTCCCACCAGGTGGAGCCAGTGTATCCTGAGTTCATAATACAGGTATTTTACATTGTCTCATGTTATACTGTATTGTATTGCACCACAGCTGTGCCAAGGGGATTGAGTCAAGTTAGTGGGGTTTCTTGGTAGAGTGCAGGCCCAATTCAAACTAGCAGCTCTTTCGGGGGTCAGTGCTACATATATATTATATATATATATATATATATATATATATATATATATATATGTATATGTAGTGCCCACACTTTATTAGCCGCCTCGCGACAGCTCTCAGGGCGGGAGGACATGATATGACGTCCTCCCCTTCACAGCCCTCCAGGGAGCGTGTGCACCTGCCGTGTCACAGGGCACCCGGTGCGTGTGCCCAGCGGCCGCGATGTCCGCCGGGCGCCCGCGATTGCCCGGTAACACAGCAGGACCGTTGATCTGTGTGTGTAAACACACAGATCCACGGTCCTGTCAGAGGAGAGGAGCCAATGGTGTGTTCTCTGTACAGAGAAACACTGATCGGTCTCCTCCCCTTGTGAGTCCCCACAGTAAGAATCACTCCCAGGGAACATGTTAACCCCTCCCCACCCCTAGTGGTTAACCCCTTCACTGCCAGTGTCATTTACACAGGAATCACTGCATTTAAATAGCACTGATTGCTGTATAAATGACAATGGTCCCAAAAATGTGTCAAAAATGTCCGATGTGTCCGCCATAATGTTGCAGTCACAATAAAAATCACTGATCGCCGCCATTACTAGTAAAAAAAAATATTAATAAAAATGCTATAAAACTATCCCTTATTTTGTAAATGCTATAACTTTTGCGCAAACCAATCAATAATCAATAATTGCGATTTTTTTTTTTACCAAAAATATGTAGAAGAATAAGTATCGGCCTAAACTGAGGAAAAAAAAAAGTTTTTTTTATATATTTTTTGGGGATATTTAGTATAGCAAAATGTAAAAAATATAGTTTTTTTTTTTTAAACTTGTCCCTCTTCTTTTGTTTATAGCGCAAAAAATAAAAACCGCAGAGGTGATCAAATACCACCAAAATGCAAAATATGAGGGACAAATGGCGCTCCCTGTAGGTAATAAGTATGGTGAACCTAAAAAGGTATAGGTGAAAGAGTGCGTACCTATAAAGAGTATCTCCCTTATTAATCCTGCTAGGTGTAAAGTAGATGTTATGATATAGGTGGGGTGTGCCACCCTAAACTTATCCACCCTGTAAATAACAATATTATTGAACTGCTCCAATCTGTGAATCCCAGTGCTAGTGAGCGTGAGCAACTTAATAAATAGAAAATAAATAAATAAAAAATATAGAAACACAAATATAAATGATGTGTAGTGTGTATTATAAATATGGCTGATTAGATACGTGGCTAGACCACAGGGGAAGGGAGGTAGCCGCTGACCAGCTAGCATGTATCCTCTACCCAACTAGTAGTGTATCCATAATATTAACCATTAATACATGTAGATTTAGAATTGTACCAAAACCACCAATGGTGAGTACCTTTGGTAATGTAAGAGCCAAGTGAGCAGTGTGCTATAAATATGCAGGTGACAGTCCCAATACAAAAGAGCAAAAATTAAAAGTGAATAATAATAATAATAATAGAAAATATAATAATAGAAAACCTGTGTATAAACCATACACTCAGTGTGTAAAGGTTGAACAGTCCAAAAATACGGCTGTGAAAAATACAAAAATCATATGTATTAAAGGAAGGGAGTCCAATCCTATGCAGGGGCCCACAACAAGATCAATAGGCAATGTGTTGATGAGTGGGTGAGGATATATGGGTAACAGTTGTGAAGATAATTCCATCGGTGACTTGTAGTGCTTCAGGCAGTAGTAGGTGACTGTTGTGCTGCCCCCCCAAGGTTCCCTCACTCACCAGACGTAGGTACCCCTGCAGGGGTGAACAGCATGGGAATATGGATGTCGGATGGTCCTCCTGGTGGTAATCTGGATCGGGTCCTAGTCCAGTAACTTTCTCCAGTGAATGCAGCCAACACCCTCAGATGCGGGGAGGGGGAATACCCCAGATGGTGCTCGGATGGTGCCTCACAGAAAAAAACAGAAGGATATACCCATGTGTGGTATCAGGTGGCTAATTTATTGATGAATTTAAAATTGGAATTAAAATAAAAATAAAAATAAAACCCAGGGTGTCTCACAGGACCGGCCTGGTTCCACCGTACACAATAAAAAGTAGCAAGCAGGGGCGGTTTAGGGCTGGTTTGCTGTTTGCGCTCCACAAGCGTACCAAGCCTCTAAGTCCCGCTCCGGAAATGACGTCAGCACGCCTTACCGGTTTCGTTATTGAACGTTATCAAAGGCGCCCTTGATAACGTTCAATAACGAAACCGGTAAGGCGTGCTGACGTCATTTCCGGAGCGGGACTTAGAGGCTTGGTACGCTTGTGGAGCGCAAACAGCAAACCAGCCCTAAACCGCCCCTGCTTGCTACTTTTTATTGTGTACGGTGGAACCAGGCCGGTCCTGTGAGACACCCTGGGTTTTATTTTTATTTTTATTTTAATTCCAATTTTAAATTCATCAATAAATTAGCCACCTGATACCACACATGGGTATATCCTTCTGTTTTTTTCTGTGAGGCACCATCCGAGCACCATCTGGGGTATTCCCCCTCCCCCGCATCTGAGGGTGTTGGCTGCATTCACTGGAGAAAGTTACTGGACTAGGACCCGATCCAGATTACCACCAGGAGGACCATCCGACATCCATATTCCCATGCTGTTCACCCCTGCAGGGGTACCTACGTCTGGTGAGTGAGGGAACCTTGGGGGGGCAGCACAACAGTCACCTACTACTGCCTGAAGCACTACAAGTCACCGGTGGAATTATCTTCACAACTGTTACCCATATATCCTCACCCACTCATCAACACATTGCCTATTGATCTTGTTGTGGGCCCCTGCATAGGATTGGACTCCCTTCCTTTAATACATATGATTTTTGTATTTTTCACAGCCGTATTTTTGGACTGTTCAACCTTTACACACTGAGTGTATGGTTTATACACAGGTTTTCTATTATTATATTTTCTATTATTATTATTATTCACTTTTAATTTTTGCTCTTTTGTATTGGGACTGTCACCTGCATATTTATAGCACACTGCTCACTTGGCTCTTACATTACCAAAGGTACTCACCATTGGTGGTTTTGGTACAATTCTAAATCTACATGTATTAATGGTTAATATTATGGATACACTACTAGTTGGGTAGAGGATACATGCTAGCTGGTCAGCGGCTACCTCCCTTCCCCTGTGGTCTAGCCACGTATCTAATCAGCCATATTTATAATACACACTACACATCATTTATATTTGTGTTTCTATATTTTTTATTTATTTATTTTCTATTTATTAAGTTGCTCACGCTCACTAGCACTGGGATTCACAGATTGGAGCAGTTCAATAATATTGTTATTTACAGGGTGGATAAGTTTAGGGTGGCACACCCCACCTATATCATAACATCTACTTTACACCTAGCAGGATTAATAAGGGAGATACTCTTTATAGGTACGCACTCTTTCACCTATACCTTTTAGGTTCACCATACTTATTACCTACAGGGAGCGCCATTTGTCCCTCATATTTTGCACTTTACATATAAATTGCCCTCTAGGGGGTTAATTTTTTTACGGACAGGCCGCATACCTTATTCCCGGTCCTAAGCGCGGAGATCTTCCATAACAGCAAATACCACCAAAAGAAAGCTCTATTTGTGGGGACAAAATGATAACAATTTCATTTGGGTACAGCGTTGCATGACCGCGCAATTGTCATTCAAAGTGTGACAGCGCTGAAAGCTGAAAAATGGCTTGGTCAGGAAGGGGGTGAAAATGCACTGTATTGAGGTGGTTAAGTGTGCGCTATCAATGTCAATTTTTTTTTTTCTAGAACTGTAATGGAGTTCTGGGAGTTAATTGTACAGGATTTACTTTGGCTTCAGTCTGGCTGGGCTGTACTGAAGTTCCGCCTGGTCATAGGTGCAGTGAGGCGCCTGTGACAGGCTGAGAACCAAGCCTGGTTGCACGTGTTAGGTACCAATCTTTCCCGGAGCCAATCAGCGGGCGCGTCTGGCCCCGCTGTGTTGTCTGGGAAGGGGTATTTAAGAGGCTGAAGTCGCGTGTTCAGGGTTTGGCTGCTGCTTTGATTCCTTGTTCCAGTTTGGGGCAGCCCTGTGAGGGGTCCCGGGCCCAGGAGTGTCTGCCGTCCCCACAAGCATGGTCACCCTGACCAGCCCCAGAGGCCCTCATGGTCTGGGGTGGGGATCCGTCCGTTCCCGAGTCTCGGAACTGGCTAGTTCGAGGCCCGGTAACTGAAGGAGGATTCAAAGGTGTCTCTGTGTGCTCTCGGTATTGGAGGGACACAGCAACTCGTACAAGTGACCAGGGGAGGAGGAGGGCCAACAAGCTGGCTGCTCAGTAAGAGATTGGGAGCTGTGTTGTATGGACACTAAAGAATCCACACTTCCCACAGTATCGCCAAGAATGCTGAGAGATCCAGGTACTGTGAGAAAGGTTCCTACTTATCTTCAGTTACAATCTAGTCTGTGGCAGAGACTTTACAAAGTTTCCGGATCACATGTTGGCTGCTAGATCTCTGGCTAGAAGTTTATCCAGCAATGAAGCACCCAGCTGCAAGTGGCTACTCCCTGGGTTAATTAGAGACATTCAGTGGATGTCAGCAGTTCAAAGTGCCTGAGTTTTTCACCCGTGCCCTCTATTCCCACCTGAGACTGTGTTATTGTTGGATGTTACCACTGCAAAATAAAAACCTTGAAAAGGTGTGTTTATGTGTCAGCATCTGAAGTCACTGGATACTAACCCTGGGAACCCCTAGACAACAACCGACAAGCCGCGAGGGGGTAATTGGTAAGCCCAGAAAAGTCAAGGCTGCCCCTAGGGGTTATTTCTGCTACATATATATATATATATACACAGTATCTTACAAAAGTGAGTACACCCCTCAAATTTTTATAAATATTTTAGTATATATGCTCATGAGACAACACTGAGGAAATTACACTACTAAGTGAAAATGTCCAAATTGGGTCCAAAGTGTCAATATTTTGTGTGGCCACCATTATTTTCCAGCACTGCCTTAACCCTCTTGGGCATGGAGTTCACCAGAGCTTCACAGGTTGCCACTGGAGTCCTCTTCCACTCCTCCATAACGACGTCACGGAGCTGGTGGATGTTGGAGACCTCCTGTACCTTCCATTTGAGGATGCTCCACAGAAGCTCAATAGGGTTTAGTTTTGGAGACATGCTTGGCCAGTCCATCATCTTTACTCTCAGCTTCTTTAGCAAGGCAGTGGTCATCTTGGAGGTGTGTTTTGGGTGGTTATCATGTTGGAATACTGCCCTGTGGCCCAGTCTCTGAAGGGAGGGAATCATGCTCTGCTTCAGTATGGCACAGTACATGTTGGCATTCATGGTTCCCTCAATGAACTGTAGCTCCCAAGTGCCGGTGTCCCCCGTCGGATACTGTCCGCTGGGTACTGCACATGCGCAGTACGGATCACAAGCAGATTCCGAAAATATCCGAAGATGAATGGCGCCTGCGCCGTGAGTCCAGGTTCAAGCCCCACCATCCAAGTGGACATAGAGTTATAATAAAAAAGAGCCAAGCGAAGCGAGGCCGTGCCCGAAGAGTGGCAAGCGAAGCAAGCCCGCGAGGGGCCCTCTAACTTTGTAAAGCCCTATGTCCACTTGGATGGTGGGGCTTGCACCTGGACTCACAGTGCAGGCTAAGTTCATCTTCTGAGATTTTCCGAATCTCCTTGTCCTCCGTACTGCGCAAGCGCTGCGCCTGCGCAGTACGGGGCGGACACTCTTCGATAGGCGGGCGTTTTTTGACACCGGCAGCACTCATGCAGCCCTAGACCATGACAATCCCACCACCATGCATGACTGTAGGCAAGACACACTTCTCTTTGTACTCCTTACCTGGTTGCCGCCACACACGCTAGTCTGCTTGTCTTCAGCAAACAGTTTGAGGGCTTTCTTGTGCATCAGCTTTAGAAGAGGTTTCCTTTTGGGACGACAGCTATGCAGACCAATTTGATGCAGTATGCAGTGTATGGTCTGAGCACTAACAGGCTGACAGGCTGACCCCCCCACCCCTTCAACAGACAACTTCTGGATATGACGCTAAGCACGTGCACTCAACTTCTTTGGTCGACCATAGCAAGGCCTGTTCTGAGTGGAACCTGTCCTGTTAAACCGCTGTTAGGTCTTGACCACCATGCTGCAGCTCAATCTCAGGGTCTTGCCAATCTTTTTATAGCCTAGGCAATGGCGTCCCTAGGGGGGGGGGCAGAGGGGGCCCTGACCCCCCCAAAATGATGCTGTGCCCCACCATGTGCCCCCCCCAAAAAAAACACCAAAAAAAAATTTTTTTTTTTTTTTTTTACAAAAAGGCAATGTCTTTTTGTTTGCATCCGTAGCGGATGCGCCACATCTTACTCAGGCTGCCGCTGGAGTAACACAGTCTCTATTGAGAGGGGGAGTATTCTTCTAGCCTGGACGTGTGGGTAAGTGTGTGCACTGCAGTACACTGTAATCACTGAACTGCATTATCTCCATCCCTTCTCTCCCCCATCTGTCGCTCCCCCTCTCCTGTTCTTTCAAGACCTTCACAACTTACTTTCACTTTCAGTTAGGCAGGTAATAGACTATGCAAATTTCTTTCCTGCATCCACAGAGTGCAGGAAAGAAACCTGCATGATTCCCCCATTAACACAGACAGTGGTGACAGGGGAATATCCTTCCTGCCCAGCAATTGTATTCTCCCAACAAACAGTAATTATGACTAGTGGCTATAGCAACCACTAGTGATAATCATAAGAGTATCTGTCAGGCTGGTTGTTCCCAATTTGATCGATCAACTTGGTACATTCAGCCTGCTCATTATTGGTTCAAACCTCAACCAGCTGAGATTTAAACTGCCCATGGCTGGTCTTAGCACTTAGGCAGCCCATACATTGATCACTTTTTTCATTTAACTAGTAGGTTGCATGAAAAAAAAAGAAATGATCCAATTCTCCCATCTACACATTATAGGTGGATGGGGAAATCCTTGCAGTGTGGACCAGTGGTGGAACTACCAGGGTTGCTGTCCTGGCTATTCACAGCGCTGGTCTCTGTCTCCATGGCAGCAGTGGCACATTGGAACCCAGTGCTGGTTACTTTATGGGGCTGATGTACAGGAGGGCCAGCACAAATTGTTGTTAGAGATGGGCAGGGCATGTTCAAAATCCCACATGCCCGAGCCCGTCAGGAAGCCCACACTGCACAGCACTAAGCACAAGCAGTGAGACATTTCCTGGTCCGCAGCTGCACAGATCAGGAATGTCTCACTGCCTGTGATTAGCCGTGTGCAGTGTCGGCTTCCTGGCAGGATCGGGCAAGTGGGATTTCAAACACACCCGAGCCCATGTCTAATGGTTGTAGAGTAGACAGTTGACCTCCCTGCAGGTTGCTTAGCAGCAGTGCAGCCTTCTCTGACATGCTGATCGTGATGCAATCCAGGTGATGCTCCTAGTCAAATCCATAAATATCATAGTGATTTTATTGATCAAAGCCCACACCTTACAGGCAAAGAGGCCACATGGCTGCTGAACATACGGTGGATGTGGTTGTACTCTTGATGCTAATAAATACTGTGTTTATTAGATCTGACTGGGAGCATCACCTGGATCACATCCCGATCAGCATGTCAACAGAGAAGGTTGTACAGCATTACTGCTGCTAGGTGACCAGCTGGGGGCTCGGCTCTCTACAACCAATAGTGCCAGCCTTCCCCTGCATGCACCCATAATTTTACCAGCACTAGGTCCTAATAGACTGCTGCCACTGCCAAGGACACAGATGCCAGACCAGCACTGTCAATAGCAGGGGCAGGACAGCAAGAGGAGGCTGGGGAACACCCCAGTGGCAGAACACCAAGGCCCGGTGGCAAGACAACCTTTGCAACCCTGATAGTTCTCCCACTGCTTTGGACCCTTATATTTTCTTGGTATGCTGGTGACATATATCTCTTGTTTCTGCCACCCTGGGGATCGTAGTAAAATTGCATTTTATAGTTGCCCCCCTACTTTTGTCCCTGTCCCCCCATGTGCCCCCCCTAAATATGAAAGCTGGAGACGCCACTGAGCCTAGGCCATCTTTATGTGGAGCAACAATTCTTTTTTTTCAGATCCTCAGAAAGTTCTTTGCCATGAGGTGCCATGTTGAACTTCCAGTGACCAGTATGAGAGAGTGAGAGCGATAACACCAAATTTAACACCCCTGCTCCCCATTCACACCTGAGACCTTGTAACATTAACTAGTCACATGACACCAGGGAGGGAAAATGGCTAATTGGACCCAATTAGGACATTTTCACTTAGGGGTGTACTCACTTTTGTTGCCAGCGGTTTAGACATTAATGGCTGTGTGAGTTATTTTGAGGGGACAGCAAATTTACACTGTTATACAAGCTGTACACTCACTACTTTACTTTGTAGCAAAGTGTAATTTCTTCAGTGTTGTCACATGAAAAGATATAATAAAATATTTACAAAAATGTGAGGGGTGTACTCACTTTTGTGAGATACTGTATACACAGCACTGTGCAAAAGTTTTAGGCAGGTGTGAAAAATTGCTGTAAATTAAGAATGCTTCAGAAATAGGAGTGTTAATAGTTTATTTTTATCAAATTAACCTCCCTGGCGGTATGATTATTTCCGATTTTAGGTGCTGAAAGCGGTACCATTATTTTGCATGGAAATTTGGCGTTTTATATTGTAGGCCTGTAATTCTTAGCAATAATTCACTTAAATCTGTCCAAACAAGAGTCTAATAGTATGATAAAGTTTGAAATCCGAAATCATAAATTATAATATAATATAATATATATTTTATATATACCGGTATATATATATATATATATATATATATATATATATATATATATATATATATATATATATATATATATATATATATAATAACTATAAATAATTATAACAAATAATAATATAATAATAAAAAAAATTATTCAATAATGTAATCAAGTCAAAAACACTGAAATTTGCAGAACTGTCGCTGTCATTACTTTTATTGTTTGATGACGAATTTCCCCACAAATCACTATCGCTCAATTCTGCAAGTGATTCTAATTTATTATCGCTGTTTTCTAGCTGGTCCTAAAGCACTTTTGACGTAAACAGACATTTTTAGTTGCTATGGACAATCTCCAGTTTCCTGGCATAAAGAATAGTATTTATAATATAAAACTGCATGCAGGGCACTGGACAAACCACTAGGGACAAAGGCAGTGGCGGCCCATCCATATGGGGAGCCCGGGCGCCCCCCTCCCTCCTGTAATAATAAAAAATAATAATTGAAAAACAAAAACATTTTTTTTTTTTTTTTTTTTAAAACAGCCCCTTTAATAAAAATGTCCTTTAACTATGTGCACTGTGTCCGAGCGCCGGACACAGTGCACTATGGGAAGCGCCACATCAATGCAATCACGAGATTTCAGACGTGACGCTCCATTTGTGGGGTTAAAACCCGCCTTGCGGTGCAATTGAAAGCGCCGATTTGCTTCCGTCTGTAGAATCACTACGGGCAGGAGCATTGTGGTTTCATTCTCGAGGTTACTTCCGGGATTCGTGATGAAAACCGGAAGTGATGTCAGCACTCGGCAGCTCCGTTCTTTGCATGGAGCGGAACTGGAAGCAGTACTCTGGGGAAGGGGGGGGGGTCGCAGCACTCTGCATGCTGCTCACCGTTTCTAGCTACAGCCTACAGGAAGCAAACAGCCGCGTAAACTGTGCCTGAGTGAGCTCTCACTGGTACAGTAGCTCCGCCCATTCCTCCAAGCAGATCCATGTCAGGAGGAAGAAACTGCAGTGGAGGAGAAAGCAAGCCAGGTCAGTACAGTGAAGGGGGACGAACTATCCCCTTAGTGAGATGTGCAGACATTGTCCGCATGTCAGGAGAGCCATTACTGGAAGCACTGTGAGTCCAGACTGAGAACACTGAGCAGGGAGAGGGAATTGACTGAAACTAAGAGCAAGTGAGTAATACTCCCATCCCCCATCCACCACCATCCCTCTGTCCCTGATCCCATCCCTCTGTCCCTGATCCCATCCCACCCACCATCCCTCTGTCCCTGATCCCGTCCCTCTAACCCTGATCCCATGCCACCCACCATCCCTGATCCTGTCCCCCTGTGCCTGATCCCATCCCACCCACCATCCCTCTGTCCCTGATCCCGTCCCTCTGTCCCTGATCCCATCCCACCCACCATCCCTCTGTCCCTGATCCCGTCCCTCTGTCCCTGATCCCATCCCACCCACCATCCCTCTGTCCCTGATCCCGTCCCTCTGTCCCTGATCCCATCCCACCTACCATCCCTCTGTATCTGGTCCCGTCCCTCTGTCCCTGATCCCATCCAACCCACCATCCCTCTGTCCCTGATCCCGTCCCTCTGTCCCTGATCCCACCCCACCCACCATCCCTCTGTCCCTGATCCCATCCCTCTGTCCCTGATCCCACCCCACCCACCATCCCTCTGTCCCTGATCCCATCCCTCTGTCCCTGATCCCATCCCACCCACCATCCCTCTGTATCTGGTCCCGTCCCTCTGTCCCTGATCCCATCCAACCCACCATCCCTCTGTCCCTGATCCTGTCCCTCTGTCCCTGATCCCATGCCACCCACCATCCCTCTGTCCCTGATCCCGTCCCTCTGTCCCTGATCCCATCCCACCCACCACCCCTCTGTCCCTGATCCCGTCCCTCTGTCCCTGATCCCATCCCACCCACCATCCCTCTGTCCCTGATCCCGTCGCTCTGTCCCTGATCCCATCCCACCCACCATCCCTCTGTCCCTGATCCCGTCCCTCTGTCCCTGATCTCATCCCACCCACCATCCCTCTGTCCCTGATCCCGTCCCCCTGTCCCTGATCCCATCCCATCCCACCCACCATCCCTCTGTCCCTGATCCAGTCCCTCTGTCCCTGATCCAGTCCCTCTGTCCCTGATCCCATCCCACCCACCATCCCTGATCCCGTCCCTCTGTCCCTGATCCCATCCCACCCACCATTCCTCTGTCCCTGATCCCATCCCACCCACCATCCCTCTGTCCCTGATCCCGTCCCTCTGTCCCTGATCCCATCCCACCCACCATTCCTCTGTCCCTGATCCCATCCCACCCACCATTCCTCTGTTCCTGATCCCATCCCACCCACCATCCCTCTGTCCCTGATCCCGTTCCTCTGTCCCTGATCTCATCCCACCCACCATCCCTCTGTCCCTGATCCCATCCCACCCACCATTCCTCTGTCCCTGATCCCATCCCACCCACCATTCCTCTGTCCCTGATCCCATCCCACCCACCATCCCTCTGTCCCTGATCCAGTCCCTCTGTCCCTGATCCCATCCCACCCACCATCCCTCTGTCCTTGATCCCGTCCCTCCGTCCCTGATCCCATCCCACCCACCATCCCTCTGTCCCTGATCCCGTCCCTCTGTCCCTGATCCCATCCCACCCACCATCCCTCTGTCCCTGATCCCATCCCACCCACCATCCCTCTGTCCCTGATCCCGTTCCTCTGTCCCTGATCCCATCCCACCCACCATCCCTCTGTCCCTGATCCCATCCCACCCACCATTCCACTGTCCCTGATCCCATCCCACCCACCATTACTCTGTCCCTGATCCCATCCCACCCACCATTCCTCTGTCCCTGATCCCTTCCCACCCACCATCCTTCTGTCCCTGATCCCATCCCACCCACCATTCCTCTGTCCCTGATCCCGTCCCTCTGTCCCTGATCCTGTCCCTCTGTCCCTGATCCCACCCACCATTCCTCTGTCCCTGATCCCCTGATCCCATCCCACCCACCATTCCTCTGTCCCTGATCCCATCCCACCCACCATCCCTCTGTCCCTGATCCCATCCCACCCACCATCCCTCTGTCCCTGATCCTATCCCACCACCATCCCTCTGTCCCTAATCCCATCCCTCTGTCCCTGATCCCATCCCACCCACCATCCCTCTGTTCCTGATCCCATCCCACCCACCATTCCTCTGTCCCTGATCCCATCCCTCTGTCCCTGATGCCATCCCACCCACCATTCCTCTGTCCCTGATCCCATCCCACCCACCATTCTTCTGTCCCTGATCCCATCCCACCCACCATTAGTCTGTCCCTGATCCCATCCCTCTGTCCCTGATCCCACCCCTCTGTCCCTGATCCCATCCCACCCACCATCCCACGGTCCCTGATCCCATCCCACCCACCATTCCTCTGTCCCTGATCCTATCCCACCACCATCCCTCTGTCCCTGATCCTATCCCACCACCATCCCTCTGTCCCTGATCCCATCCCTCTGTCCTTGATCCCATCCCTCTGTCCCTGATCCCATCCCACCCACCATCCCTCTGTCCCTGATGAGCTGTGAGACAGATTGATGAGTCCTGTCTATAATGTAGAGCCTGGTATATGATGTACAGAGTCCTGTGTATAATGTACAGCCTGATATATGATGTACAGAGCCCTGTGTATAATTTACAGCCTGGTATATGGTGTACTACAGGGGACGGAGTGGGTGGATCCTATAAGGGGTGGGGCTTATGAGAAGTGGGAGAGGTCAAAAAGGGTGTGCGGGATCTAGCTCCCCCCCATCTTAAAACTTCACCAGCCGCCACTGGACAAAGGGGATGTGTAATTATTTGATACAGTACTGTAATCTGTAAGATTACAGTATACTGTATCTATACTGTGTTTTTTACTTTTTGAATTTGGCACCAAACTCTGTCCCCGTGCGTCGCAACACTCGCAGGGAACGGAGCTCGGCACTGGGACAGATCAAGCGAGACACGGTGGCTCGCAGATCACAGCGGGGAAACATTGCAGGATCCTCTACAGACTCTCCAGAGTCTGGAATCAGCTCTCGAGGGGGAACTCCACGCCAAATTTTAAATAAAAAACCGGCATGGGTTCCCCCTCCGGGAGCATACCAGGCCCTTAGGTCTGGTATGGATTTTAAGGGGAAGCCCCTACGCCAAAAAAACAGCATGGGGATCCCCCCAAAATCCATACCAGACCCTTATCCGAGCATGCAGCCTGGCCGATCAGGAAAGGGGGTGGGGACGAGCGAGCGCCCCCCCCCTCCTGAACCGTACCAGGCCGCATGCCCTCAACATGGGGGGTGGGTGCTTTGTGGAAGGGGGGCGACCTTGACCCCATGTTGATGAGGACAAGGGCCTCTTCCCGACAACCCTGGCCATTGGTTGTCGGGGTCTGCGGGCAGGGGGCTTATCGGAATCCGGGAGCCCCCTTTAATAAGTCCCATCCCACCCACCATCCCTCTGTCCCTGATCCCATCCCACCCACCATGCGATGGGGCGGGGTCACAGGGTGATGTCACATGGTGGCCCCGCCCCGTATGACGTCACAGTCCCAGCATGCCTCGGGACCTGACGTCATAAGGGGCGGGTCCTCCGTGTGGCATCACCCTGTGACCCGCCCCATTCCTATATAAGTCATCGTTCAGCGCTCACACGGCATTACAGCGGGAGAGAGCGTTGTGTCAACAACGAAAGAAGAAAGAAGAGAGAGGAGGGAAGAAGGACGGAGGAGACCGGACTCCTCCGCTAGTAAAAGAGCTGCAAGAAGATAGCGGAGGAGCTGGCAGAAGAGCGGGAGATGACGCCGGAGAGCAGGAGAAGAGGCCGGACACCGGGAGAAGAGGCCGAACAGAGCGAAGAAGTCGGAAAAAGACCCCCGGAGCTGATTAATAAATTACTTTAAAAACCTGTGTTGTGTTTTTTTTTTATTGACGCTTTTTTTCCCCAGGTGAATGGGTAGGGGTACGATGTACCCCATACTCATTCACATAGGGTGGGGGGCCGGTATCTGGGTCCCCCTTATTAAAGGGGGCTCCCGGATTCCGATAAGCCCCCCGCCCGCAGACCCCGACAACCAACGGCCAGGGTTGTCGGGAAGAGGCCCTTGTCCTCATCAACATGGGGACAAGGTGCTTTGGGGTGGGGGGCCGCAGGGCGCCTGGTACGGTTCAGGAGGGGGGGCGCTCGCTCATCCCCACCCCCTTTCCTGACCGGCCAGGCTGCATGCTCGGATAAGGGTCTGGTATGGATTTTGGGGGGACCCCCACGCCGTTTTTTTTGGCCTAGGGGGTTCCCCTCAAAATCCATACCAGACCTAAGGGCCTGGTATGCCCCTGGAGGGGGAACCCATGCCGTTTTTTTATTTAAAATTTGTCGTGGAGTTCCCCCTCCAGGCGACACTGTCGCTTCAATATAGATGGAGATCCGACTTGGGGGCGACTTCCATTGAAACAATGGGTACAAGTCGCCTACAAGTCGTTTTGAAGTAGTACAGGAACCTTTTTTGAAGTCAGAGCGACTTCTGTAGTGTACATTAAGACAGCTCCATAGACTAACATTACAGCGCGACTTGGGGCGACTTGGGGCGTCTCGGGGCGACCTGAAGTCGGATCCTGAGTCGCCCTGGTGTGAACCGGCTCTAAAGGGTCGTCACATCAAATATTGATCTAATTTAGGTGTGTTTCTTCTGTTCTCTCACTTTGCATTTTGTAAACTGATAAAAATAAACAATTAAAATATATATTTTTGAAAGCATTCTTACTTTACTGAATTTTTTCACAGTTGCCTAAAGCTTTTGCACATTACTGTGTGTATATATATATATATATAGATATATATCTTTCTCAAAGTTCCAGTATCTCTGCATGCTGCTGTATGCAGGCTTAGAATTCATTGGGTGTATTCCTCATTTCAAGAGCCATGGAAATCATTCCTTCATGCCCCTTGGTCAACTCTACATCGGAAGTCACTGGTTTATAGTACAGATACAGGCTAATATTATAAAGCCTTTTTTTTTTTCAAACTGCTTCAGTGTAATTCACGGAAAGAAAGGCTTCAATGGAGTACGGCTTGAAAAGCAATGTAAAATTATAAAAAAATAAATAAAAAGCTAACACTGTTCTAAAGAAAATAAGCACAAAAAATTAAAATCAGCTGCCAGCACTCAAAAGCCAAGATACAGACTCCAAAATAGTATTATATACAAACAGTGCAGCACTGAAAACTATAAACAATCATATGATTTAATACAGAATCCCTAAAGAAACAGATTCAATCGTATTAATGAGATAAAATCCAAAAACATGCAAAAATAAATATTTTATAGTCTGTATAAGAGTCAGAGCTTCGTATTTCGGACATGTTTTTGGAATCCTTTAATGGCCGGTCATTATGGCTGCAATGCGGATTTGGTTCTTGTGACCTATGCAGCGGGTTCGGCGGGTTATGGCGCTTATTTTTGGGGGAACTGGAGTGCTGAGCCATGGCCTGCAGAATGGCGTGATGCTGGTTTTCTAAAAAACCTGGTCTTGCTTAAGCTTTTGTCCATAGTCCTGTCAGTGGAACTATGGGGGGAGTACTCTCGGAACAAAAAGGTGCGCTTCCATTGCGAAAATATGGGAGTGGTTGTTGCGATTAACAATATCTCGGCTTCTTCCCCGCTTGTGGTTAGGCTACTTAGTTTTGAGTTGTTTAAGATAGAATATTTTACTTTATGCTGTACATATCCCTGGATCTTCCAACAAAATAGCACATGCTTTGTCTCGTTTTCAGTGGAACGAGTTCTGTACGTTGGCACCGGAGGCAGAGCAGCATGGCATGCCTTGTCCTCAACGGCTCTGGAGGATTGCGTTGGAGTCACCGCTGAACTGATACGTGATTCACACAGTGCTGGAACGTGGGCAAATTATTCCAAGGTTTGTAACAAATGGTTCTCTTTACTGGAAGAGGTAGGTGAGGTGGACGCTGGGTTAGATGTGCCATCGTTGGTGTTATATTTTGTCTGCAGCAATTTGTTGCAAGATATTTCAGTGTCTATGGTGGATAGGAAGTTAGCGGGCCTCGCGTTTTTATTTAAGTTGGTGGGTGTTAAGGATTTTACCAAGTCTTTTTGGTACCTCAGGCACTTAAAGGTTACCGTAAAGGGCGGCACAGTTGCGATTCTCGGCTTCCAATTTCAGTCGAGGTGCTGGGTTCCATTCTTGGAAAATTAACTACTGTTTGTTCATCAGGTTTTGAGGTGCCTTTCTGGGGTCCTTCTTTGGCGCTTTCCGAATAAGCGAACTGGTTAGTCCATCCAGGTGAATTTTGGGGGGTTTGTTGTTTAGGGATGTTACATCTTCGGACTCGGCTGTTGAGCTATGGATCAGGCGATCCAAGACTGACCAGAGTGGTGAGAAAGTTCAGGTGGAATTGTTTAGGGGCAATGGAGTGGATGGCGCTTTATTCATTCATTCGGATGGTTCGTTACAATTCAATGCTGTTTTTCGCAAGTGCCTTGTAGGGGCAGGGTTGTTTCCTGGGGACTGTTCATCTCATTCTTTCCACATAGGGGCAGCCACTGGGGCATTGCGGTGGGGCCTTACTGAGGGAGCAATTAAACGGATTGGCAGATGGGAGTTTGAGAGATATAGAATATATGTGCGGCCCCAATTGCTTTAGGCTATAAATACATGGGGGTTTTTCTGGTCTGTCTGTTGTTTGTCTTTCTTTATGTTTTCTGTTGCCGGGACATTTGGTGCATGGTTATCCTTATGTCTTTTCAGATCTACCCTGATGTCTAATCTGAATTCTGGGACATTCCTTCGTTTTTTAGGGGGCAAAGAGGGCAGAGGTTAGACCCGATGGCAGGCAGTTGGGAGTTACGAGGGCAGGGTCAGGTGGATTGGAGTCCTGGGTATGCTCTGGCAAAGAGTCATCCTGTAAGTTCACCACTTTGCATGGATGGACAGACACCCTGACATTTTGGTCATACATGCAGGTGGGAAGATTATTAAGGATATTCATTGGGATTTTCTGCGACTGCGGTCTTCCTTCCCTGACATGATCATTATATGGTCAGACATTGCGGCCCGCACATCATGGAGGGGGGCCAGGCCAGTGGAAAAGATAAACAAGGCCCAGATAAAGGTGAATAAGGAGGTGGGCAGATTTATTGCTCGAAATGGTGGCTTGGTGATTAGGCATGGCGAGCTGGAGAAGGACACATGGCAGTTTCTTAGAGGGGATGGTGTACATCTCAATGCGGTGGGCATAGACTTATGGTTCTTGGGATTGCAGCACGGTATCCAGAGGGCTTTGCTGGTGTGGTGGCGGGGACAATTATAAGGTGTCATACTTGTGCCGCTGTGGCAGTTGGGGTCCTTGACGAGGGTCGAAAACATTGGTCGATTTGTGAAACAGTGGGACCCATCTCAGGTATGGAGTCCTCCTGGTCTTGTTCAGTTTAGACTGACCATGTGTTAAGGTGGTAGGGGTCTGTTGTCAGTTAGTATAGTCCTTGAGGCGGTGTATGGCAGCTGGGGACAGAACCTAGCTTTACGTTATCACAAACTCCAAAGTTGTGGGTGATGGTGTCGTCAAGGATCTGCAACCATTTTCTTCTTCTTTGATCTGGAGTGTTTATTAATATTAAAGTTTAATTATAATTTTGGTTTAATAAAAGGCTGAACTGGCCATTTAACCCAATGCAGTTTGGTGTCATTATTGAAGAAGGGGGGGGGGGGTGGTGTTGGTTACTTATTAATAATAGTTAACAGGTATATCTGAACTACCTCAGTCAAGACATGCACAAAGCTTAACAAAGTATAAGCGAAGGGCATATATGACAAGGGGGGTTTGGTTTTAAAAATGTCAGTGCTCTTACCTGAGTGGATGAGCAGATGGGGTGATGGGAGGAGCAGGAGAGATAGTAGTTCAGGGGAGTAGTGAAGGGGGCATCACTTGAAGTCTGCCATCGCCCTCCCGCCCAAACTACCCTTAGTCACTGAAGATTTAACGCAATGGCATCAGCAGGCTCGTCCCAATGCGTTTTGTCTAAAGAGACATCATCTCTTTAGACTAAACAAGTCGGGACGAGCCTGCTGATGCCGTTGCATTAAATCTTCAGTCTATTTTACAAGAGCTTTTTTACCTGCTCAAATGTGAGTGTTCCTCAATTTTAATAAATATTCTTTGTAATGCGTATTCAAACTATGTGGAACTTTTGTTTAATTTTTGGTTTCATCCTGTGAGCATATGGGAAGGATTCGACCAACCCCCCTCTGAGTTTTCCTTCTCTACTGGGAGTCATATAAGGGACAGTGTGATTACCATCCGCCTGTGCTAACATCTGCAGTCGTGGATGTCCCTGTCTACCGGTGTGCTGTCACCATAAGCTTTGACGACTCATTGGGCATATGCCTTGTTAAGTCCAATAGCTCTGGTAAGCCTTCCTTATGTTGGTGGTGGCTTCTCCCATTATCTTTTTTCCACACCTGTCCTTCTATTCTTGTTCCAAGGGGGTTATTCACTTACCTGGACTAATAACATACTACAGTTTCCATCTGTGGATTATATCTATTTTTAATCACGTTGTGGACTATATTTAGTTAATTTATTGCATGTGTTTGCACGTGTGTCATTCAGAGTGTATAACGTCATTTTTTGTACCATATGAGGTCTCACTCATTATGACCGTTCTCATTTAGCGCTGCACATATATTCATTATTTTCACTTGCAATTGTCTCTTGCTGTGCCGTCTGCTTATTTATGTTTTATGTGACAGCGTGGTATCTTTCACTTTTCACATATATAGCTGGTAAGCAGTTTGTATAAACTTTTACTGGGTGTGGAGCAGGACTCTCTCTGTTTTTACAAGATTACTACCTTCCCTTCACCTATTTATGCCTGTCACATGGAGCACGGATGAAGATTTTATTGTATTTTTTTTTTTTTTTATGGACTCTCTTATATAGGCTATAAAAAAAAAATTTTTGCATGCTTTTGGATTTTATCTGATCAATACAATTGAATCTGTTTCTTTAGGGATTCTGTATTAAATCATATGATTGTTTATACTTTTTAGCGCTGAGGGTTTTTTACCTTTATGCATAGAATACATGAAGGTAAAAAAAACTTGACCCTTCCCGACCACTTTAGCCACTTCAATACTGGGAACTTTTACCCCCTTCCTGGTCAGGCCAATTTTGAGCTTTCTGCGCTGCCACATTTTGAATGACAACTGCGCAGTCATGCAACACTGTACCCAAACTAAATTTTTATCAATTTGTTTACACAAATAGATCTTTCTTTTGGTTGTATTTAATCACCACTGGGTTGTTTAGTTTTTGCTAAAAAAACATGAAAAATTACCGAAAACTTTGAAAAAAAAAAAAACGTTTTCTTTGTTTCCGTTATAACATTTTGCAAATAAATAATCTTTCTTCCTGAATTTAGGCCAAATTGTATTCTGCTACATTTCTTAAAACAATAACAAATCAGTGTATATTATAATTAGTCTTTTGGAAAGTTATAGAGTCCACAAACTATGGTATATATCTGAACATTGATCAATTCTGATGTGCTGACTGCCTATCTAATTTCTTGAGGCCAAAAAATGCCAGGACACTAAAGGTATCCCCCCCCCCCCCCCAAATGACCCCTTTTTGGAAAGTAGACAGTCCAAGATATTTAGTTGTCATCTTTTGTCATAAGTTTTTGGAAAATTAAGAATGAGATATATATATATATATATATATATATTTTTTTTTTTATATATTGTCCCCAGTGCAGTACAGCGTTATCATATAAGGGGTGTGGTGGTGATCAGGGACACTGACTGGTGACAGTACGGAAAAAAAAAGAAATTTCATATTTTTTTTCTTTCTAATTTCTTTTCTTTTTTTCTAATATTTGTTTTTCTTTTTTCTTACGATTTCTTTTTTTTTGCATATAGCTGTTCATTACATTGCTATATGCAAGCACTTTAGTGAATTAAATCAATTCATGCAGTTTGTTTTGTTTTGTTGCGATTAGCTGTGATTGGTCAGAGCTAATCACATGGTGCAGATGATTGGCCCAGTCTGTACCACATGATCACACTGACCAATCACAGCTAGCAACACAAGCCATCTGTGATTGGTTACAGCAGTCACATGGTACACATGGTACTAGCAGTGAGCCGGTACACTGATCACGCCGATGCATGGCCTGATGGCCGCACGTGGAGCCCGATCTGGGAGGACATTGTATGATATCTGCCCATATCAATGAGAGGTTCCGCCAGCATCTTCTTGAAATACACTGGGTGGGAACTGGTTAAGATAGTGAAAAGAGCCATGCAAATTGTGTTTTAGAAAGTTTTCCTAAGGCAAATTCAGAGGTAGAATAATGCACACAGTCGGAATTTGCGACAACAAATGTTCAATGTGAGCTTGTTGTCGGAAAATCCGACCGTGTGTATGCTCCATCGGACATTTGCTGTCGGAATTTCCGACAACAAATGTTTGAGAGCTGGTTCTCAAAACTTGTTGTCGGAAACTCCAAGCGTGTGTGTACAATTCCGACGCACAAAATTGCACGCATGCTCAAGCAGAAGAGCTATTGAACTTCATTTTTCTCAGCTCGTCGTACGTGTTGTACGTCACAACGTTCTTGGCGTTCAGAAGTTCCGACAACATTTGTGTGACCGTGTGTATGCCGTGTGTATGCAAGACAAGTTTCAGCCAACATCCGTCGGAAAAAAATCCACGGTCAGAATGTCCGATCGTCTGTACGCTGCATTATACTTCAGTTTCTTACCACTGGTCTGTGACACTTGGTACATCTTGGAATCTGGGGAGAAAAATGTCACCAAATCAGACTGTTTTGTAAGTTAAAGCGTATCTAAACCAAAGAACAAAAAGTGATAGTATTGCAGCTTACTGGTCCTAGGATGTAATGGCTGTATTAGATTTTTTTTACCACACTTTTTTTCCCTTTATTTTAACCTGGTAACTCTGTCATCACAAAGAGACTAACATTTTTCCAGCACACCTACCAGCTAGCCTTCAACAAAAACAAATTGTCCCAGTCTAACAATTCATGTTAAAAACAGAGGGTTACGTTTAAAAACATTTGCAAATACATTATATGTGGAAGCCGCAGTGCCTACGTCAAGGCTCCCCTGTATACTGTGGTCCTAACTCTATATTCTTGAGAGTTTCCAAGTTAAAGAATATATAGCAGTGAATAAATTAAGGGCAGGTTTGCCTGAAGGGAGCCCACTCCTTCTTAAAGGCATAGGTACATATTGGATGCCCAGCAAGAGCACAATTATTATTATTATATGGGATTTATATAGCACAAACAGTACAACTAGAGTTGGGCCGAACATCCCCCAATTCGGTTCACACCAGAACTCCCGAATATGTAAAAAGTTTGGACCGATCCTTTACCCCATTCACGCCGACCTTATGCAAATATGCGTTCTCGGCTTGAAGGGGTTATACTGGGGTGATGCATGCAACTGCACATATCACCCCAGTACAGTTTTTTTAGAGCCAGCGGTTGGCTTTTTAGTGATAACAATTAATGCAACTAAAAGCGCCCCCCCCTCCTGCCATCTTCCTTCGGAAATAATAATAAAGGTGATTTTTTTTTTTTAAATCAGAAAGAATTTTATTAAAGCAACAATAAACATACAGTTCAGCAAGTCAGGTTCCAACGCAATTATTGCCATATAAATTTCAACACATCATTGTCACACTTCACTAGTACAAAAAGAAATTGTGATAAATCTCAACAGTTCACTGCTTCCTTCCCCCTTTCATCCCTGCTCTCCCATTCCCCTTTAACTATCCTCCACCTTCATCAGAAATACGTAGTAGGATTCACAGGGAAAAAAAAAAAAAGTACCCGGTATACATCAGAAGTAGGGACCACTCTCCACATCACATGAGCAGTCTGTCTAGCACCAATTCCACTGGGCTAAGGCCAGGAGTATCCAGCCATGGGGACCATAAGGTATTGAATTTCTCTGGGCGGCCCGATGCTGGAAAATATACTTCTCCAACCGCAGGGTGTCACCCATTTGATTTATCCATTCTTTATGGGTGGGATGCTCAGTCCCCTTCCAGTGTCTAAGGATGAGTTTACGTGCTTGGAACAGTGCTCTGCCTATGGCTTGTTTGGGAGTGTGCTCAATTGGTAGATTGTCTAATATTCCCAGGATGCATGGCTTAGGATCCATCGGTACGGCAAAATGCTCTATTGATGGTAGCAACCACCCCAGACCAGTAAAGGTGTAGCTTGGGGCAGCGCCATAGTAGGTGTATAAGGTCGCCATGATCTCTGGAGCACCTGGTGCACTCTGCGTTCTCTCTGAGACCCATCCTGTGCAGTTTAGCGGGAGTATAGTGTACCCGCAATACTATGTACAGTTGGTATAGGCGTTGGGCCACATTTAGGGAGCATAACTGAACCGCCTGTAGAGCCTCCTCCCCCTGATCCTCCTCAAATGCCCCCACGTCACTCTCCCGTAATGGTGTCACCCTGGAGGATCAGTGATTTTAATGATGCTTAACCACTTGCCAACCAGCTTCCGTCATTATACTGCGGCAGGTCGGTGCGTTCCCGCCAATCGCCGTAGCTGTACGTCGGCTCCTTTAAGAGCCATAGCAGAGCTAGGACCAAAGTATACAGGGGAGCCTTGGTGTAGGCACTGTGGCTTCCACATATATTTGCACATGTGCACACCTAAACCCTCTGTTTTTAATGTGAATTGCTAGACAGGGTCAATTAGGTTTTTTCGTCCAAATATGTGCTGGGAAATTTTTGTCTGTCTGTGATGTGCATTGACCTTCCATGTGCACCTTACTGTAAATATTAGTTATAAATGAGGGTTTTTGCCATCTCTTTCATATATCTTGTATCTGTATTTGGCATGGAGATACATTGGATGCCTTCAGCTGCCATTGCTGGGCTTTCAAAGTGTCCCTGTGCCTTTAAGGAGGATTGGAATCCCTTCCAGTCAAACCTGCCCTTCATTTTTCCACTGCTGTATATGTCCCAACTGGCAAAAAACAAAACAAACAAAAAAAAAACATTTGTTTTCTATATTTTCATTTTAGATATTAAATATAACAATTGTATATCTACACACAAATTTTGTAAAAAAAAATAAAACGTGAAAGTGTGTAAAACAGTAATATTGATACTTACATAAAGCAAACAGGAGGCCTATGAAGACCAACAAGACGCAGAACTTCAGAAAAAGAAGACCCAACAGGATAAAAATCACCTGGTCTCTTCTACTTCTGTCAGCTATAATGAAAATGTATATACCGGTAAAATAAATTCAAACTATGAAAGGTAGCAAGCACTTGAAGGGCTCATTCAGACGAGCACATACAATAAGCCTATTCTCCATGCAGAGTCACTGACAGATGTGTGTGCATCCACCTCGGAGCTGTGTGGAGGCAGCCCATAGAAGTGGATGCACACACAGTTGTTGCACCAATCGCAATTCAAGGTTAGACATGCAGGCAGTAGCAGGTGCATGGATCTGAACACAGACACTGTGAATTTGGATTCACATTACATGCAGATGCATGAATTCATCTACACAACTTTACACAAAAATGTCCCTATTTAACACAATTCTACTTATATCTATCATTATGATTTTTACACCTTTTATGTATAAGGATAACATGTTTCCTGAGTCTTTGGTATGCTATTAATTACATATGTTTGTCTATTAGCCATGAAAAAGGGGAAGCAGATCCTTAAAATATGTCTGAATACTGCTAGCTCTTTTACATAGTTACAGTGGTGTGAAAAAGTGTTTGCCCCCTTCCTCATTTCCTGTGCCTTTGCATGTTTGTCACACTTAAGTGTTTCGGAACATCAAACCAATTTAAACAATAGTCAAGGACAACACAAGTAAACACAAAATGCAATTTGTAAATGAAGGTGTTTATTATTAAAGGTGAAAAAAAATCCAAACCATCATGGCCCTGTGTGAAAAAGTGATTGCCCCCCTTGTTAAAACATACTATAACTGTGGTTGTCCACGCCTGAGTTCAATTTCTCTAGCCACACCCAGGCCTGATTATTGCCACACCTGTTCACAATCAAGGCATCACTTAAATAGGAGCTGCTTGACACAGTAAGGTCCACCAGAAGATCCTTAAAAGCTACACATCATGCCGAGACCCAAAGAAATTCAGAACAATTGAGAAAGAAAGTAATTGAGATCTATCAGTCTGGAAAGGGTTATAAAGCCATTTCCAAAGCTTTGGGAATCCAGCGAACCACAGTGAGAGCCATTATCCACAAATGGCGAAGACATGGAACAGTGGTGAACCTTCCCAGGAGTGGCCGGCCGCCCAAAATTACCCCAAGAGCGCAGCGACGACTCATCCAAGAGGTCACAAAAGACCCCACAACAACGTCCAAGGAACTGCAGGCCTCACTTGCCTCAGTTAAGGTCAGCGTTCATGCCTCCACCATCAGGAAAAGACTGGGCAAAAATGGCCTGCATGGCAGAGTTCCAAGGAGAAAACCACTGCTGAGCAAAAAGAACATCAAAGCTCGTCTCAATTTCTCCACAACACATCTTGATGATCCCCAAGACTTTTGGGACAACATTCTGTGGACCGATGAGACAAAAGTGGAACTATTTGGAAGGTGTGTGTCCAAGTATATCTGGCGTAGAAGGAACACTGCATTTCAGAAAAAGAGCATTATACCAACAGTAAAATATGGTGGTGGTAGTGTGATGGTCTGGGGCTGTTTTGCTGCTTCAGGACCTGGAAGACTTGCCGTGATAAAAGGAACTATGAATTCTGCTGTCTACCAAGAGATCCTGAAGGAGAATGTCCGACCATCTGTTCGTGTACTCAAGCTGAAACGAACTTGGGTTCTGCAGCAGGACAATGATCCTAAACACACCAGCAAGTCCACCACCGAATGGCTGAAGAAAAACAAAATGAAGACTTTGGAGTGGCCTAGCCAAAGTCCTGACCTGAATCCTATTGAGATGTTGTGGTATGACCTTAAAAAGGCCGTTCATGCTCGAAAACCCTCTAATGTAACTGAATTAGGACAATTCTGCAAAGATGAGTGGGCCAAAATTCTTCCAGGACGCTGTAAAAGCCTCATTGCACGTTATCGCAAACGCTTGGTTGCAGTTGTTGCTGCTAAGGGTGGCCCAACCAGTTATTAGGTTTAGGGGCAATCACTTTTTCACACAGGGCCATGATGGTTTGGATTTTTTTTCACCTTTAATAATAAACACCTTCATTTACAAATTGCATTTTGTGTTTACTTGTGTTGTCCTTGACTATTGTTTAAATTGGTTTGATGTTCCGAAACACTTAAGTGTGACAAACATGCAAAGGAACAGGAAATGAGGAAGGGGGCAAACACTTTTTCACACCACTGTACATATTAGGTGAGGTCGAAAAAGACACAAGTCCATCAAGTCCAACCTATGTGTGTGATTATATGTCAGTATTACATTGTATATCCCTGTATGTTGCGGTCGTTCATGTGCTTATCTAATAGTCTCTTGAAGCTATCGATGCCCCCCACGGATACCACCACCTGTGGAAGGGAATTCCACATCCTTCTACGTAGTTTAAGGTTAAACCTCTTTTTTTCTAATTTTAATGAGTGGCCACGTGTCTTGTTAAACTCCCTTCCGCGAAAAAGTTTCACCCCTATTGTGGGGTCACCAGTATGGTATTTGTAAATTGAAATCATATCCCCTCTCAAGCGTCTCTTCTCCAGAAAGAATAAGTTCAGTGCTCGCAACCTTTCCTCATAACTAATATCCTACAGACCCTTTATTAGCTTTATTGCCCTTCTTTGTACTCGCTCCATTTCCAGTACATCCCTCCTGAGGACTGGTGTCCAGAACTGGACAGCATACTCTAGGTGCGGCCGGACCAAAGTCTTGTAGAGCGGGAGAATTATCGTTTTATCTCTGGAATTAATCCCCTTTTTAATGCATGCCAATATTCTGTTTGCTTTGTTAGCAGCAGCTTGGGATTGCATGCCATTGCTGAGCCTATCATCTACTAGGACCCCAAGGTCCTTTTCCATCCTAGATTCCCCCAGAGGTTCTCCCCCCAGTGTATAGATTGCATTCATATTTTTGCCACCTAAATGCATTATTTTACATTTTTCTACATCTGCTTATGGGGGTGAGGGCAAAGTCTAAGGAAATGTGTTTTTACCCTTGGCGTTTTCTCGGATGGCCATCCTCCTATTTTCACTTTCTGCGTGATGTCCTCCTAAAAAAAAAAAAAAATTATAGTCCAAACATACAAATTAAAGCTCAGCCTGGGCCTTAATATGTCATCTCTACGTTGCTATGATTGTTTTCATGAATATCTGGTTAATAATATTTGATTGATATGCTTGTTTACCATGCATGTACTCATTTCGCTATGTCATGTTTTTTAATGTATTGAATAAAATATGTCTTTTTACATTGACTCATCTTTTAGCGATGCTAGACCTACCTTATTTAAAGTCCCCAACCCTCTCATATATTATATAGATTAATTACACACAGAGTGATATATTTCAAACATTTATTTCTTTTAATTTTGATGATTATGGCTTACAGCTAGTGAAAACCCAAAATTCAGTATCTCAGAAAATATTGTGAAAAAGTTCAATATTGTAGACTCATGATGTCACACTCTAATCAGCTAATTAACTCAAAACACCTATAAAGGGTTCCTGAGCCTTTAATGGTCTCGCTCAGCAGGTTACACAATCATTGGGAACACTGCTGACTTGACAGTTGTCCAGAAGACAGTCATTGACACCCTCCACAAGGAGGGTAACTCACAAAAGGTCATTGCTAAAGAAGCTGACTGTTCACAGAGTGCTTTATCCAAGCATAATAATGGAAGGTTGAGTGGAAGGAAAAAGTATGGTAGAAAAAGGTGTTAAAGCAACAAGAATAACTGCAGCCTTGACAGGGTTGTGAAGCAAAGGCCATTCAAGAATTTTGGGCAGATTCACAAGGAGTGGACTATGGCTGGTGTCAGTGCTTCAAGAGCCACCACGCATAGACGTATCCAGGACATGGGCTACAATTGTTGCATTTCTTGTGTCAAGCCACTCCTTACCCGGAGACAATGTCAGAAGCGTCTTACCTGGGCTAAGGAGAAAAGGGACTGGACTGTTGCTCAGTGGTCCAAAGTCCTCTTTTCGGATGAAGGTAAATTCTGTATTTTATTTGGAAATCTAGGTCCCAGAGTCTGGAGGAAGAGTGGAGAGGCACATAATCCAAGTTGCATTAGGTCCAGTGTGAAGTTTCCACAGTCAGTGATGATTTGGGGAGCCATGTCATCTGCTAGTGTTGGTCAACTGTGTTTTATCAAGTCCAAAGTCAGCGCAGCCCTCTACCAGGAAATTCTAGAGCACTCCATGCTTCCCTCTGATGACCACCTTTATGGAGATCCTGATTTCATTTTCCAGCAGGACTTGGCACCTGCCCACATTGTCAAAAGTACCAATACCTGGTTTAACTTCCCTGGCGGTATTCCTGAGTGTTGTTTGGGGTGAATTTTCGTTACCAAAAGCGGTAACCCCGAGCCACACTCAGGATTGCATCGCAGGATCCAGGCAAAGTTACTTACCTTGTCCCCAGGATTCTGCGATGTCTCCCCACTGTGTGTGTGAGCCGTGTCCTCTGCTCGATTCATCACGTCGCGACGTGCTGGGACAGAGCCCGGCACCAAATTCAAAAAGTGAAAAACACAAAACACATACAGTACACTGTAATCTTACAGATTACATTACTGTATCAGTTTATTTCACCTCCCTTTTGCCCCTAATGCTTTGTCCAGTGCCCTGCATGCAGTTTTATATTATAAATAGCACACAAACCCCTCCAAAGGTTCCCCAAAAAACATATGTAACACCCTCCTAGTCAGGCTGTTAAAGTTCAAGTAAATTTTGTTTTTTGGATTCCATGTAGCAGGGGAGCAGTGTTCAATTGCTTTTGTCTGTCCTGGGTTGTGCTGGTGCAGGTTCAACTATTTCCTCCTGCATTCCAATGAGCTCTGGGAAATAGAGGGTGGGAGAGTTATACCCTGGCATGAATAGTCATACAGCCACAGCCAATTCCTGGTCAGGAGAGAGACCAGCAGGGGGCTGAAAGTTGTATAAATAGCCAGAGGCCCTAATAGGCTTCAAAATAGGATGGGCTTGGGTCGCAGAGCGTGCGTCCGGAGCCCACCCAGGTGTGTTACAACAGCGAATGAATATTCATTGTTGAAACCCTGATCCTCAATCTGTCCAATTAGCGAGTCTGAGACCTGTTTTATAAATGAGCGGAAAAAGAAGATTCCCCATTGGAAGCCGAGGAGGAGAGAAGAAACGTAAACCACCGCCATCGCCTGGATGACCCGTGGACAGCAGGAGCAGGGAAAGAGAGCAGGGGAAGCCACCGGTGATGGGGTAAGTGCACTGACTGACTGACCAACCGACCGACGGGGGGGTGTCGGCGGAATACTGTTTGGCACCCCCCTAAAAACAATTCCTCTGGCCGCCACTGATAAATAGGCTGGGCCTAGAACAGCACTCTCTTCCTCCTGGAGGAACTGACTGAGGCACAACTGGGCCTGGACTGAGGCACAATTGGGCTGTCAACTGCAGAATAGATTAAATCCCTTTTGAAATCCCAGCTCCAATTAGAGTTTGGGGACCTCTGTTCACAGTACCCTGAAGCAGCACAGGAAGCTTTGCAGAGGATTTAGGCTGGAGGCATCAAGTACATAGTCTAGTTGGTACTACAGGAGGCAATACAGCAGAATAGCTGGTATGGTATATAAAATAAAGCGCATACACAATGGGATTCATTTACAAAAAAAAAAATAGATTTTTTTTCTCAGCCCCTATGAGTCAGTGTGAAAAAGAAAATGTACAGCATGAATATGTACAGAACAGCACAACACCTGACTCTTTTTTGGAATACCGTGTGTTGCCATATATATTTTGGTGTATTGCAGTGCAGGTGCATTGCCTAAGTGTATTGCGGTGCTATTCAAAATGAATAGATTTTGATCTTGCATTATACTAGTGGTTGTCAACTTATAAGTTAAAGGGGGTGAGGACGTAACGTCCAACACGGAGGGAGGGGGCAGCGGTGCCATCTGGAGCAGGAGCGTGGATGCGGGAAGCCGACTTCCCCAGGGAGTGTGAGTCTCCGGATCGGCATATGACACCACCCGATCCTGCTCCTGCAACCTGTAGCCAGCACCCCCGCATGCTCCCCTGGAAACCACCTAGCAAATTGGCAAGGAGAGTAAGGTACCCCAGGACCAAAGTTGAAGGGCAGAAAAAGGAGGTAACCCCTTCTGGGGATGGTAAAATAGTAGCTTGCACAAGAAGTTCTGATTATGGCTGGTAAGCATTGACTTTTCCTATATAACAGTTGTGGTACCAGGTGTTGTGCAAAGCTTCTTATACAAAAGTGGCTCTGGAGACTAGGGATGGGCCCGGTGCTCGATGCGAACCCACGTTCGCATCGAGCACCGGGCGTTCGCTCGCTCGGCGAGCCCAGAACTATTTTGGCCGCTCGCATCACGTTCGTGTGATGCGAGCGGCCCCGCAATGCATTGCGGCCGGCGCGGCCGGCGCAGTGCATTGCTGGCTGATGATTGGCCAAGCATGCACTGTGACCCCGCATGCTTGGCCAATCACAGCCCCGGAAACTCGAAGAGCCATAATTGGCTACAGGCAGGACGCCTGTAGCCAATTACAGCTCAGGGGCTGTAGTACACGCCCCCCCCTATAAAAGGCCGCCACGCCGTCTGCGCCGGTCACATGCTGTTCCGGCGCAGATAGAGCAGGATAGATCTGTGACACTCTGCTGGATTTAGTTAGTTAGAGAGATTTACTTAGAGAGATCGAGTTAGATAGATTCATTCATTTAGATTGATTTAGAAAGAGGGGCTTGTAGTGTGCTCGTGGCAGGCAGGCAGAGCTCCTATATTTTGTTCCCAGAAGCACCTATAGGACTTGTAGTGTGTTCGTGGCAGGCAGGCAGAGCTCCTATATTTTGTTCCCAGAAGCACCTATAGGACTTGTAGTGTGTTCGTGGCAGGCAGGCAGAGCTCCTATATTTTGTTCCCAGAAGCACCTATAGGACTTGTAGTGTGTTCGTGGCAGGCAGGCAGAGCTCCTATATTTTGTTCCCAGAAGCACCTATAGGACTTGTAGTGTGTTCGTGGCAGGCAGGCAGAGCTCCTATATTTTGTTCCCAGAAGCACCTATAGGACTTGTAGTGTGTTCGTGGCAGGCAGGCAGAGCTCCTATATTTTGTTCCCAGAAGCACCTATAGGACTTGAAGTGTGTTAGTCCCATCACACAGACCTATATTTCCTTCCCAGAAGCACCTATAGGACTTGAAGTGTGTTAGTCCCATCACACAGAGATCATATATTTTGTTCCCAGAAGCACCTATAGGACTTGAAGTGTGTTAGTCCCATCACACAGACCTACATTTTCTTCCCAGAAGCACCTATAGGACTTGAAGTGTGTTAGTCCCATCACACAGAGATCATATATATTTTGTTCCCAGAAGCACCTATAGGACTTGAAGTGTGTTAGTCCCATCACACAGAGATCATATATTTTGTTCCCAGAAGCACCTATAGGACTTGAAGTGTGTTAGTCCCATCACACAGACCTATATTTCCTTCCCAGAAGCACCTATAGGACTTGAAGTGTGTTAGTCCCATCACACAGAGATCATATATTTTGTTCCCAGAAGCACCTATAGGACTTGAAGTGTGTTAGTCCCATCACACAGACCTACATTTTCTTCCCAGAAGCACCTATAGGACTTGAAGTGTGTTAGTCCCATCACACAGAGATCATATATTTTCTTCCCAGAAGCACCTATAGGACTTGAAGTGTGTTAGTCCCATCACACAGACCTATATTTCCTTCCCAGAAGCACCTATAGGACTTGAAGTGTGTTAGTCCCATCACACAGAGATCATATATTTTGTTCCCAGAAGCACCTATAGGACTTGAAGTGTGTTAGTCCCATCACACAGACCTATATTTCCTTCCCAGAAGCACCTATAGGACTTGAAGTGTGTTAGTCCCATCACACAGAGATCATATATTTTGTTCCCAGAAGCACCTATAGGACTTGAAGTGTGTTAGTCCCATCACACAGACCTACATTTTCTTCCCAGAAGCACCTATAGGACTTGAAGTGTGTTAGTCCCATCACACAGAGATCATATATTTTGTTCCCAGAAGCACCTATAGGACTTGAAGTGTGTTAGTCCCATCACACAGAGATCATATATTTTGTTCCCAGAAGCACCTATAGGACTTGAAGTGTGTTAGTCCCATCACACAGACCTATATTTCCTTCCCAGAAGCACCTATAGGACTTGAAGTGTGTTAGTCCCATCACACAGAGATCATATATTTTGTTCCCAGAAGCACCTATAGGACTTGAAGTGTGTTAGTCCCATCACACAGACCTACATTTTCTTCCCAGAAGCACCTATAGGACTTGAAGTGTGTTAGTCCCATCACACAGAGATCATATATTTTGTTCCCAGAAGCACCTATAGGACTTGAAGTGTGTTAGTCCCATCACACAGAGATCATATATTTTGTTCCCAGAAGCACCTATAGGACTTGAAGTGTGTTAGTCCCATCACACAGAGATCATATATTTTGTTCCCAGAAGCACCTATAGGACTTGAAGTGTGTTAGTCCCATCACACAGACCTATATTTCCTTCCCAGAAGCACCTATAGGACTTGAAGTGTGTTAGTCCCATCACACAGAGATCATATATTTTGTTCCCAGAAGCACCTATAGGACTTGAAGTGTGTGTTAGTCCCATCACACAGACCTACATTTTCTTCCCAGAAGCACCTATAGGACTTGAAGTGTGTTAGTCCCATCACACAGAGATCATATATTTTGTTCCCAGAAGCACCTATAGGACTTGAAGTGTGTTAGTCCCCATCACACAGACCTACATTTTCTTCCCAGAAGCACCTATAGGACTTGAAGTGTGTTAGTCCCATCACACAGAGATCATATATTTTGTTCCCAGAAGCACCTATAGGACTTGAAGTGTGTTAGTCCCATCACACAGACCTACATTTTCTTCCCAGAAGCACCCATAGGACTTGAAGTGTGTTAGTCCCATCACACAGAGATCCTATATTTTGTTCCCAGAAGCACCTATAGGACTTGAAGTGTGTTAGTCCCATCACACAGACCTATATTTTCTTCCCAGAAGCACCCATAGGACTTGAAGTGTGTTAGTCCCATCACACAAAGATCATATATTTTGTTCCCAGAGGCACCTATAGGACTTGAAGTGTGTTAGTCCCATCACACAGACCTACATTTTCTTCTCAGAAGCACCCATAGGACTTGAAGTGTGTTAGTCCCATCACACAGACCTATATTTTCTTCCCAGAAGCACCTATAGGACTTGAAGTGTGTTAGTCCCATCACGCAGAGATCATATATTTTGTTCCCAGAAGCACCTATAGGACTTGAAGTGTGTTAGTCCCATCACACAGACCTATATTTTCTTCCCAGAAGCACCTATAGGACTTGAAGTGTGTTAGTCCCATCACACAGAGATCATATATTTTGTTCCCAGAAGCACCTATAGGACTTGAAGTGTGTTAGTCCCATCACACAGACCTACATTTTCTTCCCAGAAGCACCTATAGGACTTGAAGTGTGTTAGTCCCATCACACAGACCTACATTTTCTTCCCAGAAGCACCCATAGGACTTGAAGTGTGTTAGTCCCATCACACAGACCTATATTTTCTTCCCAGAAGCACCTATAGGACTTGAAGTGTGTTAGTCCCATCACACAGAGATCATATATTTTGTTCCCAGAGGCACCTATAGGACTTGAAGTGTGTTAGTCCCATCACACAGACCTATATTTTCTTCCCAGAAGCACCCATAGGACTTGAAGTGTGTTAGTCCCATCACACAGAGCTCCTCTATTTTCTTTGCAGAAGCACCCACAGGACTTCTAGTGTGTTAGTGGCATCACACAGAGCTCCTCTATTTTCTTTGCAGAAGCACCCATAGGACTTCTAGTGTGTTAGTGGCATCACACAGAGCTCCTATATTTTCTTCTCAGCAGCACCCACAGGACTTCTAGTGTGTTAGTGGCATCACACAGAGCTCCTCTATTTTCTTTGCAGAAGCACCCACAGGACTTCTAGTGTGTTAGTGGCATCACACAGAGCTCCTCTATTTTCTTTGCAGAAGCACCCACAGGACTTCTAGTGTGTTAGTGGCATCACACAGAGCTCCTCTATTTTCTTTGCAGAAGCACCCATAGGACTTCTAGTGTGTTAGTGGCATCACACAGAGCTCCTATATTTTCTTCTCAGCAGCACCCACAGGACTTCTAGTGTGTTAGTGGCATCACACAGAGCTCCTCTATTTTCTTTGCAGAAGCACCCATAGGACTTCTAGTGTGTTAGTGGCATCACACAGAGCTCCTATATATTTTCTTCTCAGCAGCACCCACAGGACTTCTAGTGTGTTAGTGGCATCACACAGAGCTCCTCTATTTTCTTTGCAGAAGCACCCATAGGACTTCTAGTGTGTTAGTGGCATCACACAGAGCTCCTCTATTTTCTTTGCAGAAGCACCCATAGGACTTCTAGTGTGTTAGTGGCATCACACAGAGCTCCTATATTTTTCTTCTCAGCAGAACCCACAGGACTTCTAGTGTGTTAGTGGCATCACACAGAGCTCCTCTATTTTCTTTGCAGAAGCACCCATAGGACTTCTAGTGTGTTAGTGGCATCACACAGAGCTCCTATATTTTCTTCTCAGCAGCACCCACAGGACTTCTAGTGTGTTAGTGGCATCACACAGAGCTCCTCTATTTTCTTTGCAGAAGCACCCACAGGACTTCTAGTGTGTTAGTGGCATCACACAGAGCTCCTCTATTTTCTTTGCAGAAGCACCCATAGGACTTCTAGTGTGTTAGTGGCATCACACAGAGCTCCTATATTTTCTTCTCAGCAGCACCCACAGGACTTCTAGTGTGTTAGTGGCATCACACAGAGCTCCTCTATTTTCTTTGCAGAAGCACCCATAGGAGTTCTAGTGTGTTAGTGGCATCACACAGAGCTCCTATATTTTCTTCTCAGCAGCACCCACAGGACTTCTAGTGTGTTAGTGGCATCACACAGAGCTCCTCTATTTTCTTTGCAGAAGCACCCACAGGACTTCTAGTGTGTTAGTGGCATCACACAGAGCTCCTCTATTTTCTTTGCAGAAGCACCCATAGGACTTCTAGTGTGTTAGTGGCATCACACAGAGCTCCTCTATTTTCTTTGCAGAAGCACCCATAGGACTTCTAGTGTGTTAGTGGCATCACACAGAGCTCCTATATTTTCTTCTCAGCAGCACCCACAGGACTTCTAGTGTGTTAGTGGCATCACACAGAGCTCCTCTATTTTCTTTGCAGAAGCACCCATAGGACTTCTAGTGTGTTAGTGGCATCACACAGAGCTCCTATATTTTCTTCTCAGCAGCACCCACAGGACTTCTAGTGTGTTAGTGGCATCACACAGAGCTCCTCTATTTTCTTTGCAGAAGCACCCACAGGACTTCTAGTGTGTTAGTGGCATCACACAGAGCTCCTCTATTTTCTTTGCAGAAGCACCCATAGGACTTCTAGTGTGTTAGTGGCATCACACAGAGCTCCTATATTTTCTTCTCAGCAGCACCCACAGGACTTCTAGTGTGTTAGTGGCATCACACAGAGCTCCTCTATTTTTCTTTGCAGAAGCACCCATAGGAGTTCTAGTGTGTTAGTGGCATCACACAGAGCTCCTATATTTTCTTCTCAGCAGCACCCACAGGACTTCTAGTGTGTTAGTGGCATCACACAGAGCTCCTCTATTTTCTTTGCAGAAGCACCCATAGGACTTCTAGTGTGTTAGTGGCATCACACAGAGCTCCTCTATTTTCTTTGCAGAAGCACCCATAGGACTTCTAGTGTGTTAGTGGCATCACACAGAGCTCCTATATTTTCTTCTCAGCAGAACCCACAGGACTTCTAGTGTGTTAGTGGCATCACACAGAGCTCCTCTATTTTCTTTGCAGAAGCACCCATAGGACTTCTAGTGTGTTAGTGGCATCACACAGAGCTCCTATATTTTCTTCTCAGCAGCACCCACAGGACTTCTAGTGTGTTAGTGGCATCACACAGAGCTCCTCTATTTTCTTTGCAGAAGCACCCACAGGACTTCTAGTGTGTTAGTGGCATCACACAGAGCTCCTCTATTTTCTTTGCAGAAGCACCCATAGGACTTCTAGTGTGTTAGTGGCATCACACAGAGCTCCTATATTTTCTTCTCAGCAGCACCCACAGGACTTCTAGTGTGTTAGTGGCATCACACAGAGCTCCTCTATTTTCTTTGCAGAAGCACCCATAGGAGTTCTAGTGTGTTAGTGGCATCACACAGAGCTCCTATATTTTCTTCTCAGCAGCACCCACAGGACTTCTAGTGTGTTAGTGGCATCACACAGAGCTCCTCTATTTTCTTTGCAGAAGCACCCACAGGACTTCTAGTGTGTTAGTGGCATCACACAGAGCTCCTCTATTTTCTTTGCAGAAGCACCCATAGGACTTCTAGTGTGTTAGTGGCATCACACAGAGCTCCTATATTTTCTTCTCAGCAGCACCCACAGGACTTCTAGTGTGTTAGTGGCATCACACAGAGCTCCTCTATTTTCTTTGCAGAAGCACCCATAGGACTTCTAGTGTGTTAGTGGCATCACACAGAGCTCCTATATTTTCTTCTCAGCAGCACCCACAGGACTTCTAGTGTGTTAGTGGCATCACACAGAGCTCCTCTATTTTCTTTGCAGAAGCACCCACAGGACTTCTAGTGTGTTAGTGGCATCACACAGAGCTCCTCTATTTTCTTTGCAGAAGCACCCATAGGACTTCTAGTGTGTTAGTGGCATCACACAGAGCTCCTATATTTTCTTCTCAGCAGCACCCACAGGACTTCTAGTGTGTTAGTGGCATCACACAGAGCTCCTCTATTTTCTTTGCAGAAGCACCCATAGGACTTCTAGTGTGTTAGTGACATCACACAGAGCTCCTATATATTCTTCTCAGCAGCACCCACAGGACTACCGACTACAATGGCTGGAAGACCGCCAAGGGGAGGCAGAGCGTGCAGAGCCAAGAACACAGGGCAGGCAGGCTCTGTTTCTAGTGGACGTGGCCGTGGACGTGGACGTGGTCGTGCATCGTCATCAGCACGTGGCCATGGGACACGCGCGTCTTTGTTTTCGGCAGCTGGACATGTGGAGCCGCATCATGCTGAAGGCTTGGTAGAATGGATGACCAAGCCCTCCTCATCCTCCTCATCCTCTCTCACCCAGGCTCAGGGTACTGACAGAGCATCATCAGCCACCCCTTCCCTAGACCCACCATGTCCTCCTGAGGAGTCCCCCGAACTCTTTGAGCACAGTGTTGGGTACATGCTCCAGGAGGATGCCCAACGATTCGAAGGCTCGGATGATGATACCCAGCTTGAGGAATCTGGCAGTACTGTTCCACCAGCTGCAGCTTACTGCCAGGTTTGCTCTAGTGGTGAAGAGGGAGGGGATGATGAGGTCACTGACTCCACGTGGGTGCCTGAAGGGAGAGAGGATGAGGAGGAGGACGAGGAGGAGGAGGATGCGGCGTCACATGTCCAACGAGGCAGGATGCCCCCTGGAGGCCAGGTAGAGGCCAGCACAGCAACTGTACAACACCGCAGAGCTCCGCCTGTGCAGGGCGCTGCCTCTGCACGTTATCAGAAAAGTTCTTTGGTGTGGGCCTTTTTTGAGACGAGTGCAGCAGATCGCACCACTGCTATTTGCAATATTTGTCTCAAGCGTATCTCGCGTGGCCAAAACATCAGCCGCTTGGGCACCACAAGCATGACCAGACATATGGCGACCTGCCATGCAGCTCGTTGGCAGGCACACATAAAAGACCCACACCAAAGAACTAAGCGGACCTCTCCTTGCTCCTCCTCAGCTGGGATCTCCATCCCCACTACACCTTCAGTCCTCTCTGAAAGCTGCTCTGAGAGGACTGAAGGTGTAGAATTAGGTGTGTCACAACCAAGTACTTGCAGTACACCGACGTCCGATTGCAGCAGGCAAATTTCCCTGCCCCAGCTGCTGGACCGTAGAAAGAAGTACACTCCCAGCCATCCACATGCCCAGCGGTTGAATGCTAGCCTGGCTAAATTGCTAGCACTTCAACTGCTGCCTTTTCAGTTGGTAGACTCGGCCCCCTTCCGTGAGTTTGTTCAATGTGCGGTTCCTCAGTGGCAGGTTCCCAAACGCCACTTTTTCTCACGGAAGGCGATTCCCTCTCTCTACCGGCATGTGGAGGGCAATGTCCATGCCTCGCTGGACAGGGCGGTCAGCGGTAAGGTGCATATTACCGCTGACTCATGGTCCAGCAGGCATGGACAGGGACGGTACCTTTCTTTCACGGCCCATTGGGTCACTCTATTGGCAGCTGGGAGGGATGCAGGACAAGGTGCAGTAGTGTTGGAGGTTGTTCCGCCACCACGCCTCCAAAACGCTACTACTGCTACTGGTTGTGACACACCTCTCTCCTCCACCCCCTCCTCTTCTTCTTCCTCCAGTGCTCTGTCCTTGGAACCAGCGGTGCTCCGTAGGCGTACAAGGGGCTACGCAAGTACGCAGGCAAAAAGATGCCATGCCGTACTTGCGCTGGTGTGTTTGGGGGACAGGAGCCACACTGGGCCAGAGGTTCTGGCAGCTCTGCAGGGGCAGGCCGAGAGGTGGTTGACGCCACGTCAGCTTAAGCCAGGAATGGTCGTTTCTGACAATGGCACCAACCTCCTCTCCGCCCTGCGACAGGGGCAGCTCACCCATGTGCCCTGCATGGCTCACGTCCTCAACCTGGTGGTGCAGCGGTTCTTGGGCAGGTTCCCAGGCTTACAGAATGTCCTGAGGCAGGCCAGGAAAGTCTGTGTGCATTTCCGCCGATCTTATAATGCCAGTGCTCGGCTGACTGAGCTGCAAAAGGAGCTGAACCTGCCCAAGAACCGCCTAATATGTGACATGCCCACCAGGTGGAACTCAACGTTGGCCATGCTGCAGCGACTGCACACGCAGCAGAGGGCCATCAATGAGTACCTTTGCGACTACGGCACCAGGACAGGGTCAGGGGAGCTTGGTTTTTTTTCCCCACGTCAGTGGAGCATGATCAGGGATGCATGCACTGTCCTCTCACCATTTGAGGAGGCCACGAGGATGGTGAGCAGTGACAGTGCATGCATCAGTGACACTGTCCCTCTTGTCCACCTGTTGGAGCATACGCTGCGTGGGATAATGGACAGGGCACTTGAGGCAGAACAGAGGCAGGAAGAGGAGGACTTCCTTGCCTCTCAAGGCCCCCTTTATCCGGACAGTGTTCCTTCTGTCCCACCCATCACACAGGAAGAGGATGAGGAGGAGGAGGAGGAGGAGGAGGAGGAGGAGGATTGTGTGAGCATGGAGGTGGAGCCTGGCACTCAGCATCAGCAGCAGCAGCAGTCTTTTAGGGATGATGTACAGTCCCAACAAACCAGTGGACTTGTACGTGGCTGGGAGGAGGTGGCTGGCGATCATGTCATCCTCAGTGACCCAGAAGACTCCGGACCGAATGCCTCAGCTAACCTACGCTGCATGGCCTCCCTGATCCTGCAAAGCCTGCGGAAGGATCCTCGTGTTCTTCGGATCAAGGAGAGGGACCATTACTGGCTGGCCACTCTCCTTGATCCGCGGTACAAGGGTAAGGTTGCGGACCTTATCTTGCCGTCGCAGAGGGAGCAGAGGATGAGACATCTCAGGGAGGCCTTGCAGAAAGGTCTGTGCAACGCGTTCCCAGAAACTGGGAGGCTACAAACTCCTGGTCCTGGGCGACGAGTTGCTGAGGCTTCGGTCAGTGGCAGAAGGAGCGGTGGGGAAGGTGGACGTCTGACCGATGCGTTCAGACAATTTTTTAGTCCGCAGCCCCAAGGTATGATCGGTTCCAGCAACCATCGCCAGCGTCTGATATACATGGTGCAGGAATACCTTGGGGCAAGGTCAGACTTGGACACCTTTCCCACCGAAAATCCTCTGGCTTACTGGGTCCTGAGGATGGATCACTGGCCAGAGCTTGCACAGTATGCAATTGAGCTACTGGCCTGTCCTGCCTCCAGCGTTCTTTCCGAACGCACATTCAGTGCTGCTGGAGGATTTGTGACTGATCATAGGGTGCGCCTGTCCACCGCCTCGGTTGATCGACTGACCTTCATCAAAATGAATCAGTCTTGGATCACCACCAGCTACCAGGCACCTGAGGCGGATATAACCGAATAATTTTTAATGTCACATCCCTTCAAGACTGCCTATGCTGATGCTGAGTGACTGTCCTCTTATGTTCACTGACTATCCTCTTCCTCCTCCTCAATGATCCATGCCACCACACCAGTGCCTAAGGCACAATTTTTCAGCCCCTGTTTAACAGGGGCGTGTACATACATTTTTTATAAAAAAATGCTTCGCAACACGTGTGACTGCTGTGCTCCAAGTACAGTATCTGTGAGGGGTTGCAGTGTTGTGGCACCAGCACCAGTGCCTAAGGCACAATTTTTCAGCCCCTGTTTAACAGGGGCGGGTACTTACAATTTTTTAAAAAAATGCTTCGCAACACATGTGACTGCTGTGCTCCAAGTACAGTATCTGTGAGGGGTTGCAGTGTTGTGGCACCAGCACCAGTGCCTAAGGCACAATTTTTCAGCCCCTGTTTAACAGGGGCGTGTACTTACAATTTTTTAAAAAAATGCTTCGCAACACGTGTGACTGCTGTGCTCCAAGTACAGTATCTGTGAGGGGTTGCAGTGTTGTGGCACCAGCACCAATGCCTAAGGCACCATTTTTCAGCCCCTGTTTAACAGGGGCGGGTACTTACAATTTTTTAAAAAAAATGCTTCGCAACACGTGTGACTGCTGTGCTCCAAGTACAGTATCTGTGAGGGCCGGGTTGCAGTGTTGTGGCACCAGCACCAGTGCCTAAGGCACAATTTTTCAGCCCCTGTTTAACAGGGGCATGTACTTACAATTTTTTAAAAAAATGCTTCGCAACACGTGTGACTGCTGTGCTCCAAGTACAGTCTCTGTGAGGGGTTGCAGTGTTGTGGCACCAGCACCAGTGCCTAAGGCACAATTTTCCAGCCCCTGTTTAACAGGGGCGGGTAATTACAAATCTTGATCTAATAGTTCACAGCAGGGCCCATTCCTGCGCCCACCAAGAGTAACTATGAGGGCCTGCAGTCTTGTGGCAACACCGTCCACCACCACCGCCAAAGGCCCAATTTTTCTGCCCTGTTCATCAGGTGCTTGCAATTACAAATCTTGATCTAATAACTCACAGCAGGGCCCATTCCTGCGCCCACCAAGAGTAACTATGAGGGCCTACAGTCTTGTGGCAACACCGTCCACCACCACCGCCAAAGGCCCAATTTTTCTGCCCTGTTCATCAGGTGCTTGCAATTACAAATCTTGATCTAATAACTCACAGCAGGGCCCATTCCTGCGCCCACCAAGAGTAACTGTGAGAGCTTACAGTCTTGTGGCAACACCGTCCACCACCACCACCACCCCCCCAATTTTTCTGCCCTGTTCAACAGGTGCATGCAATTACAAATCTTGATCTATTAACTCATAGCAGGGCCCATTCCTGTGCCCACCAGTCTTGTGGCTACACCAACATCTAATAGGGCAAATTTCTGCAGAGTATATACGCCAGGGCCCTACTTTCAAACATCCAACTTACAAACGACTCCTACTTGCAAATGGAAAACAGGAAGTGAGAGGAAATCTACCCCTAGGAAGGGAAATTCTATCCTGTTAGATTTAATTTGGGAAAAAGGTATCTCCTCTCTACTGATACTTTATCACCAATCCTTGTTTCAATTAAAACCCCACTTTTCCAAAAACATTTGTCATTGGGACGGAAAGTGAGGTGACATGTTCTGAACAGATGTGCAAAGACAGCAAATGTTACAGGGGTGATAACCCCTCCCTATGTTCTCCAAAAAGCTTAAAAATAGATTTTTTTGGGATGGAGCTACACTTCATAATGTACCTGTTCAGATTCTACTTAAGAACAAACCTAAAGCCGCAAGTGGTTTTAAATGGCTTCTTTTTTTCCTTTACAAATGTCATTTTGTGCAAGGACAGTTCTAAACACGGGAAACACATGCCACTTCACAGGCATACTTTAGACACCCCCCAGGTACCATATTTAAAGGAAAATTTCACTTTTTTTTTTTCACTTTATGCATCATTAAAATGACTGCTCCCGAAAAAACGTTAGTTTTTAAAAGTTCTTTTTGCATTGATATATGTCCCCTGGGGCAGGACCCGGGTCCCCAAACCTGTTTTATGACATTAACATGCATATTGGCCGTTGTAATTAGCACTTTTGATTTCGAACGTTCGCGTCCATTATAACGTATAGGGTTCGAAAATTCGCGCGAACTTTCGGTCGGTTCGAAGGTTCTGGTGCGAACCAAACCCGGGGGTGTTCGGCTCATCCCTACTGGAGACTATCTGTTTGCAGGAACAACTCAAAGGCAGCTAACAACAGGTGTAAGAAGCACTGACAGATAACAGAGGTATCTCTACATACTAAACCTTCTATTTATGGACTGGGGTAGAGTTTGTGCCGTCCTACATTTAGATAATTTGTACCTGAGATCTTCTATGTTATTTGGTTGTACATAACAAAGAGAGCAATCAATGGAATTTCATAGGACTGCAAAACCTGTAAATAGGTCTATACTGGTTCAGGTATCTGGTCCATAGTCTTGCATTATTATTTCATTGCTATGCTATGCTGCCTTTATATCTAACGGAAAACAAAAGCACTAACAGATATTTAATTATTTCATTATATAGGAACTGGGGCAGAGGCTGTATCTGAGTGTGCTGAGTGATCTTTGATAGTTCGAACTGCTGATTAATCGTAGCTTGCATCACATAAGATATAGGGCTACAGAATTACAGTATAGCAAAGAAAATTCTGCAAGCGGATCACATGATTGCCTGAATCAATTGCCGTCCGACATGTAAATCGCATACGGTCTCATATTGAGTTGTACATCTGATGGATAAGGAACTTCCTATCAGTATATATATCAAACTTGCGTATGCCAATGTTCATATTATTTATATCATTATCATATATCATCATATATCATTATTTATATCATTGATATAAAGGATTGAATGATATACCCAAGAGGATTAGATACCGACTAACCCATATTAAAGTAGGGGTTTATCTAACTCAGCTTTATATCAAACCTCCCCCCCTCTTTTTTTTCTTCCTTTTCTCTTTTTTTTGGGAGAAGACGCCTGGTTCCGGCCGAGTGAGATGGCGGTTAGGAGCTAGTCCTGCTGTCTACTATCTCTCCCCCTACTACTATACTAATATGTCTTTCCTGACTCTCAGAAGAAGTCATTTCAGCCCTTAGAGACCAATTATTCGATAATTTGTTCTCAAGAGAGATATATTAGAGCCTGGGGCACCTCCTAACAAGGGTAGAGGTGGTGGAAGAAAGAATGGACAAACAAGCCCAGGAGATACGTGAACTAAAGGAGCAAGTTAAAACATCACAACAAAATCATAGGAGGTTGCTCTATAGATTAGAAGATCAGGAAAATCGAAATAGAAGACAAAATGTGAAAATCGGTTCGGTCCCAGAGGCACGAGGTGAAGACTTGAGAAAAATTATAAAAATAATATTTAGCCCTCTCTTGGATAAAGAGGATGAAGAATTCCTCAAGATAAAGAGGGTAAATTGGATTGGTAAAGCAAGAAATAGTGAAACAGAGAGGCCAAGGGACATAATAGTAAGATTCAGATTCTACGAAGACAAAGCAGAAATATGGGCGAAATTAAGAGGAAAGGCTGAAGTGCAATATGAAGCTTAGAGTTACAAATCTTTGCGAATCTGGCACCAGACACATTGGCAAGAAGGCGATTTTTAAAACCTCTATTAGAGCAGATGCAAATACAGAACATAAGATACAACTGGGGATTTGCGGCTTGCTTGATAGGCTTCAAAGAAGGAAGATCGGCTAGGCTAAAATTCCCAGAAGAACTAGCTGAATTCTGTAAAAAAATTGAACTACAGGTGCTAGAGTTACCGGGTTGGTCTGACGAAACCTGGGGAACCTAGACGGAAATGACTGATAACTTTAGGAATTGGTGGAGGGGGTGGGTTGGGGGGAGGCGGGTGGGGGGAAGAGATAAGGTGAATCAGGTTCAAGGTTATGCGGGAGGCTGGCCTACCCCCCCCCTGTACCCCCAAGGGGGGAAGGGGGGGGTGTAATGGCACATGGAGGGCCCCACCTCAGAACAAGGAGATTTTGAAGATGGTCAGGGCATTCAGGACCTTCAACGAATCAGAGGCCAATTTAGGGCCAACAAGTGAGGGGGGAGGTGGGGAGGGGATGAGGAAGGGAGTTGGGAGGGAGGAAGGAAAGGGGGGAGGGGGAGGGATATGGGCAAGGATAACCGCAGTGTAAACAAGAAAACCCTGGTATAGGCTAAAGAAATGATGTATGCATAGAAAACTAAGAAAATAAAGATGACGGCTATAAATTTTATGACTTACAACGTAGGGGATAAACACATCAAACAAGAGGCATAAGATATTAAAAGAGCTTAAAATATATGGAGCAAAGGTCGTTTTCCTACAAGAGACTCATATTTCGCATGAATGAAATGTTAAACTGTACTCTAATAATTTCCTGATTTGGTACTATGGAGATACAATAACAAAAAGAGGAAGGGGAGTGGCAATTGGGTTTGCAAAGAAGATGAGGTTTAAATTAGAGGATAGAATGACTGACCCAGAGGAAAGATTTCTCTTCCTAAAAGGTAAATTAGGTGAAATGGAATGCACATTGGCAAACATATACGCCCTGAACAGCAACCCTATAAAATATCTAAGAGAGATACTGGAAAAGTTGATGGATTTTAAAAGTGGATATGTTGTCCTGATGGGAGATATGAATTTTTGTATGGACCCAGTAATATATAGTATGTCCGGTGTACAGGGGACGAGTAACGCTCAGCTAAAAAGGATAAAACAAAAAATGGCAGACATGTGGAGAGTTCAACACCTTAAGTCACAAGACTTTATGTTTTACTCCCCTGTACATGGGACGTACTCCAGGATAGATTACATCTTTGTTGATCATAGAGTACTGGAAAGAGTTATAGAAACTAGCATAGAAATAATTACACTATCAGACCACGTCCCAGTGAAAATGAAAATTATAATCCCCGGAAACCAAAGACAACCTTCTATGTGGCGATTAAATGAAGAGCTACTCCGCGATGAGGAAGGCTATGAATTAGTGGGTAAAGAACTAGAATATTATTTCTCAACAAACGATACAGACGAAATATCAGGTCACACCCTATGGGAGGCCCACAAAGCTTATATTAGGGGGATCTTGATAGCGCGAGGAACAAGGAAAAAAAACAGAGAAAATCTGAATATTAAGGGAAGAAATATTTAGAGCAGAACAAGAACATAAAAAACACCAGAATCAACATCGAATGCTCTATCAAAAAGTAGTACTCAAAAGGGATGAATTAAAAGCTCTATTGGAACAGGAGACAAAAAAAAAAACCGAATAGCTAGAGAAAGATACCAATGGGGAAATAAACCTAATAAACACCTAGCAAGAATGCTTCAAAAGAAAAAATCTAGAAAAAATTCAAACTAGGAAAGGATAAATGGCTTATACAACAAAAGAAATAGCGGAAATATTCAAAAACTATTATGAAGGGTTATAAGCAGTAAAGCCCCATACACACGGTCGGACTTTTTCATCAATTTGGTCCGATCGGACAAGGTTGTTGAAAAATCAGACCGTGTGTATGCACCATCGGACAGTGTTCGTCGGTTTGTCCGTCGGACAAAGTCTTATCTCCTGCTGGAAAGATTTGCCGTCAACCCGGTCCGATCACACCAAATCCGATCGTGTGTACGGTTGTCCGACCGGACAAAGTGCTACGCATGCTCAGATCACATTACAAGACCAAAGCTATTGGCTACTAGCCTCTACGTAGTCCCGTCGTAGGCAACAGACGTCACCACGTTCAGAATGATCGGATTTTCCGACAACTTTGTCCGACCGTGTGTACGCAAAACCAACATCGGACAAAGTATGACGGACATGGTCCGACGGACCTGGTCCGCGGATTGTCCGACCGTGTGTGTATGGGGCTTAAGACAGCAGGGGGACCAACCAGAGGAGAAAAGAAGAAAAATAAAAGACTTTTTAAAAAATGCTAGACTCCCAAAAATCACAGAAAACGAAAGGGAAACATTAGAAAAGCCAATAACTGAGGAGGAAATAAATAGAGCCCTAATAGATTCGGCCCCAGGGAAAAGCCCAGGCCCAGATGGGTTTACAACGTACTATTATAAAAAATATAAATACCCAGACTATGCAAATACATGAATGGCCTGGGGGTTGAACATGAAATGAGTAGGGAGGCCCTGTCCGCCACAATTACCGTAATTCAGAAGGAGGGGGAAAGATGCAACATTATGTTCCAGTTATAGGCCAATATCGCTACTAAATGCAGATACAAAATGATATGCTAAAATACTGGCAGGTCGGTTGAAGGTTCTGATGAACTCATTGATACATCCCGACCAGGTAGGATTCATCTCGGGTAGGGAGGGGAGGGACAATGGGGTGAGAACATTACTCCTGCTTCAACGGATGAAAGAAATGGGGTCCCCAGGTTTACTCCTGTCGACGGACGCACAGAAAGCCTTCGACAGGGTAGACTGGGGATTCATGATCCAGACAGTAGAAACAATGGGGATTGGACCAAGAATGGTCCAGTGGATAAAAACATTATACCACCACCCTACAGCAACTATTAAAATAAATGGAGTAATGTCCCCACCCTTTGAGATGAAAAACGGGATGAGACCTATCACCCCTTTTATTTGTGATATCCTTAGAGCCACTACTCTCCACGATACGAAACAACCCGGAAATAATAGGAATTAAGGTAGGAAATGAGGAACATAAACTTGCAGCATTTGCGGATGATGTTTTGTTCTATATAAGTAATCCAGGGAATACAATGTCCAAATAATTTAAGGTTTTAAATAGGGCTGTTACTGATTAAAATTTTCGTGTTCGATTAATCGTTTTTTTTAAATCGATTAATCGACTAATTTCAATTAATTATAACACACATACAGATTCAACTACTTTTAGCTGATCTCCTTGCATTGCAACTCTGCATTAGTCAGTGGTAAATGTGGTATACACTATATACAATCACCCGACACTAGTTAGTTTCCGCAATCCACAATCCATGACTTAACTTCATAGTTCAAATTCAAACTGTAGCACTGACGTAAGTAATTTTTTTTTTCCACAGTAGCATGACAATCCCTCCACCTCCAGTCTAACTAATCACTCTCACCTTATGGCATGGACCCCTGTGCAAACAGGTGGTCATGCAAGCGGGTATCAAAAGGGTTAACACGGACCATAAACTTATCTCACGTCTCCTTAGATCTCAGCAAGGACGCCAGGTCATGGGTAGAAAGAAAAGATCTAAGTGCCCATCGCTTAAATATAAGATTTAATTTTTGTGTTCAAACACAAACTACTCACATAAAGATGATAAAAAACACAGCATGTAAAGACGACAATTGTGTTAGTTCCGTAGGGCAGCAGCGGGGGACATCATGCGTAGCTCCTCCCCTGTACGTGTCAGGTTCAATCAGAACTTCAACGTCACCGGACTCCTCCCCCTTCCCTTCGTTAGCAGACGGAGGCACTTGGGGAAGGGGGGAGGAGTCCGGTGACATTGATGTCTGTGATGTCACCGGATCTCCAACAGAACTCCCTGAAGACCTGGAAGCTGGCGGAGAGGTGAGTACCGATCAAAAGAATTAAAAAAAAAATCAAAAAATCAAAAAAATTCATCGATTAATCGAGGAATTAATATTAATGGTGAAATATCTCATTTTTAAATTAATCAGGCTAAGTCCGAGGTCCTAAATATAAACGTAAGTAAATTGGAAAAAGGGAAGCTCCAAAAGGAATGTAAATTTCCCTGGCGAAAAGAACTAAAGTATTTAGGAATAAAACTAGCGAATACAATGAAGAAGATATACAAAATAAATACCGGTACATACCATTACTAGATGAAATTAAAACTGAAAGAAAAAGATTAGTAACTAGAACACTTTCATGGATAGGACGCATTAACATCTTAAAGATGTATATACTACCAAAGATCTTATATAAATTCCAGATGCTGCCTGTGGCATTACCCCGATCATATCTTATAAAGTTAAAATCTTTAATAATGAACTTTGTATGGAAAAATAAAAAAACAAGAATCTCTTTCTTAATACTGAAACAAGGGAAAAAACGAGGTGGGCTAGCAGTTCCAGACATCCAAAAGTATTATAACGTGGTAGTGCTGTCGAGAATTGGCGAATGGGTTGGGGAAAATAAAAATGAAAAAAAATGGGTCAATTTAGAAAACACATATTGTAAGGCACAACTGAATAAGATAATTTGGAACCCCCCACGATAGGACATTAGATTCAAACACAAATGTATTGACACGGAATGCACTAAAAATTTGGGACTGAGTATATAAAAAAATTAAACGGGCAATATAACTCACCTCTAATAGCACTGAAGGATAATGAATACTTTGCACCAGGGAGTAGGAAAATAGTAGGAAAATTGAATGAAAAAAGATAGGGCACAATTAGAAGCTATAATAAAAGGGGGGGAAATAGTATCATACCAGGAACTAAAAAAGAATAAGGAATTAATGGTGATCAGTGAATGGCGATATCTCCAGTTGGCTCACTTTGTCAAACACTTACCTCAACCAATAAGATCAGATAGAGAGCTGACCCTGTTGGAACGGCTCTGCACAACAGAAAACACTAAAGGTATTATATCTAGGTTATATAAATTATTGTTGACAGTAGACGAACTGGAGATCCCGCCATTTATTAAAAAATGGGAAAAGGAATTGGGAACACAGAAAGATAAACTAACAATAAGTAAAATATTGAATCTAATCCATAGTTCGGCACCCGACATCAAAATCGCTGAAATGAACTACAAATGTTTAACTAGATGGAACACAACTCCAGATAAGACCATACATTTCAACAGGATAAATCGGCAAATTAAAATAATGTGTTTTTTTTCAAAATTGTCGCTCTTTTTTTGTTTATAGCGCAAAAAATAAAAGAGGTGAACAAATACCACCAAAAGAAATCTCTATTTGTGGGAAAAAAGGATGTAAATTTTGTTTGGGAGCCACGTCGCACAACTCGCCGAATCGCAAAAAGTGGTCTGGTCTTAAGCCAGCAAAATGGTCCGGTCTGAAAGTGGTTAACTACTTGCCTACCAGCCACGAACACCTCCTTACTGACCAAGCCATTTTTCAGCTTTCAGCGCTGTCGCATTTTGAATGACAAATGCGCGGTCATGCAACGCTGTACCCAAATAAAATTTTTATCATTTTTTCCCCACAGATAGAGCTTTATTTTGGTGGTATTTGATCACCTCTGCGGTTTTTATTTCTTGCGCTATAAACAAAAGAAGAGGGACAAGTTTGAAAAAACATAATATTTTTTACTATTTATTATAATAAATATCCAATTTTTTTTTTTTTTTTTTTTAAACAAATTTTTTCCTCAGTTTAGGCCAATACGTATTCTTCTACATATTTTTGGTAAAAAAAAATCGCAATAAGCGTATATTGATTGGTTTGCGCAAAAGTTATAGCGTCTACAAAATAGGGGATAGATTTATAGCATTTTTATTATTATTTTTTTTTTTTTACTAGTAATGGCGGCGATTTGCGATTTTTATCGTGACTGCGACATTGCGGCGGACACTTCGGACACTTTTGACTCATTTTTGGGACCATTCACATTTATACAGCGATCCGTGCTATAAAAATGCATTGATTACTGTATAAATGTGACTGGCAGGGAAGGGGTTAACGCTAGGGGGCGCTGCAGGGGTTAATGTGTACCCTATCTTGGTGATTCTTACTGTGGGGGGAGGGGACTGACTGGGGGAGGAGACCGATCGGTGTCCCTATGTACAAGGGACACACCATCGGTCTCCTCTCCTCTGACAGGACGTGGATCTGTGTGTTTACACACACCGATCCACGTCCTGCTCGATTACCGGGCAATCGCGGGTGCCTGGCGGTCATCGCGACCGCCGGGCACGCGCACCGAGGCCCCAGCTACGCGGCGGGCGCGCGCGCGCGCCTCCCGCGGCGCGCGCGCGCCCCCCAGTGGCCAAATTGTAGACGACGTCATATGACGGCGTCCCGCCACAGTAGCTGAACCGTCCCGCCGTCATTTGACAGTGGGCGGTCAGCTAGTGGTTAAAGGGGGCCACAAACGTGGCCCCTGACATCACGAAGGGCTGCACATACACTCACCGGCCACTTTATTAGGTACACCTGTTCAATTGCTTGGTAACACAAATTACTAATCAGCCTATCACATGGCAGCCATACATTTAGACATCTAGAGGCGGTGAAGACGACTTGCTGATGTTCAAACCGAGCATCAGAATGGGGATGAAGCGGGATTTAAGTGACTTTGAACGTGGCATGGTTGTTGTTGATGCCAGATGGGCTGGTCTGATTATTTAAAAAACTGATTATTTAAAAAACTGATGATCTACTGGGATTTTCATGCACAACCATCTCTAATTGTTTACAGAGAATGGTCCGAAAAAGAGAAAATATCCAGTGAGGGCAGTTGTTTGGACAAAAATGCCTTGTTGATGCCAGAGGTCGGAGGAGAGTGGCCAGACTGGTTTGAGATGATAGAAAGCAACAGTAACTCAAATAACCATTCGTTACAACCAAGGTATGCAGTAATGCAGAACACATCGAACCTTAAAGCAGATGGGCTGCAGCAATAGAAGACCACAAGGGGGGCCACTCCTGTCTGCTAAGAACAGGAAACTGAGGCTACAATTCGCACAGGCTCACCAAAATTGGACAATAGAAGATTGAAAAAACATTGCCTGGTCTGATTTAGTTTTCGAGTTAGCTGTGACATTCAGATGGTAGGGTCAGAATTTGGTGTAAACAACATGAAAACGTGGATCTATCCTGCCTTATATCAACGGTTCAGGCTGGTGATGTAATGGTGTGGGGGATATTTTCTTGGCAAAAATTTTGGCCCCTTAGTATCAATTGAGCACCACAGCCTACCTGAGTATTATTGCTGACCTTGCCTTGCCCATCCCTTGATGACTACAGTGTACCCATCTTCTGATGGTTACTTCCTACAGGATAATGCACCATGTCACAAAGCTTTAATCATCTCTCCACTGGTTTCTTGAACATGACAATGAGGTTACTGTACTCCAATGGCCTCCACAGTCACCAGATCTCAGTCCAATAGAGCACCTTTGGGGGTATGGTGGAACGGGTGATTAGCATCATGGATGTGCAGCCAACAAAACTGCAGCAACTGTGTGATGCTATCTTGTCAATATGGACCAAAATCTCTGAGAAGTATTTCCAACACCTAGCAAGGTGTACCTAATAAAGTGGCGGGAAGTGGAATATATGTAATGCTTAAGAGGACTGTCAGAAACTGCGGACCCAATAGAGGAAATGAGGGACAGAGAGTGTGGACATGTTACATTGTTTGCTAGGGTTATGCTGCCAAATACAATATGGAACTAGGAACATGTTATATAAGGCTATTAGAGATCAATGCTACTACCCTAATCAATGTTCTCACTATAGACTGCTGAGATCTGAGGGTCGAACATCATATACCAAGGGGCCGCATGGGGCACTCAAGCCACAGGTTGGGCACCATGGCTTTATACACTTTCTTACCCATCAAGCGTCATAAATTTCTCTTTCTGCCTTGTACAGGGTAACAATTGTCAGACCTTTTGGGTGGGCCTTTTATGATTTTTTTTTAAATAATTTTTTTAGCAAAAGGCATAGGTTTTACAGACGATGCATAGAGACACCATAACATGGATGAGGCAGTTCAGATGCAGCTGAGGAATTACAGTACATTCAATAATACAGCAACTCGTATAAAGCTCAAAAGGACCTACACTCAGTGTTAGCATTCTAATGCCGCGTACACACAATCAGAAATTCCGCCAGCAAAAGTCCGATGAGAGCTTTTGGTTGGAAAATGCGACCGTGTGTATCCATTGGACTTTTGCTGGCGGAATTTCAGCCAGCAAAAGACTGAGAGCATATTCTCAATTTTTTGGTCGGAAAAAGTTTTGATCGGAAATTCCAATCGTATGTACCAATTCCGACATGCAAAATTCCTACACATGCTCGGAAACAATTTGATGCATGCTCGGAAGCATTGAAATTAATTTTCTCGGCTCGTAGTAGTGTTGTATGCCACTGCGTTCTTGATGGTCGAAAGTTCAGCAAACTTTTGTGTGACCGTGTGTATGCAAGTCAAGCTTGAACGGAATTCCGTCGGAAAAAACATCTAGGATTTTTCCGACGGAAAAATCCGCTCGTGTGTACGCGGCATAAGTCCATGAAAATTTCCCAAACAACATAACTGAGACTGCTTTAGCCAAGAGTACAAGTCCTTTATAAGTTGCCTGCCAGAGACCTGTGTCCAAAACCTTTTGACCAAATATTTGAATGAATTAATATGGGAGCTAACAACAGGAGGAAAAATAAAGGGGGTGGGGGGGCTGCATGGGGAGCAGAAGGAAGGAGTAAGGGGAGGGAATACTTCAGTAGGGAAGGCAACCCAGTCCAGCATGGAATAATTGTCTCAACAAAATAAATATCGTCCATACTAGAGCGCTGTAGTTGGAGCCTTACTGGTCGATCAGCTCCTGGTAAAATAGAGGTAGAATAGAAAAAGATTGACCGTGGGAACCACGTGTTTTGCAAACTTTCTCCTCCCTATGATAGAAGGGAGCTGTGAGGCGTTTGGCTCTTTTATTTCTAAACGCCAAGAATCATTCTCAGACATACAAAATCTTCCCAATGGGACAAGCAGAAAGCTGACCAAATTTAACCCTTCCCTCCTCTATTCAAAGCAACCAAAATGGCTGTACATAGAGTTTAAGACTAAACAATTCCTTAATAAGCCCAACAGTGACTTGTTCTCTTTAAAAATGTTAAATTTTAAGAGTAATCTAACATGCATTAAATACCTGAGGTCCAAATTGCATCTGCCATGTTCTCTTTTCTTTGCCGTGTGCAGATCTGTTCCTGCTATGTATTGCCTAATACAAATGTTCTACATGTCTGTGCTCAGATTATACCACATCCCCAATTTAAATTTTTCTGACCACGAAGAAAAGGGAAGTCTGTTGCAATAATATTGTAAATGACATGTTGGTCATTAATTATTTCACTCGTTGCAGCTTCATAATTCCCAACATTTATTTATGTAACATTTATTCATGGAACTAGTTTGTATTTGTTTCTAAATGTGATAGGAGGGGAGATGGGAATCATTTACGCATTTGTGCAATTTAATCTCCTGTTATTCAAGTTAAGACTATTTAGGCTATTCAAAGCCCAGCAGTAAATCACTTTTAAAAATGCTGAGAATTGACTTTAGGATTTTCACCTTCTGAATGCAAATTGATGATATAAAAATGCTCCTATTCAGTATCTCATTATTTTAACTATGTGCATTTACCTAAAAATAAATAAAACATTTTCTAATGCCCCGTACACACGTTCGGACCTAGTCCGGCGGATTGTCTGCCGGACCTGGTCCAGCGGGACTTCCCCACACACGCCCGGACTTCCGAGTGTGTGACTTGCCCACACACGCCCGGACTTCACCGGCGGACAATCCGCTGGAAAAAGTCCGCGGGACTTTTGAAAATGAACGGACTTGCCCACACACGGAGCAGTCCGTTCATTTAGAACGTAACTTCAGGTATACGTAGCTAGCGTAGGCAGTGAATGCCGCCGCGCTAGCCCCGTCACCTGGCATGCATTTAAAGGGACTCCCCACGCCGAAAAAAACGGCGTGGGGGTCACACCCAAATCCATCTCAGACCCTTATCCGAGCACACAGCCCAGCAGGCCAGGAAAGGGGTGGGGACGAGCGAGCGCCCCCCCCCCTCCTGAGCCATACCAGGCCGCGTGCCCTCAACATGGGGGGTGCTCTGGGGAAAGGGGGCCGTGCGGCCCCCCCACCCCAAAGCACCTTGTCCCCATGTTGATGAGGACAAGGGCCTCTTCCCGACAACATCGGAAGAAGAAGGCAGCGCCGGCGGCGTGGAAAACGACGACCGCGGCAAGAACAGAAGAGACCCCGGAAGACCCCCGAAGGCGGATCGAGACCCCCAGACGACGGCGTCGACGACGAAGAAGGTAGCCGGCCTCCTCTGCTCGGTAAAAGAGCTAGGTAAATGGCTTAGGAGTCCGGCGAGAAGACCCCCCAAGACGGAAGAAGACCCCGGAGCTGTGCAATAAAATATTTTGTGTGTTTTTTTACTTTACATTTTACACCTTAGGTGAATGGGTAGGGGTACATCGTACCCCATACTCATTCACATAGGGTGGGGGGCCGGGATTCCGATAAGCCCCCCCGACCGCAGACCCCGACAACCAACGGCCAGGGTTGTCGGGAAGAGGCCCTTGTCCTCATCAACATGGGGACAAGGTGCTTTGGGGTGGGGGGGCCGCACGGCCCCCCTTTCCCCAGGGCACCCCCCATGTTGAGGGCACGCGGCCTGGTACGGCTCAGGAGGGGGGAGGCGCTCGCTCGTCCCCACCCCTTTCCTGGCCTGCCGGGCTGCATGCTCGGATAAGGGTCTGAGATGGATTTGGGGGGGACCCCACGCCGTTTTTTTTTTTTTTCGGCGTGGGGAGTCCCTTTAAATCCATGCCAGGTGACGGGGCTAGCGCGGCGGCATTCACTGCCTACGCTAGCTACGTATACCTGAAGTCACGTGCTAAATGAACGGACTTTCCGATGAGCGGCAAGTCCGTTGATTTCAAAAGTCCGGCGGACTAGCCTACTAACGGCGGGATTGTCCACCGGACTGCCAGATTGTCCCCCGGACTGCCAAGTCCAGCGGACAATTTTAAAACAAAACTTAAAACCTAATCCGCCGGACTTTTGGCGCCAAAAAGTCAGCCGGCGCCCACACACGAGGGGATTGTCTGGTGGACTTGAGTCCAGCGAACAATCCCGCGAGATAATCCCTTCGTGTGTACGCGGCATTAGAGTTAATGTAAAATAGATATGTATTATATGGGAGAGGTATTTCCACCACACTGAGAGAATAAGCAAGATGTTTTTCTTTACAGAATTATTATATTATTATACTCTGCCTCTCAACCCCAATAAGGCCCCTTTTCCACTGAGGCATTTTAAATAGGAAGTAAACCCCCCCAAACCACTTTGGCCTACAGGTAAGCCTAGATTAAGGCTTACCTGTAGGTCCAATAAATATCTCCTAAACCTACATGGTTTAGGAGATATTTAGAAAAAAAGAGGCATTGCTGTCTACGGCGCATGCGCCGTAGACAGCGGCGCGCAGGCGCACTGCGCATGCCGCGTTCACGGCGATATGCCGCTTTCTGCGCATGCGCGGGAGTGATGTCATCGCCGCTCCAGCGAATCACAGCGCTGGAGCGGCGAGACCCGGAAGTCACTCCTGTATCGATGGCGGCGGAGGAGGATGTGGACGAGGGGCGCTTCGGGGGCTTCGTTCTCAGGTAAGTTATTCATAATGAGCTAGTATGCTATGCATACTAGCTCATTATGCCTTTGCCTTGCAGGTTCCTTTTTTTTTTTTGTGAGGAGGGTTTACTTCCTCTTTAAAGGCGCTACAGCGCTAAAAATAGCTCCTGAAAAAAGCGGCTCCTTTCACTCCAGTGTGAAAGCCAGAGGGCTTTCACGCTGGAGCGGTGCGCTAGCAGGACAATAAAAAAAGTCCTGCTAGCAGCATCTTTGGAGTGGTGAAGGAGTGGTGTATTCACGGCTCCTAAACCCCTCTTACCCATTGAGATCAATGGGGCAGCGCGGCTATACCGCCGGCAAAGTGCCGCTACAGCAGCGCTTTGCAGGCGGTTTTAACCCTTTTTTGGCTGCTAGCGGGGGTTAGAACCGCCCCGCTAGCAGCTGAATAGTGCCACTAAAACTACGGTAAAGCGGCGCTAAAAATAGTGCCGCTTTACCGCCGACGCCCACACCGCCCCAGTGTTAAAGGGGCCTAACAGTCTCAGGCTTCTCTGGCACACCTGGCAATAGTGTAAGTGCAAGGACCAATGAGAAACACACACGTTATGATAAAACAGAGAAATTGGCTTTTCTGCAATATTTCTGTGGAAAAGAGTAACAAACAGTAACATTATATATTCAAGTAATGCAATTGGAGAGCAATAACTGAGATTAAGAGCAATATAGCTCAATACTATATTCAGGCTGCTTTCAGGGGATTCAAAACCTGAGAATTATTATTATATTATTATTATTATACAGGATTTATATAGCGCCAACAGTTGCGCTGCGCTTTACAGTATAAAAGGGAGACAATACAGTTATAATACAATAAAATACAAGCGGATTAAGAGGGCTCTGCTCAGAAGAGCTTACAATCTAATAGGGTGGGGCAGGTGGTACAAATAACTGTGGGAAATGAGCTGATGGAAGTGGTAAAAGAATAGTTGGAGATGTGATAGGCTTCCCCGAAGAGATGAGTTTTCAGGGATCGCCTGAAGGTAGCAAGAGTAGGGTATAGCCGGATAGGTTGAGGTAGTGAGTTCCAGAGGATGGGAGAGGCTCTGGAGAAATCCTGGAGACAAGCATGGGAAGAGGAGACAAGAGAGCTTGAGAGTAGGAGGTCTTGAGAAGAGCTGAGAGGACGGTTTGGGGTATATTTGGAGACAAGATTGGTGATGTAGCTCTGGGCAGAGTTGTGAATGGCTTTTTATGTTGTGGTTAGTATTTTGAATTTAATTTGCTGGGTGATTGGGAGCCAATGTAGGAATTGGAGGAGAATAACCCCAAGAGCAGAGACAAACACTTTAATAACAATAAGTCACAATATGGTAATCTGTACAAGATTGATTACCTTTACTTTACCTTTAGGTCGGCTCTATGAGTCCCGGCAGGAGGAAAGCAGAGGAATGGCCCTCTTTATGTCAGACCTCTCTCTTCCATCCCCTGACATCACAGGCCCAACTTCAAACACTGTACTCAAATCAATATTTAATGGCTTAACTTCCCAGATAAACTGTCCCACTGCATATACAGAGCTCTGAATATGTGTGTGTGGGCCCATATGGCACTAGTAGCTTAAAGTCCTTTTGAAGAAAGATGAGGCTTTGTATCTTCAGCTAGCCACTCTCGTCGGTGCACTTAAACTCCTGAAAAGCAGGGCCAAACAACACAACTGACCCGGCTTATCAAGTAAAGAAGGCAGGATCTTCCTCAGCAAGGTGAAAGAATAATGGTGTCTGTATACAATATCTCTGTTAATGGATGACCTTATCCTTTAGCCCTGTGGCACTACAAGTGTCAGCAAGATAAATAACAGCAATGATGTCTGTATACAGTGTCCATTAACTCTAAAGCCCCATACACACGGTTGGATTTTCGCATGGATTCTGTCCGATCGGACAATGTTGTCGAAAAATCCGACCGTGTGTATGCACCATCGGACAGTGTACGTCGGATTGTCTGACGGACAAAGTCCTATCTCCTGCTGGATAGATTTTTGGACAACAAGGTCCGATCACACCAAATCCGATCGTGTGTATGGTAGTCCGACGGACAAAGTGCTACGCATGCTCAGATCACATTACAAGACCAAAGCTATTGGCTACTAGCCTTTACGTAGTCCCGTCGTAGGCAACAAACGTCACCACGTTCAGAATGATCGGATTTTCCGACAACTTTGTCCGACCGTGTGTATGCAAAACCAACATCGGACAAAGTACGACGGACAGGATCCGACGGACCTGGTCCTCGGATAATCCGCGCGTGTGTATGGGGCTTAACTGTGTGCAGTGTCCTTGTTTCCTGCAAATGGGCAAAAGTCCTCTTGTCCAATCCTGCGGTCAAGGCCCAAACTAACTTCCTGGAACAGGCAGGCTCTTCTAGGTACCCGACTGGTCACTGCTTCACACTGTTGATGCAGGTGCGTCTGGATATGCACCTGGGATCCCCATTTCTCAGGCTGGATGTCCCAACTTGCTGTGGATGCCTGAAATCACGTAGTGGACTGACCTGGGAGGCAGCACCTCTCCCCTAGGTCTAATCTCTTCCTCTGCTCATGGAGTCTGAGCAATCTCCTCAGATCAGCAAGATGGAGTCTCTAGTTCCTTTTCCCTCAAAGCAGGCTGTCTCCATAGAAAGCTATGGGGCCTACATATCTCAGTATCCTTTGCAGCTGCTGCTTATTAAAGTCCTTCTGATTTGCTCCTGTAATTGCTCCTGTCATTGGCTCTCCTCCTCCTGCCAATAGGGACACATAGGAGGATGCAGAGTGAGCAGCCCTGTATGTCTGTGTGAGGAGAAAAAAAGGGAGGGGGGAAATATCACCCTCAGAAAACTGACAGGCAGTTTTTCCCTAAAAGAGTCTTGGCCAGGCAGCGGGATATGCAGGGCAGTAGTCGCTACATATGTATCAGTAGGTCAGGGTCGGTGGGAGACTAGGGAGGCAGCTTTACACAGGTATTTTCTTTTTGTCTTGAATGGACGAAGTGACAGTGGGGTTGATTTACTAAAGGCAAATAGCAGTTTTCTAATCACTTCTATATGCCCATGATAGGATAAAATATGGAACAGGTACATAGATAAGTCCTGATCACTAAAAATTGTACTTTCTCACCCCTTTGAGGTACAGGTTAGCATAGGACCTGCGGTAGTGGGAACCAGCAAATATTGAAGTATTATGTTTCAGAATTACCTCCAACAGATGATCAATGAATTTGCACTATTCTGACCATCTAAGATACATTTAACCACAAAAACACCATTGTCATATATAATACTAGCATATATAACGCCTCCAAATTTATGGCCAAGAACCTGGCTTTTTTTGTATATATCCAGGCCTTCTAGCTGGCTCAAAAGGTGTAAGGTATCTGGTGTATATGAAAACAGTCTCTCTACATGTGACCTCAAAAACTTTAAAACAATAAACTTTGCATGATACTTGCATTCACAGTATAGTAGCCAGTTCCTAATATTTTGGGCCTCCCTAGAGGATTGGAAGTGTCCTTCTAAATCTTAGGAAGTGTATAAAAAGTGGGCTCTATTTGATATCACCAATACATTTTGGAATTATACTTTCATCTATTGCTTCATCAATTACACCAGGAAATCATTGTGAAACATTTTAGTTTGTTGTTTAGAAATTTCATACCACTTCCCATTTCCTAGCATTTGACACATCTACTTTATTGCCTTTCCCTTCAAGTCAAGTCTCTAGGCCATTTCTGAAAAAGGATTATACCTAGATCTTATGGTAAATTAGTCTGAATATAATTTGAAGAAAGTTTTAAATAGAATAATGATTAATGTGGAGTACCGTATTTCTGATATAAAATTATCAATGACATGAATATCAATGAAATCTGCAATCTAACTTAAAACCTTCTCAGAATTTCAAGTGTTTACCAGAACCAGAACTGAAAGACCCTGAGGGACTGATTTTCAAGACATGTAGAGCATATCTCCCAACTGTCCCTGATTTGTTGTTGGCTGTCTTTCCTCTCCCTGAAGCTGACCACTGGGAGCCCATCACGTGCTTGGATCAAAGCACCCTGAGGAAAGATAAGTACACAATTAGGGATGAGCCGAACACCCCCCCGTTCGGCTCGCACCAGAACCCGCGAACGGACCTAAAGTCTGTGCGAGCTTTAGAACCCTATTAGTTATAATGGATGCGAACGTTCGAAATTAAAAGTGCTCATTTTAAAGGCTAATATGCATGTTCAGGAGCAGTGATTTTAATAATGCTTAAATTGAAACAATAAAAGTGTAATATTCCTTTAAATTTCGTACCTGGGGGGTGTCTATAGTATGCCTGTAAAGGGGCGCATGTTTCCCGTGTTTAGAACTGTCTCTGCGCAAAGTGTCATTTTTGAAAGTAAAAAAGCTATTTAAAATCACTCGCGGCTAATGTTAATTCACGGCTCCCGTTACACAGAGAACAGTGATTCATTGAAACTCATTCATAAAAAAAAGTCATTGATAAAAAATAAAAAAAATGAAAAAAAAAAAGCGTAGGGGTCCCCCCAAATTCAATAACCAGGCCCTTCAGGTCTGGGATGGATATTAAGGGGGATCCCAGCCAAAAAAAAAAATGGCGTAGGGTCCCCCTCAAAATCCATACCAGACCCTTGAGGTCTGGGATGGATTTTAAGGGGAACCCTAGCCAAAAAAAATGGCGTGGGGTCCCCCTCAAAATCCATACCAGACCCTTATCCGAGCACGCAACCTGGCAGGCCGCAGGAAAAGAGGGGGGGACGAGAGCGGCCCCCCCTCTCGCCTGAACCGTACCAGGCCACATGCCCTCAACATTGGGAGGATGCTTTGGGGGTCTAAGACCCCTAAAGCACCTTGTCCCCATGTTGATGAGGACAAGGGCCTCTTCCCCACAACCGTGCCCGGTGGTTGTGGGGGTCTGCGGGTGGGGGGCTTATCGGAATCTGGAAGCCCCCTTTAACAAGGGGACCCCCAGATCCCGGCCCCCCCCCCTGTGTGAAATGGTAAGGGGGTACAAAAGTACCCCTACCATTTCACCAAAAAAGTGTCAAAAATGGTAAAAATGACAGGAGACAGTCTTTGACAATTCCTTTATTAAAATCTTCTTTCTTCTTTCTTCATCCTTCGGTTTCTTCATCTTCTCCTTCCTTCATCTTCTTCCATCTTCTTCTTCCATTTTCTTCTTCCTCCGATCTGCTTCTTCTTGCGCTGGTCTTCTCGTCCTTCTCGTCCGGCATCTTCTTCCGTCGGCGTCGGTGTCGGTGTCGGTGTCTTCTTGGGCCGCTCCGCGCAATGGGAGGCTCCCGCTGTGTGAGGCTCCGCTCCATCTGACAGGTCTTTTAAAACGGAGGGCACCTGGTGACCCCGCCCCCCTCTGACATCATGGGGAAAGCCATCATGGAATTCCCCATGACGTCCCTGTGCGTCAGAGGGGGCGGGGTCACCAGGTGCCCTCCATTATAAAAGACCTGTCAGACGGAGCGGAGCCTCACACAGCGGGAGCCTCCCATTGCGCGGAGCGGCCCAAGAAGACACCGACACCGACGCCGACGGAAGAAGATGCCGGACGAGAAGGACGAGAAGACCAGCGCAAGAAGAAGCGGATCGGAGGAAGAAGAAAATGGAAGAAGAAGATGGAAGAAGATGAAGGAAGGAGAAGATGAAGAAACCGAAGGATGAAGAAAGAAGAAAGAAGATTTTAATAAAGGAATTGTCAAAGACTGTCTCCTGTCATTTTTACCATTTTTGACACTTTTTTGGTGAAATGGTAGGGGTACAAAGTACCCCCTTACCATTTCACACAGGGGGGGGGGGCGGGATCTGGGGGTCCCCTTGTTAAAGGGGGCTTCCAGATTCCGATAAGCCCCCCGCCCGCAGACCCCACAACCACCGGGCACGGTTGTGGGGAAGAGGCCCTTGTCCTCATCAACATGGGGACAAGGTGCTTTAGGGGTCTTAGACCCCCAAAGCATCCTCCCAATGTTGAGGGCATGTGGCCTGGTACGGTTCAGGCGAGAGGGGGGGCCGCTCTCGTCCCCCCTCTTTTCCTGCGGCCTGCCAGGTTGCGTGCTCGGATAAGGGTCTGGTATGGATTTTGAGGGGGACCCCACGCCATTTTTTTTTGGCTAGGGTTCCCCTTAAAATCCATACCAGACCTCAAGGGTCTGGTATGGATTTTGAGGGGGACCCTACGCCATTTTTTTTTGGCTGGGGTTCCCCTTAATATCCATCCCAGACCTGAAGGGCCTGGTTATTGAATTTGGGGGGACCCCTACGCTTGTTTTTTGTTTTTTATTAATGAATGACAGTTCTCTGTGTTACAGGAGCCATCAATTCATTAGCCGCGAGTGATTTTAAATAGCTTTTTTCCTGCAAAAATGACACTTTTTTGCAGGGAAAGTTCTAAGCACAGGAAACCTGCCCCCTTCACAGGCCACCTATAGACACCCCCCAGATGTGATACTGCAATGCTGTTCTAACAGCATGCACACACATATCCCTAGAAATAGAGCACATATTGTTGTCAGCGGTCAGCAGCACACTGACACGCTGACACTGACTGAAACATAATATGCGAGGCCGCCGGCGCGGCGGCCTCTTATACCGTGGGGCGTGTACTAAAGCCCCTGAGCTATAATTGGCTACAGGCATCCTGCCTGTAGCCAATTATGGCTCTCCTCGCTGCCGGCGCTGTGATTGGCCAAGCATGCGGGGTCACAGTGCATGCTTGGCCAATCATCAGCCAGCATTGCACTGCGCGGGCCGCAATGCATTGCGGGGCCGCTCGCATCACACGAATTTGATGCGAGCGGCCCCAATAGTTCTGGGCTCGCCGAGCGAGCGAACACCCGGTGCTCGATTCGAACATGGGTTCGAATCGAACACCGGGCTCATCCTTATACACAATCCCGATTTTTGGATTCTTGTCCCGACTTGAGTCCGTCCCAATTAAAATCCCGTGATTTTTCAGTTTTCCCGGGAAACAGAATTGTTTTTGGCAAAGAGTGACAGCAGGGTACAAAAAGATGGTGGCTGCCGCTGCGAGGTGTCATTCCTCATGTGATCAGTGGAGAGGGGAGGGGCAGCCCATCAGCTTCTCTCTACAGTGTACAAATAGACAATTCTCTTGTATACTGAAGCCAATTGGCTGCACAGATCGGAGGCCCCTCCCCTCTCCACACGGGGAAAAAATGAAATGGAGCTGCCGCCAACCCTCCACCCCATGACAAGAGGGGACACTGATGTAAGGAAGGACTGGGACTCTGCTGGGGACACTGATGTAAGGAAGGACTGGGACTCCACTGGGGACACTGATGTAAGGACTGGGTTCTGCTGGGGACTCTGAAGTATGGACCGGGCTCTGCTGGGGACACTGATGTATGGACTGGGCTCTGCTGGGGACACTGAAGTATGGACTGGGATCTGCTGGAGACACTGATGTATGGACTGGGCTCTGCTGGGGACACTGATGTATGGACAGGGCTCTGCTGGGGACACTGATGTAGTACGCACTGGGTTCTGCTGGGGACACTGATGTATGGGCTCTGCTCTGCTGGGCACACTGATGTAAGGACTGGGCTCTGCTGGGGACACTGATGTAAGGACTGGGCTCTGCTGGGGACACTGATGTATGGACCGGGCTCTGCTGGGGACACTGATGTATGGACTGGGCTCTGCTGGGGACACTGATGTAAGGACTGGGATAATTGAAGCGCTAACACCAGGTGTTTGGAGTATCTTTATCTACTGATTGTTAAACTTTCTGGAACACACATTGCTATTGTGGTGAAGGATCTGGGCCTGCTGTCCCTCCATCCCTCTTTCTTTTCTTCCCTCTCTATCTCTTTCTATCTCTCTCTCCCTCCCTCTTTCTCCCTTTCTTTCTCTCTCCATCATCTCAGACTCTAACCACACCCCCATTTAAGTCACGCCCATTTAAGCTGTGCTCTTTAAGCCACGCTCAATATTCCACTTAAAGCACGTCCATTTTTTACAGCCTGCTATGCCACACCTACAAATGAATGCCATGCCCCCTAATTATAATATGACTTTGTCTACAGGCAAAAAAGTGTTTTTTTACAATGTTGGCAACTATGTAAGTATATTGGTGGGTGGGAGCAGTTTTAAAGTGTTTGTTACCCCAACATTCCATATTCCTGATATGTGCCTGCCGTACCATGTACTTTTATGAGAAAGTATCCTGTTCTCTTTGTATTAAAGAGGAAGTAAAGGCAATAAAAAAATGCACTCTGCAAGGCAAAGGCATAATGAGCTAGTATGCATAGCATACTAGCTCATTATGAATAACTTACCTGAGAACAAAGCCCCGAAGCAGTCTTCCTTCTTCATCTGCACTGCTGCCATGTATCCCGGAGCGACTTCTGGGTCTCGCTGCTCCGGCACTGTGATTCGCCGGAGCCGCAATGACGTCACTCCCGCGCATGCGCACGGGAGCCGCCACGAGCGGCATATGACTGTTAGCAGCGGCGTGCGCATGCGCCGTAGACAGCGGCGCCTGTCTTTTTGCAAATATCTCCTAAACTGTGTAGGTTAAGGAGATATTTCTTGGACCTACAGGTAAGCCTTAATCTAGGCTTACCTGTAGGTCAAAGTGGTTTGTAAGGGTTTACAACCACTTTAACTGTGTGGTTAATACTCACGTGCTAACACTTTAAATAGGATACAATATTATAGAGAGGCTGGCTGCTGCAGACACCTGCTAGCTTATCCCTAGCTAATGTGATTGTTATTTATATAGAATGGTGGTGCTGCTCCTTTCCTTAGTAGTTGTAATACTATTCTATACAACACTGCTAACTTATTATTGGTGTGTAAATAATGTAAACAATGGTGATGCAAATAATGTGCAATGATGCAAACAAATCTCTAAAACTCAGAAAATAGTAATACAATCCATAACACTTAAGCCCCATACACACGGTCGGACTTTTTCATGGATTCTGTCCGATCGGACAAGGTTGTTGAAAAATCAGACCGTGTGTATGCACCATCGGACAGTGTTCGTCGGTTTGTCCGACGGACAAAGTCTTATCTCCTGCTGGAAATCTTTGCCGTCAACACGGTCCGATCACACCAAATCCGAGCGTGTGTACGCTTGTCCGACGGACAAAGTGCTACGCATGCTCAGAAGCAATTCTGTGACGGAAGCGCTCGGTCAGGTAAAACTACCTTTCCTAATCGACACAGCACATTCGTCACGCTGCAATGTTAAAATGTCTTTAATGCAGCGCATTCTCTTTTTCTTTACAATGCAACAAGAATGACATGTTTTAGCTGCTCCTATTCACCCGCACTTCTCACAAACTTACTTCTTTATTACTTTGCAGCATTTATACACTACATGTTTATTTTTACTCAGATCGTAATACAATCTTTGTTATTTTTTTACCATGATTTTTTTTTTTTTTTTTTTTTTTTTTGGGGAATACATATTTGAAGGAGAATCTTTTGGTTTTTTGGAGGGGGTTTGTATGTCTCAACTTAGCAAAACCACATTATTAACATTTGTATTTCTTGCTTAAATTTACTAGGAGTTTGTTGGTTGTTGGTGCCCCTTGTTAATTCTACTTTAGGATTAGTGAAATGTACCTGCCTACTCAAAGAAAAACTGTCATTGTAGAAAAGTAAAACACAATAGTCAATGATTATTTCAAATCAAAAAAACCTTTATTTAGGTCTCAGCAACAAACCAAAGAGGAACGCAGCCATGGTGAAACTTGGGGAATTTGCAAAGCCTTGGACACCCATGGCAACCATCATTTTACAGACTTAAACAATTGGGGGCATGAAGAGTACCTATCTAAATAATAAGGGAGCGCAATCTGGTCCTGAAGTCCAAAACATCCGGAACTGCAGCAGATGCCATCTAGGTCCCCAGGCTCTGGTCCTACGAGAGGCTCCATCTTCTCTCAGACCAGACTGAGTCCAGGTCGTCACTCTCTTGTCTTCCTTGTACGCTTCCTTCCACGCCGTGGTGCTGGTGCTGGTGGGGTGGCAGAAGGAGGAGGAGGAGGCGGAGCAAGGTCACTCTCGCAAACATGTGTGAGGGGAGTCATCTCCCCAGCCATCCTCTCATTTAGTATTTTGAGGATGACCTCCTCACACATGCTGCGTTGCCCCGCCTCCATACCCGTAAATTTACTGGTAACCAAGGAGGCAAAGGCCTCCTCGTAGGTGGGTGTGGCATAGAGGGAGGCTGAGGCATCTTTTATCAGCTGGAGCGCTGACTCTCCCACCTCCCCCATGTTTTTCGCCCTTCTGTAGGGAAGGCGGAGGGGAGGGACTTGGGAGACAGTCAGGCTCCTACGCCTACCCCCCTCTTGGCTGCCACTACCCCCTGCCTCCTCCTGACTGCCACCTTCCACAGCCACCTCCTGGCTGAGGTCTTCCTGTGTATGAAAAAGGGACATAGTTTCAGTTATTTGTTCATCAAACACACACAATTCTCATCTAGTGACTGTTGCAAAATGTTTTCAAATACAAAACCATACAATTCTCAGCCCTGCAGTTTAGATTCTTCCCAAAAATGTCTCCCACACCACTGTCTGTTGATATGTCAATCACGTTAGGAAATAAGCAATTGGGGATCCTGAATTAACTGAACATCATTCATTATTCCCCAAACTGGTTACAAAACTACTATACCTGGAACAAGCTGGGCACCTGCACATCTTCCATACTGGAAGGCCCAGGTTGGTCCTCGGAAGCCTCACCAGGGGTGGCGTGCGTGGAAGGACGCGTGCAAGGAAGAGTCGAGAGTGACTTCCTGACAGTAGCCTGGTCTTTGAGAAAGTGGAGCCTGTCATAGTACCAGAGCGTGGGGACATGGACATCAGCTGCTGCAGCTCCAGATGCTTGTGACTTCAGGACCTTATTGCGCTCCCGGAAATAGGTACTCTTCATGTTGTTGATCTTCACTTTTAAGTTTGCCACGGTTGCCATGGGCAGGGTAGGCTTTACAAATGCCACAAGTTTCAGCAGGGCTGCGTACCTCTTTGGTCTGTTGCTATAATCCCTGTGTTTCGCCTGCCATAAGAGGGGAAATTCCCTGTATTTATCAATGAAGATGGGTAGAAAGCTCACGTTGTAGAAGGCCTCCATCACCTCTGCAAGACACAACGCCACACCAAACAATATAAATAATGTCAGCCTAAACTCTCCTAATCTTCTCCATAAAGAAGCCTCAAGTTCTAATCAGTCTAGGCTAGTTATGTACCAACGTCAAATTGTACCTTCGTTTGTAGCGATCGTCTCGTGCGTGAGCTTTCTCTCCCCTCGTCTCCCAGATCGTGGCTACGACACAGGCGTGTGACGTTTTATATACAGTGCGCATGCGTCAAACTCCGCCCGCCCCTGACGATCTTTCTCGTCTATTCCCCACCCCTTCTCTTTACGGCGCAGTGGGGAGAGCACATGGCGGGGACACAGCAGGTGCGCCCCAAATATCCCCCCAACGAGGAGGTGGACGAGGAAAGTCCGGAGGCACAAACGTCCCGATCCCGGAGCCTGAAATTCAAGGCCTCAAATATGTCATTTGGAGAAATGTTGGAGATGGTGGACATATTAAAGAGGAGCGACTATGATGGGAAGTATGGGCCTTACCTCAACCCCAATGTCCGCAAGGCCAAGATCATGTCTAAAGTTGTGAGAAGGCTGTACAATCATTTTGGGGTACAACGATCCAAGGAGCAACTGAGGAAACGCTGGTCAGACCTGAAACTGAGGGAGGCCGATCAGTACAGAAAGATCAAGCGAATTCTTCAAAAAAGTAAGTAGTTGTGTTTTGTGTTTGATTTCTTGCTTGCATACTGCTCCATGTGGTTTGATTTTTACAAAGTTGTACATTCCAAAATGGCCACTTTCATGTTCGTCTGTGCATTCGATCGTACTCAGCCTCGATCTTTCTGCCACTGTCATGGTCGTGTGTGTGTCCATTCGATCGTACGCAACCTCGAACGTTCGGCCACTTATAATACGTGGTTTGGTGTTTTTTTTGGGGAAAGGAAGTTTGTTCTCACTAGAAATGTCATCAAGAATGTCAAGCCAATTTATTCAATGTAAAGGAGAGGTCACCCAGTAGCTGTTTACCCATCTGGACTCTAGAGCACTAGTGCTGGGACACCCAAACCCACTTTTTATTAGGCTTTTCCACACATGTGCTCCAGTGGATACTAGAGGGGGGTCTCCATCACACAAACTTCTACCAAAAGCTAGTCAGTTTAGCACCTTTACAAAGTGACTACATTCATGTTGTTGCCATTTGTAACTGGCCAAACTAAAATAGTGTCCGTCACTTTCAAGCAATGTTTGTCATTTCCTATTTCTGCCCTCAATAGATAGTCTTGCTAAATCTTCCTTTTGTACATTCTCATAGGGGAGAGAAAACTTGGGCCGTCTGCGGAAACCCCCAAACTAACACCTCCCAAAAAAGGGGAAAGAGCAGAAGCAGAGGAGGAGGAGGAGGAGGAAGGAGAGATCATCGAACTTGGAGAAATTGTCACCACAACAGGTGAGTGTGTGAGAACACAGCTACTGGTAAGCTAATCCATGTATGGCTGCCTCATTTCCAACACCCCATTTTTGTTTGTTTGTGGTTTTTAGGTGACGTGGATGTTGTGGAAGAAAAATCGCACTTTACCACAGAGAGTGCCCACGTACTCATCGGAGAGATAATGGTCTGTAATAGAGATCTAGATTACATAAAGCAAAACATCAATGATGTTCAACAAAAATTGAAGAACATCATTGATGTTTTAGGAAAAATATGAAAACGCACCAAGTAATTAACACACATTTGTGCCAGCTTCTGAACACATTTGCAACTTAAAAACTGTGTGAAATTTGGAACATGCACACATTGTGTCCACATGTGCTAGCTCCCATCATGGTGGATGAATGCCAACGTTTTTTTGGGGGTGCAAACACTTTACGAACTACGAAAGTGGTTGTGGTGAAGGGGTTGCACCCCCAAAAAACGTCCATTCATCCCCATGATGGAAAATGGCACTTTTGAAGCTTCTAGGCATGTGTTTTACCATCTAATGACCATTTTCAGACCCAAATTGTGTGCATGTTCTAAATTTCCACTTTCCGGGGGTGACCCCCCCATGTGATGAAGGCAAGATCAAACACACTTTGAACATATAGTCATGTCTGATCTTGTCTTCACTTTCCAAAGTTGAACTTTCCTAGTTCATAGGTTCTGTTTTGCTCCATGCCTGGTTTTACCAATTGCGGAATGTTTGTAAACAATGTTGTAAATAACCAAGATGTTGTCAGTTTTGGCGTGAAGATTGTAAACGCACTTGTGAAGGTTTTCCTAGTAAACTTTTTTATTTTTCTAAATGTGTGGCTTCCTTATTTAAAAAACACAATGCATTATGTATGTAAAATGTAAAGGATATGGGGGGCAATGGGTGTTATTTACTAAAGGCAAATCCACTTTGCACTGCAATTGTCTTTCCCAGGGAACTTTTTCAATGCACTTGTAGAGCATAGCGGATTTGACTTATGTAAATGACACCCACAGTGCTTTGTACGAAAACACGGAGCACAGCATTTTACAGAATACACACATGTCAGACCTGGTGCTGAAAAGGAGTATTTTGGGTGTCAGTTATGCAGGACAAACCTTCTCTAGACCAAAGATTAGGTAGCAAACACACAACATGAGAAGAATCTTTTTGGGAAGAAGAGACTGTTACCTCCTTTTGCCCAGAAAGTGCATTCCCACTGTCGAAGGCAAAGGGAAAAAATGTCAAGGTAAACTAAGCTAAAAAGAAGACTGAAATGACAAGAAATCATAGGTTGGTTCAAATATCAGATTTATTAAAAAATGCCTCTCACACATCGTCAGGCAGAGCAATGGCCCCCCTACCCACAAAGTACTCCATATATTGGTCGCGGACCACGCGGGCATTTAGAGGGGGCAAGCCTGGACGTGCCACTCGAAGGGCTGTGAGGTCCGCATTTGGAGGGCCCTCCACATCTGGGCCAACGGGCACCACATAGTTCCTGTTATGTCTTTTGAGGAAGTTGTGCAATATGCAACAGGCAAGAACTATGTGGTTCAGTTTGTATTCCGCCAAGTTAAATGCCGTCAGGAACAGGCGGAAGCGGCTGGCCAGGATGCCAAAAGTGTTCTCCACCACTCTTCTGGCTCTGGACAGCCTGTAGTTGAAGACCCTCTGGTCCGGGGTGAGGGTCCTCATCGGGAACGGCCTCATCACATGGGGAGTCAACGCAAACGCTTCATCTGCGACAAAGACGAAGGGGAGTCCTTCGGCATTCTCCTCTGGAGGTGGCAAGCACAGACTGCCACTTTGGAGACGCCAGTAGAACTCCGTGTGCGTAATGGCACCACCATCCGATATCCGGCCGTTCATCCCCACGTCCACATACATAAACTCGTATGTTGCCGACACCACCGCCAACATCACTACACTATTAAACCCTTTATAATTATAATAGTAGGACCCCGAGTTGGGCGGTGGGACGATGCGGACGTGTTTCCCATCAATTGCCCCTCCGCAGTTAGGAAAGTCCCAACGGCTGGCAAAGTGGGAGGCCACAGTCTGCCATTCCTGTGGCGTGGAAGGGAACTGTGGAGTGAAACAAGAAAAAATAATTAGTCACTTTGCACCTAAACATTGCAAGCAGATTAGACAATCAACATCTTGGAACAAGAGCATTGTATAAAATTGGAGGCTGGAAAGTATTTGCACAGAAAAGTAGAGGCTCCCCTTCACAGATGACTCACCCCCCATCAATCCCCACACTTCTGATGGGCCATTGGCAATAACTAGTTTTGGGGGGGGGGGGGGGGCAGGTAACCCTCTGCACTTCATTGATTGGCAAATGGCTCAATAATGTGTGCTAGTTTGGCCAGACCCTCTGTACTTAACACTATTGGTAGCCCCCAGGAAAGATAAAATAACATTAACCCCCCCCCCCCCACCCACAAAAAAAGGCAAGCACATTGTGACATTATGAAATTAACAAGCAAGCTAATAGGAGGGAAAGAAGACAAAAAAAGAGGAAATGGAAAGTATGGAGGCAGCCATTGCACTGCATGCTTTGCAGAATTCATCCGTAAAGATGCCCACTATAAAGAGGTAGGTAGATAGTGTGTATTGACCTTGGGAAAGGCAGCAGATAGAGGATTGGTACCATCTGACAGAGCAGTTGGGGGAGGGGGTTCATAATGAGTTTGCCCCCCCCCCCACCAAAAACAAATAAAAAAGGGGCTCTACATGAAGTAAACCACACAGCAAACATTTGTGCATATTTTAGGGGGTGTTTGGGGACAAACAATACTATGCAGCAGACAAAAGACATTGATTAAGTGACTAGGCCATAGGTGTCTATTGGGGCAGAAGAGCATGCTGGTGAGGTAAGTGAAGGGAAAAATGCATGAAGGAGAAAAGGGGCACAGCATATTAGAACATATTGCAATCATGGTAATTAGGGAAGGAGGTCAAAAATACAAGACATTAGCAAACAGAGCATACATAGAAGGGAATAGTCAAGTAGAAATGTTACCTTAATATAGTCCTCCTGCAGGACCTGAATGATGGCAGAACAGGTCTCTGGAATAATGATTCCCAGGGCCTGGGGAGAGATACCTGAAGAGAACTTCAAATCCTGAAGACTTCTCCCTGTCGCCAAGTACCTCAACGTGGCAACAAGCCTCTGCTCCGGAGTAATGGCTTGTCTCATGCAGGTATCCTGCCGGCTGATAAAGGGGGTCAGCAAAGCCAAAAGACGGTGAAAATCGGGGTCCGTCATCCTGAGAAAGTTCCTGAAATCATCAGGATTATTCTCCCGGATCTCACGAAGCAAAGGCATGTGCGAGAACTGGTCACGCTGAAGCAACCAATTCTTGGTCCACATACTCCTCGTCACTCTGTTCATGGACGGGTCTTGGGTCAAAGCTAAAAGCCCGACACCAATTCCGCATACAGCACGAACTCGGCGACGAGTACGCACGGGAAACATCGCTCAGAAGGTCACAAAAGGTCGGCTGGTCAGAACGGACAAACAGAAAGCACCGATAAACAGCAAGGCCTGAAAGAACGAACTGAATACCAGCAACGAGCAGACAATAAGCAGTGCAAATCAAAGCGTCCTATATCAAGATATAGGCCGCAATGACCAACAAATGCGAACTGACTACACGCACTAATAAACAGATACGCACGACAAGCACAAACTGAAGAGCAGTAACGATCTGAGTCAGAAAACTGAGAAGCGCGAATCTTAAGTCACCAAACTTCCACTAACTCTCGATAAACACGGGATCAGCAGAAGGAGCCCAACGGGTGCCTGACGTGGTGCTGAACTTCCCTTTTGTAATCTCGTGGACGACGACTTACGTCACGACGTTCTTCCGGACCGGATATTCCGACAACGTAGTCCGACCGTGTGTACGCAACACCAACATCGGATAAAGTACGTCGGACAAAATCCGACCGACCTGGTCCGCGGATTGTCCGAGCGTGTGTATGGGGCTTTAAAGTGCTGATAGCAGTGCAATACAATATTAGAAGAAGGTGTAAATACAACAAATAAATATATAAAAAAAGTAGACATTCATCTCTCAATGTTCAGTGATTAAAACGGAACAATATAGTGTATAATAGTGAATTATAAATAGTCCAAAATAAAGGGGTGGTAAGTAATAAAATGGTGATCCTTTAAAAGAATGGTGTATCCCTTCACCATACAGGTAAGTGGATAAATCAGTGGTATCTCCTCAGATGTTGACACCTCTGTGCTCACTGGCCTCTCACCTTACTGCTGTAAGGTTACAGCATATAGCAGTAGCCTCAATCTGGTGGTCCGTCTCTGCTTGCCTCCAGGGGTCCTCTAGTGCTCCTCCCTGGCTTAGTGGCTCTCTATGGTAAATAAGTCTCCTCTATGGTGATCGTGGGTATTCTCCCTAGATATCCTCCGTAATTGGATACATGTATAAAAGAGATTCTCCATGGTGTAATAACGTTTTATAGGGTTTATTCAAGTTAAACTGTTTGTAACCCTAAAAAAAAAAAAAAAAAAGAGAGAGAGAGACCTTGTTCTCTTATAGCAGGTTAAACAGCACAGTGCTTGTGCTGTCTGACCTGCCCCTCTTGAAGCTGTAAAAAACAAAAAACCTGGCTGATCATGCCTGGTTCTGCTCTCCCACTGGTAAACTGACCACGGTTTATCATGGCTGCTTAGCCCTGACACCGTGGTAAGTTTACATGCCTTTGTCATCCGCAGCTCTCCTCTCTTCTCTCCCTTCTCCCCTGTCAGCTTGGGAGTCTGTCTCCCCCCACCCGCTGTTGTTAGTAAAAAAATTAAATTTAAAAAAATCCGCTGCCAGACCCTCTCTTTTAGGCTGCCACCCTGTACTGTGTTATTGTTTATTAGAAACTAAGCCTCTAAATACCTTTTTGTGATGTATCTTCAGGCCGGTCACGTATAATACTCCAATCCAAGGCTACAACAGGAGGGGCAGAGTAGCCAGCTTGGCGGTCTTGTGACCTCCCAGCTGACGTCACAGGGAGATCTCAGCTCCTCCTGCTGTAGCCCTGGATCAGAGTATTAGAGTGGCCAGGAGTCACGTGACCGACCTAAAGATACATCACAAAAAGGTATTTCGAGGCATTGATTTTAACAAACAATTACACAGCAGCTTACATTAGGGGGGCTGGCAGCAAATCATAATGTAGGGTTACATATCATTTGGTTTATACTCACATTGATAGCAAGTAACAGTGCATATACTCCATAAGTCCCGAACTTGTAATACTTCTGGTGTCACTTCCGGTATGCCTCTGCTCACCCCCTACGTGTTACGTCATGCCCACGTGACTTCATCAGGGTATCCCCTGAAGTATATGCATTGTTACCTTGTGTCAATGTGAGTATAAGCCACTTTTAACTTGACTAAGCCCTATAAAATGTTATTACACCATGGAGAGTCTCTTTTATACATGAATCTAATTATGCAGGGTAACAATACCCTAGAAACACAACTATTTGAGATCCAGAATTTAGTTAGAAATGAAGATCTCATTATTAAAACTTCAGACAGGGGTGGGAACTTTGTTATGCAAAATCATCAATATAAACAAATGTGTCAACATATTGGGAAATGAGAATGGGTATAAAAGATTTTATAAACAACAGACTAAAATGTTTCACAATGAGTAACTGGTTGTGATTGATGAAGAAATAAAGGAAGGAATTATTCCAAATAATAGTGATGATTTTTTTGAAAGTGCAACCTACATTGATTCATAAAGACATTACTAGTCTTCCAGGGAGGAGCATAATACCAAGATTTGTCTACTATACTGAGAATACAAGTACATTTATACACAATATTTTGAGGCCACTTGGAGAGGCTGTTTTCATGTACTCGAGATACTTTACACCTTTTGAGCTAGCTAGAAGGCCTGGATATACCAAAGAAGGCCATGTTACTGGTCATAGATGTGGAGGTGTTATAGTCTACATCAGGCATCGCTAAACAGACTGACAGTCCCATCCGAACTGCCGCGGTCATGCCATTTACGAGTCAGGTTTCTCTGTCCTGGTCGCCGTGTACATCCCTTATGATCACTGAGTGATCATTCTCTCAGCAGGGCATAGGACCAGAGAGGTCAGCTATGATTAATTGCCGCATGAGGCGTGAAACGCGTTAGCTATCCATCCTGATTTGATGATGTGACTGTATTTGGATTTTATTCAATAAAGATGCCTTTTTGAAGTGCGGCCATCCAGGAACTTCTTTCTCTCCTCTAGGACCAGAGAGGTGGCAGGTCTGGACAAAGGGCAGGAGCTGAAGGCGAGTGATTGGTTGCTAGGACGCTTTGCGGTCTTAGCAAGCAATCACCAGCTTGTGAAAAAGAAAAGTTGGACAGCTCCTTCTCTGTTTAAGGTAGGACTGAAAACACTGCTGTGAAAGGGAAGGGGGGCTGGTACATAGCTAGAATGGGGGAGCTGAGAACATAGCTATAATGGAGGAACTACAATCTAAGGGGGAGGGTGACTGTGATGTGTGTGTGGTGGGGGGGGGGGCGGTTGTGATATAAATGTGGGGGACTGTCATGTAAAGGATCTGAGTCATCAGACAAACATAATATTCATTCCTCTGCTGGAAGAAAATTTTACTTACTGGACCTCCGTGAACTTTAATTAAATACCCCTGCTTTACATAATAAGGGTGTTACCCCTGCTTTCAGATTTCAATAGGTCTACCTCTGCCACAGACCCCACATCCACCAGGGCATAAATGTGGGTAAGAGGTCCTTGTCCCCTTCAACACTTTTCAGCATGCCTGTACATTCATCGGTATGACAAAAGATGTAAACTGACCATGGATCATCAGACATGATTAGCGTGGTCAGTTTACTGTCAGGAAGAGAGGCACAGGCAGGATCAACCAGGTATTATTTAAACACAGGAAGGAGTAAATAACAGTGCATTAGTACAGATCATAATATCTTGCTTTAATAAGACAGTAGGTTTACAAATATTTTAAGGTTAGGGGTTCAGTGCCGGTAAGGGATTTAAAAGTCTACAATTTCTCATGTTGCTCTTAGTCTGTTACATTATTGTGCAGTTACAGAATTTTCACCCAGGGGGCGTAACTTTAACCTTCAGGGTCCCGGTGCAAGAAACCATGAAGGGCCCTCAGACAAAGCCCTTCCCTCTGAGCCTGGGAGCAGTAGTTTTTTATTTTTGTTATTTTACTTTTTTTTATATTTTTTACCATTTAATTTAATTTTTATTTTTTATTTTTTATTATTTTTTAGGGACTCGTTGGGAGGCTTTGAAATATCCAGGTTCTAAACAGCCTTTTGTCCAGCCTTTCTCAACCTTTTCAGTACAGAGGAACCCTTGAAAAAAACTTTACAGTTTTAGGGAACCCCTGATAAAAGTAACTATATCTAAAACTCATGATACATTAGTGTCATGGATAAAATGCTCCTTACACTTGTGGTCATTGGGAAGAAATACCCTCTTACAGGTAGCTAAAAAGATCAATGGTGTCAGTGGGAACTTATCTGAGAGGCAGAAATTGCTCAAGAAACCCCTAGAAACCTCTGGGGAAACCTTAGGCTTCCATGGGACTGTGTTTGAGAAACCCTGGTCCAGACCATAGCAAAGCAAAGGGGGGAAGTTGCCACACCACAAGTCATACATCCTGAAACAACATCCATTTTATTGATCACTTTTTGGCTACACCCAAACCTGCACGTTGGTGGGGCACTACCTTACCCACATTTTTGTTCTCCTTCAAGGTAGGCTTCTGGAGTTATTTTTACATCTACAGGGGGTCCCCTACTTACAAACATCCGACTTACAAACGTCTCCTACTTACAAAACAGAGGGAGACAACAGGAAGTGAGAGGAAATCCACCCCTAGGAAGGGAAATTCACTCCTGTAAGAGTTGATATGGGAAAAAGGTGTCTCCACTGATGCTTTATCACCAGTCCACGTTTCCCTAACAACCCCAAAAATCCAATTGTCATTGGGACAGAAGGTGAGGTGAAATCTTCTGAACAGGAGCACAGACAGCAAAACAAATGTTTCAGGGGTGATAACCCTTCTCTATGTTATCTAAAAAACTTAAAAAAAGTTTTTTTGGCTGGAGCTACACTTAAAAAAATTTACCTGTTCCGACTTACAAACAGATTCAACTTAAGAACAAACCTACAGTCCCTATCTTGTTTGTAACCCGGGGACCCCCTGTATTGGACAGCAGTTATATAACAGTTTTTTTTGCACTTGCTAAGCAGAAATGTAAGGTGTTACATACTTCTGACCACAGCAGTATGATTACAAAGCTATTGTCTCTGTTTTTTTACACTGCGAATGGCTTCTATATAACACTGCAACTGAAACTTTAATTTTATGAATACCGTATTTAATCAGCGTATACCACGCACTTTTTTCCCCCTTAAAATCGGGGGAAAGTCGTGGGTGCGTGTTATACGCCGATACCCAAAAAAAAAAAATGACAAAAATCGGTTGCGGTGCCGAAAAATGGCGACCGCGGCCGAAAAAGGCCGAACCGCGGCCGAAAAAGGCCGGAAAAAGCCGAAGCGCGGCCGAAAAAGACCGAAGCCGGCTGTTCAGCTCCTCTCGTAGTCCCGCCTCCCTGCGCTCGCTCCCGAAACAGCAGGGAGGCGGGACTCCGAGCGGAGCTGAACAGTCGGCTCGGTCTTTTTCGGCCGCACTTCGGCCTTTTTCGGCCGCGGTTCGGTCTTTTTCGGCCGCGCATGCGCGGTTTGTCACGCGGCGGGAAATTTAAACGCGGGCAAACTGCAAATGACACTAGCAAGCTGCAAATGACACTGGGCAAGCTACAAATGACGCTGGGCAAGCTACAAATGACGCTGGGCAAGCTACAAATGACGCTGGGCAAGCTACAAATGACGCTGGGCAGGTTGCAAATGACGCTGGGCAGGTTGCAAATGACGCTGGGAAAGCTGCAAATGACGCTGGGCAAGCTGCAAATGACGCTGGGCAAGCTGCAAATGACGCTTAAATGTAAGTTGTTTTTTTTTCCCTAAACTTCTCTCCTAAAACTTTTTTTCCTTAAAATTCCCTCCTAAACTTGGGGTGCGTGTTATACGCCGGTGCGTGTTATACGCCGATAAATACGGTAATCATTTCTCATTATGTCACGTCTGCCTTTCCTATACCACGGGATTGGGGGACTTTGTTCACCCACTTATGCTACCAGCACAGCACCCCCAACCCCAAAAAAATTGTCTGGAGTGACCTCTATATGAATGTGACTGGTGAGGTAGGAAGTCGCATGGCACAAGCTTCAGGAAGTACACTCCCAATGGACATGTCAGATTTCCAGATGAGGTTAAATTGTGTGAACTTTCTGACAACTGCACTAGTGGCCCACCGACTAGTTTTACTGACCAGGGCTTACAAGCTACACAGTGAATAGAGCAAAGTATGGCCGCTACTGGTCAGCAACTTTAAAACGCAGCCTTACAAAATGAGAAACTGAGTTTACCCAACCTGATTCCAAGCAGCATCACTAACAGCAAGCCATGGTATTTATAAAATCCTGCATACAGTCACAACCATTTACAAAAGAGGCAAGCAGTAAAGGTTAACAGAACACATGGTACATACAGTATACCACATAAGAATAAAATTATATTTATAGACTTACCTAATAATTAATAGGCATACAGAACATGTGGTAAAACATAACTGATATACAGTCTCAATACAATACAATTGATAACTCTAAGCTATGGGTGAATATAGCACAGTCATATGTTGTTTGTTTAATTCAATATTTTTATTAAAGTAAGTGGAAAATAAGACATATCAATGGAGTTAAAATTTCAGAGATATTTATCCAACATTGCTTTGATATGAAACGCTGATAACTTAGAAATCGCTAAAGTAATGATGATCTTATTCAGTATAGCAAAAACTTAAGCCACGCTCCAATGGGTGGTCTAGTGCAGTGGTCATCAACCTTGTCCTCAGGGCCCACTAACAGGCCAGGTTTTATGTATTTCCTTGGGGAGATGCAGGACTAGAATACTGCAATCACTGAGCAGAAAATTATATCACCTGTGATGTATTTCAGTTATCTTGCAAACCTGGCCTGTTAGTGGGCCCTGAGGACAGGGTTGATGTCCACTGGTCTAGCATACACTACACGACATGTGTAGGTATTTGAGAAATGAAAAAGAAAGGAAAAGAGGTGAGGAGAAAGTAACGGCAATATGGCAATAAGCATCTAGGGCCCTGTGCCAATCTGCACTTTAGAGACAGACTTCTTCTATTTCATAGCCTACAGTCAGAAGGTAGAATGAAATGGAGTGGAAAACCCATGGGTCCCAGGTCTTATAAAATTTGGCCATCGTATCCATCGGTTTCGCTGTCCGGTTTATTGAATGTCCAGTAAATCCTGTTTTTCACTGCCGCTAAGGAGAGGGAGTCCGATAACCAAGCTTTTTCTATTGATTGTTTGGTTGCCATTAGGACTTGAGTCATCATGGGCATCTAGTAAGTCCATCAGGTTTAAGATTGAGTAAAGCTTCATCAGGTGGCTCAAGGATGGGAATCATATATGTTTTTTTTTTTTTTTTTTTAAAGCTGTAGACCTAGCAGTGTAGATAACATTGAAAAAGATCAACAAATTGTGCAGGATACATTTCCATAGTCCCCGGAGGTTGTGAGTATTTTACAGAGAGGAAATTATCATCATATCAGTCTCTTCTCACAGATGGCAAAATACTCGATTCCACAGATAGAATCATTCCATCTTTCATAAAGAATATGAACACATCCCTCGTTATTTGCTTGGTTATTTGGCTCTCCTTGGTGCCAAAATCTGCAAAAGATAAAGCAATAAATTACAGCACAAGCCCAAGTTTCTGATTCATTGACAAACAGCAGTTTGCCTTTTAACATATGAATAGTACAATTTTAAAATGTAATTCTGTAAACAGAAGACAACTTTTGCATGGCTTCACAGAAGGGAAGTATATAATGAGAAAATGTATTCAGATAAACTGGCCTAAACCTCTACCAAGTGAAGGCCACATTAACCGCTTGCCGACTGCCGCACACAGATGTACATCGGCGAACAATGGCACAGGCAGGCAAATGAGCGTACAGGTACATCCCTTTAAATTTTCCGCCTTCCTGCACGCCGCAGGAGCGTGCCCGTGGGTCCTGGGAATTTGATGTTCTCTGGCAGCCCTCGATTGCGATGTGGAGAGGTAGAACGGGGAAGTGCTTATGTAAACAAGGCATTTCCCCATTCTGCCTTGTGTCATGACAGAGATCCACTGCTCCCTGTGATCAGGAGCAGTGATCGCTGGCTTGTCCGAGGTAGACCCCCCCCACAATTAGAATCACTCCCTAGGACACACTTAACTCCTTCATCGCCCCCTAGTGGTTGTTTTTTTATATATATTTTTGGGGGATATTTATTATAGCAAAAATGTTTTTTTTTTTTGTTTGTTTTATTTGTTTCCAGCGCAAAAAATAAAAACCGCAGAGGTGATCAAATGCCATCAAAGAAAGAAAGCTCTATTTGTGATAAAAGAAAGGACGTCAATTTTGTTTGGGTACAACATCGCATGACAGCGCAGTTGTCAGTTAAAGCGACGCAGTGCCGAATCGCAAAAAGTGCTCTGGTCAGGAAGGGGGTAAAATCTTCCGGAGCTGAAGTGGTTAATCCTTCTGAAACTCACATTCAGCTCTCAAGGACAGCTATAGTGAACAATATGGTATTCAGTTTACTCTATGTAGCTAATTCAGAATTTAATTTAATGATAGTATTCAGTATGCATTCAACTTTTGTTTATTTTTTTATTTACTTTATTTTTTCCAGATATACAGTAAATGTACTGTGAGCTGTCTAACAAAAGTGACAGCAACTGGATTGGGACAAACTATGATATTACCAGAACCAAAGCATTTTTTATAAAGAAGAATGATGCTCCATGCACACTGGGCTTAAAAAAACACCAGTACCCTTGTCAGAAAAAAAAATGCTCATATAGAAAAAAAAATCACACCTAGGCGCATTTAGGAGCGTTTAGCATTTTTTTTCTGCCAGAAAACTCCAATCAAAAACACAAACCAAAAGGTTTTCTTTTTTTTTTCTGCCTCTAAACGCTAGCCCTAAAATATGCCTCTAAACATCCTAATGGGCATGGACACATAGGATAACATTGAGCTGCTTCTACAGCCAAAACACAAAACTCCTGTAGAAGCAACTATTTTTAAGCTAGTGTGCATGAACCTTTAAGGTGTGTGTAAACCCTCAATATAAGTTTTCAGCATTTGTGGCATCATGCCTCACTGACTGTATTTGGTTTTCAATAGAAAATCATTTTGAATCTATTGCAAACTTTTTAATCTAATATATGACCCCTTTTACACTGGTGTAGTCAGTCAGCAGATCCACTCGCTCAGCGGGGGATCTCTTCGCTGATCCCTGCTGAGCAGGCGGAGGACAGGTCTGTGTCTGCTCCACCGATGTAGAGCAGACACAGACCGCTGTTCTCTATAGGGGAGTATATACATTCCCTTTTTTACTCTTTCATTTATATATTTTTTTTTCATTTGTAATTTTGGAAAAAACAAAATCCTATTTTCCATATTTTTGCCATCAAGTCGTACTATAAAATTTTCCAAATTAATTTCTTGTTTAAGTCTAGAGCAAGGCTCCCTTAAAGTGTATGTTACCCCAACCTTTCATATTCCTAATATGTATCTTGCAACAGGATGAGGCTTTGTCACTGTGAGAATAATGGGAAAATGTGATGTGAGGATTCGCATTTAGGGCAAATGTGACGTTCCTGACTATTGTTTCTGGGCAGAGAAAGCTGTGTATTTGGCTTTCTTTAGATTCTGTAGTTTTGGATTCAATCCGGTGTCCGGGTTTTGCTAGACACCTGCAACATGGCTGAGTACACAGGTGTGCAGGGTCCTCATATACTCGGGTCTGAGGATAGCTCCCGAGATAGCAAGAATAACTTGCCACAAATTTGTGGCAGTGTTGAATTGTAAGCCCTGGCTGCACATTTTCCCTGGTAAGTTGTACACTTGCAGAGCACTGGAAGCACAAGTTCTAGTTAAAACGTTTCCAATTTGTAGAAAATTTGCATGGCAAGTCTCTAGCAAGAGCAAAGTTGCAGTGGTGAGTCTGCAGCAAGAGCTATGTAAGTCTACAGCATGAACATTTAGCCACAGTGACCCCTGTGGTGGGATGACTATTGCACAACATAACTGAACCAGATCTTGCGGCAGACTTGCAGAATGTTTGCAAAGAAGATTGATCTGGAGACATGTAATGCGACTTGCTGCAATTGTGCAACAAACTTGTGAAGCCTGGCAAGTCAAGTAATAGCTTAGCAAGTCATTTTCAAACTTGCAGCTCAATTACTTCCTATCTGGGTCAGGGCTCCCAGTTTGGAGACAGCGCCCGGGGGGGGGGGGAGACGGAAGCACTCATCGAGGGGTCAAAGGGCCCAGCCAGAAGCCAAGATCACAGGACCAAAGGCATGGGGACGGGAAAGGTAATGTATAAAAAATGTCAGGCTCACGGCCTTGCAAGCACATTACAGTATGTGCTGTGTAAAACAGAGCAATAGCTCTGTCCTGAAATCAAAAGGTTAAATGAAGAAGTAAAAGGTCAATTCGGTAGATGACAGCCATAAATACCAGATTTGTTGAAAATTTCTTGGTCACCACCTATGTTAAGTTAATTCTTCCCTTCCCTAGTATTTATGATAGTATGCCACTGCAATAGTAGGTGAGAGCAATTTCTGTAAAATCTATTTTCTAGCTATAAATAGAGTGCAAGTCCATAGCAAACTACAATCTTTTGTTATTAAATCTTTCGGGATTGTTCCCAGAATGGTACATTTAGGATATAAGTGGACTTGAGTGGAGCTTAAGTCATTAAGTACTTGAAAAATGGAGGCCCAATAATGATAAAGTTTAGGACTTCTTCATAATATATATGTAGCGCTGGCTCCTGACGAGCATGTGCTATATGTTTTTGCAAATTAATATTCCTGAAACCACAGTTGGGTTTTAGGGCTAATTATGCCAAATTATGGTTTCAGTACCAGTCTAGCTGGAATTGCACTGAGTTCTCCTTGACCGCAGGTGTTGCTGTCACCGCCGGCTGGTATGAGAACGCAGTTTGGCTGGGCGTATTGGGTACCATTATTTTCTCGGAACCAGCCCAGTGGGATTGTCATCCTGCTGCAAATTCTGGGAGGTGGTATTTAAGGTACTGAGATCACGTGTTTCGGGGTTCCGGTCCAGAAGATATTTTCTGTCTGTTTGGTCCTGGTCCTCCTGACCAGCCCCCATTAGCTCTCCGGGGCGGATCCATGCAATTCCGAGTCTCGGGGCTGGCTAGCCCGAGGCGAAGCAACTGCAGGGACAGGCCCGAATGGATATCGAGGCCTGAGGATTCAAAGGTGGTCCGGTGCCGTGTCATCAGTGGCGGCTGGTGCTCAAAATTTTTGGGGGGGCGCAAACAAACAGCCTCACTGTGCCATCAAATGCTGCCACTGTGCCCATCAAACGCTGCCACTGTGCCCATCAAACGCTGCCACTGTGCCCATCAAACGCTGCCACTGTGCCCCTCAAGTGCTGCCACTGTGCCCCTCAAGTGCTGCCACTGTGCCCCTCAAGTGCTGCCATTGTGCCCCTTCAAGTGCTGCCAGAGTGCCCCTTCAAGTGCTGCCATTGTGCCCCTCAAGTGCTGCCAGAGTGCCCCTTCAAGTGCTGCCAGAGTGCCCCTTCAAGTGCTGCCAGAGTGCCCCTCCAAGTGCTGCCAGAGTGCCCCTTCAAGTGCTGCCAGAGTGCCCCTTCAAGTGCTGCCAGAGTGCCCCTTCAAGTGCTGCCAGAGTGCCCCTCCAAATGCTGCCACTGTGCCCCCTGCCTGCCCTCTGCACTTACCTTGTCTCGATGTGCAGCTGGTGACGGCGTCAGGCGGCGAGCGGTGTCTCATCGTCCGAGGTCTTCTTCTCCCGCGCTCCTCCTGTCTTCTGCTATCGTCCGAGGTCTTCTTCTCCCGCGCTTCTCCTGTCTTCTGCTATGATTGGACGCCTAGCGTCCAATCACAGCGCCTGTGACTTCAGCCAATCAGGTTACAGGTAACAGACCTGGCAACCTGATTGGCTGAGAGGCGGGTCTGTGTTAGGGAAGTGATGTATTCGCTTCTCTAACACAATACTGTGTAATCAGCGAATGCAAAGCATTGCGCCCGCTGTTTACACTTAGGGAAGCCTATTAGAGCACACCGCTCTAATAAGGTCCCCTATTAGAGCTTACAGCTCTAATAGGGGCGCTTCCAGAAACACCCTCCCCCCCACTGTAATTCAGATGCCCGGCGCCCGATCAGGGGCCGGACACCTGAATAGGGGGCGGCAGCGGTGACAATAGATAGTTTCATGCAATGCATGAATCTATCTATTGGTGATAGAGCGGTGCTTTTTTTTTTTTTTTAAAGGGACATGTTTAAATAATTTATTTATTTTTTTTAACTTTTTTTTTTTTTTTTAACTGCAAGGAGGGGGGGGGGCGGCGGCGCCCGGGCGCCCCCTATGGACGGGCCGCCACTGCGTGTCATCTAAGGAGAGGCCCAGCAACTGGAGAAGCATCCAGGGGAGGACTCTTCGGGAGAAGGCTATGCACAAGGCTGGCTTCTCTGAAGGAGCCTGGAGGCTCAGTTGAAGGACACTAAATGGATCTACACTCATACGGTATCGCCAGACCGGCTGAGAGATACTGGTACCATATGATAGCTCTCTAAATTTGTCTAAGTCCCTCAGTTACATACAAGTCTGTGGCAGAGACTTTTCTCAAGTGTTCTACATACAAGTCTGTGGCAGAGACTTTTCTCAAGTGTTCTACATACAAGTCTGTGGCAGAGACTTTTCTCAAGTGTTCTACATACAAGTCTGTGGCAGAGACTTTTCTCAAGTGTTCTACATACAAGTCTGTGGCAGAGACTTTGCTTTACCTAACACACTACCGGCTGCTAGGCCTAGTGAGAGGAGGTCTATCCGGTAGTTGTGAGTATCTAGCTGTGAAACGGTAATTCCCTGGATTTCTATTGTGAGAGACTTTCTAATTTTGCAGTCCAAAAGTACCTGAACTTTCTTCCTAACCCTCTACCCTTCTATTGAGAGACTGTGTTATCTTTCAAATAAATAAACCCAAAAGTGGATCCAGTATCAGTTTCTGCATTTCTTTGGGCCATCTACCACAGGAAACCCTAGACGGAGACGAGGTGAAGAAGGTAACGGTAAGCCCAATAAAACCAGCAGCTCCTTCAGGGGTTAGTGATACATATAGATCATGGTGTCATTATCTGTGGTGCATCCTAGACAACAAGGTGTCGTATTTCCACCTCAAGAATAGACATTTTTGAAGCATATAGTATAATCTATGTAAAATAAACAACCGAGTTAGTTTTTGCTTAGTGGAGAGAGAAACATCTAGAATTCATTCCAGTGCCTCGGTTCAATAGTCATCTATAGGGCTCAGACCCTGTCTCAAATGTTGACCACATTTCAGTTGTATCTTAGCACTGACCACTATCAACAGATCAAAAAATGCATCTCCCATCAAGACCCTTTGTGAAGAGGATGTAGAGACAACCACAGTGAGAATTGAAGAAGGATTATATATCAGAGACATGAAAGTGGATTGGGTTTGTAGTGCATGCCGCAGTTGTAGGTGCTGAAAGAATGATTTATTGGAAACATATTACTCTGTTAAAGTAGTAAAAGGTAACATAACATTATTCTCATACAATTGGTGAAGAAATAAAATGCCATCATATTTCCAGTGTTCGAAATCCTTAAAGCGGATGTAAACCCTCACATATACCCAGTGAAGTGAACAGCCTCTGATGATACACAGAGATGAAACAAATCTTCCTACATAAGTTTTACATGTATATATGCTGTCTTCAAGCTTGCTATATTCTTTAGAATTCTTACATTGTGTTAGAATTTTCACTTCCTCATCCAGCAGTAGAAGTGGAGCCTTGGCTTTCACTGGGAGACAGCTGATTGGAGGAAAGGCATACCCCCCCTCATCCACTCCACATAGGCAGAAGAATGAAGATACTTTCAGAGCTGTGCTATGACAAGAAAAGCTCTCTGTAATCTATTTATAGAAACCTCACACAACACACATTTTCAGCTGTTTTTATCTCCCATCTTGGAAAACTTGTCAGAAGTTATCATGCTGATAACAGAGGAACGATACAGCAGAAAGACACAGGACTTAGGGCTTTGGAGATAGATAAGAAAACACTGCAGATATATGTGCCTAGGTCAAATTTCATGAATCAGGTTTACATGCACTTTAAGTTTGTTTATTTCAGGGAGATTGAAGTTATTCCATTTATACATTTATACGCTTTCCTGCAATGCACCACTGGCAAAGGAAACTCCTAGTGATGGGCTGGGAAAAGATATGAATACTCGTAATTCATACCTACTGTAAGATCTCTTACCAATACCAGAGGCAACCTACTGATAATATTGGAGAACTGACAGCCAGACTGAATTTAGGGGAAACTGGGCAAACCACAGACTGCAAATTAGCACAGATGTCTCTGAAGACGTCAGATTATGATGAAATGCGTAAGTGATACAGAATGATATGACTAAGCACACCATATGCCACAGCCATTTCCATACGAATATGCTTGTTTACATTTAAATAATTGTGAGTGCTATATTTTTTAATTAAAGTAGCAAATTCAGTTTTTTTAGACATACTGCACCATTGTTGTGTCCTTGTATCCTTTGAGGTAAGAGGCCATTTTTTATGCACTCATCGTTTGGAGTACGAGCTTCCTGTCTTGGGATTGTGGGTTACATCTTTCCTAAGGAGCCACAGCGAGGTTTCCAGTGGGTGCCCAGTGGTCCATGCATCTTCCCCTGGTCTCTCCACATGCGTTTATTGACATCTCTATAATTCTGGTAAGCAGGATTGTCCCTTCCCTCACAGGGGTGATGAGTGCATTAACAATCCTTTTTCACAACAGTTGGTGCGGGGATCTTTTTATCATCTTTAATATCTACAGTTGGTGGACTTTATATGAAGTGTTTTTCTAGCTAAAAACTTTGGAAGCCTTCTTGTCTTCACCAAATTTTTACAAAATAGTTGTTACACAGCCCAGTGCAACAGAAATTGCACAAAATATACAGCAGTACATCAGGCATGTTTTTCATTGTCTGGGGGAATTTCCTGTTTCCATGGATTTCTAGGCTTCTCACGAAAGACACCATCCACAGACAACTTTGTTATCAAAAGTGATATTCACACATGGGTATCAATATAATTCCTATCTGCCTTGTGGTGTGCAATATTTTGCTAATTTTGCCAGGCTTCTCCTGGACATGGCATTTAGAACTTCCTGTATTTACATTAACTGTCAGTCGTTCTGTTGAGGAGGCTCCAAATTCCTGGAGTGTGCTACAGAGAGTTTTTCCTGTTTTGTCAGCTGGTCAACCCCTGGTCAGTTTGTCATCAGTGGGTTGGCTCTGACAAACGGGCCCTGGTCTAGAAGAGCCCTTGAGCCCTTACCATGCTGAGGGGAGGGTGGCTGTGATGAAAAGGCCTATGCACCCTTGTCCAAAGCTCACCTCTGCATTCCCATCCACAGCTCACTTCTGCACCTCCCGTCCACAACTAACCCCTGCACCCCATCCACAACCCACCTCTGCATCTCTGTCCCCAGCTCACCTCTGCACGGTGCACCCCATCCACAACCCACCTCTGCATCTCTGTCCCCAGCTCACCTCTGCACTCCTGTCCACAACTCACCTCTGCACCCCTCATCCACAATTCTACATTGCACCCCCTGCTTATAACTCACTTCTGCAACTCACAGTCTGCAACTAAATTCTGTACCCACCATTTGCAGCTCATCTCTGCACCCCCCACTCACAGCTCACATCTGCGCCCATTGACTGATACTCACCTTCACACAGTTCCCCCCCCCCTTCCACAGCTCAGCTCTGCACCCCTGGCCTTAGCTAACCCCTGCCCACAGCTCATCTCTGCACCCTTCTTCCACAGCTTATCTCTGGAACCCCCACCTTCTCAACAGCTAAGCTCTGAAGCCATCTTCCACAGTTCCTTACCTCTGCATCCCCCATCCACATCTCAGTTCTGCACCCCTCCTCAGCTCTGCCCTCTGTGCCTACTTTCCTCCCACAACCCTCAGCTCTGCACACACCCATGCCATTGCCCCCTATTTCTTTAAAGGTCCACCATCTTTCACATGCTTACCTCTAAAAAAAAAAAAAAGCACCTCTCAGCAGCTGTCCTAGCTCTAGAACTGTTTCACAGTGCACTGAATGCACACTCATTTCTGGCTCTGCCTCTAACCCAGTGGCCAGCAGTGGCAGCGAGATCATAAGGACACTAAACAAGAGATGGAGATCATCGACTGTGCAGCTTAGCATGCCATGCACCCCTCCTGCCAATGAACACACTGTTCCCTGGCAGCTGCCCCTCCCTTGCCCCAGCCCTGAGTGCAGGAACAGGAAGGGTTCTGTAAGAGCTGCCGAGAGAGGTGAGAAGCAGGGCTTCTGTGTTTACAAGTGACAGTAAATGATGAGCACAGGACTAGTGCCAAAGATGCCATGTTCCACCACATTCTTGGTGTCTCCAAATATGTGTTAATGTCTTGTTTCTAAAATACATACTGTATATTCATGAGAGCAGAAATATTTGCTCATTACATGTTTGGGCTCTACTTTCTGTTCTTGTGCTACACAGCAGTTGTGCTTTACTGCTCCTTCTCACACTGAAAATTATTAAATTAGTTGATTCGCTGCTAAACAATGCACTGCCTCTGCCTATGTGACAGATATTAGCCACTAGCCGTCCAGCTCACTCGAATATACTGTGGAAGGTCGGCTCTCCTGCACGAATCTATGTACCTGCCATGGGCGTCCGCAGGTAGGGGCAAGGGGGGGCAAGTGCCCCCCTGGAATCAGGGATCGGATCAGGAGTTCCCCACTCAGCCTTTATCCTAGCGCCGGCGGCCAGCCCTGCACGCACCTGTACACAGTTTAGCAGGGCCGGTGACAACTGGTGCGAGGAGCGGGACAGCGAAGGCAGGAAGGGGTGGGTAGGATGACATCATCCGGTCTACATAGTGCGAGCGAGCAGCCCAGGAGAAGAAAGCCATGGGAAAGGAGAGCAGCAAGACACCAGGAACAGCGGGCACAACGTCCCCGGCGCCTCCCTGCTCCCAGGCCTGGATCATGGGCGTCCGCAGAACTTTTTTCAGGGGTGGGCATCATTTTAAGGTCACCCATGCTCTGACCCTTTTCGACAATGTCATTATCACATTATCACAGTCAGAGACTGCAGACGTAGTACAGGAGATGGTCAGATACTGCAGACATGGCACAAGAAACTGTCAGAGAGTGCAGACATGGCCCAAGAGACTGTCAGAGACTGCGGACATGGCTCAAGAGACTATAGAAGACTGCGGACATGGCACAGAGAGATGGTAACAGAGAGAGACAGGGAGGGTGACAGAGAGAAAGGGTGACAGAAAGAGACAGAGGGGGTAACAGAGAGAGACATAGGGTGGTGACAGAGAGAAAGGGGGTGACAGAAAGAGATAGAGGGGGGTGACAGAAAGAGACAGAGGAGGGTGACAGAGAGAAATGGGTGACAGAGAGAAAGGGGGTGACAGAGAGAGACAGAGGGGGTGACAGAGAGAGGGGGTGACAGAAAGAGACAGAGGGGGTGACAGAGAGAGACAGAGGGTGGTGACAGAGAGAAAGGGGGTGACAGAGAGGGGGTGACAGAAAGAGACAGAGAGGGGTGACAGAGAGAAAGGGGGTGACAGAGAGAGACAGAGGGGGTGACAGAGAGAGGGGGTGACAGAGAGAGACAGAGGGTGGTGACAGAGAGAGAAGGGGTGACAGAGAGGGGGTGACAGAAAGAGACAGAGGGGGGGTGACAGAGAGAGAGGAGTGTGACAGCGAGAGACAAAGGGGGGTAGGATGACATCACCCGGTCTACATAGTGCGAGCGAGCAGCCCAGGAGAAGGAAGCCACGGGAAAGGAGAGCAGCAAGACACCAGAAACAATGTCTCCGGCGCCTCCTAGAGCCTGGAACCCCTGGACTCCTTAAACCTCCTCACTGCTCCCAGGCCTGGAGGACAGACTGACTGGGGGTTCAGGGACCGCTCCATGTCACATCATAGATCCGATGGAAGGAACAGAGCACCTCCTGTCCTCACCCAGAATAAAAACGGGTCTTGTCAGCTGCTGGCCATCATGGACATCCTACTGGCATGCAAGGTACCGTACTGAGCATTACACACACCACTGAGACATAGGGGCACTTGAGGGACTGCAGACAGGGCTATCAGCACCCATAAATGCGGTAACATCAGCACCCATAAATGCAGTAACATCAGCACCCATAAATGCGGTAACACCAGCACCCATAATGCAGCAACATCAGCACCCATAAATACAGCAACATCAGCACCCATAAATGCAGTAACATCAGCACCCATAAATATGGTAACATCAGCACCCATAAATGCAGTAACATCAGCACCCATAAATACCGAAACATCAGCACCCATAAATGCAGCAACAACAGCACCCATAAATGCAGCAACATCAGCACCCATAAATGTGGCCTTACCAGCACCCATAAATGCAGTATCATCAGCACCCATAAATGCAGCTTACCAGCACCCATAAATGCAGCCTTACCAGCACCCATAAATGCAGTAACATCAGCACCCATAAATGCAGCCTTACCAGCACCCATAAATGCAGCAACATCAGCACCCATAAATGCAGCAACATCAGCACCCATAAATGCAGCATTACCAGCACCCATAAATGCAGCAACATCAGCACCCAAAAATGCAGCCTTACCAGCACCCATAAATGCAGTAACATCAGCACCCATAAATGCAGCCTTACCAGCACCCATAAATGCAGCAAAATAAATGCAGCAACATCAGCACCCATAAATGCAGCCATACCAGCACCCATAAATGCAGTAACATCAGCACCCATAAATGCAGCCTTACCAGCACCCATAAATGCAGCAACATCAGCACCCATAAATGCAGCAACAACAGCACCCATAAATGCAGCCTAACCAGCACCCATAAATGCAGCCTTATCAGCACCCATAAATGCAGCCTAACCAGCACCCATAAATGCAGTAACATCAGCACCCATAAATGCAGTAACATCAGCACCCATAAATGCAGCCTTACCAGCACCCATAAATGCAGCCTACCAGCACCCATAAATGCAGTCCCATCAGCACCCATAAATGCAGTAACATCAGCACCCATAAATGCAGCCTTACCAGCACCCATAAATGCAGCCTTACCAGCACCCATAAATGCAGTAACATCAGCACCCATAAATGCATTAACATCAGCACCCATCAATGCAGTAACATCAGCACCCATAAATGCAGCCTTACCAGCACCCATAAATGCAGTAACATCAGCACCCATAAATGCCATACCCAAAAATGCATGCAGTAACATCCAGCACCCATAAATGCGGCGCCAGCGCCTCTGACATTGGACCTTACCAATCACTGATCGAAAACTCAGCTGTCTGCTGCGGCGGCTCCGTGCGGCGCATGCGCATTCCACCTGGGCAACTATCCATAAATGCAGCAACATCAGCACCCATACCGGATATTTCCCGGTAAGCAGCCTGCCCTGGGGGCCGTTTTGCGTTTTTATTCTACAGTGCTCCCCTGTCCCCACTCTCAATGCATAAATAGGGGAGCAGCGGGGCAGCCTATAGAGGAATTAGCAGCCTTACCAGCACCCATAAATGCAGTAACATCAGCACCCATAAATGCTACCACCCCCCCCCCCCTAGCCCCGCCCCCCCCACCCGGCAGCAACATCAGCACCCATCCAACACCCCGCGCCCGCCGGCCCCCAGCCCACCACCAGCCCCCGTCTCCACCCCCCCCCCCCCGCCCCCCCCACCCCACCAGCAAGCCCCCCCCCCCCGCCCCCCCCCCCCCCGCCAACATCAGCACCCATAAATGCAGCTTACCAGCACCCATAAATGCAGCAACATCAGCACCCATAAAAAAAGCACCCCCCCGCCACACCAGCACCCATAAATGCAGTAACATCAGCACCCATAAATGCAGCCTTACCAGCACCCATAAATGCAGCAACATCAGCACCCATAAATGCAGCAACATCAGCACCCATAAATGCAGCCTTACCAGCACCCATAAATGCAGCCTTACCAGCACCCATAAATGCAGTAACATCAGCACCCATAAATGCAGCCTTACCAGCACCCATAAATGCAGTAACATCAGCACCCATAAATGCAGTATCACCAGCACCCATAAATGCAGCCTTACCAGCACCCATAAATGCAGCAACATCAGCACCCATAAATGCAGCCTTACCAGCACCCATAAATGCAGTAACATCAGCACCCATTAATGTGGCCTTACCAGCACCCATAAATGCAGTAACATCAGCACCCATAAATGCAGTAACATCAGCACCCATAAATGCGGCGCCAGCGCCTCTGACATTGGACAGAGGTAGAGAGGGAATAGGATCACCAGTGGCCAGGTGCCCTAGGCAGCTGCCTAGTTTGGCTAGTGGTAATGCCGGTGTTCTGTCGAGAAGTACCCCCTATCGAAAAATGCTGGGACGGAACTGCACGTGCGCAGAACGAAGCCTCAGAACAGCTGAGCTTAAGATCAGCTGTTTCGCGTTGCCAAGGCATGTTTATGTAGGCGAGGACGGATATTTACATAAAGGGGCGGATATTTCAATGATGGCCAGTGCTAGGGGCGGAATTTTTATCGCTGAACAAACAAATCTGGTAAAGAAACCTTTATGTAATATAGAAAAATCTGCCCTTCAATTGACTAAACACGCCCGCAGCGTTCAAAATGAATAGCAGATAAAGATTTATTTTGCAAATTTCTTTGGCCATCAATACAAATTCCACCCCCAGCACTGCCCATCATTGAAATATCCGCCCCCTTCATGTAAATATCTGTCCCTCACCTACATGAACGTGCCTCGGCCACACGGGACAACAGCTGATCGTAAACTCAGCTGTTCTGCGGCTCCGTGCGGCGCATGCGCAGTTCCACCTGGGCACTATTCGATAGCCGGGCATTTCTCGACAGAGCACCAGCCCTGTCTGCTTGGCACACACGCAGAATCACACATGATGACTTTAAGTCACCACCATGTGCGAATGTGCGTGTGTGTCAGGCCCAAGCAGAAGCAAGCAGCCAATCAAATATAGTGCTCAATATGGATTAAATAAATATGCTTAGCCATAGATATCATAAATAAAGTGTATTAAAATTGATTTGTGCAAAAGCAGGTACTACTTGCACAAATCACTTTATTATACTTTATTTGTGATATCCAGGGCCGGACTGGCCTACCGGGATACCGGGATATTTCCCGGTAGGCTGCCTGCCCTGGGGCCGTTTTGCGGCTACAGTGCTCCCCTGTCCCCACTCTCATGCGCCTGTAATCTCGGAGCTGGCCGGGTCAGTGTTCTGCGGCCGCGCACCGCGCTGTAACATGGTCCCGCCCCCCTAGAACGGCTCGTGTGATAGTATCTAGAATCAGTGTTCCACCTATCACACAGCCGGTCTGGGGGGGGGCGGGACCATGTTACAGCGCGGTGCGCGGCCGCAGAACACAGACCCGGCCAGCTCCGAGATCACAGGAGGAGGGGAGATGCGAGTACTACTCAGTACAGCCCTAACTGTGTGCCTGGATAGGGGGATCAGCGGGGGCAGCATATAGAGGAGATTAGCTTTCTATATTCCTCCATGCAGCCGCTGAATGCTTGGAGGAGGGAGAGGAGGAGAATCAAACATTCAGCGGCTGCATGGAGGAATAATAGAAAGCTCATTTCCTCTATATGCCGCCCCCTGCTGATCCCCCTATCCAAATTATTTTACTGCCCCCCCCCCAGTTCTCATTGTGCTCCCCCCAGTGCTCTCCTCCCCCACCACACTCTCCACTGTCTCCAGCCCCCCCCCCCCCAGTTCTCATTGTGCTCCCCCCAGTGCTCTCCTCCCCCACCACACTCTCCACTGTCTCCAGCCCCCCCCCCCCAGTTCTCATTGTGCTCCCCCCAGTGCTCTCCTCCCCCACCACACTCTCCACTGTCTCCAGCCCCCCCCCCAGTTCTCTCAACCCCTGTTATTTCTGCCTCCCCTGCTCTCCAGGTCCTTGTCTAGCCCCCACCCCAGTGCTCTCCAGCCCCCCCCCCCACAGTGCTGTCCAGCCCCCCCCCCATGCTCCCCACCCCCCACAGTGGTCTCAAGCCCCCCACCCCCCACAGTGCTGTCCAGCCCCCCCCGTGCTCCCCACCCCCACAGTGCTGTCCAGCCCCCACCCCATTGCTCTCCACCCCCCACAGTGCTCTCCAGCCCCCCACCCCCCACAGTGCTGTCCAGCCCCCCCCCGTGCTCCCCACCCCCACAGTGCTGTCCAGCCCCCACCCCATTGCTCCCCACCCCCCACAGTGCTCTCCAGCCCCCCACCCCCCACAGTGCTGTCCAGCCCCCCCCATGCTCCCCACCCCCCACAGTGGTCTCAAGCCCCCCACCCCCCACAGTGCTGTCCCCCCCCCCCCGTGCTCCCCACCCCCACAGTGCTGTCCAGCCCCCACCCCAGTGCTCCCCACCCCCCACAGTGCTGTCAAGCCCCCACCCCATTGCTCTCCACCCCCACAGTGCTCTCCAGCCCCCCCACCCCTGTTCTTTCTACCCCGATGCTCTCCAGCTCTCCCCATCATTCTCCAGCCCCCACCCCAGTGCTCTCCACCCCCCACAGTGCTCTTCAGCCCCCCCCGTGCTCCCCACCCCTGTTCTTTCTGCCCCCGGTGCTCTCCGACTCCAGCCCCTCCCCCCACAGTGCTGTCCAGCCCCCCCGTGCTCCCCACCCCTGTTCTTTCTGCCCCCAGTGCTCTCCAGCTCTCCCCATCAGTCTCCAGCTCCCACCACAGTGCTCTCCACCCCCCACATTGCTCTCCAGCCCCCTGTGCTCCCCACCCCCACAGTGCTCTCTAGCCCCACCGTGCTCCCCACCCCTCACAGTGCTGTCCAGCCCCCCGTGCTCCCCACCTCTGTTCTGTCTGCCCCCATCAGTCTCCAGCTCTCCCCATCAGTCTCCAGCTCCCACCACAGTGCTCTCCACCCCCCACAGTGCTTTCCAGCCCCCCATGCTCCCCACCCCCCCCACAGTGCTCTCCACACCCCACAGTGCTGTCCAGCCCCCACCCCAGTGCTCCCCACCCCCCACAGTGCTGTCCAGCCCCCACCCCATTGCTCTCCACCCCCCACAGTGCTCTCCAGCCCCCCCACCCCTGTTCTTTCTACCCCCGGTGCTCTCCAGCTCTCCCCATCATTCTCCAGCCCCCACCCCAGTGCTCTCCACCCCCCACAGTGCTCTTCAGCCCCCCCCCATGCTCCCCAGCCCCCACAGTGCTGTCCAGCCCCCACCCCATTGCTCTCCACCCCCCACAGTGCTCTCCACCCCCCCCCCACCCCTGTTCTTTCTACCCCCGGTGCTCTCCAGCTCTCCCCATCATTCTCCAGCCCCCACCCCAGTGCTCTCCACCCCCCACAGTGCTCTTCAGCCCCCCCATGCTCCCCAGCCCCCCCGTGCTCCCCACCCTTGTTCTTTCTGCCCCCGGTGCTCTCCGACTCCAGCCCCCCCCACAGTGCTGTCCAGCCCCCCGTGCTCCCCACCCCTGTTCTTTCTGCCCCCAGTGCTCTCCAGCTCTCCCCATCAGTCTCTAGCTCCCACCACAGTGCTCTCCACCCCCCACATTGCTCTCCAGCCCCCTGTGCTCCCCACCCCCACAGTGCTCTCTAGCCCCCCTGTGCTCCCCACCCCTCACAGTGCTGTCCAGCCCCCCCGTGCTCCCCACCCCTCACAGTGCTGTCCAGCCCCCCGTGCTCCCCACCCCTCACAGTGCTGTCCAGCCCCCCGTGCTCCCCACCCCTGTTCTGTCTGCCCCCAGTGCTCTCCAGCTCTCCCCATCAGTCTCCAGATCCCACCACAGTGCTCTCCACCCCCCACAGTGCTCTCCAGCCCCCCCCCCCGTGCTCCCCACCCCCACAGTGCTCTCCAGCCCCCACCCCAGTGCTCTTCAGCACCCCCGTGTATATATATATATATATGTATAAAGCCCTATGTGATTTCATATCTGTCGTTTCTGTATATAATAGTCTTCAAATGTGCTTTAAAATGTGTGGTTTTCCCTTTCATGAACCAGAAAATAATGACGTTATGCTGTTGCGCTGGTATAATAATGCTGTGGGGCTGGTATGAAATTTTTTCCAGGGCTGAATTTTATTCCCAGTCCGGCCCTGGTGATATCTATGGCTAAGCATATTTATTTAATCCATATTGTTTGAGCACTATATTTGATGCTCAAGATCGTGGTGACTGACTGGTTCTGTAATTGTACCTGCTTCTCGGCTGCAGTGCTAATCCTTCCAGGTGCTGCTGTCTGGGGGTTCCAATTTTTTCTCTTCTCTCTAGTGACATAATGTTCTCTTTAGAGTTCTCTTCTCCAGCCTCCAGAGTCCTCACAGTCACGTGACATCACACAGACCCGGGAGACCTCGCTCCGGGAGAAGCTGAAGCAGCTGCAGAAAGGAGCGTAGGCGGAGCATTAGGCTCCGCCTCCGCATTAGGCTCCGCCTCCGCATTAGGCTCCGTCTCGGCATTAGGCTCCGCCTCGGCATTAGGCTCCGCCTCCGCCTGTTACACTACGGCTACGTAGATGACCCGGGAGGCGGGAGAGTCAACTCATCAGCCGTCATGGGATGGGGGAGACTGCCGCTTCCCTCCTCACTTGCTAGTGCAGTGCTGTGCCGGCGCTGCGCTCCAGCAGGCCGGCCGTGGCGCAGGGGACTGCATTAGTGCGGGAGGCGGCCGCGAATGGACGGATGGAACTATTTTATTGTGCAGGGGCGGCTTTTTTGCCGCCCCCCCCCCCCCCCCCACGGCGCCCATGGCACTAGCCATGGCTGCCATACCCTAGATACGCCACTGCTAGGGGGTCCCTCTCTCTGTCACCCCCCCACCTCTCTCTTTCACCCCCCCTCTGTCTCTCGCTGTCAAACTCCTCTCTCTCTCACCCCCTCTCTCTGTCACCCCCCCCTCTGTCTCTTTCTGTCACCCCCTCTCTCTGTCACCCCCTTTCTCTCTGTCACCACCTCTGTCTTTCTGTCACCCCCTCTGTCAATTTCTGTCACCTCCTTTCTCTCTCTGTCACCCCCTTTCTCTCTGTCACCACCCTCTGTCTCTCTCTCTGTCACCCCCTCTGTCTCTTTCTGTCACCCCCTCTCTTTGTCACCCCATTTCTCTCTGTCACCACCCTATGTCTCTCTCTGTTACCCCCTCTTTCTCTTTCTGTCACCCCCTTTCTCTCTGTCACCACCCTCTGTCTCTTTCTGTCACCCCCTTTCTCTCTGTCACACCCTCTGTCTCTCTCTGTCACCCCCTCTGTCTCTTTCTGTCACCCCCTCTCTCTGTCACCCTCCCTGTCTCTCTCTGTTACCCCCCACATGTATGCAGTCTCCTAGAGTCTCTATATTTTTTGGGGGATATATATTATAGCAAAAAGTAAAATAGTTATTTTTTTAAATTGTCTGTCTTTTTTTGTTTATAGCGCAAAAAATAAAAACCGCAGAGGTGATCAAATACCACCAAAAGAAAGCTCTATTTGTGAGTAAATAAGGATGCCAATTTTGTTTGGGTACAGCGTTGCACAACCACACAATTGTCAGTTAAAACGATGCAGTGCCGTATCGCAAAAAAATGGCCTGTCATTAAGGGGGCAAATCCTTCCGGCGCTCAAGTGGTTAATTATGAAGGCTGGATTAGGTTGAGTCAAATACAGAACCCCCTTGAGGCCCCTTGCACACTGGGGCGGGAGCGGCGTCGATGGTAAAGCAGCGCTATATTTAGCGCTGCTTTACCGTCGTTTTAGCTGCGGTCTTCGGATGCTAGCGGTGCGGTTTTAACCCCCGCCATCGGCCGAAAAAGGGTTAAAACACCCCGCAGCGGCGCTTTGCGGCGGTATTGCCGCGGTATTACCGCGGTGTCCCATTGATTTCAATGGGTAGGAGCGGTATAGGAGCGGTGAATACACCGCTCCTTCACAGCTCCAAAGATGCTGCTAGCAGGACTTTTTTTGATCGTCCTGCTAGCGCACCGCTCCAGTGTGAAAGCCCTCCGGCTTTCACACTGGAGTGAATGGGGCCGGATTTTTTCAGGCGCTGTACAGGCGCTATTTTTAGTGCCTGAAAAACGCCCCAGTGTGAAAGGGGCCTTAGTGGCTAGAGTACAGATTTCTATAACATATCTTCATATAAAATTATTGCATCTACCACATCCTGCACTTACTGTATTAAACCGAAATAACACACTATACACATGACTTACTGGTATGATAACCCTGTGCCATCAACCCAATTAAATGTATTATTCTTCTCCAAATTTGTCAGACCGATCCAATAAATTCCTCCATTACGGCCATTCGTTAAAAATGTCTATGAAATTAGAGAGAAAGAAATAAGTTTAAGTGTTATAAACTCAATGTAAATCCAGAGGGCCTATTAACAACAGAGAAGGGATGTATGAGTGCAACATATGTATTGGCTCTTGTTCAATGTTATACAGTATATACTTGTAGCGGCCATAACCCCTTGGGGCGACCTTGAATTTTCTGGGCTTACCAATTACCTCCTCGTAGATCGTTGTTCGTTGTCTAGGGGTTCCCAGGGTTAGTACCCAGTAACTTCAGATGCTGACACACAAAAGTCCTTTTGAGGATTTTTATTTTGCAGGGGTAACATCAGTGGCGGCTGGTGCTTCAAATTTTTTTTGGGGGGGTGCAAACTGAAAAATTACACTTTTAGTAATGCAGGGCTGTAAATAGCCATTTATCAGGTGATTATTCATTACTCCTAGGTAAAAGTGTGGCCATCAATTGCAGCCTGTGTCTATTATGAGGGGTTCCCACCATCCCTGTGCCAAATTCCCAGGTCTGTACACCTGCTGTGCCCATTATGAGGGGTTCCCACCATCTCTGTGCTGAGTTCCCAGGTCTGTACACCTACTGTGCCCATTATGAGGGGTTCCCACCATCCCTGTGCCAAGTTCCGGGGCTGAGTGTACACCCGCTGTGCCCATTATAGCGCTTCCCACCATCCCTGTACTGAGTTCCGGGGTCTGTAAGCTGATGTGCCTATTGCGAGGGGTTCCCACCATCCATGTGCTGAGTTCCCAGGTCTGTACACCTGATGTGCCCTTTATGAGGGGTTCCCACCATCCCTGTGCTGAGTTCCCAGGTCTGTACACCTGCTGTGCCCATTATGAGGGGTTCCCACCATCCCTGTGCTGAGTTCCCAGGTCTGTACACCTGCTGTGCCCATTATGAGGGGTTCCCACCATCCCTGTGCTGAGTTCCCAGGTCTGTACACCTGCTGTGCCCATTATATGGGGTTCCTACCATCCCTGTGCTGAGTTCCCAGGTCTGTACACCCGCTGTGCCCATTATGAGGGGTTCCCACCATCCCTGTGCTGAGTTCCCAGGTCTGTACACCCGCTGTGCCCATTATGAGGGGTTTCCACCATCCCTATGCTGAGTTCTTCTTTACAAGTGTGGTCTCAGATCTGGGCATTCCTCTTTAGGGGTCCAATCACTGACTGACACCCTCTTCATCCCAGATTACTTGTTATCTCTTCCAAACTGTTGAACAGATCAGTACATTCTCTGCACTCATTTAAGGTGGCCATAGAATAGATGATTCCTTTTTAATTTCATTCCTACGGCCACCTTAAATGAGTGCAGAGAATGTACTGATCTTTTCCACAATTTGGAAGAGATAAAAAGTAATCTGGGAAGGAAAGGGTGTCAGTCAGTGATTAGGATGGTCATATCTGAGACCGGAGGCTGCAGGAGCAGTGAAGAAAGATCTATGCAAACAGAAGATAGTGAAGCGGGAGGGGGATTGGTGTGATAGGGAAGGTGTACAGACATGGATTACACGGAGAGAGGAGTGGTAAAGTTGCTGCTGTAAAGTCACTCAAGACACAGTGATAATAGCCCCATCTTCCCCCCTCCAGTCCTGGCATGTACTGTACCTGGAGATTTCTGTGTGATCCCTCTGTGTGCACTGCTGGATGTCTGTTTCCCAGGGAGATGAATGGACAGCTGCCTCTGCACAGACCTATTGCTCCCTGTCTGCCCTAAGCTGTTCTTCTTCTGCTGGTGATTTCCCCCTCACTTGCTGAAGGAGACAGGCAGCCTGTGAGCCAATGATGCCGCAGGTCCAATTAAAGCCCCACCCTACGGACCCAATCAATTACAACCACTGGAAACCTAATGCCAGAGGTGGAGTTTTCGGGGCACAGACCTTATAGCCCAGAGCACACTCTAAAGTATGCCAATAGAGCGTCTTAGCCCCAATCACGTGTTTACACACAAGTCATGCCTCCAATAGCACCCCTGTGCCCGGCACCCTTAACACACCCACTTAAAGGGACACTTTAAAAAAAAAAAATTCCCTTTTTCTTTTTTTTTTCATTTTTTTTTCATATGTATTAATAAGTAGCTTGGGGAGGGGGGGCGGCGCCCCTGCACCCCCTATTGACGGGCCGCCACTGCTTAGCACACTACTTGTCCTTAGGTGACAACACTGCTCCTCCTTATATACAGTACAATGAGTAAGTGTTGTCACCCTAGGACTGGAAGTGTGTTACTGGTAGTATCAACACATGAAAATAAAGAGGTAAGCTGCAATGCATAAAACGTTTGGTATTGTGTTTAGATACACTTTAATTATAAAACTAGTCATAAACAGAGATAAAGCTGCTTTTCTGCTGACAGCCTTGGGGTTTCCGTGTGCTGAGCACCCTTAGTCCCAGTTCACATATATGCGATGCGGTTACCAGCACGATTTCACTGCGGGTTCCCGCATCGCATGTCACCTGCTGGCGGTTCACACTGACATCTGCAGGGTGTCAATGCAAAGTTAATGACACCCCCAGATCGCAGTGCAAACTGTCAAATGGTGCAAGAATCGGATCGCATAAGTGTGAACACCCATGTGATCCCATTCCAGTGTGGACCAAAAAAAGGGTCCTGCACCATTTTTCTGCGAAAGTATGGCTGAATTCACATTACACAGACGTCGCATGTGATCTGCAGAGAAATGAGGTGCCAATCACATGCGATGTCTGTGATCGCACAAGTGGTGAACCCAGCCTTATTGTCTGGAAAGAGAGTGATGTTCCCAATTCACCAGTACAAAGAAGTCATATAGTGATCATCTTTCTATCATTTACCATTGTGCAGCTGCATTCTTGGTTTAGCGTTACTTATAAGCATAGATTCTAGGACATTCTGATCATTACCAAATGTATTTATTCTTATTTTTATCCATTTGGGCATGAAGCATTTTCTTTTTTATCATTATGATTTTCTCTTCGCGTGCATAAAACCACTAGCTTGCTCACTTGTTAATGTTGCAATGCTGTCTATACATACCTCCCAACTTTCTGAGATGGGAATGAGAGACACCTATTAGCAAAAGTATGCAGGCATAGGACACACCTCCTGCCACGCCCCTTAAAGGAGAATTGTACTAAAGAAAATGATTGGCTAAACACACAAGAGCTTTTTTACCACTACTATTCCTTTATATTGGCTTTTGAAATTTACAAATGCAGCAATGTAGAAATTAAATGAAAAAGTTTAGCGCTGTGAAACTCTTTTTGATAGATAAATAGTGCATTTTACAACTACAGTCAGGTCCATAAATTTTGGGACATCGACACAATTCTAATCTTTTTGGCTCTATACACCGCCCCGATGGATTTGAAATGAAACGATTAAGATGTGCTTTAACTGCAGACTTTCAGCTTTAATTTGAGGGTATTTACATCCAAATCAGGTGAACGGTGTAGGAATTACAACAGTTTGTATATGTGCCTCACACTTTTTAAGGGAGCAAAAGTAATGGGACAATTGGCTGCTCAGCTGTTCCATGGCCAGGTGTGTGTTATACCCTCATTATCCCATTTACAAGGAGCAGATATAAGGTCCAGAGTTAATTTCAAGTGTGCCTTTTTGCATTTGGAATCTGTTGCTGTCAACTCTCAATATGAGGTCCGAAGAGCTGTCACTATCAGTGAAGCAAGCCATCAAAAAACAAACCAATCAGAGAGATAGCAAAAACATTAGGTGTGGCCAAATCAACTTTTTGGAACATCCTTAAAAAGAAAGAACGTACCGGTGAGCTCAGCAACACCAAAAGACCCGGAAGACCACGGAAAACAACTGTGGTGGATGACCGAAGAATTCTTTCCCTGGTGAAGAAAACACCCTTCAAAACAGTTGGCCAGATCAAGAACACTCTCCAGGAGGTAGGTGTATGTGTGTCAAAGTCAACAATCAAGAGAATGTGAATAAGGGGAAAAATTATCACGCTGAACTCAATAGAAAAAGGGGCAGAAACAAAGCAGCTACATAAGAATGTTCAGAAAGCAATGTGGATGGGAATGTAGCGCTAAAATGTAAATAAGTGTTAAAACAATATACAGTGCCCAAAGCGTCAAATCAATGAATAGAATGTGATTTCTCCCTGTAATCATAAAGTGTCCAGTGTAAAATAAAGTGCAAATACTCAATATACAAATGTCCCAATAAAGTGAAATGATGGTGTCAAGACAAGGCTGTCTTGAACTGGATCCTCTCTTAGAACACTTTCTGGAATGGATATAGAGTAGATGTGCGCTTACCGGAACTGGTGGACCCCCTGTCAGCGACAGGGAGTCAGACAGGCATATAGGACTTGAGAAGGAACGGCAAGCTGGACACCCCCGAATGGACTGATGGAATCCGTGGAGCTGATCACGACTTCACTGAAGCGATGCAGATGGTCGAACCATGGAAGACCCAAATGGAAGGTGAAACACAACCGTGAAACAGGAACTCCAGGCTCAAGGTGAATCCAAAAATGGAAGAAGCTGGAACCGATGTCGAGTTACCACTACCAGTAGAGGCTCCCGTAAGGTGCTCCCCAAGTCATTCAAACCATAAAGAAGGAAAGAAAAAAGGCGGGGGGAACTCCAATGGTGCAGATCAAAAAGGGAGGTTTTATTCACAAAAACCAACGTAACAAAAAATGAATGGATAAAAGTGATCACGATTAAAAAGGCAGTGTGGGAATAGGTATGACCTCACCCGACGCGTTTCGTCTAATGCAGACTTCAACTGGGGCATCTGGGGCAATCAAGAGAAGACTTCACCAGAGTGAATACAGAGGGTTCACCACAAGATGTAAACCATTGGTGAGCCTCAAAAACAGGAAGGCCAGATTAGAGTTTGCCAAACAACATCTAAAGAATCCTTCACAGTTCTGGAACAACATCCTATGGACAGATGAGACCAAGAACAAATTGTGGTAGTGTCATGGCGTGGGCATGTATGGCTGCCAATGGAATTGGTTCTCTTGTATTTATTGATGATGTGACTGCTGACAAAAGCAGCAGGATGAATTCTGAAGTGTTTCGGGCAATATTATCTGCTCATATTCAGAAAAATGCTTCAGAACTCATTGGACAGCACTTCACAGGGCAGATGGACAATGACCCGAAGCATACTGCGAAAGCAACCAAAAAGTTTTTCAAGGGAAAGAAGTGGAATGTAATGCAATGGCCAAGTCAATCACCTGACCTGAATCCGATTGAGCATGCATTTCACTTGCTGAAGACAAAATTGAAGGGAAAATGCCCCAAGAACAAGCAGGAACTGAAGACAGTTGCAGTAGAGGCCTGGCAGAGCATCACCAGGGATTAAACCCAGCTTCTGGTGATGTCTATGCGTTCCAGACTTCAGGCTGTAATTGACTGCAAAGGATTTGCAGCCAAGTATTAAAAAGTGAAAGTTTGATGGATGATTGTTACTCTGTTCCATTACTTTTGGTCCCTTAAAAAGTGGGAGGCACATATACAAACTGTTGTAATTCCTACACCGTTCACCTGATTTGGATATAAATTCCCTCAAATTAAAGTTGAAAGTCTGCAGTTAAAGCACATCTTGTTCGTTTCATTTCAAATCCATTGTGGTGGTGTATAAAGCAAAAAAGATTAGAATTGTGTCGCTGTTCCAATATTTATGGACCTGACTGTATATAGATCAGACCAAAATGAGGAACAAATGAGGAGGAAAGAGGGACAGAGGGACTTTGTTCAGAATGAGGGACAGTCCCTCAAAATCAGAAACAGTTGGGAACTATGTTTATACAGTACTTGAGAACCTAGGAACACTTGAATTGCAGGAATTTGTGCAGCTCTCATAAGACCAACCATGACTTTATTACGCAATTGCTTTGAGTAATAATGAAATTAGCAATAGGCTTGATCCTGTACTTTTTGAGGCTAAAGATCCACTGTACCAAAGGAAAACTGAAATGTGATACAGAGCATTGATTATGTTGCTTTGAGTTTTTTACCTGCTCTGCTTCATTGTTTATTATAACCAGATGACTTTCTCTGTTCAGACACATCTTCTCAGCGTTTGTCCAATTTAGTGCAAAATTAGAGAAGAAATAACAATGGTCTTCAAATTCCAGCCAACCACTTTCACAGGAGGGCTCTGACAAAATAATAAAACAAAATCAGAATTAGGCATGAAACCACTCGGAATGAGCTATAGGTCCAGACCGAACTTTGCTTCTTATGCGGCGTACACACGCACGGACTTTCCGGTGGGATTGTCCGCCGGACTGCCGCGTCCGGCGGACAATTTTAAGTCAAAACTTAAAACTTAGTCCGCCGGACTTTTGGGAGGAAAAAGTCCGCCGAAGCCCTACACACGGTCGGAATGTCCGGCGGGAAAGTCCGCTCGTGTGTACGCGGCCATAAGGCATTTGTCTGAAAGCCCAGTTGGAACCAAACATCACATATGGAAGCATTTTTTTCTATCGCTATTCGCTACTATATATTACAGCTTCCTTCTTCCATTGTTAATAAGTGTTAACCCCTTCAGCTCCAGAAGGTTTTACCCCCATTCATTACCAGGCCATGTTTAGCTATTTAGCACTGCGCTACTTTAACTGCACGCTCTTGCAACGCTGTACCCAAACAAAATTGATATCATTGTTTTCACACAAATTTAGCTTTTTTTTTTTTTGCTGTTATTCGATCGCCACTGGGTTTTTTGCGATATAAACGAAAAAAGAACAAAAATGATGAAAAAAATATATATACTTTACTTTCTGCTACAAAACATATACAATGAAATAAATAAAAAAAAAATCTAATTTGTCCATACATTTTGGCCAAAATGTATTTTGCTACAATAATCCCAATAAATGTATATTGATCAGTTTGCATGAAAGTTAGAGCACCTACAAACTATAGTATACTGTATATACTTGATATTTTTATACTACTAATGGAAGTGATCAGTGACTTATAATGGGACTGCAATGGTGTCAGACGGCCTGCTGCACTAACTGAGGCTGGGGGGAACTGACCAACTGCCACTGACATCACCAGTGACATTAATACAGTGATCAGTGCTAATAATATACACCAGGGGTAGACAACTTTTTGAGCATAGTGTACCGGAAAATGTTTTCAAAGAAATTGAGCTTTTGCTGATTTTATAACAAAAAAATGTCAACTTCACACTCTCAATCAGGAAAAGGATTTTTTTATAAAGTAAATGCTGTAAACTACTTTAGTAGTGAGAAATTAAAGAGGAGGGTCCACAAAAAAAAAAAAAATTTAAAGTCAGCAGCTACAAATACTGCAGCTGCTGACTTTTAATAATCGGACACTTACCTGTCCAGCGATGCGGGGGAATGAGACCCCCCTCGTTCCCCGCTCCGCTCGTGGCGCCGGCATTCTTAATGTGGGCACCCGGCTGTGGCTTCACAGCTGGGCACCCACTGCGCATGCGCGATTCGACGCTCACTCATCTGGGACACATGACAGGTCCCAGGTGACTGTGCGGCGCCTAGGGGAAGTGATGTCAGTGCCCAGGCAATGAAGGTGGCAGACTACGAGGGACCACCTAGCAACAGGCATTTAGTAAGTGAGTAAAAAAAAATGTTTTTTCCAATAATTTTTTTTTTTTTTATGATTTTTAAGCCAAATTTTTTTTTTGGTGGCAACACCACTTTAACATCCTGCACTCTTACAGCCCCAATTTATGCACCTTCACAACTCAGATCACTGTCCCCCCGGCAAATCTGCCCCACCACTGTGCTACCCTGCACATCTGCCTCACCACTGTAACCCCCTGCACATCTGCCCCACCACTGTACTACCCTGCACATCTGCCCCACCACTGTACTACCCTGCACATCTGCCCCACCACTGTACCACCCTGCTCTACTGCCCCCCCCCCCACTGTAACCCCATGCTCATCTGCCCCCCCCCCCAATGTTCCCCCTTTCTCATCTGCCCCACCACTGTACCTCCCTGCACATCTGCTCCACCACCGTACCCCCATGCTCCTCTGTCTTACCGGTAGACCATCTTCTCATCTGTCCTAACACTGAACTTATCTGCTCATCTGCCCCACCACTGTAACCCACTTTCTCATCTAATCCCCCACTGTACATCCAGCACATCTGTCCCACCTCTGTTCCCCCTGCTCTTCTTCCCCACCACTGTAACCCCCTGCTCATGTGTTCCACCGATGTACCTCCTTTCTTCTCTGCTCCCCTCTGCACATCTGCCCCACCTCTGTGCCCCCTTGCTCTTCTGTCCAACCACTGTAACCCCCTGCTCATCTGTCCCACCAATGCACCTCCTTTCACATCTGCCCAACCCCGCTGTAACCCCCTGCTCTTCTGTCACACCGCTGAACCCCCTTCTCATCTGCCCCAACACTGAACCCCCCACTTATCTGTCCCACCGCTGAACCCCCTTCACATCCCTCCCACCACTGTACCTCCTTGCTCTGCTGTCCCAGTGCTGTAACCCCTCTGCTCATCTGCCCCCTAATGTTCCCCTTTTCTCATCTGCCCCACCACTGTACCTCCCTGCACATCTGCTCCACCACCGTACCCCCATGCTTCTCTGTCTTACCGCTGGACCATCTTCTCATCTGTCCTAACACTGAACTTATCTGCTCATCTGCCCCACCACTGTAACCCCCTTTCTCATCTAACCCCCCACTGTACATCCAGCACATCTTTCCCACCTCTGTTCCCCCTGCTCTTCTGCCCCACCACTGTAACCCCCTGCTCATGTGTTCCACCCATTTACCTCCTTTCTTCTCTGCTCCCCTCTGCACATCTGCCCCACCTCTGTGCCCCCTGCTCTTCTGTCCAATCACTGTAACCCCCTGCTCATCTGTCCCACCAATGCACCTCCTTCACATCTGCCCAACCCCGCTGTAACCCCCTGCTCTTCTGTCACACCGCTGAACCCCCTTCTCATATGCTCCATCACTGACCCCCCCCCCCCCCCCCACTTATCTGTCCCACCACTGTAACCCCCTGCTCATCTGCCCCATCACTGTACCCCCCTGCTTCTCTGTCCCACCGCTGAACCCCCTTCACATTCCTTCCACCACTGTACCCCCTGCACATCTGCCCCACCACTGTACCCCCTTGCTCTTCTGTCCCACTGCTGTAACCCCTCTGCTCATCTGCCTCCTCAATGTTTCCCCTTTCTCATCTACCCCACCACTGTACCTCCCTGCACATCTGCTCCACCACCGTACCCCCATGCTCCTCTGTCTTACCGCTGGACCATCTTCTCATCTGTCCTAACACTGAACTTATCTGCTTATCTGCTCATCTGCCCCACCACTGTAACCCCCTTTCTCATCTAACCCCCCACTGTACATCCAGCACATCTGTCCCACCTCTGTTCCCCCTGCTCTTTTGCCCCACCACTGTAACCCCCTGCTCATGTGTTCCACCGATTTACCTCCTTTCTTCTCTGCTCCCCTCTGCACATCTGCCCCACCTTTGTACCCCCTGCTCTTCTGTCCAACCACTGTAACCCCCTGCTAATCTGTCCCACCAATGCACCTCCTTTCACATCTGCCCAACCCCGCTGTAACCCCCTGCTCTTCTGTCACACCGCTGAACCCCCTTCTCATATGCCCCAACACTGAACCCCCCCCCCCCCCCACTTATCTGTCCCACCACTGTAACCCCTGCTCATCTGCCCCATCACTGTACCCCCCTGCTTCTCTGTCCCATCGCTGAACCCCTTTCACTTTACTTCCACCACTGTACCTCCTGCACATCTGCCCCGCCACTGTACCCCCCTGTACATCTGCCCCCCCTCTGTACCCCCTGCTCTTCTGTACAACCAATGTAACCCCCTGCTCATCTGTCCCACCAATGCACCTCCTTTCACATCTGCCCAAACCTGCTGTAACCCCCTGCTTTTCTGTCACACCGCTGAACCCCCTTCTCATCTGCCCCAACACGGAACCCCCCCACTTATCTGTCCCACCACTGTAACCCCCTGCTCATCTGCCCAATCACTGTACCCCCCTGCTTCTCTGTCCCACCGCTGAACCCCCTTCACATCCCTCCCCCCACTGTACCTTCTGCACATCTGCCCCACCACTGTACCCCCTTGCTCTTCTGTCCCACTGCTGTAACCCCTCTGCTCATCTGCCCTCTCAATGTACCCCTTTTCTCATATGCCCCGCCACTGTACCTCCCTGCACATTTGCTCCACTGCCGTATCCCCAGGCTCTTCTGTCTCACTACTTAATCATCTTCTCATCTGTCCTAACACTGAACCCATCTGCTCTCCTGCCCCACCACTGTAACCCCCTGCTCATCTGTCCCACCAATACACCTCCTTTCACATCTGCCCCACTGCTCTACCCCCCTGCTTTTCTGTCCCACCACTGTACCTCCCTGCACATCTGTCCCACCACTGTACCCTCCTGCTCATCTGCTCCACTGTTGTAACCTCTTCTCATCTATGATATGCAGAGTGGTGAAAAGAAGCAGAGATGAGACACATCTACCTGTCCTGGCACACTCATCCTGCTGATCCACCTCTCGCATCCAGCCCACGTGCTTGTATGTGATGTATGTGATGTCTATGATGTATTTGATGTATAAGATGTATGTGATGTATGTGATGTCACATAAAAGCATCTGGAATAAATGCACAATGATGAGCTCAGGTCAGGAGCATTTTCTGAAAGCAGTGGGCCTGTGTGCAGGATCATAAGTTGGGCCCCCGCAGCTGAGAAATGTTGGGTGTGATTTTCATTGCACTGAATACTGGCTGTGGCTTAATGGGACACAGAGTGCCGGGGTTCAGTAGTAAGTAGTAAGGTTCAGGAATAATTTCAACAAAGTTACCAGAAGCTCAACAGTAAATCCACAAACTGTCACCTGATTGTGGTTTTCTCAATCACAGTGAAATCCCTTCTTTCTGAGATTGGTAGTGGCAACCAAACGATTCGTCTTCCTCCAGATGGTGGGCGGGGCTAGCAGGACTTTTATTGGCTTTAGCAGTGACCAATGACAGACCTCCTTCTCCTGGAAACAGCCCCCCCCCCCCCCGCTAGCAGAACTGCACCCAATCAGGGCTGGTGCAAGAATTTTTGACACCCTAGGCGAAACCTCATTTTGCTGCCCCCCATTGGCTCCGCCCATGACTCCACCCCTTTTGCAATATGTGACCCACCTGACCATTATACACACACTGACCCACCTACCTGACATATATACTGACCTACCTACCTGACACATATACTGACCTACCTACCTGACACATACACTGACCTACCTGACCATTACACCTACACTGACCTACCTACCTGACACATACACTGACCTACCTGACCATTACACACACACACACACTGACCTTCCTACCTGACACACATAACTGACCTACCTGACCATTACACACACACTGACCTACCTACCTGATACATACACTGACCTACCTACCTGACACATACATTGACCTATCTGACCATTACACATACACTGACCTACCTACCTGACACATACACTGATCTACCTGACCATTACACACACACACTGACCTACCTGACCATTACACACACACACTGACCTACCTGACCATTACACACACACTGACCTACCTGACCATTACACACACACTGACCTACCTGACCATTACACATACACTGACCTACCTGACCATTACACATACACTGACCTAACTACCTGACTCTTATTTCCTGCACTACTCACCCCCATCACCCACACACAGCTCGCTGTAGATAGGGAGGATCCATCCTCCTCCTTGCCTCTGCTTCATCGACCATTACATCCGGGCTCTCCTCAGCGCTGGGCGGGCAGTATTGCTCTGGTATCTCCACCGGCTGGGAGGTCAGCTAACAGATGCTGCACCTCTCGATGCTCCGATCTCCACCGAGCCCCGCCCCTCCGCTGCACACACAGACACACAGCAGCGCTCCAGAGGGACAGGCTGGAGCAAAGGAGTGGCGCTGTGAGCTTTTAATCTGTGAAGAGAGCGAGGGACCTGCCGGGTGCTCAGCGGAACACATTGGGGGATTGAAGGCATGCAGATGTGTTCCCGGGACAGGGGCGGGCTCACACTTGCCTTGAGATTCACGGGAACAGAGGCTGTGGCTGCGCCCTGGGGGGGTAGTGCGCCCTAGGCGGCCGCCTACTCCACCTAGTGGTAGCACCGGCCCTGCACCCAATGTCTTCCTCATCACAAAAGCTAACGATCGCAGCTACAGCAAAGTTAAAGAACCAAACAATGTTTCCCATCTTTTACAATGTGTGGGAGCACAGTGCCTCCCCTTCGGTGCAGGTGTGGTGTGGGGAATTCTGGAATTGGAATGCATGAGTGTCTCCCTGCGCTGCTCTGCTGACAAAAGAGGCTTCGCGTGCTGCGGGTTGCCTACCCCTGGTGTACACTGTACTGAAAATATGGGTTTGAAAAACAGTTGCGCTAGTATCCTGTGACAAAATGTCAATAAAACTTCAGTAGTTTGATACGAATGCTTCCTAAAGGCCCGTACACACTATAAGAAAATCAGGCAAACTTTTTCGTCCGAGGAACTTTTGTACAATTTTCGTTTAGTGTGTACACAACTTTTGACAGCCGATTCTGACTTTTCGTACAAGAATTCCCAAAGGGGCAAACTCCGAAATTTATCTTGTACGGGAACAGAACAAACGATTTTCGTTTAATGTGTACAGTTTTAGTACAATTTTTGTACAAGAAAAATCTGAAAAAGAAAGACCGTGCATGATCAGAAACAATAAACAACAAACAAAAAAAATTTCATCCAAATTTTGGTTCATGGGTTCCGATTTGCTGTAAAATAACAAAGAAAATCATACGATCATTAGCCAGGTTTTCTTATAGTTTGTACCCAACATAACACCTTACCTTTTTTATTTTTCATCTGTGACAATTCATCTGAAATGGTTATATCTGGGAAGGAAATACAGAACAAATATAAGTGGTGATAGAACCTATGTATGTAGCCACCCTTTATTGAACATTTGAAAATTGTTCGCATTCTACACTAATTGCACTTTATTGATTTCACATCTTGAGGATTATATTAAATGCTTCATTGGGCAGGCACAGTTTTTTTATGCTTACCTTTCGTAACATGTTACATGTTACCAGGGCCGCTGTTAGAAATCATGGGGCCCCGTACAGCATACCTGACAGGGCCCCTTGGCCCCACCTACAAACCCACCCCTGGCTCCGCCCCTGACCCCATGCGGTCACGAAATCTGAGGGAATGGTGGCAGTAGCTGAAACATGTAAGATATTCCAAAAGGTGAACCTTTAAAGTGTTTTTTAAAATATTAAAAGCCAGCAGCTACACATACTGCAGCTGCTGCCTTTTAATAAATGGACACTTACCTGTCCTGGAGTCCAGCAATGTCGGCACCCGCAGCTGATATTTCCATCAGCTGTTGGGTGCTCCGCCACCATTGCGGGTACGGGAATCCGGCAGTGTAGCCTTTCGGCTTTCAGCCGGGAACCCTACTGCGCATGCGCAAGGCCCTGCTCCTCTCTCCTATTGGCCCAGCGGCCGGGGGAGGAGGAGGAAGCCTCGCGGTGACATCACAGCTCCGCGGCCGGGACTCCCATCAGTGGAAAAGGATACCCGATACCTTGAAATAAGATGAGCAGAAGTTCCACTTTTGGGTGGAACTTTGCTTTAATAACCATTATTATTCTATTATTATTTTTTTGACCTGAATGAACAAGTCAATTCGTATCTGTAGACCAACATGGAGCTTTCAGTCAGGTCCACATCAGTGGTAGCTGGTGCTCACAAATTTATGGGGGGGCGCAAACAAACTGAAAAATTCAGAAAAAAAAATACATCAATTGCTGCCACTGTGCCCATCATATGCAGCTACTGTACCCATCAATTTCCACCACTGTGCCATCATATGCAGCTACTGTACATATTGATTGCCGTCACTGTGCCATCATATGCAGCTACTGTACCCATCGATTTCCGCCACTGTGCCATCATATGCAGCCACTGTGCCATCAATTGCCACCACTGTGCCATCAAACATAGCTACTGTGTCATCAATTGCCCCCACTGTGCCCATCAAACATAGCTACTGTGCCATCAATTGCCGCCACTGTGCCATCACACAAAGCTACTCTGCCATCAATTGCCCCCACTGTGCCCATCAAACATAGCTACTGTGCCATCAAACGTAGCCACTGTGTCCATCAATTGCTGCTACTGTCCCATCATATGCAGCTACTCTGTGCCCACTTGTCCACAGGAAAAACTGACAGGTGGACCTGATTGCAAAGCTTGGGTGAAAAATTATTAAAGGGGAGTGATTTGGGGGGAGGGGCGGTAAAAATGCAGCTTGGCTGTGTGTTTTTACTGTCCCTTCCCCCCATCACATGTGTAAAGAAGCATATCACTATGTGCTCATGGTCATTATCATTATGATGATCAGAGCACAGCAGGTGTTATAGTCTGTAACACACAGTACAGCCATAAATCAGGAAAGTCAGAACCCAACATCATGGTACACTGACAGAGCCATAGAGAACCTGCTGTGTTCTGATCATCATAATAACCATGAGCACACAATGGGGAGTGTGGGGACTGAGCCTGTGTGATGTGTCAGTGTGTGTGTGTGTGATGTGTGTGTGGGGGAATTGCTTGCCTGTGGACCAGCGTCGGGATTACTCTCTCTTTCAGTCTCTCCTTCAGGCTGACGCAGCACGGAAAGGGAGCCGCATTACAATTGAATCCATCCGCCAAGGAAAGCATACAGTGAGCATAAGGTACACAGATGCAGAGCAGGGATTGTATGCCTCCACCCGAAAATGGAGAAAAAGTCCCCTTTTTGCTCTTGCCTCCTGGGCCCCTCTATTAACCTGATGGGGCCCAGGAAGCTACTATATACCTTGCCAATCAAGTAGGTGCAGGTTAATAAAGTTATTTAGCTAATTCGTTTTTTTAGCTAGAAATCTGCTTGGGCCCCCACTGCTGGCTGGGCCCAGTACAACAGGGCTGGTTGTACTGCCCTATCAGCGGCCCTGCATGTTACACCCATATTCAGGGTGTAACATGTACCGAACGGACTGTACCCTGCACCTCCTCGATTCCTGATCTGACAGCTAGCGGGGATCATCCCCCCCCCCCCCCCCCCCCCCCCCCCCTACTAGCTTTCACAATTTTTTTAAATGTGGCCGCATGACTCATTCGCAGTGTCCTGTGAATGAAAAACTACAAGGTCCATCATCCTTTGCGGCTATTGGCTCATATTTTTCAACCACTTGCCGACCGCCGCATATATATATATATACGTCGGCAGGATGGCACGGCTAGGCAAATGGGCATACAGGTACATCCCTTTGAATTTGCCGCTGTGTGGTCACGTGAGCGCCGCCGGTGGTGCTCGCGCGACCCTGCTGGGAGCTCCATGAGTCGGATCGCGGGTCTCGCGGACTCGATTGCCGCGGGGATACCCGCGATCGTCTTACGAAGCTGAAGCTGCCTAGTGTCACTGTCACTGATCATAGCTCCCTGTGATCGGGAGCTATGATCAGTGAAGTGTCATTCATAGCCATGCCCCCTAACAGTTACAAACACTCCCCAGGACACACTTAACCCCTCCCCAGCGGTTAACCCCTTCACTGCCAGTGTAATTTTTACAGTAATCAATGCAATTTTATAGCACTGATCGCTGTAAAAATGACAATGGTCCTAAAAATGTGTCAAAATTATCCGATGTGTCCGCCATAATGTCACAGTCACGATAAAAATCGCAGATCGCCGCCATTACTAGTAAAAAAAAATTTGTTTTTTTCAAAATTGTTGCTTTATTTTTGTTTATAGCGCAAAAAATAAAAACCACAGAGGTGATCACATACCACTAAAAGAAAGCTTTATTTGTGGGAAAAAAAGGACGTCAATTTTGTTTGGGAGCCACACCGCATGAACGCACAATTGTCAGTTAAAGCGGCGCAGTGCCGAATCGCAACAAGTGCTCTGGTCTTTGGCCAGCAAAATGGTCCAGGGCTTACATGGTTAATGAACTACCACAGCACTGTGGAGCACCGTGGTATTTCATTGTCTTTCTGTCAGATTGTACAGTGCCTTGAAAAAGTATTCATACCCTTTGAAATGTTTCACATTTTGTTGTTGGAAGAACAACAGCAGATAGCTTTATATCTAAGTTCAGTGCACTTGTTTGTTATTCAGTTCCTGTTCCATGATGTAAAGCCATAATAGAATGTATTGCTAATCCTCCATGAAAGTAAAATATTCTCTGCATACAACAAGCTTCCAAGCACATGATTCAATAACCTGCTAATAGGTTATGTGTCCCAGCGTATCCAGCAGACACCCAGCGCACCCAGAGGCACTGGAAAGAATACTCAGTGAGTACAGCAAGTCAGTGAATACTGTATACAAGATGAGGAAACATGGCAAGTGGTTCAGATGTGAAGTTTGAAATTACAAAGCTGAACAATGCCCCTAGGGAGTAGATTGCATTCATATTTTTGGCACCCAAATGCATTATTTTAAATTTGTCAACATTAAACCTCATTTGCCATGTAGTTGCCAACCCCATTCATTTGTTTAGATCTTCTTGCAAGGTTTCCACTTCCTGCGTGGAAGTTACACATCCTTTTCCGCTTCCTCTAAAGAACCCTCTACGCAGTTTAAGGTTAAACCTCTTTTTCTTATAATTATAGTGAGTGGCCACGTGTTTTATTAAACTCCCTTCTGCAAACAAGTTTTATCCCTATTGTGTGGGCATCAGTATGGTACCACACAATAGGTTTTCACATCCTGTGGAGAAGTTATTGCCCTGCTTAGCTTAGTGTCGTCTGCAAATACAGAGATTGAGCTGTTTACCCCATCCTCCAGGTCGGTTATGAACAAATTAAACAGGATTGGTCCCAGCACAGATCCCTGGGGATCCCACTTCCCACCCCTGACCATTCCGAGTATTCCCCATTTATCACCCCCCTCTGCACTCGTTCTTGTAGCCAGTTTCAATCCATGTACTCACCCTATGGTCCATGCCAACGGACCTTACTTTGTAAAGTAAAGGTTTATGGGGAACTTTATGTCAAATGCTTTTGCAAAATCCAGATACATCACGTCTATGGGCCTTCCTTTATCTAGATGGCAGCTCACCTCTTCATAGAAGCTTAATAGATTGTTTTGGCAAGAACGATTCTTCATGAATCCATGCTGATTACTGCTAATGATTCAGTTTTCATTACTAAAATCTTATATATAGTTCCTTATCATCTCCTCCAAGAGCTTGCATACTATTGATGTTAGGCTAACTGGTCTGTAATTCCCAGGGATGTATTTTGGCCCTTTTTAAATATTGGTCCTACATTGGCTTTTCTCCAATCAGCTTTTCTCAGGAATACTGCCAGTACATCGAGCCACAGCAGAAAGGCAGAGGGAGATTAGGGAAGTAAACAAGTGGCTGAGGAGCTGGTGCAGTAAGGAGGGGTTTGGGTTCCTGGAGGACTGGGCTGACATTTCAGTTGGTCACCAGTACTATAGAACGGACGGACTGCACCTAAATGAGGAGGATGAAGATCTGCTGGGAGTAAAGATGGCCAAAAAGTTAGAGGGTTTTTAAACTAGGTAACGGGGGGGGGGGGGGGGTTTCCAGAGGTAGAGATAGTCAGCGTGGAACATAGTCCAGAGGGTAGTATTGGGGGCATTAGTGGTAGGTTGACTAAAGCACATAAACCCAAGGTAAGTATAGTAACAAGTCCTAGTTGCAATATCGGAACACCCAATAAAAGGATAGTATGCAACCGGTCTAAACTACGTGGCATGTTCACCAACACCAGGAGCCTGGCGGACAAGATGGGTGAACCAGAGATACTGTTGTACGAGGAGGATTTGGATTTTGTGGGCATTTCAGAGACTTGGTTCAACAGCTCTCATGATTGGCTGGCAACCATTCAAGTGTATACCCTTTATTGCAGGGATAGAGAGGGTACAAAAGGGGGAGGGGTATGCCTGTATATCAAGAATAATGTACAAGTGAATGTGAGAGATGACATCACTAAGGGAGCTAGGGAGAAGGTGGAATCCTTATGGGTAGAGCTCCTAAGGGATGAAGCTAAGGGGAAAATAATACTGGGAGTATGCTATAGGCCCCCTAACCTGAAGGATGGGGGGGGCGGACCTCCTATCACAATTTGGATTAGCAGCAAGGATGGGAAGTGTTATCATAAAGGGGAATTTTAATTATCCAGACATAGACTGGGCAGAGGGAACCACGCATTTGTCTAAGGCTCGCCAGGTCCTAAATGTCTTGTAGGACAATTTCATGGGTCAGATGGTAGACGCACCAACTAAAGTGTTACTAGATATACTGATTACCAACAATACAGACCTGATCACGGATGTGGAAATACGAGTAATTTAGGAAACCGCCATCACAGGTAAATTGGCTTCAGTATAAATCACACAAATAGGAAACATAGGGGAAATACAAAGTCAGGGAATTTCAAAAGAGCCAACTTCCCACTACGAACCTTGCTAGAAGATATAAATTGGGATATAATCTTAGGAAAAAAGAACACGAAGGAGAGATGGGTTCACTTTAAGAGCATATTAAATAATGTCATTAGCCAGTGCATCCCATTGGATAATAAATTTAAAAGAGCAAACAAAAGTCCTGGATGGCTTAATGCCAATGTAAAAATGCATATAAAAGCAAAAGAGAAGGCCTTCAAAAAAATACAAGGTTGAGGGACCATCATCAGCATTCAAACTTTATAAAGAATGCAACAAGAAATGTAAGGGTGCAATTAGGGCAGTTAGATAGAACACTAAAGACACATACCGGAGGAGAGCAAAAGAAATCCCCAAAAATTCTTTAAGTATGTAAACAGTAAAAAAGGGAGGACAGACCATATTGGCCCCATAAAGAATGAGGAAGGACACTGGTTACAAAGGATGAAAGAGATGGCTAAGGTATTGAATTTATTCTTCTCCTCAGTCTTCACAAGGGAATCGGGAGGGCTTCAGTAACCAAAACTGCAGTGTTTGTCCTCATGACACATTACAGGAATCACCCTCATGGCTAACAGAGGACAGAATTAGAAATAGACTTGGGAAACTTAACATTAATAAATCACCGGGACCAGATGGCTTGCACCCAAGGGTACTTAGGGAACTCAGTCAAGTAATTGCCAGATCGTTTTTCCAAATTTTTACTGACAGTCTACTGACTGGAATGGTACCAGCGGATTGGAGAAAAGACAATATAGCACCAATATTTAAAAAGGGCCCAAAATACATCCCTGGGAATTAAAGACCAGTTAGCCTAACATCAATAGTATGCAAGCTCTTGGAGGGGATGATAAGGGACTATATACAAGATTTTAGTAATGAAAACGGTATCATTAGCAGTAATAAGCATGGATTCATGAAGAATCATTCTTGCCAAATCAATCTATTAACCTTCTATGAGGAGGTGAGTTGCCATCTAGAAAAAAGAAAGGCACGTAGACGTGGTGTATCTGGATTTTTCAAAACCATTTGACACAGTTCCCCATAAACGTTTACTGTACAAAATAAGGTCAGTTTGCATGGACCAAAGGGTGAGTACATGGATTGAAAACTGGCTACAACGGCGAGTTCAGAGGGTGGTAATAAATGGGTAATACTCAGAATGGTAAGGGGTGGGTAGTGGGGTCCCACAGGGTTCTGTGCTAGGACCAATCCTATTTAATTTGTTCATAAACGACCTGGAGGATGGGGTAAACAGTTCAATCTCTGTATTTGTGGATGATACTAAGCTAAGCAGGGCAATAACTTCTCCACAGGATGTGGAAACCATGCAAAAGGATCTGAACAAATTAATGGGGTGGGCAACTACATGGCAAATGAGGTTTAATGTAGAAAAATTTAAAATAATGCATTTGGGTGGCAAAAATATGAATGCAATCTATACACTGGGGGGAGAACCTCTGGGGAATCTAGGATGGAAAAGGACCTGATGGTCCTAGTAGATGATAGGCTCAGCAAATGGCATGCAATGCCAAGCTGCTGCTAACAAACTAAACAGAATATTGGCATGCATTAAAAAGGGGATCAACTCCAGGGATAAAACGATAATTCTCCCCCTCTACAAGATGGCCGCACCTAGAATATGCTGTCCAGTTCTGGGCACCAGTCCTCAGGAAGGATGTACTGGAAATGGAGAAAGTACAAAGAGGGGAAACTAAGCTAATAAAGGGTCCAGAGGATATTAGTTATGAGGAAAGGTTGCGAGCACTGAACTTATTCTCTCTGGAGAAGAGATGCTTGAGAGGGGATATGATTTCAATTTATAAATACCGTACTGGTGACCCCACAATAGGGATAAAACAAGACACATGGCCACTCATTAAAATTAGAAGAAAAGAGGTTAAACCTTAAACTACATAGAGTGTTCTTTACTGTAAGAGCGGCAAGAATGTGGAATTCCCTTCCACAGGAGGTGGTCTGAACGGGGAGCATCGATAGTTTCAAAAAACTATTAGATAAGCACCTGAACGACCGCAACATACAGGTACAATGTAATACTGACATATAATCACACACATAGGTTGGACTTGATGGACTTGGCGTGCATTTGTATTCAGCCCCCCTGAGTCAATACTTTGTAGAACCACCTTTCACTGCAATTACAGCTGCAAGTCTTTTTGGGTATGTCTCTACCAACTTTGTGCATCTAAGAGAGCAAAATTTTTGCCCATTCTTTGTAAAATAGCTCAAGCTCTGTCAGATTGGATAGTGAGTGTCTGTGAACAGCAATTTTCAAGTCTTGCCACAGATTCTCATTTGGATTTAGGTCTGGACTTTGACTGGGCCATTCTAACATATGAATATGCTTTGATCTAAACCATTTCATTGTAGCTCTGGCTGTATGTTTATGGTCATTGCCCTGCAGGAAAGTGAACCTCCGCCCCAGTCTCAAGATTACCCTGTATTTGGCTCCATCCATCTTCCCATCAATTATGACCAGCTTCCCTGTCTCTGCTGAAGAAAAACATCCCTGCAACAAAATTCTGCCACCACCATGTTTCACAGTGGATGGTGTGTTCAGGTTGATATGCAGTGTTAGTTATCTGCCACAGATAGCGTTTTACTTTTAGGCCAAAAAGTAAAATTTTGGTCTCATCTGACCAGAGCACCTTCTTCCACATGTTTGCTGTGTCCCCCATATAGTTTCTCGCAAACTGCAAACAGGACTTCTTATGGCTTTTATTCAACAATGGTTTTCTTCTTGCCACTCTTCCATAAAGGCCAGATTTGTGGAGTGCACAACTAATAGTTGTCCTGTGGACAGATTCCTCCAACTGAGCTGTGGATCTCTGCAGCTCCTCCAGAATTACCATGGGCCTCTTGGCTGCTTCTCTGATGAATGCTTTCCTTGCACGGCCTGTCAGTTTAGGTGGACAGCCATGTCTTGGCAGGCTTGCAGTTGTGCCATACTCTTTCCATTTTCAGATAATGGATTGAACAGCGCTCTGTGAGATGTTCAAAGCTTGGGATATTTTTTTATAACCTAACCCTGCTTTAAACTTCTCCATAACTTTATCCCTGACCTGTCTGGTGTGTTCCTTGGCCTTCATGGTGCTGTTTGTTCACTAAGGTTCTCTAACAAACTTCTGAGGGCTTCACAGATCAGCTGTTTTTATACTAAGATTCGATTACACACAGGTGGACTCTATTTACTAATAAGGTGACTTCAGAAGTCAATTGGTTCCACTAGATTTTAGTTAGGGGTATCAGAGTAAAGGGGGCTGAATACAAATGCACGCCACACTTTTCAGATATTTATTTGTAAAGAATGTTGGAAACCATTTATAATTTTTCTTCCACTTCACAATTATGTGCCACTTCCCTTTATCAGTCATCACATGCCTGATAAAGGGGCCCTGCGTGGCTCTGAAACTTTGCACTGCTCTGTGTTGTGATCATGCAATAAAATCCGTTTGGACGCTAACTTGTAATCCAAGGTGTGCTGGCAAATATCTGCATTGTGACTTTCTGAACCAGTTCCCAGCTGGTTCTTGCTGCAGAACCCAAACCTTTAGAGCTTTATCCAGGAACCAGTGCGATAGGAATATGGAGTCCTCCTTGGACCCAGTCGCTGCATTGCTTGTAGTTTCTCAGTAGATGCAAGGGGAATGGATAACCGTCTATATCTCATCACTTTCTGTCTTGGTGACAATGGTCACCAGGACAAATAGATAGTGTAAATCTCCCCAGTAGAGACACAGACAGCAGTGAAAACATGGCAGAAGATCTGACCCATCTCTACTCTACCCAGAACTTGAAAAAAATCAGTTTGGGCAAAAAAAAAACACTTTAACCACCTGATTACTTTGCACTCAAACCCCCCTCGTGACCAGACCAATTTTCAGCTTTCGCCGCTGACGCACTTGGAATGACAATTGCGCGGTCATACAACACTGTACCCAAATGAAATTTTTACAATTTTTTCCCCACAAATAGAGCTTTCTTTTGGTGGTATTTAATCACAGCTGGGGTTTTTATTTTTTGCTAAACAAGGTGGGCACTGATAGGCTGCACTGGTGGGCACTGATAGGCTGCACTGGTGGTCACTGATAGGCTGCACTGGTGGGCACTGATAGGCTGCACTGGTGGGGACAGATAAGTCGGTACTGATGGGGACAGCAAAGATGGCACTGATGGGCACTGATGGGCACTGATGGGCACGGATGGGTGGCACCGATGGGTGGCACCGATGGGTGGCACCGATGGGCACTGATGGATGACACTGATGGGTGGCACTGATAGGTGGCACTGATGGGCACTGATAGGTGGCACTGATGGGCACTGGTAGGTGACACAGATGAGCACTGGTAGGTGACACAGATGAGCACTGGCAGGTGACACTGATGTGCAGCACTGGCACTGTGGGCACTGAGAGATGGCACTGTGGGCACTGAGAGATGGCAGTGTGGGCACTGGTAGGGGCACTTTAATGGGGCAAAGGTGGGCACAATATATAGGGCACATCGCTGGGCACATTGCAGTGAGAGGGACTGATGTCCCTCTCACTGCCGCCGGTGATCGGCTTTTTTTTTTTCTCCTCGCGCTGTCAGCGCGAGGAGGAAAAAAGCCGATTACCGGCTCTGTTAGTATCACATGATCAGCTGTCATTGGCTGACAGCTGATCACGTGGTAAGGGGTCGGGATCGACCCCTTACTCGGATCTGTGATCCAGCGAGTCTCACAGACTCGCTGATCACAGAGCGCGCCGCGCGCGCCCTTCAGGGGGCGCGCAGGCAGCTCGTGCCCGGGACGACGTCAATAGACGTAGTCCCGGCACAATAGATCCGCGCTGTAGCCGTCATTTGGCTATAGCGCGGGTCTATAGTGGTTAACCACTTCAGCCTCGGACCAATTGGCAGCCAAAGGACCAGGCCCCTTTTTGCGATTCGGCACTGCGTCGCTTTAACTGACAATTGCGCGGTCGTGCGACGTGGTTCCCAAACAAAATTGGCGTCCTTTTTTTCCCGCAAATAGAGCTTTCTTTTGGTGGTATTTGATCGCCCCTGCGGTTTTTATTTTTTTGCGCTATAAACAAAAATAGAGCTACAATTTTGAAAAAAATGCAATATTTTTTACTTTTTGCTATAATAAATATCCCCCAAAAATATATATATATTTTTTTTTCCTCAGTTTAGGGCGATACGTATTCTTCTACATATTTTTGGCAAAAAAAATCGCAATTAGCGATTATTGATTGGTTTGCGCAAAAGTTATAGCGTTTACAAAATAGGGGATAGTTTTATAGCATTTTTATAAATTTTTTTTTTTTTACTAGTAATGGCGGCGATCAGCGATTTTTATTGTGACTGCGACATTATGGCGGACACATCGGACATTTTTGACACATTTTTGGGACCATTGTCATTTATACAGAAATCAGTGCTATTTAAATAGCACTGATTCCTATGTAAATGACAGTGGCAATGAAGGAGTTAACCACTAGGGGGCGGGGAGGAGTTAGTGTGACGTGTTGTGTGTTTTTTTACAGTAGGGGGCGTGGCTGACGTCTGACGTCACTGATCGGCTGTTCCCTATGACAGGGAACAGCAGATCACTGACAGTCAGTGTAGGAAGCGCGGGAGAGGTTTGTTTACACATACCTCTCCCCGTTCTTCAGCTCTGTGACCCGATCGCAGGACACCAGTGGCGATCGGGTCCGCTGGTCCCGCGGGCGTGGTCACGGAGCTCCTGACCAGGTCGCGAGCGCGCCGCCGGCTAGGCAATTAAAGAGGCCGCATAGACACGTCCTTTTGCCTAGCCGTGCCCTTCTGAGGACGTATATATACAGCGGGCGGTCGGGAAGCGGTTAATGTGCATATTGTTCTAATACTGACTAATCAGAGTAGAGGGATGTTAGCACAATACAGCAGTATGACATGCTACAGAAGGGGTAGGCAACCCCCGGCACTGGTGCCGCAAAGTGCACACAAAGCCTGTTTTGCCGGCACTCTCCCTATCAGCAGAGCAGCGCAGGGAAGTGTCAGTGAGACACTAATGCATTCCAATTTCAGGATTCCCCACACCACACCTGCACTGAGGGGGAGGCATTGTGCCCCCACACATTGTAAAAGATGGGAAACATTGTTTGGTTCTCTAACTTTGCTGTAGCTTCGATCGTCAGCTTTTGTGACGGGGAAGAGATTGGGTGCAGTTCTCCTGGGGGGGGGGGGCGTTCCCTGTTTCCAGGAGGAGGACTGTCATTGGCCATTGCTAAAGCCAATCACAGTCCTGCTAGCCCCACCCACCATCCCACCATCTGGAGGAAGATGACATGCTTGGTTGCCACTACCAATCTCAGAAAGAAGGGATTTCACTGTGATTGAGAAAACCACAATCAGGTGACAGTTTCTGGAATTACTGTTGAGCTTCTGGGAACTTTGTTGAAATTATTCCTGAACCTTTGCATCACTTACTACTGAACCCCTGCACTCTGTGTCCCTTTAAGCCACAGCCAGTATTCCGCGCAATGAAAATCACACCAAACTTTTGCTGCGGCGTGGAACGCTGCACTTTTTCTCAATTGCGGGGGGCCCAACTTATGATCCTGCACACAGGCCCATTGCTTTCAGAAAATGTCCCTAACCTGAGCTCATCATTGCGCATCCATTCCAGAAGCTTGTATGCGACATCACATACATCACATACAAGCACGTGGGTTGGATGCAAGAGTTGGATCAGCAGGATAAGTGTGCCAGGACAGGTAGATGTCTCATCTCTGCTTTCTTTCACCACTCTGCATATCACGCAAATCATAGATGAGAAGAGGGTACAGCGGTGGAGAAGATGAGCAGGAGGGTACAGCGGTGGGGCAGATGTGCAGGGAGGTACAGTGGTGGAAGAGATGAGAAGCAGTGGGACAGTAGAGCGGGGGGGGGGTTCAGTGTTGGGCCAGATGAGCAGGGGAGTTCAGTGTTGGGCCAGATGAGAAGGGGGTTTAGTAGTGGAACAGAAAAGCAGGGGGGTAGAACAGTGGGGCAGATGTGAAAGGAGGTGTATTAGTGGGACAGATGAAGGGGGGTTACAGAGGTGGGGCAGTAGAGCAGGGGTTTACTGAGGTGAGACAGATATGCAGGAGGTACATTGGTGGGGCAGATGAGAAAGCGGGTTACAGTGGTGGGGCAGATGAGCAGATGGATTCAGTGTTAGGACAGTTAAGAAGGTGATTCAGTAGTGAGACAGAAGAGCAATATGCAGGGAGGTACAGCGGTAGGGCAGATGAGAAAATTAGGTACATTGGGGCAGATGAGCAGGGGGGTTCAGTGTTGGGCCATATGAGCAGGGGGGTTCAGTGGTGGGGCAGATGCAGATGTGCAAGGGGTTACAGTAGTGGGGCATATGTGCAGGAGGTTACAGTGGTGGGGCAGATGAAAAAGGGGGTACATTGGTGAGGCAGATGAACAGGGTGGTACAGTGGTGGGACAGATGTGCAGGGGGTTACAGTGGTGGGGAAGATGAGCAGGGGGTTACAGTGGTGGGGCAGATGTGCAGAGTAGTACAGTGGTGGGGCAGATGTGCAGAGTAGTACAGTGGTGGGGCAGATGTGCAGAGTAGTACAGTGGTGGGGCAGATGAGCAGGGGGTTACAGTGGTGGGGCAGATGTGCAGGGTAGTACAGTGGTGGGGCAGATGAGCAGGGGGTTACAGTGGTGGGGCAGATGTGCAGGGTAGTACACTGGTGGAACTTTAAGTATGAAAATACCGCTCTAGTCTGCAGTCCCACAAAGGAAGTAGTGTCCACCCTGATTGGGTTCAGCTGGTGCTGGCTCTGCTCATAGTAGAGGAGGAAAAAGAAGGTCTGGATGGCCGCACTTCAACAAAGCTTCTTTATTAAAGGTAAGTAAAATCCAAAAGATCTTTTGGATTTTACTTACCTTTAATAAAGACCTTTTGTTGAAGTGCGGCCATCCAGACCTTCTTTTTCCTCCTCTAGTACAGTGGTGGGGCAGATGTGCAGGGTCGTACAGTGGTGGGACAGATGTGCAGGGGGTTACAGTGGTGGGGCAGATGAGCAGGGGGTTACAGTGGTGGGGCAGATGTGCAGGAGAGTACAGTGGTGGGACAGATGAGCAGGGGGTACAGTGGTGAAACAGATTTGCCGGGGGACAGTGATCTGAGGTGTGGAGTTGCATAAATTGGGGCTGATCCAGGGGAGGGCTGGCAGCCTTAAGCCTGGGGGGCAAGTCCAGTCGAGTGGCCCATTGTATCGCCGAATCAGCTCACCATCCACGGCCCCCTGATTTTATAATGGCTATTGATGTTATGAAGCAAGGCAAATATGTCACAGCATGACCCTGATCTTGGTAAAGAGCCGATGACGGGGCTCTTTACCCACGTGATCAGCTGTGTCCAATAACAGCCAATCACATGTAAATGACAGTGTGTGAGGTGAGGAGAGGAGAGCCGATCAGTGGCACCTCCTCGCAGGGGAGACTGTACAGATAATCAGGACACTGATTACAGTGCAGCCCTAGCAGTGCCCAGCAAATGACGCCAGTCTGTGCCCATCAGTGACGCCAGTCTGTGCCCATCAGTGACACCAATCAGTGCTGCCTTTTAGTGCCTATCGGTGCTGCCCATCACTGCCCCCTATAAGTGCCACCCATCAATGCCCATCATTAGTGCCCAACAGTACCACCCATAAGTGCCACCCATCAGTGCTACCTATCAGTGCTGCCCATCAGTGCCACCATCTATCAGTGCCGCCCATCAATGCCACCTATCAGTGCCACCCATAAGTGTGTCCTATCAGTGCCCATCAGTGCTGCCTTTCAGTGCCACCCATCAATGCCACCTATCAGTGCTGCCCAGTGCCACCTATCAGTGCCCATAAGTGCCACCTATCAGTGCCACCCATAAGTGCTGCCTATCAGTGCCACCCATAAGTGCCTCCTCATTAGTGTCCTTCAGTGAAGGAGAAAAATTACTTATTTACAAATGAAACTTTTTTTTTTTCAAAATGTTCGGTCTTTTTTTCATTTTTTAGGAAAAAATAAAAACCCAGTTGTGATTAAATACCACCAAAAGGAAAACTCAATTTGTGTGAAAAAAAGGACAAAAATTTAATATGGGTACAGTGTTGCCATTGTCATTCAGAGCCCAGGTTCACACTGACAGCGGGAATGAAATTGTGTGAGTTCAGCTAAACTCATACAATTTCATTCCTGCATGTCAGTCCGACTTTGGGGGCGATTTCAGCGACATTTGTGCGGGTTCCTGCACAGATGTCTATGGAAATCGCACACCAAAGTCACCAAAGGTAGTACAGAAACTACTTTTGGGAAACGGTGCAGCGTCACACCAATTCAGGCGCTGCCATTGCCACCGATTTGGCATGTGATTTGACATGTCAAATTGAATGCCAAATCGCTCCAATGTGAACCAGGGCAAAGTGTGAGAGCACTGAAAGCTGAAAATTATCCTTGGCAGGAAGGGGGTGAAAGTGCCTGGAAGGCAAGTGGTTAAATAATAAGTATCAGGGAGAGGAATTTGGGAGAGACAGAGTAGAAAGGAAGAGAGGGGAGAGTCTGGTCACCGCTCACTTGTCCCAGTAGGAGGTTCACTGGCTCAGTCAGCGTCTTCCTGTTGTGACATTATGATTTGTGACTGCTGACTTTAAAGTTTCCCGCCCGCACATCCCCTTCACAGCACACGGGCATGGGCTGCATCGAGTGTGAGAAGGCACAAGGAGTAGGCAGAGAAGATCCCTTCTCCCATTGGTTTAGAGGACGGGCGAGGGCTGTGCTCTGTAAGACGTTCCACACACTCTCAGCCCTGTGACAGGATACATCAGTGGCTTGCAGCTGCATCAAGGGATGGAGGGATCTCTCACTACAATTCGGCCGCTAATCCAGCCCTGTTAACCCCATCCCCCGACGGAGGTGCTCGAGCAGTATCACTCGGCCAGCTTCGGAAACTGGCACTGCACATGCGCGGTTCTGAGCTGGCAGCACAGAGGCCCTTTTTACAGGGAATCAGAGCGGCCCGGGGGGAAATTGCCACTCTGCCCCCCGGCCCAGCCCGCCCCTGGGCTGATCTAAGACATGAAAGTGCAGGATGTTAATTTCTCACAACTAAAGTAGTTTACAGCATTTACTTTATAAAAAACCCTTTTTGTGATTGAGAGTGTGAAGTTTACTTTTTTTTTGTTATAAAATCGGCACGCTCAATTTCTTTGAAAAAAAATTTCGGCACACTGCTCAAAAGGTTGCTTACCCCTGTACTACAGTAACCATTTGTGGAAAACTTATGACAAGCCCATGTTATTATAAACTAACAAAATAGCTAATGTCAAAAGGTGCAACACAAAATTAGGAAAATATATTTTTTTCTTTTCGTCATTCCCACAACAAAGTTTATGACTGTATGACTGATACTCACAGTTAATAAACAGAAGACCTGTTAAGATGGCCAAAATAAGGAACATCAAGATCAAGAGAACCATCAGTGTCAGTATAATTTTATTTTGGGTATTCTTGGCAGCTGGAGCCTCTAAAATAAATATAGACACACGGTTAGTGAGTGCATCTGCAACTGATGTAGGACAACACTGTAGTGTCAATTTTCTTTGAAAAAGATTAGCTGGATGAACCTAGGAGTATCTGAGAGAGTTAGGATTTATACACATTGGCTTCAAGTGGGGGCACATATTCTTTATGTAGGCATATGTTCTCTAAAGCTAGCCATAGACGGATTGAATCTTAGCCATTTCAGCAGGGACTGGCCAAGTTTCAAATCATGTATGCGCAGGCTGATTGTACCCAAGTTGATCATCGATCAACTTGGGTACTACCAGCATTTCAGATTTTTCATGCGATTATTGCAAGCAGATATAGCCACCAGCAATAATCACTGTATGTTCTACTGGCTGGGATGGCTCCCTGTGCCCCGCGCCCCTAGCTGGAAGAACACAAAAGCTTTGTAGGAGGAAAGAAAATCACACCAACTATGGCCAGCTTTACAGTCCTGCGTTAGTTATTTTCTTTGAATAAGGATGAGCTTGTGTTCAGTTCAAACCCAGCTAAACCCAGAAGGATGCTCTCAATACTGTCCCAATCAGCTGCAGCGTGGGCATTCTCTGCCTTGCAGCTGCACATACCCAAAGTCATTGGGTAGCTTGTAAAGTCATTGAGTTGAGATAGCCACATGACCATATGAGGTCAATGTCATTGACATAACATGGCCATATGGCTATATTAACTGCTTAAGGACCGCCCCACGTACAATTACTGCGGCAGGGCGGCCCTTAAGCGCGAAATCACATACCTGACTTGATTCCTTCTCCCGAGTCTGGGACACACATGTTTTTTTTTTTCAAAATTGTCTGCCTTTTTTTGTTTATAGCTCAAAAAATTAAAACCGCAGAGGTGATCAAATACATCCAAAAGAAAGGGGAAAATTTGTGGGGAAAAAATGGACATACATTTTATTTGGCTAGCATCTCCACCCCATCTCCACCCCTTTATGTATGTGCAGCTGTGGGGCAGAAAATGCCCTGGCCACAGCTAATTAGGCTGGCACTGACAGCATCTTTTTGGATTTGTTAGCCATGGTTTTGCACCAAAGCCAGGCTCATCCCTAGTTTTGATATTTTGCAAGATCTTTTTTTAGAATTCTGTGCTAAGGGGTTCTCTGTGGCTAAGGGGCTCCAGAGTGCTTTGACAGGGGTGTGGCGCAGACAGCTCTGCCTGTCTTGGTAGCTCACTAATCCCTGGTGACTTTGTCATCAGAGGATTGGACCATTTTTTTACAAAACAGCTGAGCTCTCTTCTAGAAGGGTCCTTTACTTGGAGAAAGATCCTAGGTAGGCAGACTGTGTGCCTGTTCAAGGGCTCCAGGGCTGGAGTCCCAGCCTAGAAGGCTTGGCCTGCCATGGAGCTCCACCCTAGAGGATCTCCTGTTGGTTGGGTACCTGGAAGCTGTGCACCTAGTGGAGTAGAGAATTAGGCCATGTGCCTGGAGGTATCCTGAAATTGCAGTTACAGTAGATAACTGAAACTGAGCAACACAAGAACCTCATGTTTTGTGGAGAGTTACTCATGTGGAAGTTCTGTGCTTTTGGAGCTGAACCCCAACCAGTGACTGGCTGCCTTGTCAAATTATAGCATCTTTGATGTCACATTTCTGGGTATTCGGCCTTCTTTTCTCTACTTCAGGCTGTAATAAAGTTGTTTATAATATCTAAGGACTATATCTAAATTTTAGCAAGATTCAAGTAAGTATCAGGCTTGGGAAAAGGTGTTCGTCGAAGGGAGTCCTACTTGCACTCCCAAGACCCTTCTAAGTATGCGCACTGTACAGTGAGAACTCAGGAAGGTCCTATCCTTCCACTTATATGGAGGCTTGGATCTCCTGGTTTTCATAGTTGCTACAGAGAAACTGGCTATAAACTGCCAGGAGAAGGTCATCCTATGTGCTGCCTTGCCTCCCAAAAACAATGTTACACTTATATCTGCACTAGAAACAAGACACTGTATTTTTCTGAATGGTTCCACAATGAAAAGAGGTTATGCTTTACACCGTGGAACATCATCATGATCATAGCCATTAAAATGGGTGTTTCATGCCAAACAATATGTATTTTTTGCAAGCCCCCTGCTTCTCCACAAACTAAATGCCCCACAGGTTGTTTGATATGATTTTTAGGGCCAATATTGCACCGCTATACATGTTAGCAGAAAATAAATGTCCTATGAATTGGTGCATGTGTCTTTAGTACTCAGTGATGGAAACTAGTTACACCTTGTAGTAATAAATTACCTCCATGGTTTGGATGATTTTCTATCTTCTGTCCTTTAAAATCTTGCAGATTGACATACGTATTTTCATCAAAAGAGTTCCCTGGAGACAAGCATGAATTTTAATCTTGATTATGCAAAGGTGAACACATGAAAATAAGATATTATAATTTTCCTGGTAGCAGTGGAAGAAGCCACTGCTGGGTCTGCCCATAAGGGGGTCCTGGATGGACTAGCTCAAATGCCACATGCCCATTAGCGACGCCTTCCCCCCTCTTACTCCTAAAGGTGTTAATGCATTCTATCCATTGAGATAAAAAAACCTTCTGTGAGTAGCAGCCGCCCCAGCACCCCATAATACTTACCTGAGCCCCATCTCTCTCCAGGGATGTCCACTTGTGTCTTAGCAATCTCTCCTTCTGAGACACTTCTGGCTGAGACACAGCAGGGGCGCCATTGGCTCCCGCAGCTGACAATTAAAGTCAGTTAAGTTAGTCGGAGAGAGAGGGGGTGGGGCCGGGCTGCAGCTCTGTGTCTGAATGGACACACAGAGCTGCAGCTTGGCTCGGGTGCCCCCTGTAGCAAGCTGCTTTCTGTGGGGGCACTCGACAGGGGGGGAGGGGCCAGTACAGCGAAGAGGGACCTGAGAAGAGGAGGATCCAGGCTGCCCTGTGCAAAACCACTGCACAGAGCAGGTAAGTATAACATTTTTGTTTTTTTTGTTTTATTTATCACTTTAAGCAGTAACCTACACTAGTTCAGATTGTACATAAAACACAGCTACTTCTGCAGTCAGAATCCTGACTAGGTCTGGTACAAGTGATAATATTCCCCCTATCCTGGAGTCCTTGCACTGGCTATCCATCAGGTTTTGCATAGACTTTAAGATCCTCTTGCTCACCTATAAGGCTCTTCATGGCTTGGCACTGCATTTTCTCTCTGAACTTTTATCAACTTACCCCCCCCCCCCCCCCCCCCCCCCCCCCCCCCTCGTAACCTCAGCTCCTCAAATTCTGGTCTTCTGGCCACCAGTGAGGGTAAATGGGATATTTGGCCACCATTTTTCAGGTCAATTATTGATTTGACAATACAACAGAAGGCTGATTTGTGTAGGCAATTTATAAACTAGGAATAATTAAATAATCTTCTTGACCCCCCTTCTCCCTTTTTTGGAAATTATTAAATTCATATTTATCAAAGATTAGTTCCCCAACAATGTTGCTACCTAACCTTATGTGCCACAAAATTTTATAAAGAGTAGATAGAAAATAAAATCACCTGGTATATACCTAAGGCTAGGATACCAGTTCATAAGTCTATCAGAACAGTGTACATTGTGGGACAAAATAACTCCCACACGCAGGTAGAGAAACTGCATCATTATGACCTGGACCAATCAAGTTTGCTAAAAATGCCAAACTAAAAAAAAAGATAAGGCATGTCTGTTCTGTCCATCAGATGGATATATTCTGATTATCTGCATTTGTGTTGTTGTAAATGACATTTAATGTTGTTACCTTTTATAGGAATCATTTGCAGAGCTTAGGCGCCATCTAGCGTCCTTTTTTGGTATTGCTTCTGTGTGTATATTTTATTAATAAAGTTTATAACCTAGGAAGTACTTGGAAAGCAAAGTATTCTGGGTAAAGTCTCACAGGAAGAGACACATCCATCATGCTTTTCAGACTGCAAGAGGTCTTGTTTCAATCTCTTACCATCAATCCCTTATTGAACTTAAAAAAAAAGATAAGGCATGTCAACAGCAGGTAATTAATAAGGTTTATTCTTGTTATTTGTAGTTTCACCTAGCTTGTTCCAATAAACTGCGATCGAAGAAATATGGTATCATGTTATGGGATAAGAATGGTTTAGCTGAATGTCCTTGAGACAGAACAGTGAAATTTTTAAGCTGACCTCTGAAGGGAAGATAAGCTGACTTCGGAAGTCTGTACAGCCTGGGGCTACACAGTACCATACAGTCAGAAGCCTTAAAGAAGCAGGCCTGTGGGAGGCAAAGCAAGCAGCCACGCTACACAGAGACGCGCTCTGTCAAGCAGTACCGACACTAGAACGGTCTCTATACAGCAATTGGGTACATTAGGATTCAACATAGACATGCACGTTTTGCTCATTTGTACGCATAGAGCAAGAAAGAGTACGCATGGAACAAGAGAGAGAGATGGAAAGAATACGCCTGGAAGACGAAAGAGCTCAGCAAGAGGCATCTCTGAAACTGCAGCAAGCTATCTTAGAAGCTAACATGGAGAAGCTGGCAGTGGAGCGAGATGCTGCCGCCGCCATTGCAGAAGCAGAAGCTCTAGAAGCAGCCGTCTACGATGAGCCAAGAGCAGGTAGCAGCATACCAGGCCTAGAGAAAGAACACCAAGATTCCTCGCAACGCACGTCGGATTATGTCTACCAGCACTGTGACCCAAGCAGCATCCCACAACAAGAAATTAAACATGATGTCAGGGAGCCACTCCAAGTCAAGCAGCAACAAGACGACCTTGGACCCCAGTGCCACAGGCAAGAAAAATCTGACAGTGTTCCAGACGTTCCAGTCCCAACCAAACCCTCTACTCCACAAGGTACTCAACCTTCATACAAACATCAAACACCTGTCTTCACCCCAAAGGTGTATGCAACGAGCCGGTACGAACTGCCAACCGTATGCAAGTTTGAGCCCAGAGAACCTAAAGAAGAGACTTCTATCAGGTATGCCTTTACAGGGCGTGGCGATCCTCTTTCCAGAGTGTTATCCAAGGTCTAGATCTATCTTGCAGACAACAGATAGAACTCCTTGTAAAGTGGCTTGGCAATGATTCTGCTGAACACGCCAAAAGGATCAGAGACATTAATATAAACCACCCTGAGATAGGCCTTACAAACATCTGGAACAGACTGGATAGATGTTATGGCTCACCAGAGGCTATAGAGAGTACACTGTTTAAAAGGATAGAAGACTTTCCAAAAATACCTAGCAGAGGTTATCAAAGACTCAGAGAATTCAGTGACCTATGTATGGAGTTACAAGTTGCTAAAGCGGAAGGTGACTTACCTGGCCTTTCTTATCTTGACTCTGCTAGAGGTATTAACTCCTTAACTCAAAAACTTCCTTATGAGTTACACGAAAGATGGATTGCTCATGGCTGTAATTACAAACGGAAACACAATGTGCCCTTTCCACCATTTAGTGAGTTTGTGGACTTTGTAGACAGACAAGCAGGAACGAAAGATGACCCCAGCTTCATTTTTCCAGTGTCTTACATCACTTCTGCTGGCCCTAAGCAACTCAGAGCTCCAGTAGCAGTGCACAAAACTAACATTTCTTCCCACAGATTTGCAGAGTCTCAGCCAGAGGATCAAGACAATGACCCAACGAAGTTCTGCCCTCTACATAAGATGCCACATCCTCTTCTGAAATGCAGAGCCTTCAGGACAAAGACCATCCAGGAACGCAAAGCTTTCCTCAAAGATAACAACATCTGTTACAAGTGCTGCTCTTCGTCTACACACTTCGCCAAGGACTGTAAGGTCAGTGTCAAATGCACAGAGTGTGACAGCACAGAGCACCACACAGCTTTACACCCAAGGCCTACTCCAAGAACCTTCCCACCTGTCCATGGTGACAAGGAGCAAGGCAGGGAGACCAAAGACTCTAGTACAGATACCACAGCAATCACTTCACAGTGCACTGAAGTCTGCAAAGGAAGTACAGGTGGCAGATCCTGCTCTAAAATCTGTCTAGTGAAAGTTTACCCAAAGGGACGCAGAGACAAAGCAGTCAAGCTCTACGTCATTTTGGATGATCAGAGTAATAAGTCACTAGCCAGACCTGTGTTTTTTGACATTCTAAACCTTAAAGGCCCCAGCAGCCCCTACTCCCTTAGGACTTGTGCAGGTACAGTGGAAACGGCGGGGAGAAGAGCTGACGGCCTACAAATTGAATCTATGGATGGTAAGACATGCCTACCCTTACCGACCATAATAGAGTGCAACCAGATGCCAGACAACAGATCAGAGATTCCCACACCAGACGCAGCAGCTCACCAGACTCACTTGAAGCACATAGCACATCTCATACCAGAACTTGATGATCAGGCTCAGATAATCTTACTCCTAGGGAGGGATATCTTGCAAGTCCACAAAGTAAGGAAACTGATCAACGGTCCTAAAAGTGCTCCATATGCCCAAAAACTGGATCTTGGGTGGGTCATTATAGGTGATGTTTGCCTGGGAGGTGCACACAAACCGGCATCTGTTAATAATCTGCTCACTAGTACCCTCGAGAATGGTCGTCCTTCTCTTTTCCAACCCTGTCAAAATCGCATCCTCATAAAGGAGCTACCGCACAACAACCCTGTACCTCTTCCTTTCCTAAGTTCCCTCTGTGACAGCAATGCCTATGACAATGACCAAAGCGACTTAGGACACTCAGTGTTCAGGAGAACAAAGGAAGACAACCAGGTAGCAATGTCCATTGAGGATAGAATCTTCCTAGAGGTTATGGAAAGCAGTATGGAGAAAGACGTGTCTAATAACTGGGTAGCACCTCTTCCCTTTAGGCCACAAAGACAACGTTTGCCTAACAACAGGGAACTAGCATATAAACGCCTCACTTCCTTAAGACACAATCTGCAAAGGAAACCAGAGATGAGAGAACATTTCTTTTCCTTCATGGGCAAAATATTCCAAAATGGCCATGCTGAGGTAGCTCCAGACCTCAAAGACTCAGAAGAATGTTGGTACTTACCCATATTTGGCGTCTATCACCCTAAGAAGCCAGGGCAGATTAGAGTGGTGTTTGATTCCAGCGCCAAGCATGAAGTTGTCTCTCTAAATGATGTCCTTCTTTCTGGCCCTGACCTCAACAACAGACTATTGGGAGTACTTCTCCGCTTCCGCAAGGATTCAGTCGCATTCATGGCAGACATACAACAAATGTTCTATTGCTTTCTTGTTAAGGAAGAACACCGAAACTTTCTGAGGTTTCTCTGGTTCAGGGACAACAACCCCTCTGGAGACATCACAGAATATCGCATGAAGGTGCACATATTTGGCAACAGCCCTTCCCCTGCAGTTGCTATATATGGCCTCAGACACTCTGCTAGAGTGGGAGAGTCAGAGTATGGGTCAGACGTCAGACAATTTGTGGACAAGGATTTCTATGTAGACGATTGCTTGAAATCACTACCCACAAATGAAGCCGCAATCAGTCTCCTCAAAAGAACTCAGGCAATGCTTGCGTGTTCCAACTTAAGGCTCCACAAGATTGCTTCCAACAGTAGAGAAGTTTCAGAAGCCTTTCCTGTCCAAGACCATTCCAACGAGTTAAAGGACTTAGATCTAGGCACAGACTCACTTCCCATGCAACGCAGCCTTGGTTTGCTTTGGGACTTAAGATCTGACACCTTCACTTTCCAAGTAAACACAGAAGAAAAACCCTTTACCCGTAGAGGTGTCCTGTCTACCATAAACAGCCTATACGATCCTTTAGGCTTTGCAGCACCTGTCACCATCCAGGGTAAGGCACTACTCAGAGACTTAACCTGTGAGTCGCTAGATTGGGACCACCCTCTCCCCACCGACAGGAAGAACCTATGGCTAGAGTGGAAGAACTCACTAACAGCGCTATCCAATCTTAAAATTCCACGCCCATATGCACCTCTGTCATCTGCAGATGTTCAGATGCAAAGACTTTGTGTGTTTGCGGATGCTTCTGTTAAAACAATTGCTGCTGTAGCTTACCTGAAAACCATAGACACTAAAGGACAAAGCCACATAGGGTTTGTAATGGGAAAAGCAAAACTTGCACCACTGCCTGAACACACCATACCCAGGCTGGACACTTCAAGTTTCATTAATGCTCTTAGACGTTTCATTGCAATCCGAGGCCCAGTGAAACTCATTCGCTCTGACAAAGGATCTAACTTTGTAGGAGCAGTAAAAGAACTGCAAATTCCTTCCAACTTGGACATCCCCAGTGTAAAAAGGTATTTGAGTAAGCAAGACTGCACGTGGATCTTCAATCCACCTCACTCTTCTCACATGGGAGGTGTGTGGGAGAGAATGATAGGCATAGCCCGCAGAATTCTTGACTCTATCTTCCTACAAGTAGGAACTGCAAGGCTTACTCACGAGTGTTTAGTGACATTTATGGCAGAGGTTACAGCCATCATTAACGCCAGACCCTTAACTTCAATTTCAAGTGACTCTGAAGATCCAATGGTTCTCACACCTACCATGTTGCTCACGCAAAAGACTGGTCCTGTAGGTACTCCAGCTGGAGAGTTTTGTGAGAAGGACCTTTACAAACGTCAATGGAGACAAGTTCAAACTCTTGCCAATACCTTCTGGAGTCGGTGGAGGGAGCAATACACATCTACTCTTCAACTAAGGAGGAAGTGGCACTCAGAAAAACCTAACCTTAAACTTGGTGATGTTGTGCTCATGAGAGATTGCCAGACACTAAGGAACATGTGGCCTTTAGGTCTAGTCACCAAAGTACTGCCAAGCAAAGATAATCTTGTCCGTAAGGTCGAGGTCAAGACCTTTCAACAGAATGAGGCCAAAGTGTTCTTGAGACCAGTGACTGAACTTGTTCTGTTACTTTCTACGGAGGACTCTGTTAGTGACGTCACTTGACGTCAGGCGGGGAGTGTTCTGTCCATCAGATGGATATATTCTGATTATCTGCATTTGTGTTGTTGTAAATGACATTTAATGTTGTTACCTTTTATAGGAATCATTTGCAGAGCTTAGGCGCCATCTAGCGTCCTTTTTTGGTATTGCTTCTGTGTGTATATTTTATTAATAAAGTTTATAACCTAGGAAGTACTTGGAAAGCAAAGTATTCTGGGTAAAGTCTCACAGGAAGAGACACATCCATCATGCTTTTCAGACTGCAAGAGGTCTTGTTTCAATCTCTTACCATCAATCCCTTATTGAACTTAAAAAAGTAAGTTTTACTGTCTCATATTGTACTGTGTATATTTGTCTTTGAAATGTATGCTAAATTTATGGGATATTGTACTTATCAAAGTTTATTCTTGTTATTTGTAGTTTCACCTAGCTTGTTCCAATAAACTGCGATCGAAGAAATATGGTATCATGTTTATGGGATAAGAATGGTTTAGCTGAATGTCCTTGAGACAGAACAATGTCAACAGCAGGTAATTAATAAGGGTAATCTTTTTCATACTTTTGGAAAGCTGCATAGTCACCTAAATATTATAAGGATGAGAAAACCAGATTGGGTACATTAGGATTCAACATAGACATGCACGTTTTGCTCATTTGTAATCTGGTGATCCAATATTTTCCAGTGATCATGGTGAATCAGGATAATTACAACTAGGGTCTGCCAGCTTTTAGCAGAAAGACTCCGTACTTACAGCGCTTTTTAGCTGTGTTCTGCCAAACTTTATTGCATGTTTCCTCCCATTCTCAAGTAGTATTTTGGTCCTGTTTGGATCCATCTTGCTATTGCTAATCAGTATTGATTGACAGTTTGCCCACCACTTTCTGACCGCATTGGTTGTGGCTGTGTGATAGAGCTGCTGGTGCCTGATATGTTTACTAGCAGCTCTATCACGCAGCCCTGCAGCGCTGCTTGTCCATTCATAATAGTAAAAGATCATTCAGTAAACCACAAGGCTATGTGATCTATCTGCCTGGACTGTGTATGTTTACAAGTAACTGTAGAGAGATCACACAGCTCCACCAGTGCGGACCAATCCTTTACTATTATGAATTTAAAAAAACCATAAGGACAGAGAGCTTAGAGAAGGGATGGGTGATCTGTGCTGGCTGTATCTGCCCCAACAATATTTTCCATAAATTGGAATCACAATGAAGTGGAGCTACAGCCAGCATTAACAGAAATAAAGAGGTGCTTTTAATCCAAAACTAGGACACCGATCAGAACATGACAAAGTGCTATATGATGTGCTAAATGCAACTGAGTATATGATGTGCTAAATGCAACTGAGAGTAATTCTTTAAGGATTTGATGGGCACTAAATTGGCACTGAGAGTTATAAATCTGTTCTTTTTCCAAAAATAGTGTCAATAGTCTCCTTATTTTTTTGTGGGGAGAAAAAAACAAGCAGCGAAAATAGTATAATAAAACAACAAATAATGGTCAAGTATACAAAGAAAAGGAAAAAACACCAATACAAAGAACACTAAATTAAATCAAATGACCTACCCTAAATACAAAGAGTATGCATAAATAATTATATATATATATATATATATATATATATATATATATATATATATATGGATTACCTGAGTTCACCCTCAGATCTTCAGTTCTCCTCATTGTACCAAGCTGACAAACAGGACTCCGTACTCTGAGCTATCTGTGTCTGTGTCTAAATAAGAAGTTGCACAGCACTGTCATTTTAAGGAACTTAAGCAAGGCATTAAGAAACTTAACCAAGAACAAAAAGGGGAAAAAGAGAAATCTGGATGGCCGTACTTCAGCAAAAACTTCTTTATTAGGCGAAAGATAAAATCCAAAGTAGTGACATCTCATGCGATACAGCAAAACAGCAGCAGTATCTTACGCGTTTCAAAGGCGCTTAGTCATAGCTAAAGATAGAATGCAAAAACCAAAATATATATGGCCAAAGTCTTGACTAATAAAGAAGTTTTTGCTGAAGTGCGGCCATCCAGATTTCTCTTTTTCCTCTCTGTTGTGAGCAGAGCCTGCACCAGCTGTACCGAATCAGGGTGGACATCACTTTGCCTCCAGACTTAGAGCGGTATTCATATTCTTATCTCTTAAACCAAGAACAAAAATGGGTGTTTATTCAGTTGCTTAGTTGAATTTTTTATTTTAAATATCATATCAAGAAAGACAAGTAAAGCAATGAGATTATTAATTAAAGCAGTGATCCTGCAATGGATATATTCCACACCAATTTCTCTAAATTTATGGAAGAATATAATTAACCAGGTATTGCCATTTTACAAACTTACATATGAGGCTAGAGGGTGTGCGAATAAATTCGTGAAGATCTGGGGGAGGTGGACTGATCTTGTGGATGCATGTGAATACCCTGACGCGGAACTAGATTCCTGAATAACTGCCTTAGAATAGATATGACAAGAGGTTATGGTGAGTCTCCTGAAGAGAAAAACCGGACTGAGGTCTTTCTCCTGGAAAGACAATGATGCATTGTGTAATATGACGAATTGGGCTTCTAATACCTATTGATCAGTATGGAATGTGCAATGGTACAATTAACGAAAGTTGTTTAGTGTAGTGAAATATATATAAGAATTTGTCTTCATTACAAAATTGTTGTATTAGAATTACTTACCATATTATTGATGGAAATGTAGACAAGGATATATAGTTTATATGAGTATATGTCAAAATTTGTTGATGATCTGACGAATGTATAAGGAATTGTTTATGTAATACGGTTGTAAATGTATAATGTATGTGATGAAGACTAATAAAAACAGTATAAAAAAAAAAAGCAGTGATCCTAACAATGACTACTCAATATTTTTAAGTAGTCTGGGCATCATTTATCAAATCATAAAAAAAAAAAGGACATGCAGATGAAAAATCTATCTCGATCGTATGTCCAAAACTTTACAAAAGTATGACTTTCTCGAATTTTTTACATTTTGAAGCTCTACAACCTGGAATTGAAAAATATTTTACTGGGGTTGAATCATCTGCACAAAATAGTTCACAACCTCAATGTGGAAAAGTTTTGTTTTCTAAATTATTTGCAAATAATACGTTAAAAAAAAAATAATAATAATAATCGTATAAAGTATTTACCCCTATACTGTGAAAATATTTATACTGTGTTTTCTAACATTTCTCTATGCTATTAACTTCCCTTTTCCCTCCTACCTACATGTTGAGCTGTCTATTTCCTTTCTCTTCCATCCCAGATTACATCATCTAGCATTAACCACTCATCTGGCATGCTGCTAGAACTAATTGTGAAACCTCTGTAGACCGCTACTTTACTGGCAGAAGAGAAGTAGTTGCATCCCTCCTTTATTTGCTGCTGCCTCTCATAACAAGTAATCTGCCTGATTTTACAAATAAAAACTCAGCATGACTAGGATTATGAAAGACCTGTGGTACCTTGGGATATAACAAAAAAATAAGTTCTGTGGCGTGCGTACATGGCCAGACTTTGCCTAACAATGGGAGGGGCTTAAAGGGGGATAATTAAACAGGATCTGTACCTTAGTCACTTATCGTCGCCAACCTACCAAAGTGAAATTTACTGACACAACGCCGAAAATTTACTGGCATAGCCACGTTTTTACTGACATTTCAGAAAGTCACAAAATTACAGTTTTAAGTGCAAATCTCAGTATTTAAGCTACAAACAAGTACCATATGTAATGTTATTTAAAGTAGATCTGAAGGCTAAAAACATAATTCTTATTTTCAGTATAGTAACGGCGGATTATTGTAACCCATGAGTATTTTGTCACTTAGGTTAAACTAGAGAGATTTCCCCTTAATTTCTGTCCCTACAGAGAGAGACTGCTCCACATCGCCCCATACAGAGAGAGAGTGAGAGACTGTTTCACATTGACCGCAAAGAGAGAGAGAGAGAGAGAGAGAAAGACTGCCCCAGAGAGAGAGAGAACTGCTCAACATTGTCTGGCACAGTGAGAGAGACTTCTCCACATTGCCGCGCACAGAAAGAGAGAGAAAGACTGCCCCAGAGAGAGAGAGAGAAAGACTGCCCCACATTGCGCTGCAGAGAGAGAGAGAGAGAGACTGCTGCCCCAGAGAGAGAGAGCGACTGTTTCACATTGACCCGCACAGAGAGAGAGAGAGAGAAGGACTGCACCAGAGAGAGAGAGACTTCTCCACATTGCCACGCACAGAAAGAGAGAGAAAGACTGCCCCACATTGCGCTGCAGAGAGAGAGAGAGAAAGACTGCCCCACAGAGAGAGAGAGAGAGACTACTCCGCATTGCCCCACACAGAGAGAAAGACTGCTGAACATTGCCCAGCACGCATAGAGAGAGACTGTTACACATCCCCCCTCAGAGAGAGAGAGAGAGAGAGACTGTTCCACATTGCCCCTCAGAGAGAGAGACTGCTCCACGTTTCCCCACAAAGAAAAAGGCTGCTCCCTTTGCCCCAGAGAGAGACTGCTCCACATTTTCCCACAGATAGACAGACTGCTCCACATTGCCCCGTAGAGAGAGAGAAGGAGTCTGCTCCACATTGCCCTAGAGAGAGAGACTGCTCCACATTGCCCTGCAGATAGAGAGAAAGAGACTGCTCCACATTGCCCCACAGAGAGAGAGAGACCGCTTCACATTGCCTCGCAGAGAACAAGAGAGACTGCTTCACATTGCCCCTCAGAGAGAGAGAAACTGTTCCACATTGCCCCGCAAAGAGAGAGAAACTGTTCCACGTTGCCCCGCAGAGAGACTGCTGTACATTGTTCTGCACAGAGAGAGACTGTTCCACATTGCCCCTCAGAGAAAGATAGAGACTTCTCCACATTTCCCACAAAGAGAGAGGCTGCTCCACATTGCTCCAGAGAGAGAGAGAGAGAGAGAGAGAGAGAGAGAGAGAGAGAGAGACTGCTCCACATTGCCCCTCAGAGAGAGAGAGAGACTGTTCCACATTGCCCCAGAGAGAGAGAGACTGCTCCACATTGCCCTGCAGAGAGAGAGAAGGAGACTGCGCCACATTGCCTCACAGAGAGAGAGAGACTGCTCCACATTGCCTCGCAGAGAGAGAGAGACAGCTCCACATTTCCTCGCAGAGACAGAGAGAGACTGTTTCACATTGCCCTGCACAGAGAGAGACTGCTCCACATTGCCCCTCAGAGAAAGAGAGAGACTTCTCCCCATTGCCCTACAGAGAGAGAGAGACTTCTCCACATTGCCCCACAGAGAGAGAGAGAGAGACTGTTCCATGTTGCCGCTCAGAGAGAGAGGCTACCCCACCTTGCACAAAGAGAGAGAATGCTCCACATTGCCCCTCAGAGTGAGAGAGAGAGAGAGAGAGAGAGAGACTGTTCCACATTCCCCATCAGAGAGAGGGAAAGGCTGCTCCACATTGCCCCAGATAGAGAGAGAGAGACTGCTCCACATTGCCCCACATAGAGAGAGAATGTTCCACATTGCCCCTCAGATGTACAGTTCACAGTTCCAAGCCGACTCGGTCACAGACATTTTTCACTGCCACTTTTCTCCTGCTACCGGCATTTATGTGCAGGAAAAAGGTTCCCTGTTTTTACAAGCTGCCTGTAAAAATACAGGTGGTTGGCAACACTGAAGTCACTATATGCACTGCATACATTTAACAGTCCTAGTATCCACAAAATATTCCTAATTACTGTACCACAACTGACAGACTCCCAGACACAAATAAACCTCAGGACAAAGGATAATTCTTTTTTTAATCAAAACATTAAACATTTCCATTACATATGCTTTGATACACAGAAAATGATATAATTTTGTCTGACTGAACCTTAAAGAAGAACTTGATTAAAACCAACAACTGTTGAGACAATGAACAACTCGGTCAGGACTATGTAATGTACAACATAATGTATAGAGTGAAGGGGTGAGGAGTAAGTAACATACAAAACAACATATAGAGTGCAGCAGTCAGGATGAACCCCCTGTTCACATCAGAGCTCCCCTTATATCAAAGTCCCCAGAGCCCTCCTTACACCATAGTGTCCTCCTTACATCAGAGTTCTTCCTTACATCAGAATCCACAGAGTTCCCCCTTAGATTTAGAGTCTCTCCAGCATTCCCCCTTACATCAGAGTCCACAGCATTCCCCCTTACATTAGGCTCCACAGTGCTCCCCCTTACATCAGGGTCCACAGTGCTACCACTTACATCAGGGTCCACAGCGTTCCCCTTTACGTTATGGTCCACATTGTACTACATTACATTAGAGTCCCCCCCTTACATCAAAATTCCCAGACCCTTCCTTACATCAGAGTCCCCAGAGTTACCCATTACATCAGGGTCCTCAGGGTTCCCCCTTACAGTGCAAGGAGGAATTCTGTGGACCCTGATGTAAAGGGGAATGCTGCAGACTGTGATGTAAGGGGGGTCGCTGGGGACTCTGGTGTAAAGGGCAACACTGAGTAAAGGGATTCTCTGGTCACCAGAGCCCCCCCACCACACATCAGAGTCTGCCGAGTTCCCCCTTACATCAGAGTCCCAGAGTTCCCCATTATATCCAAATCCACATGGTTCCCCCTTACAGTGCAAGGGGGAAATTTGCAGACCCTGATGTAAAGGGAAACCCTGCAGACCCTGATGTAAAGGGGGACGCTGCAGGCCATGATGTAAATAAAGGTAATGTAAAGGCAAACTCTGTGGACCATGATGTAAGGGGAAACTCTATGAATTCTGCTGTAAAGGGGAACTCTGATGTAAGGGAGTCTCAGGTCATCAGAGCCCCCTTACATTCACAGTCTGCAGAGTGAATACACTATGGTAAGTGGGGACACTGATATAAGAGGGGAGCGAGGACACTGATTTAAGGGGGGGCCTTGATATCAGTGTCCCCACTCCCCTCTTACATCAGTGTCCCACCTTACCTTCGGGTCTCCACATCAGTGTCCCCCCCTTACCATAGTGTATTCACTCCCCCCTACAGAGTAACTGACTGATTTCCCCTCAGACTCTGTTTGTCAGGGCAGTCACTCTGTGGTCTGTGCTCATGCACAAATACGAATGTGCACATACTGTAGGTCCTGCACGCATATGTAAACATTGATTGCTCCACACATTAAAGAGGAGTATCCATTAACAAAAAAAAATTAAAAGTCAGCAGCTACAAATACTGCAGCTGCTGACTTTTAATAATCGGACACTTACCTGTTCCAGGGTCCAGCGATGCGGGTGATCGAAGCTCCGCTCGTCCCCCGATCCGCTCGGCGGCGCCGGCATTGCAACTGTGGGCATCCGGCTGTGTCTTCACAACCGAGCACCGACTGTGCATGCGCGAGCGGCACCGCACGCCGTGGTTGGCCGTGCAGTCACCTGGGACCTATCACGTGTCCCAGATGACTGACAGGAGGGAGGGAGCCCTTCCTGCGCCGAGGGGAAGTGATGTCACCAGCCCAGGCACTGAAGGAGGCAGACTACGAGGGACCCCCTAGCAACAGGCATTTAGAGGTGAGTTAAAAAAAAATTCTAGTTATTTTTATTTTTTTTTTTTTTTAGCATTTTTTTTTTTTCTTGAGTGCAACACCACTTTAAGTATCATCTCAAACGTCCGTGTGAAAGCAATAATTCTAGTAGCAGAGCTCCTGTTTAATTCTAAACTGATCCTTTTAGCTATCTGTAAGGGGGTAATTCTTCCCAATAACCACAAGTGTAAGGAGCATTCTTCTCTCTGACCATCACACCAATGTATCATGAGTTGTAGATTTACAAATTTTTAGTTCGGGTTCCCTGAGACTGGAAAGTAATTTCAAGGGTTCCTCTGTGTTGAAAGGGTGGAGAAAGACTGCTTTAACCACTTGCCGACCGCTGTCAGCAAATATACGTTGGCAGAATGGCACGGCTGGGCAAAGTAACATACCCGTACGTTACTTTGAAATTCCCATCGTAAACACGTGCACGCCTGCCGCGAGCTCCGTGACCGTGCCCACGGCACCCGCGGACTCGATTGCCGCTGGGATACCCGCGATCGTGTCACGGAGCTGAAGAACATTTTTATAGTAATCAATGCAATCTTATAGCATTGATCGCTGTATTAATGCCAATGGTCCCAAAAATGTGTCAAAATTGTCCAATGTTTCTGCAATAATGTCGCAGTCATGATAAAAATCACTGATCGTCGACATTACTAGTAAAAAAAATATTAATAAAAATGCCATAAAACTATTCCCTATTTTGTAGACATATTTTTTATTTATTTTATTTTTTGTTGCGATTTTTTACCAAAAATATGTAGATGAATACGTATCGGCCTAAACTGAGGAAAAAAATGTTTTTTTATATATTTTATAATAGCAAAAAGTAAAAAATAATGTGTTTTTTTCAAAATTGTTGCTCTTTTTTTGTTTATAGCACAAAAAATAAAAAACGCAGAGGTGATCAAATACCACCAAAAGAAAGCTCTATTTGTGGTAAAAAAAAAAGGACATTTTGTTTAGGAATCACTTCGCACGACCGTGCAATTGTCAGTTAAAGCGACGCAGTGCCGAATCGCAAAAAGTGCTCTGGTCAGGAAGGGGGTAAATCCTTCCGGGGCTGAAGTGGTAAAGTGTAACTAAAGGCAAAACTTTCTTTTTCATTTTGGATAGAGTAATGGAAGGTTAGAACCCCTGTCTTTTTTTCCCCATCTGTGTCCCATTGGGGAGATTTCCCTTCACTTCCTGAGCCATTGCCAAAACATAAAGTGAGAGGAAATCCCTGAAAATTAAGGGAATCCCTTGGGGCCCTCAAGGTCCCTGGTGTCCCCTTTGGAAGATTTCCCCTTTATTACTTTTCCGGGGACAACCCAAAATGTGGGTTTTTCTTTTACTTTGACTTTCAATGATAATGGTAAACAGGATAAACAGAGAGGGCGAATCTCTCTAAGGGGGGCACAAATCGCAATAAAAACCTAATGGGTGTTCTTATACCTCTCCATCCAATTCAAAACTAAAAAAAGAAAAAACTTTTTCCTTTAGTTATACTTCAACCACTTGCCCTCCGGAAGATTTTACCCCTTCGTGACCAGGCCATTTTTTGCTATTCAGCACTGCGCTACTTTAACTGGCGTTTGTGAGGTTAACTACACACGATCGGAAAAAGTCTTATCGGATTTTGTTGTCGGAAAATTTGAGAGCAGGATCTCAAATTTTTTCCGTCGGAAATTCCGATCGGACATTTTCCGTCGGAATTTCCCACCATGTGTACGGGCATTAGATCTATCTACAGGGGGTCCCCGAGTTACGAACTCGTTAGGGACTGCCCGTCTGTACTTAAGTCGGAAATGTTCGTAAGTCGGCCGCGCATGCGCAGACCGACAAATACGACCATTTGCGGACATTTCCGACAACATGGTCCGATCGGGACATTTTCCGTCGGAATTTCCGGCGGAAAATGGCAGAGGGGCCCCGCAGTGCCCCGTTCGTAAGTAGGGGATGTTCGTAGATCGGGCGTTCGTAAATCGGGGACCCCCTGTATTCAAAATCTTAAAATAATGGTATTAATTTTAAAAATGTATAAAATAATGATGACTAATATCAATAATGAATAATAATAATAAAAATAAGTAAGGGATGTAATAATATATTTCCATATTTGTGCTCAAATAATATTTTAGGTCTTTGGAAATATACTTTACAAGGAAGAATAAATAAAAATAATAATCATAATAATCATAACTTAAAGTGGAAGGCCACCCTGAAAAAAAAACTTGATAAAAATGTTAATAACAATTTAACCAGAAATTTACTTACCAGAAATGGCTGTTGCTAGGCAGATCGTCCTAATCTGCCTCTTCCTGTTCCGCGGAGCTGTTCTGTCTTCTGCTCCTAGTGCCGTCTTCTAGTGAATGGGGCGCGGTGTGTTATGGGAACTGTGTGTCCCACAACACATCGCGTTCCCTATTCAGAAAGCGCCGCGCGAAGACTCGCACATGCGCAGTAGGCCGCGCGACGACTCGCGCATGCGCAGTAGGAAACGGGCAGCGAAGATGTAGTCTTTGCTGCCCGTTTCCCTTACTGAGGATGGCGGCGCTGGGACCGGAGCGCAGAGGGACATCTCGGCCTCCACGACCGACATCGCGGGCGCCCTGGGAAGGTAAGTGGACTTTTTTTTTAGCTGCTGACTTATAAAAAAAAATTTTTTTTGCTGAAACACCCCTTTAACCGATTGCCAACCAGACGCCGCAGTTTTACTGCGGCAGAATGGCACTGCTGGGCGAAACAATGTAACCTTACGTCGCTTTGCCTTTTAGCCACTAGGGGTTGCACGCATGCCCGAAGCATGTGCATGGACCTGATGCGAGTTCCCGGTGGGCGCGATGACCACCGGGCTCCTGTGATCGCTCGTGTTTATACACACAGATCACGGTTCTCTCAGGGAAGTAGAGACAGATTGTGTGTTCATACTATGTATAAACAGCGATCTCTCTCTCTCTCCTCATAAACAGTCCTATCCCCCCTTCAGTTAGAACACACCTAGGGAACACAGTTAACCCCTTGATCGCCCCCTAGTGTTAACCCCTTCCCTGCCAGTAACATTTATACAGTAATCAGTGCATTTTTATAGTACTGATCGCTGTATAATTGTCAATGGTCACACAAATGTGTCAAAAGTGAATGTGAGATATTTATTAGAGCAAAAAGTAAAAGATATTGTGTTTTTTTTTCAAAATTGTCACTTTTCTATTGTTTATAGTGCAAAAAATAAAAACCGTAGAAGGAAGCTCTATTTATGGGAAAAAAACGGATGTAATTTTTGTTTGGGTACAGCGTCACACGACATGCAATTGTCAGTTAAAACGATGCAGTGCCGGATCGCAATAAATGGCCTGGGCATTGAGCAGCCAAATCTTCCGGGGCTGAAGTGGTTAATATGAGCATTAATATCAGAATAATTGGATAATCAAAAAAATGTATATGTGGACAAATGTTTCAGTCCTAAATTATTTATCTATAGTAGATAAAGTTTCTTCTGATTTATTGATTCATTTTTTCTTCATGAAATGTCTTTAAAATTTCTTCTTCAAGTTCTGTTGAATAAGTTAAAACAGTCATAAATATGAAGTATAAATCTTTTGTCCATTATTCTTCCCGAGAGGATTCCTTCTTTAACTTTGAATTTCCTTGTATTCTCTTTGCTCTACATAGGAGCTTGTTATCCTCCATATTTATTTGATTTTAGATTCCATTTATATAAAAGTGATGCAGTATCAATAATTAGGCATAAAATATTTACATTCATTCTTGTAACTTTTTTTAATTTTTCCAACAAATGTTAAAACATTATGGGACAATAGCTTTGTTAATTTGTTAAACTATTTGTGCAATAATACTATCTTATATTTTCCTTCAAAGAGAACTTCTGTATGACAATGTACTGTCCTTATCCAGTCTAAGATGGCCTAAACCAGGGGTGCCCAACCTTTTGAAGAGCGAGGGCCACTTAAGCGACTTGGTAACCGGTCGCGGGCCACAATGAGCGGAGCAGGTGGATGGCATGTCCGTGTCCACTCTGCATTTGGAGAGCGGACACAGACGCAGCCCACAATACTTTTTTAGCGGATCGTATTGGAGGTAGAACACAAGTCGGTTTATGTCTGCCACTACTTAGAGGTGAATGGAGGGTCCAATTGGTTGGACTGACTGTGTGAAAGGGGTCAAAGGCTGCTTTGACACTGATGCACTGCAGTTTACCCGCACCACGTGTACAACGCAGTGTACCTTTGGCTTTCCTGCAGTTTGAAAAAGACTTCTATTATATTCTGCAGGTTTGGTGCACTTTCAGAAAGCTCACCAGCTAATAATAGAAGTCTATGGCTCAGTGCAGGTAACCCGCAGGTAAAGTGCTCTGCACCTGCGGATCAGTTAAAAGCAGCCCAGTAACCACTGCAGAAAAGATATGCCCATATGTACACTGCGATTCTAGTAATAAACTGACCTTTAATAACAGTATTCTTTCTATTCTATCCCAGAGCAGGAGGTCGCGGGCCACATCAGAGGGCTCCGCGGGCCATGTGTGGCCCCCGGGCCACTGGTTGGGCACCCCTGGCCTAAACTATAACACATATGTACTGTGAAGTTTAGGTATGACAGGACCAGTGGCGGTGCGTGCATAGAGGGCGCAGGAGCGCCGCCCCCCCCCTCTCCTGCACCGCTCTATCACCAATAGATAGATTCATGCATTGCATGAATCTATCTATTGTCACCGCTGCCGCCTCCTATTCAGGTGTCCGGCCCCTGATCGGGCGCCGGGCATCTGAATTACAGTGGGGGGGGTGTTGCTGGAAGCGCCCCTATTAGAGCTGTAAGCTCTAATAGGGGACCCTATTAGAGCGGTGTGCTCTAATAGGCTTCCCTAAGTGTAAACAGCGGGCGCAATGCTTTGCGTTCGCTGCTTACACAGTATTGTGTTAGGGAAGCGAATACATCGCTTCCCTAACACAGACCCGCCTCTCAGCCAATCAGGTTGCCAGGTCTGTTACCTGTCACCTGATTGGCTGAAGTCACAGGCGCTGTGATTGGACGCTAGGCGTCCAATCACCTAGCGTCCAATCACAGCAGAAGAAGACAGGAGGAGCGCGGGAGAAGACATCCGACGGAGACACCGCTCGTCGCCTGACGCCGTCACCAGCTGCACACCGGGACAAGGTAAGTGCAGAGGGCAGGCAGGGGGCACAGTGGCAGCACTTGAGGGGCACAGTGGCAGCACTTAAGGGGCACAGTGGCAGAACTTTGGGCACAGTGGCAGAACTTGGGGCACAATGGCAGAACTTGGGGCACAGTGGCAGAACTTGGGGCACAGTGGCAGAACTTGGGGCACAATGCCAGAACTTGGGGCACAGTGGCAGAACTTTGGGCACAATGGCAGAACTTGGGGCACAGTGGCAGAACTTGGGGCACAATGGCAGAACTTGGGGCACAGTGGCAGAACTTGGGGCACAATGGCAGAACTTGGGGCACAATGGCAGAACTTGGGGCACAGTGGCAGAACTTGGGGCACAGTGGCAGAACTTGGGGCACAGTGGCATAACTTGGGGCACAATGGCAGAACTTGGGGCACAATGGCAGAACTTTGGGCACAATTACAGAACTTGGGGCACAGTGGCAGAACTTGGGGCACAATGGCAGAACTTGGGGCACAGTGGCAGCACTTGGGGCACAGTGGCAGCACTTGGGGCACAGTGGCAGCGTTTGATGGGCACAGTGGCAGCACTTGGGGCACAGTGGCAGCGTTTGATGGGCACAGTGGCAGCACTTGGGGCACAGTGGCAGCGTTTGATGGGCATGTGAGGTTAATGTTTTGGTAAGCGCGCTCTGTTGGTGGTGGCAATCCTTCACTCGGAGGTGTTGTCCTTGACAAAGCTTCAAACTCAGACACTTTATTGAGTTTTCGAAAGTTATTGCAGAATTGCAGGGTGTCATTGGGCTTTGGTACAATCACAATTGGGCTTGACCATTCATTCTGCAATTCCTCAATCCTCAACGACATTGAGTTGCAGCACTTTCCTAACTGATTTGGCCTTTCTATGAGCTTGCAGAATGCAATAAAGTTTTACACAACCTTTCTTATGTGGTTCAATGTCATGTTCAATGAAATTTGTAAGAGCGGGCAGGTCTAAAAAGATTTCCTTATCTCTCTGTATAAACTTTCCTTAGTTTGAGTACTAGACAGGGTAGTAGCAATCTTACTCTGGTCAATGTCCACCAGGAATCTTAAATTGGCATCAACCAGTGGACAGCTATTCCTGGGAGGTCTAGTAGGGTTTTCTCTTTATGGGTTGAGGTACACTGTAGTAAACTTCCCCTACCGTTTCCATTACCTCAAAAGGTCCCTGACATTTGGCTAGGAGTTTACTCCCCACTGTTGGCATTAGTACAGCCACCTGGTCCCCAACCTGAAATTGCCTAACTTTGACTGGCCGGTTGTACCCTCTTCTTTGTGCCACCTTAGCAGTCTGGAGAGGTTACTTCATTAATGTTATCACATTATTATTGTTTTGTGAGAAATGGTCTCAACTTCCCATGTCTCTTTCATCAAAGCAAGCAATACATGGGCCAATTCAAACTGTGAAAATTACGTGGATGTTTGGGGACCCATTTCTATGACAAATAACAGGACAGGAAGTAAGTAATCACAATCCTTCCAATTTCTCTGTACTACCTCACTTAAGTACGGACTTTAGAGTTTTGTTAAACCTCTTGACCAGGTTGTTTATCTGTGGGGGATAGACAGAAGTCCGCAATTGTCTAATGTGGAACAGTTTGCACAAATCTGCCATCACCCTTGATGTAAAAGGGGTGCCCTAGTCAGTCAGGTCTCCTTGGATATACCTGTTCTGGAGAACATATAAGACAACTCCTGTGCAAGTGTCTTAGAGTAAGTAACTCTAATGATACATACACAGTGGCTTAAAAAAAAAACTGCTTCTACAGGAGTTTTGTATTTTGCCTCTAGAAGCAGCTGTTTTTGATTGGAGCTTTCTGGCAGAAAAAAAAACATTAAACACACCTTAACATTTGTACAAAAAATGTCTGTATGAGCATTTTTTTTCTGCCAAGGGAACTGGCATTTTTAAGCTTAGTGTGCTTGGAGCCTTAGAATAATTGCCTTGGGACATCAATGTCCATGATTGGAAGCTACTAGCGTATATCGGTGTCCGCAGGCTAAATTCTTTAGGACCAACTAGTAAGTGGGACAGGAGGCACCAAATCTTTTAACTTCAGCCTTTAATCCCAGCCTGTAATACCAATTAGCGACCCCTCCATCTTCTCAACATTCAAGTGTCCTCACAGTGCTTCATTGTGAGCCTAATCATGCACCCATCACCTAAAGGCTGCTGGACTAGCAACCTGAAGGCAGATTTTGGTAACTTGATATAGCAAATCACAATTACCTGCAAACCTCTTGCCAACATGAGGCATATGTGACACTCTATTAACAACAGGAACCAGTTCTCTAGCATTTACCTGTGTATGATCATATATTTGTGTGGTGCCAAATGCTTCCCTTGACACATCAAAGTCAGCATGCGCTGGATTTGAAAGAGTCTCCTTATAATCTTCACCGACCATGACCACTCCTTCCCTCAGAGATCAGCCCGGTGTGTAGGCCTGGAAGTTTGTTGTCATGATCCACATTATTATAATCAATACATTGTATGTATGGAAATGTATGTACGTGTAAATATATGTGCGTACATGTATGGGTGTGTGTATGCATGTGCATGTATGCATGTGTATGTGTGTGTGTATATGGGTGTATGTGTATGTATGTATATGTATGTATATGTATGTATATACATATGTATAGATGTGTGGATATATAGGAGTGTCATTTTTGTTTCCCCTTCGTCCCGGATAACTTTAGCGCCTTTTAAATACATGATTACGATGGCTGCGGGGGCCCCGGTGGCCGGGGCCCGGTACTTAGCTGTGCCTTACCACTCCCCGCACTAGAAACACTCTGCCCTGGTGGCAGTAGTCTCTCTCTGCAGAGCCTACATCCTTGATTAGATCTCTTCTTGCCTTCCTTATCCTCACTCTATCTTACCTCTCTTTTTCTTCCCCTTTTTTTTTTTTTTTTTTTTTCTTTCTCCCTCCCTCCTTCTCCTTTCTCCTTCTTCTCTCCCCTCTCCACCCCCCCCCCTCACATCCCGGGAGTCGTAGCAAATTGACATATAGTTCGACAACATGACTGTCAAGATCCTTTCTTGGAACATTAAAGGGTTGAACTCCCCAGAGAAGCGCACCAGTTGTCTCGCCGAGTTATGGAGACAGAGGACGCATATTGCGTTTCTCCAAGAGACTCACTTTAGGGCAGACAAGATCCCCAGACTAACGAACAAACACTTCCCGATGGTCTACCACAGTCCGTCCTCATCCTCCAAGTCTAGAGGGACAAGCATACTCATCTCCAAATCCCTCCACTGGCAATTTCTTGATGAGTACCGCGACCAAGAGGGCAGATTCCTGCTTCTAAAGGGGAAAATTTACTCCCAGACCTTCACTCTAGCGAACATATACCTACCGAATTCCAACCCCCTCCCCACCCTCGAGGCTTTTTTGACCACCCTCGACCCCTTCCTTGAGGGAACCCTTGTCATAGGAGGGGACTTTAACTTGACTTTAGACCCTCACAGAGACTCCTCTTCGAACCTATCTCCCCTTACACGGAGAACCAGACTTCTCCTCAAAGATCTTTTGCACTCCCACCAACTAGTCGACATCTGGAGAATAGTCCACCCACAAGAGCGAGACTACACTTTCTACTCCGCCGTCCATGGGTCTTACTCCAGAATCGATCTTTTTCTCCTAAAACATTCTGCAATTCCCCTGGTCACCAAGGCAGACATAGGCCACATAGCACTCTCCGACCATGCCCCAATCTTACTGGAACTAGCAATCTCGCAAGCGTCCCCCAGGACCTCTACGTGGCGACTTAATGAGGCGCTCCTAAAAGACCCCGAGATTGCCGCAGACATCCTTAAAGAACTTAAGTCCTACCTCTCTATCAACGTCGACTCTGTAGACAATCCAGCCTCAGTGTGGTCAGCACACAAGTGCTTTATCAGAGGCATTCTAATCAAACACGGTCACGCGACCAAACAACGTCGGGTAAAAACCCTGTCCGATCTTCTAGCACAACTTCACACTTTAGAACGTAAACACAAGACCCAACCAGATAGGGCCACTGAATCGGAACTGGTCCGTCTTCGGGAGGCCATTCGAGGTCATTCCATGTATGAAGCGAAACACGTACTATTGAAAGCCCGTCGCTCATTCTACGAATACGGGGACAAATGTGGCCGGTTATTGGCCAACGCTTTACGCGCCAAGCGCTCTCAGGCGTACGTTCCCACCCTTCTCTCGTCTTCGGGCGCCAAAGTCCATTCATCCCCAGAACTTGCGGAGACTTTCCGCGCCTTCTACTCCAACCTATACAATCTAGACCCACCGTCCACCTCCCGGTCAATGCCCCAAAAAGCCCTAGATGCCCGCAATTACCTTCAGGAAACCAACCTCCCCACGCTGACGATGGAAGAGCGAGAAGAATTGTCTAAGCCCATTACTATAGAGGAATTCACATCGGCCATTGCAGACACCCAGTCCGGTAAAGCTCCCGGACCCGATGGATTCACCCTCCCTTATTACAAAATGTATCAGGACTCTCTGGCACCTTCCTTTCTTGCGGCCTTCAATGCTGTGATCAAAGGACACAGCCTCCCTGCAGACATGCTGCGTGCCTCTATATCTGTAATCCCTAAACCGGGCAAAGACCCACTACTATGTGCCAGTTACAGGCCCATTTCACTTCTGAATTGCGATGTGAAGCTATTTACTAAAATCCTTGCCTCTAGGATGAATGCCATAATGCCACGCCTAATTGCAACTGACCAAGTCGGTTTTATCCAGACTAGAGAGGCGAGAGACAATACCATTCGGACAATAAACATTATAGAAAAAGCAAAACAATCCCGGGTGCCCATGCTGCTCCTATCTACGGATGCTGAGAAGGCCTTCGACAGGGTGGACTGGTCTTTTCTCCAGGAGACACTTAAATTCGTAGGAATGCCAGATTCCATCCTGTCGTGGGTATCGGCCATCTATGATAATCCCACAGCAACAGTACGGGTAAATGGCTACGACTCCAGCCCTTTCCCCATCGCAAATGGTACCAGACAGGGCTGCCCCCTGTCCCCAATACTATTCGTCCTTTCCTTGGAACCTTTCTTACACCACATCAGAGGCAACCAGTCCATTAGAGGCATTCAATCAGGGAAATCCCAACACAAAGTCGCAGCCTACGCGGACGACCTCCTATTCTATATTACCGAGCCCCTCACCTCCTTACCCTCCCTGCTGCAGGAGCTGAAGCGCTACGGCACCCTGTCTAACTTTAAGGTCAATCTACAAAAATCAGAGGCCCTGAATATTTCTTTATCAGAATCTATTATCTCTAACCTACGCCCCTTCTTCCCATTCAAATGGGCTGCCCGCTCAATTCAATACCTGGGAACAAAAATTCCTGCAAACCTGCACGACATCTTTACCCTCAACTACCAGCCCCTCTTATCCACGCTCTCTGCAGATCTCAAAAGGTGGGACTCGCTGGCCCTCTCCTGGTTCGGCCGCTGTAATGTACTGAAAATGAATACAATGCCCAGACTACTGTACTTGCTGCAGGCTTTGCCTATAAAGATACCTCAGACGTTCTTTCACGCTGTACGCTCAATATTCATTAGATTCATCTGGCGCGGTAAACACCCTCGTCTCGGCAGAGCACTACTACTACGACCAAAGAACAGGGGCGGCCTCGGGTTCCCAGATCCTGCCCTATACTACACTGCAGCACATATGACCAGGGTAATGGACTGGTGCCGTCACAGCGACCTGAAACTCTGGGTGTCGCTGGAACAGGACGCTGCCCAGGCCCCACTTGCGGGTCTACCCTGGACAGGGAAAACTCTTGCCACCCACTTGAACACCCACCCATTGATTGGACCAACTCTCACAGAGATGAAAAGGTTCTTTCGCTTATCCTCCCTAAGAAACTTCCCATCCCCAATGACACCACTTGTTGGCCACCCGGATTTTACACCAGGCCTTACAGACCCAGTCTTTTTCGCGCAAGCTCCACAGGGACTCATAAGAGCCTCTTCGTTATTATGCTCTTCCGGTTGGTTTTCCACAGAGAACTTGCCCAGTGATCGGGCCCCTCTATCACTAGATCGTTGGAGGATTAACCAACTATCTCACTTCCTCAGCTCACTGCCCAAACCAACCCATTTTATCAGAAAGCTCCACCCTTTTGAGGAACTATGCTCAGGTGAAGGACCGATCCGGAGGTCCTTGTCAACCTCCTACAAATTCTTGCTAGATCTTCACGCCACTGAAGACCCCCCATTTCTGGCAAAATGGGAGAGAGACTTGCAAACCACCTTCACAGAACCCCAAAAGGACCGTATACTTTTTTTCGCGCAGAAATCCTCTCTATGTAGCAAATACCAAGAGACCACATATAAAATAGTAACGCGCTGGTACAGAACCCCCTCCGTGCTGGCTAAGATATTCCCTCAGCAAACTGACCTCTGCTGGCGCTGCGGCCTTCACTCTGGCACCCTCTTACATATTTTCTGGGAATGCCCTGTGCTCCAAACTTTTTGGCAGCCGGTGCTCAAGCTTATACAGAAATTCACAGACATCTCCCTGCACGATAACCCAGCTGCGGTCCTCCTCAACCTTACCCCCCTATCAAGGAAACGTTACCACAAATCTCTTCTCAAACATCTCCTGAATGCTGCACGGGCCAGCATCCCACCCCTTTGGAAGCAACAGTCTGCACCAACAGTGGCCCAATGGTTCGCGAGAGTGCAGGACATTGAGCAAATGGAAGACCTGACCTCTGCCTTGCGGGATAAGTCAGAGGAACATAAGTCCAGATGGTTCTATTGGGATCTCTTTCGCTTCTCTGACGAGTTCCACCAATACACACTGGGATCCACCGCTTAGGATCCCCACCGCCTGTTCCGTACTACCGATCACGACTCCCGGGGGGTGTCTCCCGCCCCCGCTTGCCCCCCCCTCCCCTTTCTTTTATTTTATTTTATTTATTTATTTTTTCTTTCCCTCTTCTTCCTTCTTGCTCTCTCTCTCTCCCTCACTCATCTCCTCTTTATTTCCTCTCTCCTCTTCAATTAAAAAATAAAATCCGATGGGCATAGAAGCTTATACTTCCCCTGTATTAGACTTCAATTAGTAGAATGGGCCAGATTGAATGGCTCCCGTCACCTACGTGCACTTATTTTATATAGTTGAAGTACCTGTTGTGCTTACCACGATCTGTTTGCAATGTTTATATGTAATGTGAAGTTATCCTATGGTTTATATCTGTGTCTCATCTTTAAATAAAGAATTTAAAAAAAAAAAAAAAAAAGATAATCAATACATTTTTGTGTCTACAGTTCTGTATGATTCCTATTTTGCAGGAGCCAGGAAATGTCACGTTTCTCCAAGTCACTGGGCTATGCGGTAAGTTAATTTCTTCCACAGTTCCAAAAAAAATATTTTTTTTTACCATGTGTTTTACCACCCAAACCTCTTGTGTGACTGTGCCACAGGCAGTGGAAATTGACACTAGAACTAGTCAGTACTCGCTAGTGGCCCCATGTAAACAGGGAATTTTACCTGTCAGGCCAGTTCCTCCAATCACACTGGAATGCACCAATTTTACAATATAGCCTGGCACTTGCAGGGCCTTGACCGGTAAGAGGATCACATGCACAGTGCACTGAAACTGCCCCTCACAAAGGTCAAGGCAAAACCTTTAAACATAAAATGATACCCTCTGGATGGCTCTGCATTGTATAAGCCCCTCCTGTAGTGGACACTGGCCCATGTATGTCACCAGGTGTGTTACTGCCTATGATGATGGTAATTTCAGTCTCTACACAGATATTTTTTAGATCATTGGGCAACAATCCAAGTGCCAGCAGACTGAAAGTGATAGGTTCATTAAACTCTGTAATTAGCCATTTACACATACAAAGAGTAGCTGCCACCACATGGTTTAAAGGAAACACGCACTGTTTACAGTGTTCGTTATAGTAATTCTAACCCTTAAAGTGGTTGTAAACCCTTACAAACCACTTGGACCTACAGGTAAGCCTATATTAAGGCTTACCTGTAGGTCAAAGAAATATCTCCTAAACCTAAATGGTTTAGGAGATATTTGCCAAAAGACAGGCACCGCAGGCGCACAGAGAAAGCCGCTCTCAACGGTGATATGCCACGAGTGGCGGCTCCTGTGCGCATGTGCGGGAGTGACGTCATTGCGGCGCCATCGAATGACAGCACCGGAGCCGCGAGACCCACCAAGAAGATGGAGGCGCCGTACACAAGGGGACAGCGGTGACTTCGCTGGCTCCTGTGTCAGGTAAGTGACACATAATGGACTACTATGCGATGCATAGTAGTCCATTATGCTTTACCTTTGCAAGGAAACAAAGAGGAAGTAAACCCATTAGGGTTTACTTTCTCTTTAAGAATTAACAGATGTCTGCAGCACTTACTGCCACATTAGACAGGGATGAAACAGAAATACAGAAACAAAAAAGGAGAAGGCGCAAACACCTGGTGCATTACCAGTGTAAAAGGATGTTTTAATGAAAAACAATAAACCCAATAAAATGCATACTCACAAAGGTACAGAGGTAAACAGCATGTAAATTGGAGGCAACCATGAGGTATAAAGTGCAGATGCTTCAACAACCTCACATTACAAGCACACTGACAAATTTCAGGGGGTGCACCCCCTTCCTCAGAGTTGTAATCTGAGGAAGGGGGCATGCTTGTAACATGAGTTTGTTGAAGCATCTGCACTTTATACCTCATGGCTTCTTCACATTTACCTCTGTACCTTTGGGAGTATGCATTTTATTGGTTTTATTGTTTTTCATTAAAACACCTTTTTACTCAGGTAATGAACCAGGTGTTTGCGCCTTCTCCTTTTTTGTTTCTGTAGTTCTACATTGGATACCACTATTCGAGGAGGGCTACATTCATAAAGCATTGGGCCGTGTATGTGATGTGTCACCCGTTTAGCCATCCCACTAAGGAGGACCACGGAGCGCTGGAAGTGTTTGTTTTTCTTCTCTTATGGATGGAAACAGAGTTTAATGGCTTCCCGTCCATAGGACATAGGAAAGGTGATATGTTGGTCATCGCTGCAGCTGCATTACTTCTATAGGCGGCAAAAGGGGGTTCCACCACTGCAGCCTTTGCTGGGCTCTTATGTATGATTGGGAAGACTGGTAAATATGCGACCGGTGGCATCCAGTTCCTGAGACACAGTAAGAGGAACGGATGTTGTTTCTCCCACTGTGTGACATCAGGAACCAGAAGCAATGAGGATTTCGTCAGATTCGGTCTCATGTAAACAAGCTATCAGCAGCTTGTGAAAGCATCAGATTAAATCAATCTTGGTATGATCTGATGCTTTGGAGGCCAGAGGAGAGATATGGGGTCTAATAGACCTCAGATCTCTCCAAAAAGACAACATGTCATGGTCCATTCTATCAAAAGGAATGTTGTTCATCCCTTGTGATATCAATAAAAGTGAGCAAAACAAAACAAACAATTAAAGGTACAGTGTAAAAAAATATTTTGAAAACTAAAAAAGGAATAAGAAAATGTAAAAAAAAATATCAAGTGCCCCTGTTCCTGCGTGCTTACGTGCAAATGCAAACGCAATTGGTCCCGCATACATATGTAAACGGTGATCACACATGAGAGGGATTGGCGCAAATTTCAGAGTGAGAGCAATAATTCTATCACCAGACCTCCTATGTGACTCTAAACTGGTAAACTGTAAAGGCTTTTAAAGCATTGCCTATGGAGATTTTTAGGTACTGTCGTTTTGCGCCGTTCCATGGGATACGCAATTTTAAAGCTTCACATGTTTGGTATCTATTTACTTTGTGAAACATCATCTTTTATATTTTGCCAAACAGTTGAGTATTATATTGTGTTTTTTTTTTCTTTTGTTAATTGTGTTTGAAAAACCTCTGTGCAAACACTATGTGACATAAAAATATGCAAAACCCACCATTTTATTCTCTAGAGCCTCTGCTTAAAAATGTATAGACTTTTTGGGGGTTCTAAGTGTTTCTAGAAAAAAAAATATGTTTTTTACAGGTAGGAATGTCAGAATTAGACCAGAGTGGAAGTGGTCAAAGGACTAGTTCACCTTTGCAAAAACCATGCAGTTAAGGCACACAAGCAGATAAAAAAACAAAATGTGCTGCTGTGAACAATATTTAATAAAGTGTCTGCTATTGCTGTAGGCCATTGTTGCCCCTCGTGAAGCCTGCCAGAAAAATTCCCATAGCCTTGTTCTTGGTGTCGAACGATCCAACAGCAACTGTCTAAAGCCCCATACACACGGTCGGACAATCCGCGGACCAGGTCCGTCGGACCATGTCCGTCATACTTTGTCCGATGTTGGTTTTGCGTACACACGGTCGGACAAAGTTGTCGGAAAATCCGATCATTCTGAACGTGGTGACGTTTGTTGCGTACGACGGGACTACGTAGAGGCTAGTAGCCAATAGCTTTGGTCTTGTAATGTGATCTGAGCATGCGTGGCACTTTGTCCGGTCGGACAACCGTACACACGATCGGATTTGGTGTGATCGGACCGTGTTGACGGCAAAGATTTCCAGCAGGAGATAAGACTTTGTCCGTCGGTCAAACCGACGAACATTGTCCGATGGTGCCTACACACGGTCTGATTTTTCAACAACCTTGTCCGATCGGACAGAATCCATGAAAAAGTCTGACCGTGTGTATGGGGCTTAAGGAGGGATTTCCTCTCACTTTCTGTTTTCTTCTAGACAAAAATAAAACAAAATATTTTTTTTAGTGCCTCGGATCTAGACTTCTGAAGTCCGGATGATGCGGTGCCTGGACTAATTTCAGTGACATCAGCAGACAGCGGACTTCAGACCGCTCTCTACTGAAAATGAGTCACAGGAGTGCAAAACGATTTGCACTCCTGTCACTCTTAGGAGAAGCCCAGCCTAAAAAGCTCAGGGTGGACTTTTCCTTTAACTCAGTGTCCCTGGTATGCAGACAGTGGCCATTGCTACTGTTGGCATCTGAAGCCCGCTCGTACTTGTTTCTGGGATTTGGGTGCAGCTGGCTACCCAGCATGCACCTCTGATCTCGCACCGGCGCAGTCAGGACTAAGTGCGGCACACTGTGTTGATTTCAGAAATAACTCGGTGGCAGCCCAGGATGCCTGTCATATATTGACTCCCACTGATTCCTGGGATATCAGTGTCATCAATCCCAGGAGTCAATGGGAGTCAAGATATGATGTACATTGCCGTGGCTGGAAGTGAAGGGAACTTTTTAAAAAAAAAAGGTAACTTAAAGCGGGGTTCCACTGCCTAAATAGTTTTTTCTTTTTGGTACAATGACATAGATCAAGTTATTTAAAATTATAACTCACTTGTTCCCGTTTTTCTGTGTTTAAGATGTCAGTTTTCTCTTTAAAAACAAACTTTTAAATCTTCTTTTTGGCTGTTCTCATCTTGTCTGTGGGCATGTGAAGCCCACAGGCATCCTCTTCCGGGATACAGTGCCGCTGATCGACCAGCATGCACTGCGCGTTGTATCCCCGATCTCGTGCATGCGCAGTAACTTTAATTAGGAGCGCCGACAACAGCTCAGGTTGCCATCACAACGGGCGGCGTCCTCGGAAGTCCCACCCCATTGTGATGGAAACAGAGCTGAGCCAGGCCGCCGCACTGACTCCTGGGAACAATGACACAAGCTCCCAGGAGCCAGTGAAGCTCTCAGGAAATTACGAAATAGCCGCACTATCCACGCCTATATCCGAAGACTAGACATACAGGAAGTAGAGAAGATTACAATCACAAGTAAGTTACAGTGGCAAAAAAAAAAACGTTCCGTTTTTATAGTAGGAGATAAAGTTTATTGTATTGGTCTAATGTCTTAAAATCGGGTGGAGCTCCGCTTTAACAAAAAAAAAAATAGACAAAGAATACAAGCACGGGTATCGGCTATCAGTGGGGCCGTGGGTGTAAGAAAGGGTGGAACTCAGCTTTAAATGCCTTTGTATGTTGCAGAATTACCAATACCCTTGCATGGATGTGTGTTTAAGTTTTTTCACCTGTTAAAAATCGATGTGGTGCTCACATACCCATAGCTATATATTGTATAGGCGTGTAGAAAAAAAACACAAAGTCAATAAAGGTGGTAGTCCACTTAAAGTTCAGCCAAAAACGAACTAACTCTAAATCTACTGGCAGCCACACTCTAAAGCCCCATACACACGCGCGGATTATCCGAGGACCAGGTCCGTCGGATCATGTCCGTCGTACTTTGTCCGATGTTGGTTTTGCGTACACACGGTCGGACAAAGTTGTCGGAAAATCCGATCATTCTGAACGTGGTGACGTTTGTTGCCTACGACGGGACTACGTAGAGGCTAGTAGCCAATAGCTTTGGTCTTGTAATGTGATCTGAGCATGCGTAGCACTTTGTCCGTCGGACTACCATACACACGATCGGATTTGGTGTGATCGGACCTTGTTGTCAAAAAATCTATCCAGCAGGAGATAGGACTTTGTCCGTCGGACAATCCGACGTACACTGTCCGATGGTGCATACACACGGTCGGATTTTTCGACAACATTGTCCGGTCGGACAGAATCCATGCGAAAATCCGACCGTGTGTATGGGGCTTAAGACTAATCTATCTAACACTGTAAAGCAAAAATTGCTATAAATACCTTTTCTGCATCTGGTCTGGTCTCCAGCAGCAGATCCTGTGTGGAAGAGACAGCTGACAACGGCTGGGAAATACCAGAGAAGTGACATCACCCATAGAGTTACTATGGGGCTTCCGTTGTCGGCTGCCTCTCCTGCACACGTCTACACAGAAGCTGCCGCTGACAGCTCAGAGTGGGGCCGGACCAGATCGACTGCAGAAAAGGTATGTATAGTGATTTTTGCTTTACTGGGTTAGATAGATTAGTCTTATGCCCCGTACACACGGTTGGATTTTCCGACGGAAAATGTCCTGTCGGACCATGTTGTCGGAAATTCCGACCGTGTGTGGGCTCCATCGGACTTTTTCCGTCGGAATTTCCGACTGAAAAAGTTTGAGATCCTGCTCTCAAATTTTCCGACAACAAAGTCCTATCGGACTTTTTTCGATCGTGTGTAGCGAATTCCGACGGACAAAGTGCCACGCATGCTCAGATCACATTACAAGACCAAAGCTATTGGCTACTAGCCTCTACGTAGTCCCGTCGTACGCAACGAACGTCACCACGTTCAGGATGTTCGGATTTTCCGACAACTTTGTCCGACCGTGTGTTGCATACTGGTCGGACACCAGTGTCGGGCAAAATCCGTCGGAAAAAATCTGACGGATTTTGTGGTCGGAATTTCCGACCGTGTGTACGGGGCATTAGAATGTGGCTGCCAGTATATTTAGAGTTAGTTCGTTTTTTGGCAGAACTTCTACTTTAAGGAACCATTTATTAAAGAAATATGCAGTAAAATGTTGGGTCTAATGATTAAGCACAGCACTGAACACAAGTTCCATTTTGCAGCTTTCCTTCAGGGCTTCGTGCTTTCCAACGGCTCCATATACCAGTGCCCCAATAAAGCATGATGATTTTTTCTCGATTATTCCCAAAGTTAAAAAAAAGACTTTCTCCTTTAACACCCAGAAGAGTTTCATTTGTACAAACCCAGTTAAGGACTCTTTCATTGTCACATTCATAGAGTCGCAGTGGCTGGTTTGTGCGTTGTTTCTCTACGCCTATACATAGCCCCTCCTTTGTGCTCATAAGCCTTCCTCTTGGGAGCCAGCGGAAAAACTGAGAGTAAGAATCTAGGAAACATTCAGAGGCAGTAAGCTCAAACAGATGTGGGGAGATGGTAGAGCGTACTTCAGCACACTTTTCATGAGATTCACTATAAACATGGAAAGAACCTGTGGAGGAAACATGAAAAAGATAAAAATTATCAAAAAGTCAAAAATACAGTCCACATAGCAGTACTGAAAAAATAAATGTATACCTAGAGATGCCAATTTTTTCTGTTCCTCTTTCAAGAATTCAATTTCGGTTTTCATAGAAGAATCTAAGAAAAAATATATTTTTAGTGTTTCTAAAAGAAAATAGGGGGAAAAAAAACATACAGATACGAAACATAAATATGCTATTACCCAGGAAAGTGATCCTTTTTCTGCAGAGAAAACTAACTATTTCTCTTACTAATAGTCATATAAATTAGTTTATCATCATCTCTGCAGAATGCAGTCAACATAATTTTAAGCACTTCAGCCCCGGAAGAATTTACCCCCTTCCTGACCAGAGCACTTTTTGCGATTCGGCACTGCGTCGCTTTAACTGACAATTGCGCGGTCGTGCGACGTGGCTCCCAAACAAAATTGACGTTCTTTATTTCACACAAATAGAGCTTTCTTTTGGTGGTATTTGATCACCCCTGCGTTTTTTTTGCGCTATAAACAAGAAAAGTGCGACAATTTTGAAAAAAAAAAAAACGCATTATTTTTTTTACATTTTGTTATAATAAATATCCCCCAAAAATATATAAAAAAAATTTTTTTTCCTCAGTTTAGGCCGATACGTATTCTTCTACATATTTTGGGTAAAAAAAATCGCAATAAGCAATTATTGATTGGTTTGCGCAAAAGTTATAGCGTTTACAAAACAGGGGATAGTTTTATTTATTATTTTTATTAATAATTTTTTTTTTACTAGTAATGGCGGCGATCAGCGATTTGTATCGTGACTGCGACATTATGGCGGACACATCAGACATTTTTTACACATTTTTGGGACCGTTGTCATTTATACAGCAATCCGTGCTATACAAATGCACTGATTCCTGTGTAAATGACACTGGCAGTGAAGGGGTTAACCGCTGGGGGGCAGTGTAGGGGTTAAGTGTGCCCTGGGGAGTGTTTCTAACGGTGGGGGGGCATGGCTACGTGTGACACGTCACTGATCACTGCTCCCCATCACAGGGAGCAGAGATCAGTGACACTGTCACTAGGCAGAACAGGGAGATGCTTGTTTACATTAGCATCTCCCCGTTCTTCCACGCCCCGCATCCCGACTCAAGGAGCTTGCCGCAGGCGCCCGCGTGCTCGGCCGGCCCCCTCTTAAAGGGCAACATACAGGTACGTTAGTTTGCGTGCGGTGGTCGGCAAACGGTTAAACCTTAATATCATAATTAATAACACGTTATTAGATTTTTATTCCAGGAGTATATAATGAGTTTGGAAATTGTAGAGGAATGCTTAAATAATGCATTACAATTTAACTACACCCATTAGATTTTAGTCAACTAAAATTATTTAAGTTGACTAAAATGTACTAGAGATTTTACTTTACTAAAATACGACTAAAACAAAACAATTCAGATGACTACAATACGGCAAAAATTAAAATGGCATTTTAGTCAAAAGACTATAACTAAAACGAAATCAAAATTTGGCCTCAAAATTAACACCGTCCAGTAGTAGCAAATGGTATCCCCCTCTTTCTCTGTAACAAACATATAGAGGTATTCAGGGTGGTATATAAGGAAGATTGCGCCCACATGAGCCCACATGCTTTTAGCAAGTAGGTGTGCCAAAGGGGGTCCCACAAATAAATAGGAGAATTTTGCAAATCACCAGCCAGATGCTGACAGTTGGAGATGCACTTTTTTCTATATTATGATTTTTTTCTGTTACATTAATATAAAAACAGCAGATCAGTTATAGATTACCTGATAAGGATTGGATCTTAGGACCTACAGGTGATCTCTACCACATTAGCGGAGATATACTTACATTTTGGTAGAATGATCCCGAGAACACACAGAGTCAAGATGAGCAGTAGACCACCAAAGCACAAAACAAACAGGAATTTGCTTCTCTGATAACAACCTGCAACATAGGAAAACTTATCATGGACAGATGATGTGATTACCAATTTGTACATCTCAGACAACATATTTAAACCTATATACTTTTTTGGAAAGAAAAATGATATATACAGTAATATATTTTATATATAAATATATATATATATATATATATATATACTGAAACAAAAAAGTCCATAAGAAACCGTCACAGGAACCAGGGGGTACTCCCTGGTATCCCCATTATAAACGCGCAGAGTTTTATTTACGGGGCAAGTTCTCCTCCCAATCACCCTGGCATGTACCAAGTGTTACCATGCTCCCGGAGTCTAGTAGGGCCCTGGCAGGAAGGTGGTTCACCCACACTTCACACTCGAACCGTCCTTCAGCCAGATCAAGATGAGTGGTACACGCTCTTTGCACATAGAAGGAGCTTCTCCGACCAGTCCCGCCATCCATCGGCTCCTCCTGAAGTGGGCATTGGTGCCCGGGGTATGCCCCCAGGACCGACATCGCCAACACTGTAGGCCTCCCATCCTAGGGACAGGAACCAACCTTCGAGTTCTGCAGAAGATGGTGCAGGGTTGCGGGGTTCCATGTCTAGCAGGGCTTCTCTCCTAGGTGCTGTGGCGTGGCGGTCTAGTTGCCCTTGGTGTGGGTTCCCGACGTTTGCAGGCCCCAGCAGGTCCTCTACCACGGTGTTCAGCGCACAGGTAAAGTACAAAAACAAAGTCCGCTTATCTTCAGCATAACAAAAAAAACAGCTTATCTTCAGCACAAAAACAAAGTTAAGGAAAACACATACAGTTTTTGCAGCAGGTTCTTTTAGCAGCCTCCAGACATCCACACAGCTCAGCTAACAGGTGTAATCACCTACTCCTCCTCACACCCACAACTCTTCCCTACTTCCTGTCTTTTGAGCTGTCTTCCTGGAGGCCCTTAACCCCCTGTGCGCTGAATCATTGTGGTCAGGGAGGGAGGCTCTTTTCCCACCCGAATATCTCTTCAGAGCCTCCCAAATTCCGGGTCCCAAATAACTATTATTAACCTAGAGAGGACTGCGAGTCAGTCCTCTCCTGCTCGGCTACTCCCGGAACCCCTCACCCATTTGGGTGACCCCCTGAGCAATGCTGCGACTCCTTTAAAGGGACCACAGCCCAAATACTGGTGCTATATAGCACCCGTCCAGGACCCAACCTTGGCGTCCTGTACAATATATATATATACACACTGAAACAAAAGAGAAGTATGGACCTGGGAACCCGATCTCAAAGAGAATAGCAAGTGGTGCTGCCCACAATTAAGGGGAGGGTGTCTCCGTGTATAAGCATACTACAAAAAACGGAAAAAACTAAAAAGAATACGATAGACCACCCAAAGGCTACTTCCTCATATTTTATTTATCAAATATAAAACCGCATAGACTGCGACCGCCTAAACTGAGGAAAAAATATTTTTTTGACATATTATTGGGGGATATTTATTATAGCAAAAAGTAAAAAATATTTTTCAAAATTGTGGCTATATTTTTGTTTATAGTGCAAAAAATAAAAACCGCAGAGGTGATCAAATACCACCAAAAGAAAGCTCTATTTGTGGGAAAAAAAGGACATCAATTTTGTTTTGGTGTAACGTTGCACGGCCGCGCAACTGTCAGTTAAAGTGACGCAGTGCCAAATTCGCAAAAAGTGCTCTGGTCAGGAAGGGGGTAAAATCTTCCGGGGCTGAAGCGGTTAAGCTATTTTATTTCCTTCAACCGTGGGTTGAAGGAAAGAAAATCACTCAATTACCTATCAGCACATTTAGACCCCTTTCACACGAGGGCGCCTGCAATCCGTAGCTCAAACTGCTGCTCCATTGTCTGCAGTGTGAAAGCCCAAGGGCTTTCACACTGCAGCGGTACGCTGGCAGGGCGTCACAAAAAGTCCTGCCAGCAGCTTCTTTGGAGCGGTGAACTCACCGCTCCTCCACCGCTGCTCCCCATTGAAATCCCCATTGAAATCAAATCCCCATTGAAATCAATGGGGCAGTGCTGCAATACCGCAGGGGCTTTAACCCTTTAATGGCCGCTAGCGTGGGTAAAGGCGCCCGCTAGCGGCCGAAATGCGCTGCAAATCCGACGGTAAAAATAGCGGCGTTTTACCGCCGACGCTATGGGCGGTGTGGTGTGAAAGGGGTCTTAGTGTTGAAGAAGGGGGAATCCCCCCAGCTGCGCTACTGTATTCTGACAGCAGGAGATCCCCGCTGTCAGAATAAAATGATTACTGCTGCAGCCTGTGAAAAACCCCAACAGGCTGGTTGTGCTGAAGTTGATCGATAGATTGATTTCAGTACAACCAGCCTGCTCATAGATGGATCAAAATGTGATTGGTTCCAGCTGAACTGGCTACATTTCATCTGTCTATGGCTTGCTTTAGGCTAGGTTCACATTTTTGTGGTGCAGGAATGCATGCAAAATCGCAACTGTTCCCGCAGTGCACCAAAAACGCACATCCATTTTGCAGGCTCGCGTGGTGCCATTCATTTTTAATGGCACTCAATTGGCTCTTGCTAAAGTGCGTGAGAAATCAGGCAACAAAATGCATGGTAACAAAAGTACTGTGTGCTTTGCTGTGAACCAGTTTAAAAAAAAAAAAAAAGGGTCATGCACTTCTTTAGTTCAATTTAGAAGCAGTAGGCAGCCCATTTAAATAATATTCAATGCAACACATTTGCGCTGCCGCATTGCACAGATGTGAATTTAGCCTAAACTTACAAACCGGAGTCTTTGTTGATATTTATAATCTTCAAAAATGTATAAATTCATAGTAAAAGCACATAGAGGTTGTGAATGGCTTGTTTTAAAGCTGTTTTACATCTTGTTTGGGATATATGAATAGTTTATTACCCATAGTGTGAGCACAGGGGCAATTTAAAAAATAAAAAAAAAATAATACCCTGTGGTCCTGCAATGATTATTCATGCTTGAGAACTTCCTGCAAGAGAGAAGCAACATTCTGTTTCTGTTTCTGTTCCTGTTCCTGGCAGCTTCTCATACAGGTTTCCGAAAGAGATTAAAAGTAATTGTCTCAACACAGAGTACGCTGGCATTACCACTATGTCTACATCAGGAAACCCACCCTGAGATATGCCATGCAACCATCACTGGAGGTGCAACAAAGGATAAGAAAAAGTGAAAACACGAATTTTACTTTAAACTTTAATTTTTTTTTATATTACGCAGTGCTTTAGGAAGCTAAATTGTCATTCAGTTAGGGTTGAAGAAAATGTTACCTTGTCTTGGTGGACTATGGCCCCAGTGAAGCCCAGTTTCCTCCACACTGCTCCCCGTAGAAGATAATCTCCACAGATGTCTTGGATCTGTTTTTTCTGTACTGCGTATTGGCTCATATAAGCTTTCCTCCTGGAGGTAGATGTTGCTGTGCTCTGAAGAGAGAAGCAGAATGAATGCGATCTAATTAATAGACATGTGCACTTTATTTATTTATTTTTAGTTTTTCGGGTCATTCGTTATGATCACAATTCGTAAATTCGTACATTCGTATATTCATAAATTCGTACATTCGTAAATTCGTATATTCGTAAATTCGTACATTCGTAAATTCGTACATTCGTATATTCATAAATTCGTAGATTCTTAAATTCGTACATTCGTAAATTCATACATTCGTAAGTTAGAAAATTCATATTCGTAAATTCGTACATTCGTAAATTAGAAAATTCGTAAATTTGGAAATTAGAAAATCCGGTCTGTTAGTGAACGTAACAAATACAAATTTATCCAAAGTTACGACTTATCCCGAAATAACGAATGCCACATCTAAACAAATGGAAGGGAACAAATTAATAACAAATAATAATAAAACGTTTTTTTATTATTATTATTGTTATTTATTATTATTAATTCATTACGTTCCATTCGTTTAGATACGGCATTCGTTATTTCGGATAATTCGTAACTTGGGATAAATTTGTATGTGTTACGTTCACTAACAGACAAATTTGAAAGGAAATTACAATACCTATAATTTAATAGTTAAGTTATTATTAGGTCATTATTATTTCAGATTTCCGAATTAACGAATTAACGAATTAATGAATGTACAAATTTCCGAATGTACAAATGTACGAATGTACAAATGTACGAATTTCCGAATGTACAAATTTACGAATTTACAAATGTACGAATTTAAGAATGTACGAATTTAAGAATGTGATAATGTACAAATTTACGAATGTACGAATTGACAAAAAAAAAATTATATTCGAATTTACGAAATTCGTTAAACGGGTTTTCGTTAATTTGGATATTTCCGAATTAACGAATTTGTCGAAATTTGTTAAAAAACGAATTTGGAACTAAACGAATTGCACATGTCTACTAATTAATGGCAACTGCAGCCTTTTTTGTTTTAAAGTTTCTCTTCGCTTCTTTGGTAAAATATAGACATGTGCGCCATCAATAAATTAGTTTTGTTCCGTTACGTTCTGTTTCGTATTAAAATGAATTCGTATTTCGTAATTCATGTCTGAAATTCAATTTGGATTCGTACGAAATACAAATTTTCGTAAACTTTTCGTAACAATTACGAATGTTCGTTATGATGAATTTATCATTATGAGGGTCTCCCACCATCCCTGTGCTGTGCTGACTTCCTGGGTTTTTAACTTTTAGGTTCGTCAACTTTTCGTAACAATTACGAATGTTCGTTATGATGAATTTCAATTTATCACAAATCACGTTTCAGTTGTAACTGAATTTGGATCCGAAATTCGTAAAAGAAAATTTGTATTTCGTACAGAATTCGGAAGCATAGTAATTCGTATTTCGGATCCTCCCGAATGTACGAATTTACGGAAATTCGTACAAATTTTCGATTCGTACGAAACTAATCGCACATGTCTAGTAAAATAAACCAAGTGTTTCAGCAGGAGGCACCAGTGCCTAGAAAGTGGAACTAAAGCAGGCATACGAGGGTCATTTTTTTTTTTTTTTTTTTTTTGTTCAACCAACTGATTTGAAGGGAAAAAAATCTGACCCTATTCCCCCGACCACATATTTGAGGTGAAAGGGGGAATCCTTTCCACTGCGCTATTGTATTTTGACTACAGGGAATTACCCCAACAGATCAGAGCTGTAGCCTATTGCCTGTGGAGCTGATCGTGCAGCTTTTATCCAACATGGCGGTTTAACAGAGGTCAGTCGGAGGATCGACTTCTGTTCAACCTCAGTGGCCACACATGGATTGAAATTTGTCCAGTCCCTGATGAAATGGCCAAATTTCAATCCATGTATGGCCAGCTTTACACTAGACAGCTACTTGGGAACGCAGAGGACATAAGTATTTAAGGCATGTCTCTGTCTCCTATTTTATCCCTAAAGCCATGATTGGGAAGCATTTCCTTTCCTCTCCATAACCCTCCTAGTTGCATAGCCATTGACGCTAGCTTTATATTGTAAAAATTCCTGGAGTTAGGTTGTACAGAAAGGAGATAAATATTATCAGTCTTTGAGGGATGAAGGGAATGGCGAGTTTTAATGTCCCTGAAATGTTGGTGAAAATTGGGGAAGCAAAAATAAGTTTTTGGTGTTTAATGCGCCATACACACAGTCAGAAATTCCGACGGAAAATGTCCGATCGGACCATGTTGTCGGAAAATCCGCCCGTGTGTGGGCTCCATTGGACTTAAATTTCGACGGAAAAAATTTGAGATCCTGCTGTCAAATTTTCCGACAACAAAATCCGATCTGACTTTTTCCGATCGTGTGTAGAGAATTCCGACGGACAAAGTGCCACGCATGCTCAGATAAAATTATGAGACCAAAGCTATTGGCTAATAGCCTCTACGTAGTTCCGTTGTACGCAGCGAACGTCGCCAAGTTCAGAATGATCGGATTTTCCGACAACTTTGTCCGACCGTGTGTATGCAACACCAGTGTCGGACAAAATCCGTCGGAAAAAGTCCGATGGATTTTGTGGTCGGCATTTCCGACCGTGTGTACGGGGCATAAGAGTGCCATGTTCTTTCGCTCCTGAAGGTTATGGAAGCTCGCTTCAACCTGGACCTGTTCTTGTTCTTCTCCACAAAGTGGCCACATATGTGCCTCATGATTTAACATCTTTTTTTACAGTAAGAAAAAAAGCAGACAGTAAAAAAATGTAACATTTAAAAATAGTAAAATTACAAAAAATATCATATATATATAAAAAAGGAGGGGGAAGTGGGGAGTGTTTCTGGACAGAAGAACACAATGATTCCTGCTAGCGGCTATAGCCACCGGCAGTGATCGAATGTATAAAAAAACAACAGGCTGGTTGTACCCAAGACGATCAATGGATCGACTTGGGTACAATCAGACAACCCATACATGGATCAAATCTCAGATAGTCCCTGCCGAGGTGGTCGAATTTTGATCCATGTATGGCCAGCTTAAGAACATACACTATTTTAACAAAAGTATTGAGACACCTGCGTTTACACCCACATGAACTTTAATGGCATCCCAGTCTTTGTCCGTAGGGTTCAATACTGAGTTGGCCCACTCTTTGCAGCTATAACAGCTTCAACTCTTCTGGGAAGGCTGTGCACAAGGTTTAGGAGTCTGTCTATGGGAATGTTTGACCATTCTTCCCGGAAACACATTTGTGAGGTCAGGCACTGATGTGGACGAGAAGGCCTGACTCGCAGTCTGCACTCTAATTCATCCCAAAGGTGTCTACCGGTTTGAGGTCAGGACTCTGTGCAGGCCAGTTCCTCCATCCCAAACTCACTCATTCATGTCTTTATGAACCTCGCTTTGTGCAATGGTGGGCAGTCATGTTGGAACAGGAAGGGGCCATCCCCAAAACTGTTCCCACAAAGTTGGGAGCATAAAATTGTCCAAAATGTCTTGGTATGCTGACGCCTTAAGAGTTCCCTTCACTGTAACTAAGAGGCCAAACTCAACCCCTGAAAAACAACCCCAACACATAATCCCCCCTCCACCAAATGATTTGGACCAGGGCCAACTCAATAATGAACCCTACAGACTAAAGTTCATGTGCGTGTAAAGGCAGCCATCCCAAAACTTTTGGTAATATAGTATATGTACAGAAAACTACCTATTGATCAGGCTGAAATGCAGTGTCCTTGCCACTTCCTGTGAGCAGATTAACCACTTCCAGACCGCCGCACGCCGATATATGTTCTTACTTTGAAGAGGAATATCATTGTTATGGCAGCAGCTTGCTGCAATCGGATCTTCACCCTTGCTTGGCATTGAGACGATTGAGGGGAAAATGGCCTCCACCCATCTTCATAACATTGCAGGGCGGAAGCGACGTCACTTCCGCCCATAACTCTTAAAGGGACATTTTTTTTTATAATTTTTTTTTTACATGACAATTTTTTTTTTTTTTATTGCATTTTAGTGTAAATATGAGATCTGAGGTCTTTTTTGACCCCAGATCTCATATTTAAGAGGACCTGTCATGCTTTTTTTCTATTACAAGGGATGTTTACATTCCTTGTAAGATGAATAAAAGTGACACAATTTTTTTTTAAACTGTGTAAAAATAAAAGGAAAATAAATAAGAAATTTTTTTTTTTCTTTTAAACACACCCCGTCCCGCCGAGCTCGTGTGCAGAAGCGAACGCATACGTGAGTAGCGCCCGCATATGAAAACGGTGTTCAAACCACACATGTGAGGTATCGCCACGATTGGTAGAGCGAAAGCAATAATTCTAGACCTCCTCTTTAACTTAAAACATGCAACCTGTAGAATTTTTTAAACGTCGCCTATGGAGATTTTTAAGGGTAAAAGTTTGTCGCCATTCCACTTCAATTTTGAAGCGTGACATGTTGGGTATCAATTTACTCAGCGTAACATTATCTTTTACAATATAAAAAAAAATTGGGCTAACTTTACTGTTAAAAAAGTGCACTGGTAAGACCGCTGCGCAAATACGGTGTGACAGAAAGTATTGCAACGATCGTCATTTTATTCTCTTAGGGAAAAAATTTATAATGTTTGGGGGTTCAAAGTAATTTTTTAGCAAAAAAAAAAAAAAAACTGTTTTTAACTTGTAAACAACACATCTCAAAAAGAGGCTCAGTCCTTAAGTGGCTAAACATAAAAATACTATCTTGGTTTTGTGAACTACTACTGTAGTCCCATTAATTCAGCATGTAATGAAGATAGGAAGTTTGTTCACAGGATTACCACGTGAAAATAAAGGGCAAAAGTCCTGAAAAAAACAAAAGCAGCCACTACATCTCGACTGCTAAGCTGCAATACATTACATTTTTAGTTTTTGACTTTAGATAGACTTTACATAAACTTACCCTAAATACATCCTCAAAAAGAAACGAAATAAAGAGAAAAAATAAAATCTGGTTTCAAACTCACTTTGCTTAAACGGAGCTTTAAATTATCTTGCTGGCTGCGAAATTGGAAATTTCGCAGCAAAATCAATTTTGCCTAAATCATTCCACTCATCCCTAATGAATAGCAACCATTCATGTTTCTGAAAACGTAAGGTTCACTGAAAATAAATATTTCAGTTTTTTTGTAATTCCTAGTAGATTGAATCACTTATTGACTTTCAGGATTTAGGGGGGGCTTTTCCAAGCGCACCATTAATAAGCCTAGAGAGACATCAAACACAGACAACTCTGCTGCCTTTAGGAAAATCTGGTCTCATCCACATAGCACTGCTCTCTGTGACCAACCTTGTCTGGGTTGCATAAAGTTTTGTTGAAATAAATGGCACTTATACAGGGGATCGCAATGCCTTAGGGCTGAGAACCACCGTATAAGTTCCTTTTTATTTCATAAGATCTCAAATGTTTGCAAGCTACTCTTGGGACCATTTTTTCTGTTCAAGCCAAGAGAGACAGAAAAGAGGTGGACAGTCACTATTTAGCCAAAGGAATACTCGACAACTGTCCTTTTGGTTGCAAATCATACCTGTAATTGCATTAACATATTGGCATGAAAAATGCACATACCAACAGCTGATTTGAAATGTCCCCCTCTGTGTGTGTAAGGGCAATATTCACCCAAAATGTAAATACTTTAGGCAGTCTTCATAAATACCTGATGGACATCTCTTGAGCTCATTTTCATCAAAACGAGTTGGGGAAACAATATCCACATTACCGTACATCTTCCTGCACTACACAGCCAGTAGGAGCACTTCTGCCTGTTTAATGGAGTTACATCCGCACACAGAACATTTGATGAAATATGTATTTACACGACATATGTAGTGCCTGCAGCCTATGATATTGCAGTTGTTGGTCACATTTGTGTCACTGATGAAGCCAAAAGGAAGAGATAGGGAAAGGAAGGAACATTGTCACTCAGGAAACTGAGGCAGGCACAAAGACGCACTCCGTTCTATAGTAAATATATTACCGATTAATGTTATTATAATTATCATTATTCCTGGTTTACAGTGCCTTGAAAAAGTATTCACACCCCTTGAAATTTTTCACATTTTCTCATGTTACAACCAAAAACATAAATGTATTTTATTGAGATTTTATGTGCTAGACCAAGATAAAGTGGCACATAATTGTGAAGTGGAAGTAAAATGATAAATGGTTTTCTAAATATCTGAAAAGTGTGGCGTGCATTTGTATTCAGCCTCCTGTACATTGATACCCCTAACTAAAATCTAGTGGAACCAATTGCCTTCAGAAGACTTTTAATTAGTCAAGTCCACCTGTGTGTAATTTAATCTCAGTATAAATACAGCTGTTCTGTGAAGCCCTCAGGAGGTTTGTTAGAGAACCACATGCTGGAAGCAGGCTAAAGCACACTGGTAACAAAAGGCTGGAAGCAGGCTAGGATACACTGGGAAAAGTCTGGAACACACTGGGAACAAAAGGCTAGACGCAGGCTAGGACACACTGGGAACAAAAGGCTGAAAGCAGGCTAGGGCACACTGGGAACAAAAGGCTGGGAATAGGCTAGGATACACTGGGAACAAAATGCTGGAAGCAGGCTAAGACACACTGGGAGTAAAAGGCTGGAAGCAGGCTAGGGCACACTGGGAACGAAACACTGGAAGCAGGCTAGAACACACTGGGAGCAAAAGGCTGGAAGCAGGCTAGGACACACTGGGAACAAAAGGCTAGAAACAGACTAGGACACAAGGCTAGAAACAGACTAGGACACAAGGCTAGAAACAGGCTAGGACACACTGGGAACAAAAGGCTGGAAGCAGGCTAGAGCACACTAGGAAGAAAAAACTGGAAGCAGGCTAGAACACACTGGGAGCAAAAGGCTGGAAGCAGGCTAGGACACACTGGGAACACAAGGCTAGAAACAGACTAGGACACACTGGGAACACAAGGCTAGAAACAGATTAGGACACACTGGGAACACAAGGCTAGAAACAGACTAGGACACACTGGGAACACAAGGCTAGAAACAGGCTAGGACACACTGGGAACAAAAGGCTAGAAACAGACTAGGACACACTGGGAACAAAAGGCTGGAAGCAGGCTAGGACACACTGGGAACAAAAGGCTGGAAGCAGGCTAGGACACACTGGGAACACAAGGCTAGAAACAGGCTAGGACACACTGGGAACACAAGGCTAGAAACAGGCTAGGACACACTGGGAACACAAGGCTAGAAACAGGCTAGGACACACTGTGAACAAAAGGCTAGAAACAGACTAGGACACACTGGGAACAAAAGGCTGGAAGCAGGCTAGGACACACTGGGAACAGAAGGCTGGATGCAGGCTAGGACACACTGGGAACAAAAGGCTAGAAACAGACTAGGACACAAGGCTAGAAACAGACTAGGACACAAGGCTAGAAACAGGCTAGGACACACTGGGAACAAAAGGCTGGAAGCAGGCTAGAGCACACTAGGAAGAAAAAACTGGAAGCAGGCTAGAACACACTGGGAGCAAAAGGCTGGAAGCAGGCTAGGACACACTGGGAACACAAGGCTAGAAACAGACTAGGACACACTGGGAACACAAGGCTAGAAACAGACTAGGACACACTGGGAACACAAGGCTAGAAACAGGCTAGGACACACTGGGAACAAAAGGCTAGAAACAGACTAGGACACACTGTGAACAAAAGGCTGGAAGCAGGCTAGGACACACTGGGAACAAAAGGCTGGAAGCAGGCTAGGACACACTGGGAACACAAGGCTAGAAACAGGCTAGGACACACTGGGAACACAAGGCTAGAAACAGGCTAGGACACACTGGGAACACAAGGCTAGAAACAGGCTAGGACACACTGGGAACAAAAGGCTAAAAACAGACTAGGACACACTGGGAACACAAGGCTAGAAACAGGCTAGGACACACTGGGAACAAAAGGCTAGAAACAGACTAGGACACACTGTGAACAAAAGGCTGGAAGCAGGCTAGGACACACTGGGAACAAAAGGCTGGAAGCAGGCTAGGACACACTGGGAACACAAGGCTAGAAACAGGCTAGGACACACTGGGAACACAAGGCTAGAAACAGGCTAGGACACACTGGGAACACAAGGCTAGAAACAGGCTAGGACACACTGGGAACAAAAGGCTGGAAGCAGGCTAGGACACACTGGGAACAAACTGCTGGAAGCAAGCAAGGACACACTGGGAACAAAAGGCTGAAAATACATGATCCTGCACACAGCCGCCATCCTGTAGCACTAAAACTGCTATAGGGCGGTCGGCAAGTGGTTATTTGGTTAGAGTTTTCCCTTTATAAATAGTAAGGAAGATATTCTAAAACAACACAGGGCTACTATGAACCACTAGAACTAAATTATTAAATGGTCTCCAATCAAGCAACCTGCACTCTGTTCTGATTAGAAACTATTCCTTACAGAATAGAGATTCATGATTGGCATAGCTATGCTTTTATCTGTAAAGTGGGGAAATTGTACCTATTGGTTGTACCTGAAGACGAAGATTAATAAGCAATGCCAGAGAGAATATCAATTAAATCCACAAATTGTTGAGTTTCTGTTCCCAGTTATGAACATGTTGGAGCAGTGGACTTGGTCCACATTAAAGATTTTTTAAAAAAAATACAATTTTCCCAACTGCATCAGTTCTTCTTTGACTGCATTCAATTACCCTTTCCAAGATCTTTTTTCGGTTAATTTCTTCAGACTTTCTGCAGGAATGGAGTAGTGGCAGAAGTGGAAGGGTACAAAAAAGAGGATCTGGAACATGTCAGCACTAGCAGAGGGTGGCTTCATGTAATATGGGCAAAACGTATATCCTATTGACAAAATGTTTGAACTTCTGCCATAGTTTACAAAGTACTTTTAGTGTGAAAACGGTAAATTGGGCTCCCAGGTACATGGTCCCATGACTGCATACCAAAAACCTGTAACCCAAACTGGGACTTTAATGCTACCAAACTGAAACATATTGAACTTGCACAACCACATAAATCTTAATTTTTATTTTATTTTATATTTTATTTTATTATATCTTAAATAATAAAAATGTGTGAAAACTCACAATCACATGTAAATATTTTATATACAAAACAAAATGACAGTTTGAATATGCCAAAAGAATGTTCTCTCAGACCTCTCTGAAAATCTTGCTATGCATCAATGTACGCTTAGCATTTGGATTTGCTTGAGTCTGTATAGCTTGTTCATGATTTTCTCTACACGTTTCGGAAGAAATAATCCTCCTTCCTCAGGAGCTTAGAGATTAAACAATATTGTCCTGTAAGACTGAACAATAGTTAGTACATGTTGCAATCATATAATTAAATTCATGTTACATAAAGAGTTTCTTAAGTCATCAAAATATACAATAAAGAACTTAAATCAATAACACATCTATTGTGACCCTAAAGAATATTTTGTACCGTGGAAGCTACTCAAAACAGGGAGCATATAGTCTTCCTAGGGACCATGGATGCTTTAAATTTCATATACATATACAGTAATTCTTCTTAGAGATCTTGAGGAATCCAGTGGTTTCCTGTTTGCTATTCTATCCCCTATCACAAGGCGATAATTAGGTTGTTACACTGTTGAAGCTAACATCCCCAATTATTTACATATTCTTCATTATGGAGAAGCCATCTGGAGAGTGTGGCACCACCATTAGGCTTTACAGTGGAGATGAGAATTCTGGTGGAAACATCTCACTGCTCAAGTTCTCTAAAAACATAATATGATAGCATGTGAATCAGCCCGCTAAACAGTTTTGTGTGGAAGTACCCTTTACAGTGGTCCAATATTCATACTTTAATGTAAAGCTATTTTAGCATGCTTTCTGGGATGAGTGAATGAACAGGGCTGAAGTACCCACCTTTCCCGGAGAATATGTAGCCTCTTTAGTGCTGGCCACATATATAAAGACCTAGGCCCTGCTCATGTGATCTCTATTGTGATGAAGGGGAGGATCAGAGTTCAAATATGCTCATCTCCCTTAACAACACAGTGACCGGATATGACCAAGTGCCTGATTGTCAAGTGCATGAGTCTTCAACCATGGGCAGCAGTGAAGAAAGCCTTGAGCAGAATTTCCTTTAGTAAAGATAAGAATTTCATCCCTTATTCTACTATTTGGTATCCATTTCAGCATAAACAGACCTGCTTTAATATATGGATGAAATAAGGGAAATGCAAATATTATCTACATTCAAGACAAAGTTGTATTCTTACTTGCATCTTGATGTGCTTTGTGCATTTCTTCCAGATCAGGAAGAAATATGCCTTCAATAAGACCAGTCACTGCTGCTCTCTCTTCTTGTGCAGGGTGGCTGGTCTTGTATCTGCCCCCTCCTGTAGTTTTCTGTAGGCAACCATAGTGGGAGGACATATAGAGTCCCTCCGACAGCTCTACTTTCTGCACAGGATATGTCCAGCACAGTGATGATGTCACTGCTACTTTTACATGGCAATAAAAGAGTTTTCAAGGGCATAAAGTTGATTTATATCCTTTGTGGCTATTCAGGAACATATTTAAATTAAAGTTTCTGTGCCTGAAGTTCAGCTTTACATGGAACAAATTAAACTTGTCTTTAGCTATCACTAACTAATTATACAGACTAAATGGAGGTTTTTATATCTGGCTAGGGTCTATCTACAACCTCTATACAATAGAAAAATGTATCATCATTAATCGCTTACAGATAGGATTCAATAAGGATAACTGGAGGTTAACCATTGCTTTATTCGTAAATTCTTCTCTTCATCCTAAACAATTAAAAAAAGCAGAATATAATTAAAGTAGCATTTATAGGGACAGACAAGGGAAAAAAGCCTCCACAGCCTTAGCCGCCGTTCACACCTATGCGAATTAGATGTGGCTTACACCGCATCCAATTCGCAGAACATTTGAAAATACATTCAAATGAATGTATATTGTTCACATATGTGCGTTGCATTCGCACTGCGCATTGCACAAAAACCGTGTGCGTTTTCTGGGCATTGCGGTGCGAATAACAAACACATTAACCTCTATGGGAACGCATCTGATTCGCAGATGCATTCCGTTCTGAACAAGGAATCTCTCCTTGTTTTCACTACACCTCCCCCTCCTCTCCCCCCTCTCCCTGCTCAGCTGATGCGCTCATAGAACGGAGCGGCACCGCTGAACCAGTGCGGTGCTGAACCAGTGCGGTGCGAATTCCAGCTACATTTTCTCTGTGAAGAGAAAATGTAGCTGGAATTCGCACCGCACTGGTGTGAACCCGGGCTTAAAGTGAATCTGCCAGGTTCTATAAACTGAGCAAGCTAGAAAGTCTACTTTGCTGCTAGTACTGTAAGTAGATGTGTAAACCTTCAGTTCTATCCCCATGCACACCTGCATTCAAGCCCAGGCTGTGTACAGGTCTAGACTTCCAAATTGCACATAAGATCCTTCCTGTGCTAAGCCCCACTGCTGATACTCAACAGTCCAGTAAAATAATCTGGCCAGCAGAGGCTCTGGTATTGAACTATACTACCCGATATTTCATGTTCCCAAAGGTGGCATGCTACCAGATGGACACTTGTTTCTGGTAATCATTGGTACCCCCATTTTAGACTGTACATTGTTAAAATACACCCCACACACTAGAGAACAGACCCCACACAGCAAGTAATGATCTATGTCTCTCTTGTTCTATTGCTTAGCACCTGTGCAGTCAGTACTATATACAATCATACAGTTTCTAACTGGGCTTTGCATATGTCATCAAGTGGGTCCTCAGTACATACCACATTAAGTAAATAAATTACTGCACAAGATCAAGTACTGATCATCTTCCCTGGTGTGTAAAGGGTGATCTAGCGCTGCGTTAGGGTATTTATAAGGTAATCACTAAACACTGGTAGAGACAAGGTGAATATTAGGAAGCCCAGGAAGCAGTTGGCATTAGGGTAGCCATAAATGGCCTAATATTAACCAACAATGTTTCTGATGTTAGGCAACACATGAGATAATTCGGCTGTTTCTAACCCGCTGAAGAAAGACAACGACCATCCCCATTGGATAGATGTGCTCATTACTAAATTGTTGGAAAAATCCCTGGGAGGGGATCCAGAGGAGAGTGAAGGAGCACAGAACAACTTTGTGCTCCAAATATATATCAGTATGTTCTAGAGCTCTAATATCTCTCATTAGGATGTGCAGATATCTCCAGGTCATTATCCATGGCTCTCAGATCTTCTATGACCTCTATCTACTCCTACTGAATCTATACATATATCTATCTATCTATGGCTCTCAGGCCATCTATGGCTCTCAGGCCATTTATGGCCTCTAACTCCAACCTGTGGTCTCCCTTATAATACCTAATCATATGCAAGATATCTGATTGGTTGGAATATGTTTTTCTTTATTATGTTATTAAATTATCCCACTAGTCTTGTGTTGGATAGAAGAATATTTACTTACTGTCTCACATTCTTGACTTCTGTATGTAGTATCCAGCTTGTCTTCACCTATAAAGATCTCCTCTGGAATCAAAAAGTGACAAAGATGTAACTATAAGTAAACCACACCAACAGAGGGGGCATAGCGCTGTCTTGCGTAGTGATTCATGCAGGTAGCTGTAGCATTTGCTAAATAAATTTGGGTAAGGTTAACGTACAGTATATAGTTTGGTAACCTGTATACAACTGTAAAAACAGTAGTTTGGATTATGTACCACTAGAGAAACTAGTGACCATGATGAACACACGTCAGGACGTTAGGCACCAGAAGCTTGCTGCTCATTTTGTTTCGCTTTTACATACAATTTTAAATGTGAGTACAGTGCTTTGACTTGTTTGCTGTTTCCAATACATTGTTTTTAAAACTACTACACTTTCGAGCATCCCTCCTGTTCTTCCTTTCACACCTCCCCACGCCCATTAACAAGGCTTACTGAATCAGCCGCGCTTGGCAAGAGGGATATTGATTGTATAGGCGGACATACACCAGCAGATCCAGAAATGCCAGATTGAGAGGTCGCCAGACACTCAGATCCATAGGGAACACATCTGTTACCCACATAGATACATTTATATGCTGTTACCTTACAGCAGTAAGGTATGGGGACACCCATACATCACGTTTTGCACCCCTACCCATTCACATAATGGGGGGCCAAGATCTGGGGGCCGCCTTGTTAGGGGGATTTCAGACTCTTATAAGCCCCCCGCTAGCAGACCCCTACAACCACCGGGCAAGGGTTGTGGGGATGAGGCCCTTGTCCCCATCAACATTGGGACAAGGTGCTTTGGGGCTGCTTGCTCGGATAAGGGTCTGGTATGGAATTTGAGGGGGCCCCACGCTTTGAAAAAAAAAATTTACATGGAGTTCCCCTTAAAATCCATACCAGACCAAAAGGGCCTGATATGGCCTGGGGCGGGGGAACCCATGCTGTTTTTTTTCTTAATTCTGTCATAGGGTTCCCCTTAAACACCTAAATACACTGTATTATTTACTGTACACTGACTGCACTGTGTATAAATATACATAGTTACATAGTTAGTAAGGTTGAGTGAGTGTGGGTGTGTGTCTACAATTATCCCAATTTTATTTAAGGTACCCATATAGTGCCGTCAATTTACACAGTGCTCCACACATACATCGCACACTCACATCGGACCCTACCCTCAAGGGGCCCAAAATCCAAGGCCCCAAACTCACATTCATATACTAGGGCCAATTTTTTTTTTTTGGACAGAAGCCAATTAGCCTACCAGCATGTCTTTGGAGTGTGGGAGGGAACCGGAGTACCCGGAGGAAACCCACGCAGGCACAGGGAGAACATGCAAACTCCAGGCAGGTAGTGTCGTGATTGGGATTTGAACTAGCGACCCTTTTTACTGCTAGGCGAGAGTGCTACCCACTACACCACTGTGCTGCCCAATTTATATATACAGTATCTCACAAAAGTGAGTATATACCCCTTACATTTTTGGTAAATATTTTATTATATCTTTTCATGTGACAACACTGAATAAATTACACTTTGCTACAATGTAAAGTAGTGAGTGTACAGCTTGTATAACAGTGTAAATTTGCTGTCCCCTCAAAATAACTCAACACACAGCAATTAATGTCTATACCGCTGGCAACAAAAGTAAGTACACCTCTAAGTAAAAATATCCAAATTGGACCCAAAGTGTCAATATTTTGTGGGGCCACCATTATTTTCCAGCACTGCCTTAACTCTCTTGGGCATGGAGTTCACCAGAGCTTCACAGGTTGCCACTGGAGTCCTCTTCCACTCCTCCATGATGACATCACAGAGCTGGTGGATGTTGGAGACCTTGCGCTCTTCCACCTTCCGTTTGAGGATGCCCCACAGATGCTCAATAGGGTTAAGGTCTGGAGACATGCTTGGCCGGTCCACCACCTTACGTTCGACTCAAACATTGGTACCATCCCGAGATAGGACGTAGGATACATTTCATTAGAGGTAAGTGATGTTACTGAACCTATAACTTCAGCTTTAAGAAGAATATGGGACCTGCCACATCCAGAAATATTAGTTAAGTGGAGGTTATGCTGATCTTCTAGCTTCATTACTTTCTGAGGTATTGGCCTGAAACAAAAATGCTAATAAAAAGTCCTTATCTGCATACAGGGGGTCCCCGACTTACAAACACCCGACCTACGAACAACCCCTACTTACGAACGGGGTGCTGCGGGGACCCTCCGCCATTTTTCGTTCTTTTTCGGCGTCTTTCAGCCGTTCTGCGCATGCGCGGCCATACGGAGCTTCGGAAAATGCCGGAAATGTCCGTAATTTACCGCGCATGCGCAGAACGGCAATAGACGGAACATCGGAAATGTCCGGAAATCTCCGTATTTGTCGGTCTGCGCATGCGCGGCCGACTTACGAACATTTCCGACTTCCGTACAGGCGGGCAGTCCCTAACGAGTTCGTAACTCGGGGACCCCCTGTACTTGCTCTGGTTTTGTGATGCAAAAGGATCAGCATGACTGCCAGGCAGCTAGCATTTGCAGAATATGTCAGAATAACAGACTCCAAGTTTTTCTAAGAAAAGGTTTTCTTTAAGAAGTTGACATTGTTGACAAGAGTATAGAGAACTGAGTTAATTTGTAAGCTATGTAAGTATGTCATTTGTTGTTCATTTCTACTCACCAGTTTTGTGACTTGGAAAAGTATGTTGACTGCAGGCAGGTTCAATGCGAGACACAATTTCTGCCAGGTCTGTGAAGCCAGGTGACCCTCCAGTCTGCAAACAGGGAGCAGAGTGAAATCACCCAACTAATATTCATGCAATGTACTGGCAAGCATGGCTGTTCCTGTACTTGACTGAAATGTTCTTCTGTATATGCAGCTACATGTCTGCAAAATGGTGTAACTTTAGAAAAAATGGACAGGGATTAAAGTGTCTGCAGGAGATCTTTATAATAAAAGCACAGCCCCATTTACGCCCGGCCCTCATTAGAACAGTCAAGTTTACCCCACTAGGGCCGCTTACTGAAAACCATGGCAGAAGGGCACAGTGGGGTTGATTTACTAAAACTCAAGAGTGCAAAATTTGCTGCAGCTCTGCAGAGAAACCAATCAGCTTTCAGGATTTTTTTTTTTTTGTCAAAGCATAAATGAACAAACTGAAGTTAGACGCCGATTGGCTACTATGCATAGCTGCAGCAGATTTTGCACTCTCCAGTTTTAGTAAATCAACCCCACTGGGTCCTGCTTAGACTATATGGATGTATGTGAGCCTCACTTACCTCAGGACAGTAATGTACATATGCCCTTTTCTTCTCTAAATTATGCTTTTATTTTAAATAAATCATATTACATTTTAAGATTAACACACATTACCCTGTAATTGTATAATCTCTCTTATCTCATTTAGCTTTGTCAACAGCTATAAAGTGTGAGACCTTCCTGAACCGATTTGTTTGATTTTTATTCAAACAGGTAGACCTTCATACAACTTAATAAATGCAAAGTAGATTGTACCATTCAGCATACCCTCCACTGGGTAGGCTGCGATATACGCTACATACTCTGGACCACTTGACTTTGTACGTTTGTTGCACTATATGTTAAACTCAGGACTACGTCTGCATGTATGCTGCACTGTACATTGCATACTATGGACAACTTTATTTAATACCCTATACTGTATATATTACATACTATGGATTACTTTAATTCATTAGAACTCCATCCTGTTTTATAAAAAGCACATTCTTACTAGTTTATATTTGTAGCCAGGGGCCCACTGGCTAGAGAAGCGCACAGGCTTACCCCACTCCCTGATTTTGTGAGCACTGGCAGAGCTGCGCTCAGAGTGGATTGTGTGTCCCAGTCTGCCTGTCTCATTTTCCCCACTGCTGCACTGAAGATCAGGCTGCTGTGGGAGGAATCTTCTGTCCACCCCTTCTGCCTCCTTCTTTCCCTTCCCTCGCCTGTGGATGATGCAACAAAGGAGTACTATGGGAAATGTAGTTCTGTGGAGGAGTGCTGCACTGTACAGTGGATGAAGTTTGGACTTCAACTCCCAGAGTGCTCTGCAAATATAGGGGGGGAGAACTGTATGTGGAGGTTTGGCAGACAATTCAGGAAAACTAGAGTGTGCAGGCCTGTTGCTGTGCATGCCTACACTGGGAGAGAGCCTGGTGAGGGCCGGAGTGTCAAGGGCTGAGCCACAGAAAGGTCTTTTGCTGTGCTGAGACCAGAGCTGAAGAGATCTGCTACCATATGAGTGACTACACTAGAGAGAGCAGAGATTTGTGAGAACCTAACTTTGAGGACCAAGCCACCAGGGACAAAACTGTTGGGTACCAGGAGTGGTGAGCAGAACCCACTGTGCTTACCCCATCACTGTCAGCAGTTTAATGCTAGTAGGAAACTGCCCCATTTGGCTCCACAAATTTTAATCACTGCCTACAGTTAAAAAGATGGTTACATGTGCATCACTATACAGATGAGCCCCAACATTAGCCGGCTTAAATTTGTTAATCAGGCACAAGGTACTTTACAGCCATCCAGAGGAGTACCCCTCTCAGGAACATGTAAGCCCACCCACTCTTAAAGGTGTATGCGCAGAGTGCACTCAGGGACACTTTTTGAATAGTTATTGCTAAAAGTTGAAATGAGACTTCCCTTTGTGTTATATAACCAGGTGTGTCAGACACGACAAGCGGTTTACAGAGTCGTGGCAGAACAGAGAACCCATTATACCAAGTGGCTCCTGCGGGGGTAAGTGCTACATATTGAAAAGTGGATTCACAGCAAGTAAAGCCCCATACACACGCGCGGACAATCCGTGGACCAGGTCCGTCGGACCATGTCCGTCATACTTTGTCTGATGTTGGTTTTGCGTACACACGATCGGACAAAGTTGTCGGAAAATCCGATCATTCTGAACGTGGTGACGTTTGTTGCCTACGACGGGACTACGTAGAGGCTAGTAGCCAATAGCTTTGGTCTTGTAATGTGATCTGAGCATGCGTAGCACTTTGTCCGGTCGGACAAGCGTACACACGCTCGGATTTGGTGTGATCGGACCGGGTTGACGGGAAATCTTTCCAGCAGGAGATAAGACTTTGTCCGACGGACAAACCGACGAACACTGTCCGATGGTGCATACACACGGTCTGATTTTTCAACAACCTTGTCCGATCGGACCAAATTGATGAAAAAGTCCGACCGTGTGTATGGGGCTTAAGTTGCCTATAGCAACTTAAGCCAGCCCACAGACCTTCTCAGACACAATAACACTGCCAGCTGAAGCCTGCATCAGCTCTTTCACTGGTCCTTATATCCATGGTATTCATCCAGCGAATGTTAGAAAAAAATGCAGAATCTGGTTATTGTGTGCAGTTTAGCTTTCAGAAGCCCAATAGGACCTATTAGATGTTTGCTTATGATGCCATACTTACTCCTCCCTGATGCGGTTGGTCGATCTCAGGGCTACCATTATCCTGCAACATTTTCTCAATTACGTCACCACGATGCCATTCTGTGAATATTAGCTTCCCATACTCATAACCCACATCCTGCACCAAAGTCATAGGAAACAATGTGATAAACAGACCCATCACTAACACAATACAGAAGAAACTAATGACCCTAGACAATTAAATATTAGTTTAAAGAATTCATATTTATTTACTTTACAGATAAACCTGTGCTTAGAGTAAAGAAACATTTATGGCCACACATAACAAAGAATAATTAGAAAACACATTTCAGTTATTTTTCCTAATAGCTGTATGGTTGATTTTTTTTATTTTATTGTATGGCAAAATTGAGTGCTTGTTAACTAAGTTCAAATGGAATTGGTTATTATTTTGTAGAGACAATGCTATAAATGAGGAGGGTTATGCTATATTTTTTTATTATGAGTGCAGCACCCTCTAGTGCTAGAAGTGTAAATAGTTTTTTTTTCTAGTACAGGTAAATGTATGCATGCTTGTCTGGCAGCCAATCCTGTCTGTTTTTGTTTCCTGGGTTGGCAAAAATCCAGGGAGAGCTGGATGACTCACAGGCAGTATCACAGAGACCTTTCCCCTACTTCTTGAATGTTCTGGTGACTTCTAGAAGAATGGGAGGAGAGGAAAGGTGGAGCTGCCTGGAGTATTCCGAGGGCCCTGACCAATCCCCAACTTGGATTGGCAGGGAGCAGGCCCCTCAAATACCCAAGGTCAGCCCAGCTGGGGAGAATAAATTTGAATACATAGAAAATAATAGAATAGAAAAGAATAGAATAGAAAAAAATTAATAGATTAGACTATAATAGAACAGAAAAGAATAGAATTAAAAAAAATAGAATAGAAAGAATATAACCATTTCCCAAAATTCTAATATAATCAATTTAAATTTGAATAGAATAGATTAGAATAGAAAATAACAGAATAGTATAGAAAAAAACAACAGAATAGAATAACTATCATGAACATCCATATCCCAGAATAAAAACAACTCCACGATATAATATTCCTATGAATGACAGGTTCTCTCCTCTCGTGGGGGGGTTGGCAGACCCCTCATCGAAATTTTCAACAAAAGAGAGAATTTAGGGAAGAAAGGGATTTTCCCAGGGGAGGACAACGAGAAAGACCCCCCGGAAGATGGAATGTCCGTGTCCCATACAGGACACCCAGATGGAGAGGACAATATGGGAACAGAGTAGGTACCCAGAGAAGGGAGAAACCCCCCAGGGATATGGAGAGAGATCAAGGGCCCATAGGGCACTGCAGGTATCCGTTCCACCAAACGCAAGAGATGGACATGAGAAATGGATGGACCAGCACAGAGAAAGAGAGATGGGACAAGCACAGAGAAATACGGAAAGAGGAAACAGACAAGAGGAAAAAGAAGAGGGAGGAAGATAAAGACGAAGAGAGTATTAGGAGAAGGAATATATAGCTTAAGTAATGCCAAATTCTTAGGAGAAGAAATGACAGTTCTGGATCTGGGCTTGAAATTTGGGCCTGACAAAACATCAGACAAATTTGAGGCCTACATCGATCTTCAGAATTTAATGAGAAAATTTAACCTGAAAAAACATTATGCACTGAATGAAGACACAGGAGCACTGGAGTACTCAGCATTTGCTCAAACCAAACTTAAAAATAACCCCTGGCAATCAGTGTCTTGGAGCTTTAAAAAAAAATGGTAGAAGAAGATCTGAAGAAACTGGAAAGGAAAAAATATGTAAATACGAACATATGGAAAACCATCAAACAGGGAAAAAAAAGGAAGTAGTAATACGCCCATCTGACGTGTGGGGGGGGGCTGGTTATACTGAATAAAACAGACTATGAAGAAGAAATGGAGAATCTACTTAAAGTGGAGAGCACGTAAAAGAAATTGAAAGGGAAACCCAAACTACGATATGAAAAGAAGCTAAAAGTATTTGTAAAAAGGGGAAAGACAAAGGAATACTAAGTAAGAAAGAAGCTGGATATCTCCTGTCAGAATCGATTACAGACCCCTGTAATATACTATGTTCCGAAGATCCATAAGAGGATAGAAAAGCTACCAGGAAGACCCATTATTATTAGCAAAATCAATGTACTTTTTTCCCGTTTAGGAGAGTACCTTGACCAATTCCTAAAACCATTGGTACAAAAAGGGAAATCATATCGAAGAGACAGCACACAACTAATAACAGAATTACAAAACATCACAGGAGTTGAGAATTGCTTACTTTCCACCATAGACGTTAATTCATTATATACCAGCATTGTACAGAAATATGGTCTAGAAGGTGTAGAAAAGGCACTACATGAAAGCACTAAACTGAAACAATAAAAAATATGTTTTATTCTTGAAGGCCTCCAACTAGCTATGGAAAGCAATTATTTTTGGTACAGGAAGAATTATTATGCTCAAACTAAAGGGGTGGCAATGGGGGCACGTTATGCTCCTAGCGTCGCTAATCTTTTTATGAATATGTGGGAGCAGAAATACATTTATGGCAAGAAAATACCCCAAATTAAGCTGTACCAAAGATACATAGATGACTTAATCATTCTGTGGGAAGGAACAATGGAAACCTTTGAAGAATTCCTCAGGGGAATTAACCATAACAAGTGGGACCACCAGCAAATTGATTTCCTGGATTTACAGATTTTCAAGGAAGGAAATTAACTATACACTAAAATGTTCTTTAAAACAACAGATCGCAATGGCTATATACCAACTTCGAGCTGCCATCACCCTAAATTGAAGGGGAACATCCCCAAAGGCCAATTGTTATTAATGGCGGAGAAACTGACGCACAATGGGCGATTTCAAAATATAAGCTGATACTCTGATTAAGAGATTTCAAGAGAAAGGAGTAGAACTTAGTTAAACTGAAAACTGAAATAAAGAGAATGGATAGGAACACACTACTGGTCAAAAAAGATTGAAAAAAAAGATAAAAAAGTAGGAAACTACATTGATGTGGAGTTTATTACCAGTTTAACACACAATACCAATTAATAGAGCGCATCATTAGAAAATACTGACACATCCTGAAAGAAGACAGAATCCTATCCAAAATCCTACCAAAGAAACCTAGGTTTGTGTACTGAAGAGCTCCAACACTCAGAAACCATTTAGCTCATAATTTAATTAATCCCCCAAGACCTGTCAAATTATTTTCAGAAATGAAGGGGTTCTACGGGTGTCAAAAATGCCTTCCATGCAGAGTAAGCAAAAAGCAACCGCGGAAAAAAATAATAATTTAAACGTATAGTTAACAATAGAGACTATCAAATAAGAGAGTTGATTACATGCAACAGTACCCATGTTACCTATGTCATCGAGTGCCCATGCCACCTCCAATATGTGGGTAGGACTACCCACCCAGTATGTGTGAAGATCAGGGAGCATATCAGCAACATAATGAAAGGGTTCCCGAAACATAGCCTTTCAAGGCATTTTTAGGAAGTACACCAAAGGGATCCCACAGGACTGGTATTTTATGGAATAGATCTAGTTAAGGATCATTGGAGAGAGGGCAACAAAAAAATCCTTGCATCACAGAATGAGACAAGATGCAAACTCCTGCCTGTCTCCAACCTCAAACCTGATCATGATCCTGTACCTATCTGCCTAGCTGCTGCTGAACACAGATTGTGACCTGACTCCAAGCTCATGTTCACTGCTCCAGCTTCCTATCAGCTGCACCCTTCTGCTGCCCTAGCAGTCCCTGTCTCCACTACCAGGGTTGGTTGGAAAATAATTGTGCAAGAGGCCACCCTCATCAACTCAGGCTCCATAGTCAGGTACATGACAACTGGGAAGGGTTGGAACCTCTGTTAGATTTTTAATGCTGTGTTCCTAATGAAAATAGTTTGGTAGCTGTCCCTGTCATTGAAAGTGATTGGAAATCTCACCAATTGGTAGGAGAACAGCAACAAAAACATTTTTCATGCTTTGTCCCAAATATTGGGGGTTCCCTTTACTTCCTGTCTAAATGGCAGTGGTAACAGACAGTGGAGATCTCTCCAGTGGGGTCACAAACAGAAATAAAAATTACAAAGATAGCAAAAAAAAAACTTGCTTTCAGAAAATGCTATTTGCCTGGTTGTTATACTGATCCTCAATAATCATTTTCAGAAGAACATGACAGCAGTGGTATCCTCCATATTTTTCTCATAACAGTTCCCCTTTAAGCACTTTAAACTTACAAGTACTTCCTGAAAGCGTCGAAAATCGGTGGTTCTGAATCGCTGCACTGGGGGACACAGATACTCGCAGTATCCACTGAGCTTTACTCTTTGCAGCTGATGGACACATGAGACATACGATAAGCGCGACTGCAACTCTGCCATGTCAGGGACCTGGAAGTAAACAACAGTGATAAATCATAACACAACACAAAGGACATCCAACTAAAGGAGACAAAGTAGTTCTCCACTAAATTTTGATGCGATACAGTCTTATTAAGAAAAGCATAGATAGGTAAAGTCTTTTAAATTAGAACAACCAATAATATTTCACTGCTTGCTACACATTCCACATCCAACTGCTTTTTGTTCGGATATACTTAATAAAATAATATCAATATTGTTATTTCCGCTGCATTGTAATTTTTTTGTGTATGATGCTAGACATGTGCATAACGGAAAAATGTGTTATGTTTTGTTTCGGATAGAATCGTTATGTTACTAATTTTGTTTTGTTGATTAGTTTCGAAATTTGTTTCGTTACGTTTTATTTCATTTGATTTTGTTTATAAATTTTCTAACAAATTCCAAATTTTCGGAACAATTTGAATTTGGATCGGTTGAAAAATGATAGACTGATTCAAATTCTGTATGAAGTATAGCTGGATGAGAAGCTGGCCGGCTGCTGAGTCCTTAACCACTTTCAGACCGGACCAATTTGCAGCCAAAGGACCAGGCCCCTTTTTGCGATTCGGCACTGCGTCGCTTTAACTGACAATTGCGCGGTCGTGCGACGTGGCTCCCAAACAAAATTGACGTCCTTTTTTTCCCACAAATAGAGCTTTCTTTTGGTGGTATTTGATCGCCCCTGCGGTTTTTATTTTTTGCGCTATAAACAAAAATAGAGCGACAATTTTGAAAAAAATGCATTATTTTTTATTTTTTGCTATAATAAATATCCCCAAAAAATATATAAAAAAAACATTTTTTTTCCTCAGTTTAGGCCGATACGTATTCTTCTACATATTTTTGGTAAAAAAAATCGCAATAAGCGATTATTGATCGGTTTGCGCAGAAGTTATAGCGTTTACAAGATAGGGGATAGTTTTATAGCATTTTTTATTAATAATTTTTTTTTTATTATTAATGGCGGAGATCTGCGATTTTTTTTTGTGACTGCGACATTATGGCGGACACATCGGACATTTTTGACACATTTTTGGGACCATTGTCATTTATACAGCAATTAATGCATTTAAATGCATTGATTTCTGTATAAATGACACTGGCAGTGAAGGGGTTAACCACAAGGGGGCAGTGAAAGAGTTAAGTATGCCTAGGGGTGTGTTTTTTACTGTGGGGGGGCGTGGCTGTCAGCTAGTGAATGCTGATCTCTGCTCCAATCACAGGGAGCAGAGATCGGCGTCACTAGTTGCTAGGCAGAACGGGGAGATGCTGTTTATCTCGGCATCTCCCCGTTCAGCCGCTCCGTGAGACGATCGCGGGAGTCCCCGCGGCGATCGAGTCTGCGGGGACCGCGGCCGGACTCACGGGGGTCCCGACCGGCGCGGGAGCGCGCCGCTCCCGGCGCGCTCCCGATGGCACGGACAGGCTAAAGGAGGGACGTATATATACGCCCTCCTGCCTGTACGTCCCATTCTGTCGACGTATATCGTCGTGCGCCGGTCGGCAAGTGGTTAACAACCGATGACTCATCAGCTGTCAGTGGGCTTCTCCACTTAGAGCTGAAATGTAAACAAAAGAAGGCCAGCAATAAAAAATTCTGAAAAAACACAGCGTGGGCAAAATCAAGGAAAAAAATGGCGAGGGGTTCCCCATGCCATTTTTTTTTTTAAACGGCGTGGCCCAACCGCCAAAAGCCACACCAGACCCTTATCTCAGCATGCAGCTCGGCAGGCCAAGAAATGGGGGTCCAGCGAGCATGCCCCCCCTCGAACCATACCAGGCCACATGCCTTTAACAAGGGTTCTGCTCCCCCCTGCCCCAAAGCACAGGGGACAAGGGCCTCTTCCCCACATCCCTGTGCGGTGGTTGTGGGGGTTTGCGGGCGGGGGGCTTATCAGAAAGAGCCAAAAAAGTATAAAAAGTGAGTAAAGAAACTACACAAGTTTTCAACAATTCCTTTAATTAAAAAATTAAAAACAATGTCCCTCTGTGTAGATCCATCGCCAATCTTGATGCCCGCTGCACCGCATGAGTTTCCCCCCGTTGAGACCCCACGCTGTTTTTTTTTAAATAATTTCTATTGCCGCCATTTTTTTGTCTACATGATTTGTTTTGTATTTGTATTTTGTAGTTGTTTACATTATTCCATTATTCTGATGAGTCATCGGTTGTTAAGGAAGCAGCTGCCGGCTTCCTGACCCACTCCTTAACAACCAGCTATTCTTCACACAGAGTTCAAATCGATCGATCATTTTTCAACCGCTTCGAAGTCGAATTGTTCAGAAAATGTGGAATTCGTTAGAAAATTAATAAAATTCATTCATTACCATTTCATTCGTAAATGCGGATACATCCAAATTTCCAAATAACCAAAAATTTGTCCAAATTTACATTTGGACCAAAACTAATTGCACGTGTTTATATAATGCATCTGTCTGTTCTCTTCTCATCCTAGGGCCCATTAACATAACTTATTGTCTTCTATCTTGGCAAAAAAAGGTGTTAAATTTAAAACCATATCCAATATAATGAAATCCAACATAAATACAAAGAAAAGCATCTTGTTTTTTTTATGTTGTTATAGTGATTATGATCAATACACTTTCGGAGAGCAGGACCATGATTCTTTGGTTATGCAAACTTTGGTTTCTTTGTTGTACTAGTCAGAGGGATGGTAGGTCTCATCAAATGCCAAGGTACAGCTAGTAAATAGGAAGTCAGTTCCTGAATAGTACTAATTTCTTCTTCTACTTCTGACAAATAAATTTTTTTTAACTATGTTTTATTCATTTTAGTAGTGCTGCAAGATACAGTACAAAATACAATTGGCAGCATATAAAACAAAACACTGCCAACAAAACAGAACCAGAGTAAGCTCCAGACTTGCAATACAGTACTGCAGTGCATGGCTGCCAATTGAGGTACAAAGATTGTATTCCAAGAAATATACTGTACATACATTGGGTTGTTAAAGGAGACAGGAATGCCACCATGCAGCCGGGATTCACAGTGTCACCAACACAACAGTAGAGCAATGAAAAAAATTTAGATAGAGTGGGTGCCCATTGGTCAGGTAGGGAGAGACTTGAAAACACTAATGACAGGTCAACTTCAACTGAAATATGGAAGAATCAGGATAGGACGGCTGTGTCCGAATTCTCTAACCACAGAAATCGAATTTGGTTGTTACATCCTTGGCTTTTGTAGGAGGCCTTACATAACGGAAGGGCAAAATCACTTTCCACCTGTCTAAGGTCAGGGGCAGTGGATTTCCAAAGAAGCACAATTGCTTTTCTGGCATTATACAATAATGCGGTAAAGAGTATTGTGGTGACCTTCCTTTGAGCGAAAGCCTCTTCAAGACCCAACAAGCATATTTACAGTTCCCGGGGTACCTGAACAGTAGTTTCAGCTGCAAAAAAAATATAGAACCTGAAGCCAGTATCGGTCTATAGCTGGGCAAGTCCAAAATCTGTGAAGAAAGTCTGCATGGGAACAAGAACATTGCCAGCACACTTTAGAACCATCAGTGACAAACACATTTTTACTGATGGTCAGTCCTGGTATCAGTATGATAGATACCCTTCTAAGCCACGTACACCTGAACAAAAATAGATTGTTGCTACCTTATATTGTAAGATATGTTGCATCTCCCTTGCATTTATATGCAAAGATTTTACACTTTTTGAAGCTAATTACCTTAACTTTAGTTGCCCAGGGATTGAGGCGATTCCACAACAACCACCAGCCTGACAAGCTGTCTCCATAATTATAAGTATCCCATTCTTCCTGCCTCCCAACATCTACTGCAAGAACGGTGCGGGCCCCCAGAGAATGAGCCACATCCGCTGGGTTGAAAGAAAATAAAGAAAGGGATAACATGAGAAAATAACCGAGAAGGTAACAGAAAAAAACATTTGATGATGCAGCCAATATCCCTGGCTGACCTGGGAGGTTATTCACATAGCACCCATCCAACAGGAGATGAGAATCCTGAGGGTCACAGAGCGGTGGCAGATAAGGTGTGTACGAAGTGCTCGCTCGAACATACCGCCACAGGCTACCTGTGGGAACAAAATTATCAGAATGGAGAAGCAAACAGTAGTTATTTCTTAAATAGAAAAAAAAAACTGAAGAAATTGTATCTGTTGCTTTCAGCAAATCAAACTCCATGTCTTTTTAATTCAGTAGATGTTAGAGAAAGCAAACTAATGCCACGTACACACGGCCGGACTTTGCATCGGGCAAAACTCCGTCGGCATTTCCAAAGGGAAAAATTTAATACAGGCTCTATATCTAAGTCGAAATATCTGATGAAAAGCTCCAATCAGACTTTTTCTGCCAGAAAGTCTGACCGTGTGTATAACTCATAATTGGTGGTTATAGTCAACAGTCCTTTTCCTAATTTTTTTTATCAGTCAGCTCTATTATGTTAGCCACCCATGCAGAACTATCTCTCACCTTCTCTATGAACCCTCATTGAAGAGGAGCTGATATCTGTTGTGATACAGAAAAACGGTAGCCACAAATCCTACAGAAAAGTGCAGTGACAGACAGTATGAATAAAAGAAACACGTTAAAGTGGAACTAAACTCTCTCAAACAACATTAAAGCGTTTGTTACCCCAAAACTGATATGTGTCTGCTGTACCGTGTACTTGTAAGAGAAAGTATCCTGTTCTCTTTGTATTGCTACATTTGTGTGAAATCTTTGGTGTTCCTGCTAGTCCTTTTGCTTTCCTGTTATAAACTGACCACACTAGGCAGGAAAATACACCATGGTCAGTTATCTAGCTATGCTGGGAACTCAGTGCACTCTCTTCCAATAATCAGCCTTGTCCTGACACGCCCCCGCTGTACAGCCATTCACTGTAAGTTCAGTGTGCTGTTCCTTCTCCTCCCCCAGCTCTTATGCAGCTGAGAACAGAGGGAATGTGATCACTTATAAAAAAGGAAAAAGGGTATTTATATATTTTTTTACATCTATACAAAAATGTTTTGCCATTCATTTCTATTTTAAACTGAAAGGGTTGTTTTACAAGGTGATTGTTTACAATCACTTTAACTATTTTTAATCATCCTTATGCTGCTAGCATTAGTTAATAGATAGGAAGGTATATTAAATGTCTTTGTTTTAAACTTTTTTTGTTTTACATTTCTTCAGTTGCTTCCTGGTTTCTGGCCTAGGCCAAAATGTCATACATCCCAGAAGTGTTCATGAGCATTATTTTTCTTTCATCTGGAGGAGGAGCTTTCTCAGCTAAGTATACCCTCATGCCTGCATGCCTGAGCTAAGGGCAGAAGGATTCCAGAAAGTAAATGTTACATAAACCATCTACCCTTACTCAAGATGGCCATGGCTTAAAATACTAGGGGGTGTTTTTCAACAAGTGATTTCTCAGCAAAGTAAAGCACAGACACATTGATATATGGGTAAGTTTGTCTTTGAATATTAAAAAAATTCGAGTTTTCAGTTTGTGGTGCTCAAATAGTCAAGTCCCACTTTAAAGAGAAGAGAGACAGGAGGGAATGTTACATTACTTGGATTTGCCGCTCTCCAAAGAGGTCAATTAAAGTGGCGTTGAATTGGGAGCCTGATAACAGTGAGGTGGTGGGGTAAGTAAGGTCCATGACTGTCCGTACCAAGGAGGACATCATCTAGTTTCATTAAAAAAAAAAAAAAAAAGCATATGGTGAAAGAAATTTAAGATCACTACAACATATCTCTAGCTAGTAAAATTCAGAAAATATTTTAACTGCACCCAGATACACCCAAACCTCATGCTGTTCCATCCTCATAATTCCAAACTCCCCATTTTTTTAATCCTATTCCTTCATGTGTTTTGGTGCTGACACTGTCCCATCATATTCGAGATGAGTATGAGATGGCAATTATTAAATGAAGCAAAAAAATTAAGTATTATTTATACCTTCATTGTGATTCACCATGACCAGGACATCACTGGATGAGGTGATTGACAATGGATTTACATTTTGAGAATTTTATTTGTTTGTTGTTTTTAAAAGGACTTTTTCAAACATATGGTATCTTTATTTACTCTCTGTTATTCTTTTGTGAATGAGTAGGGGTACTATCTAGCCCATACTTATTCACGTAGGGAAGTGATACCCTGGGGCCTTTTAAGTTTTTTGCAATATCGTTTTTTTAGCGTTCGTTAGCTTTTTTGGCGTTTTTCCGTGTTAGCGTTTTTTTTTTCAATGGATCAAAAACATTAAAAAATGCTGGTGAGCATCGTTTTTGGGTGTTTATCTGTGTTTATCTGCGTTTTTTGACGATAGAGCGTATTTACAGCTGAAAAACTCCTCAGAACCCACTAGTTTTGGTTTTTTTTATAGCCAAAAAACGCCCCTGCCAAAAACTGCTGATAACAGCCTATGTGTGCATGGACAACATGCTGGGGAGTTTATTGACTGTAAAAAAAAAACATCTGAAGCCAAAAACTGCAGCTGTAAAAATGTCCAAAAACGACCAGTGTGCATGAAGCCTAAAAGGTACCCTCAAGATTCTAATAGGTACTCACCAGGCCAGGGTTGTGGGGAAGAGGCCCTTGTTCTCATCAATATGGCAACAAGGTGCTTTTCCAGGGGGGGTCATGTGGTCTTCTGGTTCACAAGAGGGCAGTCGCACGTTCCCTGCAGCCCCCCCCCCCCCCCCCCCCCACCCCCCCCCTCCCCCCCCCCCCCCCCCCCCCCCCCCCCACACACACACACACACACTCTTTGCAGGCTGCATGCTTGGAAGTCGTTTTGATGAGGAACATTTATTTTTCTGCTGTACAGTCTACTACAGCGAAAGTGTTTTTGTTTTTTTAAATTTAAGTAGAAAAACTGTATGGAGCTACCCCTAAAACAGGTATGGTACATATTTTGATGGCAGTAAAATTTAATTTACCATCAATTTAAATGGTATTTTTTTTTCTTCTTTGTAAATGTCAGTTTTGCTGTAGCACACTGTTTATATCGTACAGGTGCACCATTACATCGTGCAGGTTTAAGGCATCCTGCAAGCACGTATTAATGCAAATTTTCCCCTATTTGGAATGTTTCATTGTAAGTCTTTTTAAAAGTGCTGTTACCTGTAAAATAAAATAAAAAAATAAAATAAAGAAATTGGTGCATGTCTCTTTTGGCAGTTCCCAGCCCCCATTGTTTGACAATGGGCAGAATTATTTGTAAAGATTTGGCTCCCATTGACTCCAATGGGGTCCAGATTCACAATCAAACTTAGGAGCTTTTCGGCAAACCTCCCACAAACCAAACCCAGGCACTATCATCTTATCCCCACATTCAAGCCAAATACACCTGCTTTTTGAAACCAGGCCTTACCTTTGACCATTTACATGTCCGTTCTTTAGTTTGGTTACTGTCACGTTCTTCTGCATAAACTCCGCCAACTAGAGCTCCCATGGAGGTACCTCCTACCATGTCCACAGGAATGCCTGCCTCTTCCAAAGCTTTAATCACTCCTACATGTGAAAACCCTCTGCATATTAAAGAGGGACAATATATAAATACAAAAACAAATGGTAAACTTAGAGAAAATTAAATCTTTAAACACTTCGAAGTCTGCACGAATCTGGACTCAGGCAAAAGTTCACTTATGTTTAAAAAAAGAAGCCCCCCCCCCCCACTTATAATCTCACTCACCTTGCTCCACCACCTCCTAATACCAAGGCAATAGTATTTCCTGTTAGAGCACGGGCAAGCCTGGAAAAATCACTGTGACGGTCAACCTCTTTTTGACGAATTCTAGAGTAGAACTCAAGCTGATGCAGATATACAGAAGGGGAGAGAAAGAACAGGCCAATGCAGAGACAGCACAGCAATAAATGACATGCGAGGCAAGATGATATTACTGTGAATTATCATACAATATGGCACAACCTACCATTTTTAAAGCTAAGGAACCACAGCATTACATATATTCAGACGTTGTGGTTTAAAGTTGTAAACTATGAAACTCTAGATTAACACATTCTATTAGCTAGCAGATAAAATGTAGTAAAAATTAAGTCAGATAAGAACAGAATGTACAAAAGGGATGTGCCCCAAAACGTAGACTAATAGGCATCTGTCCCTTCAAATGTATCCCCCTGGTTGCTCCTTGAGTTGCTGATTGGAGAAAGAAGTGAAGAAATATGAATTATATAAATTCTTAGGTCCAGTCAAGCACACCAGGAGGTAAACATTATGGAATCACGAGTGCATTGTATAATTTTCCCCTTGCGTGGAAGTTGGGAGTTTTTGCTTCATTTGGGCAAAAATCTAGACATTTAATGTAATTTTACAGTGCAAATATAAAATATAATTGTTAGCACATTGATCATAAAACCGTATTAATGCTTTATATGGCTACATGCTTTTGTTTTCTTTAAGGGTATGCTACAGTTACCATTTTATGTGGTTGCCTCTTAACAAACACCCGCTTTGGGGCACGGATATGGAAATGTGCTGAAATCCAAGTCCTGAGTTTGAGCCATTCTACTGTGTCTGATGGCATAGGACCATCCATCTGATGAAGGAGTACGAGCTGTTTAAGGGCCCTGATAGGAGATTTCTCAAGAAACTTTTCAAGCTGTGGTGAGTAAAAACAGGGGACAGATCTGTAACAACAGCACCATGAACATGAAATTTACCCGATCACGCTTTCTCTTATATAGCATTAGCTTAAAATGCAATTTCAGCTGAGTAGAAAAAAAGAAAACCTTCCTAAGCATTATACATTACAAGGATTTTTGCAATTTATTTACCTTAGCTGCTTAGCTGCTTGAGTCTTTTAAATATTTAGATAAGGCATCACAGTGTATTTAAACCCAAAAAATGTAATATGTTGAGTGGCCTACCAGTCCTTGGATGCTGTGGCTACAAAGTCTTTATATTTTTATTTTGTCCTTATCATCTGGTATTCCTACCACTCACTGCTTTGCATCTAATCTATAGCAGGGGTGCTTAACCCATGGCCCACAGAGCCCTCTGATGTGGCCCTCAACCTCAAACCAGGGAAGCACATGCCCATGCTCTGGTATAGCGAGTACGCAAGCCTAGATTGCGAACAGGTTGCTGATCCACCACTCCAGAGCATCAGAGTGCATGGAGCTGGCATCGGCAGTGGAGGAAGCAGGCAGCCGCAGAGGGAGCAGGATCCGCATAAGCCGATGCTTCCTCTGTAGCGCCTGTCCCAGGTGGAGTGATACCAAGTGCACTTTGCCTGGGACCTTTATAGCAGAGTGGAGAGCGATGCGAGCAGAAGCTGGAAGAAGAAAAGGTCAGTGTATTAAACATCACATGCACTGCACTTTTGTAATGGGCACATTAGCACTTATAAAAAAAAGGCTGCTTTCACACTGATCCACAGGTACAGCGTAGTGCACCTGCGGGTTAGCTGCACTGGGCCATAGACTTTTATTATATCCTGGGGGTTTGGTGCGCTTTCAGAAAGTGCATCACATCTCTAAGATGTAATTAGACATGTGCAATTTATTTCGTTCTGAATAAGTTTTTTAACGAATTTCGACAAATTTGTTAATTTGGACACATCCAAATTAACGAAAACCCGTTTAAACAAATTTTTCAGAATATTCGTAAATTGGAATATTCGAAAATTTGTAAATTCAAAAATTTGTAATTTTGAAAATCCGACAACTCGAAAATTCAAATAGCTGAAATAATAACTAACTATTAAATTATAGGTATTATAATTTCATTTTAAATTTGTCTGTTAGTGAACGAAACGAATTTGAATTATCCAAAATAATGAATGCCATATCTAAACGAATGGAACGTAATGAATTAATAGTAATAAATAACAATATTATTAATAATACAAACTTTTTATTAGTATTATTTGTTATTAATTCGTTCCATTTTGCGTCATTCGTTATTTTGGATAATTCGTAACTTTGATAAATTTGTATTTGTTACGTTCACTAATGCCGCGTACACACGATCGGACTATCCGGCGGATTTTTCTTCCCAAAAGTCCGGCGGACTTAGAAAGAAGTTTTGACTCAAAATTATCCGCCGGACTCGGCAGTCCGTCGGACAATCCGGCCGTCTGTGTGCTAGTCCGCGGGACTTTTGAAATGAACGGAGTAATGTCCGTTCATTCTGAACTTGACTCCAGGTAGACGGGACTAGCGAAGGAAGTCAATGCCCCCACCTCGATCGGCAAGATTGACACCTCGCTAGCCCCGTCGCCTGGTATGGATTTAAAGGGGAATCCCTACACTGAAAAAACGGCGTGGGGGTCCCCCCAGATCCATATCCGAGCACGCAGCCCGGCCGGTCAGGAAAGGGGGTGAGGACGAGCGAGCGAGATTGCCCCAAAGCACCTTGTCCCAATGTTGATGAGGACAAGGGCCTCTTCCCGACAACCCTGGCCGTTGGTTGTCGGGGGCCGGCGGGCGGGGGGCTTATCGGGGTCTGCGGGCGGGGGGCCCCCAGATACCGGCCCCCCATCCTATGTGAATGAGTATGGGGTACGATGTACCCCTACCCATTCACCTGGTGAAAAAAGTGTAAATAAAAAACACAACACAAATTTTTTTAAATACTTTATTAGACAGCTCCGGGGGTCTTCTTCCATCTCGGGGGGTCTTCTCGCCGGACGTCTCCGCTAGCTTCTGCTTGCTCTTTTACTAGCGGAGGAACCTGGCTTTCTCCTTACTCGCCGTCCGGGGGTCTTCTTCCGACTTCGGAGGTCTTGTCCCGCTCTTCGGTTCTTCTTGCCGGGCCTCCGCTATCTTCTTCCAGCTCTTTTACTAGCGTTGGCCTGGTCTTCTGTCGCTGTCGCCACCGCCTTCTGCTTCTTCTTCTGCTTCTGCTTCTTCTTCTGCTTATTCTTCTTCTTCTTCTCCCGATGTTGACACGACGCTGTCTCCGCTTGTAATGGCCGAGACGTGTTGCGCAGCCACTTATATAGGGACAAGGGGTGGGGTCACTGGCTCATGTCAGATGGTGACCCCTCCCCCTTATGATGTCACAGTCCCGGAGGATGGCAAGACCGGGCCAATGCTAGTAAAAGAGCTGGAAGAAGATAGCGGAGGCCCGGCAATAAGAACCGAAGAGCGGGACAAGACCCCCGAAGTCGGAAGAAGACCCCCGGATGGCGAGGAAGGAGAAAGCCAGGCTCCTCCGCTAGTAAAAGAGTTGGAGAAGATAGCGGAGGAGTCTGGCGAGAAGACCCCCCAAGACGCAGACCCCGACAACCAACGGCCAGGGCACGCAGCCTGGTACTGCTCAGGAGGGGGGGGCGCTCGCTCGTCCCCACCCCCTTTCCTGACCGGCCGGGCTGCATGCTCGGATAAGGGTCTGATATGGATTTGGGGGGACCCTACGCTGTTTTTTCGGCGTAGGGATTCCCCTTTAAATCCATACCAGGTGACGGGGCTAGCAAGGTGTCAATGTCGCCGATGGTGGTGACATTGACTTCCTTCGCTAGTCCCGTCTACCTGGAGTCACGTTCTAAATGAACGGACTTTACTCCGTGTGTGGGGCAAGTCCGTTCATTTCAAAAGTCCCGCGGACCTCCGCCAAAACTCCGGCAGATAGTCCGCCGGATCTAGTCCGCCGGAAAAGTCCGGGCGTGTGTGGGCAAGTCCGCACGTTCGGAAAGTTCGGCGGAACTCTGCTGGAAAGTCAATAGTCCGGCGGATTGTCTGCCGGATAGTCCGGCCGAATAATCCAATCGTGTGTACGTGGCATAACAGCCAAATTTGAAAGGAAATTCCAATACCTATAATTTAATAGTTAGTTATTGTTAGTTAGTTATTCTTTCGAATCTTCTGAGTTTCTTTCTTATTTTCGGATTTTCACATTTACAAAATTACGAATTTTCTAATTTACAGATTTACAAATTGCAATCATAACAAATGACCCGAAAAACTAAAAAAAAAAAACGAAAACGAACAAATTTTTCAGCAGTGCACATGTCTAGATGTAATACAAGTCTATAGCAAAGCGCAGCTAACCTGCAGGAAAGCCGCAAGTGCACTGCATCCACGGTGTGGGTGAACTGCAGTGCATCAGAGCCTTATAGGTGGCTCAGGACAGTAAGGGCACATTTACATTTGCGGTTTGGGGGCAGTAAAACCCCTTAGTTCATGGTGGCCCGCGATCGGTTACCAAATCACTATAAGTGGTCCTCAGTCTTCAAAAGGTTGAGCACCCCTGATTAATAGAAATCCAGCATTGTCACCCCAGGCTGCTCCCCTGATTTGGACAACAAAACCTCCCCCTCTTCTTAACTCCATTAAAGTGGTATTAAACGGAACTCAGAAGGAAGACCAGGAGAAGATGGAAGCACCTGGGACCAGTGGAAGCACCGACAGCACAGCACTGAAGGGCACCATTTGCTAGGTAAGCCTGACATATTGTGCCAATGTGCAGTGATTATAGCACATTATAGCATAACCCCTTGAGACCTTATTTAAAGAAACTGTAGCAGAGTTTAATACCGCTTTCAATTAAATCTAAAAAAAATGAGTGCTATGTGGGAAATTCTGACTACATTATAGTAACATAATTAGTTCCAGTGTTGTTATAAAAATGAACTCCAGTCATCTGCTAATATAGACAAAGATGAAACTCCCAGTGCAACAACCATAAGCAAATTGTGAGGGTGGGAGTGCAACTGTCTGTAACTTGTCCTTAAGCTTAGTGCAGGCAGTATGCCAATTACAGGACCAGGGAGATGAAGATTCTGGGAAATTACAAGTACAAATAGAACATTACCACTGTTGCAAGGAAGAGAAATTTGAAATTTTTACAGCAATTGAAAATTATGTGTAATGTGGATTTAAATGAAAATGGTGAAATGACCTGCAAAAGGTCAGCCATTTCTGTCCACAAACAAATTTCAGATCTGGATTTTAGTTTAAGATTTGGTCAGAAGCCACATGTACCTTCTAGCTGAGGCTGAAACTGTGGACATCTGCTGATATGTGAGAAACAGGAGCAGGAAAAAACCAAGAGTTGTTTAGGTTGGCCAAAGATGGGCAAATATTTCCCCATGAACCAGCAGGTCAATAGAATTGAGAAAAATTGGGAAATGATTGCAGGGATTGTGTGCAGCAGAAACAGTCCAATGCTGGTAAGCAACATTTAAAAACATTGCTTGTTTTATTGCAGCATTTAAGGCCAGCCTAAATGTAAAAGTTCAGTATGATCTTCTAGAGCTCCATAACATGTCTCTGTCTTACCTCTCCAATTGCTGGTGCCTCTTCTCCCAGCCCAACCACCAAAACACAATCTGCTTGGCGGATGCAGCGTATGGTCCATGGTGTGAGCGAGAACTCAGTCTGGTAGAGGACTATACGGTGAAGATCTTCCTGCTGGGCCAGCCATGTTGACAGCTGACACTCGTGAGTACTGCCAAAGAATGGAAATAACTGTAAGTTGTGGTTACTATGGGGTCTTGCCTTCACCAAGCAAATGGCCATCTTGAAGATGAGCAGATCTTAAACCTGAACTCAGGGATGGTCAAACGGTGTCTAAATACTAGCGTCATGTGAATCTTTACTTGTGCTTTGTATATTTCTTCCAGATCCGTGCAGTAATCTAGTGTGACACTTTGTCTCTGTGCAGGAACTTCCTGAAATAAGGAAAAGTCACTCCTGCAGTCAGCCTGTAATGGGAGGACCTACTGGATCCCTCCCACAGCTCTGCTCTCTGTGCAGGCTATGTAATGTACAGTGAAGAAGTCACTGTTACTTTAACAAGGTTATATTTCAGTTTTCAAAGTAATTTGTCACACACAAAAATGGCTTTCAATTAAAGTTTTGTACCCGGAGTTCAGTTTTAAATCTGTTACATAGGAATGCAGGAGTTGTAGCTGTGATGATTTCAGTACTTGTTTAACATTAGGGAACTTTAATTTAACTGTGTATCTCGGAATGTCTATGAATATGTCCTTAAAACCAACTTGTACTTTGCCGACGCAGGGCAAAACAACAAATTGATGTTAATACTTCCCTACCTAGCAGTACATACTCTAATCAGCCACACAGTACTTAAGGGTATGCAGGAGCATGTAACTCAATGTGACAGTGCTGGAACTTAGTGATTGGCCAAGCACCGGCAATGGGGAGATAGTCAACCTTGTGATAGCTCTGATTGGAGATCAAGCTAGAATATACACAGTTTCTCACATGTTTTACCCTGCAGAGGCCTCTGTGCACACAGGGGCCTTACAAACCTTTCTAAGGCATAGGCTCCAAGCCGCGCCCTGATGATGTCACTTGTAAGAACCAGAGTTGGGCCTGAAAGAGGTAGATTGTCAGTATATTAACTCTTCCAACACCACAGAGGAAAGTAGTTCTACCATCCACTTTCTTACCAGACATCTTACCTATTGCGTCCAGAGCATTTTTAAGCTCCATGGTAAAGGCGGAGAGGGGGACGTTTTTACTGCAAGGTAACACACATACTGTACACAGGTTACTGGCCACATTTCCAGAATCTAATAGAAAGACAGAGAGAGTAGGATTAAGATGAAATTGTTTGGAACATTCAATAAGATACTTCAATGTTTCTGATGTGTAGGATGGCTAGATGCAATTCACTTCAATAAGATTTTGTTTTCCTGTTCCCTTTGCCAGTCTGAAATCTCAACTACTGTATAGACTTAGATCTGTAATTGAATACAGGATGCTATTTAGAGTGGGATTGCAGCTAAATGCACAGCTCAATAAGGTATGTTTACAGTTTTCCATTCAAAAGATGTACAATTTTTCTTGTAATAAACAAATGATGCTGATGATGATCCAATAAGGAGGCCAGAGGTGAAAAATACATTGTTAACCAGAAAATAAGCGTGTCACCTGCCTGGTAAGAGAGTGTGGCAGAAATGTGTAAATCACAAAAATAACATATACAAAATTCCTAACCCTCTGGCAGTTAAAACCAATAACATAAATTTGTTTCAATCCTTTTTGCCCAGAATACCACTTTAATGCAAGTTTCTGTTGTATGTAAACAATTAATTTATGAACCAATAAAATTAACCCCGTTTCCCTCTTTGTGTGTATGTAACCCTACTAGGACACCTTCTGTATTAATAATTGTAAAACAACATATTCTGACATCCAAATAGTGATAACCATAACATACCACTACAATAGATCCAGTCCTTCAGAAGTCTGGGTGTACAGGCTCCCCCTACCATCAAACAATGTCTCCTGAAGAACCATGGTCCATCAAAAAAAAATTCAAGTAGAAACTGGATTGTGGTCATAACAATACTACCAAGAACTAATCTCTAATTTAAAATTTTCAATCTTTAATTTTCTCTTTCGGAATAGTCTAACTATGGGCCTTATACCATACAATGGACTCTATAGTATCTCCATTCATTTGGACACCACATCACTTTTAATACCGGGCAGCACAGTTGCTAAGTGGTTAGTTAGTACTTCAGCCTAGCACCACTAGGGTTGTTTATTCGAATCCCAACTAGGACACTACCTGCCTGGAGTTTGTATGTTCTCCCTGTGCCTGCGTGGGCACTCTGGTTTTCTCCCACACTCCAAAGACATGTTAATAGGTTTATTGGATCCTGTCTAAATTGACCCCGGTATGTGTATGTATAAATGTGAGTTAGGGACCTTAGATTGTAAGCTCCTTGAGAGTGGGGATTGAAGTTAATGTACAATATATATGTAAATTGAGGGCGCTATAAAGTACCTGTAATAAATAATACTATCTAGCTGTGCAACTGGTTACATAAAATGTGTTATACAGTGGCCACTGAAAGCTGTACCTCCTGATTGTTATGAAGACATCTTACGCCACGAATATCAAATACTTTTAAGTAACCTTAAAACTCACATTAAATCATTCAAAAGAAGGATCAGGATACTGAAGGTGGCAGAGTCAATGTTGCCTTTTAAAGGGAATTGAGATTTGCATATAAGTGCAGCTGCTTTATGTATCTTGTAATCAATTTGAGTCTTAATAAAGGTAAATCATCAAAGAAGGTAACATCTGTTTATGCATTTGCCATCATTTTTTTGAATTGCCTAGATGTGTGAAAGGACAACTTGAGTGATCATCATTTTAAGGTCATGGTCTCAAGCCACCATAGTAGCTGCCAGTCAGTCCAGTCCCCTAGGACTCCTTTGTGGCTCATAATCTAAACCTTCTTGGGACAAGAAAATATTTTATAAAAATAAATACCTTTGATCTCTAACCAATACTATACCTCCTACCCCAAAAAAATGAATTATTCAGCTTTAGTACAAGTAAAGCCATGGAACCAGAACACATATGCCGTTTAGGAGCTTCATCGTCACTGGCGCATTTATTTAAGATCAGTGACTTAATTTTTTCAAACTGAAGCTGAGGTAACAGCATGAGTGCTCGACTAGATAGTCTTCAAGGGAAGTCAGTATAAGTATTTGTATGCATAAGTATGAGAAATTGAATTAAAAAAATATTGAAGCAGATCTCAGTGGACCAACCAGTAAGCCAATGACCCCTACGTTTGCTGGTAATCAGCTTATTTTACCAATTTTGGCAGGACTGTGCACCATTCATCCAATCTTTATTTAGATGATAAATGCACTTATTACATTTTTACCTTTTTAATAAATACTCTCCAATTTAAAAAATATCTCTTTGTGCTGGTATGTGATTGTCATTAGAAGCAATATTGACAGTTGCACCAACATGCATTAGGCCCAAACATGCATACATGTCTGTAAACAAAGGGGAGGCCAAGACTATCAGTTTAGCCTTACCTGACACCTCTCCCTGTGTCTCTTGAAGGTTTCCAAGGATTTTATGGCTTAAAATGTGAATTAGTCTGGTCACCACCTGCAGACAAGTTACATTTGTTAAGGTTCCACAGAAAATATCAATATCAATATCAAGTTATCAAGTATGCAAGTCTAACGCCCTGTTGCTCCTGGTTGTTCAGCCTGAATTAAATCCTGATATCTCCCACCTGCCCTGACACTCTACCTAGTTCCTTGACTATGTCTGACCTCTGAGCTGCACTTTTCTGTGTAAGTTTAAGCTTAGTTTATGAGATCAATCATTATACATCACTAATAGGGCAAACCAATGGAATGGGAATAGCCAAACAGCCAATTCCAGTTCTCACGGTGTAGGGCACGTTTAAGATCTCTACAACAAAACTCTTGCTGGTGGCTTCTTCTCCACTCCAGCATGCAATATATTGCAGAATAGAGCCAAGACAAGAAATGTATAATGTAGTGAGAGCTTTCACTGCCCTACATTGTTTAGTACAGGAAGGTAAAATAGCTGCCCATCAAATAACAATGAAGGCAGTAATAATGTTTGTGGATTGTATGTAGCTCTTTTGCACCTAATTTTTAAATGATACCCAGCAGTGGCAGCCCATCCATAGGGGGCACAGGGGGGCTGTCAGGAAAACCTTCAGTTTATCGCTGCGCGCCGACTGCCTGTGCGCATGCGCGGCGGAACGGCACTCCGGCGCATGTGCATTTGCGGCTCGGCGCTCCGACGCACGCGCATGCGCACTGGCGCACGCCTGAGCGTCCCAGTGCGTGGCATCGTCACATGACCACTCACACCGCCCATTTAAGGAAGTGCTTGAGACCAGTCCAGCGCTGGCTTGTCTTCAGCTTCCTGCCAAAGCTCTGTTCCTGCTTCCTGAATACTGTTTGCCTGATTTGACCCGGATTCTGCCTTTGACCTTGCTGCCTTCTCCTGCCCTTGACCTCTGGACTGTTTACTGGACTTACCTACTTGCTTGCCTCTGGCCCCTTGATACCTCTGCTTGTGACCCGGATTTGCCTCTGTCTCCTGCCCTGTGACCTCTGCCTGTGACCCGGACCCGCTTGCCTTGACCCTGGTACCTGCACCTGTGTTTTGGACCTACCAGCATCTTCCTGTTCCAGAACTTGGCTCCTCCTCCAGTCCCTATCCTCTGGTTGGGTAGCCTGTGCCTCTTTGTGCCATTCACCCCCTGTCTCACCTCCAGGGGGCGGACTGCGCTCAGTTGCAAGGGTGAACCACTCTCGGCATCTCGGCCTCGGTAAGTACTCTCCTGATAGGGGCCACCCCCCCATCCATGTGTCTGGCCCCCTAATCTACATGCAGGGCACCAGACGCATGGATTTCAATGTCTTAGAACTCCCAGCCAATCAGGTCTCAGTCAGGACGCACTTCTTGTTCGGCCTGGAGGAGAAGCGATGGCCCCGGAGCGAGAAGCTGCAGCCCGGATCCATGTCTGCATGATCTGCCTCCTTTCTAAGGTAAGGAGTCCTCTGATTGCCCCCACATTCTTGTCCGTCTCCCGCGGGTAGGGGGGGTTTCAGCATTCCCAACCATCTCCCGCGGGATTGGGGGATTGCTGCATTTACATCCATCTCCCATGAGCAGGGGGGGGGTCGCCGCATTCCGGTATGTCTCCTATGGGGGGGGGGGGGATTGCTGCATTTCTGTTTGTTTCCCACACGGGGGGCACTGCATTCCCATCCATCTCCCTCATGGAGGGGGGGATCGCCTCATTCCCATCCGTCTCCTGCGGGAGGGTTTGCGTTGGTTGTCCGTACCCCCCGACCAAAATATTGAGCACCAGCCACCACTGATACCCAGTTTAATAGTTGAAACCAAAAATTCTGCTTTTTACCATACAAACATTTCCAAGGACTCAGAGTGTGCTTTAATAACTACACATTTTTCTGTAAAAAGTTCTGTAAAAAGTATGAACGAGCAGCAGGAAAACATCTGGCTTAATGCCACATAACCTCTTGGTCTGTGATAAGGGATTTGTAAATTTTTTAATAAATTCTGTGACTTGCTTTAAGTTGTGTCTTAAAATGTACCTGCGGGTATCTTCTCTTAATGTAGGACAATGCTCCATCAGGGACCTTTGCCACCTCAGAGTCTCGCACTGCGTTCACAGAGGTCACTCTTGGCCTGTGCGTTAAAGCTTCCACCTGTTAGTAGTATCACATATAAAAGAATACTGACAATCAACATTGCAAGCTTTGCATCTCTCAACATTGAAATCGCATTACCCAGCACTTTAAAGAAGCATATTTGAGTTAAATTAAAAAAAAAAATCTCTCATTTACTGGAGAGTCACCTACAGCGTTTCCTGCTGATGAAATCTGATATTACAATGTGAATATAGAGACAAGGCAGATCTCTATGGCAGCCATTGGAATAGTCTGACCTCTTTGCAAATTATACAAAATAACAGCTCAGCATAACAGAAGAGGAGTAACCTGGTAGAATTAATGAACCAGTAGAACCAGCAGCACTCAGAGACAGAGAATATGAGGACTTTCTCTCTTCCCTAGGGATATTTAAAATAAAAGTCCCTCCTTTGCTTGAGTTTGCCTTGGTGTCCTCCTTCCACAAACCTAATGTTTTATTAGGACTGTGAGCTACAGTCACCTACAGTGTTACCTGCTGGTGAAATTGTGTATTACAATGTGACTATAGGAGCATTGTTTCTCTGAGATAGTCATTATAGTCTCACCTGTGGGCAATTTATATAGAATAACCACAATACATGGAACTTCCCACTTCTCACCATTCCAATAAGCTCGCCTCGGCCATGCTCCCCTACAACACATTTCTTCCCATCAGGATGCTGAATCACTGAACGGAGACGTCCATTTAGGGCAATGTAAGCACAGTCAGAGGGGTCCCCTTTTCTAAACATAAAAAACAGAGTTATGTGTGAACATAGGGGAAATACAAGAAAACTTTTAAAAGAAAAAAGTAGCTGTATGAGGTAGGAAGACAACAAAAAAGAGAAATAGAGACAGAGGAGGAGAACATGAGAGATATGAGTACAGAAAAGATAGGGAGAGATGAGGGAGAGAGAAGAAAAGATATTAAGAAAGAGAAAACATTGGAAAGAGAGAGTAATAGAAGGGGAGAATAAGACAGATTGGATGGAAAGACGAGAAAGAAAGAGAGGAAAAAAAATAAGCACACAAATAAAATAAGACAAAAGGAAAGGAAAGAAAGGAAAGTGAAAACATTTGAATGAACATTTCATAATTATCTCATTATCACTTTTAGCATGTTTATAACTTGCAGTTACAAGGCTAACAGACTGAGCATGACAGACTAGCCTTCTCCTTGCCCACCTCTAGGTTGATGTTTTTTGTGGGAGATTCCTTAAGCCCCATACACACGGTCGGACTTTTTCATGGATTCTGTCCGATCGGACAATGTTGTTGAAAAATCAGACCGTGTGTATGCACCATCGACAGTGTTCGTCGGTTTGTCCGACGGACAAAGTCTTATCTCCTGCTGGAAAGATCTGCCGTCAACCCGGTCCGATCACACCAAATCCGATCGTGTGTACGGTTGTCCGACCGGACAAAGTGCTACGCATGCTCATATCACATTACAAGACCAAAGCTATTGGCTACTAGCCTCTACGTAGTCCCGTCGTAGGCAACAAACGTCACCACGTTCAGAATGATCGGATTTTCCGACAACTTTGTCCGACCGTGTGTATGCAAAACCAACATCGGACAAAGTACGACGGACATGATCCGACGGACCTGGTCCGCGGATTGTCCGACCGTGTGTACGGGGCTTAAGTGTTCCTTGGTCAAATGCAAACGACAGTCCTTCTAGAAAGCTCTTGGTCTCTCTTGGCCTGTTTTCCAGTTGTGTATGGCTAAGGCAGTTCTACATTGACTACCCACAATAGGAGACAGGATACCCTTCAACTGGCTCTAGGTGACATGAAATTGATAAAATCACAGTTTCCAATAAGAAAGAGCAAAGGGACCCACTAAGGAAATATTTTTGTAGCAGCGACATGGCTGAATTTCTTCTAAACTATTAGAATCCAGGATACAAGACCTCTGTTTTTAACCTAAAAGAATGTCAACAGATTATTTTGTTCCCCCCGTCCCGTCAACCTGCATTTACCTGCTTTTAGCTCTGCATCAGTGCATAAATATACATCTCTAGCCTTACCTGTACAGCTCTTTACCAGCTTCAACTCCGATCCAGTCAATGGCAAAATCCACTTGTCTCACAAAGGGAGACACCCGCTGAGCAACAGAGTGAGCCACAGCGAGCAGCACACGGGGGTGGGAGCGCAGGATCCTGAACGACAAAAGATGCTGTGAAATTACTATAGGAGGTAACAAATGTATTCACATATCAGAGGATCTGAAAATAAATTATTTGTCTGGCAGCCACAAATCTATCCCTTTCTTGTATTTGTTAAGCTACATTACAAAAATGGCAGCCAAAATCCAGTTGACTGTCAGGAACAGAGCAATCATTTCTAACAGTTTTTTGAAAATGACAGTTGCCAGGCTGTTTTGGTGACCCACTTTGATCCATTGATCTAGATCTAATAAGCAGCATTGTTCCAAGCTAGGGACTCAGTTTTGAAGCAAGATAGTCAGCATGATAGCCAGGCATTTAGCATTTGCAGAATAGGAAGTCTGCTGGGGCAGTCTCACTATTTCTTTCAGGAAAGATTTCTTTTAACAACATCTTAACTTAACCACTTGCCTATTGGGTATTTATACCCCCTTCCTGCCCAGGACAATTTTCAGCTTTCAGCGATGTTGCATTTTGAATGACAATTGCGCCGCCATGCAACACTGTACCCAAACAAAATTCTATCATTTTTATTCACACAAATGGAGCTTTCTTTTGGTGGTGTTTATTCACCTCTGGGTTTTTTATTTTTTGCTATAGAAACAAAAAAAGCCCAAAAATTTAAAAAAAAATATAGACAGTTTTTTTTTTTTTTATAGTTTGTTATAAAATTTTGCAAACAGGTAATTTCTCTCCTTCACTGATTTGCCCTGATGAGGCTGCACTGATGGGCACTGATCAGGGTGGCAATGATGAGGTGGCACTGACGGGCACTGATGAGGCTTCAGTCATGGGCACTGATGAGGTAGCACTGGTAGGCACTGATAAGGAGGCTTTGATGAGGCGTCACTGATAGGTGGCACTGAGAAGTGGCACTGATAGGCAGCACTGATAGGTGGCATGGATGGGAATTAATAGGCACTTGTAGGCAGTAATGGTAGGCAGCACTGATAGGTGACACCCTTTACCCTGTTCTGTGATCAGCCAAGTCCGAAGGACTATTGACGCCCTCCCGGCACTGGAAGCCCTCGCTGTAGCCATTATTCGGCTATAGCAGTGTTAAATATATATGCTGTGAGCGAATATCACCCACGCCACATCTAAGTGATTTTAATGAGGCAGCTGCTGTTGTGACTGAAAAGTACTACATTGTGAAAACACTGGATATAATCAGTGACTAAACAGTGCTTGCTACGTTTAACAATATTGTGAAATACAATCATATGAATCCGTGGAAAATTTGAAAAATATAAACATATTAAATATGTGTCAATGTGAGATTAAAACATAAAAAATCCCTATAAATAAAAATATGAAGCAATACAACATAGATGTGTTCTAGTCCATGTATCAAATTCTCCACAGTATTGAATTGCTTGCATGGAAAAATAAATAATGAATTGAAACAAAACAAAAATGGATAGAAGCTGATCAATCAAGCAGTCCATATTCCTGTGTAGATGGTTATGACAGGTGCAGCCGAAACCTTGATTGCATACGACCCTTACTGTTCACACAATAGTGGTGTACATAACTTCCAAAAAAGACAGGCAAAATATGGGATCTGGGTCCCTACTCACCAGATCCTATTGAATCCATAGAATGCATTAAGGTGAAAAAACATATACCTTTACAACCCCTTCAATGTCTAAACCGTTGATAACAAAAGTGAGTACACCCCTAAGTGAAAATGTCCAAATTGGGCCCAAAGTGTCAATATTTTGTGTGACCGCCATTATTTTCCAGCACTGCCTTAACCCTCTTGGGCATGAAGTTTACCAGAACTTCACAGGTTGTCACTGGAGTCCTCTTCCACTCCTCCATGATGAGCTGGTGGATGTTAGAGACCTTGCGCTCCTCCACCTTCCGTTTGAGGATGACCCACAGATGATCAATAGGGTTTAGGTCTGGAGACATGCTTGGCCAGTCCATCACCTTTACCCTCAGCTTCTTTAGCAAGGCAGTTGTCATCTTGGAGGTGTGTTTGGAGTCATTATCATGTTGGAATATTGCCCTGTGACCCAGTCTCCGAAGGGAGTGGACCATGCTCTGCTTCAGTATGTCACAGTACATGTTGGCATTCATTGTTCCCTCAATGAACTGTAGCTCCCCGTTGCCAGCAGCACTCATGCAGCCCCAGACCATGACACTCCCACCACCATGCTTAAAGTGGCGTTCCACCCATTTTTTTTACTTTGTCTGTAGGAGCAAAGGACATGCAGCACTTTTCACAATGGGCTTTTTTTTTAATTGCTCGTAAATACCTTATTTTAGTCTTTTCCCGTTACTTCCTACGTCACTAGGCGATTCGCAAGGGTTCCTGGGATAGCAGCCTCATGTATCCCAGGAGTCCTTGCAAATCGCCTACTGCCGAAATCTCGCGATATTTGGAAGTAGGCAATGACGCGAATGGGAGTTAGCACAGCTGACTGCATGCTGGGTTAATTCCGATCACTTGGTTCACATATGGAGCCTAGAGCCATACGTGACTCACTAACGCAATACATCTTCCCCCGCTAGTAGTAAGGACAAGGTTGCCAGTTACAGATCTGTGCCGGAGCACGCCGTGCAGCCAGGGCTTATTAATGGCTCTTCCAGCAGGGCCGGATGTGCTCCTCGTCAGGTAATTAGCAGAGAGGAGTGGGGAGCTGGAGTATCCGTGAGAACCTCTCTAATGAGCACCAAGCGAGCGCTTACTGACTGCACTCTAATGGATGTTAGAGACCTGGCTTGTTACTCTGCCCGCAAGTCACCTCCAGAAGTGCTCGGTGGTTTTATTTTCTCTTGTCTTCTAGACTCTCTTCTATCCGCAGCCTTCCTGTCTTTTATTTTTTAAACTGGGAATTGTGCGTGGCTTTTTTTTCCCCCTCTCCCCTCCTGTCACTTCTCCATCTGATCCCTTTCTGTGTGTGCTTTTCATTTCCTGCTTCTTGCCTGGTCTCTTGAGTATTTCATGTTGCCGTGCTCTCATTCAGCCACATTCTCGCCTCCTGTCATCACCTTTTTAGCACGGCTGAGTGCATGCTGGGAGTTGTAGGCAATGGCAGGGAAAAAAATATCCTGCAGAAAAGAGCGGAGAACCTAATGAATCCATTCTCTGCTGATAAGAGAATGAGAGGAGGAGGGGGGCGATCGGGGTTAACATTATTACAGCCCGCGGTACACAGTAAACTCGGCGGCAGCTGGAGAGACTTCCTCTCCTCTCCTGTCCTTTGATTGACAGGTTGCTATAGCAATGGGGCGGGAACTTGCGACGACGCTGACGTTGCTATAGCAACCTATCAGGAAGAATAGGTGTGGGATTTAGAGGTGCATGCTGGGTAATCAGCTGCACAGAAATCCAGGAAGTTAACACAGGAGGACTTCAGATGTCCACAGCTAAAATGGAACCTGCCTGCTTCCGAGATCAGTAATTAACTTTTTTTTAAAGAAAGTAAAAGTGCAAAAAATATGACATATTAGAAATGTTCATCTACATGTTATGACAATTCCAGAACTGTCCTTAAAAAAAAATGTTTGGGGGACTGGAACTCCGCTTTAACTGTAGGCAGGAAACACTTGTCTTTGTACTCCTCACCTGGTTGCCACCACACACGCTTGACACCATCTGAACCAAATAAGTTTATCTTGGTCTCATTAGACCACAGGACATGTTTCCGGTAATCCATGTCTTTAGTCTGCTTGTCTTCAGCAAACTGTTTGTGGGCTTTCTTGTGCACCATCTTTAGAAGAGGTTTACTTCTGGGACGACAGCGATGCAGACCAATGTGATGCAGTGTGTGGCGTATGGTCTGAGCACTGACAGGCTGACCTCCCCCCCCACCCCTTCAACCTCTGCAGGAATGTTGGCAGCACTCATACATTTATTTCTCAAAGACAACCTCTGGATATGACGCTGAGCATGTGCACTCAACTTCTTTGGTTGACCATGGCGAGGCCTGTTCTGAGTGGAACCTGTCCTGTGAAACCGCTGTATGGTCTTGGCCACCATGCTGCAGCTCAGTTTCAGGGTCTTGGCAATCTTCTTATGGCCTAAAAATCTTTATGTAGAGAACAATAATTTTTTTTCAAATACCCAGAGATTTCATGGACATGTGGTGCCATGTTGAAGTTCCAGTGACCAGTATGAGACCTTATAACGAGTCACATGACAACGGGGAGGGAAAATGGCTAATAAGGCCCAATTTGGACATTTTCACTTAGGGGTGTACTCACTTTTGTTGCCAGCAGTTTAGACATTAATGGCTGTGTTGAGTTATTTTGAGGGGACAGCAAATTTACACTGTTGTACAAGCTGTACACTCACTACTTTACATTGTAGCAAAGTGTCATTTCTTCAGTGTTGTCACATGAAAAGTTATAATAAAATATTTACAAAATGTGAGGGGTGTACTCACTTTTGTGCGATATATATATATATATATATATATATATATATATATATATATATATATATATATCTCTTAATTTTTCATCATTCATTTTTTATGCTTTCATTTTTACTCTGTTTTATTGTGACACTCAGTATATTGTGATATTTATTGTAAGGTTTACTGATATTTGATTCCGGTCAGTGTGTAACTGGTCATAAATGAGTTATATGCTACTATATTATATATATGTCATGTTATGTTATTTTACTTAACCTATTTACCCACCAATTGATCGCATTGGGCACTATAAAATTATGAGTTTGACCCATAAGGTGTTACTACCATTTGAGTCAGTACATCATATATAAGTATGTGAAATGGACATGTTCGATAGGCTCTGAAGGATAGAGAAACCTTGAAACGCGTTAGAAGATGTGATTACAAGTATTGTGGATTTTCACATATGGGCATAAGCAGATGATTTTATGATAATGCTATGATACAAGTACTAGTTTGTGAGTAAATTCACCTCTATTTTATTAAATAAAAACATGTATTGAGGATAATGCGCTAGGCCTATGCACCCAATGTGTTCTTCTATGCTTTCAGTTGATTTGGACTTTCCCAGTCTTTGGAAGGCAGCGAGGTGTGCATTATCCACATATACAAACATGTCAACATAAGAGTCTTATATCATGTTGGAACTTAACACACAGAGCAGGAGAGTGAACATTGTGATATGTTCTGAAACATACAGCGGGACCTGTGCCCTCAAAAGACCCCAAGAAAAGGATTTATGATGACAGCAGTGATGATTAAATACCACCAAAAGGAAGCTCTCTTTCTGTGAAATAAATTATATAAATTTCATTTGGGTACAGTATTGCATGACTGAGAAATTGCCAGTTAAAGTAGCACAGTACTGAATAGCAAAAAATGCCCAGGTCATGAAGGGGGTAAAACCTTATGGAGGTCAAGAGGTTAAGAAAGATACAGCATCAATCTGTGGGATTACTGGAAAAATGCCAACTGTGTCTTGGAAAATATTACTCTGTTCTATACGGCATACTTTATAAATTATAATAATAATTATATGCATAAAGTATGTGTATTGTGTGTTTAGGGGCCCATTACACAGTGTCCAAAAAAAAATGTATGAAGAGTACAGAGAGACCTACTGGTAGAAGTGAGTGCGGCTCAGGCACAGGAAGGAGCTGTCCTGCACGGCTTTGATAGTGAAGATCAGAGGCTCCCCAGTGAGAACTGTCAGTTGTCCAATCATTTCTCCAGGAGCAGTCACAAAGATACAGGAGTCCTCTCTCCCCGTCACTCCTTGATAGACATGAAGAAGGCCTGAGAGCACAAAGTGAAGTCCAACACCCTGAAAGGAAAAAAGAGTGGTCATGAGAGATGGGAAAGTTTGGAATAATGAATTTTATAAAAAAACAAAAAAACGTAAAAAATGTTATAAAACTTATTGTCACCCATGGAAACTACTAAGATTTTCCAGAGAGATGCATTATGAGACTTTCAGCAGGAAATAGTGCAATAGAGTAAATGCTGAGGTCCTTCAAATCTTTTGCTTACATGGTCACCCTTCTGGGCAATTACTGTCTCGGCCTTTACGTGATGAAGTGTTAGTTTGTCCTCGAGTAATGACAGATCCTGCAACACAAACATTTTGAGTTGAAGTCCAACTACAGATACCATATAAAAGTCAAAAAGAGATTCTACTAACTTTTTATTTGATGGCCATTAGAACAGGAAGTTAGGTGGAATCTCCCTAAAGGGGGCACAGACAGCAATGAAAACTTTTTTTAAACTTGCGGCAATTGATCTATTTGATTTTGAGTGTTATGCCCCGTACACACGATCGGATTTTAGGACAACAAATGCTGGGTGTGAGCTTCTTGGCAGAAAGTCCGACCCTGTGTATGCATTTGTTGTTGGACTTTCCACCAACAAATGTTGGCTAGCAGGTTCTCAAATTTTCCGCCAACAAATGTTTGTTGTTGGACTTTCCGATCGTGTGTACACAAGTCGGTCGGACAAAAGTCCACGTATGCTCGGAATCAAGGACGTAATGGAGATATCACGTACGTCTTGTACGTCACTACGTTCGTAATTGTTGGCCAACATTTGTGTGACCGTGTGTATGCAAGATAAGTTGGAGCCAACAACCTTCGAACAAAAATCCATGGTTTTGTTGTCGGAAAGTCCGATCACGTGTACGGGGCATTAGACTGATCCAGATAGCCAGATGATGCCATTCTGGAGATGCAGTTAGGGATGCCACATGCACATCAAAATAGTTTTCTAAAATCCCCTTTTATTTATTCACAATAAGATATCTGATGTTTTGGGGCCACAAACCTCTGACATACCCCTTGCTTCTGATCTAGACAACCAATCCTAGACAATACAGGAAGTGGAAAGAACTCTTCCCCAATCATAACAGACAGCATTTGAAACATGGCTGAAATCCTTTAGACACTCTATCCAAAACTTAAAAAAAAAAGTTTTAACTGAAATAGAGCTTTAAACACTTCAATACTATATAATAGCACTTTTACCCCCTTCTTGCCCAGCCAATTTTCAGCTTTTAGTGCTGCGGCACTTTGAATAACAATTGCGCGGTCATGCAACACTGTACCAAAACTACATTTTTATCATTTTGTTCACACAAATAGAACTTTCTTTTGGTGGTATTTAATCACCACTGGGTTTTTTATTTTTTGCTACATAAATGAAAATTTTTTTCTTTGTTTCTGTTATAAAATTTTGCAAATAAATTATCTTTCTTCCTGAATTTAGCCCAAAATGTATTCTGCTATATTTCTTTGCTGAAAATACCCCAAATCAGTGTATATTTTTAAGTCTGTAGCAAAGTTATAGACTCCACAAACCATGATATACAGTATATCTGAAAATTGATCAATCCTGATGTACTGACAGCCTTTTCTTGAGGCCCAAAAAGATCAGGACAGTACAAATATCCCCCAAATGGCCTGTTTTTGGAATGTAGACAGTTCAAGGTATTTAGTAAGAGGCATAGTGAGTTTTCTGAAGTTTTCATTTTTTTGTGGCGGTGATCAGGGACACTGACTGGTGACAGTACAGGGGGAAAAAAAATATTATTTTCTTTTTAATAGATTTTTTTTTAACACACTTTTTTTCATTGAGGTAACCATGAACGCCAACATGTACTGTGACATACTGAAGCAGAGCATGATCCCCCTCCGTTTGGAGACTGGGCCGCAGGGCAGTATTCCAATATAACGACCCCAAACACACCTCCAAGACAACCACTGGACTGGCCAAGCATGTCTCCTGACCTAAACCCTATTGAGCATCTGTGGGGCATCCTTAAATGGAAGGTGAAGGAGCGCAAGGTCTCTAACATCCACCAGCTCCGTGATGTTGTCATGGAGGAGTGGAAGAAGTCTCCAGTGGCAACCTGTGAAGCTCTGGGGAACTCCATGCCCAAGAGGGTTAAGGCAGTACTGAAAAAAGATGGTGGCCACACAAAATATTGACACTTTGGGCCCAATTTGGACATTTTCACTTAAGGGTGTACTCGCTTTGGTTGCCAGCGGTTTAGACAATAATGGCTGTGTGTTGAGTTATTTTGATGGGATAGCAAATTTACACTGTTATACAAGCTGTACACTCACTACTTTACATTGTAGCAAAGTGTCATTTCTTCAGTGTCGTCACATGACAAGTTATAATAAAATATTTACAAAAATGTGAGGGGTGTACTCACTTTTGTGAGATACTGTATGTTTATTTCTTATGCTGTTTCATGAAGTCATTTTTTTATGGTTATGCTGACACCATGCGGTCATTGTTTTAATTAAACACAATTTTCTGTGTATCCTCTTATATGATGTACCGTATTTCTCGGTGTATAACACGCACCTTTTCCCCCTTAAAATCGGGGGAAAGTCATGGGTGCGTGTTATATGCCGATACCCCCAAAAAAAGTGACAAAAATGGCAAGCGCCGCCAAAAAATATCGATCGCTGCCGAAAAAGACCGAATCGCGGCCGAAAAAACCAGAAGCGGCGCCGGAATAGACCGAGCAGACTGTTCGGCTCTGCTCGTAGTCCCGCTCGCTCGGGAAACAGCAGGGAGACGGGACCGCGAGCGGAGCTGAACAGTCGGCTTGGCCTTTTCCGGCGGGCGCTTCGGTCTTTTTCGGCCGCGCCTCGGTCTTTTTCGGCGGCGCACACGACAGAGCGTCTCGGCGGGGGGAAATTTAAACCCGGACAGGACTGCAAATGACGCTGGCAAGTTACAATGACACTGGGCAAGGCTGCAATGATGCTGCAATGACGCCGGGCAAGCTGCAATGACGCTGGGCAAGCTACAATGGCACTGGGCAAGGCTGCAATGATGCTGGGCAAGGCTGCAATGACGCTGGGCAAGGCTGCAATGACGCTGGGCAAGCTGCAATGACACTGGGCAAGGCTGCAAATGACGCTTAAATGTAAGTTTTTTTTTTCCCTAAACTTCCCTCCTAAAACTTTTTTTCCTTAAAATGCCCTCCTAAACTTGGGGTGCGTGTTATACGCCGATAAATATGGTAACTTCCTTCCTCATTGTGAATTTCTGTGCTCTTCCTGCAAGACACACATTGAGGCTTGGAAAGATATTCCTTTTGACTTCAAATGCCAACAATGCCTACTAAATCATATTTGTTGCCTCGACTCTTGCATACAATAAAGATATTTGTGGATGTCAAGTGTTTGGTGAGTTCAACTACGTGATGAAGATTGTCTGTAGTAATTTTCTCTGATACCTTCAGGCCAGGCATAGAGGTGTCAGAAAGAGGTAAACCACTATTACAATTATTGGAGTCAGAATAATTATGTCGACCACTTACTTCAAGGTCCATTTGCTTGGCTAGCTGTTTCTTTCCATTCTCCAGCAACCTCTGCATATTCTCATCAGGCTCCCAGAAAAGTATCTCCTGTTGTAATATATTCATAGTTATTTATTTCACTCTTCAGCAAAGCACATGGTACAGTCAACAGATGGTAGTCTTCATTCAATAAAGAATACATAACAGGCATATATCTAAGTATAATGAGACCAAAGAAGGTCAGGTCCACATCACAAAATAAAGATCTAAAATCAGTCTAAAAAATCTACATGCCCCAGTCCATTGCAAAGCTACATAACAATAGAGCCCCCCACCCCCCTGTAAAGTTACACACACCAAGTTTGTGTTCTGGGAAACTAATGCTGAAGCCAAGATAGCATAATTTTAAAACATAAGGGATAAGAGACAAGTCTTAAGCAAAGGCACATGAGAAGACCGTTTTTCACCAAGTGAACCAGATGAACATGATAGTCCACCTTCACTAAGGTGGAGTGTGGACAAATAGGATGCGTAGTCCTGCGAATATTGAAAATCGTGGCAATAATACCACGTTTCGCAAATTTGTCTCAGAGCTGCTGTTAAACGTTCCATATCATTAATCTCATTGACTACTGCTATCCAGTGTCCAATCGAGGGTGGGTCCACACACTTGGTGTCATTAAAGTGGGAGTAAACTCCCATGCATGATTTTTACCTATAGGTAAATCAATATTAAAGCTTACCTAGAGGTATGGTAAATATCGCTTAAACGTGCACCGTTTAGGAGATATTTACTGTACATGCAGCCTGTGACGTCATCAGAGCATGTGCTCTGAAGGAACGACATACACGTGCGCAGGAGTGACGTCATCGCGACTCACACAGCCGGAGTCCGCAAACCCGGAAGGAAAGCCGTGTTAAGATAGAAGCGCCTTCAGCGGTGACAGAGGGCTGCTGGAGGGCTTCGTTCTAAGGTAGGTTTCACATAATGTGCTTGTATGCAATGCATACTAGCACACTATGACATTGCCTTGCAGGTTTTAAAAAAAAAAAACACTGCTTCAAGCAGGTGGATCAGTAGAGACTTCTTGTACCTGCAACTCAAGAGTGGGGTGTAGGAGGTGTAGGAGAAACAACTCAGGACACACCTCCAGAGAAATATCAATGATTTTATGGATTAGCCATCTGACGTCTTACCAGAAGGGACATATATGGAGGCATGACCAAAAGAGATGTAGTAGCGTACTGGGTTCTTGTTGACAATGCACATCCGAGAAACATTGGGACAGATCTTATGAAGGATTGCTGGAGTCTTACACCAATGTGTCAACAATTTATACCCCGCCCCCTGATACACACAGGAGAGGGAGGATTGGTAGGCAAAGTAAATAATCAGTTCCCTCTGCGCAAGGGGTCAAGTTCTTGTCAAGGTCATGCTGCCATTTCAGAAGGAACGGGTTATGAGGATAATGGCCCCTGGGTTACCCTACTCAGCTTGATGGTGGTTAAAAATGCATAAGTTGCATAGCCCCCAAAAAAAATCAAGGGAGGGGTAGGGGAAACCATGGCTTGGATCTTTGGGATTGTCCACCATCATCCCCATGACAGGAAGTGTTGTACCTGAAATTGATAGATCAAGAGAAAAGCTTTGAATTTTGCATCCTCTGAGCCTGGGAGAAATTCCAGGGCCCCTAATCCTGGGGACATAAGAGTGGGTGTCTGGGGCTGGGATCCTAGACAGCCCACTTTGGCCAAAACTGCCACCATAGTACCTACCATACGGTGTAATTTCACCTCCAATGATAGAGGCCTATCACAGGGGGGTCTGAAGTGGACAAGGTGACACATTTTGCACCTACCCCTTTTCTAATCCTTGTTTAATGCAAGCTAATGTATGGGACATATAAAATGCATAATAATATTAAAAGGGGTCCGGAAAACTGATACCCCCTCTCTCCTTAGGTAGTGCAAGAATCCGGTACGAAATGTGTTTAATATGATAGCCCCATAGAAAATTCAGGAATTCTACTCCCAGAGAAAAGAACGCAAAATAGCCACTGGGAGAGTTTGTAAAAGATAGAGAAGTCTTGGTAGGACTGTCATTTTTTAGAATGCTGTTACACCCAAACCAAGTAAACGTCTTCTGGCGCGGATTTGTGAACATTGATTTTATAGTTGTCAGGTCTGCATAGATTTGTAACTCCTGTAGGAGGTCGGGGATGGTTGTGTCTGGGTAGGTGGTGAAAAAAAGGAAAAATTATGAAAAATTGGGTGCAAAGCCATGTGTAAATAGCACCCAATCCAACGTGAATATGCAGTAAAATAATACTCAACACATGACCATGAATAAAATACCAAACTGTCCACCATATATATAAAAAATAGATAATCACAAATCTCAAAAAAAATGTTGTGTGTATATATATATATATATATATATATATATATAATGTAATATAAAATACAGCTAATTAAATTATATATATATATATATATACACAACTTTTTTTTGAGATTAACCACTTAAGCCCCGGACCAATTTGCAGCCAAAGGACCAGGCCCCTTTTTGCGATTCGGCACTGCGTCGCTTTAACTGACAATTGTGCGGTCGTGCGACATGGCTCCCAAACAAAATTGGCATCCTTTTTTGCCCACAAATAGAGCTTTCTTTTGGTGGTATTTGATCACCTCTGTGGTTTTTATTTTTTGTGCTATAAACAAACATAGAGTGACAATTTTGAAAAAAATTCTATATTTTTTACTTTTTGCTATAATAAATATCCCCCAAAAATATATAAAAAAAAACATTTATTTTCCTTAGTTTAGGCCGATACGTATTCTTCTACATATTTTTGGTAAAAAAAAAAATCGCAATTAACGATTATTGATTGGTTTGCGTAAAAGTTATAGCGTTCACAAAATAGGGGATAGTTTTATAGAATTTTTAGTAATATTTTTTTTTTTTACTAGTAATGGCGGCGATCAGTGATTTTTATTGTGACTGCGACATTATGGCGGACACATCGGACATTTTTTACACATTTTTGGGACCATTGTCATTTATACAGCAATCAGTGCTATTTAAATGCACTGATTCCTGTGTAAATGACACTGGCAGTGAAGGGGTTAACCACTAGGGGGCGGGGAGGGGTTAAGTGTGACGTGTGTGTGTTTTTTTACTGTAGGGGGCGTGGCTTGGTGTTCAACATCACTGACCGTTTTTCCCGATGACAGGGAACAGACGAACAGTGTCAGTCTCACTAGGAAGCACGGTGAGATGTTTGTTTACACATACCGCTCCCCGTTCTTCAGCTCTGTGACCCGATCGCGGGACACCAGCATCGATCTTGGCCGCAGGGTCCCGCGGCCACGGAGCTCAGGACCGGGTCGTGAGTGCACGCGACCCACGGCTGGGCACTTAAAGAGCAACGTAGCTGTACGTTGATGTGCCCAGCCGTGCCATTCTGCTGACGTAAATGTGCAGGAGGCGGCCCTTAAGCGGTTAAATGAGATTTGTGATTATGTATTTTTTATTTGTGAGGCCAGCATGGATGAGTTAGAGTCCTGTCTTTTTTCTCCACATATGAGAAATCATTAAGAAGTGGGGATTTTATCCCATGTGATCATATTGACCAATGATGTTGTATTACAACGTATTTAGGCTCCAGTATCATGGCGTTGGCGCCATTTTCCTGAAGACGTGCGCATGAGCACGAAATGCATTGAGAACGAGGCTTGGACACAGGAGCCCTCATTTCCATTGTTAGCTGAGACGCACGCCGTGTTTCCTGTCTCACGATCAGAGTGACGGACCGGCCCCTGCCTCATCCATCAGCTGAGCTGCCTATCGTTACAGTGTTTATGGCATGTAAGTGTTTTTAAAATAAAAGAGACTTTATTACACTACATTGCCTTCTCTGTGGCTCGTATTTGGGGGAGCCATCTTTCACAGATATAAGGATAATGAGTGCTGGATTGGCACTTTAAAGTGTAACACTTGGAGGATTACCATTCATTGACTGGAGTTCGATCGATAATTAAATGGTCGTTTGGAGTGAGGTCTGGCTTGGAGAATCCTGGTTTATTGAGGAATCCTTTCCCTACTTTATATGCCTGGTGGTCACTTTGTGGCCAGGGATATCTGGTGAACAGTTTGATGTGTCACTTCGGGCGAAGCACTGTTTACAAGAATAAAGCACATCTGCACTTTAGGAAGGCACGGTGCTGGAGTACAGTGTATATAGCAGAATCAACACGATTATATAAAATAATTGTCAATTCACCTAAATATATATGTATATTTGTCACTATATATATATATATATATATATATATATATATATATATATATATTGGAAGGCCGGGTACCGGCCTGAAGTTATGGGAGGAGCCCGGAGGGTATTTAAGCAGCCCAAAGGCCGCCGGTCTTTGTCGGTTTCCTGTGTGAGATATCTGATACGTCAGACATCTAGGACCGACTCGTTCGAGACAAGCGCTGTTGGTGCCGGTTCGTGAGCTCCGTTTCGTCTGTCCGTCTCCTCGTGTTGTTGCAGTCCCATGTTCCGTGTTCGTAAGTCGTGTTGTCCCTTCGTGTCGCACTCGTGTCGCTGAGTCGCAGTTCCGTACAAAGAGTCTGGTTCGGCTGTTGCAGGTAGGGCTTCGGCTCCCATGTTTTATGTTCCCATGCACTGCTTATCATGTCACTAAACTGTGGTCTGCGTAGCTCACGAACCACGCACCGCTTGTCTCGAAAACACTATACAGTTACACGCACGTTTTTGGTTGTACACGATCGGGAGCCACCTAGAGGCACGCACATTCAGGGCCGCCCGCCATGACACTCCGACCGATGCCGCATCCGGCACTCAAGGGTTCCCCTTACGCGGTCGGAGTACGCAGGCTTTGAATCGTTCAAACGTAGCTCGCTCACGGGTGCCGTTCGCACTCACACGCAGCATTTATGTCATGTCAAATCGGTCAAATCAGTTATGCCAGCAAGCATGCCGGATCACTGGTTGCGTTCCGAGTCACTGTTGGCATGTTAATTGCACGAATTACTTCGACCGTGTCGAAACATTTCATTGTATTAGCATGGCAATCATTTCATCATTTCAAACATGGCTAACGTATCAGGCCATTCGGTCATGCTTGCATCGTTTAAACAGGGCGTTCATGCCATCATTTCGATCCTGGCCGCACTCAGATTCAAGTCATGTCGCACTCAGGCACGGATTTGTTTCGGGGTACCCAGGTTACGGCCGCATTACCATACATGTTTCAGAGATTGGCCCACCGCTCGTACGGATGCGGGCTCAAGTCTAGTCTTTGGCATGATTTCGGTCATTGGCCACGTATCGGTCTGAATCCGGTCGCATCCGGGATGCATCGATTCGCACTGGTTCGCCTAGCCGCTCGGCCTCCTTTCTATACATGCTCCAGAGACAGATTCAGTTACAAGTTGCTCGGTTTGTTGAAATCTAGTCTTTGTCATGGTTTCATTTCGGTCACTATACCTCTGGGTGGGTCCGGTCGCATCCATAGATGCTCCAATCGGGGCAATCCAGACGCACGACTGCCCGGCCTCATTTCGATACATGCGCCAAGGGCGGAATCGCATCACAGGTTGCCTTCATTCTTGATTCTTGCCCTTGTCATGGTATGTCATTTCTGTCTCACCTTACCACGCCCGGCATGAATGCAGTCACTTCCCCGCACTAATTCGTGTCGGCGTGCCCTAGGCCGGCCTCATTTCAATACATGCGCCAGGGACGGAATCGCATTGCAGGTTTTCGGTCAACTTTTGATTCTTGTCCTTGTCATGTTACATCATTTCTGTGTCACCTTACCACGCCCCGGCGTTAATTTAGTCACTTCCCTGTACGAATTCGCGCCGGCGTGCCCTAGGCCGGCCGCATTTCAGTACGTGCTCAAAAAAAAAAAAAAAAAAAAAAGGGGTTCAGTCACTAGACAGTGGCATGATGATCGAGGTCGCTGTCACACGAGTGCTAGCGTTCCACCGCATGCTGTAGCACTTGGATTCGAACCCGGTGGCAGCCAGTATGTCACAGTTCGGCCCCAGCGTACCCAGGCAGTTGGCCTCATTTCACGGTTGTCTCATTTCTGTACGTGCTCCAGAGTCCGGCTCACAGTCACCCCCATACGGTACGACCGGGCCGGGCCCTGTCACGGGATGTTCATTTCAGTTAAAGCAACATGTCATTTCAGTTATTCGTGTTGTTGTCTGTCATTTGATTCCACAGCTGTCACGTCAGTCGACTTAAGTCACTATCGCCTGTTGTTATCATCAACATTGGGTACCGTCGCTCAGGACGGCAGCAGTTTCAGGCTCTTAAATAGGTACTTTCTCTCACACTCTCTCAGGTCAGTCGGATTCAGTAGGTCCACCTGCACCAGCTTGATCAGGGTTCCAGCAGGTAAAAAAAAAAAAAAATATATATATATATATATATAAAAAAAAAAAAAGACGCGGGGGGGGCACCTGCATTTTCATGTCAGGTATGTATACCATAGGTTACACATCCAAACTCATTTCTTGTCACCTCTTTATAGGCCCAGCCTGCAGACACGTGACCAGTCAACTAAGCAACGGGTCTTGGCAGCCGCCATGTCGTCAGTCGGCAGCGATGACCTCACCACCCCGCTATCTCCGGCGTCAGCCTCCGAGGCTGGCAGTGTCCAGTCCCTTAGGGCATGGACAATTCCCAGGCTGTCCGCCAAGCTGAGGCGCAGAGGGATACCCTTCTCGTCCGCGGCAAGGAAGGCGGAGCTATTCAGGCTCCTCTTCCCACCACCGGCCGCAGCCGGTTCCAGCAGCCAACAGGCGTCCCTGGAATCCATTTCAACCGCCGTCGCTCAGCTACACGCCCTCGTATCTTCCCTGTCTTCCTCGATCATTGAAGTCCAGGACAGGGTGACACGTCTAGAGACCAGCCCGGCCGCCACGGTTCCGGACCCTGCTGTGGTCCCAGCCATCAGTGCTCCGGCCGCAGGTAGTGAGCTTGCCACAACTACCATTCATCCTTCCCACCTGGTGCCACCCAGCGTAAGGAAGGACATTTTAGAGGGCAGAGACGTTAACCTGGCCTCACTCATGATCTCGGTCCATGATTTGGCTGAGAACAAGGTGTACACCTGGGGGGACGTCTCGGTGGTTTTGAAGGCTAAGGATCCGAGGCTGAACAGAAAGCTCACGGTGCCTGAGTTCATGCTCGCTTTCGGTATGTTCAGGGACGTGCTGTGCTCAGCCTCCCCGGGCAGGCGGGAGGAACTGGACCTCTACCTCCATCTAATCGTAGACCTGGGCCACAAATACGGTGGTTCAGCGTTCTACGATTATCATCGGTCCTTCTCGGCCAAAGCCGCGGCCAGATTCTTACAGTTCCATTTGACAACGGACTGGAGTGTAGTGGACACCGAGTTGTTCTGCCGCCACTTTGCGGGTCTACGGTCCCCACTATGTGCTGTCTGTCAGTCAGCATCCCACACCGCGGTCTGGTGTGCCAACATAGTCTCTGTCCACCCGACAGCTAGCACGGCCTCTACCAGCACGAGTCAGGCTCAGCAGGCCCCGGCGCAAGGGCGGAAGGTGGACAAGTTGGGACGTCCGGTGCGAATGGTTGGGGGAGCCGCCATTTGCAATAACTTCAACTACGGCTCCTGCAATTTCGGCCAGTGCCGGCTGTTGCACGTCTGCACCCTATGCCAGATGGCGCACCCCAGGGTCCTGTGTGAGGTCAAGCAGAAGAAACCGTGACTAAGCCGGGTCAATGTCCTTTGGCTCGATGTTTACCTGACCTCACACCCCACTCCGTCACTCGCCAGCTACCTCATCCGAGGTTTCACCGATGGGTTTCATACCGGGCTCATCACCCTGCCCCACACCACCCACGAATGTCGGAACTCGCGCTCAGCAGCAACAGATAAGCCAGCTATCGACGTCCTTCTTCAGACGGAGTTGGATCGGGACTTTATGATAGGCCTGTTCAGTCAGTCCCCCTTTAGTATCTGGAGGGTCAGCCCTATCGGGCTTGTACAGGGAAAATTTTCAAATAAAAAACGTCTGGTGTATGATTTGTCAGCGCCTCATTCTTCCGTCGTTCCCAGTCTCAACTCGCTCATTCCCTCCGAGGAGTTCTCACTGAAGTACGCTTCGGTAGATATGGCTATCCAGGCCATTCTCAGGGCTGGGGTGGGTGCTTGGCTCTCGAAGGCGGACATATCTGACGCCTTCAAGCTGCTGCCTATACATCCCTCCCTGTGGTGCTGGCACGGCATCAAGTGGAGGGAGCGATATTATTTCGCAACCAAGTTGACCTTCGGGTCTAAGAGTAGTCCTTGGTTGTTTGATAAGTTCGCGGAGACCCTGGCGTGGATCCTTCTCCACGAGGCACAGTGCCACGAGGTCATCCACTATTTGGATGACTTCCTTTTGATAGAACCACCCGGGGCTCCCCCAGGGGACCTTGGAAAGTTGAGGACGGTTTTCAACAATCTGAACGTCCCCATAGCAGAACACAAGGTTGACGGCCCGGCGCACAAGATCACGTTTTTGGGCATCGACCTTGACACTCTAGCCACGCAGGCCAGCCTTCCCGCAGATAAGTTGGATCGTATCAGGACGGTTCTACAAGAGTTCACCCGGGTGGGGGGATGTACTCAGAAGCAACTTCAGTCTCTCCTCGGGATGTTGAATTTTGCTATGAGGATCATCCCCCAGGGCCGCTCCTTTGTGTCCCGGCTGCTGGTCTTCCTGTCCTACACTCAGGACCCAGACCAGGTCATCAGGCTGGATTCAGCAGCCAGGGCAGATCTGGCCATGTGGGAAGACTTTCTCAGTAATTGGAACGGTGTGTCCCTGTTCATCCCAGTAGTGTCCACGCTGTCACCTCAGGTGGTGACAGATGCGGCGGCATCCACAGGATGCGCCGCCATTTTTGGCCATTTGTGGTTCGCCGCCCCTTGGCCTCCTCAGGCACTAGCCACACCGGGCTTCACTACCACGTCAGCCCTCTTTGAGCTGTTCCCCATCGTAGCAGCCGCTCACCTATGGGGTCACCGTTGGTCTGGACAGACTGTGGCTTTTACGACAGACAATCAAGCCACAGCCGAGATCATCAGCAAGGGCAGGTCTAAATCCAGGCCCGTCATGTCCTTCCTTCGCAGACTGGTCCAGCTATCCCTACAACATCAGTTTAATGTTTACTGCTCATTCATTCCAGGGAACGCACTCTCCCGTTTTAACTTTATTTCTTTCTTTGAACAGATGCCAGGAGCCTACCATCTCTCAGCCACTATCCCGGATTGGTCACAACTAACCTTGGACTAGTCCCACATTTACAGTCAGCTACTAACATCATCAACTCTTCGCTCGCCCGCAACACCCGTCGGGCCTACCGGATGGCCTGGAGGGCATTTAATAAGTTCCTGCCCCAATGCCCCCGTGAATCTTCCAGCGTCAAGCAGGTTCTGGCGTTTATCGCTTATTGCCATTCTCACCTGGCACTGTCACACAGCACGATACGCCAGTACGTGGCCGGGGTGCAGCACTACTTGTCACTTCAAGACCCCGCGAGGCCTTCGGTGTTCTCCTGCCACGCAGTGAGGGCTCTACTGCGTGGAGTTCAGAAACACCAGCCGCCAGTCAGCCCTAAGCGGCTGCCTATCACTGGGGAGATCTTTAAGGGGATGTCTGACGTCCTGGATAGGTCCCCTTTTGGTCTCCTCCTCAGCACCGTCCTGCAGGCTGCGATACACATGGCATTTTATGGGTTTCTACGGCCCAGCGAGTTCACTCGCAGCCACCCAGCTGGTCCAGTCTTGCATAAAAGTAACCTCTGCCGCCACCAGGATCACTATGTTCTTCACTTGGCGATGTCTAAAACTCAGCAGCGAGGTTCCGGAGTAGATATACACCTGTACAGGACCCACAACAACTGGTGCCCAGTTACCGTGTTAAACCGCTTGATGGCACTGCTATCCGACCGCCCAGGTTCCAGTCCGCTTTTACCCTTTCCAGTTAAACCCCTCAACTCGTCACAGTTTGTGGAACATGTCCGGGTCCTTCTCGGCAATCTTCAATTGGACCCCAGCCAGTACTCCGGGCATTCATTCCGGATCGGGGCGGCCACGACGGCCTCAAGACAGGGGGTTCCGGACCATGTGATCAAGAAACTAGGTCGGTGGAAGTCGGCCTGCTTCTCTCGCTACATACCTAACCCACAGTTGGAGATGGCTCAGGCCTTTGCCCGACTTACTCAGTGACATTTACCTTTAATAAATAATTATCCCCTACCTGAAAGTTTTTGCCCCCTTATTTTGGTGTACCATACGGTAGACCAAGGCACGCTTTCAGGTCTATTTCATGTTGGTAAGTTTTGTGTTGTTCCTGTGTGTCATCATTACTCATATCGTCCGTAGGGCTCTAGACCATAAATTGGAAGGCCGGGTACCGGCCTGAAGTTATGGGAGGAGCCCGGAGGGTATTTAAGCAGCCCAAAGGCCGCCGGTCTTTGTCGGTTTCCTGTGCGAGATACCCACCCACCCTCCCCTTTTTAAAAGCCTGTTCCAAGTATTCTTACCCCAGACTGAATACTCATTTCACATTATTCCATAACTACTTTTTATCATTCCTTATCTAGGGTATGCCCCCTTATTTTGGTGTACCATACGGTAGACCAAGGCACGCTTTCAGGTCTATTTCATGTTGGTAAGTTTTGTGTTGTTCCTGTGTGTCATCGTTACTCATATCGTCCGTAGGGCTCTAGACCATAAATATATATATATATATATATATATATATATATATTTCACATTTACATGTTTTTTTATATATATATATGGTGGACAGTTTGGTATTTTATTCATGGTCATGTGTTGAATATTATTTTACTGCATATTCACGTTGGATTGGGTGTTATTTATACATGATTTTTGCACCCAATTTTCCATAATTTTTGCTTTATTAGTATTTCACCAATTTTTTGGGGCAGCATTACATTATTGTTTGTAATTTCATTTGGTGCCATGCTCATTTTATATTTTCACTGGTGAAAAAAAGGAGGAGGTCGTCGGTGTATGCTGCGACTTTATGATGTGTGTTCCATCTCGTGTTTTATTAAATGTTAGTATACAGTACTCTCAAAAGTCACGAACAAAGTACAGCAAATCAGCATTATATTGCATATAATTCACAAAGGCAGGACCTGGATATTCAAGCATCAGCAGTGGCTCACCTCATCTGTGGGTGATACTGGAAACTTTCCCACATGGCTCTGCTCTAATTCACAATCCAGAGACCTCCAGAAACCTGCACAACATATAAAGTATAGTGTACAGAATAATAACAAAAGACAAACCTGCATAAAGCTTTATTTTGCCTGTGTCAGCTGCCAAAGTGTTACACTGCCAAGTAACCAGGTTCAGATCAGCTGCATTGGAGGGCAGGGGAAATAGAGGTTTAGTAGACCCCTGATGCTTTCATAGTGAAAAACTGTCACCTGCCAATGCCATCACAGAGGGATTTGTTTTTCCCATTGATAATAAAGTTTATTGGCAAAAAAAAAAAAAAGGCATGCTATGTTAAGAGCAATTGTGCGACACATGTTAGGTAATGCCACAAATGTTGCAGTGAGCGCAATAATTCTAGGGCCATAATTTATGGTTAAATCTAAACTGATATCCTATAAAGGCTTTTAAAGCCCTTGACAATTTTCAGTACCGTCATTTTTCCCTATTTGCAGATGTGCAAATTTTAAGGCTTTACACGTTTGGTATCTCTTTATTTAATATTTTCCAAAAAAACAGGCATTGTTTTGTGTTTGCGTACACTAAAAACAGTTGCGCAAATATCTTGCAACATAAAAAATTGCAACTGCCACCATTTCATTCCACAGGGTCTAGGTTTCCGAAAATATTTATTGTTTGGGAGTTTAAAGTAATTTTCTAGAAAAAAAAAAAAAAGCAAGAATTGTCCCTGTAGAAAAGTTTCTAAAGTGAAGCTCCCCTCAAAAGGGGAAGTTTCGCTTATTTGCACCCTACCCCCTTCCACTGCCACATTTGGCACTTTTTGGGGGGAGCGGGTACCTGTTTTTTGACAGGTACCTGCTCCCATTTCTGGCTCAGATTACTGCAGTGATCTGAGCTGGAAGTTCAGACCCCCCTACTTCCCACGCAGTCTTCTGGAACAAATCACAGGTCCCAGAAGACTGCGGGACCATTCACAAGCCCCAAGGCTTCACTTCCTGCTTCCCTTACTTCAGATGCCAGCACCTGCACCCAAAGCTGATTGAAGAATCATCTCGGGTGAGGACATCACCGGATCCCTGGACAGGTAAGTGTCCTTATACTAAAAGTCAGCAGCTACAGTATTTGTAGCTGCTGACGTAAATTTTTTGTGGGGAACCAGGAGCTCCTCTTTAAGGTGTATCTATACACAACCTTTTTTTTTGTTTTGACAGGGTGAGGAAGGATTAGCACTCCTGTCAGGTTTTAAAGCCAATGGAGGCTTCGTTGGAAAGACTCCTTTATTCAGATAAAAAGGTCGTCCCCAGGACAGAAGGTGAGGGGAAATCTGTCTAGAAGCAACACAGATAGAATGCTTTTTTTAAGTTACATCGATGAATTCTAGAGCTTCGGTCAGCTTTTTATTGTTGTCCGTTTCCCTGTTGCAGATTTTTCCTTACTTCCTGTCTGGTAAAAGGGAAATCTCTCTAATGGAGCCTGGATAGCAGTAAAACCTGACAGGGGTTTTTAACATTCCCCATTCTATCCAAACCTAAATAAAAAGTTTTAAGTATAAATATGCTTGAAATGAAAATCATTTTCTAATACAATTTTATTATCAAAGATACATTTTTTCCACTCAACAACGTTTTCTAAGTAACACCAAAATGAATTAGAACAATGGTCTATAGTCATAGCAAGAATAAACAGAAAAAGAATATCGAAAAGTCACCTGTTTTTCTAGCAGATGTGGATTTACAGTCTCCTAGACGTGGGGGTCTCCTTCTTGTGGGAGAAGATTTGAAATCATCTGGTTGATCTTCTGAAAGGAGAACAAAGAGATAACGTTTGTGGCACTATGGTTTCAAAACAATCTAAGTAAAAGTAAATGCCTGCCAGATCTAACCAACTTTGGGTTTGTTTAGACTTTGTATGGAACTGGAGGATAATGTTTCAAATATAAGTGCTATAAGTGCTATACTGTCCATGCACTAAATCAAACAGATACCTAGATGTATACAAATTCAATATTAAATTATCTACAGTATTTACTTACATTGTTGGCTAAAATGTCTTTATGCCCAATCATTAACTGAAGCCCTTACTGAGAAAATCCAAGGCATTCCTACCTGGAGTATATCACCCCCTACGGTGTTCAAGATCTCCTCAATGTTGGATGTTGATGGAACTGTTATAGGGCATCCACTTTTAGTTTAAGAGAATGAACTTTGGAGCTAGGATTGGAGGTGCTGTCCAATGGCAAAAGTCTGCAAGGCCACTTGCAAAACAATACTGGATTTAAACCAAAATGTCAATGTACACCCACTATACAACCCACTCCATGGCAAGGAGTTAATGTTTCCTGACATACTTCAAGGGACAATTATAGACAAATCCGGTAAATTTAGATGAAGCTTTAGCCAATCTGTGCTACTATCAAATCTGACCATATGCTATATGTATAGTCTCACCTTCAGTATGTGTTCTACTTCTAGAAAGGCGAGGAGGTCGGACAGGACGAGAAGGACTTGATTCAGACTGAAGATCCTGCATGGAGAAAAACTTGTTAATGAGTACTTATCTTGGTCTCTTTTCACCCAATGCGTTGCTTCTTAGTGCCATCTTAGTGATGCACAAAAACATAAGAGTGATGGCAGAAAATGACCACATGGTCTATCAGGTCTGTCCTATATATATATATATATATATATATATATATATATATACACATTGCTCAAAAAAATTAAAGGAACACTTTGAAAACACATCAGATCTAAATGGGGAAAAATATCATGCTGGATATCTATACCGATATGGACTGGGTAATGCGTTAGGAATGAAAGAACATCGTTTGATGGATATGAAAATTTTCAACCAGAGGGCTAAATTTAAAGACACCCCAAAAATCAAAATGAAAAAATGATGCAGCAGGCTAGTCCATTTTGCTGAAGTTTTATTGCAGCAACTCAAAATGGTACTCATTAGATATGGACCAGGGCATCACTGAGCTCCTGAACAGACTGAGGTGCAACCTGACGGCATTGGATGCACCAAAACATAATGTCCCAGGAGGTGTTCTATTGGATTTAGGTCATGCGAGCGTGGGGGCCATTTAATGGTATCAATTCCTTCATCCTCCAGGAACTGACTGCATACTCTCACCACATGAGCCCAGGCATTGTTATGCACCAGGAGGGACCCAGGACCCTCTGCACCAGTGTGGGGTATGACAATGGGTCTGAGGAATTCATCCTGATACCTAATGGCATGGTACCATTGTCTAGCCTATATAGGTCTGTGCTTCCCTACATGGATATGCCTCCCCAGACCATCACTGACCCACCACCAAACCAGTCATGCTGAATGTTACAGGCAGCATAACATTCTCTATGGCTTCTCCAGACCCTTTCACATCTGTCACATGTACTCGGGGTGAACCTGCTCTCATCTGTGAAAAGCACAGGGCACCAGTGGCGGACCTGCCAATTCTGGTGTTCAATGACAAATATCAAACGAGCTCCACTGTGCCGGACAGTGAGCACAGGGCCCGCTAGAGGATGTTGGGCCCTCAGGCCACCCTCATGAAGTCTGTTTCTGATCGTTTGGTCAGAGACATTCACACCAGTGAAGGTAAACTTGTAGGGCTCTGGCAGTTCTCATCCTGTTCCTCCTTGCACAAAGGAGCAGAAACAGGTCTTGCTGATGGGTTGAGGACCTTCTACAGCCCTTTTCAGCTCTCCTAGAGTAACTGCTTGTCTTCTAAAATCTCCTCCATGCTCTTGAGACTGTGCTGGGAGACACAGCAAACCTGCTGGCAATGGCACGTATTGATGTGCCATCCTGGAGGAGTTGGACTGCCTGTGCAAACTCTATAGGGTCCAGGTATCGCCTCATGCTACCAGTAGTGACACTGACCCTAGTCAAATGCAAAACTAATGAAAAACAGTCAGAAAAGATAAGTAGGGGAAAAAAATGTCAGTGGCCTCCACACGTAAAACCATTCCTGTTTTGGAGGTCGTCTCATTGTTGCCCATCTAGTGCACCTGTTGTTAATTTCATTAACACCAAAGCAGCTGAAACTGATTAACAACCCCCTCTGCTACTTAACTGACCTGATCAATATCCCAGGAGTTGACTTGATGATATGCTTTGATTTAAAAAAGTGTTTTTTAATTTTTATTTATTTTTTACTTTTTTGTCTAATTCTAAATTATTTTTGTACCATGTAACATGTTTAAATCCACTTACTGTTGACTGACTCACTACCCCTGTTGGAATGTCTGTTCCAAGCATTAGCTACTTTTTGGTAAAATACTACTATCTAAGACTAGTTGTGAAACTTCCTCCTACAAGTCTGAGGTCTTATCCCTTTGTTCTTGATCTTAGCTTCATATTGAAAGTACTGCCCTCTGGAACCTTATTCACATCATAAGGTAAAACAAGATTACAATTCTTTCCTAAAGACTGTACAAAATAAGTTCCTGCAGTCTCTCGTAATATGGTTTATCCCTCAGACCTTTCACAGGTGTTGTTGTTAGTCTCTTTTATTGTAAACAAGGTTTCCAGAACAGGAACTGTTTTAATGATGTCTAACTAAAGATCTTAATTGGGGAATCAGGACCTCCTTCTTTACCCTGATGATCCCTCTATTGAGAGCTAAAACTCATATAGGGCAATCAGGACCTCCTTCCTCCTGCTGGTGAACCCTCCAGTGATGTACCACATCCCTGTCCAACCCCTTATTGTTGAGAGTTTATGGGTATTACATGCTGGAAGAGTTCAATAGTCAGGCCCAAGTAATGGTGTAGAGCTAGGAAGGTGACTCTCTGCAGACGAAGAGCGATAATCTGATGAAGGAAGAATGGGAGAAAAAAGTGAATATATGATGGCTTCATTTTAGTTCCATGAACATAAAACTGAACAATATATTTTTCCTAGATTATCCACTACTTTCCACAACCACATTTTTTTTATTTGAGGTCCCACATACAAAGCATAACTTTGAAGCTACCAACCTGAACAGTCCGGATTAAACTCTGGGGGTAGGAGCGGAACACAGCAGAAAATGCCTCAACGGGAAGTCGTAGCACCGTGCTCTTCTCTACAGCCTTTGCCGTTACTGTGCGGTATGGCCTCTGGTGGCCCTGCAGATGGCAAACAACCCTTATATTACATATTTAGGATAAAAAAAAAAAAACACCAAGGTTACATTCACTGAACTGTAGCTACCCTAAGTTTTTCCAGGTATAGAAGAGCACGTGACAGTGGTAGTGCTTGATGATTGGCCTATAACTGTCACATTATGGTGGGTAGAGAGACCTCAATCCTGTAAATTCTTACAGCACCTAGTGTTATTTTACATAAGAAGGCTGGCAGGAATTGTGAGTTGAATGTGTGTGTTGTGAAATTTGAAAATGTATTTCTCCACAGTGCCTTTGGCTACAGAGGTCAGGAATGACTTGTTTCACAGCTCTTTTACTTATTACTAAAATTATGTTACTATATTAATGTCCATATTGTAGGCACGGGTGCCCTTCCCCTAGTCCCCTTCCTGAACCTCGGACAATGTACATTGTTTAATGATCTTAAATTTCTAGCCAAATATCTATTTTTTTTAGGATGTAATGTAGCAGTCCTATAACCATTCTAGTCCCATTCTTCTCCCTCCTGTGGTATGGCAGTAGGCAGGGAGGAGCCGCCACACAGGGATTACATGTCCTATACCTCTGTGCAGTTCAAGCTGCTGTGGGCATGGCCACTGTGCTGTTTGGGCCAATATTAACAAGTTGCAACCACTGGCTGTGGTAGCTACATCATCATTCATGTCACTCCTGTAGTAGTAAGGACTACAGAGGGTGTTAAAAACAATAGTTATTGCCAAAGGAAAGTACACAAAGGTGCCCTTCATCAAGAACATGGAGCTGTAATGCACAGGAAAAAAGGAAGTGCAGTTAGTGACCCCCTCTGTAGCAAGTTAAGGGGAAAAAATCCAAACTAGATTTCTGCTTTAAAATTAGAAAATGTATAAAGGGCTTTAATAATTGCTTTGTGTTATCTTTTTGTGAATACAAGAAGCTCTTGTATTTCTTGTTGTCAGAGTATTAAATGATGCACTGCAGAGAATACTTTACTTTCACGGAGAATATCTTTATCATGTCTTACAGCATTAAGACAGGAACTGAACATATCATAATATGGAACAGGAAGCAGAAGCATTAGAGAACAATTAGGAAAGAAAACACTTCCTCTCAATACATTACCATAGATACACACTATAATACTGCAGTGCCACCTGCTGCATAGAAAGGTATAATGCATAAATATAGTTCACAGTAAAAAAAGCTACTTTACATTACTTGCTGTTGTACTTTCAACATTTGTGTTGTCTGCAGACTCTGTCACCAACTCAAAAAATTACTGGTAAAAGCACAGACAAACTAAGCATTTTAAATGCTCAGTTGCAGTGTTCTACTTTCCCTCATTTAGGCCTCATTTAGACATGCGGTTGGGGGAGATGGTAACACTGTGTTTTTATCCCCCCCTTCCCCTCGACAGTCCCCCCTTAAGTTGAAATAAGCTGTGGACAGGGGGTTTAAATGCCGCAGATGCGATGTTTGTACCTGACAAGCAACAAGCCCATCAAACACAACATGTTTCGGTGAAAACGCCCTGCACTTCTGTTAGCAAAAATAGTGTTAAAACAGGCAGTGAGAAAGCATCACATCGCCTGCTAATCGCCTCTGAAAAGCAACTCTGCGCATCTAAATCTACCCTAAATGATTATTTATTCACTTGCAATGTGCCTTTGAACTTGCTAGAACATTTGATTACTCCAGTAGAGTTAAGCACGTACCTGAAATGACATCAGTTAGGTGCTGCTCAGAATGAGAGTAAGGCCCCTTTCACACTGGGGCGGGAGCCGCGGCGACGGTAAAGCAGCTTGGCTTGCATACACACGGTCACACAAAAGTTCGCTGAACTTTCGACTGTCAAGAACGCGGCGGTGACATACAACACTACGACGAGCCGAGAAAATTAAGCTCAATGCTGCCGGCAATGCGTCAAATTATTTCCGAGCTTGCATAGGAATTTTGCACGTTGGATTTGGTACAGACGATCGAATTCTGTCAGCAAAAGTCAGATGGAGCATACACACGGTTGCATTTTTGGACCAAAAGCTCTAATCGGACTTTTACTGGCGGAATTTCCGCTTGTGTGTACGGGGCATTAGTATAAAACTGTGACAATTGTTTTCTTGTGCTCCATTGCAAATAGTAACTAGCATTTTACTGTAGCAACCCACATCTATAGCAAAAAGTCTGTCCCCTGCCATCATGCAGCAGAGCCAGACCACTGTGTTCCATGTGTGTAAGGTGTGGCCCTCTCTGCTGCAGTCTGACATATGCGTGTTGGTGAGGTGTGAGACACCGTGGGCAGCGTGTTTATAATGTGAAGCCTGTCATTCATTTCTTCAATGTAAGTGGATATAACCGTTTTTAAATAAACTTTCTACGCTGTATTGTGCTATGAGATTCTCCCTGCTTTATATGTTATTGTGTGATGAGCGATCCAAGGAAGATCATAAGCTGACTCTATGCGATTTGATTGTATATGGAGTAAAACATCCAAGATGCTAATCTGATGTGGGTGTCACCTATTGCTGGATGGATAATATGCTTGTCTGATCCCTGTAATTCGGGATCTACACCATGTGGTAAGAGGCCATCTTTTTAAAGGAGCACATTTGAGCACTTCCGCACTTCGAGATTCTACTACATATTGAGCACTTTTCACATATGGACTCATTTTTGCTGTTTTTTGATCCATCAATTTTTGTTTAGAATTGTCTTAAAAGGAATATTTTAATTCTAGTCACTGCTGATTTTGCACATTGTTTAAGCTACATTATTTGTCTGTTTGCACTGTACCATGTGCTGAAGAGATATTCAAGGTCCATATTTCTTGCACTTTATTTGTATTTTGTTTTTTCACAATGTATACAAAGACCACAACAATTTTATTTAAAGGAACTATTTATTTATTTTTTTAAGATTTGCAGTCTGACATATGCCTTGTGATTCAGAGCTTGATCCCTACATTCAGCAAAGCTCACATTTTATGCCATGTAGAGAGCTCTTCCAACAAAGGTTCTAACAGTTTGCATACAAAGCAAAATTAAATAAAATGTTTTGTGTGGAGTTAAGAGGGAAAAAGATTTGGCTTACTGGTAAGTGTGCAAGTTGTCATTGCTGGCCTTCTTTTTATAATGCTAGTTACCTGGCCAACTCTCACTTCAGTAATTGTCATTAGGAAGCACTGACGCCACTTGATGAGCAAGGCCAGGTGACTAGTATTTTCAGAAAAAAAGGTAAAAAAAGGTTAGGGTATGTTTCCAGTATGGGCTTTTTGTTCTAGCACTGGCAAAAAAGATAAACAGACAGTGTGCCACCTACCTAGAGACAGGGTAGCAGAAATTATGAACCCTCTGACCTTGTGGGATCAAGGCAGGCACAACAAGGCATCCTTCTTTTTTCTTGTGAAAGAAACCTGTCTACATCAGACAAACAAAAAAAGCCACAACTATTTTCTATACTCACTGTTAGAACATCCAGGATGCTGAGAAGGCTGTGCACATTATCACCAGAAGACACTGACTTTATGTAGTAGCGGGTACCATCCTGAAGAGATTAGAAGATATGAAATACATCACTGCTTGCACTCACATCAGACTAATGAAAAAAGCATTGTGTGAGACTTATATTAGCAGATCCCAAAGCTTTATACAGTGACAGTTTCCAGCATATGACACATTTGTTCAAGATTACTTAGAGATAGCCAGTTAAGATTTGGCATGTGTAAGAATCTGACTCTAAACTCTTAATTTGTTATTATAGTAAAACGTTGCCTCTCAGGAATAGATGCGCTGTTGGTCACTTGTTATCTCTTCCTGTCCCAGCACAAATGTTAGCCCAGACTGTAAGGCCCCAAAAGAGGCTGCCCTGTGGTCTGCCACTCAAGAATAATAATTGACACCCTACCCAGGCCTGCAGGCTGAATGATAAATGTCTAACATATTCCTCCATCCAAGCTAACAGACCGGTTGGACAAAAGACTCCTGGCCGGGAAGTGACAATCAGGAGGAACAGGGACTGAGACCACTCTTTACTTCCTATACCTTGAGCTGATCAATGTGCAGCATTGAACCACTACAGATTTATATAGCTATTTATATAGCTATCTGAATGAGCACACTCATGCCAGCACCCGCTCCTGGGGCTCCATCAAGTCTATGTGAACTCCTGCCGGGCTATTGTATTCTTCCAACTGCTGCATCAGGTTGGATGTAGCTGCTGCTCAGCCAACAATTTTCTGCCCAGTTACTTTGATTTTTCATTTAATAAATGTCAGATGGGAGGGGGCCAACAGAGCCACCCACATAGTGAAGTTCAGTGCATTCAACAAGAACCAACCAAAATTCCCACAGTCTTTGCATGGATTTACAAGCACAAAGCCTTTCAGATTATACTGAGAGTCCGTTTATCAGCACCAAACTCAAGCAGGAGTTGGCATGCTAACACTTGCCCTTTCAGTTCTACGCTGATGGAAAAAAAATAGGTGACTAAGTAAAAAAATATAATAATAACAATAAAAACAAAGTCCATAAAGACATGGATGCGTGAGTTTGGGGTGGAGGAACTTGACTAGCCTGCACAGAGTTCTGACCTCAACCCAATAGAACATCTATGGGATGAATTAGAGTGGAGACTGTGAGCCAGGCCTTCTTATCCAACATCAGCGCCTGATCTTACAAATGCGCTTCTGGAAGAATGGTCAAACATTCCCATAGACACACTCAAACCTTGTGGACGGCCTTCATAGAAGAGTTGAAGCTGTTATAGCTGCAAAGGGTGGGCCAACTCAATATTGAACCCTACAGACTAAGACTGGGATGCCATTAAATTTCATGTGCGTGTAAAGGCAGGTGTCCCAATACTTTTGGTAATATAGTGTATATTGAATACATCTCTAAACGTACCAGTTTTCCCAATATTGGCATTGTGTCCATTTAAACCCAGTATGCAAGTATTTGGCATTTTTTCTGTCAGAGAATGGACTAGCCAAAGGACAGTTGCTTTGCCTGGTTGGTTATCCTGAACATGCAAAAATACGTGAATCAAGAATTTCTGCTTTTAATAAAATGATTGCTACAAGGTATAAAAGGTGTATAGCAGTCTACAACGGGTTAAATAAAGAAACAGTTTTTTAGGTTTATAATGCAGGAGAAAAGGTTTATAATGAAGTAGAAAAAAAAAAAAACAAGAAGCTGAATGGTTATGATTGTCAATGCAGACAATCCTTCTTTCTAACACTTTTACTTAGGATGCCATTTATGTTCTGTTTTTTTGGTCACTGGGAGCACCACAATTATTCACAATATGAAACACAAAGACAAAACAAAACCTTACAGGATCAGTCAGGGAGAGTTCCAGCTTCCCCTCAAGGACGATGTAAATACTTGAATCGGGCTGTCCAGGGCAGAATACCACACCTCCCGGGTCATAGTGTTCATATACCACATACTGACAAAGTTCCAGGAACAGAGGCCTCTCAAAGTGACCGAGTACACTAATGAAGACAAAGAAGATAGAAACATTTTTTTACTTGACTATGGACAAGAGATGGCTGAATACAGTAGAAGGCTGGCTACTTTGGTCCAGGACCATTATTGGTGATATACTGTACCTATACTCTTGGAATACTAACTGGCTATCTATACCATACCAATTCCCTTCTCCAGTCTACCTCTAAAATGTCCCTGCGCTTAACCCTGGAGAACAAGTGTGGCATCTTTACCAGCAGTCCCAACCCTGCGCTGCTCTCTTGCTTCTGGATAGGCCCTCAGACAGCCAAGCAGCAAGATGTCTCAGGGATAGGCCTCAGGCTCTGGCCTAGCAGCCCGGGGCAATACAACACACGTCCACCCAGACAGCAGTCCAGGTGACACAGAACCCCGATCACCTGACCTCACCCAAATAAATAGGCTCTCCCAGCAGGCCAAGGGACCCAAGAAAATGCCTGCCCATTGGCTGAGACACCCCATCTATTCCTAATCGGTCCTTGCAATGCCATTGTCTTATCTAATGCCACCAGATACCCAGCCATCTAGTGACAGAAGAGAGAAGTGCAGCAATTTCAGAATTAGGGTGGAATCAATTGATCTCCTATCAATTGGCCAAGGCAACTATACTTGGCAAGTAAATTTACTAGCAACCCTGCCTAAACATCAGGGTGCTACATCTCTGTAGGGTTTTTATAATCAACTTTTGTTCTTAACCACTTAAGGACCGCCTCCTGCACATTTACGTCGGCAGAATGGCACGGCTGGGCACAACAACGTACAGGTACATTGCTCTTTAAGAGCCCAGCCGTGGGTCGCGCACGCGCCGCCGGCGACGTGCTCGTGACCCGGTCCTTGATCTCTGTGGCCGCGGGACCCATCGGGTCGCGATCGGGTCACAGAACTGAAGAACGGGGAGAGGCAAGTGTAAACAAATCTCTCCCCGTGCTTCCTAGTGAGGCTGTCACTGATCCCTGTCATAGGGAAAGACGATCAGTGATGTCACATGCCAAGCCACGCCCCCAGACAGTTATAAACACGCCCCTAGGAACACTTAACCCCTACACTGCCCCCTAGTGGTTAACCCCTTCACTGCCAGTGTAATTTACACAGGAATCGGTGCATTTAAATAGCACTGATTGCTGTATAAATGACAATGGTCCCAAAAATGGCCGATGTGTCCGCCATAATGTCGCAGTCACTATAAAAATCGCTGATCGCCGCCATTACTAGTAAAAAAAAAATATATATTAATAAAAATGCCATAAAAACTATCCCCTATTTTGTGGACGCTATAACTTTTGCGCAAACCAATCAATAAACGCTTATTGCGATTTTTTTTTACCAAAAATATGTAGAAGAATACGTATCGGCCTAAACTGAGGAAAAAAAATGTTTTTTTATATATTTTTGGGGGATATATTTATTATAGCAAAAAGTAAAAAATATTGAATTTTTTTCCACATTTTTGCTCTATTTTTGTTTATAGCGCAAAAAATAAAAACCGCAGAGGTGATCAAATACCACCAAAAGAAAGCTCTATTTGTGGGAAAAAAAGGATGACAATTTTGCTTGGGAGCCACGTTGCACGACCACGCAATTGTCAGTTAAAGCGTCGCAGTGCCGAATCGCAAAAAGGGGCCTGGTCCTTTAGCTGCAAATTGGTCCGGGGCTTAAGTGGTTAATATGTAAAAATATTTGCAGTGCTAAAATAATATTTGTGAAATTCCATAAAGTACTGGTGTTCATTGTAAATCATATGACTGAGCGCTCCATAGTGGTGGGAGCTAAGAGCATCCCGCTGGGAACAGAGCGGAGGGCGGAGCAGAGGCTTCCAGGAACTCTGATCACTCCACGTCTACTGCACTGTCAGCCTGCTCACCTCTCATCACACCACCTGGATGGGGACAGTCCCCGCGCTCTAGGTGAGTGACTAACTCTCACATTCATGTTGTGAACTGGAACCCAGGGTGCTACACAGCTGGTCTGTGAGATTCAGTAGCATGCACAAAACGCATTTCCTTTTATGTTTCTGTCATACCGGTGATGTGATTTTAATGCTTCAATAAAGATACAAAGGAGTGCAGCAATATTCCGGATTTGTGCATGTTACTATACCAGCAAGGTGTATCAAAAGAAACTCTTTGATGATAGGGGGACAACACTTACTCAGCCGCAGCATTGTCACCCTTTCCTGAGTTGGACGACAAGCAGCCATTCCAATGCACTAATGCCGCCTATACACGATCGGAAATTCCAGCAGCAAAAGTCCAGTGAGAGCTTTTGGTCGGAAAATGCGACCGTGTGTATGCTCCATCGGACTTTTGCTGGCGGAATTCCTGCCAGCAAAAGATTGAGAGCATGTTCTCAATTTTTCGGTCGGATTTGATCGAAAATTCCGATCGTCTGTATCAATTCTGACGTGCAAAATTCCTACGCATGCTCAGAAACAATTCGGCGCATGCTCAGAAGCGTTCATTTTCTCGGCTTGTCGTAGTGTTGTACGTCACCGCGTTCTTGACGGTCGAAAGTTCAGCAAACTTTTGTGTGACTGTGTGTATGCAAGCCAAGCTTGAGCGGAATTCCATCGGCAAAACCATCCAAGATTTTTCCAACGGATAATCCTCTCGTGTGTACGCGGCATAAGACTGCACATTCTGCCATAGTCACCGCAGTAAAGTCTGATGCTCAGCCACTGCTGGAGAATCCGCACATTCATGGAAGATCCTGCAGAGAGTCTACAAGGTTTGCATAGTGCAGTAAAGGATACATGACCAAAGTATCGTTTGGTAAGGGGAAAATTATTTTTGTAACCAAAAAAATAATGCAATGTTGTTCTACTTACAATGTTCTATAAAATTTGTATTCTTTCGAGAAGTTTAGTTCTCATTTAATACATACATATTGAAAACCGAAAGGAGGTTTCTGAGTATGTGCCAGGTACAGAAACCTTGAAGAGAGAGACGTGTTCATATCCCTAGATTACTGTGGTGAACAACCACTTGCTGGGGCCACAGTCAGCAATTAAAAGGCTGTTTTGCTCTAAAGCTGTATTAACAGCTTGGTCATGGTGGGCTTAAGACCTTGTACCTTTTTAGGTATATAACAGTAAAACAAATGTCAACAATGCATACACGTTATATGGTCTGAGTGCTCTCCACCATAAGTGTAAAAGGAAATAGAAATAAATGAAAAGCAACCCCCATAAACCAAAAGACAAAAAAGGTTGTGGGTCTCAATTGTTGCCCCTGGCTCCTCTTAAAGGTTACACAAAAGATAATTCTTCAAAAGCTTATTGAAAATAAAATAAATATGACTTCTATCGATTTTCTATGAATTGTCCTATAGTTTTGGAGAGTTTAATCCACTAACTGGTTATCTCTCCTAGCATGAGATGCCCAAGGACCTCCAGATAACACATCAGTGGAAGATGTGTATATCATTTTCCATAATATACTTTACGAAGTAAAACTTTTGCCATCCTAGGGAAAACCACCCTGGAAGAACTAGAGGGATGTATGTATGTACCAATCCAAGACAATACTGCCCTACCACGGTTCTTCCTGTATAAGGCATGTCAGAACATGTCTCATAAAAGAAAATAACAAGGTTAAACAGGACTTCAGAGTGCTGTAAGCCTCACCGGACACTCTGCAGCATGTAGAACACCTCTGGGGGCAGATCAGGGGTCTCCAGCTCAGATTGGGGTCTGAGAAGAGAATCTGGCGCTACTTCTGAGTGATGTGCGGGAGCCACTGGAGGTTCCCATCCTCCTCTCCGAATCCTGAAAAACAAAACATTCCATAGAAATGTATTACACCAACATCCTATCAACTCTTGTATCCCTCTGTGGCTCACCACCTCACCTCTGCTTTAAACTCAGAACCTTCTTCCTCTTTTTAATCTGTAAACACATTGAGACACTGTTAAATTATGCAAGTGATATGTATTTATTCAAAACATATCCAACAACATATCCAAATTTGGGGTTCCTAGCAGCAAGTGGCCCAGAGATACAGGGCCCCAAAGTCGGTCGACTGAGCCCATCTGCAGCGATGTTCTTTCGGGACCCTTCGGGTCCAGAGACCCCAAATTGGCTGCAGATAGGGGGCATCTAGGAACCCTTAACTACCAAGTTTGAAGTTCGGGGGACCTATGGCTGCAAATGGGCACAGTGAGGCATGCAAATGAGCATTGTTGACCCTCCTTTACACTTACAGTAGCTGCGCATTTCTCACCCTAGGCTTATACTCGAGTCAATATGTTTTCCCAGTTTTTTGTGGTGAAATTAGATGCCTCAGCTTATATTCGGGTCGGCTTATACTTGAGTATATACAGTAATGAGAATTACAGGTCTCGTGAGATTTCATAATTAATGGAAATGAGCAGTGTATGACCTCTAAAATTTCTATATTTTGTAGTAAATTACATAATTTTTTATTGCACATATACAGTATCTCACAAAAGTGAGTACACCCCTAACATTTTTGTAAATATTTTATTATATCTTTTTATGTGACAACACTAAAGAAATTACACTTTGCTCTCCCCTCAAAATACCTCAACACACAGACATTAATGTCTAAACCGCTGGCAACAAAAGTGAGTACACCCCTAAGTAAAAATTTCCAAATTGGGCCCAATTAGCCATTTTCCCTCTCCAATGTCATGTGACTCATTAGTGTAACAATGTCTCAGGTGTGAATGGAGAGCAGGTGTAGTAAATTGGGTGTTCTCACTCTCACGCTCTCATACTCGTCACTGGACATTTAATATGGCACCTCATTACAAAGAACTCTCTGAGGATCTGAAAAATATAATTGTTGCTCTACATAAAGTTGGCCTAGTCTATAAGAAGATTGCCAAGACCCTGAAACTGAGCTGCAGCAACATGGCCAAGATCATACAGTGGTTTAACAGGACATGTTCCACTCAGAACAGGCCTCGCCATGGTCGACCAAAGTAGTTTAGTGCATGTGCTCAGCGTCATATCCAGAGGTTGTCTTTGGGAAATAGACGTATGAGTGCTGCCAGCATTGCTACAGAGGGTGAAGGGGTGGGGGGGTCAGCCTGTCAGTGCTCAGATCATATGCCTTACACTGCATTAAACTGGTCTGCATGGCTGTCGTCCCAGAAGGAAGCCTCTTCTAAAGATGATGCACAAGAAAGCCTGCAGTTTGCTGAAGACAAGCAGACTAAGGACATAAATTACTGGAACCATGTCCTGTGGTCTGATGAAACCAAAATAAACTTATTTGGTTCAGATGGTGTCAAGCGTGTGTGGCGGTAACCAGGTGAGGAGTACAAAGACAAGTGTGTCTTGCCTACAGTCAAGCATGGTGGGTGGAGTGTCATGGTCTGGGGCTGCATGAGTGCTGCCGGCACTGGGGAGCTACAGTTCATTGAGGGAACCATGAATGCCAACATGTACTGTGACCTACTGAAGCAGAGCATAATCCCCTCCCTTTGGAGACTGGGTCACAGGGCAGTATTCCAACATGATAACGACCCCAAACACACCTTCAAGACAACCACTGCCTTGCTAAAGAAGCTGAGGGTAAAGGTGATGGACTGGTCAAGCATCTATTTAGACCTAAACCCTATTGAGCATCTGTGGGGCATCCTCAAATGGAAGGTGGAGGACCAGAAGATCTCTAACATCCACCAGCTACGTGTAACCTGAAGCTCTGGTGAACTCCATGCTTAAGAGGGTTAACCCTTTCATGACCAGGCCCTTTGCTCCTTTTTGTACACTCAGGTGGGCAGACCATTTTTGCAATTTTTTGCTTTTTTATTTTTCACTTATAGCTTTCAGAGGTTGTGAAAGACCCCCCAAACCATATATTTTCTGAAAGCATATGACCTCTAGAATAAAAAGATTTTTTAGACCCCATGGTATTTGCGCAAATGTTTATCGAACCAATATTTGGGAAAAAATACACTAAAACCATTATTAGCAGATAAAAACACAGCTAATTTTACAAAATCCCTGCTAAATCCCTACTAAATATAAAAGCTTAATCTGTATGGAGTTAATAGATAAGAAATATTTGCAAATTTTAAATTGTGCCTTTTTGCAAAATGGTGAAAAAATTTCTCAAAAAATCTGGAGGTTTTCATTTTTCACAAGACCCCTCAAACTATTTTCTAAAAGCACATGACCTGTAGAATAAAAAAAAGTGCTACTGACTTTTTGGGCCCCGCAATAATTGCGCAAATGTTCATTATATCGCTATTTTCACTAAAAATACACTAAAATGTTTAATATTGCACATAAACACAACGTAACTTACAAAATTCCTGCTAAATTAGAACTAAAGCATCGTTTACATGTGGCATACTAAAGTGTAAACCCATGGGGGCCATTTTTACCCACACAGGGATGCACAGGTGTTTTGTGCATCCCCGTACAGGCAGTCCCATTTATATAAATTGGGATGCAACGGCTGCATAGGCATAGCTGCTGTTCCTAATCTGACATCTGTGTTGGTACATGACCCTGAACGCAGGCAGTGTGAGCACAAGGACATGCATGCGGACCTACATGGATGTAACATCCCAAATTACATCAATGGGACTGCCTGCACAGAGATGCATGGAACACTTGTACATCCCTGTAAAGGTATGCTGTGTATGACCTGTGTGAACAAGGCCTTAGGCCCCTTTCACACAAACACATGACACCAATCGGGTCTGCCTGTCCGTTTTTCAGGCGGCCCAATCGGACCACCCATTGTTCTCTATGCAGAAGCTGATGTAAATGGACATGTGTCCGTTTACACCCGCCTGCATCCGATCCAATTCGCTAAAAACAGATGGATGGGGATTCCATTCCCCATCCATCTAGCCGATCGGATTGGATGGTATCCGATGGAACTGGATAGAGAATAGCGAGCTGTGTTCGTGTCCACTATGCGTCAGTGGAGCGTACACGGACCTGTCATCCGTCTGCTCAGCGGGGATCAGCAGACATCACCCACTTGTGACAATAGCGAATTAATATTCGCTATCATCTTCCGGCTTCTCCTCCTGGATGGATTGGGTTGGCGAAAGGAGAAGCTGAGGTATCTGTGAAGGGGTGAGTGCGGGTGGACCTGTGGGGTCTTACTTTGTTTGTGTTTTTTTGTTTTTGGTGAGATATCAGAGGTCTAAACAGACCCCCATGTCTCTTTTTTTGAGACAGAGAAAGGGCCTGTACCACTTTACTTGAAAGAATGAAAAATCTGTATAGAGATTCCATTTATTCAGAAAATGACAGTCTGATACACTGTAACACTTGCCGTTACAATATATCAGCTGTCAGTGGGCACATAGCAGTGATCAGTAGTGAAAACGCATGTTTACTAAGCCCCCCTCAAGCCCCTACTTTACCTCCACCCGCATCGCCCCTCCCCCCCCCCCCCCCCGCTGTGATCTCCATCCTGACAGATCATAGGAGATCTGTGCAGGGAGAAGCTGCAGGCCGAGGGAGGGAAAAGAGAGATGCCACTTGGAGCGGCCATGGATTGAGGGTGCAGAGGCATTTGGGGGGGTGATCTGACTGACGGGGGGACACATCTGGACCCCCCAAGCCCCATGCAGCACCTAAAGCCGGCGGGAGTGGAAGAGGAGGGATGCCAGCTAATGATGGTGGCTGCGGGGAGCGGGTTTGCAGGGGGGGGTCAGATCGGGTGGAAGGAGGGTAATCAGTGATGAGGGGGAGAAGGGGTGTGAAGGGGATAGGAGAGGAGAGTGGGGGGGGGGGTTAGATGGAAGGGTGCAGCGGGTGTGGAGAGGCAGGGAAGCAGCGGCATGGGTGGGGGGGGGGTCACATTAGGGGTTAATAACTCTGATCAGTGGGTTGTAATCCACTGAACAATTCTGATATAAGCTTATGGTCATTGAAGTGATCATAAGCTCATAGGAGAGGGAGAAAGGAGGTCCGTACTCCGTACTGACATGGCCACCTGCGGGCACTGCTGTAGAACCGTACCGCTTGGCAGTGAAATGGTTAAGGCAGTGCTGGAAAATAATGGTGTCCACACAAAATATTGACACTTTGGGCCCAATTTGGACATTTTCACTTAGGGATGTACTCACTTTTGTTGCCAGTGGTTTAGACATTAATGGGTGTGTGTTGAGTTATTTTGAGGGGACAACAAATTTACACTGTTATACAAGCTGTACACTCACTACTTTACATTGTAGCAAAGTGTAATTTCTTCAGTGTTGTCACATGAAAAGATATAATATCACTTTTGTGAGATACTGTATGTGCTTATATCAAATTTAATGAATCAGGTTTACATCTCCACTCTAACATTTAATCTTTGTGATTATATGGTTTCTGTTCCTTTTGACCTCTCCGGACACCTCCGAATTGTACTGAATAAACACAGAAATAATCACCTTGTGTGGAACCCTCCGGATCGGCTTCTTCGGAATATTCAATAATGGAGGACCTGCAGACAATTAATAAATTATGATGTATACACAACACAATTCATGATAAAAGAATTAGTGCAAAGTAACAAGGACAATAGGCTTGATTTAAAAAGCTATAAAGCAGAACTAAACCCTCCTATCCTTTACAGCCAAGGAGTTGCCATGTTGCTGCACATCAGTTATGACAACAGCTACTCGATGGCTTGACCATTCAGCTGAGAGCTAATTTTACTAACTAGTACAGATGTGGTGACTCACCTGCTACCACATATCAAGAGAGTCCCGGAGCAATAGGCTGAAAGACTTCCGCGCAGGGATGGCATGACAGTGCTGGACTGCACAGTCGCCGCTTTAAGCAGGGTTAGGTTGGAACTTTAAGAGAGGGGGAGTGGTTATAGGGGCTGGGCGGGGCTCAGGCAAAAGAACCTAGGAGAAAGGGGGAAGTGACATCAGTCTCATGCGGTGAAGGAATCGTTTCCCACCCACCAGCCCGGTATTTATTAGGGTTTGTGTTACAATGGTTTTCCCAGGACGAGGCAGTCTTTTGGGTCGCTGGAAGAGGAGAAGGAGAGGTACATGTATGGAACATGTAGTACCCATCCATAGGATGGGGGTGGTTATTGTACTTCCGGGTTAAGAGGGGTTAACCTGGAAGGGTAAAAAGTGTAGATCACTGTTGACAGGTTGGGTACCGCCTCTGAGTTCGGGGTTTTCCGACTGGAGGCAAGAGTTCAAAGTTCAAATTAGTTGTTCACAGTGACCAGTGGTTTGTGGTTTCCCCTATTAACCACTACAATACTGGGCACTTTCGCCCCCTTCCTTCCCAGACCAATTTTCAGCTTTCAGCGCTCTCACACTTTCAATGACAATTGCGCGGTCATGCAATGCTGTACCCAAATTAAATTTTGTTCGCACAAATAGAGCTTTAGTTTGGTCGTATTTATTCACGACTCCGTTTTTTATTTTTTGCGATATAAGCGAAAAAATAGCAGAAATTTTGAAAAAAAAAACAATATTTTCTCCTTTCTTTTTTAAACGAAATCCAATAAAATCAAATTTTGTCATAAATTTAAGCCAAAATATATTCTGCTACATGTTTTTAGTAAAAAAAATTCCGTTAAGTGTATAATAATTGGTCCGCGTGATCACAGACATATGTACGCAAATGATCATGTACAGATGTGTGCAGGTGATCACGGACATATGTGTGCAGATAATCATTGGCACATGTGATTTTACTGGGACATATGTGGGGGACATGTGTTTTTATTATTTGGGGACATGTGTTTTTATTTGGGGACATGTATGTTTTGGGGACATGTGTGGGGACATGTGTGTTTTACAGGTGTTGGTGACACTAAACTGGTGATCAGTGAGTAAAAAAACAGCTAATACTCACTGATCACCAGCCGGCTGCAACGATCAGCTCTCCTCTCCTCACGACTTGCCTAGCAACCGGCTGTTTGCTTACATCACATGACGGGCAATCACAGTCACAGAGCCCTCCTGCCGATCCGAGATGCGCCGTGTCCGGGTGACACGAGCACATCGGGATCGCGCCGCTGCGCGGGCACGCGTGCGCGCGATCCCCCTACTTCTGAAGGTCATTCGGGAACGTCCGATCAGAAGTAGGCGGCTCCCACCCGGCCGTTTATATACAGTGGCCGGGTGGGAAGTAGTTAATGACCCATTTAAATGAGTTTGAAGTGACGGTTAAAAAGTTAAAAAAGAGGTTATTTATTAAACTTTATATTTTTATTAATAAAAGGCCGGCTTGCCATTTACTCCACACCTTGTCGAGTCTTTTGTTAATAGGGGCTGTGCCCGGGTAGTAGGATAAGGTTATCTGGGATCTGGGCTTAAGTCCTACATATGTCATGTATTCTGGACTTGCCCCAGCATTGCCAGCTTTTGGGATGTGATGGAAACTCCAAAGTCTGTCTTCTAGGTTTTCTCAATGACTTTGTACCTCTAATACATGAACGCATTATGTGTTGCTTAAAGTTGTTAACCCACTTTCCTATGTTCACATAATCAGTCCTGTTTCCTCATACAGTGCCCCTCTGTCGCTGTGTTTTATTTAAAAAAATCTTCATTTACCGTATTTCACGGCGCTCATGTAACCAGCCACGTCTCCTCTCTGCCCGTCTGACAGAAGCTGCGGGCAGTGCCGAGGTTTCCCCACTGACGTCAGCGGGACGCAAGTAGAGAGGAGACACGTGACCGCCGGGAGCATCCGAAGCAAGGTATGGTAAAGGAGGAATTTTTTTAATAATACACAGAGACAGTAGGGCAGTGTAAGAGAAGACAGAACGGATAGTATATATATATAATATATATATATGTATATATATATATATATATATATATATATATATATATATATATATAGGGTATTCCTGCAGCAGGAGGGGGATGGGGCGGCACTGTCACTAGATGACACACAGAGAGGGGAGGGGGGACAGAGGAGACAGACACAGGATAGCAGGCTGCGGACAGACCACAATCTCAGGGGCTCAGCAGCCATGATTATTGTGGTCTGTTTGCAGAGGGGAGGGGATAGCTAGGCAAATCTTATTTTTGACTCCGCTGTACTAAGTGGAGCAGTTGCTGATTACTTCTGGCTGCTCTGGGTCTCACAGACTGCGTTTTTCTCTCCCCTGCCTTCCAGAAGTCTTTGGAACATAGGGGACTGAGCAAGGCAGATCCCAGTCTCAATATTTATTGTGCTCCAGCCAATCCCTCGGGAGGTGTGCCCAGAAGGTGGTTGGAAGGGCATACATAGTCTAAGATTTAGAGCAGCAGGGACTTCCTCTTCTCCTGGTTAGAGGGAACCCACCCATCTGGGTGTAGGAGGGTGGCTACCCCCCATACCTGCAGCAGCTTTCCTGATTACAGATTTTTTTCATTGAGGTCCCAGTTGTGGCATAGCTGGGGGGCTACTCTTGAGGATCCCTTTTTAAAGTTAGTCAAGAGAACCCTTACCTAAAAACTTGGTCTGGAGAGATTGCTGAAGCGTGCCCAGTGGAATTTAGAAGAGGTCTGGCTGTCCTGCAGCATTGTGAGTATTGGCATCTCCATTAGTGAACAGTGTCCGGTGGATATTGGAAGGAGGCATCCAGTGATCCTATGACATTTTGAGTACTGGCCTGAGTTCAGGATTCTAGTGACTCTGTGCTGTATCCCCTGGGTGGACAAGCCAGTAGTACTCCTACCATCTGTACTTATTCCTTCATAAAGACTTCTCAGTGAAACATAGGAGAGTGAAGTTTCCTCCTGTAAATATTCAGGGAATCTGGAGTATCCCATATCATCCTACAAGCCATCCAAGTTTCTTTAGCAATAAAAATCCTAAAAAGGCAACTCCTAGACTGATTACTGAGCCGGGGTGAATGAACTATTGCTGTGTGCCTGGCTACCTTTGCCCTAGTTTTGGGAAAAAAATTGTTAAATTACAGCAGCTTCTTCGGGGGCTAGCGCTACACTAAAAATAATTTACACTGGCAAAGCCTGCCCTAATAAATTTAATAAGATTTTGTGGCTAGAGTGTCCTGCAGCACAAGGTTCAGATGTACCTATGTTAAATATGGTTTCTAAAGCCAACCATGCATAGATTAAAATTAGATCGGTTCAGCAGGGACCAGATGAATTTTGTTACACGTAAGGAAAGGCTGGTTATATATACAAGTCAATCTACCAATCTGTAAAGGTACGTGGGTGGTACCTCCTCCATGTTCCACTCCCCGTTAGCCACCAAGTGTGGGTCACAAAGGAGGCCTACCATGGAATGGGTTTTTCTGGGCTACGCTAGGCACCTTGTACAGGGTCACTTCACTACACATGGGGTTACTTTGTTTTGTGCCATTTTTATCAATGCCCTGGGAGTCTGGGACAAGACTGAGGCTGCTGTGGGGGAATACACGACCTTAACCACTTGCCCACTGGCCACTTCTACCCCCTTCATATGAAATTGTGTCCTTTTTTCACACAAATAGAGCTTTCTTTTGGTGGTATTTAATCTCCACTGGATTATTTTTATTTCTTGTATTAAAAAAAAGCATTTTTATTCGTTTCTGTTATAAAATTTAGCAAATTTGTAATTTTTCTTCATACACTTTGGTCAAAAGTTATACTGCTACATTTCTTTGGTAAAAATAACCCAAATCAGTGTATATTATTTGGACTTTTTGAAGGTTATAGAGTCTACAAGCTATGGTGCCAATCATTGAAAATTGATCACACCTAATGTACTGACAGCCTATCTAATTTCTTGAGACTATAACAAGCTAGGAAGGTACAAATACCCCCCAAATGACACCTTTTTGGAAAGTAGATATTCCAAGGTATTTAGTAAGAGGCATGATGAGTTTTTTAAAGTTTTTTCCCACTAATTTTTGCAAAATTAAGATTTTTTTTTTTTTTTCCACAAAATTATAATTTTTTTCTCTCACGTCGCATATGCATCTTTGCAAATACACCTCAAAACACATTCTGCTACTCCTCCTGAGTATGGCGATACCACATGTGTGAGACTTTTTCACAGCCTGGCCACATTCAGAGGCCCAACATGCATGTCCCTAGAGCACCATCAGGTGTTCTAGGGACATAAATTACACATCTAATTTATCGACTACCTATTACACTTTTAAAGGCCCTGGAACACCAGGACAATGGAAACGTCCACAAAATGACCCCGATTTGGAAAGCAAACACCCCAACGTATATCCTATGAGGCATAATGAGTCTTTTGAACATGTCATTTTTTTCCACAATTTTTGGGGGAAAATGTGGAAAGAAAATGGAAACACAATTTTAATTTACACAAAGTTGTCAATTTATAAGATATTTTTAACACATAGCATGTACATTTAATTTCCTGACTACCTATTACACTCGAGGCAATGATGGCACTGATAAGCACTGTAGTGGCACTGATGGGCACTGTGATGGCACTGATGTGGCACGGATGAGGCACAGATGAGCACTGATGTGGCATGGATGAGGCAAGAGTGAGCACTGATATGTCACAGATGTGCACTGATGTGTCACAGATGTGCACTGATGTGACATGGATGTGGCACGAATGAGCACGGATGAGGCATGGATTAGCACTGATGTGGCATGGATGAGCACTGATTTGGCACAGGTGAGGCATGGATTAACACTGATGTGGCTGATGAGCACTGATGTGGTATGGATGGCACATGGATGAGCACTGTTATGGCACAGATGAGCACTAATGTGACACGGATGAGCACTGATGTGGCATGGATGAGGCACAAATGAGCACTGATGTGGCATGGGTGAGCACTGATGTGGCATGGATGGCACAGGTGAGCACTGATGTGGCATGGATATGGCACAAATGAGCACCAATGTGGCATGGATGTGGCACGAATGTGGCACGGATGAGCACTGATGTGGCATGGATGAGCACTATTGAGGCATGGACGAGCACTGATGAGGCATGGATGGGCACGGATGAGACATGTATGGGCACGGATGAGCACAGATGTGGCATGGATGAGGCACGGATGAGCACTGATGTGCATGGATGAGGCACGAATGAGACATGGATGTAGCACAGATGAGGCATGGATGTAGCACAGATGAGGCATGGATGTAGCACAGATGAGACATGGATGTGGCACGGATGAGCATGGGTGGGCATGGATGAGCACTGGTCAGCACGGATCAGCACTGTGGGCACTCCAGATCCAGTGCACTCGTGCTGCTGCACTGGCTCCCTCCTCTCCTCCCATGCTGTGTCAATCGGTGTGAGGAGAGAGCTGAACCGGACATGGCGCCTGTTTGTTGACAAGTGATCGCTCCATCATTGGACACATTTGTGTTTGCTGCTGGTAGTTATTTTTATGTATATCTAGCACCACCTCCCTTGGTGGACCTCTCCCTCCTGTTAAGTGCCTCCACAGCAAGCAGCTTGCTATGGTGGCACCCGAGCAAAGCCGCAGCTCCCTATGTCCATTCAAACACGGCCCTGCCCACTTTCTCTCCTCATTGGCTCACTGACTTTAATTGACAGCAGCGGGAGCCAATGGTCCTTCCCTGCTGGCTCAGCAAACGAGGAGGGGAGTCAATTAAGTCTCTCCTGCAACATCGCTGGATCGAGATGGGCCCAGGTAAATATTAGGGGGGCTGAGGGGGTCTGCTGCACACAGACGGTTTTTAATCTTAGTACAAAGAATGCATTAGGAAAAAAAAAAAACTTCTGCCTTTACAACCAGTTTAAGGCCCACCTTCCTTGCCACCGCACAAATGCATTACGTAGTTGGCAAGATTCAGACCTTACAACTAAGAGCTTGTGTGTGAAACTCGTCAAGGCTCCTTATCTCGATACCCGTCTACTTTGTACATCAGTGTAAACTTTCATATAATGGTGAGCAGAGTGGACCATCACTTTGAATTTATTTTATGACTGGACATGGTATGGGACCCCACAGCAGAGCTAAGGAATGTAGGACTGGCTCCTTTGTGGACACAGGAATAATTTTGGTTAAACATTTCTATTATTCAAGCAAAGGTAAAAAGAAAATAATAGATACATGACTCACCTGGTTGGTTTTCTTGAACAAACCATTGAAGAAGCCATAGTAAGAAAACTCCTCCCGCGAGGAGGCCCGCCACCAAGGTGTAATGTGTTACCGTATAATCCTGGGAAAAATAAAGAAAAATATATTTTTTTAAATCCCTAAATAGCTGTAATCTCAGGAAGATCAGTTAGTACACCCCTTAAATTGTCCACATTTTGTCATGTTAGAACCAAAAACGTAAATGTATTGTATTGGGATTTTTTGTCATAGACCAACACAAGGTGGCATATAATTGTGAAGTGGAAGGAAAATGATAAAATGTTTTCAACATTTTTTACAAACAAATAAGTTAAAAGTGTGGCGTGTATTTGTATTTAGCCCCCTTTACTCTGATACCCCTAACTAAAATCTAGTGGAACCAATTGCCTTCAGAAGTCACCTAATTAGTAAATAGAGTCAACCTGTGTGTAATTTAATCTCAATATAAATACAGCTGTTCTGTGAAGCCCTCAGAGGTTTGTTAGAGAAGTTTCGGGGAGAAGTTTAAAGCAGGGTTGGGTTATAAAAAAAATCCCAGGCTTTGAACATCTCACGGAGCACTGTTCAATCCATCATCCGAAAATAGAAAGAGTATGGCACAACTGTAAACCTACCAAGACATGGCCGTCCACCTAAACTGACAGGCCGAGCAAGGAGAGCATTAATCAGAGAAGCAGCAAAGAGGCCCATGGTAACTCTGGAGGAGCTGCAGAGATCCACAGCTCAGGTGGGAGAATCTGTCCACAGGACAACTATTAGTCGTGCACTCCACAAATCTGGCCTTTATGGAAGAGTGGCAAGAAGAAAGCAATTGTTGAAAGAAAGTCATAAGAAGTCCCGTTTGCAGTTTGCCAGAAGCCATGTGGAAGACATAGCAAACATGTGGAAGAAGGTGCTCTGGTCAGATGCTTTGGCCTAAAAGTAAAACGCTATGTGTGGCGGAAAGCTAACACTGCACATCCCCCTGAACACACCATCCCCACCGTGAAACATGGTGGTGGCAGCATCATGTTGTGGGGATGCTTTTCTTCAGCAGGTACACGGAAGCTGGTCAGAGTTGATGGGAAGATGGATGGAGCCAAATACAGGGCAATCTTAGAGGAAAACCTGTTAGAGTCTGCAAAAGACTTAAGACTGGGGTGGAGGTTCACCTTCCAGCTGAACATACAGCCAGAGCTACAATGGAATGGTTTAGATCAAAGCATATTCATGTGTTAGAATGGCCCAGTCAAAGTCCAGACCTTAATACAATTAAGAATTTGTGGCCAGACTTTAAAATTGCTGTTCACAGACGCTCTCCATCCAATCTGACAGAGACTGAGCTGTTTTGCCAAGAAGAATGGGCAAAAATGTCACTCTCTAGATGTGCAAAGCTGGTAGAGACATCCCCAAAAAGACTTGCAGCTGTAATTGCAGTGAAAGGTGGTTCTACAAAGTATTGATTCAGGGGGTTGAATACAAATGCACACCACACTTTTCACATATTTATTAGTAAAAAAAAACATTTATCGTTTTCCTTCCACTTCACAATTATGTGCCACTTTGTGTTGGGCAGGCTGCCCCTGGTGCCCAGCATAAAGAGGTAAAGGAGAAGTATAGCCAAAGCTATTTTGGCTGTACTTCCCCTATGGATCACAGGAGTGCAGTTCGTTCTGCACTCCTGTGACTTGTTTTTAGCCTTCAGAGGACTGAAGCCCGCTGTCGGCTGATGTCACAGAACCAGTCCAGGTTCTGGAAAGATCCCAAGCATATGGTCAGTATCCACCCAAAAGCCTGAACCTGCAGCGAGCCATTGAGAGTCAGAGCCAGCCGCTCCCCTCCACAGCTCAGTGAGTGAGGGGGGGAAGGGGGGTGAGGGCAGAGCAGAGAGCCAGGGACTGGAGGTCCATGGGATCTCTGCTCACAGAATGCAGAGAACTGAGCAATCAGAGGCCTTTGATCGCTCAGTTCTCGGTCTTAGAGCTGACTGGGGACAGATGCAGGATCGGATCCATGCTACATCCATGTAGCTGATTATAATTTATTTTTATTTTATTTTCTAAATCCTGAACTTCTCTTTTAATGCCTGCCATTCAAAACCAAACATTTTTAAAGAAAAAAAAAATGTTTCCCTTACTTTCTATCAAAATAAAAATGCCAGAATAGTACAAAAAACTCCAAAAACGCACCCCAATTATTTTTTTCGAGAATGAAGAAACATGGTACTGAGGGGGTTAAACAGGGAGCATGAGAAAAGTCCAGTAGATACATCACATCCACACACATAGGGATGTATTATATATTAAAGGCACTTTGAATAATACTTACTATTTCCAGCAGCTCCAGGATCTGCCCCTCCATGTGACGTTCCTAAAAATAATTAGTTGGTCAGGTCAGTTTGGATGACATGTGATACACGTTGAGCCCTCGCTCACTCTTCCACACAGTTGTGCGACTTTGAATCTGACATCCCTGCGCAACTTAATCGCGCCTTGCATACAGCTTCTTTAACAGAAGTCAATGCAAGTCGTGTTGAAGTTGTCCCAAAGTATTGCAGGAACCTTTTTCTAAGTCTGAGTGACTTGAGTCGCACCGGTTAGAACAGTACCATTGCCATTAATGGGGTAAGACTTGTCATGCGACTTTGAACTTGTCAAGTTGCATGACAAGTCGCAGCACTGTGAACCGGGGCTCACTTTACCTGTGTTTACAGGCGGGTTTGAGTGAAATTTTTTTCTTCTTTAATAAATTAATAGTTTATTGTTCCCCAAGTTTTTTTTTTTCATGGTTCCTTCACAAATAAGGCTCACCTATGTGTCTGCTAAATAACAGCGCACTGTGGATATGGGTGTGGGAATGTGTGCGATTTACACAGATTCCTACACCTGAATACATTTGAATCTAGGCTACATGCTTACTTTTGAAGGTTTTTTTTTTTTTTTTTTTTGCATTAATCCAAACTTTATTATTGTTTTTTTTAGAGTTGGTAAGGGTCAGAGCCTCTGTCAGGTTTTCTATTGCGGTCTTTGTCCCTATTGGGAATATTAACCCTCACTTCTGTTTATTTTTTTATTTTTCTTAACCACTTAAGGACCAAGCCTCTTTTTGAGATTTGTTGTTTAGTTAAAAACAGTTTTTTTTTGCTAGAAAATTACTTAGAACCCCCAAACATGAAAAAAATTTCCTAACACCCTAGAAAATAAAATAGCGGTCGTTGCAATACTTTCTGTCACACCGTATTTGCGCAGCGGTCTTACAAGCGCACTTTTTTTGGAAGCAATACACTTTTTTAAATTAAAAAATAAGATAACAGTAAAGTTAGCCCAATTTTTTTTATATTGTGAAAGATAATGTTACGCCGAGTAAATTGATACCCAACATGTCACGCTTCAAAATTGCGCCCGTTCTTGGAATGACGACAAACTTTTACCCATAAAAATCTCCATAGGCGAGGTTTAAAAAATTCTACAGGTTGTATGTTTTGAGCTACAAAGGAGGTCTAGGGCTAGAATTATTGCTCTCGCTCTAATGATCGTGGCGATACCTCACATGCGTGGTTTTAACACTGTTTTCATATGCGGGCGCTACTCACGTATGCATTCGCTTCTGCACACAAGCTCGCGTTTAAAAAAATATATGTTTTCTTATTTATTTTACCTTTTATTTTTTATTTTTACACTGTTCTTTAAAAAAACAAAAATTGTGTCACTTTTATTGTTATTGTATTGTTATTGTAAACATCCCTTGTAATAGAACAAAAAGCATGACAGGACCTCTTAAATATGAGATCCGGGGTCAAAAAGACCTCAGATCTCATATTTACACTAAAATGCAATAAAAGAAAAATTGTCCCTTTAAGGCCGACCTCCTGCCTCACAAGCGAAAACATTGGATCGTCTCCGCCGCTACCGACGGCTCCGGTAACTGGCGGAAATGACCGGGACGTGGCGGGAGGGGGGTGGTCACCTCACCCGCCACGATAAAAGTGACCACTTTTTTATCCGAAAGCGGACCGCCCGCCGTTTAAGAAAAATACTGGGGTTATGGCAGCTATCTGATGCCATAACTATGGTATCTAATGTCAAAGGGCCGACGTATAATGATGGCGGGTCGGTCTGGAAGTGGATAATCTATATTATAACATTTCATTAGAAACCGTCATGTTTGTATTGCTGTCTGTGTCCCCGTTAGGAAAATCCACCCTCTCTATTTGTTCTGTTAACTGTTATTGAAAGTAAGAAAAAAAAATCCCAAATTTAAATTTTTCCCCAGAACATTAAAAGAGGAGACATCTTTCAATGGGGACACTAGTTATGGTAAAAAACAGGACTCTCCTCTCCTGTTTTGGCTATGGGTCAGAAAGTGAAGGGAAAACTTCCCAGATGACAAAAAAAGGGGAAAAAGGGGAAAAAGTATTTGATCCCCTTCTAATTTTGTACGTTTGCCCACTGATAAAGAAATGATCAGTCTATAATTCTAGGGTAGGTTTATTTTAACAGTGAGAGACCGAATAACAACAAACAAATCCAGAAAAACTGATTTAAAAAAAGTAATAAATTGATTTGCATTTTAATGCGTGAAACTGACCCCTTCGCAAAACATGACTTAGTACTTGGTGGCAAAACCCTTGTTGGCAATCAGAAGTCAGACGTTTCTTGTAGTTGGCCACCAGGCTTGCACACATCTCAGGAGGGATTTTCCCTCTTCCAAGTCATTAAAGTTTTGAGGCTGACGTTTGGTAACTCGAACCTTCAGCTCCCTCCACATATTTTCTATGGGATTAAGGTCTGGAGACTGGCTAGGCCACTCCAGGACCTTAATGTGCTTCTTCTTGAGCCACTCCTTTGTTACCTTGGCTGTGTGTTTTGGGTCATTGTCATGCTGGAATACCCATACACGATGCATTTTCAATGCCCTGGATGAGGGAAGGAGGTTCTTGCCCAAGATTTGACCGTACATGGCCCAGTGAAGTTGTCATGTCCCCTTAGCAGAAAAACACCCCCAAAGCTGGGTTGATGCCAAAGAGCTTGATTTTGGTCTCATCTCACCACAACACTCACCCAGTTCTCCTCTGACTCATTCAGATGTTCATTAGCAAACTTCAGACGGGCCTGTACATCTGCTTTCTTGAGCAGAGGGACCTTGCGGGCACTGCAGGATTTCAGTCCTTTATGGCGTACTGCAGGGGTGCCCAACCTTTTGAAGAGCAAGGGCCACTTAAAGCGGGATTCCACCCTAAAGTGGAATTTCCGCTCATCGGAACCCCCCCTCCGGTGTCACATTTGGCACCTTTCAGGGGGGTGCATATACCTGTCTAAGACAGGTATTTGCACCCACTTCCGGGCATAGACTCCCACGGGAGTCTATGCCTCTCCCTGTCCTGCCATGCTGTCTGCTGGGAAACACACGGGTCCCAGAGACAGCGCGGAGCATTCCTATTGCATTGTGCGACTCGTGCAAGCGCAGTAGGGAACCGGGAAGTGAAGCCACAAGGCTTCATTTCCTGATTCCCATACCCAAAATGGCGGCGGCAGCATCCGAGGACAGAGGGGCGGTTCAGCCTCGGGTGCCGACATCGCTGGACCCTGTGACAGGTGAGTGTCCTTATTTTAAAAGTCAGCAGCTGCAGTATTTGTAGCTGCTGACTGTTAAAAAAAAAAAAATTTCGCCGGACTCCCTCTTTAAGCGACTTGGTAACTGGTCGCGGGCCACAATGAAAAATCAGGCAGATAACAGGTCCGTGCAGAGCGGACACGGAAACAGCCCACTCTACTCTATGGGTCCTCCGATCTGATCTGCCCAGACGGAAGGGGATTGATCCACCTTCTGTTTTTTTTTTTAGCGAATCAGATTGGAGGTAGGCGGGTGTAAATGGACACAAATCTGTTTACATCTGCTGTTTCATAGAGGTGAATGGAGGGTCCGATTGGGTCGTACCGATTGTGTGAAAGGGGCCTTTCATACTAATGCAGTGCAGTGCACCTGTGTCTTTCCTGCGGGTTAGCTACACTTTGCCATAGACTTCTATTATATCCTGCAGGTGTGGTGCACTTTCTGAAAGCACACCAAACCCGCAGGTAATAACAGAAGTCTATACCTCGGTGCAGGTAACCTGAAGGTGCACTGCACCTACGGATCAGTTTGAAAGCAGCCCAGTAACCAATGCGCAGATCTGCCCATATATACAGTACAATTTTAGTAATAAACTGACCTTTAATAACAGTCTTCCATTCAGGTATCGCCTGCTGTGGAAGGAGATGGCGCTATACAAGAAGCACCAGCTTATACAGCTCTGCTCCACAGCCGCTTGCTTTGCCGGCTTCATTAACAACACAGACTCTCTGGGATGGTGGGTCTGCAACCCATGATCTGGGCTTTCCAATCCGCCATACCACAGAAGGAGGTCACGGGCCACATCAGAGGGCTCCGTGGGCCACATGTGGCCCCCGGGCCACTGGTTGGGCTCCCCTGGCCTAGTGTGTTACCAATTGTTTTCTTGGTGACTATGGTCCCAGCTGCCTTGAGATCATTGACAAGATTCTCCCGTGTAGTTCTAACTGATTCCTCACCGTACTCATGATCGTTGAAACTCCGCTAGGTGAGATCTTGCATGGAACCCCAGACCGAGGGAGACTGACAGTTATTTTGAGATTCCATTTGTGAATAATCAAAACCAACTGTTGTCACCCTCTCACTAAGCTGCTTGGCGATGGTCTTGTAGCCCATTCCAGCCCTGTGTAGGTCTACAATCTTGTCCCAGACATCCTTGGACAGCTGACAACAGATTAGGAGCACTCCCTTTAAAAGAGTGCTCCTAATCTCAGCTCGTTATCTGTATAGAAGACACCTGGGAGCCAGAAATCTTGTCGATTGATTGGGGATCAAATACTTATTTCACTCATTAACAGCTTCCCGACCGCCTCACGCCGATGTACGTCGGCAGAATGGCACGGCTAGGCAGAACCACGTACAGGTACGTGGCCCTTTAAGCTCGCTCGCGCCCCGGTCGGGAGCTCCGTGACCACGGCCGCGGGACCAGCGGACCCGATCGCCGCTGGTGTCCCGCGATCGGGTCACAGAGCTGAAGAACGGGGAGAGGTCTGTGTAAACAAACCTCTCCCCGCGCTTCCTACACTGCCTGTCACTGATCGGCTGTTCCCTGTCATCGGGAAAGCCGATCAATGACGTCAGACGTCAGCCCCTAGTGGTAAAAAAAACACACACGTCACAGCTCATAACCCCTCCCCTCCCCCTAGTGGTTAACCCTTTCACTGCCACTGTCATTTATACAGGAATCAATGCATTTAAATAGCATTGATTGCTGTATACATGACAATGGTCCCAAAAATGTGTCAAAAATGTCCAATGTGTCCACCATAAAGTCACAATAAAAATCGCTGATCGCCGCCATTACTAGTAAAAAGAAAACATTAATAAAAATGCTATACAACTATCCCCTATTTTGTAAACGCTATAACTTTTGTGCAAACCAATCAATAACCGCTAATTGCGATTTTTTTTTACCAAAAATATGTAGAAGAATACGTATCGCCTAAACTGAGGAAAAATAATGTTTTTTTATATATTTTTTGGGGATATTTATTATAGCAAAAGCATTGCATTTTTTTCAAAATTGTCGCTCTATTTTTGTTTATAGCGCAAAAAAAAAAAAAACGCAGGGGCGATCAAATACCACCAAAAGAAAGCCCTATCTGTGGGAAAAAAAGGACGCCAATTTTGTTTGGGAGCCACGTCGCACGACCGCGCAATAGTCAGTTAAAGCGACGCAGTGCCGAATCACAAAAAGGGGCCTGGTCCTTTGGCTGCCAATTGGTCCAGGGCTGAAGTGGTTAAAATGCAAATCAATTTATAACTTTTTTGAAATGTGTTTTTCTGGATATTTTTTGTTGTTGTTCTGTCTCTCACTGTTAAAATAAACTGACCATTAAAATTATAGACTGATCATTTCTTTGTCAGTGGGCAAACATACAAAATCATCAGGGGATCAAATACTTTTTTTCCCTCACTGTATAGCCCTCCATTACTCTATACAAATTGAAAAGAACAGTTTTGCCTTTAGTTCTGATGTGCAATTTGTGTGCACAAATGTTGGCATTAATCTTTCGGTCAATTTTGTACATACATTTTTACAGCCATTGGCAGTATTGATAAATGTCCCCCTCAATCTCTCGCTTTGGTTGCAAAACAGACCCAAAGATTAACGCTAACATTTTTTGCATGCAAATTGTATATTAATATGCAACTGCTTTAATCAATTCATCGTCATATTATATACACTTTGTGAGCACTGTGGTTGTAAAGAACATATTAAAAAATTAAGCAAAAAAGTGACTGTGTAGTGCACCGCAAGCAGATCAAATAGTTGAATGAATGAATGACTTGTATAGCGCTACCTATGCGAACTGAATCGCCTCAGGGCGCTTTTACCACTGGTGTCCATCTGTGGTATAGTGCGGTCCTAGCCCTGTGGGGTCCTGACACGCTTACAAACACATACACATATTTGGCCAATTTTATTGACAGGATCTAATTAACCTACCAGCATGTCTTTGGAGTGTGGGAGGAAACCGGAGCACCCAGAGGAAACCCATGCAGGCACAGGGAGAACATGCAAACTCCAGGCAGAAGGTGTCGTGGTCAGGATTTGAACCAGCGACCCTATTACTGCTAGGTGAAAGTGCTAACCACTACACCACTGTGCTGCCCTCAGTTATTAAAGGTTCCACAGACATGGATGAAATTTGATTGGCTGCTACAGGCAATGAACCTTATTATTTCAGTGTTCACTAAATCGAAAATGCAGATAATTATCAAGCAAATAGAGAACACAGTATTACATTTTTTTTTCCTTATTCTAAAAAAATTTTACACATTTTTTTGTCTTATTCTAAAATGATATGTTATCCAAAATTTTTGTCTTATTCTACAATAATATTAGCCATATTTTTTTTTTTATTCTAGAATACTATGTTACCCAATTTTTTTTTGTCTTATTCTAGAATATTATGTTTCCCACATTTTTACCTTATTCTACAATATGTTACCCAAAATTGTTGTCTTATTCTACGTTACCCATTTTTTTTGCCTTATTCTAGAATATGTTACCCAAACTTTTTGCCTTACTCTAGGATAATATGTTGCCCAAAAATATTGTTTTATTTCAGAATAAATCAGAGTAAACCAACAAATCTAATATACACACACCAGAATGAATATATATTTATATATATTTATATATATATATATATATATATATATATAGATCTATATATAGATATATATATATATATATATATATATATACAGTATATAAACACAAACACAAAAAACCTTTGCAGGCAAATGCAGCCCTTTCCTTCAAACTCATTCCTTTTCAGAAAGAAAATCTACGTTCTCTTCACCTTTGTCCTTACTTGTACGACCTTCTTTTGACTTGTTAGTACGATCCTCAGACACTGCAGGTGACATCATCGGTCAGTGCTGGGCGGGGATTGGAGCCATATATGGAGGTGATAGTAAACAAATAACCATATTACTCCTCCACTCCCACAGCAGAGAGTAACCTCGGCCATGTTGCTACACCCAAAGCTAAATGCTACCTTTTAAAATCATAGCCTAAATGATTTCACCAATGAGATACTAAGTGTATTTTAAGTTTTCTCAGGAGAATGACTTTAGATATATTTCATACATGAATGAATGCATACGCTAGGTGGGGAAAGTACCCTGTGCTATTTTTATCTCTGTAGTACATAGATGACATGGTGCCCTTTGCTCTACATACCATTGCTACTATCCTAGGCGAAGAGTAATTTTATACTTTGTGCAGTTTACTCTGTTTGTGTAACTGATTCGTTCTGCGTCATTCTAATGTAAAGCTTTGTGACAACAAAGTATCGCTCTTCATGCAGTAGTCACCTGTCCTTGTCACAGCTGTTTCAGGAAGCTGACACTCTCTCACACCTAGACGCCCCCCAAGGTCTGCTTTTTAAATGAACCCACCCGTCCTCCCAGTTAAAACGGAAAGCTGGCCATACACTAGTAGATTTGCATACAAACATTTGTATGAAAAAAAATCAACAGCACATTCGATGACTTGATAAATGTCATTCGAAAGTACTTAAAAAAAAGTCTGCTTTTAAAATTCGACTTTGCAGTAAATATACTTTTCTGAAAGAAAACCACAATCACTGTTAGGCTGCTTTCACACTGGGGCGGTGCGGGAGGCGACGGTAAAGCAGCGCTATATTTAGCGCTGCTTTACCATCGTTTTACCCGCGGTATGCGGCCGCTAGCGGGGTGGATTTAACCCCCGCTAGCGGCCGCAAAAGGGTTAAAAACCTCCGCAAAGCGCCGCTGCAGCGGCGGTTTGCGGGCGGTATCCCCGCGGTTTCCCATTGATTTCAATGGGAAGGAGCGGTATAGGAGCGGTAAATACACCGCTCCTTCACCGCTCCAAAGATGCTGCTAGCAGGACTTTTGTTGCGGTCCTGCTAGCGCACCGCTCCAGTGTGAAAGCCCGCCGGCTTTCACACTGGAGTGAATGGGGCCAGTTTTTTCAGGCGGTGTACAGGCGCTATTTTTAGCGCTGTACCGCCTGAAAACCGCCCCAGTGTGAAAGCAGCCTTAAAAAGGATAGCTGGATGTAAAAAAAAAAAAAAAAAAAGAATTAACGGCAAAAAAAAAAAAAAATGATGTGGGGTCCCCCCCCCAGGTCAATACAAGGCCGTTCGGGTCTGTTATGGATTTGGAGGGGACACCCCTACACCAATTTTTTAATGAAATGGCGTGGGGTCCCCCCAAAATCCATATCAGACCCTTACCTGTGCATGCAGTCCGGCAGGTCAGAAAAGGAGGGCACGAACGAGTGCCCCCTCCTGAACCATATCAGGACGCATGCCCTTAAATGGGGGGGGATGCTTTTGGGCAGGGGGGCTTGTCAAAAACAGTCTCTTGTCTTTTGTCACACTACACTACTTTTTTCAGTGAATAGGTAGGAACACAATGTACCCCATACCCATTCACATGGGGGAGGGGGTCAGGGCTGGGCTCTCAGCAGCTCTTTTCTCTGTACTCAGGCCGGTCTGCAGTCGGATAATTGTCAGCACTCATGGTTTCCACAGTGGCTCACCTACGTCCACTACAACATGTTCTTGGCTTTGCCAATTATTAATGAAAAATTTCTCTTCTCTGGTCAAACCCCTTACTGATATGAGCAGGAAGGATGGCAACCCACAGAATTGGTCTCTGGATTCCCTTAAAGCCTTTGAGTCTCTCAAAGCTGCCTTTGTTTCAGCTCCTGTGTTGGCACATCCTGATCCCACGTTACCCTTCATTCTTGAGGTTGATGCATGTGAGACTGGAGTAGCTGCCCTTCTGTCTCAACGTCCTACCTCTGAGGAGCAAAATGCATCCTTGTGTCTACTTTTCTAAGAAATTGTCTCCTGCTGAATGCAATTACGAGATTGGGAACAGAAAATTGTTAGCTATCATTTTAGCTCTTAAAGCGGAGTTCCACCCAAAAAATGTACTTTAAAGAAATCAACAGCATTATCCATCAGCATCAACATTTAAACATTTTTTTTTTTTTTTTACCCCTTTCTTCAGCGCTGTTGCTATGGGGTCCCTTGTATTCTGCCACTTCCTCTCCGCAGTGCATGACGTCATTTCCCTCTGCGTCTGTGCTCGCTAGTGCTCCTGGGAGATGTGTCATCCTTTCCCAGAAGTCAGTGGGCAGCGCCGAGGGCTAGGCTGCCATAACAACTGGACGGGCACTTCTGACGACGACGCCCGTTGTGATGGCAACCAGAGAAGTTTCCACCGCTATGTGTGCATGATGCGCATGTGCGAGATCGGGCGGGGCATGCTGGTTAATTCAGCAGCACCATATCCTGGAAGATCATCCTTGTGGGCTTCCCCTGTCCACAAGCAAGATGGGAACGCACAAGAAGAAATAAGGTTTGTTTTTATATAAAATACAAACTATAGCAGCGTAATATAGAAGAGTAATATGTGTCACATTATAATAGTATGCTTATGATAGATGGATTTTTTTTTTAATTGCTAGATGTTGTTGAACTCCGCTTTATGGAATGGAGGCATCTCCTTGAGGTACCACTATTCAGGTCCTCATTTTGACTGACCATAAGAATCTCACATTCTTGTCTGAGGAAAAATGCTTATCTCCCAGAAGGGCGTGATGGGCTCTTATTATGTCAAGCTTCAATTACATAGTCTCAATCTTACCCGGTACTAAGAATGTAAGGGCTGATTGCCAAGATGGAGTCGGTTCCTACTCCTGTGATACCTCCAGGGGCGTACCCAGAGCATTTGGCACCCGGGGGTGGATCCTATATATGGCACCCCCCACCCCACCTTAAAATGTAAAAACACGCCACTGTGCCCCCTGCATACCTCTGCATCCTTCAATATATTTTTGTCACTACTGTGTACCCCCTCTCCACAACTGCCCCTCTGGACCCCCTTTACATTACACAGCACCCTTCACCTCTGGACCCCTTTACATTACGCAGCACCCTGGACCCCTTTACATTATACAGCACCCTGCACCTCTGGACCCTTTTACATTACACAGGACCTTGCACCTAAGGACCCCTTTACATAACACAGCACCCTGAACCTCTGGACCCCTTTACATTACACAGCACCCTGCACCTCTGGACTCCTTTACATTATACAGCACCCTGCACCTCTGGACCCTTTTACATTACACAGGACCTTGCACCTAAGGACCCCTTTACATAACACAGCACCCTGAACCTCTGGACCCCTTTACATTACATAGCCCTTGTACCTCTTTACATTACACAGCCCTTGTACCTCTGCACCCCTTTACATTACACAGCCCCCCACAGCTGTGGACCCCCCTACAGTGCAGACCCCCCTAAAGTACAGAACCCCCCTTCCATTGCACAGACCCCCTACAGTGCACACCCATCTACAGTGCACAGACCTCCCTACAGTGCACAGACCCCCCTACAGTGCACAGACCCCCCCCACCCCCCCCCCACAGTAAAAACCCCGCCCATAATGTACCTCAGAAAACACACATGGAGAGCCCGAGGCAGTGGCATTGCGGGGGAGGTGCGAGCCGCACCTGAGTGACACCTGTCGGCAATGACCCGGGACCCGGCGCAATGATCACCTTCTCTGAGGGGTCAAGGCTCTGATCAGTCTCGGCAGCACCGCGGCTGTCACAGCCGAGCAGAGTGAAGCCGCCTCCCCTTCCTCCTTTATGTCTACACATTGCTGTGCATGCAGGAGGAGGGGGAGGCGGCTTCACTCTGCTCGGCTATGACAGCCGCTGCCGAGACTGATCAGAACCGTCCGCGACCACAGAGAGAAGGGGATAGTTGCCTTGGGTCCCGGGTCACTGTGCCGACAGGTGCCACTTGCACCCCCCGCCCGCAATGCCACTGCCTCAGGCAAGCAGTGCCGCTGCCTAACCTGCGGCGCTGTCTCCTCCTCAGTCGCGGAGGGGGAGGGCGCTGGCCTGACACCCCCCCAGTCCGCCCCCCACTTAGTACGCCACTGGATTCCTCCCAATCACATTCTACTCACTCTTCGCACTAGTCTCACTTCACCTTTGGATGACAGAATTCTTGCTGCTCAGATCCATTCTCCTCCTGAGAAACCTTGTAACCGCTGCTGGAGCAAAGCTGCTCCACACTGCTTTGCTCCAAACTTACCATTCTCCCAAGGCAGCTGGTCACCCTGGGAAGAATCAACTCATCTAGTCCATTTCTCAACAATTCTGGTGGCCTAGTCTCCACGCTGATGTAACCGCCTTCATAGCCGCTTGTTCTGTGTGTGCTCAGAGTAAAACACCACAACACCTTCCAGTGGGCCTCCTACAACCCATACCCAATGGAAAGAGGCCTTGGACACAATTGTCTATGGATTTTATTGTGAAATTACCCAACTCCCAGGGCAACACAGTTATTCTTATGGTGGTTGACCGGTTCTCGAAGATGTCACATTGTATTCCACTTAAGAAGTTGCCTACATCCAAAGAACTGGCATCCATCATGCTCAGGAGATCTTTCGGTTACGGTTCGGTTACATGGTCTACCCTAGGTTATCATCTCGGACAGGGGTAGTCAGTTTGTGTCCAGATTTTGGCGAGCCTTTTGTGGACAGTTGGAAATTCAGCTTTCCTTCTCCTCTGCGTATCACCCGCAGTCCAACCGGGCTGCAGAACGAGCCAACTAAGCCTTGGAGCAGTTTCTACATTGCTATATTTCTGACCACGATAACAACTTGTCAGACCCCTTACCATGAGTGCATTTTGCTCACAATAGTGCCGTCAATGCCGCTTCCCGATTGTCTACCTGCAGGGGCGTCTGGAGGGGGTGGCTAGGGGGGGTAAAGCCCGCGAAAAGCCCCAGGTCTCAGGCATGCAGCTCTCCATTGTTAGCCCAGAGTTTAGAGCGCCAGGACCGATCTGATCCCGAGAGCCGTCGAGTGTGGCTGAGTGCCTAAGCAGGTCCCACCTTCTGGAGCCTGCAATGCCTATGATGGACGTCCCACTGGTCCAATGCCGGGACCGCGGGACATGTGACATCAATCATAGGTGCTGTAGACTCCAGAAGGCAGGAATTACAAAGCGGCCGCCGCGCCACATCCCCGTTCGGCGCTCAGGCGGGCCGCTCTCCTCTCTTCTTCTCCTCCTCTGACGACGACTGACTGACTGCCTGGCTGCTGTGACACCGCACACCACGGCTGAGCTGAGGTAGGTCAGACAGTGTATGTAAATGTCAGTGTATGTGGGTCAGGCAGGTCAGTGTAGGTAGGTCACTACCGACAGTGTAGGTAGGTCAGTGTATGTAAATGTCAGTGTATGTAGGTCAGGCAGGTCAGTGTAGGTAGGTCACTGTATGTAGTTCACTACCGACAGTGTAGGTAGGTCAGTGTATGTAGGTCAGGTAGGTCATGGCCCAGACAAAAAAAAAAGCCTGCGTCACGTACACAATGTTTTGACTATGTTTTTACCATTATATTAAAAGGTGTGATTTTTTTAATGCATTTTCTGTCTCAGTCTGATTCATGGTTCCTGACAGGGGGGCCGGGATCTGGGGCCCCCTTGGTAAAGGGGGCTTTCGGATTCTGATAAGACCCCAACCCGCATACCCCACAACCACCAGCCAGGGTTGTGGGAAATAGGCCCTTGTCCCCATTAACTTGGGGACAAGGTGCTTTGGGGTGGGATGGCACTCGCTCGTCCCCTCCCTTTCCTGACCTGCCGGGTTGCATGCTCGGATAAGGGTCTGGCATGGATTTTGGGGTTGACCACATGTCATTTTAATTTTTTTTTGGCATGGGAGTGTCCCCTCCAAATCCATACCAGACTGAAGGGTGTGGTCAGAGGGCTTTCACACTGGAGTGAATGGAGCAGCTGTTTTAGGGTGTTTTGCAGGTGTTATTTTTAACGCTATAGCCCCTACAAAACACCCTCAGTGTAAAAGGGGTCCAATGCACAATAAATACACATTTGATGTTCAATAAAGATTTATTGGTAGCTGATTGATGTTTATAATCAAATTTGAATTGCTCTTGAAAATGTTTTTTTTTTTCTACAGCACCAATCAGGACTGGCCAGACACAAACTTACACAGTAAGGCCCCATGCACACAAGACGCTGTTAAACGCGCGTTCAGAGGCAGTTGGACACTTTTTTCAACTGCACCTGAACGCATGCAATGTTATCCTATGTGTCCATGTACACAGTCTCGTTTTTTCCCGTTTTTATGCAGTTGCGTTTAACCTCGTTTTTCCAGAAGCAAAAAAATGCATTCAGACACTTTGCTTTTCCACGTTTCCGACGCAAAACGCAGCTAAACGCAGGTGTTTGCGTTTATAAGCCTTTTTAAAGGAACCCAATTTTTTGGACCAGAAACCTCAGAAATATGATGATAAACCATAAAAAATACTAGATAAATGTGTTTAATATGTCGTAATTCGTTTAGATAGTTTATAGAGCATATATACTCACTAATGTATACATGTTTGTGAAATGCATACATGTTTGTGAAATATCCAACGGACATTCGCTGTGCCATCAACAGATGGGTCCAATATCGCCAAGCTCTGATTCTGGACCTCTCATGCAAATTTGCGACGACGTTGCTGCCTCATTAAGAGCAACATCAGGAGCATTTCCTGACATTTCCTGACATATATTCACTAATGTATACATGTTTGTGAAATGCATACATCTGATTCTGGACCTCTCATGCAAATTTGCGACGACGTTGCTGCCTCATTAAGAGCAACATCAGGAGCATTTCCTGACATTCAATATGGGATCCATTTCCAAAAAAAAAAGAGGCAAATGCAAGTGTACAACAGCTCTCTCTGCTGCTGCTGCTGCTGCTCACTCAATGGCAGAAATAGTTAATAATACATGCTTTCTGAGCTTGGGGAGGGTCTATATGATGTTATCTTTACAAATGCTTATAGACGCAAACGCGTCTAAACGCAACATGAAAACACAGCAAAACGCGCATTTTTAAACGCAGGTTTCTGCTTTTTAAAACATGCCTTCAGCAGAGTTTGCATCTGCGTCTCGTGTGCATGGGGCCTAAAGAGCACACATCAGCAGAGGAAATTCCAATGGAGGAGGAGCCTTAACATTTCAGAAATTCTGAGCTGTCCTGTGCAAACTTTGTGTTAGCCCAAGGAGTCCAAACCACTAATGCTGGCCATACACATATAGATTTTCGGACCAGAATATTCAGACGAAAAATTTGTTCAAAAATTCTTTGCACTTACGAAGAATGAACAAACATTTTTGATTAATGTTTTTATTGTGGGACTAGCCAAATATATATGTATTTACATATATATTTACTCAGGTTTAATGGAGTATAGCAAACATATATACATTTTTTAACCATTGGGATATGAATAGGTTATAATGCTTTTAAATTAGGATGTTTCCTCTCTTCTATATACACATTTTTTTTACACATACTTCATATGTACACATTTTTTTTCCTGTTTTTTTTCATAGCACATGAACTGTCTATATATCAATATATCCTCATCACTACCATTAACCCTATTTATGAATGGATATCCAAATATGTGCAAGTTTATATGTCTTTCTTTCGCATTAACGTTTATATGAATCACATGTGGCTAGAAAGAAGTCTGCAATTTAATGATCTGTTGCTATATTGAATAGGTTTATATAACGAGAATAATGCTGACTTATCTTTGTAATGAATAAGTGCACCTGTAAGACCCCTTTCATACTGGAGCATTTTGCAGGCGCTATAGTGTTAAAAATAGCGCCTGCAAACCGCCCTAATACAGCTGCTTTATTCACTCCAGTGTGAAAGCCCTCCGGCTGAATAGCGCTGGTAAAGCGGAGCTAAAAATAGAGGTGCAGGAATTGGGGCTGATCTGAATCATTTTCATGATTGAGAGAGTGTGAAATTGCCATTTTTTGGTTATAAAATCAGCACGCTCAATTTCTTTGAAAACATTTTTCGGCACACTGCGCCTACCCCTAAAGGAAAAAAAAAATGATATATAATGTTTGGGGGGGTTCTAATTCACTTTCTAGCTAAAAAAAAAAAAATACAGATTTTAAAGCAACACTTGTCAGAAAAAAGGTTTAGTCTTTAAGTGGTTAAACCTTATTTACATACCGAAGTTCATCTCTAAAGCCCCTTTCACACTGGGGCGGGAGCGGCGTCAGCGGTAAAGCAACGCTATATTTAGCGCTGCTTTACCGTCATTTTAGCCGCGCTATTCGGCCACCAGCGGTGTGGTTTTAACCCCCGCTAGCGGCCGAAAAAGGGTTAAACCCCCGCAAAGCGCCGCCGCAGCAGCAGTATTACCGCGGTGTCCCATTGATTTCAATGGGTAGGAGCGGTGAATACACCGCTTCTTCACCGCTCCAAAGATGCTGTTAGCAGGACTTTTTTGACCGTCCTGCTAGCGCACCGCTCCAGTGTGAAAGCCCTCCGGCTTTCACACTGGAGTGAATGGGGCCGGATTTTTTCAGTCGCTATTTTTAGTTCTGTAGCGCCTGAAAAACACCACAGTGTGAAAAGGGGCCTAAAGCTTCTAAAAATAATGAAACGTTTATACTCATCTCCCAGTGCTGACAATGTTGTGAAAAACTTGGCAGACTGCCTGTTTTTATTTTATTTATTTTTTTGACAGCTGTGTGAGCAGAGAACTCTTCACTTGATACATGAATGAATCGGGGAAATGATGCAGAGATCGTGGGGGAAGGAAGCGGTTGAATCGAGATCACAATTTCATGCTTCTTGTCAGACTGATACCAGGTCATATGCAGGTATTTACACTACTTGTATTTAAAAAAAAAAAAAAATAATACATTTAAAGTGGTTGTAACCCTTCCATATACCCAGTGAAGTTACATAGTCAGATAAAAAAAAAAAAAAAAAAAAAAGACAGTCCATCTTCAAAAATAAATAAAAAATAATATCATACAATCCCATACCCACAATTGATCCAGAGAAAGGTGAAAACCCCCAGCAAAACATGATCCAATTTGCTACAGCAGGGGAAGGAGGAAAAAAAAAAAAAAAAAAAAATTCCTTCCTGATCCCCCCAAGAGGCAATCGGATTTTCCCTGGATCAACTTTACCTAAATGTCAGTATCCAGTTATATTATGTACATTTAGCAAACAATTTAGGCATTTCTTAACCACTTGGCATCCAGGCCAATTCTGACATTTCTCTCCTACATGTAAAAAAAAAAAATCATAATTTTTTTTTTGTTGCTAGAAAATTACATAGAACCCCCAAACATGATATTTTTTTTGTATTATTTTTTTAATTATTTTTTTTTTTTTAGCAGAGACTAGAGAATACAATGGCGGTCATTGGGACTTTTTATCTTGCACTGTATTTGTGCAGCAATTTTTAAGTGCTTTTTTTGGAAAAAAATAATAAGTTTTATGCTTTAAATAAAACAGTAAAATTAGCCCAATTAAATAGATACCCAACATGTCACGCTTCAAAATTGCACACACTTGTGTAATAGTGCCAAACTTCGGTACTTAAAAATCCCCATAGGCAAAGTTTTAATTTTTTGAGTTACAAAAGGAGTACTAGGGCTACAATTATTGCTCTCGCTCCAACATTCGCGGCGACGCCTCACATGTGGGACTTGCGCATGCATTCGCTTCTGCGTGCAAGCTCACGGGGACAGGAGCACTTTAATTTTTTATTGTTAATTTTACTTAAAATTTTTTAGTTTGACACTTTTTCTTCTAGTACAAGGAATGTAAACATCCCTTGTAATAGGAATATAGTATGGTCGCCAAGACCCCACATCTCAACTCTAGGCTGGGACAGCTGAAATATTATATATAAAAAAAAAAAACCACACACACACACACACACACACACACACACACACACACACACACACACACACACACACAGATCTCAGCTTCCCAGCCGAGGCGGCGCCGTTTGAACGCAGAGGAAATCTCTATGGTAAACACCCAGGGCAGACGGATCCTGTCTGATGGAAGCGGTGAGTCGGTAAAAGCACTGGCGTGAGGGGTGTGAGTTTCCCCTCTTGCCGCCCGTAAGATTGATTAAGCGGCTGACCAGCTGAAAAAGACAATATCTGAATGATGCCTGTAGCTGCAGGCATCATAAAGATACACCCACGAAGTCAAGGACATCATATGACAGCCGGCAGGCAGTCGTTAAAGCAATCTACTAAGCTGGCCAGAACCACCTCTGGAGGGAGTCTATTCTACATTTTCACAGCTCTTACTGTGAGGAAACCTTTCCATATTCCATAATCTCTTTTCCTCTAGGCATAAAAAGAGTGCCCCTTTGTCCTCTGTGTTGACTGTAAAGTGAATAACACCACCAAGTTCACTATCTAGGACCACCAATATATTTGTACATTTTGATCATAAACAGGGCCAGAGGTGAGGCTGTCAATCACAGGCTGCGTGCTGGAGAACCCCTCCCATCACCTTTTTTACCCTTGGTGTCAGGAAAACTTGTCAGAAGTGATTCATGCTGATAGAGTGACAGACATGAACTTAACCGAGAGAACACACTATAGATGTATACACTTTATTCATATTGCATGTCTGAGGTTTACGACCACTTTAAGCTTGTGACTGCACAGTTGCATTCATTTGTGTCTTTTATAGCTGTCTGGAGTCCAGCTTTAAAAACAAATAAATCTTTGACCTCAGTTAGGCTTTAACCTCAAAGTGTAGTGTACTACAAAGTCAGCTGCTTAATTATAATTTTGTACTAGTACATTGCAGACAAAGGAATCTGCTTGGCATACGGTCAGAGGATTTCCACAACACAGCCTCTGGCATCTATGAAAATAAATGTGACCCCAGAAAATCAAAATAGGATACTTGTTCTACCAGCAGTAACCCAACCCCAGAATGAGGACATTATAGTCACAGTACAGACCACATCCATGTTACATCATTCATTGCTTTTCAAGAGAGATCATATGCTTAGTCCATTTTATAGAAGTAATATAAAGGACATACTTTATTTAATAAATAATACAACATGACTGGGAGCAGCCACCCAGTAATCCTGAACTTTTGGTCAAACTTTTCAAGTATTAGCAAGGATCACAAAAATAAAAAGTAATGCGATCAGAATAGAATATATATTAGGATTCATGGAAAGAATCCCTGAGATCTGCAAGGATGAGGTCACCAAGCAGTGTACACAGGTATACATGCCATGCTCCGAACACAAACTACCCTTTAGAGCTGTCCATGCACTATGGCAGTGATGGCGAACCTTGGCACCCCGGATGTTTTGGAACTACATTTCCCCATGATGCTCACCTAACACTGCATGAGCATCATGGCAAATGTAGTTCCAAAACATCTGGGGTGCCAAGGTTTGCCATCACTGCACTATGGGCATCACCAGCTGAGCTCCATTCACCCCCCATGGTGAACCGAATTCTGCTTATACAGAACCCAGGACGACTCAAAGCAAAAAAGGGTCATAAAAAGCAGGCAGATGACTCAAAATATATCTTGAAGGGACTGGCCCCATCTGCTGCTATAATCCGTTAAATTGTAATTCTGGGCAAAAAATAAAAAAACCAAATGAAGGCTGAAAGTAGCGTTAACACAACAGTTTTTATTTTTCCCCCACTGTCCCCCTATAACAGTTTTATTATCAGTTGATCCTCCGCAGTACATTTCCTCCACACTTCCCACAAAATAGTGCGACAACTTTGTTCTTTCCGAATTGAAAGCTTACTGTTGCGTTGTCAAACTTGTAATAGACTATAAAATATAAAGTTCACGTTTGCAGCTTTGTAAAAATGTTTGATTTTATGGTCATAACCTGTAGGCCATTTTACCCCCCCCCCCCCCCAAGGGTATTACAATTGTAAAAAGGAACATTTTATAAAGCTGCACATTTCAAGATTTACTGGGGCCTCTTGACTGCAAAGGAATTTTGGAAAAGGTGAACCAAGTAGTAAGTAAAAAAGTTAAAGCCCAATATCACCTAGCACTTTTTAGGCACAGGGTTTACTTTTATGCGAGTTAAACCGCATCCAATTTGCTTGAAAGGTGACTGGCTCTCAATGGAGCCGGTTCACACATGTCCAGGGAGGCCGCGGTGCTGTTTCCAAAAGGGTCCTGTGCCTCTTTGGGTCCGCTTCAGGTGCGAATTCAGGCAAAAGTTTGCACCTGAATCGGTGAACAAAAACACACCGGACCCCAGACTGCAAACCGTAGTCGCACATATGTGAACCCGGCCTTACAACTGTTTTTTTTCCCCCTTTTGGATAAAGGCCCTGTGTAAGCACCCTCACCAGTGTAATATTGTTTCTCAAAATCCCTGTTACAGCTACCTTTGACAAACAGCTTGCCCTGTTACAGGGAGTGGAGGGAAAAAAAAAAAACACATTTACTGGCAAGATGAACTGATAATAAAAACAGGGGAGACCAAGCAGCAAAACTGTGTTAATCGTAATGACAGACATCATATAGGTCAGCATTTATATTGCTCAAAACCTAACTTTTCGATGTAAGAGCATGGTTAATAAAATAAAAAAAAAAAAAAGGGCAAGTTCACCTTTAGAGAAAAAAAAAAAGGGGGGGAAGGTGGTGGTGAAATACCCTCCGACACCCCCAAGTCCCTGCTGTACTTACCTTCAGGGTTGCGAAGTTGTCAGCACCCTGCAGCCAGACCAGTGGTCGGGAATTTGAAATCCCGCCCCAACATCCCCTCTTCTCCAGGACATCGATCGGGTCTGTCCTAAAAGTGCTGCACAGAAAAGAGTGCAGATTTCAAATCCACGGACCACTGAGCTGGCTGTGGGGTGCCGACAGCCAAGTAACCACGGAAGCAAGTACAGCAGAGACTGTGGGGGGTCCAGTATTAGTTGACATTTTTTCTGTAAAAGGTGAACACTTTAAGTAGAGAATCATCATTAAAAAAAAAATGAATACAAAATATAAAAACTCATTAGGACCCATGTCTATATGTACATCTGCATACCCAAGATGAAAAACAGGCTGAAGTTTCTCTGACTAGGTCCTCCCCTCACTGCCTGTGTATCTGCTGGCTGCAAAAGTAGGGGACTGACCAATGTACATTAACCATGACCCCTCTGGCACCCAGCAGAAATAGTGTAAGCAGTAAGTGGAGGAGGCCACTAAAAAGTAATGAATAATTCTGGCTGGGAGTCGGCTTTAAAAAAAAAAAAAATAAAATGTTGTGATGTACTTCACTATAGGTTTTGTTTAACAAAAATAAAATAAAAACCCACAATCAGTAGGACTGTGACACTTTATTTTCATAAAAGAGCATTATATAAAAAAAAAAAAAAAAAAAAAAAAAAATTATTATTATTATAAAAACAAAAGTGCCACTTCGTTATTCAACTAAAAAACAAAATATAAAAACAGCTGAAGTGCATTGGCATCAGTGACCAGTTGTACGTTTATCTTGGTCATTTGTAGTTCTAAAGCTCTCCAATGTTCTCTATTAAACCTCATCGCTCCTCAGTCCAGACACACCTTCTCTTCATCATAATACTACCCAACGTACCTATAAATAAAAACCCTGATAAAATGTACAGACTACATATATAGCTTATCACCAACAGGACTTGGCTGCCTGAATACGTCTGTGTGTCTACATCAACGTGTAAGGCAGGACTGGAGTTAAAATGTCTTTTTTAAATTACATAACGGAAAGTCACTTAAAATATTCTTTAAAATGGAATTAAAATCTTCAAAATCCATTTAGGAATCTTCTACATCCACGTTCGGAAAGGGATAGCTTCAGTTAATTATAGTGTCATCATCAGTCTCGGGTCTGAAAAAAAAAAAAAAAAAAAAAAGAAGAGAGACGGACAAGTGGCGTCAGGTAATGTGGGGAGAAAAAAGCAGCACATGAGACTAATAAAAGAAACGGGCTACAGCAGGAAAAAGGTGAAAAACAAATACAGATTGGATACTGGGCATATGAATGAATGAATGAATGAATGATTTGTATAGCGCTGCAAATGCGAACTGAAGCGCCTTAAATATCAGATGATATGCTTTAAATTCCTTCAATGTGCCCTGGAATAAACCAAATCCAAAATGAAAATGCATAAACATGTTTTGTAAAATGGTTCTGTGTATAGCATTCTACTCTGCAATTGAAATTTCAGGAATGCTGCCTAGAAAGTATGAGATTTGCAGCAAATTAAAAGCCGATTTGTTTAAGATATACCCAAACCAGACCTCCAGATTTTTATTTATAGTACATAGATCAAAGTCCTTTCCTGCAACATTATGATTAAATACAATATAAAAAAAAAAAAAATGACCCTAAGAGCTGCCACTGAAATTACTATGTGATGCAAAAGCCCTTAAAAGTTTGTTTTATTAAAACAAATATATGTTATACTTACCTGCTCTGTGCAGTAGTTTTGCACAGAGCAGCCCCGATCCTCTTCTCGGACCCCTCTGCAGCACTCCTGGCCGCTCCCTCCTGCCAAGTGTCCCACAGCAAGCAGCTTCCTATGGGGGCACCCGAGCCACTGCTGTGTGCCCATTCAGACACGGAGCCGCAACTCGGACCTGCCCCCTCTTTCTCCTCATTGGCCAACTGACAGTAGCGGGCACCAATGGGACCTGCTGCTGTGTCTTAGCTAAATCAGGAGGGCAAGTCCCGAGCATAATCGCTGGATATAGATGGGGCTCAGGTAAGTATTCGGGGGGCTGCTGCACACAGATTTATTATCTTCATGCATAGAATGCATGAAGATTAAAAAAATAAATAAACCTTCTACCTTTAGAACCACTTAATAAACAAACACCTTCCTTTAAAATTTCCTGAGCGACACATATCCTCTCCTTTGTCCCTCACATGCTCCCCCCTTCCAGACACTGCAGCTCACTGTGGGAGGGTTTCAGCAACAGAGGCAGTGCAGTCAATGCAGAAAGCAGTGGGCAGGTGCTGATTGACAATCTACAAGCTTGTGAATGATCAGTGGCAAAGCCAATAGCCCCTTCAGTTAGGTCTTGTGCCATTTAAAAATCTAGAAGCATGGCGATTTACAGACTTATTTGAACTGGTGTGGCTTGCCTCAAGATAGCATGAAAAATAGCAAGCAAACCATTTCTGAAAACTGGGAGGAGGAAACCAAAACCCATTGGAATGTAAGCTCCTTTGGTATAGGACATGAATCGTTCTGTGTTCTGAAATACTATGGAATATTTTAGAAGGTTATAAAATATGGATAATTAATCCAAACAACCACATTTTTAACTCTTCAGTTATTTTTGAGTGCCGGTACCGGTGAAAGTTTTGCTGATGAATTCTCTGGACTTTGATGTAGTAGTATTCCCACCCAGGTGGCAGTCTCAGAAGTGGTAACATTGGAATGTTCTGGCCTCTTATACTGTAGTTAACCCACCCAGGAGGCAGCCATTAATGGATAAAAATTGGGCTGGTTCAGCAGGGACTGGCTGAATTTCGATCCATGTATAGGCACGCCGATTGCACAGAAGAAGTCGATCTATCCATCAACTTCTGTACAACCAGCCTGCGGGTTGATTACGCTAAGCCAGCTTAAAGAGCAGTGGTATTGAAATGCCCTGGTCTCATATTGTAGCGGGTGCACCCAGGAAGCGCTGTCAGGAGTAGTATTGGAACACTTTTGGCCATTTCCCTAGGTAGCAGAACGGCCTCTTCCATCTTTATTACCATTGTGAGACTGGCCCTTTCAGAAGAACCACCATAAAAAAGGCGTGGGAGAGGTCTGATGTCGTCACTGACTTATTTGACTATACATTGCACTAGTTTCATGAAGCAACTGAAAGCAAGACTGCACCTGTGTGAAAAAAGCCTCTTCTAAAAGCATTGATTTATTTGGGGGTAAAAATGAGAATACTTACGAATTGGCATAACAGCATAACATGCAGCAGTTTGTTGTGCTAGCAGATCTGAATTTCCCAGAGTTGGGAGTGTCCTTACACTCTGCTATGTACCGATAGAGAGGCGAGACATTGTCTTCTCCTGCATTCTGAAACTAAGAACATAGATTACTATTAGATCTAGCCTAATAACCATCATCCAGTCCACCCAACATTTCTGTATATTTACCTTGATGGTCTCATAGGCTCCAGTGATCAGAGCTATAAACAGACTGAGCACCATGTAGATGAAGAGGCTGATAAAGGTATATAAATAAAGCTGGCTGAACATCCATACGAGGTAACTGCTGTTCTGCATCTCTGAGAAGGTAACAAACATGTCGTCCCCATTTATAAGTGAGAAAAGGCACTCCGACACCATGGAGAGTGAGCGGAACTACAAGAGAAAAACAAAATAAACTACTACCCATAAACTGACACTTAAAGAACACAAAGTCTGAGGGGCATCAAGAACTCTGGTCTAGACAAAAACTTTAGATACCCCAGATAGTCTAAATGACAGAAATGTTTAGCTTCCCTAAATAAAAACATAATAAAGATCTTTGTCAATTTGTAATAGTGGTTGGGAATATTTTTTTTTGTTCGTTTCGTGGTTTGAATGCAAGAAAAAAAATATAAATATAATTAAATAGGGCTCAATTCTCACTTTAGATTAACAGGAGAATCCGCCACGTTAGCTATTTTTGACAGTGGAGAGAACCCCCCCCCCCCCCCCACCATGTTACACCCCAAATATGAATGCGAGATAGTCTAAACAATGGTCTCCAAACTGCAGCCCTTTGATTTCCTTAATCTGGTCCTTGGTTCCCCCTGGTCTAAAAAGGTGAAATTAGCCTTAAAAATAGAATATACCACATTTGACTACTAGATGAATCCCTATTAAAAAAAAAAAAAAAAAAAAAAAAAAAAAAAAAAAAAAGCACCTTCTAGTGGCCAGATACGTTACTTTGTTATAAAACAAAACCATCCAGCACAGGAAAATAGACTAATACCATAAATTTTGTTTAGTGCAGCTTGCAATGCCATTTTAATTATATATATATATATATATATATATATATATATATATATATATATATATATTATATATATATATATATATATATATATATATATATATATATATATATATATATATATATATATATATATATATATATTTTTTTTTTTTTTATAAATACACTGCTTAGTGTTACAGTTCTTCAGGGTCACTCCATCCTATCCAGAGAGGCCATTTACAATGAATTAGAACTCCAGAAATGATGCATCTCTATGCAGCTTTACCTGATTAATAGTGGCATTAAGGGGGGGGGGGGGGGGGGGGGTCACAGGAACGTCAGCAGTAGTTTTTAACAGAATACAGTGGGATAATTACCAGTACTTATTCATATTTGAAATATCTGCTTTTTGGGAACAATGCCTCAGATTGTATACAGAGGTAGACAATCTTTAAGATCGGATTTTTAAACACATTAGAAGCAAAGATGACTAATCAGCAAGTCACAATATCTGCACCAGATTTAAACTGTTATTCTTTATCCTTTCACAAAACATGTCCCAATCGTTTTACTGCCTGTAGTTTTCCACCCTGCAAAAATGACCTGTGGTTAACACCACCAATTTCTCATGTATCCTTGTGTTCTCTAACCCATAGGATACTTGACTCTCACAAGCAGAACATTAAGGGGACCCTCACTCATTAGCTGCACAAGGCATCATATCATCCCACCACACAGTGGCAAAACATTTGTGTTGGTTTACTCCCCCCCCCCCCTTTTGTAGTCTACCCTGCCCCCCGATCGCCACTGTTGCCTAGGGGAGAATGACATCTACTGCACGTTGAAGCCTCCTGGGAGATGCAGGTCACATATCCCTGAATGCTTCAGTTTCCATACAACAGCTGGAGGAGGCCAGACCAGGTAGCGTGTCATCAGGGGTCGGGCTGTCTGAACCAGAAGAGGCAGCTGGCTGATGTCAGTAACGAAGATGGTGACACGGGACATAGCATGTGACTTGCTGGCCGAGTATGTAAATTCTGCAAAACCCCAGGAATTTATACACACTATGAGTGAAGCTCCTCTTTATAGCTCATTGGAGGACAGCCTAGTAAGAAGGCAATAATGAACAGAAAACACTGACCATCATGAATGGAGTCATTGATCCAGAAAGTCAAAATGATTAATGGAATCTACCTACCTTGACGTGATAAGGTCCCAGTACAATCCAGCCACAGAAGCAATACCCAAGGTAAATGACAGCAGCACAACAACAAAACCGGATGACATTAGGAAGAGCCACTCGGAGAGTAACAATGAGAACCTGCAGATGACAATAGCAATGTCAAAATGATAGATTAACACAGGGATGACTAAAAAAAAAAAAAAAATACATACATACATACATATTAAAATTGCGCACACTTGTGGAATGGCGCCAGTACATAAAAATCTTCATAGGTGACGCTCAATTTTTTTTTTTTATAGGTTACATGTTTAGAATTACAGAGGAGGTCTAGTGCTAGAATTATTGCTCTTGCGCTAACGTTCAGGGCGATACCTTACATGTGTGGTTTGAACGTTGTTTACATATGCGGGCACGACCCATGTATGCAAGCTCAAGCTATTTTTTTTTACACTTTCCCCTTTAAAGTGGCTCTATACCCCCCCCCCCCCTTTTTTTTTTAATCTACAGGTAGGCCTATAATAAGGCTTACCTGTAGGTAAGATTAATATCTCCTAAACCTGTATGGTTTAGAAAATATTCACTTTATATGCAGCCGCTGACGTCAGCTGTGAAGGCCCGGCTGGCGGTCTGCCGGACCTTGCAGGAGTGACAAATGGCAGCTCCAGCCACTCACAGCGTCGGAGCTGCGAATCCGGAAAAAAAAAATAAAAAAAATAAAAAAAAAAAAAAAAAAAGCACCACACACACACCGTTTTGATCACTTTTGTTCCCATTACAAGGAATGAAAACATCCCTTGTAATAGGAATGGTGCGCGACAGGTCCTCTTTATGGAGAGATGGAGGGGGGTGGGGGGTGTCCCCTCCTGCTGCCTGTAAGAACGATCAAGCGGCTGAACATTCACTACGATTGTTCTTACGGTGAAGGGAATTGCCGGCGGAAAAGATTGATATCTGAATAATTGAAAAATTTGTACCTCGTGGAAAGAGAAAAAAATAAATAAAAAAATTTACATTTTTTTTTTTAAATAAAATTAACAGCTGCTCCCCTTACTAAGGTAGGTGAATCTAATTTAGATACTAGTTAATAGGGTTTGAGGGGGCGCTCATATGAGGAACATAAGGTCCAATAATATTTAAGTTAGTCTGTAAAGCAATGCCTCCATGTTCATATTACAAAAAAAAATAATAATTACAATCGATATACATAATGAACAGAAAGTGAAAAATAGTTAATGAAAGTCCTAGTGCATATCTATGTGGCATCAATAGTGAACAGTCCATCACCAACTTGAATTAATACACCCAATGTGCTCCATATGTGGGTTCAGCTTATCAGATAGAAGTGACCTCTTTAATTAAAAAGCAGGGCAAGTAATGCTTTTAGCAAGATAAACTTGCTCAATGTAGGAGACGGAGGCAAAAATCTCTCCTCCAAGACTGTAGATGGGGTATGTGAGGGAAAAAAAAAAAAAAAAAAAAAAAAAAAAAAAAAAAAAAAAGGGAAACCAATAGTGTAATCCTGTTTTTAAAATCATATAAAAAAATTACCGCTTACATATATCGTGCCTGGGGCTACTCGTGTGTCTGGATCAAATGGTGCCTCCCGGCTCGATCTCGCTGCTGGCGTGCGTTGGTGGTGGTTAACACAAACAGAGATCTTACAAGAGAAGAGCAGAAGTCTCTCTACTTGCCTTTCCGTGAACTAAAGACCCAAGTCCTGCTCCCACTTAGATATATAGGAAGGTCTGAAATTTGTGGGTGGTGCTCGGAGCAACTGGCAAGTCTGGGATACAACGTGGCGCATAGGGGACTGTTCTAGGCAGAAGGCACAATAACTCAAAAGGAAGGCTTTACCTGTAGGGTTCTGGGGGGAGGCAACGTGCCAATGAAACGGGCCAACTAGTTTTTGCCAGAAGGAGAGGCCCGCCAAAGATGGGTCCATCCATGATTTTTTGCCTGGTCATCCATTGTCCATTTGTGAGGAAGTGCTGGACCTGGGACCATTCAGTATCCCTCAGATCCTGAAATCTAGGGTCGCCGAGTCCCGGACTGAAGGCAGGGCTTCCCACAACAGGAGTGAATGGCGAAGGGGTGGGTGCAACGGAAAAAGTCAAGAAAGGAGTTGAGCCATCCGCCAACGCTTCACCTACAGTGGGGTGATCCAATATCAGACGTGGTACGTTCGACTGGCACCAAGGCAACAGGTCCAGTCGGGTCAAAGCCAGGAGCCCCTCCACCTGGAGCCACAGTCTGAGGACCATGGCGGCACCAGTCCAGGATTCGTGTCAGATGATAGGCCATATGATAAAGAGGTTGACATCCAGTAAAGCCATGCCGCCCAAGACTTTTGGCAGTCGCAGAATAGACTGGGCCAGCTGCGGGGGGGTTTCTGGTTTCATAGGAAGGATACAATAGTGTGGTTCACTGCCCTAAGAAAGGAACTCTGGATCCAGACAGGGAGGGCATGAAGATGGTATAGCAACCGGGGCATAATGTTCATTTTTACAAATCCACACCAACTGAACGAGGAACAAAAAAAAAAAAAAAAAAAAAAAAGGTCTGTGCTGCCAGAACTGGAGGTCCGATTTAATGGCCATCAGCAGGGGAGGAAAATTGAGGGGGAATATGTCTATCTTCTGTCCTACTGGGCAAAAGGATGCCCAGATATTTGAGGTGTGACTTCGTCCATTTGAAAGGGAAGTCTGACCGAAGTAATGTGCCAGAGGTGCCAGCATGCAGATGTTCAGCGCCTCCGATTTCTGTAAAAATTTGATTTTGAAGAAGGATAATGCCCCATACGTCTTCAATTCCTGCAGCAGGTTGGGGATAGACACCTAGTCACAAAGAATAGGAGTTCATCAGCAAACACAGCGATTTTCGGGGAAAGCGCTGCATCCAAGCGGAGGCCTGTGATGTTGGGATTGTGTCTAACTAAGCGCAAAAAGGGCTCCAGGGTCAGGATTAATATTAAAAGGGGGACAGGGGGCAACCCTGTCTCGTCCAATGACTATACCGAAGGATGAGAAGAGGTGGCCATTCACCGTCACTTGGGCCGACGAGCAGGAGTTGATATGATTAACTGGGTTCAATCTTCGGTGTCCTATCCCCACGCATCGATGGGTCTCAAATAGGAAGGACCAGTTCACCCTGTCGAACACTTTCAGCGTTTTTGGTTTTTTTAATGGCACATTGCACTTTAATATGAACATAGAGGCACTGCTTTACAGACTAACTTAATTATTGCACATAATATTGGACCTTATGATATCTGAATGACGATTATAGCTGAAGGCATCATTCAGATATCACCACTGAAAGCCCAGGACGTCATACGACGGCCAGCAAGTGGTTAAAATGTTTATAAGCATGTTGATGAGGGGGAATAAGGGAGGACCAAGGGAAGGCAAAACATACAGATTAAAGCGCAACTTTCATTTTTCAAAAGTGGAGCCTGCAGCAGCCATATCTTGCCTTTTCACATCAACTTAAACTGTACCAATGCTCAACCTTCTACACCACTATGAACGCCAAATAAATAAGGCTTGACAGACAGAATGGTTAGAAGATAAAGCTGATACCACATATAGAAAGACTGCTTTTAGTGTATAGAAAAATCTGTTAACATTTTACTCACGTTATACTTTTGGAAGAAGCTTAAGTACCGGATCACCCCTACCCAAACCAGCAAGGTGGAGGTGCCTAGAAAAATGCTGCAGACATCATAAATGGCAAACGTCTATCAAAAAAAGAAGAGGAAGAATTAGGGGAAGCATAGAAAACAGATTTAGCTTTTGTGTTTACAATAGTACAGCCTTTCATCTAGGGTACCTTGGCAAAATGCCAAAAAATTTAATACAAGCCAGCAGGTGGATCAAACCCATGGGTTCTCATTATGAACCATTACAACCTTCCCAACTACTAATGACATCATCAGTTAATAAGGAGGATGTCTGTTGTCTCCACAGCATTTTTGTTTGACCCTCCTGTGCCCCTCTCCCTCAGCACTGGGGTGACATTAGCTGACTGATAGAGAGAAATTGAGGGAGAAGAGGAACATTGGAATCCTAGTCAGTGCCAGTGTACAAAAGTGTATTTGCTTTGGAAGAATAAATTACCTTTAACGTTGGGTGTCCAACGGATGGATGTTGCTGCATAGTTACATAGTAGGGGAGGTTGGAAAAAGAAAAAAAAAAAAAAACGACAAAGTCCAACCTATGTGCGTGATTATGTGTCAGTATTACATTGTATATCCCTGTATCTTGAGGTCTTTCATGTCCTCAGCAATGCCCCCCCCCCCTTGCTGAGACCACTGCCTGTGGAAGGAAACTCCACATCATGGCCGCTCTTACAGTAAAGAACCCTCTACATAGGTTATGGATAAACCTCTTTTCTTCTCATTTAAATGAGTGGCCACGTGATTTGTTAAACTACCTTCTGGGGAAATGTTTTATCCCTATTGTGGGGTCACCAGTATGGTATTTGTAATCACAGGGCTCAAAATTTCAAGTCCTGAGCTACTAGCCAGGCCTCAAGGGTTACTCGCCACCAGTTGCCCCGCCCAACCCCTACCCTGCCCCGCCCCTAAACCCGCCCTCATAAAAATATTAACAACTTTATCCATGCCTGCCAATGCAGCCTGTGTCTCCCCCCCCCCCCCCCCCCCCCCACCGTGTGCAGCCTGTGCCCCCCTCCCCCGTGGGCAGCCTGTGTCCCCCCCCGGTGTGTGCAGCCTGTGCGCCGTCCCCCCCGGTGTGTGCAGCCTGTGTCCCCCCCCCCTCCCCCGTGGGCAGCCTGTGTCCCCCCCCTCCCCCGTGGGCAGCCTGTGTGCAGCCCGTGTGTCCCCCCCCCCCCATATGGTGCAGCCTGTGTTCCTCCTCCCCCCCCCGCATATGGTGCAGCCTGTAGGTCCCCCCCCCCCATATGGTGCAGCCTGTAGGTCCCCCCCCCCCATATGGTGCAGCCTGTAGGTCCCCCCCCCCATATGGTGCAGCCTGTAGGTCCCCCCCCCCATATGGTGCAGCCTGTAGGTCCCCCCCCCCCATATGGTGCAGCCTGTAGGTCCCCCCCCCCCCATATGGTGCAGCCTGTAGGTCCCCCCCCCCCCATATGGTGCAGCCTGTAGGCCCCCCCCCCCCCCCCCCCCCCCCCCCCCCCCCCCCCCCCCCCCCCCCCCCCCCCCCATATGGTGCAGCCTGTAGGCCCCCCCCCCCCCCATATGGTGCAGCCTGTAGGCCCCCCCCCCCCATATGGTGCAGCCTGTAGGCCCCCCCCCCCCATATGGTGCAGCCTGTAGGTCCCCCCCCCCCCCCATATGGTACAGCCTGTAGGTCCCCCCCCCCCCCCCCATATGGTGCAGCCTGTAGGTCCCCCCCCATATGGTGCAGCCTGTTTGTGCCCCCCCCCCCCCCCCCATATGGTGCAGCCTGTTTGTCCCCCCCCCCCCCCCATATGGTGCAGCCTGTGTGTCCCCCCCCCCCATATGGTGCAGCCTGTGTGTCCCCCCCCATATGGTGCAGCCTGTGTGTCCCCCCCCCATATGGTGCAGCCTGTGTGTCCCCCCCCCATATGGTGCAGCCTGTGTGTCCCCCCCCCCATATGGTGCAGCCTGTGTGTCCCCCCCCCCCATATGGTGCAGCCTGTGTGTCCCCCCCCCCCCATATGGTGCAGCCTGTGTGTCCCCCCCCCCCCCACCCCCCCCCCCACATGGTGCAGCCTGTGTGTCCCCCCCCCCCCCCCCCCACATGGTGCAGCCTGTGTGTCCCCCCCCCAGGTGCAGCCTGTGTGTCCCCCCCCATATGGTGCAGCCTGTGTGTCCCCCCCCCCCATATGGTGCAGCCTGTGTGTCCCCCCCCCCATATGGTGCAGCCTGTGTGCCCCCCCCCCCCCCCTATATGGTGCAGCCTGTGTGTCCCCCCCCCCCATATGGTGCAGCCTGTGTGTCCCCCCCCCCCCCCCATATGGTGCAGCCTGTGTGTCCCCCCCCCCCATATGGTGCAGCCTGTGTGTCCCCCCCCCCCCCATATGGTGCAGCCTGTGTGTCCCCCCCCCCCCATGGTGCTGCCTACCTGTGGAGAAGAGAGGAGAGCCGCCACTGGGAGATCACAGCAGGGAAGATCACAGCTTTCGTTTCATAAGCTGTGTGTTCCCCCGCCGAGCGCCATCACATAAGCCCCTCCCCTTGTCCGGGGTGCTTGCAACCCTTCCTCATAACTAATGAAGATATTAGTTATGAGGAAGGGTTGCAAGCACTGAACTTATTCTCTCTGGAGAAGAGACGCTTGAGAAGGGATAGGATTACTAGCCCTCAAAAATTGCACTCGCATTTTGCGAGTGATTTTTGAGGGCTGGCGAGGAGAAGAGAGGAGAGCCACCACTGGGAGATCACAGCAGGGAACATCACAGCTTTCGTTTCATAAGCTGTGTGTTCCCCTGCCATGTGCCGTCACATAAGCCCCTCCCCTTTTCCGGGACTTTGATAGACAGATCACCCGTCAAATCCTAGGACGGGTGACATGTATCAAAGTTCCCCGGACAAGGGAAGGGGCTTATGTGACGGCGCGCGGCGGGGGAACACACAGCTTATGAAACGAAAGCTGTGATGTTCCCTGCTGTGATCTCCCAGTGGCGGCTCTCCTCTCTTCTCCTCGCCAGCCCTCAAAAATCACTCGCAAAATGCGAGTGCAAAATTTTTGAGGGCTGGTAATCATATCCCTTCTCAAGCGCCTCTTCTCCAGAGAGAATAAGTTCAGTGCTTGCAACCCTTCCTCATAACTAATATCTTCCAGACCCTTTATTAGCTTTGTTGCCCTTCTTTGTACTCGCTACATTTCCAGTACATCCTTCCTGAGGACTGGTGCCCAGAACTGGACAGCATACTCTAGGTGCGGCCGGACCAGAGTCTTGTAGAATGGGAGAATTATCGCTTTAACTCTGGAGTTAATCCCTTTTTAATGCATGCCAATATTTTGTATGCTTTGTTAGCAGCAGCTTGGCATTGCATGCCATTGCTGAGCCTATCTACTAGGACCCCAGGACCTTTTCCATCATAGATTCCCCCAGTGTATAGATTGCATTCATATTTTTGCCACCCAAATGCATGATTTTAAATAAAACCTCATTTGCCATGTAGTTGCCCACCCCATTAATTTGTCCAGATCTTCTTGCAAGGTTTCCACATCCTGTGGAGACGTTATTGCCCTGCTTAGCTTAGTATCGTCCACAAATACAGAGATTGAACGGTTTACCCCATCCTTCAGGTCATTTATGAATAAATTAACTAGGATTGGTCCCAGCACAGAACCCTGGGGGACCCCACTACCCACCCCTGACCATTCCGAGTACTCCCCATTTATCACCACCCTCTGAACTCGCTCTTGTAGCCAGGTTTCAATCCATGTACTCACCCTATGGTCCATGCCAACGGACCTTATTTTGTACAGTAAATGTTTATGGGGAACTGTGTCAAATGCTTTTGCAAAATCCAGATACACCACGTCTACGTGCCTTCCTTTAGCTAGATGGCAACTCACATCCTCATAGAAGATTAGTAGATTTGGCAAGAACGATTCTTCGTGAATCCATGCTGATTACTGCTAACGATACCGTTTTCACAACTGAAATCTTGTATATAGTCCCTTATGCCCTCCAAGAGCTTGCATACTATTGATGTTAGGCTAACTGGTCCAATTCCCAAGGATGTATTTTAGCTATTAGAATATTGTTTTATTTTTATTTTTTTATGAGGTGCCTCGAGACAGTTCCATTTTGATCAAGTAAAAGGCAAATGCTGACATTCTGTCTCCAGCCTTCATCAGAGTCATACAAAATCTGTGCACATGAATGAACAACCAGATCACGTCTCTGCTCCCTATGTGTAATGTATGGCTCAGAAGGCAGCATAGACTAAACGTTGTTGGCAAGATCCCCCACACATGCATGCGAAGGATTATTGAGCAGTTAAATAGACCCATGCAGCCCAAGTATGTCACATAACTGCATCAAGAGATGGTCTTTAGAACAGGGGGATTGCACGGTTATAATTCAGCGAAGTAACTTGGGATCGCTTGACAAGCTGCAAATGTAATGTACATGCCTGGTGAATGATATTTACCACGTACAAATGTGGCGTAATAGATTTCAAATAAAGTTGTATCCTTGCTTCCCTGACTGCTCCACCTTTCATTTATATGCCCTACTACAGGCTTCAGATCAGCATGCGATCTGAACCAAGAACCAGGCCAGGCAACCCTCCCATTCTCCAAGTCAGTGAGGCATGCAGTACCTCGTGAATACCCTTTCTTCATGGGCCCAAACACAGAACCCATTTACCCATAGAGGAAGATGCAGATGGCTTCTCCATTAAAAGGTCTATGGGGGAGAGAGAAAAAAAAAAAAAGTGCCCACAGGCTCAGGGAAGGCAGAAGTGCCCCCCAGCATATGCTGTGGTTTTGGTATAGGTCTCTGCTTATTTGAGGTTCTATTAACAGCGCAGTTGTACCTACAATATACACATGCTTCCAGTTTCTTGATCCTTTTCAGCATTTAAACAGTCTGCCCCCCCCCCCCCCCCCTCTGGATGCTAGAAGCCTGCTCATTAAATTACCCAGGTACTCTGATATCCTCACACATTTTCAAAAGCAGTTAACAAGGAAGATGGAAGGTAACGGCTTTCTGACCCATAAGAGAATCTATATAGGACTGTTAAATCAGTCGTTAAGTATAGAGAACAGTAAGGAAATGAAATTTGCCATCTAGTTGCCCCTTTAAAAGAAGGAAAGGTTACCTTGGATTCTATGCCAATCTTCATCACAGTACCGGACACAGTGAGAATGTCACTAATGATAAGCAGCAAGTACCAGCCATTCACAAACTCTAGCCTGTCAGATACAGAGACTTCGAGAGAGTGATGGGACTGTACGAAATGTGCAAATTCCTAGGAGAGATTGAAAAGTTAAAATAAATGCATGCAACTGCAAAATGTACACACACACACACACACACACACACACACACACACACACACACACACACACTTAAAAACATGAAACCAAGAAACAAAAACATTTTTAATCTATACATATATTAGAGTTCAATGCAGTTCAGTGATGAAAAATTGGAGAAGTCTCAGAAGCTAGGCAAGTGAAGACATTTTTCCTTATTGATGCAAAGGCAATGTTAAAAGCAAATGGAAAGTCTAAATATTCCCAACGGCCCAAATAGCAAAGCCAACATTGATTTACCACACTGGCTGGGAAGGGGTTAACATCAGGGGCGATCAAAGGGTTAACTGTGTGCCTAGCCAGTGTTTGTGTACTGTGTGGGAGGTGCCTTTACTAAAAGGGAAAACCTATATCCTTGTCCCCGCTTTGCAGGAACACAGGGTCCATGCCTTCTCTGACAGAACAGCAATCAGCCTTGTTTACATAGGCAGGCTGCCATAGTGACTCCGTAACCAACGATCAGCAGATAGCCGCCGATTGGCTTCCGCTGTGCATAATTCACAGCTGGGGCGAGCTGCCGCGCTTTCGCACTCGCTACCCAAAGGTTTTCAAATATAAAAAACACGGCAGATGCAGAGTATGCAGTGTTCCTATGGGCAAGGATTGAATACGGACAAATCGAAGAAGAATAAAAACGTGCGTTTTTTTACCCTTGCCATTAAAAGAGTTTTTCAGATACAGCACTATGAGAGCGCTTCTCTTGCCTCTACATTTGAGTTTTGCAGGAGTGATATAAAATCACTTACTTATGGTCGGAGGGAGACCCAATTTACAAGGTTTTTCAGGGTATATGTAAATCCATTTACCCCAATTATTTGAAATTATGGATAGTGGTGGGATGATATGATTGAGGTTTGTTCCTCTCCTACTTTTATTTTTTTTTTATTGGTTATCACCATTTTAGCGCTGCACTGTATTTAGAATAACATACATTTCTTGTTTAATGCTCTTTGTATTTTTTTTGCTTCTGGTGTCTGTACATAACAATACAGTACGATTAAGTCATGCTTGGCTATTTATATGATTTTATACAAAAATAAGTGAATCTGTGGCCTGGTTATAGATATTCACATTTCCTTAAGCACTAAATGAGGTTTAAAACAAAACCTTACAGACCTTTATATCCAAAAATCGAAGACGAATAAAAACGTGCGTTTTTTACCCTTGCCATTAAAAGTTTTTCATATACAGCACTATGAGAGCGCTTCTCTTGTCTTTACGTTTGAGTGTTGCTGGAGCGATATAGGGAGAAAAACACATCTTTAAATTTTTCGACCAGAAGCCCTGAAGCATCCCTACAATGACATTAGCAGTTTGCCTAAGGGTGAGCAGAACTGCAAAAGAAATATTTGTGCTTCTGCTGTGAACATAGGAGGATGAAGTGCATTACAGCACCTGCAGCTACAGAGGTCAGTGATGGCTTATTGTAAGGCATATTTATCGCTTGTTTAAAAATTTTCCACATGTCTGGTGGGACTGCGAGAGGATCCGCCCCTTCTGGACGCAGGTTTTTGAGTGTTACAATCTCATTTCTGATAAAACGGTACCAATCTCCCCAAAGATTGCCCTACTCTCTATACTACCTTAGTCTCTGAAATCACAAAAACAAGATCACTTTATGTCCTCAGCGAGGCAACTTATACCTGCATATTGGAAAACAAAGGTTACTCCTCCATTGTCACGGTGGGTCTCTACCATGAACGATACGAGAATGGAGGAAATGTTGGCCTTTGACAACGACACGTATACTAAATTTACAATACTATGGTCGGTCTGGCTCCGGTTCTCATCTTGACACCCTACTAAATAAGATCCCGAACCCATAGAGATGCGCTGAGTCCCTCCGTGTCTACCGCCAACCCTCCACTACCCTTCCTCTACCTAGCTCCCATCTGTCATCACCGGATATCCCCCCCCCCCTCCTCCTTACTTCTCTCTCGCTAGTTCTTTACCCTCTTTTTCTGCTGACTTTCTACCTTTATTACTTCTTTTACTTTAACCCACACATGTTACTTTATGTTGTGAACCTTGAGTACTACTCAATGACAAAGCTCGATAATTCAGATAACAGGTTTTCTCCCTGACTTTACCCAGTCTAGTAGAAGGAGTCGGCTGTGGGCGATAGCCATTGGGCTGACTTCTAGCATATGTATTCCTGATACCGTTTTCTGACTGTATTCCTCTCATGTTGTTCACTGTTACAATGTTCATTTTTGAAAGTGTCAAAAGTATTTTCAACACTAAAAAATATTTGCCTTTTTAGTTTATATTTTTCTTGTTTTGGAGTGGAGAGGATTAAAACACCTATTAGATTTTTATTGTGGCCTGTCCCCCCCCCCCTCCCCCCATTAAGGAGATCCCCCGTCTCCATTAGTTCCATTTACCATTATTGAAAGTGAAAGAAAAATCACAAATTTTGTGTTGTCCCCAGTAAAAGTAAAATCTTCCAATCGGGACACTAGTTCTGGTGACCTGGGATGCCCCCCAAGGGATTCCTCTCACTTCAGGTTTCAGCTACGAGACAGAAGGGGGGGGGGGGGGGGGGGGGGAGTCTCCCTAATGGGAGACAGGATATAACCATCCCTTTCTCTGAACCAAAAAAAAAAAAAGTTTGCTTATACTGTAGTTATACTTTAAGAATATAAAAAGACATTTGAAAAGGTCTACAGCCTAGCCACAGATTCACTCTATGCCAAAAGATTACAACAAACAAACTCACGTTTTGCAATTTCAGGCCCCGTAGGATAGAGCGTGCACACAGGATGAAGGAAAGGATGCAAGAAAGGATCACAAGCAAATCAAACGCCAACCGAGAGTGGTTGTCACCTGGTGGAAAAGAAATAGCTTAGTATGGGATCTGTCAATGTCTACATCACCAACATAATGCGCAGGGTGCAAAAAACAGCAACCCAAGCGCAGCGTGTCCTGAATGTATGAATGCTTATCAGTAAAAAGAACCATAGCATGCAATAGGGGAGGCTACAGTGCTGAAGCAGACATACAGACCTCCAGAGAGGTAGAGCTCTTCTCTTGCAGGGATCTAAAACAGTTCTAGAAGTATAACCATTTTGAAAGACTATCACTTTTGTCCCCATTGTATAATTCTGTTGCAGACTACTCCAACAATGGTTTAAGCTTTCCTTGCATTGCGTAATAACCCAATGTAAATTCAAAAGCATTCCTATTTGTGATGTTTAATCCCCTGGTTTCCGTCAAGCATATTCAAAAGTTCTTAATTTCTGTCACTACCAAAAAAAAAAAAAAAAAAAAAAAAAAAATATAGAATATAAATTAGCTTTCTAAGATATGGGACCTGGACCAGGGCCCTTCTATCTGGAAAGCAAAATTAAAGGCTTACAATTGGGGAAGCTCACCTCGGCCATACACACTCGGATCTTTGCATTCTTTAATAGTTGCATCATTGTCTAGCTGTATTCGCACTCTGCCGCTATGTGCCTGGTTATCAAATAGGATCTGTATTGAAAAAGAACAGGTATTGCACAAGTTGATGGCTTCAGCTCTAAGAAAAATTAAAATGACACGATGGCATTAAGTGCTTATTCTTTGCTACTCACAGTGATTGTAAAGGTGTAACAGTCCGGAAGTTCATTATTAATGATGGTCTGGATATTTATAGCTTTTAACTGAAACTGTACCGTGAGGTTTATCAGCCTGAAAAAAAAAAAAAAAAAGGGGAAATATTTAAATATATAACATTTTTATTATGACTTAGCCTCAGTTCACACTATGAACCGCATGTGAATTGCACAGGGACTGCACCGCATTCCTGTGCAATTTACATGCAATTCAGTGTGGAACGATTTGAGCCGATTTTGAATGGGCTCAAATCGCACTAAAGACGTGCATGCACCTTTTTTTGGAGTCGTACTGCAACTGCATTGTGTAGTCCTAGAGCCGGTTTGACTCAATGCTATAAGCTCCAATTTCCCCTTACATACAGAGCATGCCTTCAATGAATTGTCTGGAAGTATGTACATGTGGATGGGCAGGCAAGGAGCACACACACACACACTTCAGTCATTAGCTTTTTTTGCTTTCTTCTTCTGGATCAAAAAATTGGATGAAAACATTCCCATTCAACAGAAATTGATGAGAACAGCCATAGATTGATCAAAATTTGTCCGGTCCCTGATTAACTGGATCAAAATTTGATCCATCTGTGAATATAAAAAAAAAAAAAAAAAAAAAAAGGAAATTCCCCAATGCTATCACTTATAAGTGGAAAATTGCTGACTGCTGCAGACGCCAGTAAGCTGATCCGTAGCCAATGAGGTATATATAGTGTAAAGGTGGTGCTGCCCTGTCAGTTATCTAATCAAGTAGTGTGATAAATGGTTAAATGAATACTGTATAAAACAAGTGCAAATGAAAGCGATAATAAATTCCCACAATAAAAATGGCAAGTGATGTACTTAACCTACAAATAAAAAATAAAAATCCACCATCGTAAAAGTGCATTGGCGAACGCAATGTATACAACAAAAGAAAAAAACAGTCCAACAGACACTAAAAAGGTCTGGTAAAGTGCAATAAGTGATTGGTGCCTTTCTCAGTTCATAATGGTAAATAAAGTGACTGGTGCCTTTTCTTTCTCGTTGTGGCAACACCTCTGTGCCTGCCCTCAAGCCTCTCACCTTACTGCTGTAAAGTAACAGCTGGGTCCTACAGAAGTTTGCCTGGCTTGTAGATCTCTATAATGAATGATGCTCCCTGGGGGATCCCACCCTGACAATCTCCTAGATTGTGGTGTATAAGACAGAATACCCAGATAGCGTGATAACATTTAACCGATTTATTATAAAAACAGCTGGTATGTTACTCACTTTTCAGTGACCCCCTAAAGAAGTCACGTGGGCTTGACGATACAGGTCGGGACTAAGCGTCAGACTACTGAAAGTAATGCGGGAGTATGAGCTCGCCGCTGGTGGAGTACGTTTGTTTTGCTAATTTTTTTTATAACAAATTGGTTAAACGTTATCACACTATTGGAGTATTCTTTCTTATGCATCACAAATTGGAGGAGATTGTCGGAGTGGGACCCCCAGGGAGCATCATTCACCATAGAGATCTACAAGCCAGGCAAAACTTCTGTAGGACCCTAAGGCTCGATTCACATCTATGTATTTTGCTTTTGAGCGTTTTTGCAGTGCTTTTTGCGGTGCTTGCCGCGTTTTTACCGCGATTTTGCCACGTTTTTATATTTTTTTTTTACACTGTGGTTGCTTAGCAACCAGCTATATACAGTGTTAAAAAAATAAAAACCCAAATCGCAGCAAAAACGCGGCACTTGCATTTTGGATGCAGATCCATTGACTTCTATTACATGCAAAACGCTGCATTTCTCATGAAAAAAAGTTCCTGATCCTTTCCAAAAATGCAGAGGCACAAAAATGCATTGATGTGAACAAATTTCCCTGCATTTCCACAAAATGCATCAAAAAACGCGCTAGTGTGAATGGAGCCTTAGAGACAAGTGCAGACGTACAGATCCTCAGAGGGCCATCCATCCAATGCTGTTCCCTTACAGCAGTAAGGTGAGAGGCTTGAGAGCACAGAGGTGTCGCCACAACGGGAAAGAAAAGGCACCACTCACTTTATTCACCATTATGAACTGAGACAGGCATCACTTATTTCACTTTATTAGACCTTTAGTGTCTGTCTGTTGGACTTATTTTATTGAGGTTTTCTTTTGTTATATACATCGCATTCGCCACTGCACTTTTATGATGTTGGCGGATTTTTTCTTTGTAAGTCAAGTACGTCACTTGCCATTTTTATTGTGGGATGTTATCGCTTTATTTGCACTTGTTTCTATTTAACCATTTATCACACTGCTTGATCCATCTATGGCTGTTCCCACTAACAATTGAATAGGAATGTTGTAAAATTTTAATTAGATCAGCAGCTACGGTGCCAATCCGGGTATTTTGACAGGCCTCGCTGTCTACCACAGCACAGTAGTGAGGATTCCTCCGTCCACCTCACATCTGAAAGGTGGTAGTCCGTTACCCAGAAAACATTCCAGTTCCAGTGTGAATGATTGTGTACAAAATGGATTCTGAACCCATTAGACATTAGCTTTCATCCTGCATTCTACACTAGTTGAAACCTGCTGTCGTGTCTTCTGGCCAGCCTTGGTCACGTATGGATGTCTAAATACAGCCCAGACACACAAAATAGCAATTAGGGAACATCATTCCACCAGGTTTCCCTCTGGTCAATGTCTAACTAGCCTGCAGAACTGTGACTGGAGAACAAAATGTAGGGCTAAAGCTATTAATGCAGGTAATCCTGTTTTTCATGACTAAGAAAAGCAAAGCAAAAATAAAATCCACGTGATAAATTAAAGCGAAATTCCACCCAAAAAAAAATGGAACTTCCGCTTTAAGGGATGATGACCCCTGACATGCCACATTTGGCATGTCTTTTTGCTTGGGGGGGTACCCTCTTTTTAGAGGCATCCAGCTCCCCACTTCCTCCGGGGGCTCTGGAAGGAAGATCCTCTCCCCCCTCCTTCCCTGCAATTTTCTGGGACACGTCACAGGTCCCAGAAGATTGCCCGGCCATTCACAGCGCGCAGTGTGACTCGCACATGCGCAGTGCGTGCCCGGCTGTGAAAAGTCAGCAGCTACACTTTTTGTAGCTGCGGACTTAAATTACATTTTTTTTTTCTCTCAACGGAACTCCACTTTAAAAAAAAAAAAAAAAAAAAGAAAAGTCCTTGATTAAAAGTCAGAGGAATATTTCAAGCCAAATGCTTGCCAGACTGCAGACATTATTCCGCTGCCTTTTGCCTAGCAATCTCATACAAGCTGCTGTATTTGGTAAGAAACTGCAATGCAAATCATGTCCTTTTATTATTCTGCATAGTTTCATAGTTAGTAAGGTTGAATAAAGACACCAGTCCATCCAGTTCAACCTGAGTGTGGGTGTGTGTCTACAAAATTGTCCCTATACATTGTGTCTCATTAAGATGCTCATCTATTGTGATTTAAAAAAAAAAAATAAAAAAAAAAAAAAAAAAGGGCCTGTATAGTGCTGTCAATTAGCGCACTGCTCCACACATACATCACACACTCACATCGGTCCCTACCCTCAAGGAGCCCACAATCCAAGGTCCCCAACTCACATTCATATACTAGGGCCAATTTATTTTGGACAGAAGCCAATTAACCTACCAGCATGTCTTTGGAGTGTTGGAGGAAACAGACACAGGCACATCGAGAACATGCAAACTCCAGGCAGGTAGTGTTGTGGTTGGGATACGAACCAGCGACCCATTTTACTGCTAGGCGAGAGTGCTACCCTCTACACCACTGTGCCTTCCGGGATACCCCTATGACATTGTTGCCAGGAAGATTGTAATACGAGGTCACAATGAGCTGGTAAGCAAGCATTTCTGCTTTTGGTGGTGGCGGTGTCACTAAAGATTATATATTTTTATGGTGGTGGCGATTTTTAATCAAGAACCTTGATATTTTATCACATGTGAATTTCATTTTATTTTGCTTGGTTTGATTTCATTTTTTGATATTTTATTAATTTTGCATTAACCACGATTAGTGTCCATCTCAATAAAGATTATAGGATTTGAACCATGTATATCTCGCAGAAGAGTTGCTGCTTAAAAGAGACCATTATTGTATTACACTTTTTTGTCCTAGCAAAAATAAAAAAAATAAACCAAAGTCTAGTGAGTTAGGCTTACTTGTGAAACTTTATGGTAAAATTTCTGTAGCTCTGACTGGAGTCACCAGGATCTGTATATACACAACCTGGAAGGGGAAAAAAATAAATAAATAAATAAAAGTACAATTGTGTGTATCAGAGACCTATTAAGCCAATTCAGCTGTCACACCTGTACACTCCCTATGGACCAGAGCAATTCTTACAGGCTGGCTGTTTGCCAATAACTTTGTCATTATTCAAGATAAAAGCAAATGTAATCTATTAATGATTAGAAAAATACATGAAATAAAAACCAGCAGGAAAATGATGATTCAGGAGGGAAGGCGATAAAGTATAATTAGGGCTTATTAGGGTGAAGGGTTAATTTATATAATTTTTATTATAAAAAACAGTTTGTTTTGCTCTTCCAAAAATGCACTACAGGAAACTGCATTAATATGAACAGGACCCATAGGAAACAATGTTAAATTGATTGTCTTGGGTTTCTGTGAACCTAGCCTAATATTTTGACGCCAGAGAATTGCTAGAAAATATGGAGAAAAACGTCAGGGAATACTTACAAGCATCCTGTGTATTAAAATTTAATTTTCCAGGCATGTGTAGCATGCCCAGTATCCACAACTGGTTAAACTACATATACAGTATAATTACATTACACTCCTCAGATTGAATTTGCTTTCAAAATAAATATTGATACTGCCAGGGACCAGTATATAATTTCTTTGAGGGAAACCCTGCATGTTCTATGTCTATAGTCTCCCGGTGTTTGCGCGGCCTTGTGTGCGACACACATGATGGTGGCTGCAATTTTGGATTAGAATTCCATGCGCAACTGGGACAGTAGCTGATGTAAACCCTTCAGGGTTTTCCATAAAGTCCAATAAAAATACATTGGAGCTATAGAATCATTACACATATTTTAGCAAATGAGGACAGCAGCAGGCAATTAACGAATACCTGGGTTTAAATAAAAAAAAAAAAATATATATATATATATAAAAGAATTTAAGGCTGGGTTCACACTTGTGCGATGCGGGAACCAGCGCGATTCCAGTGCAGGTTCACGCATTGTGTGTCACTCGCAGGCAGTTCACACTGCCCTCTGCAAACTGTTGCGGGTGTCAATGTAAAGTTAATGATACCCCCAGATTTGTTTGCAGATTGCAGTGCGAACTGTGAAATGGTACAGGAATCGGATCGCATGAGTGTAATCACCCATGCAAACAGAGGTGTGTGTGTGTGTGTGTGTGTGTGTGTGTGTGTGTGTGTGTGTGTGTGTGTGTGTGTGTGTGTGTGTGTGTGTGTGTGTGTGTGTGTGTGTGTGTGTACCATTTTGGTCCGAATGCGATGTGAATTCAGCCAAACTGTATGGCTGAAATTGAATCGCAGACATCGTATGCGATCTGTAAAGCAATGGTGCGAATCACATGCGATGTCTGTTTGCACCAGCCTCCATGTTCAGAAGCATTAGTAGATTTCAAAGGATTAGTTCACCTTTTTGGAGAAAATGAAAAAGGTGAACAGAGATTTGAACACAGCTACACCACCACACACAGTTGTACTGACATTGATCAATGGATTGAGTTCAGTACAACTAGCCTGCCCATAGATGGTTTGAATGTCGATCAGTCTTAGGGCGGCTTTAACCTCAGCACTGGATAGACAGGAATACAAATTAGGCAGGCAAGGCTCCCTTTTATTTTATAATCTGTAGGGCTACGGAGGGCATTCGGCTGGTGGCACTTCATATCTCGCTTGTGTTCCTGAGTGGAGAGCTTCATCATGTTGTCCAGGGCGGCTCTGGTATTGGCCTATAGTGTGAAGAAATCTGCACCTGCTGTAGTTGGGTTATTGATTACATGCCAGTCTCTTCACACAAGGAAGCCTTCTTTGGCCTCAGTTCCTCCTTTACCAGAGAATCCTGGGAAGGTTCGCAAGGCTTTATTCCTGAAGAATTTTCAGTTCCTGTATCCAAAGACAGGAGTCACAGGTCCCTACATGTTTGGATCTGGTCTTCTTGTTTACCGCTTGTCTAAAGAAATATGTCATTAATCCTAAAACCATTTCCATGGCTTCCTTTGGACCTGTTACTGTGTATGGTATCAAGAAGCATGGGCCTAAAAGTAGCAGAGTTTATAGACCGGATTAATGAAGAGAAAATTGCTAAGGCTCAGGCTGTGAAAGGCATTGCAGTCAAAGAACTGATGACTGCAGTTGAGACAGAAAAGAATGAACAGTGGAAAGTTGAAGGCCGGCATTACCTTTTTGATGCTAAAAAAGGAACCATGTGGCAATGATTTTGGAAACCAACTACACGGAGAGACTATTGAATGTCTACAATGAGGTGAAGAACCATCTAGACTACCAGGTGGCTCCACAACATCTGCGTCGCAAGGAGAAGGAACGTGCGATTAACTGGGTGGAAAAGAGTGTGGTGCAAAGCTTTACTCCACAGCAGCAAAAAGAAAAGTATTGCTAAATGCATCGGTGACTTGAAAGTTCTATCCAAGAGAGCACAAGCAACAGCTTGAGTTTTTAAAGCAGAAAATTTGGACAGCAGAGCTTCCAGCTATTCAGACCTGTAACTCATAAATAAATCTTTGTACCCATTATATAATGTGTATTTGTTATTTCACAGAAGTTTAGCTTTAAAGTGGTAGTAAACCACCAAAAAATAAAAAAAACACTGCAAGACAATAGCTTAATGTGCTAGTATGCACCTCATACTAGCACGTTATGAAATACTTACCTTAGAACGAAGCACCCGCAGCTTGCCCGGTCACCGCCGAGGAGGCTAACATGTTCCCTCTGCGTTTCTTCCGGGTTTGCGGACTCCGGCGCTGCGAGTGGCCGGAGCCGCGATGACGTCACTCCCTTCTGGCACAAGCCGCCGGACCTTCAGCGCACATGTCTGCATGAAGGGTGAATACCTCCTAAACCGTGCAGGTTTAGGAGATGGTCATTTTTTACCTACAGGTAAGCCTATAATGAGGCTTATTTTACCTACAGGTAAGCCTAAAATAAGGCTTACCTGTAGTAAAATAACTAAGTGGGCAATACAACTGCTTTGAGATATGTAGGGGGAACAAAGAAAAAAATAAATAATTTGTAAAGAATAATTCTCTGTGCTAATGCAGAAATGTTAGGAACACTAGTGGCAGTTTCCAGAGCTCCAGGTCACACAAACACTGTATACAAGGCAAGCCAGTTAATATATCTAGTTCTAGTTGCCAGGTGTAATATAAAAAAGGCCCCTATACTTGATTGCCCATTGTCCTACCACCTGGCCAGGGAGATGCAAAAACAACAAAAAAATAAAACAAAACCGTTACCTGTAACGACTTTTGGATCAATATTGAAGGTATCATTAGCAGGATCAATGTGGCCCTTGCGATAATACTGCTGACAGACAGAAAGTGCAGATTTATTGAAGGGTCGAACATAAGCATAGCGAGCCGTGGTTTGGTTAGGAAGGGAGAGGTACTGTTGGCGAAAAGTAAAAAAAAAAAAAGGAAAGCTCTATAAGAATATACACACACAAAATGATTTACTTACAAGCTGTACGATAAATTTTCTGAACAAATATAAAAACAAACAAGGGAAAACAGACAGTAAACTAGACACCTGAGGCAATTACAATACTGCATGCTGTGCGTTTTAAAAAACACAAGGAAGTGAGTCTGCAGTTTTGACATAAATGTTCTAAAATGGAATATAGTGAAAAATAAAAGTAAGATTTATTTAACTTAATATGCAAAAAAATACATACATTATATATATATATATATATATATATATATATATATATATATATATATATATATATATATATATATATATATACACACACACACACACATATACATATAATGCATGCCTGCCATAGGAGTTATTTCAGGTTTTAAAATGCAGTAGACTCATGTCTAAGATAAAAACAAAAAGAAAAAACAGCACAAGGAACATATCCTACAGTTAGTATGAGGTGTTCCTTGTTGACTTTTTAGCAGTAAACTACTTGGTCCTGTACAACAACCCCCCAATCTTCTGCTGCAGCAGGCATTAATACAGCTAAAGCGCTGTTAGGAGCTCTCAACAAGAGATCGGCTATGACTGCCCATTCCACCATTCATAGAAGCTCTACTACAGCTTCTATGAAGAACACAGGAGGGGGGGGACAGACAGATGATTGATTGCTGTACCCCCCTCCATTCACAGATCTTGTGTCATTTACCGAATCTGACAGCCCTTTAGCTGCAATAACCCCTACTGCACCAGGGCAGGGGGTCAAGATGAAGATTTGTCCTAAAACAAGAAGAGTTAAGTGTTACTAAACCCAGTAATATGAATATATAAGTTCACACAACTTATAAATCCGTTTTATATTAAAATATTGCCACTATATACCTTTTTGGATGATCTGTATACCACAGTCAGTGATAAACTTCAGAGTTTCTCCAGTGCTGAGAGTTCATGTAGGAGGAGATTTCCACTACAGCCTGTATAAACACCCACAGGTGTGATGTCAATATCATGTGACCTGGCAAGCTCTGAGAACAAGTAAATGTTCTCTCCAGCATAAGAGACAACTGAGCATGTGAAGGTCGGCTACCCTGCCCTGTGTTATCTGGCCTTCCCCAGATAGGAGGGGGAAGATCTGTGCATACAGGATTAAAACAGCCTTTTTACACAATGCAGAGGATTAACCCCTTAAGTTCCACAGCGAGTATAACAAGCATGCTATGCTGCATATACAGACTGATTTTACTGTTGTGGGTTTAGCAACACTTTAAAACACAAGTAACACAGCGTGCAAACTAAGTTATGCCCCTTATGGTGGTTTTCAGGTTTGCATTTTCATTAGCAGCAGACAACTATGGAATTGAATCCACCTTCTATATTACAAAGCAATCGTCAGTCAGTCATACTAACCTGCTCCACAGCATAGTTCAGATACTCATACACATCGTTCTGGGTATAGACCGCAAAGGTTTTATCCGAATCATCTGTGTAGTCCTTTAGGAAAAGATGCTTGAAAGCCACGGTGTTCTCCTCCCTAAACTGCACCACCATCTGGTTACTGAGGCCAAACAGGATTAGCTGCAATACACAGAAGTAAGTGTATGGTCACATGTGACAAGATAAAGAATAAAATGTTTATAAAGTCTTCTTGTACACTCAGACAGGCCTAGAGAGGCGCAAGGATGTAGCACACACACCCCTATCACCAGCTGCTTTCATGTCTACAGAGAGAAAGACAATTTTGTCATGTCAGCATAGACACCGATCCCTACGCACTTATTTAATAAATAAAAAAAAATTAAAAAAAAGACTGGACTCGTGCATACTAAAAACAGAATCTATTAAATTGCCATTATAACTTGGTTTATTAGGAAAAAAAAAAGTTAAAGGCTAAAGTTAGCCTTTTTTTGTTTAATGTGAAAGATTTTACATCTCGAGAATCGTGATCTTTTTATTCCAAGCAAAAAATAAATAAATGGCAATTCTCATTTTGGCCAGAATCGTGCAGCTCTACTAGGTAGTATGATTCTTAAATAAAAAGCAATAAACATCCCTTACTACTTTGCCATGTGGAAAAGTTTCATTTAAGCACTTATCTAAAACAAAAAGATATAGTATACATATAAATCTTTTTATTTATTCTAATAAACCAAGTTATAATTGCTCTTTAATAGATCCTGTTCTTAGTATGCAAGGGGCCAGTTTTTTTTTTCTTATTCATTAAAAAGTATTTTTCAAAAAAATTGCATTTGAAAGACCGCTGCGCAAATACAGCATGACATAAAATATTGCAACAACCACCATTTTATTCTCTAGGGTGACTACTAATTTTTATATATAAACACATATACTTTAAGATGGTAAAATGTTTTTATATGCAACTATATAGGCTCTGTCCTCCTTCAGGATCATGCACTATGTATTGTGGGGCAATAGAAGATCCCTAAAAAAGGGTAATAGAATGTTATAATTTTTATGCTGAAGCGATACTAAGACCCCTCCAAGTGTTTTACAGAGCCTGTGGAAGTGAGGTATTTGGAACCCACAAAAGAGGTCATGACATAACTGTTGGGATCCCCCCTGCTACTGTCATCTAGGATCTTGAAGTCACCTGATGTGACTAAAACAAAAGATGTATCTCATCAGAGTAGGGTGGGAAAGCCAAAGTTATACTGTGATACAAGTGTTTTTTTAATGTCAATACATCGAGGATCTATAAATACGCAATATGTGTTGCACTAATTTGTTGTACTTTTAAAGAGGAAGTAAACCCTAATGGTGCCTGTATTTTGGCAAATATCTCCTAAACCGTGTAGGTTTAGGAGATATTTCTTTGACCTACAGGTAAGCCTTAATCTAGGCTTACCTGTAAGGTCCAAGTAGTTTGTAAGGGTTTACAACCACTTTAATACTTTGTGAATACATTTTTATAAAATTTTAATAGTGGTGTATATTATATGCAAATCTGGCCTTTATGGAAAAGGAGGCAAGAAGAAAGCCATTGTTGAAAGAAAGCCATAATAAGTCCCGTTTGCGAGAAGCCATGTGGGGGGACACAGCAAACATGTGGAAGAAGCTGCTCTGGTCATAGAAGACCAAAATTGAACTTTTTGGCCTAAAAGCAATACGCTATGTGTGGTTAAAAACTAAACACTGCACATCACCCTGAGCACACCATCCCAACCATGAAACATGGTGGTGGCAGCTTCATGTTGTGGGGATGCTTTTCTTCAGCAGGGACAGGGAAGCTGGTCAGAGTTAATGAGAAGATGGATGGAGCCAAATACAGGACAGTCTTATAAAAAAAAAAAAAAAACTATTAAAGTCTGCAAAAGAGTTGACTGGGGCAGAGGTTCACCTTCCAGCAGGGTAATGGCCCTAAATTTACAGCCAGAGCTACAATGGAATGTTTTATATATCAAAGCATATCCAGGTGTTAGAATGGCCCAGTCAAAGTCCAATTGAGAATTTGTGTCAAGACTTGAAAATTGCTGTTCACAGACGCTCTCCATCCAATCCGACAGAGATTGAGCGATTACAAATGCACGCCACACATTTGTAAACCCATTTATCATTTTCCTTCCACGTCACAATTATGTGCCACTTTGTGTTGGTCGATCACATAAAATAGTTACGTTTTCTGGTTGTAACATGGCAAAATTTTAAAGGGGGTATGAATACTTTTTCAAGGAGAGACATCTAATTTTCTATATTTTAATATATTATGAGACACTTGTGCCTTAGTGGTATATGGAAATATGAGCCGCTGCTGTCCAGTATTGTGCCCACTTTGGGGCAAGATAGACTTGAACCAAAAAATAGACAGCGCCAGCTCCACCTATTTACTACTTAACAATATGACTAGGTCAGTATATAGATCTTATGGATATAGGATGTTTACTAATGGGCAAATATATGACTGTTGAAACAGTAAGATATATGTATGCACATCAATGTCAACCAAATACAGAAATTAATATCAAATGAAGTGAAAATATTTTAAAGTGCCTCTAGTGATATAGTGCAAAGCAGTCTTTTCTTAGTGCAAAAAGTGTTGTTGTGCTCATTGTCAGTACATCCAGCTCCTGGGAGTAGTGTAATGATCCACACTCACCAAATGTGATGGACTCCTTTGCCTTCGAGAAAAAAGCAGTCTACCGTGCTTGTAGGTTATTAATGGGGACCAATCCCAATACAATTTCAACACAGAGGATACCGCAGTAGATGTACTGACACTGAGCGCAACAGCACTTTATGCACCAAGAAAAGACTCCGCTTTGCACTTTAAAATATTGTCACTTCATTTGATATTAATACATTTCTGTATTTGGTTCACATAGATATATGTACGCACTTAAATATCATACTGTTTCAACAGTCATATTTGTCCATTAGTAAACATCCTAAGATATCCATAAGATCTATATACGGGCATAGCCATATTGATTAGTAATAAGCAGTCTTGGTCATCTTACTTTAAAAAAGTAATTTAGTTAAGTTACAAATTACTTCTCCCAAAAAGTAATTGCGTTAGTAACTCAGTTACTACATTGGAAAAGTAATTAGTTACACAGCAAAGTAACTGTGACTTTTTTTTTTAATATTCTATTCGTGTAACTAAGGGGCGGGTCTAGTATTACTGTAACCAAGGGGCGCATTTATTATTATTGTTATATATCATGTAACCAAGGGGCTGCTCTATTATTACTATAACCAAGGGGCAGATCTGTTATAGCGTGTAAGCAAGGGGCGGGTCTATTATTATTATATCGTGTAAGGGGCGGATGGCTACAGAAGAGGGCGAATGTTAAATTAATGGGCAGAGCTCGATATATAACAATAATAATAAATGCGCCCCTTGGTTACAGTAATACTAGACCCACCCCTTAGTTACACAATAGATGCCCCTTGCAGAGTAGCACGAGCATCAGGAGCGTGCGGCATCGCCTCGTACAATTACATGTTAACTGCGCCTGCGCGGTGTAGAGTTCACTCAGAGCTGTTTAGGTTCGGCAATTTTCGGGAAGCTCCGTAGTCCTTCATACTGTGCAAGCCCTGCGCCTGCGCAGTATAGGGGGTCCTTATCCGGCGGGGGAACTTTTTCGGCAGGACACCGGAATTACACTACTGCCATCTAGTGGCGGTAGATGTAATTGGGGTAACTAAGCCAAAGTAATGGTAACTGAGTTACCATGAGGGGAAAAGTAATTAGTTAGATTACTAGTTACCCTCTAAAGTAACTGAGTTACGTAACTCAGTTTATTTTAACTCAGTTACTTACATCACTGGTAATAAGGTGGATAGAGAGATATCTCTCAATTACCAGTCCTACAAAATAGACGTGTCCCCTTGCTGCATAACGTTTCCAATATTTTCAGTCCCCAAAAAAGGGAGAATGTAGTGTTGTACATTTTTGTGGATCAAAGTTTATTTTTAGAATGGAACTGGAGTCTTTGACACCTAATCCAAGTTATTTTAGACTAACGGAAAATATAAGACCAGTACTAATGAAGCAATAACAGTTAGCACAGTACCTGCACTGTGACCATAAGGATCTTGATAAGCTGCAGGGCCAATTTGTAGGGTTTCCTTCCCTTGGCTCTAAACTTATCACACGGACTCATGAAGAAATATTTCAGCCGACGCCGGAGCTGGACCTCCTCCGGACTGACCCGATCACACATAGGAGTGCCATAACATGGAGATGGTGACAAAAGGCGCTGGCGTTCAGCTGCAAGCAAAAGGTAGAATAGAGATGAGAAAGAGAAACAAGATACAGAATATGAAAATAAACAAACATACAAAGTGTGCCAATGCTACTAATTCCGAAAAAGTGTTTGGTTGTCAGGTTTACCCTCTGAGTTGATTTGTTAAAGGTAAAACAGACTATGCACTTTGCAAGGCAATTTTCCCCAGAGCTCAGTAAAATAGGTGAAGCTCTGTTGGCTCCTATCATTCAATCACATGCAATTAAAAATGCATTTTTTTTTCTTCTTTTCCTTGCGATTGGGTATTCTATGCCAACTGAAATGTCACCACATTCAGAAAGAAAAGATTGATCGCACACTTGGATCCAAAAGATGCTGTAGAAATTTCTTTGTCGTAAGCCAGACAAATTTACAGTGATGGTCAGTTGACACGTTTCACACAAAAAGAACCATGCTTGTTCACATCCTTGTGTGCCTGTCTTGGACAGGTATCCTGTTCCCACTTCCGGGAGTCCAGGCCGCGGCCCGTGACATCACTGCGGGGCTCCCTTCTCCTCCCTCTGACGCCGGGCCAGTAGGAGAGAAGCGGGGCCTCGCGCATGCATAGTAGGGTTCCCGGCATGAAGCTGTAAGGCTACACTTCCAGGTTTCCTTACCCGCAATGGAGGCGGCAGCACCTGACAGCTGATGAAAACATCAGTACCAAGATCGCGGGACTCCAGGACAGGTAAGTGTTTTATTAAAAGCCAGCAGCTGCAGTATGTGTAGCTGCTGGCTTAATTTTTTGGGGCGGAACACTGCTTTAAGTTAATTTTCATGGCAAAGAGGGACTTTGTAATAAATTGCAGTTCATCTGATCTCTCTTTATAAACAATCTGGAGTATATGCAAATTGCTATCATAAAACAGAAAGCAGCTGTAAGTAGCCTACATAACTATGACAATCCGCAATGAAAAACAATTTCCATGTCGTGCAAATAATAATGCAGAAGGGTGGGGGAATATTGGTTAGAGAACGCAAGAAATATTGCACAAAAGTGGGAAAATTTGATAGAGATATGTGTATATCTATACACACACATTATTAGTAAATATAGGAATGGCAAACAAATGTTCTCAACAATGTTGATATCTCAATTCTGCGAGACGGAATTGGAGAAATCAAAACCTCCAAAACACAAATTAGAGATGTCAGAGTCATGGTCATAAATGTCCCAGTGATGCATCTCTCTGCTATGAATACAGAAGGTGACATGAGAACACATAATTGCTGAGTTATGGTTTTTAGAGGCATTGCATTTGCTCCTGACTATCTTTGGGAGCAGTAAGGAAGGTCACTACAGATGTGACATGTAACCTACAGAAACATGATATTGCCATTGCGCACAAAACTAGTTTATTAGCCTAAAGGGACCTGCACAGTCAGCACATAACTCCTTACCACACTCAGAAAAGGGAACAAGAATGCTGCTGCTGGGAAAAAAAAAGAAGAAATATAAACCTCCAAGAGAAAATATAGGAACTCTTCTGAACCACCATAACCCTGAAAATTGAAAACATACGCCACGCTCCTAGCCCACTTATTTGTGGTGGGGACCACTTCAGCAAAGCTCCAAACTAAGTCAATGTTGTGTCACAAACAGAGGGGAGAGAAAAAAAACACACACACACACACACACACAGTAATCTTAGATCATCAATTCTGCATTTTGAACATGCAATTATGTAGACTGAAGTCAGAGTAGAAACACTGTACGCAGTAAGGGGACCATACTAATACCCGATTAAAAGTTAGTTCACTCTATTTGTGCACACCTTTCCTTTCTTGAATTGGCTTTTCTAGAATATACATATTACCCAGGTGTTTGGGCATGGGTTTGGGGCACAGCTGATATGTGATGGTGCGGGGGGTTTGGGGCACAGCTAAAAGGTGTGAAGGTGCGGGGGGGGTTTGAGAACACAGGAGTGTCAGCAAGGAGCAATGAATAGGCGTACTTACCTTGCTTCTCACCAGTCGGCCTCTCTTGACATCACATTCAGCACCTCCTTGGTAAAATCAGCCGTTAACCCTTAGGCCCCTTTCACACTGGGGCGGTTTGCAGGCGCTATTGCGCTAAGAATAGCGCCTGCAAACCGACCCGAAACAGCTGTTGCTGCATCTTCAGTGTGAAAGCCCGAGGGCTTTCACACTGAAGCGGTGTGCTTGCAGGACGCTCAAAAATGTCCTGCAAGCCGCATCTTTGGCTCGCTATAGGAGCGGTATATTTACTGCTCCTATAGCGCCCGGTCCCATTGAAAACAATGGGGGAGTGCTCAAACCCGCCCGCAAACCGCCGCTGCAGCGGCAGTTTGCGGGCGGTATTGACCCTTTTTTCGGCCGCTCGCGGGGGGTAAAACCACCCCGCTAGCGGCCGAAATGCGCCGGTAAAGCGGCGCTAAATATAGCACCGCTTTACCGCCAGCGCCCCCACCGCTCCAGTGTGAAAGTAGCCTTAGAGTGGTGGGGAAGGACCCACTACTACAATGGTAAAAGGTTATCCTTCCGGAGTTCAGCTTGAGAGCCGATGTTCTGCCGTGAAAGGTCCCCCCAGCGGATAATGTCGCCCTGTACTGCGCAGGGAAAGCACAAACAGAACTGCCAAAAATAGCCGTAGCTGAACACCTGTGAGTCAGCTGTACACGGCGCCTACATGCCAACACTGTTTAGGGCCCCTCGTGGGCTCGCCACACTTCGGGCACGGCCTCGCTCAGCATATTTTTTTAATTTATCTGTCCACTTGGATGGTGGGGCTTGAACCTGGACTCAGTGCGCAAGCGATCAGCTGTTCATCTTCGGAGACTTTCGGCGGCTCCGTAATCGTTCGCGATGCGCCTGCACAGTAGAGGGGGGACCGCCGGGGGACCTTTTTCGGCAAGACACCAGGTCACACCGTAAATGGTGCGTTTGTGCATGCGTTCGAGTGATCCCACAATAGCACATTTTTTGGACAGCCCAATCAATACAGCGGGCTGCCAAGTGCGTAAAAACCAGGCATGAATTTAAAAAGCACACCACACCAAACCGCATGGTCGCAGCAAACGCACACATTTGGTGATGCCATTAAGAATGGACAGCGCCCCCCCCCCCCCCCCATGTGCTTGCAGAGGACACTGCACATTTGTATAGGGAAATGCACGTTTCCCACAACATAAGCAGTGTGGCGTTGCAGGACACAGGTCATTTCAGGACCCAATCGCATAGCGGGAACACATGATTTCCAAAGCGCAATTGTCACACAGATTCTATGCCTATGCGTGCTTGTCACCTAAAAAGACGCTCCGGCTCCTTTTTTTTTTGGGAGGCGACACCATTTTTAAAGGCGCAGTAAAATCATATGGTGTTTGAGGTGCCATTGCAAATGTATATCTTGCAACGACTGCCACACAAAGTGCAAATGTGGCCTTAGGGTGGCCAAAACCCCCTGAGGTGGCAAAGTCACAGGCTGCTCTGCATGGCATTTTTTTTAAAACAGTCGATGACTTTTCCCTGCGTGGAGGACCTCCCCCCGGGGCTGAATGTGTCCTGATCTCTGTGTGCAGACAGTCGCATGAGATGAGAGCAGCAGGCGTCATTCTCCAGCACACACTTTCTATAGGAGTGGAGGGGGGAAGGGAAGACACATTACCTGATGAAACCTTCGGGCTGTCACTCAGGCTGCGGCCCCTGTATAGAGAACCCATCATGTCTGTGTGTGGGTGTCCCTCCGAGCTCCGTCTGTCTCATCCGCTGATCTCCACGACTCACCGATCTGCCTCCGTCCCATTAGAACCAACACACATCCACAGCGCCTTATACTTCTGTCAGCTGACCTGCTGCTGGCTGATCATATGACTCAATCCCGGCTCCGCCCATCAGCTGGGGGACCCAAGCCGCGCCTCCGAAACGCCCCCTTTTTCTCGGTGTTGCGCTCATGCGCCCCCTGTGGTGGCTGCTGGGAAGTGATTTCTCTCAGCTCCATTGTTGGTGAATCATAAACAAAGCAATCCTTCATGGTGTCATGGCGGGCGGGCGGTGTGTGCACTGAGCTGTAGAGATGAGAGAACTCTTACAAACCTCTACATTCTATCACAGCACTAGTAAAGTCTTGTACTGTGTGCACCACCCCCACTCCAATCCCCAGCGCTGTGCCTCAGAAAAGCAATGTGGGGGCCAGATATTGGAAGTCCAGCAGCCTCAGATACGTCTGGATGAGAGGTGCTGACTGCAAAGTGAGCTCACCATCCATTCCTGTCTGTGACTGAACTCTCCCCCCTTCTCTCTCCTGTACTGTGAGTACAGTAAGGTAAACCCGTGTTCTCAGAGAACCCCTTACATCAGAGTTCCCCTTTACACCAGAGTCCTCTCCATACACCAGAACATCCCTTATGTTAGAGTCCCCAGAGTTCTCCCTTACATCAGAGTCTGCAGAGTCCCCCCTTACAGTGAAAGGAAACTCTGCGAGTTCCGATGTAAAGGGGGAACTCTGTGGACTCTGATGTAAAAGGGGAACTCTGTGAACTCTGATGTAAAAGGGGGACTCTGATGTAAAAAATGCCTCACATTGATAGATGACTGGATGACCACGAGCTCCCTCACTTAACGGATCCAAAACAGAGCTTCTGCTCCTCAACGCTAACAGAAATACTAAAACTCAGACACCTTGGACACCACCCACCATCCTTGGACAGACCATCTCGCCAAGGACAAAAGCCAAAAGTCTTGGAGTCATCTTCGACTCAGAGATGTCGATGGATGCACAAATAGGATCAGTAGTCAGTGGATCTCACCATGTTCTCTGCCTGCTATGTAGACTCATCCCCTTCATTCCAGAAAAGGAGAAAGCAGTAGTAGTTGGAACAATCTTCAATTCCCGACTCGACTACGCAAACTTTCTCTATATAGGACTTTCCCAAATACCAGATTGCACGCCTACAAGTCATCCAAAACACGGCAGCAAGACTAGTCACTGGAAAAAAAAACCTGGGAATCCATCTCCCCATCCCTAAGGACCCTATATTGGATAACCGTTAAGGATAGGATCACATTCAAGACTCTCTGCCTGACCCACAAATGCACACAAGGAAACGCTCCTCAATACCTATGTGAGAAAATAAAACACTACACACCCATCCGCAGACTTCGATCAACTAGCCAAAACCTCCTCCTCATCCCTAAATCCCGCTACAAATCAAAGGGAGATAGAAGATTCGCAGTCCAAGGACCTCGGCTATGAAACGCTCTACCCACCAACATCCGCATGGAAGAAAACCATCGGGCCTTTAGAAAAAAACTCGAGACCCACCTCTTCTAAGAAGCAGGAAGCACAGGTCGTATCAAGCGCCTTGAGGCAATTCAGTTTGCAGTTGCAGCGCTATACAAGTCATTCATTCATTCATAAAAGGGGAACTCTGTGGACTCTGATGTAAAATTTGAACTCTGTGAACTCTGATGTAAAAGGGAACTTTGTGGACTCTGATGTAAAGGGGGACTGTTGTGATTAACTTCATATGATTAGAAATGTTATTTAATAGCAACATCTATGCATAGTTTATCAATGCATACTATGGAAAAAAAATTGCTGTGCGACGCTGAAGTGTTTGGGTTTGACTTGAAGAAAAGGTGGCAACCCTACTCACCTTACTCACAGCGGTCTCTGGTGGCGAGGTGATTGGTCCCTCAGTGGCTACAGCTTCCCCTCTACCTCCGGCCACGACTGGTTCTCCGGCCGGCAGAACCGTTGCTTCTGGTTGGACTGCAAGTCGGAATCCCAACACTACGCTGCTCTCCTGCTCCTGGATAGGCCCTCAGACAGACTAGCAGCTAGATGTCCCCGGGATAGGCCTAGGGCGTAGGACCTAGCAGCCTGGTGCATTACAACACACATCCATCCAGACAGCTGTCCAGGTGGCACAGAACCCCGATCACCTGACTCCACCCAAATAAAAAGGCTCTCCCAGCAGGCCAAGGGACCCAAGAAAATCCCTGCTCATTGGCTGAGACACCCTATTAATTACGACTCTGTCCTTGCAATGCCCTCGTCTTATCTAATGCCACCAGGTACCCGGCCATCTAGTGATGAAGTGCAGCAATTCCTGAATTAGGGTGAAATCAATTGACCTCCTATCAATTGGCCAGATAAATTTAGTAGCCACCCTGCCTAAACATCAGGGTGCTACATCTGGTAAAAAAAAGTATTCCACGCTCCGCTCCAAAAAAGGTTTTGCAGCTTCTTTGGGGCATTTGTCACACATAGGGCAGCCCATTTAAAGTGGAACTAAACCCTCCTATTGTTTTCAGCCAAGGAAGCTGCCATCTTGGCCTCTGTTTGAAGTAAACCCATGGACTAAACAGTTTCAAAAAACAGTTACATTTCCAGCACGTGCCGGGAATGTAACTGTCACATTAGCCGTGCTCTCCAGCAAACTGTCAAACCATCAAATGGACGGTGTCATACCTGATCACATGTGCAGCACCATGGCAGTTGCAGATCAAACAGAGGCCAGGATGGGAGCTTCCTTGGCTGAAAACGATAGGAGGATTTACTTCCACTTTAATCTTTAACTGCCATGGTGCTGCACATGTGATCAGTTACGACTCCAGCCATTTGATGGTTTGACAGTTTGCTGGAGAGCACAGCCAATGTGACAGTTACATTCCCGGCATGCCTTGAATGGAATTGTTTTTTGAAACCGTTAGACCCCTTTCACACTGCCAGTGTTTTTCAGGTGATACAGCGCTAAAAATAGCGCCTGTATAGCGCCTGAAAAAACGTCTCCTTTCACTCCAGTTTGAGGGCTTTCACACTGGATCAGTGCGCTGGCAGGGCGTCACAAAAAGTCCTGCCAGCAGCTTCTTTGGAGCGGTGAACTCACCGCTCCTCCACCACTGCTCTTCATTGAAATCAATGAGGCAGTGCTGCGATCCCGCCGGCAAAACGCCGCTCCGGCGGCATTTCGTGGGTGGATTTAACCCCTTTTCAGCGCTAGCAGGTTAAAACCGCCCCGCTAGCGGCCGAATAGCGCCTCTAAAATGACGGTAAATCGGTGCAAAAAATAGCGCACACATAAACTTTCAAGTGAATGGACTGGCAGCATATGAGCAATAGATGTCGATATCATAGATTTTTTTATGCAAAAAAGGATGCTAACTCGGATTAGCCTGGTCTGGTGGTTGTTCGAGTGATTGGATCCTTGTTTTCAGCGTCCACAGCGCTGAGAGTGCTTGGAGATCGGTATCCAGCCAGTGGGCATACCTGTGTTGAAGCAGAATACCACAGGAGACTTTAGCAGTGGTCTAAGTTTTCGGCTCCTCTCAAATCATCCCGGCTCATCTCGGCTCACCTCGGAGCTGGAGGAAGCATCTTGAGAGGTCAGAGCCCGGAGGGGAATACTGCCGGGGTCACGGCCGGAACCCAGTGGAGCCCATTGGAAATCTCGGCTGGTGCCAGAGGGGCCTTGGTCCCGGACTACCTCGGGAGCCCGTAATTGTGGAATACACCGCTCAAATCAAAGGGAGCCAGCAGAAACCGGCGGGGACAGACTGTGCTCGTGAGCTCTTGGAGTCTCTCTGATATCTGCCGAAACGTTGGGTTCTGTAACTTCATAGACAGGAACGGAGGAAGCCAGAGAAATCCAGAACTGTAGCTGACGCTGACCTAGGTAAAGGATAAAGGGGTTTCTGGAGAGAAAAAGGGATATGGGCAAAGGAGATCCAAACATTTTTGTGTGCTGGAGATAAGGAATAAGGAACCAGGATATTGTTTGGGGACAATATAATGAAGGAATAGAATATATTCTAAAATATACTGCAAAGCCCTGAATCTCTGAATCCCTCCATTCTCTGAACTCTAAACACATGGTCAAGTGAAATATATTAACATTATAAGTGTTATAGCGCTTTAGTTGCCCCTTTTGTTTTCCTCTCTGTGCCTCACCATTAAACTGTTAAACCACTGATTGTGGTATATGGTGGTTGGGTTTGGGAGATTAGAAAAGTGGATCACTTCCCATAAAAAACAAAAAAACTCCCTAATCTCAGAACAAGGGATAAGATAAGAAGAGTAAAACAAATGCTACAAATACAGGGGCACAATCAACTCAAACAACAGACATAAAGGAGTTTTTCAGCAATTACAATTCTCACAAACATCACAAGGGTTGTTAAATATAATAGAGTCATCTACAACTCTAGGAACTACGGAAGAGGAAGAAATTAAGCATTGAAGCCCCTTCTGGAACTTCTTCGAAAAAGAGACATACAATATAGATGAAAATTTCCATTTCAGCTTCAAGTACAACATGAAGGCCTAATAGCATCATTTAGAGAACTAGAGGATTTACCTGACTTTTTAAAAATTCTCCAGCTTCCTGAAGTAGAATTACCATATTGGCCAAGAACATACTTTGCCATACCTACTAAAACCTGGAGAAAAGATTAAGGACTATTCTAAATGAAGCGCACTACTCCCTTGGGAGCTGTTAGTAAGTTCATTACAGTACATGCTGGTTTAAACAATGCTTCTTCCACCCCTGCAGTAATGAAGCACAGACGATGTAAAACAGTTCAAAACTTTAACTTTATTCCAGATTTGCGGCAGGTGCTACCATCTCAATGATGCACAGGATACAATTTGCCTCTGGATTGCTGTGTGTGAGTGATAGTCCCTCTCCTTTAGTGAGCTGACACGCATACCCCTCTGAAAGGTATGTGGTACTTGAGATGCTAGCAGTCCCAGGCCTCACCTGCCTTATTCTCCTGCCCTTTTCTTCCTCCCAGGCCAGCTCAGGAAAGGTCCAGGCCAACCCTGGTTCACTCCGGTCCATTTGCAGCTACTTCATGCTTGTTGGAAAACCTTCCAGCTCTGGAGTCCCCGGACCTCCATCACCTTCCGGCGAAGTTCAGTGGCTTTCCAGCTCTGGAATCTCTGCACTGCCAGCCCTAGGCCTTAACGTCACATTTTTCTGCCTGTGGGGATTAATCAATTTCCCATCTCCAACTCCCCAGGGAACATGTTTCCCCAGTGTATATGTATGAGCCCCGCCCCTGACCAAGCAAATTAACGATTGGACAAGGGCCCATACACACTGCCTGTCCTTCAGGGCCTGACCCGCAAAATCCTGGCCTGTACAAATACAGTAAGACACTGGCAATTTAACCTGTGTTTTAAACTAATAGCACCCACCTAAAGTGGTGGGTGCTACATAAAAATATGGAATAAAGGAGAAGAAAGGATTGACATATTGATTGGAATGGGGATAAGGGGGAAATGGGGGGAGGAGGGGGGAGGGAAGGGAAGGGCAAAATTGGGGGATAAGATGGGGGGGGGTGGGACTGGGGGAAAAGGGGAATAATTATATTATAGGAGATTATAGGGACACAGACATTAATTACACAAAATAATCTTTTTTCTTTTTTTCTTCTCTCACTTACGCACAGTAAATAGTACAGAAATGAATCTGTTCGTAAATAAATATAATAACACTTACACATAATATTTCAAATAGGCAGTAATGGGGATGGGGGTGTATGGTAAATGGACAAATGGTAACTACTGGTAGTAGGGAATATAGGAAATAGGAATCTAAACTTCTTAACCTATTTTAACACTATTCACTTCACAGGACACTATATGGTGGGGAATGTAGGAAAAGAAAAAAAAAGGAAAAAGGGTGGTCCCCCCTTTTTTTTTCTGTTCCCCATTTCTTCACAACTATTCTCAGTAGAATGGTCTCAGGAGTATGTGAGAATGTAAAATTGTTAAAGATTGACATCGAAATGATATAATCGGAGATGTGAACAGGACCATATAAGTAATATAAGATGATGTCGATCTTGAACAAGAGGACCCATCCTCAGGGTAGAGGGAGGAGAAAGAGGAAATCTTTTTTTTTTTTCTTTCTTTCTTCTTTCTTCTTTTTTCTTCTTTCGCTTTGGAAGTGGAAGAAACCTAAATATGGTAAGCTAAACAACAAATTAGAATAAATACGGCTCAACAAGTGTAAAAAAATAAAATAAAATGTAGCCGGCAATATAGCCGCATGCTGCATATCAGGAGACAGTTGCTCCAGATGTCCCCTATTAGGGATTTTACTAATAGTAAGATAGACTTGAGATAAGTCAGATAGTTTCGTAGTGAGTGGGTAAAGTTATAAGTAGTACTGAGTGTGTTTTTTTTTTTCCCGCCTCTATGGGTACAGTGGCATATTGTTCCTTTAATGCCAGAGGCCTTAACTCTCTCTCTAAGAGAACACACATTTTAAACTGAATGTCATAAACAGAACATTTATATCATTTTGTTTCAGGAGACGCATTTTCATTCAGATCACATCCCCAAAATAAATAATAGAAATGATTTACCATGGATCCATGATTCATTCCCATATTCTAAGTCACAAGGAGTTTCTATTGCAATCCACAAAGACCTACCTCATCAAATATTGCAAATATGGAAAAGTAAAGATGATAGGTCCTTGATTGTAAGGATCTTGCTATATGGAAAGGTTTTTACAATTATTAACTTTTATCTGCCAAACTATGAGCAAATTAAAAATGAAATGAAGGTCTTTGTGGATGCAATGGAGGGAACAGTAATAATCAGAGGAGATTTTAATTTTATAATGGACCCAAAAATAGACACAACAGCAACTCATTTATATAGGAATAATAAGCAATTAAAAGAATTTAAACATATGTTAGAAAAGTATCAAATGGTTCACATATGAAGGGTTCAAAAGGAAAAAAAATATTCATACTATTCAAATATACACAACACATATCATAGAATAGACAGTTATTTTGTTGATCAAACAGGGTTTATGAGGAATCCATATACATACTGTATATTGGAAATTTTCTTTGGTCAGATCACACTCCGATATATATGGAATTAGCGATAATCCTCGCTTCGTTCTTGGGCCGCTCTGCATCAATGGGAGGCTCCTAGCTTTGTGTGACGCTTCTCTTCTTCTGACACTTATATAACGGAACCGTGCGTCAGAGGGGGACGGGGTCACCGGCTGGCCCCACCCTCCATTATATAAGAACTGTCAAAAGAAGATAACCTTGGAAGATGGTAAACTTCCACGATTGTCTGAAATGGGGCCTGAACATAAAAATAAATGGATGCAATATTATCAATTAAATAAAGTTAACTTAACTAAGTTTGAACAATTGTTATTAGAGGAACGAAGACTGACCCATAAATTATCTATAATATATATAACTTTTACTTCCCTCTGGATCCCTTAATGAATTAGCAAGTATGAGAAAATGGGAAAGCGAAATAGAGAGCAGAAGAATGGGACCAACATAAATTATCAGTAGCAGTTAAACATCAAGAACATAATTATAAAATCATGATGAGGTGGTACTGGAGTCCAGTGGATCTAAATAAAATAAATAAAGACAATACAGAGATCTGTTGGAGATGCTTTAAGGATAGAGGAACAATGATACATATCTGGTATGAGTGCCATATGGTGAGGGATTTCTGGTGTAGAATATTTGAAATATATCAAGTGGTGTCTGGAAATGAGATGCAGCCAAGTGCTAATGTCTCAATACTGTCTATCATACCAGGGTAAGATGGATATCCTTCACCATATGATAATAGCTGCCAGGTCAATAATAGCTCGAAAATGGCGAAAAACACAAAGCCCTACAATAGTGGAATGGGTCTGTGAAATAAACGAGATACAACACATAGAGGAACAGATAAGGAGAGACTGAAAGGAACTCTTTTTGAGCAGACCTTCCACCACCCAAACCAGAGCGCCCGCATACAGGCAGTGGGTCAAGAGGTCCCCGGATGCTTGTGTCCTGCCTGGAAAGGGAAAGCCCGAGAACTGCCCAGGTTTTCCTGGTTCCAGAGGGAGGTTCAGCGCAGAGTTGCACAGGAGTGGGGTCTAGGCTATCCCTATGTCCCTCCCGAGAACATGGACATCGTTGAGACTTCCCAGGGAGAGGATGACCTGGTTTGGGAGTATCCCCAAGCCTTTGCGGGTGCCAGAGTGTGAGGAGACCTGGGCACGCTTTGAGGACATTCAGCAGGAATGGTGGCTGGGTCTATGTGGTCACATAGACTGCTTGAGAGTCGTAGTGTGTATGTGTTCTTTCCTCCCTGACCTTTGCATGATCAGACTGGCCTGCCACCCTATGCTGTGCCCAATGGATGGACCTTTCCTGTTGAAGGACACTGTGGGTGAGGTCTGATCTCTACTTGAACTCATTTAAGAAGCCTGCCAGTCCGGCTAGGGGCCCCTCCCATCTGGAACTCCAAAGAGGACCATTCATTTTGGTACTGTGTTTTTTTCCCTGTTTGTTTCTGTCAGCAGGCCATAACTCCCTCCTGACAGAACAAAAGAAAAAATGTGTTAAAGTGAAGTACATTTGATATTTCTGTAGGCAGGATGCTAACTCCCTCCCAACAGAAATTGTATAAAGTGTGTAGATAGTTGCTAGTTCAGAGTGCTATTGTGTTTACCTTTTCAGAATTTTTTGGAATGGGACGGCTGCCCATCCCTCTCCGGCTGGAGTCAAGACCTCTGCGAGCAGAGTATCTCTCTTGAGGGAGAGATGCTCTGGGTCAAATTGTATTGTATTATATGTAAATTTCCAGGTTGGCTGGCAGCTTTAAGTCGAATGTCGGGCAGGTTCTGCCGAAGGGTGATGACCGAAAAATTTCTGCCGATCAGCTCCCGGTCTTCGCTCTCAGCCAATGGCAGAGAGAGCTGACTGGAGTGTTCTGGTGGGGGGGGGGGGAGCCACCCCCCTGTCAGAACACAATAGCGCAGCAGGGGAGGTCGCTGTACTAACATTGAACTGTTAGTACAGGGGCTCCGACCTGAGCTGTCAGGTTTTTTTCATTCAACCCAATTGAGTACAGCCATTTGACCGTTTGGATTGCTGGCGGCAGTAAGATTGCAATATCTGCAGTTATTTTGTTCCCAATACTCATTGCAATTTTAACACATGATATGCTGGATATTCTTATGTTTATGTGAGTGCATTTGGATTGTTTCTTCTTCTAAATTGTTAAAATGGAGAGCACTACATGTGTTTTTATTGTTTTGAGAGAGCTATGAATAAGGATCTGTCCCCTTGGAGTTAAGCTTTACCTAGAATAAGCTGTTGAAGCTGGAAGCGATCGTTACCATCATTTCCTTACCTATGCCTGTTTAGATCACTTTCAGTTTGGAGGTCAATAGTAAGGTGAGCAGATTCACACACACTTGGGTGTTGGAGGTGGAATCACCATTTCATCAGAATTGTAGTTGCACACAAGAAATGTTTATACATGGAAATTTTTTACTTTATGAAGGCACATGAATTTTTTATTTACTTTTAATTATAATTTTTGTGCTCACAAACATTTATGATATGAATTGTATGTAGATATATGAATTGTTCTCATTTTCACCTTTTTGATTTATTCTATTATGCCGCGTACACACGGTTGGACTTTCCGACAGTAAAAGTCAGATGGGAGCTTTTCATCGGATATTCCGTCCATGTGTATGCCCCATCGGACTTTTGCTGTCAGCATTTCCGACGGACTTAGATATTGAGCCTGTTTAAAATGTTTCCATCGGAAATGCCGACTGAGTTTTGCCCGATGCACAGTCTGGCCGTATGTACGTGGCATTAGGTGTAGTTGTATATACAGTTTAATTATATATATATATATATATATATATATATATATATATTCATTGGGCTGAGAGATGGAATTTTAGTTTTACCGTATATACTCGAGTTTTTAAGCACTTTTTTTGTGCTAAAAATGCCCCCCTCGACTTATACTCGAGTCAAGCACTTTTCTGCAGCAGAGAATGACATTTTCCCAACTGATTTTGGGGCCCCGTATCTTGGGGCCACTTGGTGCTAGGAACCATTTGGAACAATTTGGCGTGCAAACCCAGTGGAACCAGCACTACAACATATCCAAAGCTGGAGTTCCTAGCACCAAGTGGCCCCGAGATACGGGGCCCCAAATTCGGTTCGGAAAAGGTCATTCTCTGCTGCATAAAAGTGCTTGACATTTTCCAAACCGATTTTGGGTTGCTAGCACCAAGTGACCCCGAGATACGGGGCTCCGAACTCGGTCAATTGTGTCCATCTGCAGCAATGTCATTTCAGGACCCTTTGGGTCCAGAGACCCCAAATTGTGGCTGCAGCTAGGGGGCATCTAGGAACCCTTAACTACGAGTTTGAAGTTTGGGGGACCTATGGCTGCAAATGGGCACAGTGAGGCATGCAAATGGGCACAGTGAGGCTGCAAATGGGCATTGTTGACCCTCTTTTCCACTTACAGTAGCTGCGCATTTCTCACCCTAGGCTTATACTCGAGTCAATACGTTTTCCCATTTTTTTGTGGTAAAATTAGGTGCCTCGGCTTATACTCGATTATATACAGTAATCACATTTTAGAGCTTTTAACATTATTTTAGCACTGCACATTTTTTATATTTTACAGCACATATATAATACTGACCAGTAACACAGGTTTATGTATTTTTTTTCTTTTTCATTGATCCAAATGCCTAATTGGTTTACTGACATTTACGTGTCTGTATCTGTAACATCCTAATCGAAAAGTTAATAAAAGTTAATAAATTGAAATTCAACTTTTAACCATTCACCCTATTTCTAAGCTTTTGATTTGAGCTTTGGACACGCATTTTTTTTTTTTGTTGAATATGCATACAGTACTTTATTTTTGTATAAGATATATAAAAAACAAATACTTAATCAGGGTACACTCCACCATGTACTGCAGCGCATAAATACACCACATTACAATACAGTTCCAATCATACAATAAATACATTCACCCTGCGGTATGATGCATCAAAAAAGGGTGGGCTCGGAACGTAGAGCATTGTGCTCCAAGCCCACCCAGTTGTGTGACGATAGGGAATTAATTTTCACTATTCTCACACTAAAGTTCTGCCCCACCAATCAAGAGGCAGGTCGTGAGACCTGTTTCCCGATTGGCCAAAGCGTCAGGTGATCCTATTGGATACCTAGCGCTTAGGCGGAAGGGAGAGGAGACACACGGTAGAGGAAGCTGCTGATGGAGCGGACGCCGGAGTCGCTGCCTGCACCCTGCCGTCTGCAAGGACCGTGCTGGAGGACACCACAGTCCGCCACATAGATCAGGTAAGTGCCGGACCACCGGCCGCCCGGGGGGATGGTAGCGCCACCGGGGGGGTGGTAGTAGTGCTGCGCCACCGGCCGCCCAGGTAGAGTTGCCACCTCATCCATTTAAACCTGAACACCTTTGAATTACATAGGTTCTGAGGCTAATTAAATGCAGATAAGGCACCAAGTGAGTTTAATTACCACCTTAATCAGCCACAGAACATGTGTAATTAATATGTGTTCGGGGTTTAAAGGAATAAGGTGGCAACCATACGCCCGGGGGGGTGGTTCTTTGCCTCCCCCCCCAAAAAAAAAACCATCAGCCACCACTGACTAGGACACATTTCCAAGACTAAAATCAAAGCATGCAAAACATAATTCAATACAATTCAGTAAGCAACAGGTGTGATGGTGGGGTAAAAAAGAGGGATAGAGGATGAGCCCCCCCAGAGTTCAGGATGTGGTTGGTGGAGGTGAATAACAGAAATAAAAAAAGCTTATATACTCTCACAGGGGATGCCCCGCCAAATATGACAAAATCTGGGATAGATGGCTTCAGGCCCCGGAGACCCTGGGTTAGACATACCCTCTTCGGACAGACCCGAAGTCCCGGCTGGCACGTTCCTCCTTTTAACAAATCAGAAATGCTCTAGAAAATGTGTGTGTACTATATCAATGGTAAATTGTCCTTAGCCCATATGCTACCCACCACTATATAGGTTCTCTGTACCTAGACACCACCCGCTTCTGTATTTATGGTGGCTTGCATTTGTCCCATGATGATCATGATGTTACTCCTTTTAGGCCCCTTTCACACTGGGGTGGGAGCCGCGGCGACGGTAAAGCAGCGCTATATTTAGCGCTGATTTACCGTCGTTTTAGCCGCGGTATTCTGCCGCTATCGGTGCGGTTTTAACCCCCGCTAGCGGCCGAAAAAGGGTTAAAATCCCCCGCAAAATGCCGCCGTATCGGCGCTTTGCGGCGGTATTGCCGCGGCATTACTGCGGTGTCCCATTGAAATCAATGGGTAGGAGCGGTATAGGAGCGGTGAATACACCGCTCCTATACCGCTCCAAAGATGCTGCTAGCAGGACTTTTTTGACCGTCCTGCTAGCGCACTGCTCCAGTGTGAAAGCCCTGGGGCCGGATTTTTTCAGGCGCTGTGCAGGCGCTATTTTTAGCGCTGTACCGCCTGAAAAACGCCCCAGTGTGATATGGGCCTTATTGATTCTATATGTGAAAATGTACCTTTTGTTTATCTTGTTTTTTGTATCAATAAAAACCTGTTTGATTAAAAAAAAGGGATATGGGAGGGGAAATAGTGATCTAAAAAGGCTGACATTGTCCAGGTCAAACAGCCACTAGTGTCCAAGTTATAGCTTCTTTATATCTGATCAATTCATTTGCAATTCATTATGAACTAATTCCATTACCATTCACAATACCTCTTTACTTAGGAACAATAGCGTAAGTAAACAGCAGCCTGTGTTGTTGTGATGAGATAATGGGATTAGAGGTGTTGGCTCTGGTCTTTAATTTACTTTTGAAGACCACAGGCCCTTGGAGGTTATCTTCCCTCAGGCTAAGACAACTGGATGGTACAGGTTTGGGTTAGTGAGAAAAACAATTAAGTCACCTCTCACTTGAAGGTCTAAAAGAATCACTCAATGAAAGAATATATAAAAGACTGGTGAACATAAGACGAGTATCGGCTGGTTCAACAGAAACAACCCGACATTCAGCCCAGGTGTACAGCTCTTTGTTAGAGTTGCCACCTCATTCCTTTAAACCGAACGCATACGAATTACACAGGCTCTGAGGCTAGTTTAATGCAGATAAGGCACCAAGTGAGTTTAATTACCACCTTAAAGTGGAGGGCCACCCTTAAAAAAAAGAGCATTAACAAACCAAAACCGCCTTCTCATCACTAAAGCCCGCTACAAATCTAAGGGAGAACGAAGATTCGCAGTCCAAGGACCTCGGCTATGGAACGTTCTACCCACCAACATCTGCATGGGAGAAAACCTTAGGGCCTTTAGGAAAAGACCCACCTCTTCTAATAAGCAGGACATCACGGGACAGACCAAGCGCCTTGAGGCGATTCAGTTCGCATTTGCAGTGCTATACAAATCATTCATTAATATTCTTTAAAAAAAAAAAAAAAATTTGAAAAAAATAAAATAATGTTTTACCTGATCCTAAATCCCTGTTGCTAGGCAGTCTTCCTAATCTGCCTCCTTCCTACTCCGCGTTGATCTTCGGTCTTCTGTCATCCTCCGCGTTGTCTTCTGGGTAATGTAGTGCACTGTGTTCTGGGAACTGTGTGTTCCCTAACACAGCGCGTCCCATTCACAAAGCCCCGCGCGACTCGTGCATGTGCAGTAGGAAACGGGCAGTGAAGCCGTAAGGCCCCACTGCCTGTTTCCCTTAGTGCGGATGGCGGCGCTGGGACCGGAGCGCCGAGGGACATGTCGGCCTCGGCGGCCGACATCGCAGGCGCCCTGGGAGGGTAAGTGTACTTAATAAAAGTCAGCAGCTACTTTTTTTTTAGCTGCTGACTTTTAAAAAAAAAAAATTTTTCAGTTGAAACACCCCTTTAATCAGCCACAGGACCTGTGTAATTAACTACTTAAGCCCCGGACCATTTTGCTGGCCAAAGACCATAGCACTTTTTGCATTTCGGCACTGCGTCGCTTTAACTGACGCTTTAACTGACAATTGCGCCGTGGTCGTGGGACGTGACTCCCAAACAAAATTGACATATTTTTTTCCCCAAAAACAGAGCTTTCTTTTGGTGGTATTTGATCACCTCTGAGGTTTTTATTTTTTGCGCTATAAACAAAAAAAGAGCGACAATTTTGACAGTGTGACACGACACTGATCACCGCTCCCGATCTCAGGGAGCTGTGATCAGTGTCCTGTCACAAGGAAGAATGGGGAAATGCTTGTTTACATCAGCATTTCCCTGTTCTTCCTCTCCGTGAGACATCGAGTTTGCGGGACCTGCGATCACACTCACGGAGCTCACAATGCCGCGTCTTAAAAGGCAACGTACAGGTACGTTAATATGCCTGTAGGTGCCCTTCTGCCAACGTATATCGGCGTGAGCCGGTCAGCAAGGGGCTATTCATGTACTGGGGACAACCCAAAATTTGTGATTTTTTTTTTACTTTCACTTTTCAATGTTAAAGGTAAATAGAAGAAATAGAGAGGGTGAATCTCCCTAACAGGCAAACAGACAGCAGTAAAAACCCACAGGGGTTCTAATCCCTCTCCACTCCAAAACCAAAACTAAAAAAAAAATAAGATTGGCCTTTAGTTATTCTAAGTACTGTACATTACAGATGTCCATTAGAGGGAGCATTTACACATTTTTAAATACAGTAAAACAAATATGAAACAATAAGGCCGCATGTACACTGCAGCGATAATGCATTCTATTGTCCTTAAGACAAAAGAAAAAACAATTGGCACGACTTTAAAGGCAACATAGAACGCATTGTTTTCATAAAATGTATCATTTTATTTGTAAAAAGATATAAAAAAAAAAAAAACACATAGAAAACAATAAATGGTCAACATAAGCCAGAAAATTATTTGCAGCAGTATTGTTACATGATATTAAGCGAATGAGCCCTTGTGCGCCTGACCTCACAAATGCACTTCTGGAAGAATGGTCAAACATTCCCATAGACACACTCCTAAACCTTGTCGACAGCTTTCCCAGAAGAGTTGAAGTTGTTATAGCTGCAAATGGTGGGCCAACTCAATATTGAACACCCTACAGACTAATGCCCCGTACTCACGGTCGGAAATTCCGACCACAAAATCCGTCGGATTTTGTCCGACACTGGTGTTGCATACACACGGTCGGACAAAGTTGTCGGAAAATCCGATCATCCTGAACGTGGTGACGTTCGTTGCGTACGACGGGACTACGTAGAGGCTAGTAGCCAATAGCTTTGGTCTTGTAATGTTATCTGGGCATGCGTGGCACTTTGTCCGTCGGAATTCGCTACACACGATCGGAAAAAGTCTGATAGGACTTTGTTGTGGGAAAATTTGAGAGCAGGAGATAAAACTTTGTCCGTCGGAAAATCCGACGGAAAAAGTCAGATGGAGCCTACACACGGTCGGAATTTCCGACAACATTGTCCGATAGGACAATTTCCTTTGGAAAATCCGACCGTGTTTATGGGGCATAAGACTGGGATGCCATTAAGCACTTCAGCCCTGGAAGATTTGGCTGCTCAATGATCAGGCCATTTTTTGAGATACGGCACTGCGTCGCTTTAACTGACAGTTGTGCGGTTGTGCAACGTTGTACCCAAACAAAATTGATGTCCTTTTTTCCCCACAAATAGAGCTTTTTTTTGGTGGTATTTGATCACCTCTACGGTTTTTATTTTTTGCGCTATAAACAAAAGAAAAGAACATTTTGAAAAGAACACGACATCTTTTACTTTTTGCTATAATAAATATCCCCAATTTTTTTTTTTTTAAATAATTTTTTCCTCAGTTTAGGCAAATATATATTCTTCTACATATTCTTGGTAAAAAAAAAAAAGTTTTAGCATCTACAAAATAGAGGATAGATATATGGAATTTTTATTGTTTTTTTTCACTAGTAATAGTGGCGATCTGCGATTTTTATCGGGACTGCGATATTGCAGGGGGACAAATTGGACACTTTTGACACACTTTTGGGACCATTGACAATTATACAACGATCAGTGCTATAAAAATGCACTGATTACTGTATAAATGTCACTGGCAAGGAAGGGGTTAACACTAGGGGGTGATCAAGGGGTTAACTGTGTTCCCTCACTGTGTTCCCTCACTGTGTTCTAACTGTAGGGGGGATGGGACTGTCTAGGAGGAGATAGAGATCAGTGTTCCTACTTAGTATGAACACACGATCTGTCTCTACTGTCTCTACTCCCCTGAAAAAAACTGAATTTGTGTGTTTACACACACAGATCCCGGTTCTCGCTATGTCACGAGTGATCGCGGGTGCCCGGCGGTCATCGCGCCTGCCGGGCACTCGCATTGGCTCCGGGCACAAGCTGCGGGCGTGCGTCCCTAGTGGCCAAAAGGAAAAGTGACGTAAGGTAATGTCGATTTGCCCAGCCGAGCCAAACTGCTGCAGTAAAACTGCCGCGGTTGGCCCAGAAGTGGTTAAAGTTGATGTGCGTGTAAAGGCAGGTGTCCCAATACTTTTGGTAATATATTGTATGTGTAATATATAATAATGTACACAGCACAGTATATCTATGCACCTACAGCCACCATGAGTGCCAAAAGGATTATATGCTATATCACTATAAGCGGCTATAAATATGTAGAAGTAATTTCCATACATGTAAATAGTGTAGTATAATCCCAGAATGGCACACCGGGGATTAGACAAATGCCAAAATTATCAGCTAAAAAGTGAATATGTTAGATACCCAGAGCTTAGGATAATAAACAAAGAGGCACCTGAAAACCTTTGATGACCAAGGTTGCACCTGCAGAATCACAGCATATGCCAAGGGTATTGATTTATCCAACAGCGTGCTGCCAATTGGGGGTATTGGCGCTCCCAATCATACATAATTCTCCATCACATAGTGACCCTAGCATTCTATTGGCCAGAATAATCCTTTATTCTGGGCTTTAGAATGTATTAACGCGCATACCGTAATTTTTCATTGTAACATGTTCTTGCTGAAAATACACTCTAGTTTCCATTTAAATCTGCTCATGTTTGTCTAGTGGATCTTGTATTCTGTAAAGAATGATCTACAGTCAACACTTAATCGCTGTACCCAGGCTAAATAATTGTCAGTGTTCCATTGCATCATCGTTTTGTCCTTTATGTATTCCCGGAAAGCAAATAGAGCCATAGTAGTACTTTATGTACTACAGTACTAGCCCCAGAGATGATTTATGTATTCATAACCCAAGAACCCTACATAATAAGCACTGTGTCCACTGTGAGAAAGATACAGTAAATGCTCGGGTGACCTGTTAAGGAATGTAACCATGAGAGGGATTCTGAAAATTGCTGTCCTGATTTACCGTGACAATAAGTCATATGACATTGTAATTATATAATGATCTGTGTGCCATGTCTGTGGGACATGGAAAACTAGATTTGTCCTATTGACAAACATGAGAACTTTCCAACGTGACACTGGAGTAAGGGGCAGGGCAAGGGGGAAGCTAATACTGCCAAAATGGAAGCATTGGTTTAATGCCACGTACACACGATCAGACAATTCCGAACGAGCGGACTTGCCCACACATGACCGGACTTTTTAGGCGGACAATCCGCCGGACTTTTGGCGGAGGTCCGCCGGACTTTTCAAATGAACGGACTTGCCCACACACGGAGTAAAGTCCGTTCATTTTGAACGTGACTCCAGGTAGACGAAGGAAGCGAAGGAAGTCAATGTCGCCGCCTCCATTGGCGAGATTGACACCTTGCTAGCTCTGTCGCCTGGTATGGATTTAAAGGGGAACCCCTACGCTGAAAAAATGGCGTGGGGGCCTCCCCAAAGTCCATACCAGACCCTTATCCGAGCATGCAGTCCGGCCGGTCAGGAAAGGGGGTGGGGACGAGCGAGCGCTGCCCCCCTCCTGAACCGTACCAGGCTGCGTGCCCTCAAGCTAGTCCGGCGGCTAGTCCGACGGCCATATTGTCCGCTGGACTGCTGAGTCCGGAGGACAATTTTGAGTCAAGACTTCTTTCTAAGTCCGCCGGACTTTTGGGAAGAAAAAGTCCGCCGGAGCCCACACACGGGCGAATTGTCCGCCGGGTAGTCCGATAGTGTGTACGCGGCATAAGAATGGCCAAATATGGGGCTGTGCTGTGGTTTGATAGTGACAGGCCTTCAAGAGATCCAGTTATAGTAGAATTTTGGGGGGGCACAAACAAACTGAAAAAATTGAAAAAAAAACCCTTCAATTGCTGCCTCACTGTACCATCAATCGCAGCCACTGTGCCATCAAACACAGCCACTGTGCCCATCAATTGCCACCACTGTACCATCAAACGCAGCCACTGTGTCATCAAACGCAGCTACTGTGCCTTCAAATGCAGCCACTGTGCCCATCAATTGCCGCCACTGTACCATCAAACAAAGTCACTGTGCCCTCAAACGCAGCCACTGTGCCCATCAATTGCCGCTATTGTGCCATCAAACACCGCCATTGTGCCATCAAACGCAGCCACTGTGTCCATCAAGCACAACCCACTGTGCCCATAAAACGCAGCCACTGTGCCCATCAATTGCCGCCAGTGTGCCATCAAATGCAGCCACTGTGCCCATCAAACGCAGCCACTGTGCCATATCAAATGCTGCCACTGTGCTATATCAAATGCTGCCACTGTGCCATATCAAATGCTGCCACTGTGCCATCAAATGCTGCCACTGTGCCCCATCAAATACAGCTACTTTGCCCATCTTATGCAGTCACTGTGCCCATCTTATGCAGCCACTGTGCCCATCGAATGCAGCCACTGTGCCCCATCGAATGCAGCCACTGTGCCCATCATATGCAGCCACTGTGCCCATCAAATGCAGCCATTGTGCCCATCAAATGCAGCCTCACTGTGCCCCATCTAATGCAGCCTCACTGTGCCCCATAAAATTCTCCCACTGTGCCCATCGAACGCAGCCACTGTGCCATATCAAATGCTGCCAGTGTGACCCTCGCCCGCCGTCTGTACTTACCCTGTCTCAGTGGCGGTGGGATAGCTCCTTGATGTCTTCTCCCATCCTTTCTTCCCGTCCTCTGCTATGATTGGACTCCTGATAGGCGTCCAATCACAGCCACTGTTTTTTCAGCCCATCAGGTGACAGATCCGAGCACCTGATTGGTGGAGAGGAGGTTTAGTGTTAGGAAAGCGAATATTCATTCGCTTTTCTAACACAGCTGAGTTGGCGCTCGCAGGTCACCTTTTTTGATGCCCATCGATTGCCACCACTGTACCATCAAACGCAGCCACTGTGTCATCAAACGCAGCTACTGTGCCATCAAATGCAGCCACTGTGCCCATCAATTGCCGCCACTGTACCATCAAACACAGTCACTGTGCCCTCAAACGCAGCCACTGTGCCCATCAATTGCCGCTATTGTGCCATCAAACACCGCCATTGTGCCATCAAACGCAGCCACTGTGTCCATCAAGCACAACCACTGTGCCCATCAAACGCAGCCACTGTGCCCATCAATTGCCGCCAGTGTGCCATCAAATGCACCCACTGTGCCCATCAAACGCAGCCACTGTGCCATATCAAATGCTGCCACTGTGCTATATCAAATGCTGCCACTGTGCCATATCAAATGCTGCCACTGTGCCATCAAATGCTGCCACTGTGCCCCATCAAATACAGCTACTTTGCCCATCTTATGCAGTCACTGTGCCCATCTTATGCAGCCACTGTGCCCATCGAATGCAGCCACTGTGCCCCATCGAATGCAGCCACTGTGCCCATCATATGCAGCCACTGTGCCCATCAAATGTAGCCATTGTGCCCATCAAATGCAGCCTCACTGTGCCCCATCTAATGCAGCCTCACTGTGCCCCATAAAATTCTCCCACTGTGCCCATCGAACGCAGCCACTGTGCCATATCAAATGCTGCCAGTGTGACCCTCGCCCGCCGTCTGTACTTACCCTGTCTCAGTGGAGGTGGGATAGCTCCTTGATGTCTTCTCCCATCCTCTCTTCCCGTCCTCTGCTATGATTGGACTCCTGATAGGCGTCCAATCACAGCCACTGTTTTTTCAGCCCATCAGGTGACAGATCCGAGCACCTGATTGGTGGAGAGGAGGTTTAGTGTTAGGAAAGCGAATATTCATTTGCTTTTCTAACACAGCTGAGTGGGCGCTCGCAGGTCACCTTTTTTGACGCCTATTAGATCCTATGGCTCTAATCAGGTGCTTCAAAAAAAAAAAAACCCTGCCACTGTAATTCAGGCGACCGAATAGGGGATGGCAGTGGCGGCCATAGATAGATAGATTCATGCAATGCATGAATCTATCTATTGGTGCTAGAGGGGGTGGCTGGAGAGAGGGGGCGGCGCCCATGCACCTTTATGGACGCACCGCTACTGAGTTATAGAGTAATATAGTCCCCTATAAAACAAATCCTAACTTGAAAATATTAAAGGTTTATTTTACCTTTAGCAAAAAACTGCCTATATAAGTAAGGGCAACTGTAGATAAAGTAGGTGTAGTCCATCTATCTACATTCCTCCTGAAGCCTTCCTTAAAAACTCCCAGAGATGGCATCATCCTGTCCTGCATTGTTGATAGGACAAAGCTAAAACACCTCCACCATCATAGGAGAGAGTTCTCAAACCTCTACACATGTGCGTCACCCCTCCCTCTGTCGCAGCATCACTGAGCTCAGAGCTACTGCAACATTGAAATGAGGGCATATATGTAGGGGTCTGAATCAAAGAAAGAGCTAGCTCCTGTGATAGTGGGGGTGAGCAGTAATGGCTGAGAATGTCTTAGCACTGTTCTAGCAATAAGGCAGGACACTATCTCTGGGAGTTTTTCAGCCAGGCTTCAGGAGGTACTAAGTGGCCTACACCTATAGTAAGGGCATTATATAACTTCAGTCAAAGCTGCAGTTTATCTGCAGTCACCCCTTGCCTGCATAAGCATTTTTTTGTGAAGGTGAAGTAACCCTTTAAGGAAACAAAAGGGCTTTCCTACAAACGTCTAAATTGATAGAATACATGTCTACATGAATAAATGTCAATTGTGACAATAAGCAGGCAAATAATGGGCAGCAATAACAATGCACAGGCAGCAAAAGGGCAACAATAACAATGTGCGAGCAACACAATGGGGCTGATTTACCAAGCATTTGCGCCATGAGTTGCGGCGCACACCGACACGCAACGCCCGTTTTCGTATTCACAAAGCATTTGCACCTGTAACACAGCACAATTCCCCATTTACTATCATGTTGCCGGCGAACGGGCGGCCGCAATCTGTGCGCCGCTATAGACCTGGCGCAAGCATTCTTCAACTCAGAAAATAAAAGAAACTGGAAGTGGCAATATTATGGGGGTGATGTGGGTGATGTGAGGAAGTATAGATATGACTGTCCAACTAACAAATATGCCCAAAATAGAACCGAAAACTATCTTTCTCTGATCAGGCTTGCTGCGCCTGCAAATACACTTGTAACTGGGCTAGGTCAATTTATGTACTGCGCATGCGCAAGCGGCATTTGCGCCCGTTTATGTGCTCTGGTTCACTGCGCAGGCAAACTCTTAGTAAATGTCAAGCCACGTAGGTAGAGTTAAAAATGACAGGAGACGGTCTTTGACAATTCCTTTATTAAAGTCTTCTTTCTTCTGGTCTTCTTCCTTTGTCCTTTCTTCATCCTTCGGTTTCTTTATCTTCTTCCTCCATCTTCTTCTTCCTCCATCTTCTTCTTCCTCCATCTTCTTCTTCCTCCGATCCTCTTCTTCTTGCTCCTGTGTTCTCGTCCGGTATCTTCCTCCACGGCGTCTCTTCTTTGTTATTGGGCCGCTCCACGCAATGGGAGGCTCCCGTTGTGTGACGCTTCTCTTCTTCATCTTCTTCTTCCTCCGATCCACTTCTTGCTCCGGTGTTCTCGTCCGGCATCTTCCTCCACGGCATCTCTTCTTTGTTATTGGGCCGCTCCGCGCAATGGGAGGCTCCTGCTGTGTGACGCTTCTCTTCTTCTGACAGGTCTCATAGAATGGAGGCCGGGGCTACCCGGTGACCCCGCCCCCCTCTGACGCACGGTTCCATGCTTCACGGTTCTTCATTTTTTAAATTTCTTAATGCTAACATGACCTGTGTTCAAATAGCCTTTAAAAAACCCATAAAAGTGAACCAGCGCAAAAAAAAAAAAGTCAAGTTGAGATGTGCGCCTGTTCAACTTATGCAATTTTGGTGAAATGGTAGGGGTACTTTTGTACCCCCTTACCATTTTACACAGGGGGAGAGGCCGGGATCTGGGGGTCCCCTTGTTAAAGGGGGCTTCCAGATTCCGATAAGCCCCCTGCCTGCAGACCCCCACAAACACCGGGCAAGGGTTGTGGGGATGAGGCCATTGTCCTCATCAACATGGGGACAAGGTGCTTTGGGGGGGACCCCAAAGCATCCTCCCAATGTTGAGGGCTCTCTCATCCCCCCCTCTTTTCCTGCGGCCTGCCAGGTTGTGTGCTCGGATAAGGGCCTGGTATGGATTTTGAGGGGGACCCCCACGCCATTTTTCTTTTTGGCGCGGGGTTCCCCTTAATATCCATACCAGACCTGAAGGACCTGCTATGCTCTTGGATGGGAACCCATGTCGCTTTTTTTTTTTAAATTAAAGACGCCTGGCCTGGGGGCGACTTAAAGTCGTGTTGTAAGTCGCCCCAAGTCATGTTGTAAAGTCCACCCCCAGGTCGCGCTGGAAGTCGTGTTGCCCCTGTGTGAATGGACTGTTAGCGTGCGCTATTATCAATGGCATACTATAATCGCGCTGCACCGGTATATTATGCGTTGCGCTTATGTGTGCGCCGGTTTATATGCTCCCTTAATAATTTATCTGGCGCACCAAATATGGTATGAACCGGCGCAGCGCATTCATTTTAGTAAATCAGCCCCATAGGCAACCATGACAATACGCGGGCAACAAATAGGCAAGATATAAGATAAAGATAAAGGAACCTTGCGCTAATAATAGTGCAAAAAGAAAAGCAATTTTTCAGAGCAGCTATCACACAAAGTGCATTTACCACACTGATGAAATGCATATACTAGAATGATAAATAAAGCACTCTGTAATTAAATAATCTGCCTAAATTATACAATTTAAACAAAAGCGATATGTGTCTTAAAAATTAAATATGTGCAAAAAGTGTGCACTATAACAAAAACATCAGAAAGCAAATACACAATAATAAGTATAATATAGCAGATATAGTTCTTTAAATATATATCCCAAAGAAAAAATGTGCAAATGGTCCAAACGATAATAACAGCCCCATACACCATCCAATCAAAGGCAAAATAGTGCAGACTGCAAACCACTATTTTCTTAAAAAAATTGTGAACATACACTCACATGGCAGAAAGGGTAAAAGCGCTTTTCCACTATACAAAAGAACCTCAGCAAGATAGTGTCCTAGCTTCACCTGAGGTAGTGACGTCACCACTTTCTCAAAGGTTCAGGCTTGAGCCTGAACCTTTGAGAAAGCCCAATGGGCACAACGTGTGAGGTAGGCGGTGACGTAATCACGCTGGGCGGAGCTAGGCGGAGCTGTGGACGCAAGGAAAGATTAATATAGAGACATGCCGTTTTTTTTTTGTTTTTTCAAAGAAGTTTATTAGGAAACAAAAAATAAAAGAATAAAAACAGTACAGCTTACAGAGAAACATTATTAGGTAGTAAAAAAACTGCGCTACCCTTAAAAAAACGAAAAAACGAAAAAGGCTGCAGTTTGGGTGGGATAAACACAATAGGCAATATAGAAAGAAAAAACTGTGCCAGCAATGAGTCCACCAGGGTCCACAACAGACCGAAGGGTTAATGTAGATTAAATGTCATCCAGGATAGGTACTAAACGCAGTGAATCAACTCAATACAGTCTCTTGGTAAACCATATGTCCATATCTGTAATTGAGGAAACACCTCTGTGATCCACAAATTAAGTAAAAAACCACCACTGTATGGAAAGCCGCTTACCAGAGGGCAAGCCCAAATCAGCATTTGGCTATAACCCAGCCACGGCCTTTAACATCAGAAATGGAAGACTCAGAGGATGCCTCTCATAGATTGTTCAGGGTGCTAGGCTCTTTCCATAATTCACGCAGTCCATGGAATCGTAAAGCATATATATGGGGGTAGGAGAAAGAGTCCATGGTGTCCCGCTTGAATGTTGCAACTGTAGATAGTAAAAATACAATGACCTCGGGACACAAAAATGCTTCCATAAGGAAGAAAAAGAGCACAGTTTACCGGCGGCAAAAATGTGCCGTAGGAGCATCGCCCCATGTCTCCTCCAGCAGGCCCCACACTCCAGTGACTGCAGTTATTAATAATACACTTTGGCCCAAATAGGGCTATAGCTGGTAAAGCTAAAACAGGTAAAACAGCCTGCAACTGTCTGAGCTTGTTCCACACTTTTTGTATGAGGATGTATGTCGGGAATCGTTTATTGGATTTTGCATAGGCCAGAGCCTCTAATCCCATAGCTACATCGTTAGTCCCCTTGGCATGACACATAAGAGACCTAATGGGGTCTAGGTCTACATTCCCCCCTTACGTTCCTGGCACCGCCGGCATGGTCCGGGCAATATGCTGCAGCTGGGCCGCTAAATAGTAAAGCCAGGGGTTAGGGAGTGCCAAACCCCCCGCATCCTTGGACTTCTGTAGTTGTTTCAACTTGATCCGTGGGGGCCTGTCAAGCCACAGAAAGGCCCTGAAGATAGAATTAATGATTCGGAACACTTTTAGGGGAACCACCATAGAGGTATTATGCAAAATGTAAAGGAGTTGGGGCATGAAAATCATTTTTATAAGATTCCTACCAGATTCCTACCAGGGACATCCTAAGGCGTGACCAAACTTTGGCCCTATCCCGGATTCTATTCAGCAGAGGTGACAGATTAAGGGAAATATAGTCTCGTGGCTTAGGTGTGATCTTGACCTCCAGGTACTTTAACCACATGCCGACCGCGTTATAGTCAAAAGACGGCTACAGCGCGGTCGGCTTATCCTGGGTGGACGTCCTACGTACGTCCTCCCAGAAACTTGTCACTCGGGAACATCCGTGACCGCCGGGTCCCGAGGACCCGGCGCATCACGGATCACGGTAAACGGCCGCTGATAGCGGCCGTTTACCACGTGATCACTCCGTCAAATGACGGAGCAAACGCATGTACACAAACCGGCGTCACGACATGACGCCGGTTCCTCCACTCCAGTCCAAACAGCGCTGACAGTCCCACTCCCGGCTTGCCTTGCTCTGCTCCCACAGACCTGCACATGAGGCTCTGGCCGTTCCGTTTGGCTCCCTTGCACCATGACATCACACGACACACTCAGGCACCACCTCCGCCTGACCCGCCCCCCACTGGTACCACCTGAACACACTGTAGCAGGCACTTGGATGGTCTCGGCCAGCTCCGGACCTGTTCTGCTTATGCGCAGTTCCAAACCAAGCATCACAGCCATATTTTTTTTACAGGCAACCATTTCCTCTTACTGTCATTTACTGGCAGGAGAAAAGTGCCAGTTTTTTACTGGCTGCCAGTAAAAATACTAACGGTTGGCAACACTGGGTCTGTCTAAGAAGGTGAGAGGACACCCATAGGTGGGGTGACGGGCAATGTGGTGAATAAAGTCATACATTCAAGATTCCTATGGTGTATGGGTTTGCACTATTCATGGAGACTGGATATTCCCTACTTTATGGACTTTTTTTGAAGATGGACTTATTCTGATTGACTTTATATATATATATATATATATATATATATATATATATATATATATATATATATATATATAGTATCTCACAAAGTAACACACAGTTATTAATGTCTAAACCTCTGGCAATAAAAGGGAGTTTTCACTTAGGGGTGTCCTAAGTGAAAATGTCCAAATTGGGCCCAAAGTGTCAATATTTTGTGTGGCCACCACTATTATCCAGCACTGCCTTAACCCTCTTTACAGGTTGCCACTGGAGTCCTCTTCCACTCCTCCATGACAACATCACAGAGCTGGTGGATGTTAGAGACCTTCCGTTTGAGGTTGCCCCACAGATGCTCAATAGGGTTTAGGTCTGGAGACATGCTTGGCCAGTCCATCACCTTTACCCTCAGCTTCTTTAGCAAGGCAGTGGTCGACTTGGAGGTGTGTTTGAGGTTGTTATCATGTTGGGGCACTGGAGACATCTGTGACGAAACGGCGTAGGGAGGAGCGGCGTGCTGACGTCACCACAATACCGTGCTACACCCGGAAGCAACAGGCAGCAATTGTGAGCCGGCCGGCTATTTTTATCTACACGCTTTCTTATTACAACATTCCTGTAAGTGTATTTTTTTACTCTGCAATAAATTTTTCTCGAGTGATACACTATGGAGTTTCTATGCTTTTAACTCTGCATGATGCCTGTCTGACTATACTGAGAATCCCCGTCCAGTATCCAGAGAAAACCATCCTACCATCCTTAGAGACCCGTGGCTGGGGAAACAAGCCATAGGCTTCAGCGATCTCCCTAACAGAAGATCTTGTTATTTGGTAAGAGGCAGTATTTCTTGGTGGTGGAGGCTTTCCTATATCAGGCCACTATTTTCTTGGGTGCTACAAGAGTGGTGTCACTATTCAAATCTAGAGGACCTTTTTGTGGATTGATTCTATGCATGGAGTTGAATTTGATTTGAGCTTTCGTTTAATCTCATTGTTCTACCTTCTACGATTGACTGATATCGATTGATTATTTTTTAGAAGGGAAAGAATTTTAATGTTGGACTTTTTCAAATAATTTTTCATTTTTATTTTTATTATATTTTTTTCACTAAAGTCACATTATTTTCAACCTTAATATGCACATTTGTATATGTTCACTTACATAGCACTTTAATATTGTAATGGCTCTAATATGCCTCTGGCTGAGTGGGAAGAGAGATTAGAAAATGCTGTGCACCTGTATCCGGTTCCCACCCAGCTGTTTGCGGAGCAGGCCATTATCTCCTTGGAGGATGACGCCTGCTGAGCAGTGGACCGGGCCACCTTGGAACAAATCATGACATGCCTGGAGGGCCTGTTCGGAGAAAACGTGATGGTTCAGGGACAGCAGGAGGATGAGAGCCTCACTTACTTTGCGGTGGCACTACAGAAATTGGAAGCGGCTGAAGAATGCACGCTGCTGTGCCGATATCACTGACTCAAATCACCTATTGAGGGATCAGTTCATGGGAGAATTTAAGGCTGGCCTAGTCAGGAGGGCCCTGCAAGAGTCAATCAGAGCGCAACCCACCATCACTTTTCATAATGGTATGGTGGATGCTGTTGTGCAGGAACATGCGGAAGCCCCCTCACCACTGTCAGTCATACACACAGAATTAAGGCAACTTTCCCTGGACGTGGCCTCCCTAAAATAAGAGCTGTCTTCACACAATCAAAATTCAGCCCCTTCCCCCAAGGGTGAGAACCCATTACGGAGGGACCCAGAGGAGGACCGGAAGTGCTGACAATTAGGTTCTTCCCCACACAGTTCGCAAGGATAATAACACAGTCTCTGAGGAATAAAGATGTTACTTGCCACTTTCCCACGGAGCCAAACAAAATCCTTTCATAGTTGCAGTCCATTGCGAGGGGCGACCACAGCAAAAATAACATCATGCCCCACATTGGGCGCCAAAATGTAGCTGTCTCCCCAACTTCCAAGGGCCTGATAGTGACCCCCAGAGCCAGGGAGAACTGACATTCCTCCTCAGGGTGCAGGTTACTAGGCATAGTGGGTGTGGTGCAAGGTGGAAAGATTGGGCGTCAGTTACTTTTTGTAAAATGAACAGAGATTTTATTTCTCTTAACAGGAACGGTAGGAGAGAGGGTTAGGACACATCCTTAGGCAAATGCCATAGCAATCAGGCAAACCCCGCAGAAAAAAATAGAACTAGGCAGATAGCAATACAGAAGAGGGCCTTTAAGCTGAATGCAGCAATCTGTATCTTGTAGCAACTGCTGTCTCCTATAGCAACAACTTCTCTTACAGTAATCCCACTGTAGATCTTCCAGCTTAACTCACGGTATCCCACTGTAGATCTTCAAGCTCAGCTCGCCGTCTCTCACTAGACTTCTTGGACTCTCAGCTACCTGCTGGATTCCTCAAGCTTCACCCACAGCTAAGCGCTGTACTTATCTTCAAGATTTACTTACAGCTACCCACTGTACTGTTTCAAGCTTTACTCACAGCTGCCCACTGCATTCCCAGATGAGTCTCCACTGATGCTTTCCCACTTACTTCACCGTCCCCGGCTAGTGAAGTGTCTGTTCTGGTATTCTTTCAGAACTTCATCCCTTCCAAACTTCCCTCTGGTAACAGGAGTGGTCGTCCCTTTGTGGCAACTGCTTCTTCTTTACCCAAAGCTGTATCCTAGCCTAGGCCAACAAGGCCCAGGCCTAGGGCAGCACTTTGCAGGGGGACAGCACGGAAAGAGTCCCCGCCGGCTCGCCCTACACTGTTAGTGTAGCGCCAGTCTTATGGGACAGACTGGTCTGATAGGCAAATTAGTCTAGCGCCCCCCATAAAGCGCCCCCCATAAAGCGCCCGCACTGCTTCTGGTGTGTGGGCGGCTGCCATTTTGCAACTGTGGGGGGAGGGGGGTTTGTGCCGCTTCTAATTTTGACTCTCATCATCCTGGACCACAAACCTTCCTCACTGTGCTATGTTTTCTGCTGCACCATTGGCATGGTTATATCTTCTTAGTCCTCTCTATAAAATTATCAGAAATGTATGCTTAAAGTAGAACTATAGGCAACACTTTTTTTTCATTTTGGATAGAGTAAGGGAGGGTTATAGCCCCTGTCAGTTTATATTTTTCCATTGCAGAGATAGCCCTTCACTTTCTGCCACATAGCCAAAGAGGAAGTGAGAGGAAATCTATGCAAATTAAGGGAATCCATTGCCCCCCCCAGGCCCTCAGAACTAGTGTCCCCACTCGAACATTTCAGGGCAGGTCTTAAACAGCAAGGGGTGTGGCGTTGACAGGATAGGGTGGGTCATATTTAAATTAGGGGGTACACAAGTTTAGTCAGACCTAGGGCAGCACAAAACCTAAATACACTACTGTCTTTACCTCCGGCAATGATCAGGCTCCCCCGGCTGAACCTCTAACACACGCGGTTCCGCCCCAGGCTACGGGCTTAACCTTTGCTGCTCCTCCTTTGCGGAACCCTAAACTACTGGATAGGCCTTACATAGACCTAGCAGCCAGTATGACTCCTGGATAGGCCTCAGGCTTCAGGCCTAGCAACCCGGAGTTACTCGACACACACCCACTCAGGCCGCAGGCCCCGGGCAGGAAAAACACTGATCACCTGACTCGTCCCGAATAAATAGCCTATCCCAGCCTATCCCAGCACGCAAAGCAGCCAAAAGAAACTCCTGCTGATTGGCTGAGATAACTCATTTACCCATCACCTGAATTCACTGTAATCCATCATCCTAATGCCAAAGGCAACATTGCCACCTATTGACATAAGATAGAGACTACCAATTAAACTCAGACTTAGGACAGAAATCAGTGGATCAAACTACCAATTAGCCAGGCTAGTTACCACCGAGCACAACTAGATTTTTTAGCAGCCCTGTTTAGGACCAGGCTGCTACATGCACTAGTAGATGTGTGTCTCAGTCATAGTACATCGTGAATTAGGAGTTTGTTTATGCATATAGAGCCACCCGGAGCTGCATGCAGGAAGCCCGTGTTGATAAATGGAAATGCATTGGCTGTACACTCCACTCTCTGGAGTCCAAGTACATTATAGATTTGATTTATTTGATAGATTACTTGATTTAACCTTGACTAAACATCCCTGTTGGAAATCCCTTGGGTATACCAAAGGGATCAGCAAGATACAGAGCACACACATAACCCTGACATAGGTTGAAGTGAAAAAAAAAAAAACCTTTCATGAAAATTGCGCTGATAATGATACAATACGCAATAGTAGATTCCATTATCCCGTCCAAGTGAATTCTTTTTAAGTTTTAGGAGGCTAATCTGAGATAGCTTGTGTCTACAATTCTAATAAAGTATTGGATTGTATTTTATCAGAGATCAGGACTGAGGGCTCATCTACACATGCGTCTGTGTTTGCCTCCTCACCTAGGAATGCTTTTTAGAGGCATCTGACAGTCCTGTGTTAACCATAGAAAGCCTATAGCACTGCAACCATGTGCATAACACGCATTTGCATGACTAGTCTAGTCCTGATAAGACCCCTTAGCTGTGACCATAAACCCCATAAACTTAACTTAATTAATAAATGAGAGACCACACCGGTTATGGAGTTAAATGGCCATAACAGCTATTTATTTTAAATACCAATAATAAGAACTCCAGTTTCTTATTAAACAAATAAAACACAAATAACAATAACAATAAACACTTTCAGACCCCCTGCTGAAAACAAAACAAAAACAGGTTAAACCCCTATATATGTTGGTCAGTGACAGAGCTAAGTGCTTAAAGCACAACCTGATATCAACTGATATCAACACAAGGGGGCACTGCGGGAGATAAAGAAACCCATGGGTCTCTACCGTACCGCCCGATAACCAACATTTCCGCAGTGCACGATACCATTATACATCAACAACGTTTGATGTAACAAGGAGGGGCCATCTATTGATGAGCCCCCCACCCACTTACCACCAGTATACCTGCTGCCGTCACTGACCAACAAAACAACCAACGCCACAGCCTGAAAAGGGGGACCACCTCACCCTTGATGGCACCTCCACACCCGCAGGGCCGCCTGGATACCCTCCTGCAAACCCAATGACAAAAGGTCTAAACCCACATCTGAAAGATGTACACCATCCCTTCTCAAATACATCCCCACATTAACCTCCAACTCCCGGTGGCGAACAACTAGGCCACCTTGCCACACCATGAAACGTCCCACCACTTTATTGACCCGGATCCTGGCTTTATTGATCCTGAACACCGACCTGGCCATGCGCCAATTAGTTCTGGCTACCATGTCAGACCAAATTAATATGGTGCCCGGGAATGTGGCCCGGAGGAACATAATGTCCGCTTTGATATCAGCTATCAAGTCCCTCACGGTCCGTACACCCAAATCATTGCCTCCGGCGCGAATCACCAACACTTCAGGTGGTCGGTCCAGCCATGCGTACCTTTCAACCTCCGGGACAACTCTGCCCCACATCATACCCGGCCTACCCAACCACCGGATAACTGCCTCCCTCCTGGAGATGCCCAGCTGTCTCCCACCTGGTCTCACGTCCCCCCTCCTGGCTCCCCAGCATACGTAGGAATGGCCACGGATCCATACAAGGAGTTGTAGCCCTGCATCTGTACAACGTACACCGTTACACGCACAACACCCCACACTACCTCGACATTATACAGTACTCCTTCATACCAATCAATACTTATGTTATACGTTACTTATATTAATAACCAAACCCCCCCCCCCCCCCCTTTTTTTTTTTTATTCACACACCAACTGTGGCCTAACATAACTACGGAATCGCTGAGATTCCCATCTCCCTAACTTTTGCACATCCGTTTCATCCAACCCACACCTGGCGGCTTCTGTAGCTGCCCCAATGCGGAAGGAGTGTGAAGCGTAGGCGTGACTATCCAATCCCAACCCCCCCAAACACTTTCTCAATACCGCCACAAACTGAAACTTGGACAAGTACCGTCCGTCCGCATGCAATAACAGCGGACCCTCCCCCCCTGGTCTCACTGCCAGAAACTTCCTCCCCATCATTAAAGGGCAAACCCCGCACCCCTGTACAGCAAACAAACTCACCTGTGTCCCTCTTCCTCTTTGGTCCGTTTTTGATCTTCTCCCCCTGACTGTAACCCTATCGTCCCTTACCTCCAGATCCTGAACCATCAAGCCCCCCGCTACCTCCTTTGATGGGCTAACCAATTCTCCAATACGGAACGCTCCGAAGAATGCCAATGCAAACGCAACTGAAAACAACCTCACTTCATACTCTGACTGACACACCCCCTTTAGCTGTGCACCGATATCTAACAAGTTCCCAAATGTGATGGGGCGCCGCTTGTCCCTACTCCTATGCGACTTCCTATAACCCTTTATGGCTTGCTTTACCCAGAAATCCTTTGTCAGATCCTCCCTTCTCCTTAATTTGAACCAAAACGCAAGCCCCGCCATCCTTTTTTCAATTGCTGACATCGATTTCCCCGTTTCCATATCCCTGGCCACCAAATCGAGCAACAACAACCTGTCTCCAGGGTTCTCCCCCCCGGAACTTGCCGTATCCCGGAGGTCAGTCCATTCCTTCCACACTTTAGAATAAGCCAACCATGTCGACTCACTTACGGACCTCCGAATCCACTCTGCCGTGGTTCCAATGCTAACTCCCACATCCAGCCCGGGCATGGAACACCCTCCGCTCGTGCTTTCGGCGCCAGCTCCCTGAACTTGTCCCACTGAAAGCGAGACAAGGCGTCAGCTAGAGTGTTCTCAACACCCGGGATGTGAACAGCATACAAAAAGATGTTCAACCGCATGCAACGCAACACCAGATGTCTCATCAATCTGATGACAGGAGGTGAAGCCGCAGACATGTTGTTAATCACCTGAACTGCCCCCATATTATCGCAATTCAGCCTCAACTTGAGGTTCCTGCACAACTCACCACACAACTCTAAAGCCAGCACCACTGGAAACAGTTCCAGCAGTACCAAATTTTTCTGAAAACCCAACTTTAACCATGACTGCGGCCAGGGTTCAGCACTCCACTGACCCTGAAAAAACGCCCCATAACCTGTAGATCCAGCGGCATCTGTCACCAGCTCCACATCGAAATTACTTACCGGTCCCGACATCCAAACCGCCCTCCCATTGTACTTTCCCAGAAACTGATCCCATATCCTCAAATCCTCTCTGTGTTCCTTGTTCAGCCTAATGAAATGTGTCGGTATCCGCACCCCTTTAGTTGCTGCTGACAACCGCCTACAAAATATCCTACCCATGGGAATAATCCTGCACGCAAAATTCAACTTTCCCAACAAAGATTGTAACGTGCGCAACTGAACCTTCTTCCAACCATAAACCTCTCCCACCATTTTCCTCAAATCCACCACCTTCCCTTCGGCAGCCTGCATTCCATGGCCATGGAATCTATCACTATGCCTAAAAAACTCAACTCTGTCCGCGGGCCCTCCGTTTTGTCGGCTGCCAACGGCACCCGAAACTTCTCCGCAATGTGCTGCAACGTGGACAACAGTATCGCACACACATTGGAAGATGGAGGACCCACGCACAAAAAATCATCCATGCAGTGGATGACGGAATCGATCCCTGTCACATCCCTCACCACCCATTCCAAAAAGGAACTAAACGCCTCAAACATGGCGCAAGAAATGGAACATCCCATTGGTAGACACCGATCAACATAAAACTCGCCCTCCCAGCAACAGCCCAACAAATGAAAACTCTCGGGGTGTACCGGTAACAACCGAAATGCTGATTCCACGTCAGATTTTGCCATCAGCGCCCCTTTTCCGTACTGCCGCACCCAACGCACCGCGGCGTCAAACGACGTGTACGACACCGTACACTCCTCCGGGTCTATGAAATCATTGACCGAGCCCCCTTTTGGGAATGACAAATGGTGAATGAGCCGAAACTTATTCGGCTCTTTCTTGGGTACTACACCCAACGGGGACACCACCAAATCCTCTAACGGCTTAACCTTAAATGGTCCCACCATCCTACCCAACCCTACTTCCTTGGAGAGTTTTTCCGACACTACCTCAGGGTGTTGCAAGGCAGATTTCAAGTTCTTGGCCAGTGGCGGAATCACTGACAATGTACACGGAATCTTGAAACCCTCCTTAAAACCCCTGCTCAACAAAACCGCCGCCCCCCTGTCCGGGTATCTATTTAGAAAAGGCTCCATACTTTCCCACATCACCGGCGTCGTCCCTCTTGTGGCCAGCATCCCCTCCCCGCTTACCTTTTTTAAAGCACCTGGCGAGGGTGTGACCTCCCCCGCATCCTGAACATTCATGTTTGAATTTACAGGTTCCTCCAAATTTACAGGCCCCCTCATTAAACTGCCAACATACCCCCCACTTCGTACCGGCCGAAGGTCCCGAGGCCTGGCTACCTCTGGGCCTTCCTTGAAATGTCTGAGCCGGCGTCTTAGCCGACGCCATCAGCTTCATCCAGAGGCTAATATCTTTGTGATCCCACCTCAATGCCGGACGGACAGCCCTTCGCTGACGAAACTGCTCGTCGTACCGCAGCCACGCTGATCCCCCGTAAACTCTATAGGCCTCCCCAATTGCATCCATGTAGCAGAACAACGCCGAACAATGTTCGGGGTTCTTCTCCCCAATCACTCCCGCCAAAATGGCAAACGCCTGGAGCCAATTGGCGAAAGTCCGCTGAATGAGCCTATTCCTCCTTTTTTCCTCATCATCTTTTTTGCTACTATCCGGTTTTACCCTATCAAGGTTGAATTTTTCCAGGGGGAGCAAAGAGAAAATCTCCACGTACTCCCCCTTCCAAATCTTCTCCCTGACTTCCTGTTTTAAATGGGCCCCGAGCGGTCCTTCAAAACAGACATAGACCTCACACTTTGCCGCGTCGGCCATACGCACTATATCATCCCTTGTTGCTTGTTCCTTCTCCCCTTTTTCCGTCTCATTTCCCTTATTTGCAGCCACCTCAGCGGTGGCCGCCCCGACAGCTACTCCAGCCTCCCCTACTCCCACTTCCATACTTACCACTCCTGCTGGAGCATCCCTCCTCTCACCAAAACGGCCTATCAGCAACTTTAACCCTTCCAACAGTTCCTGCATTTGCCCAGGTCCCCCATCTACACTCCCGCCCACCGCTCGCGGTTGGTCCGTCTCTGCCAACGACGATGCGGGAGGTAACCCTGGACTCCCCCCACTGTTACCTGTCCCCAACAACGACTGTAAAGCTTTTACAAAATAACTCTTGTCAGTGGACTTACCGGGCTGACCGGGCGGGATTCCCACAGCCGCTGTACGGGATAGGGCGACTGGGCTCCTCCTCCTCTTCTGACAATTCGCCTTCCGACCGGGAATCTTCTTCCTGTGTAAACGACAAGGCACGCACCCTCGGAGAGGGGGTCCTGTAAGTGTTACGTCCCCGCCTGCCCGTTTCTATCTCAGCTGGTCCCTGGCTGATCAGAACTCCCCTGCGCAGGTGGGCCGGTTTGGGCTCCGCTCCTGCTGACTCGATTCGCCGCCGTGCTTGCTGGTGGCTACCTGCCATCCAACGTAATCCCCCTCCCCCCTTTTGTGCTGCCCTGCTGACCCTTCTGTCCCCCCCCCCCCGACTCGTGCAGAGCCTCCGGGGGGTTCGCTGAAAAGGCACGTCCGGGGGCTGTGACCCCCCTCCTGGCCGTTGCCCGAGTGGCCCTTGAATCCCCTCCCCCCTGCTCGTGCAGAGCTGCTGGGGTGGACGTGGTCCCTGAAGAGCCTGATGCGCCGGACATCTTCTTCCCTCTTGCCGCGGCCCCCCCACCCCCCCTCCCCCCAGTGTTCCTACTGCCCCCCACCTCGTGTGAAGGCGCTGGGGCTGTTGAGGCTGTTGCAGCACTGCTACTTGCCATTAGGGATCCTCTTCCTGGTCTGCCCATGCCCCCCCCCACTCCACTAGGCCTCAGTCCTGACTGCCTGTGTGACCCTCCAGCGCTGTCCCTCTGTATTCTCTTGGCCGGGGGGGTGGATCGCTCCCCTCTGGGGCTCCTTACCAGTCTGGATGGGCCTGCTATGGCCCCTGGGGAATAGCGTTCTGGCGCCCTGGACACTCGGCCGCGCTGCCCGGCGCCGCCATCTTGGAAATCCAGCGCTGCTGACCGGTCCTCTGTGCCTCTTCCTGCTCCATCCAGCGCTGCTGTGATTTGTTCCATGACCCACTCGGGTCCTAGCTCTGCCGCCGCTGCCCGCACAAATACTGCAAAGTCACCGCCGTCAGCCATGCTCTTTTTAAATGTACAGAGGAGCAGGGGGAAAAACCTGCCTCCTCGTGTTCTGTCTTTCCCGCACTGACCTCCCGACTCCGCCCCTCCTTTTTATATGGCCGCTCCCCCTAGCCCCACAGGGATGCCCACCCCTAACTTTGTTAACTCATTCCTAGCAAAATGTGTCACCTGACACACTGTCATGGGCGGACCTGCATGACATTTCCCTGCTATCCACTATATTCCGGTCCTTACTGCAGGGCCCATTCACATGAGGCTGAATGCAATTTGTTGTATATATTTTGCCACACCATGACAGATAGCAGTGTGTACTAACATGGCTGTTTGCTGCTTGTAGGCAGGTGCAGTATATTTTCTCCACTGTAGGTGGCGCTCGACCGCAGTGGCATTGCAGTTGGAGGGGAAGTCGAGAGGAACGTGGTCCCTCTATAGTTTCCCGGGTCACTAGAGAAGCTGTCCAATTCGATGTTACCACCCCATGTGACTCTGGCAGCCACCTTGGGTAAGGAAGAGCCTATTTAAGGCCCTGCTCCCAGGCTTGGCGTGCATTTTACATGTGGGTAATGTAGGTATAGCTCACCTGTCTGACAACGACGAGTAGGGAAAGTATAGGGACACGCCATTCTTCCTGGACACCTCTCTGTTTGGCCATGGACTGGCCAGGGCACATTCCACCCCTCAAAGCAGATGCTGTCAGCTTATCTGAGACCTGCCTACATTGCTGTTGCCTTCTGTGAGTGTTCCCGGTCAGGCGTCTTCCCCCTGGGCTTGTTGTAAATTGCCAAATACAAGTTCAATTTTCGGCAACTGGACTCTGAATGTTTATTGCCGCTGCACAACACTGCACCTACCCACACTTGGCGGCATTTGAGAGGTTTTGTCCCTTCTTACAGTGGGTGTGAAAGGAGAAGCAGGAACCATCATGGTACCGTTAGGATCAGCCTTGGCCCTGGTGGCCAGGTTTAATGTCTCCAATATTCTTCTAGCTGAGTGGGAGGGGAGGCTATAAAGTGTTGGGCGCCTGTAAGCGGGGATGGCACTGCCTAAACAGGATCAGGCCACCTTAGAACAAATTGGGGTGTGCCTGGTCTGTTCAGAGAAAATGTGGTCTTCCCAGAGTTGAAGCAGAGATTCTTTGTCCAGGGGCAGCAGAAGGGTGAGAGCCTCACTCGCTTTGCAGTGGCACATCAGAATCTCTGGAAATGCCTGGAGAAGAAGGATGTGCGTAGTTTTGCCAATATTACCACCTCAGATCATTTACTGAGGAACCAGATGATGGTAGGAATAAAGGCTGGGCCAGTCAGATGAGCCCTACAGGAGCAAATCAGAGTGCAACTCACCATCTCTTTTCGTGATACAGTGGTGGACACGGTTGCATGGGAACAGGAAGATGCAGAGTCAACTGTGACAGTGACAAAAGGGTATGACCTGTTGCACTTGAAAGAGGAGGCCTTGGGTCCTTCACAAAACACCATGTAAATTCCCTGTGGCTACATTTCCTGCAGGTACAGCAGCCCATTTAAGTAATTTTGCATCTAAAACATTATTCAAAATCAATGCCAACCGGAATCTTTTTTAATTTTATTTTGCTTTGATTTGCTTTGGTACATATCTTCCAGTGGAGTGCCCAGTCCCTCATGCCACTTGCTTGACAATCACTTGCCTATTAGACTAAAATATGGCCATTATTGTATTTAACATTTGGTTCCCATTGACTTATAGGGTTTGGATTCCACCCAAACTTTAGGTACATTCAGCTCATCCTTAACAGTAATCTGTCTTACAGCTCTACATATACCACTTGGGTTAATTGAACCGATACTCATCAATAGAACAATAATATCCACCCAGCAGGCATTTTACATATATTGTCATAATAGTTTTGAAATGTATTACAGCAATATATAGGTTATCAGACTACTGGTATTAGTCCTTAATGCTGTCCTAACCTAGTCAATGCTGTCCTAATCCTTGATAGAGTTAAAACCATTCAGACCTCCTCTTCCTTCCCCAGGATTTCAGGATATGTCCCTTTTTCCTGTTTATTATGAAAGTTAAATTCATGCAAAAGTTTGGATTATGCTGAGCATCCCTAAAAATATATAAATTGTTTTGGGCTGGGTATCAAGAATGTGGGTAAGTAAAGCATTGCATTAGGTTTAGCATCTATAATATATTATTGTAAGATGGTGATAAAAAACATATCTTTCTGGATACTCCGGTGTCAATTTAATCAATGTAAAAAATGATTGATGGCAGCATTGATTTTTGAAGACATGGGCTAAATGGGATTATGGAGTGTTAGCAGGAAAAAAATTGCTGGGCTGGGGGGAATATCTGGTCAGTATCATTCCATCCTGGATTTTATTCTGCCTACATGTGGCCAGGATAAATTAATTTCTCACACCTCAGAAGGAGGGTCAGCGGTGGAAGAACTTGTAAGGTTGTCAAAAGGTTATATGTTCCTTTTGGTTTTTAATCCAAGTGCTGGGTTTATGTTATATCTGTTATTAGCAACCACTTAGGACTGAGATAAATTGCTGAAGGATGAAAAACCTTGCAATGTAACTGCTACTTGGCCCATCATTTATTGCTGGTCCCCCAAGCTATTTAGTTTCATGCTTTTTATAGCCTATAATGCTCTTTATATACGTTTTTAACGGATGTTTTCTATCTTGTTCTGTACAATTAATATATATTTTTTGTTTGACAAATAAATATTTAACTACTTCAGCTCTCTAAAGTTGGCCATACATGGTTAGTTTTTTTTTGTTCAGTTCACCGGGACATTGTATTCTGACAGCGGCACCCACCACTGTCAGAATACACTAATTAGTCGATGATTAATGGGAAGTCCAAACACTGATCAAAATTCGACCAGTCCCTGCTGAACTTAATTTTAATCAATGTATGGCGAACTTTACCTTTATACCTTTTAAGCCGCGGTCACATATGTGCAGCCGTGATTCCCAGCATGTGGTCCAGTGCGTTCCTGTTCCCGGGTTCAGGTGCGAACCAGGTCCGAATTTTTGCCTGAATCTGCACCTGAACCAGACCCAAACATGCAAAGGACCATTTTGTAATGCGGACCGCAGCCACACCAGACATGTTTGAAATGGCTTCATTGAGAGCCAGTCACACTCGCATGTAATGCGAATTGGATGCAGGGAAACCCACATCCAATCCGCACATATGTGATCCTGGCCTTATGAGTAAACAATCTTTACATTACCACTCTAGGCCTTTTTATGGGGCGGTAACTTTTTTTTTGCAAAAACACACACACACATATTGGAGTTGAGTACAGCTGGGTACGGCTGGGTACAGCTGGGTACGGCTGAGTATGGCTGGGTACAGCCAGGTATGGCTGGGTACAACTGGGTACAACTGGGTATGGATGGGTACGGATGGGATGGCTGGGTACGGCTGAGTACAGATGGGATGGCTGGGTATGGCTGGGTACAGATGGGATGGCTGGGTATTGCTGAGTATGGCTGAGTATGGATGGGGGTGGATGGGATGGCTGAGTATGGATGGATGGATGAGCATGGATGAGTATTACTGAGTATGGATGAATGAATATTGCTGAGTATGGATGGATGGATGAGCATGGATGAGTATTGCTGAGTATGGATAGATGGATGAGTATTGCTGAGTATGGATGGATGGCTGAGTATGGATGGATGGCTGAGTATGGATGGATGGCTGAGTATTGCTGAGTATGGATGGATGGCTGAGCATGGATGGATGGATGAGTATTGCTGAGTATGGATGGCTGGCTGAGCATGAATGGCTGGCTGAGCATGGATGGATGGCTGGCTGGCTGAGCATGGATGGATGGCTGGCTGAGCATGGATGGCTGGCTCAGTATGGATGGCTGGCTCAGTATGGATGGATGCATGGCTGGCTGAGTATGGATGGATGGCTGGCTCAGTATGGATGGCTGGCTCAGTATGGATGGATGGATGGCTGGTTCAGTATGGATGGCTGGCTGAGTATGGATGGCTGGCTGAGTATGGATGGATGGCTGGCTCAGTATGGATGGCTGTCTGAGTATGGATGGATGGATGGCTGGCTGAATGGCTGGAGTGGGCACAAATCAGCTCTGTGGGCGCTACACATCCAGCCCACAGCACTGCAGCAGCATCTGATCTCTCCCCTCGCCTCTCTCTGTACCGATCTGTACAGAGAGGGAGAGAGGAACCGGACGTGACACCGGTTTGTTTACATGTGATCACTCTGTCATTTGACGGAGCGATCATGTGGTAAACGGTCGCTGTCAGTGGACCCGGCGGTCACGGATGTTCCTGGGTGCATGCCAGTAGCTGTAGCTGTAGCTGTCATTCGGCTATAGCGCGGTCGTTAAGTAGTTACGTTCTTGACAAAAGAGGGGTGCAGGCTGCCCGGCACCCAAAGAAGACTACAGAATGTTTATGGAGATGAACCCATTGACAAGAGTCATCAATGACAAGACATTGCTCGTGTCAAAAGTGACAACTTAATAAAAATTCTCCTTTGTGAGGGCAAGTTGCTTCTGCTTGGATTTCATTATTTACCTGCAATGAAAACCCACAACAGTAAAATGAGTCTATATATGCAGTAAAGCACTCCCAATCAGCACTCTCAGCCAATGGCAGAGAGCGCTGATCGGAGTGTTCTGGCAGGGGGGCCCTCCCCCTGTCAGAACACACCAGCTCAGCGGGTGAGATTGCTGTACTAACTTCGGATGGTTAGTACAGCAGCTCCAACCAGAGCTGTCAATTTTTTTTTTTTCGTTCAACCCGCTAGGTTGAACGAAAAAAAACTTGTAGTGTGTACCAGGCTTTACTATAGAGGAAGAATGGCTCTACCAACATGGGAAATTTGAACGACCTAAGTAAGTTAATAAAGAAGTTATGCACACTTTTGCAATACTTTCGGAACAGCCCTCGTATGTAGTATAAATATTTACGTCTTGCTTCTACCACCTTGTACGTGGCATTTTAACCGGCAAAACGAGTTCCTGTGATCATTGTGCAAGAACAGAACTTTTGATATAATGTTTGTACATTACAGGAAGCATGATCACTTTACAGTGTGAAATAATTAGGTGTTATTTCTCCATTCTCTCACTGCGCAGGTTGAGGTGAACATGGCTGTCTGCCGTCTGATCTGCATCTTTATTCTTCCTGCATGTTTTTCAGCAGCTCCGCCTCATAGTAAGTGACACACCAGGCATTGTGGGGATACAGTACTAAAAGTAATGAGGATACGTAAGTGCATGATATAGTGTGTGCAGTACCCTATAACTAACAGTTAGATTCTATTTTCCTGTAATCATGCCAGTTATGAGCTTCAAGCCTAACTCCAATATCACGTTTCTTAGTTTTGGATTGAGTGTGGAGGAGCTCAAGGGATTCAGGGTCAGTGAATCAGAGGGTCTAGTGAGAGACCGGGAGCTCAGTGTTGAAGAACTACAAGAGGCAGTTGTAGAGGAGCTGAAAGGACTGTTACGTTTGAGTTAGAAACTGTTAAAGACTTACCATAGGAGACAGCATTCCTGCATGTGCAGATGTGGCGCCTTGCTGTGGCCTTTCCCTGCACGGCTGTATACTACTTAAGGGTATCCTGGCCCTAACCCTCTTTCCCCCAAAAATACAAAAAAAGGACTGTCAAAAGAAATAAAACCTCTTTTACATCCAAGAAGTGTCTGGCGCCCAATGACTTTTACCATCTTTGCACCCACTATGCCTCACAACCCACTACATATTGAAGGATATCAGCTATCTTTGGCCTAAGAGGTTCTCATTAGACTGGACAAGGCTAAAGACCTTGCTACATTTGGTGCCCAACGTGGGGCCAAGTTGTTGTCCTTGCAGCAGTCGCCCATAGCCACCGGCTTCAGCTCCATCGGGATTTCGTCTGGCTCCGTGGAAAGGTGGCAAGTAACATTTACCCTTCTTATAGACTGTGTTGTCGTGTGTACTATCAATGTGGGGAAGAACCACCAAGTCTCATTGCTCGGGGGAGAGGATGAGCCTGGTCTTTTGAAACTTCCCGGCAGCGCTGTGAGTGTTAATACAGACTCCAAAATGGACTCCATTACAGTTTTGGCTTGCCGCAGCATGGAAAAGGTGGGCGCCACAATTCCCCAAAAACTTTTGCACCAATCCGTTGGCAGAGGGAGGAGTCTTTGCTCTGCCGAGGAGGATTAGGAAGTGCTGCCACGTGTGTATGATTGTGGGTTAGTGAAGGAGATGCCGCAGTTCGCGAGTGAGATGGCGGATTGGGGAAAGTGCGCTCTGGGCGTCTGCTTTGCCATGAGCAGCGGAAAACCTGTCCTAACTGATACTGTAGTGCGGTACGCACCAAATGGCCTGCTTGCCTTGTATACGGCTGGGGGCTATGAGTCCCTGGGACTGATTTGTGGAAAGTGCTCTGGCCTAACCATGCAGTTGAGGCCTTGGATACTTTGTGGACATTGTGGGGAGCATCTGTTTGAGGTTGTCCCTCCAACCTTACCTCCGCAAATTCTGCAAGTGGATTGGGATAAGAATGTAGCTGTCCCTTCGGAGAGTGATGCAGGAAGCTGTTACCCCTGTCTCAGCGACTACCCCAGGACGTTACTAAAGGCCGAGGTCGGGTCCAAATATTCGCACTGATGTCTGAGCCACCCGAGAGAAAAATGCCGGGGCTGGGTAAGCCAATGAGAAGTGAGAGTGGTGTGCCTGTGGGGGAAGTGATACGGGTGGCTGTGAGAGGGGATGTCATGGTGGCGCCAGTCAAGGTGAAAGCCAAGTGCAACTACATTCTGGCCGAAGAATGCTCGACCATCTCAGATTCGGACATTCTGTCCGATGGTTTGTCAGAACTCTTCTTGGACACCCTGTCCTACTCGGGAAAATGGGGAGAAAGTGATGACGAGTTAACTAGTAATGTGCAGGAGGATGAAGTACCTGCTACCACTACTGCAAATGTACAGATTATGCTGTCAGCCAGTGCAGCACTGCCTATTAGCATTGTCAGGTCCTGTGAGGAGGATCAAGGGAATCAATGGGTTCCCACGGTCCAGCCTATCACGCCCATGCCAAGTTCCAAAGCAGATCGTAAGCCAGAGATGGTTGTGGGGTGTTCAGTCCTGCGTGCCCCAGATGCACGTGTTCTACCTGGGTACGGAGACCCTAAGACCCTGCCTTGGCTTTCCAAAATACAGTGCATTATAGGTAGCATTATAGGTAGCGTCTGAATACTGATACTTGTATCCATACATACCAGCTAATCTGAAAGATGAGATCTTAAACAAAGAGGCTCAGTGGGTGGATGAGGCTATGCGCAGTTTTCTTCATATCCCTCTCCACCTGGATTTTCCTAAGTTGTCACCTAAGATGGCTGCAAAATACCACTCTGTAGTAGATACCTGGGGCTACATCCGGAAGATCAACTTGGATAGTGTGGTTATTCGCAGACCAAATAAAAGAGACATTAAACATTTTGTCACGATGGTGAATACCAAGGGAGAAACCTTGATTGTACCTGATCCAGGGTATTACTGGTAACTGTTGCAGGAAAATACCAATATCATCTCTGTGGATTACAAATGTGCAGTTGTGGAGTCAAAGGACACTTTGCTGCAGCTAATATATTCTTTGCACAAAGTTCTTTGTTAATGGGGAACACCTCCGAAAGCTGTATGTCAGGACTGAATGTTGCTGGCAGATACAGTGAGTGATACCTTAGGCCACGTTGGCTAGAGCTGAGGTTGTTGGGGTCTTCCACCCTGAAGAGTGATCTGTGACTTTTCACTTTCTCTTTGTCTTCAGCTGGCATGTGGACAGACTGGAGATGTCTTTGCAAGGGCACCTGTGTCCCAATGTATGGTCCTTTGCACCATAATTTGGCTGCTGGTTGCCTGAGATGCAGCCATGCCCTTTTGTCGGGAGTTGCCTTTGGAACAAGTAAAGTTAATGGACGGTAACCTGTCATGGACGCTGAGCATTTACAGTATTTCTCAAAAATGAGTACACCCCTCACATTTTTGTAAATATTTTATTTTATCTTTTCATGTGACAACACTGAAGAAATTACACTTTGCTACAATGTAAAGTAGTGAGTGTACAGATTGTATAACAGTGTACATTTGCTGTCCCCTCAAAATAACTCAACACACAGCCATTAATGTCTAAACCGCTGGCAACAAAAGTGAGTACACCCCTAAGTAAAAATGTCCAAATTGGGCCCAAAGTGTCAATATTTTGTGTGGCCACCATTATTTTCCAGCACTGCTTTAACCCTCTTAGACATGGAGTTCACCAGAGCTTCACGGTTTGCCACTGGAGTCCTCTTCCACTCCTCCATAAGGACATCATGGAGCTGGTGGATGTTATGCCGCGTACACACGATCGGATTATCCGGACCAGAGTCCGCCGGACAATCCGACCGTGTGTGGGCTCCGGCGGACTTTTTCTTCCCAAAAGTCCGGTGGACTTAGAAAGAAGTTTTGACTCAAAATTGTCTGCCAGCAGACTCAGCAATGCCTATCAGCGCAGCTTTGCAAATGCACGGGGAAAGGAGAGCCGCTGGATTACACAGAGCAGGAATCTCACACTTACCCGGCGCTGCCGCTGTCACACTAAGTCCCGCCTCCTGGACCGGCTCCTATGATCAGGGACAGTACAAGGGGGTGCGGAAGGGGCAGATGCCCTGGGGCGTACAATTTACTGGAGGGGGCGCAGATGAAGTGCCGGCAGTGTGCTTCACAACTGTGTGTGTGTGACTGTAAACACTAGCCGGCGACGCTAATAGCTGTACCTGCTGTAACTGTAATGTGCCGAGTGCGCTCCTGCACCCAGCACAAGCCATTCACTTCCCTTCCCTGTCAGCGCTTTACTCCCCCTACGAAGGCGCTTAATAGTCCCGGCCCGGCGGCGTAACATCACTCATGGCCAGAGGCGGGTTGGGAGGACTCAGAGAAGCACAGAGAGCTGCTGCCAGGCTGAAACCTAGAGGAGCCGAGGAGCCTGAGGAATCAACAAAGCAGTGTGTATCGCACGGCACAAGTAAGCAGATAATGATTGCCATGATACAATCTGCAAAATGAACGGTCTGGATTGGGGAGGAGGCTGAGCATTTACCAATGCTATTTCATTTCTGTAATATGCAGCATGGGGGGGGGGGGGGGGGTAATGTACTGCCACTGGTCACTGACCAGTGACAGTTAATTAACCCTTTTGTGTTGCATTAGTGGGTTAATTAACTGCCACCGGTCAGTCACTATTGCATCGGTGACCAAGAAATATTTGGGCAAGATTTAGTAAAAATACAGATGGTCTATCGCATCCCAGAATTAAATATAATACATTTTAATAGGCTAAAGTGTGCATATACACTGGCCAGTACCCCTAGGGGATGCTTAGGGTAAAGATAGACACTAAGAGAGTATATGCATTTGAAAGGTAAATATTTATTCAAAAGAACATGGGTAGATGCATATAAGGCATAGGGAATGTTCAGTATGTTACACAAGTATGGATAGAGAGCATACAGTTTTTTGACCAAGTCAACAGCATGAACATACAAAGATTGTTGTGACAGAAAAAAACCTTGCTTGATACATATGAGATCAGGATGATGCCAACATGTTTCGGACTTTGGTCCTTTTTCAAGGCAACTAGATATCCTTTGATTCACATCTAAATTATGTGAGAATCAGAGATTAGTACATATAGTGTATGACAGTCAAATACAGTCTTTTCAAAAACATTGCCAGAGAAGCCAGTATAGTATATAGATTGTAGGTACTCACATGTGATGCCAGTTTCAAAAATGCCACAAGTGTAATCACAAGTTTAGTTGGTATAAGAGATATGCATTGGGTGGAAATGGTAAAAACAAAGTGGAAGTATACACAAATGTGAAAGGCTTGCTGCGACAGATTCAGGTAGTTACAAGGTCCTATACAGGGCTAGGGCATATGGCCCATAGCCTGTAACGATAGGCAGGCCAAGCAGTATATAGTGCTGTAATGAAAGAGTATATAAAGTATAAGTATTGAAAGATAAAGTATAAAGGAATCATATACAGACACTAAAGTTAGAGTCTGATTACCTGGGTGTTGTAGAGCCTGATATGGGAAGTCAGTGAACTCCAGGGAGTCAGCAGCATGTGTCAGCCTAGTTTGGCCTGTAAGTATATATCTCCTCAAATAATGGCAACCAGCTGGGCAGGAAGTGTCAGTGTGCTGCATTCGAGGCTAATTAGATGGCTGTCTGTGAGGAAAAAGCGCCATGGCGCGCTATGTGTATTCCCAAAGGGACCTCTGACGAGGCGGCGCCAGGCGTGAGCACACCCAGGAGGCGGGGTCACGTCCGGCGTCGTGACATCACCGACGCGGGTACGGACCACCGCTGCAACGTGCTGCGCTCCAGATGGAGCGCAAACAGGAAGTGGACGAATGGATAGGTCCTAACAGCGGGGAAGGGGCGCATGCGCACTAAAGAATATGGCGCATGCGTGCCAGGTCTTACCCGCGCCGGGTAACTCACCCAAACTCGAGCAAGCCCATTGGTTGAACTATACTGTAGAAAAGTATATCAGGGTGGCAATGAGTCTGGCAGACATGTGCTACATATACAATGTGGCACAGCAATTATCCAATACTATGACAATATTGTCAGAAATGTAATTCTAGTATATAGGGCATATACATTCGAAATGGGCATGGGCACATCGTAGCATTCTGTGTATAATTGGGGTGGTGAGGATTGTTACAGATAGGTAGATTATGTGGATGCATGCATGTGGGGAATGGGGTCAAAGGTCAAGTTCACAGACTCCAGATTCGAAGCCTTCAAGGTAAGGTTTAAAATTGAAGGCCTCATTGAGCCCGGGGGGCAGGGTGGCATTAAGATGGAAGATCCATCGAAGTTCGCTTTGTAATAGAGCTTTGTTATAGTCACCACCTCGAATAGGAGGTGGGATATAGTCTAGAGCTTTAAATGAGATTTTAGGGATAGCGTCATGGTGGACATTAATGCAGTGTCGTCCCAGAGGTGATTCGGGGTCTCGTTTATTGACACTGCAGATATGGCCATATATACGCTTCCAAAAAGGTAATTTGGTCTTGCCCACATCGGTGACCAGTGGCAGTACATTAACCCCCCCTCCCCCCCCCCCATGCTTCATATTACAAATACTATTGGTAATAAACCACTTGAAAAGACAACCTGTCACAGTACATATACTGCTACGGGGTGGCAGCTACAGGTGTATGACGCTGCCTGTTTCATGCTCCTACCCACCTACTCCCCTGTGATTTGACACAGCAGGAGACTGTCAATGGATCCCAGCCAATGATTCATGGCCAGGACCTGCTGATCAGGGAAGCAATTTACACTGACTCTTTATTTACACCCGGGGGGGGGGGGGGGATGTGCTAGCAGTTTGCCATTTTTGCCCTGGGTACCAAATAACCTTGTCCTGGCACTGCCTATGATGGATGCCACACGTCCCGGCATTGCACCAGTGTGCTGTCTATCATAGGAGCCAGCCAGCCCTGATTCCTGCAGTGGCTGACAATCAATTTCTCAAAGTACATAGGGGAATTGCTGTGTCGATTATAAGCTGTGAATCACACTCCTAGCGTGCACCATCCATAATCCGTTTCTTGTCTATCAGATACTATACATCTAACACTTTTAGTTATGCCCTGTATCTGTACATATGTGGTCAGTATGGCGTGATGTGTGGGTGATAAGTCTTTTTAAGTTGCTAGTATGCTAATTTTTAACTGCTATGTTTCCTTTGTTCCAGCTATTATGAAGATGGAAACCTTCATTGATCTCATACAGGAGCTGGAGTCCAGTTTGCCAGAATGGCCTGCTAAGGATGTTGCTGAGCTCCTGCTGTCTTCTAATACTAAGCAATTCCAGTCCTATCAATATTTGTCTGATAGACAAGCTGCTCTTGCTCGTGTTTTGCTGTCGGAAAAGGTGATACGTTTAGAGGGCATGCCTTGGCAGGAACAAGGAGTTGTTTTGGCTCCTGATGGAAGCACAGTGGCTTTAAGGTCTCTTGTCGACACAGTGGTCTGTGACTGGAAAGCTAACTGTGATGTAAAAAAATTGAAAAATGACACAAGGGATGTGGAACCCAGCAAGGATACAGGACCAACCCAAGAGCCACACAGCCATACCACATGTCAAATTTCACTTCCAAGTGTGCTAGGATTACATTTTGCCAGTTTAAAAGATTCTTTGCAGGTGCCATTATATGTTCCTGATGGGTGCTGGGATTCTACCACCTATCCAAAAACCTTCCAGCTACATGGAGCCCCTTCTATAACTGATCTGACACTCGCCAACATCAATGGTGTATTGGATGGTGCCCTACTGAGGGAAATGATGATCATAAATGAAACCCAGAAGATGAGTGATCTACTTCATTTTTACTATGGGGAAATTCCAGCTAGGAGCCCGTACAGGAGGCAGAATTTCCAGGCTCTGCTGGAGAAGGGCGAATTACGAGATGCGATTGGGAAAGCAATTGAATGTTACAGGAAACAATATCCAGGTTCTGACCTTCCTAATATGACAGAGGAAGAGCTGAAAGAAACCACAGCAGCAGCAGCAAAGCAGTTTGAGCAGCAATATTTGGGTATAATATTATAGCTATTATGTGGATTTATATTTGTTACAGGTGTATAAAGCTCTATAAGGTCCCAAACACAAAAGCATTGTTTAAAGAGGAAGTAGTTTCCCCTACTTCCTCTTTGTTTCCCTGCAAAGGTAAAGCATAATGGGCTACTGGCTAATGGGACAGTGGTGACATTGCAGGCTCCTGTGTCAGGTAAGTGACACATAATGGGCTACTATGCGATATATTTATTTGGTGCCTGTCTTTTGCAAACACGGTTTAGGAGATATTTCTTGCACCTACAGGTAAGCCTTAATCTAGTGATATCGATACAAAACACCCGTGCAATGAAGTGAATGTCCAGATCAAAAATAAAAGTCCATTGATCCAAAAATTGAATAATTCAGAAGTGTGTAGAACGTATAAACCACCACCAAGCTATGTGAAATTACTGCTTACCGGAAATCTATGATCCCCGTCGGAGAGGATCATAGAGAGCGTGTGGCAAGATTGCTGTAAAAAAGATCTCGGATGGTGCTGTTATCTTTAGACCCAAATCCCCAGACGACGTAATTTATTACGAAACGCGTAGGGAAGAGCAACGCGCTGACGTCACCTCGTGCAAGTTAGCCGCAACGTCTAGGATTTCGGATTTGTCCATGTGTAAACGGCCGGTACACCGGACTTAAGGCTCTATTGTTCTTACTTTGATGTAAGTGTATTTTATTTCTACATTTTAATAAACCTTTTCGATAATGCACTATGGAAGCCTCTATCTTTTCCATATGGTCTATATCCGTGTATGAGTCTCTGTGATGTATGAACTTCGGAGGAACATTCAGCTCCCATTAAAGGGATTTGGGTCCAAAGATAACAGCACCATCCGAGATCTTTTTTACAGCAATCTTGCCACACGCTCTCTATGATCCTCTGTGACGGGGGGATCATAGATTTCCGGTAAGCAGTGATTTCACATAGCTTGGTGGTGGTTTATACGTTCTACACACTTCTGAATTATTCAATTTTTGGATCAATGGACTGTAACACGGTCTAGTTGCTGCTATGCATTGGTCCTCAAAAAGACCACATTTGTTCTGGCGTAGATACAACCGAGTGCTTGAGACCTTAGCGCAGTTTCTTTCTCCATTTTCCCAAGCCTTAATCTAGGCTTACCTGTAGGTAAAAGTGGTCTGTAAGGGTTTACAACCACTTTAATCACTCCAGTCTGAAAAACATCAGTAGCTTTGCAGTGAGTTTTTCAACTTTTTCAACGTTTTTGCAATAGCGTTTATTAGCGTTTTTCCACATTATCGTTTTAGCGGGGGTTTTATTAAGAACTTTTTTTTTTTTTCAATGGATCAAAAACTTTAAAAAACGCCGGTGAGCAACGCTTTTGAGCATTTATCGATGTTTATAAGCGTTTATCAGCTTTAGATCGTTTTTACACCTAAAAAACGTCTCTCAGAACCCACTAGTTTTTTTTTTTTTTTTACTGCTCAAAAACACCACTGCCCAAAACTGCTGATAGCAGCCTATGTGTGCATGGATACATAGGATAACATGATGAAGAGTTTAATAACTGTAGAAAAAAACATCTACAGCCAAAAACAGAAGGCTGTAAAAACGTCAAAAAACATCCAGTGTGCATGATGCCTTAATGAACACAAAGCTGCATTCATTTAAGTCTGTTATACCGGTCTGGAGTTTAATTCTACTTCTAATCCTAAATTATCTTTAGTTACAGTTACATAATTAGCATAAACAAATACACAATAGTTTGGGATCAGTGTATTAAAAAAAGTAATTCTTTATTATATAGAATAAATGATTAAACAAATATTAAATGAATAATTATGAAATAACTTGCAAGCAGGAAATGCCTGATAGCATCTCTTTGTCTTCTTTGTCTTCCTCCAGTGCAAACTGAGCCATCTTTATGTCACAAAAGGTTATACAAGATACAGTATATGAATATAGTCCATGAATTATTTAATCGGTAGATATAACAGGTTGAATGAATGAATAACCTGTATGATTTATTTCCTCCCCAGATTGTCCCGCAGTTATACCTCGCTGTCAGTGGGGGGCTAAGCCATATAAAGGGACCCCGACCCTGCTACGTTTTCCTCTGCAGCACATCTACATCCATCACACCTATGAGCCATCCAGGCCATGCTTATCCTTCAAAGACTGTAGCGCAGACATGCGCAGTATGCAGAGGTTCCACCAGGAGGACCGTGGATGGGATGACATTGGCTACAGGTAAGGGTGCCATTTAACCAGAAGCCCTTTTAGGGGATTATTTTCACATAGGGAAAGAGAAGTGCGAGTTGAAGTCAAGAGCATTAAATAAGTTCACAGCAATAATATACAAAATCCATTTTAATAAAGCCCAAAAAGATATAAATGTGCCAAAATTGAACATACATTTTTTTACTTTTTTGTTTAAATCACTCATCACCGTGTCATTCATGTCATGGCTTGCTGATAGAACTTAGAGGACTCTGTCATTTGTGGATGTTTGTATGGTTTATGAGCAAAACAATGTTGAATTTGCAGTACTCATGGCACCAAGTTATGTGTCATTCTCACACAAGGACAAATTAAAAGAAGTTACAGTGTTACTAACCCCAGGACCCTGCACACACTATGTCTGGTCTCCCACAGTACACAGAACATGGAAATGCAATAGTTTTAGTAAATATAAACGGCTATATACCTTTTCTCGTTAGCAGTATATAGCAGTCTTGTGACTTCTATCAGTGTCTGGTTAAAGCTTGTAGGAGGTGTTTTCATTCTGCTCTGACTGTCCTATCAGGCTGCATGAGCCCTGACCCTCTGTCTGGACTAATTGGCCCAGTGCTGATCACATGCACTCTCCAAAGAAAAAAAAAGAAAAAACTCTCTAACAATTGTGCATGTGCAGCTTGTCCCTAGCCTCTGTTTAGGAGATGGTTTAGAGACAGTGGAAGAAGGGGAGGAACAGAGAAGACAAAATCAAACAGCCTTTTTACACAATGCAGAGGATCAACCCCTTAGGTTCAGCAGTGAGTATGACAAGCATGCTTTACTGCCTATACAGACTGATTTAATTGTTGTGGGTTTAGTAACACTTTAATTGTTCTAGAGATATTCTATGGCTTGTTACTGAGTGGTGAATGTGTCTGGAAGGAGACTGCTGCATAGCGCAGACTTCTCCTGGCCAATCAGGTGTTTGTTAGACTTCTCACAGAGGTAAGACCTATCTCCAGCAGTGGCGGCTGGTGGTATATATTTTTTGGGGTGGAGGGGCGGAAAACAATGTGTGGGGGGCGGCAAACCATGCGCCCCCCCCCCTTAATCGGTCAGTCAGCCCCATACTTACTCCATCTGTGGCAGCACTTCTCTGCGGGTGACGGGCGGATTCTTCCCCTGCATCTCCTCCTCGGCATTGTGGCAGCCGTGCATCTCCTCCCTCTTCCACCTGGGCCAATAGGATCACTTCTGCTTTTGGCCATTTCTCTTTGTGTCCGTTTTTCTTACTGAAAAAAGAGGATTGCTCAGAGCTGGATTAACTCTTCATGGCAAGACTGGGCACAGATGAAATGACACTCTCTGGTGTACCAGGCATGAGTCTTAATAAATTTTTTTGGGGGGGGGGGGGGGGGGGGGGGGGGGGGGGGGGGGGGGGGGTTACATGCACTTTAAAGTGTTACTAAACCCACAACAATAAAATCAGTCTGTATATGCAGTAACGCATGCGTGTTATACTCACTGTGGAACCTAAGGGGTTAATCATCTGCATTGTGTAAAAAGGCTGTTTGATCCTGTATGCACAGATCCTCTTTCTCTTCCACTGACTCCAGAACAGGTCCGGATGAGACAGAGTTACTGGAGTCAGGCTGCACATGCTCAGTTTGGTGTGTATTGGTGGGGAGGATATTTTTTTCTTGGGAGAGTGCATGTGATCAGCACAGGGCCAATCAGCACTGTCCAGACAGAGGGTCAGGAGTCCTTGATCCTGATAGGGCAGCTCAGTGCAGTATGAGAACTCCTCCTACACTGTGGGAGACAAGATATAGTGAATGCAGGGTCCTGGGTTTAGTAACACTTTCAAGTGGATCTATAGTCCACAAATAATTACTTTCCCAGTGATGGTCCAACATCTCTAGGCCCCTCACCAACACTAGCTTCTTCTAGGTGCCAGACTTCAGCTGTCTTGACTGGCATGGGGGTGATGTAATTCCAGAGTTCACTCATCCCAGACAGGCACCGTTGCGAAAATGCAAACTGAGTGGTGCATGTGCAGGTCTGTGTAAATTCTACAGAATATTTCAAGCAGGCAGGTACATTTATGTTATTGTACAAGAGATATTGCATGTTTTATGTGATATATAGCCTGCCTAAGCTGTTTAATTTTGATTTTAGAGCTGCTTTAAAGCTCCACTCCATGCAGCTCACTTCGTCTTCCCTGCATTGGCATGCACTTCCCATCTACAATGGCTAGTTCTGCTTAGATGTAACTGCCATTCTGGGCCAGTAAAGGGCGATAAGCTGGGGAAGGGCAAGAAAGTAAATGAGTGTCCAAGCCCACACCTTGTACTGGGGCCACTATACCTGTAACCATGTCTATGTCTACATTTGTTATGTCCTAATTTACTTAAAGTCCAACTCTGGGCCTAGGCCCTTGTGACGAAACGTCCCTATACTCCGCTTGAGTGCTTTTGTCATATACCACTTCCTCCCAGTCTAAATATAGATATCAGATATTCCAACCGCTCACAAGCACAAAACAAGATGACACTTGCTTAGCTGCTCAACATGGACTGATTTATTAGAACCAAAATTACAAGTATTTATAATACAGTAGAAGAGGAGGTCCCCCCTCCTGCTCATATTATTCTAACAATACAACTGTAGCCAGAAACAGAATTAACCTTAAGCTAATTATCTAAATCAACACTGGACTCCTTCATTCAATTGCAGGGTTAATTAGCACATACAACAATAGGTGAAATACTCTTTACAATCTGTGTCAAGCCAGACTAGACTCAACAGACAGGTGGCTGGAGTTGATATTAGCATCTAAAGCCCCATACACACGGTCGGACTTTTTCATGGATTCTGTCCGATCGGACAATGTTGTTGAAAAATCAGACCGTGTGTATGCACCATCGGACAGTGTTCGTCGGTTTGTCCGACGGACAAAGTCTTATCTCCTGCTGGAAAGATTTGCCGTCAACCCGGTCCGATCACACCAAACCCGATCGTGTGTACGGTTGTCTGACCGGACAAAGTGCTACGCATGCTCAGATCACATTACAAGACCAAAGCTATTGGCTACTAGCCTCTACGTAGTCCCGTCGTAGGCAACAAACGTCACCACGTTCAGAATGATCGGATTTTCCGACAACTTTGTCCGACCGTGTGTACGCAAAACCAACATCGGACAAAGTACGACGGACATGATCCGACGGACCTGGTCCGCGGATTGTCCGACCGTGTGTATGGGGCTTAACATGTGTGTGATATCCCAACAGCATGAGACAACACACATTATATATACATATATACAGCATTTAATCTGGCTAGCACATATTATAGTGGGGTTCTCATTCACCCTGTGCCCCTTAAAATCCAGGGCCCATAATAAGTCGGCAAGAGGCTCGCATTCAGTCCTCTCCAAAAGCCCGTGTCCCGGCTAGGTCTGTCACAGCCCTCCTCTTGCACCCCCCCCCCCTTTGGAGTAATCCTTCACCGATAAAAAATAATACCTTTCTTTCAAGTGTCTGGTCCAGTTCCTTGACGTCACAGGTCTTCTTCATCCTCTTCTTCCTCTGGTGCTGGGCAGTGGCGGCTGGTGCTCAAAACTTTGGGGGGGGGGGGGTGCAAACAAACTGAAAAATGCTGAAAAAATTGGCTTCAATTGCAGCCTCACTATGCCCATCAAATGCAGCCACTGTGCCAGCAATTGCAGCCACTGTGCCCACCAAATGCAGCCACTGTGCCCATCAATTACAGCCACTGTGCCATCAGTTGCAGCCACTGTGCCCACCAATTGCAGCCACTGTGTCCACCAATTGCAGCCACTGTACCCCTCAATTGCAGCCACTGTGCCCATTAATTGCAGCCACTGTGCCCATCAAATGCAGCCACTGTGCCCATCAAATGCAGCCATTGTGCCGTCAATTGCAGCCACTGTGCCCATCCAATGCATCCACTGTGCCCATCGAATGCAGCCACTGTGCCCATCCAATGCAGCCACTGTGCCCATCAAATTCAGCCACTGTGCCCATCAAATTCAGCCACTGTGCCCACCAAATGCAGGCACTGTGCCCATCTATTGCAGCCACTGTGCCCATCAAATGCAGCCACTGTGCCATCAGTTGCAGCCACTGTGCCATCAGTTGCAGCCACTGTGCCTACCAATTACAACCACTCTGCCCATCAAATGCCACCACTGTGTCCATCAAATGCAGCCACTGTGCCATCAAATGCAACCACTGTGCCATCAAATGCAGCCACTGTGCCCACGAAATGCAAACACTTTGCCCATCAATTGCAACCACTGTGCCATCAAATGCAGCCACTGTGCCCACCAAATGCAACCACTTTGCCCATCAATTGCAGCCACTGTGCCCATCAAATTCAGCCACTGTGCCCACCAAATGCAGCCACTGTGACCATCAATTGCAGCCACTGTGCCATCAATTGCAGCCACTGTGCCCACCAATTGTAGCCACTGTGCCCACCAATTTAAGCCACTGTGCCCATCAAATGCCACCTCTGTGTCATCAATTGCAGCGACTGTGCCCATCAAATGCCGCCACTGTGCCCATCAAATGCCACCACTGTGCCCATCAAATGCAGGCATGTCACCCTGATGGCTCCAGTCCAGCCCCGCATTGCGATCATCCATCCTGGCCAGTGTCAGTGTGGAGATTGAATTCAGTCAGGCCCTTGTGACGAAACGTCCCTATACTCCGCTTGAGTGCTTTTGTCATATACCACTTCCTCCCAGTCTAAATATAGATATCAGATATTCCAACCGCTCACAAGCACAAAACAAGACGACACTTGCTTAGCTGCTCAACATGGACTGATTTATTAGAGCCAAAATTACAAGTATTTATAATACAGTAGAAGAGGAGGTCCCCCCTCCTGCTCATATTATTCTAACAATACAACTGTAGCCAGAAACAGAATTAACCTTAAGCTAATTATCTAAATCAACACTGGACTCCTTCATTCAATTGCAGGGTTAATTAGCACATACAACAATAGGTGAAATACTCTTTACAATCTGTGTCAAGCCAGACTAGACTCAACAGACAGGTGGCTGGAGTTGATATTAGCATCTAAAGCCCCATACACACGGTCGGACTTTTTCATGGATTCTGTCCGATCGGACAATGTTGTTGAAAAATCAGACCGTGTGTATGCACCATCGGACAGTGTTCGTCGGTTTGTCCGACGGACAAAGTCTTATCTCCTGCTGGAAAGATTTGCCGTCAACCCGGTCCGATCACACCAAACCCGATCGTGTGTACGGTTGTCTGACCGGACAAAGTGCTACGCATGCTCAGATCACATTACAAGACCAAAGCTATTGGCTACTAGCCTCTACGTAGTCCCGTCGTAGGCAACAAACGTCACCACGTTCAGAATGATCGGATTTTCCGACAACTTTGTCCGACCGTGTGTACGCAAAACCAACATCGGACAAAGTACGACGGACATGATCCGACGGACCTGGTCCGCGGATTGTCCGACCGTGTGTATGGGGCTTAACATGTGTGTGATATCCCAACAGCATGAGACAACACACACATTATATATACATATATACAGCATTTAATCTGGCTAGCACATATTATAGTGGGGTTCTCATTCACCCTGTGCCCCTTAAAATCCAGGGCCCATAATAAGTCGGCAAGAGGCTCGCATTCAGTCCTCTCCAAAAGCCCGTGTCCCGGCTAGGTCTGTCACAGCCCTCCTCTTGCACCCCCCCCCCCCTTTGGAGTAATCCTTCACCGATAAAAAATAATACCTTTCTTTCAAGTGTCTGGTCCAGTTCCTTGACGTCACAGGTCTTCTTCATCCTCTTCTTCCTCTGGTGCTGGGCAGTGGCGGCTGGTGCTCAAAACTTTGGGGGGGGGGGGGGGTGCAAACAAACTGAAAAATGCTGAAAAAATTGGCTTCAATTGCAGCCTCACTATGCCCATCAAATGCAGCCACTGTGCCAGCAATTGCAGCCACTGTGCCCACCAAATGCAGCCACTGTGCCCATCAATTACAGCCACTGTGCCATCAGTTGCAGCCACTGTGCCCACCAATTGCAGCCACTGTGTCCACCAATTGCAGCCACTGTACCCCTCAATTGCAGCCACTGTGCCCATTAATTGCAGCCACTGTGCCCATCAAATGCAGCCACTGTGCCCATCAAATGCAGCCATTGTGCCGTCAATTGCAGCCACTGTGCCCATCCAATGCATCCACTGTGCCCATCGAATGCAGCCACTGTGCCCATCCAATGCAGCCACTGTGCCCATCAAATTCAGCCACTGTGCCCATCAAATTCAGCCACTGTGCCCACCAAATGCAGGCACTGTGCCCATCTATTGCAGCCACTGTGCCCATCAAATGCAGCCACTGTGCCATCAGTTGCAGCCACTGTGCCATCAGTTGCAGCCACTGTGCCTACCAATTACAACCACTCTGCCCATCAAATGCCACCACTGTGTCCATCAAATGCAGCCACTGTGCCATCAAATGCAACCACTGTGCCATCAAATGCAGCCACTGTGCCCACGAAATGCAAACACTTTGCCCATCAATTGCAACCACTGTGCCATCAAATGCAGCCACTGTGCCCACCAAATGCAACCACTTTGCCCATCAATTGCAGCCACTGTGCCCATCAAATTCAGCCACTGTGCCCACCAAATGCAGCCACTGTGACCATCAATTGCAGCCACTGTGCCATCAATTGCAGCCACTGTGCCCACCAATTGTAGCCACTGTGCCCACCAATTTAAGCCACTGTGCCCATCAAATGCCACCTCTGTGTCATCAATTGCAGCGACTGTGCCCATCAAATGCCGCCACTGTGCCCATCAAATGCCACCACTGTGCCCATCAAATGCAGGCATGTCACCCTGATGGCTCCAGTCCAGCCCCGCATTGCGATCATCCATCCTGGCCAGTGTCAGTGTGGAGATTGAATTCAGTCAGACTGTCAGCGGTGTGCAGGGAAGTGTCAGTGTGTGCAGAACGGAGGGGAGGGTGGCAAGATCTCAGGGAGGAGTGCAGTATTGTCTGAGGCAATCGGCGTTGGCACTTACCTTTACCCCGGAAGTGATGCAGTGGTGGCGAAAAAAGCACCGCCCACTGTCCTCCGGTCCCCGCCAATACAAAACAAGTTACTGGAGTATTAGACAAATAAGTGAAGAGTGGGAGTGTTTGCGGGCACATCGCTTGCACCCTAAACACGGTCAAGTCAGCTTCCCAGCTTTTTTTTTTCTTTTTAGAACAGCTGGGGGGGGGGGGCGGCGCCTGTGCGCCCCCTATGGACGGGCCTCCACTGGTGCTGGGTGGATCCTAAATGCCAAAGAGAGTAGCTCCAAATAATGTTACCAAACCTCTTTCTGCAGCATTCTCCTGTGTATTGCAGTGCATGCAAAGGAGGGGTGTAACCTTGACCTCCTGTGCCCACAGTAAGTAGTTTGAATGATACTTGGTGTCATTTAACATAGAAGAGGAGCAGCACAGCATCGCTGGATCAATGAGCCTGCAGGAGAAAGTACTTGAGATTGGGTAAGTAAATTACCCTGTGTGGATTTTTATTTTTACAAGTGGCTGGGTTCTGAATTATTTTATTTTTTGCCCAAGTGTACGCAGGTGCTTAGCAAGAGACAGAGAATGATTTAGGACACTGTGCTGCAGTGCTCTCTGTGCTCCCATCAATTTCAGCTGAATGGGTTAACACTACCTCCTCTGTCCACCAAGGGAAGCTGACAAGCAGAAGGAGCTCAAAAGACTTGATGGTGGACAGCAATAAATCATGAGAGATGTAGTGCAGGGGAAGGATCATGCTATGGTAGTCGATGGACTATAGAACTACAATTCCCAATGTGAGCTGGGCATAGAGAGAGCTGAATTTTCACAGACTGAATACCGCGGGATTTCCTCTATGCTGCAAGGAGACCGTGGTGTGCACATTGCTGCTCCTGTGTGGACATCAACCTGCTACAACTCTGCGACTGTGTGCTTAGAACCAGAGTAGATTCTGGCAGATTCAGTAGTGAGCTGGTATCTGAACAGGACTCTTGTTACTGTATCGCTGGGACCACCACTGCTGCAATTAACTTGTTGCCAGTAGAGAGACTGAGCACATAGGGACTGACCATCGAACTAGAAGCATTATTTACCACATGTAGACTTTACTGGGACTGTGCACATGTGCAACACCATAAAGACTGGGCCCCAATGATAGCTGGCTACAGAACTAGGGATAAAGACTGCTTTAGAACTGAAGAACGTTGTCTATTGTCCATAGTAAAAGATACCTCTTTAGAGAGTTTTAAATTTCATCGCTGCCATTCATATAGAGTGCATTCTAAATTGGATACAGCCTACTGTTTACAGAGGAGGTAGCACAGTATTAATCATTGCTGTTACTGTTTTCTAATGCCATTACTTATTGCTCTTTTTTTGTATTACCAGGTTTACTCTTATTTAGCTGCATGGGACTCAATTCTATGCTGCTATAGCCTATTGAACATATTGCCTGGTGAACTGTGATTGCCCTAATTCTTTACTTACTCATTTATGTGTATACTGCTATTTCTTGCAACCCATGATCTTTGCTTTTTGATAATGAATCTTGTGTGCAGGGTATCTATATACAGTGGAACCCCGAATTGCAAGTAACGCGGTATACGAGCGTTTCGCAATACGAGCTATTTTTTTTTTAATCCTGACTTGGTTTGCCAGCGTTGTCTCGCAAGACTAACAGGATTCAAGCCGCTGGGGTGTGCTGGACTGCATTTGGCCAGAGGTGCAGGGGCGTCGGTGACGCGCGGAGACATTCAGAGATGCTCAGAGACACTCTGAGACGATGTGAGATACTCAGAGACACTCGAGTGTCTTCGAGCACCCCCGCACCTCTGGCCACATACAGTACTGCATACACCAGCAGTGACTGTGGAACCAATTATCTCAGTTTTCATTGATTGATGGGGAAACTCGCTTTGATATACGAGTGCTTTGGATTATGCTCGTAATCCAAGGTACTACTGTATGTGTTTCCAGTAGCAATGCATTATCCATTTGCTTAATCTGGTGTGTCAGCGGGGCTGAGATTGTTTGCAGAGTCAGCCTAGGTTCACATTGGTCCAATTTGGAATGCGATTTGACATGTCAAATCGGCAGCGCCACACCGATTCCCAAAAGTAGTTCCTTTACCACTTCCGGCAACTTCGGGGGGGGGGGGGGGGGCGATTTGTACAGACATCTGTGCAGGAAACCGCACAGATGTCTGTCAAATCACCCCCGAAGTCGGACTGCATTGCTGGGTTGAAATCGGGTGAGTTCAGTTGAAGTCACATGATTTCTAACCCGCAGCAATCTGATCCTAGGCTCAAGGCAGAAGAACAAAGAACTCAATCTACCTAGCGGCTCCTGCGTGGGCACTGCCCACGCAGGAGCCGCTAGGTAGATTGAGTTCTTTGTTCTTTGTTCATTTTGGATTTGGATTTTCCTGCACAGATGTCTTGAGCTTGAGCTTTAAATTACTGATTTCAGGTAGACTAAATCATTTTGGATTTACCATCTCTTAATACACAAGCCCCTCTCTTAATATACACTTGAGCGTAGTAACATACTTTTAAACATTTTGAGAAACATGTAAAACAAATTACCTCAAAGGAATTGATCAAGCAACTTTATTCAAATATTTAAAAGCATACATGCAGTCTGCATTGATACTAAAAAATGTTATGCCCAAGTATGACTTTGATTCTTGTCACTCAGACTTTTGGGTCCAATGCCAATGTAGTGAATAAAGATTACTGATTGGATCCACATGAATAAAGATTACTAATTGGATTCACATGAATAATTTGTAATTGCTCTGGTAATTAGATCATCATTTTAACCCCATCTTCATTTCTTCCGCTTCCCCAGCTTTGTGGTAGGATCTGATGGATACCTTTATGAAGGACGAGGGTGGCTCTGGGTGGGAGCTCACACAAAGGGCCACAACTCTATTGGGTATGGTGTGAGCTTTATCGGCAATTTCATGGCTTCAGTCCCTGAGGGTCCCATCCTGAGCCTGGTGAGAGATCGCTTCTTGAGCTGTGCAGTGGCATCTGGGTATATCACCTCCAACTACACTGTTCAAGGACACCGACAAGTAGTAAACACATCCTGTCCAGGAGATGCCCTCTTTCAGAAAATCTCTGCTTGGAAGAACTTTAAGGTATGAAGAACCACATAAAACCTTCTATTCGCATTTTTGGTATACTACATAATTCCAGTGAAAGTTCACAATTTATATCACAATACACATGTGAATGATTCAAAAAATTAGGACCTGTTTGTCTCTGAGATTTCTCTTTAGCAGATCATAGATGAACAGGCTCATCTGAAAGTAAAAATCGAAAATATGATCACCCCACCAAAAAAAAATAGGAGCTTGACGTCTAAAGCTAAACTTATGCAGGTTGAAAAGAAACAGTGTTTTTTTTTTTTTGTGTAAAAAAAAATTATAAAAAGTTTGACCAAAGATTCTTAAACGTAAAACAAAATTATTTGCAGCTAAATGTCTGGTTTTGTGTTTCTGAACCAGCAATCTGCTTTCAAATAAAATAAATCCAGGCAGCTCTAAAGAGTCCTGATCACTTTTATACTACCGATAAAGTAAAACCACATCCATTCCCCAATCTCTTCTGTGACTAATGAATCCAGGAGCGACATGAGATATATAATATATCCCTTCTGGGTTCAGAGCTGTAATTGTCTGGCTATTGTAGCCAGGGAAGCAGCTAATCAAACATGGTCTATGCTTGACTAGCTACAGTGGAGGGCAGGAGAGACATTAGTGGTCTAATAGATCCCTGATGTCTCTAAAAAGAGGACCTGTCACCTGCCAATGCAATCACATAGAGAACTCATTAGCCCCTTGTGATAGATATAAAGTTAAATGGCCACGCACCTGTAACCATAAGTCGCATCACACATGTAAGGTATCACCACGAATGTCGGAGTAAGCCCTGGTTCACATTGGTGCGTTTTTAAATGCGATTTGACATGTCAAATCGGCGGCAATTGCCGGCAATGGCACTATCCTAATTGGTGTGACGCTGTATTTGCGGCGCAGCACCGATTTCAAAAAATAGTTTCTGTACTCCTTCTTGCGAATTTGGGGGGCGATTTCCACTGACATCTGTGCAGAAACCCGCACAGATGTCTGCGAAATCGCCGCCGAAATTGGGACTGACAATCGCGTGAGTTCAGCTGAACTCGCACGGCTTCATTCCCGCAGCTCAGTGTGAACCAGAGCTGAAAGCAATAATTCTAGTACCATAGTCAGCTTTAAACTGATGATCTGTAATGGCTTTTAAAATATCACTGATAGACAATTTTATGACTGTATGTTTGGTATCTATTTACTCAATCCAACCTGTCTTTTATACTTTACCAAAAAATCGGTATTATATTGTGTTTGTTTGCACTAAAATTCATTTTAATTTATTTTTCCTGTTTTTAGAAAGTATAAACATTTAGACCACTTAGTCAGAGTTTTTGTTAACTCTCACATACATTTGGCATGGGTTTCAGTGATGTCTGGTTAATATTGTAGTGTTTTTCAAATGAGCAGTTGCTAACAGGTAACACTGATTTGTGTTCAATTACATTTTATATATTTTTTTCTTGAGTTTACACGTTAATAAACTGATGCTTTCTATATTGTTTTGTTAATTATATAGAATCTTTATTTGATAAGTAAACATTTAATGATGGGTGCCTTGCAGTGCATGCTGGGCTTTCTAATCAGCTTGGCACTTGTTAACGGATTAAAAATGAAGACAAGCACTCTGTCTACTAGGAGGCAACAAGAGAAAGTGTCCCCCTCTGATCATGCAGGGCTGGCACTGCGCAACATAGAAGAAAGCCTGGGTGCCTTCCTGAGCATAGTAATATGCTAGGTTGCTGGATACCTGGTGATGTCTGATGCCGCGTACACACACACGACCGGACTTGCCGGCAGAATAGGTCCGACGGAATCACTCCGTCGGATATTCCGATCGTGTGTGGGATAATCCGATAATTTTTGTAAAAAAAGTCTGACGGACCTAGAAATAGAACATGTTTCAAACATTTCTGACGGACTCAATTCCTATCGGGAAAACCGTTCGTCTGTATGCTGGTCCGACGGACCAAATATGACGCAAGGGCAGCTATTGGCTACTGGCTATTGAACTTCCTTTTCTAGTCCCGTCGTACGTCATCACGTTCAAAACGAACAGACTTTCGAACAGACTTTAGTCTGTTCGTGTGTGGGCAAGTCTGTTCATTTGGAAGTCCGTCGGAAATCCATCGGGAAGACTGTCGGAACTCCATCGGGAAGACCGTCGGACCTATTCTGCTGGAAAGTCCGACCGTGTGTACGCGGCATGAGAAGTAGCTAAAGCTGCAGGTTGTAGAGGGGTAGAGCCTCCAACTCTACCAAAAGTGTGGGTGAAAATTAAAAACTAGAATACTAAATTAAAAACAGATTGATTCCAGGCAAAGAGCTATAGTGCCTACAGCGTGTACTGCTGCGACAGAGTCTCTTTAGCGTTTAATGTTGAGTAACATATCATTTATTTTCTTTACAGGAATCCTGACAATGATCTTTTCTCAGCTGTCAACCTGCCTCTAACGCATCTTGTGCTGCATTTAATAAAATTGTCATGATAACAATGTGTTCTGTGAATTATGTCAAATGTTTGTTACCACAGACTCGTCCACCCCTACTCATGACCGACTTGAGTTGCTGAAATATATTCTGACACCACAGGTTGACTGTTATTTGAAAAAAAAGCTCCAAAAAAGTCTACTTCCTGTTGTGAGGGTAGAGAGCGTAGGGGAAAGACAGATCACAGATAGACAGTAATAGAGAGGAACATAGTAATGAGTAATAGACAACCCGTTGGGTTGTAGATAAAGGACACTGACAGGACGGGAACCAGACAGTTTGTGTTCAGGAATTGCACGCAAGCTTGATGAAACTGAAAGGACATCAGTTACGATAACATGCTGAAGAAGAGGTAAAGGCTAAATGGTGCTTTAAAGAGGACTGAGACTTATATAAAAAAAACATCAATCTGGGCTGAGAAAGACCTGTGCTACATCCCATAGCAATCACCGTTATCTGGGGCACAAGATGGTGGAGCCTTGTGAGGAGCTGACAGACCATGAGTCTAGCATTCCAGAACTCAATCCCTTGGCCTCCTATCAATGGAAAAGCCGAAATCGCAGTGTGTGGAACAGGTTTCAGGACTGGAGAACCTCTTTTATTACCCAACATAAGCCATCCACAAAAAAGCAGTCAAAGCCATCCAATGAATCAAAAAAAGGGAGCTTTGCACGTTACCTGGGCTCAGTCTCGTTGCCGCAGAAAAGGAGGAAGAAGGACATAACGGAGCCAGTTGAGGTGACTGAGGGTGAGTAGAGCGATGGGAGAGGAAGGATTCCTGATTTAGGACAATGAACTTTATTTGGGGCCTTAGTAACATCTTCATAAACTGTTAAAATGAACAGGCCTAGACTTTTAGGGGTTGATTTACTAAAACTGGAGAATGCAAAATCTGGTGCAGCTCTGCTTAGAATCAGCTTCCAGTTTTTTTGTCAAGCTGAAGTTAAAAGCTGATTATCTACCATGCACAGCTGTACCATATTTTGCACTCTCCAGTTTTAGTAAATACCCCTTAGTGACTAAAACTGAATGTAGAAATAAGAATACTGTCACCATTTTTGATAGATCCGGCAACCAATCCTGTGTCGTATATGTCTGCAGACAGCCCTGGGTAACCATTCAGTAGGGTGCTTGGTCAGTTGGGCAGGGTCAAACACCTTGTATGCTCACTTATGTTATCGCATTGAAGTCTGCCTCCACTTTTTTGCTTGTCCCCTCTCTACAGGCATGTTCGTCTACATATGGCAGAGCAGACTATGTTGTTTATGAAGCAGAATAGAAAGTTTTTCCTGAAAACCATCAGATCATGCATGTATGTCCGAACTGTCATGCTATATCTTTAGCCACCCTAAATCGGCTCTGTCAGTATGATAAACTGCAAAGAAGACATTGAGTATTCACTTCCAGGAGTGTCAGATTCCTAGAGCAACTTTGTCCTTAGTGGTTCCATTGGCTGGCCACAAGTTTTGTGCTGCAATCACACAAGTGGGAACCACAGAGTGAAGTGGGGGACCCGGAAATCAATATTTCTGGAGTTTTTGAATCCTGTCTAATCTTTAGCTGGTGATTTCTCTTCACTGCTACAGAGACCAGCTGTGTGGGCAGCCGGGCAAGTGAATATTTATTGTGCTCTTTCCAGGGAACCCCTCTATCATGTTCTATCATATCAGGTTTATTTTATCAACAGAGTTGCTTTCATGCTAGATTATCAAAAAGGATATTGAGGAACCGGAGAAAATGCAAAGAAGGGCAGCCAAACTGATAAGCAGCATGAAGGAGCTCAGCTAAACTAATAGCTGAACTGCATTTATTCTCTCTTGAGTAGCAGCGATTAAGGGGGAATATGATCGTCATGTATTCTGTACATACAGTAAGTGGTGCATATAGTGAATTTGGTGTTGAGGTATTCACTTTAGGGTCATTAGAAAAGACAAAGGGGCATTTATGTCTGGAGGAAGAGACTGAACCTCCACATATGGAAAGGTTTCTTTACAGTAAAGCCCCATACACACGGTCGGACTTTTTCATGGATTCTGTCCGATCGGACAATGTTGTTGAAAAATCAGACCGTGTGTATGCACCATCGGACAGTGTACGTCGGATTGTCCGACGGACAAAGTCTTATCTCCTGCTGGAAAGATTTGCCGACAACACGGTCCGATCACACCAAATCCGATCGTGTGTACGGTTGTCCGACCGGACAAAGTGCTACGCATGCTCAGATCACATTACAAGACCAAAGCTATTGGCTACTAGCCTCTACGTAGTCCCGTCGTAGGCAACAATCGTCACCGCGTTCAGAATGATCGGATTTTCCGACAACTTTGTCTGACCGTGTGTACGCAAAACCAACATCAGACAAAGTATGACGGACATGGTCCGACGGACCTGGTCCGCGGATTGTCCGACCGTGTGTATGGGGCTTAAGAGTTGTGAAAATGTAGACCAGACTCTTTCAGTTGTAGCCAGCTCAGTAGATTGTTTTTAAAAGAGTTGGATGCATTCCTAAATAAACAAATATTTTTCCCCCCCGCCGCAGCAAATTGAACCATGCTTTATAGGTATTTTTTGCCTTTCTCTGGATCAAATCTGGGTATAACCTTCTGTATATGGAGGTTTTCCATGTATTTATTTTTTTATTTTATTTGTTCTATTCACAGCAGATGGACTTGTCATTTTTTCAACCTAACTACATAAGAGTCATATTTTGATCTGTCAGATCAACAAAAGTTGCCTGCATGTAAAATAAAATAATATTTATGTCCCTTGACACTACACAACAGGGGAATATCATTAATCTGACATATTACACTCTGATGGCGTGTGGCCAGATTGGGGGTTTCTGAAGGCAGGATTTGTTGATGAAAGCTGCATTTTGCATGTGAATTCAATGCTACTCAAACTATCACAGTGTAGTGTAAGAGAAGCTGTATTTGTTTTACCATATGCCAAATGTATGATTTTTACCAGGCTTGGCAAAGTTCAATCCCCTGCACAAAGGTAGACTGGTGCACTTGACATGCTGATTTTTATGCCTGTTCCGGTCTCACAAAGAAGGCAACTTTTTTTTTTTTTTAAGTAACATCTGCTTTATGTTCTTTCAGGTTGTATACTTTTTTTTTTTTTTTTTAAATTTAGAATAACTAACAAGATTTGCATGTGGGAGTCAGTGGCTACGTGCACTGCATTGACACATGGGGACTATGGTTTGATAGTGACAGACCTGCAGGGGAATATATTATATTAATAAGGTGAATTGGATATACATAGGCAAGAAAATGTCAGTCCTAACTACATTGGCTACAAATGGCCAATCATATACAATAACGACGCAATAGTCAATTGTTACAACGCCTGAGCAACAAAGGAGTAGCCATTGTAATACATGAGCAACCATTGTAATACATAAGCAACAAACGGGTAAACAGGGCCACTGGTAAGGCAGTACAACTGGTCCTTTTGTACTGGGCCCAAACCTCATCGGCTAAACAGGGGGGCCCAGGGCAACTTTATTGTTAGTTTCTTCCTAAATGAAGAAATTAATTTTACATAGCTCCCAACTGTCCCTGATTTTGAGGGACTGTCCCTGATTTGGAACAAAGTCCCTCTGTCCCTCTTTCCTCCTCATTTGTCCCTCATTTTGGTCTGATCTATAATTGTATATAAAATGCACTACTTATCTATCAAAAAGTGTTTCCCAGTGCTAAACCTTTTATCCAGTTTCTGAATTGCTGCATTTGTAAATTCCAACAACCAGTATAATGCCGCGTACACACGAGCGGATTTTCCATCGTAAAAATCTTGGATGGTTTTTCCGACAGAATTACGCTCAAGCTTGGCTTGCATACACACGGTCACACAAAAGTTCGCTGAACTTTCGACCGTCAAGAACGCAGTGAAGTACAGCACTACGATGAGCCGAGAAAATTAAGTTCAATGCTTTGAGCATGCGTCAAATTGTTTCCGAGCATGCGTAGGAATTTTGCGTGTCGGAATTGGTACAGACGATCGGAATTTCCGATCGAATCTTTTTCCGACCGAAAAATTAAGAACCTGCTCTCAATCTTTTGCTGGCTGGAATTCCGCCAGCAAAAGTCTGATGGAGCAAACACACGGTCGCATTTTCCAACCAAAAATTCTCATCGGACTTTGGCTGGCGGAATTTGTGTGTTTAACCAATCATTTTTGTTGTACAATTCTCCTTTAAGGAGGGCGTGGCAAGGTGTGTGTCTTATGCCTACATACTTTTGCTAATAGGTGTCCCTCACTCCCATTTCAGAAAGTTGGGAGGTATGGATTTTACTAGAATACACCCCGACTCCTACTACTTTACCAGGGCTTAAATTACATTTCCCTGGACCCCATCAAGTCAACAGAGGTGCACAGGAAGGGTGACTTTTTCTTTAATTTTCGAGGCATTGGGAGGTAAAGTCAGTGTCACTGTTTCACTGCTCCCCAGGGGGGTGGGTGGGGTATAGGCAGGGATGGGGGGCCAAGTCAGGAGGCTGTACAGGGCCCCATGATTTCTAACAGCAGCCCTAAACATGCAAGCAGTTACAAAAGTTGGCCAAGAATGACAAACATCCAACATGACAAAATATCGGCAAGTCCCTCGGTGCCAATTCAGCCAGCCACCCCAAACAACACCCCCCCCCCCCCCAATCCTCTGTCCAGGAAAAATCATGTTACCACAGCACTGTAACACAGCGGACTATCTCCCTGTACTCCTTCTTCTTCTCCTAGTCTGACATCTGCTATACAGTAGATAGCATGAAGCTAAAGCTGGCTGAACCAGCCGCCTCCAATCTGATATTCCTTGATCAAAAAAATTGAAGGAGCATGGAAAGTTGTTGGCCAAACAGCGGCCATATCCAATTAGACGCAGCTGCCGTTTATGTATTTTGACAGCCGCTGGGCCCGGCTATCAACATATAATGGCTGCAGTGGAAGGTTCCTCCATCCGCACCGTATAGCGTGGATGGTGGCGTCTGTTATGCCGCGTACACACAAGCAGATTTTCCGTCGTAAAAATCTTGGATGTTTTTTCCGACAGAATTGCGCTCAAGGTTGGCTTGCATACACACGGTCACACAAAAGTTCGCTGAACTTTCGACCGTCAAGAACGCAGTGAGGTACAAAACTAAGACGAGCCGAGAAAATTAAGTTCAATGCTTCCGAGCATGCGTCGAATTGTTTCTGAGCATGTGTAGGAATTTTGCGCGTCGGAATTGGTACAGACGATCGGAATTTCCTGTACTGTATGTTCCTAAGTTTATTCCACTGTGATTTGCTTTGATATGCTTAAGCGCAGCTCTAATTTTTCTAGAGCCATGCTGGAGTGCATGTAGATGGCAGGCAGCTGCAAATGGGCTGCAGGAGATCAGCAGCACTGAGATGCAACACAGGATGAAAAAATTGTCAAAATAAATAATATTTTAATAAAATGTATTTATGATACACAGTGCTTTAGAAAACTATTTGTAATACAGTAGGTCTACATGTACTTAAATTATGTATTAAACACATTTTGAAGAGGATTTAGTTGTGTTTTATATCTGTGTGGAGGTAAGTTTTCCATTACAGAACTGCAATCAACGTGACAAAAATGTGACAAACACAAATTAAACTCCAGTACACAATCATAAATTAAAATGTGACAATACTTTGTAGCATTATATTTAAAAATATGAAGCTGATATGATGCAGGGATTTGTAGTTCTAATACCAACGGAAGGTTTATAAGCTGTGTATGCTGTTTTGGTAGAATAATCCTGTACCTGATATAACAGATTAAGCCTCTCTGTATCTCTCTGTATTGATGAGGAAACACACTTTGTCAGCAACTCTGCCATAGAATCTATGTGGTTTCAGTAGCGGAAATTTGAACATGTTTCCTGTTCTGTTTGGTCTAATTCTGACATGCAAATACCATCGTGCTTTCAGCCATCCTTTTATGGTTTATATATATTGATGTCTGTGCAGGAAGACCATATATCACTGTTTCTGGAGAGCATTGTCGAAAGAAGTTCTATATAACGTGATTTCTCGCCTGATTTAACAAAGATTTGTGACGCTCGTTAGTATAGCTTAAACATAAAACAAGTTTTTCTAAGCAATTAAAACATTTTACATTATTTTACAAGTATTCTTGGTTGGGATTTTTTTTTTCAGTCCTTTATGGAAATGTCCAGGAGGGATGTAGCTTGATACAGTTGCTTTAGGGTACCAGTGAGGTCTGTGGACCTTTAGCACTACAGCGAGTATTGGTCATATTCAATTGGACTTGTCCTGTAATGTTGAAGACATTTGGCAACTTATCTAAGATGTTTCTTCAGTTCTAATGTGCCTGAAGAACATACCTCTGCATTTATAGTCACGTGTAACTCAATTATGAATATTAATAAAAATACCTCACATTAGCCTGGTAATCAACTAATCAGCTGCCAAGACTTTCAATGGTAAACACCACCTCTTGACAATATAATAAAATAGATTAAAATTGTGCCACGCTGATATATACAGTATATATGTAGCACTGTCCCTGTAGGGCTTGCTAAGTTTTGACTACTTAGGCCTCTTTCTGATTACCTGCAGCTGGTTGTCAACAGTTTCCACTTAGTTGCTGAGGACTCCCATTTAGTTGCTGAGGGCTCCCACCTGGTTGCTGAGGGTTCCCACTTGGTTGCTGAGGGTTACCACTTGGTCCCACCCTTCTCCCACTTGCTCTGTACTCAAAGGCCAGATCGGAGTATTTGTGTTTTTGTATTTTATTTTGGAACTTGAATGGGAGAAGGGATGAGTGGGATACTTCAGCTGGAACTATTCACAAAGGAAAAGGACAACTCTCACTTGACCTCACTGGGTTGGTAATAAAAGCAGTCACATTGCTTTGACCAAACAGTCACATGTATGGAGGAATTAAGTCTTCTTGCTCTCACTAGCAGCAGACGTGATGCACTACGTTATCTTCAGGACACTCTCTAGCATCCCCTTTACTGACACCTGTCCACTGACTCTTCTAGATAAAGGGGCGGCCCTCACTCGACAGACCCCAAAGACACAGATCTGTACTCACAGTAGGCAAAATCAGATTCTTCCTAGTGTCTCCCTTCCAGTCAGCTCTAAAGGACCTCTGGGTACAGCTTCTCTCTCTCTCTAGGCCCCTGGGTCGACCACCCAAGGCCACACAGGCTCCTCCACGGAGGAGAGGGCAGCCGCACCCTTTCCCTTCTGGACTCTGTTCCCTGGCTTAACTAACTCTGAGCACATGTACTCGGGCTTTATATACAGTGTCCCAACATGCAATGCAGCACTTTTCCTCTGCCATTTGCCAGGGCTGTAACAAAGCAATAATGTAACAATATGCCTCCCTATTGGACCAGTGAGGGACAGTCAGAGCAAGCTGAGCTGCACCTGAGTACAATGAGCAGACCTAACCAATAAATCCTGCTCCCTGGTAGGCAGAGAGCACTCTAAGTTTTACCTGACCATCTTGCTGGTAAGCAGAAAGATCAAAAAACTATACTCTCTTCTAGCACCTACCTAGGAGCGTGCTACATACAGTATACTGTATATGTGAAATTACTATACTCACAATTGTGCAATCCCATGAAAATTTTAAAGCAAAAGTTGTGTATCAAATAGAAAAACATAATATTATAGTGGGAGAAAAATGTGATAGGTATTAAATGTGTAATTTATGCTCCTAGAACGCCTGATGGTGCTCCCTGCATGTTGGGCCTCTGTATGTGGCCAGGCTGTGGAAAAGTCTCACACATGTGGTATGTATATATATATACACGACACACACATATATATATATATATATATATATATACCATGTGTATTTTGGGGTGTAATTGCAAGTTTATCTATGTCATGTGTGGGAAATAACTTGCTAATATGACAATTTTGTGGGAAAACAAAAATTCTTAATTTTCCAAACTATTGTCGGCAAATAATTGTAACTTCAAAAAAACTCACTATGCCTCTTACTAAATACCTTGGACTGTCATTTTTACAAAAAGGGGTCCTTTGGGGTACTGTACTGGAACTCTGATGTGGACATGCATCAAATATGTAACATTCATACAACCACATGCATACAGCATATTTTAGTTGATGCTGACTTTTGCAATTGTGAAACCAGTAAATCACTGAGATAAAGTGATGTGTATCTTACACTGAACTTGCATCTTTTTTGTTTTATCTTTTGATCTGGCCAATACATTCTGTTATTTTTCAACTTCTTAAAGCAGAGTTCCACCCAAAAGTGGAACTTCCGCTTTAAGCACTCCTCGCCCCCTTACATGCCACACTTGGCATGTTATTTTTTTGGGGGGAGAGTGGGTCAGCTCCCACTTCCTACCCTTGTCACCTCGCCGCCTAAGCGATCCCTCCTCTCATCCTAGGTGACTCCTCCTCTCCCCCTCCCTCTCTGCAATCTTCTGGGACACGTCACAGGTCCCAGAAGATTGCCTGGTCACTAAGAGAGCGCAGCGTGACTCGAACAGTGCTCAAGCGTCTGTGAAGCCGCAAGCTGTCACAGCTGGGTGCCCACACTTGCAATGTCAGCGCCACGGAGGGGCGGGGGAGAGGAGCGAGGCTTCGGGGCAGCCGCATCGCTGGACCGTGGGACAGGTGAGTGTCTGTTTAATAAACGTACAAACGAGTGGAACTCCACTTTATCAGACCTAGCTGTCCAGCAAAAGTGGCAGTTAGAAGGTTGAGACAAACATTAACACTGTTAAATAAATAAAAGCTGACCATTGTAAGCACACTTATGTAAAGTCTTTATCCCAAAAGGAGAAAAAATATTGCTGTAACTGCTTATAAAATGCTAGCTGAAGTTCTACTTTAATTTATTAATCAATTCCATCTAAATTTTCTAGTCTAACATTTTGCTCTCCCCAGACTCACGATGCTTCAAGGGTGTCTCCATTCCTCCACCATCCAGAGTGGAGACACCAGTGACCCAGTGCCAGTGATCCTCTGGGCAGCACCATACTCTTTGACACACCAAGACTTAAAGAGGAGTTCCCCTTAAAAAAAAAAATTTAAAGTTAGCAGCTACAAATACTGCAGCTGCTGACTTTTAATAATCGAACACTTACCTGTTCCAGGGTCCAGCAATTCGGGGTAACGAAGCCCCGCTCGTTCCCCCCCTTCCGCTCAGCGGCCCTGGCATTCTAACTGTGGGTGAATCCACAGCCGGGCACCCACTGCGCATGCGTGAGCGCCGCTGTGCCCCGTGATTGGCCGTGCAGTCATCTGGGACCGGTCACGTGTCCCAGATGACTGACAGGAGGGAGGGAGCCCTTCCTGAGCTGAGGGGAAGTGATGTCACCAGCCCAGGCACCGAAGGAGGCAGACTACGAGGGACCCCCTAGCAACAGGCATTTAGAGGTGAGTTTAAAAAAAATTTATTTTTTGTGTGCAACACCACTTTAAGAAGGAATATTTATTTGTGCAACACACCTAACAAAGGGATAAACAGAATGGCCATAACAGTACACAAAAACAGATACCTATTTTGTATGACACCACAAACATCAGGAGGATGTACCTGTACCCTGAAACTAAGGTGGCCCTAATTGTGGGGTGGTAATGGAAGCTAAAGGTCCATCAGTCTCTCCAATATCCTCCCACTGGCCAGTTTATTTGTAATTATTGGGATCCAAGTTCTGGTGTTGGACTACTCTGAGTATTTGAGTAGTTCCCACCGCACTGGGCGCAAAGTACCCAAACTGTATCCTGCAGTAAGTTGACACTGTCTTTTTTTTAGAAGTAGGCAAGGAAGTTGTGGCCAGCAGTCTCTCATCACCAATCTCTTATTATGCCTCCTCCCTGTATCTAGCCTCCGGAACCGGTAACGTCAACTCAGGACCCAGAAATTACGATCTCTCGCAGAATCAGTGATGTCAGCAGCCGTTCAGGACAAGGCAATCACTCACAGTTGTGTAGATGTAGATGTGGCAGCAGAGTCTCTCTCTATCTCTGACACCACAGTCAACACTGCAGCATGTAGCTCTCCAATATAGTAGCCCACTCCACTTTCATGGTGGTCAGAATGCACCCCTTACAGACAGCTAAAATGATTATTGGTGTCATGCAATTGGCTTTGTCAAGTGGCATTGGATCTGGAACTTTTGGGTTTAATACCACTTTAAAGGCTTGATGAATGCACAACCAAATATTAATATAAGTGTAGCACTACCCATGCAGGGGCTGCTGGTATCTGGTTTCCCTACTTCTGCACAGCCAGGCAACACAGGGAGCAGGGAGGAGAGTGAAGAGGTGCACAGGAAAATGGCTACTTTCTGGAAGCATGTCTTACTGCATTGTGGCGATAAGGAGAGAACCTCAGCACGGAGCCAATCAAAAGAGGGGTTGTGCCTCTGTAACCAAGGATAACCAATAACCAGCGGAAACTTAGGTGAGGAAATAACTTGGAATTGGATTATCTCATGGTGAAGAGCCCCTATGGCCATGGACAACAGACTCGTCTCCTGTCAAGAGCCTCAATGGCAAGTGGAGTGTCACGCAGCTGCAGTGGAATCGAGTGCTTCGATACAAAGGCAGCATCAATCAACAGGCAGCCCCAAAGTCGATTAGAGCCTGTATCTCGACGGACGACTCAGCCCAAGAAAGGGTAACCCGAAACCAGGGGCTTATCCTTCTGGATAACTCTGGACGAAACAATGCCACTTAAGGTTTGTCCGTGACAGGACCTCAAGGTTCGGGCGTTCCCTGGACGGGTAGGACAAGACTTCAAAAAGTGACCTGCCTGGCCACAATAAAGGCACAATCTCTCCCTCCCCCTAAAGGTTCTCTCATCCGCAGAGAGACACGTAAAACCCAAGTGCATGGGTTCACCTTCACTGACCGTCTCTGTACTAGGAGGCATGGGAAGTGAGGGAGGCAGGGGTGGTACTGCAAAGCTCGGAGACAAATGTACAGGAGGCTTCCGTAAGCACTCCCTAAGGCCCCTTTCACACTGGGGCGGTGAGCCGCGGTGACGGTAAAGCAGCGCTATATTTAGCGCTGCTTTACCGTCGTTTTCACCGCGGTTTTCGGCCGCTCGCGGTGCGGTTTTACCCCCCGCGAGCGGCCGAAAAAAGGGTTAAACACCCCCCGCAGAGCGCCGCCGTAGCCGCGGTATTGCCGCGGTAACCGCGGTATTGCCGCGGTATTGCCGCGGTTTTACCGCGGTCTCCCATTGTAATCAATGGGAAGGAGCGGTATAGGAGCGGTGAACACACCGCTCCTATCCCGCTCCAAAGATGCTGCTAGCAGGACTTTTTTTGCCGTCCTGCTAGCGCACCGCTCCAGTGTGAAAGCCCGCCGGCTTTCACACTGGAGTTAAAGGGGCAGGATTTTTTCATGCGGTGAACAGGCGCTATTTTTAGCGCTGCACCGCATGAAAAACGCCCCAGTGTGAAAGGGGCCTAAAAGAGAGTCTTTCTCTGAGTCTAAAGTCAATGAGGATGGCAAACGTGATCAACTTCTCAAGCTCAGTGGGTATATCTCGGGCTTAAAGGAATAAGAAGTAGGAGGGTAGAAATGGTGCTGTTCTGGGGTGGGGTGTTTGAAACCCCTGGCTTGTGAGGGATCCCTAAAGCTGTTGAGTGAATTTCTGATATAATAACCGTGCAAATAATACAAAAACCAAGCCAATAAATGGGGAAACTTAAAATGCAAGTGGTCTGGGTAATTATTGCAACAACCTAATGCTGTGCTACTGGAATACAGATTTGCAAACAGTTCAACCAGTAGTTAATATAATCCTTATACTGGTCTGCTGGTACTCAATGTAACCTCCCACTATAATTTTGTACCTCCACCGCGCCAATACCTCCAACAAATAAATGATGTGTAAATATATATATATATATGTCAATATATATAAATTAATCAGTGAAAAAAACAGCTGCCACTCTAATAAAAAATTGTAAATGTGCTTAAATTATACCCAAACGTGTAGTGCAAAAAGTGTTCAAGAAATAATCAAGTAGCGCTGAAAATAACAAAAAAATATATATAAATATATAAAAATAAATTAACTGCAAAAATGTGATCTGTAAATATAACACCACGTGAAATAATGCTATATGACTCAAAATAAATAGTCCATTGATAAGTGTAGGCAAAATAGAAATCAATCTTCAAAAAAAATCTTTCAATCTTCCACCACACCGACGTGCCTGTGACACCTCTCCCAATGAGACTGCACTCACCGACTGATGTTGCCTCCCACTCTCGTGTTTGGCAAAAGAGCAGATTGACCACACCTGGGTCAGTGATACGATCACTCCAAGCCAAATAACTCCATATGTGAAAAAAAGAAGTAAACAGTGCTCCACATAGCGTGATACTATTTATAAACTGTTTATTTAAAATATATCACACCCACACTTCAATAATTCAACTCACATGTTTAAAAGTGAAACTCAGCAAGAAAAACCAAATCCTTCACAGCAAACTGTAACAACGAATGGTTCGGCAGTGTACAAATGGTCACATCAGATCCAAAGTGTATCGCAACAACACTCACCCACTCTAAGAATGCCGTGTAGATCTCGGGAACCAGAGGTAGATTATGACCAACGGTCGAAAAGTAACGAACGGCTCCGGACGGCTTTGATCACCACTCTGCGAATGCCGTATAGGTATCGGAAACCAGGGATAGATTAGGACCAGCGGTCGAAAAGTAACGAACAGCTCCGAACGGCTTCGATCACTGCACACAGGAATGTCTTAATATCAAATGGAATTTAGTGTCCGTGTAGCCACGCCCCCGACATGTTTCGTCATATCGACTTCTTCCTAGGGATTCCCTAGGAAGAAGTGCTAGAGAAAGTGCTAGAGAAAGTGCTAATGTGCTGAAAAGTCCATATATCATGAATAAAGTGACAGGTGCTCTTCAAAAAACTGTATTCAGTGCTTCCTAAATGGTGTCCCATAAGAAATGCACTCACCGAAACCATTCACCCCACAAGGAGGTATTACGCCTTCACAGTATTTGCCACTGTGTAGCACACAGGAAAAACCTTTGGTCCTATTTCAGCTGGTTGTTTCCATGTTTGTGGTGTAAGGCATAAAATAGTCTCCTTGTAGCTGGCCCTTTATTGCTCCCACATGCGGAAAACAGACACCTCCATAGTGTTTTACCATTAAAACCTGACAATTTATTTGTATAAACAAAGACATACTGACATTCAGTCTGTTAATACAGAGCTTTGGGTAAAAAACAGGAAGCCTGGACGGTTTGCGTTCCACGACTTGAAAACCGGAAGTGATGCAAAGACGCTGTTACCCCCGGCTGCTATCTCGTCCTTGATGATATCTGAGAGACCATGAGAAAAAGCAGCCACAAGGGCATTCATTGTTCCAAGCAACCTCTGCTGCCAGAGTACCGAATTCAATGGCGTAATTAGCAACAGTTCTCGTTCTCTGTTTGATGGACATGAGGCACTAGACAAACCATGATGCTATAAGGGTCTTCCTAAGCCAGCCTGAGGTCAGCCTGGAGGTAGAGATCCCCCCCAGACCTAGCGGATCCCTCCTAGGCCACCGATAGCCTCCTCAGCACTCCATCTTCAACCCGACTTCCCTGCTAGCATGACTTATCCATATTTAAGGGCTGACATAGCCCCCCTGCCAGGACAGTACACTTGAGGCTTGGCCAGATTCCCTCAAGTATGCAGATCAACCCTCCTGGCCTCTGCACACTAACTTCTAGAAGTTTCTCCAAACCCCCAGATCCAGGGGGGCCAACAGAGACGTGCCTCTTTGAGTCATATAGCCTGACCTGCAATAAACCCTGACCCAGATTCAGACTCACTTTACCAGTCAAATACATTTGCCTGCACTAATTTAGTAGTACACTAGATGGTGCTACATAAAAAGAGTACAAGAGAAGCCCTGGATAGAAAGAAAATGTTGCTGTGTGCGCATGAGTACCAGCTTGAGTATTGCTAAAAAGACTCACAGAAATGGCAGAAATAAATCACAACTAGGTCCACTTATAAAATAAACCAAATTTGGTTTAACCATCCCAACTATGCTTATGCTTATCATATTAAAATAATGCATTGGCAGGTATAGGACAGAGTAAGATTCATGCAGAATGTTAAAGTTAATTCAAGTTTTTTATAATTGTAAGGCATTCAAGCATTGAGATTTAACATTAGCCTATAATGCATATAAAGTCCTATATGTAGTATGGATAGTTACCAAAAGTTGTCAAAACGAATGTATGTTTGACACCTTATGTACATTTTTCCTGGTTTGATGTGCCCTGTAATTGTATATTTCAGATCTGCGGGTCTTACCTTCTCCCACCCCTACACCTGAAGTTCCCGTATGGGATGTGTCAAGCTTCTCCCTTGTAGAAGGACGTATTTTAAGGACAAAAGGAGAGGAGCAGGTAACTTTTTTTTTCTTGAGACACTTAATGTTTTAATAAAATAAGTATCACATCTGTAACGCTACCCCCGCAGGAGCCGCTTGAATAATGTTGGTTCTTTACTCTGCCTCTTTAACCCCAAGAACAGACTAAACCGCACTGGCACGACTAGCAGTAGTGTTGTGTAGATACCACAGTAAAAGACACAGATTATAACTTTTACTGTGTGCTTGCTGCCCGTCCCCGGTCAAAGGACAGAGGGGTGGTGCAGTTCTTCTTCAGGGACGACGTCATATGACATCATCTCAGAACAGCAGCTGTCGTGCGCCCTTGGGGGAACGCAGCGCCGCGATCACTGCCGCACCATGTTGCTAGGACACGGCTCGACTCCAATCCCAGTAAAGAGCCGTCGGCCGCGGCTATTTAACCATGTGATCGACTATGTCCAATTACAGTCGGTCACATGTAAACACGAAGATGGTGGTAATCGTCTCTCATCGCCTCACACTGACAGAGTGTGTGGCGAGGAGAGCCAATCAGCAGCATCTCCTCGCAGGGGACATCAAGACAAGTAATCAGGGCTCTCATCATCAGTCGCTGATTACAATACAGCGCCACCAGTGCCAGCAATCAGTGGCCCCAAGTGCCACCAATCGTCACCAATCAGTGCTCATTAGGGATGCCAGTCAGTGCTGGCTTCAATGCCTATCATTGCTGCCCATCAATGCCCATCAGTGCCACCCATCAATGCCCATCAGTGCCGCCCATCAGTTGGCGAACTCGCCTCTGCCTATGGAGAATTTGGTGAAAGGACAGAGTGGGCTGTCTTGCCTGTGAAAAAGTCTGTGAGAAGTAAAAAAAAAAGGGAGGGGGGAAGTTCCTCATGCAAAGCTGACAAGCTGTGTCTCTGTTCATTAACCACTTCAGCCCCGGACCAATTGGCAGCCAAAGGACCAGGCCCCTTTTTGCGATTCGGCACTGCGTCGCTTTAACTGACAATTGCACGGTCGTGCGACGTGGCTCCAAAACAAAATTGGCGTCCTATTTTCCTCACAAATAGAGCTTTCTTTTGGTGGTATTTGATCGCCCCTGCTGTTTTTATTTTTTGCGCTATAAACAAAAATAGAGCGACAATTTTGAAAAAAATGCATTTTTTGCTATAATAAATATCCCCAAAAAATATATAAAAAAACATTTTTTTTCCTCAGTTTAGGCCGATACGTATTCTTCTACATATTTTTGGTAAAAAAAAAATCGCAATTAGCGATTATTGATTGGTTTGCGCAAAAGTTATAGCGTTTACAAAATAGGGGATAGTTTTATAGCATTTTTATTAATATTTTTTTTTTTACTAGTAATGGCGGCGATCAGCGATTTTTATTGTGACTGCGACATTATGGCGGACACATCGGACATTTTTGACACATTTTTGGGACCATTGTCATTTATACAGCAATCAATGCTATTTAAATGCATTGATTCCTGTATAAATGACAGTTGTAGTGAAAGAGTTAACCACTAGGGGGAGGGGAGGGGTTATGGGCTCTGACGTGTGTGTGTTTTTTTACATAAGGGGGCGGGGCTGACGTCTGATGTCATTGATCGGCTTTCCCTATGACCGGGAACAGCCGATCAATGACAGGCAGAGTAGGAAGCGCGGGGAGAGGTTTGTTCACACATACCTCTCCCCGTTCTTCAGCTCCGTGACCCGATCGCGGGACACCAGCGGCGATCGGGTCCGCTGGTCCCGCGGCCGGGGTCACGGAGCTCCCGACAGGGTGGCGCGCGCGACCCACGGGCAGGCATTTAAAGGGCCACGTACAGGTACGTGGTTTTGCCTGCCCGTGCCATTCTGCTGACGTATATATGCAGTGGGGGGTCGGGAAGCGGTTAAAGCGGAGGTCCGCCCACCGGTGCAAAAAATTTAAAGGCAGCAGCTGCACATACTGCAGCTGCTGACTTTTAATAATCGGACACTTACCTGTCCTGGAGTCCAGCGATGTCGGCACCGCAGCTGATGCCACCACATCAGCTGTCAGGTGCATGCCGCCTCCATTGCGAGTAAGGGAACCCAGCAGTGTAGCCTTTCAGTTCATGCCGGGAACCCTAATGTGCTCCGCTCCTCTTTCCTACTGGATCGGGGGAGGAGGAGGGAGCCCCCAGCCGTGACATCAATACCCGTGGCTGAGGCTCCCAGAAGTGGAGAAAGCATACCTACGAAAGATGCCAAATGTGGAACCGGAGGGGGTAGAAGTACAATGAGCGGAAGTTCCACTTTTGGAACTTTTTGGACATTTTTTTGAACTGCTTCTGAACTCTCCTCTATGTTATCTTATGAGTACATGTACACAGGGTCGTTTACAGTCGTTTCTAGGCAGTTGAGTTTGGAGGCTTTTTTTGGAACGCAAAAAAATGGGTTGAAGAAGTTGAGTTTACAGGCATTTCAGGCGCCAAACGCTTCTAACCGCGCGTTAACGTGCATTTAGCCGTTTCGCTTTTTTTATTTTTGCCTATTTTTTAAAACGCTTCTAAACGCTAAACGCGGCATGTAAACGTGTCAAAACGGACATTTTAAACGTGGGTTACTATCTGTCAAGTTAAATCATTCAGGAGAGGTTGTAAAAACATCCTGTGTACATGAAGCCTAAGCTTGGAAAAATATATGAACCCTTGCATGCAGTAAAGATAGAACCTCCTTTGGCAAAAATAATTTCCATCATACTTGTAGAGGCCATAACCCTCGATGGGGCAGCCTTGACTTTTGGGCTTACCGGTTACCTCCGCTTGGCTTGTTCTTCCAGGTCTAGGGGTTCCCAGAGTTAGTACCCAACGACTTTTCACGCTGACACCATAAAAGTCCTTTTGAAAGGTTTTGAAGAAACCTCAGGCACCTTGAACTGCTAAGTATATGAAAGTCTCTATTCGCCAACCAAGAGAGTAGACACTCGCAGCTGGGTGCTTCAAAACTGAACAAATCTCTAGCCAGAGATTATGGCAGTCAGCACTTGAATTACGGAATTTGCAAAGTCTCTGACCTTGAATCAAAGTAGCACTCAGAAACAAAACAGGAACCTTTCCTCAGTACCTGGAACGTTATCCGTCTCCTTGGCAGTATTGGGGAAGCGTGGATTCTCTAGTGTCCTTGACAACCCAGCGACCAGGCACTTCTCAGGATGCCAGCTTGTTGGCCCTCCTTCCGAAGAGCCTGCTTACAGGAGCTGCGGTGCCCCTCCAAGTTGAGAGCGCACCCGGACGTCTTGAATCCTCCCTCAGTTACTGTGCCTCGGACCAGCCGGTTCCGAGACTCGGGAACAGATGGATCCTTGCCCCAGACAAAGCGGGTCTGTGGGGCTTGTCAAACCAACCATGTTGCGGGGTGGCACACGCTCACGTGACCAGGACCCCTCGCAGGGCTACCCCGGTCCAGATGCAGGAACAGGCAGCTATGGCCGAATGAACCCCGAACACCTGACTCCAGCATCTTAAGTACCCTTCCCCAGACTCCTCAGCGGGGCCAAACGCACCCACTGATTGGCTCCGGGGAATGCCGGTACCCAAACGTCCAACCAGGCCTGATTCTGAGCCTGTCATGTGCACCTCACTGCACACATGATCAGGCAGAACCCCAACACAGCCCAGCCAAACTGATGCCAAAGCTACCCTATCCAATTAGCTCTCAGAACCCCTTTACTGTTCTGAGAGACAAAAATAACTAAATTTACACATTTGAAAAGGTGTCACCTCTACATACTTTTTCCTGTAGCTGCTGGTCACACAACATTAGTTATTTGTAGTTCATCAATATTACTTGGAAATCTGCTGGCCATACATGGATCAAAATGTGGCCAGTTTAGCTGTGAGACAATCTGAAGGAATAGACAAGGGCCTAAGTCAGGGGTCGGCAACCAATGGCATGCGGGCCGCACCCGGCCTGCCACCGCTAAATGTCTGGCCCATCAGTGCCCGTGATTAATTCAGGGGCACCCGGTCCAGGGACATTTTCGCCGCTGTCCTCTTCATTGGACAGTGGCGAGTGGCCGGTATCACAGGGCTGGATGGGGGCGGGAACCTCTTGAGTTAACTTTTTACATTAAACAGCAGGTGATTGGTTGCCGGGCGATCCTAGCAACCTAGCAACCAATCACCAGCCTGTTAATGTGAAAAGTTACCTTCAGCAGTTTCCGCCCATATCCAGCCCTGTGATGCCGATCTCTGCTCTGCTGTACACCTGTGTAAGGTAGGAGAGTTCTACCTACTCTGTCTCTGTTTGTATGTTTGTGTGTGTGTGTGTGTGTGGGGGGGGGGGGTGGGGTGCAGGGGAGGCAGAGGACACTATTGGGGTACAGAGGACACTAAAGTGGGAGGGGGTGCAGGGGACAGAGGACACTATGGGAGTGATGTGAAGGGGGACCACTTCTCTCCTGGGGACAAGGACCCCATCACCCCTGGGGACAGGGACCCCCTCTCACCTGGGGACAGGGACCCCATCACCCCTTTGGGACAGGGACCCCCTCTCACCTGGGGACAGGGACCCCTTCTCACCTGGGGACAGGGGCTCCTTCTCACCTGGGGACAGGAACCCCATCTCCCCTGGGGACAGGGACCCCTTCTCACTTGCGGACAGGGACCCCTTCTCACTTGGGGACAAGGACCCCTTCTCCCCTGGGGACAGGGACCCCCTTCTCATTTGGGAACAGGGACCCCTCCTCACCTGGGGACAGGGACCCATCTCACCTGGGGACAGGGACCCCATCTCCCATGGGGACAGGGACCCCATCTCACGTGGGGACAGGAACCCCATCTCCAGACCATGCTGGCTGGTCAGGCTTGTGTGCCAGGATGGGAGAGGGGGCAGTAAAATCTGATTCCCCAGCCACATGCTCTCTCAGAGTGAACTGGCTTGGTATTAGTGAGACACCTTAACGTGAGGTAAACCTGTACCGTTATTATTACTTATTATGTTAGGATTATTATTATATTCATTTATTAGCACGTGAATGCGGCCCTCCATGCATTCACATACATTGAATCCAGGTCCTAAGTGGAAAAAGGTTGCTGACCCCTGGCCTAAGTCATAGATAGGCGATAGTTCGTATAAATGGTTTGAATCTCGGCTGATTCAGCAAGAACCGACCAAGAGTTGAACCATGTATGGGCAGACTGAATGTACCAATGGCTTGGTGGGAGAGATTCCCCTGTTAACACTGTGTTGATGAGGGAATCAAGTGAATTTCTTTCTTGCAACCTGTGGTTGCAGGAAAGAAATTTGCTCTGTGTATGGCTGGGGTCAGAACATCGGTGCCGCAAAAGGAACTCAGAAGACGGAATAAACATTTGCTTTGTGTTTGGAAGCCCTGATCTGTAAATTTGGTGATTAGACTGTTTTCTCAATACTTAACCCTGGAGACTAATCTTATTTCCTGTAATTGCTAGCATTGTTTTAACTGTACTTTTGAAATTCTGCCAACACATAATTCAGGAAGTTGCATGACAGATATTGGATAAATGCAGTTTAACCTGTCTGATGGTGAAAACCCCTTTAATCCTGTCTACCCCCCCAGGATGCATTTCGCACCCGGAGTCGTGCTGGCAGTTGTGTGTCCAATAATGAAGCAGTGCTTGCAGACAGAGCAGAGGCAGGTAAGAGGTTGGAATCTCTTGCAATGTGAAGACTTGCAAGTTTCAGATTTACGATGTTCAGGAAGTGGGGGTATAGACTTGTCTTACCAGTTACTATTTCTGTGGCCAGAAAACAAGTACCTAAACAGTGGTCTGGCCAATCAGGAGTTAACACAGTAAAGTGGAATCAATCCACCACTTCCTTCCTGCAGGAAGTGGCCAATGTGAAAACTCTTTCATCAGCACTACTGATACCTGTCTAGAGTTACTAAGAGCTGTTCTTCAGAAACATACTCACATATGGCAGCATAGGGGAGACAATTTTCAGTCACATATTGTAACGGGTGACTATCATACACTGTAGTTACACCATAGTCAGAATCTTCTAGGGGGGGTGAACCTTTGTGATTCATAGGAGAAGTTGCGCAAACTGTTGGTGCTATATAAATCCTGTACTGTATAACAATAATTAGGCGACATACATAGTGTGCTGTGGAGAATTGTGGGTATGGCAACATTGTTTTAACAGTGGGAGGAGTATCAAACTTAAAGTGGTTGTAAAGGTAAAAGGTTGTCTTACCTTAATGAAATCTCTGCATGGTAAAAACCAGCGGCGGCCCATCCATAGAGGGCACACGGGCGCCATCTCCCCTATCCATGCGTCCGACCCCCTGATTTACATATCAGAACGCCAGGCCATGGATTCCAATGTGGCGGGGTGTTTTTTTTGAAGCACCTGATTGGAGCCAGAGGCTCTAATAGGCTTCAAAAAGGGGTGGCCTCGGAGCGCAGAGCATTGCGCTCCGAGCCCACCCAGTTGTGTGACGATAGGAAAAAAAAAAAAAATTGCTATTTTTACACTAAAGTTCCTCCCCGCCAATCAGGAGGCAGGTTGGGAAACCTGTTTCCCGATTGGCCAAAGCGCCAGGCGATCCTACAGGATGTCTAGCTATTTGGCGGAAGAGGAGACACGCGGCGAAGAAAGCATGAGGAACAGACACCGGAGCCGCCGCTGCCCGCACTCCAGGAGAGGAGGAAAGGACACCACAGTCCCGATACACCAGCTGGTAAGTGCGGGACCACCAGCGGGGGGGGGTTGTCAGTGCCGCGCGGCTCAGCAGGGGTGCTGTCAGTGCCGTGCCGCACCACCTGGAACCCACCAGCCGCCACTGGTAAAAAAAAAAATTTAATAGTGCCTCCACCCCCTCCCCTAAATATTCACCTGAGCCGGATTTCAAACCAGCGATGAGCACATCTGCAGCAGCTCTTTCCCCCTCTCCCCTGTCTCATAGGCTTGGAGCAGAGAGAGCCATTGGCTTCAGCTGCTGTCAGTCAAAGCAGCAGGGGGCATGGCCAAGTCCTTCTGTCTGTGTCAATAGACACAGGCGGCGAGGCTCGAGATGGAGCATGCACGAGTGCCCCCATAGGAGGTGGCTTTCTGTAAGAGCACTCAGTGGGGGCAGTGGCGTAGTGTGGAGGGGCAGGCGGGGCTATCGGCCCCAGCACAAAATTTAAAGGGGTGCTGTCCTGAGTGTGGGATGTTTAGCAGGGGGCAAAAAGCCCCTTGCTGTCACAGAGAGTCCAGGTTTGGCGGCGGCAGCAATCAGCAGCGTCCTTGGGGTGCGGACAGCCGGGCATCCATCTCAACAAGACAGTGAAGATCAGTGAAGGGCAGATGAGAGCCCAGGACTCAGGATAAGAGCTCCACTGCCTCCTCCTTGACCTCACCCCCCTGACCCCGCCCCTTGAAGAGGCGAGAAGCAGCAGGCACAGCATCCCCCACGTTTCCAGAGCATGGACTACTCCAACTTCCTCTCTGCTCTAATGTGAGGCTGACTGGGGGAACCAGAGGACAGGCAGGAGGCTGCTGCAGGAGCCGCTAGAAGGATCAAAGCAGATCAAGGAGGCAGACTGGCATGGAATGTACCGTACTTGTCATCATACACAGACCTATCTGCAGACAGATTGAGACAATGGGACAGAGGAGGGACTGCAGATAGAGACAGGGCTAGGGGTCTCTATCATCTCCCCCTTACTCCCCTCTCTCTCTCTCTCAGCCCACCTCCCCCTTTCAGCCCTCCTCTCTCTCTCTTACCCCTTTCTCTCTCAGCCCCCCCTTTCAGACCCCTCTCTCTCACCCTCTCTCAGCCCCCCTCTCTCTCTCTCTAAGCCTCCTCCCTCTCTCAGCCTTCCCTCCCTCTTAACCCCCCTCTCTCTCTCATCGCCCTCTCAGCCCCCTCTCTCTCAGGCCCCTCTCTCTGCCCCCCTCTCTTAGCCCCCCCTCTCTCTCTCTCCCCTCAATGTCTCTCTCAGCCCCTCTCTCTCTCTAGCCCCCCATTCTCACCCCTACTGTCTCCCTCAGCCCCCCCCCCTCTCTATCAACCCTCCTTTCTCAGCCCTCTTCTCCTCTCCCAGCCCCCCGTATCTCCCTCAGCCTCACTGTCTCTCTCACCCCAATGTCTCTCTCAATCCCCCTCTCTCTCACCCCACTGTCTCGCCCCCTCACCTTCCTCCCTCTCTCAGCCTCCTCCCTCTCTCTCTCATCCATCTCTCTCTTTCACCCCTATCTCTCAGCCCCTCCCTCTCTCAGCCCTCTCTCTCTCAGCCCCCCAGTCCCTCTCTCTCTCAGCCCCCTTTCTTTCAGCTCCCCTCTCACCCCAAATGTCTCTCTCTCTCTCCCTCAGCCCCTGTCTCAAACTCAGCCCCTGTCTCAATCTCAGCTCCACTCTCTTCTTCAGCCCCACTGTGTCTCTCACCCCACTTCTCTCCCAGCCCCCTTCTTTCTCTCAGTCCCCCATATTTCACTACGTAGATCTAATAATGTGAATAATGTGAATAATGTGCATTAAACCTAAATAAATACATTTAAAAAAACATGCTTATGTCCCTCTGATCAATATTCCAAATGCATGCAGTGGTTGAGTGATATACATTAACTAAACTACCTTAGGAGATATATATATATATATATATATATATATATATATATATATATATATATATATACCAGCATATATATAGAAAAAAATCATAAGGTTAAATATAATACACAACCCTACTGGGTATTGCTGCAACAAGTATTATAGTGTGAATATGACATATTTAGCATCCATTATCTGCGTCCCAATCACTGGTGCTGCAGCAGCCTCAAAATTGAAAGTGCCTAAAATGAATATGCATTAACAAGTGTTAACGTGCGCTAACAAGCATCAAGCGCATCAACAAGTGTCAAGCACGCCAACAAGTGTCAATCATTTTTTCTGCCACAACGCCGCTGCTCTTGGACACACTGGCAGTGGGTTTATTTCTGCCGTTTCAGACATTAACCTCTGCATGTTAACCTATGTGCCCAAGCACACGACTTTTAGAAGCATTTAGTGACAGGGGCTTTTAGAGGCAGAAAAGAAACCCCACTGCCACTGCATCCAGGGGCAGTGATGTTTTGGCAGAAAAATTGCCTTGTTAACATGCTTGACACTTGTTGATGCGCTTGATGCTTGTAAGTGGGCATTAACGCGAGTTAACACTTGTTAACGCATGTTGACGCTAGGCACTTTAGCGCTTGAGCATTAAAGATTTTGTTACCCTAAAAAAAACTAAAAAATTATCGTGTTCCCTTAAAGCATATTTAACAGCACAGTGCTTAAGCTGTGTAATTTGGCCCCTTCTATCACCTAAAAAACCTGGCTGATCTTGCCTGGCTATACCCTCCCCCCTTTAAACTGACCACGGTTATTATACCCTCCTGCTGCTATTATAACTACAATAAAAACATCCCATCCCGTCTGTAACATAACATTATGGCCCTGTGTCTGTTATATAAAAAAAGCTGCCAGTCTGTACCTATTTTAGAGCGTCTCCCGGCGCTCACGTGACTCCTCGGCTCTCTCCTCCTCCCCAGCTGACATCAGTGGGAGTGCTTGGCCCCGCCCGCTATAGCTGTCAGCCGGGCAGAGGAGAGAGCCAAGGAGTCATGTGAGCACTGGGATACGCTCTGATATAGGTACAGATCCACAGCTTTTTTATATAACACAGGCAAAGGGGCACATAACGTTATGTTACAGAGGGGGTGGGATGTTTTTTATTGTGTTGGCTTAACAACCACTTTAATTCATTCCAATGGCCAGAATAAATTATTATTCTGGGCAATGAAGAGAATTAACGCCCCCAAGCGCTTGACTCGTGTAGACACGCCTAAACACCAGGCTTGTTAACGTGTGTTAACGTTAGGAGCAATTAGCACTTGAGCGTTAATTAATTTCAATGGACAGAATAAATAATTATTCTGGCCTTCTGGCTAATGAAATTAATTAACATTCAAGCACTTGACGCCTGTAAATGTGCCTTAATGTGCCTTAACACGTTACACACTTTTACAAGTGTCAGGTGTTTTTTTTGTCAAAACGCTGCTACCAGGGAGGAAAGGCTTTTGCATGAGGCCTAAATTCCCCTACCACTAAACGCTGCTAAAAGTCTATGTGTGCTTGGACACATAGGCTAACATGCAGGGGAGTTTAGAGGCAGGAAAATAAAAATGTCTGACACCCCTAGAAGCAGCAGCAAAAATGTCCAATGTGCATGAGGACTTAGCAGCCAGAAACTGTTGTACAATGTAGCACAAAGAGTCTCTAAGCCACCACCTTCCTGCCTGCATACATGCCCCACCCCACCATAAACTCAGCATGCATTGTACACTGGCATTGCAAGCTGGGTTTGGGAACATGGGTTGGCAGATGGAGGGACTAACATATATGGCTGCTGCAGTGAATACGGGTGGGCAGGAGGCAGAACTGGTAGGCAGCATTGCTGTTGCTACTGCCAGTCCTAAAGAATGCATTTTTGCTGGGTGAGGCTTTCTAGTCTATCTGCTATGCCTCTGCAGACCTCCATTTTGCTACCTGTCTACACCCCAGGAGGTGAGTGAAAAGCACTATGCATGAATAGAATGTCTATATTGTGCTAAGCCTTCCTACTTGTGTTACGTACACATGAGTTGTACAATAAATCTGCTATTGTTTTTAATCACAGATCCAAATGTTGATGGAAATGCAGAGTTTGATTCAAAGAATCAGTTTAATAATGTGAAGGTAATGTTTAAAAATATATCTATACTAAATATATTAATTGATATCATTCATTAGAAAATAAATTGTATCTATTTTCATCAAACCAGCAAAAGCCATTTCTGCATTGTATGACGGATATTAGGATTCAGAGAAGGGTACTTGAAACTCTATGGTATAAAAATAATGTGCACTCAGAATACAAGGCCTGTTATTGGTAGTTATTTAAAAAATCAGCAACAATTATAACTAAAAAGCTAAATACATTTAATTTTTTTTTTTGGACACATCTTCTAGAAGACGAAATTTTAGATTAAATGTTGGGTCTGTGTCAGGTGATGAGCAAATACACTAAAATTCACTCCACCAGTGAGCTGGTTCAGTAGACCTGATATAATAGTAAACTGGTAAAAATTGGTCCAATGGCCCCTATACAGGTATACTCAGGAGAAGGGTGCCTTCTTCCCCAACATGGACCGGTTTCTACTGAATCATGTTTTACTGATTCAGTAGAAACAGGTCAATATAAAGCTGGACATTAGATGGTGATCAGAAGGTCCAACAAGTGAACACTTATTTTTATTTTTTTTTATATAAAAAGCAATTATAGCAAAGACGAAAGATTGCAATCAATGCAAATATGCATAGACTGGATAGCCAATATTTTGCATTGCAAGCTCTCATGACCAGGGCCCTCCTAACCCTCCTGTAAATATACTGTCACCCTTCATTTTGTGAAGCAAAAACCGCTGTCACTATCTAAATCCTGTATAACAAATGTCAGGGGGCATATACAAAAGCTTCAAATAGCTGACCAACATACAAAATACAATACAAAACCTACATTATATGGCCACTCCATATGAGTGAGTTTGGGTGATTTCAGTAAAGGGTATTGTTAATGCTGTAGCATACAAAGACATTTTAGACAATTGTGCACCTCCAACCTTGTGGTAACAGTTTAGGGAAGGCCCTTTTCTTCCAGCTCTATGAAGACATGGTTTAAAGAGTTCAGTGTAATTTAAATCAAGTGGCCCACGCAGAATCCCAAACTCAACCCTATTAAACACTTATGGGATGAATCCATATTAATGGCCTTGGTTTTGGAATGGAATGTCCAACAAGCTCTATAGAGCTGTCCATCAAGCTTATGTAGGTGAGATGGTCATGTGTTCACAAACCTTTTGTCATTAGAGTTTTTATATTCAGAAGGCTTTCTGTCCAACTTCAGAGTACTGTTTAGGCCTAATCACTGCACACTGATTTACTAAATAATCCTGTAAGTAGACTTTAGCGCTAACCAGGCCACATACAGTACATTGAAAACAGATGTTGTGACCAATTCAAACCACTGTCAGACAATTTAGTAATGCAGTACCAAGTCCTTCTGTTCACCAAAAGCTATTATTAGCACATAAAGATATTTCCAACCCATATTTGCTTGTGTACACTATACTGAAAAAAAATAAGCAACCTTAGGCTGGATTGTGGAAACTGATGCATCAAATGAATCCAACAAAGTTGGGACACTATTTAAAATCTGCATGAAAACAGAATGCAAAGATTTGAAAATCTAATAAATCCTTATTTTATTTACAATAAAAAATAGAAAACATATCAAATGTTTAAACTGAGAAAATGTACCATTTAAAAGAAAAAAAAAGGTAATCCAAATTGATGGCAGCAACACGTCTCAAAAAAATTGAGACAGTGCAACAAAAAGTAGGTAAGGAAGGAAGAGCTGGAAGAACATTTTGCAAATAATTAGATTCATTGGCAACAGGTCAGTAACATGATTGGGTATAAAAAGAGCATCTTTAAGAGTCAGAGTGTTTCCCCGGACGTCGGGCCCCTGCGAGCGCCCCAGCTGCGTTTAAAAATCATCAAACAATTTCAGAATATAATTGCAAAGACTTTATATATATCATCATCTACAGTATTTAATATCATCAAAAGATTCTGAGAATCTGGACAAATCTCTGTGTATAAGGGACAAGGCCAAAAGAGATGCCTGTAATTTCCTGGCCCTCAGACAGCACTGCTTTAAAACAGGCATGATTCTGTGATGGACATTACCACATGGGCTCAGGAATACTTCCAGAAATCGCTGTCTGTGAACACAGTTTGTGATGCCATCCAAAACTGCAAGGTAAAGCTCTATCTTGCAAAGAAACAGCCATATCAAAACCTAATCCAGAAATGCTGAACCTCTTCTTTGGGCCAAAGCTCATTTAAAATGGTTTGTTGCAAAGTGGAAAACTGTTCTGTGGTCAGGTGAATCAAAATTTGACAATTCTTTTTGGCAACCATGGGTGCCACATCCTCTAGACTAAAGAGGAGAAGGACCATTTGGCTTGTTATTAGCACTCAGTTCAAAAGCATCATCTCTGATGGTATGAGGGTGCATTAGTGTGTATGGAATTGGCAGCTTGCACATTTGGGATGACAACTTCAAAGCTAAAAGATATATCCAGGTTTTAGAGCAGCATATGCTCCCATCCAAACAACGTCTTTTTCGGGGAAGGCCTTGCATATTTCAGCAAGACAATGCTAAACCACATACTGCATCTATGACAACAGCATGGCTTCATAGTAGAAGAGTCCAGGTGTTTAATTGGCCTGTCTGCAGTCCAGACCTTTCACCAATTTAAATCATTTAGCGCATCTTGAAATGAAAGATACAACAATAAAGACCCAGGACTGTTGAGCAGTTAGAATTCTATAACAGACAAGAATGGAACAACAATTCTCTCCCTGAACTCCAGCAACCGGTCTCCTCAGTTCCCAGATGTTTACAGAGTGTTGTTAAAAGAAGAAGGGATGTTACACCGTGGTAAACATGGCCCTGTCCCAATCTATTTGAGAGACGTGTTGCTGCCATCAATTTAAATACCTTATTTTTTTCTTAAAATGGTACATTTTCTAATTTTAAACATTTGATATGTTTTCTATTTTCTATTGTGAATAAAATATGAGTTTATATGGAGATGGAGAGTTTATGTAGATTTTACACAGTGCTCTAAGGTTTTCTAAACTGGGGTTGTATAAGCTGCAACCTGCATGAAAAGTGAAACTCCTCATAAGCAAGCACTGATGAATCAGAACATCTTGAACTATTTCTGCACATTGTATGGGTCGGCTAATCATTTTCTGCATATTAGATCTTTGTGATCCATATAACCAGGGCCATGGCAATGGACATGGTCTTTGCCTACACACTATGTGCTAAATGATTTTCCTCTTTATCGTTCCAGAAGGTTGGGAGGCATGCCCAACAGTAGTCCTTTCTCTTACACATTGTATTGTGTTGTTTTAGTAATAACTTACTTTTTTACTCTAATTTGGAAGGGTTTGATTTTGAAAAGGAAAAAGAAGAACAAGAAAAAAACAAGTTCTTCACCACTTCAACCAGATGAGAGGTAATCAGTAAACATTATAACATTAAACAAAGGGGCCTCTATTTCTAAGGGGCAACTTACCAAGGCATCAGTTTTGGACATAGTTGTCTGTATTTTAAACTGGCTTCTGGGTTTTCTAGAATAAATTATATTTAAACCTAATAACAAAAATGTATATATTCCAGCTTACCAGTCCTTAGTTGTGGTGGCTGCTTTAACTTATTTTTTTCAGGCTAAGAACATTTTTGCAAGTACAGAAAAATACCTGTTGCTCTTGTCAGAAATCCAGTGTCTTGTAACTTTATGTGCACTTCACTGAAATCTCAAACAATGTTATTAGCCTTGCCAGTTATTGTCTATGAACTGCAAATCGCAATAACCTCTATGTAATAGAGATACGGAAAGAAGGGGGTGTTTGTAGACCCAGTAGCCTAGGGTGAAAATGCTACTCCTCTGTAGATACCATCTGGTGAGTGAGCGTTGCCATATTGGGCAGGAAGGTAAAAATAAAGGTGAAAAAAAAGTCTACAGAATTTAATAAAGCCACCACATCTAAGGAGCAGTAAGCTGCAATGTACAGTGCATTGAAAAAGTATTCATACCCCTTGACATTTTCCACATTTTGTAAAGTTACAACCAAAAACGTAAATGTATTTTATTGGGATTTTATGTGATAGACCAACACAAAGTGGCACATAATTGTGTAATGGAAGGAAAATAATAAATGGTTTTCCAAATTGTTTACAAATAAATATCTGAAAAGTGTGGCATGCATTTGTATTCAGTCCCCTTTACTCTGATACCCCTAACTAAAATCTAGTGGAACCAATTGCCTTCAGAAGTCACCTAATTAGGGGTTTGATAGAGAACCGTAGTGAACAAATGGCATGAAGGCCGAGGAACACACCAGACAGGTCAGGGATTAAATTGTAGAGAAGTTTAAAGCAGGGTTAGGTTATAAAAAATATCCCAAGCTTTGAACATCTCAGATAGCACTGTGCAATCCATCATCCCAAAATTGAAAGGGTATGGCACAACTGCAAACCTACCAAGACATGGATATCCAACTAAACTGACAGGCCGGGCAAGGAGAGCATTAATCAGAGAAGCAGCCAAGAGGCCCATGGTAACTCTGGAAGAGCCGCAGAGATCCAGAGCTTAGGTGGGAGAATCTGTTCACAGGACAACTATTAGTCGTGCACCCCACAAATCTCGCCTTTATGAAAGAGTAGCAAGAAGAAAGCCATTGTTGAAAGAAAGCCATAAGAAGTCCCATTTGCAGTTTACGAGAAGCCAGGTGGGGGGTACAGCAAACATGTGAAAGAATGTGCTCTGGTGAGATGAGATCTACTTATCTCCCTGTGTATGACTTTGGCATGGCTAACGTTTATGTTTCTGGAACATCCCTTGTCCACCTGCTGATCTGCTGTGTATGACCCTGGCCTGATTTACGTCTGAGATTCTGGTACTGCCCCTTTTACTGTATATGCTATTTGTTGTTTGTGGGGTTTTGGTTTGGTTGGTTGTGCACTGTTTGTATTTACTTATTTATCACCTATTTTAATAAACATCATTATTATTCACCTTACATGCATTTTTGGTTCTCTCTGTGCAGTCCACACAGTCTGGACTACTAATTCACTGACAAGAAGTTTGGAAAGGTCAGGCATAGTCAGCATATTTTCTGCCCCTGCCTTACCTGGGGAAACACATATACTTTAAGACGGTTTAGTAGATGGTAAAAGGTTTTGATATGCAACTATATAGGCTCTGTCCTCCTTCAGGATCATGCACTATGTATTGTGGGGCAATAGAAGATCCCTAAAAAGGGTAATAGATTTTTATTTTTACGCTGAAGCAATACTGAGACCCCTCCAAGTGTTTTACAGAGCCTGAGGAAGTGAGGTATTTGGAACTCACAAAAGAGGTCATGACATATTTGTTGGGATCCCCCCTGCTACTGTCTTCTAGGATCTTGAAGTCACCTGATTTGACTAAAACAAAAGATGTATCTTATCAGAGTAGGGTGGGAAAGCCAAAGTTATACTGCGATACAAGTGTTTTTTAATGTCAATACATCGAGGATCTATAAATACGCCATGTGTTGCACTAATTTGTTGTACTTTTAAAGAGGAAGTAAACCCTAATGGTGCCTGTATTTTGGCAAATATCTCCTAAACCGTGTAGGTTTAGGAGATATTTCTTTGACCTACAGGTAAGCCTTAATCTAGGCTTACCTGTAGATCCAAGTGATTTGTAAGGGTTTATAACCACTTTAATACTTTAGTATTTGTGAATACATTTTTATCATTTTAATTGTGGTGTATATTATTATATGCATATGTTTATACACCCATAAGATCCCATTTCTAGTGTGATCTTTTGTTCCTAGTCGGCACTCTTGTTGAGGGCTTATAACAGGTCCAGTGGCTCCTACTATCCTCCACAGCATTGGAAGCTTACCGCTGCAGGGATATGGGGGGAAGGGGGGGGGGGGGGGTGGGCTTAGAGGAAAAAATATTTAAAATAAGAGAGCAGTCACCAGCACAAGGGACAATTCCTATCCAATGTAAGTACCATGTCTTGTGCTGATTAGTGCTGACTTTGCAAAGACTATCCAATTATGTGTAAAGGAAATTTACAAAAATAAATAAAACTAGATTTTTGTTGGCACATAATTGGAGGATTAAAGTCATTTATTTGAGTAAGTTAAAATTCACTTTGCAAAGAGAAGATTTATTTTGAAAAGTGAAGCTGCTCTACTTATTTAGTAAATCAATCCCAATATGTCCCAGTTATGGTACAATAAACACCAGCCAAAGAGAGTGAATTGCGCCATATGGCAGGAAATTGTGTAGTTTGCAAAGTAAAATGAGGAGATGATGATAAATTCTCTTTTGTTTAATCCAGGAGTTTGCATGGGTCCCATGAATCACTGGGTTGTGTGGAAATTCTTGACCTGAATAACGAGAAAGATGTAATTATACGGGCTCTACACAGCAGTATTCTGGGGGAGCAATTCTGCTTTGAGGTGAATATAACAAGAGCTCATTTTAGGGCTGTTTTTCTTTTATCTTGTAATACAACAAAAGAAGTTGAAATTGCGACAGCCAACCGGAGATTTAAAGAACATTCAAAGACTCCTGTGTGGCAGTCTAAACAAGATTCAGATCCATTTACTATGTTATGCACAAGCCCCATACACTAAAACAAAAGCATCTTAAAGCTCCCTTGGTTCAGACAAATTTTCCTTTATTTGTGCCTCACATGCTCCCAGACACTACAGCCAAAAGTGTGAGGATCCTAGCAGCACAGTCAGTTCTGCCAGTCTAAAAAGAACTGGATGGGTCTACATATGGCCAGCTGCTGATTTAAAGGTCACAAACTGACAATGCTGATAGCCACAACCCCTGAAACATCTCCCCGTCCCACTGTATTGCAAGCAGGCACAGCCTACATAAAAGTACAATTCTGCTCTGATTTCTGGAGCAGTGCAGCAGCATTGTCCCCACATCCCTGTAAGCTGCATGAGATGGACTTCACTGGCTGGATCGACTGGTATATGCAGGACTTTTCAGGAGGACTAAAAGAAAGCTGGTCATACACTGTTTTGTTCAGCCTGCAGGTTAAGAGCACAGATGGATGAATTCCTGGGGCTACTGTATCCTGACAGGTGCCACCACCGGTTGTCAATACCCAAACAGCAGCTGCATCGGGCACCGACTGAAATTTGCACAGTGTATAGCACGCTTAAGTGGAAGGTCATATATTTATTTTAAAGTAGGGAGATGATTAAAGGCTAATAACTGCTGGCTGTTTGCAAAAGTTTATTGCTATATTGCAATAGTGAAAGTAGAAAATGCCCCAACATCAGCGGGAGTAAAAAAATGTCATAGTGCCTGTAGTCAGTAGAAGGAGGAATAGTGCCCCATTGTTGGTAATAGTGGAAGGAATAGTGCCTAATTGTTTATATCAGTGGGAGGAATTATGCCCCATTGCTGGTGTCAGTGGGAGGAATAGCGTCCCATCATTGGTGTCAGTGGAAGAAAAAATGCCCCATTGCTGGTGTCAGTGGGAGGAAAGGTTCCTCACTGTTGGTATCAGTGGAAGGAGCAGTGCCCGCTTATTGGTGTCAGTGGGAGGAATTGTACCCCAAGGGCCGGATAAAGACAAGCAAAGGGCAGAATTCCACTGCTATAGTGGAACTTACCCAATGGACCTTAATTATGAAAGTGTGTAAAACAAGCATTATCTGTTGCCCATAAAAGCTAGGTTCATTCTTTTATTTTCAAACCTAGACTGACAATTCAAAAGGTTACATTTAGAAACACAAACTAGTTTACTTTAAGGAACATAATAAATAAGATAATGACTAACAATCCTACATGTCTCATAGGTCATCACCTCCAAATCCAGCCGCTGTTTTGGATGTTCATCTGTTCTAGAGCGAGACCGATGGATTGAAAATCTTCGCAGAATTGTGCAACCAGATAAGGTGAGTAAGTTTGTCAGTGTTTATTCAACCATCACCCGAGTGTTTTAAATATAATTTGTCAGGTTCATAAACCCATTTATATTTTTGCTTTGCCTAGGATAATTTTGAGCGTGAAGAGTCCTCTCTCAGTCTGTGGATCCATGAAGCCAAAGGTCTTCCCAATTCAGGTCCTAGCTCTCGTGCCCTTTACTTCTGTGAGGTTCATCTTGATGGCTCTCTTTATGGCCGAACCTCAAGCAAAGCACCTGAGTCTGGCGTGGTATTCTGGGGAGAGAGCTTTAACTTAAAAGACTTGCCCTATTTGTCAGGCCATGTTGCTCTGCATCTTCTCCGAGAAGGGAAAGAAGCCACTGGTGTGGGAACTGTAACACTGGCTTTGGAAGGAATGAGGGAAGGGGTTGAGAGATGGGTGCCTCTTGGTGGAGCGGTGACACTCAGACTACGAGGAAGGTACAGAAAGCTCTGTGTTCTTCCCCTGGTGCAGTACAAGGAATTTGCAGAGTATCTTACCTGGAAGTACCTTAAGCTAAGTCGAGCAATGGAGCCCATTCTGAGTGCACGGGAGAAAGAAGAGCTTGGAAGATCATTGGTCTATGTCCTGCAGAGTACTGGTCAGGCCAAGGTGAGATCTAAGATTTTCTAAATTTTAAAATAAAACTATATGCTATCCATGTCCATACTTAAAATGGACATGTAGAGGATCATCAAACTCACTGGATGAGACTTTTTCTATTCCTGTGCACTGTTTTGCAGGAATTCCTGGTGGACCTCGGTACGGCTGAGCTTACACGTTATAACTTCCAAGAATCATTAATATTCCGTGAAAACACTATTGTCACCAAGGCCATTGAAGAGTACATGAAAATGGTGGGACAGACGTACCTCCAGGAGACCCTTGGTGCGGAGAATGAAAGCCCTCACTAGGCTACACATGTTAAAATAAAGCAGGCCTCATGAAATGGGGAATAGAGCTCCATTTGCTAGTAGTCAGGGCCAGAATAATTTGTTAAGAGAAGAAAGAGCTCAGCTTATAGTAAGTCTTACTTCGGGTAAAAGAATGACACATTCAGCAAGTTTAACCATAAAATACATACATCTTCAATCAGGATTCTTAACTTCTAACTGATTCGCTAGAAATAAAAAAAAAACAATTATGAAACAAGCTCCAATTTGCTTTAAGGGGGAAAATGATATTTCCAGATTCCCAAAAGCAAACAGATTCGCCTTTTGGATCAGTCAATGATGTTTCTCTCTTTGAATACATGCTTCTTTAAAAAAATATCTTGCCAGCCTAAGAAACTGCTGACTAACTTTGTGTGAGGTTATTAAAGCAAAACCCCACTGTATCTAAGCACCACAAACTGAAAACAGCAAGGAGGGTGTGCTTAGCTAAGAAAGCCCCTCCTCCCCTTCTCCAGGTGAAAGAAAAAACATGCCTATGAAGACTCCTGGGATGTATGACATCATTTTGGCCTAGGCCAGAAACCAGGAAGCAACTGAAGAAATGTAAAAAAAAAAGTTTAAAATGGGTAAATAAATGATACCTTTCTACCTTCACCGCCCCACCTCTGCACCTCGTCCAACCAAATAATGCTTTGCAGTCATTCAGTAGATGCAAAGCATTCTCTGACTGGCGCCCATGCCTAGCAGCCGACCAGAATGCATCCGGCTAGCCGCTCAGCATGGAAGACAAGCGGAGATCACTGTAGTTGCAGTGTCTACTTCAGTGATTTCCAGCTTCCAGGGGCATTGGCCGGGTATGGTATGTACATAGTTACATTGGTCCCATGTACCAGTGTGCCAATGTAACTATGTATAAAATACCCATACATGGAATTCCTCTTAAAATATTGTTTTTCCACCAAAAAATAAAAATTACCATAGTAGTAGGTTGTCACATTGAACTCGACTTTTCCTTTAATGCTGATACCATTTCCTAGCTCATCCAAGCCACTTCTTCAGTTCTATTGAGTGTGAGGAACACACCTCCTATCCTGTTCTTGTACAAAAACATCTGCCTTTCTATGACGGTTTTTTCAAGGTATACGTGCTACCTGTGTGGATATAAATGCTGGGGTATTCTCTTGACACTTATTAGAGCTGAAGAAGTGGCTTGGGCAAGCTACAGAACCTCTTCAACAGTACATTACACAGTTCTGTAATTATTATTTGAAGGGTTTGATCCCTTTTTAATTATAGGTACCAATCTTGTTTTGTGCAACTTTATTGATCCCAAGGCAGTAATGAAGAATCTTTAAAAATTAGGAATGATGTCTTACATTAGAAACAACATTTAGTTCAGGATTTTGAGGACTCATGGGTGTAAACCATCAAGTTCAGGTTGATTATCTTTATTGATCTTCTCATTATTTCTGAACCATATCAATGTTAAAACCTAACTCCATGCACAATTGTATTCAGTGGTGTACATATAACCTTAGCTGCTATGGGGCCCGGAGTGGGAGGAGGCCCCCACTAGGGAGTTTGTGGAGGCAACAAATGCATAAAATCAGTGTGCTTGTAAAGATAACATAGATCTAGTACTGTGCCATTAAACCCAATCATCTAGAAGGACTGTCAGCCAGATGCACAGAAAGTCTTTAGGATCATGCTGTAGTCACAGATCTCCCCTGTTCCCACCAATTGTGAGAAAAAATATTATCTTTGGAGCTTCTGGTCATCCTGCCCAGATCTCTGATAATCAATCAATATAGAGATGCATTCATTTCTGTCTTTTAAATCTGCCTGGAACCTAGACATTTCACAAATTTGTCCAGGCTAACAGTGAAACAGCACCCTAGTTCCAAATATCATTTTTTTTTCTCAAGGGGTCATTTAAAAAGTAATTGACACATAAAGGTTTACTTTGAGTAAAACATATTGATTTCTATCTGGCGAATTAATTAACTATAAAATATTCCTTGAGGTTTCTTTGTTGCTTCTTACTTTGCTTGCACTTAGAAAATGTATTATATCACACATGAAAAATATGTCCTAAGATAATAAATAGGAATCTTTTTTGTCCCCAGGCCCTTTTGTCTCTCGCATATATGCCTCAACAGACAGTCATGAAGTTGACCCCCTGCGCTGTTCCCCAGAAGAGCTAAATGAGAACAAGGAGCATCTGTGGCAAAGCTGTGAGGAGGCTGTGCAGAGTATTCTAGAGTCACAAAGGTACCATTGTCCCTCTCTTACTGTAGAGATGAACATCATCCTAAAGAGTGTTAGAATATCCATGTGATGACCCAAGGCTGGAAAACTGGAAACAAACTTGCCCTGCAAAATGACTGAAAATGACAATTTGTATATAAAGTGCACCAAGTATCAGATACATTTTTCTGTTAGTTAAGGGTTGATTGAAGTACTAGGAATCCAGCACTTACCCCATCACCGGCGGTGGCGGCCTCCCGTTCTCCTGCTTGCCATCACCGTTGGCTTCCCCTGCTCGGCGGCCTCCCCTTCCCCTGCTCTCCATGACGGCTACGGCTTCCCCCTGCTCTCCACTGCAGCTGCGGCTGCGGCTTCCCCCTGCTCTCCACTGCGGCTGCTTCCATTTTCTCTGTCCTCCTCAGTGGCCTATCGGGAGTCTTCTCTTTTCGGACAATCATAAAACGGGTATCACACCCGCTTGAGTGGCCGGTTTGAGGATCAGTGGTTCAACAGCGAATATTTATTCGCTGTTGTAACACACCTGGGCGGGGCTCCAGGTCGCATGCTCTGCGACCCAAGTCCACCCTAGTTTGAAGCCTATAAGAGACTCTGGCTCTATTCAGGTGCCGTCGCTGTAATTCATGCGCCGTTGCCCCTGAAAGGGGCCGGACGCATGAATAGGGGGTGGCCGCGGTGGCCATGGAAAGATTCATGCAATGCATGAATCTATCCATTATGCATATAAGGGGGGTGGCGTGAGAGAGGGGGCGGCGCCCGGGTGCCCCTAATGGACCGGCTGCCACTGGAGACAACCCTTTCACCAAACAGTAAGTGAGGGAAAATCCCTAACAGGGACAGCTTTTGAAGATTTCCCTTGCTTCCTGATTTGTAAAACAGTCACTGTCTGCGAGGGAAAATCCAGTGACAAAGCCCCTGAAGTCAATTAATGTGACACTAAATTGAGTTAAAAAAATTCTTACTGCAAAAAGTGCCTTCTATTGTAATCCTTCTCTAAAGCTCCAAATTCCTTCTTTTTTTTTTTTTGCTGCTGTGATCCAACTTCCTGTTAGAGGATTGTAGGTGGGGTGCAGTGCGGTGTGGTAGAAATAACAAACTCAGTCCCGATGCAATGAAAGAATTTGTATTGAAATAATGTAGAGACAGTTCACAAATAACCTGCTGGGAAGACTCACAGTTCCAACAGCAGGTAGAGAGCAGAATGCAGCTCTACTGACTGCGTCTGTAGAGAGGGGGAGAATGCAGACTGGCAGAGAAGTTGCGAGCCCTAAGCTTTCCCTCCTCATCAGGAAATGTTCACTGCTACTAGTTCTGTCCATTTATCAACTCGCAAATGAGTGCGAAACCTGGGAGCCAGGACCTTAAAAAGGCTCTGCCTGACCCAAGATAGCTACCAGAGTCACATGGGGTGGCAGCATCTAATGGGCTAGCTTCCTTATTGACCCAGGAAACCATAGAGGAACCCTGTTCATCCTGACTTCCTCTCCAATTGCAGTGCAGCTGCAGAAGAGCGCCACCTGCAATAAAGAAAGTAGATTTCACCTGCCTACAGGTGGTTATGTTCATTCTACATAGTCCCACTGTATGTATGAACATAGCCACCCTTGCTTGCTCACTCTTGAGATAGACAAGCGACTATGGATTATGGGATTTGTAGTGTGCAAAGAGCAGTGCACAAGTCTAATGTGCACTGCTTGTTCCAGACAAATGGAAGTAAGGGGGAAAAGGTGGACGGGGAAGTTACAAGGAGGCATAAAAACACAGTTAGAAACTATTTAATCAAAAGTAGGTTATTGGGCCATTAAAGAGGAAGTAAACCCTGATGGGTTTACTTCCTCTTTGTTTCCCTGCAAAGATAAAGCATAATGGACTACTATGCATCGCATAGTAGCCCATTATGTGTCACTTAGCTGACACAGGAGCCAGTGATGTCACCGCTGTCCCCTGTAGCACGAAGCGTCCATCTTCTTTCCAGGTATCGCTGCTCCAGCACAGTGAGTGGCGGGAGCAGCGATGACGTCACTCCGGCGCATGCGTGCGGGAGCGGTAAGTGACGGTATGTCTGCCTTCACTTGCGGCGCGCCGCTGTCTATTTTTGTAAAATATCTCCTTAACCGTGTAGGTTAAGGAGATATTTCTTGGACATACAGGTAAGCCTTAATCTAGGCTTACCTGTAGGTCAAAGTGGTCTGTAAGGGTTTACAACCACTTTAATTAGTGGATGTGTATAGATTATTTCTTGAGAAAGAGTACATTGTTGAGTGTCACTTTAAAACTCAACAGAGGCTCTTATCCTTTCATAATATTTCAAGAACTTAATAAGAACAGTTTGGGCTGGACATACACTTTAAGGCTGGGTTCACACTATTTCGAATTGGATGTGGGTTTCCAGCTCTCAATGGAGCCAGTTCACACATCTCCGGAGCGAATTGCACAGGACTCCTGTGCATATTCTGGTCCATTTCAGGTCTGAATTCAGCCAAAAATTCTGACCGAATTCGGACCTGAAATAGTGAACAGGGACGCACCGCTCTGTACGGCAGTGTGAACCCAGCCTAATACCTGAGTACGCTGGAATTATTGTCCCTCTTTTCTAACATTCTATTTCCACCTTTCTGTTATGTAAATAGGTAATAAAAAGTACTTATTCTATCTTTCTTTTTTCTTGTAATTACAGGTCTTTTCCTCCAGAGCTACTGGCTGTTTTCTCAAGCTGGCAGGAAAAACTAACTATGTTGGACAGACCAGAGTTGGGTTCTCAGATGGTCAGCGCTTGCCTCTTCTTGCGGTTCCTGTGTCCTGCTATCCTCTCCCCAGGTCTATTCCACATCTCTCCTGAACATCCCAACCCTCTTGCTGCACGTGCTTTGACCCTAGTAGCCAAAGTCCTCCAAAATCTTGCAAACTTTACAAGGTGAAAATCCAGAGTTAACACTGCATATTATCCACATGCAAACCATCATGATCTAAAAAATAATAATAATTGTATGACGTGAGACATGATGCCAAACATGGTTTACTTTAAGCTCAGTTTCGCATTTAAAACTGAGCTTAAAGTAAACCATGTTTGGCATCATGTCTCACGTCATACAATTTGCGTAAGCAAACAATTTTTTTGTGAATCTGTTGCAAACTTTCTTCCCCGAAGATTCTTCCAGTAACAGCACTTCCTATTTCAGGCTGACAACAGTAAGCCACTGCCTTGCAAGGAACAGTAGCATAGTCAGTCCGTCGTGCATGCTCTTTCAGTTAAACCATTGAGCTGTCTGATAGGCCTATCTCCCCATTCATGGGAATTTTTAAATATAATTTCCTAGAATTTTTATGTTTTGCATGTTAGCATCTCTGCATTATCCTTTGGTAGATATGGTCTATAGATATGATAGGTATAGAGGTAAAAAAGGTGTTTACACTCTAAAGCCCCATACACACGGTCGGATTTTCCGATGGATTCTGTCCTATCGGACAATGTTGTCGGAAATTCCGACCGTGTGTAGGCACCATCGGACATTTTCCATCGGATTGTCCGACGGACAAAGTTTTATCTCCTGCTCTCAAATTTTCCGACAACAAAGTCCGATCACACCAATTCCGATCGTGTGTAGCCTAGTCCGACGGACAAAGTGCTACGCATGCTCAGATCACATTACAAGACCAAAGCTATTGGCTACTAGCCTCTACGTAGTCCCGTCGTAGGCAACAAACGTCACCACGTTCAGAATGATCGGATTTTCCGACAACTTTGTCCGACCGTGTGTATGCAACACCAGTGTCGGACAAAATCCGTCGGAAAAAATCTGATGGATTTTGTGGTCGGATTTTCCGACCGTGTGTACGGGGCATAAGGCTAAACTATAGTTACACTTTTGATCAACCTTTCTCGTTAGTAATATTATACCAAGCCCTGTCCTCTTCCATGACAGTGATTGTAAAGGAACTTTAAAAAAAATAACAAACATGTTATTCTTACCTGCTCTGTGCAATAGTTTTGCACTGAGCAGCCCTGATCATCCTCTTCTGGAGTCCCCCACCAGCTCTACTAAACCTGTTGCACTCAGAATCTGGTGTAACTGTACATGGTAGCCAATCAGCTTCTAACTTCAGCTTGTCCAATTAAGCTTTGGCAACAAAACCTAGAAGCTGATTGGTTTCCATGCAGAGTTGCACCAGATTTTGCACTCTTCAGGTTTAGTAAATAACCCCCCCCCCCCCCCCCCCCCCATGTGTACAGCCTGGGTATAGGATCTAAGCGTCTCCACAGGGATTGTGTTGAGAACAAACACAAGTGCTTATATGCAATACATGGTGGGGGAGGTTTACTAATACTAGAGAGTGTCAAAGCTTAATTGAACAAGCTGAAGTTAGATGCTTCATATTGTGGGTGTAAAACATCTGCAGGTTTGGCTGCCCCGTATGTTAGTTTGAAAGCGTCATTTGTTTTTAACCACCTCAATACAGTGCACTTTCACCCCCTTCCTGCCCAAGCCATTTTTCAGCTTTCAGCGCTATCACACTTTGAATGACAATTGCGCAGTCATGCAACACTGTACCCAACTTTTTTTCCCCACAAATAGAGCTTTCTTTTGGTGGTATTTGATCATCTCTGCAGTTTTTATTTTTTGCGCTATAAACAAAAGAAGAGTGACAAGTTTGAAAAAAACACAATATTTCTTACTTTTTGCTATAATAAATATCCATTTTTTTTTTTTTTAAAACAAATTTTTTTCCTCAGTTTAGGCCGATATGTATTCTTCTACATATTTTTGGAAAAAAAATCGCAATAAGCGTATATTGATTGGTTTGCGCAAAAGTTATAGCGTCTACAATATAGGGAATAGATTTATAGCATTTTTATTATTATTATTTTTGTACTAGTAATGGCGGCGATCTGCGATTTTTATCATAAATGCGATATTGCGGCGGACATATCGGACACTTTTGACACATTTTTGGGACCATTCACATTTATACAGCGATCCGTGCTATAAAAATGCACTGATTACTGTATAAATGTGACTGGCAGGGAAGGGGTTAACACTAGGGGGTGATCAAGGGGATCGTGAGCTGGAGACACAGAACAGGGATGAGTGTGTGTAAAAACACACTTCCCTGTTCTGTTCTGACAGGAGTGACAGATCGTGTGTTCCTATTAGCTAGGAACCACGATCTGTCACTTCCTGTAGTTAGACCCTCCCCCTTCAGTTAGAATCACCTCCCAGGGAACACAGTTAACCCCTTCACTGCCCCCTAGTGTTAACCCCTTCACTGCCAGTGACATTTTTACAGTAATCAGTGCATTTTTAATCGCACTGATCGCTGTATTAATGCCAATGGTTCCAAAAATGTGTCAAAATTTTGTCCGCCATAATGTCGCAGTCACAATAAAAATCGCAGATCACCGCCATTACTAGTAAAAAAATAATAATAATAAAAATGCTATAAATCTATCCCCTATTTTGTAGACACTATAACTTTTGCACAAACCAATCAATATATACGCTTATTGCGATTTTTTTTTTTTTTTACCAAAAATATGTAGAAGAATACATATCGGCCTAAACTGAGGAAAAAAGTTGTTTTTTTTATATATTTTTGAGGGATATTTATTATAGCAAAAAGTAAAAAATAATGCATTTTTTTTTTCAAAATTGTCGCTCTTTTTTTGTTTATAGCGCAAAAAATAAAAACCGCAGAGGCGATCAAATACTACCAAAAGGAAGCTCTATTTGTGGGAAAAAAAGGCGTCGATTTTGTTTGGGTACAACATTGCACGACCGTGCAATTGTCAGTTAAAGCGATGCAGTGCCGAATCGCAAAAAGTGCTCTGGTCAGGATGGGGGTAAATTCTTCCGCGGCTGAAGTGGTTAAGCAAGCTTGTAGACCCAAAACCCTGATACAGAGATGGCCACTAGAGGTTCAATTTGTAAATCTGTATATGATGTACCGTTGTCATATTATGGAAATATATTATATGAGCATATATTCTTATTAGAAATAATTTAAGGTCAAAGTAGGTTTAAATTACAAACAGTAAACTCTTGATAGTGACTATGCCTGCTCTGCATTGTTCCATGAAAAGTTACCACTGTTTAAGATTTTATCTGTAGTGACTTAGTTCACCAAGAAGTTATAAAGAACAAACAACTTATTGTGATAGCGGAACATAATGAAATTTTGAAGGGATAAGCTCTTCAAGAGATGTACTTATAGTAGGCTTTGACCAGCGCATATTGGTTTCAGCTGCAGTAGATTCAATTCACAAAGTATTACCATTTCCTGACACTTGATAGAGCAGAAGAAGCTTCTAGGATGAATGGTGAAACAATTTCAAAATTACAAAACAAGGCAAGATGAATGTGACTATCTTCTACAAGCTATAGCTACTAGATAATAGCTATAGCATGATCTGGATAAGTGAGAATCTTTAAGAACAACATAAAGATAAGATTATTTATTTTTTAGCTGTTTTACTGACATTCAAATCTAATCAGAAATAACAGTCAACTTGTTTGAAAAAAAGACCATTATAATAGTGCGTTGGCTTGGTTAATTAAATATTTTTGGGCTGATTTATTACAAGAAGTTTAGAATATTCAGACAATAAATTGTGTGAATATTCACTTCAATTATCCAGTCATGTGGAAAGCAAATCACGGTTTACATTTTTCGTGTGCACATGATTATATATTCAAAGTGAACAGAAATTTTCCATTCACGGTTTGATAATTTAAGTGAATATTCACACAATTGCATAAAGATTCTCAACTCCTTAAGTAAATTATCCCAAATGTGTTGATAAAGATATATATTTATTAAAACACAATGGATGAATTTCTTCCAGATTAAAAGTGGAATTCCAGGTAAATATTGAAAACTTTGTTCAATGTTGTATTTAATCAAAATTAATGAAATATATATTTAAACATTCCTAGTATAACTACACAAATGTGCTTCCATAATGTCTTTGACACAAGAAATCAGAATGGGAGTGCAAATACTGTGGTGCAAGCAATCGGTCTCTATGTCATTGCACAGTGCTGCCATCCCACCAAGATTTAGGTGTTGGGATCTAATGGTAATAAGGTTTACAGAATGGGAGAACAAGGAGGCCCTCACCAGTTTGGTGATTTTCATTCATAATCCAATGAGTGGTTTAACCACTTCAGCCCCGGACCATTTGGCAGCCAAAGGACCAGAGGTCTTTTTTCAATTTCGCACTGCACTACTTTAACTGGTAATTGCGCGGTCATGCAATTTTGTAACCAAACGAAATTTGCGTCCTTTTCTTCCCACAAATAGAGCTTTCTTTTGATGGTATTTGATTGCCTCTGTGATTTTTATTTTTTGCGATATAAACGGAAAAAGAGCGAAAATTTTGAAAAAAAAAGAGATTTTCTACTTTTTGTTATAAAAAAAATCTAATAAACTCAATTTTAGTCAAACATTTGGGCCAAAATGTATTCAGCCACATGTCTTTAGTAAAAAAAATGCCAATAAGCGTATATTTATTGGTTTGCGCAAAAGTTATAGCGTCTACAAACTAGAGTACATTTTCTGGAATTTACACCGCTTTTAATTTATGACTGCCTATTTCATTTCTTGAGGTGCTAAAATGGCAGAGAAGTACAAAACCCCCCCAAATGACCCCATTTTGGAAAGTAGACACCCCAAGCTATTTGCTGAGAGGCATGTTGAGCCCATTGAATATTTTTTTTTTTAGTCCCAAGTGATTGAATAAAGACAAAAATAAAAAAGATTTTTTTTTTTTTTCAAAAAGTTGTCACTAAATGATATATTGCTCACACATGCCATAGTTATATGTGGAATTGCACCCCAAAATACATTTTGCTGCTTCTCCTGAGTATGGGGATACCACATGTGTGGGACTTTTTGGGAGCCTAGCCGCGTACGGGGCCCCGAAACCCAAGCACCGCCTTCAGGATTTCTAAGGGTGCAAATTTTTGATTTCACTCCTCACTACCTATCACCGTTTCGAAGGCCATAAAATGCCAAAATAGCACAAAACCCCCCCAAATAACCCCATTTTGGAAAGTAGACACCCCAAGCTATTTGTTGAGAGGCATGGTGAGTATTTTACAGCTCTCATTTGTTTTTGAAAATGAAGAAAGTAAAGAAAAAAAAAAAATTTTTTTCTTTTTTCAATTTTCAAAACTTTGTGACAAAAAGCGAGATCTGCAAAATACTCACAATACCTCTCAGCAAATAGCTTGGGGTGTCTACTTTCCAAAATGGGGTCATTTTGGGGGGTTTTATGCCATCTGGGCATTCCATGGCCTCCGAAACTGTGATTGGCAGTGAGAAGTGAAATAAAAAAATTACACCCTTAGAAAGCCTGAAGGCGGTGATTGGTTTTTGGGGTTCCGTACGCAGCTAGGCTCCCAAAAAGTCCCACACATGTGGTATCCCCGTACTCAGGAGAAGCAACAGAATGTATTTTGGGGTGTATTTCCACATATGCCCATGACATGTTTGAGCAATATATCATTTAGTGACAACTTTTTGTAAAAAAAATATATATATTTTTTTTTTTTTTTCATTATTCAATCTCTTGGGACAAAAAAAAAAAATATTTAATGGGCTCAACATTGCTCTCATCAAATAGCTTGGGGTGTCTACTTTCCAAAATGGGGTCATTTGGGGGGGGTTTGAACTGTCCTGGCATTTTATGCACAACATTTAGAAGCCTATGTCACACGTCACCCACTCTTCTAACCACTTGTAGACAAAGCCCTTTCTGACACTTTTTGTTTACATGAAAACATATTTTTTTTTTGCAAGAAAATTACGTTGAACCCCCAAACACTATATATATTGTTAAAGCAAAGGCCCTACAGATTAAAATGGTGGGTGTTGCATTTTTTTTTTTCCACACAGTATTTGCGCAGCGATTTTTCAAACGCATTTTTTGTGGAAAAAAATACACTTTTTTTTATTTTAATGCACTAAAACACACTATATTGCTAAAATTTTTGATGAAATAAAAAATATGATCTTAGGCCGAGTACATGGATACCAAACACGACATGCTTTAAAATTGCGCACAAACACGCAGTGGCGACAAACTACATACATTTTTAAAAGCCTTTAAAAGCCTTTACATGATACCACATTAGATTCACGGAGGAGGTCTACTGCTAAAATTACTGCCCTCGATCTGACCTTCGCGGTGATACCTCACATGCATGGTGCAATTGCTGTTTACATATGACGCCAGACCAACGCTTGTGTACGCCTTTGCGCAAGAGAAGGGGGGGCAGGGGTGCTTTTTTTTTTTTTTTTTTTTGTTTTTTTTTTTATTTATTTAGCTTTTTTATTTTATTTTTAAACTGTTCCTTCCATTTTTTTTCTTTGTTATGATTTTTATTGTTATCTCAGGGAATGTAAATATCCCCTATGATAGCAATAGGCAGTGACAGGTACTCTTTTTTTGAAAAAATTGGGGTCTATTAGACCCTAGATCTTTCCTCTGCCCTCAAAGCATCTGACCACACCAAGATTGGTGTGATAAAATGCTTTCCCAATTTCCCAATGGCGCGGTTTATATCCGGGAGGGGGGACATTCCCTCCCACTGCTTGTAAAAGCAGTCTAGAGGCTAATTACCCGCTAGAATTGCTTTTACATGAAAGCCGATCACTGGCTGAAAAGAATGATACCAAGATGATACCTAAACCTGCAGGCATCATTCTGGTATAACCATTCAAAGTCCAGCAACATACTGGACATATATTGTAATCTTTTTTTTTTCATGCAGCCTCTTGGCTGAACGAAAAAAAGAGATTGATTGGTGGGTATGCCCACCATTAGAATACCTCCCTTCATCCACCCACTTCTAATGATGGGCATACATGCACCATTTATATATGCCGATGCATGGGGGCATCCTCCCGCAAAAGTTATGCCGTGTACACACGGTCGGAATTTCGACCGTATGTACGTGGCATTAGGAGCCAATCGCTCCTCCCCCCCCCTGCTGCCCCCATGCTTCGGCATATATGCTCTTTTTTTTAACTGTGGTGGTGAAATCACCTCCTACAGCGTTGGAGTCGCGGCTTTATGTATCGTGGGAGCAAACGCTGTTGCTGTCAAGATAAATAAATCCGCGTTGCAACTGAATGGCGCACCTGAAAACAAAAAAATGCTCAACACTAAAACACACAGTAAACAAAATTACATACCTGAAAAGCAAGCATGATAAAACATAATAAAACATAATAAAACATTGCAGAATAGAATGGAGTAAAAAAAGAGCAACAATAGAGAGAGAATAGAGTGAGAGAGAGAACAATAAAACGACAACTATTTTATTTTTTTTTATTTTTTTGAGATTCACAGGTAAAAAAGCTCCTGACTGAAGCGACTGAATCAAAACGCTACCACAAAAAAAATGTTAGCGATCGCAGGGATCAGGCCTGACTCTGCGAACGCTGCAGTTATGTGTGCTTAGTGTTTTGTAAGTGACAGTGATCGATCGATACTGCACTTGGGTGGGCTGGGCTGGGCTGGGCGGAGGGGGAAAACGCAGGTGCTAGCAGGTATCTGGGCTGATCCCGCTAACAATGCGTTTTTTTTTTGGAACCCTAAACTGCTGGGACGCTAGTATAGATCTGATCAGATCAGATATTGATCTGTTCAGATACTGTGCCACTAAGGGAGGTGTATGCTTTGCGCGTGGGTGTTTGCGGTACTGGCACTAACCTGGGGCGACGCAGACCTTATTTGACCCTAAAACCTAATTGATATCACCCGCCGGGCGATCAGGGGGTTAAACCGTTATTGGGTAATAAATGGCGGGTGCCCTGACAGTATAAAAAACAAGCTAACTAACCAGCGTCACCCGTAACAGTAATACAAAAAAAAACTGGTTACCTAGCGACACTAATGCAGCGATCAGAAAAACGATCGCTTAGTGACACTGGCAAAAGGGGGTGAAAGGGTTAACTAGGGGCAATCAGGGGGTTAAAACCTTTATTAGGTAATATATGGGGGTACCTGACGCTATATAAAAACCTGACGGGGAACCTAAATAACGAAATAACTAACTGGCTAACCAGCGTCACCAGTGACAGTTATACAGTGATCACTGGTGAAAGGGTTAACTCTAGGGGCAATCAAGGGGTTAAAACCTTTATTTAGGTTGTAATATGGGGGTACCTGACCTATAAACCTATTTATGAACCTATATAAACATGGCGGTTACCTAAAAAAAAAAAAAAATGGTTACCTAGCGACAGCAGTGACACTAATACAGCGATCAGAAAAAACGATCGCTTAGTGACACTGGCAAAAGGGGGTGAAAGGGTTACCTGGGGGGCAATCAAGGGGTTAAACCTTTATTAGGGGGGGGTGGGGGGCTACCTTGGACCTAAAACTAACTGCACTGACAGTTATTACAGTCACACTGACACTAAATGCAGTGATCAGTAAAAAAATGATCACTGCAATTAGTGACACTGTGACTGGGGGGGGAGGGGGTGATCTGGGGGGTGATCTGGGGGTGACAGGGGGGTGTTTTGTGTGCCTATGTGTACTGGTGTCAGTGTACTGTTGGTGCACTAACCTTTAGATGTTCACAGCTCGGCGTTCCGGTCACATAGACCGGCGCACCGAGCGTGACATCACTTCCTCTGCCTGTGTTTTGATTGACACAGACAGAGGAAGCATCTGATTCGCCAGGAGCGATCGCGAGGGGGTGGCCAGAAACCACTGGCCGTCCCCTCATCCCGGATCGCTCCTGAAGCGATCCCGACCGTCCCCGCCGGCCGGGGGGGGGGCGCTCGGACCCCCCACCCGCCGGAAGAATGGCACGTACAGGTACGTGGTTCTGCCTGTACGTGCCATTCTGCCGACGTATATATACAGGGGGCGGTCGGCAAGTGGTTAAAGGCAGGTTATAATGAATAGCAGTGTTTAATATCATGAATGAATGAATGAATGAATAACTTATATAGTGCTACAATGCGAACTGAATCGCCTCAACACTCGCAATTTGACTATCATAACAATACTTCAGGAAGTATTCTGTTCCTATATGTTGCACTCCCACAGGTTCGGAGAAAAGGAAGGCTACATGGCATTTATGAATGGCTTCTTGGAGCAGTATTGGGATGGGATGTCGATCTTCCTGCAGACAGTCACAGATCCGGACAGTGAGGTGTCCCCAGTCGGTTATGAGGGCAGCATTGATCTGGCCTATGAACTTGCTACACTCCACTACATGCTGTGTGGTATCTTTAAAGGCGTCCATCAGGTATATATTTTCAAATATCTTGAATACAATTGTTAAATACAGCATAGTAGCCTACACTCAACATTGCATGAAGTTTCATGTGTTTTATTCACCTTTAAAGTCCTGCATATTATCATTTTAACTGATTTTCTCCTGGCAATGGCTTAAAGTATCTTGTTCTCCTAATGGAAATGGTACACTTCCTGCTCTCCAACTCCAGTGCTCAAAGCTTGTGGAGACAAGTAACGGCCACACATCCCAACTCATAGGTTAACTATGGACTGCACTAGACAGTGTTGTCAAACTCATGAACTGTGCATTAATAGTTAGACACACTGCCCAACTGCTATAATAGGGAAATGGAGAGGAGTCTATGAAAATTAAGGTAGTTAATGCAATGGTGTTGATTTACTAAAAGAGTAGGCCATGTTCACGTAGCAAAGAGAATTTTCCCTAACTTAGTAAATAATGTAAAGGTAAGTGAATGTGATTTGAGTGAGTGTGAGCATCCATTTTGCAGGGACAGAGCACACATACTCTCCTGTAGATTCTAGCATTCACAACAATTGTCTGTCTCTGGATGGTCATATGTTGTTCAACATGTATCTAAAGCTGGCCATAAACTGTTAGTTTTTGCATTCAGTCAGCGCGATGACGGAATCTCCATTTTGGTTAAGTTCCTTTGACAGAAGTTGATCAAACCAGTGACTGTCGAGCAGAGACAGACACATTCTGAATGTAATTCAATCAGTGTATGGCTGGTTTAAACCTTTGGAAAAAGTTGGGAATGCTATTGCCATCTGTGTCCCACTGGGAAGATTTCCATTGACTTCTTGTCAAACATTACGTTTCCATTATGTATTATCTGAATTATAATAATAATGATTACCAGAGATTTTTACCATTTTACCATTTTAACCAGTCCAGAAATCTATAAAGTATTTTGAATTCTGTTTTTCAGCAAACCAAAGATCAACTGGAGCCATTGCCCACAATCCTCAAGGCCCTAGCAGAAGGTCTTCCTGTCCCAGAATGCATCACCCAGGATCAGAGGTAACAGACACAATAAAGATATGGTTGGTGCAATTCTTGGTGAAGATAAAGGCATTTAAAACCACAGTGACATGAAAACAAAGATAACATATTTCATCAACTTCTTTAAACTTGGCTATAATAAAATCTCGGTCAATTTCAATAGATTAATAAAGCCTAATATTGTGTACTTTTTTTCATTACTGTCAGCAGAAGCAATGTTTGCATAGCTTGAAAAGCAACGACTTGTACTAATTCAAAATTTCTTTCATGGCAAAATCTCCTCTTTTGAGCCATACTTTCCAAGATGGAAAACAAATTCCCTTACCCTGGATGCTCTCCACCTGCCATAACCCTTCTGGGGCCTGGTTTGAACATACTCAATTGACACACTTTCTGGACAAAATACTGAGCATTGACGATTTGAATAGGTCACAAACTGCTTTTGAGTCGTTGCTGTCCCAATATAGCAGACCGGAGCACTTGCTATATATCAGATTCTGGTTCAAATCTCTTATCCAGATCCACCACCATTCCTTTCAAAATGGGAACGGGAAGTGAATGTATCCCCTAATGATATGGAATGGGGCAAAACATTGTCACTTTCCTTTAAATTGTCTATCTCATCTCATGCCCAAGAACAAAATTACCAAATTGTGTCTAGGTGGTATCGCTGCCCTACTATTCTTCATAAATTTGATCCTAACGTACCAGACACGTGCTGGAGATGCTTACAGGCCCCTGGCACCATGACACACATTTGGGGCACATGCCCACAAATTACCCCCTTTTGGGATAAAATTCTCCATCTCTATGACAAACTTGTGGGGGACAAATTTCCAAATGAACCCTGCATAACTGTACTGTCTATGTTGCTGGGCTCCTATAAGCAAATCAAGAAGAGCTTAATTTGTCATTTTTTGACGGCTGTCTCCCCTGTTATCACTAGATCGGTCCCCTCTTTAGCTGATTGGGCTAGTGAAATGGACAGAATCAAACACATAGAATGTATGGTAGCATGGGATGCTGATAAGAATAACTATTTGGTTGCATTTCCGGTTGTCTTCCGATTTTGATGTTTTTGTAACAGATACAGTTAATGATGCTTCTTCTGGGCCCTCTCATGTGTAGATTGCTATACCCCTCCTTTCTTTTACTTTCGCCTCCCCCCCTTTTTTTTTCTTTCTTTCCCACACCTTCTTTCACTTTTACATACATAAGGTTATGGTGATCTTAACTGTAGCGCCACCACATTTTCAGGCCATAATTGTCACGCTTAATTTCTCTACAACTTTGTTTCTGGTGGACTACTAATTAACTAGAATACAGTTACTATGCTCATTTTACCATGCCTTAGTGACCTATATTTTATCGTAATTATGCAAATCTTGTCCTCTTAATATAATTATGATCTCAGTGCATGCTTGAACATTCATTGTAATTGGATTATTAATCTCATGATATCACTCGATATTGTTTAAGATTGTTTAAAACGGAATAAAACAGATTCATTATAAATCACAGATGGATCAGGGCTGAATTGGCAGATGGATTAGGGCTGAACCTAAGCAAGATAAACAGCTTTGTCCCCCCCCCCCATCACCTTAGTTGACACTGATAAGAACTGCAATAGACACATAAAAGCTGTCCCTAATGCAGGCATGTCCAAAGTCCAGCCCGCGGGCCAATTGCGGCCCACGTTCCGGTTTCGAAAGGCCCACCTTGTAATTTGGACATGTATATCTTTTATGGGCCCCAACGAATCCCCGAGCGCCAGGGCCAAAAAATATATATATGCTGGCTGCCTTGGAGGGGACAGGGATGGGGGCGGGACAAGTGCCGTACATACAGGGAGAATTTCCGGTTTACACGGCAGCCTCTGTAATAGGAAGTCCCGTCTCCTGCGCTGCCATTGGACGACTGTTCTGTCAATCATAGGAGGCAGGACTTTCTACTATTAAAGAGGCCACCAAGAAAAAAGATTCTCCTGTATGTAATGTGTTGGCGCCCCCGTCCCGCCCCCCTCCCTGTCCCTCCGAGGCTGAAGATGGGCATGGATCAGGCTGCACTGATGGCAATGATGAGTCTGCATTCATGTCAATAGGGGTGCTGCATTCATGGCAATGGGGTGATGCATTCATGTCAATGGGGGTGCTGAATTCATCTCAATGGGGGTGCTGCATTCATGGCAATGGGGGTGCTGCATTCATGGCAATGGGGGTGCTGCATTCATGGCAATGGGGGTGCTGCATTCATGGCAATGGGAGTGCTGCATTCATGGCAAAGAGGGTGCAGCATTAATGGCAATGGTAGTGCTGCATTCATGGCAATGGGGGTGCTGCATTCATGTCAATGGGGTGCTGCATTCATGGTAATGGTGGGGCTGCATTCATGGCAATTGGGGGGCTGCATTCATGGCAATGGGGTACTGCATTCATGGCAATGGGGGTACTACATTCATGGCAATGGGGGTGCTGCATTCATGGAAATAGAGGGTGCATTCATGGCAATGGTGGGGCTGCATTCATGGCAATGGGGGGTGCTGCATTCATGGCAATGGGGATGCTGCATTCATGGCAATGGTGAGGCTGCATTCATGGTAATGGTGGGGCTGCATTCATGGCAATTTTGGGGCTGCATTCATGGAAATGGGGGTACTGCATTCATGGCAATGGGGGTGCTGCATTTATGGCAATAGAGGGTGCATTCATGGCAATGGTGGGGCTGCATTCATGGCATGGGGGTGCTGCATTCATGGCAATGGGGCTGCTGCATTCATGGCAATGGTGAGGCTGCATTCATGGCAATGGTGGGGCTGCATTCATGGCAATGGTGAGGCTGCATTCATGGCAATGGTGAGTCTGCATTCATGGCACTTGTGAGGCTGCAGATGGGCACTGATTAGGCTGCATTGATGGGCACTGACCCCTATTTTGCTTCACATTTCTTTATTTAAAATGTAATTTATTTTCCCTGAAACTTCCCTCTTAAAGTGAATGTGCGTGTTATACGCTGATAGATACGGTATATCCAAATAACATGCTAGAGCTCATCTCTTCACCACAAACAGCCACAAAGGCAAGAGAATTCATGTTGTGCAGTGTATTAGTGCTCGGACAAACACACAAATTTTAATGGAGAATGTCAGGCAAAATGATCGGCCCTCACGCATGTTCACTTCACAAAATCTGTCCCTCTTTGAAAAAAGTTTGGACACCCCTGCCCTAATGTATTCTCTGTACTTGCATAGCCAACCCTATTAGACATCAATTACTTACCAACCTCCCTTGTAAAATGACAGACAGCGCCAATTGTGCTACCCTAGAAAAATAAACAAAAAACAGGGCACACAGTCCTAGTGCATTTTCCTCAATAAATGTCTTTAATAAATATATAGATGTAGATAATATACTCATAAACGAATGCTTGTATCTCAGCTTTTCTTAAAAACATCAGCCCATGATGGACATCCACCTCACGAAGGACTATCCAGTAATACCATAGGCTAATGCGTTTCAAGGCTTGCCTCTTCCTCAGAGCCTTGTGCTTATGTTTTTATGAAAAGCTGAGATACCAGCATTTGTGAGTATATTACCTACATTGGTATATTTATTAAAGACATTTATTGAGGATAATGCACTAGGCCTGTGCGCCCTCTTTTTTGTTTATGTTTCTAGTGTAAGTAGACTTCCCCAGTCCAGTGGAGGGCAGCAAGGTGTGGCATATCCGGAGAAGCAAGGATAAGAGTCTTGTATTGTGTCTGGGCCATAAGCGTGTGCAGGGGTTGTGCCAGGTGTGCCTGGGCACACCCTAATTACTGCATGCAGTGCAGCTTCCCTCTGCCTTGCGCTCCTAGAATGGAGAGTGGGGTAAGGAGCTAGTAGAAACAGTATCTCACAAAAGTACACCCCTCACATTATTGTCAATATTTTATTATATCTTTTCATGTGACAAGACTGAAGAAATTACACTTTGCTATAATGTAAAGTAGTGAGTATACAGCTTGTATAACAGTGTAAATTTGCTGTCCCCTCAAAATAACTCAACACACAGCCATTAATGTCTAAACCGCTGGCAACAAAAGTGAGCACACCCCTAAGTGAAAATGTCCAAATTGGGCATTAAGTAGCCATTTTCCCTCCCCAGTGTCATGTGACTTGTTAGTGTTACAAGGTTTCAGGTGTGAATGGGGAGCAGGTGTGTTATATTTGGTGTTATCGCTCTCACTCTCTCATACTGGTCACTGGAAGTTCAACGTGGCACCTCATGGCAAAGAAATCTCTGAGGATCTGAAAAAAAGAATCATTGCTCTACATAAAGATGACCTAGGCCAATGATGGCGAACCTTGACACCCCAGATGTTTTGCAACTACATTTCCCATGATGCTCAACTACACTGCAGAGTGTATGAGCATCGTGGGAAATGTAGTTCCAAAACATCTGGGGTGGCAAGGTTCACCATCACTGACCTAGGCTATATAAAGATTGCCAAGACCCTGAAACTGAGCTGCAGCACAGCAACCAAGACCATACAGCAGTTTAACAAGACAGGTTCCACTCAGAACAGGCCTTGCCATGGTCAACCACAGAAGTTGAGTGCACATGCTCAGCGTCATATCCAGAGGTTGTCTTTGGGAATAGACGTATAAGTGCTACCAACATTGCTGCAGAGGTTGAAGGGGTGGGGGGTCAGCCTGTCAGTGCTCAGACCATACGCCACACACTGCATCAAATTTGTCTGCATGGCTGTAATCCCAGAAGGAAGCCTCTTCTAAAGATGATGCACAAGAAAGCTCACAAACAGTTTGCTGAAGACAAGCAGACTAAGGACATGGATTACTGGAACCATGTCCTGTGGTCTGATGAGACCAAGATAAACTTATTTGGTTCAGATGGTGTCAAGCATGTGTGGCGGCAACCAGGGGAGGAGTACAAAGATAAGTTATGTCTTACCTACAGTCAAGCATGGTGGTGGGGCTGCATGAGTGCTGCCGGCACTGGGGATCTGCAGTTCATTGAGGGAACCATGAATGCCAACATGTACTGTGACATACTGAAGCAGAGAATGATCCCCTCCCTTCGGAGACTGGGCCGCAGGGCAGTATTCCAACATGATGACGACTCCAAACACACCTACAAGACGACCACTGCCTTGCTAAAGAAGCTGAAGGTAAAGGTGATGGACTGGCCAAGCATGTCTCCAGACCTAAACCCTATTCAGCATCTGTGGGGCATTCTCAAACGGAAGGTGGAGGAGCGCAAGGTCTTTAACATCTACCAAGTACGTGATGTCGTCATGGAAGAGTGAAAAAGGACTCCAGTGGCAACCTGTAAAGCTCTGGTGAACTCCATGTCCAAGAGGGTTAAGGCAGTGCTGGAAAATAATGGTGGCCACACAAAATATTGACACTTTGGACCCAATTTGGACATTTTTACTCAGGAGTGTACTCACTTTTGTTGTCAGCGGTTTAGACATTAATGGCTGTGTGTTGAGTTATTTTGAGGGGACAGCAAATTTACACTGTTATACAAGCTGTGCACTCAATACTTTACATTGTAGCAAAGTGTCATTTCTTCAGTGTTGTCACATGAAAAGATATAATAAAAATATTTATAAAAATGTGAGGGGTGTACTCACTTTTGGGAGATACTGTATGTCATTTACTGGCCCCTTCCTTTTCAAAATGAATACACACAGACTCACACTCCCTGTGTTCATTCATAACTGAAGCACAGTAAATGGTGTTTACTATGCTTCAGTTTGTGAATGAACAAGAAGCAGCTCAGCACAGAGCACTACCCCATTCATTCACTGTCCAGTGCAGCTGAGGCTGCAGAGAAATACATGTGTGTTTGGGTTTTGGGGTGCACAACTTAATGCAATAGGCTGCACACACCTATGGTCTGGGTCCACTACTAAGCGCAGGAGATTGAATTTTGTGGCTAGTCCAGTCATGCTACCCCCCTGGTTTACTGCAGGAGAAGGTTGTATCTGGGTCATGGACATCCACCTGGCCCTAGGCTATTGCCTATCATCCCTTATGGATGATCCAGCTCTGGTCCAAATGATGCCACCCTTCCTTCTTCATGAGAGCAATTAAAGGACAAAGCATCTTCTGGCCTCATAAACATTAGATTACTGCCTGATTGCCTGTGTTTCTGGTATCTCATCTCCATGGCCAACCTAATTAGCTCTTGCAATTGGGACACTCATTCCTATCAGACTTACCTTGTCTTTGCAACTGTATTGTTTTTGTTACATGGTATTATACTATAGGTTTTGTACACCTTTGTGGGATGCTCTACCCAATTATGGCAAAATAAAAAAAATCGTATTTGTTCAGTAGACAGTAGAAAAAAGTACAGACATTGGCATGAGATAAAGTCAACTTTTTCCTGGAGTGGTTACCATATGAAGAATCACACCCCATTGTGTGTTTTTTTCACAGCCAGGAAGAGAGTGAAGAACCAGAGTACATGTTTCCAAAGGACATGAGAAATTTCCGACCTCTTGTGAAAAAGTGTCAGTCACTCGGCAGCCTAATGAGGGAACAGCTGGCTCCACTGCCAAGGATTGAGGAGAAGAAGAGCAAACGCCATGTTTCCCGCACACAGAGTGTTCCTGCGCAGAGCAGACCAAGACGAGAGCGAAGGACAAGGGAAGATGCTAACTCAGTGGCTGATAAAGATCAGGAGGATACTACAAACACTGTAAAGGTGTCAAAAATAATTATGTCATGAGTACTGTTTGGATGTGTATGTAACAGCTACCGCTTAGTGGATTGTTGGGTTGACTTGCTAAAGAAGTAGAGGCCATTCAATTTAAAAAATGGGTGATCATTTAGTAACTACAGTAAGTATCCAATCTTTATGAGATCTCTGTGCTGGCTGGTAGTACAATATTGCTGATAATAAGTGTAGCCCTGGCCCTGACCTCCAAAGGCCTAATGGTGACCTCCAGAATCAGAGAGAGCTGACATCGTTTCTTTAAAGCCCCATACACACGGTAGGATTTTCCGATGGATTCTGTCCTATCCTACAATGTTGACGGAAAATCAGACCGTGTGTAGGCACCATCGGACAGTTTCCATCAGATTGTCTGACGGACAAAGTCCTATCTCCTGCTGGATAGCTTTTTTGACAACAAAGTCCGATCACACCAAATCCGATCGTGTGTAGCGAATTCCGACCGGACAAAGTGCTACGCATGCTCAGATCACATTACAAGACCAAAGCTATTGGCTACTAGCCTCTACGTAGTCCCGTCGTAGGCAACAAACGTCACCACGTTCAGAATGATCGGATTTTCCGACAACTTTGTCCGACCGTGTGTACGCAAAACCAACATCAGACAAAGTATGACGGACATGGTCTGACGGACCTGGTCCTCGGATAATCCGTGCGTGTGTATGGGGCTTTAGAGTGGGTTACTAGGCATAGTGGGTGTAATGCAAGATGGAATGATTGGGCACAAGTCACTTTTTGGATGCAAACAGAAGAGATTTATTGTCTCATAACAAGAACTGGAGGAGAGGTTAGAACCAGGACACCCTTAGGCAGATGCAATGGTAATTGGCAGACTCCGAGACAAAATAGGCAGACAGCTATACAGGTAAGGGCCTTCCAGTCGGATACGGTCATTGTATCTGTAGAACTGCTGTCTCCTATGGCAACTGAACCTGCAACAGTCAACAGTGATCCTTTTTTTTTTTAACAAGAAGATCAACAGTGATCCTTACATGTAACTCAGAGTAACTTGGTATAGATCTTTTCTTTTCTTACATCTCACAGTTTCCCACTGTATATCTTCACTCACTGAGCTCCCAGTCTCTCACTAGACTTCAAGATCCCAGTCATCACTGGATCCTCTGAGCTCTTCCACAGGTAACCCGCTGTATACTGCTCAAGCGTCACCCCGCTAACCCGCTGGGTCCCTGGCTTGGCACTTGCTGAAGATTTCCCACTTCTTCACCATCCTTGGCTAGTGAAAAAGGCTGCTCTGGTACTTCTTTCAGACTTCCATAAACTGGCCTCTGATAACAGAAAGGATGGTCCCTTAGTGGCGACTGCTTTCCCTTTACATCTGGCCTTGATCCGTGATTGCCGCTGGCAACCAAAATGATCATTCCTGTTAGCAACAACGTGGTACCCCGTCCGACTGAACCTCTGCAACTTGGTCAGACTCCAAGACTGAAGTCCCAACCCCATGCTGCTTCTCCTACTCCTGGATAGGCCTCTGACAGCCTAGCAACCAGGTACTCCCAGGGAGGGGCCAGAGGCTTCTATGAAACCAGTGTTCAAACCACACATGTGTGGTAACCCTGCGATCGTTAGAGCAAGAGCAGTAATTCTGGCCCTAGACATCCTGTGTAACTCAAAACTGGTAACCTGTAGACATTTTTAAATGTCGCCTATGTGGGGATTTTTAAGGGTAAAACTTTGTCGCCATTCCACGAGCGGCGCAATTTTGAAGCGTGACATGTTGGGTATCAATTTACTCGGCGTAACATTATCTTTCACAATATAAAAAAAAAAAAATTGGGCTAACTTTACTGTTGTCTTATTTTATTCTCTAGGGTGTTAGAAACAAATATATAATGTTTGGGGGTTCTAAGTAATTTTCTAGCAAAAAAAAAAACGTTTTAACTTGTAAATACCGAGTCTGAAAAATAGGCCCTGTCCTTAAGTGGTTAAAGTGGAACCATAACAGAATTCAAGTACATATCCACATAAAATCAAATACTAATGCAATCAATAAAGTGTCTGTGCATAAATAAATATATCAACAACTGTGCATAGAAAAACAAAGTAAATTAAATAAAATAAGTTAATCAAAATCATTAATTAAGGAAATGTATTGTACGTGCGAATGCACAAATATGCACATAAATACACGCGAATACGTGCAAAACAAACGACTGAAAATACGTCCAGAAATGTAGTAGCGTTTGCAAGAGGCCTTACTTGCTAAATGAAAAGTCTCTATTCTTTCAGTAATTCAACCCTGTTCTGTCATAGAACAACAATTTCCTACCACAGTCCCATGAATGGAGAGATAAATAGACAGACAGAAGGAATTGGTTAAAGTGGTAGGATTGATGAGGAACTGGTGAAGTTGCCATTTTTCGCCACTGTAATAAATAATGATTTTTGTGCTTCCACTGTACAGAGGACACCACGGCTTCGACAATCATCCTCTCTTCCCAGGCGAAAGTCCACTGTCCCATGGTGCAGGAATGAGGACCATCATCTGATTGGACCAACGAGGGAGGAAGGAGGAAGCCAGGTATGACCTTAGAAGTAAGAAAAGATGGAACATTAGAGTGTAAGTCCATGTTTGCTCAGAAAATGCCTCATCAGGACAGTTTTATGCATTCAATAGGTCACTATTAACCTGCGCTATGATATACTCCACCATGAAAAATGTGAACAATCAACAAATGAATGAACAAATAAATCAGTCAATAACAATAACAATGGGCTGACACTGTTACAAGGTGCTTGGACCTATAAATTAGTATAAAGGCTCACAGCACTACCTCTATTATTTACTCACCATTGTGTAAATCACAAGTCTGTATAAATACAAAATACGACACTGTAGAGAATTAAAATTAAGAAAATATAATGTTCATATAGAAATGTGTTTAGTGTCCCAATAATGCAGTCTCGGCAAAAAAGTGCTAGTGCTTAAAGGGGTTGTAAAACTTCGTGTTTTTTCACCTTAATGCATCCTATGCATTAACCACTTGCCGACCGGCGCACACAGATGTACGTCGACAGAATGGCACGTACAGGCAGGAGGGCGTATATATAAGTCCCTCCTTTAGCCTGTCCGTGCCATCGGGAGCGCGCCGGGAGCGGCACGCTCCCGCGCCGGTCGGGACCCCCGTGAGTCCGATAGCGGTCCCCGCGGACTCGATCGCCGCGGGGACATCCGCGATCGTCTCACGGGACGGCTGAACGGGGAGATGCCGAGATAAACAGCATCTCCCCGTTCTGCCTAGCAACTAGTGACGCCGATCTCTGCTCCCTGTGATTGGAGCAGAGATCAGCATTCACTAGCTGACAGCCACGCCCCCCCACAGTAAGAAACACACCCCTAGGCCTACTTAACCCCTACACTGCCACCTTGTGGTTAACCCCTAAACTGCCAGTGTCATTTTTACAGGAATCAATGCATTTAAATAGCATTAATTGCTGTAAAAATGACAATGGTCCCAAAAATGTGTCAAAAATGTCCGATGTGTCCGCCATAATGTCGCAGTCACAAAAAAAAATCGCAGATCTCCGCCATTACTAATAAAAAAAAAAATTATTAATAAAAAATGCTATAAAACTATCCCCTATCTTGTAAACGCTATAACTTCTGCGTAAACCGATCAATAATCGCTTATTGCGATTTTTTTTACCAAAAATATGTAGAAGAATACGTATCGGCCTAAACTGAGGAAAAAAAATGTTTTTTAATATATTTTTTGGGGATATTTATTATAGCAAAAAGTAAAAAAATAATGCATTTTTTTCAAAATTGTCGCTCTATTTTTGTTTATAGCGCAAAAAAATAAAAAACGCGGGCCAGCCCCCCCCGTTGTACTTACCTGAGCCCTGGAACTTGACACGATGGGGACGCGCTGTCTCTCTGGCCGCGGTTCTCGGCTCTTGATTGGATAGATTGATAGCAGTGCAGCCATTGGCTCCCACTGAAGTCAATCAAATCCAATGACGCGGGCGCCGGGGCTGAGTCATACATTCGGCAGCTATGGATGCCGAATGCTGGACTCGGGAGCGCGCCCGCAAGGTAACGCCCTCAGGAAAGCGCTTCTCCTAGGGCAGTGATGGCGAACCTTTTTGAGCCTGAGTGCCCAAACTGAAAAAAATACATAAGATTATATAAGATATTATAACAAATAATATGGTTTTGTGTTGCAAAGTGCCAACACGGCAATTCGCGAAAGAGGGGGGCTGAGCAAAAGAGAGGGGTTGTGTGAGAGAGAGGGGGTGTGAGAGAGAGGGGCGTGTGTGTGTGAGAGAGAGAGAGAGAGAGGGGACAGTGAGAGTGAGGGTGTGAGAGAGATGCTGAGAGAGGGGGGGCAGAGAGAGAGGGGTGTGAGAGATATGCTGAGAGGGAGAGGGGCTGAGAGAGAGGGAGTGGGCAGAGAAAGAGAGGGGTGTGAGAGATATGCTGAGAGGGAGAGGGGCTGAGAGAGAGGGAGGGGGCAGAGAGAGAGGGGTGTGAGAGATATGCTGAGAGCGAGGGGGAACAGAGAGCGAGAGGGAGGTGGGCTGAGATAGAGGGAGGGGGGCTGAGAGAGAGGGAGAGGGGCTGAGAGAGAGAGAGTGGTGTGAGAGAGATACTGAGAGAGAGGGGCGACAGAGAGAGGGAGAGGGGCTGAGAGAGAGGAGTGTGAGAGAAATGCTGAGAGAGGTGAGCTGAGAGAGAGGAGGAACAGAGAGAGGGAGGGGGGACAGAGAGAGAGGGGTGTGAGAGAGGGGGAAAATAGAAATAGAAGGGGGACAGAGAGAGAGGGTTGCAAGAGAGATGCTGAGAGAGGAGTGAGCTGAGAGAGAGGGGGAACAGAGAGAGGGGGACACAAAGAGGGGGGGGACGGAAAAAGAGGGGGGCTGAAAGAGAGGGAGGGGGGCTGAGAGGAGAGAGAGACCTCTAGCTCTGTCCTGGACCCTCTCGTGTGCCCACAGAGATGGCTCTGCGTGCCAGCTGTGGCACGTGTGCCATAGGTTCGCCATCACTGTCCTAGGGGGTTATCTGTTGTAGGGAGGAGCTGAGAGAGCCGCCGGGAGACCCCTGAAGAGCAGGTTTGGGGCCACTCTGTGCAAAACGAGCTGCACAGTGGAGGTAAGTATGATATGAAAATAAATACTAAGAAAGAAATTATATGTTTGTTATTTAAAAAAAAAAAAAACGAACCCTTACAATCACTTTAAAGAAATCCTGTCTTTACAATAAATCTCTCACCATATGCAGGATGAAACAAAGAAGATCCCCATAGCATAATTCTACTTTATTTAAAATTGCACAATATTGGTTTACACGAACTGTTAAAACAAACAAGATTGCTGAACCCGGAAGTGTCCCAGCAGGTGCATGTCATTCACTTCCTGGGTGAAAACTTTTACAGTCATGTGATCATTCCTAGTGTTGTAATAGGAGCAAAAACTGATTGGAAAAGCAGACAACCTATCAGATTGGCAGAAAATTATATTGGGCTCTGTTTACAAGTAGTTTACTGAATATTATTGAATAAGCCAAGTTGTCATAGAAGGAAGTACATATCATAGCTGACTACAAAGTTGGGGGTGGTGGGGGCAAGTTTTTAACCTCAAATTATACAGTTTTTTTAAATAAATGTGGAAGCATGTGGAAGCATTTGGCCTAATAAATTATTATTATTATTATACAGGATTAATATAGTGCCAACATTTTACGCAGCGCTTTACAATATAAAAGGAGACAATACAATAAAATACAAGATGATTAAGAGAGCCCTGCTCAGAAGAGCTTACAATCTAATAGGGTGGGGCAGGTGGTACAAAAGGTTGTAACTGTGGGTAATGAGCTGATGGAAGTGGTAGGATATTAGTTGGAGACGTGATAGGCTTTCCTGAAGAGATGAGTTTTCAGGGATCGCCTGAAGGTAGCAAGAGTAGGGGATAGCCGGACCAGTGGAGGTAGCGAGTTCCAGAGGATGGGAGAGGCTCTGGAGAAATCTTGGAGATGAGCATGGGAGGAGGAGACGAGAGAGCTTGAGAGTAGGTGGTCTTGAGAAGAGCGGAGAGGATGACTTGGGTGATATTTGGAGACAAGATTGGTGATGTAGCTGGGGGCAGAGTTGTGAATGGCTTGGTATATTGTGGTTAGTATTTGGAATTTAATTTGCTGGGTGATTGGGAGCCAGTGTAGGGATCGGTGGAGAGGGGTGGCAGACACTGAGCGGTTGATAAGGTGGATAAGTCTGGCAGCAGCATTCATGATAGACTGAAGAGGGTATAGCCTATGGAGAGGCAGGCCAATGAGAAGGGAGTTGCAATAGTCAAGGTGAGAAATAACAAGGGAGTGAATGAGGAGCTTGGTGGTTTCATTTGTTAAAAAGGGGCAAATTTTAGAGATGTTACAGAGGTGAATAAATAGTTTGGCATTTGGCCTGAATAATAATATAAACCAGTAGTCTAGGTTATGATTATTTTCTCAATTATTTTAAATCAGTTGAAAATTAAAATGCCTCCTGTATAATGGAATGGTCTGTAAAATTTGCATTGCAATTATTCCCATCAAGGAAATGCATCTGCAGGAGATGAGGGGGCAGATTGCTGAGAATTTGGGTAAGCAGAAGGACCTGGAGGGGCAGATTCTGACCATGACAGAGAAGGTGCAAGAAGTCATGAGCCAGCTAGCTAGAACGCAAGAGATGTACCGGGCATTGCAGGCTGAGATGACTGAACAGATGGGCAAAATGCAGAAGAGGTAAGTCACACTTCTATTATTATCCTTGAATAAATCAAAAAACTGTTATATCAAAGGTTAAGTTCACATTTTCTAAATCAAAAGGACCCCAATAGGTATTAAAAAACAGAGGCTAGGTAAAATTTTGCCTAGTTTTATTGTCATACCTGTAGGCCATTCAGGTCCCCCGGAAGCCTGTCACAAAAACTCCCAGTTTGCAATCCCCTTGTAATGCCTAGTTGCTAGGATGTGAAAATCATTGGAAGAATGTGGGGGTACTAACTGGGGTTTTTTGGCCAATCTTCTGAGGGGACACCATAGGTCTACAAGTGTGACAAAAAAAATAATGAACATTTTACAAAGCTGCACAGATTTTTAATATCTACTGGGGTCCTGTGACTGCATAGGCTTTTTCCTGCATAGCCTTTTTAATTTGAAAAAACAATTGTTGTGATGTCTTTATGGACCTTGCTTTGTGCACTGGTCAAAATCCATTTCATGCTCCCAACTTTGTGGGGTGCACAAAGCAAGGTCCATAAAGACATGGATGAGCGAGTTTGGGGTGGAGGAACTTGACAGGCCTGCACATGGTCCTGACCTCAACCCGATAGAACACCTTTGGGATGAATTAGAGTGGAGACTGCGAGTCATGCCTTCTCATCCACACCAGTGCCTGACCTCACAAATGCACTTCTGAAAGAATGGTCAAACATTCCCATAGACACACTCCTAAATCTTGTTGACAGCCTTCCCAGAAGAGTCGAAGCCGTTATAGCTGCAAAGGGTGGGCCAACTCAATATTGAACCCTACGGACTAATGCCACGTACACACGGTCGGAATTCTCGTCAGAAAAAGCTCTGATGGTTTTCCCGTCGGAATTCCGACGGAGATTCGCTCAAACTGTCTTGCCTACACACGGTCACACCAAATTCCGACGGTCAGTAACACAGCGGCATAAAATGCATTCGACTGCACTATAAAAGGGAAGTTTAATGCTTCCGAGCATGCGTCGAATTGTTTCCGAGCATGCGTCGGAATTTTGCGTATCGGAATTGCATACACACGATCGGAAAATCTGATAGAAAGGTTTTCCGTTGAAAAAATTGAGAACAGGTTCTCAATCCAAAGTCCGTCAGAAATTCCGACAGAAAAAGACCGATGGGCATACACACGGTTGGAAAATCCGCTGAGAAGCTCCCATTGGACTGTTTCCATCGGAAATTCCGACCGTGTGTCGGACTGGGACATTAGACTGGGATGTCATTAAAGTTCATGTGTGTAAAGGCAGGTGTCCCAATACTTTTAGTAATATAGTATGTTATTTTGCCTGCATGGGCATAGCACACGTTCACTTTACCAGTCACTCATTGGGCAGCAGAAGGTTGTGTCTTATTTATTTGCTGTCATCATCTATCCAATTCATTTTTAAGAGGCAAATGCATCAATGGAAAAGATAGGGATCAAATTATTATAGACCTACCCCGTTGAAAGCTAAATTCCAGGCAGATATTGTTATTGTTTCATTAAGAATTATACATTTATTTTCAAAAGCATCTAGCATAAATGTCTTGATTTTAGGTTCCTATAATCCCCAGCAGAGTAGAATCCGGACTGGGAAGGGGGAGCACTGGGGACAATCTGGTGTGCCGCATGCACATATGCTGACAGGAGAAGAAAGACCAGATAGATGAGCTCATCAGTATGCGGCTGCTTCCTCACTGTTCAGACACAGACCTAGATCATTTGGGAGTTCATCCATTCCATTGGCCAGAATATCGATTTATCCTGGCCATTGAAATTATTGACCACTCAAAAGCTGGACAGGCCTAGCATTTTAAGAGCATTTACATTCATTTAGGTGCAGCATGAAGTTTTGCTGCAGAAACATTTCTCTCCTTAATGCACAAGTGATGTTTTTTTCTGCCTCTAAACGCTCCTGCCTGTAAATGCCTATGTGTGTATGGATAAATAGGCTAAAATAGAGGGGCGTTTAGAGGCAGAAAAAAAAGTCAAATGCCCTTAAAAGAATAGATTTTGACACCCAGTGTGCATGAGGCCTATGGATTGGTAAGCTGTAATATGGTACATTTTGCTTTTGGGTACAAATAACAATGTTGACATGGAAAGCATAGGAAATCGTATTTTCATTAACCGATTCAGCCCCCGGAAGATTTCACCCCATTCCTGACCAGAGCACTTTTTGTGAATTCGGCACTGCGTCGCTTTAACTGACAATTGCGTGGTCGTGCGGCATTGCACCCAAACAAAATTTACGTCCTTTTTCCCCACAAATAGAGCTTTATTTTGGTGGTATTTGATAATCTCTGTTGTTTTTATTTTTTGCGCTATAAACAAAAAAAGAGCAACAATTTTGAAAAAAAGGCATCATTTTTTGCTTTTTGCTATAATACATTTCCCCAAAAAATATATAAAAAAAGATTTTTTTCCTCAGTTTAGGCTGATATATATTCTTTTACATATTTTAGGGGAAAAAAAATCGCAATAAGCGTATATTGATTGGTTTGCGCAAAAGTTAAAGCGTCTACAAAATAGGGATAGATTTATAGAATTTTTATTATTATTTTTTTTTTTTACTAGTAATGGCGGCGATCTGCGATTTTTATCGCGACTGCGACATTTTGGCGGACACATCAAAAAATGTTGACACATTTTTGGGACCATTGGCATTAATACAGCGATCAGTGCTATAAAAATGCATTGATTACTGTAAAAATGTCACCGGCAGTGAAGGGGTTAACACTAGGGGCGATCAAGGGGTTAATTGTGTTCCCTAGTGTGTGTTCTAACTGAAGGGGGGAGGGGACTGACTAGGAGAGATGACAGATCGATGTTCATACTCTGTATGAACACAATCTGTCACTTCTCTCCTCAGAGAACCAGGATCTCTGTGTTTACACACAGAGATCCCAGTCCTTGCTGTGTTACGAGCTATCGCGGGAGCCTGGCGGTCATCGAGACCATCGGGTACTCTCATCGGCTCCGGGGGTGAGCTGTGCGCGCGCCCCTAGTGGCCACCAGAGGGAGTGACGTAACATAATGGCGATTCACATGTTGCCGCAGTACAACTGCGGCGGCAGGTCGGCAAGCGGTTAACTGTAGTCAGCTCTAATAAGGGATTGGCTAGAATGGAATATGGCATGGTAGACATAATCACTGCTGTATTCGCAAGGCACAAAAACACTGGGGGTAATTCTATAATATACTGATTCACTACATGTACACTGAGAAGGTATTTGATGGAACTTAGAAATATAGATTATCTCCCTACCTTGTGATGCAAACTTGTCTAGAGCCCAGGAGCGACGAGTCTAGCTGGTTGGTTTTATTTTATTTTACACTTTTCTTCCCTCTCCTTTTTTATTTATTTTTTTATTTATATTTTTATTTATTTTTTTTTTTTATTTTTCTTCTATCCCTGGATATGCAGACCACGCAATTATGCTGATAGTATGTTGGACTGAGGTTCTCCTATTGTTATTACTTCAGAATTATGTTTTCCCCTTTGCAGAGGTGTATCATAGCCTCTTTTTATGCCTCATATTTGATATTTTCTGGTTGCCTTTGTGCTACCCAGAGAGGTTTGTTGTTTTTTTATTATTTTCTTTTCTTCTTTTTACTCACTTTATTTGTGTCCTATATTTCTGTATTGAAATGATCAAAACTTAATAAAATTTTCAATTATAAAAAGAAATATAGATTCAAAATTTTTTTGGAATCATACTTACATAGGTGGATGCAGCACCAGTTCCATGCTGCATCTGTCCCCCTCCGGCTCTAAGACTGAGAACCGAGCGATTAAACTCCACTGATTGCTCAGTTCTTAAAACTCCATGAGCAGAGAGCCGGTGACTGTCAGTCACCGGCTCTCTGCCCCCCACTCAGCTGGAGTGATGGGCTGTGGAGGAGAAGGCTGCTGGTCACTGGGTGGATCCAGACCAAGGGCGGACTGACCATTTGGCCACTCGGGCACTTCCCGAGGGCCCCGGGCCACTAGGGGGCCCCATCAGGGTTGCCAGCCTCAGTAAAACCAGGGACAGTATGTAAAAATCTGTGGTTTTTCTACATCTGTTTCTGAAATATCCCTTACCGACATCCTTTTGGTCTAAAAATCCAGAGATTATAGCTGCCCCACCTCTCCAGTACCTTCTCAGCCAATAGAAACATGTCTGTGTATACTGTGTGTACATGTATGTGTATACTGTGTGTGTGTTTATACTGTGTGGCCCCATAATCTGATTGTCTGGGGGCCTCATAATCTCCTATTGCCCGGGGGCCCCATGAGTTGTCAGTCCGCCCCTGATCCAGACCATATGGTCGCGACCTTACCCAAGCCTGGACTGGCTCTGTGACATCAGCCGACAGCTGCATTTAGCCCGCTAACTGCTGAAAACAGATCACAGGAGTGCAGATTAAACTGAACTCCTGTGATCCATAGAAGTACAGCCAAACTAGCTTTGGCTTTATTTCTACTTTAATAAATGCATCTGTGCTTCAGCTTCACTCCTTTAACCATTTTTATTGATTTATTATTTTTTTTAAAAGAATTGATGTGTTAGAGAAGAATTCTGCAGAGACACAAAAAGAGGAAAACGAAGAACAGAGAGCAGTTCTGGTAAGACCTCACTGTATGTATTTACTGTATATAGCAGCATGTCTCAAATAACTGTCTCTAGTGCCCCCTAGCTGCCAGTCACTTAAAAATCTGCACTGAAATGGACATTTAAAGTGATATTGAAGCATTATTAAACCCAAAACCAAAAATGTTATACAGTGCCTTGAAAAAGTATACATACCCCTTGAAATTTTTCTACAGTTTGTCACGTTACAACCAAAAACATAAATTTATTTTATTGGGATTTTATGTGATAGACCAACACAAAGTGGCACATTGTTGTAAACCAGAGGTTCAGAAACGAAGGGCAAATTTTCAAGAAGTGAATAAATGCCTAGTACTCTATGTTCTGTTCTCTATCCTGCTCGTTTACGGGTGGTCTGTGAAGGCAATGTACAAGTATTTCAAACACCCCAGGAAGCAAAGGACTGGCTTGACAGTCAATTTATAACTTAGTTTTTTTAGGTTGGGGGGGGGGGGATTAGGGTGGGGTTTCTTTTTTTTTTTGGAGTATCTATTATGTTTTATATCTGTATGCCACATTCTATTGTATTTGGTGCAGGTTGGTTGACTAGTAGCTTAGTTTTGCTCTTGTACCTATGGTGAATCAATCAATTAGACTTTTATCTTGGAATGTTAGGGAAATGAATAATGCTTTAAAAAGACAATCTGTCTTTGACTACATTGCTTCTTTTCATCCTGTCCTCATCTGTCTGCAGGAGACACATGCCACATACAGTGTGACCAGAATTCTGACATGTCGATTGGTTAGAGAGGCATACCATTTGCTTTTTACCTCCCACTCAAAGGGAGTTTCTGTTCTGGTCTACACTGGTGTGGTATTCTCCTGCAGTAGGACTATGGTAGACCAAAATGGCGATTTTTTTTTTTTTTTTTACAATGCAAGTTGGATGAACTTGAGTTAATTTTGGCCGCTATATATACACCTCCCCCATATAATCCAGAAATATTTTGTCAGCTCATTTCCTTTGCAGGTGCTTCACCCCAGGTGCCAATATTAGTACTTGGAGACTTTAATAGTGTAATTGATATGAAGGGGGACAGATGCCCAGCTCCAAGGTCAATGACCTATGAGCATCTCTCCCCCTTTGGAAGACTATGCAAGGAATTAGGACTGTACGACAAGTGGAAGAATTTACATCCTGAAGAATGTGCTTATACATGTGCTTCTAAAACACACAACACATAACACACTATCAAGAATTGATTTGGCTTTGTGTTCGGTAGATCTTGTACCATATATAGTAGATGTTAATATTGAACCCCGAGGAATCTCGTTACCTTAACATCGGGGCATCAGGTGTCTAATATGCCATGGCGGCTGAACTCCCTTTGGCTGGAACTATTTCCCACAGAGGATGTCATCTCCACTTGCATTGTGGATTTTTGGTCCCTCAATCTTGGCTCTGCCTCCATATGGGTCGTATGGGATGCTCTCAAGGCCTACCTTGGGGATTGTTAGTCCAGAATATAAGTGTTATTAAAAGCGCTTCCCGTAGAGAGCTCGACCTTGCAAAGGCCGATACCTCTGCGGCGGAAGCCATGTATATTCAGGATCCCTCTCCGGATGTCCAACAGGAATGTTTTTCATCTCAAAATAGGCTGAATGAACTGTTGGAATATAGGGCTAGGAATAAACTCTTCTTATGAGAAGAGACTCAGTTGGGCTGAGGGAGAGGTGGCATTATCGAAAACCGCTAGCCACTAGTCACTAGCAGCATAGCAGGATTAAAAACCAATGGCGATCACTGGCTTTGCAAACAGGCACAAATAGCTGCAGCTTCCAACAGCCTGCTGCGATCCACACACAGCTATCAATACCAGCAGCAGGATTCAGTAGATTCCTACTGCTGGGATTCACAGCCTTGCAAAGAGCTTGTACAAATGGTTACTAAGGATAGGTTTACACTTGTGCTGCTACATAATCATACGTATTTCAATGCATCTTTGTAGAGTGTTTACATGCATGTTTGACGGCGGTGTTGAGGGGGGTGGCATCAGTGGCGGTGGTGTTGAGGGGGGTGGCATCAGTGGTGTTGGGGGCGGTGGCATCAGTGATGTTGAGGGGGGTGGCATCAGTGGTGACTGTATTTTTAGGATTTGGATCGCGCAGCCAGGGATGGTGGTAAATCCATGGCTCAGCTGCCCATGTGAAAGAGTCCTTAGGCCCCATTGACACTTTGCATTTCCTAATTATGTGACAAAGTGCATGGGAAATGCACCCTTTGCAGTACATTTAATAAATGTACTGCAAACTTGCATAGCGCTAGTGGTGCCATTAATTGTCAATGGCACCCCAAAAACACTTAGCAGACTTGAGTTTTTGTCATGTTACTTGCAAAGCTGCATGCCTGAAAATAGCATTCTTTGGTGCGTTTGTCAAACGTAGGGTAGTCCATTCAAGTGAATGGGCTGCCCTATGTGTGAAAAACAAGCTAAAAAAAATGTGAGAAGGAACATGCGTTCCCGCTATGCTAAGAATTAATAGGGCCTCAGGGGTGGCATATAGAAATGGCTGGTGTAGAGATCTCTGTCAGGTGGAGGGAGAGGTGCTAGGGGGTGGGTTTTGGGGCTATAGCCCCGAATCTGAGGCCCATAGCCCCGGGTCTCTGCAGGGGTCCCCAAGGAGAGGGGAGGCTCTCTGGTGACCCTGATTTTAAAGGGGATGCTCTCTGGGGACCCTGATGCAAGGGGGGCTCTCTGGGGACCCTGATGCAAGGAGGGGGCTCTCTCGGGACCCTGATGCAAGGAGGGGGGCTCTCTGGGGACCCCGATGCAAGGAGGGGGCTCTCTGGGGACCCTGATGCAAGGAGGGGGCTCTCTGGGGACTCTGATGCAAGGAGGGGGCTCTCTGGGGATCCTAATGCAAGGAGGGGGCTCTCTGGGGACCCTGATGTAAGAGGGGGCTCTCTGGGGACCCTGATGTAAGAGGGGGCTCTCTGGGGACCCTGATGCAAGCGTATGCCTTTCTTTACTACGCTGCTATGGGCTCTAGCCCCAGATCTTTTGTAGACTTAGCAACGCCCCTGGAGAGGTGTATTCACTGGCCTCTAGCTCCAGCACTGCAGTAGTAGTCAGTGTCTACCTGCAGTTCTAGGCTGGCTCCTGGCACATTCTCCCCCTTTCTGAATCCTGAAATTTTCTGCAGCTCCCCCCCCCTCCACTCACCCCCTTCACTCACCCCTTCCAGCAGTAGCACTACAACATGCAGCAGGTTACAATGCACACAGAGCACAGTGTGGAGGTCGGCAGAACTCAGGGAGGAACAGGCAGGGAACTTCTTACCTCAATCTTTCTTTTTTGCAAGAGATAACACTACCCATCACAGGGGAAGGGGGGGTTTCAGGACACGGGAGTGTAAATGACAATGGGACAGCAACTGTGGACATGTAAGTAGCATTGATCCCCTGCAGAGCAGCGACAGGGAGAAAGCCAGCAGTGCTGCAGGGGGTTCCACAGGAGTCACAACGCAGTACAGTCGGCTCTCCTCTCCTGCAGGTGCCCGGGCCCCGTTCTGGACTGATGAGGCTCGTGACCCCTACAGGAGGGCCGGTTGTACTGCCTTATCAGTGGCCCTAAGTGTGAGTCCGCTCTTCAGTGGATGAATTTACAGGCAGCCAACAGGGAGAGTGTCTGGCTGACACTGAGGGGGTGAGTGTGTGTGTTAAGAGAAGTGGGGAAGGGGTGCCAACTGCCAATGCTAGCGTGCCCAGAAGGGTTAGTGGAGCCGAGTGCTGGAACTTGTTCTGGCACCGAGCTCTGGGATTTAGCCCGGACTAGTGGGATGCTGGAATTTAAATCAAATCCCGGGAAAGTCCCAGAGAATCCAGGACAGTTGGGAGGTATACTGAAGTTTGCACATCATGAACAGGAGAGGGAGGTGCAGTTTGGCATCTTTGCCCTGGGCACTGGATGACCTTGTCCTGGCACTTACCCCCCAGCTTTATGTGTGAACAAACCCTAAGGGTGCCACTGCCAAATGCAACTAAGGGCTCATTCACAAGTTCAGAAGGCACTTCTGCTCCTCTGAAAAGCAATCCGAGTTCGTTTGACAGGGGGTGAGGAGGCAATATGTTGCCTCCTCACCACTCAATTTAAACCCATGATTGCTGTGCAATGCACGTGATTGTGACACGGTAGTGCGGCAATTAAAGCAGGACTGTACTGAAATTTTTTTTTTAAAAGCCAGCAGCTACAAATACTGCAGCTGCTGACTTTTAAAAAATGGACACTTACCTGTTCCAGGGTCCAGCAGCAGAGGCCGATCGATCGCTCGGCTCCCTGCTGTAGCCGGCGCCATTCTCGGTGAGGGAATCAGGAAGTGGCTTCACTTCCCGATTCCCTACTGCGCATGCGCAAGTCGCGCGGCGCAATGAGAATCTTCAGCGCTGTCTGCTGGGACACGTGTGTGTCCCGGCAGACAGCGCGCCGGGACAGGAAGTGACGTAAAACTCCCGTGGGAGTTTATGCCCGGAAGTGGGTGCAGATACCGGTCTTAGACAGGTATCTGCACCCCCCTCCCCCCTGAAAGGTGCCAAATGTGACACCGGAGGGGGGGAGGGTTCCGAAAAGCGGGAGTTCCACTTTAGGGTGGAATCCCCCTATAAGCTTTAAATCAGGTGTGACGAGGCGACACTGTGCCCGTTGATCTTTGACTTCTCCCATGTTGTTCAGGTAGATCTCCATCTCTTTAGGATTGCTTACCCCTGCGCTAGTGCGAGCGGGGTCTAAGGAGTTGAAAATGTTCACACTAATAATTTGTTCACTTTAATTATTCAGGTAAAATAAGTAAATGGGGATAAATAAAGTTAAAGTAGTTGTAAAACATGGCTGTTGTGAAAAAAGAAAAAAAAAAAAAACATCTGCAAGGCAATGGCATAATGTGCTAGTATGCATCGCTCTGAAGGTCCAGCAAAGTATGACGGACCTTCAGAGCGCATGCGTCGGTGACGTAACTAGCTGCATCCAGGGTGAATATCTCCTAAACTGTGTACGTTTAGGAGATATTCATTTTACCTACAGGCAAGCCTTATTATAGGCTTACCTGTAGGTAAAGATGACCAAGCAGGGTTTACTAGCACTTTAATATTTACACAGTGTTTTGTATGAACATTCTCAACTTCTTTACTAAATAAGCCCCGGAGTCTACAAGATGAGCTGTCCTAAAACCATTATTTCTATGAAGCAAATGCTATAAGTCCAATGTACTAAATAATGCACAGAAGCAAATGCATTGAAGAGAGTAGAGGGAAGAGAAACCGTCATGAGAGGTGAATGTTACCATAAGGTAGAACCTGATAGATGGAAGAAAGCATTGGGTGATTCATAGAAACATTGAAACGTGATGGCAGAGTTAGACAGAGTAGTCTATCGAGTCTGCCCATTTTCTTGTTTGTTTTTTGGGGTTTTTTTGTTTGATTGATTGTTTTGTTTTTGTTTTTTGTTTTTTGTTTTTTTTATATATATATAGAGTATAGACACTATACTATATATAGCTGACACTGGACAAAATGCTTTATAATGTATTCTCTTTTTATACTTGTGATTCTAAAAGGAGAAGCACCTGTCATCTCTCAAGAAGAACTGCTGGAGGAAACATGAACATTTCACAAACCCCCACAGGGAAGAAGAGGACAAGATGGAGAATGCTTGTGAAAACACAGCTATCGTTATGGATTGCGCTATGACAAATACTTCAGATACTGCTTAAAACGTCATTATTATCATTGTTTATCAGATGTTTCCATTCAGAAAGCTTTCGGCTGCATCCAACTGCATGAGCTAAAATTTAAAGCTCAACTCCACTTTCAAATGGAAATAACTTGTTTTTTTTTTGTTTTTGTTTTTTCCTCATTTTCTTTTTCCACTTACTACTTTTCTTCTCCTTTCCACCTTCTTGCTTTGGTGTCATCTTTTTGGAACTCTGATTTCATAATCGCACATCTTCTAGATCTTCCATGCTATTGTTGACCTCACCTTGGTGTGTTAGATAACATCCTCCTTCCTACTGTCCTCCACTTTTTCATTGGTCCTCCAATTCCTTCTTTTTACCTTTGTGCCCCATGGAGGACGTTCATTCCTCATACCTGTCTGCACAGGACGATGTGGATAACCTGCCCTACCCACTGCCATCACTTGGGCAGAATGAAGCTTGTGCCCCCATGCCATGTCCAGGAGGTGTGGAGATTGTTCTTGTGGGTGGTGGAGAACCCACAGTTGGTGCATATCCTGGCGAGACTGGTGTCCTCCCATCCTACTCCCACATTGGATATCGAGAGGAGAGCAGAGACGGTGAGTAGGGTTGATCTCGTCCTTTTTTTAATCTCATTCTTCTACATCTTTATTATTACAGTAAAACCTTGGTTTGAGAGCATTTTGGAAGACAAAATACATTTTGACTTGATATACAAGCGATGTTTGATATACAAGTAGAGTCATGTCACAAATGAGTATAAAAGAGAAGAGAGGTGGCTCTAAGTGTAGCAATATGGTTACATTTAATGAAGGTACAACATTTAGAAACTCACATGGTTGAGGGCTAAACAGGCCCATCTAAGTATGCAGGCATCCAGGGTAACGCTGACCACATAGACCTTCCTCCTCACCTCCATTGACCTCGTCCCTTCCACGCTGCGCTCCATGAGAGGTTCAAAGCTTCGCTTTCAGATCGCTATACTGCAGGGTAGTCTTTCCCGATCACGATTGCAGGCTGACAGTGGTGAGAGCCGGCGGTGCGGCGGATGGTTTTTGTGGACAGCTTTACCCCGGATGCCTGAATACTTAGATGTGCCTCTTTTAACCCCTTCCCGGCGACCTTACGCAGATATGCGTACTCGGCTTTCGGGGGTTATACCGGGATGATGCCCGCAGCTGCAGGCATCATCCCGGTACCGTTGTTTAGAGCGGGCCATTGGCTATCCAGATATAACAACCGATGCGGCTAAAAGCCGCTCAGCTGTTATACCGGATGAGCGGGAGGGGACATCCCCCCTCACGCTGCCTCACGCCGCTCTTGCCGGGCCTCCCGTTCCATCGGGAGACCCGATCGAAAATCCGCCGCTTCCGGCGGCTAGTGGCAGACTGGAACGTCTCCTCGATGTAAACACGTCACTTCCTGTTTACTCGGCTGCCAATGGCGCCGGATTTTAAAAAAGTACACAGTTTTCGGTGATCTGAATACTTTGAAGTGCAAAGGAGGGATTTGGGGTCTTTTAGACCCCTGATCCCTCCGTAAAGAGTACCTGTCACCACCTATTACTGTCACAAGGGATGTTTACATTCCTTGTGACAGCAATAAAAGTGATCAAATAAAAAAATAAAAAAAATAAAAACACAATTTAATTATCTAAAATGAAATAAGAAAAATAATTTTAAAGCGCCCCCTTCCCCGCGAGCTTGCGCAGCAAAGAAAACGCATATTAAGTCGCGCCCGCATATGTAAACGGTGTTCAAATCACACATGTGAGGTATTGCCGCGATCGTCAGAGCAATAGTTCTAGCACTAGACCGCCTCCGTAACTCTAACCTGGTAACCGTAAAACATTTTTAAAGCGTCGCCTATGGAGATTTTTAGGTACCGTAGTTTGTCGCCATTCCACGAGTGCGTGCAATTATAAAGCGTGACATGTTTGGTATCTTTTTACTCAGTGTAACATCATCTTTCACATTATACAAAAAATTGGGCTAACTGTACTGTTCCTCTTTTTTCAAATTCATGAAAGTATCTTTTCCCCAAAAAGTTGCGCTTAAAACACCGCTGCACAAATACCGTGTGACATAAAATATTGCAACAATCGCCGTTTTATTCTCTAGATTCTCTGCTACAAAAATATATATATATAGTTTGGGGGTTCTAAGTCATTTTCTAGCAAAAAATATGGATTTTAACTTGTAAACACCAAATGTCAGAAATAGGCTTAGTCATGAAAGGGTTAATCATCAACCATGTGAGTTGCTAAATGTTGTACCTTCATTAAATGTAACCATATTGCTACAATTAGAGGCGCCTCTCTTCTCTCTTATATTTTGTAGCTCCTGCTGGATTTTGGTTCTAATCCCCTTGTGGAGGCTTCCATTTGTGGATGGACATTTTATGGTTACACAACCTATTACATTGCTATAATCTTTTTATATGGACTATAAACTGAAGGACTTATGAATAAATAGTTGTGGAACAAATCATTTGAGTTTCCATTATTTCTTATGGGGAAATTTGCTTTGATATACAAGTGGTTTGGATTACAAGCATGTTTCCGGAACAAATTATGCTCGCAATCCAAGGTTTTACTGTACTTATAGAACCTACAACATGTTGCTCGCCATGTAGTATATTGTTAGCAGCAAGAGACCTGAGCAATTTTTGGTTTTCTTTTTACTGAACAGTGGATACTGGGTGAAATCATTGCTTTTTTAAACCTGGCAAAACCAGTGACATTTTTGCTAATACACTATATTACTAAAACTATTGGGGCGCTTGCCTTTACACACATGAACGTTAATGGCATCCCAATCTTAGTTCGTAGGGTTCAATATTGAGTTGGCCCACCCTATGCAGCTATAACAGCTTCAACTCTTCTGGGAAGGCTGTCCACAAGGTTTAGGAGTGTGTTTGGGAATGTTTAACCATTCTTCCATAAGCGCATTTGTGAGGTCAGGCACTGATGTGGACGAGAAAGTCTGGCCAGCAGTCTCCACTCTAATTCCTCCCAAAGGTGTTCTATTGGGCTAAGGTCAGGACTCTGTGCAGGCCAGTGAATTTCCTCAACCCCAAAACTCACCGCTCATCCATGTCTTTATGGACCTTGTTTGGAACAGGAAGAGGCCATCCCCAAACTTTTCAAAGTTGGGAGCATGACAAACAATTGTTAAAAATGTTTTATTATGCTGACGCCTTAAGAGTTGTCTTCACTGGAACTAAGGGGCCAAGCCCAACACCTGAAAAACCACCCCACACCATAATCCCCCTTCCACCAAATTATTTTGGCCAGTTCACAAAGCAAGGTCCATAAAGACATGGATGAGTGAGTTTGGGATGGAGGAACTTGACTGGCCTGCACAGAGTCCTGACCTCAACCCCAAAGAACACCTTTAGGATGAATTAGAGCGGAGACTGCGAGCCAGGCCTCTCGTCCACATAAGTGCCTGACCTCACAAATGCGTTTTCTAGAAGAATGGTCAACCATTCCCATAGACCAGTGTTTCTCAACTCCAGTCCTCAAGGCGCCCCAACAGGTCATGTTTTCAGGATTTCCCTCAAATGAAATGGCTGTGGTAATTACTAAGGCAGTGAAACTGATCAAATCACCTGTGCAAAATAACGGAAAGCCTGAAAACATGACCTGTTGGGACGCCTTGAGGACTGGAGTTGAGAAACCCTGCCATAGACGCACTACTAAACCTTGTGGACAGCCTTCCCAGAGGAGTTGAAGCTTTTATAGCTGCACAGCGTTGGCCAACTCAATATAGAGCCCTGGGGGCTAAGACTGGAATGCAATTAAAATTCATGTGCGTGTAAAGGCAGGCGTCCTAATACTTTTGGTATTCTAGTGTATGTGGGTACTAAGATCTAATTTCATTTTTGGGGTAATTTCTATATGCCTTGAGTCTGTGACTCAAAATTAATTGAAATTTTTTAATATTTCAAAATGTCCTAGAAATAGGGTGGCCATGCAACATTCATAAGTGGGCCATATACTGTATGGATTAACCACAAAATGAAATTGTACATTTATGAATCTTGGAAGTGCTTTTTATTGATCATAGAGATCGCCGTAAAAAAAATAATTTGGCTAACAGAATGTTAGCCAAAGCAGAGAGAAAGATCTCAACATATCCAACCCTTGCTTAACCGCTTCCCGACCGCCTCCTGCATATATACGTCAGCAGAATGGCACGGGCAGGCAAAATCACGTACCTGTATGTGATCCTTTAAATGCCTGCCCGTGGGTCGCGTGCGCGCCTCCAGCGGCGCACTCACAACCCGGTCGGGAGCTCCGTGACCACGGCCGCGGGACCAGCGGACCCGATCGCCGCTGGTGTCCCGCGATCGGGTCACGGAGCTGAAGAACGGGCAGAGGTACAGTGGTGTGAAAAAGTGTTTGCCCCCTTCCTCATTTCCTGTTCCTTTGCATGTTTGTCACACTTAAGTGTTTCGGAACATCAAACCAATTTAAACAATAGTCAAGGACAACACAAGTAAACACAAAATGCAATTTGTAAATGAAGGTGTTTATTATTAAAGGTGAAAAAAAATCCAAACCATCATGGCCCTGTGTGAAAAAGTGATTGCCCCCCTTGTTAAAACATACTATAACTGTGGTTGTCCACACCTGAGTTCAATTTCTCTAGCCACACCCAGGCCTGATTATTGCCACACCTGTTCACAATCAAGGCATCACTTAAATAGGAGCTGCTTGACACAGTAAGGTCCACCAGAAGATCCTTAAAAGCTACACATCATGCCGAGACCCAAAGAAATTCAGGAACAATTGAGAAAGAAAGTAATTGAGATCTATCAGTCTGGAAAGGGTTATAAAGCCATTTCCAAAGCTTTGGGAATCCAGCGAACCACAGTGAGAGCCATTATCCACAAATGGCGAAGACATGGAACAGTGGTGAACCTTCCCAGGAGTGGCCGGCCGCCCAAAATTACCCCAAGAGCGCAGCGACGACTCATCCAAGAGGTCACAAAAGACCCCACAACAACGTCCAAGGAACTGCAGGCCTCACTTGCCTCAGTTAAGGTCAGCGTTCATGCCTCCACCATCAGGAAAAGACTGGGCAAAAATGGCCAGCATGGCAGAGTTCCAAGGAGGAAAACCACTGCTGAGCAAAAAGAACATCAAAGCTCGTCTCAATTTCTCCACAACACATCTTGATGATCCCCAAGACTTTTGGGACAACATTCTGTGGACCGATGAGACAAAAGTGGAACTCTTTGGAAGGTGTGTGTCCAAGTATATCTGGCGTAGAAGGAACACTGCATTTCAGAAAAAGAACATTATACCAACAGTAAAAAAAGGTGGTGGTAGTGTGATGGTCTGGGGCTGTTTTGCTGCTTCAGGACCTGGAAGACTTGCCGTGATAAAAGGAACTATGAATTCTGCTGTCTACCAAGAGATCCTGAAGGAGAATGTCCGACCATCTGTTCGTGTACTCAAGCTGAAACGAACTTGGGTTCTGCAGCAGGACAATGATCCTAAACACACCAGCAAGTCCACCACCGAATGGCTGAAGAAAAACAAAATGAAGACTTTGGAGTGGCCTAGCCAAAGTCCTGACCTGAATCCTATTGAGATGTTGTGGTATGACCTTAAAAAGGCCGTTCATGTTCGAAAACCCTCTAATGTAACTGAATTAGGACAATTCTGCAAAGATGAGTGGGCCAAAATTCCTCCAGGACGCTGTAAAAGCCTCATTGCACGTTATCGCAAACGCTTGGTTGCAGTTGTTGCTGCTAAGGGTGGCCCAACCAGTTATTAGGTTTAGGGGGCAATCACTTTTTCACACAGGGCCATGATGGTTTGGATTTTTTTTCACCTTTAATAATAAACACCTTCATTTACAAATTGCATTTTGTGTTTACTTGTGTTGTCCTTGACTATTGTTTAAATTGGTTTGATGTTCCGAAACACTTAAGTGTGACAAACATGCAAAGGAACAGGAAATGAGGAAGGGGGCAAACACTTTTTTACACCACTGTATGTGTAAACAAACCTCTCCCCGCGCTTCCTACTCTGCCTGTCATTGATTGGCTGTTCCCGGTCATCGGGAAAGCCGATCAATGACGTCAGATGTCAGCCCCGCCCCTAATGTAAAAAACACAACACGCGTCACAGCCCATAACCCCTCCCCTCCCCCTAGTGGTTAACTCTTTCACTACAACTGTCATTTATACAGGAATCAATGCATTTAAATAGCATTGATTGCTGTATAAATGACAATGGTCCCAAAAATGTGTCAAAAATGTCCGATGTGTCCGCCATAATGTCACAGTCACAATAAAATTGCTGATCGCCACCATTACTAGTAAAAAAAAAAAATATTAATAAAAATGCTATAAAACTATCGCCTATTTTGTAAACGCTATAACTTTTGCGCAAACCAATCAATAATCGCTAATTGCGATTTTTTTTTTACCAAAAATATGTAGAAGAATACGTATCGGCCTAAACTGAGTAAAAAAAACGTTTTTTTATATATTTTTTGGGGATATTCATTATAGCAAAAAGCAAAAAATATTGCATTGTTTTCAAAATTTTCGCTCTATTTTTGTTTATAGCGCAAAAAATAAAAAACGCAGGGGCGATCAAATACCACCAAAAGAAAGCTCTATTTGTGGGAAAAAAAGGACGCCAATTTTGTTTGGGAGCCACGTCGCACGACAGCGCAATTGTCAGTTAAAGCGACGCAGTGCCGAATCGCAAAAAGGGGCCTGGTCCTTTGGCTGCCAATTGGTCTGGGGCTGAAGTGGTTAAAGGATAGGTTCACCCTTGGAATATGTTACATCCGTATTTAGGATGAGTCTCCTTCCCCATGACAGCGGGTGGGGGGTTATTCTCTTCCATACCCACTGTCACATTTAAAATCTGTGCGGCTGTGCAGTGCTCCGCCTGCACAGCCACGTCATTCATTCACAGTGCTCTGTGAATGAAAAAAGTTACAATTCCCATCTGCCACCACGGAAGACAGACTTGTAGTTCCAATGGAATGGAATGTCTATTCACATTTCTTACAGCTCTGAAACGTATTGCATGAACTACAGGCACAGAGCTATAGTCAGTGTATCTGCAGGAGCCTGCCATTGCACCCACAATCCATCCGACAAAAATATGTACGTTTTTTTTCCATACAGGTGAACTTATCCTTTAATACTAGGGAGGACAGCCCTTCAGAATGAGAGATCTGCATGACCACTGATGACTAGATCTGATTTGTCAGATTTGCTTTATATCTGTTTCTTCTATCTTTTTTTTAGAGATGAGACTGACCCACTCCAGAGAGTCTGATGGGCATAACTGTGGCATCATGGGGCGGTAAGGACTAATATGTTATTCTGATAGTGATAAATTCAGTTGCTGGCTTTCAGGGTTTTTTCCACTAATATTGTAGGACCATGTAGTGGTTATAGAGAATTTTAGGACCATATGAGACCTTATGCATTTGTTTAAATTGGATGCTTAATTTTAAATTGTGGTTTCATATTTGCTATAAGCTCACCAGTATTCATAAATCCATCAAAAGCCATTACATTAGAGTATGTTTTTAATGTTTTTTTATTATTTAACTGGATTTATATATATTATATATTTTATTTGAGCATTTACCCTAATGTATGCCAAGATTAAAGGCCTTGAGCATTAGATTATCATATGACTATCCTGAACCTTTACCTAATCTTTATCTAACTTCTTCAGCCCAGAGCAAGATCACCTATCTTCTTCTAAATATACTCTTCCACCTCCTGATCATAGTACCTTGCACCACTTTGCTCCTCACCAGCCTGGCACTCATACTACTCCTTGGAGATACTTAAACACTCATGAAGAAATTGAAAGGGAATCTGATGGGATGCTTCCAGAGGAACAGTATATGCAGCATAGGTTTGAATGGACTTCAGGTTTGGAGGATGGAGAAGGTCATACACAATTAATGATGGTGAGGTCAGACCCATCCCCTATTACAATGCCGGCTTACAGAAGAGCACTGCAGCTAGGAAGGGTCCATGAAGCCTGGCAAGGGGGAAATTATTCAGAAGAGGATGCACATGTAGAGGTGGAAGAGGAAGAAGAAGACGATGAAGGCTCTGTCTATACCTGCATTGAATGTAGTATTTACTTCAAGAAAAAAACCCACCTGTTAGAGCACATGTTTCAACACTCCCAAGAAGGAGAAGGAGAGGGTGGTCATGGGGTAGAAGGTACTTACACTTGTGGAGAATGTGGAAAGGGATTTGGAGATGAAGAGAGTCTAGAATCTCACCGCCAACTTCATCAAGAATCCAGAAAAAAAATTATAGAAGAGATCGGCAAACTTGAGAGTTTCACAGATGAAGGACGAGATGCTCGTCTGCAGTGCCCCAAATGCCTGTTTGGCACAAACTCATCAAAGGTGTTTGTTCAGCATGCAAAGACCCATGTGAAGAAAGTTGGTGGGGAAACTCGAACAACTTCATCATCTTTCAGGGTTTTATCAGAGATGGCAGATGGAGGTGAAACCTCAGAACCTCCAACTGAAGGTATATGGAAGCCTCCAGAAACAGAGAATTCAGTTGAGCCTGATTGGAAATTGGACATATCTCAGCCTGTTATGAAAGGTCCTAGTAAGGTAAAAGGAAAGACTCTAGCTAGGGAAGAATCTCATAGTTCACAGAATAATAACAAACGTGCAGAAAAAGAAGGCAACAAGCCCAAAAGATTAGTTAGATTGCCTGAGGCTGCAATACAGTTAAAGAGAAGGTTTCGAGACACTCTTAAAGCTGCTGGTGGAATTGAAGAATATCAGAGACGACAACTGAGAGAAGAGGTGGCTGTTGTCTCACTGGAGAACATAAGCGCTAAGAAAAAGCGAACGAAAGCACGTCAGCCTTGGGGCTATAAGAAGAAGCTTGCTTTAAGTAAGACTTTATTTTCACGTGCTTCTCTTGGCCCCCATCTGCCCAGGGAAGACTGGGCAGATGATGGAGAAGATGATATCTCTCTAGATACCTTATTAACTGATCCCAAGTATGCTAGTCAGCTTGAAGCCCTTGGGCTAAGGAGCGAAGAACGGGAGTGTCCATATTGTCCTGATCGCTTCCATAATGGGATAGGTCTTGCAAACCATGTCCGAGGTCACTTGAACAGAGTCGGAGTCAGCTACAATGTACGACATTTCATATCTGCAGAGGAAGTAAAGGCAATTGAACAAAACTACTCCTTCCAGAAGAAGCGCAAGAAAGGTAAGTGCTGACTTGACATAATGTATGGCAATGGCTGGAGAGGGTCATCTTAGCCTTTATATTAGAAACAATAAGAGATCTCTGGAGTGGAGGTGGGGGGGGGGGGGTGAGTTTTTCTTTAATTACAATACTGTCATCTTCACTGGTAGCACTATAAATAAAAGAAAAATCATTAAGAACCCAATGGCCATTTATATTAAGCAATATAGTCCTGTTATATAGGCCCGTTATAACATGGACATTGATTGGCTTGATAAGCAGTAAATCTATGCACTTGTCAACTGCTAGGAGCTGATGAAAAAAACATGAGCAAAATTAACCTTTAAAATTAAAGAGAACCTGTCACCAACATAAAAATTTCAGGTAAAAGCAGAGAAATTCAGGTATTACAAATACTTATTTGCAGCAGTTTTCCTTTCTAGAAACCATTTTTATTGACTTGCAATGTGCCATTGAAATTCCTACCAAGTTTGACTACTCCAGAGCTGATTTTTTTATTTTTTTATTTATATTTTTTTTTTTTTTAGCACAGCTCCCTTTGTACTTGCACAGCCTGTCCATTTTCCTTTCTGGAGATGTCAAATAAATTTCTATGCTGATATAGCTCCTCCAACCCTCCACTCACCCTCCCTACAGTGGAAATTCACTCGAAAACAATTCTGAGTGGACTGGGGCTGCTGACTTCAGATGTCTTGACAGCGATCAGAGCTTTTGGGAGTCTTCACAAGGGAGGCTTTTACAAGCACATAACATGCCTAAAATACATTAAATGCACATATTATCTGTTATGGTGACAGGATATCTTTTAAAGTGCACCTGTGCCCAGACTATGGACAATAAACTATTTACATATTCTTAACAAACCGCAAAAGAGCTTTAAAACAAGCCATCCATCCCCTCTGTAGCTGTTTGTAAGGTGACATAATTAAATCTCAAAAATCAAATCAAAGACTCCAAAATCCTGTTTCAGTGGGTTTCTAAGTTGCTTAGGCCCCATGCACACTGGGCGTTTAGCCCCAGTGCATGGGACTGTGGTGTTTAGCTGAGGGCACAGGTGTCCCATCCAGCCCCACTGCCAGCAGCCTAAGAAACTTCTTGCCTGCAGTGCAAGAAATCTGCAATACAGGCACTCCTCCCTGGACTCATACTGCCCTAAAAGTGCACAGTCCAGCTGCAGCAGCTGTCCAGCTCTCACAGGACAGGACACCTTTTGCATCATTGCATCGGTGCTAAATGCCCAAGGTGCAGGAGACCTTAGAAACATTCACTTTTTGTTTACATTAGAGAACTGGCAATCTGCCAACATCTGTTCTCAGAGAACAGTTAAAGCGGAGTTCCACGCAAAAATGGAACTTAGTACTGGTGACCCCCTGACATGCCACATTTGGCATGTAATTTTTTTTGAGGGGGAAGCAGGTACCCAGTTTTGAGAGGCACCCAGCTCCCACTTCCTCCCCTGGCGCCGAAAGAAAGTTCATCTCTCCTCCCTCCCTGCAGTCTTCTGGGACACGTCACGGGTCCCAGAAGATTGCCCGGCCATTCACAACGTGCAGCGTGGCTCGTCCAGCTGTGAAGCCACAGCCAGGCGCCCACAGTTACAAATTCGGCGTAGAGGAGCGAGGCTTTGTGCGCCCGCATCGCTGCACTGTGGGACAGGTGAATGTCTGTTTATTAAAAGTCAACAGCTACTCTTTTTGTAGCTACTGACTTTTAAATGGGTGGAACTCTGCTTAAGGATTTCAGTGTACATTTTGAGAATCAATTTCACCCAAATGCCCATAGCTACAGAGGTGAGGGTGTGCTCCTTTTTTTACTCATTAAGAATTGGTAAATAATTTAGTGTATATGATCTGGGCGCAGGTTAACTCATCTGGCTCATTAGTACTGCAGAGAAGGCCTGCCAATGTGGGCTGTAGTAGGGCTGATGCAGACAGGCAACTTAAAACGGCACAATGTGCCATGTGCAAAACAATTGAAGATTATAAACAAGGTTAGCGACTACTAGGCTTTTGTTCCTTTCTGCTTTGCCAGTTTTGCTTGCTGCTTAGATGTACTCTAACAATAAACGTAATATTTTTTACATAGGGGTAGCGAATACTTCAAAGTTTCAAGCCTGCATTTACTTTCTATGAAGCTTAAAGTCCAACTTCAGGCAGACCGTTAAATGCAAAGTTGAAATTCATATCGGTAAACTGTTTTAGCAGTCTAAAGATTTGTAGTTCTGTTCAGCTAGTGCACCTCGCTACACTGCATGACCTGGCAGGTGTCACCCCTGTTTTGCTGGTCCCAGTATTGCAGCCGCCCGTATCACCTCTCCACCTCCAGCCTGCTCATTGGATGAGTGATCCTTATCACTATCTCTGTCCACCGGACGAGCAGATGACTCAGGAAGTTGTACAGTTGGAAATACCAGATTTCCTCTTTACAAGGCCTTGTGGCAGTGGTGTGAGGAGGAAAAAAAAAAAACGGGTGAACAGAATGACAGATCCCTTAGCAGCTAAAATCCTTTAAAAATATACATTTCAACTGTGTGTGTTGCAGTGTGTCTGGAGTTCTGCGTTAACCCTGCACAATGCAGCTGCCATGTTCAACCCTTTTTAGAGCTTTTTCATAAATGAAAATACTATATTTTAAGAGCACAATACTGAATCTATAAAACTGCTCATTTTGTAGAAGTATTTTTATATAGTCTATAATTCATGCAGCAATACTTGCAGAATGACTTTGGTAACTGACGTTGGGTGCAGTTTACTGTATGTTTCTTTTATCCATCTATATAACTCCAACATATTTAACAGTAAACACTGAACCAATTACAGCTCACTTTTGTAAACTTCCACAAATTATGACCCATATAAAAAAATCATTGTTAAATCATATAGTCTAACCTAGTCCTGTATATGACTATGTATATTTCAAAAAAATTATTAGAAATGTCTAACTATGAATAGTTTTATAGAATCAGTGTTTTTTTTTTTTTTGTAAAGGTCAGAGAGTTTAACTTTTTGCGATGTGTCATGTCATTTTGTTTTTCAACTACAAAGTCTATCGTGGCCCTTATTTTAGCAACTGGCAAGTCAGATTAGAACTTAAAGGAGAACTCCAAGAATTGCAGCAATTTTAAAAAGGTGCCGGCTTATAAGGGGTTAAGACCTTATTCACACAGGTATACTTTTGCGTACATCCGTGTGAAGGGCTGTCTTTGCCCGTATGGGATGCACAGGTATTCCATGCATCTGCGTGCAGGCAGCCTCATTCATGTCTATCAGGGCGGAGCAGCTGGTCCCAATTTGACACCCATGCAGGTGTGCACAGATATACACCCATGTGAATGAGGCCTTAGGCTACATTCACACCCACAATTTAGGCTGGTGCAAATTGTAGCAGTAGGAATTTTCTGATTGCTGCTGCTGTGGCTGTGAGCGGGTACAGCCGCCGGCCTAGTTAACTATAATGACAGGTCTCTGGTGGCCACAGCTGTTCGTGGCTCTCTGCACAGCCAGCAATTACCTGCAGTGATCGATGCTGGACTCACTTTATGTGTCCAGCAGCCATCACAGCCGCAACAGGAATCAGAAGATTCCTGCCTCCTACAATTCGCGGCAGCCTAAATCACTGGTGTGAATGAAGCCTTAGTCCTACAAGGTATATGCCATCTTGTGGACGTATCCCTTACGTTTTGCTAGTTTACATTTTTACTGAGTGAAGACAGTACAGCTATAACTGTTATGAAAATGCTCTCTACTGCTCTGTCTCTGATTCTGCAGCTGCAGAGTCATTTGCATACTCTCTGCCCTCCTCCTTCTACCCAGTCCCGGAAAGGCTTTGTATTATGTGAACCATTCACAAAATACAAAGTATTCTGTAATATTGGAGAGGTGGGTGGGTGGGCGGTGCGGCTGCTGTGTAGCAGGTCCTATCTATTCTGACAGAGCACCAGAATATAGCGATAGGTGTACTTCTGGCACTTAGTAAAAATGTAAATAGTAAATAAAATTAGTTCATGATGTAAAATACACCTCGTTGGACCTAAACCAGCACATTTTTTTAAATGGCTCTTGGAGTTCTTTAAACGTCCACAATAGCTACAGATGAGTTGCATAGAGCTCATTTATAAAATTGGGATTAAAAAAAACCCAAGGGGTGTTTGCCCATTGTAACTACTAAATTGGATTGTTTCCGGCAGCACCTTCATTTAAAGGCAACCTGTTAGGGAAACATGGAAGTTGCCATTGCTGACTGAACCTAGTTGATTGGCTATTATGCTGGCTTCATTACATTGCGTCATTGACCAGGAACAAGCGCGCAGATCAGGAGTCTCTGACTTCACTTGCCTCACTAGATGAATGCTTGTTCCAGGTTTTTGACTGGAGCTAAATTATTATTAAATGTATTAAAGGGTGAGGTTTTGAGGACAGCCAGACAAGGTGATCAGAAATGGAAGCCCCCCTCTTTCTCTCGGTACAGGTTCCCTTTAATGTTCATACATTTATTTTATACAGTTCGATAAATATAATCTCACTGGGTTAAGTGTAAGTTTGATTTGTATGCTCTTTGCTTTACTGTATCTGTGTACTTTATATTTCACACAATGTCTTAACTGGTAAAAAATGCAAAATTTATCACAGATTGTTGATCATTTTGTCTTGTACTAATCTGAATATGAGCAGTTATTAGAAAATATAGTAGCACAGGATTAAATATTGTTAACAATACAAATGGCAAAATGCACAGAGGCTCATAAGCACATCATAAATCAGGCTCCATTTAAGTCAGGCTCCATTTACTTATAGGTAGGGCAACCGTACAGACACAGGGAAGATCAGGGCTTCACTACACTGGTAGATGGGATGCAGTTCAATATAGCTGTGGTCCACCAAAGTGTGCTGCACCTATGATCTTTGCTTTGTGCAAAACCTGTGTTCACCATGTGAATGGTAGTCCTCTTAAGCATGCTGATGTATGTGTGAGAGCTTAAAGAAGAACTCCAGTCTAAACAAGAATATTACCATAGTTTTTAGATGGCAGTTTTCTAGATTTCTAAATATAACCAATTCATTTTGTCTCACTTTTTGAAACTGGGAGGGATTTTAATTTCAAAGTCAGCTGATTTCCTAAATTGGATCACTATAATAATTATATCTGGCCCCCTCCTGCTTTAGGGCTCTTTCACACGGACGTGTCCGTGTACGGAGCCTGCTGCGCAGGAAGATGACAGGTCTGTCTCTGCACTCTGTGCAGGGACGGACCTGTCAGAGTGCCGCTCTCTTCTATGGGGGACGGACCATCGACACCCGATCCGCAGACGGATGGAAAAATAGGGTTTTCCTTTGTCACACTTTTTCGGATCGGAGCGGGTCGGATGTCAGCGGACATGTCACCACTGACATCCGTCCCTCCATAGAGGTCTATGGAGTGTCGGCTCAGGTCCGCCTCAAAACTGACAGGCGGACCTGAACGGACCGTCCGTGTGAAAGGGGTAATCAAGGGTGAGGGTATGCATGTCAGTTCTTGCCCCCACCGTTGACAGTTATGCCAGTCTGAGGAAGAGTGGCCACCCTTAACTCTTATGTTTTTTAATCCTTTAATACAGTGCCTTAAAGTATTCATATCTCTTGAAATTGTCCACATTTTGTCATGTTACAACCAAAAACAAATGTATTTTATTGGGATTTTATTTGATAGACCAACACAAAGTGGCACATAATTGTGAAGTGGAAGGAAAATGGTTTTCAACATTTTTTACAAATATGTGAAAAGTGTGGTGTCCATTTGTATTCAGCCCCCCGGAGTCAATACTTTGTAGAACCTCCTTTCACTGCAATTACAGCTACAAGTCTTTTTGGGGATGTCTCTACCACTTTTGCACATCTAGAGAGTGACATTTTTGCCCATTCTTCTTTGCAAAATAGCTCAAGCTCTGTCAGAGTGGATGGAGAGCGTCTGTGAATAGCAATTTTCAAGTCCAATTTGCCACAGATTCTCAGTTGGATTTAGGTCTGAACTTTGACTGGGCCATTATAACACACAAATATGCTTTGATCTAAACCATTTCATTGCAGCTCTGGCTGTATGTTTAGGGTCGTTGTCCTGCTGAAAGATGAACCTCCGCCCCAGTCAAATCTTTTACAGACTCTAATGCCCCGTACACACGATCGGACATTCCGACAAAATCTATGGATTTTTTACCGACGAATGTTGCCTCAAACTTGTCTTGCATACACACGGTCAGACAAAATTGGTCAGAAATTGCGAACGTCAAGAACGCGATGACGTACAACAGGTACGACGAGCCAAAAAAAATTGAGTTCAATAGCCAGTGCGGCTTTTCTGCTTGATTCCGAGCATGCGTCGGAATTGTGTACACACGATTGGAATTTCCGACAAAGGATTTTATTGTCGGAAAATTTGATATCCAGATCTCAAATTTTGTGTGATGGAAATTCCGATGGAAAATGTCCGATGGAGCCTGCACACGGTTGGAATTTCCAACAAAAAGCTCCCATTAAACATTTTCCGTCGGAATATCCGACCTCCATCCACTTCACAATTAGATAAACACAAAGTGGCACATATCACATAAAATCTCAATAAAATACATTAAGTTTTTGGTTGTAACATGACAAAATGTGGAAAATTTCAAGGGCTAGGAATACTTTTTCAAGACACTGTATGTCGGAGGTTTGAGGTGTTTTACTCAGAAATTTAGTGGGTTTATGTTCTTAACATTGATGTGCTCAACATGAACCTGTCATTTTAAATCACATACACAGGGATCAGTAGGGCAGCATTGACAAATCTCATTTTATTGTGCAGTAAAAGTACTTCTTCATTTCTATGTATAAGAAACGACGAATTGAGCTCCATCATGTCACTTATTGTCTAGGTCAAGGGTCTCCAAACTATCTTACCAAAAGGGCCAGTTTACTGTACTTCAAACTTTAGGAGGGCCGGACTGTGGCCAGTGGGAGAAGATAATGTCCTGGTGTCTGGAAATAAACAATTCCCCAACATTACTATTAGGGTGAGTAATAGTGCCCCATGGAAGGAATATTACCCCATTATTGGTGTCAGCAAGAGGAATAATGCCCCATGATTGTTGTCAGCAGGAGGAATAGTGCCCCATGATTGTTGTCAGCGGGGGGGGATAGTGTTCCATCATTGGTGTCAGTGGGAGGAATAGTTTTTTATCGTTGGTATCAGTGAGAGGACTAATGCCCCATTGTTGGTGTCAGTGGCAGGAACTATGCCCCACTGTTCAAGCTGGTGAGGGTAATAATGCCACAAGGGCTGGATAAAAGAAAGCAAATTGCCACATCACGCCCCTGGAGTGCAGTTTGGAGACCCCGGGTCTAGGCAATGGTGACATAGTCTCTGGTGTGTGGTTGTCTGACAACATTAGATATTGCAGAGAGTCTATTTTTTTTCAGACCTTATTAAGTTATGAAGATAATCAAAAAGCAAAAACTGCTTATCAAATTACCAAATATGGGTACTTCTATGTACTCAGACCGTTAGAAATTAGCTGGTTAGAAAATGTCGGGATGGTGTACGGTGCCATTTCTTGCCCTGGCTATGGAGTCACATTGACGTGTATTAAGGACTAAAGCTGAGGCAAAGCATAAATTGCCCTCAAACTGACCATTAGAACTAGGTTATCATTTTTCTTAAAGGAGTTCTTCTTTAGTTCTTTAGCAATGCATCAGTTATTAAGTTCTATCTCTTATCAGGTGCTTATTCCCCGATATGCATAGGGCATACACTGAATGACAGGAGAAGCTGGGATGAACACTATGAAATGCAGTTATAGTGCAGATGTTCAGCTGAGCTGTCAAGAGAAGAAACTATGAAAGTTGTATAGATTAATGCTTTGTGTACTTGGGCACGCTGCCAGCATGTTTCTGCTCACAGCAAGGCCATATCTTACAAAATACTATTGGTGGGCCATACTTCTGCTCATATACTCTGCCTGATATTTCTCCGAAAAGTGCATTGTATATACAAAAACTTGTCCTAAAATAAACATCTAGGCTGCCATTGCTGACCTCTCCTGGAAATGCTAGCTGGTTTCCATACTTTGAGTCACTGACCCTAATAAATAGAACTATAAGGAATTCAAACTTCGTAACTTGCATTTGCCCCATGCTTGTCTGTGACTCAGACGTATAGAAACCAGTCACAGCCAGGGAGCTATTGCTTTCAATAGAAGGCCATCATTTGCAGCGCCCACATTTTTCTCCATGTCAGGTGCATTTTAAAGTGAAAAGTGTTTTTCCCATGCAGGATAAAGCAACAGGTTCATGTTCATGACTTACCTTTACTCGCTCCCTCTTCATTCCATTCAGTCACTGGAAGTGAAAGGGAAGCTCATCGCTTACACAGGGCTTTGGACTTGCCGATTGGCCTAGCTCTGTCACATAATGTGTCACAAGCTCCTCCAAAACCAGAAGCACTGGGCATTTTCTTCATCTCCCAGCAATGAACGGAGATGTGGGAGATGGAAGGAAGGGTGAATATATACTGCTTGAGAGTGGCAGTTAGAACAAACTTGTTGCTTTGTCGTAAATGGTCTGAACGGCGGGAATGGGACAAAATCTACCGTGGTAGCGGCGCCCCCTCGCCTTGGATTACACAGATAAAGTGTATTACTGTGGGTTCATGCACACTGGACACTCCCTAGACACCCTTCTCTTGGCAGCAGAAACATGCTGGATGCTGGTAAATGTGTACCGCTTTTAGCTGCATTTAGCAGCGTCAAGTGCTTGGGTGTTAATTTAATTGGCCAGAATAATTAATTAATGCTCAAGCACTAAACATGCCTAGCGGTTTACACACTTTTAGATGCATCCACAGGTATTTTTGCCACTGTCTAGCGTTTTTCTGCCAAAACTTTTTTTTCCTCCTGAAGCGTTTGGGAGAGAAGCATTTACTGCCTCTAAACCCAGCTTATCTTGAAGAGGTTGTAAAGGTACGTGTTTTTTCACCTTAATGCATCCTATGCATTAAGGTAAAAAAACACCTGGCAGTCACCGCCCCCCCCCCCCCCCCCCCCGTTTTACTTACCAGAGCCCCTTCATCTTCTTCAGCGGGGACGCGCCGTCCTTCTCTCCACGGAGTCCCGACTTTGATTGGATAGATTGATAGCCGCAGCCATTGGCTCCCGCTGCTGTCAATCAAATCCAATGACCCGGGGGCGGGGCCAAGTCATACATTCGGCTTCTTTGGACACTGAATGAATGACTTGGCAGCGTGCCCGCAAGGTAACCCCCTTGGGAGAGCGCTTCTCCTAGGGGGTTATCTAATGCGGGGAGGAGCCGCGAGAGCCGCCGAGGGACCCCAGAAGATGATGTTTGGCGCCACTCTGCGCAAAAAGAGCTGCACAGTGGAGGTAAGTATGACATGTTTGTTATTTTAAAAAAAACAAAAAAAAAAAAACGAAGCTTTAGTATCACTTTAAACTCCGGTAAAAGACTATGGGGTTGAGTTACTAAAGACAAATATACTTACACTTGCTCCAGAGGTTACTAAATGAGGTAAAGCTTCACTTTGCAAAGAATACCCAATCACATGCAAGAAAAAAAACTAAAACATTTTGATTGAACATGATTGGATGGTGGAAATCAGCAGAGTTTTCCCTTATTTCAGAGCTAGAGCAACGGCACTTGCAGTGCACAGTATATTTGCCTTTAGTAAATCAACCTCAAAGTGTGCATGAACACATAGGGGTTGACTTACTAAAGGTAAATAGTTTGTGCACTGCAAGTGCAGTTGCGCTAGATCTGAGGGGAAGCTCTGAAATGAGGGAAAGTGCAATCATGTGCAAGCAAAAATGCTGTTTTTTATTTTTATTTTCCTTGCATATTCCCCCTCAGATCTGTGGCAACTGGACTTGCAGTGCACAGACTATTTGCCTTTAGTAAATCAACCTCATAGGTTTTTATTGAGTGGTGTTCAGGGGCTTTGGCAAAAAACGCCAAAAGCTCCAAAAATGTGAGTTGCAGCAGGCTCCATTGCTGTTTTTGAGTTCCAGGCTGTCGTTGGGGTCAGGGCTTTGAACCTTGCATTGTATATGAGGAGGGGAGCTGGCAGTTGTGGCCTAAATCTGCTTATTCTCGACGGAGCTAAGAATAAGCTACGTAATACACCTTATCCCTGCAACCCTAGACTAAATAAGCATTTACCACTAGTAGTGTGACGGGGGGCCCCACGGCAAGGGTAGAGTTTGTCTCATTCCCGGAGTTCGGCTTTAAATGCACTCATCCTGCAGTGACTGGAACACAAGCACAGGCAGAGAATACGTGTACACAAAGCATAATGTATGCAAAGACCAGTAGAATGCCCTGAGAAAATTGGCCTCATTGGGAAAGCAGCACTGGTGGCTTTTTGTAAACCATCCAACTAGTGTTGCTTTCAGCTAGTCTTTTAATAAATACTGTGAAATGTAGATGTTCAGTGGAGGATGGACTTCTAAATAAAGAAATAGAAGTGATCATTTGATAACTACATTGGCTAAAGGTGTGATAAATTTAAAACTGGATTAGGGTTACTTTGTTAGATCATTTGTTCACGAATGGCCATTCTTACTGCATGGGCTAGAGGAATCTATGCAAAGAAACATACAGCACAACAGGTAGCCAAGTATGGGATAAGAATGGTCGGGCATCCATATAGAAGACCAATGAGTTACTTTAGAAACAGTGTAAAGGGCAGGAACCAGGACGGGACAATGTGAATTCTTTATCACAAGTTTGCTTGTTGACAAATTAGACAGCACTAGAGTTAACTGAGCTGGGATTTACTATCAAAGGAGGCCGGGTGAGCATTTTTGAAAAAGCACAGGACATCAGGTGATCTCATTTCCCCCTCTGCAGTGGCGAACTTTGACCCCAGTACCTTCAGCCTGATGCGGTGTGAATTCTGTGGTGCTGGTTTCGACACTCGTGCTGGCCTCTCCAGTCACGCCCGTGCCCACCTTCGAGACTTTGGTATCACCAACTGGGAGCTCACAGTTTCTCCCATCCATGTCCTTGCTCGACTGCTAGCCCGCTCACCCGGTCGTCCACTGCCCCCATTTCCACCATGGCACCAGGACACCGATACTGACGGTAAGAAGCCTATGTGCCTGTTTTATGCCATAACTGATGACATCACATTGCATCATCACCAGCCTGCAATTAGACCCGAGTGTGTATCCTGGCTTTACCCCTTCCTGCTCTCTAACAGCCTTCCCCTCCCCTCCCCACCCCACCCCAGCCCTTCACTTCTGTCTACACTTATATGCAGCATAGCTTCCAGTAGCTGTGATGATGTCATTAGTTGTATCACTGGTGACATCATCACATGGCCGTCCTCCTGCTCTAACTCTGGTGCATGGAGATCCAAATTGTTCTAGAGATTAAATTAGATTTTTGTTAACCGCATTTTCAGTTCTAAACCTGCCTATATTTTTTAAAGGCGTTAACTATATGTTAGTGCCCCTTTTGCTTTCACACACTTAGACTGGTACCATGGAAATCAACTGGTTTCCAGTTGTATTTTTAGCCTGCGCTGGAATAATAACTTCTGGAAATTGAGTTGCTATAGGCAAGACACTGTTGATACGAGGCTCGTTAGGCCTTCATATGCACAACCATCAAGCTCAAAAAGCATAATGCCTGTCAGACTCGATACTTTCCTGCATGGGAAACAAAGGTTGGTGTAAAGATAAAGTGCAGGTCCATACTGGATGCATATCAGAGGACACCAATTCCATACAGTTGCATCCTTGTGCCTGTTTGGGTGGTCTGGTTGTGCTGTGTGTATGAAGGCCTCTGTTTCATCTTTAAGGTGAATGAAGGGCTCTTTTGCACCTATAGACTTGATCTAGTAGGTGCCATGCCCTGTGGAAGTTGGGCCCATGAGCTGTTTGTTTAAGGGGTTGCTTCCAAAGATACAGTACAGTGCAGGTCCATGCTGGATGCAATGTAGACAACACTTTTTGCTAAAGGGGTTCCTTCCACAGATGTTCACATGGCTGTAAAAAAAAAAAAAAAAAGCACCATCAATTGAAAGGATACCTGTGCTAAGTTTCAGGAGCTGCAATTGTTGACCTATTCCTCCTAAATTGCTATTTGCCTGCCAGTCATGCTGATGCAATGACTTTATCGTTACATGGTAACCAAAACCAAGCACACCACAAAAACAGCCCATGATCTAGAAAGCATGGAATCCAATATATCCGCATATCAGCCAAAAGAGGTCATCAGTCCAAGCCTCCATATTATTTTTAATACAGGTTTCCTGTAAAACCAGTCTGTCTCCAACGGTTTCATTTCAAATAAGGACTCAGACTGTTCACAGCCCCTGGCTCTCCAGTTGAAGTTGCTAAATGTAGGGCTTTAAATCGCTTAACTACTCTCCTTCACGAATGATCGAAATTCATTTAATTTAAACATTACTCTAATAGAGTTGCACATTATAATAAAATTACTGTATGTATTTTAACGCTACCCTGTCATTAAAAATAGAATCCACAAATGGCCATGCCTGCAACAAAAAGTGAGGGTCTACATACCTTTCCGTTACCGATGTCTCAATAACGACAAAGCTCAGTGGTTCCTTCCTCAAACCTCAGAACCGTTACAGAACACAGCAGTGGAAGTTGGTGGGAGAAAACCGTGAGCATTGTAGAACCCAGGAGATTGATAATCATGCAAGTGTTGGTTTCCCAACGAACTTCAGTGGAGGACTTCTCCTGAATGAAGAATGGGTTATGCCTGCTTTCCAGTTATAATTTTAATGACAGGGTCACCTTAAATATACAGTATTCAAAGTAGGAAAAATTACATGTGAAGACCTGTAATGTTGTAATTGGAATTATAACACTTAAAGGGAAACTAAACCCCCTCCTATCCTTTTCAGCCAAGGAAGTTGCCATCTAATGCAGTGTACACGTGAGCGTTTTTTTTGGCGGAATAAACTCTGAAGGTTTCTCCAACAGAATTCCGACGGAATTCCACTCGAGGTGTCTTGCATACACACGGTCACACCAAAGTCCGACCGTCAAGAACGCGGTGACGTACAACAGGTACGACGGGACTAGAAAAAGGAAGTTCAATAGCTTCCGTCTTGTACTTGCTTCAGAGCATGCGTCGTTTTTGGTATGTCGGAACAGAATACAGAGGGGCGGTTTTCCATATAGGAATTGGTTCCGTCGGAAAAATTTAGAATGTGTTCTCTTTCTAGGTCCGTCAGAATTTTTGACGTAAAAAGTCAGATGGGGCATACACATGATCGGAATATACGATGAAAAGCTCCCGTCTGATCTTTTCTGTTGGAAATTCCGCTCGTGTGTACACAGCATTAGTCTCTTTTTAATCTGCATCTGCCATGGCGCTTCACATGTGATCAGTTATGACACCTTCCATTTGATGGTTGGACAGTTTGGTTGAGGGCACAACTAATGTGACCGTTAGCAATCCCGGTATGCCTTCAATGTAACTGTTTTTGAAATGTTAAATCAATGGGTTTAGTTCCACTTTAACTGGCTGACTTATTAAATAATAATGAACTTTTTAGGAATAGGGGAAAAAAACATTTTTTGTAGGTGGATGACTTGTTCCTAGTTGTACTGTGCTTTTTATTGAAGTACTTGCCTATTTCTGATGTTCTTTATGAGACTTATTTATAAAGGTGTCAAATCCAGATTTTTCCACGTTCTTGTTTCTTCTCACAGGAAATCATAAAGTATTTTTTTTTTCATACCATACCTAATTTTTTTTGTTCATTATTGTGGTATTGCAGTAAAATAATTGTTTTTTTCGATTTTTATCGTGGCTGCGACATTATGGTGGACACTTTTGGCACATTTTTGGGACGCTTGACAATTGTACAGCAATCAGTGCTATAAAAATGCACTGTTTACTGTATAAATGTCACTGGCTGGGAAGGGGTTAACACTAGTGGGCGATTAAGAGGTTAACTGTGTTCCCTGACTCTGTGTTCTAACTGTAGGGAGAGGGGACTGACTATAGGAGATGATAGATCATGGTTCCTAGCTATTAGGAACTCACAATCTGCATCTCCTCTCAGAACAGGGATTTGTGTTTAGACACGCACGTCCCTGTTCTGCCTCTCGTGCCCGCGATCGCTCGTGGCCGGCGGTCACGAGCATCGGCACCCCCCTAAGTGCAGCGGGAACATGCCTGCTATCCCGCTTAAGGGAGCTGATGTATAGCTACGACGGCTCGTGGGATCATGCCGACCTGCTGCAGTATAATGATGGCAGCTGGTCGGCAAGTGGTTAAAATACAGTAACACACTGTCTCACTCTGCTCTGCACATGCTCAGTTGCTCTCTATTTTTAGGCATTGCCAAGTTTGTAGAGGCTGATCTGCTGACAGCCTTCAAGCGGAATTCAACCCTCCTGTCCATTATAGCCAAGCAAGCTGCTTCTGTTTGATCTACAACTGCCATGGTGCTGCACATGTGATCAGTTAAGACAACGACCATTTGATGGTTTGACACTTCGATTGAGGACGCAAGCAAATGTGACAGTTGCATTCCCGGCATTCCAGGAGTATAATGTTTTTTTTGGAACTGTTAATTCGATGGGTTTAGTTCCTCTTTATGATTGACTTCTGCTTAGGGGCTCTGGGCTTCAGCAAAATGGCTGCCTCCAGCAAGAAGAAACAGCAACTATGCAGGAGGCAATTTACAGCACACACTAATTTTGGTAGCATAATTAATAATGCTAAAGAACATTATTTTTATCAAGTTGTTATGGGTAAAGTTACACTTTAAAGCTTAAGTTCACCTTTTAGAAAAAAAATAATAAATGCAGATTTTTTTGCAGGTAAAAAATGTGCATTTTTTTTGGAGCCTGTAAAGCATTGCACCAGTGATCAGGTGATCGATGGTTCCATGCAAGTCTTATTCAGATCTGTCAGTATATCTGTGTACCCATACATCCTGTACGGGCAGGCAAATACACTGACAGGAAGAAATCATTGAACTATCATGGGGTTCATTTTTTTTTTTTTACCGCTTTTTTTTTTCCCCCTGCTTGGTAAAGTCATATTATGCTAGTGTGCATCACATACTAGCACATTATTTAAAACTTACCTTAAAACTAAGCTGTTCCAGCTCTGCGATGTCAGCGCTGCAGCTGCTTCCATCTTCACCCGTCCTGCTTCCGGGTTTGCGGGCTCCGACTTTGTGACTGGCCGGAGCCGTGATGATGTCATTCCCGCACATGTGAGCGGGAGCCACCTTTCACGGCACAGGGCTCGGAATGAACGTCACGGGTGGCCATTCTTTCAGAGCACATTCGCCAGTCATGTTACTGGCTGCATGTAATGTGAAAAATAGCCTAAATGGTGCACATTTAGGAGATATTTACACTACCTATAGATAAGCCTCATTATAGGCCTACCTATAGGTAAAAGTCAGTAAAGGAAGTTTTCTTCCTCCTCAACTGTTGAGAAGTTTTTTTATTGTTTTTTTTTAGCCTTTTGCCATTTTATTGATGGCATGCCCAGGGTTAAACGATGATCAAAAGCAAAGAAATCTCTGTTTTCACCAGATTTGGTATTAATAACTTCCCATGTGTCTGTTCCATGGAATGCCGCTTTGTATGTAAAGGAAATTTACACTGAGATATGCAGGATGGCAGCCTTCATATTTCTCTTAGTATAGGTTTTCTTCAGGGTCCGTTCTAACCACTGTGTGCTCCTGCATTGCGTCAAATGAATGGGCTGCCAAATTGTCCAAGAAAATAGACAAGCATCATTTTTTTGCAGCGCTTGGTAGCACGTTGCCATGGGTTATGGTCCGCTGCAATGCATGTGTATAGAAGTTGCTTTTCACAGTTAAAGAGGAAGTAAACCCTGATGGGTTTACTTCTTCTTTGTTTCCCAGCAAAGATAAAGCATAATGGACTACTATGCATCGCATAGTAGCCCATTATGTGTCACTTACCTGACACAGGAGCCAGCGAAGTCACCGCTGTCCCCTGTTGCACGAAGTGTCCATCTTCCTTTCGGGTACGCTGCTCCGGCCACTCGCAGCATGCGCGCGGGAGCCGTAACTGACGACATGTTTGCCTTCATTTGCAGCGGGCCCAGTGCGCATGCGCCGTAGACAGAGGTGTCGCTATTTCTGTAAATTTCTCCTAAACCTTTTAGGTTTGGGAGATATTTCTTGGACCTACAGGTAAGCCTTAATCTAGGCTTACCTGTAGGTCAAAGTGGTCTGTAAGGGTTTATAACCCTTAATGCACTTTAACATGCTACTGCACTGCAAAGGTGTGAATGGGCTCTTTAAAGTGTGAATGCACATTCATTTGTAAGCTCTCTGGGTTCTGGGTCTGGGTTCCTCTCCTAAATATTACCTAAGTCCTGGTCATTAGAGAAGCCACAATGGCAGCCCCAGAGCCGGCACTATCAAAAACAAACATGGCATTGGCATCATTTTTAGGTTTTTCGACCCGTTCATAAATTATGAGAAAGTAACTGACTCAGAATTTTAGAAGCATTGGCACATGTAGCTTTTAAAACGGGCATTTGCACTTGTTGCAAGAGCAACCCAACAACCTGTTTGTATCATTTGAAAGGAGAAAAGTAATTGGTTACAAATAGACACCAGCTTTACTTTTATTCCAGTCTTCTTTGGAAAACACATCATTGGTTGCTTGAAGTCTCTCAAAGGAAAGTGTCATTTTATTTCAGTAATCATCCCAGTATCTAGCGAGAGAATGCATTTGATGCTGTTCATTATTAGAGATATGACACCAGTACTTAAATAATAAGCCTTTAATGGCACACTATGCAGTTAACTAATGGTGAGTTAAAATATAAACTTGTATATTAGTAGAGATGTTGAAGATGCAAACTGCTTAAAGCTGAATTCCAGGCAAACAACTAGATATACAGAAGAAATACATATCTTATATACTTTTCCTGATAAAAGGATTTGTATAACTGTGTATCCATTCCTGAGATTTACACAGATCTGCCACACATCACTAATCCACCTGACAGGGGAGGGAACCTGACTGTTCTTCGCTTGCAGTTTAACTTTTGGTCTCCTTCCCTTGCATGCTGTGACTGGACAGTGAAAGAAGAAGCAGCACAAGCTCCGCTCTCTGTCGCTCTTTCCTTTCGGCATGCTCTTTGCAGTGCAACACATTTGACCGACTGCTGCTTTTCCCTCTCCATCCTCTGAGATTTACTGTACAGGCAGTGCAATAGTCTCAAACCAAGCTATGTTTAGTCGCACTGCATTTCATTTTTTTTTTTTTATGTATTAATATAGAGTTACATTCATTTGTGTCTTTTTATATCTGCCTGGTTTTAATGGTTGCTTCAACTACTTGCTGGCAGTCACTTCAGAAAGCTGGAGCCAAACATGAGCAGCATCTTGTAGCGATCTGTTGCACATGAATGGAACATTGTGCCATCATGCAAGTTGCTACATGCTGTATGTAAGTTTTCTCCATAGGGAGCCATTTGTCCATTTATTTAGCAATCAGTTGCTACTCCTAGTGATTTTAGTAGCACCATTGAGTTAGTTAATGTGGTAGTAAATAAAAAATAAAATAAAATTAAAAAATCCAATGATCCCCTGCAGGTTAATACCATAATGTGCTAGGTTGCAATGCGTACTAGCACGTTTTGACAGACTTACTTTACAAACGGAGCTCTCCAGAGCACTGTCATTGCTTCCATCTTTGCTCAGTCTTCCTTTTTGGGTTTGTGGACCATGATGGGACACAGTGCTGTATGCATCCCTGGCACACTCAGTGTTCTGCGCATTGCACCAATTAAGTCATCCGCTTAAGCCGATGCCATGATCTACTAAATGGCACAAGTTGAGACTGTTTACAGGCACCTACAGGTGAGACTTTTTATATAATGTATGGTAAAATCACTTTTTTGACTTTGCTACCGCTTTAAAGTCTCCTATATAGCTCTAGTGACTGCTAAGGTAAGGTACTAAGGTGACTGCCAGTTGCAAGAGATTAAAATGATAAAATCCCCAAGGGCTTTTCCAGCTGAGTATTTTTTTGTGCGATTTTATTTTATTTTTAATTTTTTTTTGCACGGGTTTAAATTTGCCCATATAGCTTAGATCTTATACCTCCCTGTGTGATGATCCCCATTGTCAGATCTCTGCAGCCTATACATATGAGTCCTCACCTGGTTGCATTTTTAAAATAAGTCACTTTCCTAAAGCGGAACTAAACCCTCCGATTTAGCTTGTTCCCAAAACAGTTAAATTCAAGGCATGCTGTTAATGATAAACTTCACAATTGCTTCTGCTGTAAAAGAGGAGTATGGGATTTGTTGTTGGTTGTTTTTTTTTTTTTTTTTTTAATAAAACTTACCTAGGTGGATGCAACATCTGTCGCTCGCTGGTTCAAACAATGAGAACTGAGCGATCAAATGCTGCCGATCACTCGGTTCTCACAGCTCTGTGAGCAGAGAGCCGGTGACTGTCAGTCACCGGCTCTCTGCTCTGCCCCCTGTGTTTACTGGAGCACTGGGCTGTGGAGGGGGGTGGAAGTGGCCACTGAGAGGCTATGCTGGGTGCCGGTCCAGGCATGAGGGCGGATCCCGACCATATGGTCCCGATCCCTCCTGAGCCTGGACTGGCTCTGTGACAGCAGCTGACAGCGGGCTTCAGTTTGCTGTATGCGGAAAACAGGTCACAGGAGTGCAGAACAAACTCCTGTGATCCATAGTAGAAGTACAGCTTTGGCTGTGTATGTCTCCTTTAAGAGAACTGTTAAGCTATTAAGTGGCTGGTGTCATAATGTGTCACATGTGCAGCACCATGGCAACTACAGATCAAACAGAGGCTAAGATGGTAGCTTCCTTGGCTGGAAAGGATAGAGGGGGTTAGTTCCGCTTTAAATCTTCGAATCAAGGACATCCCTGAAAAGTAAATAGATAATACTTTCCTGCCCCCCTGTGCCACTGGCTGAAATATCTTCATTATCCAACATACTTCCAGGTGCTTCAGATGCCTGGTCTCCACTGCACTCTGTGGCTCCTTCCTATGTCCATTCTGTATCCTGTAGAGCAGGGGTCTTCAAACTACGGCCCTCCAGTTCAGAAACTACATTTCCCATCATGCCTAGTCACGTCTGTGAATGTCAGAGTTTTGCAATGCCTCATGGGATGTGTAGTTCTGCAACAGCTGGAGGGCCGTAGTTTGAGGATCCCTGCTGTATAGTGTTGGGGGTGAGAGGAAGGAACCGGGTACCGCAGCGCACAGCTGGTGAAGAGGCACCCTTACCTCCAATTGCTTTTGATATCGCTATTGAGGACACTTCCTCTCACTTCATTTTTCACTGCCACCATGTGTGATAGGGTGTTACCAGGAAGGGAATTGTCCACAAGGATACTCTTTTAAAAACGATTTCCAGGTTTCACCACCTCTCTGCTATCTATTTTACCCAAACACAGACCTCAGATGCAGCACGGTCCTGCTTTACACTGCCCAGCTTTTCTGCGTGCCAAGTATTCTTTACATCTAATACTCCCAAGGTACTTCTGCTCCAATGGGCAACTACAAGCAGGTCTGATCTGCATTTGTGATATGTTTGGGATGTAATCGATAGGGGGAGATTGGGGGAACATATATGTAGAGGGTTTTTATATCTGGATTCACAACATTCCATGCACTGTTCAAAGTGACATATGCAAGACTAACTACGCACGGGCCTCTATATAGTTTCCCTTTCACGCTAAATTGTGGCGTAGATGTGAACCAGTCACATACTGTAGGAAAAATTTGGATTTCTAATTTAATGCAGCAAAATTCATAGGTTTTGCTTTTTAAAAATGACAGACAAGTATAAATAAACCCTTTAGGAAATCCATACTAAGGAAATAAGTGGACTGCCATTGTTGATCTCTGCAACACATTCCAGTTGCCTGGCTATCATGCTCTTCTGATAAACTCATTGAGGCTGATTTGCTAAAATGGGAGAGTGCAAAATCTGGTGCAGCTATGCACGTGGTAGCCAATTAGTTTCTCACTTCAGCTTTTTAAATTAAGCTTTGACAAAATCACCTGGAAGCTGAGTGGTTTCCATGCAGAGCTGCACCAGGTGTTGCACTCTCCCGTTTTAATAAACCAACCCCATTGAGTCACAGACCAGGAAAAAGCATGCATATTGGGAGGTCTGACTTTGCTCAGACTTTACTTGCTGTGTGCTTGTTCCAGGTTAGTTACTCAAAGTATTGCAGTCAGTGGGGACTAGACATGTGCACACTGAAATATTTTGTTTCGGAATTTCGTTTTCATCCCAAAAATAAATTTATTTAGTTACTCCCGAAATTCGTTTTTTATTTATTTTTGTTTTTCGTTAAAAATTGCATTCGTCCAAAAATCCAAATGAATTAAGGTCGAATTTGTCATTGAAGGCTTATGGTGTCTGTCGAATGTTCAAAGAAGATTCGACGGAGCAGCTAAACTGTATGACTCTGTATAGTTTAGCTGCAATTCCACCCAATTCCAGCAGCAATCTTTTCTCTCTACGTCGAATCTTTCCTCTCTACGTCGAATCTTTCCTCTTTACGTCAAATCTTTCCTCTCTATGTCGAATCTTTCCTCTCTATGTCGAATCTTTCCTCTCTATGTCGAATCTTTCCTCTCTATGTCGAATCTTTCCTCTCTACGTCAAATCTTTCCTCTCTACGTCAAATCTTTCCTCTCTACGTCAAATCTTTCCTCTCTACGTCAAATCTTTTCTCTCTACGTCGAATCTTCTCTCTACGGCAAATCTTTCCTCTCTATGTAGAATAATCATGGACTAATAGAGTTAAGATTAGGCACATTCGACCACAGATTCAATGGACACAGATTGTTATTGTCAGCGTCGAATCTCCTATCTATATCGAACTGTTGTCACAACGAAAACCAAAATAAAGCATTTGTTTATGTCGGATCTTTTGTTTTTCGGATTCTGCACTTTCGTTATCGTTTGTTAAAACGAAAATACCTGAAATTCGGACGAAAATGCATTCGGACGAAAACGAATGCACATGTCTAGTGGGGACTAGTATTTTCAGAAGCAATGGTGGCCCCATATTTTTTCCTGTACAGGTTTAGTGACAGATTCTCAGTATGCCTGATGCAGTTTTTGTATTGATCTCACTTTCTCCTCTCTTTATAAATGCCCATATCTAAGAGGATCTCTCTTTATTTTTTCTCAGTTTTATATTAGCCTGAATTTGGGTAAGCTATTGCACCCCAAAATGTTTTATAATTACATACCCATGAGTGAGTGAACTCATGAGTGTACCCCCTGTCCTATTAGGACCTGCACAGGGGAGCCCCATGCTGCTTTGTTTTAGACATGATTTATGTTGAAATATTCAGTATTTAATGAGCACCAGCTTCAACAGGAGAGACGGCCAGTCTGGTTTATGTAGTGTCCATTGTACGTATGCTTCAGATGTTCGATTGTTCTGTGCTCTATTGAAACCACCTTGTTATGCTGCCTTCTCCATCCTTCTGCATTCCATCCACACACTTCCCCTCGATTGGCTGTTCCCTCAATCTTGGCGCTGCTCATTACTCCATTGAGGCAGCCTGGCCTCATGCCCGCGTGCTTGGCGCCCAGCGAGTTGGTAAAGGAGGAAGGGACAGTCAGGAAAAAGTGGGAGCTGGGTGCCAGTGGGCAAGGGACGACTGGGACACTAAAAAGGGGGGGTCCAAGAGGGGGAAGAGCAGAGGGTGGTGGGAGGAGGCTGGAGGCCAGGGCAGCAGTGGGAGGATGGCAGGCATTTGTGGCTAGAGGGAAAGGACTGCCGAGGAGAGACTGAAAGTAAGGCGAGAGAGCGTGCTAAGTGTGCGCGCGCGTGTGTGTGTGTGTGTGTGTGTGTGTGCGCATGTGTGTGCGCATGTGTGTGTGTGTGTGCGTGTGTGTGTGTGTGTGTGTGTGTGCGTGTGTGCGTGTGTGTGTGCGTGTGTGCGTGTGTGTGTGTGTGTGTGTGTGTGTGCGTGTGTGTGTGTGTGCGTGTGTGTGTGTGCGTGTGTGTGTGTGTGTGTGTGTGTGTGTGTGGTCTGCTACTGATCAACGCCGAGGTCAAATGACTGAATATCATTCATGTAATACACCCACATGTGCACACTGCCACATTTGTGCCACACTCTCACTGTTCACACAGTATATGTGCAATACTTTACACACTGCTACCTACCAAGTGTGGAATATACTCTGCTTATATGGTAAATGCAATACTTTCACTTAAAAGCCTAACAAATCGCAGTGCTCTGGATACTAAGAACAAAATAGTGAAAAATATAAAGGGGCATAGTCCTCCGTTGAACAACCAAAAATTGAATGGAGACCAACTGGTATGCCAATATAGTCCACAGTGATATATCCATTTATTTGGATATATAAAAAAAAAAGAAGTGACCACTCACCAGACACAAATGCTGTCTCAATCAATAGAACAGCCCACATGCTTATTGCATAAATTGCAAGTACAGTTCTTCATACAGATCCACTATTGATGTCTAGCGTTGTCACCTCTTCCACATCATGTCATATACAACCGAAATCAAAGAAAATATTTCTTAGTGTAGAAGAGCTGCACGATTAATCGTTAAAAGATTGTGATCTGGATTCGACCCGCCACAGAATCTTAATCTAGCATTTCCACGATTCATGTAAAAAGTTCAGAGCAGTTCCCCCGCTCACAGCTGTCAAAAAAAATAAAAAAGCACCCGGCAATGTTTATCAACAACATCGCTCAGCGCTGAAAGACAGATAAAAAGAAACATCGTATCTTTCTGTTCATTTACAGATCAAAGGGATGAACTTTGGTCTGCAAATAAAGTCAGTTTAAAGCAACCTTGTCGAGTTAAAAAAATAAATAAAATAAATATATATATATATATATATATATTTTTTTTTTTTTGTTTTTATTAAATTGTTCCTCTGTTTTACCCCTTATTAACCCTTAATTTACTCTAATCTGCCTTAATAACTCCTTTATTCTCCTTCTCCATTTAATTGTTATTTTCCTGCTGATTTTTTATTTATTTACTTCTATTTTATAAACTAAAAAAAAAATTGTTTGTTTTGTTCATTACAATTTTTACAGCTTTAACATATTTTACACATTTCACAATGCGCAAAATAAAAAAAAAAAAATAATTTCGTTTGTAAAATACATTTTCAATACTTTTGTAACATTGCTGACAGCTGAAGTGTAAACAAAAAAGCTGGGGTTGGTATCGGTGAGTACTAAAAAAAAAATAAATAAAAAGAAAATATCCTTTACACATTACATTATTTTTCATTACATTTCTTTAAATTTGATTGAAGCAAAGAGTATTATGTCTTATTGTATTGCCATCTTGTTTGATACCCTAGTGTTCAGGGGTTGTAAATTTTTTAAATAAAAAAAGTTCCTCAGAATCGTGATCTTTATTCTAAGGAAAAAAATTGTGATTCTCAATTTATCCAGAATCGTGCAGCTCTATAGTGTAGTAAATGAAAATGTTCAAGTAGGATAGTCAGGAAAGTCACCCGTGATAGTAGCAAATAATTAGATTCGTGCATCACTCCGCCTTCCCCCACATGCAATGCAAACTCACCAGAGGGAGTGTGACATCAAGCAATGTAAAGCCCACTATGCTTAACAGGGATGGATGGATGGATCCATACAATGCCTCCAATATCCTCTAAGGCCTCATGCACACGAGATGCTGTTAAACGCGCGTTCAGAGGCAGTTGGACACTTTTTTCAACTGCACCTGAATGCATGCAATGTTATCCTATGTGTCCATGTACACAGTCTCGTTTTTTCCCTTTTTTATGCAGTTGCGTTTAACCTCGTTTTTCCAGAAGCAAAAAAATGCTTTCAGACACTTTGCTTTTCCGCGTTTCAGACGCAAAACGCAGCTAAACGCAGGCACCTGCGTTTAGCAGCGTTTTGTTTATAAGCCTTTTTAAAGAAACACAATTTTTTGGACCAGAAAACTCAGAAATATGATGGTAAACCATAAATAATACTAGAAAAATTGTTTTAAAATGTCGTAATTAGTTTAGATAGTTCATAGAGCATATATACTCACTGATGCACACGTTTGTGAAATGCATACATGTTTGTGAAATATCCAACAGACATTCGCTGTACCATCAACGGATGGGTCCAATATCGACAAGCTCTGATTCTGGACCTCTCATGCAAATTTGCGACGACGTTGCTGCCTCATCAAGAGCAACATCAGGAGCATTTCCTGACATATATTCAATATGGGATCCATTTCCAAAAAAAAAACACAGAAAGAGAGGCAAATGCAAGTGTACAACTGCTCTCTCTGCTGCTGCTGCTCACTCTGATCAAAATGGCAGAAATAGTTAATAATACATGCTTTCTGAGCTTGGGGAGGGTCTATATGATGTTATCTTTACAAATGCTTATAGACGCAAACGCGGCTAAACGCGGCATGAAAACACAGCAAAACGCGCGTTTTTAAACGCAAGTTTCTGCTTTTTAAAACATGCGTTCAGCAGAGTTTGCATCTGCGTCTCGTGTGCATGGGGCCTTACTCCAGGACTTGCAGTCAGAAATACTTTCACTGCCTCCATATTGCACACACAGCTTACGTCATATACTCAAGCTTTTCATAGTTTGTCTACCAGCTGCTTTTTATTACATGAGATAAAAGATCACGCTGGTTATAGTATACACATAACTCAAAAAACGCTTTTTAGACTTGTATACAATACAGCTTACTACATGAATGATACACTCCCTGCTTATGTAACATATGTAAATACTCCATCTACTCTTCTTCCACAAATGTATACACTGCGACATACTGCATGTGAAAAACACTCACTGCTCATGTAAACTTTATACACCCTACGGTATCTGTAATTTTTCCACTAGTTCTGTATTGAATGTACACACTACTTAAAGCCAGTCTCCGGGCAAGGAAAAGGTTTCCCATACAATGGGGCTGTGCCTGCACTGCATGGGTTAACTGCTTATTTTTTGTCTAGGGGAGAGAAGAAGGGAAATGTACTTACCTAATCCTCTGATCCTCCCAGCACAAGGCCGGTCCGGCAGCCCCACACTCCAGCATTCTTAAGTTGTGGAATGTCCCTGGCATCATCAGGCCCATTGTAGGCTCCATAAACCAGGAACTATCGGGTGAGTATAAGCTTTCTCCTCACTTCTAGACAAAACGAGCATTTGACCTGTGCAGTTTTGGCATAACCCCAGTGATTGGGAAAACTTCTTTTTTTTTTTTTTTGGCCGGAGTTGGGCTTTAATGTCTTGTAAATGCTTCTCCTGTAATATAGTTGGTGTTTTCATACAAGGTCTACGCACTGCTTCTTAGCACTCAGGTACAACCAAGGCTGATTATACGTGCCCATAAGTACAGGTTTCATGCTGTAATTAGCAGGATCTTTATTTTCAGAGGTTTCCCTGATCTCTTCCTAAAGGCTGCTGGCGGCCCTTTAAGAGAGCTTTAAAGTGATTGTAAAGTCTCATTTTTTTTTTTATTTAGTTAAACATAACAAAAATGTTATACTTGTCTGCCCTGTTTAGTGGTTTTGCACTGAGCAACCTGGATCCTCCTCTTCTTGGGTCCCTCTTCGGTGCTTCTGGCCCCTCCCTCCTGTTGAGTGCCCCCATAGCAAGCAGCTCCGTGTGTCCATTCAGACATTGAGCCGTGGCCCAGCCCTGTCCTGTCCCGTCCCCTTTCTCTCCTCATTGGCTGACCGACTTTGACAGCAGCAGGAGCCAATGGCGCCATGCTGCTGTCTTAGCCAATGAGGAGGGGAGTCCCGGGCAGATGAGATACTCCTGCAACATCGCTGGATCTAAATGGGGCTCAGGTAAGTATTAGAGGGGCTGCTGCACACAGAAGGCTTTTTATCCTAATGCTTAAGATAAAAAACCTTTTGCAACCCCTTAAATGCCGGTAGTTGGAGCTGCTTTCCGATCACATTACCCCTGTGATTGGCTCTCATGGCACGTACATGTTCAGGGCCCCATCTTGCGAAGGTCCAGCGTATCGCGCCGGAACTGAGGACTCCCGAGCGACGTCATTGTGGCTCCGCCCACTCACAGCGCCACGAACCTGGAAGAAATGCTGAGGGGAAAATGTCAGCTCCCTTTGCGTTGACCGGGATGCGATGTGGGGACCTCGTTCTAAGGTAAGAATTTAATAGTGAGCTAGTATGCAGTGCATACTAGTTTATTATGCCTTTGCCTTACAGGTTTTTTTGTTTTCATTTTTTTTGGTTTGCGGGTACACAACAGCTTTAATGTTTTGATAAAACATTATCAGTATTGTGGCCAAGCAACTAGCATTTTTAGGAGGCTCAGCAATGGCGATCTCTGTATATTTTTTAGTCCTGGTTCATACTGATGCAGCGATTCCTGTGCGTTTCCCGTACCGCATAGCAATCACACTGTGTTCTGCGGTCTGCTGCCGGTGTCAATGGAAAGTTAACGACACCCCAAAAGCAAGCCACAAACACAATGCATATGCCTGAACCGGATCGCATGGGTATTTTATTTGATTCCAGTGCGAATAAAAAAAAATGGCTGCCTGCACCTTCTTGATGTGCTTGCAGTGCGATTTGAGCCATCCAAAATGAGTGCGATTCCTGTGTGATTCACATGCGGTTCACAGTGTAAACCTAGCTTGAAAGTGTTTTTCTACCTATGCAGCCAAATTGGGACAACACCTACATTATATTTGTTACATGTCCCCATTTACAAAAATGTTTAAAAATTGCTGCTTTTTTATTAGCCGAAAAATCCTACTTGGCATTTCCCTTTTATGTAATGTTAAGGAGAGGGATGGGAAGCGCTTTGCCATAATACCCTGATTGTTCTGTGATGGCAGATCATGATCAGTGATGACCTCAGGCGTGCTCAGACTAGGATCTGAACCAATGTGTGTAAGCCTGCCAGGAACCTGTATGGGCCAGGGGCTGCTGTACCTGTGCTTCGTGCAGAAAAGAGGTCCCTGGAACTTTTTGTAAAACACAGCTGTACGGAAATCACATGCTGCTTTGCAACCATGTGTTTTCAGTGCATTGGGGGGCAATTAAGAGTAAATGGCTTTATGAACGCACTGTATAGTTGGAGGGGAGTTTAAATTTGATAGCAAGGCTCTTTCACATTTACATTAGCCCTTGGAAGACTGGCAGATGCAATCGCTGTTTGGCAGCAATAATGTTCTCAGGCATCCATGGATGCTGAGTACCATAGCTGGCAGTGGAAATTCCTTCATCCACACTGTTAAGCTTAGTACACACGGGCTGAATGTCAGGCGGCATCAGACATTCGCCCCGTGTGTACTGCAGCCAGTCTGACAGAAGCTGACCTGGGTTGGCTTCTGTCAAAGGGTCATGACCAAAAAGGGTCTGCCGATCTGCACTTTCAGGCAATGGCTGAGAGCGCTGACCGGAGTGTTCAGGCGGGGGGGCTGTCCCCTATCAGAACACAATAGAGCAGGGGAGATCGCTGTACTAACATTGTATAGTTAGTACAGCGGCTCCGACCTGAGCTGTCATTATTTTATTTTTTTTTGTTTAGCCCTGCTGGGTTGAATGAAAAAAAAAACTACTGGTGTGTACTAGACTTAAGCAAAGATGGGCAGTCCACCGATTTTCATTTGTTCAGCATGCTCCATTCACACCTATGTTTTTTTTATGCGATTTTTGCAGATTGGCTTTATGGAAGCAAATTCATATTAGTGGGCTGCCTTATATGTTAAAAACACACAAAACATGTGCATGACTGTTTTAAAAATTGTACTGCTCCAATACACATTGTACTTTGTTACCAAAATGTGAACCTAGCCTAAGTAAGACTGTGGGGCTTTTCACACTGCAGTACTAAGGGGAATTTCACACTGGGGCGGGTGGGCGTCTGCGGTAAAGCACCAATATTTTTACCGGCGCTTTACCGTAGTTTTTTTGGCCGCTAGCGGGGTCCTTTTAACCCCCACTAACGGCAAAATTGATTTCAATGGGCAGGGGCACTTTAGGAGCGATGTATACACTTGGCTCACATGGGCTCATAGTGCATTGAGATCTCATGCAATCCCTGTGGTCATCTTTGATATGTGTATGAGACAATTGGTGTATATAGGCCTCTGCTTGACAGCCCCACCGTGGGTATTAAGCCAGCGGGAGCTGTCAATTCCTTAATGAAACCTAGTCCGCGGTTGGGGCAGAGGGAGGGGGGCCAAAATAGCCTCCAGCTAACACCCCCCCCTGCCCCCCACGCAAGCCTGGGGCAACAGAGTAATATTGAGCACTCGGCGGGGACAAACAGTGCCTCCATCAAGGAAGGGGCCCTCCCCGCAAGCGTAGAGGCATCAGGCATTATGTCCATTGACATCCCTAGTGTGTAATCCATAAACCGACATCCATATAACGGAGGATGTGTGCAATTCCTGGGAGGTATAGAATAGAGAAGGGGGAAAAGAAGAAAGAAGGGAAGAGGGAACGATCAGATCATACCTGAGATCTTGTGAAAAGCCTTTGTCGTGCCCACACCGAGCACTCTGCCTCTGATTGGGATAGATGGCCCATCGGGAGTCCAATAGCTGCTGCATGGTGAGGGGTGTCTGTCCTCTAGGTCAGTGTTTCTCAACTCCAGTCCTCAAGGCGCCCCGACAGGTCATGTTTTCAGGATTTCCCTCAGATGAAACGGCTGTGGTAATTACTAAGGCAGTGAAACTGATCAAATCACCTGTGCAAAATAATGGAAATCCTGAAAACATGACCTGTTGGGGCGCCTTGAGGACTGGAGTTGAGAAACACTGCTCTAGGTTTTCAATGGCATACGGGTTTTAAGGGATGATTCTGCCAGTTCTAGCAGAGCTAGGCTAGAGGGCACGTGTCTAGGGTCTGAAATGTATTCAGTCCAGGGTGTCCAGACACCAATGAATCGGTCCCTGGAGCCCCGGGAGGTCGCTCTGTTGATCCACTCTTCCCAAGTAGGGACTCTTGACTGTTTCCAATAAGTTGGAAGCGAGTGCCTTGCTGCATTTAGTAAATGAGGCATTTTGCTTTTTTTATATTGGCTAATTCGGATCAGAGGGACATGTAGGAGGAAGTGTGTCGGAGAGAAAGGGACGTCCAGCCCCAGTATGTCTTTTATTTGGTCCTTGATATCTTCCCAAAAGGGCTTAAGCAAGAGACATTCCCACCATATATGGATAAGCGTACCTCTATGTCCACAGCCTCGCCAGCAAAGCTCTGACCCGGAGGGATAAATACGTGCCAAGTCTGCTGGTACCCGGTACCAGCGGGACATTATCTTATAGTTGTTTCCTGGATTTTAGAGTCAATAGAGGATGAATGGGTGAGCTGGTATAGGTAAGTTTAATTGTAATTTAATATAATTTGCACATAGGTGTCGCTAGAAGGGAAAGAAGGTCTTATAGTAGGCCTTGGTGAACCAGTCAGGGTCAGGGCTTTTCCCATTGGGCAAGGACCCCACTGTTTCGCCAAGCTCAGTTAGAGTGATCGGAAGCACCAAAGCGGAGCACTGGTCTTCAGTTAGGGGGGGGGGGGGGGGGACACACCGGCCGAGGCCCAGTAATCCTGAACTGCCCTCTGTATGGTCACCGTCACTTGTGCGTTGGGGGGGGTAGCTTGGAATCTAAGTTGTATAGTTTGGCGTAGTAATCTCGGAACCCTGAGACGATTTTAGAACACTGCACTGTCAGTTCTCCGGAGGAGGAATGGAGCTTTTGTATGTATGCCTGAGCATGCTTTTTCTGGAGTGCCCTTGCAAGCATACGACCGCATTTGTTTCGATGTTCATAACATTTATGAGACATGTATCTAAACTGTTTACGGGTTTGATGGTCTATCAAGCGTAGGAACAACTCCCTCAATTCTGTTAGTTTCTTCAATGCCTCGGGGTCCCCATTAATTTTATGTTGGAGTTCTGCCTGTTAAAGGGCTGCGAATAGTCTTTGAAAGTCCACCCGGCGTGCCTTTTTGAGTTTTGATCCTAGGGAGATCAGCGCTCCCCTGATCACTGCCTTGTGGGTTTTCAACACAATGCCCTCACTGAGGTCATCTGTGGTATTTTCCCTAAAGTAGTGAGTTAAAGTGCCTGCTATCTCTGTCACTACTGCAGTATCGTCCAGCAAGTTTTCGTTCAGCCGCCATGTTGAGGCCCTATCGGTGCCTAAGTGATCGAAGATGGTGATGTTGCCAATAGACGCAGACTGCAGGAGCTCAAAGATAGAGCTGTCTACATATATGTGGTCTATACGGGTATATTCATCGTATACCTTGGAGTAGTACCTGAAATCCTGGTCTCAGGGGTGTAGTACTCTCCAGCTGTCTATCAAAAGGTGGGACTGGAGAGTCTTGCAAAAATGTTTGAGGAACGCGTATAAGTGTGAGGGCCTCGTGTGGGACATGTCAAGCAAGGGGTCCGGGCTGATGTTAAAGTTTTCCCCCAAGGATCAGGGAGCCTTCTTTAAAATCAGCTAGTTGCTCCAAGACAGCGTCAATGAAGGTGAGTTGGTTAGTGTTAGGGGGCATAAATTGTAGCAAACGTATACTCCTGTCCAGCAATGCTGCCTTTCAGGAAGACATCTCTACACAGAGGATCTATTTTATTTCTGGTAGGTTAAAAGGGGCAGGATTTGTGGATCGCAATAGCTGTTCCTCTAGATTTAGATACCGGGGAAGTGCTAAGGAACCACTGGTTGAAGAGGTGAGTGGGTAGCTTGGGGGTCAACTGGGGTGTAAAGTGGGTCTCCTGCAGGAAGATCACCTGTGCCCCTAGCCTTTTTAGTTCCACCATAACTTGCTACGTTTGTTTGGGGAGCAGAGGCCTCGTTATATGAGCTTACCTTTAGAGCAGCCATGGAGGGTCTGGGGGATGGTTGAAGTGCCAAGGACGTCGGTGTGCTCGGTATGGGCGATGGCGTAGTAGGTCGTTCCTAGGAGAGGAGGGGGAGAGGGAAAGAAGAAGAAAAGGGGGAGGAAAAAGAGCAAACATGTAAATTAGGTTTCAAAAACATAACAAACAAAACAAGATGACCAAAGCCATCGTAACATTTTAGACATCTGTGAGTCGTGCTTGGGGCCCCGTCCCACAAGGGGGTGGTCCAGAGCCCTGACCTAGGATCCCAATGTTGATCAATACCCAAGAAAGGGTGGGGAACGTGTGCCAGCACCGGGGGGGGGGGGGCCTGAGAGGCCTCCATCTCCTTCCACCACATCTAACAATGTGCAACGGGAGGGAGAGGGAAATGTTTACCCTGATAACTGCATGCGGATTTTGGGTTCAACTAGGTGAAATAAAAGTAGTCAAGATGCAGTTGGTGCATTCGGGTCCCAGGTCCACTCTACCCATCTGGGAAACAAGAAGAAAGTTTATGCCATTTGGTGCAACATGTGCAATTATTCAGGACCCAGCTCGGGTATCACAGGAGGGTCTAAGGCACATCAGCAGAGGGGGTTTCTCTTGGAAGAGAGGGGCAAAACACGGAGAGTAGGCAGGCTTGCTCTGTCAGTCTCTCGAAGTGGCCGGGCCTGATGAGGAGTCAGAAGAGCGACATCTTCCGTTTCATAATGCGTTCTTTAAGCGTGTATTTATGTAACTTGCATATGATATCCCTCAGATTGTCCATATCTTGAGAAGGGGACCTGAGAGCCCTGTGGGCGCGATCTATCGCAATTGTGGCAGTGGCAGGTAGTTCCAATATTTCCTTAAATATGCCCACCAAGGTGGGGATAATGTCTTTAGAGACCGTTGCTTCTGGTAGGCCCCTAATTGTAATATTGGCCCGCCGACTGCGGTTTTCCACATCATCCATCTGGCAAAGCAAAGTTTCAATCTGCTGGTCCTGTGTGGTGCATTTGTCCTGGAGCATAGAGATAACAGGAAGGGTTTTCTCAAATCTCTGCTCTAGGGACTCCATCCTGACACCCAGGTGTGAGGTATCGGCTTTTAGCTGTGCTATGTCTTCTTTGAGGGCTTTCTCCACCCTGTCAGAAACGCATTCCAGGTCTTCCCTAGTGGGGAGCGACCAAATATGACATCTAATGTCCATATCTCCCAGGGGGACTAGGGCTTCAGAGCCCCTATCTGGGGATGCTGGGGAGCTCGGGGAGGTGGGGGGGGGCAGATCCACTCAACGACCCTGGGGATGGAATAGGGGAATTTGCAGTCTGCTGTAGTCGGGCGGCGGCGCTCTGGGAGGCCTTGGCTGCTTTCTGGGCCTTCGTGGCCAGCGCCATCTTTGGAGCCTCGTGGCTCTGCCCCCGAGTCCCGGGAAAGAAGGAGTCTTGCTGCTCCTGTCTTGTGCGGTCGGTCCGCGGTGGCTGCAAGGACGCCTGGTTCCTTTGGGACATGTTAAGTGGCGTCCGGGGTGAGTTTCTCTCTCATGGCGGTGATGATGTGCGGAGCTGCGGAGACCCACAACCTCACTACTCCATTGCTAGGACACTCCCCCCAGCGGGGCGCTTTAAACCCTCGCTAGCCTGTGTTGCGATGCTTCTGAAACACTTTTCAGGTGCTTCGGAAGCGGTGCCCATGCATTCCAATGGGCAGGGCCGATTAAGGAGCGCTGTATACAGCACTCCCAAACCGCCCCAAAGATGCTGCTTGCAGGACTTTTTGTAACATCCCGCAAGCGCACCGCCCCAGTGTGAAAGCACTTGGGCTTTCACACTGAGGTAGCATGAGAGGCGGTTTTCAGGTGCTTTACAGGCGCTATTTTTAATGCTAAAACACCTGAAAAATGCCTGCAGTGTGAAAGGGGTCTTAGTGTTTTAACTTGATTACATTTTGATCTCTACACGGTATATGTTTTGTACTCTGCTACTTCAGTTTTTATTTCTCAGTTGGGCTGAAGAAGCTTAGTGTTTCTATATTCTTTATATATATATATAAATACAAGGTAGAGAGGGCAAAACATACAGTATAGTCAAATGCAATTTAGTGGCCATCACACAAAGTGTTATTGTTTTATGATGCACACTTGGAAAGGCATTACATAAGTTATATACACCGCTATACACTGTCCTTTTACAAAAACATTTTACACCCACCAGCTAAATACACCTAAACATGCTACATGTACCATGACATAAACAGATACTTCTAATGCTTGTGAAAGTGTGTGTGTGTGTGTCTGAACATTGACACATGTTTACCTTGTTATAGAAATGAAAGCTTGAGCTGTATGCGTTGATCCTTGTTATACATGCAGTATAAAATATCTTGTTTTGTGTGGCATATTATGCACATGATGGCGACTTTTACTGTGTCTATTGCTACATGTTATGTTTGTTCATGCTTTCTCTAGTTTACATGAAAAATAAACAACACATACTAGTTAAAGTGGTTGTAAACCCCAGTCATGGAATCTGAGCAAAGCACATATATCTGTAGTGTGTAGTCTTATCTCTCCCCACAAAGCTCTAAAGCCCCGGTTCAATAAAAACCCACCAACAATTATGCCCTACTCTAGTGGGAGCAATAGCGCCTTAGGGGCCAGATAAAGGCAAGCAATGGAATGCAGTTTGGAGGCCGCTGTCCTATTCCATGTTTAATTCTGTTTATGTGAATATACTTGATGGACTATATATTGGATGTGTAGTCCACAAACTCCATTAAAACACTACCCTTTGTGTGATGTGCATGTTGCTCATCAGGTTATTCCTGACCCATGCAAACTGCACTAGTATGTTCTTAGTTTCACTCAAGGTGGGAATGTTAAATCTAGCACCTCAAGTCTGTAAGCTCAGATGTCTGGAAATGATAGCCATAGATGACCGTAACTCTACTGTTGAGTTTCAAGAATGAGGACAGGTGCAAGCAAACTTCACCTTGTAAATACCATTTATTATGTATCTTGCTTTCTTATTCTTACTCATTGCTTTTGTGCCAATGTGTTTTGTTTCTTGTTGCTTTGTTTGCAGTAGACATATGTATAATTTTATATTTATGTTAGCGTGCCATGGTGCTCAACCTGTGGGCCAGGACCTCAGATAGAATTCCACAATAAATTTTTGGGCTACTATGATTGATTGTTGGCATCTATATTCATTCAAATGGTAATTGGAGTCTTCACAAAGCTCTCATTTTAGTAGTAGGTATTGCTGAAACCTGTTAAGGTATAAATGGGCATGCTGATTGCAAAGGTTTGACATAAACATGGTTGGAGTGGACATGTATTTATAATCTAAAGTTTGATTATCCATCAGGGATATATTAGCATAGTTTAATGTGAAAAATCACTACAAAATGTAGTACCTTTAGAATATAACGAGTACAGGCAGCAGATAACTTCCTTGCATGTGACAGTGCTTAGGCTCCCTTTGCTCATTTAGGCCCCTTTCACACTTATATGACTTGTCCCACGATTTGGGACTGCAAAGTAGCATGACAAGTCGTTCCCCATGATTTCCAATGACAGCCATTCATATTGGTACAACTTCAAGTCATTCTGACTTCAAAGTAGTCCCTGCACTACTTTGGTCCGATTTTGATGCCACTTACACAGGCATTCCTTGAAATCGCGGCAAAATCGCGCGACTTTGAAGTTGCACAAGTGTGAAAGGAGCCTTAAACAAAATGGCAACCACTCCAATTTATAACTTGCTATTGCACAATATTTGCAAATATATTTGGAAGCTGCAATGCCTCGTCAAAGACCCTCTGTAAAATGCTGTCCTAACTTTAATCTCTGAGGGTCTCTATGTTGGAGCATATAAAGCAATTGATAAATTAACCACTTCACCCCCGGATTTACCCCCTTCCTGACCAGAGCGCTTTTTGCGATTCGGCACTGCACCGTCCTTTTTTTCCCACAAATAGAGTTTTCTTTTGGTGGTATTTGATCACATCTGCGTTTTTTATTTTTTGCACTATAAACAAAAAAAGAGTGACAATTTTGAAAAAAAACGCATTCTTTTTTACTTTTTGCTAAAAAATCCCCCAAAAATATATGAAAACATTTTTTTCCCTCAGTTTAGGCCGATACGTATTCTTCTGCATATTTTTGGTAAAATAAAAATCGCAATAAGCGTTTATTGATTGGTTTGCGCAAAAGTTATAGCATCTACAAAATAGGGGTTCGTTTTATGGCATTTTTATTAATATTTTTTTTTATTAGTAACGGCTGCGACATTATGGCAGACACATTGGACAATTTTGACACATTTTTGGGACTTGATTACTGTAAAAATGTCACTGGCAGTGAAGGGGTTAACCACTAGGGGGCGGGGAGAGGTTGTGTTCCTAGGGGCGTGTTTCTAACTGTCTAGGGGCGTGGCTGTGTGTGACACCACACTGATCGCTGCTCCCGATGACGGGGAACAGACGATCAGTGTGCCGTCATTAGGCAGAACAGGGAAATGTTGTTTACACCGGCATCTCCCTGTTTTTGAGCTCCATGACGCGATTGCGGGTATCCCCGCGGCGATAGAGTCCACGGGACCCACGTGCACGGTCATGGAGCTCGCGGCAGGTGCGCGTGCGGGCACGGCGGGAAATTCTAAGTAACGTACGGGTACGTTACTTTGCCCAGCCGTGCCATTCTGCCGACGTATAAGTACAGGAGTCGGTCGGGAACCAGTTAATTGCAGGTACACCTGGAGGCAGCCCATTCCTTCTGAAAGTATAAGTAAACCCACCTATCGTTTTCAGCCAAGGAAGCCGCCATCTTTGCCTCTGTTTAATCTACAACTGCCATGATGCTGCACATGTGATCAGTTATAACACCAGCCATTGGATGGTTTGACAGTTTGGTTGAGAGCGCAACCAATGGGAGTGTTACATTTCCGGCACGTGCCGGAGATGAAACGGTTTTATGGATGGGTTTACTTCCGCTTTAAAGGCGTTGGGACACACCAGTAGCACAACAAAGCACGAAGGCAGCTGAAGGCACCCCCACTCTTTTAGCTGCACAGGAGCCTGTATAAGAAGAAGTTTCCTGAGTGCAGGCCAGTTAAAGTAATCTAGGATCCCGCATGCGTTTTTTTAATTAATTTTTTTAAAGGATCCTGCCTGTATAAAAATAAGGAAGCTGATTTTTATTTTAATAAAGGAGCAGACTCCAGGGATTTGGAGTAGTTACTAAACTGGTACAAGCATACCGTAATACAGAAGTGTCAGGATACCCGATATGCACTCTCACATCAAGTTGGCAATGACAACTCCCGTACATTTCTTATGAGATATGCAAACAAATGTATGCCTTGCCATGTGCCCAGACTTATCCTTCTTTTTTGGGAGCTCAGGACATCCAAAATTCTGAATCAAGATGGACAGCTGTGAGAGGTTTTCCCTGTGAAGTATGAACCTCAGCTCTGAGCACTCCTGATTTAGAGCTACCAAACCTGGCTGCTTTGGCTAGGGAAACAGCAGATCAAGCACTGTTTGTTCTTGATCTGCTTAGGCAGAGTACACAGAAGATGCAGTGATATAAAAAAGTAGAGTACACTCCATAGAGCTTGTTTATTTTGCAAAAATTTTAATAGATGCAGTGCTGTTCTCTGGGAAAAGTAAGTACGCCCTTGGCCTTAGACTCTAGTATTGCCCTCTTTAGCAGAAATTATGTTTTGTAGGCATTTTGCATGACTACCCACCAGGCTATAACATCGGGGCAGCACAGTTGCTAAGTGTTTAGCACTTTTGCCTAGCGGCACTAGAGTCATTGGTTGGAATCCCAAAAACGGCACCACCTGCATGAAGTTTGGATGTTCTCCCTGTGCCTGTGTTCGTTTCCTTTGGGTATTCCAGATTCCTCCCACACTCCAAAGACATACTGGTAGGTTAGTTGGCTCCTGTCTAAATTGGCCCAAGTATGTGTATACATGAATGTGAGTTAGGGATCTTAAATTGTATAGATTGTAAGCTCCTTGGCATCAGGGACTGATGTGAATGTATAATAAATATGTAAAGCGCTATGTCAATTGACAGCGCTCTATAAGTATCTGTAATAATAATAACTTTGTGGAATTTTTAACCATTCTTTCTTGCAAAACTCCTGTAGTTGCAAGATTGTTTGAGTTTCCTTCAGGAACTGCCACTTCAAATCTTCCCATAAAACTTGAATGGGATTCAAATCAGGGCTTAGGCCAGTTCATAACACGTCATCTCTTCTTTTTGAGCCACTTCTTGGTTGATTTGCTGGTGTGCTTTGGATCAGTATCATGTTCAAAGATCCATTTTCTAGTTTAGCTTCAACTTTGGGACAGATAATCTTGCATTCTGATTTAGCACACTTTGGTATGATGCAGAATTCATAGTTGACTTAAAAACTGCAAGCTGCCCAGGCCCTGGAGCAGCAAAGCAATTGCAAGCCATAACATTTCCACCGCTGAGCTTTTGTGCAGGGTTCTTCTGAACTAAGGAACTGCCTGCTTGTACAGAGAGCTCTAGGCAGACTATGCAGGAGCCTGATATTACACCTGAAATCCACTGATGACTCTCTGATTGTAGATGCACGCAAGTTGACACCATCTGTTGCAAGAATTAACTGCATATCCCGCAATAAAATGTGGGAGTTTTGGAGACTTCCATTTGGATCAAATGCTCAGTTCTTGGGTTAAGGTGGTGAAAAATGCCTACACCTGTTCTGCCCCCAACCCCAGGACACCTCCCCTATAGCCCTACCTTAATCCTTGAGTCCTCGGTTTTTGCTAGTCTGTAGGTGATGGACCAGTTTGAAAACTTTATTATTTTCTTTTATTATTTTCCTAAAGATTTTTTCAAGCTCACCTTCTTCAGAAGTAGTGTATCTGGATCGGTGCAACCTCAGTTAAACCTTGATAGCCATACTCGGACCACGCGCTGTAGGTTGGCATGTAAAGTTACTTTAAACACTGGATCCTGCATGGAGCGCTCACCTTGGCATTTGGTGCAATGCACAGTGTGAGCCACAGGGTGCTTTATAGGTCCAGGGCCACAGTCCATCACAATATAACCCAGTTTCTGAGACCACCTTCGGGGATATGTCCACCGTGATGGATGAAGCCTGGACTTTACCTACAGTCCAGCCTTGTGAACAGGTAAGACAGGGTCACCTAGTATATTTGACCATTACTCCTTAAATCGGCTGTGTTTGAGATGTAAACTTTTCAAACTAGGCACTAAAATGTAACCACTCAGAGCTCAGTCTCAGGTGGATGACCAGATGTTGCATCATTCCACTGGTCACAAACTTTAATGGCACTTTCGCCTAGAGTCCTTATAAGGTCCTCTATCCCACCCATTCGCGATAAGGATTCATTGCAGGGTGGTCTGCACCTGGGTTACCATGTACTCCTACTGGACACGCTTACCCTATCTCTTACTCTACTTCGTGAGAACAGCATGGGAATTCCTTCACTTTTAGCTATGGCGGAGACCAGGCGAAAGGGAGCCAACTCTAAGCAGCAGGGGAACAATCACTCTGGAGAAGGTCTTAACACCATGCTCAGCATTCGATTCTGCCTCTATTTCAGGCACGCAACAAGAGGCCTATTTGACAAAAGCAATCTTTTCTGCATCTATGCCACAGTTTCTCTGACACATCACGACTATAGTTCAGAAATCCTTGTCCAGTGCTCAAACGCCCGACCTCTTCTCTTACGCCCATTTCTTAACTTCAATCTGAGTCACAGAGGAATAAAAAGGATTGAGAAGCAGTGTTGGAGAAAGCTGCAGAAGACTTTCACCCCCCCCCCCCACACTGTCACTACATTGACGAGGGATCTTCACTCAGTATGCTTGCTAATGTTGAAAAGCCATTTTGCCTCTGTATACAAAAGCCTTGACATTGTACAGGTGGACACTCCTCTGCCTTACCATGCCCCTATGAGCATAAAGAGACCTACTAAGCCTTGCAAAACATTTCTTATTTATGAACAGATAGTTTATGAAATCCATGACCACTGGGTCACTCTGTCCAGTTCAATAAGCGTTTACAAAAAAGCAGATGTACCCTCTTTTCAAGAGTCTTTGGGCAGAATTTTTACCCTTCCAGACCTAGCCCTGCAACCAGCTTGCCATTATTTCACTAACCAAGGGCAGTTAGATTTGCAAAGGGTCCTGAACCGCCTCTTGTCTCAGGGAATCATTGTACCAATACCGCCTCAGGACAGGTTCAAGAGATGGATTCTCTTCAAACCCTTTCTCGGTATCAAAACCCAATTCTATCTTGGACTTAAAACCCCTCTTCAAATTCCTTCATATTCCAAAAATTCACCTGGAATTAGCAAGGTCAGTATTGCCCTCTCTGAGGCAAGATCCCAATCTGCATATTTCCATTTACCCACCCCATCAACGATTGTTTTACAGTGGCAGATGAGCACTTCCAGTTTTGTCCTTTTGGGCTGTCCTCTGCTCCCAGGGTGTTCACAAGGATCTTAGCACTTTTCCTTGCACTTAGAACTTAGGGTGTCTACGGGACAGGCTGTCTGATAGACCTCCTGAGGGATGCATCTGCCTCGTAACTATTGATGAATTTCCAAAAGACAGTCCAACTGCTTCAGGCCTTTAGGCTGAGTGATCAGCTAAAAAAAATCTGCTCTCCAGCCTTCCATGCGCATTGAGTATCCGTGTCTAATTATAGCTACGTCTCGGGCAAAAGTCTGTCTTCAATAAAACAAAATTCTTGCTCTAATAGCTAATGCTTGACAACTTAGATCCAAAACAAATTCCAAACCGAGATTTGCCATGAGCATTCTATGCCTAATGGTTTCCTCCTTCAAGGCAATATCCTTCGCCCAATTCCATTCAAGAAAGACTAAAGCTAACATTCTATCAGCATGGAAAAAGCAGGCTCCTTCCATGGATCTGCCCATGCATCTATCCCTCCAAACATGAAATTCCTTGTCCTGGTGATTCACCACTTAAACTCTGACAATGGGACATTCCTCCCCTACAATAGGTTCTTACAACAGAATTAGGTTTTTATCAAGCTGGGGAGGAGTCTTTAATTTTTTGAGAGTTCAAGGAACATGGTCAAAAGAGGAGCCCAAACCCCCCATCAGCATCTTGGAGCTCAGAGCTGTTCTGTTCTAAAAGGCCACCACAGCTGCCTTGAAAAAAACATCCCATATTCTCTTGTGGACAGAAACTCCCTGTCCAGCAATTTTCTGCAATGCATATCCCAGGAGTGGACAAATGGCAGGCAGATTATCTCAGCCGCCACTGCCTGGACTATAGGTAATGGTCTCTTCATCCAGATTTGTTCAGTTTGATATGCAAAAAATGGGGGACTCAGGATGTGGACATCCTAGCCACCAGATACAATAATAAGCTACCGCTGTTTATATCCAGAACCAGGGTTCCTCCAGTTCAGGCTATTGTACGTCTTCACTCCGCTAAATAATCTACGTAGCCTACTCTACAGAATAGAATGAGAGAGCAAGACCATGACTCTTCTGGCACCAAACTGGCCCAGGTGCTGAATAAAAGAAAAGCTACATTCAAAGAGATTTCTTATAATACCTGGAAATCTTACTTGCCTGTTGTTAGCGCAGTCAATTTCACTTGCACTTGGAAGACGTACTTTTCTTGGTGCTAGGCTTTAGGGTATTTCATCCCGGAAAGTTCTCAATGGGACTAATCCTGTTTTTTTTTTTCTCTGATTGAACCTGGATAAGCTTATTTTCTGACAGCCCATCTATTAAAACCCTGTGAATATACTGTTCGCCAACAGTTGACAAGTATAAAACCAGCCAGATGGGACAAGACACCCTTTGTTACCCACCATGTACGGTGTCAAGTTACACTAGCTCATTTGTACTGTAGTTATGTATGAGCCAGCCGGAGAAACCACTACTTCCAGCTTGGGTAGCAGGTATTCAAAAACCCAGAAGTGTTGAATATCTGCAACGGCTGGAAAGTTGCATTTTGGCAGAATTTTAGGAGATGAGCCCCCTGGAAGGGTAAGTTTATTTCCACTTTTTTAATAGGTAAGGTTTTTATTGTTTTAACCTTTTTAGTGATGGGGTCACTTTAAAAGGACCCTTTGGCACGCACAGGGATAATTGCGTGCGGTGTGAAACCAGCATTTACATACGTAGAGCCCCTGCCGTATATATGTAAAATAGGCACACCCATAGGACATACATAAATGCTGGTTGAACAACACATGTTGGGTCCTGGTGCTGAATTTTCAGAAAGATAGGGTTAATATCTTCACATCTTCCGCACGACTTGCATTCAAGTAAAGTCAAGTGTAGCGCTATTAAAACTTTCTCAGAATACCAAAGATAACCTCAAAATGTATCATTCCTTCAGTAATTCAAAAGGTGCACAAGTAAACATGAAGTGAAAACAATATCAAAAGTTAAGAAATGTGCGATGCAAGTCCACCACATAGAAAAATATGGCAAAGAAAATCCATAACCCCTTCATAAGAGTGGTCAAAAAAGGGCTTGGCAACTCATTGCCTTAATACTGCTCCTAAGCTCATATCCCCCCTAAAGATGACAGATGGCTTTTCAGTGCATCACAGTGTCCCCATGATCGGGATTTTCTGTACAGTGCTGTTCAGTGCTCTGAGAGTTTTTATGACCGGATGTGAGCCTATGAGAAGTTTTGCCAAGCCCTTTTTATGACAAGTCTCCTTGACCACTCTTTTATGCAGGGGATCATGGCTTTCTGGTAAGCCTGCAACTTGGTCATTGTGGTGATGGAGGTGATCTGGAGAGCACAGAATCATATTTTTCTGTGTGGTGGACTTACATTACACATTTCTTTTATTTTATTTTTTTATATCGTTTTCACTGTGTTTACGTGTACACATTTTGAATTACTGAAGGAACTCTACATTTTGAAGTTATCTTTGGTATTTTGAGAAAGTTTGATTAGCGCTACACTTGACTTTACATATTCACACCATTTATATGAGATATTGCAGATTGTGTTAGCTGCTTTTCACCATTGTCATACTTTTCCCTTTTATTTTTATTGGTAACCACAAGCGCGGTTCCAAATCTTTAATCTCTGAACTTCATTTAAGATGGTCCAACAGGCACCTGCACCCTCTGATTCATCAGGAAAAGCCCAGACTCAATGTCACATGAAACTAACATGATCTCTGAATAGGGGCAAAATTCTGTAATTAAATTAACTGTTCCCTGTACAGAGATCTTGTTACATTCAGTATAAACAATGCACAAAGGTTAAGTATATGCAGCGCAAAAAGCATCAAATTATAAAATAAGAGTCCATAGTGTTAAAACAGAGTCTTTCTTCACAGGAAATACTGGAACCACCCACAGTGCAGACAGAGATACAATAAGGTGAATGTGAGATTATCCTCCACTGAACATCAACACACCGGGCCTCTTACCAAAGAAAATCGACCACTGAATTACAGGTGGTCAAACAAGCATGATATATCCACAGTGCCACGAAACCACTTTTATTAGATCAAAGAAGGCTGGATCTTGTAGTCCCACTTAATGATAATTCATAAGTAAATGCATAGGATACAAGAAATGTGATGTGGGCTCTTTCATCACGTGTTCGACCAAGAACGTGGTTTGATTATGTGCCTACATTATGTGGGTCGCGCTATACGCAAGTTTAAACTTGTTTTTTTTTAACCATAGTTTAGCCGAACATCACTCTTTGTGCCATATGAGCTTTAAGGGTACATCCTTTATTGCTATAGACAAGTTTGACCCTCATTGGAGGCGAGAGATTTCAAATATGGAGACCTGGTGGATTTTTTGTTTAAAATCTTATAGACCATTTGGCTTGAACATAGAATGGGATGTTAATGCCTTTATCAACAATAGCTGAATCCCTAGATTAGTCTGCCTTTTTTGTATATTTGTAATAATATTTTTTTTGTTAGGTTTTCTCCATGTAATTTTTAAGCATTTGCATTTTCTGTACTGTTTCCAACCACTATATGGCAGCATTGCTAATTTTAGCAATTCATTTTCAATTTGTGGATGTTTTGATTACTTCCATTTTTATCTATTGCTTTTGTTTACAACTTGGCCCGGTTCTTTTTTTCCTACCCTCCCTTTAGAAACCGGATTAATATATTTTATATATTATCTGATCTCCCAAAACATGGCCGCCGTGGGTGTGTTTTAGCCATGAAAGTCTAAACTGTGGTGTAAACATCCTGTTATGACGAGGTTCCGCTACCTGTGGATGAAAGAGGCTTGGAGTGCAAGGGGAAGGGGCGTTCTTATCCCGCCCTCCCTCCTATATAGAGGATATGAAGAGCTCTGACCACGCCCCTGATGACGTTCCTATTGGACGAAATGCCACGTAGGGTGGAGCTCTGACGTTGCGACACTAATGTGCCGACTGCTGCCATCTTTGTGGTTGGAAACATCTGCTATCCATGACGAATTGCAACTTTTGATATGCCTGTTTTTATTTCTCAAAATGTGAGTACCCTAGCTTTTTACAGAAATAAAATTGACCTTGGTTTTAAAAACTACACCATGAGGAGTTGCTTTCTTGTATCCTATGCATGTACCTATGAATTACCATTGAGTGGGACTACAAGATCCAGCCTTCTATGATCCAATTGAAGTGGTTCCGTGGCGCTGTGGATATATCATGCTTGTTTGACCACCTGTAATTCAGTGATCCATTTTCTTTGGTAAGAGGCCAAGAGGTGTGTTGATGATCGGTGGAGGATAATCTCATGTTCACCTTATTGTATCTCTGTCTGCACCGTGGGTGGTTCCAGTATTTCCCCTGAACAAAGACTCTGTTTTAACACTATGGACTCTTATTTTATAATTTGATGCTTCTAGCGCTGCATACTTAATACTTAACCTTTATGCTTTTTATTGTCACCAAACTATTTATGTCAGCTGCTATAAACCATGCACAGTTTTTCTTCTCAATGGATGAGAATACGCTTTAGGAAAATTGGGAATTATATTGTGTTCCTGTGCACTAAAATTTTTTTCAGTGTATTGTTTTTTTTTACTAAAAATATTGATAAGATCAACATTTTCCATGTACTAAAACTAAACTTTTCAGTTTTAGCGGAATTGTAAATTCCAGAAGGAATTATTTACTGCCCTGCTGATTATCATTAATATTTTCATTACTTTTGTGGCATTTATAAACTTCCCTACTATTTAGAGATTTTGCTGGAATTGAAAATGGTTCCAACTGGGTTTGCCTCAGAATAAATATGATTTAATTGTAGTTAAAATAAGTATTTTAATAATTCCACTTTTAGTTTTGGTGGCTTCCTGCTTCAGACATTGCAACCTTATCTGTCTTACATTTCCTTCATTTACCAAGAGTAGCAGAATCCTTGTCCTGCTGGAAATTAAATACATTTACCAACCTCAAGAGCTTTTAACAGGATATGCAGGTCATGCCTGTTGGGTGACTTCTTCATGGGGCTTTATGCATGGCTTCTTTTTATATCTGATAAGGACGAAAGAACTGGATAAAAGTTTGCTAACTTTCCAGTATCCGTTTTTTTTAAAGGAGAAGTTCTGTTTTTAACAAAAATTAGCCCACCCTACCTAGCCCCCATAACATAGAGACTATTCCCCTCCACCCAGATGCTTACTTGCTTCTACATGACCGCTGCAACTTTCTTTGCCAAAAATCCCCTGAGCTGCCTGCACAGTGAGTGCCTCTTGGTGTGGTGCTGTACTACAACACTAGAGATGCTAAGGGGTACAGAAGCAGTTGCTTCCCAGAGGAGGGAAATCCTCTCTCATAGAAAGGTAAACAAGAATCTGGGTAAGAACATCTTGTTTAGGTTAAGCTATCCATACATGGATCAAAATTTGATCCATGTATGGGACAGGGAGGTTGTACAGAAGTCAATCTACTGATTGATTTCTGTACAGCCGCACTGTTGGATTTTCCCCGCTTGATCATCGCCACTGGCTATAGCCGGCAGAGCTGATCAGTGCATTCTGACAATGGGTCTCCCCACTGTCAGAATACAATAGCTCAGTGGGAATGATTCCTCCTTCCACATTGAGTGTTTTGGATTGGGGAATCTCGTTTTTCTTCTTCTTTTTATTCAACCTTAGGGGGTTGATATTGTACTTTGTTAGAAACATTTGTATTTAACTACTTGGAAATGAAGATTTGTAAAAAAAAAAAAAGTATATATAGAACTTCTATTTCTGTACTCTTTGATGGTGTGGGGAAAATAAGGCTGTTGCTGTGAATCTGAATTGGGTGCGGCAACGTTTTTTGCTGTGGGTGATATAAAGTCTTTGTGTGAATGGAGTCGGGGGAAATTTTCATTCATATCATCAGGGAATTTGGACTACAGGGCTTTATAGACAATAGACATCATGCTTTTTGTTGATACCTTTCATTAAGCATGCGCAACCAGAATTGTGGGAAGCCAATCGCTAACCGTCTCCCTACCCTGTCAGTATTGACTTCTTCCAAGGTGTCTTTGCATGCTTCCTGGGTTTGGGAGAGTAAGCCTTATTCTTGTGCTTTCTTTGACTTGGTTGATTTCCTTGCAGTGCTGCCTTCAGATGAAGATGATGGGCCACTGATAGATTTGGGCCGGGCACAAGGTTCAAAGCCTGAGCAAAGCCCAGCGGAGAAAATGGTGTCCAATCAGAGCGCCAGCAAAGCAGAAGATTCTAAAGGTAATGTTATACCTTGTGTCTATGTAATAGACAAAAGCCAACCATGTTTTTTAGAGTTAAAAATAACACATTATAATGGAAATTAATTGAAATTGCAAACCTATTTACAAAAAAAACAAAACTTCTAATTTCCCTTCCTTTATTGCTTTGATGGATCAGAACTTCCCTGTAAGGGGGAGCTTTTGACCTTCCACACTTGATAGTGCTCCTGCCTGATCTGCCAATACTATTGTCTCTTGAACATCATCAACACAGGTAAGCTGAACAACAGAGCAAAAAGGGAGAGAGCCACAAAGCCTGGATTGGTCTGTTTACCTTGCTGGGACAGGTGGGTTATCAGGGGATGCTGTCACTTTGCCTTGGATGGAAAGGTGACAGTGTCTGCTTGTGGCCCGGTTCACACTGGTACGACATGGGATCTGAGAGCACAAGTTGCATTACATGTCAAATTCAAGGTTTCCCTATGAAAACCGTCTTAACTGATCCAACACAAGTCACTCTTTAAAAAAGGTTCCTTTGGTCCGACTTTGATACAACTTCAATGCCATAGAGTGTAAAAAGTCACATTAAGTCTGATCAAAGTTGGATCAGAAGTCACACGACTTTCATGTCGGGGCAGTGTGAACCTGGGCTAAAAGTGGACCCCAGGCAAAATTTAAAAAACAAATTTATTATGTATTCATTAAAGAGGTGGTCCACCCGCACCAAAAATATTAAAAGTCAGCAGCTACAAATACTGCAGCTGCTGACTTTTAATAAATGGACACTTACCTGTTCGAGGTTCCAGCGGTGTCGGCAGAATGTGACGAGCGACCGCTCGTCTCTCGGCTGCCCCGCCGACATCCTCTGTCAGGGAATCAGGAAGTGAAGACGCAACGGCTTCACTGCCCGGTTCCCTACAGCGCATGCGCGAGTCGCGCTGCGCCTCTCTATTGGTCCCCGTTGTGTCCTGGGAACTGTGTTTCCCAAGACACAACGGGGCATCTTCGGATATGGGCGGGACAGCTCTGGCTATCTCGTCCCGGAAGTGGGTGCAGATACCTGTATTATACAGGTATCTGCACCCCCCTTCCCCCTGAAAGGGGCCAATTGTGGCACCGGAGGGGGGGGGAGGAATCCGATAAGCGGAAGTTCCACTTAAGGGTGGAACTCCGCTTTAAGTAATTTGACTTGATATCTGCCTTCTGTAGGCCCCTGAACAGCAGCTTGGTAGGAGAAGGGCCAGCACTAGAAGTCAAATCAGAGCTGCAATAGTACAGCCATGGCCAAAAGTTTTTTGCGAATGACACGGATTGACAGCATGCCAGGGCAAATTGCAGAGGTCTTGGAAAACAAATGGTCAATACTGCAAAAATTGACTCTTTGCATAAACTTAATGTAATTGTCAATAAAAGCTTTTGACACCTTATTATTATTATACAGGATTTATATAGCGTCAACAGTTTATGCAGTGCTTTACAACTTGAGGGTAGACAGTACAAATACAATAAACTTAATACAGTAGGAATCAGAGGGCCCCGCTCCTTAGAGCTTACAATCTAAGAGGGAAGGTCAAGAGATACAAGAGGTAATAACTGTGGGGGGATATGCTGATGGAGAAACTAAATGTACAGTTTTTAGTTGGGGGCCTGATAGGCTTCTCTGAAAATAAAGGTTTTCAGGGATAGTCTGAAAGTGGACAAAGTAGGAAAAAGTTGGACAGATTAGGGTAGAGCATTCCAGAGGATCTGAGAGGCTGTGGAGAAGTCTTGGGATGAGGTGACAAGGGAGTTAGAGAGCAGGAGGTCTTTGAAGGAGCGAAGAGAATGATTAGGTTGGTATTTTGAGACTAGGTTAGTGATGTAGCTGGGGCCAGGTTGTGTATGGCTTTGTAAATTATTGTTATTATCTTGAATTTAATTTGATGGGTGAGTGGCAGACACTTATGAAATGCTTGTAACTCTACTTCAGTATACCATAGTAACATCTGACAAAAATATCTAAAAACACTGAAGCAGCAGACTTAAAAATGTATGCTTGTGTCAGTCTCAAAACTTTTGGCCACGGCTGTACATGAAAATTACATAGGTTTGAATGGAGCCTTGGTTGAATTATAACAAATGATACACATGGGCTCACCTGCAGCACAGACACATTACTGGCACTTTATTGTACAAGAAGGTGTGAAGCAAAGACTAAAATGTAGTCATACTTCCCTTAACAAGGTTTCTACCTCCTATGGTAGGTTGTTTATGCAGCAATTTCCAAACTTCCATCGCTTCCAGGTCTTCAGCTAAGAAAGAGAGCCAAAATATTTTTGACACTGTGCGGCAACGTTGGTGCTGGGGTCACAGACATGGAATTTTCAAAAGGTGTTAAGTCACTGGTGATTAATTTGCCACCAAGGGGAAGTTTGACTTTGATCTTCAAATGTAAAGTTGTCACTTCCATCTAGGTGAAATGTGGAAACTGATGCACATCATCCCTCGATATCAGTCATGGTTAAATTAAGAGAACTCTGTTAATTTTTCTTGTTTTCCATTGCTCTGTGGTAAGAATTGATCACAGACTTGGAAAAAGTACGGTATGTTTCATGGGAAAGACTTTCAGCTATTTAGGAGAAGGTATAGTCAAAATGAGAGACTTGCACATTCTAGAAAACGATACCATTATAAATGGGTTCTATATGGATATTTACTTCTACTTTAAAAACAAATTACCTACAGACTAAGAACTTCTGTTGGGCTTTTGTTGCGGTCTCCCAGGATTTCCCTTAACTTACTGCTGACTGATTTCACTTATCATAAGAAGTGAGAAAAAATGACACAGGCAGAAATTAAAATGATATTTTCTGTACATTAGGGATGGGTTAGAACCTTTGTTGGGTTTTGTTGACATTTGTGAACCTGTGGGGACATTTCCCTTCCCTAATTGATGTCCACATGGGACAGGAGTTGATTTTAAGTCAAGGAGGCACCGCATTAAAAAAAAAAAAACTGCAACAGCAATTTTTTTGAGTAGACATGCATGGATGTGAAACTCCAGCACAAACATTCTTTCCTTGTTTTTTCACAGGTAAGAGTGAGTCTGCCCATACATTGAGCAAAATCGCACCTGGTTCCTGTTGGCACTACCCCTAGAAGTGCCAACAAGAGGAATGTATTAGATTTCTTTTGTTTAGTTTGCAGGCTGAATGAAAAAAGTTTGAGTGTTTGGCCAGCTTTTTATCTGGCCATACATGGATCGAAATGCATCAGGCTCAGCAGGGACCTGCAGAATATCGATTCATGTATGGGCAGGCTGATGGTACCCAAGTCTATCCATTGATAGACCTGGGTAAAACCAGCCTGTTGGATTATTCTACACTGATTACTGCCAGTGGCTATAGCCGGTAGCAGTAAACATTGTACTCTGCCGGCCGGGGGGGCTCTCCACGCCCCCCCCCCCCTGCTGGCAGAACACAATAGCCCTGCAGAAGACCTGGAAGGGCTTGCCCATGTAGACCTGGGTAAAACCAGCCTGTTGGATTATTCTATATGCGATTACTGCCAGTGGCTATAGCCGCTAGCAGTAATCATTGTACTCTGCTGGATGGGGGGGGGCTCTCCACGCCCCCCCCCCTGCTGTCAGAACACAATAGCCCTGCGGGTCCCCCCCCCCCCCCCTCCTCAACACTAACCCTGTTGATGTGGGAATCAAGTGATTTTTTTTTCCCTTCACCAATGGTGAAAGGAAAGAAAATCGATTCATCTATGGCTTGCCTTACAGTCTGTGTCTTCATTGGAGACATTTTCTCCCAGTTTCTGTCCTGAAGATACTAGGGGAAGTAAGGGTGCCTCCATTTAAAGGTTCCCCTCTTCTCCTAGTGTAATTTTTACTTTTCTGCACAGACAATAATAGTATTGTGACATAGTTTTTTATAGTTGGATCTGTACTCTAAAGGCTGCTTGTGCTTTTCAAAATCATCAAACTGTAACCTGTTTTCCATGTAAGTTTTATTTATATAAGAAATTTATAGAACGATGCCTGTTAAATAGACCTTTAGACTGAGACTGTGAACACAACCGCTTTCTTTTTTGGTGCATTTTTTTTCTTCTCAAATGCGTTTTCCATTGATATCAATGCACAGGGCATCAAAACATAAGTGTTGCCTTTTAATATTCATTACAGTGCACAGTGTCATGCATTTTATTGTGTTTTTATTGATATCAGTGGAAAATTGGCCAAAAATGCATAAGTGTTTGTTCCATCCTAAGTGCAGTCATGAAAGCTACATTAGCCTTAAAGTGATAATACTTATGTTCAGTTGGTAATTAATTTTGTGGTTGATACCCCTGCCAGGCCAAGGTTCCCTTACATGTGAGATGTGTGGAGCGTGCTTTGAGACCCGGAAGGGCTTGTCCAGCCACTCACGCTCCCATCTGCGGCAACTTGGGATTCCAGGGTCAGAAACCATTGGTGCTGCCGTTGCTATGCTGAAAGAGATAGTCAAGCAGGGCAAGCTTCCGAAAGATGAGAGCTCACTGGGGGCAAAGAAGGTGGGCAGTCCCCAGCAAGAATCCTCCAAAGCCCAGTGGGGGGATGAGGACGGGCCTTTGAATCTGAGTGAGTGGAGCTGGAAGGCCACTAGTGCCAGGGGTGGGCCTAGCAGGGCTGTGTAGCAATGTTGGGAGGGGGGGGTGGGTAGAGGGAGGCATCTGCTGTAATATTCAGCCTGTCTCACTCTTTCCTTTCTCTTCTTTGTCTCCACATTCTCCCCTCACCTGTCTCTGTCTCCTCATTTTTTACCATTGCTATTTCTTTCTTCATTAACACCTTTTATAATTTGGGTTTCAATTTATATCCTTTATATTTTTTCATCATGTTATTTTTCATCATTTCATTTCATTCCCTTTTTGTTTTGTACACCTCCCTTTCATCTTACAGGTGTGGAAGGAGATCCAAACCAAGAAAATGACTGCCAGTTTTGTGGTGCTTGGTTTGAGACCCGAAAGGGCCTGGCCAGCCACGCTAGGGCTCATTTGCGCCACTTGGGAGTTGCTGATCCAGATGCAAAGGGTTCCCCAATTGCCACGCTAAACGCTCTTATAAAAAGCGAGGATTTCAAGAAGCAAATGTCTGGGCAGAAAGCAGCTGACACAGACCCTCTCGCCAGAGTTCTTGTTGATAGCAATTCTGCTACAGTGCATAACAGTAGCTCAAAGAGCAAAGAAACTGGTACTTTCACCAAGCCAACAGAAAGCACAAATAGGGCAAGCGGCAATGCCTCTACAAATCTCTCTGATGGTGGTTTTTGCTCTGTGTCAGTAGAGAGTGGTCTGAAATTAGTGGACAGTACAGGGCCTATAGAGACTTCTGCACATTTCAAATGTCCTAGTGGGTCAGGAAACAGCACTCAAATCAAAATAGTTGAAGCTGGTGCTCCTCGTGTCCTGTCTCCTGAGGCTGGTGCTCACTCAAAATTAGTTGAAGTTGGCAGGTCCCAAGTAAAGCCAGAGGCTGGTCTTGGTCATGGTAAGGTGGAACCTGGTAACCAAACAAAGCCTTCCATAGGAGGCCTCGCTCACTCCAGACCTCTACCTGCTGGCACACCACCTACAAAGAAAATGAAGACGCCTTCTCCATCCTGTAAATCTAACCTGGATCCATACTGGGCTCAGAAAAATGCCTCCGCTGCACTCAATCTTTGTGAGTAATTATTATAGGGTTTTGAAACATAAGAATTATGTAATATTTTGTTGCATGTTTTTTTTTTTTTTTTAATAGCAAATCTGAAGATGATCTTTAATTATTCCCCAGATGACACTTTGTATACAGTTCTGACTCTTTTGAGCAGCCTTTCTCAACCAGAGCTCCATGGAACCCTGGAGGGTTTCTCCAGAGGTTGCGAGGGGTTCCTGCCGGAAAGAGCAGTAGCAAAATGATCTTCAGCCTACAATGGCCACCAGTGTAAGGGGTCACTACAATTTTCAGCGTTTGTGTCTCTCTTCTTCTGGCCATTATTAATGTTAATTTTATTTTGAAGATAATTGCTGAAAATATTTTTGTCATTTAAAGATTGGGGTTATACCTCATTCTTTGTTTAAAACGCTCTACAACCTATTGCTCTTGCTATTTGCCGTGAGCTGTGGGTATAATTTTTGTGGGGTTTTGTGGAGACCTTAAGGCTATTTTGAATGGTTCCTCTATTATAGAAAGCTTGAGAAAGGCTGTTTTAGAGTGAAGTTCAGCAACAGCTGCATCAAATGATGCAAGGATACATTACCAGGGGGAAAACAGATGAATTACATATGCAGTCTTTGGATTATCGGATTTTGAATGTCATTTTGTTATAGCATACTTTGCTAAGTAAAATAAGCAACACAGGATCATTAGATATGTTACTTGCCTTCTGCCACTATTTTTATTCATGCACACGGTTTATGATAACCCCCCCCTTGCTACAAATTGAGTACGGAGCACTTTTTTTTACCAGTTAGCTTCTGCTTAAGAAAAATACCATGTAGCTGTCATTCAAGGTTTACCAACAGCTACACCCAGGGCATGTACTCCCCTTGTCTTGTCCCTTGTCTCTGCTCCATACCCATCTCTGAACATGAGCTCTTAATGTCCCTTTTAGAGAATACAGAACCAAGTTTCATTTTGTGGTGCTAATTTGTATGGAATTTGCTAATAACAACAATAGATCCCTGCAGTCAACAACAGACCCCCTATCAAAAAAATAATAATTTCCCCAGTAGCGATATACCCTCCTGCAACAAAATATCCCCCCCCCCCCCAATAACAATAGACCCCTGACAGCAAAAATAGATCTCTCAGCAGCCAACTTCTAAAGACCCTTCAGCAACAATAGACTCCTCCCTCAACAGTAGATCCCTCCCAGCAATGATGGACCCCCCCCCCCCAGCAACAATAGACCTTCCCAGCAACAATAGACTCCTCCTAGAATAGATTGCCCCCCCCCCCCCCACAGTGGCAATAGATCCCCCAGCAGCAATAGACCCTCCAGCACTCCTTGCCATTACATACTTTCAATGCTGGAGGTGCTGGAACTGTGTATATAAGGGTAGTTTAAACTTCTGTTTGTTATATTATCAATTTCTAAGAATTGGGAAGATGTTCTGCTGCTTTCTGTGACCCTAAGACAAGAAATAAGAGGATTGGTTGTTACTTGGAAAGGTGGACACAGCCCTAAATTGGTTGTAAACCCACTTTTTGGACTTTTACCTATAGGTAAGCCTAGAATAAGTCTTACCTATAGGTAGTGGAAATATCTCTTAAACGTATCTCTTAGTAGATATTTCACTTGTAGTCCGCTGTAAATTGGTACGGCGCATGCACGGGGTAGAAACTAAACTAAAGGCAGTTTCTTCCCTAGCATATGCCGCAAGTCGCCGCTCCTGTGCGTATGCATGGGAGTGACGTCACTCGGCTCTGACGAATCACAGAGCCGAAGGAAGAGGGCAAGAAGATGGACGCTGCCCACACAAGGGATATCGCTGGATTCTTTTGCAGGTAAGTGGCACATAATGAGCTAGTATGCGGTGCATACTAGCCCATTATGCTTTTCTTTTGCAGGCTTTGCAGCTAGCAAAAGAGGAAGTAAAACCCATCAGGGTTTACTTGCTCTTTAAACGCCAACAGTTCCTGATCTTTCCCCAATTTTGTAAACAAAAAAAAACATTTTTATGCTTCTTCCCAAAACCTTTTTGCTGCAAACTTTACAAAAACAACATAAACTGTCACTATCCCCAGATCCACAAACTTTGCCTTTGTTCCTCCACTTATCCATTTGGCACAGAGGGCTTACAGGAATAGGCTGATTGGTCCTCAGACTTCCCACACTCTCACTTGGGGAAAAAAGACTCCTCAGTTTTGTGTAAGCTTACACTAGCAGGGAAGTGAAAGAAAGGTAGGTTGGTGTGTGTGGATGGTGGAGCCATCTTTAACTCAAGCCTGTTGCTTTACCCTAAACAGGGAGGTTGGGACCATACCTGAAAATTATTATAACTGTAAGGCCTCTTTCACACGGACGATCCGTTCAGATCTGCCTGTTAGTTTTTTTTCAGGAGAACAGACACTCCATAGAGGTCTATGGAGGGACGGATGTCAGCGGTGACATGTCCGCTGACATCCGACCCGCTCCGAAAAAGTTTGACGGAGGAAAAACCTACTTTTCCATCTGTCATCGGATCAGGTGACGACGGACTCTACGGTTCGTTGTCATCCGATCCCCCATGGGGGAGAGCGGCGCTCTGACAGGTCCGTCCCTGCACAGTGTGCAGAGACGGACCTGTCACCTGCCTTCTCAGGGGGGGATCGACGGAGCGTCCCCCCCCCCCCGCTGAGCAGAGCGTGCTCCGTACACGGACATGTCCGCGTGAAAGAGCCCCAAGTCTGTTTCCGGGTCCCAAGCAAAACGTGCTGCAGCTGCCATTGAGCGCTGATGTCAATGTTGTTTTTTGTTGTAGAAACTGATGTATGAGAAGTGTGCTCATAGGGAAAATGTACCATTTTCTCCAGTGGGCTTGAACTGTCAAATCTACAGCACAGGTTTAAAAACAAAACATGCACTGTAGTGTTTTCTGGTTTATAGGAGAATTTCCTTTTCAGGGTGCTTTTTATACATGTTCTCATTGGAAGCGCCATAGATCTTCTGTGGGTGCCAGTTTGAGGTCACAAGACCTTGAATTGGGATGCCAAGAGACCTGCTACATAGCAGTTAAGTTTTTATACTTTGCTTTTCTCATATACATAATTCCTGATGCCTCAGTATTTTTTGTATAACTTTTGAGTGTAGGTCTCATTAATTTATATACCTTTGCTTTGTCAAACAGTGACTTTGCATGTATTCTGTAGGGGTTACATATCTGCAGCTGTACATAAAAATAAGTGGCAGAAGACATAGCATGTTATTGAACTGTCATGAAAAGACCAGTAAATCTATATAAACTTACAGTATTGTCCATAAATGCCTATGTATAGTAAAGCTGAACTCCAGGCAAAGTCCTAAATACACAGATCAAATACATGAGAGCTGCCAAAGCATTACATTGTGTCTTTTATATTTGCCTAGAATTCAGCTTTAACTAAGATAACTGAAACGCTGGCCCAATTGCAAAATATGCAAACTATTTTTTTTTTTTTTTTTTACAGGGCAAATTTTTTTTTAATTTTTTTTGTGGTAGCGTTTAGTAATTTATAGTGTAGATCTAAAATACTAAAAATACTAAGGGTGACCACTCCATTTTTGCTCTTAAAAAAACACTTCTCTGTTATAACATTGTGTTTTGTAACTGGAAAAATCAGGATGAATTAGAGGCTGATTGTGTTTTTTGGCAATGAGCTTGTGCAGGGAGTTTCCTCACAAACAGATATTTAGCTTCTTCTTCGTTTTGATAAGATTTGGCTCCATATAAATCCAGCAGTCTGTTAAAAGACTCTTATTGAACCCATTTATAAATTTAGGTTTACTGGACTTTCATGCTTTGCTTGTTTGGAGTACTGTTTTTGGTTTGTGCATGTATTGTGTTTATGGAAAATTTGTCATTCACATAATTATTTCTTGGCACCACTGTTACATTGTATTCATACTAATCTGCTTCTTTCTTCAACTAATAACCGCATTGCTTGCTTAAACAACAAAAAAAACGTTTTTTTCTTCTTATATGCATATACCCCAGCTCTACCATCATGCTATATCAATCGTTTTAAGTCTCTGAAATCCTTTGATATTTTTTTGGTACTCTCTCTAAAATCTTGGCAGAGTAAGTGGAATAGCAGGATGTGGTGTGTTTGCCTTAGGGGGCCGATGTATGAAAAGTATGCCAACAAGACTTTTGCAACCAGTCAGAGACCATGTTTAATGTTCAACCTTGTGCTGCAGTACCGGCAGTTGGAAGTTGATTATTTTATAGGTAACACAATGTTCTTTTAAACACCCTTGTCATACATAGTCTTTGTTCAATATAGAATATAAATAGTACAGTTGTGACCAAAAGTTTTGAGAATGACACGCATATTAATTTTCACAAAGTCTGCTACCTCAGTGTTTTTAGATCTTTTTTAGATGTTACTGTGGTATACTGAACTATACCATATTTATCGGCGTACATTTTTTCACAGCCCCCTTTACAGTACACAGTCCCCCTCCCACTGTACAGTACACAGCCCCCCATCCAATACACAGCCCCCCCTACACAGTACACAGCCCCCGATCCAGTATACGGCCCCCTTCCCCTGCACAGTACACAGTCCCTGATCCAGTACACAGCCCCCCATCCAGTACACAGCCCACCCCCCAGTACACAGCCCCCTCCCCCTGCACAGTACACAGCCCACCTCCCCCTGCACAGTACACAGCCCACCATCCAGTATACAGCCCCCCTCCCCAATATACAGCCTTGCATCCTGTACACAGCCCCCATCCAGTATACAGTCCCCCCCCCCCCTGCACAGTACACAGCCCCCCATCCAATACACAGCCCCCCCCTCCCCCTGCACAGTATACAGCCCCCCCTCCCCCTGCATAGTACTCAGCCCCCCTCCCCAGTACACAGCCCCCACATCCAGTACACAGCCCCCTCCCTCTGCACAGTACACAGCCCCCCCCCTCCCCCTGCACAGTATACAGCCCCCCCATCCAGTATACAGCCCCCCATCCAGTACACAGCCGCCCCCATCCAGTATACAGCCCCCCATCCAGTACACAGCCCTTCTGCACTCCCAGGAGACTGCCAGACCCTTCCACACTGCTCCTCCTGTGTCACTCCTATTGTAAAACGAAGCTTTCATATACCTCAATAGCTCCGTTTTTTTTTTATTGACCTGGTCGCATGACTGCTCTCCTCTGACGTTACATAGATGGTCATGTGACTGCTCTCCACCTCCAATCTAAAGCTACACTCGGAGGAGCGGGAGGAGGAGAGCAGCCAGAAAAAAACTGAGCTATTGAGATATTTACAAGCTTTGTTTTTACAATTACACTGACACAGGAGGAGCAGTGTAAGAGAAGGGGCTGGCAAATGATTTTTTTCTCAACTTTAGATTATGCATGCTGCGCTGTCCCAGGGACAGGCGAGGCGGGTGGCTCCCGGGGCGGATGACCCGATCCCCGTTGGTAAAACATATTATCGGCGCAGGCACTGTTTTAAGGGGAAAAAAGTGCATGTTCTATGCCGATAAATATGGTAATACAAGCATATCATAAGTGTCAAAGGCTTTTATTGACAATTACATTAAGTTTATGCAAAGAGTCAATATTTGCAGTGTGGACCCTTCTTTTTCAAGACCTCTGCAGTTCGCTCTGGCATGCTGTCGATCAACTTATGGGCACATCCTGACTGATGGCCGACCATTCTTGCATAATCAATGCTTGGAGTTTGTCAGAATTTGTGTTTGTTTTTTTTTTTGTTCACCTGCCTCTTGAGGATTCAATGGGATTAAGGTCTGTGAAGTTTCCTGGCCATGGACTCAGAATTTCAATGTTTTGTTCCTCAAGCCACTTGGTTATCACTTTTGCCTTATGGCAAGGTGCTCCATCATGCTGGAAAAGGCATTTGGATGGTTGGGAGAAGTTGCTCTCGAAGGATGTTTTTGTACCATTCTTTATTCATGGCTGTGTTCTTAAGCAGAATTGTGGGTGAGTTCACTCCCTTGGCTGAGAAGCAACCCCACACATGAATGATCTCAGGATGCTTCACTGTTGAAATGACACAGGACTGATGGTAGCGCTCACCTTTTCTTCTCCGGACAGGGTTTTTTAAAGATGCCCCAAACAATCAAAGAAAGAAAATAACTTTAACCCAGTCCTCAGCAGTCCAATCCCTGTACCATTTGCAAAATATCCGTCGGTCCCTGATGTTTTTCCTGGAGAGAAGTGGTGACTTTGCTGCCCTTCTTGACACCAGGCCACCCTCCAAAAAGTCTTCTCACTGTTTGTGCAGATGTACTCACACCTGCCTGCTGCCATTCCTGAGCAAGCTCTGCACTGGTGGTGCCCCGATCCCGCAGCTGAATCAACTGTAGGAGACAGTCCTGGCGCTTGCTGGATTTTCTTGGGCGCCTTGAAGCCTTCACAAAATGCAGTGGAAATTTTGTTTTATGGGATTAAGTTGATTTTTCATGTCAAACGTTTCACTTTGCAATTCATCTGATCACGCTTCCTAATATTCTGGAGTATATGCAAATTGGCATAATAAAAACTGAGGCAGCAGACTTTGTGGAAATAAATATTTGTGTCATTTTTTTAAACTTTTGGCCACAGCTGTAGTAAATTGAATGTCATAGGAAGGAACTGGACTTCAACATCTGATGATGTGAAAAATGCATTTTAATTTGGATATCTTACATTTTTTCCTTTTTAAAAGAGAGATCTGAGAGTAAATGTACTTGACTACTTTGCAGGTCTGGAAAGGTGAGCTATTTTAGTACCAATAGCTTGCAAGAAAGCTGGTTTTAGAAAAGACAGGCCTGTATTATCCGCTGCCACTTGGAACATTTTCTGGGGGCTTTGAGTTAAAGGATACCAAAACCAAAGAACAAAAATATATTGTATGTATTATATTGCAGCTTACCAGTTCTTGGATATGATGGGTGCATTCATTTTTTTTTTTTTTCAGGCTGAGAAACTTCATTAAAGTAAAGTTATTTAAAAAAAAAAAAAAAAAATCCAGTCTACCTGCTAGGTAAAATGATACTGTATAATAGTATTCATTGCATACTAGAACATTATGAAAGACTTACCTAGAAATGAAGCCCTCCAGTGGTGCGCTGTCACTGTTGACAGGAATTCCTTCCTTACTCTGTCTTTCTTCCAGGCTCACGGGCTCCGGCCGTTTGAGTGGCTAATCCGCAACGACGTCACAGCTGTGGCACGGAGCTCTGAAGGAACGTCACGAGTGTGTCATTCCTTTAGAGCACATGCGCTGGTGATGTCACCGGCTTCCAAGCAAGCAAATATCTTCTAAACAGTGCGCATTTAGGAGATATTCATTTTATCTACAGGTAAGCTTTATTATAATCTTACCTGTAGGTAAAAATCACAAAGTGAAGTTTACTACCACTTTATAAAAAATACCTGTTAATTTTCCCAGAAATGCAGCGTCCTTGTGACTTCTCATAAGCTAAATTGAAAACCTGAAAGCTGTTTTCTGTAAGCTAAAAACTCCCTGTTACATATAACAGAGATGAAGAGAAGACAGCCTCTTCCGCAAATTTTCAAAGAAAAAAAAATTGCAGTCACTACATCTAAGGACTGTGTTTTGTTGAAAAACGTATTTATACAGTACATTATCCCCTGTACTACGATGCAGCGCAAGAATACACCACATAACAAACAATACAGTCCAGTTACACAAATAAACTACATTAACGCAGCAGTATGATGTCATGCACATCTAAGGACTGGTAAACTGCAATATATTACAATTTTGTTTTTGCGTTTAGATGCATTTAAGACCAACTTGACACAGACCCCACCTCCCTGTATCTGCAGACGAGGGACAGGCACCAGTGCGGATATACAGAACCAGTAGATATAAGCACTGACAAAGGGGTTCTTCATGCAACGCCAATTATTTTATCCAAAAAAAAAAAAAAACTAGGTAATTTATTATATTTGGCCCAAGACTGTCAGCAATATAACGGTTTCAGACTTGCAAAGTTGATTGTAAGTACACCTTACAATTAATCATTCATTTGCATATTTAAGTGTGATTGGATAAATAGATACCACTATAGCTGAATTCCAAGTATGGTTTTGTATTGCATAGTTACAGGTCGAGCTTGGAGCGCTTAGCATTTATTGCGAAAAATGCAAGGCATTCTAAAAATGGCATCCGTGCCAAGCAAGTGACCCCCTATGTTCACTATACATCACGGGAGCTGGAAGACCTTGGCGATCATTGTAGTAGGAGAAGCTACTACAATGATAACCAGCTTCTGCAGGGATCCCACAGGTATGGCATATGCAAACTTGTTATTAGTCCAAGCTGGACGAATGTAACTATGCAAAAAAAAAAAAACATACTTGGAGTTCAGTTTTAAGGAGCAATTCAAATCTAGAACTAAAAGAGGTATCTTTTTTATAAATATAAATTTTGAAAATTTTTAGGATTTTGTCCAGTCCTTCCTAACAAATCTAGCGCGTGCCTAATAATAAAGGTTATGTTGCATGGAGACGTTCTTCAGCAAAATCATAGAAAAATTCTCATGTGCTGTTAGGAAGTGCATATTTTTCAGATTATCCATGATAACGTGTCAGTGGGAAAGCAGTTTTGGAATTAATATATAGGAATTCGACAGATAAATTTGGTCTATTTAAAGACTGACTGATACTTTAGTGAGTTCTACGGCTGTCAGGGACTAAAGTTGTGTGAGATGTCAAACAGAACTCCTAGTTATGCCAAACTTCCACAGAAATTACAAAATCAAATGATTGTTTGACATTTATATCATAAACTAGAATAAAGAGTAATAATAAACACCCAAGAAATATAAGATAGTGCTAGCCGATCCAGCCTGTTGGTACCCACCTAGTTTGAAAGTTTTGGTGGAGTTGCTGATCAAACAGCAGTGGTAAGAGGGGCACATACTTTTAAAGAAATTATTTTTCTAGTTGGAAGCTGTGGTTGTCATGAGTCTTTCAGATGGTGGATGTAGCGTGAAGGCGTTCTTTTTCTGATCATGCAAAATTAATGATTTAAAACTGGAAATCTTACACCCTCTACATGTCAACTTTGCCTTGCATGGCCTTACTAGATCAACTCTGCTGTGCTTTTCTCACTCCTTGATGCGCTTGCACGCAGTTTTGCTTTTTCATCAATTTAGTATGGTCCTTTGCACTATGCTCCAGTATGTACACAGTTTTTTACAGATACAGGAAGAATACAACTTTAAAGTGAACCTGTCCTTTTATTTTTTATTTATTTATTTAATGTTTAGACAAAAGTCCTGCCTAATCCTGGGTACCACAAGGTATCTTTATTAGCCAGAAAACCCTCCTCTTTGTATCTCTCTGATTTGCTTTCACCTTGTTACAGTAGCCTAAATTTAAGTCTTGCCTAGCTGCTATACCCCTGTCCACTAAGGGCACTTCAGTGGCTATTGGGGACGGTCTTACTGGGTGAAGGATTTTCAAGGCACGGCATACCCCAGAACTTAGAGTGGTCAAGTCCCTAGTAGCAAAGTGAAAATACAATTGCATGCAACTATAGTTGCACTTACGCAGGACTTTTTATACATTTAGAATGGCTGGCAGGTTTACTTTATCTTTGTTACTTATTGATCAGTAATTTCAACATTATAAGGGTTTGTGTATATGGTTGTGGCAGCAGAGTTACCACATGGCAGCATTGACTTGCTATGGCAACTCTACATTTTTCTGGTTATGGTCTCTACAGTGACTGCATGTTTTATTACAACTACCAATCTGTGACCAGTTAGAAAATCTCGAGCTCAGTGAAAAATAAAGATCAATGTTGATGAGTGTTTATCTGCCTCCAAAACTGCTTCAATCCCAATACAAGTCTTATGGGAATGCAAAAGTGGCTGAAGCAGGACCAATGCACTTGCAGTGAATTCTCTAACTTATGTCATAAGCAAGCTGCATTTGCCCATCGACACAAGCCCCAACTGCTGCACACCCGCTTTAACCTTTTCACTGTGGCCTCTATGTAACTATTACGTTGGTGGCTGGGCCAGCATGTAAACAGACTGCAGACTGCTGTAGCAGCTGAATGTTTGCTTACATTTTTACTCCTGGCTGCTGGCTTTCTTGTAGAAGGGATTCAGTAATGTGCTGATGGTTCTGATAGTGAATGGGTTGAACGGGCCACCACTCATGTCAGTATATAGTGTTTCTTTCTTGTCCTTCGAGGGACATGGGAAGTCTCTGCCCTTTGGGGTCATACTGGTACAGGAGATTTAGACACTGGCAAACACAAACTGTGGGTCATCCCAGGTGACCCCCTCCTATTACCAGAATGTCAATTTTTTTTTGCTGGTGTACTTTAAGGATAGACGTCTTTTCTTCAGTTTTGTGGTGTTAAAGACTAACCTAATTTTTGCTAAGATGTTTTTTCTTCTTTGATTTTTTCCTTCAATCAAGACTCTTCTCTACTTTTCTGCTGGAGTTGTGTCTCTTGGATGGCAGCTATCCAGAACAATTTTCCTCAGCCTGGCTTTTGGAGTATTTCTGGACTGGACAATGTGGAGATAGCCTGTAAGTGACTTTCAGGCACTAGGTTCCACATAGAATACGTTCCAGGCTGCAATTTGGTTAAAGCTATGGAGTGCTTTTCAGGTCAAAAGCTGCTGGCGTTATCTCAGCACATGCCCTGTAATTGACGAATCACTTAAGTGGGTTGGTGGGCCAGAGCAAAGTATCGGGAGCTACCTCATTTAGTCAAGTTGTTGGGTGCCATTCATTTCTGTTACCGCAGTTTTTTTCCACAAAAGCGTTAAAGCTGTAGGGTTAAGCACTGAAGTCTTTTGTGGAGTGGAGTGTCACACGCTTGCTCTCTTTCCTGCTATACAGTAATGAAGAAGTTTGGCCCTGCTGCTTCTCCTGCTTGCAAAGAGACAGATCTGTGATCTGCTTCATTTGCCTGCCTACAGTACCACTGTATCGGGTGCGTCCAGCCCACATTCTACCAATGGCTTCTGGGCTGCTTGCAGTGGGCCTACTGATGGCGCCAATGTCTGTTATCCTCTGCTTTTAGAGCCTGTCTCATCCTCAGAGTCATTGTTGTTTCATCAAGTGTGGCTGTATTCTCACTTTACCTTACAGCCAAGGATTTTACCATGGTTTTAAAAGACTTCATAACCCAAAATCACCCAGTTGTTTGTGGACTCCAAAATTCCGGTAGAGGGGTGTAAGAAACTGACTCGACAAAATTATTGGCACCTTCTCAAAATTGTAAAAAATAATTGCATTCCAAGTCTTCTCCCTATCTAACTGTTGAATTCATGGCAAAAAATATTTGTCACCTCTGCATTTCTGTCAGATAATGCACCACATTGCCCAGAAAATAGTTTTAATTACACATGTTTAGGCATTCTCATGTTTACTTCTGTTGTTTGTATTGGTATGACACAAAAATAGAGAAACAAAAAGCCACATCTGACACATTCCACACAAAACTTAAAAAACGGACTCGACAAAATTATTGGCACCTTCTCAAAATTGTAAAAAATAATTGCATTCCAAGTTTGTTAAGCTCCTTTAATTTGTAATTAAAGTTTACAACCCATGGCACTGTAGCTAATCTCCCTGGAGAAGAGAAAGAGCAGAAAAGAATTGTCAGAGGATTTGAGAACAAAAACTTTGAAAAAGCATGGACAATCTCAAGGTTACAAGTCCATTTCCAGACAAAGTCAAGCTGACCTTCAGGCACAGGGTACAACTGTGTCAGCTTTCACTATACGTCGCCATATGAATGAAAAAGGACGCTAAGGTAGGAGACCCATGAACGTCGCCATATGAATGAAAAAGGACGCTAAGGTAGGAGACCCATGAAGGCCCCACAAGGAAGCCAAAATCCTTTTGGGAGAAGGTGCTGTGGACAGACAAAACAAAATTTCAGCTTTTTGGTAAAGCCCATCATTCTACTCTTTTCAGAAAAATAAATTGTGGGCTCCTTGAGGGTAGGGACTGATGTGAGTGTGCACTGTGTAGGGATAGGGACAATTGTAGACACTCAACCAGGTTGAACTGGATGGACTTTGCATGTTCTCCCTGTGCCTGGATGTCTTAACTACGGGTACTCCGGTTTACTCCCTTAGGCCAAAGACATGCAGGTAGGTTAATTGGCTTCTGTCCAAAAATAGGCCCTAGTATATGAATGGGGCACCTGTGGAGAGTGGATCTGAAAGACCTGGAACAGTTGGCAAAAGAAGAGTGGTCCAAAATTGATGGTTACAGGAAGCAATTTGTTTTAAGTTATTTTTTTCCACGGGGTATAATATTGAATATTAAATTGAGGGTGCCAATAATTTCGTCCAGTCCATTTTTGGAGTTTTGCATGGAATGTGTCAGATATGGCTTTTTGTTTCTCCACTTATTGTGTCATACCAATACAAACAAAAGAAATAATCATGAGAATGCCTAAACATTTGTAATGGCAACAATTTTCTGGTGCATTATCTGACTGAAATGCAGGGGTGCCAATATTTTTGGCCATGACTGTATGTCCCCATCTTTCTAGTGCATCAGTGATTCTAATGCTTTCTGTAGGATCCCTGCAATACCAGTTCAGGCCCTGCCCTTCAGCCTCTTGTCTGCACATTATGTCTAGACCAAGGTGCTGTCCCCAGTGCTAGCCCTGCTTGGCAACCATATTGTTGGATACTTTGACAACTTCCTGTTGAGGGAACTTTTGGTGCGGGTTCTGTTGGGAGAAGGTGATGTTGAGTGTCCAAATGTTACAGCGATTTGGCTAGATTCTGAACCTTCAGAAATCAGTGCTGCGACCAACTCATTGTTGGCAGTATCTGGGTCTAGTCCTGTACATAGCTCAGCCAAAGTGCTCCTTCCACAGGAGAAGCTTTAGAAATTCCGATCTCAGATTCAAACACTCTAGTCTAGGAGCCATCTGACTCTCTGCTTTTGCATAAGTGTCCTGAATCTGATGGTAGCCTCTTAAGAAGCAGTTTCATTTGCCCAATTTAAATCCAGACATGTACAACACAACATTCTGTCATCTTGGCACATGTTGGTCTGGTTTCTGTACAGATACTTCACCAAGGACTAGGTTTTTCCTGACTTGGTTGCTCAGGAATACAGCTCTGGAGTCAAGCAAGTCCCTCTTTCATGTCTTTTTAAAGGATCTTCAGAATGGGTGCCAGACTGTCAAGTTGGGAAGGAGTCTTTGGCACCCAGCCGGTGCAAGCAACTTGGTCACCTTAGGAGTCTCATCTCCCAATCAACATCCTGGAACTAAGGGTGATTTGGGTGTCTCTGCAGTGTTTGACCATCTTTATTGAAAGGTCATCCAATCCGGATGTAGTCATACAATGTCACATCGGTCATTTGGTATGGCTCTAGAATCTCACTCTGGCATAAGAGGTAGAGCGGATCCTGTCCTGAGCAGAACTTCACGTTCCTACCTTGTCATTTGTGTACAATAAAGATTTAAACAGTTAGCAGGTGGACTTTCTCAGCCAGCAGCACCTGTACCTGGGGAGCTAATACAGTCCCCTGCATTAACGTTTGCCCAACTGTCTTCTTTCGTCACATCAGTCTGATGTCAGTCCTCTTCCGGATCCTTTTGAGGACCCCTGCCCTGGCCAGCCGATGGGAATTGTCCACATCAGGGAGAAAGCAATATGGACACCCGGAAGAAGAACCTATCCAGGAAGTAAAAAGGGAGCAGGTGCTGGATGATCACGTGACTCTGGCTTAAGTTAAGTGAAAACAGAGATTTAGTCAGTATTTAGAGAAAGGGAGCGAGAAGAGGGTTACTTTTATCTGCTAGTGCTCTGATAAAGATGACAACGACGACGAAAGTGCTAAAACAAGCAAAAGTCTTTATAGAGAAAGAAAAAATTACTAATAAGTACTTGTATCTAAAAGAATGTTTCAAAACAATTACAATAAGAGAGCAATGTCCTGTATCTTAGCTGTGGCTCATCACAGAGAAAGCTTAACTACTGCTGCAATAATAATACACAAGACCCCACTCACAGCAGGACACACCAACATCGACATACAGACTCTGGTTTCCTCATAAACCCCTTAAGGGTCCTTCGTTCAGTGATCAATTTTCATCCAATTCTGTCATACTTGCTTACATCCTCTAGCAAATGGTGTCATTGCAGTGGGGGCGGGTTTCTTGACCAAGGCCACCATTTGGTTACAGTCTGTCCTTTGACCCCCTTTGTGATGGGCAACAAGGAGAAGTTTTCAAAATCTGAACTACAGGACATCTTCACGGTTAGTATTTCCCCAGGAACTGTAATGTACGTTGCTTCTGGGGCAGATACCACTCTCATAAATCACTGCAGGGTGCTCTATGTGAAGTCTCATCCAGGAGGTGTTTTTTTTTTTTTTTTTTTTTAACATCCTGCTGGGTAAACCTGTTTCACTTATCTTAAGGTGTGTTCAGCAGTGGCAAAATATTACTCCTTGATAACCAAAATAACATTACTGCCTTATCAGAGAGCTGTCCAGAAATGTCATATTACTGTTTCAAAACTGTGCTGATATATGAAAAAAACAAACTGGACAGATTTGTCTCCCAGGTAACGGGATCCTCTACCAGAAGCAAGGGGTGCTCTTGTGGTTATGTGGGATTAGTACATCCTGATTTAGGCATTTTTTTTACCTGAAACTACTTTGTGTGCTTCACAGGATTGATTTGGAAGCCATTCCTGTGATCCCCATTGTCCTGGACTGGCCCAGGAAGATGTAGTACACCGACCCAGTAAGACCTCTGGCAGGCACCCTGCAGCCACTGCCAGATTGTCAGGATGTTCTGTCCCAAGGCCATCCTTTTTCACCATCACTATGTCATAGATGGATAAAAATTTGTCAAGTTCAGCAGGAACCGGCAGATTTTCTATCCATACTTTGTGGTTCCTGTTCGACAGAAGTTGATTGGGAATGTTGGAAAACTTTGATCAGTCACCACATGCAGCCGGTGTATTCTGACAGTGGAGAAGTCTCTCTGTCAGAATATAATGCCCGTGGGGGGATTCCTCCATCCACCTTGATTATTTAAATGGAGGAATCTGGCTGAAAAAAAAAAATTGTCTATTGCCAGCTTAATGGCATCTGAGGGAAAGGGGCATCTCTTGAGTATGTGATACTAAAAGCTAGGAAGTCCAATTCCCACAAGGTCCATCATCAGACATGGAAGGCATACTTCACTTGGTGTAAGTCTCTGGGGTTCCACGCCTAGAGTTTCTCAGAATCCTCTTTCCTGCAGGTGGGACTGGAACAACATTTGGCTTGCAACACTGTCAAGGGTCAGGTTTCTGCCCTGTCTGTTCTGTTTCAGAAGCCACAGGCCTAATACTCTTTTAAATAAAACCTTTGTACAAGGGGTCTCCGATGTAGCTTCCTGTCAGTTTCACTTTAACGCTGTGGAGTTTGAATCTGGTTCTCTTTATGCTTAAGAATCTGCAGTTTGAACCCATTAGAGACATTTCTCTCTACTCTCACCAACGAGGAAGTTTTCCTTGGAGCCATTATTTATGTGAGTGTCTCAACTGGCAGCCTTATCCTACAATATGGTTTTGCATAGGAACAAGGTGGTGTTGAAGCCCAGGACTTCCTTCTTTCCTATGGTAGTTTGTGCCTTACACTTATGTCGGGACTTCATTCTTCCTTCTGTCTGCCTGACTCCTATTTAATAAAAGGAAATTTTTCCTCCATTATCTAGATGTGGTTTGGGCTGTGAGAGTCTATCTCTCCGCCACTGCTTCTTTTAGGAAAACCGATTCACTTTTTGTCATCCCAGATATACCTAGAGAGGATGTATGGGCTTTTCAGCATCGAGAAACTGTTTCCCTATTGCCACTGCCACTTAGTCTGTTGTTCAAATGTTCTCTCATGCCCCGTACACACGGTCGGAAATTCCGACAGAAAATGTCCGATCGGACCATGTTGTCGGAAAATCCGACCGTGTGTGGGCTCCATCTGACTTTTTCCGACGGAAAAACTTTGAGATTCTGCTCTCAAATTTTCCGACAACAAAATCCGATCTGACTTTTTCCGATCATGTGTAGAGAATTCCGACGGACAAAGTGCCACGCATGCTCAGATCAAATTAGGAGACCAAACCTATTGGCTACTAGCCTCTACGTAGTTCCGTCGTACGCAACGAACGTCACCATGTTCAGAATGATCGGATTTTCCGACATCTTTGTCCGACCGTGTGTATGCAACACCAGTGTCGGACAAAATCCTACGGATTTTGTGGTCGGAATTTCCGACCGTGTGCATTACATTCTTCCAGGTAGATGGTGTGGCTTCATCTGATTTATTTTTTTTTTTCTCATGAGCCGGTTAGCGTTTGCTGGTGTTGGTCACACCTAAGTTGGACTGCTTGTGGACATCCCAAAGGTTAAAGTCTTCAATTCTCCCTCAATGGACAAAAAAGAAAACAGAATTTTTGTACCAGTACTCCCTGCTAATCCATTTTCTTGTAATCTATTGAGGGATACCCCTAATGCCGCGTACACACGAAGGGACTATCCCGCGGGATTATCCGCTGGACCGAAGTCGAGCGGATAATCCCCTTGTGTGTGGGCGCCGGCGGACTTTTTTTGGCCAAAGTACGGCGGACTAAAGTTTTAAGTTTTGTTTTAAAATTATCCGCTGGACTTGGCAGTCCAGCGGACAATCCGGACGTGTGTAGTATGGTCCGGCGGACCAAAAAGGACGCATGCTCAGTAGCAAGTATTTTTCTAGTATTTTTCGTTTTCTAGTCCCGTCGAACGTGCTGTACGTCATCGCGTGAACCGTCGGACTTTTTGCGTGATCGTGTGTGGTCAAGTCCGTTCGCTTTTTAGTCCAGCGGACCCAGCTGGAAAGTCCAGCGGATTGTCCGCTGGACTTAGGTCCGCCGGGAAAAGTCCCTTCGTGTGTACGCGGCATTAGTGTTTTTAAATATGATCTCAGTACTACTTTTGTTTTTTGCAAAGAAAATACAAATCTCTAGGCATACCGTGCTCAAACAAACAATAATATATATATATAAAAAAAAACAAAAACAAAAAACCCCATAAGATTACATAACATTATCTAACAAAACAGCTGCTCAGCGCTAATTACAGGATTATGAAGGAGAATAACCTATGGTACCAGTCGTCTTTGATGTTCCATTGGTTAGGATTATATGCACCTTTGAGCTACTGGACACATAGTTAAGTCACAGTATCTCTATCGAGCACAAGTCAACAAAAACTTATATGCAAGAGGACTTAATATCTCAGGCAGAAGCTGATTTAAGCCAGCTACCCCAAACTTTAGAGAATTTATTAGGACATCCATGGGAGAGGTACCGTATGTGGCTTTATATAACGGCAATACAGCATTCACTAAGGACTGCCAGAAAACTAGTAGGGGCCTCCCTGGATTTCCATTTCATAATAATGGCTTTGTTGGCGTAAAAAAGGAGTAAACTGAGAAGGGTTCGAAGTGCCCTACGAGGGGCTAGATGGGTCACCAGATCAAGTAAGCAAACTTCTATGGTGAGAGGAATCCGCACCGTAGTTAGTGTAGCAATGAACTGTGTAACTTCAGCCCAAACAATTTGTATTTCCGTACACGCCCAGAATACATTTTTTGAAATCTGCATGTTCTTCCAAGTGCCTCCAGCACTGAGGAGAGACCCGGAAACAATTTATTTCAATTGAAATCAGTACACACCGAACCTGTCTGATACCTCACAGGTTAGAGAAGGGATAATTCCACAAGTCTTCCCAATCTTCATTGTCGATATCTGGAACATCTGCCTGCCATCTAGCCCATAGAGTCTCCATACCAACATGAACCGAAGGCAGGAGGGCCAAATCTGAAAGTGGTTTAGTTAGATCTCAGTACTACTTTGCTTGAAAATAGAGCCATGCTGTTAGTAGAAGGGGTTATTCTAGGCTGGCCTACAATTTTTTTGTTTGTTAGTGCCCAGTCCTCCTATAGGCGACTGTATAACTCAAAGGGTTAAGACTTCCTGTGTTCCTCAATAGACTCCAATAAATGGTTTACAGTGGGTTTTCAAAAATCCTATTTTTCCTAAAAGTCTGAACTGTTGTGAATTTTCTGTAATGTACAAAAGTACCCCATGGGGTACACATAATACCGATCAAAAGCTTGTTGTGTAAACACTTTGGTCTGAACATTTTGATAAATTACCCTCAAAAGTTTTTACTGAGGAGATTGAATAACTCTCCACATTCAATTGCAGAACCCTTGTGATGCCTACTCTTAGTCATTTTAAGATTTTGGTTACTCAAAACTTATGACTGGTTCACTTTAAGAGATTGTACACAGTGTCTTTCAAGCATCAGTCCAGAAATATTACTGAATAGTCAATTTCACACATGCATCTAAGCCCCATCAGCTAACACAGCTCTACAAGCGATTGAGAGTGGTGGATGACTGGAAGGAGTGTGGCGTGCAAGTCACACTGGCTCTACATCTGTTTAGTATACTACACTGTGTACAAGGCCTTACCTTCAAGAAGAATATTTAAAAAAAGGAATAAAAAAAGACCTGGCTAGTCATCGGGCTTCTGTTGCTTCCCAGAGAGCTGAGAGAGTAAGCTTTTTTTCCAGGCTTGCTGCCAGACTACAAAGTGAGAGATACAGGGGGGCCAGAAAGTCACTGATTTCAGTGACTTGCTGTCAAACTCCTGTGAGAGGGGGGTGGGGTTTACTGGTGCTGTGTGTGTCTATGGACTCACACAGCCTAGATCGGGAGTTTGCACACAGCTTGCTGAGGGGGCACCCACAGGAAGGAGAAGTGGAATGTTGGAGGTGGAACTATAGAAGCGAAGGTAAGGGACTGCTCTGTGCAATACCATTGCACAGAGCAGGTAAGTATAAAACATCATTTTTATTTTATTGAAGAAAAATAGCCTTTATAATCACTTTAAAGTTTGCAGGGTTCTTTTTAAACACTATACATTTTATAGGCCACATCTGAATGGCTACAATGCATAGCAAGTGTTTTTTCATGTGCATTTTCAGACACATTAATGTGTATGAAAACATGCAGTCACTGTAGAAATTGAAATAAGTTCACCATGCAGTCAGTCCTATGTGCTAACTGCAGACCATCCACACCCACCCTCATTTTACTAAAGCAGATAAGTTAGTAATCTAAAGACGGCAATTGTGTTTGTCATCCACTCCTCCAGCCCCGAGTTCGGAAGTAGTCCGCTGCGAGTTCTGCGGCGAGTTCTTTGAAAACAAAAAGGGCCTGGCAAGCCACGCACGCTCCCACCTGCGCCAGATGGGCGTCACAGAGTGGCATGTCAACGGGTCACCCATCGACACCCTACAGGAGATCTTGGCCAGTGGGACCTGTTCCAGAACAGGCACCAGAATCGGAGGCCCCAGCTCGGAGAAGCTCCTCCCACATCGTCCTCCCGCTTCCCCATCCCGGTCCCACCCATACAGTGGGTTGGCTCCGGCAATGCAACACAAGCCTCCTCGGCTTCCTACCTACTCGGCCAGTGAGTGGCCGTCCGAGCTCTCACCTTTAAACTTGTGTAAGTGGGCCACTGACCCGCAGCTCTTCATATGCTTGCTCATCTTTTTCATTGCTTCCCATCTTGTCTGTTTCATTCATATATTTAATTCAGACCACTCCTGGCTTTCCCAAATAACCCCTTCATCATTAAGAGTCCAGGGTGTGACTTGGCATCAGCAGTGATTTGGTGAGATTGTGTATGCTTGTCTTTTAGGCTTTAGTGCTGTACTGCAATTTCTTTAATGACAAACCCCATTTTGCTGTGCAACCTTTGAGCAGAAATACTTCCTCTGAAGCTTTACTTTAGCCTATTTCATGTTTTATTAGCCAACTTGTTTGGTCAGAAATTGCCATCACACATATTTATGAACCAAAGTGTGCTTTTCTTGACAAGCTATTTAGCATTAAATGTGTGCTTGCCACAGATGCACAAAGGTGAAGCAACCCGTTAAATCACCTTTGGCAGTATATCATAAGTCTTTACTTACTAAGAAAACTATCCTGGACAAAATATGGAAGTTGCCATTGTTGATCTTCTGATAACTTTCTGGCAATTCAGTCATTGCCCGAGGACAACTATGTATATAAGGATTCTGATTATGTATGGCCAACAATGGCAGACTCCTTTTTTTGTTGTGACACGTTTCCTTTAGGAACTACTTTAACTCTATTCCTGTAGTCTTTAATCTGACCACAGGAAATGCCCTAAATCTCATCAAAAAGAATAGCTGCACCTCATTTGCTGTAGTTTATTAAACTAAGGGCTTAGTGTGGCACGTAGGTGGGATTTTCTCAGGTGCTTCTCAACTGATAGATTTCCCTACTCTTCAAAGATGGCTGCCTGTACCTCATGGCTTTAAACGTTAAAGTAAACCTGTAGAGTGAGGTAATTTCCTGACTGTAACGGATATATATTAACTACAGCACTTTCAGTCACTGGCCCAGAGCAAGTATGCATATAAGAAAAGTAGGTAGCTGTGGAAATTCTTATCTGGATAGTTGTTGCAGTTCAGTGACTCATACTGAAGCAACAGTCAGCTTGACAGCCAGGCAACTTACATTTTTAGGCTGAGAGCTTGGCAGTGGCAGCCTCCATGTTTTGTCATGACCAGCAAACCTGTCCTGAGACCTCCACTTTTAAAATAATAGTTGCTTGGTTGTCATGCTGATCTATTCACTGGCCCAAAACAATTATGTGGATTTGGTGCACCAGCTTCCTCTGCCTGGATTTGACTGCATGCTTGTTCTAAGTCAGTAACTGAGAAATCATTTTAGCCAGTGACAGTCCATTTCAGAAGTGATCCACTACTTACAGGATTCCTTTATGTAACTATTTGAAAATAGGTAGTGTGTCCCAAAAGTTTTTTTATTGCTACTGGTTGTACTATTTTACTAGCTGCAGTGCCATGTTGTTGAACAAGTACATTGTGTTATTTTTAAGCCTTCCACATATACAGTTGTGTGTAATTGGCAACAAGGCTTTTTTCTTCTTGCAAAGGTTTTAGTCCATTGGAGTGTGTCTGGTGAAATCTGTTTAGGCAAACCTTTTCTTACTGTAATTTGCCTGTGGCTAGTGATCAAAGTTAGACAAGTGTTTACTACAGTTTTGAATCCAGAAGTGTACCGTGTACTAGGGTAAACTGGAGCACACCAAGTACACATTTATATCTTGAGCATTTTGGATCGTCTTGCCTTGCTTTACGTGTTTTCTGTAATGTTCTTCCATTTTGTAGGCGGTAGATGTAGTACTGTGGTGCTCTTTCCCTTCAGTGTTTAAAGGCCATCTGGAGAACCATTGTATAATATTAGCTGCAGCTGTGTAATCTCTTAACCATTCTATAGAGACTTTACTGTGGGCATGCCTGATGTGGTTTGTTAGACATTGAGATTGTTTCATCTTGCATTTTTGTATGTGATTGCTGGCAAGTTAGTCTACTAACATTTGTATGGTTTTCCCCTTTTCCTGCCTTTCTTCTTTTATTTTCATCATTTTGGACCTTCCACTTTGTTGTATTTCTAATATCCATATTCTCTGTTTTTCATAGCTTCACAGTCAGATCCCTCCCGTGACATCCGCTGCGAGTTCTGTAATGAGTTCTTTGAGAACCGCAAGGGACTGTCTAGTCATGCACGTTCACATCTCCGCCAGATGGGTATAACAGAATGGCACGTGAATGGCTCACCTATTGACACTCTGCGAGAAATCATACATAAGAGGCATCCAGCAAAACCACAGCAGCAAGTTTCCAGCATCAAAATGGAACCTCGTGGGGACGATGAGCCACCCAGTCCTTCCCACAGACTCTCACCTCTAGGTGTTGGGGCATCAGTGATGGCACGAGATATTCCAATTTCCGCACCTGGGCGCCCTCACAACAATTTTCTTTCACCAGTACCAACTAAGAGGCCAGTACCTCATGAACCTAGACTTACGCAGTCTGAGCCAAAGGGCTATATGAATGCAGAGCCAAAGACTTGCAGCCAGCCTAAGTCTTACTTACAGGGTGAGAGTAGACCAAAATCCTACATTACAGAGGAGGGCCAGCCCAAGACGTTTGTTCATGGTGATGGGAAGCCAAAACAGTTCTTGCAAAGTGGAGAAGGGAGGCCAAAGACTTTTATGCAAGATGGGAGACCAAAGGGCTTTTTGCCAATTGAAAACCGACCTAAGACATATGTACATGGCGAAAGCAAGCCTAAAACATATTTGCAAGGTGATGCGAAGCCTAAGTCTTTTATACCTGGGGAAAATAAACCTAAACTGTTCTTGCAAGGTGAGCCCAAGCCCAAGTCTTTTTCTCCAGATGGCAAGACCAAGGCTTACATTCAGACGGAGCTTCCATTCAAGGTCAAGATGAAGGCGTCCCCGGAGAAGGCAGTCACATGCAGTAAGTAAAAGGTTTGAAGTATGGCTCTGGGTTGTGTGTATTACGTTGTTTGTAACGATTTTTTTTTCTCTTCCACAATGTTTCTTCTCTGTGTTTTGTTCTTTCCTAATTTAACCAGTGGAGGCAAGCTGTGAGCTTTGTGGGTTGTTCTTTGAGAATCGGAAGGCTTTAGCCAGCCATGCCAGAGCTCATCTTCGACAATTTGGTGTAACCGAATGGTGTGTCAATGGTTCCCCAATTGAAACGCTCCGAGAATGGATGAAGCAGAGACCCCAAAAGGCTGGTGCCTATCTCAATTACATCCAAGGACGTCCTTTCTCCAAAAAGTTCAAACGTCCTTTGCAAAGTCCAAAACCAGGACCAGACAAGGAAAGCCCAGCTACAACCCCCGGAAAGGTAGCTGAGAAAGAACACAGTGCTACAACACAAAGCCCAACCTCTGAAAAAACAGCTGAGCCACAGGGGCAGAGTAAGTGTGACACACAAGATAAAATAGATGTAAGGGATGGCTTACCTTATATGGGTTCTATTATATCTAATCTATTTATCTAAAAATGTATCTATATCAACAGAAGTGGAGCGACGTCACCCTAAGGCTGCTGAGGTTCCACCCTCTCGGGAAGATACTGTTTCTGAACCACTAGCCAAAAATGAGGAGCCACGAACACCTGCAAGAGCACGTCCTGTGCCTTCTCTGGTACCAAGACCACCTGAGAAATCATTAGTGAAGTTCGTTGGAAACATTTATACTTTGAAATGCAGGTGAGATGTCTGTGCTTGTTTTATCTTTTGATCTTCTTATATAGTACTTAAAATGGGTCCCAAAAATTAGGCAGTAAATGCTTTTCATGTTCTGTTTTCTTTACAAAACAGATTCTTCAACTACTCAAAACCTAAAATAAGGATATGGATTTTGTAATAGCTGTCCTTTAATACCCAATTGAATTTTCAGTTTAAATCAGCTAAGTATATTCCAGGTGCCTAAAAACAGAACCTTGTTACGTCTTACAGTTTGTTTTCTCTAGAAAGCAGCCACAGCTTGAGTAGAAAAGCCTGACCTCTGGTGACATTCTGTAGAGGAGGACCCTTGCTCTGTGTGTAACCAGTGGCCTCTGCAAAGCTCTCCTGCTGAGTCAGACTCATAGCTTTGCAATCAGCAAACCACATGCTCCCTCCTGATTGGAAAGCTCTAGCTCTGACCCATCATGGGGCATCTCAGACCTCTGCTGCGAGGCCACTGCTTGGACACAGAGCAAAGGCGATTCTCTGCAGCATGCTGGCAGAAGACAGGCATTTCTACTCAGGCTGAAGCTGCATTTAAAACAAACAGTAAGCTTTGGATCACATTTTGTTATTTTGCACTTGAAACATATTTAGCTGAATTTAGATGGCACCCTCACACCAAACGGGTTTCTGTTTTTAGGTGGTGGCTGTTAAGTTGAATTATGTGCTAGCTTCTTATCTCAGAAGAGTTGAATGGAACTGGGAATTCAGGTGAGCCTCCACCAGAACACACAGTAGCAGCCATCTGATGCAGCCTTTATGAAGCCAAATAATCCTATCTTTTTCTCTTGGTGTGAGAAAATAATTGTGAATTCAAGGTGCAGGAGACACACCTTCTTTAGAGTTAGGTGTGGTAATATCAACACTGAAATTTCAGTTACAGGAAGGGCAGCAGGTAGTTGGCATTTCAGTTTTGCGTGTAGAAACATTTAATACAAATGTCAACTATTACAGATTTTACATTATTGGAACATAATATGTTTGCAAAATATATTGGTGACTTTCTGATTTACTTGTGCCATGTCATACCACATCACTGGTAAAAGAAAACGGGCAGCGCTACACCCATTCAACAAGCAGAAAAATAAATTAAAGCGGGATTGTACTGAAAAAAAAAAATTTAAAAGCCAGCAGCTACAAATACTGCAGCTGCTGACTTTTAAAAAATGGACACTTACCTGTTCCAGGGTCCAGCGGTGTCGGCAGCAGAGGCCGATCGATCGCTCGGCTCCCTGCTGTAGCCGGCGCCATTCTCGGTGAGGGAATCAGGAAGTGGCTTCACTTCCCGATTCCCTACTGCGCATGCGCGAGTCGCGCGGCGCAATAAGAATCTTCAGCGCCGTCTGCCGGGTCACGTGTGTGTCCCGGCAGACAGCGCGCCGGGACAGGAGGTGACGTAAACTCCCGTGGGAGTTTATGCCCGGAAGTGGGTGCAGATACCTGTCTTAGACAGGTATCTGCACCCCCCTCCCCCCTGAAAGGTGCCAAATGTGACACCGGAGGGGGGGAGGGTTCCGAAAAGCGGGAGTTCCACTTTAGGGTGGAATCCCCCTTTAAAGAGACAAAGATTTGTAATTATATTCACCTGTGAAATGCTCAATATTTTTTTTTCTAGGGTAAAGCTGCTGTATAATGATGTGTAAAGACACCTAAACATGAAAGTGAAAACAGGCAGCGCTGCACCCAAAACAACAAAAAATAAATTGAAGTGACACTGATTTTTATAAGCAGCTACCCTAAGCATATAAATATGTGCTAAAATATATGGTGTAGACAAGGAAGAAAACACTATTGACCACTTCAGCCCCAGAAAATTTGGCTGCTCAATGACCAGGCCAATATTTTGCGATACGGCACTACGTCGTTTTAATTGACAATTGTGCGGTCGTGCAATGCTGTACCCAAACGAAATTAACATCCTTTTTTTCCCACAAATAGAGCTTTCTTTTGGTGGTATTTGATCATCTCTGCAGTTATTTTTTTGCGCTATAAACAAAAAAAGATGGACAATTTTGAAAAAAAAAACAATATTTTGCCCTTTGCTATAATAAATATCCCCAATTTTTTTTTTTTTTTAAATAATTTTTTTTCCTCAGTTTAGGCTGATGTGTATTCTACATATTTTTGGTAATATAAAATTACAATAAGCGTATATTGATTGGTTTGCGCAAAGGTTATAGCGTCTACAAAATAGGGGATAGATTTATGGCATTTTTATTATTATTTTTTCTAATAGTAATGGAGGTGATCTGCGATATTTTTATAGGGACTGCGACATTATGGCGGACAAATCGGACACTTTTGATACATTTTTGGGACCATTTTTGGGACCATTGACAATTGTACAGTGATCAGTGCTATAAAAATGCACTGATTACTGTGTAAATGTCACTGGCAGGGAAGGGGTTAACACTAGGGGGTGATCAAAGGGTTAACTGTGTTCCCTAGTGTGTGTTCTAACTTGGGGAAGGGGACTGACTATAGGAGATGACAGACCGTGGTTCCTAGCTAGTAGGAACTCACGATCTGCCTCTCCTCTTTTCACAGAACAGGGATTTGTGTGTTTACACACACTTGTCCTTGTTCTGGCTCTCGTGCCCGTGATCGTGCATGGCCGGCGGGCGTGCACCTGCTATCCCGCTTAACGGCTCGCAGGATGGTGCTGACCTGCCGCAGTATGATGGCTGGTCGCCAAGCGGTTAATAAAAATGATATAAATCACATGAGCTAATTCAAATAAAAGTATAAATTGTAGTCACCCAATAATAGTGTCCATTTCACTATTCCTGAAAAAAGTTCATACAAGTGCTTTACTCTAAGTGAAAAGTTCAATGGTACTCCAAAAAAAGAGAAACAAGTGAGAAGGATCCTCAGCACACCCACTGGACATCCTTAACTCACCAGAACCACAGATGTATTGTGCTCTTAATCATCCAGATGGTGTTCCTCCACTCCCCTGAACCCACTAGGCTCCACGAATGGAATCGATCACAGGTTATATGAGTAATATTCTCTCAATCCTCTACATCAGGGGGTTGCCAAACTTTCTAAACAAAGGGCCAGTTTACTGTCCTTCAGGCTTTAGGGGGGCCAAACTATGGCCAGTGGGAGTAAAAAATGCCCCATCATTGGTTTTAATAGGATAGGAGGAATGGTGCCCCATAACTGGTGTCAGTGGGAGGAATAGTGCCCCATAACTGGTGTCAGTGGGAGGAATAGTGCCCCATCATTGGTATCGGTGGGAGGAATAGTGCCCCATCATTGGTATCAGTGGGAGGAATAGTGCCCCATCATTGGTGTCAGTGGAGGGAATGGTACCCCATTATTGATGTCAATGTGAATGGTGCCCCAAGGGCCGGATAAAGGCAAGCAAAGGGCCACATCCAGCCCATGTGCTGCAGTTTGAAGACCACTGCTTTAGACCCACAATCCAATCCAATCATGGGATGAAGGGCAAAATACAGAAAGGAACTCATCGTGTAAAATTGCTAAAAAAAAAGCTTTACTAAATTAAAACTGTAGAAATGCACTTGCATTGTAAAGTGCAGTGAATTGTTGGCACAAACATTACAAACATTAGCAGCTTAGTATTGGAAGGGAATCGCAGCCTGTCATTTAAGCCGGTCTGCGTTCCATGAAGCACTCACAGACTACAAGGCACCGAAAATGCTGTCCAAGCCGTTCATATTCTCTTCACCTCATTGCATTTCACACAATTGGCTTCCTCCTGAGGGGTCCAGCTCTATCTGTTTTCCCTTTCAAACTGTAAAGATTGTTTTTCATTTTAAGTGAGCTGTGTCCAGCTGGTGTCAATCTCAATTACTTATAAGGGCTCAACATGGCTTCAGACAGGCTTTAACCACTTGCCGACCGGCTCCTGTACATATACGTCGGCAGTGTAAAGATGGATATCTCGGTAACGGCAGCAGTTGCTGCCACAACCGGGGTATCCATCTTTTCAGGCCGGCGGTTCTGTTTACGATAATGGTGGTCTCTGCGGCGGATTCACCGCAAGGTCACCGTTGGCGGCGGGAGATGGGCCACCGCTCTCCCACACCCTCCGCCGCTTACCGGATCCATCGGCAGCGGCTGAGGCAATCGGGACCTGTCCGTGGCTGGGTATGGCGACAAGTGAGGGGAAGATGGCCATCACCCGTCTCCATACTATAGCAGGGCGGAAGCGACTTCAAAATGTCACTTCCGCCCTTACGTCTTAAAGGGACATTTTTCTGTTGTCATTTTTTCAAATGACAACATTTTAATTATTTATTTATTTATTTTTTTATTGCATTTAAGTCCAAATATGAGATCTGAGGACTTTTTGACCCCAGATCTCATATTTAAGAGGACCTGTCATGCTTTGTTCTATTACAAGGGATGTTTACATTCCTTGTAATAGGAATAAAAGTGACCCAATTTATTTATTTATTTTAAAAACAGTGAAAAAATTTATAAAATCAAGTAAAATAAATAAGAAAAAAAAAAAAAGTTTAAAGCGCCCCAACCCGACGAGTTCAGAAACGAACGCATACGTGAGTAGCGCTTGCATATGAAAACGGTGGTCAAATCACACATGTGAGGTATCTCCGCAATCGTTAGAGCAATAATATGTCTTCTGAGTATGTTAGACGAATAAAGGACCCCAAAATATACCTTTATACCAATAGTAAGAAGTCTGTTTCAGGCTCGTAAGCTTATAGCATTAAAATGGATGTCACCACATCCCCCAACAATAGGGGAATGGCAAATGCAGGAAACTATGATTAAAGAAAAATATGTTTTCTTACATAGAGGTTATCCAGGGAAATTTGATGAAATATGGAAGATATGGTCGGCTATTGCGGACTGAATGTTGAATTAGGAACAGAAAGAGTTCCCTTTTTCTTTTTTTTTCCTCTTTGTTTAACCACTTAAGCCCAGACCATTTGGCTGGCCAAAGACCAGACCACTTTTTGCGATTCGGCACTGCGTCGCTTTAACTGACAATTGCGCGGTCGTGCGACGTGGCTCCCAAACAAAATCTGACCTTTTTTTCCCACAAATAGAGCTTTATTTTGGTGGCATTTGATCACCTCTGCGGTTTTTATTTTTTGCGCTATAAACAAAAAGAGTGACGATTTTGAATTTTTTTTTACTTTTACAATAATAAATATCCCCCAAAAAATATATAAAAAATATTTTTTCCTCCTCAGTTTAGGCCGATACATATTTTTGGTCAAAAAAAATTGCAATAAGCGTTTGATTGGTTTGTGCAAAAGTTATAGCGTCTACAAAATAGGAGATAAATTTATAGCAATTTTATTAATAATTGTAATTTATTTTTTACTAGTAATGGCGGCGATCAGCGATTTTTATCGTGACTGCGACATTATGGCGGACACATCGGAAATTTTGACACATTTTTGGGACCATTCACATTTATACAGCAATCAGTGTGATTAAAATTGCATTGATTACTGTGTAAATGTGACTGGCAGTGAAGGGGTTGAAACTAGGTGGGGCTGTAGGGGTTAAGTGTGTCCTAGGGAGTGATTCTAACTGTGGGGGGGGCTACATGTGACACATCACTGATCACCGCTCCCGATGCTTTTCTCCATTCCCCATTAGCATTTCCCCATTCTTCCTCTCTGTGAGATGATCGCAGGTATCCCCGCGATCCTACTCAACTGAGCTTGCGGCGGGTGTGCGCATGCGCTGCTGGCGGCAAATTCAAAGGGACGTACCGTTACTCCCATTTGCGCAGCCATGCCATTCTGTCGACGTACATCGTCGTGCGGTGGTCGGGAACCAGTTAAGGTGATTTTTAATATGTACATGGGTTGTATGTGTGTATTGTTTGCTTATAAAATCAATAAAAAATAATTATCTGATTTGAAAAACATTTTCCTGTAATTAGTATAGTATTTGCACAAAAAAATTAAGTGACCAACACTGCGCATGCTCAGAAACGAAAGAAAACATTACAATACAATACATCGTCTCTGAAATTGTATTTTGTCTAATGAGAGTTTCTGTAACCTTAGTAACACATTTGTTTTCAAAATGATACTAGCATGCAAAACAATGTGTCCAATATTCTCATCGTGTGTACAGCCCTTTAGTCTAGGGGCAGAGGATTAAGGTAAAACTACTTAAAGGAGTTGTAAAGGCAGAAGGTTTTTTTATCTTAATGCATTCTATGCTTTCAGATAGCCTCCCCAGCACTCCACTAATTACTTACCTGAGCCCGATCTCTGTCCAGCAATGTCCCCAAGTGTCTTAGCCGTCTGGGACTCTCCTCCTGATTGGCTGAGACACAGCAGGGGCGCCATTGGCTCCCGTGGCTGTCAATCAAAGTCAGTTAGCCAATCAGAAGAGAGAGGGGGCGGGCTGGGTCGAGGCACCGTGTTTAAATGGACACACGGAGCTGCGACTCTGCTCGGGTGTCCACATAGCAAGCTGCTTGCTGTGGGGGCACTCAACAGGAGGAAGGGGCCAGGAGCACCGAAGAGGGACCCTAGAACAGGAGTATACAGGCTGCTCTGCGCAAAACTAACTGCACAGAGGAGGAATGTATAACATGTTTGTTTTTTAAAAACTAGATGTACAATCACGTTAAGCTTGTACACATGCATAGGATTTTTTTTTTCATTCAGCCAGTGGGTTGAATAAAAAAAAAAAAAAAAACATTTCTGCAGCCACGCAAAAGAGGTGGATACAGAAATCTCCTCCACTGAGACATTGTATCCTGACAGTGGGGACTCTCATTGCTGTCAGAATACACTGATCAGTGCTGCAGCTGATTGGCTGCAAGCTGCTGATCGAACAAGGTTTCCAGCAGTCCCATTCTACAGAAGCCAATCTGACAATCGGCTTCTAGCAGGCAGGGCTACACAGAGATCAAAATTTGGCTGTTCCCTGTTCAACCAAATACATTTTGATCCGTGTGTACCCAGCTTTACCTTATTCCTTGCACCATTAGGCTCTTCCAGTGCTGTGAATGGTCCTCTGAAGCTTCTGGGTAAAATGTGAGTGGCTGTTATCATACTCCAGCCGCCCCATCATACCGTATAGTACAGTGGGTATAGAAACTCACCCCCCCCCCCCCCCCTTAAAATCAAATTTTGTTGCTTTACAGCCTGGAATGAAGACGGACAGTTTTTGTTTTATCCAGCTGTTTTTACAAATTCAAAAACAGGTTCATGGTATTGGAAAAAGTATCACCCCCTTCTGTCAGTATTTTGTTGAACCACCTTTTGCTTTAAATACAGCCTTTAGTCTGATGGGATATGTCTTCAAGGTCATCTTCTATGGGGATTATAAATGACCCGACATAGGACCTGCAGGACTGTACCTCTTACAGACCTATCTCATTGTTAAATGTTGATACTTAAAAGAGACGTATGGGTTTTCTTTTTTTTACAGATTCATACTTACCTAGGTGGATGCAGCATTAGTCCAATGCTGCATCTGACCCCCGGCACCTCTTCACTGAGAACCGAGCGATCGAACACCACCGATCGCTCTGTTCTCAAAGATCCCCGAGCAGAGAGCTGCTGACTGTCAGTACGCAGCGCTCTGCTGCCCCCGCCCCCCTCCCCCCCCTCACACACACACACACTCACTAGAGCGCTGGGCTGTGGAGAGGGGGCAAAAGCGGACAGCTCAGCCTCTCAGTAGCTCGCTGAGAGGCTGAGCAGGGTGTCGGTTTAGGAATCTGGCGGAACCCGACTCCATGGTTGTGATGATGCTGAGCCTGGACTGAATCTGTGACATCAGCAGAGAGTGGACTTTAGCCTGCTCTCTGCTAAAAAAAACGGGTCACACAAGTGCAGAATGAATTGCACTCCTGTGATCCACAGGAGAAGTACAGCCCAATGAGCTTTGTCTGTACTTCATTAAAGCGGTAGTAAACCCATCCAGTTAAATTTTCAACATATTACTCATTATAAACTAGTCAGCTAGTTGCTGTGTGTAGATGGCTTCCTACCTTCTTCGTTTCAGTGCAATGGTTCATTTTCTGAGCAATGATGTAATCGGCGCATGCGCAGTTAGTCCTATTTTTCCAGCAAGCTCTTCATGCCGGAACAATGGTGTTTACATGCCGGGGCTACGTCATTTCTTTTGCCTGGCGTCAGCCCCAACATCCCGCGACACTAGCTTCCCATTCACAAGCAGAGTGTTAACCCCATGTGACTCGATATGTCACAGGGGTTGAAGGTGTGGCGAGCGCAACACAGGAGAGAGCAGTATTACACAGGAGAACTGCAATGCTGTACTGCGCATGAGCGAGATTATGGACACGGAGAGGGAGTAAGGGCAGAAGACAGCAGTCACTATGGCGGTGGCTGCAACTGAAAAGGAGCTTTCAGAAAAATATTTTTTCAAGTAAGAAGCATTAGATATGCTTTGCCATGGCGGCGCTTTGATTCATAATAACTTTATACATTGCATTATATGAAAATTGAAGCAACTGAGTTTACTACCGCTTTAAGTCCCTGCCAAGATCCTAGTGTCTCGACTGTCTGGAGTTCCTGAAGACTTTATTCAGGTGGACCAAATGGAGTTCATGCTTGGTTAGGGCACAGATATTAATATAAGATGCCTCTTCTTAAACCTCTCCCTGATGCATGACAATTGTGGCAGTAAAGTGATGGCCTCCCTAGATGCCAAAAAGGCATTTGATTTAGTTGAGTGGGAGTATCTGTGGGAGATTCTTTGATGGATTTGCTTTGGAATCAAGTTTCTCGCCTGGCTTTGGCTTCTCTAAAAGGGTCTCAGGCACAGGTCCGCACTAACGATTGACTTTGAGCCTTTTTTGCTTCACAGAGATACCCGTCAGGGCTGTTCTCTTTTCCCTAGTCTGTTTGCCCTGGCACCTCTGGAAATTTTTGTCAGGGAGTCTCCAGCGGTTTGGGGTCTGCAGATTTGGGCTCTGGAGGAAAATAAATGTAATTTTACCTGGACAATGCTTTACTCCTACCTGAATGATGCGGGCCCATAGCTCATGGAGGCTCCAAATCTGTTGTTCTTACCCTGAACGATTGGGCATCTACTTTTGCCTACCCCTCCCAGCTGCGTATTCGGTTATTTAAATTCGTATATCTCCTTTCCTCGCACGTAATCTTCTACCCCTACTTTCGCTGCCCTGGAAACGGTGCACTTCTTGGTCTAGTTTGCCCCTTAATCTTTTGGGGCGTAGCAATCTTATTAAGATGATGATATTGCCTAAGTTTAACTATGTGTCCCAGAACCGTCCGGTTTGGATTTCTGTTTCCTTTTTTAGGGACATAGACCATTGTGTTAGCCCCTTCATATGTTGTCGTCTGGGGTCCTACCACGGCGACTTTGCAGGTATGGGTGGCTGCTAGACGTCCATTTTTACAAGATAATCAGTGGTCCCCTGCCCAGTCTTGTGGTGTAACCCTAACCTGGCTCATTTCAAATCTATCCCGGCCCCCCAGCTATGGGGGAGATACGGTGTAAAAACTTTAGGGGATATTATGCCTGCTGGTTCCCTGCTGTCTTTCTCTAAGCTCTCGTAATCGTTATAGCTGCCAGGTCCCTACGGAGGTGCTCAGAGCCCATTAGTTTGATATAAAAGTGTTTAAGTTGTAGGTAGTGAAGCCACCATGTAAGTGGACCAATATAGGAAGAAATGCCATATTTTCTAATTGCAAAGTCCCACATGTTTGACTTGGCAAAACTTTGTTTTAGTCCTGTTTACTGTGCTCATTTCAGGTGTTGACAATTGGTAGCAAGGCTTTTCCAACTGGTTACATGAGGACTATGTAGCATATCCACTGTTGATGGTAGCAGTAATTGCCCTGGTGGAGTATGTGGAACGTCCTCTGGTGGTGGTAGCAGTAATTGCTCTGGTGGACTATGTGGAACATTCTCTGATGGTGGTAGCAGTAATTGCTCAGGTGACTCCAGACCTAGGCCTTTCCTTCTCTAATGCTGCTTCCTCATCTGCTTTGCAGACTCGAGATGGAAGGTTTTCTGATGATCTTTCTTGCGCTGCATTGATTCAGGCAAATGTACTTCACCAACCCAATGAGACTCTGACTGTTGTTTTGTGGGCTCTAACAGATTGTTGGATTGTTGGCCTATACAATGTAAATTTAAAAATCTCCCACTGCGGTTAATGTTTTCTGACAGTCGATACCAGCACAGTCAGTACACTTGAACAATGGCTGCATCTGATTGGACACAGCTAGTGTTTGAAAATTTTCCTCCAGAAGGATGTCAGACAGGAGGGTGGGGAAAGGACCACTCGTGAAGGTAATTTTTTGGCCTTTCAACAAGAACTGGCTAAAATTTGATCAGCATGTGGTCAGCTTTAATATGTGAATTTTATGATGCTTATTAATAGGAATATTCCAGAAAGGTCTATCCCGGGACTCTAGGGTGTCATCCCTAAATACAGATGTCTGGAGCTCAGCCTTCAGCACTAATCAATCTGGACCCTTCCTTGCTATTAGGTTAGAATGTTAACCTATCATTCCATGGTTAAGACCTTGTGTGGAGGTCTCTCATGTACCTTCTTATTGTTTGTCTCTTGTGAGACAGTGGGATTAAACTTCGCTTCTTCTTGCATTCTCAGGAACTGGATTTGGACTCCTTGGAGGTCATTTTAATTAATTTTATTAATTCTATTAGGGGTGAAATGATCAGAGCCTAACCTGTCAGCTTTTTAGGCATGGACTCACATTTCCCTTTTAGGCCTGTGATTGAATCTGGAGAGTTGAAGCCTACACCTTCTGGCCTACGGCAATTCTAATCTTCTCCACCAGGACAATGTTCTTCAGTCCCTCTGTCCATCTTCTCCAAGAGGAGCTTCATTTCCTCTTTTCAGGCTGTTTATATCTCACTTACTAGCCCCTTTTGTTGGGAATCCTGGATGGATACTGTGGGGTCATTCGGTTTTCGTTCCATCTTTTGGGTGGTTCAGGCTAGCGCAAAGCTGGATCTTTAGAGTGGATTGGTTTACTCCCTTCCGTATTGAGACATACTTCACTGGTTATATGTCTTGTTTTTCCAGCATCAGACATTCCCAATGAAAGGCTGCCACTGTTTGTTTTTTTTGTTTTTTTTCATGTTTCTTCTACCAGGTGGAAGTTGCCAGCTTTAAGCACAAGATCCTTCAGATGGCTCTTCAGCCAGATGTAGACCCCAGTTTTCAGTTTCTTTAATCTGTTAGCATTGTTTGCAGGTTGCCTACCCCTCCGTTGGACTGCTTTTAAACATCCCAAAGTTGAAAGACTTCCTGTGTCCTTCAGTGGCTGAGAAATGTGGATAAAAAAAGATTTGTACTCACTGTAAAATCCATTTCTTGGAGTCCATTGGTGGACACAATCTCACCCTTCTGCGTTTTTTGATCATGCGCTTGGTGATGGTCTTGCTTTCAATCAAACTGCAGTATGCTGGTAGTAGGGGGGGGCTAAGCTAGCGAGGCCTATAGTTTTGTTTGCCAGTGTCCAATCTTCCTTTAGTTGGAAGTATAACCAGAAGTTTTAACCCCTTTACAACAATATAATACATATATGTAGTGTGCAGGAAGTGGGCTTTAATCCTGTGCTCCGTATGTATTTGTGTGTGTGTGTGTGTGTGTGTGTGTGTGTATATATATATATATATATATATATATATATATTGTTGTTTTTTCTTCTGTCTGTGCTCCCAGCACAGAGACCAGGCTCTTGGTGACATCCCCAGGTCTTCTGCTAACGATCAGGACAGGGTGGAAATGGATCCTGATCACATGATTGCTGTTATAGCCTCTAATTGGCTATCAAAGTGAGCATTCATTCTGTAGCCCTTCCCTGTGTTATCTATCCTCTGTGAAGAGAAGAAACAGACTTCACTGCTAGGGAGGAGAAAAAGACACATCTATTCTCACACTGGAGACATTGTTCGTACAAAGAAAAAACTGTTCTGTTGAAGAAAAAAAATATTAATTTGTTTAGAGAGTTTTTTTATGGCAGTGTAAGTGGCAAATGGTGTTAGTGTCAATTAAGAGGTATTGCAAATATAATATATTTTCAGTGTAAGTGGCAGCTAGTGACAATGTTAGTGTGTTTTAGATAAGAAAAAAAGGTTTTATATTTAGTGTCAGTGCGTGTGTTAGTGTCAATGTCAGTGTGTTTTAGGTAGGTCCAAAAAAGATTTTAAATATGTATAATTGTTTGTTGGCCCTACTATATATACGTATAACAAATCACACACACGTATGTGATTTTGCTGCAATTGTCAGTAGTAGGAGAATTTATTTTGAAGGTTTTTTTGGTGGTGGGTTACAGAATTATAAGGCTGAAGTTTTTAAAAACTGATTTTGTTAAAACTGTTTTTTGGAATGCTTATTTTATTGTGTCCAATGTCTTAAGATAAAAAAACACTGACCGATTAAAACTACTTTAAAGGGGTTGTAAAGGATCGTGTTTTTTCACCTTGATGCAGCCTATGCATTAAGGCAAAAAAACACCCGGCAATCACCGGCCCCCCATTTTACTTACCTGAACCCCTTCATTCAGTCTGAGGGGACGCGCTGTGTCTCTCACCACGGGCTCCCAGGTCTTGATTGGATAGATTGATAGCAGCGCAGCCATTGGCTCCCGCTGCTGTCACTCAAATGACATGCATTCGGCCTCTATGGACGCCAAATTCTGGACTCTGGAGCACGTACGCAAGGTAATCCCCTGGAAGAGCGCTTCTCCGAGGGAGTTATCTGATGTGGGGGGGAGCCACAAAAGCGGCAGGGGGACCCCAGAAGAGCAGGTTCGGGGCTGCTCTGTGCAAAACTAGCTGCACAGTGGAGGTAAGTATGATATGTTTGTTATTTAAAAAAAAAAATTAAAATTACCCTTACAATCACTTTAAGGCTTCCTATTTCCCTCAATGGATTTCAAGAATCTCATAGGTTTTTTTGGTGAGTACAGAAATCCTATTTCTGAATATGTTCCATCCAGTTTTAGTGCTTGGAACATTTGTATTTGAGAGGTGATTGATGGCAAAATTTCCACAAAATGTATGGCCAGCCTTGGGGTATGAAGGGCCCTGATGAGTAAGTCTTCTACTGTTTAATGTACAAAGATAAAGTACCCCCCAAAGACATGGAATTTTTGAGGCAACTTGATTAAGAATTTAAAATATATATTGAAAAAAAAAAAAATGTATTGAAATATTATTAAAACTAATAGGTGCATACATCACCATAGAACAAATAAAAACAATGCAGTTGATGTGGTTGAGAATTGTTGGCCTCATCAGGGTCATTTCTTTTAGGAGAAGTCAATACAAATGACAATGTGATAAAAAAAAACACAAGTCTGAGCATGTAAAACCATTGCTAAAGAATGAGCGTCGTTGGAGATAGAAGAAGGAATCGCTCACCAATCAACTGGATACTGCACTTTTGTACTGCCAATATTTTTGTGTATACTTATGTGTAATATACACCGATATGTGATACCTATGTATGTGGGTTGATGGTAGAATATACCTTTTTGATACAACAGCAGAAGAATTTAGTAAATAGTGCATGCAAAGGACTCCTTTTTCCTTGGAGATGCATATGTATGTGGCCGGCCTGCACAGATTTTTGGACCGGGATATGGCAGTATTTTCTGTAGGTGTATGTATGTGTATATACAGTCTTCCATGCTTTCATTTAGCACACATACCAATAATATAAATAAATTGGGATTGCCCCTAATGATAGATATTTATCCAAACAGTTTTTTCTAATATAATTGGAGTGCTAGATTAAATTGAAGGTTTTGACATGTGTGCATATATATTCTTCATTATTTTAGAACTTTTGGGTCTTCCAACATACCGTGTTGGTCCTGATTCCAGCGACACTGGGTCACCATCAGCTGATCGTCAATTTTGACTCATTCAAGTTCTGATACACTTTCCCAGGATTTCCACAGACCCAAGCATCATACCCACAAAGTTCTTTGGTCTGGCTGCTCGAGGTATCTAAGTGGGTTCTTCTACCATCGACCCACATACATAGGTATCGCATATCTGTGTATTTTACACACACACACACACACAAATATTGGCAGTACAAAAGTGCAGTATCCGGTTGATTGGTGAGTGATTCCTTCTATCTCCAAGGATGCTCATTCTCTGTCCATGGTTTTACATGCTCAGACTCGTATTGTTTTTTTTATCATAGATTGTCATTTGTATTGACTTCTCCTAAAAGAAATGCCCCCGATTAAGGGATTAACATTAATATCCTGAAACGCGCTGGGCGAAACACAAAGGAGGCCAACAATTCTCAACCACATCAACTGTATTGTTTTTTTTATTCTGTGTGGTGATGTATGCAACTATTAGTTTCCTAATAATATTTCAATACATTTTGTTAACCACTTCAATACCGGGCCTATTCTGGCACTTCTCTCCTTCATGTAAAAATCATAAATTTTTTGCTAGAAAATTACTCAGAACCCCCAAACATTATATATTTTTTTAGCAGACACCCTAGGGAATAAAATGGCAGTCATTGCAACTTTTTATCTCACACGGTATTTGCGCAATCATTTTTGAAACGCCTTTTTTTTTTTTTTTTTAAACGGTTTCGTGAATTAAAAAAATAACAAAACAGTAAAGTTAGCCCAATTTTTTTTATATAATGTGAAAGATGATGTTACGCCGAGTAAATAGATACCTAACATGTCACGCTTTAAAATTGCACACAATCATGGAATGGCGCCTGGTACTTAAAAATCTCCATAGGCGACACTTTAAATTTTTTTACAGGTTACCAGTTTAGAGTTACAAAGGAGGTCTAGTGCTATAATTGTTGCACGCGCTATAACGCACGCGGCGATACTTCACGTGTGGTTTGAGCGGCGTTTTCATATGTGAGCAGGACTTACGTGTGCGTTCGCTTCTGAGCGTGAGCTGCCGGGGACGGGCGTTTAAAAAAAAATGTTTTTATTATTTATTTTATTTTACTTCATTTTTTTTATTTTTACACTTTAAAAAAAAAAAAAAAAATGTTTTGATCACTCTTATTCCTATTACAAGGAATGTAAACATCCCTTGTAATAGGAATCTATGTGACAGGTCCTCTTTATGGAGTGATGCGGGGTCAATAAGACCCCACATCTCTCCTCCAGGCTGGAAAGCATGAGATTGGTAAAAAAAAATTCACCGATCTCATGCTGACAGCCGCGATCGCGGCTTTGTTTACTTCCGGGTACCGATCGTGACGTCATAACGTCGCGCCCTGGCCTCCGACTGTCATAGAGATGACTGGTGACCATCTGGTCACCGGAATTCTCTATGCTCGTCATCCGGCGGCAGGCGATTCTTTCTCCGGGCCCCCGATGGCACGGGAGAGCCCGGAGAAGCACCGGGTGGCCGCGGGAGCGGGGACGTCCCCTCCCGTTGCCTATAAGAACGATCAAGCGGCGGAACTGCCGCAATGATCGTTCTTATCATGCACAGAAACGCTGGCCGGAAAGATTGATATCTGAATGGTGCCTGTAGCTATAGGCATCATTCAGATATCCCCCCACAAACTAAAGGACGTCATTTAACTATGGCCGGGTATTGAAGTGGTTCAAAATATATATTGAAAAAATTATCAAGTTGCCTCAAAAGTCCCATGTCTTTAGGGGGTACTTTATCTTTGTATAATCTACTTTTCGGGATGTCAGCAACGACCCGGTCTTTCTAGGTGAAACCCTTTCATAAGTTATCCACTGTTTAATGGGTTACTTAAAGTTCTTTTTTTTTTTCTCCCCTTTACCAGGTTCTGTGACATTCAATTCCAAGGTCCGCTTTCCATTCAGCAGCAGTGGGTCCGTCACCTGCAGCATCATATATTGGCAATGAACTTTTCAAAGTTCCCGAGCCCACCCCATGATGTATCATCCCAAGAACAGGCAGAAGCTGTCAAGTCCCAATAAGTCGGCTTCAAAGTGACATGGACAAGATGTCTGCATTTTCTGAAGCCACGGATTTGTGGAAGACTTGTAGGTGGTAGCTTGGCATTTATAACAAAATCCCATGCAGGGTCTGACAGAAAAGATGCTCTAAAGCCTGTGAGATGAAAATGATGATGTCTGGGTATACAGTAAGGGAAGATCAGCCACAAGGCACCAACATCTTTCAGAGGACTGGACTTGCAATAAATAGAGCGATCTCAGTGGACACGCAAGAGGTGGTGGTATGGAGAACATCAGGGACATGTTTTGAAGATTTTAATAACACGGTTAAATGCTGGCAGTTCATGTTAATTCTGTATGCTTGGTCTCTGCAGCTGTAGAATGTTGTAGAAGGTGATATAAATGAATATGGGAAGAATAAAGATGTAAGATGGGTTCTTTTTGGATCTGACAGGTTGGTGTTTCACTGTCCCTTTTTAAAAGGTCATTTCTAGTGATTTGTGCTTTTGCTGCTAACACAAAGCAGATTTCTGTTCTCTCAATCCTTCACTACGATGTCTTCATTCTACAATGGTGCTTAGTCTTTATTGCCCCCTCAAAGCCCACCACAAACATCACTTCTAAATTTTCTTCTCAGTGCTTTTTAGATTTCTTCTATTGGCCCTGAACTTGGAACTTAGATTAAACATGCAGGCAATGTTTTTTTTTTTTTTTTACAGAGAACATGACATGGCATTTAATAATAACTGGGATACTTTTTTGCAACTTGTGTGTATTCCCAGCCAGTGAGATTTCCCCAATTTGGCTACCAACTCTGTTCCTTGCTGCAGTCATATTATCAATCAGACCAAACAATTGGACTTCTGAGCTTTGTTTCCATTCACTTCTAATAGGCTTCAGATGGGGAAGGTCTGGTTCGACTTGCAGGAATTGGTATTTTCTCTGTCTGAAAAGGGAATTGTGGTGGATAAATCTTCACACTGGAATACCATCTGTTTATAAAAGGTTTTGGGCTTCTAATGTGTCTGCATTTGCCCAAAACAAGAGATCAGCTTTGGTCTATTTATAGTTTTTAAAATGTTGGTCAGCAACAGGCACACGGATGTGTTATTGAATGACCTTTCCTATTTTAGTGATGATAGTGAACCCATGGTCATGAGAGCTCTTTAGGTGCCAACTTAAAAAACACCCTTGACACCTTCATTTTGTATGGGCCAAACCTTTTAGCCATGTCTCTTAATTTTTCTGTTTGAGGAATTACATATCTTTGGTAACCTCATGGTACACCGGGGAAAATTTGAAACCGCTTCCCTCCACAGCCACATTGCTTAATGCCAGGGTTGGCAAGAGGATAGAGTCAGGGGCCTTTATGTATATAATATATATGTTGTATTATTGTGGTTGTATATCTTGTCATGCTTCCCCAATACACCCCCCCCCCCTTTTTGGGGAGACACATCTTTTGGTTTTACTTCCTTTTATTTTAAAGAATCTCTGTCCAAGATCCGTTGACCATTTTTATATTCTGAGAATAATAATGTAACCCCCTCCTTTCCAACCTGAATGTATTAGCTAATCTGTTTTTGTAGACACACACCATAGTGTATTTGAGAGACATGCCCTCAACAGGAAGTGGGTATGACTCTTATAAATATCTTTCACTTCAGTGTTGCAGTCTTTTATTTATTTAAGTAACTCTACGACTGGTAAATTGTCTCCTCCAAACAAGACTGGTATACATACATCCTTTATCCTAATATTTCCTTCCTTTACTGAAAGGCTATGTGCAGTATGGATGCAATAGTATGGGCTTAGTAACAGTGCAGAGGGTAGTGGTATGCAGGAATCTGCAACAGCCAATCATAATAATGTTTTCAGCATCTTGTTATTCAGAATAAGCTGATTTTTTTTTTTTTTTTTTGTTGGTTACCATAGGCTAATGTGTGTCACTGTCCTTTATTATATACGTCTGGTGGTCTTCCAATGTGAAGTCCCTCAGTTCTTTTCACTGGAAGCCATGGACTAATTAACTTCTCCCTTACGGAAGAAAATCCTCCCATTCACTCCCTTGTGAAAAATTGTGTAATATAGCGGTGGAGAGTTGCAACCACTTGCACATACATATTTAGGCTTAGGATCTACCAATTCGGTTTGGCTAGCCATCAGTAATTATTTTTTCCACAATTTCTGGCCCTGTAAAGGCAGTTTTTATTTTATTTTTCTTGCCCTAAGGACTACAATGTGATTTTTTTTCTCTGTCCTTTATGCCGCCTTATCTTTACTGTCACACACTCATTTCATAGTAACCTGCCATTTTATTTACAATTTCAGTTCACTTTGATTTAATATTTTAATGTGTAGAATTCGAGTAAAGCAATCAGTTTTTACCCTGGATGTGTGTGCTTTATTTTCTGATGTAACTGACAGGATTTATACCATGTCATGTTTCCTTTTATTGCTTTGGAACTTAGGGTGCCTACATTAAATATTACTGCACACTTGTGTACAAAGCCATAGATGCGATTGTTCTTCATAAGGCAGCATTACAACCAAGTGGTTAGCTTTCTCACCTGTTATCCTAGAGCAGTGAACCTTGGCACCCCAGAGGTTTTGGAACTACATTTCCCATGATGCTCAGGCACTCTGCAGTGTAGTTGAGTGTCATGGGAAATGTAGTTCCAAAACATCTGGGGTGCCAAGGTTCGTCATCACTGTCCTAGAGTCCTGAGTTAACCACTTCAAAACCAAGCCTATTTCTGACACTTGTTTACAAGTTAAAATCAGTATTTTTTGCTAGAAAATGACTTAAAACCCCCAAACAATATATATTATTATTATTCAGGATTTATATAGCGCCAACAGTTTCTGCAGTGCTTTACAACATGAGGGCAGACAGTACACTTACAATACAAATCAATACAGGAGGGATCAGAGGGCCCTACTTGAGCTTGAAACAAAAAGGTGATAACTATGGGGGGTGAGCTAATGGAGAAAATGAAAATACAGTTGTTAGGTGTGGGTAGGGTAGGCTTCTCTGTAGAGAAGGGTTTTCAGGGATAGCTAATAGAGTAGGAGATAAGCGGACAGATTGGGGTAAGGCATTCCATAGGATTGGAGAGGCTTTGGAAAAGTCCTGGATGCGAGCATGGGAGGAGGTGATGAGGGAGCTAGAGAGCAGGAGGTCTTAGGAGGAACGAAGAAAACAAGTAGGTTGGTATTTAGAGACTAGGCTAGTAATGTAGCTAGGGGCTAAATTGTGGATGGCTTTGTAAGCAGTTGTTAGTATTTTGAATTTAATTTGTTGGGCGAGCGGAAGCCAGTGGAGGGATTGACAGAGAGGGGTAGCAGACACAGCGATTGGTAAGGTGGATGAGTCTGGCAGCAGCATTCATGATGGATTAAAAAGGTGATAGAGTATGTAGAGGTAAGCCAATGAGTAGGGAGTTGCAGTAGTCGAGGCGAGAGATGACCAGGGAGTGAATTAAGAGCTTTGTTGTGTCATTGGTTAGAAAGGGGCGTATTTTGGAGAGGTTGAGGCGGCAGGATTTGGACAGTGATTGGATGTGGTGCTTAAAGGAGAGTCCAGAGTCCAGGACTACACCTAGAACCTTGGCATGTGGGGATGGGCTTATAGTTGTGCCATTGATTTTGACAGAGAGATTGGGGGAGAGGGCATATTAGATTATATATAATTTTTTAGCAAAGACCCTGGAGAATAACATGGCACTCATTGCAATATTTTATGTCACACGGTATTTGCGCAGCAGTCTTTTAAACGCAACGTTTTTGAAAAGAATACACTTTTTTGAAATACAAAATAAGAAAAAAATTAGTCAGCTGCATTTTTTTGCATATTGTGAAAGATGATGTTATGCTGAGTAAATAGATACCAAACATGTTACGCTTTAAAAATTGCACACACTTGTGGAATGGCACCAAGCTACGGTACCTAAAAATCTCCATAGGCGACGGTTAAACTTTTTTAGCGGTTACCAGTTTAGAGTTACAGAGGAGGTCTTTTGCTACAATTATTGCTCTCACTGTAACAATCATGGTGATGCCTGACGTGTTATTTGAACACTGTTTACGTTTGCGGGCGCGACTTTCATATGCGTTTTCTTTTGTGCGTAAGCACCTGGGGACATAGGTGGTTTAAAAAATGTTTTTCTTATTTTTTTTTTTTTTATATTTTTACACTGTTCCTTAAAAAAAAAAAAAGCAGCTGATCCCTTTTATTGCTGTCACAAGCAATCTAAACATTGGTTGTGACAGTAATAGGCAGTGACAGGTACTCTTTATGGAGGGATCTGGGGTCCTCCTCTGCACTTCAAGGTATTCAAAACACCAAAATCTGCATTTTTGAATACTAAGGATTTTTTAAATCCATTTGCAGCCCAGGAAACCGGAAGTGACGCTGTGACGTTGCTTCTGGGTTACTACATCGGAGATCCGATCAAACCCGATTCCAGCTTTGTTCGAGACTCCGGCCAGCTGGCGGACGTGCCAGTTGGTCGCTCAGGTCTCCCGGTGGGACGGGAGACACGGGAGGGTGTTCCCTCCCGCTCCTTGTGATAACGGGCAATCGGCTCATTAGCTTCATCGTTTATCACTTGAAAGCTGACCGTCGGCTCTAAAAAAATAAAATAAAATCAGTACCCGTTGTGATGCCTCTGGCTGCAGGCATCACCCCGGTACAGTAACTTCAACAAAATGACGTACAGGTGCGTGATTTTGCATGAAGTGGTTAAAATCACACGAGGCATAATAACTGCAGTTAGGTAGGCTTTTCTGAATGGAGATATAATATATATATATATATATTAAATTAGCCTTTCCCACACTATGCGCTTTATGTGTATTTAAGATGTGTCCATTGCCAAGATTGCTATATTTGAGTACTGATGCACGTTCACTATAGAACTCTCAGGTGGATATATGCAAAGGAAGTACTGTCAATTTGTGAACATCTTCATGGTGAAGACTATACTATGCGGTGATATCCAACAAAGCAGGTAAATAAATGTTTTAACAGCATGCATACACAAATTAACAGTAGAAGACATAAATAAAGTGAGTTGTCATAGTGATAAGCAACTAATTAAAAAAAAAAAAAAAAATAGAAAACATGCCACGGAGAAAGTTGTCCCCATGGTGGATTGTTTTTCCTTGTCAAAAAATGTTATTACATGCAAGGTGATAACAGAAAAAAATTATAAATTACAAAATAATAATTGAGTTGAAGCTCAAAATTATGGTGGTGTGTGTGTGTATATATATATATATATATATATATATATATATATACATACTAAATAAGTATGGTGTAACCATAAATTGTCATGCAAGTACAAAGAAAAAGGACAATTTTGTTAATTAAACCAGTAAGTTAAATTAAACTAGTTATAAGGAGTAACAGGTAATGTTGATAAGTTGAAGTATAGAAAAAATATTGTTGTAATGAGAGCTTCATGTTCATGAGAGGTAGAAAGGGGTGAACCAAAGAGAGAAGGGGGAGAGGCTGTACTACCCATGCGTAGTGTTATACTCTTGAGTAAAGGCTCTTGTATGTTTTGGATTTTTGGGGTTGTAATAGAAGCAGTTGAGTACTATCTGGGAAACTTAATTTGCACTAGCAATGCAAATAATAAATGAAGTATCACAAACTGCAACCAACTGTGTTGCAAGTGCACTAATACGGCTACAATCAATCTACGCAAGTGCTTCATAAAGAAATTATAGAAATGGATTATAAAAGTGCATTATGTGAAAAAAAACACCTGAGTATAGTACCACCTGCAGGAATAAAACACTAGGTACAACTAATAAGCAAACGCCAGCCCCTTCCCCCATTTTATTTATTCTTTGCTAACCTTTAACGCTATGATGATGCTTTCAGTTTTGTAGCTGCTCCTAGCCACTGCAGCTTCCATTTATCAGCTTTCCAGATTGGTTGCGTATTTGGAGACCATTGCTGGACCCTTCTGCAGAGGTTTTAATGTATCATAAATCTCCAACAGTCAGCAATAAGACAGACCCACTGCTTGGAGCAGGGATCTTCAAACTACAGCCCTCCAGCTGTTGCAGAACTACACGTCCCATGAGGCATTGTAAAACTCTGACACTCACAGACATGACTAGGCATGATGGGGAATTGTAGTTCTTGAACAACTGGAGGGCCATAGTTTGAAGACCCCTGGCTTGGAGTATCTGGGCCCTATTTTGGACACACCCCAGTCAAAGGTTTTTCTCCCTCTGGACTAGCTCTTGGCCCTCCACTCCCAAGTTCAGACCTTGTAGTTCAGACGATGCCCAACCATTCACTTTTGTGTGAGGGCGTTGAGGCATTACAATACACCAAGTTTCACTTCAGACTATTCCAACCAAGTATATCCTAATCGCACAGCACTGTACACAGGACTTGTAGTCCTAAGCCATGGGTTGTATGCAGGTGATTGTCAAAAAACTTGCTAGATCAAACAAGAGACTGACAGCAGCAGGAGCCAATCACAGCCTGTGAGGAGGGGTGGGTGGGTGGGGCCTAGGTGCTCTGTGTGTCAAGGAACACACACAGTTCCTTCAAACCTTTGGCTGGATAGTCAACTTACCAAGGTCTGCTCTCCAGCACACCATCTGGAGTAGCTGGGTCTAATTTTAGACACAGCCCATGCCAGCATTTTTCTTCCCCAAGAGAAGGTTCCTTTGCCCAGTTTCACTTCAGACCTCTATCGATCCTAAATACTTACACTATGGAACAAGTAAATCCAATTCTTAGTTTGCAAAAATGTTCTGTCCAGCCAGAGAAAGCTCTCCCTAACATGGTGGACCTCCAGTCCTGCCCTAGAAAGAAAACTAGCAGAATTTACAATTCCCTGACTGTAGAAAAACACATATGGTTTTGGCTAACCACATTCCGAAAAGGACAATGGAAAAGAATATAGAGCTACTGGGACTTTAAAGGTGTCAAAACATCTCAGTATAAATTATCAGACCATGTTTATTAGGTTAAAAATTATTGTACAAACCAATTAAAATTTATGACAAGGGTATACATGTACCCCTTGTCAAAGATAAATTACATATCAAAGCCCAAAAACTCAAGGCACCCCGAAAGCAGAGGACCCTCCTTAAGTACGTAACAAAATATAATCTATTAAGATATATATCAATTTAATTTTTTTCAGATGAAAATATCATATCACACAAGGAGGGAGTAATTCAGCCCTCTTTTTAACTTAATGAACGTGGTCTGATAATTATACTGAGAGGTTTCAAAGTCCCAGCAGCTCTATATTCTTTTCCAAATTCCCTGACTGTCTTAACAACCTGGCTCCCACAGAGGTCAAAACTTCCCATCAACATCCTATTGTCTCCAGAACATTGGACCTTCCTTCTGCAAGGTTAACCACTTGCTACCCAAGCCAATTCTGAAACTTTCCTCCTACATGTAAAAATCATATTATTTTTTGCTAGAAAATTACTCAGAACCCTCAAACATTATATATGTTTTTTTTTTTTTTTTGCAGAGACCCTAGGGCATAAAATGGTGGTCATTGCAACTTTTTATCTCGCATGGTATTTGTGCAGTAATTTTTCAAACGCCTTTTTTTGGGAAAAAAATAGTTTCATGCGTTAAAAAAACAGAGCAGTAAAGTTAGGTATCTATTTATTCAAAAAAATTGGGCTAACATGTCACGCTTTGAAATTGCACACACTCGTGGAATGGCGCCAAACTTCGGTAAAATTCCCATAGGCAACGCTTTAAAAATGTTTACAGGTTACTTGTTTAGAGTTACAGGAGGTCTAGCGCTAGAATTATTGCTCTCGCTCTAATGTTTGCGGCGATACTTTACGTGTGGTTTGAATGTCATTTACATATGTGGGCATGACCTACGTATGCGCTCCCTTCTGCAGGCGAGCACGCGTATCTTTACATTTTTTTTTTTATTATACTTTTATTTTTCTATTTTGACACTTTTTTTTTTAGATCACTTTTATACCTATTACAAGGAATTTAAACATCCCTTGTAATAGGAATAATGCGTGACAGGTTCTCTTTACAGCGAGATCTGGGGTCAAAGAGTTCCCAGATCTCGCCTTTAGGCTGGCAAGCCTGAAAAAAGAAAACAATCCAGGCTTCCCAGCGGAGGCAATTTTTTTCAAATGCAGAGGCTGCTCGCGATGTCATAACATATTGCCGGTCTCCGAAAGATCATAGAGATGTTCGGTGGCCATCTGGCCCACCGGATTCGCTATGGTAAACTTCTGGCATGGGCCGGTTCCTTCTCCCTCTCACCGATAGTACGGGCGAGCCGGAAGAAGCACCGGTGGGAGGGGGGGACATCCCCCTCCCGCTGCCTGTAAGAACAATCAAGCAGGTAAACAGCTGCTATGATTGTTCTTACAGTACAGGGAATCGCCGGCTCTAAAAGAAGCTATCTGAATGATGCCTGTAGCTGCAGGCATCATTCAGAAATCCCCACTCAGTCGACGACGTTGTTGGGCGGGAAGTGGTTGATCAGTCAAGATGCAGTTAGACAATGCCATAGTAATGGCTTTCATAAACATCGAGGGGGCACCAGGGGCTCTCTTCACAATCCAGCTATCTTGGCCATCCACATCCCCAGCGTGAACAATTGGCAGACCGACTTCCTAAGTCACCAACGCGTAGACCTGAGAGATTGGTCTGTGCACCTAGAGATCTTTTGAAACCTGTCAAATGTGGAAAAAAAAAAAAAAACAGATGTGGACATCTTAGCCTCCAGACTCAATGACAAGCTGAACAAATTTGTAGCCAAGACCAAACTTCACAGTGGACAGCTCTGGTGATCCCTTGGGCTTAATTCAAAGAAAAGGGTTCGTGTGCCCCTCATTTCACAAAATTGACCCAGAAGAATGTGATACACAGACAGAATCAGACTTCTGGTAGATGAGCCTTGGCCTCTTCCAAACCGATCAGACCTACTTGCCCTAGGCCCCCCAATTTCATTCTGCCTCGCAGCTGCTGGCTTTAACAGCATGGCTGTTGAAACCCAAGTCCTAAAAGATAAGTGTATTTCTGACTTATCCCCACCTTACTCAAAGCAAGGGAATCCAGCTCGTATTTTGCCCTTTTTTTTTTTTCCAGCCTCGTCTTGTCCAGCATCTGGCAACAAGTATCCTCAATGGTATTAGCTTTATTCAAGAATATTCTTGGCTTGCAATCCCCCCATCAAGGCTTTTCATAATTGCTCGTAAATCCCCTAATTTCTCCTGCATCGCATTGGGATCCCAAGCGGGTGCACTGTACTTCAGAGACCTCCCACTGAATCGGAGATATTCCATTAGAAGACCTTGATTGTAAAGTTGTCTTTCTGGTAGCCATTATATATGGTAGGTGTGTTTTTAATTTTCCAGCTCTTTTGTGTAAAGAGCCCTTTCTTGTTTTACACAAAAATAAAGTGTTTTTGAGACCAAACTATTCCTTCGAACCAAGGTAGTCTCTTCTTTCCATATCAGTGCAGACATTGGGGGTTATTTACAAAAGGCAAATCCACTTTGCACTACAAGTGCACTCGCTCTAAATTTGAGGGGTAGATCTGAAATGAGGGGAAGCTCTGCTGATTTTATCATCCAATCATGTGCAAGCTAAAATGCTGTTTTTTATTTTCCTTGCATGTCCCCCTCGGATCTACAGCGACTTTACTTTCAGTGCAATTTCAAGTGCACTTGCAGTGCAAAGTGGATTTGCCCTTCGTAAATAACCCCCATTGTTCTTTCTTACCTCGCTCCTGCCTCAAAACATGACAAGGAATTTGCCCTACATTGCCTAGACATGGTCAGTGCTGTCTACCTAAAAGCCACATCCTCTATTTGAAAGAAGTATCAAATTGTGTGAAATATGGTGAAGGTGGTGCTTTGGAACTTAATATACGTGCAGAGGTATAGGCATCCAGGTGAAAGATAAAGAAAATCATTCAGCTTTTATGGCTGGGAGATATATAATTATTATATTTTTTACCAATGCGCAGCTTATTTTTATTTTAGTTCATTGATTGTGTTTGTCTCACATAAAGTTGCAGCAGTTTATTTCATCACTGATATCACTTTGGTAATCATCACTGAGTGGTTTACAGATAGCGCAGTAATACATTTTAGACATATATATCTATATGTATTTTGTATGCTGTTGGAACGTTTTATATCACTGCTATTTTATGATATTGGGCCTGTAATGTATGCTTCAGAAACTGCATCCTGCACTCAGACCTCTCACTAGGGGCGGGCAACATAGGAAACAACTACCAACATGCCCACAAGTCCTATAAACAAATGTCCCCCTATAATACATATGGACACTACGTCACCACGATAATAGATTAACCAGTACATTTCCAAAGAATAGCATCTTTAAGGTGTCATCACTACAGAATATACCTTACTATATAAAAAATATATAGATACTTATTTTTTACAACTCAGTAATATTGCTCCAAAAACATCATAGAACATGCATAAAAATAAATACTGGTGCCCGGTTCCCAATCAAGATCCTGGAACTCAGTGATTCAGTTGTCCCTCCAAAGCTGGACTTCTCACCTTCTTCACCAGGATTCTGTCAGAGAATGCTGTAGCTTACATAAAAAAATCAAGGGGGACACAAAGAGAAGCGGATCTCATTATAACTTTGGCAGAACTCCATGGACATTATCAGTCATCAGTAACTTGCCACAGGGGATAGTCTCTTCACCCAAAGGTGTTTCAAGACCTCCATCTTCTGGAATCCAGGTTTAAAAACAAGCTGGACAGGTTTGTTGCCAGGATCAAAGATCTATAGGCCTTCACAATAGATGCCTTGGTGGCTCCATAAGCTCAGTTTGATCTACACCTTTCCCCTACTAAAGCTCCTTCCTTGTCTGCTTTGCAGGATAGAGAGAGGCAGGAATTCCAGTGATCATCACACTGAAATGGCCCAGGAGGATGTAGTACTGGGATCTCAAACTCCTAGCGGGCTCTTCTTCAGCCCTACCAGATCATCTGTCATGGGCTGACCCACCATCTTGCTTCTTGGGCACTGGCTTTATCGGCTTGGCTGTTAATGCCCAAGTCCCAAGGAGGTATCTTAGGTTCAGTCATCCCCATGCTCCTAAAAGCTAGGAAATTGACTTCTAGCAATCATCACACCTTAAAGGCCAACTGGTGCAAGGCTATTAAATTCCACCCCAGGAAGTATTCCATGGGCCAAATCTGGTCTTTCCTCTAGTCTGGGATCAGCATTGGACCATCATGTTCCATCAAAGATCAAATTGCAGTCCTAACCATCCTTGTCTAGAGATTCGGTGATGGTCTTTGTGTAGGATATCACTCACATTGTTCCCCAAGTACACTCCACAGTGACTCCATGAAACCTCACCAAATGTTACTATCTTCACCTATTCACAAGGTTGCCTTTTCTGTGACCATTGCCTCTGTAAGGTGTTTCTAAACTACGTTATCCTGTAGGGAACTTCTTTTTCCTATGGTGGTTTCCTTCTTCCACCCTTTAATTTAGATTTTATTTTTGAAATTGTTAAATGTTTTTGAAACCAACAATAAAAGCAATCAATAAAAAAAATGCTAACAAACATTTAAACCAAGGTCAAATCACCATTCCAAATAGTATCGGCATTAGTACATCATCATCTAAATTTTTACAAAATAGTCACAGATACTCAGAAGCAAGTAGTATATAAGAAAACTTTTCTTTTTATTTCTTTGGCCTTACCCCTCCACTAAAAATATACTCAATCTTAATTGTAGATTTTAATTAAAATGTGATGCATGTATCCATTTTCTCCATATCCTTTTAAACTTCTAATGCCCCATACACATGGTCGCATTTTCCGATGGAAAATGTCCTATCGGACAATGTTGTCGGAAATTCCGACCTCGTGTAGGCTCCATCGGACTTTTTCCGACGGACAAAGTTTTATCTCCTGCTCTCAAATTTTCCGACAACAAAGTCCTATCAGACTTTTTCCGATCGTGTGTAGCAAAATTCCGACGGACAAAGTGCCACGAATGCTCAGATCACATTACAAGACCAAAGCTATTGGCTACTAGCCTCTACGTAGTCCGATCGTAGGCAACAAACGTCACCACGTTCAGAATGATCGGATTTTCCGACAACTTTGTCTGACCGTGTGTATGCAACACCAGTGTCGGACAAAATCCGTCGGAAAAAATCCGATGGATTTTGTGGTCGGATTTTCCGACCGTGTGTACGGGGCATTAGAGGTGTTGCATTGAGCATAAGTGTGTTTTTCGAACATTACATATTTATCCATTTTGCTAATCCAGTCCACAAAAGGTAGGAGGGTTGGGCGAAACCCAACAATAGGGGATCAGCTTACGTGCTATAAATAGGGATCTCATAATGGCAACTGTCTGATCACATTCCAGGCTATTAGATTTTACATAACCCAAAAAACAGGATCTGGGGTCAGCATGGTATCATATACAGAATTTACCAGGTCCAGCACTTCCTGCCAATAACTGCGAAATAACTTCAGGCATCTCCAAAAGAGGTGCATAAAGGAGCCAGGAAATTGTGCACATCTTGCGCATTCTGAGTTTTCTCTCCTGCCTACCCTGTGCACAAGCTTCGGGGTGGGATAATCCTGCTACAAAATAGTCACTCTGATTATGAGATATTGAGGCAAGCTGAACATGCTATAGTATTGGATCCCATATATCCCCTAGGGCAGTGATGGCGAACCTTGGCACCCCAGATGTTTTGGAACTACATTTCCTATAATGCTCATGCACTCTGCAGTGTAGTTGAACATTGTGGGAAATGTAGTTACAAAACATTGGGTGCCAAGGTTTGCCATTACTGCCCTGGGGTCACATCAATTTCTGCCTCCCATCTTTGCCTATATGGAACAGTAACATTAAAAAGCATATCAGATAACAATCGTGTATAAACCTTAGTAATAAAGCCCTAACTATGCTGTCCTAAATAGGAACAGAAAAAAAAGGGGACTGTTGGGGCCAAATCTTGAATCTTCAAGGCATGTCATGTCTTAGTAAATATTAAAAAAAAAACATTGTTGATCTAGATTTTTGCCTGGAAAACATATCAGGCCAGTAATCCCTGCATGCTCCCATCTGGAAAATCCTGCCAGTGGTAAGATTTCCAGAAATGCTCTGCTTGACCATAATGGTGTAAATCTAATATAGCCTGAGATGGCCAATAATTCCTTAGTGGACTGTCAGACCTTATATATCAAATATAGTGTTCGATAGGTAAATTGAATAAAAGGTGGAACAGTAGAGTCTAAGGACAGCAAAGGATTGCCATTGTGAAATAAGTAGGCAAGTATATTATAGGAGGATGCGTGCAAACCACCCGCTTCCCAACCTGTAATAAGCTGGAGTTGAGCCACCATAAAAAATATAAGAATTTGGTGCCAATATTGATCATTTGGATATTGTAGAAATTCATATTTAATTCTAGCATATACATACAGTGTTCCAGCATGACATTGACCCAAAACACACGGCAAAGGAGTGGCTCAAGAAGTAGCACATTAACCACTAAGGCTGCATTCACACCTGAGTGTTTTGTCGCCCTAAGCCTGAAGCTACAAAACGCTAGAGGGGAAAAAATACATTATTCTCTATGGAGATGGTTCACATCTCCACTCCAAAATGCCTGAAGCCCTACGCCTGAAGCTCAAAACAAGTTCTGGACCCTTTTTTGTCGTGCGAATCGGGCAGATTTGGGCGTTTTTATTCTTTTTACATTGGTGACCTTTTGCTCTGCACAAAATTTGCAGTAAAAAACGATGCGAATCGCGGTAAAAACGCGTGATTTTCTGCCTGAAAAGCTACGCTCCGGTGTGAATGCAGCCTCACGGTCCTGCTTAATGACCCGGCCATTTTTTGCGATACGGCACTGTCGCTTTAACTGATAATTGCACAGTGGTGCAACATTATACCCAAACAAAATTGACGACCCTTATTTCCCACAAATAGAGCCTTGGTTTTGGTGGTATTTGATCATCTCTGCGGTTTTTATTTTTTGCACTATAAACAAAAAAAAAGCGACAATTTTGAAAAAAAAAAATATTTTTTACTTTTTGCTGCCCAGTCTCTGAAGGAGGGGATCATGCTCTGCTTCAGTATGTCACAGTACATGTTGGCATTCATGATTCCCTCAATGAACTGTAGCTCCCAAATGCCGGCAGCACTCATGCAGCCCAAAACCATGACACTCCCACCACCATGCATGACTGTAGGCAAGACACACTTGTGTTTGTACTCCTCATCTGGTTGCTGCGGTGTCATGTGACTCGTTAGTGTTACAAGGTCTCAGTTGTGTTAAATTTGGTGTTATCACTCTGACTCTCTCATACTGGAAGTTCAACATGGCACCTGATGGCAAAGAACTCTCTGAGGATCTGAAAAAATAATTGTTGCTATAAATAAAGATGGCCTAGGCTATAAGAAGATTGCCAAAACCCTGAAACTGAGCTGCAGCACGGTGGCCAAGACCATACAGTGGGTTAACAGGACAGGTTCCACTCAGAACAGGCCTCACCATAGTCGACCAAAGAAGTTGAGTGCACGTGCTCAGCATCATATCCAGAGGTTGTCTTTGGGAAATAGACATATGAGTGCTGGCAGCATTGCTGCAGAGGTTGAAGGGGTGGGGGGTCAGCCTGTCAGTGCTCAGCTCATACGCCGCATCAAATTGATCTGCATGGCTGTCATCCCACAAAGAAGCCTCTTCTAAAGATGATGCCCACAGAAAGCCCGCAAACAGTTTGCTTAAGACTAGCAGACTAAGGACATGGATTACTGGAACCATGTCCTGTGGTCTGATGAGACCAAGATAAACGTATTTGGTTCAGATGGTGTCAAGCATGTGTCGTGGCAACCAGGTGAGGAGTACAAAGACAAGTGTGTCTTGCCTACAGTCAAGCATGGTGGTGGGAGTGTCATGGTTTTGGGCTGCATGAGTGCTGCCGGCATTTGGGAGCTACAGTTCATTGAGGGAATCATGAATGCCAACATGCACTGTGACATACTGAAGCAGAGCATGATCTGCTCCCTTCGGAGATGGTGCCGCAGGGCAGTATTCCAACATGATAACAACCCCAAACACACCTCCAAGACGATCACTGCCTTGCTAAAGAAGCTGTGGTTAAAGGTGATGGACTGGCCAAGCATGTCTCCAGACCCAAACGCTATTGAGCATCTGTGGGGCATCCTCAAAACGGAAGGTAGAGGATCTCTAACATCCACCAGCTCCATTATGTCATCATGGAGGAGTGGAAGAGGACTCTAGTGGCAACTTGTGAAGCTCTGGTGAACTCCATGCCCAAGAGGATTAAGGCAGTGCTGGAAAATAATGGTGGCCACACAAAATATTGACACTTTGGGCCCAATTTGGACATTTTCACTTAGGGGTGTACTCACTTTCGTTGCCAGCGGTTTAGACATTATTGGCTGTGTGTTGAGATATTTTGAGGGGACAGCACATTTACACTGTTATACAAGCTGTACACTCACTACTTTACATTGTAGCAAAGTGTAATTTCTTCAGTGTTATCACATGAAAAGATATAATAAAATATTTACAAAAAGGTGAGGGGTGTACTCACTTTTGTGAGATACCGTGTAAATATATTAATAAATAATGAGAAAGTTCAAAGGGTGAGGTGCACAACAGTTGTAGCAAAATGTGCAAGCAATTTGGCCTTCCCAAGGGCCAAAAATATAGAAAAAAAAAAAAAAAGATGGAATTGCTGCACATAAAAATATTTATTGAAGATATAAAAATAATATCAAAGATGCATGGTAAACCTGGTGACATTTCAGGCTAGCATAGATAACGCCCTTCTTCAAAACCACATACCTACAAATACATACATAGACAATTATATAGCTCATTATCATCACATGATTGAATAATCAAATCATTAAACAAGCTGGAATGAATTAGTATCTGTTCGGCTCCGACACCCCCACCTACGAAACGTGTGTGCAGTACCGCTTTTGGCCTGAATCCTGCTTGTTTTGCGAGACAACGCTCGCAAACCGAGTTAGGATTTTTAGAAATACAGTGCTCGTTTTGCGAAACGCTCGTTAACCGTGTTATTCGCAAACCGAGGTTCCACTGTATAAACATTGTAACAATTTGTCAATGGAATAGACTTTGTATGTAAGTTAAAAAAGTTTAAACACTAAACCTTTTTCTGACATTTGTTGGTTTGAAGTTAAAATCTTTTTTTTTTCTAGAAAATTACTTAGAACCCCCAAACATTATATATATTTATTTTAGTGGACACCCTAGAGCAGTGACGGCGAACCTTGGCACCCCAGATGTTTTTGAACTACATTTCCCATGATGCTCAACTACACTGCAGAGTGCATTAGCATCATGGGTAATGTAGTTCCAAAACATCAGGTTCGCCTTCACTGCCCTAGAGAATAAAATGGTGGTTGTTGCAATATTTTATGTCACACTCTATATTGCCGCAGCGGTTTTTGAAATACAATTTTTTGGGAAAAAATTACTTTAATGAATTAAAAAAAAAAAAACGAACCAGTAAAGTTAACCCATTTTTTTTGTATAAATGTGAAAGATTTTAAGTCGCGAGAATCGTGATCTTTTTATTCTAAGCAAAAAAAATTGTGATTCTCATTTTGGCCAGAATCGTGCAGCTCTAGTAGAAAGGATAATAGAGTAAAGCTATTCCAGAAAAAAATATTATAGAAAAAAACATTACAAAAATTATTATAAGAATAAATACTAGTCAAAATCTGAATTTAACCCCTTTGGTTGTAAAGTATCTAAACAGTGTATTCAACTGACCTCTCTTTTCCTCAATTCTAGTTCTCTGTTCCCTCTTCGTCTGTTTTTAGGTATACCGTCAATAACCATATATCTCAGTTGTGACACCTTGATTTTTCCTATAAAGTGTCTAGCTAGTGGTAATTTATCAAGTTTATCTCTGATGGAGTACTTGTGTCTTGCAATCCTTTGACTTTTTGTGTTGTCTCACCCACATATAAAAGCCCACATGGAGATTTAATATATATATATATATATATATATATATATATATATATATATATATATATATATATATATATGGAAATAAATGGCAATACAGAGCCAGAATCAGCTTTGAGCGGTGATATCACTTCCCGCTTACTCGGCTGCCAATGGTGCGGATTTAAAAAAAAATCCCTACTATTCCAACATGCCAATTTTTTTTTTAAATCCCTAGTATTCCAAAACGCAGATTCTAAAAAAATCCCTAGTATTCCAAAATGCAGATTTGGGCATCTTGAATACTTTTAAGGGCAAAGGAGGGATTTGGGGGCCCCAGATCTTTCCATAAAGAGTACCTGTCTTTGCCTATTACTGTCACAAGGGATGTTAATATTTCTTGTGACAGCAATAAAAGTGATCAGATCATTTATTTTTTATTTTTTTTAAAGAGACAGTGTAAATAAAATAAATAAGAATTTATATATTTTTTTTTTTTAAAGCACCCCGTCCCTGTGCACCAAAGAAAACGCATATGTAAGTTGTGCCGCAAATGTAAACGGTATTCAAATCACACGTGAGGTATCGCCCTGATTGTTAGAGCGAGATCAATAATTCTAGCAAAAGACCTCCTCTAACTCTAAACTGGTAACTGTTAAAAAAATCTAACGCGTGGCTTATGGTGATTTTTAAGTACCGTACTTTGTCACCATTCCACGAGTGTGCGCAATTTTAAACCGTAACGTGTTAGTTATCTGTTTAGTCTGCGTAACATCTTTCACTATATAAAAAAATTGCGCTTAAAAGACTGCTGCACAAATACCACGTGACAAAGTATTGCAACGAACACCATTTTATTCTCCAGTCTTTGCTAAATTATATATATTTATTTATTATTATGTTTGGGGGTTCTACGTAATTTTCTAGCAAAAAGTACTGATTTTAACTTGTAAACAAGTGTCAAAAATAGGCTTGGTCCAGAAGTGGTTAAAAATCTGTAGCAGGGCCTGAAAGCTTGCCTTTTATCCTTCGACGCTAAAAAAGGCTTTTGACAGGGTCAGTTGGAAGTTCCTGCAGCTGTCCCTAGAACAACTTGGTCTTAGGGCGTCCTATATCTCCAAAGTTATGTCTCTATACTCTCGACCCTCGGGTACAGTTCTCGTAAGCGGTACAGTGTCAGCACCTTTTGACATCAAACGGTACTAGGCAGGGCTACCCCCTCTCCTCTTTATTACCATTGAGCACCTGACTTGCGCCATACGTCAAAACCCCTCCATTCAAGGCATACACACGCCATCTGCACACCACAAGCTATTCCTTTATGCCGACGACCTCCTAGTATACATCCAGAACCCACATACTTCACTCCCATCCCTACTTAAGGAATTCCACCGTTTCAGCACCCATAGCAACTTCAAGATCAATATAGCTAAGATGGAAGCTCTTAATATATCCCTCGCCCCTTCCACATTGTCCCTACTGAAATCTAATTTCTCATTCCACTGGCAAACGAAAGGGATCTCCTATCTAGGAGTTATCATACCCTCCAACCTGACAAATTTGTTTCCCCTCAATTATATCCCCTTACTCTCCCGCATACGGAAAGACTTAGAGTGGGGAGGATCCTCCTTGCCATGGTTTGGGAGGATCAACACCCTGAAAATGGACACTTTACCCAAACTTTTATATTTATTTCAAATGGTTCCCATCTACATCCAAAATCATTCTTTGCCTCCTTATGATCCTTAGCTATAAGATTTATGTGGAACAGGGGACTCCCAAGAGTCATTTAATTGCTCACTCTTCCGAAGACGCAGGGGGGAACAGGTCTCGCTGATTTTGAGACATATCAAAAAGCAGCCCACATGGCACGCGTCCTGGAGTGGTTCCTTCACCCATTTCAGAAGTCTTCAGTAACAATTGAGCAAGACATTTCCCCTGTGGACCTCCAGGCCCTTCTATGGGGTTATAAATACGACTATGTTCACTTGACCTCCCTATCCCCATTAACCTCGGCCTCCCTTAAACTTTGGTACCAGAGAGGACTTAACGCCATTCTCTCTTCTGACCCAGGTTCTTTGACGTCCCTATTTGACAACCCCCGCATTCCCACAGGGGGTAGGTGCATCGACACTGGGCTCCTTTAAATGCACTGCATGGCCTCAAGCTCACTCCTTTGTGCACCCTTTTCCAAGGGACTCCGGTTTCTCCGGAGGGTCCTGGGGACTGGCTCACAGCCCTGCATATGTCTACATACACCAAACACCTGCACTCCTCCTCCCAAATACACTGCACACACACCAGTTTTGAAGATCTGTGGTCTCTTCAGGAAACACCTCAACATCTCCTCTCATTCTTATATAGCCTACTACAGACCTCCACACATGACCAACTACCATGCTACACGAGGATGTGGTCTGCGGACTTGGGCGAAGACATCACCACGCCAGAATGGCAAACCTCTTTTCACTTTACGCATAAATCAACAATCTCCTGTTACTTTTAAGAAAAGAATTACAAGCTCTTATCTAGGTGGTACAGAGATCCCGCTACACTGCAAAAAATCTTCCCATCTTCACCGGACACCTGCTGGCGCTGTGAAACCTCTGTCGGGACTTACCTACATGTCTGAAGGGACTCTGAGAGGATCCGCCCCTTCTGGACCCAGGTTTTTGATTGTTACAATCTCATCTCTGACAAAACGATACCAATCTCTCCAAAGATTGCCCTCCTCTCTATATTACCTGGGTCATTGAAATCGCAAAAACAAAACCTACTTCGTTTCTTCATGTCTTCAGCGAGGCAGCTTATACCTGCATATTGGAAAACAAAGATTACTCCTCCATTGTCACAGTGGGTCTCCACCATGAGAATGGAGATGTTGGCCCTTGACAACGACACGTATGCTAAATTTATAGTGTTGTGGTCGGTCTGGCTCCACTTCTCCTCCTCTGACACTTTATTGAATAAGATTTCGGACCCGTAGGGACACGTTGAGTCCCCCCCCCCCCCCCCCCGGGTCCCCCTCCAACCCTTCCCTAAGCTCCCCTCCACCTTGTACCCACATGTTTTCTCTTGACTAGCCCTCTCCTCCCCCCTCTTCCTCTCCTCCCCCCTCTTCCCCTCCTCCTGTCTCTTCTCTCTCCCTATCTAGATCTTTTCCCTCTCTCTCTTATGCCATTCTTTTTTTGTTATTTTTATTATTTTACTTCAACTCACACATATTACATTATGTTGTGAACCATGAGTACTGTTCAATGACAAGGCTTAATAACTCAGAAAACAGGTTTTCCTCTCAAATGTTACCAAGTTTAATGGATAGGAGCCAGCTGTGGGCAATAGCCATTGGGCTAACTTCTTGTACAATGTAACCCTGCCACCCTTTTTTGACTGTATTTTTCTCATGTTGTTTACTGTTTCAATTTTTTTTACTGAAAAATGCCAATAAATACATTTTTAACACTAAAAAATCTGTAGCAGAAAGGGCAAAAATATACTTCCATATTGTGTATAAACTTTGTTGGGAAGGCGTCCCACTCGGGAGCTTTCCCTTTAGGAAGAGATGCCAAAGTAGTTTCCAACTTCTTCATCGTTATCGGAGTATCAAGCAGACATCTGTCCATAGTAGAAAGATTAATACCATCTACAAATGGAGACAATTCAGCACTAGTATAAGTTGCCCTGGATCTGTAAAGCCCCTGATAGAAAGACTTGAAAACTGCCAGAACATCTTAAGAAGTAGTGCAAAGTCACCCAGTTGCTGATTTTATTGCAGTTATATAAGGGGTGTTAGTTTGTGAGCGGGCGGTAGCAGGCAAATGTTTACCTGCCCTCTAACTCCTTCTGCCCAAACGAGACGTTTCGAAAAAAAATCTTGGGCAGAGGCGCACAGTTTGCAGGAGTTGAATCTAAAACATAGGCAGCCTCAGCTGCAGTCACCCGCTCCTTTACTTGATTCATCTCCCTCCTACTATTGGTTTTATTTATGCTAATTTCTTTAAAATAGGCTGCATGGTGTCCCACACAATCATAAAAGAAGCAGTGTTCAAGTTCATTTCTAAAAAGGAAATCAGAGCATTTTGTATAGATTCATGGGTATACATTATCTAGAGCCAAGATAGATTGAATTTTTACAGAGTCCAACTGGGTCCCATTGAAATACCCTGAAGGGTAGCCAGCAGAGGGGTGTGATCTGACACACTTCTGGCCAGAATGTCAATAGAGACAATATATCTAAATGTTTTAAAAGTACCCAGCATTAAAATCAATGCTGAGCCTCCGCAGGGTGCACTTTACGCCAGAGATTGTGCAAACCCAACTCCTTGCACACCTTACCCATGGGGGTCAATCCGTCTGCGTTTGCATATTTGGATGGAGAAAACCTGTCCTGTATGCTATAAAAACATTAAGTCACCCATCAACAGAACTGGAAGAGGCAGTATGTCAGCTATAAATGATGCAAACAGTTGGAGTACCTCGCACGAATATAGGAGGCAGTATGTACAGATTGGCAATTACAAAACACCTCATCAGTCTACAGTGCAAGAACATGTATCTCCCACCTGACTTGAATCCAATAGAAAATCCATTGAAAGAACTAAAGATCAGAGTTCATAGAAGAGGCCCAAGGAACTTTCAAGATTTGTGTGGAAGAATGGGCCAAAATCACACCTGAGCAATGCATGCGACTTGAAGGTATTATTACCAACCAATGATTTTGTACCAAGTATTAAATAAATTTCAGTTAGCATGTTCAATACTTTTCCCTGTGTCATTTTATTTTATTACACATAACTTAATTTCTAAATTTATTGGTTTTGGCTTCTTTGTATGGATTGCATGGGTTGTTACTGACATGTGGTGAAAATGTCATGTCATCTTTAGAAATCTATTTGCCTAGAAAAATGGTGATGTGCTAAATACTTAAGACGGGTACACACTACAGGTTTTTTTTTCCGTACAACCCAATGGGTCTGACTGTCAGCTCCAGTCAGAGCCGCTGTACTAACCATCCGACATAGTACAGCGATCTCCCCCGTTGAACTGTTGACTCTGATGGGGACGCCCCCCCGACAGAACACTCCAATCAGCACTCTCGGCCATTGGCCCAGAACGCTGATCGGGAGACGGTTGGCTGCTGGTTTTCCAGCATGCACATCCAACAGAAGCCAGCCGAACAGCCGGCTTCTGTAGGGCAGACCGTCATATGCACAGGCCGAATGGCGGCTTTTTTTATACCGGCCGATGTCCCCTGACATTCGGCCTGTGTGTGCCCAGCTTTATTTTACCCACTGTATATAAAATCAAAATACATAATAATGAAAGTGCAAAAAGGAAAAAAAATGCAGTACTTATGCTCGTCAAGAAGAAAAACACCATCATGCATATATATTCCAACTTGAAGTTTTCGTTGAGATCTCGCTTAATTTATTGCAGTGCCTATCCAGCCAGTGGCAGACAGAGGTTGTGAAAAAAATGAGCAGCTTCACTTGCCACCATTCTGATTTACCTGAGCCAGGGAAACCGTAGTAAGACCATCTGACAGTAACCCTGTGTGTGTGAGGTGCCAAAACTAAGGTTGGGCCTTCAAGAGCTGCTCTTTGCCCAGCAGCCTCTCTGCTAATTTTTACTCTGAATTTGCAGCCAGGATGCCTAGTGCTCCCCTGCCTCCATGGACTACTCTGGGGCCACCTCCCCAGCTACCTGGATGTCCTCAGTGGGAGTTCTTGAACCCTTCTGTATTTCTCCTTGCTCTGTCATATTGCTACCCCATGGACACTGTCTCCTAACTGTGCCATGTTGTTACTCTGTAGACTCCCACTCCTTACTTTGCCCTATTGCTGTGACAACCCAATATATATATATATATATATATATATATATATATATATATATATATACACACACACATATACATATACATACACACACTGAACAACCGCTAGGCAAATACAGTGCCACATAAAATATTGCAGCAACTGCTATTTTATTCCCTAGGGTCTCTGCTAAAATATATATATATAATGTTTGGGGGTTCCAAGTAATTTTCCAGCAAAAAATATTGATTTTAACTTAAAGTGGATGTAAACTGGATTTTTTTGATGTCATAATGTAGAGTATAAGATTTCCTATCATTTGAGCCCAGTCTTGCCACAAAGAGTTAATCTAGCTCTGAGCAATCCTCTTATTGTTTAATGAGATAAATCTTGACAAATAGAGAAAAACTTTGTCAAATTCTCCCCCTTGCTGTGAGTGACAGGTGATTTACATATCTCGTGCACTAGCCTAAGAGACATGCATTATTTTTTAATTTCCTCCCACTCCTTTCTTCTGCTGCTCTGCCAGGATTGGATGTTCCACACCTCAGCATAATTGGGCATGCTGAAGTCATGTGGTTACTTTCCTGTCTTTTCACTGGATGTTAGAGATCATAGCAGAAGTTCAGTGTAAGAAATACACAGGAGAAAATTCATATTGACAAGGGGAGTGTAGAGGTGGGCGGGGAGTCTACTGACATCACAACTCCACCCACCCAGCTCCAGACAACAGACCCACCCACAGAATCTGAAGTTTTTCGGGTCTCATAACAGACAGAGTGGAGACATTTGACAGGTAAAGATACATGCAGGAGGCATGTATAACCTTATAGATAACCCCTATGGCAGTAGTTTACAAAGGATGACATTGGTTTTACATCCACTTTAACCGGTTCCCGACCGATGCACGACAATGTACGTCGGCAGAATGGCACGGACAGGCATAAGGGCGTATAGGTACGTCCTTTTAAGAATGCCGCCATGATATTGCATGTGCGCTGCCGGAGGCCCGTGGACTCGATGGCCGTGGGGATACACGCGATCGGGAAGGCTGAACAGGGAGATGCGGAGGTAAACAGCATCTCCCCGTTCAGTGTTCACTAAAACACAGCCACACCCCCCAGTTAGTAACACGCCCCTAGGAACACTTAAACCCTACACTGCCACCCCCTGGTTAACCCCTTTACTGCCAGTGTCATTTACACAGGAATCAGTGCATTTAAATAGCACTGATTGCTGTATAAATGACAATGGTCCCAAAAATTTTTCAAATATGTCCGATGTGTCTGCCATAATGTCGCAGTCACAATAAAAAAAAAGAAAGAAAGAAAAAAAAATAAAATAAATAAAAATCGCTGATCGCCGCCATTACTAGTAAAAAAATATTAATAAAAATGATATAAAACTATCCCCTATTTTGTAAACGCTATAACTTTTGCGCAAACCAAGCGCTTATTGCGATTTTTTGCCAAAAATCTGAAGAATACGTATCTAAAAAGTTTTTTTTATATATTTTTGGTATATCTACACACACACACACACACACACAGTTGTGTGAAAAAGTATTTGCCCCCTTCCTGATTTTTATTTTTTTTGCATATTTCTCACACTTAAATGATTCAGATCAAACAAATTTTAATATTACACAAAGATAACCCGAGTAAATCCAAGATGCAGTTTTTAACCACTTAAGGACCAAGCCTGTTTTTCAGACTTGGTGTTTTCATGTTTAAAACATTTTTTTTGCTAGAAAATTACTTAGAACCCCCAAACATTATATATTGTTTTTTTCTAACACCCTAGAGAATAAAATGGCGGTCATTGATTGCAATGACCGCCATTTTTTTCACACCGTATTTGCGCAGCGGTCTTACAAGCGCACTTTTTTTGAAAAAAAAAAATCAGACAGTAAAATTAGCCCAATTTTTTTTTTATATTGTGAAAGATAATGTTATGCCGAGTAAATTGATACCCAACATGTCACGCTTCAAAATGGCGTCAAACCTTTACCCTCAAAAATCTCCATAAGTGACATTTAAAAAATTCTACAGGTTGCATCTTTTGAGTTACAGAGGAGGTCTATGGCTAGAATTATTGTTCTCGCTCTACCGATCGCGGCTATACATCACATGTGTGGTTTGACTACTGTTTTCATATGCGGGCGCTACTCACGTATGCCGAGACATATGGGCGGAAGTGAAGTTTTGACGTCGCTCCCGCCCTCCTATGGTATAGAGACGAGTGGGGGCCCATCTTAGCCTCACTCGTCTCCATACCCATTACGCAGCAGGACCCGATCGCCTCCGCCGCTACCGACGGCTCCGGTAAGCGGCAGGAGGGGGGGTGGCACCTCTCCCGCCACCGATAACTGATCTCGCGGCGAACCCGCCGCAGAGACCACCATTATAAACGCGACCGCCTCCTGTAAAGAAGGATATCTTGGTTGTGGCAGCAGCTGCTGCCGTTACCAAGATATCCCTCTTCAAAGTGCCGACGTATATGTACAGGAGGCGGATGGCAAGTGGTTGAATTATTTCATTTATTAAGGGGAAAAAAAAAAAAGCTGTTCAAACCTGCCTGGCCCTATGTCGAAAACGTAATTGCCCCCTTCCATGCTGAATCATGAATGAACTGTGATGAACCACAATTTTTTGGAAAGCCGAGTTAAATTTCACTTGCCACACCCAGGCCTGATTACTGCCAGACATGTTGAATCAAGAAATCACATAAATAGAAGCTGTCTGAGAAAGTGAAGCATGCTTACAGATCACAAAAAGCCACACATCATGCCACAATCTAAAAAAATTCAAGAACAAATTAGAAACAAAGTAATGTACATGTATCAGTCTAGGAAGGGTTTCAAAGCCATTTCTAAGGCTTTGGAACTCCAGTAAACCACGGGGAGAGCCACTATCCACAAATGGAGATTAGAGGTCGACCAATATTTGGCGTTTAATTAATCGGCATCTGTAATAGAAGTCAATGCAAGTTGCCTGAGTGGAGCGACTTCTCTCTGGGCAGTCTGCCAAGAAAAGACCAAAGAGATACAATGTTTCTTCTCATCAATGAACTGAACTATGTGTAGTGAGTTCTCAGTTTAACCATTTAAAGACTAAGGGCTCTTTCACGTGGGCGGACCGTATGTCCGTATTTCATCCATCCGTTTTCAGATGAAATACGGACATGCATACATTCCTATGGGATAGCGGGTGTCAGCGGATGTACATCCGCTGACACCCGATATCATCCGTCTCCGCTATGGTCCGATTCTGCAGACGAAGGAAAATCCTATTTTTCCATCCGTCTGCAGAGCGGATCGGATGAACACGGACAGATGGTCCCCCATAGAGGAGAGCGGAGATCTGATAGGACAGGGACCGCCCTGTAATCCCCTGGCTCAGCAGGGACCAGCGGAGCGATCCCAGCTGAGCCGCGGATGTTTGCGGGGCGGATCATTACGGATCCGTCCCGTATGAAAAGAGCCCTAAATCTTTTCTGACACTTGTTGCTTACAAGTAAAAATTCCCTTTTTTCTGCTAGAAAATCACTTAGAACCCCCAAAAATGATATACATTTTTAACAGAGACCCTAGGGAATATAATAGCGGTTGTTGCAATATTTTATGTCACATGGTATTTGCACAGCGGTCTTTCAAACGCAATTTTTGGGGAAAAAATACGATTTAAAAAAAAATAAATAAATAAAAACAGTAAAGTAAGACCATTTTTTTGGGTCCAAAAGTTTTGATTACCTGTTTGATTACCTGTGTATTTAATAATACTATATTATTTTTTATCTAAATTATACATACAAGTGAACTGATTGGAGTTTTCTATTGTTTAAATGTAAGACATTTTCTGTATCACTTATTACTTAAGGCTGCTTTCACACTGGAGCGGGCAGGCGTTGACAGTAAAATGCTGCTAGTTTTAGCGGCGCTTTACCGTCATTTTAGCGGCGCTATTTGGCTGTTAGCGGGGCACTTATAACCCAGTTAGCGGCTGAGGAAGGGTGTTAAATGCGCCCGTGAATTGCTGCTGCCAAATCGCATTGCAGGCGCTTTGGCAGCGGTGCCCATTCATTTCAATGGGCAGGAGTGGTGGAGGGGCGGTATACACCACTCCAAAGATGCTGCTTGCAGGACTTTTTTTTTTTAACATCCTGCCAGCGCATCGCCTCAGTGTGAAAGCACTCAGGCTTTCACATAGACTGCAAGGGAGCTGTTTTGCAGGCACTTCTCAGGTGCTATTTTTAGCCCAAAGGCGCCTGAAAATGCCCCAGTGTGAAAGGTGTCTAACTGTTAGATTTTATGAAATGAAGGGAGAAAAAAAAAAATTGGTCTAACATATCGGCCCAAACAAAAAAAAAAAAAAAAAAAATCGGCTTCATATATCGGCCATCAGCCGCCGCAATTTCTAAATATCAGCATCGGCCAGAGAAAAACCCATATCGTTCGACCTCTAATAGGGATAACTTGGAACAGTGGTGAACCTTCCCATGAGTGGCCAGCCTACAAAAATGATTTCAAAAGCTTGACGACTGTTGTGGAAATTTTTATTAATGTAGGTTGTCAGATGTCCCCCCAGTGTCAGTTTTGCTGCAATACGCTCATGCGAGCGTATTCGCACATACAGACATTGGTGGAAGACCATTGGCTGCAGAAACCTTCCCCTGGACATGGCAGATCTGTTTGCTCTTTTAGGGATGGTCGTTTATGTCTCACCAAGAGACTGGCCACCTCATGTGGACTGCATGAACGCTCCTAGCCAACAGATATGCGTACATGGGAATCATAGTATAACCATACAAAAATGTGCACATGATCTTGTTCAGTGCCATGTAGTTTTTTTTTAATTTTTTTTTTTAAATCAGAAAGGTTTTTATTGAACAAGTATATAAACAACATCTTCCAGTGCACAGTTACACATATACAGTTTTCGCCTGCCAATGCATATAAAGGTGTTACATCATCACATTCCCCCCCCCCCCCCCCCGCCTGAATTCCTCTTAAAAGATGCCTCGTCTATCTTAACATATCTAATATATTTAAACTTTTTTATAGACCTTGTAGGATTCTGGACATCACTAGCGCGCTCAGGCTTAATCCTGGTGTATCCAACCATCTTGACCGTATACGCTCTAACCTGCCCGGGCACCCCCTGTGCTGGTGTATATATATATATATATTTTTTTTTTTTTTCCATTATTAGGGTGTTACCCATGCGTGTTATCCAGGCCGCTGTGGTAGGTGGCATTGTGGATTTCCAACCCATTAGTATAATAGCGCCCTGGAGACGGCTACCCTGACCTGTTCTTCAGGAATCACATCCTCCAGGACCCCTAGAATGCAGCACATAGGGTCAATAGGCATCTGCGTTTGAAACACCCCGTTGAGTGTGTCCACTACCCTGTGCCAGTACCGGTGGAGTTCCGGGCAGCGCCACAGGAGGTGTACAAGGTCCCCACTGTGTTGCCTGCACCTACTGCACAAGGGGTCTGCTAATCTGCCCATCCTGTGTAGTTTAATCGGGGTGTAATGCGCCCTCAGTATTATATAAAGTTGGGAGACTTTTTGCGCCACGTTCAAGGAGCACAAGGTTACGGATTGTAGGGCTTCTTCCTACTGTTCTCCCGTGATTTGGCCGAGGTCCCTTTCCCACATTGACATGGGGGTACGCTCGCAAGTGCCATGGGGGTAAGCTCGCAAGTGCCTTGCCAGCAGCATCTGGTAGCATTGGGATATCATTCCTTTTGTTACGTCAGTATATTGCAGCGCATGGTATACAGGGGTGGGAGACAGTACCCATTCCCCTGCATCCCCTTGCGCGGCCACAGCGTGTCGCAGTTGCAGATATGGGTAAGTCATGGTGGCGGGAAGGTTAAATTTAGTTTGTAAATCTCCAAACGTCATCAGTTTACCATCTTGAAATATGGGGGACAACATAGTCACGCCATGGGCGCGCCATCTTGGGTCTGGCTGTATTTTGTCCAGTTCTGCATACGTGTGGTTACCCCATATCAGACTATATTCTGTGAATCCCTGTACCCCCTGGAGCTGTCGGCCCTTATTCCAGATTTTTTGTATCATTGAAAGCGTAGGGGTCCGTTTGTTAGAGCTCTAAGGCTGCTTTCACACTGGAGCGGTGGGGGCGCTGGCGGTAAAGTGGCGCTATATTTAGCGCCGCTTTACCGGCGTTTTAGCGGCGCATTTCGGCCGCTAGCGGGGTGGTTTTACCGCTAAATATACCGCTCCTATAGCGAGCCATGATGCGGCTTGCAGGACATTTTTGAGCATCCTGCAAGCGCACCGCTTCAGTGTGAAAGCCCTCGGGCTTTCACACTGAAGGAACAGCAACAGCTTTTTCGGGTCGGTTTGCAGGCGCTATTCTTAGCGCAATAACGCCTGCAAACCGCCCCAGTGTGAAAGCAACCTTAAACATTTGTGCCTCCAGTCCTATAGGGATGGTCTCTGCTCCAGACGCAAGCAGCATCAACTTTGCAGCTGAGCCCATCGGTTCATGAGACATGGAACCAACCAATTGTTGCAGCTGGGCCGCTATATAGTACAGCCAAGGGTTGGGAATCGCCAACCCTCCGCTGTCCTTAGACTGCTGTAGCTGTTCCAGCTTGATCCTAGGGGACTTAGTGTTCCACAGCAGCCTCCGAAATAAAGTGTTTACCTAAAAATTTGTAAAAATTTTGAGGTGTATTACTACCAGTGAGTTATGGAGAAAGTATAACAGTTGGGGCATTAGGATCATTTTTATTAAATTAGCTTTTCCTGCCAAAGACATTAAGGTTATTCCACATATTGATCCTGTCCCGAAATCTAGACTAGACTAGAATAGTGGACATATATTTTGGGAGCAGTATTCCCCAAGTCTGGGTGTAATTTGTACCCCTAGATATTTAAAACTGTTCATTATTGGTAGTGGGCAGGAGTCAGGATTGCAACATCCCCTCCTTCGTCTAACATCATCATGGCTGACTTAGACCAATTTATGGTCAAGCCTGAGTATCCACCAAATTGCTCTATTATGGACATTACCTCTGGAAGTGAGTGACTGGGGTCCGCCAAGAAAAGCAGCATGTTGTCTGCGTACATGATTTTTTCGTGGATAGCCCTGTATTGAAATCCCTGAATTTGTGCGCTATCCCTTATTAGTGTTGCCAGTGGTTCTATTGCGATTGCAAAGAGCAGGGGGGATAGCGGGCACCCCTGCCTCGTCCCCCTGCCCAGAGCAAGGGCGTCTGACATCTTATCTGCCACTCTGTTCGCCTGCGGGGATGCGTACAACAGTTTAACCCACGCACCAAACCGCTCCCCAAATCCAAATTTAATCAACACCGCCCATAAATAAATATTTCCTTGCCATTCTTGGCTGTGTGTCCCTCTCTCTCCCTGTGTGTGTGTGTGTGTGTGTGTGTCTCTCTCTCTGTTCTGTGTGTGTGTGTCTGTGTCTGTGTCTGTGTCTGTGTGTGTGTGTGTGTGTGTGTGTGTGTGTGTGTGTGTGTGTGTGTATGTATGTCTCTCTGTGTGTGTCTCTCTCTCTCTCTCTCTCTCTCTGTGTGTCTCTCTCTCTCTCTCTGTGTGTGTCTCTCTCTCTCTCTCTGTGGGTCTCTCTCTCTCTGTGTGGGTCTCTCTCTCTATGTCAAAGTCACATTAGCTTTATTGGCAGGACCAAATACATGTTAGCATTGCCAAAGCAGTTGAGTTTCTAAGAAAAAGGAGGGGGATGGGTAATGGGTAATATAGAGGGGAATGGGCATAAGTCTGTGTAAAGGATTTTTAAGTCCTCAGTCTTATGTCCCTCTCAGTCTGCAACACGCTGTCACATATTGGGCAGCTATTTTGTGTGCGTGTGTCTCGCTCGCTCTCTCTGTGCACCTGTGTGCGCGCGTCTCTCTCTGTGCACCTGTGTGCGCGCGTCTCTCTCTGTGCACCTGTGTGCGCGCGTCTCTCTCTGCGCACCTGTGTGCGCGCGTCTCTCTCTGCGCACCTGTGTGCGCGCGTCTCTCTCTGCGCACCTGTGTGCGCGCGTCTCTCTCTGCGCACCTGTGTGCGCGCGTCTCTCTCTGCGCACCTGTGTGCGCGCGTCTCCATCTCTGTGCGCGTCTCTCTTTCCTCTCTTTGTGCCTGTGCGCGTCTCTCCCCCTCTCTTTGTGCCTGTGTGTCTCTCTCCCCCTCTCTTTGTGCCTGTGCGCGTCTCTCTTCCCCTTGCAGGCAACAGTATGTGGTGAAAATTGTGTTTCCCCATATCTTGCATATTCCTAAAAACCCTTATAAACAAAAATGTGCATAAACTCTGGATTACAGCTTTTTACATGAGATTACAATCTGCTTTCATAAAAATACTAGTTACCTCTAAACTCCTGAGTGTACACACAAGATATCAGAGGAGAGTTGAGGGGCTGCGGGGAAAAAAAAACACCCAACTGCTCTTAAAGGTTTATCAGCTGCAGCGTACACGAGACCTCCGTATAATGCGAAGGACGGCTGCAATAGACAAAGCATACAGAATGAGGAAAAATTATATTCCTAAATCTAGAAAACAGAAAATTGTATAAATACTTACCAGGACACTTTTTTTTATAAAATATACAGGGACTCTCTGATAAGATACATGCTATACAATGCTAAAATTGTGTTAATGTGCCAACAGCTTTGAAAAATTTGGTCTACATGGTGAAACATCTGGATCACTATGACAACCAGCTAACGTGATCAGAGTGGTCACCCATGGCTTTGTGGACATCTACATGAACACAGGTATAAAGTCAGACAACACGCCCCCGCTCTCTGAATACACGACACACGATATGACCGCCTTCTTACAACTCTGAAGCACCTAGGATAGCACACGTAATGACACAACTTCCTCCACACAGCCCTGCGCCATGTCTACCTGCCCTCACACCACACCAGTCATGGCCGAAGGAGCTTCGCGCAGCTTTCGGACGTCATATCCGTTCCCAGCAGCCAATAGCGCTCGAGCTTTCAGTTTACGCCAGCAACGGATGCCGAGTCGACCAATGGGCGCGGCGTGCTCGAGGTGTGCTGTGCGCATGCGCAGTGGCTGCTCTGGAATTTGTTCCCCCGTGCTGTGGACATGGATGGCGGTAATAGAGGTGAGGATGGGAGTTCAGGGGGTGATTACTGGCGGGGGGGCCTGCCGGGCCCCTGAATGGAGTGGGAGTGCGGCATGAAAGGAATGCAGGAAGTTGTGGCTTCTATTGAAGAGGGCGAGGGGGCTCCGTATAAAAGGAGAAGTGTATGATTGGACATAAGAAATCTGCTTCCTGCTGGGCCTTCCTCATCATTTTGGAGTTAAAAAAAAAACAAAAAACTGACCTTTCAATGCAACAGCTGCTGTATGTTGCCTGACCGGTCAGTGATTTGGTTTCCATAGAAACGCAAGCATCGGGGTGTCCACCTCAGTCTGGCGCCTACTCGCCCAGTAGCCCCATAGGCTGTAATTGATTTCTACCTCTTCCGTTAAGGTATACGGCTAAGAGGCGTCAATTACAACCTACAGGGCTCCAAGCTGAAGAGAACATCTCAGTTTTGTGTTCCTTCGGAAACCAGGTCACTGACTGGTCAATCATAGAAATTCAAGCACCCGGGTGTCCTCTACAGCCTGGCGCCTACATGGCCAGTAGCTCAATAGGTTGGAACTGATCTCTTTCTCCCCCATTAAGGTATAGGGCGAAGGTCATCAATTATAGCCTACGGGGATACAGGGTGCTAGCTGAAGGGGATGTCTTAACACTTGTCATTCTTTGGAAACCAGATCACTGGACTGGTCAATCAAGGAAACGCAAGCACCTAGGTGTCCTCTTCAGCCTGGCGCCTGCATGCCCAATAGGTTGGAACTGATCTCTTTCTCCCCCCGTTAAGGTATAGGGCGAAGGTCATCAATTATAGCCTACGGGTATACAGGGTGCTAGCTGAAGGGGATGTCTTAGCACTTGATATTCTTTGGAAACCAGATCACTGGACTGGTCAATCAAGGAAATGCAAGCACCTAGGTGTCCTCTTCAGCCTGGCGCCTAGATGCCCAGTAGCCCAATAGGTTGGAACTGATCTCTTTCTCCCCCGTTAAGGTATAGGGCAAAGGTCATCAATTATAGCCTGTGGGGCTACAGGGTGCTAGCTGAAGGGGATGTCTTAACACTTTTCATTCTTTGGAAACCAGATCACTGGACTGGTCAATCAAGGAAACGCAAGCACCTAGGTGTCCTCTTCAGCCTGGCGCCTGCATGCCCAATAGGTTGGAACTGATCTCTTTCTCCCCCGTTAAGGTATAGGGCGAAGGTCATCAATTATAGCCTACAGGGCACCTAGCTGAAAGGGGTTGTCTTAGCACTTGTGTTTCTTTGGAAACCAGATCACTGGACTAGTTAATCAAGGAAACGCAAGCACCTAGGTGTCCCCTTCAGCCTGCATGCCCACTAGCTCCATAGGTTGGAACTGATCTCTCTCCTCCGTTGAGGTATAGGGCGAAGGTCATCAATTATAGCCTGTGGGGCTACAGGGCACCTAGCTGATGTCTTAGCACTTGTGTTTCTTTGGAAACCAGATAACTGGACTGGTCAATCAAGGAAACGCAAGCACCTAGGTGTCCTCTTCAGCCTAATGCCTATACGCCCAGTAGCCCCATAGGCTGTAATTGATTTCTACCTCTTCCGTTAAGGTATACGGCTAAGGGCGTCAATTACAACCTACAGGGCTCCAAGCTGAAGAGAACGTCTCAGTCTTGTGTGCCTTTGGAAACCAGGTCACTGACTGGTCAATGCAAGCACCCGGGTGTCCTATTCAGCCTGGCGCCTACATGGCCAGTAGCCCCATAGGTTGGAACTGATCTTCTTCTCCCCCGTTAAGGTATAGGGCGAAGGTCATCAATTATAGCCGGTGGGGCTACAGGGCACCTAGCTGAAGGGGATGTCTTAGCACTTGTGTTTCTTTGGAAACCAGATCACTGGACTGGTCAATCAAGGAAACGCAAGCACCTAGATGTCCTATTCAGCCTGGCGCCTATACGCCCAGTAGCCCCATAGGCTGTAATTGGTTTTTGCCTCTTCCGTTAAGGTATACAGTGAAGGGCATCAACTACAGTCTACGGGGCTACAGGGCGCCTAGCTGAAGGGGATGTCTTAGTACTTGATTTTCTTTGGAAACCAGATCACTGACTAGTCGATCATAAAAATGCAAGCATCCAGGTGTCCCTTTCAGCCTGCACGCCCAGTAGCTCCAACGGTTGCAACAGATTTCTTTCTCTTTCAATCATAGAAATGCAAGCACCTAGGTAATCTCTTCAGCCTGGCACCTACGTGCCCAGTAGCCCCATAGGTTGTAATTGATTTCTGCGTCTCCAGCCAACCTATAGGTCTGTTACAGCCAACAGGGCACAGAGCGGACATCTCAATACTCAGTTCTTTGAAAACCAGACCACTAACCGCTTGGGCAGTTTATAACAGTGTCAGGAGGCTTTTGTACTCTAAAATGATTAGAAAGGGCTATCCGCAGCATATTTCTATTAAATGTATCGTCATGCACTTTTTACTATTATACAGAGTATTATTCTAGAGTACCTACCTACAGTTTGCATAGCGCTTTACAAAGAGAGACTTATGTACCAGTAAAATATATTTCAAGACAAGAGGGTTAGAAGAGCCTTGCTCGTGAGAGCTTACAATCTAAAGCAGACTTTTTCAACCAGGGTTCCACGGGGCTGCCAGCGGTTTCTTGGGCAATGAGCAAATTCTTCCCCTCAGATGAGTAAGCACTGACACCAGTGATCTTCTCTCTGAAATTATTCTCAATGACCACAAACGTAAGGAGTATTCTTCCTGCTGACCATTGTGCTTATGTACTGTGAGCTGTAAATACAGTAATTATTAGTAAGGGTTCTCTGGGACCAAAAAGTTATTTCAAGGGTTTGTCCATGTTAAAAAGGTTGAGAAAGGCTGATTTAAACAGAAGGGGAAGTACTACAAAAGGAAATAACTACGTGGAGATGAGTTGATGGAGAAAATAAAATTGCAGTTAAATGGAGGTGGGATAGGTATCCCTAAAGAGATGAGTTTTCAGGGATCATCTAAAGGTGTACAGAGTAGGAGATTGCCGAATAGATTGAGGTAGGGAGTTTCAGAAGAAGGAGGTGACAAGGGAGATAAAGAGCAGGAGGTCCTGGGATACGTGAAAAGGACAGTTCGTGTGATTATTTATTGAGGTAAGGAGTTCCAGAGGATTGGAGATGCTCTGGAGGGGTCCTGCAGGCAAGCATGCAATAAGTTGACAAGGGTGATAAAGAGCAGGAGGTCCTGGGAGGAGTGAAAAAGACAGTTCAGGTGATATTTATTGAGGTAGGGAGTTCCAGAGAATAGATGCTTTGGACAGGTCCTGGAGGCAAGCAGATGACAGGGCAAATAAAGAGCAGGAGATCCTGGGAGTAGTGAAAAGGACAGTTTGGACGATCCTTTAGGCTGAGGCTGGTGGTGTAGCTGGGGCAGAGTTGAGAATGGCTTTGTAAGTTGTTAATATTTAGAATTTTATTTGTTGGGCAGTCGGGAGCCAGTGGAGGGATTGGCAGAGAGGGGAGACACACTGAATGGCTGCTAAGATGGATGAGTCTGGCAGTAGGGTTCATGATTGAGAGAAGGGACTGGGGCTAACCTGTGCAGAGGTACGCCAGTGGGGAGGGAGTTGCGATAGTCAAGGCAAAAGGAGATAAGCGAGTGCATTAGTACCATGGTAGGGGTTATTTGTTAGGAAGGGTCGAATTTTGTATGTATTACACAGGTGAAAGTGGCAAGGGTTGAATGGAAATGTTTGCATCCAGGATTACATCCAGCACATTGGGAGAGAAAATAAGTTGTGCTATTAATCTCAATAAAAAAGGTTGGGAGATATTATTTACTTTGTTTTTCAAAAAATGTATTGAGTTTTAGGAAGCCCTGTTAATTTTGTCAAAAAAACTATGGCTAAAAATGACTAAAACTAAATGGAAGCTTGACCGCAGACAGTGGTCAAAAAGCAATATTCTTGTTTTTGGTTTTATTTTATGAAGATATTACTTGATACTTGTTTTAATTTTTAACAGAGAACTATTTAAGTTTTTATATTCAGGTAATATGTGCAATGAATGGCATGACAGCCAATGGAGTTTACAGTTTTTTTTATATATTAAAGTTGCACTTCTGTTTGTCAAAAAACAATATGTTTATGATGCTGGAGATTTTAGTCGGCTAAAATATGACTATAACTGAAACAATTCAGATGACTAAGGTACCACTAAAACTAAGATGGCATTTTAGTCAAAAACTATGACTAAAACTAAATTGGAATTTGACGTCAAAATTAGCACTGTTAGGAAGTTGTTTAACATCCATACCGATAGTAGTTTAGTGATGTGCAAGAAGACTGAAGTGGTTAGTTGAGGAGTAGGAATACATTTGGGGGTCGTCAACATGGAAATGGTATTGAAAGCCATGCGAGATTTTCAGATGGCCAAGGGAGGATTTAGATAGAGGTTAGAAGTGGTCTGAGGACTGATTCTTGAGGAACACCAAGATAGGTAGAAGGAGAACCAGGAAATAGCAGAGTCTTGGAGGCCAGGGGGATTAGTGTTTTATGAGGAGTAGGGGGTGGTCAACTGTGTGGAAGGTAGCAGAAAGGTCTAAGATTAAGAGTACTGGCCTTTAGTTTTAACAGCTAGTAGGTCATTAGTACATTTCTGTGGAGTGTTGTGGCGAAAGGCAGACTGTGAGGGGTCAAAATTGCTATCTGTATATGTATGGTAGCAGGTTATACAGCTGTAGATGAGGAATTCTAGGAGTTTGGGGATGAATGGGAGCAAGGAGATGGGTTTTAGATTGTTTGTTTCAGACTTTTGGGGTCCAGCGAGGGCTTTTTAAGTATCGTGGTGACCAGTGCATCTTTTACAGGATTGGGGAAGTTACCAGTAAAGAGGGAGCAAGTGTAAATGGGATCAAGAGGGTCACTGAAGTAGTTGAAATGGAATTGGGTCCAGGGAGCGGGGGGGGGGGTCATCAGAGGAAAGTTTAGCAACATAGATGTGGTAGAGATGGTATTTTAATTGGCAAAGATAACTGGATAGTATCAATCTCATTACAAATTGTCTATCTTGTTTTTGAAATGACTGGCAATATCCTGGACAGTGAATGAGTTAGTGGGCAGAGGCAGTGGGGCACAAATTAGGAAAGAGCTTCAAATGACTAAATTAGAGTGATAAAATAGGTTAGTTTGACAGCACAGAGGGAGGTATTGTATTTTAGGAGGGCAGCTTCATTCAGGCCAAAGTCTTGCAGGGACCGAGTTTCATGCCACACTTAATCATTGAAAGGGAGATGAAATAAACGTTCAACCTAACAAATTCACCCTCTGCATCCCATAATACATTACACAATCCAAGCTGATCTATAGGGCCACTTCAAACAGACAATATTACATCGATTTGTTGCTTAGTCACTCAGCGATAACGTTTGCGCAATGTTTGGTAGCAAGTTCATCAGTGACCATCACTTTGCATTCACCTTCATGACATAGCTACAAACTGCTGAAGGAGAGCAATTTGTAGCAGCCAACGCTAACATGACATGGCGCAAGTTTTACCCATACTAAGTTGCTTCTTGGTGAAAAAAATCAGCAGCGCCTATTAGAGCTTCACAATTAATCGTTAAAAAAATCGAGATCTCGATTCAACCCCCCTGACGATCTATATTGCAGAGTTTGACGATTCTTTCATATAACAAGTGGAGAGAATTCTCTGCTCACTCAGCTGTCAAAAGAAAACATCCCGGCAGTCTGCCAAGTTTTTTGAAAACATATATTTATCCCTGTATCATCACGTAATGGTATTTGTGGATACGGTACAAAGTATAAAAAATTGCCACGTCCCGAAAATTTGAATCTTAGTAGTAAAAATCAACTAATTGGTGTTGGAAGATGATGGACTTTTTTGGCATAACATTTTAATAAAAGTTTTATTAAAAGCATAGATACACATTTTGTTCAAAAACTTTAAACAATTTTTTTAAAAAAGAAGAAAAAAATCTAAATTAATATAGAAAGATTTAACAAGCTGATAGACAATTATGCATAGGTAGCATCAATATGGTTTCAATGGAGTCACTGAATTTAAATATACACATTCAAATTCCATTAAAGAAATGTGACATTGAATAAACAGTTGGAGACCATATATAAGCAATTTAGTCATAAAAAACAGTTTGTTTACAGTTGCCCTACATGTTACGCGTCATGTGACGCTTCTTCAGGGGTTTTCTATATTTTTTCTAAAAATAAAAAGAGAAAAGACAAGCATACAATGAGTAACATTTATATAGTTTGATATCATTACATGCGACATGAACTCAAAAGGAGTCAGGGATAGAGAGCTGCCACCCACCACCATAATAGAAGGAAAATAAGAGAAAAGACACAATGAAAAGAAGGGAAAAAAAATGGCAAACTACCTTAAACCTATGATATCTATATTGCACCCGTTCCCATGATGCACACTCTCTTACTTCATTTCACATACTCTTTTTTTCCTTTTTATTTTCTTTTTTAATACACACCTTACCAACTTTTCTTCTTCCCCTCTTTTTTTTTTTCTTTACCTTCTTTTCATTGTGTCTTTTCTCTTATTTTCCTTCTATTATGGTGGTGGGTGGCAGCTCTCTATCCCTGACTCATTTTGAGTTCATGTCGCATGTAATGATATCAAACTATATAAATGTTACTCATTGTATGCTTGTCTTTTCTCTTTTTATTTTTAGAAAAAATATAGAAAACCCCTGAAGAAGCGTCACATGACGCGTAACATGTAGGGCAACTGTAAACAAACTGTTTTTATGACTAAATTGCTTATATATGGTCTCCAACTGTTTATTCAATGTCACATTTCTTTAATGGAATTTGAATGTGTATATTTAAATTCAGTGACTCCATTGAAACCATATTGATGCTACCTATGCATAATTGTCTATCAGCTTGTTAAATCTTTCTATATTAATTTAGATTTTTTTCTTCTTTTTTAAAAAAAATTGTTTAAAGTTTTTGAACAAAATGTGTATCTATGCTTTTAATAAAACTTTTATTTAAATTTTATGCCTAAAAAGTCCATCATCTTCCAACACCAATTAGTTGATTTTTACTACTAAGTCTGCCAAGTTTAACATGAAACATTGTAACTAACTCGTCCTTTTTAGATCAAGGGAGAAACTTCAGTGTAAAAAAAATCCAGGCAGTCTGCCAAGTTTTTAAACAAGTGTAAATGCAGGAAGATTAACCACTTAAAGTCCAAATCTTTTTCTTAAAGCGGAGTTCCAGGCTTTTTATGTTTATTAAAAGTCAGCAGCTACAAAAAGTGCGTTGCGCTCCCGGAGTGGAGAGGCGATCTCCTGGGACCTGTCACGTGTCCCAGGAGATCGCCTAGAGGGAGGGGCCACCTAAGGCGAAAGGAGTCACCTTGTCGGTCCCTGGGCAGAAGGAGTCCCCCTCCCCCAAAAAAAAAATGACATTCCAAATGTGGCACGTGAGGGGGCAAAGAGTGCTTAAAGCGGAAGTTACGTTTTTGGGTAGAACTCCGCTTTAAATTAAAATCAATATTTTTTGCTAGAAAATTACTTGGAACCCCCAAACATTACATATATTTTGCAGAGACCCTAGGGAATAAAATATAAAATGCTGCAATATTTTATGTCACACTGTATTTGCTCAGTGGTCTTTCAAATGCATTTTTTTTGGGAAAAAATACACTTCAATGAATAAAAAAAAAAATTAATTAACCACTTCAGCCCCGGACCAATTGGCAGCCAAAGGACCAGGCCCCTTTTTGCGATTCGGCACTGCGTCGATTTAACTGACAATTGCGCGGTTGTGCAACGTGGCTCCCAAACAAAATTGGCGTCCTTTTTTTTCCACAAATAGAGCTTTCTTTTGGTGGTATTTGATCGCCCCTGCGGTTTTTATTTTTTGCGCTATAAACAAAAATAGAGCGACAATTTTGAAAAAAATGCAACATTTTTTGCTTTTTGCTATAAGAAATATCCCCAAAAAATATATAAATTTATTTTTTTCTCAGTTTAGGCCGATACGTATTCTTCTACATATTTTTGGTAAAAAATCGCAATTAGCGATTATTAATTGGTTTGCGCAAAAGTTATAGCATTTACAAAATAGGGGATAGTTTTATAGCATTTTTATTAATATTTTTTTTTTTACTAGTAATGGCGGCGATCAGCAATTTTTATTGTGACTGCGACATTATGGCGGACACATCGGACATTTTTGACACATTTTTGGGACCATTGTCATTTATACAGCAATCAATGCTATTTAAATGCATTGATTCCTGTATAAATGACAGTTGTAGTGAAAGAGTTAACCTCTAGGGGGAGAGGAGGGGTTATGGGCTGTGACGTGTGTGTGTTTTTTTACATTAGGGGCTGGGCTGACGGCTGACGTCATTGATCGGCTTTCCCGATGACCGGGAACAGCCAATCAATGACAGGCAGAGTAGGAAGCGCGGGGAGAGGTTTGTTTACACATACCTCTCCCCGTTCTTCAGCTCCGTGACCCGATCGCGGGACACCAGCGGCGATCGGGTCCGCTGGTCCCACGGCCGGGGTCACAGAGCTCCCGACCGGGTCGCGAGCGCGCCGCTGGCAGGCATTTAAAGGGGACATACAGGTACGTGCTTTTGCCTGCCCGTGCCATTCTGCTGACGTATATATGCAGTGGGCGGTCGGGAAGCGGTTAAACAGTAAAGTTAGCTCAATTTTTTTGTTTTAATGTGAAAGATGATGTTACGTCGCGAGAATCGTGAGAGAATTGGGATCTATCTTCTAAGCAAAAAAAATCATGTTTCTCATTTTAGCCAGAACCGTGTAGCTCTAGCGCCTATAGTGCTTCTGCCATTAGCTACAAAATGCTGTCAATTACTGGCCTTAGCAATTCACAGCGGCAAGGAATCGCTTCTACAAATTTGCCAGTCTGATGTGACTCCTAGATTGTGTGCACATGGAGGAGAAGTTTGCTGAACCTTGGCTTTTGCTACAGTCTATTTGTACTGTAGCTTTAACAAATTTTGCAGCCATGCCTCTAAATCAGGGGTGTCCAAACTGTGGCCCACAGGCCGCCAAGACCGCTATGAATGTGGCTTAACACTAAATTGTAAAATTACGTAAAAATTTAGATTTTTTTATGGGGAATTTTTTGGAAAAATGCGTTGACACTTAGCGAACACATGCGGCCTAAGAAAAGTTTGACAGCGTCTCTTTATTGGACTTTTTTTTTATACGTTTTTTATTTTGCCAAAGAGAAATCCCCCACTCTTCACAATCGCAACTTATTTATGTCATCTGTTTTAGGCAGCACTTATATTTGTTAGCAACTATTTTCAAGGATGAAGCACACATCCGATGAATAGTAGTGTGGGTGACCTTCGCGCTGTTAACCGCTTCCCGACCGCCTCATGCACATATACATGTGCAGAATGGAACGGGCAGGCAAAATCCCGTACCTGTATGTGATCCTGTAAATGCCTGCCCGTGGGTCGCGTGCGCGCCGCCAGCGGCGCGCTCGCGACCCGGTCGGGAGCTCCGTGACCCCGGCCGTGGGATCAGCGGACCCGGTCGCCGCTGGTGTCCCGCGATCGGGTCACGGAGCTGAAGAACGGGGAGAGGTCTGTGTAAACAAACCTCTCCCCGCGCTTCCTACTACCGATCAATGACGTCAGACGTCAGCCCCCCCTAATGTAAAAAAAAACACACACACGTCACAGCCCATAACCCCTCCCCTCCCCCTAGTGGTTAACCCCTTCACTACAACTGTCATTTATACAGGTATCAATGCATTTAAATAGCATTGATTGCTGTATAAATGACAATGGTCCCAAAAATGTGTCAAAAATGTCCGATGTGTCCACCATAATGTCGCAGTCACAATAAAAATCGCTGATCGCCGCCATTACTAGTAAAAAAAAAAATATATTAATAAAAATGCTATAAAACTATCCCCTATTTTGTAAACGCTATAACTTTTGCGCAAACCAATCAATAATCGCTAATTGCGATTTTTTTTTTTTTTTACCAAAAATATGTAGAATACGTATCGGCGGAAACTGAGGAAAAAAAATGTTTCTTTATATATTTTTGGGGATATTTATTATAGCAAAAAGCATTGCATTTTTTTTCAAAATTGTCGCTCTATTTTTGTTTATAGCGCAAAAAATAAAAAACGCAGGGGCGATCAAATACCACCAAAAGAAAGCTCTATTTGTGGGAAAAAAAGGACGCCAATTTTGTTTTGGAGCCACGTCGCACGACCGCGCAATTGTCAGTTAAAGCAACGCAGTGCCGAATCGCAAAAGGGGCCTGGTCCTTTGGCTGCCAATTGGTCCGGGGCTGAAGTGGTTAATAAACTAGATCTTATGCACAAGAAGAATAAATATGTGAATAATATATATGTAAAAAGTATAAATATAAAAAGTATAAAGTGCCAGCTCAAATGCTGTGTGTGGAAAAAATTCCTAAAAAAGCAGCAAAATCCAATGGTGAACACAATCCCATCCGATGAGCACCTTGAGAATTCATTTAGAATTGCTACTACACCCATCCAACCAGATATTGATGTTTTAGTTTACCAAAAACAGTCAAATATCACACTAGTTTTATGTTGCCCTCTTTTACTTTTATAATAAGAATTATTACAAAAAAATTAAGTTATATTACTCAGGTACATTATCTATATCCATGATTTACTTGTGACTTTTCCTGCTCATCAGCTATCCTTATTGTCAGTGTATTTTATGTGTGGCCCAAGACAATTCCTCTTCTTTCAATGTGGCCCAGGAAAGTCAAAAGGTCGGACACCCCTGCTCCAAATGATTTGTAACTGTTCACCTTTTTTTGTTGTTGCCATTTCTACTTGGCCATAAAACTAAATAAGGGGGGCACCTATAAGACAGGATAGGTGTAGAATGAGGGTTTAGTTTCCACAGACTGTGAAAATGGTGCCGCCATCTTTAGAGAACAGTAGCTTTTATAACACAAGGGTTACTTAGTAGAAAGTCATGTTTTACACATAGACACTTGTTAAATCAGTTGACTGAAAATATTTCCTTTTTACGTATTATTTTTATTTTTTACATTAACAGGATTTGGACCTTGGGGTCAAGGTAGAAATCATCAAGGAGGTAAGGACCATAGATCATCACTGTGTGATTCCAAGTTTCTGCTAATTATTATATTTGTACTGTTTCTGGATTTAAGTTGCCAAAAGGCAGGACAGAAAAAGTTGGGTGTTTTCTATAGCAGCTAGTCAATGGTTTACTTTCTTATTCTAACCTAAACTAGCAGATTTAAAGGGTAAGTGCCAGGCCAAATATACATACAGCCTTAGGATAGAATCAGAATATGGTTGTTAGTATGATGCCAGGAGTGAATATCCTGTACTTATTGTAAAAATAATGCTGGAAGTAAAATGGAGTATTGCCATAGGTATTGTATGTACAAACTCATCATTTAGAAAGTTTAAGAGCGAGTGATTCAATAGTTGTGGTGGTTTATTTCAAATGCATCACTTACTGTATCCTAAAGGAAATGTATAATACATGTGTATGTTAGATTTATAGTAAATGGCCTCTGCATTGGAAGGGGTTTGTCTTTGTGTCTTGACTGGGCCTCAGTGCAGACCTCTAGAGGGAAGTGAGCAGAGAACCCAGAAACTCCATGCTTGGCCTCTACTCCTCTCTGCATGTTCTTGCAAAGGGCGACAAGAGGTGAACAGTAACAGGGTCAGCAGAGACAGGGGAAACATTGGTGGATGGGTGTTCTCTGGTAGAAAAGGGCAGTGTATTGGATGTTGGGGTTCAGTGTCTGGGAGGCAGAGAGGTTTAGAGTCAGGGGGCTCCCTTGACAAAAGCATATCGCATGCATTATTTAGGTTTCCAAACACAATTTCCCTAAATATCATATGCAATCCTGAAACAGCCAAATCACTATGCCATTTTGCAGTACTTATTGCAAAACACTGTAAATACCTCATGAAAAGGCGTTAAACTCAGTTCACAGAAGGAAATAATTAAATGCATGCGTAATTAAGTAGTGGTCCAGTTATGTGGTATTTATGGAATGTAAAAATATAATAGCCGACCATGGATCAGTTCTCTCAACAGTAATGCATACCCTGTTTCCCCGAAAATAAGACCTAGCGTGATTGTCAGTGATGGCTGCAATATAAGCCCTACCCCCCAAATAAGCCCTACCTGGTTTCCCCGAAAATAAGCCCTACCCGGAAAATAAGACCTACAAGGACTTTAACTAGGGATTATTTGGGGGGTAGAGCTTATATTGCAGCCATCACCGACAATCACGTTAGGTCTTATTTTCGGGGAAACAGGGTAGAAACCTAAATATAGAAATTATTGGTGTTGATTTACTTAACCACTTTCAGACCAGACCATTTTGCTGGCTTAAGACCAGACCACTTTTTGTGATTCGGCACTGCGTCGCTTTAACTGACAATTGCGTGGTCGTGCGACGTGGCTCCCAAACAAAATTGACGTACCTTTTTCCCACCAATAGAGCTTTTTTTTGGTCCCCCCCCCCCCCCCCCCCCCCCCCCCCCCCCCCACCCCCCCCCCCCCCCCCCCCACCCCCCCCCCCCCCCCCCCCCCCCCCCCCCCCCCCCCCCCCCCCCCCCCCCCCCCCCCCCCCCCCCCCCCCCCCCCCCTGCGGTTTTTATTTTTTGCACTATAAACAAAAAAAAGATATAATATCCCCAAAAAATATATAAAAAAAAACATTTTTTTCCTCAGTTTAGGCCGATACATATTCTTCTATATATTTTTGGTATAAAAAAAAAAAATCGCAATAAGCGATTATTGATTGGTTTGCGCAAAGGTTATAGCATTTACAAAATAGGGGATAGTTTTATGGCATTTTTTATTAATAATTTTTTTTTACCAGTAAAGGCGGTGATCATCGATTTTTTTTTTTTTTTTTTTTTTTTTTTTAATTGTGACTGCGACATTATGGCGGACACATCAGACATTTTTGACACATTTTTGGGAGCATTGTCATTTATACAGCAATCAGTGCTATACAAATGCTGTGTAAATTACACTGGCAGTGAAGGGGTTAACCAGGAGGTGGCAGTGTAGGGGTTAAGTGTGTCCTAGGGGCGTGTTACTAACTGTGCGGGCGTGGCTGTGTTGTGCACATCACTGATCTCTGCTCCAATCACAGGGAGCAGAGATCAGTGTCACTTGTTGCTAGGCAGATGCTGTTTACATGGGCATCTCCCCGATTCTTCCTCCCCGTGAGACGATCGCGGGTATCCCCGTGGCGATCAAGTCCGCGGGACCCGCGATCGGACTCACGGAGGTCCCGACCGGTGCACGCAATGGCATTTCGGCAAATTCAAAGGGACATACCTGTACGCCCTTATGCCTGTCCGTGCCATTCTGCCGACGTACATCGTCGCGCGCCGGTCGGGAAGTGGTTAAAGGGGTTGTAAAGGCAGAAGGTTTTCTATTTTAATGCATTCTATGCATTAAGATAGAAAGCCTTGTGTGCAGCAGCCCCCCTAATACTTACCTGAGGTCCCTCTCTGTCCAGCGATGTCCACGAGTGTCTCAGCCGTCTGAGATTCTCTCTCCTGATTAGCTGAGACACAGCAGCAGCGCCATCTGCTCCCGCTGCTGTTAATCAGTCAGCTAGCCAATCAGGGAAGAGAGGGGGTGGGGCTGGGTCATGGCTCTGTGTCTGAATGGACACAGGGAGCTGTGACTCAGCTTGGGTGCCCCCATAGCAAGCTGCTTGCTGTGGGGGCACTGAACAGGAGGGAGGAGCCAAGGTCACATAAGAGGGAACCGAAAAGAGGAGGATCCAGGCTGCTCTGTACATATCCACTGCAACAGAGCAGGTAAGTATAATATGTTTGTTATTTTTATAGGGGAAAAAAACGTGCATTTACAATCCACTTTGAAGTGTTACTAAACCCACAACAGTAAAATCAGTCTGTATATGCAGTAAAGCATGCTTGTTATACTCACTGTGGAACCTAAGGGGTTAATCCTCTGCATTGTGTATAAAGGCTGTGTGATCCTGTCTCTCTGATCCTCCTCTTCTTTAACTGACTCCAACCTATCTACTGCTAGAACAGAGCATTAGGAGTCAGGCTGCACATGCTCAGTTTGGTGTGTATTGCTGGAGAGTTTTTTTATTTATTTTTTTAGGGAGAGTGCATGTGATCAGCACAGGGCTTATCGGCACTGTCCACACAAAGGCTCAGAGGAAAATGAAAACTCCTCCTACAAGCTTTAACCAGACACTGATAGAAGTCACAGGCCTGCTCTAACTGCTGATGAGAAAATGTATTTAGTTTAGATTTACTAAAACTATTGCATTTCCATGTTCTGTGTACTGTGGGAGACCAGACATAGTGAATGCATGGTCCTGGGTTTAGCAACATTTTAATTACTTGGATTTTCTTTTCATTTAATTTTCAATGATCATGGTAAGCAGGACAAATAGAGAGAGTGAATAGACTCCCTAAAGCCTCTTGCGCATGATATTCCTGTTTGAGCATCTACTTTGTCAGACTTTTCTTTGTATGTACTTGCGCATATTTACACGCATTTTCGCGTATATGCTTTTGCGCAATTTTGTGAGCAAATGCTCAAACGTATTCTCGTTCTGCACAAAATGTAAATGGGCATTTGCGCGCTTTTGTGTGTATTTGCGCACATGAGGCGTAAATTACTGACCAAAAAATATATATATTTTTTTTTTTTTTACTGAAGAATGCACAGTGCTTGTTTACGCGCCTGTGTGCATTGGCACATTAAAATGAATGGGCTGTATGAGTACTGCTGGGACCTTGAAGAAGGGGACATACCCTGAAAGCTTGTCCTAAAAAAAATTGTATGTTAGTGCAAATAAAAAAAGAATCACAGACAGTACTCAGTTGTCTCGGCTCCGTAAACAAAAAGCTGTACTGATCTTTTTTAAGCTGTAGTGTGCAAGAGGCCAAATGGGGGAACAGACTGCAATAAAAACCTAACAGGTGTTCTAATATCTCTCCACTCTATCCAAAACTAAAAAATACATTTTCCTTTTAGTTCTACTTTAAGTACCGGTAAATACAAAATATCTTTATAAATGTCAAATATTGAAAAAAAATTATTCTAAAAGTCACACACATATATAAATACATTATATATATATGTATGTGTGTGTGTGTGTGTGTATATGTATATGTGAATGGGGAACGCAATGTGTTGTGGGATTTTTGATTTTTGACTATTTAAAAAAATATTTTGTATTTACTTAATTGAACTTACCATAGTTGTTTTTGATACACCACCTGTGTCCTTTGGCTGGTATTCTGGTCACCTTTTTTCTTTTGTATTAATACATGTACTGCAGGGACCACACTGACTTAGTGAGCTAGCATATTTCTACATATTTCTACAGTTTAACCACATGCCGACCGGGCCATAGCCGAAAGACGTCTACAGCGAGGTCGGCTTATCCTGAGTGGATGTCCTACGGACGTCCTCCCAGAAACTTGCTCCCGCGCGCCCCCAGGGGCGTGCACTCGGGAACATCCGTGACCGCCGGGTCCTCGTAAACGCCCGCTATCGCGTATTTACCACGTGATCGCTCCATCAAATGACGGAGCGATCTCATGTACACAAACCGACGTCACGGTACAGTGAGAGGGGAAGAAGCGGAAAGGGATGAGATGGGACCAGCGCTGTGGGCTGGATGTGTAGTGCCCACAGCGCTGGTCAGTGACAGCAATACACTGCCACCACTGTGCAATACTCTGCCACCACTGTGCAATACACTGCCTACTCTGCCACCACTGTGCAATGCTCTGCCACCACTGTGCAATGCTCTGCCACCACTGTGCAATGCTCTGCCACCACTATCAATACTGTGCAACACTGCAATACTCTGCCAGTACTCGCCAATACTCTGCAATAAATTTTAATAGAAACAAAGAATTTATTTTATTTTTTTTTACTGAATTTTCAGTATTTTTTGATTTATAGCGCAAAAATTTAAAAACCCAGCAGTGATTAAATACCACCAAAAGAAAGCTCTATTTGTGTGAAAAAAAGGACACAAATTCATTTGGGTACAGTGTTGCATGACTGAGTAATTGTCATTCAAAGTGTTAAAGCACCGAATGCTGAAAATTGGTCTGATTAGGAAGGGGTTTTAAGTGCCCAATGGGTAAGTGGTTGAACCATTTTACCTCTCTCTTAGTAATAAAAACTGATAGGGGCTCTAATCCTTCTCCACTGTATACATTCCACCATGAGATAAATACAGCATGGTTTCATGAGGTAAATACTGCATATTTATGCGTGTACTATTTTTATAGCGAATGGTAAACATTTTTTATAAACGCTATGCAGTATTTTACCGCATTTCTTAAAGCAGTAGGTACCGCTTTGTGAATGGAGCCCAGGGTGCAGTGGTAGTGGAGTGGGGGGTGCTGGGAGGTGGGGAGTTTAGAGTCAGGGATAAATGCTGATCTAACTCGCTCTTCTCCAATGTATACTTACACAATTCTTGCACCAAGTCCACCAGCATTCTACCTAAATGTTTGCCTGTGGCCGGCAGACCTTTTACTTAGACTCATAGACTTCTCTGGGGCAGAGAGACTGATTTGTCTCCCTGCCCCATAGCAGTCCTCAGGGTTCTACAGTGTAAATGTAGGACCAGAGACCCAGATTAAGTATTTAGTGACAGTGCTGCTGATTTCCTATAAGCTCCAGCAATCGGCTCCCAGCACAGGAAGTCTCCAATTACTAGTCTGTGTTGCAGTAAGACATAGCATTATAATTTCTGGCCCTGTAGGCTACTTCAACCTCCCTACCCCAAAACTTCTGATGCTGGAAGTGAGGACTGCACGTGGATTCCTTGATGCCAGCTGTTGGCTTCACAGTTGACACTGTGCCTTCAACCAACCCCTCCACCACCATACCAGCAGAGCTGCCCCCAGGTCATCACTTTGCTGCCACCCCCTTCCTCACCACCATGCCTTTAACCTCCCTACCACTGCACTTTCACGCCAACTCCCTTGTGTGCTCAACTCCCCAGCTGATCCCCCATCCTGCTCCCTACTCCTGCACAGCAATTCCCACACCTGTGCCTGACCCCATCCCCAAACCTGCAGCCCCCACTTCACTTTCTACTGCACTGATGTAGTGCTTCTCACCATTGTACTGATGTGCACTTCTTTGCTCTCCACCAGTGCAGTGGCAAGTCTCTTCGATTTCAGACCATTTCAAGCAACTGGCACACTTTTGCTAGCGGAGCATTAAAGTGAAATTTGCAAGCTCTTTTTTTGTTTTTGTTTCAGTGACTGCTATAAAATGTTAGAATTACTTTGACCTACCGTCTTACTTAACAATGCTCACAGCAAAAAGGGAGCACTGGAAGCAATAACAACCTGACTGAGGTTCTACGTTTTTTTTTTTTTTCCTTTGTGATCCAAAACTAGAAAAACATTTTGTCTGGAGTTCTCTTGGATAATTATAGTTTCAGTTGCAATTACAGTCTAGGTAGACTTTGTGTTGCCAAAATGAGAGTAAATATTGGCACTTCTTTCCTAAAGCAGTATGCCTGAGGTCATTGTTGGTGCACTTGCAAGAAGAACAAAAGTACTGTCTGTGATCCTTTTTTCTATTTGCACTAACATTCAGATTTTCAGGGTGTTTCACCTTGGACTTCGGAGAAGGGAAAACACCCATGCAGCTTGTCCTGATAAATGTGGATGTTCATGCAAAGTATCACAGACAGTACTCAATTGTTTCTGAAGCCGTATGCTGTACAATGTCCATTAGGGCTGCAACTAACGATTATTTTCATAATCGATTAGTTGGTCGATTATTTTTTCGATTAATCGGTTAATAATCTTAAAAAAAAAAAAAGTATGGTGTATAATTTAGATAATATATAAAGTTATAAAAAAAAAAAGGCAATTTGATCTTGAATATCTATATGCAGTGGTAAATATAAATAACCAACTATATGGTTAGGGAGCAAAATACTTAATCCACTCTGAGAATAACAGACAGAAGAGATATATACTTTTTTTTTTTTTTTTTTGCCAATTAGTTGTTGAGCAGATTAAAAAACACAAATTGCTGCAAAAACACATTACATGCTTTTCTGCAGCTTCTCCATTGAAGTATATTGAACTAAAAAAACGTTTTGTGTTAAAAAAAATTCCCTGACCCTTTTCAAACAGCAGCGGCTGAAAAAATATAGATGTGAACGTGTCCCATAGTAAACCATGTAAATGAACTGTAGTGCGTTTCTGCAAAAAGCACCAAAAAGCACATAGATGGGAACCAGGCCTGAGAAGTTTAGTAACATAATAGGGGTTAAAAAAACTAAAATTAGCCCTTTATAGTACAAAAATAAAGCAGATATCATTACTGTAGGGGTTAATTTTTTACTGTAGAACTGTGAAAGTAATATTTACAGTAGCGATTATTTGCTCTTTTTGTACTATAAAGGGCTAATTTTAGTGTTTAACCCCATTAGGTTACTGGCCGATTAATCGATTATGAAAATAGTAATCGATTAATTGCATAATCGATTAGTTATCGATTAGTTGTTTCAGCCCTATTGTCCATCCTGTGCAGGTATAGTTCAGTGTTTATAAACAAATGGCTTCTGTCCCCATCTATAACTGGCCTTCCCAGCAAGGAGCACATGGAAGAGCGGTGTTTATATTCTCAGAGTTCTCTTCAGTCCATAAGACCAGGCTTGTACTTTAAGTGGATGTAAACCCTCACATATACCCAGTGAAGTAAACAGCCTCAGATGATACACAGAGATGAAACAAATACCCCTACATAAGCTTTAAATGTACAGTATCTCATAAAAGTGTGTCCAGCCCTCACATTTTTGTAATTATTTTATTATATCTCTTCATGTGACAACACTGAAGAAATTACACTTTTCTACAATGTAGAGTAGTGAGTGTACAGCTTGTATAACAGTGTAAATTTGCTGTCCCCTCAAAATAACTCAACACACAGCCATTAATGTCTAAACCGCTGGCAACAAAAGTAAGTACACCCCTAAGTGAAAATTTTCAAATTGAGCCCAATTGGCCATTTTCCCTCCCCGGTCTCATGGGACTGTTACAAGGTCTTAGGTGTGAATGGGGAGCAGGTGTGTTAAATTTGGTGTTATCGCTCTCACTCTCTCATACTGGTCACTGGAAGTTCAACATGGCACCTGGTGGCAAAGAACTCTCTGAGGATCTGGAAAAAAGAATTGTTGCTCTACATAAAGATGGCCTAGACTATACGAAGATTGTCAAGACCCTGTAACTGAGCTGCGGCACGGTGGCCAAGACCGTACAGCGGTTTAACAGGACAGGTTCCACTCAGAACAGACCTTGCCATGGTCCACAAAAAAAGTTGAATGCACGTGCTCAGCATCATATCCGGAGGTTGTCTTTGGGAAATAGACATATGAGTGCTGCCAGCATTGCTGCAGAGGTTGAAGGGGTGGGGGGTCAGCCTGTCAGTGCTCAGACCATACGCCGCTTACTGCATCAAATTGGTCTGCATGGCTGTCATCCCAGAAGGAAGCCTCTTCTAAAGATTATGCACAGGAAAGCCCACAAACAGTTTGCTGAAAACAAACGACTAAGGACATGGATTACTGGAACCATGTCCTGTGGTCTGATGAGACCAAAATAAACGTATTTGGTTCAACTGGTGTCAAGCATGTGTCACGGCAACCAGGTGAGAAGTACAAAGACAAGTTATGTCTTGCCTACAGTCAAGCATGGTGGTGGGAGTGTCATGGTCTGTGGCTGCATGAGTGCTGCCGGCACTGGGGAGCTACAGTTCATTGAGGGAACCATGAATGCCAACATGTACTGTGACCTACTGAAGCAGAGCATGATCCCCTTCCTTTGGAGACTGGGCCGCAGGGCAGTATTCCAACATGATAATGACCCCAAACACACCTCCAAGATGACCACTGCCTTGCTAAAGAAGCTGAGGGCAATGGTGATGGACTGGCCAAGCATGTCTCCAGACCCAAACCCTATTGAGCATCGGTGGGGCATCCTTAAATGGAAGGTGGAGGAGTGCAAGGTCTCTAACATCTACCAGCTCTGTGATGTCGTCATGGAGGAGTGGAAGAGGACTCCAGTGGCAACCTGTGAAGCTCTGGTGAACTCCATGCCCAAGAGGGTTAAGCCAGTGCTGGAAAATAATGGTGGCCACACAAAATATTGACACTTTAGACCCAATTTGGACGATTTCACTTAGGGGTGTACTCACTTTTGTTGCCAGCCGTTTAGACATTAATGGCTGTGTGTTGAGTTATCTTGAGGGGACAGCAAATTTACACTGTTATACAAGCTGTACACTCACTACTTTACATTGTAGTAAAGCGTAATTTCTTCAGTGTTGTCACATATAATAAAATATTTACAAAAATGTGAGGGGTGTACTCAATTTTGTTTCAAATCTTACTTTATTTCCATTTTCACATCTTAACAAACATAAAACTTTGCAGTTACATGTATTATACAGGCATTTACAGTTGTGTCTGTTTATAACTCCATAGTTTCTTATTCCTGTACTTTTGCGTGTTAGTTATATATGGTTGCTATTACTTTCATTCTTTCTCCCCATCATATGTCATTAAAACTTATCAGACAATCTATCATACTCTCTTCATTCATATTAGTGTCCAGTAGAGAAAAAAAAGAAAAAGAGAGAGAAAAAAAAAAAAAAAATAAAGGATTTTGACAAGGTCTCTCCCATCTTCCCTCCTCCCCTCTCCCTCTCATATCGTCCGCAGCAATAAGGACGACATCCTATAGTCTTTCCATTTTTGCCAAGTTTCGTTTATGTGATCTTTGGGATCCTCCTCCTTTTTAATCCTCTCTTCCAGTGAACGCATATCATCCATTTCTATGATCCATTCCTCAATTGAGGGTGCTATATTGTTTTTCCATTTCCTTGCTATTACTGTTCTAGCTGCGGTTAAACAGTGTTTTAGTATCCCTTTTCTTATCTTTTTGATCGTACCTGGTATCATTGATAAAATAGCGATCTTTATTTCTGGTTGTATGTTTATATCTGTCATCTCGCTATATATCTTAAATATTTTTTCCCAGAATATGTACACCTTTGGGCATAAAAACCAGATATGTGACATAGTCCCGGTTGCTCTTTGACATCTCCAACAGGTGCTATCATTTTCTACATTAATTTTATACAGGTCAATTGGGCATTTATACCATCTCACTAGTAATTTGTAGTTTCTTTCCTGATGCCTATTGGATAGAGACATTTTGTGTGTTAGTAAAATTGCTTTGTCCCATTTCTCTCTGGGTATGGCCTCTTCCATCTCCTGTTCCCATTTTCTTACATACTTTAACTCTTGTGTGTACTCAATTTTGTGAGATACTGTATATCTGCTGTCTTCATCTTTGTATACTGTTTAGAAAGTTCACATTGTGTTCGGAGATCTTCTCTTCCTGGTTAGCACTGCAGTGAATTCTGGGCATACAGCCAAGACAGCTGATTGGAGGAAAGGCGCACACACACCCCTCTCCTCATAGGTAGAGACTTTAAGCTCTGTTTGTTGAATCTTTCAAGGGCTCTGCAAATCTATTTGTAGCATCCTCTCCAACACAAAACTCCGGCTGCTTTTATCATGTGTGACAGAGAACTTGTCAGAATTTAGGCTGATAACAGAAGAAGGGAGTAGGAGAAAGCTACGGGACATAGTGCTTTGAAGAGAAATAACAAAACACTGCAGATATGTGCCCAGCTCAAATTTCATGAATCGGGTTTACATCCACTTTAAAGTGGTAGTAAACCGTGGCAAAGTTTACAAAAAGCAAGGTGGAACCAAATATCTGCGCTATTTTAGAAATAAAGTAAAAAAATAATAAAAGAGGTTGCAGCCAACACGGTTTGTTGATATGCAAACTAGTAAAACATAAAATCTAAAGTGTGGCGCAGTGAGTGAAGAAATTATGGAAAATAATCAAACATATAATAGTCAATCGAGAAATGTTCATTCAAACAAAGTGACGGTGATTTCCGCGTGAAGCAAAAAGTTCCATGTGGATAAACAAACGAATAGTGAACAATCCAAAACTGTGCTCCTGATCTGCTTACCAGAACCCGGTGGTATATGAGCGGTGTTATCATATAATGCCAGAGGTTGATGCGATCATCCACATGAACGAAATCCAGAGCCCAGTGTTATCATACAGTGTTGGAGATGGTTACGATATCACACATGAACGGAATCCCTCAACGAATGGAACAGGGTTCACAGGATAGAGGTATACTAAAGGGATCTCCCACAAAATGAAGGAAAGAAAACAGCCAATAGTGAAGCCCGTAAGGTCAACTCAAATTTATTAAAAAGGATCTACTTACATCAAACAGGTTGATAATAGGGCATGCATGAAATAAAATCCGCGTACTTGCATCGGCCAGCCTGACATGTTTCATCCAATGGTGGATATCATCAGAGGCATAGTTGGCAAAGTGGCAAAGTTTGAAAGAGAAAAAAAATAAAAAAACTGCCTGTAAAGCATATTGTGCTAGTATGCATTGCCCTTCCTGACTGCCTACCAAGGTTTCCAGTGTTCTGGCTTCAATACAATACAAAATTTGAGTTTAATAGAATGCATGAAGGTAAAAAAAAACATTGTACCTTTACAACCACTTTAACCACCTACGGATCGTGCCTCGTCGTTTTATATCGCTACTTTGAAGAGAAATATTGTTGTTATGGCTGCAGCCATAACCCCGGTATCCTCTTCTTCAGCGGGTTGTATGCTTTCAGTTAAAAGTGGTCTCTATCGGCGGCGGCAGAGGGCCCCCCCTCCCGCCACGCTCCGGTGCCCTCCGCCTCTTACTGGAGACGTCGGTAGCAGTAGGGGCGATCGGGTTCTTCTACCTGTTAGGCATGGAGACGAGTGAGGGTAAGATGGCCCCCACCTGTCTCCATAACAATGCAGGGCAGTAGCAATGTCAAAATGTCGCTTCTGCCCATAGCTCTTAAAGAGACATTTATTTATAAAAAAAGATTTCAAAATGACATTTCATTTTTTTTTTTTTATTGCATTTTAGTGTAAATATGAGATCTGAGGTCTTTTTGACCCCAAATCTCATATTTAAGAGGACCTGTCATGCTTTTTTTTTTTTCTATTACAAGGGATGATTACATTCCTTGTAATAGGAATAAAAGTGACTCAATTTTTTTAAAAGAACGGTGTAAAAAGGTAAAATAAAAAAAAAAAAGTTTTTTTTAAACGCGCCCCGTCCTGCCGAGCTCGCGCACAGAAGAGAACACATACCTGAGTAGCGCCCGCATATGAAAAGGGTGTTCAAACCACACATGTGCGGTATCACCGCGATCGTTAGAGCGAGAGTAATAATTCTAGCTCTAGACCTCCTCTGTAACTCAAAACATGCAACCTGTAGATTTTTTTTTTTAAACGTCGCCTATGGAGATTTTTAAGGGTAAAAGTTTGTCGCCATTCCATGAGCGGGCGCATTTTTGAAGCGTGACATGTTGGGTATCGATTTACTCAGCTTAACATTATCTTTCACAATATAAAAAAGAATTAGGCTAACATTGCTGTTTTTTATTTTTTTTTTTTTTATTTTTTTAATTCAAAAAAGTGTATTTTTTAAAAAAATTTTCTACTTTTTGATAAAAAAAAATGTACAAATTTGGGCCAAAATGTATTCTGGTAAAAAAAAATTTATATTTATTGGTTTGCGCAAAAGTTATAGCGTCTACAAACTAGAGTACATTTTCTGGAATTTACACCACTTTTAATTTATGACTGCCTATTTCATTTCTTGAGGTGCTAAAATGGCAGAGAAGTACAAAACCCCCCAAATGACCCCATTTTGGAAAGTAGACACCCCAAGCTATTTGCTGAGAGGCATGTTGAGCCCATTGAATATTTTTTTTTTTAGTCCCAAGTGATTGAATAAAGACAAAAATAAAAAAGATTTTTTTTTTTTTTCAAAAAGTTGTCACTAAATGATATATTGCTCACACATGCCATAGTTATATGTGGAATTGCACCCAAAATACATTTTGCTGCTTCTCCTGAGTATGGGGATACCACATGTGTGGGACTTTTTGGGAGCCTAGCCGCGTACGGGGCCCCGAAACCCAAGCACCGCCTTCAGGATTTCTAAGGGTGCAAATTTTTGATTTCTCTCCTCACTACCTATCACCGTTTCGAAGGCCATAAAATGCCAAAATAGCACAAAACCCCCCCCAAATGACCCCATTTTGGAAAGTAGACACCCCAAGCTATTTGTTGAGAGGCATGGTGAGTATTTTACAGCTCTCATTTGTTTTTGAAAATGAAGAAAGTAAAGAAAAAAAATTTTTTTTTTCTTTTTTTCAATTTTCAAAACTTTGTGACAAAAAGCGAGATCTGCAAAATACTCACCATACCTCTCAGCAAATAGCTTGGGGTGTCTACTTTCCAAAATGGGGTCATTTTGGGGGGTTTTATGCCATCTGGGCATTCCATGGCCTCCGAAACTGTGATTGGCAGTGAGAAGTGAAATAAAAAAATTACACCCTTAGAAAGCCTGAAGGCGGTGATTGGTTTTTGGGGTTCCGTACGCAGCTAGGCTCCCAAAAAGTCCCACACATGTGGTATCCCCGTACTCAGGAGAAGCAACAGAATGTATTTTGGGGTGTATTTCCACATATGCCCATGGCATGTTTGAGCAATATATCATTTAGTGACAACTTTTTGTAAAAAAAATATATATATATTTTTTTTTTTCATTATTCAATCTCTTGGGACAAAAAAAAAAAAATATTTAATGGCTCAACATTGCTCTCATCAAATAGCTTGGGGTGTCTACTTTCCAAATGGGGTCATTTGGGGGGGGTTTGAACTGTCCTGGCATTTTATGCACAACATTTAGAAGCCTATGTCACACGTCACCCACTCTTCTAACCACTTGTAGACAAAGCCCTTTCTGACACTTTTTGTTTACATGAAAACATATTTTTTTTTTGCAAGAAAATTACGTTGAACCCCCAAACACTATATATATTGTTAAAGCAAAGGCCCTACAGATTAAAATGGTGGGTGTTGCATTTTTTTTTCCACACAGTATTTGCGCAGCGATTTTTCAAACGCATTTTTTGTGGAAAAAATACACTTTTTTTTATTTTAATGCACTAAAACACACTATATTGCTCAAATTTTTGATGAAATAAAAAATATGATCTTAGGCCGAGTACATGGATACCAAAACACGACATGCTTTAAAATTGCGCACAAACACGCAGTGGCGACAAACTACATACATTTTTAAAAGCCTTTAAAAGCCTTTACATGATACCACATTAGATTCACGGAGGAGGTCTACTGCTAAAATTACTGCCCTCGATCTGACCTTCGCGGTGATACCTCACATGCATGGTGCAATTGCTGTTTACATATGACGCCAGACCAACGCTTGTGTACGCCTTTGCGCAAGAGAAGGGGGGGCAGGGGTGCTTTTTTTTTTTGTTTTTTTTGTTTTTTTTTTTATTTATTTAGCTTTTTTATTTTATTTTTAAACTGTTCCTTCCATTTTTTTTCTTTGTTATGATTTTTATTGTTATCTCAGGGAATGTAAATATCCCCTATGATAGCAATAGGCAGTGACAGGTACTCTTTTTTTGAAAAAATTGGGGTCTATTAGACCCTAGATCTTTCCTCTGCCCTCAAAGCATCTGACCACACCAAGATTGGTGTGATAAAATGCTTTCCCAATTTCCCAATGGCGCGGTTTATATCCGGGAGGGGGGACATTCCCTCCCACTGCTTGTAAAAGCAATCTAGAGGCTAATTACCCGCTAGAATTGCTTTTACATGAAAGCCGATCACTGGCTGAAAAGAATGATACCAAGATGATACCTAAACCTGCAGGCATCATTCTGGTATAAACCATTCAAAGTCCAGCAACATACTGGACATATATTGTAATCTTTTTTTTTTCATGCAGCCTCTTGGCTGAACGAAAAAAAGAGATTGATTGGTGGGTATGCCCACCATTAGAATACCTCCCTTCATCCACCCACTTCTAATGATGGGCATACATGCACCATTTATATATGCCGATGCATGGGGGCATCCTCCCGCAAAAGTTATGCCGTGTACACACGGTCGGAATTTCGACCGTATGTACGTGGCATTAGGAGCCAATCGCTCCTCCGCCCCCCCTGCTGCCCCCATGCTTCGGCATATATGCTCTTTTTTTTAACTGTGGTGGTGAAATCACCTCCTACAGCGTTGGAGTCGCGGCTTTATGTATCGTGGGAGCAAACGCTGTTGCTGTCAAGATAAATAAATCCGCGTTGCAACTGAATGGCGCACCTGAAAACAAAAAATGCTTAACACTGAAACACAGTAAACAAAATTACATACCTGAAAAGCAAGCATGATAAAACATAATAAAACATTGCAGAATAGAATGGAGTAAAAAAGAGCAACGATAGAGATAGAATAGAGAGAGAGAGAGAGAATAATAAAACGACAACTATTTTATTTTTTTTTTATTTTTTTGAGATTCACAGGTAAAAAAGCTCCTGACTGAAGCGACTGAATCAAAGCGCTACCACAAAAAAACTGTTAGCAATCGCAGGGATCAGGCCTGACTCTGCGAACGCTGCAGTTATGTGTGCTTAGTGTTTTGTAAGTGACAGTGATCGATCGATACTGCACTTGGGTGGGCTGGGCGGAGGGGGAAAACGCAGGTGCTAGCAGGTATCTGGGCTGATCCCGCTAACAATGCGTTTTTTTTGGAACCCTAAACTGCTGGGACGCTAGTATAGATCTGATCAGATCAGATATTGATCTGTTCAGATACTATACCACTAAGGGAGGTGTATGCTTTGCGCGTGGGTGTTTGCGGTACTGGCACTAACCTGGGGGCGACGCAGACCTTATTTGACCCTAAAACCTAATTGATATCACCCGCCGGGCGATCAGGGGTTAAACCGTTATTGGGTAATAAATGGCGGGTGCCCTGACAGTATAAAAAACAAGCTAACTAACCAGCGTCACCGTAACAGTAATACAAAAAAAAACTGGCTACCTAGCGGCACCAGTGACACTAATGCAGCGATCAAAAAAACAATCGCTTAGTGACACTGGCAAAAGGGGGTGAAAGGGTTAACTAGGGGCAATCAGGGGGTTAAACCTTTATTAGGTAATATATGGGGGTACCTGACGCTATATAAAAACCTGACGGGGAACCTAAATAACGAAATAACTAACTGGCTAACCAGCGTCACCAGTGACAGTTATATGGTGATCACTGGTGAAAGGGTTAACTCTAGGGCAATCAGGGGGTTTAAAACTTAAAAAAATACTGCGCTTGTAAGACCGCTGCGCAAATACGGTGTGGCAGAAAGTATTGCAACGACTGCCATTTTTATTCTCTAGGGTGTTAGAAAAATAAATATAGAATGTTTGGGGGTTCTAAGTAATTTTCTAGCAAAAATAAACAGTTTTTAACTTGTAAACACCAAATCTCAGAAAGAGGCTCGGTGGTTAATACATAAGCATATAGCTTGTCCTTTCAAGACGGAGGCCTCGGTTACTGCCAAAAAATGGGGCAGTTTTGTAGGGAAATGGTAATGTGGTGAAATGTATTGTACAGCCGGGCTGTTTTCTATTTGTTGCCTCAATAATAAGTTACTGAATGAGTGGCTATCAGGCGAGGGCCATGTTCGGGGAAGATTATGTTTAACAAATCAATGTGCATCAGGATGAAAGAATAGTCCAGATAGAAAAAGAGAGAAAAGAACTAGATGGGAGAGGGGATAACTTCGTAGGAAAATTGGGGTAAGGGGTGGGTTGGGGGTCAGGGAGTGAATCCTTGTCGGCAAGTATCTTCATAGGGGCAAGTCATGGAGATGGTTAATGTCATACAGTCGGCAGGCAATGATCAAAATCTTTAGAAAAGCAGTTTTCTATTTATGGGGTCCAGATCTGTTAAAATTTATATACAGTGTTGTATCTTTAAAAAGTTAACTTTCATGGATTAAATACCATGTCAATCCTTCACCTGAAGGATTGTTGGGGTGGGAGACCACCATGCCTTTTCCAGAGTTTATTTTGATTCAGTGAACCGAAACATCGGCTAAGGTGTCTTTAAATGGTTTGAGAGATTAGGCCTTTATTCTTGTGCAGTCATTGATTTAGCTAATTTCCTTACAGCACTGGCTTCAAATGAAGATGATGGGCCACCGATAGATCTGGGTGGAGCTCAAGGTTCAAAGCCTGAGCAAAGCTCAGCAGAGAAAATGGTTTCAGATCAGAGTGCTAGCAAAGTGGAAGATTCTAAAGGTAATGTTACACCTTGTGTCTGTGTGATAGTCAAACAAAAAAGTGTCTTGTTTAAAGCTGAACACTAAGCAAATTTGAGAAGCAGTTCAGTCATCTATTCATAAAAAATATTTATTTTTGTCCATTGAGGGATGCAGGAAGGCCTAAATTCTTAACTCTTCGGGTTATACCGCTGTCTACAAGATAACTGGACACTGGCAAACAAAAAACTTTTAGGTCAGCCCGAGCTAACCCCTCCTACTACCAGCTTGGTTGAATTATTTGCTAGTGTACTAAGAAGATGGATTTTTTTTTTGAAGAGCATCCTATTTTTTATTTATTTATTTTTTCTAGCATTTTTTTTCCTCAGTGAAGACTCTTCTCCATATTGCTGGTAGAGTTGGTCTCTACAATTGCAGCTAGCCAGTGCAGCCATCCTCTGCTAGCTTTTGGAGTGATGCATCCAGACCCTGCTGGACTGGACATTGTGGGGCTAGCCTGGAAGTGACCTTTAGGCATTGGGTTTAGTGTAAGGTGCTTTCTACACCCCATTCTTGTAACAAGCTAGCCATGGAGTGATTTTTCAGGTTAAGAGCTGTTGACATTTCCCCAGCGCTTGCCCTTTCACCAATGACTTACTCTGAGTTCCTCGTTTATTTGGATCATTGGGTACCCTTAAAATTCCTGCTTTCTGCCGGTTCCTACTGAGAATTGGGCTAACGCTGCGGAACGGAGTGCTGATATCAACTGGATGTATTGACACGTGTGCTTCAAATGCTTCTGCGCAATTATTTTATCAGTACCCGAGGCCTTGCCTTATTCCCTGACCTTTACTATACTTAACGACCACATGGTTGCAACATGGTCGATTTTAGACACAGGGGTGGACAATCCCACTGTATTGTTGTTTACTCCTAGCCCACTCTCTACTACAGCTCTGCTGTTGCTTAAAGCTCGCCCACTGACGTGGCCAACAACTGCAGCATGCAGTCATGTTGCCTTCTGCTCCTAGAATATAGCTAATATATTTACTAAAGTCATGCAAGACTTTACGAGACAAATCACCCAGTTATTTGCTAACTGAATGCAGAACACAGAGGCCTCAATCTCATTCCCTTTCCTTCTCCTGCATATTCTGTCTCATTTGCCTGCAGCCTTAGCAACGTTTGAACCATCAGATGCTGAGACTAATTCTAAGTCCCTCTAGTTCTTATTGGATAATTATGTCTCGAGGTTTGTCTTCTATTACTCCCAAATTAAAAGAGACCATTTTGGTTCCAATTGATGTGATGCACACCACTCTAAAACCAACGGATTAGTCTGTTGCTTCCAATTAATGCTTTTCCCAGTCTTGGGACCTTTAGAGCCCATAAGACTGCCTAGAATTTCCAGATACACATGCTGTTCCAAATCTTCCTTTATGGAGATGTTTGCTACAACCTCTGCCTGTCTTAACTGAGTTTGCTTTACCAAACTCTGGCTGAGTGTTCAAAGTCTATTAAAAAAGATGTGATCACTGCTGCCGTTAATTTATTGGCCATAAACATTTGGAGCAAATGGTCGTAGCCTCAAGCTAGATTTGCGATGGGCTGCTCATCTTTTGGATGGGTCTCTTCTCAGTACACATGCAGACAACACCTTATGTAAACTGTTTGACTGCAGAAGCCACCTGTAAAAAGTGGGTGCTCTTCATGGCCATTGAGAGTCCATTCACACAGGGGATCCGACTTGAAGTCGCGCAACATGATAAAATCAATGTAAGTAAATGAGAGCTGTCCTAATGCACGCTACTGAAGTCGCTCCGACTTCAGAAAAGGTTCCTGTACTATTTCAATCTGACTTCTAGGCAACTTGTACCCATTGATTTCAATGGAAGTTGCCTCCAGGTCGGATCCCCTGTCTTAACTGAAGCAACTTTCCAGGAAGTAAAAATTGTTTTCTAGGCAAACCCCTCCCTCCCACAGAGCTGATTATTATGTGATTGGCCACTGGCAACGTCCCCTGTCCTGGAGGCAACTTCAAGTTGCCTTGTTAGTTGCCTCAAGTCGTGCTGTGATTCATACTCAAGTTGTGTCCAAGTTGCCTCCCAAAGTCACGCTGGAAGTTGTGTTGCCCCTGTGTGAATGGACTCTTAGTTCCGGTTCACACTACAGCGACCACAAAGTCGGCACGACTTTGCCAGGCAACTTCGAGGCAACGGCAAGGCAACAGCAAGGCAATTTCGAGGCAACTTCAAGGCAACATCAAAGCTAACCGGGTTAAATTCCTTTGTACTTCCTGTGAACTTGCCTGAAGGAGATGGTCAAAATGAACAGGGATCCGACTTGCAGGCGACTTCCATTGAACTCAATGGATACAAGTCACCTAGAAGTCGTTTCCAAGTAGTACAGGAACCTTTTTTGAAGTCGGAGCGACTTCTGTAGTGTGCATAAAGACGGCTCCATAGGCTAACAGTACAGCACGGCTTGGGGGCAACTTGGGGCGACCTGAAGTCGGATCCTGAGTCGCCCTGGTGTGAACCGGCTCTTAGGGACAGTATCTATTCAAATCTTCTATGGATACCCTTATCGAGGATACTACAGGTGGCAAGAGAATCCATGTTTCTCAGCCAGAAAAGTCTGAGGTACAGGCATATTTGTTATGGGAAAAACGTAATACTATTTTGGAGATACCATGTATCTAAAATAAGAAACTTGCACATTGATGAAAATTATACCATTACAGATGTTTTCTATATGAATATTTCAACTGACTTTTTTTTTTTTATATAGAATTCTGAAGATCAGGAACATCTTTTGGGCTTTTGTTTCTATTTTCTTGCTGGCGAGATTTCCCCTCACTTACTATTTTGCTGACTGATTCCACCTGAGATAGGAAGTAAGGAGAAATGACAGAGGCAGCAATGAAAACTTTTTTGTTTTCGTGTTTGTGACCCTATGAGGATATTTCTCAATTTGATGTCCACATTGGACAGGAGTGGAAATAAAATCTAAGGGAGACAAACAGCAGTAAAAACCTAGTAGTGATTGTAGCCTTGCCCCCCCCCCCCCCCCCCCCCCATGGCAAGCAAAAAACAATGGGGTTGATTTACTAAAACCTGGAGAGGGCAAAAATCTGGTGCAGCTCTGCACAGAAACCAATCGGCTTCCAGTTTTTTTTTTTTGTCAAAGTTTAATTGAACAACCTGAACTTAGAAGCTTATTGGCTACCATGCACAGCTGCACCAGATTCTGCACTCTCCAGCTTTAGTAACTCGACCCCAATGTTTTGGGTGGACTTGTGCTCACATGTGGAACTCAAGCCCTAGGGGAGGGCTACGATCTGTGTCTTTGGAGAAATTCACCTACATTTCATATGTAATAGTAAGGGGAACAGGAGCTCCTTCAGATTCTCTCCTCATCTCCTGGTGTACGCTAAAAACACTTACCAACTAAAATAAAAAAAACTGTGGCGTGGATCTCTTACTTTAAATAGTGCTTGTCATTTAAGTATCATTGCAACCATAGCCTGTTGTGCAAATATATGTTTTTTTTTTTTTTTTTCTGTTTCTAGAACGATGTCAACTGTCTGTAGGCTGAGGCTGGAAACATAAACATTCTTGTTTTGGTGCAATTTTTATTTTGTCTGATGATTTTTCCATTGAAACCAATACACAAGTATCAAAACATTAATGCTATTGTTAAAACACATTGCTTTGCTTTTTAACAGACTTTGCAAAGCGTTTAGCATTGTGTGTTGCACACAATGGGGGTTATTTACGAAAGGCAAATCCACTTTGCACTACAAGTGCAAAGTGCACTTGAAATTGCACTGAAAGTGCACTTGGAAGTGCAGTCGCTGTAGATCCGAAGGGGACATGCAAGCAAAAGAAAAAAACATATTTTTAGCTTTAACATGATTGGATGAGAGAATCAGCAGATCTTTCCCTCATTTCAGATCTACCCCTCAGATTTACAGTGCAATTTCAAGTGCACTTTGCACTTGTAGTGCAAAGTGGATTTGCCTTTCGTAAATAACCCCCAATGGGTTGATTTACTAAAGCTGAGGCAGCTCTGCATAGAAACCAATCGGCTTCCAGGTTTATTTGTCAAATCTTAATTGAACAAGCTGAAGCTAGAAGCTGATTGGCTACCATGCACAGCTGCACCAGATTTTGCACTCCAAGTTTTAGTAAATAGATCCCAATGACTTTCCTTTTAATATGGATTTCCATGCACAATGATGTGTTTTGTTGTTTTTACATTGAAATTAATGGAAGATGCATTGGGCAGCAACACAAAGGTGTGTGTTTTAGCCTAAGTGCAATCGTGTAAGCTGCATTAGCACTAAAGTGATTATGTTCAATTGGTAATTAATTTTATGGTTGATACCCCTGCCAGGCCAAGGTTCCCTTACATGTGAGATGTGTGGAGCGTGCTTTGAGACCCGGAAGGGCTTGGCCAGCCATTCACGCTCCCACCTACGGCAACTTGGGATTCCAGGGTCAGAAGCTACTGGTGCTGCCATTCATATGCTGAAAGAGATAGTCAAGCAGGGCAAGCTTCCGAAAGATGAGAGCTCATTTGGGGCCAAGAAGTTGGTCAGTCCCCAGCAAGAATCCTCCAAAGCCCGGTGGGGGGATGAGGACGGGCCTTTGAATCTGAGTGAGTGGAGCTGGGAGGCCACTAGTGCCAGGGGTGGGCATGTTAGGAATGTTGGGAGGCTGGAGGGAGGCATCTGCTGTAATATTCAACCTGTCTTACTCTTTCCTTTTTTTTCTTCTTTTTTGTCTCCACATTCTCCCCTCACCTGTCTTCACATTTTTACCATTTCTACATCTTTCTTCATTAACACCTTATAATTTAATTTTAATTTTATATTTTGTAAAATGTTTTCATCATGTTATTTTTCATCATTTCATCTCATCCACATTTTGTTTTGTGTTTTGTATACCCTCCCCCCTTCATCTTACAGGTGTGGAAGGAGAACCAAACCGAGAAAATGCATGCGAGTTTTGTGGTGCTTGGTTTGAGACCCGAAAGGGCCTCGCCAGCCATGCTAGGGCTCATTTACGGCAGTGGGGAGTCAATGATCCAGATGCAAAGGGTTCCTCAATTGTCTTGTTAAATGCTTTTATAAAAAGCGAAGATTTCAAGAAACGAATGTCCGGGCAGACAACAGGTGACAATGATCGTCCTGCAAAAGCTCCTAGCGTTAGCAGCTCCACAGATAAAGAGCGTAACAGTAGCACAAAAAGCAAAGAAACTGGTACTTTCGCCAAGCCAGCAGAAAGCACAAATAAGGCAAGCAGCGATGCCTCTCCGAAACTCTCTGAAGTTGGCTCACGATCCATGTCGGCAGAGAGTGGTCTGAAATTAGTGGACAGTACAGGGCCTATAGAAACTTCTGCACATTTCAAATCCCCTAGTGGGTCAGGAAACAGCACACAAATTAAAATAGTTGAAGCTGGTGCTCCTCGTGTCCTGTCTCCTGAGGCTGGTGCTTACTCAAAATTAGTTGATGTTGGCAATTCCCAAGTAAAGGCAGAGGCTGGTCATGGCCATGGTAAGTTGGAACCCGGTAACCACTCAAAGCCTTCCATAGGAGGTCTCCTTCACCATAGACCGCTACATTCAAATACGCCACCTACTAAAAAAATGAAGACGTCTTCTCCATCATTTAAAGCCAACCTGGATTCCTACTGGGCTCAGAAAAATGCCTCCACTCCACTCAATCTTTGTGAGTATTTATTATAAGAAATATATATTTTGTTGCATGTTTTCTTATTGATTATTAGGACCTTTGACGAGGGATAGTTTGTCTGTAGAAACTCTGACTCTTTAGAGTTAAAGTGATTGTAAAGGCAGAAGTTTTTTTTTATCTTAATGCATTCTATGCACTAAGATAAAAAGCCTTTGGTGTGCAGCAGCCCCCCTAATACTTACCTGAGCCACATCTAGATCCAACGATGTTGTAGGATTGTCTCAACTGCCCAGGACTCCCCTGCTCGTTGGCTAAGACAGAAGCGCTGCGCCATTGGCTCCCGCTGCTGTCAATCAAAGTCAGTAAGTCAATTGGGGGAGAGAACAGTGGGGGGGGGGGGGGGGGCTCCATGTCTGAATGGATACGGGGCTGTAACTTGGCTCAGTGATTCCATAGCGAGCTGCTTGCTGTGGGGGCACTCAACAGAAGGGAGGGGCCAGGAGAGCAGAAGAAGGACTCAAAAATAGGAGGATCTGGGCTGCTCTGTGCAAATCCACTACACAGAGCAGGTAAGTATAATATGTTTGTTATTTTTAACTAAAAAAAAATAGGAGATTTTACAATCACTTTAAATTTAGCAAAAGGGGCATTACATGCAGTAAGGAAGGCACTAAATGGTAAAAAAAAAAAAAAAAAAATGATTAAATGTGCAATTCTTGGGGTTCACTGCTTTTGAATGTCCTTTTTGTTTTAATCTGCTTTGCTAAGTAAAATAAAGCAACACAGGATCGTTAGCTGGGTCACTTTCCTTCTGCCACTACTTTTATTCATACACACTGTTTATGATCACCCCTGGCAAAAAAAATTAAGTATGGAGCATTTGTTTTCTACGCAGCTTCTGGTAAATTGGAAAAACAATGTTTTCATTCTGGTTAAAGCTAAAACTTAATCTGCTTATATTTTCCCTTCCGTGGTTTCCCTTCCTACAGACTTCATTATCCTAGATAATTTTTTTAAATAAAGCCTTTTTGTTTCCATTATGTACCCAATTTTATAAGTAGCATCATCGATGAGTATCTGTGCTTCTCTATGCATTGCAGGGAGATCATGGCTATTGGGAGGGACAGCATGGTGCTGTATATAGCTTTCTGAAAACTTCACAGCACCCTGCCTGAGTACTCATCAGACATGATGCAAACGTTTGGGCTGGCTCTTGGAAGGAGATAGCAGGAATAAAAATGCCTTGATAGGTGGGTGGTAGTCTGGAGAAAAGGGGTGTCCCTAGCGAGGCTGTATTTGCATGCAGAGCACTCTTGGTAATGCCAACAAGTGATGCTGAGCTGCAGTGAAAGAACTGAAATCCAATGAATGAAAGGGGCGGGCCATGGACAATAAGCCTGGAGAGTAAAAGGCTAGATGATGCTGGATGTCCTCCAGCCAGGAAATGAGATGGCCTCTATCTGACTTGTTGTAGCTTCTGTTGCACAGTTTGGGAAGCTCACTGTGTGCAGAGAAATCAAAGAGTAAGCTATTTCACTGCATGGAAGGAGACTGTACAACTGTTCAAGTCTAATACCCCGTACACACGATCGGATTTTCCGACAACAAATGTTGGATGTGAGCTTGTTGGTGGAAAGTCCGACTGTGTGTGCTCCATCGAACGTTTGTTGTCAGACTTTCCGCCAACAAATGTGGGCTAGCAGGTTCTCAAATTTTCTGCCAACAAAACTTTGTTGTCGGAATTTCCATTCGTGTGTACACAAGACCGTCGCACAAAAGTTCACACATGCTCAGAATCAAGCATAAGAAGTCGCACTGGCTATTGAACTTCACCTTTTCTTGGCTCGTTGTACGTCACCAAGTTCCTGCGTTCACAATTTCCCAAGTTTAAGCCAACAACCTTCAAACAAAAATCCACGTTTTTTGGGGGGGAAAGTCAGATCGTGTGTACGGGGCATTAGGGTGGAGTCCAGCTTTAACTATACTAGTTAAAGGGGTTGTAAAGGTAAACATTTTTTCACCTTAATGCATTCTATGCATTAAAGAGGAAGTAAAACCTCTTGAAAAAATCGGAAAAAAAAAAAAAAAACCTGCAAGACAAAGGCATAATTAGTTAGTATGCATAGCATACTAGCTAATTATGCATCACTTACCTGAAATCGAAGCCTCGGCATCGGTCCTCTTCTCCCCCTCCGATCGCCGACATCTTCTCCCGGAGTGACTTCCGGGTATCGCGGCTCCGGCGCTGTGATTTGCCGGAGCCGCGATGACGTCATGCGCACGAGTGCGGCATATAACAACTGAAGCATCGGCATATAGCGCAGATGCTTCAGTTGTCGCTAGTGCGCATGTGCCGCATGACGTCGGCACATGCAAATACAGGTATATCTCCTAAACCATGCAGGTTTAGGAGATATCCCTGTTAGCTACAGGTAAGCCTTAATATAGGCTTACCTGTAAGCTAAAGTTGTAAAAGAGGGTTTACTTCCTCTTTAAGGTGAAAAAACATCCGACAATTGGGATGCCAAAGGAACCCCGCTACATGGCAGTTTTTTTTTACTTTGCTTTTTTCATACACTGAATTCCTGATCAATATTTCAGTATGTATTATAACTGTTGTTAACATTTTGAGTTTGTGTCTCCTTTTTTTTTGCATGGACCTTGCAGGGGTTGCGTATCTGCAGTTGTACATAATAAAAATAAGTGGCAGAAGACCTAGCATGTTATTTAAACTGTCATGAAAGAACCAGTAAATCTATATGAACTCATGGCATTTCCCATACATTCTAAATAACTTCTATAGTAAAGCTGAAGTCCAGGCAAACCACTACATACCCTGTCTTGCATAGGAGGGGGCCTAATCCTTCTTTGCTGCAATTTTCCTTCCAGGTCCCCACCTTGCGACTGTACAAGAGAAACCACACCTCAGTAAGCTCATCTTACACTCCACGCTCCTCTATCAGCTTGCTCTGCTTGCACATGATTGGCTCCATGTGCTGCTTGCCCCCCCCTCCTCCAAGGTTAAGGTCAGTGGTCCTCAACTCCTGTCCTCAGGACCCACTAACAGGCCAGGTCTGCAAGATAACTGAAAGACTGAAATTTGCTGCTCAGTGATTGCAGTATTCTAGTCTGCATCTCCCCAAGGTAATACTTAAAGTGGTTGTAAACCCTCTGGGACCACTTTGACCTACAGGTAAGCCTAGGTTAAGGCTTACCTGTAGGTCCAAGAAATATCTCCTTAACCTACACGGTTAAGGAGATATTTTAGAAAGTGCACCGCTGTCTACGGCGCATGCGCGCTGTAGACAACGGCGCAGGCGCACTGGGCGCGCCGCAAGTGAAGGCAAACATGCCGTCACTTACGACTCCCACGCGCATGCGTGGGAGTGACGTCAACGCGGCTCCGGCCAGTCACAGCGCCGGAGCTGCGATACACGGAAAGAAGATGGACGCACCGTGGAAGAGGGGACAGCGGTGACTTTGCTGGCTCCTGTGTCAGGTAAGTGACACATAATGGGCTACTATGCGATGCACAGTAGTCCATTATGCTTTACCTTTGCAGGGAAACAAAGAGGAAGTAAACTCATCAGGGTTTACTTCCTCTTTAAAGAGGAAGTAAAGCCTCTGTAAAAAATAAATTAAAAAAAAGACACCCTGCAAGGCAAAGGCATAATGAGCTAGTATGCATAGCATACTAGCTCATTATGAAAAACTTACCTGAAAACGAAGCCCCCGAAGCGGTCCTTATCTTCAATCTTCTTTGCCGCCATGCAGGGCCGGAGTGACTTCCGGGTCTCGCAGCTCCAGCGATATCATTCGCTGGAGCGGCGATGACGTCACTCCCGCGCATGCGCACGAGTTCGGCATATTGCCGTGAGAGCGGCATACTCAGTGCGCCTGCGTGCCGCTGTCTACGGCGCATGCGCCGTAGACAGCGATGCCTTTTCATCGCTAAATATCTCCTAAACCATGTAGGTTTAGGAGATATTTATTGGACCTACAGGTAAGCCTTAATCTAGGCTTACCTGTAGGCCAAAGTCATGTGGAAGGGTTTACTTCCACTTTAAAATCTGGCTTGTTAGTGGGTCCTGAGGACAGGAGTTGAGAACCACTGATCTAGGTACTTCACTGCTTGCATTTAAACAAAACAATTTAATGATGTATTAATGAATACAGAGCTACATTAACTTTATATTTGTCTAGGATTCCGTTTTACTTAAGATATTGGCCCAGATATTTTATATGTGCAAATAGATATAGTGTAATAGATTTTATTAAACGATATTGTGGATCTGGCTGCTAATGGTAACCACTATTAGCAGCCATATCCTCAATATCCTTTAATAAACCGTGCCAAAAAACATTTTGTTCTTTAACTGGCTATAATAGAAGCTGATTGTGTGTTTTTTGGCAATGAGCTTTTGCAGTAGTAGTGTGGAGAGAGATTCCTCAAAATGAGATATTTATCTTCCTGTTAGTTCTATTAAGATTTGTCTCTATATAATTTAGCAGTGTGTTAAAACCGATTTTTATTGTAGGTTTACTGGACTTTCATACTTTTGTTGTTTTTGAGTACTGTTTTTGGTTTGTGCATGTATTGTGTATATGGGAAAATGATCTCTAAACACTCCACTGTTACATTGTGCTCTTAGGCCCCTTTCACACTTGTGCGACTTTTCCTGCGACTTTGGACATCAGAGTCGCATGACAAGTACAACCCCATTATTCCCATGGGTAACTATTCATATCGGTGCGACTTCAAAGTAGTCTCTGTACTACTTTGGTCCAACTTTTGATGCGAGTTGGCATTCCCTGAAATTGCGTCTTAATCGCGCCCGCAAAATCACGCGGCTTTCAAGTCGCGGCAGTGTGAAAGGGGCCTTACTAACATTCTCCTTTCTTCGACTAATGACTGCATTGCTTGCTTAAACAATAAACTTTTTGTTTCCTGAGGGGCCAGACTTGGTACCCTCTACCATCATGCTATATCAATCGTTTTAAGTCTGCAAAATCTTTTTAGATGATAGCTTTGTGATCATTTCTCTGAAATCTTGGCACAGTAAGTGGTATAGCGGGATGTTTTGTGTTTGAAACAGACGTTATGGGGCTAATGTATGAAAAGTATCCCAGTTTTCTTTTGCAACCATTTAGAGCCCTTGTTTAACCATTTGAGTACTGGGAGCTTTCTGCCTAAATCCCTTCAAGTCCCAGACGCAGGTCTGCGATTGCTAAAAAATATAATTACGTTGTGTTCACTTCTGTGAGCATTTAAAGTGGTTCTAAAGCCCCTGAATTGAGGTAAACATTTGATAGCTTTCTGTCCTTCCCCTTCCTTGTGTGAAAGGAAAGAGAGGGGCTGCATCTCCTCTCTCCTCTTATCCTCTTCACACAAGGACTTGAGCAGGAGCCGCATTGCACGCGCATTCCCCACACCGCGTTCAAAATGCAGTGCAGTTGCGATCTGCAGAGGGTGTCGGTGTTAACCTAATTACAGCATTTGTCTGCACCAAATCACATGGTACAGTAGTACCGTGCAATCCGGTTCCTGTGCATTTTATAAAGTAATACAATCACTATGTTGAATGCGGTCCAGAGTGGTGTCAGCCCATTCAAATGAATGAGCTGAAATCGCACTGCAACCGGATTGCATGTGGAGGCGCTTTATAGCGGGATAGAGAGTAAAGGAAAACGGAGACCAAGATAGCAATAAAAGTCAGACTGGTGTTCAAGTGGCATTCAGTGTGAACCTGGGCTTAAGTGTACATGTTGGTATTAGGCCTCATGCACACAGAATATTTTTTTTCCCTCCCCTTTGCTCCAGGGGAGGGAAAAGCAGTGTAACAAATGCCCCTAAAGTCGCCTTTTTGTAAACCCGTTTAGGAGTGTCATGTGTTTGGGGGTTCCATTATTCCTTTGGCCATAATATTAATTTATTCTGGCCATTGGAATAATTGAGTGCTAAACATGCCTAGCTTTTAGGCGCGTTAACACACGTTTTAGGAGCATCTAGTGTTTTTTTTTAATTTTTTTTGCCAAAACGCTCCAAAAGTCCATTCGTTAGCTAGACGTCTTTTAGATTTTGTCCAGCTCTAGCTATGAGGCAGTCTAGTAATTCTGAGGTTTTGCAGTTGTCCCTAATTTAAATACCGAGCATTCTTTCTGTTCAAGAAATTCTTCGGCAAAGTCAGAATAATTAATCATAAGTTGTTAGGGAAGTGCATGTTCTTGAGATTATTTATGATAGCTTGTCAGTGGCAAAGCGGTTGTGGATTTAATATTTAGGTCTTACCGTCACTGAAGGTGCTCTATTTAAGGCGACTTTCACACTGGAGCGTTAGCGGTAAAGCGCCACTAGTTTTAGCGGCGCTTTACTGCTGTTATAGCAGCGCGTTTTGGCCGCTAGCGGGGAGCTTTTAACCCCGCGCTGTCGAATCGCTTTGCTGCCTATTGATTTAAATGGCAGGGGCGGTTTAGGAGAGGTGTATACGCCGCTCCCGCACCGCCCCAAAGATGCTGCTTGCAGGACTTTTTTTTTTCCTGTCCTGCAAGTGCACTGCCCCATAGTAAAAGCACTCAGGCTTTTATACTGGGGAGGCATGAGAGGCGCTTTACAGGCGCTATTTTTAGCGCTAAAAAAACTGAAAAGCCCCCCAGTGTGAAAGGTTTCTAAGGGTCAACTGATACTTCAGTGGTGTGGCTGATGGTAAATTGCATGCTGGATCGGCTGTCGGGGACTCCAGTGATGTGAGATGCCCAACAGATCTCCTGGTTATGACAGACTTCCACAGAAATTACAAAAATTTAATTACGGCGTGACACTAACAGTTCATCAATAAACTAGAATAAACAATAACAAACCTCTAAAAGGGAATCCAGGAGATATAAAATAAAGGGTGGTTGATCCAACCAGCTTGTACACACCCAAAAAAATAAATTAGTTAAATGCATATAAATAAATTCTAGCCAGGGGAAAGCTGTAGTCGTTATGAGTTTTCCAGATTCCAGATGGTGGATGTAGCTTGAAGGCTTTCTTCTTCTTTTTCTTAATTTTTTTTTTTAATTACTAATTTAAAACTGTAACATATACAGTCCTCTAAATGTAATTTTTTTTTCAGCTCAGCTTTGCCTCGCATGGCCTTACTGGATGATCTTGGCTGTGCTAATCTCTCTGCTTTGCTTCCTTGATGCGCTTGCACGCAGTTTTGCTTTCATCAATTAGTATGGTCCTGTGCACTGTGCTCCAGGATGAATTTACAGATGCAGACCAAATGGAACTTTAAAGTGAACAGTCCATTTTTTATTAATTTTTTTTACTTTAAAAAAAAAAAAAAAAGTACAGCTTAAAGCTGAATATACCACAAGTTGTATTATTATTTTTTTTTCTATTAAGACCATTCTCTGTGCTCCCTTTTTTAACCGTGTTACAGAAGCCTGACTTCAGGCTTTGCCCAGCTACCATTATCCTGTCCAATGAGAGCACTTTATCACTTAAGGACGCTCATAATAGTTGGTCTCTTTTCCAGACGGGGCTTAGCCCAGAAATAAAAAATTCAGTCCCCTAGTAACAAAGGGAAAAAACGTTTGGAGCACAGAGGACATGGCTATTTAAAGTAGTTACAGGCAGCCATGTTGTGCTTGCTCTTACTCAGGACTTTTTAAATGTTAGAATGGCTGACAGGTTTACTTTAATCTTATCGATCATTGATTTAACATTATAGGGTTTGTATATTTGGTAGCAGTGTTACCACATGGAAAATGCATTGACTTGCTTTAATGGTGTGCTGGTAATAGATCTCTACAGTTACTGCAAGTTTCAGAACAATTCACAATCTGTGGCCAGTTAACAGCCCTATTTTTATTGAATAAAAGATACGGTACAGTATTCCAATCTAGTGCCAGCAAAAATCCAATCCTGGATTTACAGAAACATTCCAAGAACAGAATATCGAATATAAAAAGGGAAGGATATGGTCACATGACTTGTAGGGCAGGTAACCACTCAGGACTAAATAATAGCCTTATTAAAAATGGTTCATAACATAGATGTGAATTAATTCTGGTCTCCTTAAAGTGATGGTAAAGCTTTAATTTTTTTTTTTTTGCAGCCCTTTACAAATGAATAAATATTATAAATCCCCAAACTTACTAGATAAAACAAAAAAATGAAAAATAACGGTTAAATTTGCATGCTCAAACACTGTTAGGCAGGCCATACGCGTGTCTTTTTTCTCCTGGCAGGGGAAGCCGTCCCTGATTTGAGACGGCATCGATTATTGCTAGCCGCTAGTGTTAATCGCAGGTAAAACCCGGCATGCTGGTTGTACCCAAGTTGATCGATTGATCAACTTGGTACACACAGCCTGCCCATACACTGCTCAAATCTCGGCCGGTTCCTGCTGAATGAGCCGAGCTTCGAACCATGTATAGTCTGCCTTAAAACAAATTATAAACACACAGTGTAGTGCAACTAAACAATAAACATGGAAATAAAAGTACAAAGTCCGAAAAAAGACCCAATCAGTGTAGGTATTAAACTCTTCAGTATATAAATAATCCATAGTAACATGCATGCACTCCTCCACCCAGAATAGTTGTACACTCGTCTTCTCTTTTGACCTATTAAGGGATGTTGAGGTCAGATAGTGATTTGCCCACTCTTTGGGCTAGTGTAGGGAACTAATTTATCACTGCTGGTTCAATGGCTCAAAATATCTAGAATATATAAAAGGAAAAAGAGGACTGATAGCGCTCTCTGTATATTTTTTATTATAGTCAGCAAAGGATTAAAAACACTTACACAGTAAAATGGCACAGAGTGCTAAAAACAGTGCTTCACAAGCTCAATGGCAAATCTCAGTGTGTCTGTCTCACCACTCAGAATTATCAATTCTAAAATGGCTCTAGGGGGCGGAACCTAGCCAATGATATCATCCCACGGCTGGGTGGAGGGCACGCATGTCACTACAGGTGGAAGAGGGCACGCATGTCACTACAGGTGGAAGAGGGCACGCATGCCACTACAGGTGGAAGAGGGCATGCATGTCACTACAGCCTATTTATATACTGAAGAGTTTAATCTCTTCACTCATCATCATGATTTGATCTCTTTTGGGACTTTGGACTTTCATTTATTTTCATGCTTATTATTTAGTTGTACTACACTTTTGGGGTTGATTTACTAAAAGTCATAATCTGGTGTCGCTGTGCATAGAAGCCCATTGGCTTCCAAGTTCAGCTTGTTCAATTAAGCTTTGACAATCAAACCGGAAAGTGGATTGGTTTCTATGCAGAGCTGCTCTCGATTTTGCACACTCCAGTGGTAGTAAATCAACCCCTATGTTTATAATGTCATACCTGCATCTATAGACACAGACCCCACTCCATCATCACAGAATTTTATTCACAGTAGCAGGAGCCAATGGCTCCCAATGCTATCAATCTGCCCTGTGAGATGGGAGAGAGATGCTGCTTTTGTACATGGCGCCAGATCGAGATCGTATCGATAAGTATAAGGGGGTGGTGGGGGGAGAACCTGTAGCACAAAAGAATTTTACCATAATACATATAATGTAATTAATGTCCAAAATAACCCCATGGGCTACACATGGCATCAGTAGAGAGCCTTTTCACTTTACTCTTGTGCAGAAAGACAGTCAGGGAAATTCTTCAAGGGTGTTATAGACACCCTATAGAATTTCGTCGGGGCGCAGCACTGAAAGTGTCAGTGTTTGCTCCCAATTCATGTACCTGTCATAGTTTTTCTGTGAATTGCTTTAAATCTTAAAAATGAATAAAATTGCATTTTTGGTTTTATGGTGCTCGTGCAAATGCTGTGTAGTTTCGCTTTAAAAAAAAATTTGGGGGGGGGGGGGGGGGGTTATTTAATTTTGACAGGTACCCTTTTCCCACTTCTGCTCGGATCGCCTTGCCGATCTGACTGAAAGTTTTCTTCTTCCGCTCCCTCCCCATCGCAGGTCCCAGAAGACTGTGGGACCATTCACAAAGCGCAGCATTGCTCGCTCATGCACAGTGGGTAGCTGGTTGTGAAGCCGCATAGCTGAATGCCCACAGTTAGGGCGTTGGGGAACCAAAGGCTAGTGAAGAAATAGCCCAGGTGAGGACGGCACTGGATCCCTGGACAGGTAAGTGTCCTTTTATTAAAAGTCAGCAGCTACAGTATTTTTTATTTATTTTTTTGTCTTTACAGAGTGGACAGAGGAAGCAGCAGACAGCTGCTTTTATGCTGCCAAGTTAGTTTAGTCAAGTTTTTAAGCTAAAATTTAGATGGTTCTTTTAAAGATGATGCATCTTATGGACTACATCTAAATGGCAAGTTATGTTCATGTGCATTTTCAGTAATGTGTATAGCAACGTGCAGTCACTGTAGAAATTACCATGCAGTCAATTCCATGTGTTAATTGCACACCATCCACTCAACCACCCTCATACTGGGTCTCATTTTATTAAAGCTCGAGCAGAGAAATGAGAAATATAAAGACAGCAATTTTGTTTGTCATCCACTCCTCCAGCCCCGAGTTCGGAAGTAGTCCGCTGCGAGTTCTGTGGCGAGTTCTTTGAAAACAGAAAGGGCCTGTCGAGCCACGCACGCTCCCACCTACGCCAGATGGGCGTCACAGAGTGGCATGTCAACGGGTCACCCATCGACACCCTGCGGGAGATCTTGGCCAGTGGGATCTGTCCCAGAACGGGCACCAGAATCGGAGGCCCCAGCTTGGAGAAGCTCCTCCCACATCGTCCTCCCGCTTCCCCATCTAGGTCCCACCCGTACAGCGGGTTGGCTCCGGCAATGCATCGCAAGCCTCCTCGGCTTCCTACCTACCAGGCCAGTGAGTGGCCTTCGGAGCTTTCGCCTTTAAACTTGTGTAAGTGGGCAGCTGACCCGCAGCTCTTCGTATGCTTGCTCATCCTTTTCATTGCTTCCCATCTTGTCCCATCTTGTCTGTTTCATTCATATATTTAATTCAGACCACTTCTGGCTTTCCTGGATAACCCCTTTTGTCATTGAGAATCTAAGGTATGACTTGGCATAAGCAGTGAGTTGTTGAAATTGTGTGTTTTTGCAGTCTTTGAAATGTTGCCATGTAAACCTTTTGAGCTTCTTCTGAAGCCGAGGCTTTTTTTTTTTTAAGCCTATTTTGTGTTTCTTTAGCCTAAATTGAACTTGTTTGGTCAGAAACCAGCATCACATAATCAGCAACAATAGGGTTTTCACAAGCTGTTGGCATTAAATGTGTACTTGCTACGCATGCATAAAGGCAAAGCAACTTTATTTGTATTTAAAAGAAATCTGTTCTAGGCAAAATATCTAAGTTGTCATTGTTCACCTTCTGATAGCTGTCTGGCAGTTCAATCAATGACCTAAGCCCAGGACAATTGTGCATATAAGGATTCTGATGTAGCTTGGTGTAGCAATGGTAGGCTTCTGGTTGTTGTGTTGACAAATTTCCTATAGCTTTTAATTTCACGGAAAATGGCCTAAATCTCATCAAAAATAGTAGTTGCATTTAATTTGGTGTAAGGATGCCGCTGTAAGAACTGTAACAATAATTTGGCTAGGTACTTCTGAACTGATAGTTTCCCCAATCTACAAAAGGTGGCTGCCTCTGCCTCATGGGGCTTGCTTTTACATGTAAATTAATTAAAGGCAAAACTTTTTATTTTGGATAGTGTAAAGGAGAGTTATAACTCGTTAGTGTTTTTTTTTTTTTTTTTTTTATCTGTGCCAGACTGGAGAATTTTTATCCTTCACTTCCTGTCCCATACCCAAAACAAGGAAGTGAGAAGTTGTCCCTACAAAGTGAGGGAGTCCCTTATTATCACTAGAACTAGTGTCCCCATTGGAAGATTTTCCCTCTTATAACTGTTCTGGGAACAGCTCACAATTTGGTATACTTTTGGTGATAACGATAATGATTCAGTCACTGACTTGGAACAAGTATACAGATAAGGAAAGTCAGTGGCTTTGGAAATCCTTAGGCCCTGTTCACACCATTTTCTGCTTGAAGCGTGTAGCTCTTAAATGCTCAACAAGGCCAAATCCCATTTTAATGGCCCCTATTCACATCTGAGCATTCTATTGTCTGAAGCAAAACGCCTGTCATTCAAAAAAGTACATGCGCTTCTGGTTGGCAGATTACAGGTGTTTTTGGCCCCATAGACTTCAATAGAAACGCTTGACTTGAGCGTTTTACGAGCGTGTTTTCTGCTCCAACAGCAGCTCTCCGCCCCTAATTTCCTCTCCCTTTAGTGCATTCTAGTGGCTAAAAACAATTTCCTGAAGCTGTAAAAAGCTTATAATACGCTTATAAAATGCTTTAAAAACGCCTGTAAAAAGCTGCAAAAACACTTAAAAAAAAATGCCAGGAAATCTCTATGCTCAGGTGTGAATGGAGCCTTAATGTTTTCTGTTTGGTAACTCGTATTGCAGCTTCCTGTGCCTGGACTGGCTGTATGCTTGTTCTAGGTTAGTGACCGAGAAAGACTTGTAGTCAGAGACAGCCAGAACATTTCAGAAGTGGTACCCTACTTAGAGGTTTCCTTTATATAATGAACTGCTACAAAAATAGGTAGTATGTCCCAAACTTTTTTTCTATTAATTGCTACTGGTTGTACTATATTAAGTGCAATGTGTATTTTTTTTAAGCCTTCCACATATACAGCTGTACGTTGTGTGTACATTAAGGCTGTTTTCTTCTATCCCACTGTTGGTGACATTTTTCTTTTATTTTTTTAACGCAAACTTTTTTTTCTTCCTCTAATTTTACTGTAGCTTGTGATCAGCGTTAGGCAAGTGTTTATTACAGTTTGGATTTCAGAAGAGTACAGTGTATAATATGTTAAATTAAAGCAATTATATCTTTATAGATTGGGCAGCCTGGATTGTCTTGTAGTACTTTCAACGCTTTTTGTATTGCAAAAATTAGTTTTACTTGAATGGCTTGCTTTCCCATTTTGTAGGGGGTAGGTGTTTTAGTACTACTTCTTCTTTTTTTTTTTTTTTTTTTGCTCTTTCCCATGAATGTTTTAGGGCCATCTGGGGCACAATTGCGTATTAGTCGGCAGCAGTGTGATATGTCCTTATTCCTATTTTGTCTTTTTCTGTGGGCATGCCTGATGTGATTTGTGAGACGTTGAGATTGTTTCTTGCATTGTGTGCGACTTCTGGCAAGTCCGTCTACTAACATTTGTATGGTTTTTACCCCTTTTCCTGCCTTTCTGCTTTTTTTCACAATTTTTGGCCCTCCACTTTGTTGTATTTTTAATATCCAAACGCTCAACGTCTCACAAATGATGTTATTTGTGAGACGTTGAGATTGTTTCATCTTGCATTGTGTGTGATTCCTGGCAAGTCATTCTACTAACATTTGTATGGTTGTTAGCCCTTTTTCTGCCTTTCTGCTTTTTTCACCATTTTGGGCCCTCCACTTTGTTGTATTTTTAACATCCAAATTCTTTGTTCTTTTTAGCTTCACAATCAGACCCCAACCGTGACATCCGCTGCGAGTTCTGCAATGAGTTCTTTGAGAACCGCAAAGGGCTGTCTAGTCATGCGCGTTCACATCTCCGCCAAATGGGTGTAACAGAATGGCACGTTAATGGCTCACCCATTGATACTCTTCGAGAAATCATACGCAAAAGGCGTCCAGCAACACCACAGCAGCAGGTTTCCAACATCAAAATGGAACCTCGTGGTGAGGATGAGCCACTGAGCCCATCACACAGACTCTCACCTCTTGGTGTTGGGGCATCAGTGATGGCACGAGATCTTCCAATTTCACCTCCTGGGCGCCCTCACAACAGTTTTCTGTCACCAATACCAACTAAGAGGCCAGCACCTCATGAACCTAGACTTACACAGTCTGAGCCAAAGGGCTATATGAATGCAGAGCCAAAGACTTGCAGCCCATCTAAGCTTTACTTACAGGGTGAGAGTAGACCAAAATCCTATGTTATGGAAGAGGGCCGGCACAAGACCTTTGTTCATAGTGATGTTAAGCCAAAACATTTCTTGCAAAGTGGAGACGGGAGACCAAAGACTTTTATGCAAGAAGGGAGATTAAAGGGCTTTTTGCCAAGTGAAAACAGACCCAAGATGGTGCACGGTGAAGGCAAGCCTAAAATCTATTTACAAGGTGATTCAAAGCTCAAACCTTTTATTCCTGGGGAAAATAAACCTAAAGCATTCTTGCAAGGTGAACCCAAGCCTAAGTCTTTTTCTCCAGATGGCAAGCCCAAGGCTTACATCCAGACAGAGCTTCCATTTAAGGTCAAGGTGAAGGCATCTCCAGAGAAAGGAGCCTCTAGCTGTAAGTAACAGGTTTGAAGTGTGGCTCTGTCATGTGTGTATTACGTTGTTTGTAACTTTTTCTTCTCTTCATTCTGTCCATTTCTAATCCTATCAGTGGAGGCAAGCTGTGAGCTTTGTGGGTTGATCTTTGAAAATCGTAAGGCTTTAGCCAGCCATGCCAGAGCTCACCTTCGACAATTTGGTGTAACTGAATGGTGTGTCAATGGTTCCCCAATTGAAACGCTACGAGAGTGGATGAAGCAGAGGCCTCAGAAGGCTGGTGCCTATCTCAGTTACATCCAAGCACGTCCTTTCTCCAAAAAGTTCAAACGTGCTTTACAAAGTCCAAAACCAGTACCAGAGAAGGAAAGCCCAGCTACAACCCCCGTGAAGGTAGCTGAGAAAGAACACAGTATTTCAACGCCAAGCTCAACCTCTGAAAAGCCAGCCGAACCACAGGGGCAAAGTAAGTGTAGTACACTACATTGAATAGATGTCAGGATGGCCTATTTGCATGAATATGATATTTAAAAATGTATATCTATGTCAGCAGAAGTTGAGCGTCGTCACCCTAAGGCACCTGAGGTTCCACCCTCTCGGGAAGATACTGTCTCTGAACCACTAGCCAAAAGTGAAGAGCCACGAACACCTGCAAGAGCACGTCCTGTGCCTTCTCTGGTACCAAGACCTCCCCAGACATCATTAGTGAAGTTTGTTGGAAACATTTACACTTTGAAATGCAGGTGAGATGGCTGTGCTTGTTTTACCTTTTGATCCTCTTATACAGTACTTAAGAAATCAGGTAATTTTAAAAGTTTTGCATAGTGCCCATGTTCCATTTTCTAAGCAAAATAGATTCTGCAACTTTTCGAAAAAATTTAATAAAGATATGGGTTTTATGATGGCTTTCTATTTAAGCCTATAAACTTTCCATTTAAATCTGCTAAATATATTCCAGATACATGAAAACAAAACAGTGTTCAGTCTTAGTTTGTTTTCTTTAAAAAGCAGCCACAGTTCACGTGGAAAAGCCTGTTCTCTGCCAGCATAGAAGAACCCTTGCTGCGTGGAAGCAGTGCTCTCTCTGCAAAGGGATGACCTGCCCCTTCCAGAGTAAAATGTTGGAAGTTGCAGGTTTTTTTGCTTGATATTTGCGCAGCTACCGTATATACTCGAGTATAAGCCGACCCGAATATAAGCCGAGGCACCTAATTTTACCACAAAAAAATGGGAACACTTATTGACTCAAGTATAAGCCTAGGGTGAGAAATGCGCAGCTACTGTAAGTGGAAAAGAGGGTCAACAATGCCCATTTTCAGCCTCACTGTGCCCATTTTCAGCTATAGGTCCCCTCAAACTTGGTAGTGAAGGGTTCCTAGATGCCCCCTATCTGCAGCCAAAATTTGGGGTCTCTGGACCCAAAGGGTCCCAAAATGACATTGCTGCAGATGGACACAGTTGACTGAATTTGGGGCCCTGTATCTCGGGGGCCACTTGGTGCTAGGAACCCCAAATTATATATGTTGTAGTGTTGGTTCCACGCCAAATTTGGGGTTCCTATCACCAAGTGGCCCCGAGATATGGGGCCCAAAGTCGGGTCGGAAAATTTCAAGCACTTTTCTGCAGCAGAGAATGACATTTTCCAAACCGAATTTGGGGCCCCGTATCTCGGGGGGCTACTTAATGCTAGGAACTCCAAATTATATATGTTGTAGTGTTGGTTCCACTGGGTTTGCACACCAAAATTTGGGGTTCCTATCACCAAGTGGCCCGAGATACGGGGCCGCAAAGTCGGGTCGGAAAATGTCTTTTTTTTGCTGCAGAAAAGTGCTTGACTCGAGTATAAGCCGAGGGGGCACTTTCAGCACAAAAAAATTTGCTGAAAAACTCGGCTTATACTCGAGTATATACAGTATTTATCAAATGCATATTTTCAGGAAAAAAATGCACTATAAAATAAATTTTAATGCAAACAAATGCCCAATTTTTTTGTAAAATATAAAGGATAGGGTTGTGGTGAGTAAATAGATTCCATACACATCAAGCCTTAAAATTATAAGGCTTTAACCTCCTTTTTTATTTACATTTTTTTCGAATAACAATTTTTATTAGTCATCTCAGCAGAGAATGGGACAAAAACAAAACAAAGTAAGCTCCAAGTAATACTGAAACATGGGTATAGCAAGTTAAAGCAACCCTCCTTTTATTTGAATGCACCCGGATTGTATTTAGCTGATTTTAAACACAAAGTTAATTTAGGATTTAGCCCTGGTTCACACTGGTGCGATTTGACATGTCAAATTGCCGGCAATGGCACCATCCTAATCGGTGCGACGCTGCATTTGCGGCGCCGCACCGATTTCAAAAAGTAGTTTCTGTACTACTTTTTGTGATTTCGGGCTGCGATTTACACTGACATCTGTGCAGAAACCTGCACAGATGTCTCTGAAATCGCAGCCAAAATCAAGACTGACATGCGGGAGTGAATTCAGCTTAACTCGCATGGCTTCATTCCCGCAGCTCAGTGTGAACCAGGGCTTAAGGGCATCCTCAAGCTAAAACGGTTTCAGTTTTTTGTGGTCGTTTTCTAACCACTTCAGCCCCGGAAGATTTTACCCCCTTCCTGACCAGAGCACTTTTTGCGATTCAGCACTGTGTCGCTTTAACTGATAATTGCGCGGCCGTGCAACGTTGCACCCAAACAAAATTGACGTCCTTTTTTTCCCATAAATAGAGCTTTCTTTTGGTGGTATTTGATCACCTCTGCGTTTTTTTATTTTTTGCGCTATAAAAATAAAGCAGCCACAATTTTGAAAAAAAGCATTTTTTTTTTACTTTTTGCTATAATAAATATCCCCCAAAAATATAGACAGGCATACCCCACTTTTAAGTACGCAATGGGGTTTATTTACTAAAGCTGAAAAGTGCAAAATCAGGCTCACTTCTGCATAGAAACCAATAAGCTTCTAACCCTAGCTTGTTCAATTAAGCTTTGGTAATAAAACCTGGAAGCTCATTGGTTTCTATGCAGAAGGGAGTCTGATTTTGCACTTTACAGCTTTAGTAAATAAACCCCATTGTGTACTTAATACTGGGGTATGCCTGTATAAAAAAAATAATTTTTTTCCTCAGTTTAGGCCGATGTGTATTCTTCTACATATTTTTGGTAAAAAAAACTTATAGCGTCTACAAAATAGGGGATAGTTTTTATGGCATTTTTATTATTAATTTTTTTTTAGTAGTAATGGCGGCGATTTTATCGTGACTGCGACATTATGGCGGACACATCGGACACTATTTTGGGACCATTGTCATTTATACAGCGATCATTGCTATAAAAATGCACTGATTACTGTGTAAATGACACGGGCAGGGAAGGGGTTAAACACTAGGGAGTGATTCTAACTGTAGGGGGGATGGACTACCACTGACATGACAGCGATTACTGCTCCCGATGATAGGGAGCAGTAGATCCCTGTCATGTCACTAGGCAGAACGGGGAAATGCTTTCTGCAGAACTGTCTGTTCTGCAGCTCCGTGACACGATTGTGGGACCCGAGGTCACGCTGTACGCAGCGGGCGCACGTGCCCGCTAGCCCCGCCAATTAAAGGGGACGTACAGGTACGCCCATTTGCCCACCGCTACCATTGTGCCTACATATATCGGCGTGCAGTGGTCAGCAAGTGGTTAAAGTAAAACTAAAGGCAACACTTTTTTTTTTCATTTTGGATAGCGTGATTAAGAGTTATAAACTCTGTCTGTTTTTTATTGTTATTTTTTTTGTGTCGCAATATTTCTAATCAAGACTTTTGTTCACAGTGCCTGGGGATGGTTTGTGAATGTAAGTCCTATACTGTACGATTAAGATAATAGGAATTTCGACTTGTCTGTAAGCTCCTTATCTGGGAGTACAGTACATGACACAGTCCTCTCCTCCCCTCTGTGTTTTAATCACTCATTATTGCTGACTAAAAAGCTGGAGTCCCACTGACTGGGCAGAGTTATGAGTGTGTACTAGGGGTGGCCCTAGCAAGTTTTTTTTGGCAGTGACCAATCACCTGAAGGTAGCCTGTGTATAAACATCTGTATATACAAGTCCTGTACTGTACTCCCAATATAAGGAGTTTACAGGTAAGTCAAAGGTAAGTCAAAATTCCTTTTTTCCCCCACTTTAAGTGGCTTTAACACTCCTCTGACCAAAATCTAAACCCAACTAACAGGGAAACCATTGGTGCTCATGCTAGCCAGTTACTGGACAGTTATGTGCCTATTTGGTTTTCAGCCACATTAGTTTCCTAGTTTTACGCTTACCAAATCATCAACAATTAGGTAATGTGAATGGAAGATCCTAAATGCCACCCTACACAGCATTTTTGATCATATGCCATCCCATTTTATTGCTTGAAACATTTGAATTTGAGAGGTGAGTGAAAGCAACATATTTACCAAGTGTGTGACCAGCACTGGGGTATGAAAAGTCCCAATGTGTAGGATTTCAACTATACAGCAAGTTCCTTAATGCTTTTTTTCCCCCCCACTTTTACCAGGTTCTGTGACATTCAGTTCCAAGGTCCGCTTTCTATTCAGGAGCAGTGGGTCCGTCACCTGCAGCATCACATATTGGAAATGAACTTTTCAAAGGTGCACAGCCCACCCCATGATGAATCATCCGAGGAGCAGTCAGAGGCTGTCAAGACCCAATAAGTTAGCTTTGCAATGACTCGGACGGAGAAGATGTCTGCATTGTCTACAGTGGGAGAAAGCAAACCACAGATTATGTGAAAGGCTTGTAGACGGCGGCGTGGAATTTATAACAAAATCCCATGCAGGCTCTGACAGACAAGATGCTTTAAAGCCCGTGAAGGGAAATGGATTATGTCTGGGTATACAGTAAGGGAAGACCAGCCGCAAAGCATCAACGCCTTTTAGTAGACTGGAATTGCAATGATAATGATGGATGCAGGAGAGGTGGTGCTATGGGGAACATCAAGGGCATGTTTTGAAGATTTTTAATAATATGGTTAAATGCTGGCAGTTTATCAAATTTTGTATGATTGGTCTCTGCAGATGTAGAATGTTGTGGAAGGTGATATAAATTAATAAGGGAAGAATAAAGATGTAATATGGGTTCTTTTTGGATCTGACAGGTTGGTGTTTCACTGTCCCTTTTGAAAAGAAATTTCTAATGACCTGTGCTTTTGCTGCTAACACAAAACAGATTTCAATTTTATCTTTTCACTGCAACGTCTTTATTCTACAATGGTGCATAGTCCTTATCCCTTTTAAAGTGGAACTAAAGTTTGACGTTCTTGCCTCTGCTTCAACGGTCCAACACTTGCAAGGTCCCTCACTGGCATTTTCTCTCCGGCTCCTTCCAGATGTCAGTCTTTGACCATCTTGATTGGCCAGTGCAGGATGGCATCACCCATGTACTGGAGTGCAGTCATCCCGACACGCAGGCACTGTGCCAGAATGAAAACTGAGCTGTGCATGCTCTGTGTACATTCTTCTACAGAAGACTGTGAGCAGGCAAGTAGACTTATTTAATTGCTGGAGAGACATTGGGGTTGATTTACTAAAGGTAAATATACTGTGCACTGCAGTTGCTCCAGAGCTTGGTAAATGAGGTAAAGCTTCACTTTGCAAAGAATACCCAATCACATGCAAGGAATATGAAAAAAGAAAAACAGCATTTTTGCTTGCACATGATTGGATGATGGAAATGAGCAGAGCTTGCCCTTCTTTACTAAGATTTAGAACAATTGCACTTGCAGTGCACAGTACATTTTCCTTCAGTAATCAACCCCAGGGTCTCGTGCCGTAAAGAGCCTCCTTTTTAAACTTTAGTTCCACTTAAAACCCATCACAAACCTCCCTTCTAAAAATCCTTTTCACTGCTTTTTAGATTTCCTCTATTGGCTTTGAATTTGGAGCTTAGGCCGAATGTGTGGGCAGTGGTTTTCTTTTTCTTCTTTTTAACAAAACACTGGGATACAATTTTAGAAATGTTGTGTACTCCCATCCAGGGAGATTTCTCCATCTTGTCTACAAACTTTTTGATGCAGCCATAATATCAACCAGACCAGGCAATTAGTCTTCTCTTTTGTCTTTATTTATTTCTAATAGGCCTCTGACGGTGGAGATTTGGTTTGACTTGTAGGAATTAACTTCTCCTCGGTCTGTCTGAGCAGGGAATTGTGGTGGCTAAATCTTTGCACTGGTGTGCCATCTATTTATAAGAGGCTTTGTGGCTACTAAGGTGTCTCCATCTACCCCAAGCTATAATATCAGCTTTGGTGTATTTAGTTCTTAAAATGTTGGTCAGCAACAAGCACACAGGATGTTTTATTAAATTACATTTCTGTTTTCGTGACGGTAGTCAACCCATGGTTAGAGGGCTCATTGAGTGCCAACTTGACCCCTTCATTTTGTATTGGACAAACATATCAGCCATGTTTCTTCACTTCTTTTTGAGAAATTGCACATCTTTAGTAACCTCACGGTACACCTTGAGAAAATTTGAAACCGCTTCCACATTGCTTAATGCCAGATTGCCAACTGAATCGAGTCAGGGGCCTTTATGTACTGTATATAATATATAAGTTGTATTATTGTGGTTGTATATATTGTCACGCGACCAACCCCTCCTTCCCTTTGGGGAGACACATCTTTAGTTTTGGTTCTTTTTCATTTTTAAAGATGCTCTGTACAAGCTCTGTTGCCCATTTTTATACTCTGAAGATGATGTAAACCCTTTTTCAAACCTGAATGTATAAGATACGCTGTTTTAAGTAAACACTCATTACAGCGTATCAAAGTGACATGCCCTTAACAGGATTTGGGCACGGCTTATATAAATATCTCCCACCTCAGTGTTGAGGTATTTTATTTATTTAAATAACTAGCAGTGATAAATTGTCCTTTCCCAAAAAGAGTGGTATACATCCTATATTATCTAGTTTAATATTTTCTTCCTTTACTGAGAGGATCTAATGTATGGATGCAACAATATGGGCTTAGTAACGGTGTAGAGGGTTCAGTGACCATAACAGCCAATCATAACCATGCTTTCAGCATCTTGGTAATCAGAGAATTTTGGTTGGTTGCCAAAGGGTTATATCATGCTCTTGCCTTATTACTGTAAATAAGCCCAGTTGTCTTCCACTATAAAATCCCTCAGTTCTTTTCACTGGAAGCCATGAACTTATTATTTCTTACTGACGAAAAGTCCTCCCATCCACCCAATTGTGAAATATTGTGTAGTATAGCGATGGGGAGTTACAACTGCTTGCACATACATATTTAAGCTTGGCGTCTACCAATGTGGTTTGGCTAGCCATTGGTAATCTTGTATCTTTTTTTTCGCAATTTCTGGCCCTGTAAGGGCAGCTGATGGTTTTTATTATATTTTCTTCTCCTTGCCCTAAGGACTACAATGTGATTTTATTTTATTTTTTTTCTGTCCTTTATGCCTTTTCTGTACTATTACAACACACCCTTTTCATAATAACCTGCAATTTTATTTACCATTTCAGTTAACCTTGATTTAATTCATTAATGTGTAGAATTAGAGTAAAACAATCAGTTTTTACCCTGAATGTGTGTGCTTTATTTTCAGATCAATATGGGATTTATAAAATCAAACCTTGGCACAAATTTTCTCTCATTACTTTGAAACTGAGTACCTACATTAAATACTACTGCACAATTGTATACAAAACCATAGATGCTGTTGTTCTTCAACTAAGTTGTTCTGCATTCGTCTGACCTGTTTTCAGCCATCGGCTGACATCACTCAGCTGGTCCACGCTCAGGAAAGATCCCCCAGATGCCTGGACCTGCACCTGGCTCAGTCTCTCAGCGACCCGTTGAGAGCCTGAGCTAGCCCCTCCTGCCCCCTTCATAGCTCTGCGCCCCAGTGAGTGCTGTAGGGTAGAGCAGAGAGCCGGTCCCAGCTCTGCTTAGCGCCTGGGGGGAGAACTGAGCGATCAGTGGTGTTTGATCACTCAGTTCTCATTGCAGAGCTGGCAGAGAGACAGATGCAACATCGGATCGATGCTGCATCCACCTAGGTGAGTATGTTTTTTTTTTTTTTTAAGTCCATACTTCTCTTTTAGTCTCAGGATGACCAATTGTTACATCACAGGTCCCACACTTTACTGCCACAAGCTCTTCTAGAGTATTCAGGTGTTCCTCCCACCCTTGCCTGGAGGATTTTGCTATAGGATGCTCTGCAGCTGCTCATTCCTTCCAGACACGCTTAACCTATATTTTACATCCTACTCTGTGATTACCCCACAGGGGTAACTATGATGGAAACCATAAAACCAGTGTGCTGCACTTCACAGAAAACAAATGATGCATATATCTAATAAGCAAAATAAATTCAAATCAGTATAAATAAAAAAAAGTCCATAAAAAGGTGCTCCGTGCTTCAATCTCATCTTCCTTATGTGCATCCCAAATCACAAGTGCCTCCTCCACCCAGCGCACACAGAGATGCTTGCCAGATATGCATGACTCTCAAATTATAGAGTAATTATAATGCATGTTATCCAGCCAGGTCTCCAACCGTCCTCCGAGATTTTGATTCCCAATCTCTGCCTGCTGTTGTGACATTATCACATTTACTGGAAGTGCGGTTTCTTACTGGAACTAGTGGTTTTATACAGCGCTGTTTTTTTCTGCATTATTTGTAAGTGCAATTTTAGTGTTCTTAATAAATTATAAGTCAACTTTCACACTATGTGAAGCCCCTGCCTTCCTTCCTGAGTCCAAATGCTTGCATGCATGGAGCAACAGCTGAGACTGCGGGAGTCGGAATCTCTCTTTTGTGAGTTGTTGGGCTATCGGAGGACGGTTGGAGACTTGGCTGAATAACATGCGTTAGAATACTACGCTTTACACGACTTCTCTATAATTTGAGAGTCATTCATCTCTGTGTGTTCTTGGTAGAGGAGGCACTTATGATGTGGGATACACATAAGGAAGATGAGATTGAAGCACTGAGCACCTTTTTTTTTTAGACTTTTTTTTTTTTTAATGCTTATTTTGTATTTATTTTGCTTATTGGATATTGGCTTTATGTATTGTTTGCTGAGCATGGCATGCTAGCAGCTCACAATTTTCACATATTTCTTTTTCCACTAGTGCAGATACTTCTCAGTGAAACAATCAAGGTGGAAAACAGGCAGATACCATGGATATAAAAAGTCTACACACCCCTTAAAATGTCAGGTTTCTGTGATGTAAAAAAAAAGAGACAAAGATAAATCACGTCAGAGCTTTTTACACCTTTAATGTGACCCATATACTGTACAACTCAGTTGAAAAACAAACTGAAGTCTTTTAGGGGGGTAAAGCAAAAATAAAATAATGTGGTTGCATAAGTGTGCCTACCCTCCTATAACTGGGGCTGTAGCTGTGTTCAGAATTAAGCAATCACATTTAAACTAATGTTAAATAGGGGTCAGTCAGTACACATCTGCCATCATTTAAAGTACCTCTGATTAACCCCAAATAAAGTTCAGCTGTTCTAGTAGGTCTTTCCTGACATTTTTTTTTATAGTCGCATCCTACAGCAAAAGCCATGGTCCGCAGAGAGCTTCCAAAGCATCAGAGGGATCTCACTGTTAAAAGGTATCAGTCAGGAGAAGGGTACAAAAGAATTTCCAAGGCATTAGATATTCCATTGAGCACAGTGAAGACAGTCACCATCAAGTGGAGAAAATATGGCAAAACAGTGACATTACTGGAAGTCCCTCCAAAATTTATGAAAAGACGAGAAGAAAACTGGTCAGGGAGGCTGCCAAGAGGCATACAGCAACATTAAAGAAGCTGCAGGAATATCCGGCAAGTACCGGCTGTGTGGTACATGTGGCAACAATCTCACGTAATCTTCATATGTCTGGGCTATGGGGTAGAGTGGCAAGAAAGAAGCCTTTTCTTACGAAGAAAAACATCCAAGCCCGGCTAAATTTGGCAAAAACACATCTGATGTCTCCCAAAAGCATGTGGGAAAATGTGTTATGGTCTGAAACCAAGGTTGAACTTTTTGGCCACAATTCCAAAAGATATGTTGGGTGAAAAAACAGCACTGCACATCACCAAAAGAAAAGCATACCCACCGTGAAGCATGGTGGTGGCAGCATCATGCTTTAGGGCTGTTTTTCTTCAGCTGGAACAGGGGCCTTAGTCAAGGTAGAGGGAATTATGAACAGTTCCAAATACCACTCAATATTGGCACAAAACCTTCAGGCTTCTGCTAGAAAGCTGACCATGAAGAGGAACTTCATCTTTCAACATGACAACGACTCAAAGGGGCTTATTTACGAAAGGCAAATCCACTTTGCACTACAAGTGCAAAGTGCACTGAAAGTGCAGTCACTGTAAATCTAAGGGGTAGATCTGAAATGAGGGGAAGCTCTGCTGATTTTATAATCCAATCATGTGCAAGCTAAAATGCTGTTTTTTTATTTTCCTTGCATGTCCCCCCCTCGGATCTACAGCGACTGCACTTCCAAAAGTGGATTTGCCTTTAGTAAATAACCCCCAAAGCATACATCCAAATCAACAAAGGAATGGATTCACCAGAAGAAGATTAACGTTTTGGAATGGCCCAGACCTGAATGCGATTGAAAAATTGAAATCCCTGCCCTAGACCAATAATAACACACATAATGCTCATAAAAGAATCAGGTGCCTCGAAGCCTGGTCAGCTAAAGTGGCTTGTAAAACAAACACATAGAGCGAGTAAAATAAGTTGTGAACACGTCACCATTTTTCTAGGTAAATATATTTTTTAGGCTCCATAAACACTAGTGTTTTTCATAAGCTCATAAAAAGCTAGAAAAAAAATGCTGGATGAAAAACGCTGATAATAACATTTTTATCCCAGCTTCTAGTAGCTTTTAGGAGCAGTTGGGAACATTAGCATTTTATTAGCGTTATTGCAGTACATGAAGAATAAAAATAAGCTGTTAGCATTTTAAAAGCATTTAGCGTTTTTTTTTTTTTTTTCTGCTGGAAAAACTCTCCAATAAACTTTTTTTCTGGTCCAAGATGCTGAAGCTCAAAAAATGCTAATAGCCTAGAGTAGTGTGCAGACACATAGGATAACACTATTTAGCTTCTAGGAGCAGTCAAAAATGCTAATCGCTTCTAGGAGCTTAAAAAGACACTAGCGTGCATGGAGCTTAAAGGTGCTATGGTCTCATTACCAAGGTGTCACACAGGAAACATCTCATGATGGGTAAAATCAAAGAGCTCTTTCAAGACCTTCGCTACCTTATGGTTGCAAAACACACTGATGGCATTGGTTACAGAATGAGTTCTAAACATCTGAATGTTTCAGTGAGCACAGTTAGGGCCATATTCCGGAAGTGGAAAGAACAAAGTTGTCACCATCCCACACCATCAAGAGATCGTCAATATAGCGACCATACCAAACGATCTGCCTGGCAAAATGAATCCTGGGGAGTGGGGAGAACAAATAACATTCATCTCAACAGCCCATATAAAGATTCGCCATCGATGGTGAAAATCTGGCACCCATCGATGACCCACAGCACTGGACATAATATACACCATCAAATAGAAAATAATTATGCGCCAATAGAAACTCAACACTTAGCAAAATAAACTCCTGTAATTCCTGATAATAGGAGCTATAGTGAAGATGATGTTGGATGGTTTGCAGTTAAGCGCTGTGGGGAATCGAGGAATGAAGGACAAATCAATGACTGTCTGACAGACACTGCAGATGTACTTATGCAACCACACATCCTGGACACAAACTGTACACTAGCTGAGGAATGACAGCTGTGACCCCAGAAGTGACATAATACATGGCGCTATCGGTGTCATTAGTGGCAGGAGGGATCAAGGAATGGATGTTCTCCGAGTTCTTCCTGCTTTCTCTGAGGAAGCTGTTAGCACAGTCCTGGGCTCCCTGGAGGAACAGGCGATCCTGTGAGCTTGATTTAACCACTTGTTTACCATGCTATTTATTACTGTGCCATAGTGGACATATGGTTAAAAGAGAAGTACAGTGGAACCTCGGTTTGCAAGTAACGCAGTTAACGAGCGTTTCACAAAATGAGCACTGTATTTCTAAAAATCCTAACTCGGTTTGCGAGTGTTGTCTTGCAAAACTAGCAGGATTCAGGCCAAAACGGTGTGCAGTACCACTTTTGGCCTGAGGTGGGGGGGTGCTGGAGCCAAACAGCGCAGATCGTCGGCGTTCGGAAATGCACGGAAAGGCCTGAGCACACTTTGGCTGACTTCGGCAAACCTCGGAAAGGCTATTGAACGGAGTCTTCCTGAGGTTTGCCAAGGTCAGCCGAAATGTGCTCGGGCCTTTTCGGACGTTTCCGAGACTCTCCGGCGCCCCCCGCCTCTGGCCGCGTGTGGTATTGCATCCCATTGAAGTCAATTCGGAACAAATTATTTTCGTTTCCATTGACTTGAAAAACTCAATGGAAAAACTTGCTTTGATATGCGAGTACTTTGGATTACGAGCATACTCCTGGAACGGATTATGCTCGTAATCCGAGGTTCCACTGTATAGTTTTTTTTTAACCAAGAATCATACTTATCTAGGTGGATGCAGCTGCATCTGTCCCTGCTGGCTTTATAGGCTCATACACACTATAAGAAAATCGGGAGAACATTTTAGTCAGAGGAACAGTTGTACGATTTTTGTATAGTGTGTACACAACTTTAGACTGCCAATTCCGAATTTTCTTACGAAAATTCCCAAAGGGACAAACTCCAACTCCAAGTTTTTTCTTGTACGAGAACAGAACGAACAATTTTCGTTTAATGTGTAACGTTTTCGTACAAGAAAAATCTAAAAAGAAAGCCTGCGCATGATCAGAAACAATAAAGAACGAAAAAAAAGCCTTTGTTGTACGAGAATTTTTTGTACGAATTTTCATTCACCGTTCTGGTTTTCTTATAGTGTGTACCCCACATAAGGCTGGGTTCACACTTATGCAAATTGGATGCAGCTTTCTCCGCATTCAATGTGCATAGCAGGAGATTGTGACTGGCTCTCTTTGGAACTGTTTCACCCATCTCCACAGTGGCTCCTGTACAAATTGCACAGGAGTCCTGTGTCTTTTTGTCCATTTCAGGTCCGAATTCAGACAAAAATTGGGTCTGAATTCGGACCTGGAACGGTGAATGGAGAGGTGCCGGACTCCTACTGTGAGCCCCTGTATGTTCTAATGTGAACCCAGCCTTAGACTGAGAACCGAGCGATCAAACACCGCTGATCGCTTGGTTCTCAGAGCTCCCTGAGCAGAGAGCTGGTGACTGTTAGTCACCAGCTCTCTGCTCTGCCCACCGCGCTCACTGGAGAGCTGGGCTGTGAAGGGGTAGGGAGCAGCTGACTCTGGCTTTCAGCGGCTTGCTGAGAGGCTGAGCCAGGTGCTGGTCCAGGGTTGTGGGCAAATCCCGACCATATTGTTGCAATCTTTCTCCAGCCTGGACCAGCTCTCAACGTCAGCCAACAACGGGCCTCAGTCTGCTGAAGATGAGCCACAGGAGTGCAGAATGAACTGCACTGCTGTGATCCACAGGAAAAGGACAGCGAGCTTTGGCCATACTGTTCCCTTTAAACGCTTCAGTTTGCTGCAGTGTACCAAAACTATTGGTGCTATTTCAGTGCATGACAGAAACATCACATTTGTTTAACTGCTCGTGCCACTATTAGCCCCATCCCCTCCTCCACCAGTTTGCTATGATCGCTCTGGGCACTGGATGACCTTGTCCCAGCACTTAGACCCCTTTCACACTGGAGGCGTTTTTCAGGCGCTTTTGGGCTAAAAATAGCGCCTGTAAAGCGCCTGAAAAACGTCTCCCCTGCAGTCTCAGTGTTAAAGCCTGAGTGCCTTCACACTGAGGCGATGAGCTGGCAGGATGTTAAAAAAAACTCCTGCAAGCAGCATCTTTGGAGTGGTGTATACACACTGCTCCTCCACCGCTCCTGACCATTGAAATTAATTGGGCAGTGCTGGCAAAGCAGTAGTTTTAACCCTTTTTTGGCCGCTAGCGAGGGTTAAAAGCAGCCAGCTAGCGGCCGAAAACCTCTGCAAAAACGACGGTATAGCGACACTTTACCGCCGACGCCCCAGTGTGAAAGCAGCCTGACACTTAGCAATGGATTTGTCTCCTAGAGTAGGTTCACGTTTCTTAAAAACACGTTGCAGGGAACCACATAGTGCTGCAGCATCATACGGTTTTGCAAAAGTGAAAACACGCCATGTTTTCTAATGCCTGGAGGTGGCATTAAGAATTAATGACACTCCTACGCATCTGCTAAAGAGCAGCAATATTATGCTATGTGTTTCTGACCTGGACATTTAGGCTACTTTCACACTGGGGCGGTGCCGGTGTTAGCGGTAAAGCAACGCTAGTTTTAGTGGCAATTTGCCGCTGTTATAGTGGCGATTTATGGCCGCTAGCAGGGTGCATTTAACCCCCGCTAGTGGCTGAACAAAGGGTTTAAAGTGGTTTGGGAGAATAATAGAAATTCAGCAAATGGAAAAATCTTACCATGATGTTGAGAGAGCAAGAAGATAAGTATTGGGAGGTCTGGTCCCCCTATATTATATATAGGGAACAAAATTCTTAAAAGCAATGTAGCACGGACCCCCGAAGGAGCTGCTGTTTGATTTGGGCTTACCGTTACCTTCTTGCCCTCTTGTGCGTCTAGGGGTTTCCCGAGGTAGATGGCCCAAGAATTGCAGAAACTGACACTGAATCCGCTTTGGGATTTTTATTTGAAAAAAAGGGTAGACAAAACAGTCTCTAAATGAAGGATAGAGGGTTTAGGTAGGAAGTTCAGGTACTCTTTGGAACTGCTCAAAACTGAAAGTCTCTCAGTATAGGATCCAGAGAATAGCCATTCACAACTGGATTTTCACAGCTATCGGATAAACCTCCTCTCGTTAGGCCTAGCAGCCGATAAGAGTGTTCAACTAGAATAAAGTCTCTGCCACAGACTTGGTTGTAACTGAAGAATGTAGACCAGTGGTTCTTAACCTCGGTCCTCATTACCCCCAACAGGCCATGTTTTCAGGTTTTTCTTGATCTTGCACGGGTGCTCTAAATCAGTGTCAATGGCTTGGTAATTTGGACAGCTATTTTATCTAAGAGAAATTACCAAAACATGGCCTGTTTGGGGGTAATGAGGACCAAGGTTAAGAACCACTGATGTAGACAAACTTAGAGAGCCCTCATACGGTACAAGTATCTTGCAGCCGGTCTGGCGATACCATACGAGTGTAGATTCACTTGGTGTCTTTCAACTTAGCTTCCAGGCTCTTGCTGAGGAACCAGCCTTGCCTGTGGCACTCTCCCGAAGAGTCCTCCCCTGGTTGCTTTCTCAGTTGCTGGGCCTCTCCAAAGATGAGACGGCACCGGACCACCTTGGAATCATCCTTCCAGTTACTTTGCCTCAGGCTAGCCAGCCCCGAGACTCGGAATTGGATGGATCCGCACCCCAGGCCATGAGAGCTGGTCAGGAGGACCAGGACCACATAATAATGTGGAATGTTCTTTGTATATGTGAAAAATGTATTAATAAAAATAATTAAAACAGGAGGACCAGGACCAAACAGACAGAAAGATCTTCTGGACCGGAAACCCAGAAGCATGTGATCTCAGTACCTTAAGTACCCTCTCCCAGAATTCACAGCAAGACGACACTCTCACTGGTTGGTTCCGAGAGAGATTGGCACTCAATGCGCCCAGCCAAACTACGTTCTCGTACTTGCCAGAAGTGACAGCGACACCTATGACCAAGCAGAACCCAGTGCAATCCAGCCAGACTGGTACTGAAACCATAATTTGGTATAATTAACCCTAAAACCCAACTGTGGTTCCAGGAACATTAAATTTACAAAACGCATAGCGCGTGCTCGTCAGGAGCTCGGCGCTACAGCAATAAATCTCGTACTAAAGAATGACTATGAAAGACGTGGGAGGGGGGTGATCGGGGGGAGGGGGGGACGATTTGGAGAGACAGAGTACAATAATTTTTGTGTTTTTCATATCTTTTTTTTGTCTGAATTTTTGGTGGTTTAGGTAGACCTCCTAGGGAGGATTACCAGGGGCGTCCCGGGTCAATGGACAAAAAATAAAAAATAACAAGGGTAGAATAAAGTATTTTTTTATTTTTATTTTTCTGTGGTATATCTGAAGAAATGATAAACCAGTGGCAGAAAATATAACTTTTTTTTTTTTGATGTTTGTGTTAAAGAGGGTAGATGCTAAATAGAGGATAAGATGTATGGATATTCAGATGTATTATTGTAAAACTATCTTTGTGAAAAGAAAATAAAGAATTTATTAAAAGAAAAAAAAAAAGTGCATGTATTGTGGCGCTGCCAAAGCACTTTGCAGGTGCTTTGGCAATGCTGCCCATTCATTTCAATAGGCAGGGCATTTTGGGAGTGGTGTATACAGCGCTCTCGCACCGCCCCAAAGATGCTGCTTGCAGGACTTTTTTTCCTGTTCCACAAGCACTCGGGCTTTCACACTGGGGAGGCATGAGAGGCCATTTTCAGGCGCTTTACAGGCGTTATTTTTAGCACTAAAACGCCTGAAAAGCGCCTCAGTGTGAAAGGGCTCTTTGAGCGGCTTCACACTGCCCCAATGCAGTTCTGCTGCGCTTTGGGCAAAGAGCAGCAAACCCACGGTTTTCGTGCGGGTTAGCTTTGCTTTCCCATAAACTTTTTTGAGGTCTTGTGGTCTCAGATGTCACACCAAAGCCGCAGAATCTCGCTAAAGTTTGTTGGAAAGCGCAGCTAACCTGCACGAAAACGGCAGGTTAGCAGGGCAGTGTGAAGCCGCCCTTAGCAGTGTATGGTACAGCTGCTGCTGATATAAGGCTGCATTCACACCTCTGCATTCCAGGAATGCGGGAAACTCTTGAAAATAAGTGCATCATTCTTGCAGTGCCATTAAGGCCCCTTTCACACCTGAGGGAGGTGCCTTTTTTGGCACATAACAGCACAGGGCTGCCCTTTAACCTGAATAGGCTGCCATACACATAACAAGTGGCTCATGTACCTTTTTATTTTGCCATGTTTGGCACATTTTCTGTGCATTTTGTCGCTAACCACATTTGGGTGCCAGTAAGAACTAATGGCACTGCCAGCATGATGCACGTTTGGTGCATTTTTCCCACGTGTGGGAATGCCAAGGTGTGTATGGGCGCTACCTGTTAAAGGCACCCCACAAACTGATAGGAAACGCGTTTTGCTGCGCGACAAAGCCACAAAACCACGCAAAGCTCAAAGCCCGGAAAACGTAGATTTGTTTGGATCATGTTGGGCAGCCTATTCAAGTGAATATTGTTTTGCACATTATAGCAAAAAGCACAGGGGATCTGAGGGGAAATGTGTAAGTATTGAAAAAATACACCCAAAATCACAACCACCCGACCCGAGCTCCCTCTTCTCTCCTCAGGGGAGCCCAACACATCCCGATTCCCTACACCCAGAGCGCCCTCTACAGCCGGCTGCAGTTATAATATCGTCACATGACACAGAGTCACGTGATTCACAGACTTACCAATCGAATGTCATCCGGAAAAGGAAAAGCCTATCATACCACGTTTTAACCAATCACCCGTCAATGTCATGACATGACAGGTGGTGCAGCCAATGGTAGATCTAGAAGGAATGGTTAGGAATATCAGCGCCTGGTGTGGGGGCGGGGCTATTGTTTGCTGGTCGCAGTGTAGAGCGGAGCACACCGGTGTGATGGCGGGGAATAGAAGAGGTGCCTCTGGAAACGGTGCGGGGAGACGGGTCTGCGGGGAGGGGGGCGCTAGCTGTGTGTGTGTGTGTACGGCGGGCGGAGGCCCATTGTATGTGTCATGGGGGGAGGGCAAGCTAAATGTTGTAGCCATACAGATGAAGGGCTTCAGGCTGCTCCATTGTTATCACATGTGCTCTATGGAGCTCTTTTGTGTCACCTGCTTGTCACTGTGCTTGGAATTCTATGCTGTGTATTGTTAGGGGGATCCTGACCCCCCCCCTCCCCTATATATTGAGAACCCTGACCACCCATATATATATATATATTATATATATATAGGATATATATATATATATATATATATATATATATGGTTCCTGACCCCCCTCCCCTATATATTGAGGAGCTTGACACACCCCCCCCCCCTCCATATATTGAGCTTGACACCCCCCCCCCTCCATATATTGAGGAGCTTGACACACCCCCCTCCATATATTGAGGAGCTTGACACCCCCCCCCCCCCCTCCATATATTGAGGAGCTTGACACACCCCCCCCCCCTCCATATATTGAGGAGCTTGACACACCCCCCCCCTCCATATATTGAGGAGCTTGACACACCCCCCCCTCCATATATTGAGGAGCTTGACACACCCCCCCCCCCCCTCCATATATTGAGGAGCTTGACACACCCCCCCCTCCATATATTGAGGAGCTTGACACACCCCCCCCCTCCATATATTGAGGAGCTTGACACACCCCCCCCCTCCATATATTGAGGAGCTTGACACACCCCCCCCCCTCCATATATTGAGGAGCCTGACCCCCCCCCCTCCATATATTGAGGAGCTTGACCCCCCCCCCCCTCCATATATTGAGGAGCTTGACACACCCCCCCCCCTCCATATATTGAGGAGCTTGACACACCCCCCCCCTCCATATATTGAGGAGCTTGACACACCCCCCCCTCCATATATTGAGGAGCTTGACACCCCCCCCCTCCATATATTGAGGAGCTTGACACACCCCCCCCCCTCCATATATTGAGGAGCTTGACACACCCCCCCCCCTCCATATATTGAGGAGCTTGACACACCCCCCCCCTCCATATATTGAGGAGCTTGACACACCCCCCCCCCTCCATATATTGAGGAGCTTGACACACCCCCCCCCCTCCATATATTGAGGAGCCTGACACACACCCCCCCTCCATATATTGAGGAGCTTGACACCCCCCCCCCTCCATATATTGAGGAGCTTGACACCCCCCCCCTCCATATATTGAGGAGCCTGACACCCCCCCTCCATATATTGAGGAGCTTGACACCCCCCCCCTCCATATATTGAGGAGCCTGACCCCCCCCCCCCCCCCTCCATATATTGAGGAGCTTGACACCCCCCCCCCCCTCCATATATTGAGGAGCTTGACACACCCCCCCCTCCATATATTGAGGAGCTTGACACACCCCCCCCCTCCATATATTGAGGAGCTTGACACACCCCCCCCTCCATATATTGAGGAGCTTGACACACCCCCCCCTTCCATATATTGAGGAGCTTGACACACCCCCCCCCTTCCATATATTGAGGAGCTTGACACCCCCCTTCCATATATTAACGGGGAGCCTGACACCCCCCCCCTCCATATATTAATGAGGAGCCTGACACCCCCCCCTCCATATATTAACGGGGAGCCTGACACCCCCCCCTCCATATATTAATGGGGAGCCTGACACCCCCCCCTCCATATATTAATGGGGAGCCTGACCCCCCCCCCTCCATATATTAACGGGGAGCCTGACACCCCCCTCCATATATTAATGGGGAGCCTGACACCCCCCCCCCCCTCCATATATTAATGGGGAGCCTGACACCCCCCCCCCTCCATATATTAATGGGGAGCCTGACACCCCCCCCTCCATATATTAATGGGGAGCCTGACACCCCCCCCTCCATATATTAATGGGGAGCCTGACACCCCCCCTCCATATATTAATGGGGAGCCTGACACCCCCCCCTCCATATATTAATGGGAGCCTGACACCCCCCCCTCCATATATTAATGGGGAGCCTGACACCCCCCCCTCCATATATTAATGGGGAGCCTGACACCCCCCCCTCCATATATTAATGGGGAGCCTGACACCCCCCCCCCTCCATATATTAATGGGGAGCCTGACACCCCCCCCTCCATATATTAATGGGGAGCCTGACACCCACCCCCCCTCCCTCCATACGTTAATGAGGAGCCTGACACCCCCCCCCCCCTTACATATGTTAATGAGGAGCCTGACACCCTCCTCCATATATTAATGAGGAGCCTGACACCCCCCCCCCTCCATATATTAATGAGGAGCCTGACACCCCCCCTCCATATGTTAATGAGGAGCCTGACACCCCCCCCCCCTCCATATGTTAATGAGGAGCCTGACACCCCCTCCATATATTAATGAGGAGCCTGACACCCTCCTCCATATATTAATGAGAGCCTGACACCCCCCCTCCATATGTTAATGAGGAGCCTGACACCCCCCCCCTCCATATGTTAATGAGGAGCCTGACACCCCCCCTTCCATATGTTAATGAGGAGCCTGACACCCCCCCCCTTCCATATGTTAATGAGGAGCCTGACACCCCCCCTTCCATATGTTGAGGAGTCTGACACCCCCCCCCTTCCATATGTTAATGAGGAGCCTGACACCCCCCCCCCCCCCCTCCATATAATGAGGAGCCTGACACCCCCCCTTCATATATTGAGGAGCCTGACACCCCCCCCCCCCCTCCATATATTGAGGAGCCTGACACCCCCCCCCCCCCTCCATATATTGAGGAGCCTGACACCCCCCCCCCCTCCATATGTTAATGAGGAGCCTGACACCCCCCTTCCATATGTTGAGGAGCCTGACACCCCCCCTTCATATGTTAATGAGGAGCCTGACACCCCCCCTTCATATAATGAGGAGCCTGACACCCCCCCTTCATATATTGAGGAGCCTGACACCCCCCCCCCCCTCCATATAATGAGGAGCCTGACACCCCCCCCCTCCATATATTGAGGAGCCTGACACCCCCCCCCTCCATATATTGAGGAGCCTGACACCCCCCCCTCCATATGTTAATGAGGAGCCTGACACCCCCCCTCCATATGGTAATGAGGAGCCTGACACCCCCCTCCATATGGTAATGAGGAGCCTGACCCCCCCCCCCTCCATATGGTAATGAGGAGCCTGGCACCCCCCCCCTCCATATTGGTAATGAGGAGCCTGACACCCCCCCCCCCCATATGGTAATGAGGAGCCTGACACCCCCCCCCCCCCCTCCATATGGTAATGAGGAGCCTGGCACCCCCCCCTCCATATGGTAATGAGGAGCCTGACACCCCCCCCCCTCCCATTCAAATGAGGAGCCTGACACCCACCCCCCCCTCCATATGTTAATGAGGAGCCTGACACACCCCCCCCATCCCCCACAAAACACACCCCCCCCTCCATTTGTAATGAGGACCACACCCCCCCCCTCCATATATTGATGAGCCGCCCACCCCCCCCCCCACATATTATGACATGGCACCCCAAAATATACGAGGAGCCTGACCCCCCCCCTTCCATATGTTAATGAGGAGCCGGACACCCCCCCCATGGTTGAGGAGCCTGACACCCCCCCCATATGAATTGAGAGCCCCACCCCCCTACCCCCCCGGACCCCCCCCCCCCCATGAGAGCCCTACACCCCCCCCCCTCCATATATTGAGGAGCCTGACACCCCCCCCTCCAGCCTTACACCCCCCCCCCCTCCATATGTTAATGAGGAGCCTGACACCCCCCCCTCCATATGGTAATGAGGAGCCTGACACCCCCCCCTCCATATGGTAATGAGGAGCCTGACACCCCCCCCTCCATATGGTAATGAGGAGCCTGACCCCCCCCCCCTCATATGGTAATGAGGACCTGACCCCCCCCCCTCCATAATGGTCCATATGGATTGAGGAGCCTGACCCCCCCCTCCATATGGTAAAGAGGATCCTGACACCCCCCCCCTCCATATATTAATAGGAAGACCTGATACCCCCCCCCCCTCCAGATAGTAATGAGGAGCCTGACACCCCCCCCCCTCCATATGTTAATGAGGAGCCCTGACACCCCCCCTTCCATATGTTAATGAGGAGCCTGACACCCCCCTTTCCATATATTATATGAGGAGCCCTGACACCCCCCCTTCCATATGTTAATGAGGAGCCTTGACACACACCCCCCCCACCATATGAAGCCTATATGTTAATGAGGAGCCTGACACCCCCCCCCCAAATCCATATTGATGGGGAGCCTGACACCCCCCCTCCATATATTAATGAGGAGCCTGACACCCCCCCCTCCATATAATGAGGGGAGCCTGACACCCCCCCCCTCCATATATTAATGAGAGCCTGACACCCCCCCCTCCATAATATTGAGGAGCCTGACACCCCCCCTCCATATTTTAATGAGGAGCCTGACACCCCCCTCCATATGTTAATGAGGAGCCTGACACCCCCCCTCCATATGTTAACACACCCCCCCCCCCCCCTCCATATATTAATGGGGAGCCTGACACCCCCCCCTCCAATATATTAATGGGGAGCCTGACCCCCCCCCCCCTCCATATATTAATGGGGAGCCTGACACCCCCCCCCCATATATTAATGAGGAGCCTGACACCCCCCCCTACATATATTAATGGGGAGCCTGACACCCCCCCTCCATATATTAATGAGGAGCCTGACACCCCCCTGACACCCCCCCCTCCATATGTTAATGGGGAGCCTGACACCCCCCCTCCATATATTAATGGGGAGCCTGACACCCCCCCTCCCATATGTTAATGAGGAGCCTGACACCCCCCCCTTCCATATGTTAATGAGGAGCCTGACACCCCCCTCCATATGTTAATGGGGAGCCTGACCCCCCCCCCCTTCCATATGTTTATGAGGAGCCTGACACCCCCCCCCTCCATATATTAATGAGGAGCCTGACACCCCCCCTCCATATATTAATGAGGAGCCTGACACCCCCCCTCCATATATTAATGAGGAGCCTGACACCCCCCCCTCCATATGTTAATGAAGAGCCTGACACCCCCCCTCCATATGTTAATGAGGAGCCTGACACCCCCCCTCCATATGTTAATGAGGAGCCTGACACCCCCCCTTCCATATGTTAATGAGGAGCCTGACACCCCACCCCCCCTCCATATGTTAATGAGGAGCCTGACACCCCCCCTTCCATATGTTAATGAGGAGCCTGACACCCCCCCTCCATATGTTAATGAGGAGCCTGACACCCCCCTCCATATGTTAATGAGGAGCCTGACACCCCCCTTCCATATGTTAATGAGGAGCCTGACACCCCCCCTTCCATATGTTAATGAGGACCCCCCCCCTCCATATATTAATGAGGAGCCTGACACCCCCCCCTCCATATGTTAATGAGGAGCCTGACACCCCCCCTCCATATAATGAGGAGCCTGACACCCCCCCTCCATATAATGAGGAGCCTGACACCCCCCCTCCATATAATGAGGAGCCTACACCCCCCCTCCATTAAATGAGGAGCCTGACACCCCCCCCCTCCATATAATGAGGAGCCTGACACCCCCCCTCCATATAATGAGGAGCCTGACACCCCCCCCTCCATATAATGAGGAGCCTGACACCCCCCCTCCATATAATGAGGAGCCTGACACCCCCCCCTATATAATGAGGAGCCTGACACCCCCCCCCCCTCCATATAATGAGAAGCCTGACACCCCCCCCTCCATATAATGAGAAGCCTGACACCCCCCCCCCATATAATGAGGAGCCTGACACCCCCCCCTCCATATAATGAGGAGCCTGACACCCCCCCCTCCATATAATGAGGAGCCTGACACCCCCCCCCCTCCATATAATGAGGAGCCTGACACCCCCCTCCATATAATGAGGAGCCTGACACCCCCCCTCCATATAATGAGGAGCCTGACACCCCCCCTCCATATAATGAGGAGCCTGACACCCCCCCCCCCCTCCATATAATGAGGAGCCTGACACCCCACCCCCCCCCCCCCTCCATATAATGAGGAGCCTGACACCCCCCCCCCCTCCATATAATGAGGAGCCTGACACCCCCCTTCCATATGTTAACGAGGAGCCTGACACCCACCCCCCCTCCATATAATGAGGAGCCTGACACCCCCCCCCCTCCATATAATGAGGAGCCTGACACCCCCCCCCTCCATATAATGAGGAGCCTGACACCCCCCCCCTCCATATAATGAGGAGCCTGACACCTCCATGTTAATGAGGAGCCCGACACCCCCCCCTCCATATGTTAATGAGGAGCCTGACATCCCCCTCCATATGTTAATGAGGAGCCTGACACCCCCCCTCCATATGTTAATGAGGAGCCTGACATCCCCCTCCATATGTTAATGAGGAGCCTGACACCCCCCCCCTCCATATGTTAATGAGGAGCCTGACACCCCCCTCCATATATTAATGAGAAGCCTGACACCCCCCCCCCTCCATATATTAATGAGAAGCCTGACACCCCACCCCCCCTCCATATATTAATGAGAAGCCTGACACCCCACCCCCCCTCCCTATATTAATGAGAAGCCTGACACCCCCACCCCCCCTCCATATATTAATGAGAAGCCTGACACCCCACCCCCCCTCCATATATTAATGAGAAGCCTGACACCCCACCCCCCCCTCCATATATTAATGAGAAGCCTGACACCCCACCCCCCTCCATATATTAATGAGGAGCCTGACACACCCCCCTCCCTATATTGAGGAGCCTGACACACCCCCTCCATATATTAATGAGGAGCCTGACACCCCCCCCCTCCATATATTAATGAGGAGCCTGACACCCCCCCCCCCCTCCATATATTGAGGAGCCTGACACCCCCCCCCTCCATATATTAATGAGGAGCCTCACACCCCCCCCCTCCATATATTAATGAGGAGCCTGACACCCCCCCCCTCCATATATTAATGAGGAGCCTGACACCCCCCCCCCATATTAAATGACCAGCCTGACCCCCCCCCCCTCCATAATATTCCCCCCCCACCCGCCCCCCCCCCCTCCCACCCCCACACCCCCCCCCCCCCCATCTATTAATGAGGAGCCTGACACCCCCCCTCCATATATTAATGAGGAGCCTGACACCCCCCTCCATATATTAATGAGGAGCCTGACACCCCCCTCCATATATTAATGAGGAGCCTGACACACCCCCTCCATATATTAATGAGGAGCCTGACACCCCCCCTCCATATATTAATGAGGAGCCTGACACCCCCTCCATATATTAATGAGGAGCCTGACACCCCCCCCCTCCATATATTAATGAGGAGCCTGACACCCCCCTCCATATATTAATGAGGAGCCTGACACCCCCCCTCCATATATTAATGAGGAGCCTGACACCCCCCCTCCATATATTAATGAGGAGCCTGACACCCCCCCTCCATATATTAATGAGGAGCCTGACACCCCCCCTCCATATATTAATGAGGAGCCTGACACCCCCCACCCCCCCCCCCCCCCCCCCCCCCATATATTAATGAGGAGCCTGACACCCCCCCCTCCATATATTAATGAGGAGCCTGACACCCCCCCCCCCTCCATATATTGAGGAGCCTGACACCCCCCCCCCCCCCTCCATATATTAATGAGGAGCCTGACACCCCCCCTCCATATATTAATGAGGAGCCTGACACCCCCCCCCTCCATATATTAATGAGGAGCCTGACACCCCCCCCCCTCCATATATTAATGAGGAGCCTGACACCCCCCCCCCCTCCATATATTAATGAGGAGCCTGACACCCCCCCCCTCCATATATTAATGAGGAGCCTGACACCCCCCCCCCTCCATATATTAATGAGGAGCCTGACACCCCCCCCCCCCTCCATATATTAATGAGGAGCCTGACACCCCCCTCCATATATTAATGAGGAGCCTGACACCCCCCCCCCTCCATATATTAATGAGGAGCCTGACACCCCCCCTCCATATATTAATGAGGAGCCTGACACCCCCCCCCCTCCATATATTAATGAGGAGCCTGACACCCCCCCTCCATATATTAATGAGGAGCCTGACACCCCCCCCCCCCCATATATTAATGAGGAGCCTGACACCCCCCCCCCCTCCATATATTAATGAGGAGCCTGACACCCCCCCCCCCCCCCTCCATATATTAATGAGGAGCCTGACACCCCCCCTCCATATATTAATGAGGAGCCTGACACCCCCCCCCTCCATATATTAATGAGAAGCCTAACACCCCCCCCCCCCCTCCATATATTAATGAGAAGCCTGACACCCCCCCCTCCATATATTAATGAGGAGCCTGACACCCCCCCTCCATATATTAATGAGGAGCCTGACACCCCCCCCCCTCCATATATTAATGAGGAGCCTGACCCCCCCCCCTCCATATATTAATGAGGAGCCTGACACCCCCCCTCCATATATTGAGGAGCCTGACACCCCCCCCACCTCCATATATTGAGGAGCCTGACACCCCCCCTCCATATATTAATGAGGAGCCTGACACCCCTCCCACCTCTCTGAATGTTAATGGGGAGCCTGACCCCTATATATATTAATGAGGATCCTGTCCACCCCCCCTTGTATATCAAGGAGCCTCCCCCCCCCTCTATATATATCAATGAGGATTCTGACCCCCCTTTTTCTGTATGCTGAGGAGCCTGACCACCCCTCCTCTGTATGTTAATGAGGAGCTTGACCCCCCTCTCTGAATTTTAATGGGGAGCCTGACCCCCATATATTTTGAGGATCCTGAACACCCCCACCTTGTATATTGAGGAGCCTGACCTCCCCCCCGGTATATTAATGAGGAGCCTGGTCCCCCTCTGTATATTAACGAGGAGCCTGACCCCCCCTACCCTCTTTATATTGAGGCGCCTGACCTCCCCCCGTATATTAATGAGGATCCTGAACCCCGCTAACCGTATACTGAGGATTCTGCCCCCCCCCCCCGTATATTATTTAGGAGCCTGACGCCCCTCTGTATATTAATGAGGATCCTGACCTCCCCCTGTATATTATTGAGCAGCCTGACCCCTCCTCTCTATATATTGGGGAGCCTGAGCCCCCCCCTCTATATATCAATGAAGATCCTGCCCCCCCTTTTTCTGTATGCTAAGGAGCCTGAACACCCCCCTTTTCTGTATGCTAATGAGGAGCCTGAGCCCCACTGTATGTTAATGAAGACCCTGACCCCCCCTCCTCTGTATGTTAATGAGGAGCCTGACCCCCCCCCCCCCCCCCTGAATGTTAATGGGGAGCCTGACCCACATATATATTGAGGCCTGACCATCTCCCCCTTGTATATTGAAGAGCCTGACCCCCCCCCCCCTGTATATTAATGAGGAGCCTGGTCCCCCTCTTTATATTTAGGAGCCTGACCCCCCCTCTGTATATTAATGAGGAGCCTGACCCCCTATGTATATTGAGGATCCTGCTCCCCCCCTGTATACCCTGACCCCCCCCCTGTATATTGAGGATCTTGACCCCCCCCTCTGTATATTAATGAGGAGCCTGAACCCCCCCCCCAACCGTATACTGAGGATCCTGCCCCCCTGTATATTATTTAGGATTCTGACCCCCCTCTGTATATTGAGGATCCTGACCTCCTCCTGTATATTATTGAGCAGCCTGACCCTCTTTGCATATTATAGAGCAGTCTGACCCCCTCTGCATATTAATGAGGAGCCTGACCCCCATATATATTATTGAGGATCCTAACCCCCCCTTGTATATTGAAGAGCCTAACCCCCCCCCCTCTGTATATTGAGGAGCCTGAACCCCCCCCCCCCCCCCCAATCGTATACTGAGGATCCTGCCCCCCCATATATTATTTAGGAGCCTGACCCCCTCTGTATATTGAGGATCCTGACCTCCCCCTGTATATTATTGAGCAGCCTGACCCTCTTTGCATATTAATGAGGAGCCTGAGCCCCTCTGCATATTAATGAGGATCCTGAGCCCCTCTGCATATTAATGAGGATCCTGAGCCCCTCTGCATATTAATGAGGATCCTGAGCCCCTCTGCATATTAATGAGGAGCCTGATCCGACTGTATATTGAGGAGCCTGATCCCCTCTGTATATTAATGAGGATCCTATGTATCCCTGGCTCCGCTTGACCGGCATAGTGGGCGCCGCAGGGTAGAGGGGAGGGAGGAGAGCGGATATCTGTCCACTCTCCTCCCTCTCTTGTTCCTGACTCTGAAGCTCCATGTATGACGTCACTTTGGTGTACTCGATGACAGTTTCCATGGCAATCATGGCTCGGAAAGAGTGTAATACAGTGCAATCTGTACTGCATTACATTCAGTGGAGTACAGGAGAGACATCCACGGTCTTTTGGACCCTGAATGTCTTATTAAAGAGAACCTGTCTCAAAATAAATCATCACATAGTGGACTTTCTATTCCCTATGTGATAGGAAAAAAAGTTAATTGTAAAAAGTTACACCGAAGCACATAAAATCCCCCCCCATGTACACTATATTGTCGAAAGTATTGGGACAACTGCCTTTACTGGCGTTTTAGTCCGTAGGGTTCAATATTGAGTTGGCCCACCCTTTGCAGCTATAACAGCTTCAACTCTTCTGGGAAGGCTGTCCACAAGGTTTAGGAGTGTGTCTATGGGAATGTTTGACCATTCTTCCAGAAGTGCATTTGTGAGGTCAGGCACTGATGTTGAACGAGAAGGCCTGGCTCAAAGTGTCTGCTCTAATTCATCCCAAAGGTGTTCTATCAGGTTGAGGTCAGGACTCTGTGCAGACCAGTCAAGTTCCTCCCTCCCCAAACTCGCTCATCCATGTCTTTATGGACCTTACTTTGTGCACTGGTCTGCAGTCATGTTGGAACAGGAAGGGGCCATCCCCAAACTGTTCCCACAAAGCTGGGAGCATGAAATTGTCCAAATGATAAACAGTGTAACTTTGTGCGTGTTCAACCTTCATTCTGCAATGCCGTATATATGCAAACACCTATAATTCCATCTATAAATTAAACAACTGTGAAAATAGCTCTGAAAACGGCTGAAGAAGTCCTTGTGAATATGTATACCGTATTTATCGGTGTATAACACGCACCCCAAGTTTTAAGGAAAAAAACTTTTAGGGGGAAGTTTATGGAAAAAAACTTACATTTAAATGCCCATCAATGCAGCCTTGTCAGTGTCCATCTGCAGCCTTGTCATTGCAGCCTTGCCCCCAGTGTCATTTGCAGACTCGCTGTTTAAAAATGGCGCCGCCGAGATACAGAGCCGGATGTCCTGTGTATCTCGGCGGTGCTCGATAGCTCTCGGCCTTTCTCGGCGGCTTTTGGGCGCTCACGTGGGACTGCGAGAGCCACCGAGAACGGCCGAGAGGCTCACAATCGGCGGGGTATCGGCGTATAACACGCACCCACGATTTCCCCCTGATTTTAAGGGGAAAAAGTGTGTGTTATACGCGGATAAATACAGTATATCTCTTCACATCAACTCCAATAGATATTCACCACATGAAATATAATAACAAGTGTTGTTTCTCTCCTCTGTGCTTAAATATTGTGCACCTCCACCTAAAGTAAGGGGGGGGGGCACTCACCTCACAAACTGACCTCACAAATGCGCTTTCTGGAAGAATGGTCAAACATTCTCATAGACACTAAAAAACTTGAAAAAACATGGCGCTACCTATGTGCAAATGAATACGACAATTTACTACTGCTACTGTGCCAAAAAACAATCTTTAGGCTGCATTTACACCTGAACGTATCATTTTCAGGCAGAAAGTCACACGATTTTTGCACAGAACAAAAGGTCACCAATGTATAAAGCAGAAAACGCCTGTAATCTGCCAAAAAAGAAACTCCTGTACTTTTTTTTTTGAGCGACAGGCGTTTTGCTTCCGGTGACAGAACACTCAGATATGAACAGGGGCCATGGAAACGGATGGGATTTGTCTTGTTGGGCCTAGAGCAGAAAAACGCCCAAAAACATCTAGGTGTGAACAGAGCCTAAACGTCGTATATTGAGGTGCTGGTTAACCGCTTCCCGACCGCCTCATGTAGATATACGTCAACAGAATGGCACGGGCAGGCAAAAGCACGTACCTGTACGTCCCCCTTTAATTTGCCTGCCCGGGGGGCGCGCGCGACCACGGCCGCGGGACCAGCGGACCCGATCGGGTTACGGAGCTGAAGAACGGGGAGAGGTTTGTGTAAACAAACCTCTCCCCGCGCTTCCTACACTGACTGTCAGTGATCGGCGGTTCCCTGTCATCGGGAACGCCGATCAATGACGTCAGACGTACAGCCACGCCCCCCTACTGTAAAAAAAAAAACACAACACGTCACACTGACTCCTCCCCGCCCCCTAGTGGTTAACCCCTTCACTACAACTGTCATTTACATAGGAATCAGTGCTATTTAAATAGCAGTGATTGCTGTATAAATGACAAATGTCCCAAAAATGTGTCAAAAATGTCCGATGTGTCCGCCAAAATGTCGCAGTCACAATAAAAATCGCTGATCGCCGCCATTACTAATAAAAAAAAATATTAATAAAAATGCTATAAAACTATCCCCTATTTTGTAAACGCTATAACTTTTGCGTAAACTAATCAATAATCGCTAATTGCGATTTTTTTTTTACCAAAAATATGTAGAAGAATACGTATCGGCCTAAACTGAGGAAAAAAAATGTTTTTTATATATTTTTTGGGGATATTTATTATAGCAAAAAGTAAAAAATATTGCATTTTTTTCAAAATTGTCGCTCTATTTTTGTTTATAGCGCAAAAAATAAAAACCGCAGGGCGATCAAATACCACCAAAAGAGAGCTCTATTTGTTGGAAAAAAGGACGCCAATTTTGTTTGGGAGCCACGTCGCACGACCGCGCAATTGTCAGTTAAAGCGACGCAGTGCTGAATCGCAAAAAGGGGCCTGGTCCTTTGGCTGCCAATTGGTCCGGGGCTGAAGTGGTTAAATGTGAACAAAACTCTAAGACCTCATTAATAAAAACACACACCAGTGAATACCTCAAATAAATCGATATCCAAATGATAAACAGTGTAACTTTGTGCGTGTTCAACCTTCATTCTGCAATGCCGTATATATGCAAACACCTATAATTCCATCTATAAATTAAACAACTGTGAAAATAGCTCTGAAAACGGCTGAAGAAGTCCTTGTGAATATGTATACCGTATTTATCGGTGTATAACACGCACCCCAAGTTTTAAGGAAAAAAACTTTTAGGGGGAAGTTTATGGAAAAAAACTTACATTTAAAATGCCCATCAATGCAGCCTTGTCAGTGTCCATCTGCAGCCTTGTCATTGCAGCCTTGCCCCCAGTGTCATTTGCAGACTCGCTGTTTAAAAATGGCGCCGCCGAGATACAGAGCCGGATGTCCTGTGTATCTCGGCGGTGCTCGATAGCTCTCGGCCTTTCTCGGCGGCTTTTGGGCGCTCACGTGGGACTGCGAGAGCCACCGAGAACGGCCGAGAGGCTCACAATCGGCGGGGTATCGGCGTATAACACGCACCCACGATTTCCCCCTGATTTTAAGGGGAAAAAGTGTGTGTTATACGCGGATAAATACAGTATATCTCTTCACATCAACTCCAATAGATATTCACCACATGAAATATAATAACAAGTGTTGTTTCTCTCCTCTGTGCTTAAATATTGTGCACCTCCACCTAAAGTAAGGGGGGGGGGCACTCACTAGGGTCACTTGGTTCCTCACAGCTTTGGGGGATTTGGTTTATGTGCTAGGTAGAGCTACACGATTAATCGTCAAGAATCGCTATCCCAATTTTTTTCCCCCGTTGCGATCTTGACAATTCTTGCTATGCGAAGAATTCTCTCTGCTCTGCTGAAGCCACAGCCATCAAAAGAAAGGAAGGAAAAAAAAGACGGGCAGTCAAAAATCACAACATTCTTTAGCAGTGGAACTTAACCGGTTCCCGACCGGCGCACGGTGATATACGTCGGCAGAATGGCACGGACAGGCAGGAGGGCGTATATAGAAGTCCCTTTTTAATGCCGTCCATGCCATCGGGAGCGGCGCGCTCCCGCGCCGGTTGGGACCCCCGTGAGGCCGGTCGCGGGTCCCGCGGACTCGATCGCCGCGATCAGAAAGGCAGAACGGGGAGATGCGGAAATAGACAGCATCTCCCCGTTCTGCCTAGCAACTAGTGACGCCGATCTCTGCTCCCTGTGATTGGAGCAGAGATCAGCATTCACTAGCTGACAGCCACGCCCCCCCACAGTAAGAAACACACCCCTAGGCATACTTAACCCCTACACTGCCCCCTTGTGGTTAACCCCTTCACTGCCAGTGTCATTTATACAGGAATCAATGCATTTAAATGCTGTATAAATGACAATGGTCCCAAAAATTTGTCAAAAATGTCCGATGTGTCCGCCATAATGTCGCAGTCACAATAAAAATCGCTGATCGTCGCCATTACTAATAAAAAAGAAATTATTAATAAAAATGCTATAAAACTATCCCCTATCTTGTAAACGCTATAACTTCTGCGCAAACCAATCAATAATCGCTTTATTGCGTTTTTTTTTTTTACCAAAAATATGTAGAATACGTATCGGCCTAAACTGAGGAAAAAAATATGTTTTTTTATATATTTTTGGGGTATATTTATTATAGCAAAAAAATAATGCGTTTTTTTTTTCAAAATTGGCGCTCTTTTTTTTGTTTATAGCGCAAAAAATAAAAACCGCAGGGGCGATCAAATACCACCAAAAGAAAGCTCTATTTGTGGGAAAAAAAAGGACGTCAATTTTGTTTGGGAGCCACGTCGCAATTGTCAGTTAAAGCGACGCAGTGCCGAATCGCAAAAAGGGGCCTGGTCCTTTGGCTGCAAATTGGTCCGGTCTGAAAGTGGTTAAAGTGGATGTAAATCCGAAAAAAAAAATATTTTTTTTGGTCTGGCACAATATAGAGTATGGGATTTCAGATCAGCTGTGCCCAGTCTTGCCACAAAGTTAATCCAGCTCTGAGCAATCCTCATATATCTTTTTTCAGTGAAATAAAACGAACAAACTGTGAAAACTTTGTCCGTTCTTCCCCCTTGCTGTGATTTTCATATCTCGTGCACTAGCCTAAGACATGCATTATTTTTTAATTCCCACTCCTTTCTTCAGCACTGCAAGGATTGGCTGTTCCACACCTCAGCATGATTTGGCATGCTGGAGTCATGTGGAGACTTTTCTGGGTTTTGACTGGATGTTAGTGATCATAGCAGAAGTTCAGTGTAAGAAATACACAGGAGAAAATGCATGTTGATGAGGGGAGTGTAGAGGTGGGCGGGGAGTCTACTGACATCACGACTCCACCCACCGAGTCCTGGAAAACGGACCCACCCACAAAATCTGCAATTTTTCGGGTCTCGTAGCAGACAGAGGGGAGACATTTGACAGATAAGTATACATGCAGGAGGCATGTATATCCTTATAGGTAACCAATATTGCAGTAGTTTAGAAAGGATGAGAGTGGGTTACATCCACTTTAAGTATAAACATTGTAACAATTTGTCCAAGGAATAGACTTTGTGTGAAAATTAGGAAAGTTTCACCACTAAACCTTTTTTTAGTAGAGACCCTAGAGAATAAAATGGTGGTTGTTGCAATATTTTATGTCGCACTGTATTTGTGCAGCGGTCTTTCAAATACAATTTTTTTGGAAGACATTACTTTAATGAATTAAAAAAAACAAAAAACAGTAAAGTTACCCCATTTTTTTTTTTTTTTTGCATAATGTGAAATTTTACGTCACGAGAATCGTGATCCTTTTATTCTAAGCAAAAAATTGTGATTCTCATTTTGGCCACAATCGTGCAGCTCTAGTGCTGGGTATATTCTAGACATCCACTCCCTAATCTGTATTCTTCGTGATTTCACCAAGGTTATCTCAGAGTAAAGAAAGCCAATAACCGATAATCGTGCAATACAAAGAAGAACAAATCTATTAAAATAAGAATAGTGGTGCACTCACATTTATTTGTGTCTTGGCAGCACTCACTATGCAGAGCCTTGGGTATTATGAATCTCACTGGGTAGCAGAGCCGGCGTGCGTTCCACCCGGGCCATATTTTACATCAATGGAGACTCGAAACTTCCACCAATGTAAAGACCTCAATGCATTTCACTGGAAGGCGTCATCAGGAAGTTCTGAGTCTCCATTCACGTCCCGTCTGGCCCTGGTGGAACGCACGCCGGCTCTGGTACACGAACGCCGAGATTTGTAATACCCAAGGCTCTGCATAGTGGTTGCCGCTCCAAGGCGCAATTAAATGTGAGTGCACCACTATTCTTATTTTAATAGATTTGTTTTTAAACGTATTGCACAATTATCGGTTATTGGCTTTTTTTATTCTGCGATAACCCTGGTGAAAACACTGAAGAATACAGATCAGTGAGTGGATGTCGAGAATATACCCAGCACAGAAACCAGATCCCCCAAAGCGGTGAGGGTCCTAGTGGCCCAAATTGATCTAGTGGGTGCCCCCCCCCCCCCTTACTTTAGGTGGAGGTGCACATTATTTAAGAACAGAGGAGAGAAATGCTTATTATATTGCATGTGGTGAATATCTATTGGAGTGGATGTGAAGAGAGATATACAAATTCACAAGGACTTTTTTTTACAACAGTTAGTGTTATTTTCACACTTGTTTATTTTATAGATGTAATTATAGGTGTTTGTTTTCTTGTTAAAAAAAATTATAGGTGTTTGCATACATATATATATATGCATTGCAGGATTAAAGGGATTGTTAACCCTTGAGGTTTTTCACCCTAACCGGTTCCCGACCAGCCGCCGCAGTTATGCAGGTTGGCTCCCCTGGGCGAGCCATCGTAGCTGTACGTCGGCCCTTTAAGTTGCTGTAGGAGTCGTGTGCTGCCCGCAGTGTGTCCCCGGAGCCGATGCGAGTGCCCGGCGGGAGCGATAACAGCCGGGTACCCGCGATCGCTCGTGACAGAGCGAGAACCAGGATCTGTGTGTGTAAACACAAATCCCTGTTCTGACAGGGGAAAGAAGATAGATAACTTGTTCATACTAAGACCCCTTTCACACCACGCCGCCCATAGCGTCGTTTAGCGGCGTTTTACCGTCTGATTCTAACGGCGCATTTCAGCCGTTAGCGGTGCACTTTTACCCCCGGCTAGCGGCGGAGAAAGGGTTAAAACCCCCGGCAATACGCCACAATAGCAGCGTTTTGCCGGCGGTATTACAGCGCTGCCCCATTGATTTCAATGGGGAGGAGTGGTAAACACAACGCTTCAAAGAAGCTGCTGGCAGGACTTTTCCTGACGTCCTGCCAGTGCACCGCTCCAGTGTGAACCCCTCCGGCTTTCACACTGGAGACAATGGTGCAGCTGTTTTAGGGCGGATTGCCGGCGCTATTTCTAATGCTATTGCGCCTGCAAAACGCCCTTGGTGTGAAAGGGATCTAAGCATGAACACCGATCGGTCTCCTTCCCTAGTCAGTCCCATCCCCCAACAGTTAGAACACACATAGGGAACACAGTTAACCCCTTGATCGCCCCTAGTGTTAACCCCTTCCCTGCCAGTGACATTTATACAGTAATCAGTGCATTTTTATAGCATTGATCGCTGTTTAAATTGCACCGGTCCCAAAAATGTTTTAAGTGTTTGATTTGTCCACCGCAATATTGCAGTACCGCTAAAAATCGCAGATCGCAGCCATTACTAGTAAAATAAAAAGGCCATAAATCTATCCCCTATTTTGTAGACGCTATAACTTTTGTGTAAACCAATCAATATACGCTTATTTATTATAGCAAAAAGTAAAAGATACTGTTTTTTTTTTTTTTTTCAAAATTGTTGCTCTTCTTTTGTTTATAGCACAAAAAATAAAAACTGCAGAGGCGATCAAATACCACGAAAAGAAAGCTCTATTTGTGGGAAAAAAAGGACGTAAATTTTGTTTGGGTACAGCATTGCACAACCCCGCAATTGTCAGTTAAAGCGACGCAGTGCCGTATCGCAAAAAATTGGGGGTAAGGGGGTAAATCCTTTCGGGGCTGAAGTGGTTAATGCATTCTATGCATTAAGGTGAAAAACCTTCTGTAGTGAAGCAACCCCCCTTTTACTTACCTGACCCAGATCTTTCCAGCAACGAGAACGAGCCCAGCAGCTCCAGCCGTTGTCTCAGGTCCTCGTTGGATAGATTGATACAGCAGCAGTCATTGGCTCCCGCTGTTGTCAATCAAATCCAGTGACACACGGGGCAAGGCCGAGTCCTGCCGTCTCTGTCAATGGACGCAACAGAAGGACTCAGGAGCACAAGTGCCCCTCTTGGAATGCGGGTCTCCAAGGGGGCACTTGATGTGGGGAGGAGCCAGGAGCGCTGCTGGGGGACCCCAGAAGAGGATTGGGACCACTCTGTGCAAAACCCTTAGGTAACGTTTGTTGTTTGTTTTGAAAAAAAAAAAAAAAAGCTTTACAACCCCTTTAACCACTTAAGGACCTAGCCTCTTTCTGAGATTTGTTTACATGTTAAAGTTTTTTTTTTTGCTAGAAAATTACTTAGAACCCTAAACATTATATATATTTTTTTCTAACACCCTAGAGAATAAAATGGCGGTCGTTGCAATACTTTCTGTCACACCGTATTTACGCAGTGGTCTTACAAGATCACTTTCTTTGGAATTTTTTTTTTTTTAATTTTACAAAATAAGACAACAGTAAAGTTAGCCCATTTTTTTTTTATATTGTTAAAGAAAATGTTAGGCCGAGTAAATTGATGCCCAACATGTCACACTTTAAAATTGCACCCGCTCGTGGAATGGCGACAAATTTTTACCCTTAAAAGTCTCCATAGGTGACGTTTAAAAAATTCTACAGGTTGCATGTTTTGAGTTGCAGAGGAGATCTAGGGCTAACATCGTTTTCATATGCAGGCACTACTCACGTATGCGTTCGCTTCTGCACGCAAGCTCAACGGGACGGGGTGCCTTTAAAAAAAAATTATTTTTTTTTTTCTTATTTATTTTACCTTTTATTAATTATTTTTACACTGTTCTTTTAAAAAAAATAAAAATGTCACTTTTATTCCTATTACAAGGAATGTAAACATCCCTTGTAATAGAACAAAAGCATGACAGGACCTCTTAAATAAGAGATCTGGGGTCAAAAAGACCTCAGATCTCATATTTCCACAAGAATGCAATAAAAAATAAATTTTTTGTCGTTTGGGAAAAAAAAATGGCCCTTTAAGAGCTATGGGCGAAAGTGACGTTGCTTCCGCCCTGCAATAAGGAGACGGGTGGGGGGCCATCTTCCCCTCACTCCTCTCCATACCAAGCCAGGGGAAGGATCCGATTGCTTACCGGAGCCATTGGTAGCAACAGAGGGCACTGCCAACGATTTTTTAAAAGTGATCTGGGGGCGAATTTGCCGCAGAGGCCACTTTTATCTGAAAGCGGACCGCCCGCTGAAGAAGAGGATACCGGGTTATGGCAGCTAGCTGCTGCCATAACAACGATATTCCTCTTCAAAGTAGCAATGTAAAACGGCGGTCCGTAAGCGGTTAAGGTTGAACACGCAGAGTTGCACTGTATTTATCATTTGGATATTTATTTATTTGAGTTATTCACTGAAAAGTGTTTATTAATGAGGTCTTATTAAAGTTTTGTTTACATTTAACCAGCGCCTCCAATATATGACGTTTAAGATTCCCATAGACGCACTGCTAAACCTTGTGGACAGCCTTTCCAGAAGAGTTGAAGCTGTTATAGCTGCAAAGGATGGGCCAACTCAATATTGAACCCTACGGACGAAGTCTGGGATGGCATTAAAGTTCATGTGCGTGTAATGGCAGTTGTCCCAATACTTTTGACAATATAGTGTACGAACGTAAACACACACCTTGGGGCACCTACGCATGAAAAGGTTGATTGTGTTACGTGTTGCATATCGCTGCACACAAACTGGCGCCTAACATTTTTACCTGGCTCCTAGATTCAAAACAAATTGGTCAAGCCCTGTTCTTAACCACTCCGTAGTGATAGAGGATCTTGTCACCCTCTATATATTGGTAGGAGGATCCTGACCCCCCTCTTTTTATATTGATAGGAGGCTCCTGACTCCCCTCTGTATATTGGTAGGAGGCTCCTGACCCCCCTCTGTATATTGGTAGGAGGCTCCTGACCCCCCTCTGTATATTGGTAGGAGGCTCCTGACCCCCCTCTGTATATTGGTAGGAGGATCCTGACCCCCCTCTGTATATTGGCAGGAGGCTCCTGACCCCCCCCCCCCCCTCTGTATATTGGCAGGAGGCTCCTGACCCCCCTCTGTATATTGGCAGGAGGCTCCTGACCCCCCTCTGTATATTGGCAGGAGGATCCTGACCCCCTCTCTGTATATTGGTAGGAGGTTCCTGACCCCCCCTCTGTATATTGGTAGGAGGATCCTGACCCCCCCCTCTGTATATTGGTATATTGGTAGGAGGATCCTGACCCCCCCCCCCCTCTGTATATTGGTAGGGGGATCCTGACCCCCCCCCCCCCTTATGTCTTGGAAGGAGGATCCTGACCCCACTGTAAATTGGATGGAGGATCCTCAACCCACTCTATTGGTAACAGGATCTTGATCTCACGTAAAGTGTGAGTAAACTCCCATGCATAACCTTTACCTAATAGGTAAGCCTATAGTAAGGCTTACCTATAGGTACTGTAAATATCTCCTAAACGTGCACTGTTTAGGAGATATATTTACTGTAGATGCCGTCGGTGACGTCACTGGCACATGCGCTCTGAAGGAATGGTCACCTGTGCCGTTCCTTCAGAGTCCTGTGCCGTGACCGGCTTCGTGAACCCGGAAGGAAGACCAGTTGAAGATGGAAGCGCTTTTAGCTGTGACAGCTCACCGCTCAAAGGCTTTGTTTTAAGGTAAGTTTCACATAATGTGCTAGTATGCAATGCATACTAGCACATTATGACAGTGCCTTGCAGGTTGAAAAAAAAAAACAGCCGTCTACTACCACTTTAACTTTGGTTATAGGAACCTGACCCCACTCAATATTAATAAGTGGATCCTCAACCTGCTCTTCCTGGCTTTGGGCATAAACCTTGCTCACCAACTGATCCCCTGTGAAGGAAGAAGATGCCTTATTGTCCAACAAGGCACACTTAGTAGGCCGAGGGGGAAGTTGGAAGGGCTTAGGCCGAGGGGGAAGTTGGAAGGGCTTAGGCCCTGGATCAAGAAATTAGGGCCTTCATAGCCAAGTGATTGCAATCTCGCAAGAGAGGTAGCACAGGGTGTGTTAAGTAGCATGTTTAGTTGAAGGACAGTTTTTAAACATTGTGTAATTTGAATACCAAAGCTTTGTTGTTTAACAGTTGTACTGTTTTGTCTTTGTGACCTAATAGACTTTTGTGCCTAAACCTGTCTATCAGCAGTTGTATGTCTGAGAACTTACAGTTGCATATTAATGGCTTATTTAATTCCTCCTATTCACCTTATCCTCCTGTCGTACCTTTCTTCTTTTCCTACAACAGAGCCTGCTCCAGTGATCTCTAACTTATAATTAGGCGGTCACAGTAATTCAGCTGCAGCTTCAGTGTTACTCATCCAGGTTTAGATCCTTCAGTTTTCCTTTGCTGATTATTTAACAGGTAATGTTAAATAATGGTGTGCATTGTAATGCCAAGTAAAGGAGACACTAGGGTATTTTCAGTAAGTACACATTTTGGCAAAGTCTTTAATTTTTTTTAACTTTTGCATTTTTATCTGATGTTCTGTTGAATTACTTGTACAGTATATCTTACTGATTTTATGAAAGAACAATGCGTTGTTTGAATTCCAGTATAAAGGTAATCCATAAAACAGCTAAAAAAAAGTAATTGTTATTTTATTGTTCAAAAGAATCGGATGACCGCACACTTGAGCTGCACGATTAATTGTTAAAAAAAATCACGATCTCGATTTAACCCCCCCCCGGCAAATGTTTATCATCATTGCTCAGCGCTGAGAGATGACTGTAAACATTGTATCATTTGTTTCTTTTAGATCAGGGGTCTCAAACTGGCGGCCCTCCAGCTGTTGCAAAAATACAAATCCCATCATGCCTTTGCCTGTGGGAGTCATGCTTGTAACTGTCAGCCTTGCAATGCCTCGTGGGACTTGTAGTTTCGCAACAGCTGGAGGGCCACCAGCTTGAGACCCCTGTTTTAGATCAAAGGGATGAACTTCAGTGTGTAAATGAGTTCAGTTTAAACACTTAAATAATAAGCTTTTTCCTGACACTTGATGCTTACAAGTTAAAATCTGTATTTTTTGCTAGAAAATTGCTTAGAACCTCCAAACATTATTATTTCAGAAGTAATTTTTGGGGAAAAAATACACTTCAATGAAAAAAAACACGGTAAAGTTAGCCAAATTTTTCTAATGTGAAAGACTAGCATGACTTGGCTATGACTTTCAGAGAAGAGAGTTTTGTTTGAGAAGATTTTGGTAAATTTATCCATGTCTGGTTCTGGGAAAATGCCGAGCAGACACGGCTTGGGGTGCAATGTCAGGGGTGAACCCATAGTGTCATGGAGAAACTGTACTATTTGTGCCCAGAATTCCTGAATCTTTGGGCAGTTCCAGATTAGGTGATAGAATGTTTCTGTTTCTTGATTACACGTTGGGCAATTGGCGAATTGGTCTCGTTTATACTGGGAGATTCTTAGTGGTGTAAGGTATGATCGGTGCAGTATAAAGATCTGAGTCAATCGGTCAGAGAGTTTGGGTGAGACTAGTTTACAGGTATCTAAGGCTTCACTCCACTCCTCATCCTCCGTGGATCCCACCTCTCCCTCCCATCTAATCTTCAATGCATAGGCTGATGTAGATGCCTGAGGGAGGGACAGCATGTTTTAAAAGTGAGAGATCAATTTTTTGGGGTCTGCTTTTAATCACTCCCATTAGAGGGTTGTTTTCCGGGGGGAATTGTGTTCGAAAGGCGTGGCGGATTTGTAAGTAACTAAAAAAAAATTTGGGTTTGGTAGCATAAGTTCGGATTTCAGTCTGTCAAAAGTCTTTAATTCCCCATCATGTGTAATGTGAGAGATAGAATATTCCCCTGGAGCACCAGAGTTCGGGGTTTGGGATCAAGTGAAATTCTGGGAGGGCTGTTTTATGCCACAGGGGAGTATAGTCATGGGTTTGTGGTAATTTTGAGCTTGTCCGATTCGATATCCCACACCCACCTGTATTAGTAAAGCATTGATTTGTGATCACCTATCCTCTCAGTGCCCCTTATTCCTCCTGTTATTGCAACCAAGGGGTCTACGGTCGAATGCGACCCTTTGGGGCATAGGAAGTTAAGGAACCTGTCTCTGTCAACCTTGTCATTGTGAAATAGTTGTGACATTTGAGTAGATAAATAGTACATGTTGAAGTCTGGTAGGGCAGTTCCGGCAAGGTCAGTAGGGTTTTTTAGTTTGCTCCAGGGGAGTTTGTGTCTGCTGTTACCCCATATAAATGCTTCCATTGATTTGAAATGCTTAAGCACCAACTACACTGGTGAGTGCCATATAATTTATAATATTTTGTGGAATAGTAAAATTTTTACAAGATTTATTCGCCCATGACTCCCAAAGGGAGCCGGGTCCAAATTTGAGTTTTCTGTTTAAGCATCTCAAATAATGCTATTATATTAAGTAGGGCATAGTCAGCTGGGTCTCGCGTAGTCTGTATTTCTAAGTATTTAATGTTATCTACTCTCTGTAAAGGGAGCAGGGCTTGGTCTTTTGGTAATGAGAAGCTGTCAAGAGGGAGTATTTGGGATTTATCCCAATTGATTTGAAGGCCTGAGAAGGTACCAAAACGTTCTATCAAGGAGGAAGTCCCTAAACAGTGTCATTACGTGACTAGGTTCTGTCACCAGTCCATTCCCAGGAGAGTGGAGTGAAAACACTATGGGTGGCCTCTCCCTGCCCTGCACTGTCCCCAACTGGTGCAGGCTTTCAGCCCAAACTGCTAACAGTTAACAATGTCCAACCTGTGAAGAGAGCGTTAAAGACCAATAATAAACATAGGACAGTAGTTCGTGCTGGTGTGCTATAGGCAGCAGTTAATAGGGTAAGGAGGATATGGGTAGCAGAGCAGTGTCCATCCTTTTCCAGCACAGGTTGCAAATTCTTCGCTGTACAATGTAACCCATTATAGGACTATGCTCATTTAGTGTTGTGAGCTCTCTAGTGGGTTGTCATCTTCCGCCAGGAAGAACTGGTAAACATGGAAATATCCAAGGAAGGATGGTGATAGTAGGCTGACCCTATAGTGAGGCCTGAAATCAAAAAGTCATCTTCAGCAAAGGAAAGGGTAGAGCAGGTATGAGTCTATCATTTTAGATACGGGGCAGCAGTGACCCCTGGTGGTAGCTATGATGCAGCGTTGAGGGAATATTTTCAAGGTACATGTCTGCAGACTTTCTGTTTAAGTACCAAGTGTTTCTGTGTCCCAGGGGGGCAGATATCGGGCAACAATATCATAGAGCTATCAGCTTCTCTTTTATTGTGAAAGGAGTCGGGTGGTAATGAGGGCATGAGAAAAAAAGAAAAGAAAGGGGTTAATCGCATTGTTACTTATCTGGGTGCTTCTCAAGCCAGGCAATTGTCGCATCTTATTTTCAAAGAAATACGCTCTGTCTTCCCCCTCCATTCGAAGATGTGCAGGGAACAGCATTGCATATTTTATGTGTTTGATGCAAAGGCGTCTTTTGGCTTCCGTGAAGGTCTTGCGTCGGCGCTGTACTTCTTCAAAAAAGTCCGGAAAGACCGCAATCATCTTATTTCCAAAAGGAATATTCCCTTTCTCTCTGCGTAATCGCAGAATAGCGCCTCTGTCCCTGAAGTTAAGGAATTTTGCAATACCAGTGGGGGTCTCCCATACATATACGGTGCACTTGTTCGACGAACGTGGGGGAGAATGCCTCTTCGCTGTATGTGTCACAGAGGGGGTCTTTCCCCTCGGGCAGGCCAATTAATCTGAGATTGCAGCGGCGTAGTCTGTTCTCGATGTCCTATTGTTTTCTGCAGGAGTTGGTTAACCTGCAGCTGCATGGCATCAGTGGTGTTCTGGAGAGGGGGGAGGGAATCCTCCACGTTGCTCAGATGGGTCTCTGCATCTGTGACCCTCTCCCTCAGCTTCTGGAAGTCTTGTCTCACTATTTTTACCTCCTCAGTCCTGGCTGTGAGGGTTGTTTGGCAGGCTGTGATGGCTTCTTGGCAAACTGTGATAGCCCGCCGCTATCTTGTACCGGGGGGTCCTTGTCTTGCCGGCGATATTTGTCGAGCTCAGCCACCGTATCTGTGGCTTTTTTTGTCGGAGACATGGTCTAGGGAGATACCCGATGTAGCGGCAGCAAAAGTCGGGCCTCAGGGAGTAGGTCCCAGGATAAACGGTGCAGGATATTCAGCCGGCGAAGCTCAGGTCACTAGCGTCCTACCTCATGCTGCTCCAGGCCACACCCCAACAATCACAGCTTTCTACATGGATACAAAAGCAATATGCAAGATAACGGCAAAATGTAACAACAATTTAATATACCAATATCTAGGAAAAAGTTGCTAGACTAAAAAAAGTAGGGAGCGATGTGGCTCATGTGCACCTGCCATGTATAGTTGTTCCTGGGGGACAAAACTGTGTAACGATAGAAAATAAATGCTAAAGATTCCTAAATACAGTTCATTCATAAAGTATTCAGACCCCCTTTACTTTTTTTTTTTTTAATTTTGTTATGTTGCAGCCTGATACTACAGTTTAAATTCATTTTTTCCTCAATGTACACGCAATACCCTATAATGACAATGTGAAAACAGAATTTTAGAAATGTCTGTAAAAATATTTATTACAAAGGAAAAACTGAAATATCACATCATTAAAGCGGAGGTCCGCCCACCCCACAAATAATTCAAAGTCAGCAGATACAAATACTGCAGCTGCTGACTTTTTAAATATATTTTGTATAATACTCCTTGAAGGGGGGAGTGGGTGTCTCCTATGTAAGGGTCGACCGATATCGTTTTTTCAGGACCGATACCGATTTTTCGGCGGCCGATATCAGGTGCCGATTTTCTGTAGATTTAAAGTATTTATTTTTACAATGTCCTTTTACACTTTTTTTTTTTCTATCACTTTTATTGCTGTCACAAGGAATGTAAACATCCCTTGTGACAGTAATAGGCAATGACAGGTACTCCTTATGTAGAGATCTAGGGTCTAACCCTTTCCACTGCACTTAAAAGTATTCAAAATGCCAAGATCTGCGTTTTTGAATACTTTCTATTTTTTAAAACTGGTGCCTTTAGGATGAGAGTAATTCGGAAGCGATGTCATGACATCTGGGTTACTAAATCCGAGACCCGAACAAAGCAATCGGCATTATTTGGGTCTCTGGCCAGCCGGCATATGTGTTGGCTAGTCGCTCCGGCGGGATGGGAGACCCGGGCTGAGCAGCAAAAGACGGCGGGAGTGGGGGGGGTGTCCCCTCCCGCTACTTGTGATAACGGCCGATCGGCTGCTTAGCAGCATCGGTTCTTAAAACAAGAAAGCCGACTGTCCACTCTAAAGAATGGTATCGGGGTGATGGCTGCAGGCATAACCCCGGTAAAACCACTTAAAGCGATACGTTTTGGTACTTCGTTTTTGGTACGAAGGTACGTTTTGATACCAATTCTTCAAAAAAAAAAGTCTATCGGCTACGCAGATAATCGGTCGACCCCCCCCCCCCCCCCCCCCCCCAGTCCTATGCCTGCATACTTTTGCTAATAGGTGTCCCTCATTACCATTTCAGAAAGTTGGTAGGTATGACTTTATGAATGCACTGTAAGTATATGTAGAGGAGAGATTTTATATTGCATATCCCACAGCCTACAATTATTCACCATACCATAGTCTAAATCCCTTTTTAATCAACAGTATTACTGCTCAAACATCATTGAGCATTAGGGTACTAACAAATTCTTTTAATGTAATCACTTCTTTCAAAAGGAATGAAGCATTGTTTCAGTGTGCTGTAAGGGTACCAACAAATTTGTCCATGTCTAAATGTGTTATGGGCAGGTGCTATTAACCTTTTATTTCAATATTTTTTTATTTGGTTTTAGGGGGAAACACGACAAAAAAACAGGCACCCTTAACATTTTCCCCATAAAGTATATCTTTTATACAGGTTTAACTGTCTACAGTAACAGGAAAAGAAAGATGGGTCCTTCCAAAGGTAAGGGGGGGGGGGGGGGGGTAAATAGAGAAGCAGAGAGCGAACAAAAATTGGTTGGGGAACACTTGTGTTCATTATACCAGAGAGAGTCGAAACCAGTTAAATGCCTCTGGCTGGAAATATTGCTTCAAGGGTCAAAGTTTAAAAAATGTGCCAGGGGGGCTATTTTATGATTCTTCCCTCAGTAGAAAATCAGTTGCCACTTGAATATTGGTCTTAAATATTACATTTTTTTTACAGGTTTGATATAATTGGTTAATCAGGGGCCACAGAATATTGTATTGTGTAGTAACACTTAAGCTTGCATCTGAGTACTTTGACTTTCCTACAGTGATCTTTTTCTTTCTCCTCTGCTGCACATACTGCTGCTAGCTGTCCGTTTTGTCTTTCTGTGGCTTTCTAGGTTTTAGATAGTGTAACTCCAACTATGTGACACATTTGATACCATGAAAGAGGCTGGTGAAGTAACAAATTTTGTGAATACTGTTCATTACCTAATTTTGTTTAAAGTGTGTTCATTAGTTGTTTTAACATAATAAATTGCCACTGATATCTACAAATCTTTCACAGCGCCCAAAAAACGAGAATTCCTAAATATGCAAATAATAACCAAGAAAGTCAACCCCCCCCCCCCTTTTCTGCACCTCGCTATTGGGTAATAAATGTGTTTGACAGCTTTTGATGCTTGGCATGCAATGCTGATCACAATTAGTGGTCATTTTGGAGCTATAAAAGTCAGGAAGGTTTTTTTTTTTTGTGGCACACTCCTTGGTATTAGGCTTTTTGGCAGAGAAGATAAAGATCACTTCAAAAAATACAAGTTAAAGTGGAATGTGAGCCAAATCTTTTTTTTTTATTGGGTTAGGAAGGGTCAAAACTTATGTCTGTGTTTTGACCGGTGAGATAGGACATGTAGCCATTTCTCTAAAAAACACAACAGGAAGTAAGTTGGGTCAGAAAATGAGTGGAAGTCCCTGTTTGACAGTTGCCACTGGAAAATGTGCCCCTGTTGGAAGTTATTCAATTTCTTCCTCTGGTGGTAATTAAAAATGATTATTTCTTCCTAACTTGTCCACCCATTGACAGTGGTCCCTAGTACAAATAGAGGTAGGATGTCCCCAATGGACTATGTTAGAGGAGACTCCAAACAAAAAAACCCTGTGGTTTATGCTAGTGACCCATTGCACCCTGGCAACTGCAAATCAAACAGCTGCTACAATGGTAGCTTCCTTGGCTGTAAAGGATAAGACGGTCTAGTTCCAGTTTAGGTCTTTATACATGTATAGTAGAACACAATAGATAATGAATACTATTCACAAAACTGATTATTTTATTGCCCTGGTTTAGAATGTTAAATCAGCCAGAAAAGTGAATAGAGTAATCCTTTAGATAAGTTATCATTGTCCATAAGAAATTTTATTTAAAGAACTTCTTTCCTACTGTTCTCTTGAAGGCTATGAGTCCTACGATTATACGTTTGACTATGGTTATGATTCTGCTGGTTCAAACAGTTTTGTATCAGATTCCTGGATGACCTCATACCCGGTGCCCTCTAATGATGGAGCAAAATATTTGGGATCTGGCAGAGATAGGTAACACATGGATGGACGTTCACTGAGGATACAATGAGATGGCTTTATGAAAACTGGATGAAATTATATGGAATTTGTTAGGACAGAATTATGACCATTGCTGGCTTTATTTGCTTGAAATAGTAGCTCACTAGTCACTGACACTGTGAACAATATGACAGCCATGGAGCCTATACCTTTAGTATTAAGACAGCAATGGCAGGTCCCATATTTCTGTCCACACAGATTCACTTTAAAGTGAACTTGTCACTGTTTATAGTGTTTGCAACTTGCAGTATAATTTAAGAGCATGAGGCGCCCATGAACCTGGTGTAGCAGTGCATCCCAGAGGGAGCCTGGGAAAGTCCTGTTCGGGGTTTATAGATCTCCCAGGTTCTTATCATATACAGTTAGGAATCCCTGATCCATGGTCCAGTGCAAGGTTTACTCCTCTCCCCACTGGCAATTTAATCTCACCTGGAACCTCCTGTAGCCAGTGCTCTCGGCCTGAGGATCAGACAAGTCCTGTCTGGGAGAGCTGAAATGTTGGTAAAAGATAACCAGCTGTATATATGGTGGCTGACAAGTGGTAGGCTTGCTCAGCCTGTTAGTTAGGACCTGTATTTTTGTGCAGTTAGTGCCGGTGCTCTGCCAAAAACTGTTCAGCCATCGGATAGTGTCCGCCCCGTACTGCGCAGGCGCATCGCTTGCACAGTACGGAGGACAAGGAGACTCCGAAAGTGTCCGAAGAAGAACGGCGCCTGCACACTGAGTCCAGGTGTAAGCCCCACCATCCAAGTGGACATACGGTAGCACATAGTAACAGGGCCATTCGCGGGCTCGCTTCGCTCGCCACGCTTCGGGCGCCACGCTTCGGGCACGGCCTCGCTGCACTAGCCTATTTTTTATTCTAACTCTATGTCCACTTGGATGGTGGGGCTTGAACCTGGACTCACGGTGCAGGCGCCGTTCATCTTCGGCGTCTCCTTGTCCTCCGTACTGCGGAAGTGCAGTACCGGGGGGACACTATTCGATGGGGGACAGTATTTGACACATCACCGGGATATGGCTAGGCTTTTTTATTTATATTTTCCTTTATTTTCTAGAACACTGTACAGCAGCTGTGAATAGACCTGTATATAGCAATAAACATGATGCTATTTGTCACTGCTTCACTGGATTTGGTATATGTGCCTGAGAGACTGCTTACTCCTGGGGGCGTATGTACCGGCTGCCTATCCCCAGCTCACATATTGTGGAAAATTGCAGGCACTTTTAGCAAGGAACTGCTATTTATAGGGCCTGTACCTTGAGTTGCTAAACATGGAGGAAATCCTCAAACAGTTGGTGTTATCCAACGCTGCACAACAGCAAGCCAATGCTATCGGCCAGGAGAAAACAAATGCTCTGTGCCAACAGATTGGTGCTGTACAGGGGCAAACACAGAGGCTCTAAGTACACAAAAATACAGGTTCTAACTAACAGGCTGAGCAAGCCTCCACATATACAGCTTGTTAGCTTTTACCAAGCTTTAAGCTCTCCAAGACAGGACTTGTCTGATTCCCCAGGCCGAGAGCACTGGCTACAGCTTCCAGGTCAGATTAAATTGCCAGTGGGGAGAGGAGTAAACCTTGCACTGGACCATGAATCGGTGATTCCTAAATGTATATGAGAGGAACCTGGGAGATCTATAAACCCTGAACATGACTTCCCCAGGCTCCCTCTGGGACACTCTGCTACATAGGCTACATTCAGTAAACAGGGAGCCTTCACTTCTGACTTTGAAGTCCCATAACACCCTGTGTCATCCCACCAGTGATTGCTCTATTCACTGAGGTGCTCTGTTGAATAGGTGGATGACAGGGGGAATGTTAAAGGCCTAAAGAAAGAAAAGTCAGTGCCTTTCCCTACTTGAAGAGGGTTGCCAGGCTCATAGGATCCTGGGCAATGTATTAATAATGCCTACTCTTAAAGTGAAACCCCACTGTTTTAGGGGAAAATCTTCTTGAGACTAGTAATATACAGTACATATCAAGGATTTTTAGAAAACTGCCTCTCTTCCGAAGATACTCAGAAGCGCTACTCCTGGATGATTTTATCTACTCAGTAGTAGCATATGCTTGATATAAACACTTAATCAGGCCCAGTGTTAAAACAAAATGAAAATTTCTTCCCCCGCAGCTCTTTAAGAGCCCTTTCACACCGAGGGCGTTTTGCAGGCGCTATAGCGTTAGAAATAGCGCCTGCAATCCGCCCTCAAGCTGCTGCACCATTGTCTGTAGTGTGAAAGCCCGAGGGCGGTGCACTGGCAGGGCGTCACAAAAAGTCCTGCCAGCAGCTTCTTTGGAGCGGTGAAAGAGGGGTGAACTCACCGCTGCTCCCCATTGAAATCTATTGCAGCGTTTTGCCAGGGGGTTTAACCCTTTCTCGGCCGACAGCGGGGGGTAAAAGCTCCCCGCTAGCGGCCGAAATGCGCAGCAAATCCGACGGTAAAACGCCGCTAAAAATAGCAGCGTTTTACCGCCGACGCTATGGGAGGTGTGGTGTGAAAGGGGTCTAAATGTAAGGTCCAATGATCATGAGTTGAAAGACTCTTTACAGAGTTGGGGATACTTGAACTTGAACCCAGTGAGACAATCACAAGTTTAGGTGATCATTTGACCTTATACAAGGGTTTCGGTGAAACCATCAGTCCCAGTCTTGTACTGAGGAATGGTGCTCCTCTAGCACCCCGTAGATGGTCACAAGGTCACTACATATGAAAGGCTCTCCAAATGAGCTTGAACTAAAGTTTGAAGTATTTCCAGCTCTATGAGCCCATCACAGAAGCAGGTGATCTTCTGGTCTTACACAGGATTACAGGGAAAACATTTGGTCTCATTGAAATAAAAACAGTGCATTCCTACCACCCCTGTAGACGGTAACATGGTCATGAGAGATTAAGGCAATTAAATGTTCACAAAGTCCGGGCTACAGGTGTGACAATCTTCCTGGTAGTCCAATCTTCATGAAGCACAAATAGACAAATCCTCCACCTTGAACAATGCCACTGGCCCACTGTAGGTTACCACCAACTAGAACCACCAATATATGCACTGAAGCTTTGCTGCCCTCTTCAATTCTGGGAAAACCAAGAGAAGAAGGGTTGTTTGGCACATTTCAGGATACCTAAGATTTTACCTCGAGCTCAGTGAGCCAGTCTCACAAACAGGAAAATCGAGTTCTGAAGGTGTTCTGTAATGTGGTTGCAAACATTACAATTTTCAAATTGCTTTTGCAGTCCTAGAAAGCTGCTTCAAAATTAAATTGATGTGTAATTTTAAGAGCATTAAATTACAAACAATCTTGTGTAACTATTTTATTTTTGATTTTATGTTTTTTTTTTTTTTTTACAAATATGGGGTTTCTTTAATCCGTTGCATTATTAGATATATTCAGTGACAGTTTCACCTTAAAGTGTGGCGATCAATAAGATTCCAGTTTTCTTTTATATATGAGTTTTTTGTATGGTTGAATGTACACAGTGGTGGTGGCTAACTAAGCATGTAGGGTGTATATGATCTAATCTGAAAATAAATAATTTCATACGTTGCTGCATTCCCTGTCTTATCCCTTGCATTTATAATTTTAAAAACTGTCAGGGTTTTGATAAGTTTGTAATTTTGTAAATGCAATTTTGCTAAAAGTTCAGGGCCTTCTAAGCAGATGCCTGTATTTTAAAACTTTATTCCTGGTAAGCAGATGTCTTCCTTCACATTGCTTGGCCTGTATAAGGTCAGCATAGTGCAATGGTCTCCACACTGCTGATTGAATTCGACCCTTTGCTTGCCTTTTGGGCACTATTCCTTCCACTGTGACCAATGATGGGGCATTATTGCTCCTCCCACAAAGTACAGTCACTTGGTCATTTTTATTTTACATCCACTACTCACCAACCCTGAGGCATGGCATACTCCTACTGTTGCTGGGGCATTTTCTTCTCCATCTGGCCCCCTAAGGTCTGTAGGCCCATGAACTGGCCCTTTGTTTAGAGCCTTTGAAGACCCCTGGCATATTATGAACATACAGCTCTCATACATCAAGGAAGATCAGGGTCTGTGCTGTAGGTGTTGACTTTACCGACATGGACTCTGCTATCCCATCTTCTTCCCTGAATAGAAACCCAGCTCTCCTTTTTGTCCATTGTAGATTCAGTGCTGACCCTATATAAACTAGGTAGGGTAAAAGAGGTCTTCTGCTTACCAGAGGCAAGGGGTTAAGCTGGCCATACATTTATATAATTTTCTTATTCCGTTTCCTTTAGGTTTACCTTCAACTATGTAGTACAAGGACCTGCCTGATTAAATACAAATTGAAAGGGTTTAGGTTTGACCTCATTATATGGTTTTGGTAAATCTAAAGGAAAATTGTATAATGTACGGCCAGCCATATTTTTAAAATTTCCAGGATATCAAAGCTTTTGTGACCCTGTACTTGTGTAAGATCATTGCTGTAGTTGTTTAAAACTACACAAAATATTAGCTTACTTTTAGGTGAAAGTTGATTAGAGAACCTTATATGTCTATTTTTGCCAACTGCTGAAACCACAATGTTAAAATTGCTAAATATTTTCCCATGCAATCTCATCTTCTTGCTGCAGAGAATTTGTGTTGGCTCCACCGATTGCACTGGTGACCTTCTGACACACTGGCTGGCACAGCAGTGGTAGTAGTGAGAAGAGGAGATTATCAGGGTAACTTTAATATACAGTGCCTTGAAAAAGTATTCATACCCCTTGACATTTTCAAAAAATTTTCCATGTTACAACCAAAAACGTAAACGGATTTTATGTGATGGACCAACACAAAGTGGCACATAATTGTGAAGTGGAAGGAAAATGATAAATGTTTTTTCAAATTTTTTACAAATATGTGAAAAGTGTGACGTGCATTTGTATTCAGCCCCCCTGAGTCAATAATTTATAGAACCTCCTTTCACTGCAATTATAGCTGCAAGTCTTTTTGGGGATGTCTCTACTACACATTTTTAGAGTGAAATTTTCACCCATTCGTCTTTGAAAAATAGCTCAAACTCTATAGAACTGGATGGAGAGCGTCTGTGAACAAAAATTTTCAAGTTTTGCCACAGATTCTCAATTGGATTTAGGTCTGGACTTTGGCTGGGCCATCCTAACACATGAATATGATTTGATCTAATCCATTCCATTGTAGCTCCGGCTGTATATTTAGGGTCGTTCCTGCTGGAAGGTGCACCTCCGCCCCAGTCTCAAGTCTTTTGCAGACTCGAACATGTTTTCTTCTAAGATTGCCCTGTATTTGGCTCCATCCATCTTACCCATCAACCAGCTTCCCTGTCCCTGCTGAAGAAAAGCATCCCCACAATATGATGCTGCCACTACTATGTATCATGGTGGGGATAGTGTGTTCAGGGTGATGCACAGTGTTAGTTTTCTGCCACAAATAGCGTTTTGCTTTTAGGCCAAAAAGTTCAATTTGGGTTTCATCTGACCAGAGCACCTTCTACGTGTTTTCTGTGTCCACCACATGGCTTCTCGCAAACTGGACATCTTATGGCTTTCTTTCAACAACTCTTCTTGCCACTCTTCCATAAATTCCAGATTTGTGGAGTGCACGACTGATAGTTGTCCTGTGGACAGATTCTACCACCTGAGCTGTGGATCTCTGCAGCTCCTCCAGAGTAACCATGGGCCTCTTGGCTGCCCAGCAATTAATGCTCTCCTTGCCCAGCCTGTCTTGGTAGGGTTGCAGTTGTGCCATACTCTTTACATTTTTAGATGATTTATTAACCAATTGAGGACCAGCCGCTGCAGGTTGGCTCCTCTGGGCTAAAAATCGCAGATCGTTGCCATTACTAGTAAAAAAAATTATAATAAAAATGCCATAAATCTATCCCCTACTTTGTAGACGCTATAACTTTTGTGCAAACCAATCAATATACGCTTATTGCGATATTTTTGGTAAAAAAAAAACAAAATAAAATGTAGAATATCCGCCTAAACTGAGGAAAAAAATATTTATCATAGTAAAAAGTAAAAAAAAAATATATATATTTTTTTAAATAGTCGCTCTTTTTTTTGTTTTATAGCGCAAAAAATAAAAACCGCAGAGGCGATCAAATAACACCAAAAGAAAGCTCTATTCTATAAGGATGTAAATTTTGTTTGGGTACAGCGTTGCACGACTGTGCAATTGTCAGTTGAAGCAATGCAGTGCTGTATCACAAAAAATGGCCTGGTCATTAAGGGGGCAAATCTTCTGGTCCTTAAGTGGTTAAACAGTGCTCTGTGAGATGTTCAAAGATTGGGATATTTTTTTTATAACCTAACCCTGCTTCAAATTTCTCCACAACTTTATCCCTGACCTGTCTACTAATTTACTAATTCAGTGATTTCTGAAGGCAAATGGTTCCACTAGATTTTAGTTAGGGGTATCGGAGTAAAGGGGGCTGAATACAAATGCACATCATACTTTTCAGATATTTATTTGTAAAAAAAAATTGATAACCATTTATCATTTTCCTTCCACTTCACAATTATGTGCCACTTTGTGTTAGTCTATTAAATAAAATACATTTCCGTTTTTGGTTGTGACATGACAAAATGTGAAAAATTTCAAGGGGTATGAATACTTTTTCAAGGCACTGTACGGGGGTTTTAGCAGAAAGGCTCTACTTTGATATTGTTTTTTTTTCTAGTCACCATGCACCCAAAAGTAGGGCTTTCAGTTATGTAGAGAATTATCTTGGCTATTATCTAAAATGTTTTCTCCCTGTAATTCCTGTTGAACAGCTATGGTCCCTACAGTCGAATGGATCGAGGTAGCTACGGGTTCTCTGAGCCAGATGGAAGATATGGAAGTCAGAGAGCTCAACACCTTTCTCAGATGGGGTGGAGGAGGGATGGAAGCAGGGGACTTGGAGGTAATTTCCTACCCCCTCCAGCCATTGGAGGATCTGGCCATCCCACGCCACTCTTGAACCAAAGCCCATTCCAAAACTTAGCTGGTTTCCAGGGGCTAAGGGCATTCACTGGCAACTCTTACTTCGGAGGAGGATTCAAGCAGAGGTCCAAAAGACTTTGGAAGGAAAAAGTGCGTACATTACCTTATCTTTCACTTTAAAAGCAAATTTATAGTTTATTATGGCGGCAGATGCTGTTTTCCTGGCCTCCCCTTCAATACATTGCAAATTGATCGGTTACAATCTTGTGTAACCATTTTATTTTTGATTTATGTTTTTTTTTTAAAAAAAAAATTTTAATTTTTTTATACAGATATGGGGTTTCTTTAATCCGTTGCATTATTAGATATATTCAGTGACAGTTTCACCTTAAAGTGTGGCGACCAATAAGATTCCAGTTTTCTTGTATATATGAGTTTTTTGTATGGTTGAATGTACACAGTGGTGGTGGCTAACATAGCATGTAGGGTGTATATGATCTAATCTGAAAATTAATTATTTCATACGTTGCTGCATTGCCTGTCTTATCCCTTGCATTTATAATTTTAAAAACTGTCAGGGTATTGATAAGTTTGTAATTTTGTAAATGCAATTTTGCTAAAAGTTCAGGGCCTTCATAGCAGATGCCTGTATTTAAAACTTTATTCCTGGATGCTGTTTTCCTGGCCTCCCCTTCAATACATTGCAAATTGATCGGTTACTGAGAAATAATTTAATTATAAAACAGGAAAAAGTTTTAGTGAAAGAACGGGTCTTGTTGTCCATTGCTACCAATAAATTCTGTGGGAATCTAAATGAGTACTATGGGCAACAATCACTGATGGCTCCTGGTGTCTACAGTGAAATGGCTATTTGCATAAGTGAGTGGTATTAAAATCAACCCCATGGGATTCGTGACAAAACAATAGGGGCTTTTAAGGCCGGCCATACGCGGTTTGATTCTCGGCTGGTTCAACAGGAACTGGCCGAGATTCGAACTGTTAAAATGGATAGGCTGAATTTATCAAGTTGATTGATCAACTTGGGTAAACCAGCCTGCTGGATTCTGCTATAGCCACTAGCGATAATCACTGCCTTCTCCCAGCGGGGATGGCTTCCCCCGCAAGCAGAAAACCATTGCTGATTTCCACTGTCTGTGTTGATGGGGGAATTGTGCCAATTTATTTTCGCATCGTGTATGGCCGGCCTTAGATGCTTGCCTTCCTGAGTCCTGTAATCTGCTTTTGTTTGGAACAGGTCTCAAACTACGCTTACCCCAAAGATAACCTGCATGTGATTAATGGCAGTCCCTCAGACATTTATGACTGGATTGGATTGTCCCTTCAGCCTGTTTAGTGACTGCCTGTATTGGAATCATCTTCAGTCATTTATTATTCATGCATGCAGATCTTGTTGGATGGATTCTTTAAATTTTTTACATGTAAATCTGTCACATGCACTTTTTGAAAGAGCTGTCTAAGGGCAGGCATCTCACTGTGCTCAGGTGTGTCTTACCACTGCATAAGCGGATCTTCTAGGGGTGTCAGCCACTGGTGCTGGGTGGGAGTCTTGATTGTGCAAGATGGCAGCTGAGTACTTGAAACCTGAGTATTGAAGTAGTCAAAAAAACAGGCAATTGGTAAGGAGCCATTAGAATTCTGTTCACTCAGGCATGGAACCTGAAGTGTTGGCATCTCGCTATCGGAAACCTTGCATTTTTTTAATTGCAGAAGAAGCTGGCAGCAGAAGGAGGAGGGCCAGCGCAGAAGAAGATTAAGGCAAGCAATGAGGGTGATGGGGCAAAAAGTGAAGAGTCAGAATCAGAAGGAGGTGAGATGCTGATGTGTGTAGACGTGTTATGAAATATTTTGTTGAGAGATTTGGTTGGATATGCAAGTGCTCCCATTGTCCAGCCACTGTCCATCTGTTGGAATTATATGGGTATGTTCAAACTGTTTTGGGTGGACTCAATTTGGCCACCCATGACTATGAAATTCCTCGCTCAGCAGTGTACTGGGTAGATGCTTGCACTGGAATACCTGACTCTGTTACCCACTAGAAGTATTTCAGATAGCTACAGACCCATAATAGCGACTCCCAATTACAACCCTCTGAAAAATAACATCTAAAAACAGACGTGTCATGGGGGTGCCCACAACATATCCCGCTCAGTGGAACCCAATTTATGTCCCTTCTGGGAGTCAGCTTTGGGCATGCATTCATGTTGGGATATATTTGTGCAGGTTTGTATTCCTGTCAGGCCAACACAGAGCGACTGATAGGGAGACCTCTAATGCATTGTCTGTATTCCTGCAACCTACCACTTTTTTTTTGAGTGACTCGCTAATGGGCTTGAGCAATTAGCACCTACCTTGATGCTTGGTTTGGCCAAGTCTTTTACGTGATAACATTTAATTGTGAAAATTGGACGAGCTTGTTAGGCGTACCCCAAGGTATCGATAACCGACCTGATCCTCAGCGTCCGATCTGGATGGTGTGTCTTAGATTCAGAGTTCAGCTGCATTATCAGGGTATGAGGGCAGGAAACACACATTATTTGGGATCTTGGAGATCTACAAGAGGTGATAGATGAAAAGGGGAAGGCATTCTTTAGACTACTTCTGATTTAATGGAGTGGGTTTTCTTCAGAGCTAAACAAAGCTTAATGTTGTCTAAGCCAGGGCTCGGAATTTCAAGTCCTGAGCTACTAGCCAGGCCTAAGAGTTACTCGCCACCAGTTGCCCCACCCCTAATTATGCCCCTAAACACATCCTCGTAAATTATCTCATGAAATTACACTGTTAAATGTTTTATGCAGAATTAAGTTACAAAAACAAATATTAAACCAAAAAATAAGTTGCGCAAAAAGTGTCATCAAATAGTAAAAAAAATAATAATTTCGATAAACGTTGGCAGCTCCTGCCCTGCCCCCTTCCTTCTCAGATGTGGCTCCACACTCACCCTCAGCTTATTTCCACTCGCCTGATGCCAGCAGGCAAGTTGATATTTTGAGGGCTGTTCTAAGCTCATGCTTTATAGTATTAATATGGTCAACATTACTGACCTAGGCAGACAAACCTTTTAACAAATGTGTCTACAGCTTTTGAGTAACTGTCTAGTGCAAGGGATAAACTACTGCTTGCCAAAATCTATCGTTCCCATTATCTTATGCATGGCCATAAGCAGCCAGCTCCCCATTGTGCATACGCCTCTGTTGAATTGTAGTAACTTGAAAATCTGTACTTTCAGATGGAGAACAAGAAGGAGCAGAAACCAGCACACAGACAGTAAGTCCATAGAAAATGGGGGTTGATTAAACAAATAATAACATGGGCACTTATACATAATATCTGTATTAATACTCAACATCCACTTCTCACATTCAAGAGGGGAAGGTCAATAATGAAACACATTACAAACTGAAGGTGAAAAATTGTACATTTTGAAAAGAATTATACAGGGTATGTTCAAAGATTAACCCAGCAATACCCAATACAATTAAATAATAAAACCCTACACTTACATAAACATAAACATATACCAAAAGAACAAAAGGTAATGCATTCAAACAGTCAAAAATTGGATACATCAGAACTAACCAATAAGTGTATCAGATATCAACAGTCCCTGGGGGTTTGAGCAATGGCTGGTCTCTCTCAGGCTGTCTGAATGTGCCTGACCTCCCAGTGTCTGTCCCCCAGGTATCTGTATTGGGAAGTAAAAAGTAGAAAGATCCATCAAAATAATTAGAAAATCGTCAGTACCTTATAACACTCTAGTATCGCAGACCTGGGAAATAAGTGGTCACATCTGGGTGAAGATCAGCTTCACTTTGTCTTATATAACCACTTGGCGCTCTTATCAGCAGGGCTCAATCAAAATCCCTGATTGGGCAGAGCCTAAGTAGTGGACCAGTACAATGCCTCAGATAAATGTAACAGAATCCAGTTATGACTTGTGGTCGGCCACCATAGTGAACAAGCCTTTCCAGTGGGCCAACCATGACATTGGAGCCGAGATTTAAAAGGTATCATGTGTCAATTGAGAACTTCATGCTAAGTAAGACAATATGGAATCTGTTCTCTGTGTGTATGTATGTGTGTGTGTGTGTATATGTGTATATATATATATATATATATATATATATATATATATATATATATATATATATATATATATATATATATATATATAATTGTCCCTACAAATTGTAAGACCTCTCAATGCAGGAGTGAGCACACCCTCCTTTGCTTTATATATTTTTTGTAGCATGGTTATATTGGTCCAGACGTAGTGTACATGCAAAATTCAGATACAGAATACTTTATTAATCCCAAAGAGAAATTAAGATAGTTTCATTCAATGAAGACAAACAAAATCACAATAAGAAACGGAAACAAGACACAGGAACAAAAATAAAATGCACAATAACAGCAAATGAATACCAAATAAAGCGAAATGAATACTATACTTTAGTAAACCATACCATCCTATTAAATCACTTCATAGAAACACGGACTGAAAACGAACAGAAAATCAAACTGCCAAAATGCAATTTCATCAATTTCCCCAGCATTACCTCTCAATTTTAACACATAGGTACCCTAATTCCAACATAATATAAAAACTACATAAAAAATCTGGTTTATAAACCAGATTAAATCCTCACAACCAGCACTCGTAGAGAAGGATTATATAACTTGATGGCCACAGATAAAAATGATTTTCCGTGGTGCATCATGGTTGTAACAATCTATCACCGAAGATACTCCTCAAACTGACCAGCGCATTGCGGAGTGGGTGGAAGGAGTTATCCAACATTGAACGTACCTTAGACAACATTGTACTCCTAACACTGTTGTTAAAGACTCCCAACACCAATCCAATGAAATCACTAGCCTTGCTAATCAGTTTATTGAGTCTGTTGGTGTCGGCCACCCTAAGCCTGCATGCCACCACATACAGGAGAGCACTGTTGGCTTCTTCCAATAAAGTTATTTCTGGTCACTGTTAAATTCCTAGGCTTTGCAAACTGCTTACAAGAAAACAGCCAGCTTCCTATTAAACAAACCATACACTGAGACAATATTATAGCTGCCTGTATAATATTCCAGTAAGGTTTCTAGTTTTGTTCATAAGGAGATCAACAATTGTACTGATAAACACAGGCTACATGTCTCCTTTCAACGAAGTGTAAACTCTCATGAATATATATATATATATAATGTGTGAGGAGTGTACTCACTTTTGTAAGATTATATATATATATATATATATATATATATATATATATATATATATATATATATACACTCACATTTTTGTAAATATTTTTTTTAACTCAACACACAGCCATTAACCACTTCCCGACCGCCCCATGTAGATATACGTCGGCAGAATGGCACGTACAGGCAGAACCACGTACCTGTACGTGCCATTCTTCAGGCGGTTGGGGGGTCCGATCGGACCCCCCTCCGCCGGCGGGGACGGTCGGGATCGTGTCAGGAGCGATCCGGGACGAGGGGACGGCCAGTGGTTTCTGGCCACCCCCTCGCGATCGCTCCTGGCCAATGAAAAGCTTCCCCTTCCTGTCTATTGTATAGACAGGAAGGCGGAAGTGATGTCACGCTCGGTGCGCCGGTCTATGTGAACGGAGACGCCGAGCGGTGAACATGTAAAGGTTAGTGCACAACAGTACACTGACACCAGTACAGTTAGGCACATATTCCACCCCCCTGGCACCCCCTGATCACCCCCCAGATCACCCCCTCCCCCCCCAGTCACAGTGTCACTAATTGCAGTGATCATTTTTTAACTGATCACTGCATTTAGTGTCCTAATAAAGGTTTAACCCCTTGATTGCCCCCCAGGTAACCCTTTCACCCCCTTTTGCCAGTGTCACTAAGCGATCGTTTTTCTGATCGCTGTATTAGTGTCACTCTGTCGCTAGGTAACCATTTTTTTTTTTTATAACCGCCATGTTTATATAGGTTCATAAATAGTTTTATAGGTCAGGTACCCCCATATTACAACCTAAATAAAGGTTTTAACCCCTATTGCCCCTAGTTAACCCTTTCACCAGTATCACTGTATAACTGTCACTGGTGACGCTGGTTAGCCAGTATATTTCGTTATTTAGGTTCAGGTTTTTATATAGCGTCAGGTACCCCCATATATATAATAATATATAGTTAACCCTTTCACCCCCTGCCAGTGTCACTAAGCGATCGTTTTTCTGATCGCTGCATTATTTTTTTTTTAGGTAACCGCCATGTTTATATAGGTTCATAAATATTTTATAGGTCAGGTACCCCCATTTACAACCTAAATAAAGGTTTTAACCCCCTGATTGCCCCTAGAGTTAACCCTTTCACCAGTGATCACTGTATAACTGTCACTGGTGACGCTGGTTAGCCAGTTAGTTATTTCGTTATTTAGGTTCCCCGTCAGGTTTTTATATAGCGTCAGGTACCCCCATATATACCTAATAAAGGTTTAACCCCCTGATTGCCCCTAGTTAACCCTTTCACCCCCTTTTGCCAGTGTCACTAAGCGATCGTTTTTCCTGATCGCTGCATTAGTGTCGCTAGGTAACCAGTTTTTTTTTTGTATTACTGTTACGGGTGACGCTGGTTAGTTAGCTTGTTTTTTATACTGTCAGGGCACCCGCCATTTACCCAATAACGGTTTAACCCCCTGATATCAATTAGGTTTTAGGGTCAAATAAGGTCGCCCCAGGTTAGTGCCAGTACCGCAAACACCCACGCACAAAGCATACACCTCCCTTATAGTATCTGAACAGATCAATATCTGATCTGATCAGCTCTATACTAGCGTCCCAGCAGTTTAGGGTTCCAAAAAAAACCGCATTGTTAGCGGGATCAGCCCAGATACCTGCTACCTGCGTTTTCCCCCTCCGCCCAGCCCAGCCCACCCAAGTGCAGTATCGATCGATCACTGTCACTTACAAAACACTAAGCACACATAACTGCAGCGTTCGCAGAGTCAGGCCTGATCCCTGCGATCGCTAACAGTTTTTTTGTGGTAGCGTTTTGATTGTCGCTTCAGTCAGGAGCTTTTTTACCTGTGAATCTCAAAAAAATAAAAAAAAAAAAAATAGTTGTCTCTCTCTCACTCTATTCTCTCTATTGTTGCTCTTTTTTTACTCCATTCTATTCTGCAATGTTTTATTATGTTTTATTATGTTTTTCATGCTTGCTTTTCAGGTATGTAATTTTGTTTACTGTGTTTTAGTGTTGCATTTTTTTGTTTTCAGGTGCGCCATTCAGTTGCAACGCGGATTTATTTATCTTGACAGCAACAGCGTTTGCTCCCACGATACATAAAGACGCGACTCCAACACTGTAGGAGGTGATTTCACCACCACAGTTAAAAAAAAAGAGCATATATGCCGAAGCATGGGGGCAGCAGGGGGGGGAGGAGCGATTGGCTCCTAATGCCACGTACATACGGTCGAAATTCCGACCGTGTGTACACGGCATAACTTTTGCGGGAGGATGCCCCCATGCATCGGCATATATAAATGGTGCATGTATGCCCATCATTAGAAGTGGGTGGATGAAGGGAGGTATTCTAATGGTGGGCATACCCACCAATCAATCTCTTTTTTTCGTTCAGCCAAGAGGCTGCATGAAAAAAAAAAGATTACAATATATGTCCAGTATGTTGCTGGACTTTGGTTATACCAGAATGATGCCTGCAGGTTTAGGTATCATCTTGGTATCATTCTTTTCAGCCAGTGATCGGCTTTCATGTAAAAGCAATTCTAGCGGGTAATTAGCCTCTAGACTGCTTTTACAAGCAGTGGGAGGGAATGTCCCCCCTCCCGGATATAAACCGCGCCATTGGGAAATTGGGAAAGCATTTTCACACACCAATCTTGGTGTGGTCAGATGCTTGAGGGCAGAGGAAAGATCTAGGGTCTAATAGACCCCAATTTTTTCAAAAAAAGAGTACCTGTCACTGCCTATTGCAATCATAGGGGATATTTACATTCCCTGAGATAACAATAAAAATCATAACAAAGAAAAAAAATTTAAAAACAAAATAAAAATAAAATAAAAAAGCTCAATAAATTAAAAAAAAAAAACCAAAAAAAAAAAAAAAAGCACCCCTGCACCCCCCTTCTCTTGCGCAAAGGCGTACACAAGCGTTGGTCTGGCGTCATATGTAAACAGCAATTGCACCATGCATGTGAGGTATCACCGCGAAGGTCAGATCGAGGGCAGTAATTTTAGCAGTAGACCTCCTCCGTGAATCTAATGTGGTATCATGTAAAGGCTTTTAAAGGCTTTTAAAGATGTATGTAGTTTGTCGCCACTGCGTGTTTGTGCGCAATTTTAAAGCATGTCGTGTTTGGTATCCATGTACTCGGCCTAAGATCATATTTTTTATTTCATCAAAAATTTGAGCAATATAGTGTGTTTTAGTGCATTAAAATAAAAAAAAGTGTATTTTTTCCACAAAAAATGCGTTTGAAAAATCGCTGCGCAAATACTGTGTGGAAAAAAAAATGCAACACCCACCATTTTAATCTGTAGGGCCTTTGCTTTAACATTATAGTGTTTGGGGGTTCAACGTAATTTTCTTGCAAAAAAAAATATGTTTTCATGTAAACAAAAAGTGTCAGAAAGGGCTTTGTCTACAAGTGGTTAGAAGAGTGGGTGACGTGTGACATAGGCTTCTAAATGTTGTGCATAAAATGCCAGGACAGTTCAAACCCCCCCCAAATGACCCCATTTTGGAAAGTAGACACCCCAAGCTATTTGATGAGAGCAATGTTGAGCCCATTAAATATATTTTTTTTTTTTTTTGTCCCAAGAGATTGAATAATGAAAAAAAAAATATATATATTTTTTTTACAAAAAGTTGTCACTAAATGATATATTGCTCAAACATGTCATGGGCATATGTAGAAATACACCCCAAAATACATTCTGTTGCTTCTCCTGAGTACGGGGATACCACATGTGTGGGACTTTTTGGGAGCCTAGCTGCGTACGGAACCCCAAAAACCAATCACCGCCTTCAGGCTTTCTAAGGGAGTAATTTTTTTATTTCACTTCTCACTGCCAATCACAGTTTCGGAGGCCATGGAATGCCCAGATGGCATAAAACCCCCCAAAATGACCCCATTTTGGAAAGTAGACACCCCAAGCTATTTGCTGAGAGGTATTGTGAGTATTTTGCAGATGTCGCTTTTTGTCACAAAGTTTTGAAAATTGAAAAAAGAAAAAAACTTTTTTTTTGTTCTTTACTTTCTTCATTTTCAAAAACAAATGAGAGCTGTAAAATACTCACCATGCCTCTCAACAAATAGCTTGGGGTGTCTACTTTCCAAAATGGGGTCATTTGGGGGGTTTTGTGCTATTTTGGCATTTTATGGCCTTCGAAACTGTGATAGGTAGTGAGGAGTGAAATCAAAAATTTGCACCCTTAGAAATCCTGAAGGCGGTGCTTGGGTTTCGGGGCCCCGTACGCGGCTAGGCTCCCAAAAAGTCCCACACATGTGGTATCCCCATACTCAGGAGAAGCAGCAAAATGTATTTTGGGGTGCAATTCCACATATAACTATGGCATGTGTGAGCAATATATCATTTAGTGACAACTTTTTGAAAAAAAAAAAAATCTTTTTTATTTTTGTCTTTATTCAATCACTGGGACTAAAAAAAAAAATATTCAATGGGCTCAACATGCCTCTCAAATAGCTTGGGGTGTCTACTTTCCAAAATTTTTGGGGGGGTTTTGTACTTCTCTGCCATTTTAGCACCTCAAGAAATGAAATAGGCAGTCATAAATAAAAGCGGTGTAAATTCCAGAAAATGTACTCTAGTTTGTAGACGCTATAACTTTTGCGCAAACCAATAAAGATACGCTTATTGGCATTTTTTTTACTAAAGACATTTGGCTGAATACATTTTGGCCCAAATGTTTGACTAAAAGTGAGTTTATTGATTTTTTTTATAACAAAAAGTAGAAAATCTCTTTTTTTTATCAAAATTTTCGCTCTTTTTACGTTTATATCGCAAAAAATAAAAATCACAGAGGCAATCAAATACCATCAAAAGAAAGCTCTATTTGTGGGAAGAAAAGGACGCAAATTTCGTTTGGTTACAAAATTGCATGACCGCGTTTTTACCAGTTAAAGTAGTGCAGTGCGAAATTGAAAAAAGACCTCTGGTCCTTTGGCTGCCAAATGGTCCGGGGCTGAAGTGGTTAATGTCTAAACCGCTGGCAACAAAAGTGAGTACACCCCTAAGTGGAAATGTCCAAATTGGGACCAAAGTGTCAATATTTTGTGTGGCCACCATTATTTTCCAGCACTGCCTAACCCTCTTGGGCATGGAGTTCACCAGAGCTTCACAGGTTGCCACTGGAGTCCTCTTCTACTCCTCCATGACCACATCACAGAGCTGGTGGATGTTGGAGACCTCCACTTTCCGTTTGAGGATGCCCCACAGATGCTCAATAGGGTGTAGGTCTGGAGACATGCTTGGCCAGTCCATGGCCTTTACCCTCAGCTTCTTTAGCAAGGCAGTGGTGATCTTGGCTATGTGTCTGGGGCCGTTATTTTGGAATACTGCCCTGCGGCCCAGTCTCCGAAGGGAGGGGGATCATTCTGTGCTTTAATATGTCACAGTACATGTTGGCATTTATTCTTTAAGCTATGTGATTTAGCTTAAAGAGACTGTTACTTGGCCCATTTAGAAAAAGCGACAAAGGCTTTTGAAAGCCCATCTGAACACCCACTTATACTGCTCTTGATGGTGGTTTAACAAGGATACTAATTGGCATGTCTGACATATAGTATGTAATACAGATAGAATCTACACATCTCTGTGAAAAATAGTAATGAGAATGAAGGCAAGTAAGTGTGAAAGCTGCAAAAAAAATAATTTTAAGTACCATTTTAGAAAGTAACTTCAAGGTCTTCACGCTTGCAGTTAGGGCCAGCGCGAATTGTAGTGGCAGGAATCAGAGACTCCTGCTGTGGCTCTCAGCAGCTAGGTGCATCTGTCAGCCACATTCACTATGAGAGGTCGCGATCAGCCACAGCTTTTCGCTGCTGTCCGCACAGCCAGCGATTATCTGTGGCACTTTGTGTGCATCCAGGAGCAATCGCCACAGGTAAACGCTGGCTGTGTAAAGAGCCACGAATAGCTGCAGCCACCAGCCACCTGTTATTATAGTGAACAGGACAGGAGTTCACCTAGCTGCTGGGAAATGCAGCGGGAATCTGTAATTCTTGCCGCTGTTATTTGCACTGGCCCTGTATTTGCTATTGGTATATTCTAGTTTGTCTATGTGACACAATGTAATTACACATTTTCTCTTTCAGGAAGCCGAGGACAAACAAGAAGAGGCAGAAGAGACGAACAAGGGTGACAAGAGTATGCAGAATTACATTTCTAGTAACATGAACCAGTGCCCTTATGTCTGTATAGCAGCATCTGCATTGCTTCCTCTGTTTTTACCAGTTAAGCTATATGGGAAGTTGCTAAGCTCCATGCAGATATAAAGAACAGCATTTGTGAAAGTGTAGACAGATTATTGTTTATTGCTCATTGTTTATTGGTATACATACCCCAGTCTACATCATGAGCTCCTTCCTGCAAATAGTGACATGCAGAGTGCCTATAGACCTTGGATAGCAGGCAGGGATCCAGCAGAACTTGTGTGGAAGTGATAACCCTGAACCAGTGTTATTGAAGAGCCCTAAACAGTTGCCCATGTGTAGCTAGAGTCCTTACTAGCTAAGAGCTTACGCGAAGATGAGTGGCCATGCCCCCAAGTTACATCACCAATGCCCATCACCAAGCAGCTGTGTTGTGGCATGAAGTGCGTCACAGTGTCCTCCCAAACTTGTAACAGCCAGGTATTTCTCTTTGCTCCTGGTGGCTGAACTGAGCAGTGGGGAGAGAAGGGATGGTGACAACAGTTGTTGCCGGGGAGGGGAAAGTTTGAAAGTGATGCCTTGTATCAGTTCCGGGGGGAGGAGTGCTTAAGCACACGTGTTTGCATGGGCAAAGGCTTTTTCTTTAAAGATCTGCTTGAAAGGGCAAGTTCACCTTTTTGAGATGCAGTCAATGGGCCCCAGTTTGTAAAAAAAAAAACTGCAGCTTTGAAAAATAATTATTGTAATTGCAAAGCCTGTAGGCCAGGGGTCTCACACTGGTGGCCCTCCAGCTGTTGTAAAGCTACATGTTCCATCATTTATCCTCACCTCCTGTCCCATAGCCAAACAGGAAGTGAGAGGAAATCCCTGCAAGTTAAGAGAATCCATTGCCCCCCCCCCCCCCCCCACATTAAAATTGTGTAATGCAATTATTTGAGTCCCATCTGTGTCCCATAGCCAAACAGGAAATCCCTGCAAGTTAAGATAATCCATCCCCCCCCCCCCCCACACACACATTATTGTGTAATGCAATTATTTGAGACCCAATGATATCATTACTGGGTGTCTCTGCTACCCTTTTTTCAAAAAGCGTTATGTGAAAGAACACATTTCCAGTATCCCTTTAGACTTGCCTGCTTCTGTCCACTGGGTAATACAGACTTTAGCTGTTTGGTCTGCTGATTGGTTGTTTGTTTTTGATCATGCACATATAAATAGATGCCAGGGATGAGCATTGGAACAAAATAATTTATGGTAGAGAAAGCCCATACTCGTGAGAGAAGGCCAGTAGGCGTGAAGTGATTGATGAATGACTGAAGTCGTTCAGACAGGAAATGAAGGTGGGCTCAAGATAGCTGTTGCAACATTAAGGGGGTTATATTGTGAAGAATCAAATTTTCAGGAACTTGAGAGTAATCCTTTTCAACGAAACTGAGGACTCGCTACAAGTGTGGGGGAAAAAAGGTAAGACTTGAGTTCAGTTTTAAATTTGAGTTGTCTTTGTGGCTCAGTTACCTGTTATTCTACAGAACAGAAACCAATGCCAACCAAGCAACAGCAGGAGATCCAGAACAGACGCCTGCGAGACAGGATGGTGGAGAGGTAGGTGGCCTAATATCAAAGGAAAAACAGAGACGACTTTAAACCAGTAAGTATAATCAAAGTTGTCTCTCTGTTACAGGATCCAGTTTGTGTGTTCTCTGTGCAAGTTCCGCACCTTTTACAATGAGGAGATGACCAGCCATATGCAGAGTGATTTCCATAAAGAGCATTTCCACTATGTGGGGGGGAAACTTCCCAAACAGTCAGCTGACTTCCTGCAGGTACGAATGACCCTCCAGCATATTTCCACCACTCGGTTATCTCATCAGATTAAACATGCCGACACACCTAGAATGATCTTTGCTTAAACTGGCACTGTGTGGTTTTTATCAGGACATGATTTGAGTTAGTCCGGCTTTCATCAATTGTCCTCTAGCTCAGTGGTCATCAACCCTGTCCTCAGGGCCCACTAACAGGCCAGGTTATATGTATTACCTTGGGGAGATGCAGACTAGAATACAGCAATCGTTGAGCAGCAAATGATATCACCTGTGATGTATTTCAGTTATCTTGCAAACCTGGCCTGTTAGTGGGCCCTGAGACAGGGTTGATGACCACTGCTCTAGCTGACCTTGAGTTTCCCCATGAAAAAAATAAAAAGAGAAGTATGACCAAAGCTTTTTTGGCCATACTTCTCTTCTGGTTCACAGGAGTGCACTTATTTCCCAGATTCAGCCAACAGGGGGTTAAAGCCCACTGTCGGCTGATGTCAGTCGGTCAAGGCTCTGCAGGGACCCCTAATTTGATGTCGGGGTCCACACAGATTCCTGACCGGCAGCTGGCTCAACCTCTCAGCGTTTTCTTGACAGCCTGAGCAAGTCGCTTTCATCCCCTCCACAGCCCCACTCCAGTGAGCGCTGGAGGGGGCAGAGAGTGGTGACTAACAGTCATGAGCTCTCTGCTTAATGAAGAACAAGAACCTTTTCCAAGAAATGGTCACATAGTTGCTATTATTCAGTTCAGCATGTAAAACTACAAATATTTTCCATGTATCTACCACGTGTATTAGCCTTTTGTAATACTTTTTAGCAGTAAAAGAGTTAATTTGGTTAACAGTGAAGACCAAACAAGAAAATTACATCAGTTTTTCCTTCGTCTCCTTCCTCAGGAATATGTATCACACAAGACCAAAAAGACTGAGGAAAGACGAGATGCTGTTGAAGATCTTAGTACCACAATTCAGCAAATTTACCGGGACCAGGATCTTACCCAGGGTAATGACAGGTTTATTATCTGTTTTGCCTATTATTTATGTGCATAGACAATATGAAGACCATAAGCTGCCATAGGCTTGAGAGGGCAGCAATTTGTGCAAGTATGATTTCACCATAAGGGCAAAGGGTTCCAGAGGATCTGCTAACCTTACTGACTTATTTCATTGGAAGAGAAATGGGAAGGGGGAGGCTGGCACCTTCAAGGAACATTAGCTGTGGGGGCAGGACAGGACTTTTAATGTGGCTGGCCAGCAACGTTGGGGAGAACCCATGGACACATGAAGGACTGAATTATGCCTATGGGTATAGTTAAAGCCCAACTCCAGGTATTGTATTTATTTTATTAAGGGGCAAGAGGCAGAGTATATTAAAAAAAAAAAAAAAAAAACAGCCTGAAATTTGTACCTTTTTATTCCAGAATTGTCCCCACGGTACTTCGACTCTGTCTACCCTCAATCTTCTAGGTTGATGCCTATTGTCATTTATCAAGAAGACTGAGGACATACTATGAATAAATAGTCGTTATGGTCCCACCTCCCCTTACAACAGCACCTTTCATTCATAGTGTAAAGCAAAGGGCATGTCAGCAACGCTTTATGCATCAGCAGAGGACTACCCTGTCCCAGAGAAGAGGTATAGAGCAGTGTTTCTCCACCTTTTTTCAGTCAAGGCATCCTTTAAAAATGTTGGACAGTCTCAAGGCACCCCATTCTAAAATGTAAAAAATATTCTAAAAGTTTTGCCTAATGCAGCAACATTCACAATTCCAAGTAGGGCACCCAACGTTAGAGGTGATTTATTCTTCCAAAGCAAATACACTTTTGCAAACGGGTACTGACTAGTATTCCAATGCGTTTTTTCTCCCTTCGTTTTTCTCCCATCAGTCAGCTAATGTGACCCCAGTGCTGATGGAGAGGGGTAGGGAAGGGTCAAACAAGGATACTATGCAAGCAACTGACATCCTCCTTATCAAATGATGATGTCATTGGTCATTAGGACACTGGCAGCTATAGAAGGGTTTAATGGTGCACAATGAAAACCTGTGGCTTAGTCTAACTAAATGGCAGCCTTCATCCACACACCGGCTTGTATGCAATTTTTAGGCATTTTGCCAAGGCACCCCTAAAGAAACCTCAAGGAGCCCCAGGGTGCCTGGGCACCCTGGTTGAAAAAGGCTGGTATGGCGGAAAAAAAAAACAGCAGGTCACATAACTACCATGAAGACATCTGAAAAAGGCAACTGTAAAAGAAATGAACCATAAAAACAGCATGCAGAGCAAAGCCCAGAGTTGAGCTTTAACACAATGGTTGGATCTCAACAGTTGCTAACCAAACCTGCCTTATCCAAACCATGCCTGCTTTCCATTTTATCTGCCTGAAAAAAGGAGCACGGTTACCAGATTAAGCCTTTTATGATAAACGTCTAAATTTGCATATACAGGGGTATTCATACTCCTTGAAATTTTCCACATTTTGGCCAAACTGTATTTTGAGATTTTATGTGCTAGACAAACACAAAATGGCACATATTTGTGAAGTGGAAGGACAAATGATAAATGGTTTTCAATTTTTTTTTTACAAATAAATATGCAAAAAGTGTGGCGTACATTTGTATTCAGCCGCCTTTTATTCTGATACCCCTAACTAAAATCTAGTGGAACCAATTGCCTTCCGAAGTCACGTAATTACTAAATAGAGTCCACCTATGTGTAATTTAATCTCAGTATAAATACAGCTGTTCTGTGAAGCCCTCAGAGGTTTGTTAGAGAACCTTAGTGAACAAACTGCATCATGACAGCCAAGGAACACACCAGAGAGGTCAGGGATAAAGTTGCGGAAAAGTTTAAGCAGGGTTAGGTTATAAAAAAATATCACAATCTTTGACCATTTCACGGAGCACTGTTCAATCATCTGAAAATGGAAAGCGTATGGCACAACTGCAAACCTACTAAGACATGGCCGTCCACCTAAACTGACGCCGGGCAAGGAGATTATTAATCAGAGAAGCAGCCAAGAGGCCCATGGTAACTCTGGAGGAACTGCAGAGATCCACAGCTCAGGTGGGAGAATCTGACAGGACAACTATTAGTCGCGCACTCCACAAATCTGGTCTTTATGGAAGAGTGGCAAGAAGAAAGCAATTGTTGAAAGAAAGCCATAAAAAGTCCCGTTTGCAAGAGGCCATGTTGGGGATACAGAAAACGTGGAAGAAGGTGCTCTGGTCAGATGACACCAAAATGTAGCTTTTTGGCCTAAAAGCAAAACGCTATGTGTGGTGGAAAACTAACACTGCACATCACCCTGAACACACCATCCCCACCGTGAAACATGTTGGTGGCAGCATCATGTTGTGGGGATGCTTTTCTTCAGCAGGGATAGGGAAGGTGGATGGAGCCAAATACAGGGCTATCTTGGAAGAAAACCTGTTAGTCTGCTAAAGATTTGAGACTGGGGTGGAGGTTTGCCTGGAATGGTACTTTAGATCCAAGCATATTCATGTGTTAGAATGGCCCAGTCAAAGTCCAGACGTAAATCCAATTGAGAATCTGTGACAAGACTTGGAAATTGCTGTTCACAGACGCTCTCCATCCAATCTGACAGAGCTTGAGATATTTTGCAAAAAAGAATTGGCAAAAATGTCACTATATATCCAAAGCTGGTATAGAAATCCTCAAAAACACTTGCAGCTGTAATTGCAGTGAAAGGTGGTTCTACAAAGTATTGACTCAGGGGGGCTGAATACAAATGCCCACCACACTTTTCACATAATTTGTAAAAAATTCGGAAAACCATTTATCATTTCCCTTCCACTTAACAATTATGTGCCACTTTGTGTTGGTCTATCACATAAAATCCCAATAAAATACATTTACGTTTTTGGTTGTAACATGACAAGATGTGGAAAATGTCAAGGGGTATAAATACTTTATCAAGGCATTGTATTTTTACCTAAATGTTGAGGTTTTAAAACCACTTTAAAGCAAATGCACATATTTCTGCAGAAAAAAAATATGCATTTTATAATTTTTTTCCCACAAGAGCCTGGAAAGCATTGTACCTAATGATCAGTGGATCATGGGTGCAATGTCAGGCTTCTGCAGACTCTCAGTATAGCAGTTATTGAAAAGCAGGAAGATCAATGAATTACAAGAGCGCTCACCAGCTCCCTCGCAGTTCATTGAGAATTGCACGCCATCTGTCGCAGTGGATGACAGTAGTTGTAGTTCATTCATTCACAGAACCTTGTGAATGAATGATGCAGCTGTGTGAGCCAAGCTGTCACAGGGGGTGCTGTAGCATGCTGCAGCCTAAATATGGGTGTAATGTGTAACCTAGCCAATATACATAGACATATTTATTTATTTTTTAATCTTTTGCAGAATTGGGAATGGAACATTTTGTGAAGAAGGTTGAAGCTGCTCATTGTGCTGCTTGCGACATATTCATTCCCATGAACTTCTCAGCAATAAATCGACATATCCGAACCCCGCTGCACAATCAGAAACGCAGGGTAAGTCACCTTTGTGGAGCTTCATAAATGGGTAAAACAGGACCCCTCACACAATTGTAGCTGTTAGTACTGGGGACCTGGTTTGTGTGATTTTTATCAGCATTTTGGTACGTTCAAACGGCAGTTTTTAAATGCTTGCCTTTTATTTGCAAACAGCTGAGATATCATTTTTTAGGAAGTGGCCAGTTTGCAGGGTTCCAATGCTCTGTTTACATCTCACTCAGTTTCTTCTCGGCGATGGCAGCACCTTGTCCCCACAGCTGAGATTCAAGGAAACGGGCTTCGGTGTGGACTTTATTCACTGAAAGCCCTCCCAACACTGATCATCTTTTGTCTAAAATGAATTGGCAAAATCATTGTATTCACATATGCTGGAAATTGGTAAATTGCTTAAGCCCGGCCATACACGGTGTAAATTTCCTCCTCGGCATGGATTGTGCTGACAGGGGAATCAGCATTTGTCTGTTCCCGGCAGGGGCGGGCAGTGGAAAGCCTTGCTTGCCAGGAGAAGGCAGGGATTATCACTAGCGGCTACAGCAGCTGCTAGCAATAATCATAAGAGAATCTGGCAGTCTGATTTGTACCCAAGTACATTCAACCTGCCCATTAAAGTGGTAGTAAACTCTGTTACACCACATGTACCTACAAGTAAGCCTATAACAAGGCTTACCTGTAGGTACTGTGAATATCTCCTAGAGTGCATGCAGCTGAAGACATCACCGTAAACCGGACGTTCAGAGCTTGTGCTGTTTACCAGCGGCTCCCGCGTGCATGTGCAGGAGTGTAGCCGGAGGCCGCAAACCCAGAAAGAAGACTGGGGGAAGATGTCAGCCATCTCAGTGGTAACATTGCGGACCTGTAGGGCTTCGTTCTAAGGTAAGTCTATCATATTGAGCTAGTATGGAATGACATTGACTTGCAGGGACATTTTTTTTTTTTTTTTTAACCAACCTGCGCTTTACTACCGCTTTAACGGTTCATATCTCAGCCGGTTCCTGCTGAAGCGGCTGAGATTTGCACTGTGTATGGCCGGCCTCTTTTGTTGAGATGTGAAATTATTTCATACAGTAATGTAATCTGTAAGATTACACTGTACTATATGTATTATGATTTTTCTATTTTTTAAATTTACCGCCAGGCTCCACCCCTGTGCGACGCTTGCAGGGAACGGAGCCTGACATAGAGAGGCATTGGGCGGAGGACAGAGCGGGGGGACATCACAGGATCCTGGGACAAGGTAAGTACACTGCACCAGGATCCAGCAATGCAATCCCGAGTGTGGCTCGGTTACCGCTAATGGTACTGAAATTTAACACCAAGCCACACTTGGGGAAAACCGCCAGGGAGGTTAAAGATTCCTACCTTTTTGTTTTTTCTGAAGAAATAGCAGTATTTGATCTGTGTGCAACATGAAAATGAATAGGAGTGATTTCATAATTATCAACCCGCTGCTTCCCTTTGGATGCAATTTGCCTGTTGGGAGTATCTCACCAAAAATTTAATTTTTGTTGCAGGGGATGCTCAAAATCTTATTTTAGTGCAGACTTCTGGGAAAATCAGTGAGCCAATCACACAAGCAGGAGTCTTTATTTCTGAGGGGCATTCTGTACACCATATGTGTGCAGAACACCGCCAGGTAGCCGCATTGCATTTTAAAGAAAATGACAGTGCTGCAGATTGAAAAGGAAGTTACAGAAGTAGTAAAGTCCAGGTAGTAAAATTGAAAGTGTTTGTTTTGATAAGTTCAAATAAATACCAGTTGATCCTGATAGAAATCCAGTGAGCTGATAACTTTTCTTATGTCTGCTTGTATTGAGTGTCATCAGCTTTGTTCCCAATTCTCTCTGGAATAGACAAAGAAAAGGTGTTCTGTAGTCCTGTGGGTGACATTGTCTCTCATCCAAGGGTACAGTGAACCTAGGTTCACACATATGCGATCTCAGACATTGCATGTGATTCGCACCCGCACCGCAGGTGCCGATCACATGCGATGTCTGTGCGATGTGAGTTCAGCCATACAGTTGTATGGCTGAACTTGCATTAGATTTGCAGAAAAAAAAAGTGCAGGGACTTTTTTTTTTTCCCCCCCGCACTGAAATCGGATTGCATGGGTGCTCTCACCTATGTGATCCGATTCCTGTGCGAGTTCGCAATGCGATCTGTAAACCGATCTGGGGGTGTCATTAACAATGTATTGACACCAGCAGCGGTTCGCAGAAGGCAGTGTGAACAAACTGCCTGCGGGAGAGATGTGGGAACCATCGCTGGTTACCGCTTCGCACAAGTGTGAACCCAGACTAAATTAGCATTTTCACCCTTGGACAAGAAGTGTATTACTGACAGATACTTTGGGTGGAAATAAAGGCCAAAAAAGCCTAGAAAAATAGTAAAAAGAATGCAGTCATCACAGCCAAAGGACTAGTAAGCTGCACTATATTTAATTTCTGTTTTTGGTTTGAGATGCACATTAACCGCTTCCTGACCGCCTCATGTAGATATACGTCAACAGAATGGCACGGGCAGGCAAAAGCACGTACGGGTACGTCCCCTTTAATTTGTCTGCCCGGGGGGCGCTCGCGCGACCCAGTCGGGAGCTCCGTGACCATGGCCGCGGGACCAGCGGACCCGATCGCCGCTGGTATCCCGCGATCGGGTTACGGAGCTGAAGAACGGGGAGAGGTCTTTGTAAACAAACCTCTCCCCGCGCTTCCTACACTGACTGTCAGTGATCGGCGGTTCCCTGTCAATCAATGACGTCAGACGTACAGCCACGCCCCCCTACTGTAAAAAAAAACACAACACGTCACACTGACTCCTCCCCGCCCCCTAGTGGTTAACCCCCTAAATACAACTGTCATTTACATAGGAATCAGTGCTATTTAAATAGCAGTGATTGCTGTATAAATGACAAATGTCCCAAAAATGTGTCAAAAATGTCCGATGTGTCCGCCAAAATGTCGCAGTCACAATAAAAATCGCTGATCGCCGCCATTACCAATAAAAAAAAAAATATATTAATAAAAATGCTATAAAACTATCCCTATTTTGTAAACGCTATAACTTTTGCGCAAACTAATCAATAATCGCTAATTTTTTTTTTACCAAAAATATGTAGAAGAATACGTATCGGCCTAAACTGAGGAAAAAAAATGTTTTTTTTTATATATTTTTTGGGGATATTTATTATAGCAAAAAGTAAAAAATATTGCATTTTTTTCAAAATTGTCGCTCTATTTTTGTTTATAGCGCAAAAAATAAAAACCGCAGGGGCGATCAAATACCACCAAAAGAAAGCTCTATTTGTGGGAAAAAAAGGACGCCAATTTTGTTTTGGAGCCACGTCGCATGACTGCGCAATTGTTAGTTAAAGCGACGCAGTGCCGAATTGCAAAAAGGGGCCTGGTCCTTTGGCTGCCAATTGGTCCGGGGCTGAAGTGGTTAATCACCCATGTAGCCCCAGCCTCAGAGGGAGGATAGCCAAGGTATAAGTATAGACAGCAAAGCACAGGAATCTGTCAAGCTGCAAAAGAGCATGTCTTCCCATGGCCGATCATGCTAGGACATGCAGTTATTCTGCTGATAGTGGTCTTCAGGTTGCATGTGTTTTCTCTAGTGAGTTTGGTAAATGTCATAACAAGATCACTTTTGAACAGTGTCTGAAACACTTTAGCGCTTTAGTCATGAACGTTTTCTTATTCCTCCTTTCTCTGCTTTAGAACACAATGGAGAACTCGAAGAAGACAGCGCTGGTTGTAGCGAGAAGCATACTGAATAACAAGCTGATCAGTCAAAAGCTGGAACGCTATATAAAGGTGGTGATGACATAACACATGCAGGAGTCAGTCATCCTGGCCCACAGGGACCATGCCAGCGATGTAAGCTGAACTGCGCTTGCACATTTCAGTTTACATGCTTTAGAGCACTGCATGTAGGCAGGTAGGTATATTTTATTGCTGAAGAGACATTGTATGTGTCTTCTGCCATAAATAATCTGCCTGCTTGTACATATTTAAAAATTCCTTCCTGTCTCCCTCTTTATAGCCACGTGCAATTGCATGTTATGATCTGATTTTCACTTGAAAAAGCCTTCAAAAATACTTTCTCATAGTTGAAATACTGACCAGGTCTGTTTATATTATGGAATGTGCTGGGCAGAGTGGTTGGACAAAAATGTGGAAACACTACGTCATTTGCAGGTGTGAACGTCACGACATGTTTCGTGCTGAAAGCGGAAGTGATTTAACATTCTTTTGTTTCTGCTGTGTGATGAGACTGCTAGCGAACAAGGGGGGGGGGGGGGGAGCCTCACTTTCATCATTCACTGCATGCGCTGCTAGTAATACTACGACATGTGACAGCTTACGGATTTTCATAGAGGGAAAATTGTTGGTGTCCAATTAGCTGGTGACTCTGTGACTGAAGTTGCCAATTTATTTGCAGGTCGCAAAGTACAGTATGAAAGGTTATGACGGCATATACAGTTTCTGTGAAAATGTCATCTGATAAGGATAATTAAGCACGGTCAATTGACCGAAAGAGGCAAAAGGACATTGTGCTGGATTGTGACCCTGAATAAGAAAACTGCTGGTAAAATGACTGCAGCGCTTAATCTGTCAGTTTTTAGGTCGTTAATTAAGCTTGTGTCCACAAAAACTGTGCGGAGGGAACTCCATAAGCAAAACAATCATGGGCGCGCTGCAATTGCCAAACCACTAGTGACCAATATTCATGCTCAGAAGAGGAGAGAGTGGTGCAACACCCATAAATTGTGGACTATCGAGCAACGAAAGACTGTACTATGGTCCGAAGAATCGAGTTTCACACTGTTGCCAACCACCAGACGTGTTTACGCGTGGTGAACACTGTCCAAGGCTTAATACCAGGACTGTCTTGTGTCAACGGAAAAGCATTGTGGTGGCGCAATCCTGGTTTGGGCAGCCATATCTTGGTATTGTGCAGGCCCCATCATCACCTTGAAAGTTAGTCACTGCCAGCGACTATGTACACATTTTGGCCGACCATTGTGCACTCCATGGTGCAGGCATTGTTTCCCGAAGACAGTGCCATATACCAAGATGAAAATGCTCCGATTCACACAGCTAGCATTGTCAAATCAGGGCTTGATGAGCATGCAAAGTCTCGCACCTTCAATGGGCAAAGCAGTCGCAGGCCTCAATATCATACAGCCACTATGGTCAATTGTAAAAAACAAGGTTCAAGCTTGTATTTCGCCTCTGGCATCTCTGTGAGAACTGGAATGATTTTCTGCATGAAGAGTGGAATTAGATTTCAATATCCATTATCCAAGACTTACATTTGTCAATTCCCAAGAGAATTTAGACCCTCTTGGATGCCAAAGCAGTCCAACACCATATTCGAAACAATTTTGTTCTTTTACCTGGTGTTTCCATAATTTTGTCCAACCCCTGTATTTAGACATACTGCACAGGTGTTATGACAGTAAAGTGGATAAGCTAATACTACAATGTCTAGTGACTATCTATTCTTCCTGGGGTGTGCTGGGCAGAGTTTCAGAGAGAACCCGAGAGGGTGTGCTTAGATGCCCCTTTAGGGACTGATATTTGGCTAGTATGTACATTTTATTGGTAAACCCTAATGACAAGTTTACCTTCTCATTTGTTATGCAGGGTCAGAATCCTTTCATTGAAGAGCAGGATGAGGCCACAGGAAGTGGCAGCACTGGCCTGGAGGCCTCTGAAGATCAGCAAATGGTGGATTCAGCAAATGGTTCCTGTGCAAATGAAGACCTGCTGGCATGTGATTCTTCCACAGCCTCTGCACCAGAGGCCAAGAGTTCAGAAGATGCCTCTGATGGAAGGATAACAGAGGATAGTGAAATGTGCGTCAGTGGTTGTCAGGAGGAGTATACAGATACCGAAATTATTGGGGATTCTGTTCTTGAGCAATAAAAGAAAGGAAGACTGAGCGATACTGAGGATCATCCTGGAAGACATGGAGAAGAGGGGGCTCATCTCACTAGAACCTTCCACTATTCACAATAAAATACAGCTATTTAAAATACAATAAAGCCCATAAAACGGCATTTCACGAGAGAGATATAGAGGCTTCCATTGCTATTTCCCATTATGCAAAAACGAATTGCCTGGCTGTTAGGCTGACTTTTCTACAGTACTTTCAGTCACTGACTGGAACAAGTATTAAGATCAAGACTTCTGACTTTTGTTTCTGCACACTTGTGCCATGTCAGAATAATAGCCAGGTTATTGGCATCTCCAGAAGGATGTGCACAGTTATGGCCCTCATATTTCTCTCAGGAAAGCTTTACTTTAAAGAAGTCCTGTCTCGAAGGAACTAGGCTACCATTGCTGGCATCCTTTCTAAAAATGCCAGTTGTCCAGAAGTAGTCTTTTTGTGTGACAGGTTTGCTTCAAAGAAGAGTTAATGAATTTAAATGTGAATTATTTTATCTGTACAAGTCTCTTTCCATGTAGTAAACAAATTCCATCTCAGTAAAAAGCATGATTTTAAATCTTTTTTTTTTTTTTTTTTTTTACATTGCTTGCTGTCGGCCATTCAGGTACAAGGTGCTCCTAGATGACCACAGCAGCTGTCCGGCCACAACACAGTGCCAACATTCAACAACAAATTAAATCTGTAATCTTAGAATGGGAAAACCTCATCATTTAAAGTTCCCAAGCAGATTGAGGATTTCCATTTTAAAGTGAAAATCCCTTTTTAAGGCGCTTGTGAATCAGGGAAGCATCTTGGTAGAATAAAGACTCAGTCAACAACTGAAACGTCAGTATTTACTAGCTGCTGGAGCACTAAGCTATGCAACAGTTTCCTTCATCTGTCAAATTTGTTTAGGAGTATGTATTGAATAGCAGCAGGGGTCATCTCCTAAACAGTGCTTTAAAGTGTGAATCTTGTTACAGATGACCCATGCTCCTATTCAATAAATAAGAAAGGATGCTGCAGTATAGAGTGATATGATACATTTTCTTTTCTGATTTGCTGGAGTGCGGTGAGCTGGGCCAGCGCTTGGGATGTTGCAGTGGAGGCAGTGATTAGCCACTCAACTTAAGCAGCATAAAGTTATTTTTATGGAGTTTATGATATCTCTTGGGGACTCTGTTGGTAAGACTGCTGAGGTCCTGGATCTGCACACCTACTTCGACCATTGGGAAGAGAACTGAGTCTGCCTGTTACATTTATTTTATAATATGGAGTATGCAGCACAATGAACAGGACACCCAAAGTTTCATGGTGGACAGAAACAGGCGTTTGGGATTATGACTGGAAGTAGCCTACACATTTTAAGCCCTTTCCGTTGACTGAAATGTCACTGTTGGATTTATTACCTTTTGGGCTGTTTTATAGTTGACCTGCAGTTATTGTGTATATGGCGCAAAATATGATGCCATCTTTTAGTGCGCATCATCTCACCTCTGTTCTAGAGCTTTCATGCAGGCTATAGAAGTAGATTGGCATGCATGTACACAACTGAATTTTTTGTTAAATCAGTGTTGGAGAAGCAGGTTAGGTTAGAGTTTTGCACCTTACGGACTTTTCCTTCCAGGCAAAGATCTAAGGAGGCACATTTCCCAACAATTACAATTTGAGCTATATACAAACTGTTACGTTAGATACCAATCTAATGTTTTTGGGTGTCTATCCTTTATTTGGCCAGATAAAAAATTTCAGCAATCTCTGTGTTGTGAAAAAAAAGTCTGGTTTTGCTGGTGTGTAGCAATTATAAGACATGATCTTCTTATCAATGGAAAAAATTCATACATATATAAATGTGCCAAAAAGATACTGTGACTTTAGTGATTTTCTTGTCTTTTTTTTTTTTTTTTTTTTGTTGCTTAGAGTAACTCCTACACAGGTGCGCATTTAGAAAGGGATGAGTGTGACATTCACCAAACATTCAGGCCCTGTTCACACTGGTGCGACATGCGCTCTGACTTTGAGAGCACGTGTCGCATGACATGTAAAAATCAATGTTTCCCTATGAGAGCTGTCTTAACTGGGTCCAACTGTGGAAAAGGGGTTCCTGCACTACTTTGGTCAGCCATAGAATTGAATGGAAGCATCCAAGTCGGATCTTAATTGATGTGATTTAGATCTGACCTTACAGGAAGATCACACAGGAATTCCCTGAAGTGGCTTCTAAGTCTTGTGGTGTTTTTTATTTTAAAATAGGATTAACAGAATCTGTGTGAGTCTTTTTAGAAAGATAAGAACTGTCATAGTAAGTTCCGTATTCTTGTAACTTATCTGAGGAGTCATAAAGTGGGAATTTTATAATATATTCTTTGATGGGGTTTGCTTTGCAGAAATGTTGTGTATGATAAATCTAATCGTATTCACAGCAATTATGTATATTTCGGTCCTTTCTGTATGTGCATGGCTGATTTCCTTTTATTGCTAAAGAAAGTAGATTGGGATGGCTATTACATAGCATCAGAGAAGTCCTGGAGAATGCCGTGGCCCAAGAAACATAAGCAGGGCTAGTTTTGGCACTGTACATGATGCCCATCCTGCTGCTGGGAGCCAAACAATGCAGACTCCTCTAATAAATGAGCGAGAATACTCAAATATACAAAAAAAAATAAAAATTGTATTTCTTAGTGGCATTGTGTTAATATAAAGAAAATGCTTTTTTTTTTTTTGCAGATATGGAACACATTTCTTTAATGCAAACTGTGCTTTGTTCATGAATAATAACCTCCTCACCAGAAACACATAATTACCCTTGTCATTGCTCCCCTGTCAATTTTGACAACTACTCTGTACACACCTCACTGCCACGTGAGAGCACTGGTGATTTGTTACTGGCCCGGCGCTGTCACATATATGTAAGATCTGACTAGAGTGACTCAGAGCTCACACTGGACTCACTTTCCTTGCTCCCGGCTACTTGAAATGGGAGGTGGGCAAAGGGAGTGGCAGTATGTGTTGCTGGAGAGGAAGAATTTTAACTTGCTGCTTTTCTCTGCTAAGGCAAACTACAGGTTCACTTTAAATTCACATATGGTTCAGTCAGAATTATTATGTTGGAGTAAGCAAATTTGCAATGACATTCCACTTCACATAATACAATGCGGGGGGAGGGGGTTTGTAATATAATTTGGTGCATATTGGCATGTAAGAAAACGTTTGTGAATTAAAGATATTTGTTAACTAAAAAGAAATAAAAACGTGCTCGGTTGCAACTGGGGACCGAATTTTGCATTTATTTGTTTAGAACCAGTGCTGACCTGCAAAGAACTGTGCTCATAAGGCTGCATGCATGAATGAATGAATGAATGAATAATTTGTATAGCGCTAACAATGCGAACTGAATCACCTCAAGTAAAAGCGGCTTCAAATGGGAAGGTAGAAATCCAGGGCAAGAAAAGACAGCCCCAGAGCTAGAAAAGATGTCAACATTTAGCATATTCATCTTATGTCAAGCTTCCTGAAACTTTTTTTATAGATCTTTTTTCTGAACAGCATTTTTTTCCTGCCTCTGAAAATCTACTTGGTCTCTGTGTGTATGCTTTGTCACAACTATTTTTTTTAAAGTATTTCTGAACAATGTGATGAGATGGGAATCTCATGGCAAAACAACAAAAACTATTCTTAGCTAATTTTTTCCTAGTTGTGCTACATTGTAAAATGTGGTTAAGTGTTCGTACACCAGTGGTCTATAAACTGCAGCTCAGGGGCCAAATGTGGCCCTTTGCTGGCCCTTAGGGCACTATTCCTCCCACTGATATGACATGCTATTCTGCCATCTGACACCAACAATGGGGCATAATTTCTCCCACTGACACCAATATTGGGGCACTATTCCTCCCTATGATACCAACAGCGGGTATCAAGTGTTCGTACACCAGTGGTCTATAAACTGCGGCTCAGGGGCCAAATGTGGCCCTTTGCTGGCCCTTAGGGCACTATTCCTCCCACTGATATGACACGCTATTCTGCCAACTGACACCAACAATGGGGCATAATTTCTCCCACTGACACCAATATTGGGGCACTATTCCTCCCTATGATACCAACAACGGGGTACTGTTCCAACCCCTTAATACCAAATGGGGCAATGTTTACTTCCACTCCTGCTGTCAACACTCCACCCCCCAAAAGTCTGAAGAACAATAAACTGGCCTTTTGTTTAGAAAGTTTGGAGACTCCTGCCGTACACTGTTATAATGGGCTGTCTGTTTAGGCAGCTGGTGCCACCAAGTGCAGCTTACAGGCAGGCCATGCAAGTCCATGGGGATTCGGCGGCTATGGGGACACAGCCACATGTCCTAATTTGACAGGCATGCAGGTGTTGTCCCCATAATGTCTCCTGTAATGTTCCATAGTGATAGTTACCCTGTTTCAGTTGCAAGGAGTTCATTGTTTTGGTATCCAAAGTTTGTCTATGGTGGGCAAGATGTGCTTCCGGTACATTCTGTTGACAATCAGACCTGATGGTGGGATTTTTTTGTAAATATTTTTTTATGTGACAACACTGACGAAATGACACTTTGCTACAATGTAAAGTAGTGAGTGTACAGCTTGTATAACAGTGTAAATTTGCTGTCCCCTCAAAATAGCTCAACACACAGCCATTAATGTCTAAACCACTGGCAACAATAGTGAGTATGCCCCTTGGGCCCAATTAGCAATTCTTCCCGGTGTTTTGTGACTCGTTGGTGTTACAAGGTCTCAGGTGTGTTCAATTTGGTGTTATCGCTCTCACTCTCTCATACTGGTCACTGGAAGTTCAACATGGCACCTTGTGGCAAAGAACTCTCTGAGGATCTGAAAAAAATTGTTCCTCTACATAAAGATGGCCTAGGCTATAAGAAGATTTCCAAGACCCTGAAACTGAGCTGAAGCACGGTGGGCAAGACCATAAAGCGGTTTAACAGGACAGGTTCCACTCCGAACAGGCCTCACCATGGTCGACCAAAGAAGTTGAGTGCATGTATACAGAGGTTGTCTTTGGGAAATACACGTATGAGTGCTGCCAGCATTGCTGCAGAGGTTGAAAGGGTGGGAGGGGTCACCCTGTCAGTGCTTGGACCATCCGCCGCACACTGCATCAAATTGGCCTGCATGGCTGTCATCCCAGAAGGAAGCTTCTTCTAAAGATGATGTGCAAGAAATCCTGCAGTTTGCTGAAAACAAGCAGACTAAGGAAATGGATTACTGGAACCAGGTCCTGTGGTCTGATGAGAAGATAAACTTATTTGGTTCAGATGGTGTCAAGCGTGTGTGGTGGCAACCAGGTGAGGAGTACAAAGACAAGTGTGCCTTGCCTACAGTCAAGCATGGTGGTGGGAGTGTCATGGTCCAAGGCTTCATGAGTGCTGCCGGCACTGGCGAGCTACAGTTCATTAAGGGAACCTTGAATGCCAACATACTGTGACATACTGAAGCAGAGCATGATCCCTTCCCTTCGGAGACTGGGCCGCAGGGCAGTATTCCAACATAACGACCCCAAACACACCTCCAAGATGACCACTGCCTTGCTAAAGAAGCTGAGGGTAAAGGTGATGGACTGGCCAAGCATGTCTCCAGACCTAAACACTATTGAGCATCTCTGGGGCATCCTCAAACGGAAGGTGGAGGAGCGCAAGGTCTCTAACATCCACCAGCTCTGTGATGTGTTCATGGAGGAGTGGAAGAGAACTCCTGTGGCAACCTGTGAAGCTCTGGTGAACTCCATGTCCAAGAGGATTAAGGCAGTGCTGGAAAATAATGGTGGCCACACAAAATATTGACACTTTGGGACAAATTTTGACCTTTTCACTTTTCACTCACTTTTGTTGCCAGTGGTTTAGACATTAATGGCTGTGTGTTGAGTTATTTTGAGGGGACAGTAAATTTACACTTTTATACAATCTGTATACTCACTACTTTACATTGTAGCAAAGTGTCATTTCTTCAGTGTTGTCACATGAAAAGATATAATAAAATATTTACAAACGTGAGGGGTGTGCTCACTTGTGTGAGATACTGTACGAATAGTTCATTCAGTTTATTCCAAGAAATCTAGGATGTCCTGCTACTTTTATGAACCCCAAATGGCTTGTAGGCAAAGTGATGTCCTGCCTAACTTTGCTTACATATTTCTGTCTGTCATTTAATCCATCCAGTAGAGGAGCAGTGCAGCACATGGACCATATATAGTGACCACAGAACACCAATGCTAGGGGGAGTGGAGGGCTTTCCTAATCATTGACACCAATAATAGACACTATTCTGCCCACTGACATCAACAATGGATCCCTGTTGCTTTCGCTAACAATGTGGCATTATTCCCCTACCCACTGCCACCAAAAATGGAGTAACATTCCCTTAACTGACACCAAGGATGGGGCACTATTCCCCCTACTGACGCCAATGATCGGGTACTATTCCTTCCACCGATACCAGTGATGGGACACTATTCCTCCTCCCATTGACACAAAAAATTGGGTGTTATTCCTCCCACTGAGACTAGTGAGTGGACAATATTCCCCTCATTGACACCAAGGATGGGGCAGTATTTGACCCACTGACATAAGTGATGTGACACTATTCTTCTGACTGACACTAGTGATGGGGAACTTTCTTTTTTGATCACAGGAAGTTATTCAAAGAAAATGTGCCACGCTATAATTCCACTACACTTCACAAATGCAGTATGGTATTAACTAAAAATATCAAATTCCTCACACTGGGCTTAAAAAAATGCCTATATAGAGCGTTTTTGTACATAGTTTAGGTGAGTTTAGCATTTTTTTTTCTGCCAGAAAGCTCCAATCACAAACGCAAACCAGAAGGGTTATTTTTTCCTGCTTCTAAACATTGAGCTTAACTACTTGCCGCCCGCCATATAGCAGAATGACGGTGGCAAAGTGGATTCAATATCCCGACTGGGCGTCATTGACGTCCTCAGGATATTGAGCCGCTACACGCCCCCGGGGGTGCGCATCGCGGCGATCGTTGTTGCAGGGTGTCAGTCTAACACCCCGCAACTACGATCTTGGTAAAGAGTCTCCGAAGGAGACTCTTTACCACGTGATCAGTCGTGTCCAATCACGGCTGATCACAGTGTAAATAGAAAGAGACGTTGATCGGCTTTTCCTCACTCGCGTCTGTCAGACGCGAGTAGAGGAGAGACGATCGGCTGCTCCTCTCACAGGGGGGTCTGTGCTGATCGATTATCAGCGCAGTTCCCCCCCCCCCCCTCCCGAGGATGCCCACACTGGACAAACAATCAGTACTATCCATTACACTACAATGCCGCCTATCAGTGCCCATCCATGCTGCCTATACATGCCTATCCATGCCAATACATGCCACCTATCGGTGCCAATTTGTGCCACATAACAGTGCCCATCAATACCACCTCATCAGTGCCACTTCATTGGTGCCCGTCAGTGCAGCCCCATCAGTGCCCGTCAGTGAAGGAGAAAACGTACTTATTTACAAAGTTTTGAAACTGAAAAAAAAAAAATATTTTTTTCAAAATTTTCGCTCTTTTTTTTATTTGTTGCGCAAAAAATTAAAATCGCAGAGGTGATCAAATACCACCAAAAGAAAGCTCTATTTGTGGGAACAAAACTTTGTTTGGGTACAGTGTTGTATGACCGCGCAATTGTCATTCAAAGTTCGACCAGTTCAAAATTGGTCTGGGCAGGAAGGTGTTTAAGTGCTCAGTATTGAAGTAAAAGGTTAAAATATGCTTGTAATCATCCTAATGTGCATGGACATATAGGATAACATTGAGCTACTTCTACAGGCAAAACAAAACTCTTGTAGAAGTAGTGATCTTTAAGCCAGTGTCCATGGACCCTAAAACATAATAAATATATCATGGCAGTAAAATTGAAATGGCAGTACTTCCAGTTTACTGGATAATACTTTCACTAATCGTATCATGCTTCCAAAGATGGTAAAGGGTCTATGATATATTTGTAAAACCTGGCCATAAAATGCAAATGCAGTGCCTGAAAAGTGCAAGTATTTGTCTTATCCCAAGATGACTCTTCTAAAATATTTAAACGGTCATAATGCACCTTTGCCCATAATGGAGGACCATATGATGCAGATGACTCTAGAAAAGATATGGATGAAGCACAGAGAAACATAAGGAACCCCCACTGTGATTTTCATTAAACTCTCATATCAACTTTGTTAAAAACAGTTGCTAGTGCTGTAGGAAGATGGATGTTTTTTTGCTAGCATTTTTTCTTTATTTTTCTTTTCCTAATCAAAACTGTTGTTCTCAATATCACTGCTAGAGCTGGCCCGTATGACTGCAGCTATCTGGCACAGCCAAGCCTGAGCCCATCTTTTAGAGTACCATGACCAGGCTCTTCTGAACTGGGTGTTGCAGGACTAGCCTGCAAGGTGTTTTCCAGACCCCATTCTGGTAACAAATCATCCATGGAGTACATTATATGCATGAAGGTAAAAAAAAAACTCCAGCAGCGCCCCCAGCCCCCCTTATACTTACCCAAGCCCCATCTAAATCCAGCGATGTGCGCGGAGCCTTGGCTCTCCGGTGTCTTTCCCTCCTCATTGACTGAGACAGCAGCGGTAGCCATTGGCTCCCATTGCTGTCAATCGCAGCCAGTAATAAAAACATCTTTGCCATTCTGAAGCTTCCCTCCAACCACTTTGCATATTATTTTATCTATACTGTGATTCTGTACTTGCCAAATATGCTGCAGAAATCTCCCTCCACTGAGTCTGGCTGCAATCGTTTTTAACTGTGGGCATCTGAAGCTGCGGCCTGTTCACTTCCTGGATTTACACAGAGGTACACCTCCAGCTCTGCAGCTCTCATTGGCCCTCTTATGATTCACCCCCCCCCCCTTCCTAGAAAACTCTAACAAGAGAGAGAGCTGTGCATGATGTCATAAGCCTAGGCTTTTTTCCAGACAAGAAACAGGAAGTGGGCTGTTTAAGGTATTTACTGGCAGAAAAAAATTTTTTACTATCCAAAGTTAAAACAACAAGGGCAGAAGATTTAATAGATGGAAAGATTAAAAAATTACTGAAGTTCTGCTTTAAGTATTTTGGCATAAAAACACCATTCTTCTTCCTGAGGCTATGCTTACAATCTAAATCCAGCCATACACAGAGAAAATTTCTTGGGTTGCAGGAAAATTTCTTTCCTGCAACCCATGGTAGAAATATGCTTGATTTCCCCCATCAACAAAGGCAGTGTTGATGCAGGAATCCCTCCTGACTGCCATTGTCTTCTCCCGGCAGGGACAGTGATTATTGCTAGTGGCTATAGCAGCTGCTAGTGATAATGGCAGGTAAAACTCGGCATGCTGGTTGTACCCAAGTTGATCGATTGATCCCCTTGGTAAATTCAGCCTGCCCTTACATGGTTCAAATCTCGGCTGGTTCCTGCTGAACCAGCCAAGATTCGAACCGTGCATGGCCTGCCAAAAGCACCGTACACATGGGCCGAATGTCGGAAGACAACGGCCATTTAAAAAAATAAAAGCGCCCAACATTTTATCTGTGTGTATGTCAGACGTGCATGCTGGAAAACCAGCGGCCGACCGACTCCTGATCAACGCTCTCAGTCAATGGCAGAGACCACTGATCAGAGTGTTCTGGCGGGGGCTGTTCCCCTGTCAGAACACAACAGCTCAGTGGGGGAGGTCACTGTACTAACCTTGCATGGTTAGTACAGAAGCTCCAACCGGAGCTGTCAACTGTCAACAGGGTTAACGCTCTTTAATATACAGTATTAAGCTAGATATTTATATCAGGCTACGGTAAGGTATAGCAACTCTGATTGTCTAGAGTGGCCTCTCTGGTATAGAGATAAGACCAATTTTACTTAATTTGATTATATGCCCAGAGCAGATAAAATTCAGATACAATATTAAGATGACCCACATTTTGTACTTTATAACTTGCCTTTGTATACACCTGTAATATAATGAATAAATATTATATAAATAAAAAAAATTACTACTAAAAGATTAGTCAAAGAGCCCAAAAACATTGACACCTCCCAACACACTGAAAATAAATTAACCACTATAAGCCTAGGTTCACACTGATGCAGGTTTGAAATTGTGGGAGTTCAGCTGATTCCAAACCCCCAGGTTAGTCTGACTTGGGGAGTGATTTCAGAGACATCAGTGCGGGTTCATGCACAGATGTATATTGAAATCGCCCCAGAAATTGCCAAAAGTAGTGCAGGAACTACTTTTGGGAATTGGTGCGGCACCGCAAAGCCGACATCGCACCGATTTGGACGTTGCCGTCAATAGCCGGCGATTTGAAATGTCAAATCGCATGTCAAAACGGCCCAATGTGAACGTGGGCTAAACGCTTCAAGTCCCAAGATTCTAACATAAAACTCCCAAACAAACTTTTCAGATTTGCTGCTTGTGGAGAAAGACGTCAAAAAGTGGAGTTTTGTCCACCCAACGTTAAGCAGGTATCATAACGCTAAGACCCCTTTTATACTGGGGCGATTTTTAGGCACTTTTGAATTGGAAATAGCCTCTGCTAAGCGCCTGAAAACCGCCTCCCATTCATTCAAGTGTGACTTTTCACACTCAGGCGGTGCGCTTACGGGACGTTACAAAAACTTCTGCAAGCAGCATCTTTGGGGTGGTTTGGGAGCGTTGTATTTAGCGCTCCCAAAACGCCCTGCCCATTGAAATGAATGGGCAGCACTTTTTAACTTTCTTTGGAGTTAAAAGCACCCTGCTAGCAGCCAAAAAGCGCCACTTCAACAGCGCTAAAATGAGCAGCGCTTTAATGCTAAAGCGGCTGCGTCCCCAGTGCGATAGGGGTCTAAAGTTATAAGCAATCTAAAGTTTCAGAACTGGGTTGCTGTGTCATTTTCAGTGTGGCTTGATCTGCTCTTACATAAGATGCTAATTAGGCTGACTGCCCAGGATCAATTTTAAAAAAATAGTTTATTTAAAAAAAATTACATTCTTGAACAAGATACTTTGCCAATCATAAATGTGACTATTTTCACAAAATTATAAGCTCTCTCAAGTTTTGCTTTCCTTTACTCGGGGCATAAGCATAAAGACAAACCACCACGGCTGAAACAGTGTTGACCTCTCTACAACAGGGTAAACGCCCTGTTGAGGACTGCGTAATGGAATTCTGCAAGTGGGCTGCAGACACTGCATGGAACGACGCTACCTTGCGCCATCAGTTTTACTTGGGCCTGTCCGAGCCCCTCAAAGACGAATTAGCAAGAGTGGGGCTCCCTGATATTTTGGAACCTACAATTCAGTTGGCTATCCAACTTGATCGCAGACTCAGAGAACATTGCAGGGAACGATCCGGTATGGCCTGTCCCACATGGATGCTCCCATGAGTACCCATGGCTCCACACCTGAGACCCACGCATCAACCCCAATTCATGACGCAGAACCGATGCAACTTGACTAAGTTCATGCACCCCTCACACCCGAAGAGCGACAACGCCGTCGCTTGAACAATCTATGCCTGTATTGTGGTGAAGCGGGTCACTTTCTTCAGGGATGTCCCATTAGGCCGAGTAAGTGGATCGAACCCCCATTTGTTTCACTGTACGTTGTTAAATCTTCACATCTCACTCTCTGCCTCTTTTTGCAGATACCGGGACCTATAATCCGAGTAGCAGCCATTATTGACTCGCAGCTGCTTTATTGACATCCACTTCTCCAAAAAGTATGGAATCCCACTATTCATTTACCGTTCATCTGGCAGATGGCTCCACACCAACATTGGGTCCCATGAGACCACCCACATATTGGCCACCACCGAAGCAGACCATCGGGAATACATTTGGCTGGATGTGATTTCTTCCCCATTTTTCCGGATATTTTGGGGTTACCATGGCTTCGACAGCACCAGCCACAGATTAATTGGTCCACTGAAGTTGTGTCTTTCGGCTCACCCTATTGCTTACACCACTGTTTCCCAAAACGAGCCTGTTTGATGGTTCAACCCCTTTCCACAGATGACAACACTCTTCTCCCCCAGGTTTACAGAGACTTCATGGACGTCTTTGAAGAAGAAGGGGGCTGAATCCCTGCCGCCTCACCGCCCGTATGATTGCCCCATTGAGCTTCTTTCTGGTTCTGCAATACCATTTGGGAGGATCTTCCCACTCTCTGAGCCTGAATTAGAAGTCCTCCGAAAATATATTGATGACAATCTTAGGAAAGGGTTCATCCAGCCCTCTACCTCTCCTGCTGGCGCTGGATTCTTCTTTGTGGAAAGCAACGACTATTATTTAAGACCGTGTATCGACTACAGAGAATTAAACAGTATCAGAATCAAGAATCGATACCGGTTGCCTCTAGTCCCTGAGCTAGTTCAGAGGTTCCGCACCGCTAAGGTCTTCTCAAAATTGGACCTACGAGGGGCCTACAATTTAATACGGACAAGAGAGAGCGATGAATGGAAAACGGCCTTTCGTACTAGGTTTGGCCATTTTGAGTATTTGGTCATGCCATTTGGGCTGTGTAACTTTCCAACACTTGGTGAACGACATATTTCGGGATTTTCTTGACCTCTTTATGCTAGTGTACTGAGATGACGTCCTTGTTTTTTCACCTTCCCTCGAGGCACATCACATCCACATGCAAAAGGTCCTTTTTTACCTCCGAGCCCATAAACTCTACGCCAAGCTTGAAAAATGTGAGTTTGAGAACGATACCATACAATTCCTTGGCCTCATTATTTCAACTTCTGGCATCTCCATGGACCCCCAAAAGGTAACTGCAGTTCTTGAATGGCCAGTACCTTCGGACCGTAAGAGCGTCCAGAGGTTCGTGGTATTCGCCAAATTTTATAGAAGATTTATCAAAGGCTTCTCGTCAATAATTTCACCTATCACACAACTCACCAAGCAAAACAGATGTTTTCTGTGGTCCCCCTCAGCACAAACAGAAGCAATTCACCTCTGCCCCCGTCCTTCATCATCATGACCCAGCCCTGCCTTACATTTTGGAGGTCGATGCTTCAGAGATTGCGGTTGGGGCAGTCCTTTCTCAGCGCCACCAAACCACAGCCATCTTGCATCCTGTTGCCTTCTTTTCCAGGAAGTTGTCCCCAGCCGAAAGGAACTATGATGTAGGGGTCTGGGAACTCCTTGCTATTAAACTGGTTCTGGAAGAATGGCGATATCTATTGGAATGGAAGGAGCCTCGCACCCTATACTTGTCTACACTGATCATAGGAATTTGGAAAACCTCCTTGCAGCTAAACGTCTCAGACCTAGATAAGCCAGATGGGCTCTTTTCTTCACCCGATTTCAAATGCATATCATGTACCGTCCGTGATCCAAGAATTGTAAACCTGATGCTCTATCCCGCATGTATCCCACATCAGATAACTCGCCAACAATGGACGCGATAATCCCTCCCTATAGTTTCTTCCTACTTACGGATGACCTCTTGTCCAGGATAAAACTGGCCTCCTCTCTAGACCAACTGCCCTCAGGAGAACATCTTCAAGAAAAGGACGGACGTTTCTTCCACGACCATGCTGTGTTTGTGCCCCTTCAACTGAGAGTTCATGTCCTCAAACTCTGCCATGACAACAAGTTAGCAGGGCATTTCGGGGTGACCAAAACCACCGGTCTGCTTTTGAAAACCTTTTGGTGGCCTACCCTCAAGGCAGACTGCCACGCTTATGTCAATTCCTGCAGGTATGCAATCACAGTAAAACGAAAAAGGATAAATCATGGGGTCTCCTATGCCCCCCTGCCTGTTCCCTCCAGACCCTGGGAACAGATCAGCATGGATTACATAGTGGAGCTACCACCCTCTGATGGGTTTACATTCATATTTGTTGTGGACCACTTAAAAAAATGGCTCATTTTATTCCTATGATTGGGACTCCTTCCGCCCCAGAAACAGCTCAGGCTTTTATCAAGGAGATCATACAGCTCCATGGGGTCCCCAGCAATATTGTATCAGATCGTGGGGTCCAATTCACCTCTAAATTCTGGAAGGAGCCTTGCTCTAGACATCAAGAACCACTACTCTTCGGCCTACCACCCTTAGACCAATGGACAAACGGAACGCATAAACCAATCTCTTGAACAGTACCTTTGTTGCTTCTCCACCTTTGTCCAAGACGATTGGGCGTCCCTACTTCCTTGCGCAGAATTTGCGTACAACAACGCAATACAATCTACCACTAAGCAATCACCATTCTATGCCAACCTGGGGTACCACCCTTCTTTTTCTCCTATCCTACCCGCTTGCACTTACACGGCTGTCTGGAACAGAGTTGAGTTTCTACACAACAACTTAGAGCTCCTAAAGGATACCATGGCCAAGGCACAGCTGGATTACAAGACCATCTATGATCAAAGACATTGGGGGGACCTGGATCTTCAACCGGGAGACAAGGTTTGGCTGTCTACCAGCCATTTAAAGTTGGCCTGTCCCTCCAAGAAATTGGGCCCTAAGTTTATTGGGCCCTTCCCTGTCCTGTCCCGATTCAACCCTGTTGTCTAAAAACTCAAACTGCCCTCAACTTACCGGATCCACCCTGTCTTCCATGCCTCCCTCCTGAATCCCAAGGCCCTGAACCCCTTTGGGGAACGTGGGGCCCGTCCTCCGCCTCTCTCTATGATTAAAGGGATTGAGGAGTACTGATGTGAACTGTGCCCAGGCCAATTTTCAGCTTTCAGCGCTGTCACTCTTTGAATGACAATTGCACGGTCATGCACAACTCTACCCAAATGAAATGTTTAATTTAATCCCTGCTGGGTTTTACATTTTTTGCTACAAAAACGTAAAAAGACCAAAAATTTGGAAAACACAAAACAAATAGTTTGTTATAAAATTTTGCAAACAGGTAATTTTTCTCCTTCATTGATGTGAGGCTGCACTGATGGGCACTGATAAGGCGGCTCTGATTATAGGTGGCACTGATAGGCATTGATAGGTGGCACGGAAGGGCACTGGTAGGTGACACTGATTGGCAGCACTGGTTGGCACCACTGGTAGGGACTGATTAGCGGCACTGATGTGCACTGGCAGGCAGCACTGGTGGGCACAGATGAGGCGGCGGCGGCGGCTCTCCCTGTTTGGGACCGATGTCCCTTTGGCAGAAGCCGGTGATCGGCTTTTTTTGTCTCCTCACGCTATCAACGTGAGGAGAAAAAAGGCCGATTACGATCTTCTGTTTACATCACGTGATCAGTTGTCATTGGCAAGGGGCCTGGAGTCTCATTTACTCGGTGATTACAGCAGCTCATGCACAGGAGGACATCATGGAAGCCCTCCCTGCAATTAAGGCCTACGCTGTAGCCGTCTTTTGGCTATGGTGCCGGTGGGAAGTGGTTAAGCCAAGGAAGCGAAGCCCAAAAACGTATTGAAAAATGCACTGCAAACGCAGTACAAAACGCATGCAAAACACGACAAATGAGCGACAAGCGTGCATCAAACGCATGTAAACATGCAGTCAAAAATGCACGGGTATGTGCAGTTTCTGGTATGAATGGGCCCCAAGGCGTCACTAGCGGGCGTGAGGCCTGGTGAGGTTGTCTGAACTCTGGCACAGAGGGATGCTAATTCACACATCATTCAAGAAAATATAAAACTTTATTGTTCACATATAACCAAGCAGCTAGCCTTGTCAGACAAAAGTGGACAGCCATGGCAACCTGCACACCTATCAGCAGAGGTTTATATCAGAGGAAAGCCGCTCTCTGATTATACCACACACGATATGACTGAGTTCTCCTAACTCTGGAGCACCTAGGATAACACATTAGCACATTCTCAGCACGGCCATGCACCATAACTAGCGCACCTCAGCCCACACTAAACATGGCTGAAGGATCTTCTAGGACGTCGCATCCTCCCCCCCGACAGCCAATAGCGTTCGCGCTTTCAGTTTACGCCTGCTACTGGTGCCGAGGCTACCAATGAACGCGTGGTGTGCCGCGCGCAGGCGCTGTGACTGCTTTGGAAGTTCCCGTCTTGGTTGTGGACATGGATTACGGTAATGGCGGAAAAGATGGGGTTGGAAGCTCCGGGGGTGGTGACTGGCAGGGGACATGTGGAGCTGTGACTGGAGTGGGAATGCAAAGGCAGGAACTGGTATTGGAGAGGACAGTCTGCCTGCATCCTCAGTGCAGGAGGAGGGGGTTCAGGATCAGGAGATTTGTATGGCCAGCCATAAAAATCTGTTCCTTCTAGTCCTCCTAATTGTTTTATAGTAGAAAAAAAAAAAAAAGTCAGTGGTCCAGTTTCCATAGAAATGCAAGCGCTGGGACATCCTCTTCAGCTTGGTGCCTGCAAGCTGTAGTCCCATTGGCTAGGCTCACATGTGCATGCACATTTGCACGTCGCAGGTATAGCAGCCCATGCATATGACCTAGAGAAACGTGGGGAAAGACCCTTTTTTTTTTAATTAATTTTTTTCTGACCCCCAAAACGTGGCACCATGCCGTTTTGTGTGCGCGGGTTCCAATGCATGTGGGGGGTGCCATTAAGAATGATGGCAGCCCTGGGCGTCTGCTAAAGAGCAGTGCACTCCTGTGCAGGTCAGGAACACGTGTGATAATGCACGCATTCCCAACCCGCACAAATATCAACCTAGCTGATGTGGGGAGACACTCTCACGGCGTCTCCCCACATCAGATAACCCCCTAGGAGAAGCGCTGTCCCGGGGGGTGCGCTCCCGAGTCCAGCATTTGCGTCTATAGACACGAATGCCGGACTCTGCCCCGGCGTCTAATCCATCCAATCAGGACCCGAGAGACCGGCTTTTGCTGGTGTGCGCCCCACCCCCCCCCCCCGGGACGGGATAGAGTGGGTACAGGTAAGTAAAATGGTGGCTGGGGCTGCATTATTACAGGAGGTTTTTCACCTCAATGCATAGAATGCATTGAGGAGAAAAACCTTGAAGGTTTACAACCCCTTTTAAGGACTCATTCACACTAGTGTCGCTGTCTGAGTGATCTCCAGAGGGCATTTGACAGGCAGACAGCCTGTGCTTTTACCCCTTCCACACTAGCAGTTGTAGAGCGGCTCCATTCACTCAAACAGGGGGGTATAATTACTGCATCACGGTTGTGGCATGTGTACACCCCTTCTTCGGCAGCTAGAAAGGGAGTGGTTGGGGGTAGTAAAACCACGGCTCAACGGCAGGGTTTTAGAGTAGAGTAGAGTAGGTTCACATATACTATATTGGAAAGCCTGCTTATACACACACATGAACTTTAATGGCATCCCAGTCTTAGTCCGTAGGGTTCAATATTGAGTTGGCCCACCCTTTGCAGCTATAACAGCTTCAACTCTCCTGGGAAGGCTGTCCACAAGGTTTAGGAGTGTCTATGGGAATGTTTGGCCATTCTTCCAGAAGCGCATTTGTGAGGTCAGGCACTGATGTCAATGAGAAGGCCTGGCTCACAGTCTCCGCTCTAATTTTTCCCAAAGGTGTTCTATCGGGTTGAGGTCAAGACTGTGCAAGCCAGTCAAGTTCCTCCACCCCAAACTCACTCATCCATGTCTTTATGAACCTTGCTTTGTGCACTGGCCCAAATCATTTGGTGAAGGGGGGGGGGGGGGGGATTATGGTGTGGGGTTGTGTTTCAGGGGTTGGGCTTGGCCCCGGCCCCTTAGTTCCAGTGAAGGGAACTCTTAAGGCATCGGTATACCAAGACATTTTGGACAATTTCATGCTCCCAACTTTGTGGGGTGCACAAAGCAAGGTCCATAAAGACATGGGTGAGCAAGTTTGGGGTGGAGGAACTTGACTGGCCTGCACAAAGTCCTGACCTCAACCCACTAGAACATCTTTGGGATGAATTAGAGCGGAGACTGTGAGCAGGCCATCTCGTCCAACATCAGTGCCTAACCTCACAAATGCGCTTCCTATAGACACACTCCTAAACCATGTGGATAGTCTTCTAGTCTTCCCAAAAGAGTTGTAGCTGTTATAGCTGCAAAGGGGGGTCCAACTCTATATTAAACCCTTCGGACTAAGACTGGGATGTCAGTAAAGTTTGTGTAAAGGCAGGCATCCCAATACTTTGGGTAATAGAGTGTATGTGCGGGTTGGGAAGGCGTGCACATGTGGTTCCTTGCAATGTGTTTTTAGAAAAGCTCCTGAGATGTCTTTACCCGCGTTCCTTACAGGTTTAGGAGCCCGTTCAAATGGGCTGCCGTACCTATGACGTGCCTGTGCAAATGTGCACACATGACCCACACATTTTAACCTACTCTAACCGCGCCCCAACCACTCATGTGAACGAGCCCTAATTGAATCTTGTCAACTTGCACATAGACGGGACAGACAGAAATCAGTTACAGGCCTATAAGTCTACAGGGTGCAGGCACAGAGCTTAGGAGGATATCCCAACGCTTTTGATCCATGAAAATCAGATAGCTGAATAGTTGAGCAGCATACAGTAGCTTCTGCGTTAGTAATTATTTTTTTACTCTAAGACTATTGGAGAGAGCCAGCACAAGGGACTCAATTTAAACCTAAGTGCCCCTTGTGCTGGTGCCAGCTGTCAGAGTTGAAAGTCCTCTGACTCCCTGCCATACCCTAGAGCTTTAATCTTTCGGTGCTGCAGAAGGGGGGGCTTCATAGAGCTGAGGGACCTGTCACAGGCACTTATTCAGAGTGCCGACTATGTCCACCCCCCCTCCCCATTTTTATATGAATGGAGGAGGTGGATCTTTAACCACTTCAGCCTCGGAAGGATTTACCCCCTTCCTGACCAAGCCCTTTTTTGCGATACGGCACTGCGTCGCTTTAACTGACAATTGCGCAGTCGTGCCACGTTGTCCTCAAACAAAATTTATGTCCTTTTTTCCCCACCAATAGAGCTTTCTTTGGTGGTATTTGATCACCTCTGCGGTTTTTATTTTTTTGCGCTATAAACAAAAAAGAGTGAAATTTTTTTTAAAAAAAAGCAACGTTTTTAACTTTTTGCTATAATAAATATGCCCAAAAGAAAATATAAAAAAAAACAATTTCTTCCACAGTTTAGGCCAGTATGTATTGTACATATTTCTGGTAAAAAAAAAAAAATCGCAATAAGTGTATATTGGTTTGCGCAAAAGTTATTGCATCTACAAAATAGGGGAAAGAGTTATGGCATTTTTATTATTTTATTATTATTATTATTATTTTTTATTAGTAATGGCGGCGATCTGCGATTTTTGTATCGTGACTGCGACATTGCAGCGGACAGGTCGGACACTTTTGTCACTATTTTGGGACCATTGGCGTTTGTACAGCGATCAGTGCTATAAAAATGCATTGATTTTCTGTGTAAATGTCACTGGCAGGGAAAGGGTTAACTGTGTTCCCTCAGCATGTTCTAACTGTAGGGGGGATGGGCTCACTAGAACATGACAGAGCACTGGGAGCAGTAGATCCCTGTCATGTTGCTAGGCAAAACAGGGAAATACCTTGTTTACATAGGCACCTCCCCGTTCTGCCTCTGTGCCACGATCGCGGGCCACCGGCAGACATCGAGTCCGTGGGTCCACTAGCCATGGATGACGCAGCGACGTACGGGTATGTCGTTTTGCACTCCCGTGCCACTTTCTCTCCAGTTCTGGGAGGGCGTCTATTGACGTCTTCCCAGAGCCCCTACCCCCTGCACCCCCCTGTGATCACTGTGTCTGTCGGACACAGCTGATCACAGGTTGAGGTAAAGGGCCAATCACAGCGGCCATTTACCGCGTGATCAGCTGTGTCCAATTACAGCTCATCACACGTAAACAAATACCGGTTATCGACATTTCCCTTCCTCAGCGATGTCACTGTGTGAGGAAAGGAAACTCGATAACCGACTATCCTGTAACAGGAGACATTTTATACTGATACTTGGGGCACTGAATATCAGTGCAGCCCCATCAGTGAAGAATAAAAATTACTAATTTGCCAAATTTTTTTTAACAGAAATTAAGAAAAAGTGGTGTTTTTATCAAAATTTTAGGTCCTTTTTTTTTTTTTTTTTTTTTGTTTAGCAAAAAATAAAAAACCCAGTGGTGATTAAGCACCACCAGTGTTGCATGACAGCAATTATCATTTAAAGTGCAACAGCACTGAAAGCTGTTTGACATGGGTACAGCCAGCCCTTCTGATTTTTTACATTTGACTACTACGAGCAGCTGTAGCCGCTAGCAGTAATCACTGTGTTCAGCCGGCCAGGAAGGCCTTTTTTTTTGTCCTTTTTTTCACACAAATAGAGCTTTCTTTTGGTGGTATTTAATTACCGCTGGTTTTTTTATTTTTTGCGCTATAAATCAAAAAAGACTGAAAATTCGTTAAAAAAAATTAATAAAAATAAAAAAAATAAAAGAAATAAAATTATTTGTTTCTAATAAAATTTGTTGGCAAAGTGTTGGCACTGAGCAGTGCTGTGGGCACTACACATCCAGCCCACAGCGCTGCTGCCATCTTTCCCCCTCTCCACTCTCACTGTACCGATCGGTACAGAAAGGGGAGGGAGGAACCGACGTCATGACGTTTGTTTACATGTGATCGCACCGTCATTTGACGGAGCGATCACGTGGTAAACGACTGCTATCAGCCGGCGGTCACGGATGTTCCAGAGTGCGTGCCCCAGGGGTGCACAGGAGCAAGGTTCTGGGAGGTCGTCCACCCAGAATAAGCCGACCGCGCTGTAGCCGTCTTTGGCCCGGTCGGCGTGGGGTTAAACTAAATGTCTTTAAAACAGAGCTGGTAATATTCCCCCTTGCCCGTGCCCCCCTCTATGACTTTTCCATCAAAATCAATAATGCTATTCTCAATCCCTCTCCTCATGCCAGGGTGCTAAGTGTAATCCTAGACTCTGAACTGTCCCTTCAGCCCCAAATCCAATTGTTAAAAGCTTGTAGACTTCACGTCTGTAACATCTCTAAAATTCGCCCCTTTTTGACAAATGAAACCACCAAGCTACTTATTCAGTCCCTTGTTATCTTGCCTTGACTATTGCAATTCCCTCCTCATTGGCTGGCCTCTCCATAGGCTATCCCGTCTTCAGTCTTTCATGAATGTTGCTGCCAGACTTATCCACCTTACTTAACCGCTCAATGTCTGCCACCCCTCTTCACCTATCCCTACACTGGTTCCTGATCGCCCAGCAAATTAAATTCAAACTACTAACCACAACATACATAGCCATTCACAACACTGCCCCACGCTACGTCACCAGTCTTGTCTACAAATACCACCCAAACCGTCCTCTTCGCGCCTCTCAAGACCTCCTCCTCCCATGCTCATCTCCAGGATTTCTCCAGAGCCTCTCCCATCCTCAACCTGTCCGGCTATCTCCTACTCTTGCTGCCTTCAGGCAATCCTGAAAAGTCATCTCTTTAGTGAAGCCTATCATGTCTCCAACTATCTTTTACCACTTCCATCAGCTCATTCCCCATAGTTACAACCTTTTGTACCACCTGACCCACCCTATTAGATGGTAAGCTCTTCCGAGCAGGGCCCTCTTAATCCTCTTGTATTTTATTGTATGGTAACTGTATTGTCTCCCTTTTTATATTGTAAAGCGTTGCGTAAACTGTTGCAGCTATAGAAATCCTGTATAATAATAATTAAACTTATGAGCGTTTAGATTCCATTCTGCCCTTTTTATACGAAAAGAGTAACAGAAGAAATAAGGTCAGGTTTTACAGATTGTCAATTAATGGTAAATCAGTTGATTGAAAATATAAATTTTATTTTTTTTTTTTTTTTTTCATATTTCCAATAACAGGATTTGGATCTTGGAGTCAGGGAGGAAATCGTCAAGGAGGTAAGGACCATAGACCTCTTAGTGATTCTAATGCCGTGTACACACGACCGGACTTTCCGGGCAGACTAGGTCCGACGGTCATCCCGACAGACTTTCGGCGGACTTACGACTGACTTTCCGAACGAACGGACTTGGCCACACAAAATCACACCAAAGTAAGACTGATTCGACCATGATGACGTACGACCGGACTAGAATAAGGAAGTTCATAGCCAGTAGCCAATGGCTGCCTGAGCATCAGTTTTCGTCCGTCGGACTAGCATACAGACAAACTGATTTTTCGACCCAAGTCGAGTCCGTCGGAAAGATTTGAAACATGTTCTAAATCTAAAGTCCATCTGATTTTTCGACAGCAAAGGTCCGATGAAGCCCACACACGATCTAATTGTCCGACGGATTTGTTCCGTCGGACCTTTGTTGTCAAAGTCTGGCCGTGTGTACAAGGCATTAGTTTCTGCTAATTCTAAGGCCTCATGCACATGGGACATTTTTTACCTCTCCTGGAAGCCTATGCTCAAGGGGAGGAAAAAGCAGTGTTTAAAATGCGCCGAAGCTGCGTTTTGCAAAGGCACTTAGGCACTCATTCATTCCATTTGTCCAGAATATTAATTTATTTTGGCTATTGTAATAAATGAACGCCCAAGCACTTGACACATCTAGTGCTAATCGCGTTTAGACATGTTTACATGCGTTTAGAATTGTCAAGCATTTATTTGACACAACACTTCTCTCCTGAATGCGCTGGCCCTGGGGTGTTTTTTCTGCTTCTAGAAACCTGTAAACACATGGACACATAGGAGATTCAGGCACCTTCAGGTGATGGACACTGGTATACCCAATACAGGAAGTTCACTCCCTATATAAACCCTCCTCCTACCAGGAGTACCATTTGGCTCATTTGGAGCAAAGCGTGAGCATTATAACCAGTTACCTGGAAAATCTGGGTTGGATTCTCAACCTAGAGAAGTCTTCCTTAAAACCGCTAAAAAGGCTGGAGTACTTAGGTCTGATCATAACCACAGTCCAGAAAAAGGTGTTCTTGCCTCAGACAAAAATCAACTCCATTAGAGAGTTGGTGCAGATGGTCAGGTCGAAAGGAGATCCCTCCATTCGCCTTTGCATGAGGTTATTAGGAAAGATGGTGGCTTCATTTGAAGAGGTTCCCTATGCCCAGTTCCATTTGAGACTGTTGCAAAACAGTATCCTGTTTGCTTGGAACAAAACGATTCAAGCTTTAGCCTTGCCAATACGGCTGTCCCCAAGAGTGTCCCAAAGCCTCAGTTGGTAGTTACTAACCCAGAATCTGCTGAAAGGAAAATCCTTCAGACCAGTTATCTGGAAAGTGGTAACGACAGATGCCAGTCTTTCAGGCTGGGGAGCAGTACTAGAGAAGATCAACTATCCAGGGACAGTGGTCAAGAACAGAAAGAGCCTTGCCCATCAACATCCTAGAGATTTGGGCAGTGCGTCTGGCTCTGAAGGCCTGGACTTTAAGGTTACGGGATTGTCCTGTCAGGATCCAATCCGACAATGCCACAGCTGTGGCCTATATCAATCACCAAGGGGGCACCAGGAGTCTCGCAGCGCAGACAGGTGTACCATATTCTAACTTGGGCAGAAAGGAATGTTTTCCGTGCCTGTTGGCACTCTTCATTCCGGGAGTAGAGAATTGGCAGGCGGACTACCTGAGTCGCCATCAGTTATTTCCGGGGGAATGGTCCCTTCACCCTGAAATTTTTTGGGCTCTTTGCCAAAGATGACACCGGGTGTAGATCTTCTGGCGTCCAGATTCAACATGAAGTTAGTCAACATTGTGTCCAGGACAAGGGATCCACTCGCATGCGGAATAGATGCGATGGTGATCCCCTGGGATCAGTTCTCACTGATTTATGCATTCCCCCCTATTCAGTTACTGCCACGAATTCTTTGCAGGATCAAGCTGGAAAGAAAGCCAGTAATTATGGTAGCCCCAGCATGGCCCAGAAGGTCATGGTATGCAGCAATCGTAAAGATGGCGGTGTAGGATACATGGTCCCCTCCACTACGGCCAGACCTACTCTCACAGGGGCCGATATTCCATCCTACTTTATGAATGCTAAATTTAACGGCTTGGCTTTTGAAACCCACATTCTGAGACAACGGGGGGCTTTCCGGGTCCGTTATCTTTACCTTGATTAATGCAAGGAAGCCAGCTTCCAGAACTATATATTAGAGTCTGGAGGGCTTATGTTTCCTGGTGTGAAGCCAAGGGTTGGTCGGAGGTATATCATAGGCAGAATTCTTGCCTTTCTTCAATTGGGGGTAGAGATGAAGTTGGCCTTGAGTACTATTAAGGGCCAAGTCTCAGCTTTATCGGTCTTATTTCAAAGACCGCTTGCTACACATTCTTTAGTCCGGCGTTTTATACAAAGGGTGATGCAGATTAATCCACCAGTTGTATCACCTTTGAACCCTTGGGACTTGAACTTAGTTTTGTCAGTGTTACAAAAACAGACATTTAAACTGATACAACATATTCCCTTAGTCCTTCTGACAAGGAAGTTGGTGTTCTTGGTTGCTATATCCTCAGCAAGGAGGGTTTTGGAATTGGTTTCTTGTAAAGAGCCATACTTGATTTTTCATGAGGACAGAGTGGTGTCCCCCCGCCCCCCTGTCCAGGTTTTTTGCCAAAAGTGGTCTCAGGTTTCCACCTGAACCAAAATATTGTCCTGCCATTGTTTTTTCCAAAACCATGTTCCAGGAAAGAGAAGTTACTACATTGTCTTGATGTAGTGAGAGCGGTCAAAGTCTATTTAAAGACGACTGCTCAGATCCGGAAGACTGATGTCTTATTTGTACTGCCAGAGGGTCCTAAGAAAGGACAGGCAGCATTGAAATCCACTGTCGCTAAGTGGATTCGGCAAGTTATAGTTCAGACTTATGATTTAAGGGGTAAGATTCCACCTTTTCAAGTCAAAGCGCACCCTACCAGGTCGGTTAGTGCTTCTTGGGCAGTGCATAACCAGTCCTCCATGGCTCAGATCTGTAAGGCCGCAACTTGGTCTTCAGTACATACATTCACCAAGTTTTATCAGGTGGATGTAAGAAGGCATGAGGATATCGCCTTTGGGTGCAGTGTGCTGCAGGCAGCAGTATAGGTTCTCAAGTCTGGGGGTGACCTACGGGTTGTGTCTCCCTCCCTTCAAATAGCATTGCTATGGGACGTCCCACATAGTAATTACTATGGTGCTCTGTGTCCCATGATGTACGATTTTAAAAAAATTAGGATTTTTATAACAGCTTACCTGTAAAATCCTTTTCTTGGAGTACATCATGGGACACAGAGGTCCCACCCCTCTTTCTGGGGTTTAAGTGCAAAAACTGAGGTACTCCTGGTAGGACGAGGGGTTACATAGGGAGTGAACTTCCTGTATTGGGTATACCAGTGTCCATCACCTGAAGGTGCCTATATACCCACATAGCAATTACTATGGTGCTCTGTGTCCCATGATGTACTCCAAGAAAAGGATTTTACAGGTAAGCTGTTATAAAAATCCTATTTTCCTTTACCTGCCTAAAATTGTGCATTTATTATTTGGCAAACAGATCTCATGTAGTTATAATGGGCCAATAGCTAAACATTGGAACTCTGTATGGTTGTGTGTTGAGCCCCCATCTTATGCTATTTATACCTTTTGTACTTCATACTATTAGGCCCCTTTTGCACGCTGGTTTGTTGCAGCTTCTGGATTCTTGCTGCAGGAATGACCTGGTTATGCCATTAGCATAGGCTGCTCAGCCCATTTAAACTAATGGCAGGCGGACAGCGGCCACTGCTGATCGCACGTAGCTGCACACAGAGCAAATAGCTGTGGTTCCGGGACAGATGTCTGTGTTTATTAGTGGCCACTATTGGCACCTTTTTATTTTTTTTCTATTGGCAAACGCTGATAACCCTATTTTCGGCCGCTATATCGGTGTATCCTTATTTTAAGCTCTACCAAGTAGATGTTCCGGCCTCATCTAAAGCCAATTTCACGCAGAAGGTCCTTCGAGTGGCTCTTTGAGCTGCAAGCAGTCCTCAGTTCTGTTTTTTTTATTTCCTTGGGCCTATTAACATAGGTTGCTCAGTTAAACTGCCTTTGGTCATCCCAAATGTTAAGACTTCCTGTGACTCACAAGGGGTGAAAAAAGTAGGATTTTTGTACTCCCATAAAATCCTTTTATTGGCATCCATTGAGGGCTGCAGGTCTCACACTTCCCTGTTTATGATCTTGTGCTTGGTACTGCTTTGCTGGTAATGGGAGGGGTCAGTGTTCAATCCTGTAGGTGGCAGCAAACCTGAAGGTTAAGACACCCTATGTCCTTCAGTGGATTAAGCACAAAAATCTAATTTTGTGAGCGTTTAGTTTTGCTAGTAGTTGTGTGAAAATTACAGCAAAACAACATTGTCCTAATGGGCTTCATATGTTTTCACATGTAAATAGCCCAGTAAGTGGAACGCTAAGGATCATTTATTGTACAGCGGCATGTAAGAAATGATTTTAGTGCATAGGGAAATGGAGGTGGGGGTAGTTGGCTCAGCAGTAGGCTGTATATGCATGAAATTTCACATGATACAGGAACATATAATTAGGGATGAGCTCAGGCGTGTTTGCATGGTCCACGTGCAGAGCCCGCCAGGATGTTGGCGCAGCGCTGCGCTAATCACAGGCAGTGAGACATTGCCCCGAAGCGGGGCTGCAGAGAACGGGCAATGTCTCACTGTCCTGCGATTAGCGCAGCGCTGCGCCAACTTCCTGGCGGGCTCTGCACGTGGACCATACGAACACGCCTGAGCTCATCCTTGCATATAATGCCCGCAGAGCAGAGTAGTTCAGTTGGGGCAGTACATCTTTGTCAAAACCTTGATTGGTGCTTTTTGACCTGGTGATATAAATACTTTAGGACTAATGTGTGTTTCTTCAGTAGTCTTTGTTTTGATTGTGCTAGACTCCTCTTCCACTAAACAAACATCAGTTGCTGAACAATACATTTCTTATGCAGTATGTATTTGAAGTATTTCTCTCCTACTTCTTATTTTAGGGCCTTTCGTGGAGCATGGAGGTCAGTGGCAAGGTAAGTGTTACATCCTTTCATTAATAAGTATAAATAATAAATTGGCCTTTTTATTTATTTATTTTTTATTTTTTCTGGCTTGCAGTTTACATTTTTAGAAATGTTATGCCTTCATACATAAAGTCGAACTCCAGCCAACCTCTCCCTCTTCCCACCATCTGTGCCCCCTGAAAACTAAAATTTTGGTTTTGGGTGAGATTGGCCTTCAAAGTGTGGTCTCATATGTTCCCTACACAACTGATAATTAGCAAGAGCCATCCAAAGTCAAGATGGGTGTTTGGGATGGTGCATATTGCCGTTGTTCAGCCTCTACCAATCCTGTTGTTGTTGCACAGGGTATGCATTTCATGAACCATTGAGGGATATGGGTGGCCCTGGTCCCAGCTTCAATCAAGTATTTGGAATGCCGCCCGATTTAACACCTTTACCTGACAGGTAATCTTAATAATCATTTATTTTATTTTTATATTTTTTTAATGAAATTTATTTTAATAAACTGCTTTTAGAGTAAAAATCTATTTAAGATACATTAAACTGTTTATTCAGCATGAAATGGAGCTTAGTTATGTAGCATGAGGCTGTATAATCTGCAATATTTAAATTTTTGGTAAACTCATTCATTGAATCCAAGCTCTGCAAGCTGAGATAAAATGCACTACATTGATGCATTCACACAAGTTCACAGTAACCAGAAGATGAAACAAAGTTCAGGAACATTCCTATATAACAATTCCTTCCATTGTTTTGCAAATCTATGTACGCTACAAACTGTATGATTGAATCGGTTCTGATATCGCTGTTTTACTAACCTGACAGCTTATTCTAACTAGGAAACCTTCATTTTGTTTGCAAATATTAATAATAATACCTTTTTATTTATTGAGCTGCCGTCCCACGCTCAACTGCAATTAAGTCAAGCGTTCAATTTTAAATGGACGGACTCCCATATTCGATATCTGGGAACCAATATTCCCTGCACACTTAAAAGGATTTTCGAACTCAACTTTGCACCTTTGCTCCGTAAGCTTTAAATGGACCTTCAGCAATGGGTTAGGGACACTTTTCTACCTGGTTTAGACGCTCAAATATTTTAAAAATGAATGTGATGCGAATACTCCTGTACCTCCTTTCAAACGCTGCCGGTTAGCCTCTCTCTGAACTTTTTGTCAGAATTATGGATAAGGTTCACCCGATTCGTTTGGGCAGTCAGACCTCCGAGGCTTCGGAGAGCTATACTATCCCTTCCAAAAGTGCAGGGGGGAATGGGCTTTTCAGATCATGTAAGATACTACTAGGCTTCCCACCTTACCAGAATAATGGAGTGGTGTGTAATAACCGACCCTAAATTGTGGGTAGACCTAGAACAAGCAACAGTGGATTCTGTATTAGTGGGCTTACCATGGTCCCCTAGGCAAACTTGCCCTATGGCGATTACTACACACCCTACAATTGGGGTGACTTTATGGGTAGCCAATCGTCAGTTTCAAACGCTGCCTACTCAATCGCCATCCCGAGTCCCCTTGCCCCAGTGTTGGGATCCCATACATTCCTGCTAGGCCTGACTAACCCGAAATTTGCTATGTTACGTCGGCAGAACGCTTTCGGACGTCTACATTTTGCAGTTGCTAATAAGCTTTTGTCTAAGCGAGAACTGGGGGCCCCTTTTCAAATGAACTTGGACTTCTTCAGGAGGGCACAATTGAGTGTGTACCTACGTTCATTACCCGCGGTACATCAAAACCTACGGCAACTTACGCCACTTGAACAGATCTGTTTAGATGGGTCCCAGCTTCCTCACTCTTTCACACTTCTACACTCTCCTGACAAACCAAGGTGACATTACCGACTTGACTTTTTTTGCAACAATGGGAAAGCGACCTGCAGATTACCTTCTCTCAATCCCAGAAAGACAAAATTATACTATTTGTGCATAAAGCTTCTCTTGCAAGCAGATATCAAGAGGGAGGTTATAAGCTTCTCTCACACGCTGGTATATAACCCCTGCAAAGTTACATAGGATTTGTCCCCAAGTTTCCGAGATGTGTCGTTGCTGTGAAGAATCTGTGGGAGCCCACATCTTCTGCGAATGCCCAAAATTAAACTGCTTCTGGTCCAAGGTAGAATCTACGATTAAAACGCTGACTGGGGTCTCACTCAATAAAAATCCGGCCACTTTTCTGCTGAACAACACTCCTCTATCTAACAAAAAATGTAAAAATTCCTTACTCCAACATTTACTCGCAGCAGCCAAAGTGTGTATTGCAGCTCTGTGGAAGAATTTCTGCCCTCCAACAATTGCCCATTGGCGTACCAGAATAGCAGATATTCAGAACATTGAACAAGAACAGGAGGAAAGGTACTGGGAGATCTGGACTCCCTAGTTCTACTATAGGGATCAGACACCTTTAGCCTCACACTCGCTGACTTTCCCCTCCTCCTCCTTTTTTTTTTTTTTCTTTTTCCTTCGTCTGACCTTTTCATTCTTCTTCTGTATTTAAATTTTTCTGGTGCGGTTATGAAAACCGCAATCCTACTCCTTACTACCTTCCTATTGTGAAAATATAAAAATGTTTTGGAAATGTGTGGGGTGATTCGGAGTAACATCCTACACCAAGCTTTCATGTAAGCAGTTGCTGATGGTCCACGAGACAGCTGACCTAGCAACCGTTGCTGTACTAGCTTAGCTATGATGTACTGTTATATTTTTTGACAAGGTTTATTCCTGTTGTGATATATTCACTGCCCTATGCTCATTTCCCAGACTGCAAAAAAATAAATAAATTGCAACAATTTTATTTTATTATTGCCATTTTACTCTCTGGGGTCTCTACAATTTTTTTATATATATATAAGTGTGTGTTTGGGGGTTCTACATAGTTTTCTAGCAAAATATACAGTATTTTACTTGTTTCAGCAAAGGCCTGGTCCTAAAGTGGTTAAATTCAATAGCTAATTTCCTAGCAGGCTGGCATGGTATGGTGATTTGTTTAGCCCCTTTCCATGTAATCCACCATTACCATTCCCTTCGTAGCCTAGAAACCTGTTATCGTTGCTAGTTTAGCAAAAGTCACAACCTTCATCTTCTTTTTAGGTGAGTGAGCCATTGTGGTTTCATTGTAGCCCCTGGGATATAGCCGTATGCCAGTGTTTAATAATCCATTGTTACAAACTGCTGTAAACACTTTCTAGGCTAGCTTCACACAGTGCAAGTTTGTCCAGTGATACGTTCTGTCTGATCAGTTCAAATTCAGTTTTCAGATGCTGTGGGCACCAGTGAGTGGCATCCTTTGTTCTTTTAGCATGCAGTTAACTGTTATTTTTACATTCACTTTAATTAAGGTGACTATATAGCTGCTTTGGCGTTTTTTTTTGTTTTTTCTCTGTACAAATGTGCTTTATCTGTTCAGTGGTACATTAATTTAATGTGTAGAACGCTGCTTTCAATGTCCATCATGGTAATCTTGTAATGCCCTTGCAATTTTGACATTTCTAGGCCCCCTTTCCATCCTGAGTTTAAGTACTCTGGTAGAAATTCAGTTTTCGACAACAATGCAGGATGGCGGAATGAAATGGGAAATACATCCTGGGACAGAACTGGTGGGACCTATGAAGGCTTTCCTTTTGAACGCAGAAATGCTAGAGGAGTAAGTCAGGTACAATAATTACAATCAAATGTATGATATTATGTTTGGATGTGCATAACTTTAGGGGAGAATTGTCCAGGAATTTGAAAAAATGGTTGAAAATAAGTTGACATCCATATGTATTTTATCATGGCAGTTTTATTGGGTCATCTCCATAGTGTTCAGCATCTGTACTAATGTCAAAGGGTTGTCCTATTACATAATGTGGGCATCACCATAATTTCTATGCAAACATTAAAATGTAACCTATTCTTACCCTTAGGTTTTAACCACAACTAATGAGGGTTAACTTTCTCCCTTTTTTATTTTTTTTTATTTTTTTTGTCTTATGATGTTTTTGAGCATTACATCTTAAAGCCTAGTACACACCACAATTTTTTTTTTTTTTTCATTTCATTTTTTCGGGAAAAAAAAACTCACAGCTCCGGTCGGAGCTGCTGTAGTAACAATCCGATGTTAGTACAGCGATCTTTCTTGCTGTGCTTTTGTGTGCTGACAGGGGGATTCAGGCTGTGTGTACTAGGCTTTGGGCTACACTGGCAACTGCAGCCTGAATGCTTTGTGAATTAAACCTTCCACTTGCATGCAATTATGTCATAGCTTTACATAATTGGGGTTGCGCCATTATGGCATGCCAGCAATGGGTGCAAACAATTATATACAGCCACTAAAGAGGTAAAGCACTACCAAAACAAGCTGCTGCACAGCACTTACTCAAATTTTTGGCAATTGTAAACTTTTAATATATTAAACAAATGGTACACCCTAGCCTATGAAAAACCTTTAAAATGAACCCACGTACATACAAATCATAATTTAATACTTGCCGTAAATAGTGCCCTGCTGCATGCATGTAGTCAGTATTGTATGCATGTAGTCAGTATTACATTGTATATCCCTGTTCCCTGTATGTTGCAGTCGTTCAGGTTCTTATCTAATAGTTTTTTGAAACTACCGATGCCCCCCGCTGAGACCACTGCCTGTGGAAGGGAATTTCACATCCTTGCCACTCTTACATTAAAGAACCCTCTACGTAGTTTTAAGGTTAAACCTCTTTTCTTCTAATTTTAATGAGTGTCTAGTTAAACTCCCTTCCGCAAAATTTTTTTATCCCTATTGTGGGGTCACCAGTACGGTATTTGTAAATTTAACCCATATCCCCTCTCAAGCGTCTCTTCTCCAGGGAGAATAAGTTCAGTGCTTGCAACCTTTCTTCATAACTAATGTACTCCAGACCCTTTATTAGCTTTGTTGCCCTTTTTTGTACTCGCTCCATTTCCAGTACATCCTTCCTGAGGACTAGTGCCCAGAACTGGACAGCATATTCCAGATGCAGCTGGACCAGAGTCTTGTAGAGTGGGAGAATTATCGCCTTATCTCTTGAGTTAATCCCTTTTTTAATGCATGCCAATATTCTGTTTGCTTTGTTAGCAGCAGTTTGGCATTGCATGCCATCGCTGAGCCTATCATATACTAGGACCCCCAGGTCCTTTTCCATCCTAGATTCCCCCAGAGGTTCTCCCCCCTAGTGTATAGATTGCATTCATATTTTTGCCACCCAAATGCATTATTTTACATTTTTCTACAGTAAACCTCATTTGCCATGTAGTTGCCCCCCCATTAATTTGTTCAGATCTTCTTGCAAGGTTTCCACATCCTGCGGAGAAGTTATTGCCCTGCTTAGCTTAGTATCGTCCGAAAATACAGAGATTGAACTGTTTACCCCATCCTCCAGGTCATTTATGAACAAATTAAATAGGATTGGTCCCAGCACAGAATCCTGGGGGACCCCACCCCTGACCATTCCGAGTATTCCCCATTTATCACCACCCTCTGCACTCGCCTTTGTAGCCAGGTTTTCAATCCATGTACTCACCCTATGGTCCATGCGGACAGACCTTATTTTGTACAGTAAATGTTTATGGGGAACTGTGTCAAATGCTTTTGTAAAATCCATATACACCATGTCTACGGGCCTTCCTTTATCTAGATGGCAACTCCTCTCCTCATAGAAGGTTTCTAGATTGGTTTGGCAAGAACGAATCTTCATGAATCCATGCTGATTACTGCTAATGATACTGTTTTCATTTACTAAAATCTTGTATATAGTCCCTTATCCTCTCCAAGAGCTTGCATACTATTGATGTTAGGCTAATTGGTCTGTAATTCCCAGGGATGTATTTTTTTTAAATTTCGGTGCTACATTGGATTTTCTCCAATCCGTTTATACCATTCTTGTCTGTAGAATGTCAGTAAAAATTTGAGAAAGTTGGAGCCTGATTGATGAAGTATACGGTTTGTCGAGAGCTTGAATTCTCTGAGGCATGGATTTAACTGTTATAAAAGCCAGAGATGGCGCAACAAAGTACTAATGGTGTTCTGTAAGTGTGTGTTTTTTTTTTTTCACGATTCCATAATATTTTCCTAAGGATTGAGTGATTCCTTATTTATTTCTTTTTTTTCTTTTGCTTGATCTGCAAAAGCAGTGTGTTTCTTAAAGCCAACAGGTTGGAATGTTAAATGACAAATTGTTTTGAGGCATGTCTGGGATTTGTTTTTTGTTTTTTTTTCCTACACATTTAAACAATTGAATGAACTTTTGTTTCCATACTTTTTGCTAGGGGTTGTAGTTTTGTAAAGTCAGCCAACAATTTGGGCAGAGCCTATTGGTCCAGTGCATCTGCCTGAGGTGGACAACTGAATGTGAGTTATCTTGTAGATATACCCGTGTGTGTGAGCTGAGCCTATTGGTCCAGGTTACCATGCCCCTGTTGGGCAGATGTCCTCCAGTCATGTTGTGACATACACCAATGTGGTCCTGGATGACATACACTTTGACAGACAACAGACTTGGTAACCAGTTTGATACTGTGATTTAGTGCTATTTTATTGTCCTTCCACCTCCTCGGGATTACCTTTTTAGCCGCATTGAGCAGATGGGGGATCAATGAGCCTTTATAGTGCCTAATAGTATTCGAGGTTGCATGCATCAATACGACCCAGGGGTCGTTTTTCACCTCCAATAGTTGTTATTTCTTTTATATATTTTAGGATAGTCTCCCAGAATTTTTTGATTTTATGACACTCCCACCAGAGGTGACCCATTGTGCCCCTCTGGTCGCACCCCCGCCAACAATTTGCTGATGTATCCGCCTGAAATTTATTAACCTTGTCGGGGGTCCTATACCACCTGGCCATGCACTTAAAATTCGTTTCCGCCATCTTAGAGTCGATGGCGGAGCCGTGCGCTAATTTTAAGATTCTCTTACTTGTGCCTATTTCTAAATGTGTTCCTAGTTCGCTCTCCCATTTTATTGTCAAACTTCTGGTTTTCAATGAGCATAATGTAGAGCGGTAATTTATAAACTGTGATGCATGTTGGAGACATGGGCATATTGTAGAATTTTATTATACTGTATAGTAATTCATAGATATATTCACGTAAGGGGATTATCTGCAAATTTTTTTGTGTTTTGAAATGGGTATTAGTGTACATGTACCTAAGTTGATTTTACAAGTGGGAGGGTTACCTATGGGTGATTTCTATTTAAGGTGGGACTATTTTAAAGGAAAAAAGCAGGTGGGTCAGTTAGCTCTAAGGAAGAGGGTACATACTTAATGCGCATGAGGAAGGATATAGGTCTAAGGCAGGGGCTGCAAGCTGCCGAATGGGATCAACAGTTTACATTTTCCTTATCAAGTTGGTAAAGCATGATGAATTGTATTAAATATTCTATTTTAAAGTACCTTTTGTGAGCATAAGATATTAATCTGCAATAAAAAAGTGTCATCAAACACTGTATATCACAGTGCCGGTGCCATTTCTGTTTGTTCTGTAATGTTCTGCCTGGAGTTAGTTTGAAGACAATATGGTCCATACCTTTTGTAAGAACTTATTTCTTTTCACCTACAGCTGCACTAATTAGGGTTTTTGACGATATTAGAATTTATTTTTTTAATTATTATTAGCACATTTTGTGACCTCCTTTTCTTTCATACATCACGGGACACAGAGCAACCATAATAATGACTATATGGGTTATACGCCACCTATTGGTGAATGGACACTGGCAGTCAGTCAGTCAAAAGTCCTCCCCTATGTAACTCTTCAGTTTTTTCACCAGTGTCTGTAAGGTGGAATGATCACTGATGTGATACATGTGCTCTTGGAGGTCTGGACGGTTCTATTTAGAATCGTGAACTTCATTCGGATTCTTTTGAAAAAGCTGTCAGCCAAAATAGATGGTACCCAAGCCTCATTGGAAGGAGAGAAGATTCCTTGAGGTTTTACCTGTAATTCAGCCTTATAGCGCTGGACCCTGCGTATTGGAACCATGTGCAGTGGTGTTCTGACAAAGGTGCTATCCTGCAGGGTGCTATACAGGTCAAGGAGAGTGAACCCAGTCCCTGACAGTCTTTTATGACAAAGCCCACCGTGATGGGTGAATATTGGACTCCTGTTATGTTCAGAGTCCTGCAGCAGGAATGGTAAGTCTGCATTTGTTTGCTCAGTAGCCCTATGGGCAGTGTGCGGTTTAAAACATGCTCTGTGTACTTCGTAGGAGTATGGGCTGCTGTTTCTCCTCCCAGCCACTAGAGGGCGCAGGGGCCTATTTCTATATAGACAGGAAGTGGAGGGGCCATGTTGGCCATGTGCTCGGCAGATTCAGCTTGCCTCTTCAGACATAACAGCAGCTCATGGATACTAGTGAAGTGTGACTACTTACTATGGGATAACTATGTGGCCAGACAATTCATGATTATATACTGCATACTTGCTGCTTAATCTGGGGGGCCTGTACAACTGTAAGTCGATACAACCCTAGCAGTGCACTTTAAAGTGTTGTGTCTCCAGAATACTGTGCATTTGGCACAAAAATAGTATGGGGCCTGGTGCAATTAAACAGGTGCATACTTGCAAACTTCAGAATAATATGCATTTGGTCTGCAGGAGCTTACTTTTAGGCTGATCTGAATCAGAAAGGGGATGCATGACATGCATATGTGCTAAACTAGTAAAAACTAGTATGGGGCCAAGTGCAGTTGGGCAGGTGCAGCATAGTATACATGCTTGCAAGTTTATACATGCTTGAATAAACAAGTTTTGCATAGATGTTGCATACATTCATGTGGCATAAGCACATGTTTGGAAGAACATGGGCATCGGTGCACTTGAAGGAGTTGCGTCTCCAGAATAGCATGCATTGGGTCTGCAGGAGCTTAGTTTTGAGCTCCTTTTCACACTTGTGCAACTTTAAAGTCGCGCAATTTTGCCACGACTTTGATGTGATATTTAGAAACGTGAAGCAGTGCCTGTGTAATCTTAAGGTCTTTGGACCTCAAGTCGTGCCAAGGTCAGACCAGGGTAATGCAGGAGCTTCTTTTGGTCGCTGCGTCTTGAAGACACCCAGATGGGAAGGGGTACTTATTGGCAATCAAAGGGTATGACTTGTCAGGCGACCTTGCAGTCCCAAGTCGCAGGACGGGTCACACAGGTGTGGAAAGACGCCTTAGGCTGTTGAAGCAGCATAGAGGCTGCATTGGATGCCTATGTACTTGGCTAATCCGGACTATAACTAGTATGGACCAGGTGCAGTTGAGCAGGTGCAGCATAGTAGACATGTTTCACAATGCTTGCTTACTTGCATAGGCAAATGTTTGAATAGACACATGCTTGCTTGCAAAGGGCTCCAGCCTGCCACGTGGTCCCCGCACCCGCCCAGCATGCAGCACCCCGACACATTTGCATGGACGCGTGTTGCGTAGACGCTGGTTTTTATAAGCATGTGTTTGTATAGACCTGTGGCATAGGTGTATGCATGTTGCATAGATATACGTGTTTGCATAAACACGTGGTGCAAAAACAAGTGTTGCATAGATACGTGTTGCGTAATATATGTTGCATAAAGACGTTTCATAAACGCATGCTTGCTTATTCCGTAAATGAATGTCTCCATGGGCACGTATTGCGTAAATGCATGTTTGCATGGACACGCGCTTTTGTGTTTTGCCTAAATGCATATATGCATAAGCACATACCTACATGCTTCCATAAACGCATGCCTCCATGAATGCATATTGCTTAAACGCAAGCTGCCAGGTTTTCATATGAACTGCATACATATGTGCTTGGGTGCATTAAACTGCATATATATGGGCATATTTACATTAAACTGTAAACAAATATGTGCTTATTTGCCTAGGACTCCATATACATATGTGCTTATTGGCTAGGACTACATACATATGTGCTTATTGGCTAGGGATACATACATATGTGCTTATTGCCTTGAGCTGCATATATAGATGCGGGAATGGCAAGAATACTTGTATACCTGCATGTTTGCATCCCTGGGTACCTGCATATTTGTATACCTACGTGGTTGTATAGTGTTAGACCAACATTGTCTAGGCCTGCATCCTTGTGGAACTGCATATTGGTTTGTCTAATACAGTCACTTTTATTATGTATCTCTTAGACTAGGTGCACTGCCCTCAGGTTCAGTGGTCTGGCAATGTTCACGTCTCCTGTTGGACCAATGGCATCAGGGTGATCTGAGCCACTGTGGCGCCTGATCTCGGATCAAGCCTGGTTAGTGCTTGGATGGGAGACTGCCCAGGTTTCCCTCCTAAGTGAGGGAGGCATCTGAGGTTGCTGTGTTTTGAGAGTATCTTAGATCATAAGATTTTAGAGCAGTCTCTGAGGTGGTTCGCTCCTTCCTTAGTCGGGTCAGTCTTTGCCTTGCGTTTAGGTCTTGGAGCAAAAGTTATGGGCTCATTATTGTAAAACAATTAAATGGTTGCTTAAAAACTGAATAGGGACATGAGGTCTATCTTTTTAGATCTCAATCTGCTGGCCATCCTTCTGTTTCAGATAGGTTCGGTCTGTTCAGTGATGACCTCTCTGCAAGAGGTAGATTGCTGGGGCCCATAATCCTCAGGAAACGCACAACTTCATGTGCCGGGTTGTTTCCAACCTCATCAAAAATTTCTGTAATTGCAGTGGAAAGTTGTCTATTTTCTTTTTTGTGACCATCCTTCGGACTGGCCACAGCTTCAGAGGTTCACAAAGCTCTTAGCTCGGGTGCTGGACTTGCTAATGGCGCAGGGGGTGACAATCTCAGTATACCTCAATTACCTTTGCTCGGGAAGCAGTTGGTCCAGATTTTCAGTAGGAAGCTGTATCTAGGTCGAAGCACATTCCTTATGTACAGTCCTACTCCAGGTCTTGGAGAGGATCATTCTCTGTCTGGAACTTTAAGATCCAGGAATTGGATTGCTGGAGGGCTCTGTTCCTGGGGTGTTGCACAGCTAAAGATTGGTCGTTGATGGTTAACCACTGATGCCAGTTTCTCCATTTTGGTTTGAGGGTGGCTACAGTTCAGTGGACTTGGTCTCCACAGGAGAGAATACTACCCATAAATATCTTGGAGCTTTTGGCCTTGCTCTAGATTATGGTACAAACCAGTTGTAGGTTCTATCTGTAAAAGCCTCTGCAGGGGCATATATATCAACCACCAGGGTGGCAACGGGAGTCATGCGGCTCAGGAAGGTGAACCGCGTTCTGTATGGGACAGGACAAATGCTGTCTCTATCTTCAGTGCATATTCCAGGTATAGAATAGTGTCAGGGGAAACTCTGCAGGTGAATCTACTAGATTCCAAGTTCTACAACAAGTTGGGACAGGTTGCGTCCGGGATGAGGGTCCCACTGGCAATGGGGGTAGATGCACTGGTAAAGCCTTAGGAACCGGTTCTCCCTTATTTGACGCGTTCCCTTTTTTTCGACTTCTGCCACATCTTTGGAAAGAATCCGAAAGGGGGTAACACTGATAATAATGTTAGCCGAATTATCCCAAGGGGGCTTGGTACACTGACCTATCGAGTCTTGCGGGGTCGCTCCTTGGACATTCCCAATCCAGCGGGACCTAATGGTCTTGAGTCCTGTATCTCAGCACTGTTGAGCCCCTGGAAGCCAGCTTCTGGGAACTTCAATTACAGGACTTGGAAATATTTTTTGCCTGGGGTGAAGCCAGGAAGTGGCATCCGCAGAAATATGTGAGTGGGAGATTTTTTTTTTTTCTCCAATCGGTAGGGGAAAGGAGATTGGCCGTTAAGGGTCAGAGTTCGTCCCTATACATTTTTTTTTCCAGAGGCCGTTGTTTCCCACTCCTTGATTCATATTTCATACAGCGTGTAACGTAGACATTCCCGCCCTTAAGGCCATTCTTGTGTCCTTGGAACTTGAATTTGATCTTGACTGTGCTTGCAGAGGCCACTTTTTGAACCAATCAGGGGATTCTGTTGGTCTTTTTATCTCGGAAAGTGGCTTCTTTGGTGACCATCACTTCACTGGTGGAGTGTCAGAGTTGGTAACTCTTTCATGCAAGGAGCCGTTCTTGGTCTCACCTCATGATAAGGTGATGTTGAGTTCTCATCCATTTTTTGCCTAGAATGGTGTCTAGTTTTTACCTGAATCAAGACATTCTTTTCTGATCCTCAGCTGGCTGGAGTTAGATCACTGCATAATCTGGAGGTAGTTCTGGTGGTCAGAATTACTTGGTTTGTCTGTACAGGTCAGAAATTCCGGTTTGTGCTGCTAGTAGAGCCCAGGGTGGGCAGGAGGCATCCAAGTTGCCTATTTTCATTGGATTTGCCAGTTAATTATTCGAGCCTATGGCTTGAAAAGGTAAGGTCCCCCACCCCCTTTTTTTTTTTTTTTTTTTTTTTGGTAAAAGCGCTCGCTACCAGGTGTTTGGGGGCATCTTAGGCCATCCACCATCAGGTGTCAGTGGCTCAAGATTTAAGGCCATTACATGGTCTTTTGTTCATACATTCACAGAATTTTACCAGATGGATATAATAGCCACGGAGGATACTGCTTTTGGCCGCAGTATGTTTTGGGCGACAGGAGTCCTTCTCAGGTGGCAGTTTCTGTGATTCTCCCTCCCCTCAAGTGCATTGCTTTAGGACATCCCATATAGTCATTATTATGGTTGCTCTGTGTCCCGTGATGTACAATAAAGGTAATAGGATTTTTTTTCATCAAACTCACCTGTAAAATTGTTTTCTTGGAGTACATCACGGGACACAGAGGTCCCTCCCATCTTTTTGGGATATTCATTGCTTTGCTACAAAACTGAGGTCCTTCCTGTGTAGGATGGGTTATATTGGGGTAGACTTCCTGTTTGACTATCTGCCAGTGTCCACTCACCAGTAGGTGGCGTTATAACCCCTATAGTCATTATGGTTGCTCTGTGTCCCGTGATGTACTGCAAGAAAAGGGTTTTTTCAGGTAAGTATGACGAAAATAATTTTTTTTTTCCCACCAACCTATGAAACTTTTTTTTCTGCTAAACATGCAAAATGCCTCTTAAACTTGCATGACCATCTTTGCGAACTCCACAGATGGATGATCGCTTTCAGAAAAAAAAAAGAAAGAGGATCTTTTCTCCAGTCCAGCCGGCCCCAGTAAAGTTTGACAAGAAAAGTGATGGTATGGTAGCTCGAAAGTCTATTAAACGTTTTTACATGTCTTTAAATTCTCCTGTGCTCTTGAAAATCTCTTCCTCTGTCAGCTTGTCCCCCTGATCTTGGGTCCATCAAAAACTCCCTGAAAATACGCTTCTTCAAGGAGGTCTGTCTTCTAAACTTGAATAAGCCTGCTTTTTTAACTTTTCATTTGAAATAAGAACTCGGATCCCTTTTTACTCCTTTTGTTGTCTTTTGTATGATGCTGCTTTCTAATAAAATTTTGATGAGGTTTCATGTTCATTTCATATGTCTGATCAATAGATTGTTCACATATTTCTTCCAGGACCTTCAAAGACACAACAAAAACAAAGCATACAAGGGAGCCAACAATCCACAGGACAGGTTAAAGGCGTGAGTATATTGCTTGCTTTTCCAAAAGAGTTTTGTATGTGTTTTATTTTTATTTTTTTTTCAAGCTACTGAGCCTGGCACAAACCTGAAAAACCAAAATGTAGCATACAAATTACAAAACGCAATTAAGAGTACTTTCTGCATGTAAATGCATGTCAAATCAGTCAATAGATGCAAATGTATTGCAATAACTGAAGTTTTATATGCTCAAGTTTGACCCAACCCCTTCTGAGTTTAAAGGCTGGTACACACGGGCCGAATATCGTCCGCCTAACATTCGACCAGTGTGTACCGCAAAAAAAGTCCTTAGTCCATATAGACAAAGTTCCAATACTTAAAGCAGCTTTCCAATCAAATAAATGAATTATGACCAGCATTCACATGTAAAAACATATGAGAAATCAGTAGTATGTTGATAGGTGGTGAGACAGTTCAATTGATAGGTGATGATAGGCATATACCATCCACCAATCAATCATTAAGTAGAATCCTTCAACTATCAATTGAACTGTCTCCTCATCTATCAACTTACTACTGATTTCTCATATGTTTTTACATGTGAATGCTGGTCATACTTCCTTTATTTGATTGAAGCGCTGCTTTGAGTATTGGAACTTTGTCTATATGGACTAAGGACTTTTGTTACTTGCGTGTATATTTCTGTTTTATTTAGCGGCTGCTTTTATGTACATAGACTTGTATCATATACATTATATATACAGTTGTGCTCATAAGTTTACATACCCTTGCAGAATTTATGATTTCTTGGCCATTTTTCAGAGAATATGATGACACAAAAACATTTTTCGCTCGTGGTTAGTGTTTGGCTAAAGAAACTTCAATTGCGCAACCTTAAATGTATTTAATAAATAAGTGAATGATCATGGTTCACACAAACCTGAATAAATGAACATACTACTAATAAAATATTTTAATAGCTGGTGTACCACACTACCCAATTAACTTACTAGGTGAGAATTTAAATCAATATATCAATAAATAGAGTAATTATAAAGTCAATTAAAAAAATCAATTACTTATCAATGTAATCTTATGACATGGCTCAAATTAATGTCCGTAGTAAATCCCAATGTCCATAGACCATATAGATAGGGGTATAATGTAGCAAAATAGTCAAATATTATAGCAAAATGGTCAAGAACACTCTTCAATGTAGCAAAAATAGCCAAGTGACTCAAGATATAGCAGAGGTTCCTTTTTTCTTCCTTTACACGAAAGCACCACACATTAGATCAATCCCGCAAACATCAGCCAAAGAAGTAAAATCAGACCAGGTGGCTGCTTACCAGATTTAATACATTTAGGTTGCGCAATTGAAGTTTCTTTACACACATGCACAAGCCGAATATTTAGTTTTTTTTTTATTGCAGCACCTGTTTTTCTGTTTTATAACAACAATCATATCACCCATTTGAGTCACATTTTGTTATTCAAATACATATTAATGGATATATGTACACTTATTTATAGGGTAGTGCGGATACTTCACTTTAAACAGTGTTTGGCTAAAGCCATTTATTATCAATCAACTGTTTATCCTTTTTAAATCATAATGGCAACAGAAACTACCCAAATGACCCTGATCAAAAGTTTACATACCCTGGTGATTTTGGCCTCATAACATGCACACAAATTGACACAAAGGGCTTTGAATGGCTATTAAAGGTAACCATCCTCACCTGTGATCTGTTTGCTTGTAATTAGTGTGTGTATAAAAGGTCAATGAGTTTCTGGACTCGTGACAGACCCTTGCATCTTTCATCCAGTGCTGCACTGACGTTTCTGGATTCTGAGTCATGGGGAAAGCAAAATAATTTTCAAAGGATCTGTGGGAAAAGGTAGTTTAACTGTATAAACCAGGAAAGGGATATAAAGATATCCAAGGAATTGAGAATGTCAATCAGCAGTGTTCAAACTCTAAAGTGGAAAATTAGGGGTTCTGTTGAAACCAAACCACGGTCAGGTAAACCCACTAAAATTTCAGCTACAACTGCCAGAAAATTGTTTGGGATGCAAAGAAAAACCCACAAATAACTTCAGGTGAAATACAGGACTCTCTGAAAACATGTGGTGTGGCTGTTTCAAGATGCACAATAAGGAGACACTTGAAGAAAGATGGGCTGCATGGTCAAGTTGCCAGAAGAAAACCATTACTACGCAAATGCCAAAAAGTATCCTGCTTACAATACGCCAAACGGCACAGAGACAAGCCTCAAACCCTCTGGCACAAAGTCATTTGGAGTGATGAGACCAAAATTTAGATTTTTGGCCACAACCATAAATGCTACATTTGGAGAGGAGTCAACAAGACCTATGATGAAAGGTAATACCATTCCTACTGTGAAACACGGAGGTGGATCGCTGATGTTTTGGGGATGTGTGAGCTACAAAGGCACAGCAAATTTGGTCAAAATTGTTGGCAAGATGAATGCAGTATGTTATCAAAAAATTCTGAAGGAACATTTGCATTCATCAGCAAGGAAGCTGCGCATGGGACGTACTTGGACATTCCAACATGACAACGATCCAAAACACAAGGCCAAGTCTACCTGTCATTGGCTAAAGCAGAATAAAGTGAAGGTTCTGGAGTCGCCATCTCAGTCTCCTGACCTCAATATCATTGAGCCACTCTAGGGAGATCTCAAACATACAGTTCATGCAAGACAGACAGCCCAAGAATTTACAGGACCTGGAGGCTTTTTGCCAGGAGGAATGGGCAGCTTCATCATCCTGAGAAGATAAAGAGCCTCATCCACAAATACCACAAAAGACTTCAAGCTGTCATTGATGTCAAAGGGGGAAATACACGGTATTAAGAACTGGGGTATGTGAACTTTTAATCAGGGTCATCAGGGTCATTTGGGTAGTTTCTGTTGCCATTATGATTTAAAAAGAGTAAACACAGTTGATTGATAAATGGTTTCAGCCAAACACTAACCATGAGTGAAAGAAAAGTTTATCATTCATATTCTCTAAAAATAGCCAAGAAATCATAAATTCTGCCTGGGTATGTAAACTTATGAGCACAACTGTGTGTGTGTGTATAGATGTTTTTTGGGAACTTCATTTTTCCTGAGTGGTGCAATTAGGCCTTTTAGACACTGAGATTATTAGTGTGTACAGCAGCCTTTCCAGCAGTGGCTAGCCTAACTTTGGCTTCTGTCAAACGGGCATGTTGAAAAACAAGCAGTCAACCAGCATCTAATCAGCGCTCACAGTCACCCAGAACACAATAGCTCAGCGGGAAGTTCGCTGTACATCACATAGTACAGAGAGCTCCTCCAGTGTTTTTTTTTTTTTCGTTCAGCTCGCTGGGTTGAACGAAAAAAAAAAAATAACTTAAGTTTAAGCTGTTATTTTTTTTTTCTTTTATTGTGATGGGCTGCTTCCATAGCAACAGGAGGATGCAGGAGGTAGTTGAACTTGTACAGGATAAGTCAAGGTATTCAAATAAAGTCAGCTATCTCTCTGGACTTTTAAAGCACTTTTTAAGCCTTTTAAAGCACTTTTTAAGCCTAAAAAAAGATCCTGTTCCTTTTAAAGCATGTTGTACAGCACACAGCTTATGCTGTGTAATTTGTCCCATTGTATGATGTAAAATACCTGGTTGATCCCGCCTGTTCCTGTGTCCCCTTGTGTGTGCTGACCACGGTAATCATGACTGCTGATCCATGATACTGTGGTCAGTTTGTGCCTCCATCATTCCCCTGTATTCAGAGTCTCTCCTCTCTCCCCCTCCTTCTCTGCCTGTCAGTTCCTAGTTTGTGATCTCATCCCCACCCCTTCCCTCCTGCCGCTATTGCATGCATCTATAAAGTTATTACAATTGCTGGCAGCCCCTCTGTAATAACAAGATGTACTGTGCAGTGTCTTTTTTTTTTTTTTTAAATCATGCCATCACCAGGCCCCTATGGACGCATATGTATAAGGCCTGCCCCACCACCGTTTATATTCAATGCGCTGATGGGAAAAGGCTGATGACCTCTTGATCAGACTTTCAAAGGGTGCAGGTGCCACCCATGTGTGTTTTTTTTTTTTTTTTTTTTTTGCAGTGCAATTTATGAATTGTGTTCCAATTACCGAGTCCACCTCTTTGCAGTTTTTAATATACAGTACTATTAAGGTGGTGAAGAAAACAAAGTATTTGTGCGTTTTATCTGTTTTTTTTTTTTTTTTTTTTTATGCAGACAAAGCAACAGAATGGAAATCCAAAAAAAGGGGAAGACACAAAACTGGAGTCTATGCAAGAGGCTAAAGGTAATAGACAAATAATTTGATAATTCACATTGTTGGATTTGAACCTTCAATAATGACTATGAAATTATCAATTCCCAGATGACAAGACAAAGCAGCCAATCAAGAATCCTAACACAAAAGTGTAAGATTAATTTTTTTTACTTAACCGTCTTTTTTAATATGGTCTTAACACCCCCCCCCCCCCCCCATTATCTTATAGAGCTGAGGAGTTATTCTTTAATCTAACAGAGGGGACCTGGGCAGGCTGTCACCACTACTTAGAATTTCAGTTCAGTAGAACAGCTGTGTTGTCAGGTCTAGCAGTAAGTTAGGAGCTAAGTGCATTTCTGGCATAATCAACAGATGAATTGTTCTCTACTTGAGTGTTAACACTTTTGCTGCTGGAGCTATATATTTTTTTGCATGCATGTTAAAATCCACATTTTAGCCCCGAAGATTACTTGACACCCACAAAGCACATGTTTTCTGATAACAGAGACCCTGTAAAATAAAATGGTGGTAGTAGCAATTTTTATGTCCCTTGATATTTGTGCTATTGTTTATTATTATTATTATTATTATTATTATTATTATTATTAACAATTTATATAGCGCCTTCAGTTTACGCAGGGCTTTACAATGTAGAGGGGGGACAGCACAATTGCAGTACAATACAGAAGGGACAGGAGGGCCCTTTACATTTTGTGGTACAAAAGGTAATAGATGCGGGGAATGATTTGATGGAGTTGTTAGGGGGGTGTGGGCTAGGCTTCCCTGAATAAGTGAGTTTTCAGGGATCTCCTAAAGGTGGACAGGTTAGGGGTTGATAGGATATTCCGGGGCAGGGAATTCCAGAGGATGAGAGGGGAGAGGCTCTGGTGAATTCCTGAAGACGAGCATGAGAGGAGGTAACAAGGAAGCTAGAGAGCAGGAGGTCCTGGGAGGAGCGGAGGGGACGATTTGGGCGATATCTGCAAATGAGGTTGGTGATGTAGTGGAAAGTTGATAATATGCATGTTTTTCACATACCTATGTGAGTATTTTTATCCCTGTGTATAGTTTTTAATAAATATTTGAAGCAGAGAGCACTATGGTTTCCCCTTGTCATTCTATGGCCACACACAATTGATCGAAATACTAGGAGGAGGTCAGCATGGTCTATGGATGCCAAAAGGAGGACTTTCCCGTGGCATTCTGAGACGCATAGTATCAGGCGTTTAGGACTCTGTAGTGGGGGGGTCATTATCTGGAGGTGAGCAGGCATTCCAGCTAGAGGTGGTAGTCACTAGATAATATGAATTATTAATTCTTTGAACTATCACCTAGAGTTGCACATCAGTGGGACTTTATTTTAATTTTTTTATATAATCTTTATTTATATTCACAATTCTGACAAAACAGTCAAAAAGACCATAACAATCAATTAACAGACATGAAAAAGAGAAAACAAAGCAACCCAAGTGGGTATTTGATCAAAGTACATAACGTAAGGCCCGATTGGCCATCCAACATAGAGGGTGTTCGAGATGGAGGCGTCTACTTAGTGGCCATGAAAACATATGAGCCATATCACCATTAGTTTGTCTCTGGCCCTCCTACCAAACTTAGCGGTAGTAATGAGCAAACATCACTGATTTGGGCAGAAAAACTAGAGCCCAGAGGGCAGACAGATAAAGAAAACATGAAACATTAAAACCAAACACTTTATTTTTTGATTGTGTTTTACATCGGTTGCGCTACACCGGTTTTGTTTGTATTTATTTGAGACTCACATGTGGATACCCTCTGAGGTGTTGGCAGCAATCACAATAAGCCCAGCTGAAGGCCGTTGACATATAATTTGCATAGTATTGTTTTGCACTGAGTATTTATAATTTGCACTAAGTTTTTTTTTTTTTTTTTTTTTTAATACTGCACTGATTATATTTAGTTTCATATTTTCTATTTGAGTTAGGCTACTTTCACACTGGAGCGGTGGGGGCGCTGGCGGTAAAGCGGCGCTATATTTACCGCTTTACCGGCGTTTTAGCAGCGCATTTCAGCCGCTAGCGGGGTGGTTTTACCCCCCGCGAGCGGCCGAAAAAGGGTCAATACTGCCCGCAAACCGCCGCTGCAGCGGCGTTTTGCGGGCGGGTTCGGAGCGCTGCCCCATTGTTTCCAATGGGAACGGGCGCTATAGGAGCAGTAAATATACCGCTCCTATAGCGAGCCAAAGATGCGGCTTGCAGGACATTTTCCAGCGTCCTGCAAGCGCACCGCTTCAGTGTGAAAGCCCTCGGGCTGTTTCGGGTCGGTTTGCAGGCGCTATTTTTAGCGCAATAGCGCCTGCAAACCGCCCCAGTGTGAAAGGGGCCTTACTGTTGCCTTTCTCTCATCTCAAACCAGTCTGCCCATTCTCCTCTGACCTTTTGACATCAGCAAGGTTTTTTTGTCCAAACAACTACCACTTACTGGACATTTTTTCTCTTTTTCGGACCATTCTCTGTAAACCCTAGAGATGGTTGTGCGTGGAAATCCCAGCAGATCATCATTTTTTGAAATACTCAGACCAGCCCGTCTGACACCAACAACCATGCCACATTCAAAGTCACTTAAATCCCCTTTTTCCCCATTCTGATGCTCGGTTTGAACTTCAGCAAGTCATCTTCACCACATCTAGATGCCTAATGCATCGAGTTGCTGCCATGTGATTGGCTGAATAGCAGTATGTGTTACCAAGCAATTGAATAGGTGTTAACATAAGATTAAATAATCTTAAGCGGCTGCTGTTTCTTATACATTGTATACACATTTTTATATGCTTTATTATTCATTTTGACTATTGCTTTTTTGTTATAAATTTAAACCCATAGCGCTGAGGTGGGAGGAAGTTGGAAACGGGGTAGAGTTTTTTTTTTTTTTTTTTTTTTTTTTTTTTTTCTTCCCTTGTTGGTTTAATTGAATAGGTGTACCTAATAAAGTGGCCTATAAATGTGTATATGTTTACAAAAAATATATATATTTTTTACAGTGCTATACAAAGTTTTCTTTAAATTTGTGTCCTTTTTTTTTTTTTTTTGTTTTTAATATACTCCTTTTTACTTTACTAGAATAGCAGTGTGTCTTATGATCTGTTCGGTTCTATTATAAAGGCATTTTATTGTTTTCCCAGCGCTCCAGGAAAGATAGAGCCTACAGGTGGGCAGTCACTGAGCCATAATCCAGGCACAACTTTTACATGTAAGCTGTGCAAATATGAAACCCAAGATGAGAATGCAATTCAGAAACACTTTACTTCCAAACAGCATTTGGAGGTCATTAGGCACCTCTACATCTTCCTTCCAAAACAGAGAGTGGACTTTATACAGGTAAGAAACTAGCTCTGCCCCGGGATATCACTGACTGTCTAACAGTATGTTAGTTGTGTATTTTTTATTTTTTTTTAAACCAGATCATTTTAATTGAGTTTTCGGGTTTTTAAAGGAACAAAACAACCTTTCGTAACAACAAACTTCTTCTGTACAAGATCTATGTTCATAGCATAGTCAAAGGGTTAGCTTTCACATTAATGGGAGTAGCAAAAGAAATTATACATTAATTATCATGACCTCACAGACCTTTCAAAAACGCAAACTAATAAGACAGCGCCCCTCGAACTGCTGAAATCAATATAACATCATATATGTTAAGCCTTATATCTCGTGAGGTTATTATGTATTATTATTGTATTATGTGTAGTGCCAGTGGAGCCAAAGTCAGTTCTAGAGACACTTAAGAGAAAAAGGCTGACCATAAAAGGTTTACAAGCAACTTATGACCATAGCCTAGTCAAAATAAGTGAGGTCGGGGCTAGGCCTGGGGTGGCTAGCCACAGGTCCCAAATGTGTCAATAACCGTGTTGGGCAGTTCCTATGTTGAACGATAAATTTTGCTCAAAATAGTGGTGTTAATTTGAGTTTTCCATTCTGCCCAGGTAGGGGGGTGGGGGATAGCCGCTCTTGGGCAATTATCTTGAAAAAGCACCCTAACTGTAGGTGTGTAGGTAGTATCTGTCAAGGTAGATTCATCTATAGCGGTTAGCAGGCAAATACTTGGATCTTCCATTAGGGATACTTGAAACATGTTGTTTATAGTTGCTATTACTACTTTCCAGTATCGGTGTCGTTTTGGACACCTCCAGAGCATGTGAATAAGATTAGCAGAGCCACCGCCACACTTAGGGTGGAGCGGGGTGTCTCATTGTCACCAAGCATACCATTTTTCTATAGTATGGTAAGTTCTATGTAAGAGAAACAGTTTCGTAAGCCTATGGGGTAGAGGGCAATGACGCCCTGCAGCCAACGCTAATTCCCATTGTTCATCCAAAAAGTGACCCAAATCTTTGGACCACTGTTCTCGGGCCGGTAGTTTGACTTTATCTTGAAACTTAACAGGTAGGACAGCATACAATTTGGGAGATAAACCCCTTTTTAGAGTCAACACTCGAAAGAATAGTGGCTATGGTTGATTTTTTTTCTGATGAGCAGATATTAAACTACTGCTTTTACACATGTTATATGGCTAAATGACGTTCAATATATTTTATCTCTATGGTCAAAGTGTGTGTGTTATTAAAGTCTTTTTTTTTTTTTTTTTCTCAATCCTAGAGATATATTCATTTTGAGAAAAACAGAGTGTCCCATGAGAGGAAAAGGCAGAATCTACAAGCTAGGAGAGACGACTTTGAAGGTAAAGCATTACAACGTTAAAGCAGTTGTAAACCCTGCTTGGTAATTTTTACCTACAGGTAAGCCTATAAGGCTTACCTGTAGGTAAAATGAATATCTCCTAAACGTGCACAGTTTAGGAGAGATTCACCCTGCATGCAGCCACTGACGTCAGTTTGTGAGAGCTTTGTGCCGGAACTGAGGGCTCCTGCGTGGGAGTGATGTCATCGGCGGCTCCGGACAATCGCAGCGATGGAGCTCAAAAACTCGAAAGAAAGAAAGGGGGAACATGTCAGCCCTCTCAGCGGGGACTTTACAGCGCTGGAGGGCTTCATTCCAAGGTGAGTATTTGCATACTAGCATATTGTGCCATTGCCTTGCAAGGTTTTTTTTTTTCTTTTTTTTTTAACATCCGCAGTTTACAACCGCTTTAATTAATTACTTGTTTTTTTTATCCTCTTTATTAATTTTAATATACATATACAACACATACATTCAGACTCTATCTTTTTTGAGCTCTCGCAGGAGCTTCTACATTTCAATAAAAGTCTCATTCTATCCAACTAAAAATCACATACCATTGTGTGGTTTGTAAGGATGGCCTCAGGCGTGTTCGCACACTCCACGTGCAGAGCCCGACAGGAAGTCGGCGCTGCGCTAATCACAGGCAGTGAGACATTTCCCGATCTCTGCAGCCGCACATCGGGACAATGTCTCACTGCTTGTGATTAGCGCAGCGCCGTGCCAACTTCCTGGCGGGCTCTGCACGTGGAGTGTGCGAACACGCCTGAGGCCATCCTTAGTGGTTTGTACACCTCTTTGCTCTCTTATCTGAAATCTCTTCATATTTTGCTCTCTAGACTCACCCTACATTAATTCCTGTCCATCTTCCTTGCTATGTTTTGATTGCTTCATGTTTATCCATAGGTTGTTCAGGGGCAGTTGTAGGTTCTGCTATCCAACTAGACCAAACTTTTTCATATATTTTTTTGGCTTCCTCTGTTACCATAGGTATCTTTATACAAGGGTAAACTACTGTTTACAAAGTATTTCCAAAAAGCTAGTGAAGGCTGAGCCGGGTTTTTTCCAACTTTTCCAACTTAGAAGTGTAGTAAGCTTATTTTGTGTTCTCTTTGCCGCTATAGGGGAAATATTTCCCAGCAATCCTAAAAGGCAGGTCATCATGTTCTGTTCCAGAGTAACAGACTGTAGCAATCGCGTCCGTAACCCCTGCCCAAAAAACAGCGATGGCATGACAAGTCCAATATATATGGATAAATTCTCCTGAAGAAATGTCCACATCTCCAGCAGTTCTGGGAGTTTGATGGCCTAATTTTATATAATCTATATGGTGTATAATAATCTCTGTGTATTATCTTAAATTGTATAAGTCTGTGCCTGCCCTTTTCCACTCCCCTCCCTAAAAAAAACATCCAAACATGGCAGGGAAGTAGAAAGGACCTAAGCCCTAACAATTAACCGACCGACTATAGCTACTTCTATACCCAGCAGTTAAAAAAAAAAAAGGGGGAAAGAGAGGAAAAACGGGTATCTCAATCTCCTTCTACACACAAAAAGAAAAATATCCCCCACCCTACCCTGTGAGTCAGGCTCTAAAAATAAAAAAGGAGTCTAAATTTAAGTCACCATACCCATATTCATATACCATAACAATATATCTCTTGTTGTAAGGGTCTCTCTGGAAGTCGTCATAGCTGTCATGATAACTGAGCTAGAGAGAACAGACTACATTTTCTTGTATATTGCTGTCTGTGTACTTCCAGACATTGCAACACGGAGAGATTTTATAGCTGGCTTGGCTGCTGATTAGGAGGGAGAAGAGCGGGGGCTGCCTATTTGTGCTCTAGGAGATTGTGGCTTACCTGGGGTCATCCAGGCCTGCTGTTATAGAGGCACAGAGTCTCTTCAATTCTCTGCGGTCCGTTTATGGGAAACATGCTTCTGTCCATATCTCCACCACCTTGCTCGGCCCCTAAAGCCCTCGGAAGGCTGCTCGGAAGAACTGCAGCTGCACACCGCTCACTCCATCTGCATAGGGATTCAGCACACTGCGGGGGAAGTATGCAGAGGCACCCGACAGCACCCAAGCGCCCACTCCGCTGGGAAGAAAGCCCCGTAATAGGGAAGGGAAGAGAGCCTGCAATAGTCCGCCGTCAGAATCGCTCTCACCCTGATGCTGTGTTTTATTCAAGCGATGTTAACCGCTGTTTTTTTTGTTTTTGTTTTTTGCAACCTGCAAGGAAATGTCATAATGTGCTAGTATGCATCGTAATCGGCCCTTTACTCCAATCTGTGACCAGCCGAGTCCCATAGGCAGCGCCAGCACGGGAGGACATCCATGGATGCCCTCCTGGCATTTTAAGCCCACGCTGTAGCCATCTTTCGGCTATAGCGCAAGGGCCAAATGGTTAAACGTACTACATTGTTAGCCTTTGTGCTGGTTACTCTCTTTTTTGTCTTTTGTTTTTTTTCTTGACAGCCCATTCATTTTTAAAGAGCTGTCCTAACACATAACATGTGGCAATAGCCCATAATGTTGTGAATCAGTAACTGACAACTGGCTCCTGAAACCAAGATGGCGGCATGGCTACAGTGTTTTTGTACCTTTTTACACAGGCTATCCCAACTTCAATCTATCATGAATGCTGCTGTCAGACACATCCACCTTACCATCCCTCTCTGCCAATCTATCCACTGGCTTCCGTTTGCTCAGCAGCTGAGCCCTGCTACAAAAATTCAACGACTTTCCATCCAACTTTCCTCATTTGCATACTTGTTCCAGCTTATTTACTCAGAACACACTGGAGCTAGAGCTTCAGCATGACACTCGGGCTAAATTTAAATGTTAAAAAATGTTTCCTGCAAGTAAGAAAAATAAATGTTAACCTAGATAGAAAATCCTGATAGCTAGTATCCTTTTTGTAGTGTGTGTTTGTTTTTTTTTGAACTCCATGAACTCAAAGCTTTTTTTTTTTTTTAGGGCTTAGGGCTCATGCACAAATTACTTTTAAAGAACGCCAGCGCTGCTGCCAGGAAAAAGCAGCTGTGAAACTGCGTTTTTAGTCATGTTTTTGACTAGCGTTTAGGTGCGTTTATGCGTCTTTTTGGCGTTAGCAGTTTTGGGCGTTTTTTTTACAGCAAAAACACTCCCTATAATGTAAAAACACCAAAAGCTAAATGCAGTTAAAAACTTGTTACAGCGTTCAGCAGCATTTTTTTGGGGCTCAAAAGCCCCTGATCCTGGACGCACAGGCTGACGATTTTTATTTATTTTATTTATGTTTTTGTTTTTTATACTGCCCCTAAATGCTTATGCCTCCAAATGCCTCTGAAAGTTTGTGCGCACTGACACATAGGTAAACATGGAGGGGCGTTAAGAGCTAATAAAAAAAGAAACGTCAGGTGCCCCTAACAGCAGCTGTAAAAACATCCTGTGCCCTTAGGGGGACGTGGGGTCCCCCTAAGATGGGAACTGAGTTACTGGCAGGATCACCAGGAAGTTATTGAATAGTCACCACATCTAAGGACTGGTAAGTTGCAATAAATTATTTTTTGGTTTAAATACACTTTAAAATAGTCTCTTTTTTATTTTCAAATATGAGCTCAAAACATGGAAAATGATTTTCAGACATTCTGAGGATTTCGCCTGTTTTTTTTTTTTTTTCTAGGCATTGGGCAGGAACATTTTTTCCACCGAGTTGAACTAGCTCACTGTTTGGCATGTGATACCTTTATCCCTGATGTCCTAGAACTTCTAATCGAGCATACAAAGTCAGAGAGTCATGAGCAAAAATGCAAGGTGAGAACAGTAATTTTCATTAAAAAGAATCTTCTGTTCTACAATATTAATACATGCAAATTCTGCACATGCAGGTTATTTTAATATCACTGTCATCCTTCTTTTGTCAATGAAATTTAAAATCTTCCTGTTTTCAAGATAACAGTTTGTGATCTTTTATATGACTTTTACAGACATCTTTCAAGGAAATCAAAAACAATTGCCTGGCGATGGCAAAGTCAATGCTACAAGATGAACATATCTTGAGACTGCTCAAAGTGTACAATAAGGTGAGGAGGACCTCTTTTGAATGATCAATGTCTGATAGAAACATGTAGTAGATTGGGGCACACAATGATCTGTCTGTTGGTTCGGCAAGACTAGCTTCTGTCAAACAAACATGCTGGAAAACCAGCATCTGATCAGCGCTGTCGGCCAATGGCTGCGAGCGCTGACCACTGTGTTCTGGCGGGGGGGTTGGGGCGGGGGTTTGCAGACCGGTCGGAACCCAATAGCTCAGTGGGGAGATCTCTGCACGAACATCGAATGGGTTAACAAAAAAAAGAAGTTCCCATGTGTACCCAGCATACAATTAATGCAGTATAATAAATGTTTGCTTTTGGGTTTCTTACTGCTTTAAAGTGGTTGTAAACCCTTACAGACCACTTTGACCTACAGGTAAGCCTAGATTAAGGCTTACCTGTAGGTCCAAGAAATATCTCCTTAACCTACACGGTTAAGGAGATATTTTACAAAGAAAGGGCAGCGCTGTCTACGGCGCATGCATCCCATAGACAGTGGCGCCAGGCGCACTGGGCGCGCCTCAAGTGAAGGCAAACATGCCGTCATTTAGGGCTCCCGCGCGCATGCGCCGGAGTGATCTCATTGCTGCTCCGGCCACTCAGCGCCGGAGCAGCGATACCCGGAAGGAAGATGGGCACTTCGTGCAACAGGGGACAGCGGTGACATCGCTGGCTCCTGTGTCAGGTAAGTGACACATAATGAGCTACTATGCGACGCATAGTAGTCCATTATGCTTTACCTTTGCAGGGAAACAAAGAGGAAGTAAAGTCATTAGGGTTTACTTCCTCTTTAAGTAAATTCGTTCTGCCCATTACTAAGAGAGGAAGATTGCACCAAACTGAACCCTTTTTTTTTTTTTATATGTGTAGAAAAGTTAAAGGAAATGTATTTAGTAACCAACCTCAAGATATGAACACCTGAGTACTTAAATACTGAAACTACTGGAATATGAGTCAGTCTGGCAGTGGCGACAACATCAGGTTGGCTGGCAAAAGAGTGGATCTCTTCCAATTAATAACAAGACCAGGGCACCAAGCAAAATGCTCTTAACAAAGCCATAGCATTAAAGAGTTCCACCCTCAAAGTATTTTTTTAAAGTCAGCTGCTACAAACACTGTAGCTGCTGACTTTTAATAAGGACACTTGCCTATCCATCGGCTCGGGTGCAAGACCGCCATTGTAACTAAGGGAAACCGGCAGTGGTACAGTACAGCCCATTTCGTATTGTGCATTAGTGAGTCGTGCAACGCTTTCTGAATAGCCCCGTTGTCTTCTGGGACACACAGGTCCCAGAAGAGGAAATTACATGCCCATCAGTGTTGCATATCAGTGCTGCCTATTGGTGCCACCTCATCAGTGCCCATCAGTGAAGCATAGTTATTTACTACATTTTATAACAGAGAACAAAGAAAAACTTGTATTTTTCAAAATTTTCTGTCTTTTTTTTTCATTTGTTTAGCAAAATATAAAAACCCCAGAGGTGATCAAATACCCCCAAAAGAAAGCTCTATTTGTAGGAACAAAATGATACAAATTTTGTTTGGGTACAGTGCAGCATGACCGCGCAATTGTCATTTAAACAGCGACAGCTCTGAAAATTGGCTTGGGCAGGAAGGGGGCAAAGTGCCTGGTATTGAAGTAGTTAAGGAGAGATAGGTATCTAATAGAAACAGCAATGTGTCATCAGCAAATATGCACAAACTTTCCTCTAGCCCCCACCTGCAAAAAACAGAAATCGGGTCCGATTGGCATATGAGGGCTGTCAATGGCATGGAGGAGCATGAGACTCATTGACCCCGACACATACCAGAGGTTATGCAAAACTATCCTGCGCTAGCAATAAATTAAAAATAACATACAAAATAAAATACCAAAAAGTGCCACCAATCTAAATCTAAAAAAATTATAATGCGATTTGGGGTCCATAACATTGGGTGTAATCCTATGCTTCAATGAAGGAACATCCCTGGACACTGACTGATGAGCAAAACGGTACTATCATAGTAACCTTGTACTACTCTGTGGAAGTGACCAGGTTTTATTTTTTTTACACATTATGATTGCTTATACAGGTGCATTTCACTGGTATAAGCAACCATTTTACTGAATGAAATTGACTAATTCAGTGTGTATTGTGGTAACATGTTAAAGATGGACTGTGATCACTGTAACCAATCACAGCTAGTAATAGAATTGTACACAATGAATGGCATGAATCAAAGCCATTCATTGTTTACAATTGTATTACTAGCTGTGATTGGTCACAGTGATCACATGGTACTGGAAGCGGGCCGGTACACAGACAGGTCACGTTGCAGCCCAAAATGACAAGGGTCTCACCCAGCCTATTGTCAAATTAAAGCAGGGGGGGCGGGACCTTTTGTCTTTCCAGGCGGTGGCACGAGTGGTTTAAGTGGCATTAAACCCAAAAGCAAACATTTTATTACATTGCAGCTTACCAATTCTTATATGTAGATGTGGTTGCTGCATCCTTTAATTTCGCCTGGTGATCTGGCCAGAAAGTGTGTTGTTTTTCAACAGAACAAGTTGTTCTGCAGATGTAGTAGTTACAGGGTTGAGACAAACCATTTACCACTGATATAGGCATCTTTACAATGATCAGCTTTTATTTATGTAAACCATTTATCCCAAAAGGAAAATCTAAACTGTTTGCTGTAACTGCTTATAAAGTTTTAGCTGGAATTCAGCCTTAGTTTGTTAGTGTATCTAAATCTGCTAGTGCATCTAACACTTCCCTCCCTCTATATTAACAATGCTGCTGTTCAAAGGTGCCCCTGTGGTCCTTCATCCATAGTAGAGGCACTCTAATACAGGAGGTGTGTTTCTAGCCAGGTCACCAGGTGAAAACCAAATTTAAATTAACTTGGGTACAACCAGCCGTACAGATTTTACTTGCTATTGGCTGTTATAGCCGCTAGCAGTAATCGCTGTGTTCTCCCAGCGGGTGCGGCTCCCCCCCGCCGAGAGAAGACAATGGCTCCGCGAGAGGGATTCCCCTGTCAACACTGACTGTCCTGCGGTTGCAAGAAAGAAAATTGCTCCAGTTATGGGCGGCCTTACATTTCAGCCATTTTTATAGCTTGAATTATACTGTCTCCTTAAAGCATTCCTATGTGTGTTTTTTTCTTATTGGTCTCCAGGGAAGGGATCCCTTTGAGTACAGCGGGCAAGCCACAGAGCACAAAGCAAGCAATCATGAAGTCCTAGTTGCTGAGGAGGATGACGACTATGTATCCCCTGTTGAAGATGTAGGTGATGATGACATCGATAAAAATATAGACTTTACTCAGAATGAGGAAGATTCTTCCTTGAACTCTTTACCTCTCAGTCACTCAGAAGTGATGGAAAGCAACGACTCAAACAATGAAAAAGTTTTAATAATTCCTGATATTGATGGAACAGATGATGATGATGATGATGATGATGATGATGAGGAGGAGGAGGCTGCTGAAGCGCCGTGATCCTGAGCTTATCTCCAAATCACATTCATTTTTGAATAATCCCTTCTTATCCTTGAATGTGAAATAGATGACTAGTAAACGTGTTTTGGTTACAAGTCACAGTGAGCATGACGTGTGCTCTAAATGAAAACCGCAAAAAACTTGTGACAAAAACGTGCTGGAGGAAAAGACACAGTGAGGTGTTGAACTGTCCCGGAACTGAGCTGGCTATATTTTTTTTTTCCGTACAACTCGGGAGGGGGGGGGGGGGGGGGGGGACAAAAGCAACAGCAGCCTGTTGAACCCGATGACCTGCTTTTCAATACTGACTACCCTTCCAACGTATCCTATTGCATAACCGTATGTGGGTTACTATACATCTCAATCCTGGCAGTTCGACTCCCACTGGAGTCACTCTTTTAGAACTGTGTCAGTGGGGAAATTGCACAACCCTTATGATTTAACGCAAAACGCCCGACCCGCTACAGCTTATATTTAGGGCACGTGTATAAACGACACTATGACAAAAATTGTGAACACCTGACCATTACATGTACCCTATAGAGCTAAAGTATGTATATTAACATTCCTCTAAATAAGTGAGTTCTGTGGTTTCCAGTAAAGGGTACAGTTAATGCTACACCATAATGGGAAAACTGTATGCTTGCCGCTTTGTGCCAACACTTTGGGGAAGGCCCTTCTCTCCTCCAGCATGACACAGGTCCGTAAATCTGATTTAAGTTTGGTGTGGAGGAACAATCTGACCCTAGCCATATTGAGCACCATTGGGATCAACAGGATTGCTGATTGCAAGCCAGGTCTTTTTTTTTTTTTTTCTAAAATCAGTACCTGGTTGAATGGGTACAATGTCCCACGGACACATTCAAAAGTGTTGTGGCAAGCCTCCCTAGAGGAGTGGAAGGCTGTTATAGCCAACTAAAGTGGACCTGAACTCAAAAAGTTAAGATTTGCTATATTAAACGGAACATTTACAAATGTTGATTGTACAGAAGTAGTAGTCTGAAAGATTTACCTTTTTTGTTTTGAATTCCTCCCTATAGCCTCCTAGCTGTATATCTATAGGGCTTTTTTAGGTATTAAAATTTATGATGTCACGAACATGCTGTTCACTGTTCTCGTTGCTGGAGGCTCTGAAAAGAAAGGAAAACCCTGCCTCTATCAGGATGGCTGCTTCCACCAGTGCCGGGACAAGGTCATCCAGCGCCCAGGGCAAAGATGCCAAACTGCGCCCCCCTTTCCCTTAGGGTCAGGGTGCCCCCCACCCCTGCAATAAATCATTGCGCCAGGGGCAGCCGCCCCCCTCCTGCCCACCCCTTGTCCCGGCCCTGGCCTTCACACAGCCACACGGGTTGATTTACCAAAACTGGAGTGCCAAATCTGGTGCAGTTGTGGACAGAAACCAATCAGTTTCTAACTTCAGCTTGTTCAATTAAGCTTCTAGAAAAAAAAAAAAAAAAAAAACTGGCAAATCAACCTTACTGTGTGGAACAAGGCATAGTATGTCATCAATTGAGAAAAAAAAACATTGCAGAGAGACCACAGCTAATACCGACTAGTCCTTGGCCCTCTGCCAGCCTTTTGTCACAGAACATTCAGAGTTCAGTTCCTCTTTACTGCCCATGGTTTTGGAATAGGGTGTCCAACAAGCTCATTATATGTATGATTGTCTGGTGTCTAGAAAGTTTTGACCATATAGTGTATCTTGCGTTTAAACATCTGCCCCATTTGTCATATAGAAGTTATTATTTCAATCATTTATTAGGCTTACCTGAAAGTAGTATTCACAGTGGCCTTGTTTGTTGTGTTCACTGATGCTTGTTAAACTGTACAACACAAGTGTTTTAACTGGCAAATAATGCGTGACCTGAAGGTCTGACACAGTATGTGTTTCAATGTCCGCTTCAAATGATCTGTTCATTTTTTATGTTTTTTTTAAATCCTTTGGGAAAGGAGTAAGTAAGGCAAAGAACATTTGTCAAATAAAATTACGATCAGAAAATAATCTGCCGCCGAGAATTATATTTTGTTCAATTAATTTAACTGTAAAAGAAGCAGTTTGTGACAATGGTTATTTTTTTTCCTATTTTTTTTAAGTCTTTTACTTTCAGGATATACTGCCGCTTAACCACTGTAAGACCAGCCTCGTTTTGGATTTTTAGGTGTTTACATGTTTAAAACAGGTTTTATTTTTAGAAAATTACTAGAAACCCCCAAACATTATATATTGTTGTGTAAGGATAGATCCAAAAAATTGCCGCCCCTTTGGGTCTACCACTCTGCGCTCCTGGATATTATTCTTATAAGTTAGGATAATCAATAAATATATATATAAATGTATAAATATAAACATAAATATATGTAAAAAAATTATAAGAACACACGGTGATTAATGATCTTATAAAAGCAGCTGCTATAGAGTAAAATGGAAACTGTGATAAGGCAATATTAAAAACTGAGTCCTGAGCCTCCCTTTTAAAAGGGTGCTGTCTCTTTAAATATTGCAGCAGCGCTAAGAGACTTTAGTTAAAAAGTTCATAAAAGCACATGAAACCCTGAATACAGTCTGAATTGGTGCAGTTCCACAGTTCTTTTTGTGACAAAGTGATCAAAGCTTCCACCCGATAATTATTCTTATCACCACGTGCTGGTCAAACTCCCCTTTGGGGATGCACTCACCAGAACAAAGATAAACATGGGCCTTTCAATCAATCAAAGTATCCCTGCTACCAGCCATCTCCTTAATCCGTCCACTTCTCCTCCGCCTGCAGGCACCAAGGCTGATCCTCTCAAACACCCAGCGTAAAGGAAACAAATAGTGCGGATAGCGTAGTACAGTTTTGGCAAAAGGTTTATTTAAACATCCAGTATTCCCCCCCAATTAAAATATGCGTACCAGATAAAACATGATAAACAGCTTTATAAAGTAAGTAGGAATGCACTCTGCCTGTATAGTTTCCGTCCACCGGAAACCAGCGCCAAAGACCGCCGTGTAGAGCTCTCCCTTAGACTCCCTGGTGAGTCTGGGCCGGCTGGAGCGCAAACGTCACTTCCTGCGAGGTCACGACCCTGACGCGTTTCGTCACTTCCGGACGTCGTCTGAGGGTGTGACCTCGCCGGCGGAAGTGCAGCTTAAGTGTGTGTATCCCCAAGGCGACCGCAATCAGGATACTGCACAGCTTAAATGACATTAGATATAGCCAATCAGACCTGGCGGTTAAACTACCTATCGCTATGTGCACCTGATACTGTCCACATTGAGCGATCAACAAGATTCCTAAAACGCAATGCCTAATAATAATTCAAAATAAAATTAGGCATAATTAACCTAATTCTGCTGACAATCCCATTGTATATTATGCGGTTCATGGGGTAATTTGGGCACACGTCACCCCACTTTGTAGTGCACTTTTTTTTTTTTTTTTAAACAGAACGTTTTTATTAAAGTTTTTTTGGACAAAACACAATACAAACAATACAAACAACAACAAAAACTGCTTCATACAGTATAATATATGTACATGTAGCACAATATGACTTTCATACCGCTGACACAGGGAGGAAACATAGCACTATCATCATAGTATTCAAGGTGTCGCTGGACTACATTCCCAGCCTATGTCGTTATAAGGTGTAGTTATTACCTAGGTGGGGGGGTGTCTCCACAGGAGTCTTTTACTCATGGAATTGCTGGGTTGTATGTTCCCTCGTGCGTTTTTTCCCAACCCTTCATTCTTCACCAGGGGGGTGTAGGAGGGATGTGGGAGGGGGGGGGGGTACAATTTCCACCTCCGGACCGTCCGGACAAAGATAACATTGGGGCGATTCTAATAGGAGTTGGTCGGTACTCCTGACCGTCGTGTGGGTCCAATATGATATGAACCACCACATGGGATCCTCCCCTTCCTCAGGGGCCTATCCACACGCGTTGATCCAGCTCGACCAGATCTTGTCGTACTTCTGCAGGCAGTTCCTACTCTCGTATGTGATGCGGTATAATGGTAGGACATTATTCACTGACTTCTGCCAGGATGATCGGGTTGGGGGTTCTTTCAGTTTCCATTTAAGGAGTATTTCCCTTCTGGCGTAGAATAGCAGGAAGGTGAGGCACAGCTTCAGGTAGCGATCCCCCTCCACATCCTCCAGGTGGCTAAGGAGGATGGTTAGGGGGTCCGGTGCGATCCGCACTCCACTAACCAATTGCAGGGTGTCAATCACTGAGTTCCAGAAAGTTTTTGTAGTCTCGGACAGGACCAAACCATGTGGGAGAAGGTCCCCTCCTCCTGGCCACATCTAGTGCAATTAGGGCTCAGAGTATGGTAGATCCCTGCCAGTCTTTTTGGTGTATAGTAGGCCCTATGTATGAATTTTAACTGTATGAATCTGTCTCTAGCCGCTATCATGGATGGAATAAATGATGTCAAGCATTCTTCCCATTCCTCCTGTCCAAGGGTCGGGATGTCATTCTGCCACTTAACCATGACCCGGTCGCTTTTCACGTCATGGGCCACCGTGAGGTACAAGTACAAGGATGAGAGGGGTTTGTCTAGTCTTCCCGAGATTAATAGTCTCTCAATCGAGTCTGGCTCTAGCCTAGTTCGGGTGGGGAACTGAGCTCTAAGGGCATGTTGGAGCTGGTAGTATCTAAATTGGAAGCTTCTAGGTAGATTATGCGCTAGCTGGAGTTCTCTAAAGGGGGTTATAACCCCTTGTGGCATGACTTGTTTCAGAGTGGTAATACCTCGTGTGGCCCAGCCTGCCGGGTCCGGGACTGTTGCCAGGTGAGGTAGTGACGGGTTAGCCCAAAGCGGGGTGTGGGGTGAGACACAGTCTGGCTTTAGGAGGGCAGCCCTAGACGCCCTCCAAACCTGTGTGGTTTTCATCGGGCCCGTCACTGTGGGAGCGGCCTTTGCCCCTCTATATGGGAGGTTGGATAACGCTGCATAGGAGCCGAGGAGTGCTGCTTCAAGGTTAACTGATGGATTTTGGCGTGGTTGCGAGAACCACCACCTCACTGTAACTAGAACTGCTGCCCAGTAGTATATCAAAAAATTGGGGAATGCCAGACCACCGCCAGCCAGTGGGAGGTAGAGGGTAGTCTTTGCCACCCTTGGAGGTTTCCCAGCCCAAACAAATGAGATTAAAAGACCGTCGAGTTTGCGAAAGAATGATTTGGGGATAGGGACTGGGGTCTGTCTGAAGTAATAAAGGAACTTTGGAAGGTATATCATTTTTATTAAGTTCCCTCTACCCACCGGGGACAAAGGGAGGTTCTTCCAGGCATGGCATTTCTGCTCCAGCTGGTTAAGTAGTGGATAAATGTTCCTGTCTAGATACCCTGACAAGTCTCTCCCCACCCTCACCCCCAGGTAGGTAAACTCCTCCACCCAGTGCAAGGGCGTGTTCGTGTCTACCAGAGGGATTGGCCGATTCAGGGGAAAGAGGACTGATTTGCTCCAGTTGATTCGAATGCCCGAAAATCTACCAAATTTGTCGAAGGCAGTCAGAGCTGCCTGCAAAGACCCCTCTGAATCCGCCAGGTAGAGAAGCGAGTCGTCGGCGTAGAGGGAAATCTTTTCCTCAACCACTCCGACCCTCACTCCTCTGATTGCCTCGTCCGCCCTAAAGAGTGTAGCCAGGGGTTCCAATGCCAGGGCAAATAGCGCTGGGGAGAGCGGGCATCCCTGCCTTGTACCCCTCCCCAGCCCAAATGCCTCCGATAGGGTCCCATTAGTGCGTATACGTGCCCTAGGCTGCGCATATAACATCCGTAACCATGTAAGGAATTTAGGCCCGAATCCGAATCTCGCAAGGACTGACCATAGGTAGCCCCACTCGACCGAGTCGAAGGCTTTCTCTGCGTCGAGTGAGGCCACCACCCCAGGCTCTCCAGTCGAGGCCATCGCAATGTATGTGTGCAGCCTCCTAATGTTGATGTCCGTCCCCCTGCCTGGCATAAATCCTGTCTGGTCAGGGTGAATCAGTGCTGTTAGGTAGTGCACTTTTTTACATATATTACCAATTGGCTCCAATACCGCATGTCAGTATACGGATGCCGAAATCATTAATGCATGCAAATCAGCATTCAAATAAAGCCCTCCACCTCTGGTAGATTATGGCTATATCAAAGTATATGTTATTCTGCCGAGGGTTTGAACCTTATATTATGTCACATGTAAAGCATTATACCGCAGGTTTAAACAATGCATTGTGTTATGTGGGGCGTGCCAATAATCGGCTGTACATCTTCCAGTCTATGGTCCCCATTTCGTTCATATATATAAATGCAGCATCCATATTCATAGTTACAGGCGATATGTGAACCAACTTATTTCATACTATATGCGGTTGTTAGTAAATAATATCATTAATTCACCTTTATGTGAATACCTGATAAAAAATGTACGTAATAAATAGATGAACAGTGGACCACATATGCCATTTAAATGTATGCGCATAAATTTGAAATATATATAAAAAAAAAAAAAAATTAAAATAAAAATTAAAATATATAAAATATATATATATATATATATATATATATATATATATATATAATCAGCGGAGCCAGTTAAAATAATATGCTCACTTCGGCTAATTCATTGCCCTGAAGTGTTAAATATATATATATATATATATATATATATATATATATATATATATATATATATAATGTAAAAGATATGATATGTCATAAAAATGCATATAAAAGTGCACTAACAATGAATATGGCATATAAAACATAATACATGTAAAATATATAATATGCCAAAAATTACATACATATGTGTTTAAAACCCCTAATAAAAAACCAAAATAAGACTCCAGCGTAAATAAACCATCAATCTGTGTACGTGAGTGTACAACCCTATAAAATTATATATGAAAAGAATATGTATAAAAATCTACGGGGTTAAAAAAATGATATGCTCTATTCTCCCTTTCTGGTGATTCTGGCCTGCTGTGACCTACAGTGACTTACTCTTAATAGTAATCAATGAACTAAAAACTTGTAATCTGAGGTAACTCATTGCAGAGAAGATAAACTAAAATAAAATATATATGTATGGGTACAGATGTAAGAGTCCATCCAGGCAACTTCAGTGTATAGGGCCAACTCAAAGAAATATAATGTATTATGTTTTATGCTCTCATTCTGGTTGGTTCTTCATGTATCACTTATAAAACAATTGATGTCGAGTTCGACATTTAGGCCTTTGGGCACCAACACGTCTACAGAATAGATCCAGTGAGTTTCACGTTTTGATAACTCGAATTAAATTGATACCTCTCCAGTGGGGTTGGATCTGTTCCACCCCCCAAAATAATAAACCGGATGCGTCCATGTTGTGATTGAGCTTAAAGTGTAAAGACACATTGTGGTCTTTATACCCTATTTTAATATTATGTATGTGCTCTGCAATATGCACCCTCAGTTTTCTTTTCGTTCGACCAATATAAATGAGTCCACATGGGCATTTAAGTGCATAAACCACATGTGTGGTATTGCACGTGATAAACTGGTCCACCGAGAATGTTTGGTTGTTGGATGGAGAGATGAATGTTTCTAAGGCTCTACTTGGGGTGGTTATCTCTCTGCATGCCTTACATCTTCTACAGGCGAAGAAACCGTTTTGATCCCAGAACGTTGATGGTCGCTTTGGTGGGTCTATGATTTTCCGTACAATTTTGTCACCAAAGTTAGTCGCTTTCCTGTAGATAAACTGTGGCTCCGGTGGGAGTTCTGTTTTTAATTTTTTATCCAGCAATAACACGTGCCAGTGTTGTTTGAATATTTTCTCGATATCCCTATATTGGGCATGAAATCCAGAAATGAACCCCCATTCTTTATTGGTGGCGTTCTTATTTTTTACCTTTAATTGTTGCGATGGAACATCATCCTTTTCTTCTTTTTCAGCTAGACAAGCAGATCTTGGTATCATTCCCACTTCTTCTACGACTCTCTCCAAAGTGGTCGGGTTGTAACCTTTAGTTACAAACCTTTCGGCTAAGATGTTTGCCTGGGCAATAAAGTTCTCATCTTTGGAACAGTTTCGTCGCACCTCCATGATTTGCCCCTTTGGTATGTTCCTCAGCCATTGTGGGTGGTGTCCACTTGTAGTGGGAAGGTAACTATTCCTGTCTGTTTTTTTGAAGAACACCTTTGTTTCCAGCTTTTCTTCTTTTTTGTATACAGTGACATCCAGATAATTTATTTCTTCCTTACTTCTTTCATTATATATTGTTTTTTTGTTTTTTTTTTCTAACACCCTAGAGAATAAAATGGCGGTCGTTGCAATACTTTTTTTTTTCACCGTATTTGCACAGCGGTCTTACAAGCGCACTTTTTTTGGAAAAAATTCACTTTTTTTGAATAAAAAAAAAAATAGCAACAGCAAAGTTAGTCCCATTTTTTTATATATCGTGAAAGATAATGTTACGCCGAGTAAATTGATACCCAACATGGCACGCTTCAAAATTGCGCCCGCTCGTGGAATGGTGTCAAACTTTTACCCTCAAAAATCTCCATAGGCAACGTTTAAAAAATTTTTTTACAGGTTGCATGTTTTGCTTTACAGAGGAGGTCTAGGGCTAGAATTATTGCTCTCGCTCTACAGATTGCGGCGATACATCACATGTGTGGTTTGACCAACGTTTTCATACGTGGGCGCTACTCACGTATGCGTTCGCTTCTGCACGCGAGCTCGTCGTTTTTTTTTTTTTTTATTCATTTTACTTGATTTTATTTTTACACTGTTTTAAAAAGAAAAAAAAATTGGATCACTTTTATTCCTATTACAAGGAATGAAACATCCCTTGTAATAGAACAAACGCATGACAGGTCCTCTTAAATATGAGATTTGGGGTCAAAAAGTCCTCAGATCTCATATTTGGACTTAAATGCAAAAAAACAAAAAACAAAAAAAAAAATAATAAAAAATAAGAATTGTCATTTTGAAAAAATGACAACAGAAAAATGTTCCTTTAAGAGGTATGGGCGGAAGTGACGTTTTGACGTCGCTTCCGCCCTGCTATGGTATAGAGACGGTGGGGGCCATCTTAGCCTCACTCGTCTCCATACCAATGTAGTGACAGTTCCCCATCGCCGCAAGATCACCATTATCAGCGGCGGGAGAGGTGCCCCCACCCCTCCGGCCGCTCTCCCATGCCCTCCGCCGATTACCGGAGCCATCGGTAGCGGCGGGAGGGGTGGGGGCACCTCTCCCGCCCCTGATAACGGTGATCTTGCGGCGAATCAGCCACGGAGACAACCATTATCGTCAAACACGACCGGCGCCTGAAGAGATGGATATCTTGGTTGTGGCAGCAGCTGCTGCTGTTACCGAGATAGGCCGTACATTGTTGTGCGCTGGTCGTAAAGTGGTTAAAGGAGGATTGGACCCTTACAAACAAAAAAAACTGTTGGCCAGCCCAGGATAATCTCTCCTACTACCCGTATGCCTCTGTTTTTTGCTAGTGTCCTAGGAGGATGGATGTCTCCTCAGCTCTGCTTTGTAAAAGGATAACCTATGTTTACTAGCATCTTTTTTTTCATTCAAGACTCTTCCCCACATTGCTGTTAGGTGGTCCTTTTCTTCTTTCTCTTGAACCTCTTTTTATTGAGATATGAAAAGGGTAGGTCCATTCCTTAGATACTTGCCAGCTTGTCCATCACCTCAGTGCAGTCATGCAGTGGAGTTTGGATGAAAAAAGTATAGCGCTATAGAAGTTTAGAATACCGGTGTTCATCTTACATACAGCATGATGCTGTTTCAATTGCTTACTAGTTTCGCTTGTCAACCAAGCTTCCTCGGAGCATGCGCAGTACTGGGGTCTGTCTTTTTTTTTTTATCTTAGCATTGTTAATCTTCTTAATTAGTAATCAATACTAATCTGACACATCCTAGTTTCACTCAGCCGCGCCATTAACATTCATTCATACTATCTACTGACCTAACACTAATTAGGTTTGATCTCCTGAAGCCTCAGAAACAGAACTTTAAATCATCATATTCACATACCAGATAGAAGTTAAGCAAATGCTCCCGATATTCAGATATCATCACATCGTTATTATAACCCAACAGGGGTTTTCTTTAGATCACATCCAAACCAAATAAATCATATTTGATCTATGTATCATTTAAGTGAATTATGGTGCATGTTGGAAAACCAAAACAAAACAAAGCAAGAGAGAAAAGATAAACTAAAATAAAGGGGAAGCAATTACATAAGGGTAAATCAAAACATTGAACAGATGTGGAGAAGAGAAGACCGCAGATAAACAGGTACAACTTATGTAGGTGGGTTTGTTTCATCTCCTGTGTATCACCTGAGTCCAGTCACTTCACTGTGTGTATGTAAGGGTTTACAACCACTTTCAGGTCCTTCTGATGGCTCTTTGAGCTGCAGACAGTCCTCAGTTTCCTGTTGTTTTTTTGTCCTATGTTTGTTGTGTTGTCCACCCCTGAGTTTGCCTGCTGTTCGACATCCTAAAGGCTTAGAACTTCAGTGGATGGGAAAGATAATGGGAGTAGTAGGAGGTGTTATACCATGGGACGGCCTACATTTTTTCTGTTTGCCTTTTGTCTAATCTTCTTGTAGGTGGTAGTATAACCCAAAAGTTTAAGACTTTCTATGTACTTTAATGGACTCGAAGGAAAGTATTTTAGGGAGAGTACAAAAATCTTTGCTATTATTCAAAAAACTTTTTATTTATTTTTTGCAGCGTAAACCTGATAATCCCCGAAGGTCATTATCTGTTGAGCAAAGGGATATGTGACAGTGCGTTTAAAAAAAAAAAAAAAAAAAAAATGTATTTCAGTGATGTCTAGCCTTCCTGTGTTCCAGAAAATCTAACATTGCAGCTGAGCATTTTAAAATGTTTTCTTTACAGTGTTTTTTTTTTTTCTATTGAATCAATATTTCTTTCAAGTGATACCTTATAAATGAATGTGTAAGGGATGATGTTGGGTCTTAAGTGATTTGGACTTTGTCTTCTCTGATGTCGTTGACAATACAGGAGCCACTAGAGAGCAAGAAAACTGAATGTAGGGCATGATCATTTTTAACATATCTAGTTACACCAGGGGTCTCAAACTGGCGGCCCTCCAGCTGTTGCGAAACTACAAGTCCCATCATGCCTTGCCTGTGGGAGTCATGCTTGCAACTGTCAGCCTTGCAATGCCTCAGGGGACTTGTAGTTTTGCAACAGCTGGAGGGCCGCCAGTCTGAGACTGATGAGTTACACAAAGAGACTTCTAGATTGATATAATCTCTTGCTCTTGTGCCTTTATTTACCTGGCCCAAGTCAGTGTAAACATTGCTTTGTTTTACATACAGCATGTCTGCACTGTACACTGTGTTGCAATCCAGTGACCGTTGTGACCACCACTTGGTACCCGGCTGCTGAGAGTTTAAAAATGTAATAATACATTTTTTTTAATGTACTTTCACTTAGCCAGTATTCCTGATCACAGCCAGTCATGTAATGACACTGTACTGCACTGGTGAACGGATACTAACCACTTCAGCCCCAGAAGGATTTACCCTTGTAATGATCAGGCCATTTTCTGCGATACGGCACTGCGTCGCTTTAACTGACAATTGCGCGGTCGTGCGACGTTGTACCCAAACAAAATTGATGTCCTTTTTTTCCCACAAAGAGCTTTCTTTTGGTGGTATTTGATCACCTATGCGTTTTTTTATTTTTTGCGCTATAAGCAAAAAAAGACAGACAATTTTGAAAAAAAAAAAAAACAATATTTTTTACTTTCTGCTATAAAACTTGGCCAAAAAAAAAAAAAAAATATATATATATATATATAAACTAATTTATTCATCAGTTTAGGCTAATATGTATTCTGCTACATACTTTTGATTTAAAAAAATCGCAATAAGTGTATATTGGTTTGCGTCTACAAAATAGGGGGTAGATTTTTTTTTTTTTTTTTTATTTTATGTTTTTACTGGTAATGGCAGCAATCTGTGATTTTTAGCGGGACTGCGGCCGACAAATCTGACCCCAAGTGACACTTTGGGGACCAGTGACATTGTTACAGTGATCGGTGCTAAAAAAAATGCACTGATCAATGTTTAAATGACACTGGCATGGAAGGGGTTAACTGTGTTCCCTGGGTGTGTTCTAACTGTGTGGGGGATGGGCTCACTGGGACAACACAGAGATCGCTGTTCTTGATCACTAGGAACAGTAGATGTCCATGTTGTCCCCTGTCAGAACAGGGATCCGCAGGTACGTGGTTTCGTGCAATAGAGCCGCCCTGCCACAGTATATGGGCGGTATTAAAGTGGTTAAAAATAAATAAATTGTGGGGAAAAAAAATTGTATTTTCTTAATTTTCCAAAAAATTTTGACAAATTATAGCTTAAAAAAAAAACTTACCATGCCTCTTACGAAATACCTTGGACAGTCTACTTTCCAAAAAGGGATCATTTGGGGGAAATTTGTTCAGTCCTGGCATTTTAGAGCCTCAATAAATGAGATGGGTTGTCAATACATCAGGTGTGATCAGTTTTCGAACATATAGTTGTGTGAAAAAGTATTTGCCCCCTTTTTCTAATTTTATTTTTATTTTTGCATATTTGTCACACTTAAATGACTCAGATCATCAAACAAATTTTATTATTACACAAAGATAGCCCGAGTAAATACAAAATGCAGTTTTAAATGATGATTTCATTAAGGCAAAAAAGCTGTCCAAACCTGCCTGGCTTTATGTGAAAAAGTAATTGCCCCCTAAACCTAATAAGTGGTTGTGCCACCCTTGGCGGCAACAACTGCAATCATGTGTTTGCGATAACTGGCAGTGAGTCTTTCACATTGCTGTGGAGCAATTTTGGCCCACTCTTTGCAGAATTGTTTTAATTCAGCCACATTGGAGGGTTTTCCAGCATGAGCTTGTGTAAGGTCATGATACAGCATCTCAATTGGATTTGAGTCCGGGCTTTGACTAGGCCACTCCAAAACCTAAATTTTGCTTTGTTTGAACCATTTGGAGGTGGACTTGCTGTTGTGTTTCGGATCATTGACCTGCTGCATAACCCAAATGCACTTGAGCTTGAGGTCACGAACTGATGGTTGGACAGTCTCCTTTAGGATTTTCTGGTAGAGCTTAGAATTCATGGTTCCATCAATTATGGTAAGTTGACCAGGTCCCAAAGCAGCCCCAGACCATCACGCTGCTACCACCACCATATCTGACTGTTGGTATGATGTTCTTGTTATGAAATGCTGTATGTTTTATGCCAGATGTAACTGGACACACAACTTCCAAAAAGTTTAATTTTTGTCTCATCAGTACACAGAATATTTGCCTAAAAGTCTTGGGGATTATCAAGATGTTTTTTGGTAGATGTGAGATGAGCCTTTGTGTTCTTTTTGGTCAGCAGTGGCTTTGGCCTTGGAACTCTCCCATGGGTGCCATTTTTGCCCAGTCTCATTCTTATTGTTGAATCATGAACACCGATCTTACCAAGGCAAGTGAGGCCTGCAGTTTAGATGTTGTTCTGGGTTCTTTTATGACCTCCTGGATGAGTTGTTGTCATGCGCTTGGAGTCATTTTTGTAGGCCGGCGATTCCTGGGAAGATTCACCACTGTTCCAAGTTATCTCCATTTGTGGATCATGGCTGTCCCCATGGTTCACTGGAGTTCCAAAGCCTTAGAAATGGCTTTGAAACCCTTCCTAGGCCGATACATGTACATTTTGGTTCTAATCTGTTCTTAATTTTTTTTTAGATTGTGGCATGATGTGTGGCTTTTTGGCTTTTTGTGATCCGTTGGAGTGCTTCACTTTGTCAGACAGCAGTATCAATTTAGTTTTAGTCTTAGGACTAAAATTACACTTTAGTTTTAGTCCCATTTTAGTCTTCTGCAATTGTTTTAGTCGTATTTAGTCGACTAAATCTCCAATACATTTTAGTCGTCTAAAATCTAATGGGTGTAATTAAATTGTAATGTATTAGTTAACATTTCTCTACAATTTCCAAACTCATTATATACAGCTGGAGTGTAAAATCTAATATGTTATTATTTATGGTATTGAGGTATGAACATGCACTACAGACCATTGTTAATTTTGAAGTCAAATTTCAGCTTAGTCTTTTGACCAGAATTCCATTTTAGTTTGTCATCTCAGTTGTTTTTAGTTTTTGTCGTATTTTAGTCAACTAAAATAGTATTGATTTAGTTGACTAAAATGTTATAGTCGACTAAATTAACACTTTCAGCTTCTATTTATGTGATATCTTGATTCAACATGTCTGGCAGTAATCAGGCCTGGATGTGGCAAGTGAAATTTAACTCCGCTTTCCAAAAAATGTGGTTAATCACAGTTCATTCATGATTCACATAGGACCAGGCAGGTTTAAACAGCTTTTTTTTCAAATATATGTTTTTATTAGTGCCCAGAAAGGGCAAATGTAACAAATACAGTTTATACAACAATTTACATCAAGGTATAACGAGGGAAGGAAGGAGAGGGAAGAAAAAGAAAAAAAAGGGGGGGGGGGGTCCTCCTGATGATCAACAAACATATGCAGGAGGGCAACATTCAACAAATCAGTACAACACTTTTACTTTGCTTTGCATCACCTGCCCAGGCCTCTAGGGTCATTAGTGTAGGGTTCAAGACCCTTCTTAGTGGTAAGATCCTAAACCGAGACTGCTGGTCTCGAGAGGACGATCTGATAACAGCTCTTTTCCCCCTCCTCTCAACCGCCCCCCACCCTTCAGGGTGGGATTCAATAAGCGGAAGGGAGGAATGGGGCAACTATTCTCAACTGGTGGAGGCCTCCTGGACAAAAAAAAAAAAAAACACACCGAAGGGGTAGGGTAAAGGGGGGAGGGTGGGTGGGGTGGGGGGAGGTTAGGGCGGGGGGGGGGGGGGGGAGAAGGGGGGGGGGAACCCCGGCTGGGCATAGACCGCTTCGGTTTCCTGTATGTTTTAGGAAAAGAACTGTTCAGGTTATTCTAAGGGCCATACCTTCTGGGGAGAAAATAAAGTGGAGCCATATGTCCCATGTTGCTTTGTATTTTTCTTCCTGCTGTCTCGCGGTATGTATCAGGTCCTCCATTCTCCTAATGTCTTCTACTTTCTGAACCCAGCTAGCTACCGTTGGTGGGGACTGACTTTTCCAATTAAGTGGGATGCACGATTTTGCAGCGTTTAACAGGTGACCTATGATCGACTTTTTATATTTTTTAATCGACATTGAGTTCATATGTAGCAGGAAGAATGCGGGGTCATTTGGGATTTCGTAGTTTGTAAATTTCTGTATAGTTGTTCTGATTACAGACCAGAAGTGTGACAGCTTCGGGCAGGACCAGAATATGTGGAGCAACGTGCCCCTATCTCCCTGACACCTCCAGCAAAGTGCAGAGGTGCTCGGGTAATAGGTGTGTAGGACTTGTGGGGTCAAGTACCACCGTGTCATGAGTTTGTAGTTGGTTTCTTGTACTTTCGTACATATAGAGGATTTGAGTGCTAGTGCTATCATACTTTGGACCTGGCCCGAAGTGAACGTACAGTTCAAGTCTTTTTCCCATTTAGTTATATATGATGGGGGTGTGCTTTCCGTCGGGTAAATCAGAAGGTTGTAGGTTGTGGATAGTGTTCTTAGGAGTCTGTCCTCCCCTGCGCAGAGAGTTTCCCAATTAGTAAGGGGTCTGTCAAACTCCTGTGGATTAGGTATGGATCTAAGGAAGTGTCTGAGGCGTATTGCCGTCCAAAATGGTAATTTAAGGGGACCTGAGTCTCTTTGAAGAGTGTCCAGAGAGATCCAGGATTTGTTGAGAATGAAGTGTCTCGCCTGCGTAAAGTTCAAGTCCTTAAACATAGTTCCAGTCTGAGGATCTAGTCCCAGAGGAAATTTGGGATTCCCTATAATGGGGTATAGAGGTGACTTTAATGTGGAGAGCGAATAGGTAAGGCACGCCTCGGACCCTACTCGTATGGTTGTCCCTATTAGTGGGTGATTCTTGACCTCGGTGGGGAGGTCTTTCCAACACCATATCAAGCTCTGTAAGGGTATCTGTGTCTGTGCCTGTTCCAGGCTTGTCCAGAGTTTGAGCTTCTGATGACGGTTCCAGTCTATAATTCTACCTAGCTGGGCTGCCTGATAGTATTTCTTTACGTCAGGGATCGCGAGTCCTCCACTAATTTTTGGTAGGGAGAGAAGGGACCGGGGTATTCTCGGTTTTCTGTCCGCCCAAATAAATTTGTAGAACTGACCATGTACTTGTTAAAAGAAGGACATTGGGATACGGATCGGGAGAGCCTGTAGCAGGTATAAAAATGTTGGTAGTATGCACATCTTAATAAGATTGCACCTGCCAAACCAAGAGTGTAGGCCCCCCCGCCATCTTTCTAATAGAGAGCGGGTTGTAGCCAGTAAAGGGGGGAAATTTAGTTGAAAGGCTTGAGTGAGATCGGCTGGTACGTAGGTACCTAAGTATTTCAAGGCAGTCTCTGTCCATTTGAAGTGAAAGTTAGATCGTAATGTCTGCATGGTCGATTTGGGAATGCCTACTCCCATGGCCTCGGACTTGTTATAGTTTATTTTTAGGTTGGAAATAGTCCCAAAGGCATCGAATTCCCGAAGCAAGTTCGGGAGGGAGATCAGTGGGTTTGTTAGGGAGAAGAGTAGGTCGTCCGCGTAGGCCGAGACCTTGTATTGGGTGTCCCCCACCGAAAGTCCTCTAATGTCTGGGTTATTTCTAATTTTGGATAGAAATGGCTCCAGGGATAGGGCAAATAGAAGGGGAGACAAGGGGCAACCCTGTCGTGTCCCATTACGGATTTGGAGAGGTTCTGATAGAATGCCGTTGACCTTGACCTGAGCAGAGGGGGTGGAATAGATTTGGGATATCCATCCCAGCATGGTTTCCCCCAACCCTATTTGCCTAAGGACTGCGGTCATATAGCTCCAGTCAACCCTATCAAAGGCCTTCTCTGCGTCAGTGTTTATGAATATTGATGGTATGTGTGTCTTATTGGCTATGTGTATCAGGTTCAGTACTTTAGTTGTGCTGTCTCTAGCTTCTCTAGTGGGGATGAAGCCTACTTGGTCTAGGTGAATCAAGGATTGTAAATGGCGGGCTAACCGTGTTGCTAAGATCTTAGTAAATAACTTAAGGTCTATATTAAGGAGCGAAATCGGTCGATAGCTGCTACATGCTGTAGGGTCTTTGCTTTCTTTTGGTATAACCGTGATATGGGCTCGCAGTGTATCATTGAAAAAGGTCGCCGTTTTTCCTAGTTTATTATAAAAGGACACCATGTGAGATCTAAGGGCTGGGAGTAATGACTTATAATACTGTAAAGTAAGGCCGTCTGGTCCAGGGGCCTTGCCCGGCTTAGTGGAGGCTATTGCTAGGTCCAGTTCGTCTGTTGTTATTGGGGTGTCTAACTCCGCTATATTTTCAGGGGACAGTGAAGGAACGTGTGCTGAAGATAAGTAGCTCTCAATCAGAGACTGTCTGTTGGAGGGGGTTGGAATATTATAAAGGTCTGAGTAGTAGTCTTTAAAAGTATTGGCAATGTGCCTGGGCAAGTTAACTGTCAAGCCGGTCGCTGTCTTAACTTGGGGTACATATGTTTGCACTCTGATCTCTTTAGTCGCCCTAGCTAGGATACGTCCGCATTTATTTCCCGATTCGTAAGATATGAGCCTGCACTGCTGCAATGCTGCTTTTGCTCTATAATTTAGGATCTCGTTAATTTGGTTTTCGAATTGAGGTCACCTCCGCTTCAAGCAAAGGGTCTGGCATATTTTTGTGCCGTGTTTCGGCGGTGTGGAGGGCTGCTAGGAGTTTTTCCAGCTGCTCTCCTCTTTCTCTTTTAATGCGTGCCCCGTGCTTTATGAAAATTCCCCTCACTACCGCCTTGTGTGCCTCCCATATCGCTCCGGGGGCAGACTCCTCCGAGGTATTGGACTGGAAGTAATATTTCAACTCTCGGCTCACCTCCTCCATGACCACTGGGTTCTGCAAAAGACTTTCATTCAGTCGCCAAAAACGTGTCATGGAGGAGGGGTTGTCCGAGAGTTTGTAAGTCAAGGTGAAAGGGGCATGGTCAGACCAAGTCCTGGGTTCTATCTTAGAGTCGTGTACGGCGTGCAGCTGACCGCGTGGGACCAGGAAGTAGTCAATTCTTGTATTTATCTTGTGGGGTGGAGAGTAGAAAGTGTAGTCTCTCTCCCCGGGATGTTGGAGGCGCCACACATCTATCAATTGTGCTTCGTGGAATTCCCCTATGATGCGTTTGCAAGCCCCCGTCGGTAAAGAAGACCTGCCTGAGGAAGTATCTACTCTAGGTACCAATGGAGTGTTGAAGTCTCCCCCCAGGATAAGTTGGCCTTCCTTAAACTTAGACAGCTGCGAAAGCGTGCGTCGTACAAAAGTGTCCTGGCCATCGTTCGGGGCGTAGATAGTCGCTAATGTCAGTTGAACGTCGCTAACCGAGCCCTTTAGGAACGTGTATCGTCCTTCTGTATCTAGTTTAGCGTCCCTAAGACACCACCGTATTCTGCTAGATATGAGGATAGAGGTGCCTCTGGATTTAGTTTTGTTAGTAGAGTGGTAGGCGAACGGGAAGAACCTGTTCTTTAGGACAGGTAGTTTGTCTTCTTTGAAGTGGGTTTCCTGAATAAAGGCTATATCCACCTTTTCTTTCTTTAGGTCATTCAATAGCATCCGTCTTTTTTCAGGCGAATTAAGACCTTTTGCATTAATAGAGAAAATTTTAAGCGCGTCCATTCCCAGCTGGGGTTGTGGGGGGCAGCCGGGGTTAATTCCGACAAATGAAGTTGAACAGTGAGGATAGAGCCCTCCGGGGTAAGAGGGGTAGAGGGGGGGGGAAGGTGGGGGAAGGGTCGTGTATTACAAGGGTGGGTCGGTCAGGCTACCGCACTCCTCTAGATCTATGAAATTCTCGTAACGGAGCAGCAGGCTGGTCTGTGTCGTATCTCAGTCCCACCAATACGGGGGGGAAGTCAGTCTTTGACCTCTATAAAATTGGACAAGGGGGTAAACAGGGGGGGGGGGGGGGGTAATAACTAAGTGCAAGCCTCTCGCTTGCTTAGCACAGCTCGACCAACGTGGTCAAGGATAGTGCTGGCCTATGTGGGGGAGTGACTGTACAAGGCCAATGAACGGGAGAGCTCCCGACACATTCTGCCCGGGCCAGCCTTACGGTTCTATCTTATCCGGGGTGTATAACAGAAGCCCTGGAGTTCCCATGGCACCCGCCCACCAGTCACCTGTGAATAGAAGGGATATGGAGAGGGGGGGGGAGACCCAGCCGTCCTCGTCCAGCGAGTTCCCCCGTCTACAATTTACCTGCAGGAGGGGGGTCGCTTATCCGGGCCCTAACTCTGTCGGGTATCACTGTGGTACCTGGTCAGTCTGAAGGTTTCTACCATGGGTTTCCTGCCATTCCCATCCCTCTCATTGAGATCTACATAGAAAGTAATCAACTTATCAACCGTGTCCCATGTAGGGCTATGTAAGAAAAAAAAAATGAACATAAAACAAAGACATTAAACCAAAACATTACTGTGTTCAGTAGAGATCCAAAAAGGACTCAGTGAGGTCCAAGGAGACCACCCAGGACCTGCCAATTGACGTTGGGCACTCGCATCACCTCAAGGGTGTGGTGTCTATCAAAAGTATTCGGGACCCACGTCCTAGCGGGACGGGACGGCCCCTCTACTCACGGCTCCCCATGTCTTCGTGTAGTAGCAGCTGGGTTTAAGCAGTCATGTGGACTCCTAAATGGTTGGGGTCTGGATATTTATGGAAGTCTCGATATAAAAGTTCTCAGGGGTGCAGCATCACCCCGCCTGTTAGAACTCAGTATGACTTCAGTGACCGCATGTCACCCATGCTAGTGGAGTCCACCCAGCTACAGGTTGTCTTTGATCCGGAGATCTCAAAGAAGTGGGATTGGGGTTCAGCATAGCGTCTGTAATATTTGGTCGTCTCGGGTATCTTGGGGTACCAGCAATGCCCGCAGATTTTTTTCTTTTTTTACTTTCTTCTTCCCCCCCCCCTATTTTGTTAGGGGGCTCAACTGTACTTGTACTGTTAGGGCTAGGAAGCCTGATGCAATTCCATTAAAGGTGCTTGGGTCAGGGGTTGCTAACAGGCTGCGGGGTGGGAGGGGAGCGACAGTTATTATGACTCACGTGATTCCTCTTGCGATGGTGCCTGGGACCTCCGGTGTTGTCTCTGCGGGCGAGGCAGGGAGTGTCCCTGTGACGATTGTTGGTTGGCTCGACCACTCATGTGGGGGATAAATTGTAGCCAGTTCGGAATCCTAATGGGATCTGTCTCCAGAAAAGCAAACAGGTTAGGCAGGTCTTTTGGGGATCGGAGGGTGAAAAATCTCTGCTCTCTTTTAAAAGTCACGAAAGGGGGAATCCCCACCGATAGGTAGAAGCCCGTCGTCTGGCCAGCTCAAGTACTGGGCGGAGCATGGCCCTCCGTTGTAGGGTTGCCCGGGAGATGTCAGGGAGAATTTTGATTGTTGCTCCGTCAAAATCCACGTCACCTGCTTCCCACGCTCTGCGGGTGATGGTTTCCTTCCAGGTGTAGTGGTGGAGGCGGCAGATAACGTCTCTCGGCCTGTTGGGGTCAGTAGATCGTGGTCCCAGCGCCCTGTGTATTCTGTCAAATCTGAGATCTGGGGGTAAGGGTTCGCCTGGGAGCCTGTGGAAAATAGCTGTAGCAGTGGCCGGGAGAAGCTCGGGAGCTCAAGGAAAGTTTTTTCGACCTTTTCCCATTAATAAATGAAATAATAATTTAAAAACTGCATCTTGGATTTACTCGGGTTATCTTTGTGTAATATTAAAATTAGTTTAATGATCTGTATCATTTAAGTGTGAGAAATATGCAAAAGAAATTAGGAATGGGGCAAATCCTTTCACACAACTGTATACAATAGTTTGTAGATTGTGTAACTTTCACACAGATTAACTAATATAGACTGATTTGTATTATTTTTACCAAAGAAATGTAGCAGAATACATTTTGGCCTAAATTTATGAAGAAAGATTATTTGTTTGCTCTATTTCATAAAAGAAACTAAGAAAAACTTTTTTTTTTTTGTTTGTTTTTCAATATTTTTTTTTATTTTAATTTTTTTAGATACCACCAAAATGAAAAAAATAATAAAAATTTGAATTGGGTACAGTGTTGCATGACCGAGCAATAGCCAGTTAAAGTAGCACAGTGCTAAATAGCAAAAACTGCTCTGATTATGAAGGGGTAAAACCCTCTGGTGGTCAAGTGGTTAAAATATGGGCAGAGGGAACCTGTGATTTGCCAATAGAGGACCAACAAACGGCATATACACCCCTTTGTTTTGCTCTCCACCATTTTGCCGATAAGGGGGCAAAGAAAACTACCCTGTACTTCCGGTTATGGGAGAACATGAATTTTTCCCCTTCCTCGGAACAGCACTAGTGATTAGCCACTTAGACACCCAGCACTGTCACTTGGGGGCAGAGACAGATTACTTAAGACCCCTTTGACACGGGAGGCATTTTTCAGGCTCTTTAGCGTTAAAAATAGCACCTGTAAAGCACGTGAAAAAAGCCTTATCTGCACTCCCAGTGTGAAAGCCAGAGAGCTTTCACACTGGGGCACTGCGCTGGCAGGCCATTGCAAAAAATCCTGCAAGCTGCTTCTTTGAGGCACTTTAGGAGCAGTATATACACTTCTCCTAAAAGCGCCCCTGCCCATTGAAATAAATGGGCAGCGCCTGCAAAGAGCCTCGTCAGCGGCATTTTGCGGGCGCTTTTAGCCCTTTTTTTGGCTGCTAACGGGGGTTAAAAGCGCCTCGCTAGCTCCCGAAAAGAGGCGCAAAAACGATGCCCCCCTGCTGGCAGTGTGAAAGGGCTCTTAAGGAGAAGTATGGGTTTGCCTTTTTTACCCTAATCATACTTGCCTAGGTGGATGTGGCATCGGACCGATGTATCTGTTCCCCGGCATCTCTGCACTCAGAACCGAGCCACCAAACACCACCGATGGCTTGGTTCTTTCAGCTCCCTGAGCAGAGTGCTGCTGACTGTCAATCGGCAGCTCTCCTTCTCTGATCCTCCTCACTCCATGGAGTGCTGAGCTGTGGAGGGGCGGGGAGCGGCTCGCTGAGAGGCTGAGACCGCCATCAGTCCAGGCACCTGGCGGATCAAGACTTCCGAAGTCGGGGTGATGCAGTGCCTGGACTGAACTTGGTGACATCAGCAGGGAGCGGACTTCAGACCACTCTCTGAAAACAGGTCACAGGAGTGCAAAACAAATGGCACTCCTGTGACCAACCTATAGGAGAAGCCCAGCCAAACGAGCCCTGGCTCGACTTCTCCTTTTAACCCTGTCTAAGTTCCAAAACGAATAACTTTCCTGTCAAAACAAACCAATGAAACCCCTGTGCCCACCAATATAACAAAATAAACCAATAAAGTTCTGCTGCTAGAATCTAGGAGAGTACCATTCACTCCCATGTGTCAGAATATTTACTAACAATAGTAATTCCGCGCTATACCTGTGCATAAAAACAAAAACATAAATTTACAAATGAAATCGTCAAATCCATTTAGTGTATACGTTCAATGTATAATCAAACCATTTCATGAACAATACAAAAAAGATAAACAATTGCCAAGTGTCATCTGGTGAATACGGACCGGGAAGAAGAAAATACACCCCAGATTTTGCCCAAGAGGGACAAGCGTTTTTAGACCTCATACCCATACCCGTATGTCCATACGTCAAAATATGAGATGAACGACCAGTGATGGTGGTTGCACAGGGTGTGAAGGTTTTTTTTTAAGAATTGGCACGCATTAAAAGAATTGCAGTTTTTGGTGGAACAGAACATTTACATGGACTTTTTTCTAAACTTTCCTGGCAGCCTTTTACATTTTTTGATGCGTCACTTTTTTTCTTCAGTATAAAAAAGCTAGGGAATCATATAAACATGCATTATGTGGTCCTTACATTTCATATTTAAGACATTTTGTTACGATTTACCTGACTATAGAAGACCATCACATCAAAGGTAACATGTTTAACCACTTCAGCCCCGGGAGATTTGGCTGCTCAATTGCCAGGCCATTTTTTGCTATACGGCACTGCTTCGCTTTAACTGACCATTGCACGGTCGTGCGACGCTGTACCCAAACAAAATTGATTTCCTTTAGAGCTTTCTTTTGGTGGTATTTGATCACCTCTGCAGTTTTTATTTTTTGCGCTATAAACAAAAGAAGAGTGACAACTTTGAAAAAAAAAAAAAAAACACCTTTTTACTATAAATATCCCAAATTTAAAAAAAAATGTTTTTTCCTCAGTTTAGGCCAATATATATTGTTCTACATATTTTGGTAACAAAAATCTGAATAAGCATATATTGATTGGTTTGAGCCGAATCTGTGACGCATCGTGAAGGTAGATTTGCGATGAATGAAGTGATGATTTGAGACATGCTGTTTTTAAAGTTTTTATCTTGTAAGTGGATTTGTTTTGGGGGGGCTTTTAATAAACATGCAGACAGAGTACACTATGGCACTTGTGTTTCATGTCTATAACCTACGGAAGTAATAGCATGATTGAGCACTTATGAGAAAGTGAAGGAAGGTTTGTCTGACGGAAGTACAAACGCTAATTACCCACACAGAGGAGCAGTCTGGGGACTGTAGGATTACCATTGGAGAGTGAACGTTGATCCATTGTGGTGGACACGAGGAGTGATTTGTCTATGCTTTTACAATCATCTTTGAGGTGAGCAGGCACTTTAGCTGGTGGAGGTGTGCACTGGATATTGGTCCTTTTGAATACGAACACACACAGTGGTGATTGTTTTGGAAGCATTGACACAGATGAACATTTTTTCACATTTTTTGACATTAAATCTTTTTAATTTCAAATATTTTTTTGGATCATGAAATGTTTAATATAAATTTTGTATGCACATTATTTAATGAGACACAGCGCTGCACCATTTACAAAAAAATATTGAATTTGGTGTTGTGTATCACTGTAAGTGTCCAGCAGCTGTTTTTGTTTTTTTCTTCCTGTGATCTACAATCAACAGCCGGGCTGGGTGACAGGCTGGATCATATAGATCCTGGTAGTCTCCCCAGCCTGGCCATCGAGCACGTGCAGAATTTAGCTCTGCGCTGGGTCGGCTGCGACAGGCCCCATCTTGATTCGGGGTGGCCAGTGAGCTATATGCTCCGGGGCACACATGATTGGGCTACTGCTGTCTGGGTCACAGTGTTGCCATGGCCGACAGCCAATCCATACTATGCGGGAGATGGATCTGTCCGTAGAGTGCGTCCAGCGTTCCCTGTAGGAGGGGTAAGTATGGTTCCACCTGTCTAGGCAGGATGGAGAAGCTGGGCACTCTTTGGGGGGTCGATTAGGGGGTCTCTCTCCCTGCCTATTTCTCTCCTCCCCATCCAAAGGGGCGCTGCGTGGCTGGGCATAGGGGGTGCGGTGCACTTACCTTGCCGGGGGTCCTCTGGGTGGTCTCTGGGCCTGGCAGGGGGTTGTGCTGTGGTCCGTTCATTTTGTTTGCCTCGTTTTTCCTTTAGTTTTTTACCTTTTGTCTGTTCGCCTTGTTTTTTCCCTTCATTTGCCGCCATGCTGGGGGAATGTCCCCATATGCGTCAGACACCAGAGGTTCCTGCGATTTGCGGTCGGGGACGAGCACTACCAATTTGTAGCTCTTCCCTTTGGCTTAGCGTCAGCACCAAGGTGCTGGTTCCGATTCTTGCATTGCTGAGACAACGAGGGATCGCGTTCGTGGTTTACCTGGACGACCTCCTCCTGAGAGCAGCTTCTGCCTCAGAACTAAGGGAGGATGTGTTGATCACCATGCAGACTCTGCAGGAGTTTGGCTGGGTGTTGAATCTCCAGAAGTCAGTGTTGCTGCCGACCCAGCGCCTGGAGTACTTGGGGTTGATTCTGGACTCCTCGAAGGCGAGAGTCTTTCTTCCTTCAAGCAAGCTGCAGACTCTCCAATCCGCGGTGCGGTTACTGATGTCCCGCAGGTGGTCATCGCGTTTTTACATGCAAGTTTTGGGCCTCATGGTAGCCACTTTCGAGGTGGTACCCTATGCTCAATTCCACACGGGTTTTGCAGAAATAGATCCTGTCCAAATGGGACAAGTCTCCGACATCCCTGGATTGTCAAATCCGGGTGAGCCAGCTAGCCAGGACTTCGCTTCTCTGGTGGCTGAGGTCCCCGACCCTTTGGTCCGGGAAATCGTTCCTTCCTCTTCATTGGACGGTGATCACGATGGATGCCAGCCTGACTGGCTGGGGGGGATTTTGGGCATCCAGTCAGCTCAGGGTCGCTGGACACAGGAAGAATCCTGTCTGCCGATCAATGTGCTGGAGCTGTGGGTGATCAGGTGGTGCCTCTCCACATGGTCGCAGAGGCTGCAGGATTGCCTGGTCAGGATCCAGTCGGACAACGCCACAGCGGTGGTGTAGGTCAATCATCAGGGAGGGACAAGGAGCTCAGTGGCGGTGCTGGAGGTTTCTCCCATCCTACAGTGGGCAGAGCGGTGTGTCCCGCTCTGTCAGCCGTGTACATTCCGGGCATAGAAAACTGGCAGGTGGACTACCTCAGTCGTCAGTTGGTGGACCAAGGGGAATGGTCACTGCATCTGGAAGTGTTTCGGCTCATTTGCCTATAGTGGGGCATGCCGGATGTGGATCTTCTGGCCTCTCGGCTCAATTGAAAGGTGCAGAGGTTTGTAGCCAGGTTGAAGGATCCCAGGTCGGACGCGTTGGTGGCCCCATGGGGGCATTATCGCCTAATTTATGCCTTCCCCCCTCTCGGGCTCCTCCCTCGCCTGTTGCGCAGAGTGGAGGCCGAGGGGATTCCGGTGATTCTGTTTGCCCCAGACTGGCCTCGGCATCCTTGGTACGCCAACATAGTACGAATGGTGGTGGATGTTCCTTGGCGGCTGCCGTTGCCTGGAGGAACTTCTGTCTCAAGGTCCGATTCTCCACCCTGCTTTACCGTCGCTGGCTTTGATGGCATGGCTGTTGAAAGCCAGGTGCTGAGAGTCCGAGGGCTGTCGGTTTCGGTAATTTTCACTATGCTGAGGGCGCATAAGTCTTCTTCCTGGAAGATTTATCATTGCACATGGAAGGCCTAAATCTCCCTGTGTGAGGAGGTGGAGGTGGCGTCCGCGTTCATATTCGGTTTCCAGGATCCTGCTGTTTCTGCAGCGAGGAGTGGATCAGAAGCTTGCATTAAGCACCATTAAGGGGCAGATATCGGCTTTGGCTGTCTTTTTTTTTCAGTGACCCTTGGCGACTCTCTCAATGGTGCGTACGTTTGTTAAGGGGGTTCGGAATGTGGCCCCTCCGGTACGCCCGTGGGATCTGAATCTGGTGCTCTTGGTGCTTCAGAAACTGATGTTTGAAAACAGGGAGATCCTTTTATTGCCGCTCTCTGAGAGAGAGAGACACTCTGTAGCTGGAAGTGTTCTGGGGTCTCCGCTCACAGTCTACAATAATCACTATACATTAACCAGTTGCTGACCAGCTGCCGCAGTTTTATTGCAGCAAGTTGGCTCGGCTGCACGAATCGCCATACTGGTACCTTGGTACATATCAGCTGTTCCTAGAGATCAGGAACAGCGATCTCTCTCTACTCCCAGTCAGTCAGTCCCCCTGACAGTTAGCACCTCCCTAGGGAACATTTAACCCTTTGATTGCCCCTAGTGTTAACTCCCTTGCCTGCCAGTGCCATTTATACATTGATCAGTGCATTTTTATAGCACTGATCACTGTATTGGTGTCACTGGTCACCAAAAAGTGTCACTTAGGGTCAGATTTGTCCATTGCAATAAGGCTAAAAATCGCAAATCGCCGCCATTACTAGTAAAAATAATTTAAAAAGTCACTAAATCTGTCCCCTATTTTTATTTTGTAGATGCTATAGCTTTTGCGCAAACCAATCAATAACCGCTTATGGTGGGGTTTTTTTTTTTTTTTTTTTTACCAAAAATGTGTAGCAGAATACATACTGGCCTAAACTGCTGAATACATTTTTTATATATATTTTTTTGGGATATTATAGCAGAAAGTAAAAATGATTTTTTTTTTTTTTTCAAAATTGTCAGTCTTCATTTGTTTATAGCGCAAAAAAAAAAAAAATTGCATAGGTGATCAAATACCACCAAAAGAAAGCTCTATTTGTGGGGGGGGGGGGGAGGACATCAATTTTGTTTGGGTACAGTGTTGCACGACCGCATAATTGTCAGTTAAAGTAACGCAGTGCCGTATCGCAAGAATGGCCTGGTCAGGAAGTGGATAAATCCTTCCGGGGCTGAAGTGGTTAAAGGAACGGTACAGGCAATGACACTAAGGCTTCATTTGTGGGACTTGTCATGTGGCTTTGGACACACAGTCGCATGACAAGTCATAGCCCATTGATTTCAATGGCACCCGTTCCAATCTATGCGACTTTGAAAAGGTACCTGCTTTACTTTGATGCAACGTCTGTCACTGACAACCTTTTCAGGAAGTGAAAGACAGCTTAGAAAATTCAACTAAAAGGAGAGAACGTTGTCGGTGAAGAACAGGAAGTAGCTGATTGTCTGACTTAGACTTTCTAAGCTAAACAATCAGCTAGCTAGAAAATGAATAATATCAAAGATAAAGATATTTAACATTTATTAATTGGAAAAAAAATATATATTTTTGGCTGGACTTCCACTTTAAATACCACCTGAAGATAGCTCTATTTGTGTTAAAAAAATAAATAAATGATAAATTTCATTTGGGTACAATGTTGCATGACTGTGCAATTATTGTCATTCACAGTGTGACAGGGCTGAAAGCTGGAATTGGCCTGGGCAGGAAGGTATTGGGGGTGGGTAAACCACCATGAAATTCTAAAACGTTTACAAGGTGCTGCAGATTAAATAGTTTTGTCTGTTGACTATATATGGAAGTTTGGGTATATTCTGCTCTGCACATGAACATTGATTTGGTGAGTGCTGATCTACATGAATTTTTTTTGTTGTCTATACATTGATCAACCATAAAATTATGACCACTCTGGAAGTATTGCGTAGGTCCCCCTTTTGCCACCAAATTGAGGCATTGTCCCCACCAGACCTCGGAAGATATGCTATGGTACCTGGCACCTACCTCTGCCAGCTTGCCTTCTTCCCATAATGCATCATGGTGCCATCTCTTCCCCAGTTAAGAGGTGCACACACATCCAGCCATCCACATGTTTTATCAGATCAGGCCACCTTCTTCCATTGGAAATAAAACAAGATAGGCGCTGCTTGAGGAAAACTGTATTAATTTAATAAACAAAGTACATTAACCGATTCAGCACCGGGCCATTTTACACCCTTCCTTACCAGAGCACTTTTTTGCGATTCGGCACTGCGTCGCTTTAACTAACAATTGCGCGGTCGTGCGATGTTACACCCAAACAAAATTGACGTCCTTTTTTTCCCCACAAATAGACCTTTCTTTTGGTGGTATTTGATCACCTCTGCGGTTTTTATTTTTTGCGCTATAAACAAAAGGGCGACAATTTTGAAAAAAAAAAACACAATATTTTTTTACTTTTTGCTATAATAAATATCCCATTTTTTTTAAAAAAAATTTATTTTTTTTTACTCAGTTTAGGCCGATACGTATTCTTCTACATTGTTTTGGTAAAAAAAAATCGCAATAAGCATGTATAGATCGGTTTGCGCAAAAGTTATAGCGTCTACAAAATAGGGGATAGATTTATTGCATTTTTTTTTTCTTACTAGTAATGGCAGCGATCTGCGTTTTTTTTTTTTTTTCGTGACTGTGACATTGCGGCGGACACTTTTGACACATTTTTGGGACCATTCACATTTACACAGCGATCGTTGCTATAAAATTGCATTGATTACTGTATAAATGTGACTGGCAGGGAAGGGGTTAACACTAGGGGGCGCTACAGGGGTTAAAATGTTCCCTAAGGTAGTGATTCTAACTGTGGGGGGAGGGGACTCACAAGGGGAGGAGACCGATCGGTGTTCCTCCGTACTGGGAACACATGATCGGTCTCCTCGCCACTGTCAGGACGTGGAGCTGTGTGTTTTACACACACAGCGCCACGGTCCCGTTGTTTTAACGGGCAATCACGGGTGCCCGGCGGACATCGCGGCCGCCGGGCACTCGCACCGGGTCCCGAGCGACGCCGGAGGCGCGCGCCCCCCAGGCGGCCGGGAATGGGAGGACGTCATATGACGCCCACCCAGGATGGGAGATCCACCTGCTGGGAGTCATATGTACATGGGCGGGATGTGAAGGGGTTAAAAACTCACATTCAAGTATCTTTACAAAGGCACAGTGAAGTCCAGTGAAACTGTCAAACTCCATCAGCTATCAGCGCTGGTCTCGTCCTGTTGAGCTATGTTTGTGTGAGGCTGGTGTCCTGTCCACCAGGGATCTTTTGGCTCTCAGGCGGGGTCTGGAGCGCAACCAGCAGGTCTAAGGAGAGGGCTGGAACACAGCGTGTGGCAGGATGATGTTACGAACATGCTACGCGTTTCAGAGCATGCGCAGTGGGAAGATGGTGACACTGCACACTCCTTTGTCAAGCTAACCAGAATAGGCTGTGAACAGCGTTTTCATGCGCCTTGGTAGTACTACCACCTAGTGGAGGAAATTGCCCTGTGTGCACCTTCTTTCATTGCCCTGTGGTCCAGTTCTGAAGCTCACATGCCCATTGTAGCATGGGCACACTGACCGGCCTGCAGCTACACAGCCCCATACACAACTAACTGCAATGCACTGTTTGTTCTGGCACCTTTCAATCAGAACCAGCATTAACTTTTCTAGCAATCTGCACTGCAGTAGCTCTTCTATTTGGATAGTACTACATGGTCCAGCCTATGCTGAGAGGTTGTTGGTTTCCTGTATTGAATCGCTATAAGTCAGACCCGATTAACCACTTGCTGACCGCTATATATATATATATATATACACATACAAGTTGCAGATGCAAGTGGTTTACCGGCGTTATGGCTGAAGCTATTAAGCATAATTCTAGGATTTTTTTTTTTTTACATTTTATTTTTTTTTTTCAGCTGTTGACTGGCATTCTCATGAAATTAGCCTCTGGATCACTTTCAGAAGCAGTGGGAGGTGACATACTTTCGCTGGTGTCGCTCATGCTTGTTCTTTTTGTCTGGTGCGCCGGAGAAACTACGCGATGGGTTGTCCGGCTGGCCATCGAGGTTCCCAGAGACCAGGTCATCTCTGATTGCCTCTATGTCTTAACATCACTTCTGGTCTTCTTTTTTTTTTTTTTTAAAAAGCAAAAAGATCCATTTCTTTTTGATCTTAAAGGTAGAGGAGAGATTAAGGGTCCTATTGACCCCAGATCCCTCCAAAAGAGGATCTGTCATCCATCATTTCTATTACAAGGTATGTTTATATTACTTGCAATAGGAATACAAGTGATCATGCCCCCCATTCCTCTGTGCTTGCGTGGAGAAGCACACACACATATGTAAGCGGTGTTCGCACCCCACATGAGGTATCACCGTGAACATCAGAGCAGGAGCAATAATTCTAGCACTAGACCTCCTCTGTAACTCTAAACAGATAACCTAGAAAAATGTTTACAGCGTTGCCTATGGAGATTTTTTTCTTTTTTCCAAGTATCGTAGCTTGTCACCATTCCACGAGCATGCAAAATTTGAAAGCGTGGCATGTTAGGTATCTATTTACTTCATGTAACATCATATTCATATTTAAAAAAAAAAAAAAAATTGGGGTTTATGTTTGTATTGTTTCCCAAAAACATTGCACAAATACCATGCTCAAAATATTGCAATGATCCCCATTTTATCATCTAGGGTCTCTACAAAAAAAAAAAAAAAAAAAATATATATATATATATAATGTTTGCGGGAATGATTTTCTAGCAAAAAATATTGATTTAAACTTGTAAACAAAAAAGTGCCAAAAAAAGGCTTGGTCGACAAGTGGTTAACACCTTCCCACCCAGCCTATAGAAAATTGATGGCTAGGCGGTGGCTTTACTCTGATTGGATGTCATAGGACCAGTTGTTAAAGAGCTGTGTCCCTCGAACCTGTCAGTGCAGCCTAATCTGTGTACCCATCACAGAGCCAACATCAAATCACAGCCGCCATGTCCAAAAAATATTTTACTAGTGAGGAGGCATATAAAATCCTTAGTATGTCAGATGAGATTAGTGGGGAGCTCTCACCATCCGTTTCCGAATACGAGCCAGTAGAAAGTAGTGGATCAGGGACTGAATCGGAGGAGGAAGCAGTCCCTCCTAAAGAAATAAGACGCTCAAAAGACCAGGCAACCACCAGCAGTGCCATACACGCCAATGGCACCCTTTTGCCACCAAAAGTCTTAGACCCCAGGATGAAAGACCCAGTACCAGCACTGGAATATCACACCAGACCCAAAACTATCTTCCAGACACCCTGGCAAACCCATTATGGCTGTCTTCCAGCTCAGGCTCAGCTACAATCTCTCCCCCGCCCCCCTTCATCGCACAGCCAGTTGTGCAGGCCAACACTGACAATTTTCCCAAAATTTTTATTTTTTTTTATTCGTTTTTTTCCCTGCTGATTTACTACAATACAACCCCAATTTGTCCTATACCTGTCTGCTTCATTGGAGATGTCTCACGGTGGAAGAGTTGTTTTTAGGCCTTACATGGGGCTCACAAGGGGAAAAAAAGACATGCCTACTGGTCCACTCACCCCATGCCAATATATTCTACTGTAATGTCCAGGTCACGCTATGACATGATTATGCACTTCCTGCATTTCAATAATAACTCACAGTGTGCTCCAGGACGTCTGTGACTGCTTGTGGAAGGGAATACCACATCTTTACTGCTGACAGTAAATGATCCTCTATGCAGTATAAGGTTCAACCGCTTCTCGCTCCAGTTTCAATGAATGGCCGCGTGTCTTTTTAAACTCTCTTCCACTATTCAAGCAATACATTTCCCATAAGAGGGCAAGGTATGGATTGAAATTCAACAAGCTTCGTGAAAGAGCCACAGGATATGTGCATGCCTTCCGTGTGTTCAAAGGACCCAAGTGCCCAACCTACTTCGGCACAAGTGGAAAAATTGTCTGGGACCTAGCATTTCCACTGTTCAAAAAAAGATTACAATTTCTACTATTAGACATGTGCACACTTAAATATTTCGTTTCGGAATTTCGTTTTCGTCCGAAAAATAAATTTATTTAGTTACTCCCGAAATTCGTTTTTATTTATTTCGTTTTTCGTTAAAAATTGCATTCGTCCGAAAATCCAAATGAATTAAGGTCGAATCTGTCATTGAAGGCTGATGGTGTCTGTCGAAAGTTCAAAGAAGATTCGATGGAGCAGCTAAACTGTATGACTCTGTATAGTTTAGCTGCAATTCCACCCAATTCCAGCAGAAATCTTTCCTCTCTACGTCGAGTCTTTCCTCTCTACGTCAAATCTTTCCTTTCTACGTCAAATCTTTTCTCTCTATGTAGAATAATCTTGGACTAATAGAGTTAAGGTTAGGCACATTCGACCACAGATTCAATGGACACAGATTGTTATTGTCAGCGTCGAATCTCCTATCTATATCGAACTGTTGTCACAACGAAAATAAAGCATTTGTTTATGTCGGATCTTTCGTTTTTCGGACGAAAATGCATTCGGAGGAAAACGAATGCACATGTCTATCTACTATACATGTCTGCCCCTTTTCCACCACCTGTACTGTGAAAATACTTTGGCCTGCAGTACCACCCAAAAAAAAAATAGGGCTTCCCACAAAGTCTGGTGACCCCAAGGCTACAAAGGGAGTAATCAGCAAGTCTGAGGAACGAGGAAGTGTTGCCTGTGGAGTTAAGTGGGATAAAAGAGATGTGTACCTCCTGTCCACCATCCATGACACCTCAGTGAAAATTTACGGTCCAATCCAAAAGCCTGAGTGTGTCCAAGATTATAATCAGTTCGTGGGAGGGGGTGATGGATTTAAATGATCAGATGCTACAGCCCTATTTGAAAACTAGAAAATCCCTCTCCTGGTATGAAAAAGTTGCAATTTACCTTTTCCATTTGGCCATGTATATGATGCATATGTCATTTATAGAAAGACCCACCACTGTCCTCAAATAATAATAAAATCGCCACTGCCCTGATCTACCAGGAATGACCCCCCCCAGAAAGGATTAGCTCTGATTGTGTGAACCAACTTCAAACATTCCACCCACAGAATCAGGAAGACACCAAAACAAATGTTGGGTATGCAGCAGAGGGGGAGTTCCCAATGTCCCTCCCAACCAGGCCTATGCATCAGAGACATTATCACACCTCCCTAAAATATTAACTCCCCTTATTTTTTAACAGCCTGCCAATTCTAATACCTGTGCTGATCGTTGCCTGCTGCCTCGATTGACCATAACTCTACCTTCCACGTTAACTGACGATGCCTCTGCCTGCTGTCTGGATGTTTTTTTAAGTACCGTATATACTCGAGTATAAGCCGAGTTTTTCAGCACATTTTTTTGTGCTGAAAGTGCCCCCCTCGGCTTATACTCGAGTCAAGCACTTTTCTGCAGCAAAAAAAAAGAATTTTCCGACCCGACTTTGGGGCCCCGTATCTCGGGGCCACTTGGGTCTAGGAGTCCCAAATTTGGTGTGCCAACCCAGTGGACCTAGCACTATAACATATCCAAATATGGGATTCCTAGCACTAAGTGGCCCCGAGATACGGGGCCCCAAACTCGGTTCGGAAAATGTCATTCTCTGCTGCAGAAAAGTGCTTGACATTTTCTGACCCGAATTTGGGGCCCCATATCTCGGGGAAACTTGGTGCTAGGAACCCCAAATTTGGCATTAAAACCCAGTTGAACTAGCACTACAACATATCCAAAGATGGGGTTCCTAGCACTAAGTGGCCCCGAGATATAGGGCCCCAAAGTCGGTTCAGAAAATGTCATTCTCTGCTGCAGAAAAGTGCTTGAGATTTTCTGACCCGAATTTGGGGCCCCATATCTTGGGGACACTTGGTGCTAGGAACCCCAAATGTTGTATTCCAACCCAGTGTAATTAGCACTACAACATATCTAAAGATGGGGTTCCTAGCACTAAGTGACCCTGAGATACAGGGCCCCAAATCGGTCAACTGTGTCCATCTGCATGGGCACAGTGAGGCTGCAAATGGGCATCGTTGACTCTCTTTTCCACTTACAGTAGCTGCGCATTTCTCACCCTAGGTTTATACTCGAGTCAATAAGTTTTCCCAGTTGTGTGGTAAAATTAGGTGCCTCGGCTTATATTCGGGTCGGCCTATACTCGAGTATATACGGTACGTTTCTGCTTTCCACCTTTACTGACCATGGCCTGTTAATTGACGATGCCTCTGCTTGCCGTCTGGATTGCTTCTAAACGTTTCTACCTTCCAACTGAACTGACCCTGAACTGTTTACAGACGATGCGTCTGCCTGCCATCTGGATTGTTTCTAAACCACGTTTCTGCCTTTCACCTGCACCGACCTCGGCCTGTTTTTTTGCCTGCCGCTTGGCTGGATCTTTTGCCCTACTTTGGTAGTAGTGGGATGCAAGATAACACAGGGGACTCACATATGTGAGGGGCTTCAGAATAGTGTTCCGAGTGGAGAAAGTAGAGTAATTCCAAGATCAGGGTCTGGAGACTTTGAAGAGATTTGAGTGGGAAGAAGCTTCTACCCTTTTCCTGACCCAGGCCCTTAACTTCATGTTCCTGCCTGGACCAATACTTTGGCTGTGCTGACCATATCTCTTCCTGCAGAGAGCCAGGACTTTTCATGGACCATGTTCCTGCCTGCTGCGTGGACGATTCCTTTGGCTGTTGCTGTCCACATCTATCTTGCTTCCTGGACCAATGCTCTCCTCTACATACAACTGCTCCACTATAACCACAAGTAATCTTTTGTTTACCCTTTGTTCAGCTAGGCTGTGAAAGTCTCACACGCGGTATCGCCATACTTATAAGGAGCAGCAGAATGTATTTTGGGGTGTAATTCTTGTTATGTCCATGTGTTAGAAATATCTTATAAATTGACAACTTTGTGTGTTAAAAAAATAAATAAATAAATAAAAAAGTTTATTTTTCTTTCCACAAATTTGTGGAAAGAAAATTACATGTTCAAAAGACTCATAGAATATACATTGGGGTGTTTTCTTTCCAAAATGGGGTAGTTTTGTAGGTGTTTCCACTGTCCTGGCACTCCAAGGCCTTCAAAAATGTGATAGGAAATTAGATGTGTAATTTATGTTCCTAGAATACCTGAAAGTGCTTCTTGTATGTTGGGCCTCAGACAACTTGCTGAAGTTCAAACCGAGCAGCAGAATGTGGACGAAAGAGAATTTAAGCAACTTTGAACATGGCATGGTTGTTGGTGCCAGACGGGCTGGTTTGAGTATTTAAAAAAAACTGCTGATCTACTGGGTTTTTCACGTACAAGCTCTAAGGTTTACTGAGAATGATCCAAAAAAAAAAAGAAAATATCCAGTGAGTGGCAGTTGTGTGGAGAATGGGCAGACTGATTCAAGATGATACACAGGCAACAGTAACAACTCATTTCAACCAAGGTATGCAGAATACCATCTCTGAACGTACAACACAGCGAACCTTGAAGCAGATGGGCTACAGCAACAAAAGACCACATTGGGTGCCACTTCTGCCAGCTAAGAACAGGAAACTGAGGCTACAGGCTCACTAAAATTTGACAATAGAAGATTGGAAAAACGTTGCCTGGTCTGATGAGTCCAATTTCAGCTCTGACATTCAGATGGTAGGTTCAGAATTTGGTGTAAACAACATGAAAGCATGGATCCATCCTGCCTTGTATCAACGGTCCAGGCTGGTGGTGTAATGGTGTGGGGAAGATTTTCTTGGCACATTTTGGGCCCCTTAGTACCAACTGAGCATCGTTTAAACGAGACTACAGTGTACCCATCTTCTGATGGCTCCTTCCAGGATAATGCATCATGTCACAACGCTCAAATCATCTCAGCACTGGCTTCTTGAACATGACAATGCAATCACTGTACTCCAATGGCCTCCAGTCACCAGATATCAATCCAATAGAGCACCTTTGCGATGTTGTGGAATGGGAGATTTGCATCATGGATGTGCAGCCAACAAATCTGCAGCAACTGCGTGAGGTTATCATGTCAATATGGACCAAAATCTCAGAGGAATTTTTTTTTTTGAATTTCCATGGGCAAAAATGGGCATATAGTACCTAATAAAGTGGCTGGGGAGTGTATACTTAAATTTTCTTCCTTTATCAAACTGCCCAACCCATTTTTTTTTTTTAACAAAAATGTTTAAACTTTTAACAATTTAAGTTTAAACGTAATGAAGCAACACCAGAAAAAAAATGAGTTTATTGCAAGCAAAATCTACACAGCTGTAGAGTAAAAATTTCTATTTATTTCTTAAATTCACAGACAGTCTTTAATTATAAGAACATGGTAATACAAGCCGTGATACATGTGTGGTTTGATATAAATTTGGTATTCTGTATTTAAATGGTCTTAAGATCTAGTTTGTGATGCTCTGCAGGGGGTCTCTGGCAGCAATGAGACAAGGAAAACAAACGAAAAAAAAAAAAAAAAAACCCCACAAAAATGAAGGGGAGGAAAATAAATATCCCCCATACACAAAAAAAAAAAAAAGTTTTTAAGACCTTTTTCTTAAGGTTGGGACACCAGTATGGGATGTGAAAACCTGATTTGTCACCCTAAACTCCAAAAACTAGCTTGAAATGATTTGGAATATACAGCGCATGCAGAAATCTTGATTTTAAATGGGATAATGAAAAATTTTATAGAACTTGATAAATTCAAGTAAGCACAGTGTTCAGGCCACCACTGATTTATTGGAAGGGTAATAATACAAAACAGAGGTGATACTAACACTTTTTTTCTTTTTGGGGTAAATAAAAAGCCCACCATCCTAAATAAAACCTGTCACAGAACAGAGGGCAGGTACACTGAGAGCAAGTGATGTTATAATAAAGGGGGAAAAAAAAAAAAAAACATATAAAAATAAATTCAGCAACTCTAATGAAAAAGCCAATCTTGATATAAACTGAAGTTAGTTACTATCTTGGGAACAACAAGCTGGCTCGTAAATAAAAAAAAAAAAAAAGTTCCAATTTGCATACAACTTGCATCATTTACCCTACAAATACAAAAGGACCGCATTTACATATAGGGCACAGAAATGAGTATCATTTTAATATCTATAAAAATACAACAAAACTTGTATCAAAACAGACCCCAAGTGCATGCCTAAACTTTTATCAAGTCACATTTTGACATGATTAAAAAGGGGGGAAAAAAAAAAATCAAGGATAGCCATTTTCATCTTGAGGCAAACAGTAATTTCATTAAATTAAAAAAAATTAAATAAAGTGATAATAAAAAATAAAACCACAGCAAAATGAGCCAAACCAAATTTTACAAGGTATAAACTTTTAATCATGATCTGTATTAATTGCTGGAACAAACCAAAATCTTAAAAATGAAAAAGGCCATTAATTTTTTTTTTATATATGTAAGCTAACAAACATCCCTGTAAGCGTTAAGAACAAAACCTTACACTCCAGAAATATCTTCCCTTATGCTCTTACGGGAGACATTTTCGTACAGAGACCTTACTTTAAGAAAGAAACTTTTGACTAGCGTAACCATTTTATAAAATTAATACCCAGCATTACCTACAAATACAAGAGTGACCTCCACTGCCACTGTGTCTTTTATTTGTACACCTATTGTTATTATATAAAATAAAAAGATGAAAAGAATATATGGCCGCATGTACTGTAGGAATTTGAGTGTCCACACCCAGGCGGGAGCTTTTGACTGCTGTGCAAAAGAGAACAAAGCTCATACCACCTTTGTCCAGAACCACAGTCAAAACCCTTAAAACTTAAGTCTGTCAAGCGTGAGTTCAGATGTTCTCCTCTTGCTGTTTTTCATGTTTTGTATGATTTTTGATTTCTAACTCTGCAAGGCGCAGCGCTCCAGTATATTATACCTTAATACTGAACTCTTTGCATACTTTTGTATATTAAAAAAAAAAAAAAAATGTTTTTGTCATAGCAAGTATTTTTGTGACCAAAATGTAAATAGAAAATATACCCTGTTTATAATTAACTTTTATTTTCACTAGTTAATACAGAAAAAAAATAAAAATTAAAAATAAAACCCGCCTGTTTTTCTGCAGAGACCTATGTAGTATATTTACATGTATTGGTAGCAGTCACAGCTATTCTATTACACGAAGTACACGAAGATTAAAAGGATTCCAAAGAACAGCAAGTCATTGTGGAAAAATTGAATACTTGTTTGTAACAAACTGAGAAGATTCTGCCTCTTTCCAATTTTTGCTTACGTTTTAATACATATATTTACAATATACTGTACCATAGATTATGACCTTTGCTGATTTTTGTATTCATGTGTGGTAAAGAAAAAAAAAAAGAAAAACCTGGCAGAGAAAAAAAAAGGTACAAAAAAAAACTTTAAAAAAAATGAAATAAAATCACAAGTGAAACATCAGGATGCAGCCACAAGAGGGCAGTAAGGCAATCTGATATTGGTATCCAAAAGAAAATTGTGCGAGAACACTGTTGAACAGATGTTATCATAAAGGCAGAGCTGGGTTATGTGAAAAGACTCAAGGGGATCTTTAAATACTGCAGAGCATCACATGTGGAAGAACCCCATCAGCTCAGACAGTACAGTTCTGATTAGTAGTACTGTGGGAGGATTCTTAACTTTCTTGCCCGATCATAGGTCTAAGCAAACACAGAGCAAGATCAAACTACTTCAGTAACATCCACAGAGAAAGGGAGGTGGTAGTGTTCTGTCATCTAGGACTTCGTTTTGGCCAAGTGCCTTAAACCATTTCGGCAGCAGTCCCAAAGTTACCCAATCCCTGCAGAGCATCACGGTAGCCCCTTTTTTTTTTCACTATGCAAATACTGAACAAGTATCACCCTCACAATCTTACAAGGCCCCCCAAGTATTGCCAAAGTGTACCTCCCCACACTCTCCACCCATTCTGCAGCGCATCACCACCACAGCCTACAGATGAAAGAGCACCCTCCTGCAGGATTATAAAAAATAATATCACAAACAATAGGGGGTGGGAGTAAGGGGTGGGCAACAGCGGCAAAGGGGTTGAAACCAACATAAATATATTCTGTATATGCAGCAAAAGTAAAATGAAATGAAATATAATTAAAAAAAAAAGACTTTATTGCATGAAATCAGTTACAACACAGACTTCTGTGCCTGTTGCTCAGGAGGGATGTGGAGGGGAACAGGGACACTATCTAAAAAAGGGAGACAGGGTAGGAACTGGGAAGAATAAAAGGAAACAGGAGCTTATGGCACGTAAAGGATTTGTAGTTTTTTGTTGTTTTTTTTTTTTTAAACAGTTCAAATTATATATATTTATATATAAAAAAAAAAAAAAAAAAAAAAGGAAAAACAGAACAAAAAATAAACGAAAAGAGTAAAATTACAGAGAGACAGGAGTAGGGAAGGAGAGTTGGAGGGGGTTTGTATCAAATTAACAGGGCATTAACCCAGAAATCAGAACAATGAAAGGCCCCACCCTCCACATTATACACACATACGCGCACGCGCGCACACACACACACACACAGGGCTGGTACAGCTGCTCAGCATTGCTGCACTGCGTACGCACCGAGAGCATAGGGATCCTGCAGAGTACTGTATTGTGTGCGAGTCAATCATTGCACTTAGATTATCTGCAGCACCTTCGAAAGTATGACATAGCCATGTGATCGACTCTAAAATATCATGCTACGACAACTGTGCAATGAATGCCAAGTCAGGAGGAAGCCTATAGTTTCAGAAGGCCACTAACACTGTTTTTTTTTTTTTTTTGTTTTTCCCATTTCTATACCTGGTTAAGAACAGGGGGCTTACATGCAGGATGACTAATAGGTGAAGTTTAACCACACCCCTTGTGCTGCTGAAGCATGGGACTCCTCTCCAACCTTGGCGCAGCAGAGTGGAGGAACAGACAGCTGCCCTTTAGAGAACACAATGCACACAGACCTGCTGGGCAAGGTGATGTGGAGTAGAAATACCTCTGAAGAATGACCTAGCAGCAGATGTAGCTATCCATGCAAAGAAATGTTTGCGTCCAGCAGGAGACTATAAAACTACAAACAATAGTGTGCATAACTCCAACATACATAATCTTCTTCCATGCAACTATGTGTTTAAAGTATACAGCCCATCAGGGTGTACAGATGTGAAACAATACATGATGCTACGGAGAGCAGAATAATATCTGTGTGAAGGGTAGAAATCTTATGCTATGTTATCTGTCTAGTGTATTTAAGCTGAGCATTTGCCAAGTTTATGTAAGAAAAAAAAAAAAAAAAAGGATAATTAATACCTGAGATTCAAGAGCGATTTGGGTGTTCGATGGCACACACAGACACGCACACAAAACGAAAAAAAAAAAAAAAAAAAAAAAAGGTGTGAGAAACACTGTACAAGTTAAAAAGAAGAAGAAAAAATAAAAAAAAAAGTACAATCATTGCAGGCACATAGAAATGTGTGTACAAAAATAGATGACAGGGGACTAGGAGATTTTTAAGATCAGGCACAGAACACACAAGACACACATATAAAATGCATACATAATTGCAGAGCGTTACTAAGTCACCTGTTACTTTAACATTATGAGCTCAGAACAAAACACTGGATTAAAAAAGAACTATGTAAAGCAAACAGACATCAGAAATTAGCAACGGTTTCCCCTTTAAGGCTTAAAGCTTACTTTATTCCTGCCAGTCAGCCTGACTTCAATTTAAACTCATAATATACATACTTTGCGTCTTAGAAAGTGCTCTGCACTTATATATACATTCCATATAGTATGAAATATGCATGCTTTAGGTGACTGGAATACAGTGCTTGACATCACTGTTCAGAAACCAACTAAACTGAAAATCGTGTATAAATTACAGAGATGGTTAATGTAGTTTGCAACTGATTATTATGCAGCAGTAATGGCGACGTGCTGTAGAAACTGTTTTTTGCGCACACAATGAGCAATGTTCTGCAGCCCTCTGCGCCCTAGCACAACCATGCACACTTTGCATTGTACCCGAATGCTTGCTTCTGGTTGGTACGTGAAGCCTTATACACTGCTGAGCACTTCCCCATCCACTTCTTCCACAAGAGAGGCTAAGAGAATTCTCCACATCCCGTCACCTTCCCCACCCCCCTCCCCAGAGTCCATGATCTTCCAAATTGCTCTGAATTAGAAGGGGGTTTGGGAAAAGGAGGTTTTTACTGCACAATGATCCGAACTAGGCCGTACATCTCTTCCAAATTCATAACTTCCGGAGGCTTTGTGTATCCACATACGAGGGCGGGGAGATAAAATACACGAAGGGCATTGTCTATAGGGTAGGTGTCCCTCTGCCCCTCATAATGACATAAAAAAAATATTATGAATAGAATTCATGGAGTTGGGCTGCAGGAAGTAAAGTGGTGGAGGTGACAGTGAGAAGATTGAAGTCTCAAGAGAACAAGTTCTGTTCAAATATCTCCATCAGGTCACTCTGAAAATTCATGTCTATTGAGGGAGTCATCTGTAGGAACAAGACACACATTAGTATCTAGAAAAGCAAACCGGACATTTCAAGCGCCTAAATACAGACTAGTAACACTTACCGCCTGTCGCCGTCTCCGCTCCTGTTCTCGCTTCCTATCCATCTCCCTCTGATCCATGATAGGCTGTGAGCTCTGGGCAGGAGGCGGAGGTGTAGGAAGAGGATTTTGCACATGTGGCTGCTGCTGTTGTTGTTGTTGCTGCTGCTGATCCTGCCTTCTACGAGCCTCGTCATGCACTTTCCTTGCCTGCTCCTGAGCATCATCATCTTCTCGAGACCTAATGTGTGCAGAAAACAGAACCATATATAAGACACAAAAACCCAACATTCTGAAATAGGCAGATGTAACATGTGGGCCTATATGGCAATTATTTTCTATACAGTTTTGCTGATCTGTGCAAATCAACGCGGCTCAACAGACATGGTGTAAAAAAGCTCTTAGAAACACACAAGGCTTAACGCCATTGTCTACTGAGGCTCAAAGCAAGGGCACACAGAAAACAATTGCTTTCTATGTGCCCTATTGACACCACAACAGCAGATGCTGCAAGACCAAACAGTAGTTGTACAAATAGACTAAAAATTTTGTTTGATGTGATATTTCCAGAAAAGGGATTTAAAAAAAATAAAAAATAAAATACAAACACACACACACACACAGTATCTCACAAAAGTGAGTACACTCCTCATTTTTATAAATATTTTATTATATCTTTTCATGTGACAACACTGGAGAAATTACACTTTGCTACGTAAAGTAGTGAGTGTACTTGTATAACAGTGTAAATTTGCTGTCCCTTTTTAGCGGCGCTTTACCGTTGTTTTAGCTGCGCTTTTCAACCGCTAGCAGGGCGCTTTTAACACCTGCTAGCAGCCGTAGGGTTAAAAGTGCCAGTGTAGCGGCCCTGCCCATTCATTTTAACTGCCCCAAAGATGCGGCTTGCAAGACTTTTTTTCCGTCCCGCAAGCGGGGAGGCATGAGAGGTGCTTTTCAGGCACTATTTTTACCGCTAAACGCCTGAAAAGCGTCCAGTGTGAAAGGGGTCTTTTAAAAAAAAATTAAAATTAAAAAAAAAAAAAAAAACACAACTTTCTTGTGTAAGGCTACTTTCACACTGGAGCGGTGGGGGCGCTGGCGGTAAAGCGGCGCTTTTTAGCGCCGCTTTACCGGCGTTTTAGCGACGCATTGCGGCCGCTCGCGGGGTGTTTTTACCCCCCGCGAGCGGCCAAAAAGGGTCAATACCGCCCGCAAACCGCCGCTGCAGCGGCGTTTTGCGGGCGGGTTCGGCGCGCTCCCCCATTGTTTTCAATGGGACCGGGCGCTATAGGAGCGGTAAATATACCGCTCCTATAGCGAGCCAAAGATGCGGCTTGCAGGACATTTTTGAGCGTCCTGCAAGCGCACCGCTTCAGTGTGAAAGCCCTCGGGCTTTCACACTGAAGGAACAGCAACAGCTGTTTCGGGTCGGTTTGCAGGCGCTATTCTTAGCGCAATAGCGCTTGCAAACCGCCCCAGTGTAAAAAGGGGCCTAAAAGGTACGGATACATTTTCTCTTCTACCACATTTTAATGAGACATACAAGTTCACTGATAATGTGCAACCAACCACTGTGTTCTGTAAATCTGTATTAAAATCAGGCATAAACACTTGCCTCATCCTCTCCTGCTCCCTTCGCATTCTTTCTGCATGCTCTGCCTGCAGTTTTAGCGCCCTCTCTCGCTCCTCCTTCTCTCGCGCAGCACGTCTGAAAAGCTCAAAGCTATCACTGGATGACTTCCCTGGAGCAGTTGGGGTGACCGGTGTTTTCTGTACAAGGCTTGCCCAAGAGCCCATGTTTTTAATTTTTAGGTCCTAGGGAGAAACATTTACATAAATCAGTTCATGTTCAAGATGAATAACATCTGCTTTGTTTAGCCTTTGAAAAAGGAGGCTTTTATAATGACTTCATAGGATAAATTCACAAAGCTTTACACAAGGACAAGGATTTAGCAGCATTAAAGCCAAACTCCAGCTTTCTGACATTTTAAAATAGGTGATTGGACCAAGCTTGGTCCACACAAACTATTACCTTCATTAACAAATGTGTTTGCTGATAGCACTGTGTGAACTGTATATAGCATCAGTTACACATATTTTATATAGCTTCCCATTCCGCTCACGGAACAAAATCAAGTCGGGCTGAGGTGAAGAGGCAGTCAGATGATGTCACCAATCTCCAACTTCAGCCAGAGGACGCCTTGTGTTCATTCAAAAAATAAAAAACACAAGCCTTCTGTGAATGGTTGGACAGTGCTCAGCCCGCTGGGAAGTTCCTATACTGCTGCCAGAACACAGTGCTGTACACTGTATGAAGCTGATGATACAGTTTATACAGTAGAAAGGGAAAGAAGAAAACCGCACAGACCCCGGGTGTAATAAAAAGATCAAAGGGCTTTATTAAAAACAACATATGTACTCGCAAAATAAAATATGAAAGAGCGCATAGAGTCCACGAGAGAGAGCCCACTGAAGAGGAGCAGGAGTCTTTGAAGCAACCCCTCTTTTACAGGAGACCATCGTCTACTGAGAGCCGTCCTTGGGATTGAGCGATCCAAGCAGGCGTAGCAGAGACTTCTGGCATCCAGCCCAGCTCTTCACCTGTCAGCTGGCCACACAATTACCTGGACACTGTGGCTGCTCATCCATCCTTTCTTGTGACTGTGTTGTGTGTTGAGTGGGCTTTCGCTCGTGGATTTATGCGCCATTTCACATTTTATAGTACATAGTATGTTGTTTTTAATAAAGCCCTTTGATCTTTTTACTACACCAGAGGTCTGCGCTGTGTTCTCCCTTCCCTTGCTTTTGTCTTCACAGGTGCAGATCCCTCGCCTTGATTACAGCAGCACTCCTCCTAGTGTGTAGTAGTTGTGTGTCTAGGTGTTGGGCTACCCACTCAATAGTTCAAATTTCCTAAAGTTACAGAAGATCAAAGACCAGCTGTCACTGAAGATTTGACCCAGGTCAAATAGCGGTGATTCATGGGCAAATGCTACCCCTAGTGGACACTACAGCATGCTTCCTGGAGGATGGACAGAAGAAGAATATATTAAGGACTGCCTCTTATGGATTTTGCATTGGACAGCGGGTGTTGTGTGGGTGGTGTCTGAGTGGGCTCTAAAAGTAATGATCAACCTAAATTTCTTTCTCTTTTTGCCTCTTGCCATTGAGCCCAGCTGAAGATACTGAACACAGAGGACAACCTTACGTAAAGTATCATTGATGTTCTTTTGTTTCATATGCTCTGTAATATTTTCTTTTAGTGTTTTATGTTAGCATTCCAATTTTCTTGTAAATAAATTAGACTCTTGCTTATTTAAAGAGTGTGTTTTATAGCCAACCTCGTTATTGCACCATTAACTTTATCAGAGCTTTGCTAGACTAGCAAATTATAGGAATAGACAAGTTAATACATATTTATAATAAATGGGGGGGGGGGGGGGGGGGGGTCCATAACCCCAAAATATTTATTTCATTTTGCAACCCAGAAGCAGGAGTGTGGAAATAAATTCTGCACAAAGTCCCAATGTATTTTTGTCTTGAGTTCCTATAAGCTAAGGAGTCATCAACTCTACAAGAGACCCAGAACTGTAAGCATTTCTCTACTGTGGACAAGATTTTCGCTCGTTTTGTGAATTCTGAAGCCCTGCTTGAATGGCCTTTAACCACTTGCCGACCTGCTCACGCAGATATACGGGGGCAGGTCGGCTCTCCTGCACGAATTGACGTACCTGTACGATGGTGCGGACGTGCACTCGCTCCCACTGCATGAGAGTGCCCGCAGGTCCCGGCAAACAGGGATCGCCTATTACAGAGGCAGAACGGGGAACAGGGAACGGCACGACCACGCAATTGTCAGTTAAAGTAATGCAGTACCGTATCGCAAAAAATGGCCCGGTCATTAAGGGGGCAAATCCTTCTGGGGCTGAAGTGGTTAAAGTTCTGTGAAATATTCTATCAGTAAGCGGACGCGCAGAACTGGCGAGAATTTTGGGTGGTGTATGTGTTAACAAGTGCTTTTAACCCCATGACCTCCGAAAGATTTACCCCCTTTCATGACCAGGCCATTTTTTGCGATACGGAACGGTTACTTTAACTGACAATTGTGCAGTCGTGCGACACTGTACCCAAATAAAATTGATGTCCTTTTTTCCCCACAAATGGAGCTTTATTTTGATGGTATTTTATTATTTGCACTATAAACAATATATTGATTGGTTTAGGCAAAAGTTAGAGCGTCTACAAACTGATATTTTTATTCTAGTAATGGCAAAGATCAGCGACTTGTAGCAGGAATGCGATATTGCAAATCGGACACCTGACACTTTTTGGGGACCAGTGCTAAAAAATATGCACTGTTACTGTACTAATGACACTGGCTGGAAAGGGGGTTAACATCAGGGTTGATCAAAGGGTTAAAATGTGTGCCTAGCTGGTGTTTTTTTTACTGTGAGGGAGGTGCTTTTACTAGGGGAAGGCATAGATCCATGTCCCTGTTTGCATGAACACAGGATCCATGCCTTCTGTACTGACAGAACAGCGATCTGCCTTGTTTACATAGGCAGACCGCTATTCTCCCTTTTTACTGATAGGATCGGCGGGTGCCTATGGACAGAGTCAGCTCCCACTGTGTATAATTAAAAAGTCACTAGGTGCGTGATCCCACGCAGCCGTGCCACTTTGCTGCCATATATCAAAGTTATATTGCCAAATGCCTGAGGAAGTGGGATGGGCCTTTGGAAGCATTGGCTACAATATATCCAGCTGTCTTTCAATTACATTAACATCAATATCTTACCTTTTTGGGGGCAACAGGTGTCTTAGGTTCCTGCTTTTGCTTCTCTTTCTCAGGTACCCCTTGAGAAGTGATGCTTTCAGGGGGTCTCACTGGGCGACTTCCATCAATAGATTTCATTTCTTGCCCTAAAAATAAATAAATAAATAATAATACTAAATAATGGTATATAAAATGGTATATAAAATGATATAAAAAAATTGCTGGCAGGAACTAAGTCATTTAACCACCAGAGCCATTTTTTCATTTTCTGCACACATTAAAATAAAAAAGGTACAATTTGTGCCAGAGGTTTACTTAAAATCTAAATTTTAGGTTATGCTGCCACCTTCAGGTGAATGGATACTGGCCAAAATGAAAAGGCTGAATCTCTGCTCAGATATAACCCCATCCAGCTATGCTAAGCTTCAGTTTGGTTTTGTAGCAAGAGGGAAGGGTTATTCGAGTCCTGTGGTGTACATGAATGGACACGGAGGAAATAAAGTAAAAATTAATTCTCACAATATAAAAATACATGTAGGCAGGCAGGGTTGCCTGAACTCCTGCATATTCGCGAGAGCGAGGTCATTCCGAGTCAGCCAATAAGGACGGCCGGGAAGAAGATGTTGGCGAAAGACTTTGGACTGTTTAAAAAGGAAGTACTTTAGTTTGAGTATAATGTTCATGACTTCTTTGGATATCCCGAAGCACTGAACATGAAGGGTGGTAAGGCTGAAACAACTAATCGATCAATTGACAACTAATCGATTATGAAAATAGTAATCGATTAATTTCATAATCGATTAATTGGCCAGTAACATAATGGGTTAAAAAAATAAATAAATAAAATGAGCTCTTTATAGTACAACAAGAGCAAATAATCGCTACGGTAAATATTACTTTCACAGTTCTACAGTAAAAAAAAAATTAAACCCTTACAGTAATGATTATCTGCTTTTTTGTACTATAAAGGGCTCCTTTTAGTTTTTTTTTAACCCCATTATGTTACTAAACGTCTTAGACCTGGTTCACATCTTTGTGTTTTTTTGGTGCTTTTTGCAGAAACGCACTACAGTTCATTTACATGGTTTCCTATGGGACATGTTTACATCTATGCTTTTTTCAGCTGCTGCTTATTGGAAAGGGTCAGGGACTTTTTTTTAATGCAAAACTGTTTTTTTTGGTTCAATATACTTCAATGAGAAGCTGCAGAAAAGCATGTAATACGTTTTTGCAACAATTTGTGTTTTTTAATCTGCCCAACAACAAATTGGCCAAAAAACAGTATGTCTATTCTAATAGTATACACAGTACATCTCCTCTAATAGTGTATACAGTATATATCTTCTGTCTGTTATTCTCAGAGTGGATTCGATATTTTGCTCCCTAACCATATAGTTGATTGTTTATATTTACCACTGCATAGAGATATTTAAGAATAAATTGCCTTTTTTTTTTTTTAAACTTTACATATTAAATTATACACCACACTTTTTTTTTTTTAAGGTTTTCAACCGATTAATTGAAACAATAAAATCGGCCAACTAATCAATTATGAAAATAATCGTTAGTTGCAGCCCTAAAGGGTGGGCAATATAGCAACAAGATCAAAATGCCCAAAACCTAGAAACACATCCCCATGGGCATAAACATCTACATGGTAAAACTTTGTAAGGCTATCAATGGGTATTCTCTTTGCACGTTTACAAACTTGTACTATTCGTACTGAATAGTTCAGAAGCACTGACCCTCCAGGTTTCCAATGCAGAAACTGATAGACAGGTCCAGGGCAAAAAGCAGTCAGCTCTTGATGGAAGCTTCATTTGACTGGTTTAAAATAAGAACTTCCTCAGAAAAGGTCCATTATCCAAGGACACTGGAATCTCACGGCGTGGGCATGGTTATATGACTGCTGTAGGGGCGGCCACTTTTTTTTTTTTAGCCAGTGTCCAGTCCTATCCTATGAGACACTGCAGCTCACAATGGGAGGGTTTCAGCAGAGGAAATGCTGTCAATCCCGAAAGCATTGGGCAGGACCTAGGTGTGGTCAGGTGCTGATTGACAAGCTAAATGCTTATCAATCAGCAGTGGCAATGCGAATAGACACACCTGCTATTCTTATCCCTCTGTAGTCCAAGAAGGCACAGCCTACATGTGGCAACTCTGCTCTGAATTTAGGAGCAGTGCTGCATTGTTGCCACGCCATTACAGGAAGCTGCATTAGGTGGGCTTTACTGGCAGACTCAACAAGTATTTGTGGGACATTGCATGTGGACTAAGAGAAAACGGTAAGGGCACATGGGCCTATAAAGTGACGAAGCACATTTTTTTTTTTTAAATGGGTGTTTATAGTTCTACTTTCGGTAAAATAAAAAATGACAACTCACTTGGCTGAACATGGCTAGAAGCTTTTAGCGGTTCTGGAAGTTTGTGGGGTTCACTCCTTATGCCAGGGGAAAAGCCTTCCGGACGCAAAGATGGAGAATGGCGTTTATCTTCCTTCACTACCAGCGGCTGAGGCTGCAACACAGATGACCCTCTCATTTCCTGTGGAGCAGACAAGTGTGTTAACAGCTACAGATTCCCAAAGTTTTTCTTTAAAGCAAAAACATTGCCTGTCATACTTAAAATGTTAATTACCAAGCTGTCACGCTGATCTCAATCAAGGAAAATCACAAAGGAACTAAAATCAGAAGTCCATATGTCTTATGGGAACATTTTTGTTAAAATGGTCTGGTGACAGGATCTCTCTTTGTACGAATACAAACTGCACTGATTTGTGTCTTATGTCTGCCTACTTGTAACTGCTATGCCAAGCAAGGATGGAAACCAGATGTAGATTTTGGTGCTGAGCCGCACCTTAAATTGAGAACAGAGTGAAGAGAAATCTTTACTACTAGAGTGTGCCTACTCTATATACTTTACCTAATGGCAATTTCAGCTCCAGCAGCACTTGGGGGGGGGGTTTATGGACACACACACACACACACACACACACACACACACACGTCCAAGATACAAGTGTGATTTTTAGTGGCCGACTCATACCACTAAAATTGACTGCTGCATCTATCTGCTACAAGTAGATAAAGTTTACGCACTGTTGAAACAAGTGACTTCCTGTGGTGTACGCTATACAGTAGTAGCTTTGAAAAGTGACTGGTTACACAGTGCTCAAATCATGTGAAATAATCATCAATAATAGGATGCTACACATAGTTTACACCATAAGTAGCCATCACCCGTGGAGCCCACACCAATGGGTAAGCCCAGTGATCTGTACCTGCTTTTTAGACTGTCCGGCCTGCGGTGACGAAGGATGTGAAAGGCCTGCAAATGGAGGAACCTGAGATGAATGAAGGAGAGGAGATGGGGCCTCCCGCAAGTGACCTAGACAAACCAGAAACAAAAATGTTGCAAAGAAAATGAAGACAACTTCATCTATATCCACTAGCAATTAAAATGCCAGGATCCCCAAACTTTCTAAACAAAGGACCAGTTCAGTGTCTTTAAAGCGGAGTTCCAGCCTATATGACAACAATGGCTGCAATGATAGATGACTGCACCATGATTCATGCTCGGATACTTTTTATTTTTTTCCATTTATTTTAATTTTTAGATTCCAAAGTCTGCACTTCCATCCAACCTCACTGCGGCGAGGCACGCCATTTCCGCTATTCCATTGGCTGTATCATCAAACTCAGGAGTCAATGGGCACCCCACCCCTCCCCCAGCTGCTAGCATTGTGTTATTTCACAACCGGAAATGATGCAATGCTAGGAGGAGATTGGCGCCATTTTTAATTTGAGAATTCAGTCCTTTGTCTGTATTGGTAGTGGGTGGTAGAGAGTGGCAGCGGCAGGCACAACAGGAGCAGCATTGCCAGAGGTGAATTTATTGCACTATACTTGAAAAACTAGGTTAGTGCTTGCTGCCGGGTTTGATTCTTAAGTGAAAAATTGCCATAACAACAGGGCGAGAACTTCCTTCAATGCCACCATTGCTATGGCAACCCGAACACGAGTGTGCTGCGCTTTGTTTATGCGCACGATCGGAAGGATAGCAGTGGGCTTCACAATGAAGATGGGAGCGTGTTGGGGGGAGGGGGAATTCGGGAGACTGCAAAGTACATTTTTTAAAGTACATAACACTGATAAAAGCTGCATTAAATAATTATGCCAGCTGCTATCGGATTAGCTGTTATAGGAGCCGTTTAAAAAAATAAAAACCGCTGGAACTCCGCTTTAATAAATTTAGGGAGGCCAGTGGCAGGAAGTGTCCCGTAGTTGGTCTAAGTGGGAGAAACTGGCCCCATCATTGATGTCAATGGAAGGAATTGTACGCCCAAAGACCATTTAAATGCATGAAAAGGGCCACGTGGCTCATGGGCTGCAGTTTGGTGACCACTGCAGAATGCAGCTCACTAATTTCACATGTTATACTAACCATTTTCACACAAACATTTCACTCACCTCCAGAGTATGGCTCTGGTTTCTGTTGCCGTGGTGAGGGATGGTGGTGTTGGATTACTTGCTGTGGCTTAGACTGCTGGTGCTGCACAAGCTGTTGGTGAGGAGCGGTCATTGTATTTTGCATGGTTGGATGCGGCTGCTGGGGAGGGGGTGGAGCCTGCACTGCTGGCTGTTGTTGGGAAGCTGTAGGTGGTGTCTGCAACTGATTTACATGGGATGACGTAGGAGCAGGGGGAGGAGCAGTGCTAACAGTGGAAGGAGAAGGGTAAGGCAGGTTCGGCAGGTTCTGCAGGTGCCGCAAAGACTGGGAAGTAGAAGAAGTCAAAGGTGCTTGGTTCTGCACTTTAACAGAAGGGAGGAGCGGCTGAAGAGGAGATTGCACAGGAGGCTGTTGGGATTTCTGTAATTGCTGCAGGTAAAGGGCCATCTGCGCAGGACCAAGCACCTGAACAGGAGAAGGAGGGAGACTGCTACCTGGTGAAGATGGGCCGTCATCCTCTAGCAGGGCATGGGGAGGCTGTGAATGATGGTGGATAGAATGAGGTGGTGGTTGGTGGTGCGTTTGTACTGGGGGCGGTGAGATAGATGGTGGTCGTACAGGTTTGGGAGGGAGGGCAGCTGCACGATTTGTAGGGCGAGAAGGTTGCTGCGGCATGGCATTATGCAGGGCTGTAAAAGAGAGGATAAAGTAAATTAGCGCTATACCAGCAGGTACTAAAGCAGCCATTCATAATTACTTACAAGTCATCATCCTTTTATTCTCTAGTATTATAAATTAGTTAAACTTACCTGGAGGACTAACAAGGGCATGTTGGTTTAGATGAGGTGGGGAACATCGCTCTGGCTGACCACCTGTGAGGTGTGATGGAAGATCAGGTGGTGGTAGGTGCAGACCTGCCTGCCCATAGTGAGCATTAACAGCTTCAAAGACATTAGCAGGATGAAGAGGATGAAGAGATGGGTGGGAAGTGTCCAAGCTGGGAGGAGGGGCATAGGAGGGTGGAGGGGTTGGGGAAGATGGCTTAAGGACATTAGGTGGTGGGGCAAGAGGCTGCTGTGGAGGATGGGGTTGATGGTGATGCTGTAAGACAGAAATAAAAATAAAAAAAAAAAAAAAAAACATCTCAGTCTTGATTTAAAAGTTGTTTGAAAATCTGAACACTCATTCTTTAAAAGTTTAACCACTTCAATACCAGGTACTTTCACCCCTTCCCACCCAGGACAATTTTCAGCACTGTCACACTTTGAATGACAATTGCGCAGTCATGCTACACTGTACCCAAACAAACATTTTTATCATTTTGTTCCAACAAAAAGCTTTCTTTTGGTAGTGTTTGATCACCTCTGCGGTTTTTATTTTTTGCTAAACAAACTAAAAAAAGACTGAAATTTTTGAAAAAAAAATTTTTTTTTCTCCGTTCCGGTTATAAAATTTAGTTTTCTCCTTTACTGATGGGCACTGATATGTAGAATTAATGTGTACTGATAGGTGGCACTGACTGGTAGCTGTGATGGGCACTGACAAGTTTTACTGCTGGGCACTGTTATAGGCACTGACTGGCACAGCCTTTTTTATGGGGCACTGACTGGCAGCTTATGGGCACTGACTGGCAGCTGTGGTAGCACATCTGATGGGGCTGTGCTGATCATCAATGTGCTGATTATCAGCACAGACCCCGCCTCTGACAGGGAGAGCTGACAATCTGGGCTGTCATATGACGCCCAGTCAGGATAACTGAGCCACTTCCCGGCCGTCATTCTGCTATATGCTGGGCAAGAAGTGGTTAAAGGTGCAATCCTGGTTCACAAACATGCAGGACATTGTGCTGTTAAACACAATCAGCATAATGTAGGCCTTGTTGTAAAAAAGTAGATTTTTTAAACTTACCTGTAAAATTCCATATCTTGGCGTACAGTATAGGACAGATGCAGAATATTCATACGCCATGGGCGCTATAGGCGTGAACATTCAGGAGATTGGACACTAGCAAAGCTTTAGAGAACACACCTTCCCTATAATCCTAGCCCACTCTAAGTCCTCAGTTTTGTAAAAAGCAATGGAAATAAACTAAGGATTAGAAGGGAAGGTTGCTTGTATCTTGTACGGTACTTCAAGTCAAAGTTCCTCATATCTTATTATACACTTGTACCTACATGAAAGCTTATAATAAGGCTCACCTGTAGGTAATGTGAATATCCGCTAAACTTGTGCAATTAGAAGATAGTCACAGTGGCTGCTAGCTCTGCATTCAGAACACACCGAGCGTGCCATCAATGCAAAGAGCACTGTGCCACAATTGTGACTTTGAACCCAGAAGGAAGACCAGCTGAAGATGGAAGCGTCGGGACAGCGCAGCGCTGGAAGGCTGCATTTGACAGGCAAGTCTGACATAATGTGCTAGTATGCTGTTTATACTAGCACATTCTGACATAAACCTACAGGGGTATATGAAAAAATTAAATAAAAAAAAACTAACACAAAAGAGAGAGTTTAATATTTAATTGTACAGCACAGGACACAGGCAGAATATTCATGAACCATGGGATGTCCACAAGCAATGAATAAGAAGAGTGGGAAACAATGAGGCAAACTAAACTGTCCCGAAAGGCCCAAGAAGGGTCAAAAGACCCACCTCAGAAAGCCCCTGTGAGAACCTTGCAGACAAAAGATGGATCAGCAGAAGATTGGACGTCCACCCGGTAAAACTTTAAAAAAAATATATGAACAGAAGACCAGGTGGTAGGTCTTCTGGTGGAATGTAAAAATTAAATAACAGAAAAGCAACATGTGCAATTAATAAAGCACCCACGGAGCTTGTTGGCACTACCAAGTTATCTAATGCCACCTTTAACTGAAAATGAACAAAACAGTGCAGCGCTACCCTTATGAAATATATGTGAACCTACAGTGCATTGTACCGTATTCAAACCCCCTTCACTTTTTCCAATTTTGTTTTGTTGCAGCCTGATACTACAGTTATTGAACGTGTTTCTTGTTAATCTACACTCCGTACACCATAATGACAAAGTGAAAACAGAATTTTAGAAATGTCTGTAAATGTATGAAAAGGGGAAAAACTGAAACATCACATTGGCATAAGTAGTCAGACCCTTTGCAACACCCCTTGAAATTTAGCTCAGATGTCTCCCATTTCTCCTGATCAATTAGACCCCTTTCACAGCAAGGGCGTATTGCAGGCGCTATAGCGTTAGAAATAGCGCCTGCAATCCGCCCTAAAACAGCTGCTCCAGGGCTTTCACACCGCAGCGGTGCGCTGGCAGGACGTCAGGAAAAGTCCTGTCAGCAGCTTCTTTGAAGCGGTGAACTCACCGCTCCTCCAGCGCTGCTCCTCATTGAAATCAATGGGGCAGCGATGTAATACCGCCGGCAAAACGCAGCTATTGCAGCGTTTTGCGGGGGTTTTTAACCCTTTCTCGGCCGCCAGCGGGGGTAAAAGCGCCGCGCTAGCGGCCGAAATGTGCCGCAGATCCGGCGGTAAAACGCCTAAAAATGGCGGAGTTTTACCGCCGACGCTATGGGCGGTGCAGTGTAAAAGGGGTCTTAAGGTGTAGAAACATCAGCAATGATCAAGAGAAATGGGAGACACCTGAGCTAAATTTAAAGTGTTGATACAAAGGGTCTGAATACTTATTTCCATTTTTTCCTTTTTCATATATTTGTAAACATTCCTAAAATTCTATTTTAACTTTGTCATTATGGGGTAAGGAGTGTAGATTATTGAAAAAAACCTGAATAGTATCAACATTGTGAAGGGGGTCTAAATACTTTATGAATGCACTGTATAATGTGCAACTTCAAAAATCGTGCCAATGAATAACTGTATAATACAGTGCTCGACAAACCCCGGTCGCCAGGTCGCATTGGCGACTAGAGTCAGTGACCTGGCCCCCGGGGCAGCACAGCTGGGGGTATCCTGTCTCCATAGTGCACCCCGCGATCGCGATGGACCGCGCCGGCCGGTAATTGAGGCCGCGGCTTTGCGGCCTTGTGCAGTCCTATGGTACCTTCTAGAATCTGGTGCCCTCTTGTGGTGGCAGTTGGTATGACACCCAGCAATGCTAATGGGAGTGGTTTGTTTTCTCTGCCTGCCAATCTCCTTCCCTTTACTTGGAACCCCCAAACATTATATATATTTTTTATTCTAACACCATAGAGAATAAAATGGCGGACGTTGCAATACTTTCTGTCACACCGTATTTGTGCAGCGGGCTTACAAGCGCACTTTTTTGGGAAAAAATACTTTTTTTAATTAAAAAATAACACAAACAGTAAAGTTAGTCCAATTTTTTTTTTTATATTGTGAAAGATAATGTTATGGCGAGTAAATTGATACCAAACATGTTACGCTTCAAAATTGTGCCGCTCGTGGAATGGCGACAAACTTTTACCCTTTAAAATCTCTATAGGCGACGTTTAAAAAAAATTCTACAGGTTGCATGTTTTGAGTTACAGAGGAGATCTAGGACTAGAATTATTGCTCTCGCTCTACCGATCACGGCAATACCTCACATGAGTGGTTTGAACACCGCTTTCATATGCGGGCACTACTCACGTATGCGTTTGCTTCTGCAAACAAGCTCGGCGGGACGGAGCGCGCTTAAAACAATTTTTTTTTCTTATTTATTTTAACTTTTATTTTTAATTTTTTCACTGTCATTTTTATTCCTATTACAAGGAATGTAAACACCCCTTGTAATAGAAAAAAAGCATGACAGGGCTTCTTAAATATGAGATCTGGGGTCATCTATAAATACAAATGCTATAAAGTGCAGGAGATAGTTCCACCTTGGGAATGTAACAAGCTGTTGCAACCAGATTTCGTATTTATGGTGCAACTGAGAATTTTTGAAGCAGGGTGTCCAAAAAGAAAGGACAAAAGAGAACCCGTCTGTCTGATTGGAGCAGTAGTCTTGAGATATACTCTAATGGCTCTGACTACATCCAGGCAATGTAGAGATTTCCTTTGGATGCTTAGGAGCCAGGCAAAAGGATGGGAGGACAATGTCCTCAGTGAGGTGGAATGCCGAGGCCACTTTCGGAAGAAAGACAACCCTGCCATGAAGCATGAGGAAAGGACCGCCAGAAAACACAGCTGGCAGGTGTGAAAATGACCAAAAGGCTACTTGGCCTGGGAGATTCCCGATAGGTATAAAGAGTGGTTTCTGCAGGGAAGAGAGAACCAAGTTAAGATATTTTAAGAAAAGCTTTTTTTTTCTAAACATGGGAAAGCGAAACCAAAGACCTTTGAAAAAAAAAAAAATGGACAAGGCGGAGACCTAACCTTTAAAAGTACTTCAAGTGGTTGTAAACCCTTACACGTACTCAGTAAAGTGACTAGTCTCAGATAATACGCAGATTAAACAAACCCTCCTACATACATTGTACTTGTTTATCTGCAGTCCTCTCTTCTCTACATCCAACAGTTTACAAAGCAATTCTGAGCTTCAGGGAGGCGGGGATCTGATGTCACACACCACAAAGCACAGAGGAGAGCTGAGTGTAATCTGAGACCTGAGTGGAGGGAATGGATACCCCTCCTCTATAGTCTCAAAATGAAAACATGTACAACTGTCAAGCACCTCAAGCAAGAAAGCAGTGAGGTGCCAGAGTTTTGGACCAATTGAACCCACAGGTCTGTGATGTCTGCAACCAAGTGAAAGGCGAACTGTAGCAGACAGATTCTTAGGAGTGAGGGGTAAAGGGGTTTGGGGGAAGGCTTGGCAGCCTTGGTGGGCCAAGCCTTGCGTAGAAAGGTAGGGCTGAAGGTTTTTAGTATGAAGTCTTGTTAGAGTGGGCAGGTGCTGTGTGTTTTGAGGAGCCAATATCTCCTAAAGGTGGTTTTAGGCTCTTCCTCTGTGGAAGTAAAACCTGCCCACGTGTGACCTCTTCGATGACTTGGTCAAGTGTCCCACTGAACAGGCATCTTCCTTGGAAAGGTAGAATTCTGAAGCACTTTTTGCTGTCCAAACATTTAGCCATAAGATTCTGCACATGTGAATGGAGATACGATTCTGGATATTTGTCTCATGACATGCTCTAGGCCATCTGCACAGAAAAGTATATCAGAAGGCAATTGCTATAACTGCTGTAGAACAGCATGACCCTGAAATAAAGGGTCATGCCAATTGTTCATTATCCTAGTTCGGTTTTCTACAGTTTGACATACTAAAACTGCAGCAAGAGCTGATTTCAGGGCTGGTTTTGCAAGATGAAAGAGCCTTTAGGAGCATCTCAAACATTCTACTTGCAGAATCTTTGAAAGCAAGAACCTCTTAAATAGGTACAGCAAGATTTTTGTTTAGGACAGAGACCACAGGATTAACTACAGTAATAATCCACTTCTTTGTAAACTTTTTACACTGGATAGGAATTCAGTAAAGCTTTTGGGAAGAGTAAAAATTCTCTCAGGTGTGAACCAGTCACCATAGAATGCACGTTCTATCTGTTCATGAACAGGGAAGGCTTTGCAGGGTTTCTTCGTGACGCCAAACTCCTCTGGGTACAAAGCAACCTAAGGAGAGTCAGCATGCACAATGCCATGGCTTTTGCAGACAAAGGCAATGAGCTTTTCAACCTTAGCAAGCACGTTTGTGTAAAAGTCCCTCTTAAATATAGTGCCAATGTGGGGGAGAAAAATGTTCTGCAGTTTCCTCCAATATTTCCTCATTATCTTCGTCATTCCCTTCTGTATCTGTGTCCTCTAGGATTGTCCTATCAGGATCTGACTCCAGTTGGGAAACAGGAGTAGAAAAGGTGTGGAATTTCTGGTGCCTGGGCAGAGCTGGCTGTAATCTGATTGAAGAACTGTGATACGTTTGCAGAGAATTCGGCAATAGTCAAATAGGCTGCTTGAAGCATGCCTGAAGTAGAGCTAGAATTAGATATGAAGAACAATGTTAGAGCTGGTTCTTGTTCTGGTGTAAGGGACGCATCATCACTCTGAGGTCAAGCATTGTGCGAGCCTTCAGCAGAGCAAATGTTTACCTGCACTTTCATCCTCTATAGCTGCAAGTGCAGGTATTCCCTGACAGAAGGGGGTGTGCAGAGTACAGGGTAAGCGTGTCCTGTAACAAATGCTCATGGTGAAAGGATGTGATAAAGCAATTGAGTACCTTATAAGGGCTCTAGGTGGAAATTGAGTTAAAAGAAAGATCAGTGGTGTCATCCGCCTGAGCTTGGAGTGGTTGAACTTTAGTGCCCAGTTTGAAAGGATTGCTTTGAGGTAAATACATTCCAAACATAGCCTTGTTTCTTACAGTACCGGTCAGATACAGGGTAACTGCCTCTTACCTGTCCAAGATGCTGGACTGTACATAAAGTACAAGCTTCGACCTTTATGGTGGGCATACTCCCAAAGAGGTCTTCAGGGATGGGGTTCCAAAGTGATGAACACAGCAATCAATGGACCTTTATAGTACCCTGTGGATAATGCTTTGCACCAAGTGCCAAGGTGAGCGCCCACGTAGGATCTAGTGCCCAAACATTACAGGCCGCCTCCACAGAATGGAGTCCAGCTTTGGCTTCCAAGGTTTTAAAAAAAGAGGTTGCACCAATATGGATACACTTTTTCCATGCTAGCTCTGGATTAAAGAATCGGAAAGGTTAAAGTAAAATAATAAACTAGTTAAGCCAAGTGCGAGTTTGTCCGTGAAGAAAAAAAGGACCATCACCTTCAGACACTAGCACAAAAAACTAAGGACTCACGGTCCGATCACCTGAAGGTACAAATCTATAATCCATGGTGTATGAATAGTCTACCTGTGCCCCATACTGTACGATAACCGGTTTTAAATAACTTTTCCACCTGTGGTAGTCGTACAACCACGCTTTATCTGCATCACCACCTGCAGGGTCAGGGCTGTAGGCTTAGAAAAGCTGCAGCACATCATCACTTCCTATGCTATCAACTACAGGCTCAGTAAGCACCAGATGGATGTCTTTGCAGACCCCTGAGCGCTTCTGACTGCCAACCTCCTCTACAAGAATTAATGTAATTTAAGCACTGCTTAAGGATGCAAGGGGTGAAGACCTGGGCAAAACAAAAGGGTAAGATGTCAGGTGCGCTGAGGTAACAATGCTAGCAATAAATGTAGTTAGCGCTTTCACCCTATCACAAAGAGGCAGAAGAAACTGGCAGAAACAAGAAAGGACTATGGCTTTACTGCTAGCAAAGAAAATATCAAGCGTTATTAGAAAAATACAAATAGCAGAAGAAACAGTATTGAGGAATGTCTATTGGAAAAAACACCTATGGGCAGGAATGGATTCCTAATTACCAACATTACACCTTATTTATAACCAATGCTGGGTATATTACATTCGTATAATGCATGTGTGTAATTTGCAAGCATCTTCAATTACTTATAATTACCTTTCTAGACTCTCTCCCTGAGTGATTCTTTTTCTTCTGTTTGTGTGTTGTTTCTGGAAAGAAAAGAACAACATCAAGAAAACATTGTTTGCATTACAGCATTCCATGATCAGGTGAGTACAGGCCCTAGACCGGTGATGGCGAATCTTGGCACCCCAAATGTTTTGTAACATTTCCCATGATGCTCATTCACTCTGCAGTGTAGTTGAGTATCATGGGAAAGGTAGTTCTAAAACATCTGAGGTGCTAGGGTTCGCCATCACTGCTCTAGATGCTTCATCCTGATTAGTGTGAGATTGTGCTACCTGGGTCTGACTCCTCACTGTCCGAGGTGCTGGATTCACTTGAACTTTCAGACTCGGAAGAGGAGAAACCTTTCCCCTTAGCAGAAATAGATGTGGGCGCTTCTATTTTCTCTGTGAAGGAGACAAAGTTAAAACCACCACAAAACACAAACAACTATTATTCTGGTACAATTCAATATCTTAAATCACCTACACAACTGTTCATGATGTGACGATGGAGCTGATATATTTAGCAGAAACAAATATTTGGACATAAAAATGGGATTTTTATAACAGCTTACCTGTAAAATCCTTTTCTTTTGAAGTACATCACGGGACACAGAGCCATAGTAATTACCCTCTAGTGTGCCCCATTAAAGTATTGTGAGGACCACACTCTCCTTCAGCGCTCTGTTCTAGGCTGCTGATGTTTTCTCCTAGACCTTTTCTGGGACCGCCATTGGCAGCCAATGATAACACAAATCCAGCACCCAGCACATGTATGTACACTGGTTACATTGTCCCAGCACCCGGCTCCATTCTGGGAACCTTACAGATGCTGGGAATGTACACATCACAAGGGCCACAGGCAGGATACACCAATTAAAAATAAATGGCAAAAGTGACTTACAAGTGTCTGATACAAAAAAACTGCTGACATTTTTTATTTAAAGTGCATCTATTGCCAAAATGTTATGTTTATATTAATTTCCACCTTGGATAAAAATGTCAAGCCTATTCCTATTTTCCTATTGTTCTGAAGAAAAGTAACTTACTTTTTTTTTTTTTTTTTTTTTTTAAGAATACCACACATTTTTTTTCCTTTGAATACGGTCTGCTGTGTGACACATTTCTCAGGGCCTGTTTTCTGAATTACAGAGGTGCTGAGAGGAGGAGTTTCAGGAGGCACAGCCTATACAGGAATCGCTGCTTGTAATTAGCAATGTATCATGGGATATGTAGCCCTTACAAACTGAAAGTAAACCAAAAGGAATGAGCAGAGGAGAAGCTGGAAGGCATGCAAAGAATTCAGGAAGTTGTTGACAGCAATGGTCAATAGATGGAGGAGATTTTTCATGCAAGCGAATACTGGTTTATCAAAAATAACTAGAGTTTGTTTTGCTATTACAATGCGGATGTATGCAATATAAGCGTATGCTGTGACTTTTGACATCCTTTAGGTTTTGCTTTAATGCTTACAAAAATCACCAAGCATTCTACAATGCCACCAAGTTCCCAGTCCCAAGTCTCACCTTGCGGTTTCCTTTTTTTTCTTAGGCAAGAGGTGACATATCTTTCAAGCTCTCTCAGTGTGGACGGTTTAAGGGTCTCAAAGTCTATTTCAATCTCATCTGGGTTAGAGTTCTTGAGCGATGGCTCTCGGGACTGGATAATGTGTACTACTCTGCCTAGTTTTTCTCCTGGGAGTTTATTAATGTCCAGACTTAATTGTCTCTTTTCCTCATAAGACATCGGTCGACATCTCTGTGATTCTTCTTCTGAAGACTCACAAGGTGCAGGTGGAGGTGCAGGTCGTGCTGGGCGTGACACCGGGGGAGCCGTTTCTTTTTTAATGCTGGTAAGATGGAAAAAAAGAGGTAAAGTTACTCAGTTATAATCAGAAAGTGAAGCAAGGCAAAAGTGTGTAACAAAGTACAGATTAAAGTGAACCTGTGAAGACAGAAACTTGGGAACTGGTGACTTTGTTTTTGTAATGACACAGGCTCTGGTTCTATCCTCTTAATCTTGGCTTCATTTAACTAAAAAGCATGTAGCCAACTTGAAATGCTCAACTCTTGTCCTCCATTTGTTCTAGGTCAGTAACCCACTAGGTAGTAAAGCCAGGATCAGGATGACAGCATTAGAGGTCTTGCGCCACAATAATTAAAAAAAAAAAAAAAAGTAACCAATGGGAGCAATATAGCGCTATTCTCCAGGGTTTTCTTTAACCATCTCAATTTCACCCCCTTCCTGACCAAGCCATTTTTCAGCTCTATCACATTTTGAATGAGAATTGCGTAGTCATACAACACTGTACCCAGATGAAATTGTTATCATTTTGTCCCCACAAATAGAGCTTTCTTTTGGTGGTATTTGATCCCCTCTGTGGTTTTTTTTTTTTTTTTTTTACGCTATAAACAAAAGAAGAGTGACAAGTTTTAAAAAAAAGATTAAAAAAAAACAATATTTTTTACTTTTTGCAATACTAAATATCCCCAAAAAATATATAATTTTTTTTTCCCTCAGTTTAGGCCAATACGTATTCTTCTACATATTTTTGGTAAAAAAAAAAAAAATAAAAAAAATAAAAAAACTAAACATGGAAAAGGAGAGAAAGCAAGTACAACTGTGTTCCACTTGTATCTTAACCCCTTTGCGCCTAAGGGTAAAACAAATTTTAATGCCCAAGCACAATTTCGCAACTCTGACATGGGTTAGTAAAACCTGTGCATATCACCACAACTACTTTGTGCATCCAGGTGGATTATAACTTGTTTTTTTTCTCAGGAGAAATTGGGCTTTCATTCGGTGGTAAATGGTAATGGATATTCCTGATTTTTTTTTTTTTTTTTAATCAAAAGGAAAATTGGCACAAAAAAATTGTATAAAAATATTTAGCTGTATATTCCTTGGTACTACCTAATGCACTGACACCAATTAAAAAAAAATAAATAAAAAATGAAAAACCTGTCCAAAAAACACTGACCCTAACCTAAACACTAAACCTAGCACTGACCTAGATCAAAGCTTGTCCTTTTTTTTTTTTGTTTATTATTATTAGTTTATTTATTTTTTACACACACTTTTTTTTTTCCACTGCAAGGAGAGAGATACTATGCATCTTTCTCCCCCATTCACAGATAAAGTAAACTTGGAGGGCGGGCTTCACTGTGACAGCCAATCAGAGGCTATCACAGCGATCAGGTGACCCAGAATCGGGAATTCCAGGTCCCAATCGTTAGTACAGGGCCTGGGGCTCACAGTAAGACGCCGGTGCATTCATAACACGTTACACCCTGAATATGGGTGTAACATGTAATGAAAGGTGAACTTCTCTCATCCACATCGCTGGATCGAGATGGGGCTCAGGTAGGTATTAGGGGCTAGGGAATGCTACTGCACACATGTTTTTTAGCTTCATGCAGAGAATGCATGAAGGTAAAAAACCTTGAGCCTTTACAACCACTTTAAGGTTTTTTTACCTTAATGTGTTGCCTGCATACACTGCTAGCTTCTCTTCAGTCTTTTAGCTTCTGAAGCTCACTATATTAGGATCAGAGCGAATAAGCGCAGCCAAATGACTCAACTACTAAGAAAGACAGAAGTGGGGACTGTGGACATCCCTGGCTAGTACCTCTTCTCAATGTAAAAGATTCCAATAACACATTGTTTATTCTACTTCAGGCCACTGGATAAGTGTAAAGCAGTTTGACCCCAAAAAAAAAAAAAAAAAACCTCTTGGCCTTAATTAAAGGCTTCCAACAGCTGCCAACTATATCACTACCCTATATTATAGAAATGCCTTAGCAGCATCTGCAGGGCATCGTTCCATTTCCCATATTTAGTGTTGGTAATTGGAGGTTTAAATATAATCTCCTTATAATACCAGATGTAGATCTATTCGGAATAAATCAAGATTGGTTCGTGTGAACCAGTTTATGTATACTAGACAGACAATTGAAGCGAACCTTAGAAAGTATTTTAATGTCTGTAGTCATTAAGGATATATGAATCAAGCTGTCGTTCCCAGGGGTTTTATTGTTCAGGAACTCAGAGTGCCTGGTGCAGTTCCTCCAGGGCAATTGGGGCATTAAGTGCTCTACCCCTTTCCTCTATTTTAGGGAGGGAAGCACTCTGTAAAAATTGTTGCAAATCAGAATCTACATATAGAATCCTTGTGTCATATAGGGATTCAAAGTATTGCCTAAAACCCTGTAAAATAGAGGCTGCATCTGATCTGTGTCTAATGAGAAGGAAGTTACAAAGGATGGGGTCATCTGCGATTTTGCAATCAGCGCTAGAAAATGTCCCATGTGTTCCCCACCTTCAAAATATTTTTTAGTACTGAAAAATCATTTTTTCACGCATTTTATAAAGGTCTTGCACAGTACACTTGCTGGGCATCAAACCAGGCCTTTTTGCTACCTGTGTACCAGCCACTTTAAAGCGGAGTTCTACAAAAAAAAAAAAATAATATATATATATATATATATATATATATATATATATATATATATATATATATATATATATATATATAAATATATATATATATATATATATATATATATATATATATATATATATATGTCAGCCGCTACAAATACTGCAGCTGCTGACTTTTAATAATTGGACACTTACCTGTCCCAGGGTCCAGCGATGCGGGGGAGCGAAGCCCCGCTCGTCTCCCCCTCCTCTCTGCGGCGCCAGCCACCACTGCGCATGCGTGAGCCACGCCGTGACTGGCCGAGCAATCATGTGGGATCTGTGACGTGTCCCAGATGATTGCCGAGAGGGAGGGGGGAGAGGTGGATCTCCCTTCCGGTGCTGTGGTGTGCCGGGAGGAAGTGTCGCCCCCCCCTAAAAATGATATGCCAAATGTGGCATGTCAGGGGATCACCTCTCTTAAAGCGGAAGTTCCATTTTTGGGTGGAACTCCGCTTTAAGGTGTAGACCAGCTGAGTGTACCATTTGTGAAATAGATTGAAAGATGGGCCTGTGACAGTTCAATTCCCTAAAATATATTCTCCATTTTGAAAGCCAATAAAGCTTGTGAAACGTGTTTCTTTTTAGTTCAAAACAAGTTAAGTATGTACTAATGATCTTTGGATATAAAAAGTATGTACTAATGGACTAAATTTACAACTTCTTATTCTTGTAATGGTCAATAAGGATGAGCTCGTGCGTGTTCGCATGGTCCACGTGCAGAGCCCGCCAGGAAGTCGGCGCACAGCTTCGCTAATCACAGGCAGTGAGACATTGCCCCGATGCACGGCTGCAGAGATCGGGCAATGAATGTCTCACTGCCTGTGATTAGTGCAGCGCTGCGCCGACTTCCTGGCGGGCTCTGCACGTGGACCATGCGAACACGCCTGAGCTCATCCCTAATGGTCAACAAGCCTACTCAACTAGCATATCTTGATTCAAAGTGGTAGCAGCAGTGCTGGTAGGCAGCGATTCCTTCCTGATAAGACTTCACACGTGAAGCAAATGAATCCAATATACTTAGCTGAGAATTTTTGCTGCCGCTTACACTCATAATCCAATTTAGATCCACCTTCTGATGGATATCAAATTTAAAAATGACAAGCAATAGGATAGAAAGCCTAACAGCATTCTCATTACAAAGGCATTTAGTAGAGCATGGGGATGGATGCCATCATACCTGGGGGTTCCCACTGGTCCTTGAACACTTTTCTTGGGTTTCTTAGCTGGAGGTTCCCGAGATCTGTTCTTGCGAGACTCCTCAACCTCCTCTTTCCTTTTGTGCTTTTCCTTCCGCTTTTCACGTTCCTTCTTCTTTGGTTTGTTTGGCTGAGGCTGAGATAGGGCTGCTAATTGTTCATGCACAGCTTTTAACTGTAAGAAAAGTTGTCAATAAAGCAAATGGTTAATTCCCCAAACTAGAGTCACAAGGAAAATCAGATGCTGTAGGTTTGCTTACCTGCTCCTGAAGCTCTGCTAATCTCTGTGCTCTCTCTTCCTCACTGTCAGAACTGCTCTCACTGTCAGAAGAGCTGTCACTGCTGCTATCACTGGAGCTGTGAGGAGGGGCTTTGACAGAAGGGGCAGGAGGACAAGGGGTGGGTGACGGTGCCGGTGCCGGAGCTGGTGCTTCTTCTGGCTCATCTGGCATCTTGGCAAATCGCATTTCAAACACGTCCTGTAAATTACACAGAACATATAGAATACATGTTATTACTCACTGCATTTCTTTTTCATCTATCATGAAGGGTAATATAAAAAAATCTCCATTTTCAACAAATCAGCAATTATTCTCTTTTAGTATTTAGGGCTGGTGTTCTCTATATACAGTATTTTTAACCACCAAATTATTTTTTTAGCCATTTATATTTAAATCATTTAATATTTGGGATAAATCCCCACAGGATCCAGGTGCTTGTAAAATCATTAGTCAAATTAGGATTTTTGGTTCACCTATAAAATCTTTTCTTGGGGTACATTACACGACTTGATATTCATGACTACTTAGCTATGCTGCCATATTCAGGTGAATTGACACAGGCTCAAACATTTTTTTATTAAGACAGGTATCCCAGCCCAGGGATGATCCCTACAAGCTCAGCTAAGCCTCAATTTTGTAGCAAGCAATGGAGTAACAGACAAGAGGGGAGGGATCTCTGTGTACTGTGTACTCAAATCAAATGGTTTTACAGATAAAACTAAACGTTCTAATAGTATATCACAGGATGCAGAGGGCTTGATATCATGACTCTTTCAGATGTCACAAAACATTGAACAGAGTGTGGGCAACACAGGAACAAGGCCAACACTCCTAAAACCTAAAATCAAAACAAGGGGTAACCCCACTACAGAGCCACCTGCAAGACCTTCTGCCTAGAACTGGTAGCAGTCTTACAAACTCAGGAAAGAATCTTGATGTTGAATAGCCCAAGAGGCACTGACACGCATGGTAGAATGGGCCTTGAATAGGAAGGGAGGAACTATGCCCCTGATACCATAAGGCCAAGAAAATTAGATGACAACTCCACCTAAAAATAATGGCTTGAGAAGCAACCCAACCCTTAGGAGGACCCTCAGGTAGAACAAACCAGGATTCCAACTGTTGAAGTGAAGCTGCAGACTTCAGATAAACTCAAACAGCTAGATTATCATCAGTTAGAACATCATCCAAAGAGTGAAGGACCTTCTCCTAAGAATGTGTAGGTTAAGGACAGAAAGGTGGCAACACAATGTCCTAAATGGTTGAAATGGTTGCGCACAGGAGGAATAACCCATGTTACATGCTGCACAAAACAAGAAATAAGAAAACTGATCAGCAACTTTCACTCTTCTGACAACCAAGTTCTTTGGACCAAGAGGTACAGATCCAAGGACTACTGTGGTTTGTCCCACACTGACAGGATACTGCGCTTTAGAGCTTTGGAGTGAAACTGGGCGTGGAGGACTGCATCAAAATTGAGGGTCTTTCCAAATGTCCTCAGGGATGACTCCTGGGCTCAAAGAGAAAGGCATTTCACCTGTGGTAATAATATGTTGTCCTGTGCCGTCTTGAGAACCTAAGAACGCCAGATGTGGTATCAGAACCAATGCGGACTTCTGAAGGTTCAGCACACAGCTGAACTATTCCAGGACCTGTACCGTTTGATAGACCTTTGACAACTGTTTCGGAGTCAAATGCTACTTGAGAAAAAAAGTCTTCCAGGTACCCCACAATGGGAATACCCCAGTACCTCAACAACTTCAGAACTAGGACCAACACCTTAGTAAACACTCTTGGGACCAGTCAGGCTGAAAAGCAATGCTACAAATTAATAGTAGCATCCCTTCCCTGCAAACTCAATTCTAAAGACCACTGAGGTCCAGAATAGGCTGGAAATCTCCTTACAGCTTGGGAATCATGAACAGGTTGGAATGGCTTGAGATCTCTCCCTTGTGGACACATGTGCAATGATTCCTTGGAACAGCGAACTTCCAGGACTGCAAAAAAAAAAAAAAAAGAAAAAAACAAAAACTAAGAAGATACCCTTGAGCGAATAATTCATGGAAGGCGAAAGCCGAAGAGCTTCAGCTTGTAACCTCCGGACACCACGATGCAGACCCAGTCATCTGTGAAAGTCTGTGTGAGAAAACCCCTTCAATGTGAGGCTTAGCCTCCAGAACGTGATGGCTTAGGAGTCCAGTTCTTACAGAACTGGGATATAGGCTTTTACCTGGAGCTCAAGGCTGGCTGCTTACAAAAGGAACTCTTCTTGGATTACGAAAGCATCAATGGTTTCTGACTTTTCATCTTCTTCTAAAGTGGTTAAGAGTGTGTTTTTCAACACAGGCAGCTTTTGCATGAAGGCATTCAAGGACGGTCCAAACAACAAGTGTTCGCCCTCATAGGGCAGGCTCAGGCAGAGAAGTTCTGCCAAAAAACACTTGAGCCAAAGCATACTTCCAAAGCATCTACAGAGAAACTCAATGTTCTTGGAAATTCTTTTGCCAAAGAGTTGCCAAATTGCAAAATCTTCAGGGTCCGATTCTCTGGAATGGAGCATGTGCTTCCCCAGATTTTAGGGGCTTGGCAAACTCCCAACGCAGCCACCTCAGGCTGTACTGCTGCTCCTACTGGAGAGAACACCTTAAAGAGGGCCTCTAACCTCTTACCAATGGTGTCTTTCAAACATCCCACAAAATTCCTCACTTGACAAAAGGAAGCAAAGGATTGTACCACTGACAGTAGAAATACAAGATAGGGGGAGAGTTAAGAGAAAATCTGACACTAAGGGGAGCCATTGCAGGACAAGCTCTGCAGGGGGTCCTCCCAACCTGATGGTGGGATCTGGGAACCCACACCATCATCTAACCCCTAGCCCCCCACCACCACCTATGCCATGCTCGAAGCCATGGCTTTCTGGCAGTCTGTAAGTCCTTATACCACACAAAAACAGCCCAAAATGCACTAGAAAAACATGTCAAAGTCCAGAGGCACCCAACAGTTCATCCATCGCAGTGGAAGCTTCCCACATGGCCTTTGGAGACTCTTCCCTCTGGGGAATCACTGCCCTAGAGCTGTAGAGCATTCTGCCAGTGAGTTCACCTAGAAAGCTGTACCCAGGAGATTGCTGCCCACAGAATCTAGCGCTATCCAGCAGCGCTACAAGCCATTCCCACACTTGAATTTGGGGTCTTGGTACATTTCTTCTTGGCATGCTGGCTGTAACGACTGATCCAAATAGAGTCCAAGTCAGATTCATCAAGGTTGTTAGAAGCTTGCTAGAAAACAGGAAAACTAAGCCCAAAAAATAAAAAATAAAAAAGAAGACCCAGGGAGGCACATCAATCACCTAAAGACACTAGCTAAAAACGAAGGCTTAGCTGAGCTGGGAGGGGATTCCTACCTTGTTTTGGCCAGTGTCCTTTTACCTGAATGAAACAGCATAAAAAATAATAATCATGAATATCAATTCCGCTGTCCTATGTTGTATCTCTAACACTTATCACTGTCCTGTAAAATTTCAGGTAGTAGATGGAGTCAGGCAGAGCTGTATTTTCCAGAATTCACTTTAACTTCTATACACGCTATTGCCAAAACTTTTGCATTTGGAAACAGTATACATAGTAAAAGAAAGTCCACTATACAACAATGCAGCTCATTAGCATACAGGTTTCTGTCCATTTGCAGCCCAATGCTTACTGGTCTTCTCACCTCCCTTTTGGCCAGTGAGGATACCCAATTATTCCTTCTAGACAACAAGAGGCAAAAAGCGCAGAAAGGCACAATTTATACGACAGGGATGGAGTTACTTCTTACCCAAAACAGCAACAACTTTTTACCTACCATTGGATTTGCTAATCTGTTCAGCTACTCTCGTCCTAAAAGTTATCATAGCTAGATCCTTAAAGTGATATTAAAACCCTTTTTAAAGCACTTTCAGCAGCAGATTTAATCCTTGCATATGTTCCAAGTTTAAGCTGGTGCCGTGACTGCTGCCCCAGGATTCCTGTATCAGGGTGGCTCCATTATCTTGTAGGATCCTATGGAGCCACCCTTGCATGCAGGAAATAGTTTTGTCTCCTTTCACTGTGTGCATCAACAGAAACACAAAGCCATGTAGCCTAGGATGTAAAAGCACCCCTTTGCATCTCACTCCTCCCCCTCTCTTGGCCACGCCAACAGACTGGCTGGAGACTGCACTGTCCACGGGTAACTCTTGCTTGGAAATGCTAAATGTTCAGGGAAGCAGCAGAGAGAGCAGAAGCCAGCAGCATTGTGCTGGGGTAAGAATTTGTAACACATTTTTAACTGGAGAACGTTGATTTTATTGTACTTAATGAGGTGGATGGTCAAAAGTCTAAATCAATTGCTGCTGATAGCTGAACACAAGCGCACCCTCTCAAGGCTGCACTTCCCATAAATCCTAAGGCTTGCCACATACTCTATCCTGTGAGGAGTACAACTCTCCATCAGACAGGTCTAAAAGAATAAGACTTTGTGGAAAGTTTGCCAAACCCCAGCTTGTTACCTGCAGCTTGCGGGCCATAGCCACCACTTCATGGTCTGGAGGGTTGTACTTGTAACAGTTAGAAAACATAAGCCGCACATCAGAGGCAAAGTCCTGGGCATCTCGATAATCCTTATTCTCCAACTTCATCTGTAGACAACAGAACAAGCTAGCCATTTAAAGATGTTCAGTAGGTCTAGTCAATGTATACACCTGCACCAAGTCTGGCAGCGATACTGGTGACATTGTCAGTAACAAGCTTCAGTGTTTCATCAAGAGTTGCATGTATATAAATGTATTAAGGATCTTCAGGAAATAATTCAAATCAGTGAAAAAGACTCGTTGTTTGGACACTTGTTACTATAAATATGCAACACTACAAATCAAAATAAACCCGTCGTGTTGGGCAAATCAAACAGAGCATATGACATAAGCAGAGATAACCTATAATGAAAATTGCAATTAAAATGATAAGGAGATCCAAAAATACAGACAGTTGCTGTTAATATGCAGAACTCTAGACATCCAGTTAACTGAAACCTGTGCAGAGTTTAAAAGTGACTAATGGAATAACAGATGAATAGGAAGAATCAGAGGACAGAACGGGAAAAAACAGACTCCACTTTTAGAAGAAAAAAGTAGAGATGTATAAAAATAGCAGAAGTTTTTATTTGCAATTTTAACATTAGGTTTTTACAGATGTTAACTTCTGATTAAAAGTGAAACTTAATGCCAACAAATAAAAATGAGCGAACAAGCAAGATTTTTAATGCAGAAGAGACAAGCTTTGTCTCTTTGGCATTAAAGTCACTTACCCGCCTGTCTGCCCCTGTACAGTGAGCTGTGCACGTACAGCTAACTGTAAGAATTTGCAATGTCCAAGCTGACTGCACTGCATGTGTGGGAGTGGCATATCCCCCACCCAGCCAATGAAAGCAGCCGGAAATCAAGACCTGGAAGCCAGCCGCCTAAAGATGCCATCGGGGAGCCCCTTGATGCCGAATTGCTGGAGCTGAGGCGAGTATAGCTCTGATTTAGCTATGGGCAAAATAAAATTATTTTACCACCTGCTGATTCTGCAATTAGATCGGTTATTTTTCACTTCCTTTAAAAAGGTCAAAATTTCAGCTGTATTAACTGGATCAACAGGTATTAAAACCGTTATGAAGAAGGGGGGGGGGGTTGGAGACTCGCCAAGCAAAACCCAAGTAATTTTTGATGTTACTGGGAAAACTACTGTGTTAATACTAGTGGCAGGCTGCATCTTGTAATTTTTCAATCTGCCCAACTTTAAAAGCATAGTCCACTTTTTTGGCCATGTGGAATGATACACCTATGTTTAGGGTGTACCATGATCATATTCCACAACCCCTCCAACCCACTTACCTGAATCGCAAGGGTGCTTATTCCTGTAGTCACCATTTGTTTTAAATTTGGTCCTGCCTGTACAGCCATGTTATCCATTTTTAGAGATCTGTGAAGGAAAAGGCTACAAGTCCTATCTGCTACTGCAGCAGAGTGACTCATAAATCTCAATGGAGCACAAGTGTGATGATGTCAACCCACTTGTAGTCCATTTCCTCAAGCCCCATAACCAAAGGGGGGCTGCTGGGTTATTAATGTAGGAACCTGTACATTTCACCTGCGCTGCAGTGATTGCCGTAGTAATGCTGGTTGTAAACCTCAGACATGAAATATGAACAAAGCATATCCCTCTAAAAGTCAGATGGAGCCCCCACGCGGCCGGATTTTCCGACAACATGGTCCAATCAGACATTTTCCGTCGGAATTTCCGACCGTATGTACGGGGCATTAGAGATCTCCTCACTGAGCTTTGTAGAGTGTAACTTCAGCTTAGACAAGCTGTATAAATTATGCACTTTGAACTGCTGTGGAAGAGAGGGTGACACCTGGGGCTAGACACTTCACAGGGTACATGTAAGGGTTTACAACTATTTTAATACAAAAAAAAAAACGAGAAAAAAAAAAAACTGTGTAATTATTATTTTACTAATGTGAGAGTATCATTTTTTGCAAAGGTTGACTATAGCTTTAGATACAGTTTTCATCACATGCTCTGTTTGAATTGCCCAGTGGTGACTGATTTATTTCAACAACCACTCCTCAGACAGCACTGCTGATCCCAGAACCAGGTGCTGACCTGACACAGCCTTTAACTGATGAAATGTAAGCTGTCCATACGATATACAATTTTCTTATTCAATGTGCTTTAGATTTACATTCAACTATGTAGTGTAAGTGACTGTCTGATTGCATCCAAATTGAAAGTGTTTAGGTCTGACCGCCTATTATATGCATTTGGTAAATCTATGGGAAAAATTGTACAAGAAACATAGTATAATGTATGGGCAGCCTTAGGAACCAAGTGTAATGAATAACTGAACAGTTCTTTTTCTAGGTACAATGACTTTTCTAGAGTTCCTCTATAAAGGGCTTCTGAACAAAAGCACTAGGCTGATAAATGTATGAGCATTCATCCTATTAAATTTCAGCATAGATGGGTATGTCATCTCTGATTTCCTCATTTCCAATAACACTGAAAATGTATGTGTTTGAATGTATCTATAGACTAGATTACCGTATATACTCGAGTATAAGCCGACCCGAATATAAGCCGAGGCACCTAATTTTACCACAAAAAAATGGAAAACTTATTGACTCGAGTACAAGCCTAGGGTGAGAAATGCGCAGCTACTGTAAGTGGAAAAGAGGGTCAACAATTCCCATTTGCAGCCTCACCGTGCCCATTTGCATGCCTCACTGTGCCCATTTGCAGCCATAGGCTCCCTGAACTTCAAACTTGGTAGTTAAGGGTTCCTAGATGCCCCATAGCTGCAGCCAAAATTTGGGGTCTCTGGACCCAAAGGGTCCCGAAATGATATTGCTGCAGTTGGACACAGTTGACCTGTATCTCTGGGCCACTTGGTGCTAGGAATCCCAAATTTGGATATGTTGTAGTGTTGGTTCCACTGGGTTTGCACACCAAATTGGGGTTCCTAGATACGGGACCCCAAAGTCGGGTTAGAAAATGTCATTCTCTGCTGCAGAAAAGTGCTTGACTCTAGCATAAGCCGAGGAGGGCACTTTCAGCACAAAAAAATGTGCTGAAAAACTCGGCTTATACTCGAGTATATACGGTATGTGCCAAAGTCAAGACACAAGCCTAGTCTATTAATGTGGCTTAATGAAGTGTGAAACACAGGTTCTTCTCACACCTTAATAGTGCTCAGGTCCATTGGATTCTTGATAATTTCGCAGTAGTCGTGCAGTCCAAGAGCTTCTACATCTACAGGTTTATAAAAAGGCCAAGCATACGAGGTGTGTTTCTTAGAAAGCATTTCACGGACAATGCCGGTGCAGTAGAGCAGTTGCTCGGAAACCTTGGTGCTGCTGTTTGTCTGAACGGGTTGGACAATGATTGGGGTGTGCAGAACAGGAGGTGCAGGAAGTTGAGAGTCTGGAACCTCTGTCTTCTTTGCTGGCCGAGACTGGCGACCACTCTCCCTTTTTGGTAAAGGTTTAGCGGGCTTTGAATCGCTGGGTAGGGGAGATGATTCATGGAGGGGATCATGGGCTGTAGGGGTCGTGGTATCCGCTTTCCTCTTCACCCCTTTCTGTGGTGAAGAAAATACATTTTTTAATAACAGGAGAAAAAAAAAAAAAACACTAGATCAGATAAATGAATGTACTTAAAGCAGAATAGCCAGACAGACAGCCTCTATATCTGAAGCACATTATTCTTGCAGTCTAGCAAATTTAGGACCAATTTTAAGCCCACCTACAGCAAAATACGGACCCATGCCAGAACAGCTTACGTCAGATGTAAACATTTTCTTAGCGTAGCTCTTCGTTCCAAAGCACACACAAAAAAAGGCCAATCTACTATGCACTTCAAATCATTAAATGTATCTTAATACTTGGCCTATTTGAACTCACCGTTTTTCTCACCTTTACGGGCTGAGGGGTAGTCGAGATGATAGGTGCATGGCTCTGAACAGACTGAACAGCAGGGGGTATTGTTGTGGGCACCACCATTTCCTTAATAACAGCAGGCGGGTATGTAATTGGAGCTGGAGTAATAGCAGGGGTACGGGCAGGTGGGGTGCGGGTCTGTGGAGGGGTAGGTGCCTGGGTCACAGCAGGAGGGGTTGGGGTCGCAGGTTTGGAAACAGGTTTGGAAACAGGTTTGGAAACAGGTTTGGAAACAGGTTTGGAAACAGCTAGAGTTAAGAAAAAATAAACAAAAAAAGAAGAAGTTGAAGTGCCGGAAACACCAGGTTTATGTTGTTTAGCAACGTAGTAGTATTAAAGAAATATATTCCAGATATAAAACTTACGCGTCACAGGCGGCTTTGGGACAGTCGTCTCAGTTTGGCTTATTGATGGAACCCGTGTCCTCATGGGGGTGACTGAGGCATCTGGAAGGCACACAAGACACTTAAACATCTGTGTTTCTTCAAAAAGCTTCAGCTAACTGGTGTCACTATTTATCAAGCTATGAGAGCCAGCCTTCCAACTCTATCAACAAACAAAATGGTATTACCATTCATCTAATCACACTACTTAGTTACTAAAAAGACTGCCCATGTGCCCCAGTCACCTGGTTCCCGCCTCCCTCGGCCACGTCCTTTGCTTTGAACAATCGGTAATTCTGTTTCTTCCTGAGGCATTTCTGAAATCTTCTGCAGGAAAAGCTTCTCCAGAGCCTCAGCCATCAGAACAATGTCATCCCCAGGCTAAAAACAAACAATATTAATAAAACAGGGCTTTATACTCAAGACGTTTCACCATAATTAGTTTCAATGTTAGTTTCTTATAAACAACGGTCTTACTAACAGCCATAATAGAGGTTTCCTCAACATGAAACTGCTATAAACCCAACAAAAACCGGCATTACACTAGCTGCAATATACTTTGTAAAGTTTGCATGGGGTCCCATGATTACTCATGGCTGCTGCATGCTAAGGTCTCCCTAAGACAAGCTGTAAGCAGTTATTCTGGATTCTATGAGACTCTAAATGCAGCAGCCATTAGCTGAGGCTATGGGAGGGGAAGCGGTACATCTGCATGTAAAGATGTAGGTCATCCAGCCAGTTCCAGGTTAGGAGTGTGCAATGCACCGCTCCCGCCACCGGACACAGCGGATTATGGATCCTGGTACCTACGGCCCAGTGAGCATGTGATCACTATGGGATCACATGATTACAATGTGAACAAAACTGTTATGAATGAATTCATAACAGCTGTGTTTCCTACGCTGTGATGGGCTCACAGCTATCACATGGTACCTGGGCCAATCATCATCACAATCATCATTGTAACAGCAATTAAAAAAATAAAAAATACCCAATCCTCATCTAGAGTAGTGCAGTGTTGCTTTGATGACAATGAACTACTCTGATGAAAGTGTGTTGGGGAAAAAAAAGGAAAAAATTATAAAAAAAGATAAAAATGTAAAAAAAAAAAAAAAAAAAAATTATAATATTATATTATATATATATAAATATATATATAATATATATATATATATAATAAATATATATATATATATATATATATATATTGTCACCAGTGTTTCCGATCACCTCCACACCAGTTATATGATGACGTTGTAATGCACTGGTGACAGTAGGTGTAAAAAATAAATAAAAAATTGGGGGGGGGGGGGGGGGGCCGGGGTTGGGATTTTTATTCAATCTCTTAATTTAAAAAAAAATTGTGGCAAGAAAAAAAATTTTGAAAAGGTTCCTGCACTACTTTGGTCCAATCGTCTTAACCGATCCGAGTTAAGGCATGCGACTTGCACTCTGAGGATGTTGAGTTTTTAGCCGCCCCTCCCCGGAAATACCAGGCCCTTTGGTCTGGTATGGATTGAGGAGGAACACCACGCCAAAAAATAAATAAATTACAAAAAAAAAAAATAAAAAGCATGGGGTCCCCCCAAAATCCATAACAGACCATTCTCCAAGCACGCAGCCCTGCAGTTTAGGAAAGGAGGGGGGATGAGCGAGCCCCCTTTTACCCCTACTCATTCACCCAAAAAAAAAGTCAAAAATAAAGAAAAAAAACAGTACAAAAGGTTTTTGACAAATCCTTTATTAAAAATGAAGAATGTCCCCCATCGTAGCTCAGAGTCTTCTTCCTCCGGGTTCTTCTCTCTCCTGTGAGGTCTTCTTCCTCCTGATGTCAGCTCCCACGTGTGCCCATACTTATATAGCCATGCGGCATGGCCATCCTGTGAAGTCATCCGGAGACCCCGTCCCCTTGTCACATTACCGCCCGAAGCATGATAGGGCGGGTGAGGACGTCACAAGGGGTTGGGGTCTCCGGATGACATCACCAGATGGTCATGTTACATGGCTATATAAGTAATGGCACACGCCGGAAGAAGAAGAAGAAGAGAAGAAGAAAGAAGAAAGAAGAAAGAAGAGGAAGAAGGAAGGGAAGGAGAGGGAAGGAGAGGGAAGGAGAGGGAAGACTCCTTGGAGCTACGACTGGAAACATTCTTCATTTTTAAAGGACTGTCAAAAACCTGTGTACTGTTTTTATTTATTTTTGACACTTTTTTTGGGTGAATGAGTAGGGGGAAAATGTATCCCCTACTCATTCACATTGAGAAGGGGGCCCCTAGATTCTGATAAGCCCACAGACCTCCAACCACCACCCTCGGTTGTCGGGAAGAGGCCCTTTTCCCCATCAGAATGGGGACAAGGTGCTTTGGGGTGGGGGGGGGGGCAGAGCCCCCCTGTCCCAAAGCACCCACTCACCAAGTTCAGGGCATGTGGCCTGGTATGGTCCAGGAAGGGTAGGTGGGGTAGGATGCTCGCTTGCCGCCCCCCCCCCCCCTTCCTGACCTGTCGGGCTGCGTGCGCAGATAAGAGTCTGGTATGGATTGGGGGGGGTTTAAAGGTTGGTGTAGGGTCCCCCCCTCAAGATTTATACCAGACTCAAAGTTCCTGGTATGGTTGGATCAAAGTCGGATCCTGTTTATTGAAGTCGCATCAAAGTCAGACATGAAGAAGTTGTAGGGCAAAGTCGGATCAGAAGTCGTCCGACTTCCATGTCGGAGCAGTGTGAACACGGCCTAAAATATAGGATTCAAAGACCTCAGTACTCACCTTATTATAAATGTAGCAATTTGTAAACATTGTGTTGAAATCCTGGATACATTCCTGCGCATTAGAATAATAATAGTTTTCCAGGCGCTTCTTGATGGTTCCCATGTCCATTGGTACTTTGATAATTTTATAATAGTCCTAAAAACCAAAAAATAAAGATATTATAAAAATACTCCTCTTTTTCTCAGAACTTCTTGAGACTGTAACAATGTTTGTCTTTTCTCACCAAGACGTAATAGACATATGTACTATAATGAAGCTCGAAAAGGACAGACATGCTTAAATGCAGACATGCTTAAAGTGGTTGTTAACCTCAGACATGAAATATGAACAAAACATATATCTCTATAATGTGCACTAAGTGTCATTTCTGTGTAAGGCTTCATTCCTCTGCTATCTGCATGAGTCACGTCTGACAAGTTTTCCTGACACCAAGAGAAAAAAGGTGATGGGGAGGGATCTGCACACAACCTGTGATTGACAGCCTCAGCCGTTTGTGTGTGCTGTGTGAAGGGGGTGAGCTCTGCAGAGTGCAACTTCAGCTCTCTGCCCCTTTTTTCTGACAGCTCAGACAAGCTATATAAATGATGGACTTTGAATGGATTAGGGCTGCAACTAATGATTTTTGTCATAATTGTTTAGTTGGCCAATGACTGTTTCGATGAATAGGATAAAAAAATATGTTTTTACCTGAGCCCAATCGTGATCTAGCGAGTGCGCAAGTAGTGACTGTGTATGAATGGACACTCAGAGCAGTGGCTCGTGAGCAAGCCTACTCGAGTGCCCCCAGAGCAAGTCACTTGCTCTTGGGCACTCGGCAGGAGGGAGGAGCCAGGAGTCCTGGCGGGGGACCGGAAAACAGGAGGATCTGGGCTGCTCTGTGCAAAACCACTGTGCAGAGCAGGTAAGTATGCAATGTTTGTTATTTTTGTTTTTTAATTGCCGTTATTTATACTGTGCAACAGTAAAAGTAAGAATATATAGGCGGCCTATAATTACTTTCTGAGGAGGAAAGAAACTCCCAAAAAAACTTCACTCCAAACTAAAGGAAAAATCTCCTCTTTCTCCACACTCCTAGTGGAAGGCTCACCCGCTCCTCCTGTCCCGGTGACAACAGTAAAACTATGGATTGCCTAATACTTTCTGTGCTAGTGACAATGTTCCCTATAACAGAGGGCCAATGAATATGCCCAATAGAGACCAAGGCAGCAATAAAGTAAATGACAGATGTTTTAACGCTTCACTGCTTTATCTAATCAAGGTTAAAGTGTTACTAAACCCAGGAGCCTGCATTCACTCTATATGGTCTCCCACAGTACACAGAACATGGAAATGCAACTATTTTAGTAATTATAAACTGCTAAATACCTTTTCTAATCAGCAGTATATAGCAAACTTATGATTTCTATCAGTTCCTGGTAAAGCGTCTAGCGTCACACACCAAACTGAGCATGTGCAGCCTGATTGCAAAGGCTCAGTCTTATCCAGATTTGTCCAGGGGGGACAGTGCAGGGAGGGGAGGATCTGTGCATACAAGATCAAGCAGCCTTTTTATACACAGTGAGTATAACCAGCATGCTTTACTGCATATACACACACACTGATTTTACTGTTGTGGGTTTAGTAACACTTTAAAGTGTTTGTTAACCCAAAAAAAAAAAAAAATAATTGATTTCCTGGTCCCTTAAAGCAGATTACACAACACAGCGCCATGTAATCTGTCCCCCTCCTCTAAACTGTAAAAAAAAAAAAAAAAAAAAACACAACTGAATCTGCCACTTCCTGTATAGCTTCTCTAAACAGACCACGAAAATCAGGGCTGCTCCACCCTGATCACTGTGGTCAAAGTGCGTCCCTCCGTCATACGCTGTCCTCTCTGCTCTCCTCTCTCTCCCCCCTTACCCCCTCCTTTCTGCCTGTCATCTTGTGTCTGTAAGTCTCGGTATTAACCCCCCCCCCACCGCTATTAGCGAAATAAAAAAAATTGTAAATGGACACTGCCAGCCCCTCTATGACATCCTGGCATACCATGCTGCATTATTCCTTTATAAAAACAAGCGATGTAAATACCGTTTTAGCGCTGTCTTCAGGCCAGTCACGTGGCTCTCGGACAGGTTTCCAGGGCTACTGCAGGAGAGGCGTGATCTCCCCGACTGACGTCAGAGGGAGACCACGGCCTCTCCTACAGAAGCCATCCATCGGATGTATACAGCGGCCGCGAGTCATCAGACCGGCCTGAAGATCGCTTGTTGTTATAAAAGACTACTGCAGTGTGCTCTGCCAGGCTCTAATAGAGGGTCTGGCAGTGTTTGTATTCTTAGGGTTAACAAACACTTTAAGTAATCTGTAATCGTACAATGTATGGTAAAAACTTGCAGATGCAGAACAGAGTTTTTACCAAAGGCACTGACAAAGTGGTAGGTCGATCATGGCAAAAAGGTCAATAGGGAGGAGGGGCACTTTTTCCAAGAAAACCTGTCAATTTTACCTGAATAGACAAAGTGAAAGTTTCTCTATTAACAGTCAAATAAAAAAGGCAAAGATATCATTGCCTGGCAGGATTTTATACCATAAATACCTGTGCAGCCTTTCACACATGAAAGGTTGCTAGAAGTTCCCCAGTAGAGCTGCATGATTCTGGATAAAATAACAATCGTGATATTTTTTGCTTAGAATAAAGATCACGATTCTTGGCGCAACATTGTCTTTCACATTATACAAAAAAATTGGGCTAACTTTACTATTTAGTTTTTTTTTTTTTTTATATTCATTGAAGCCTATTTTTTCCTAAAAAATTGCTTTTGAAAGGCTGCGCAAATACAGTGCGACATAAAATATTGCAACAATCTCCACTTTATTCTCTAGAGTCTCTGCTAAAAAATATAATAAAAGAGATATATTATATAAGTTTGGGGGTTCCAAGTAATTTTCTAGAAAAAAATAATGGATTTTTAACTTGTAAGCAACAAGTGCCAAAAAAGGTTTAGTCTATGTGTAACAACTTCCCTCACTTACAGATGGAAGTTCATTCCTTTGATGTTGATAAACATTTGCCAGCTTTTTTTTTTCTTTTGACAGCTCTGAGCAGAGAACAGTTCTGCACGGTTTAACATGAATTGGGAAATGCTGTATTAAGATCATGGGGGGGGGGAGAGTTATAGCACGATCACGATATTTTAACGATTAATCTTGCAGCCCACAAAGCACTGATTGATCTAGAGTGCGCTTTTACTGGGAAAATGGGAACCTTACCCTTGAGATCGTGTGCCTGATTGATAAAACTGTAAAATCTAACAAGAGTGTGGGACGGAAAGCACGCTACCACATCTACACAATAGAGTGAAAACTCCTTAGGATGTTTAGGAACAGGACAGAGGTGGTAGAAATAGAAAAATGTCCCATCTAAAGTAATAGGAAGAAACCTTTGTGAACAAAAAAGGCAGTGGATTGGAAATCAGGAAGAACTCCGGACAGCCGCACACCAGGAAGAGATAAAATTCAAATAAATTTATCCTGGTGTGCGGCTGTCCGGAGTTCTTCCTGATTTCCAATCTACTGTGTTATTAGCCAGCACCTGGGGCTCCCAAACAGGAGTAGGAGCATTCGCAGTGAAGGACTGTCCTTGAGCGGTGGTTATCTCTTCCCAAAAAAGGCAGTGGGTTGCAAAACAATCTTGTTCTTTACAGGTTCAGATCGGCACCTCAGAAATTCGCTTTACAGAAGTGATAGAGATGGGATACTCAAGGTAGACAAAAGAAAATCCTTGATGGAGTAAAAGAGTGGTTTTTGATAAACAGACAGAATTAGGGCCTATTCACACTGCAACGCAGAGCAGCAGGAGCGAAGCACCACTCCGGCCGCGCCGCGCTGTGCTACGATCCAAAATGCACCAGGGGGCAGTGTGGTGCATGATTTTACATTGCACTGCTCCCTTTTTTATTGTTTTGTATGCGCTTTATTTGAAGTGTACAGAATGTACACTTCATTCACTGCTGCGCTGCCGGACATTGAAGTGCAATTTGTGCCAGTGCAGTGCAGCATGTCTACATTTTAGCTCAGCGCTAGGCTTCGTTGCTGTGTGAATGGGACACATAGGTATCAATTGTTTCCTGTGTGCCCATGCGGTATAACGTCTGTCACCGCACATAGTGTGAATTGGCCCTTAGCCTGCTATGTCACAGAGACAATGAGGAACAATGCGAGTGACACTGTGCACAAAGGCCCTTACCAAAGAGTGAGACAAGCGGTCCCTAAAAAAGAACAGCTAAAGCCAAGATTTGACTCTAGATGGTACACAAGGCCCAACACTGATCTAGACGAGACTGTAGAAAAGACCAAATTATTCCCACGGAGGACTTCCTGAGATAAGATATTTTTTGTCCCTCACCAATAAAAAAAATAAAATAAAAAAAACAAACAACACTTCCCAAGTGCAACAGTGGACTTTGCAAGAAGTTGATTTCCTAGTTTTAAAGAGCCTACATCTGAATAACTGAATCCGACAAACCACTGTCCCTCAGGACTAGGACTTCAACAGCCAAGCTGCTAAAGCCAGTAACTAACTCAGAGTTGTCAGATCCCAGCTGGTACTCAATCTGGTTGTGGGGAGTGTAGAGAAGGAATTAAGTGACAATGTCGAGATCCTTGATGCCTCTAAAGAGAACTTTTCACTTTGTATAGCCTGTGAGCTCCCTTGTGACAGCAATTAAAGGGGAACAAAAGGGTAATTAAATTCTTCACATTCACACATATAACACCAACGCTGACTGCACAATACATATTAGGTATCACTGTGCATGCTGGAGTGAGAAGAATTCTAAGGCTATTATTTATGGTCAACTCCAAACTGATGAGCCAATCAAGCCCCTCCCATCAGACCTACTTGTAATCTGGTAGGTGTTTTTCACACCGTGTACAATACCATAAAGCAAAGCTTTGCTACTCCTTATTGTGCTTATTAAAAGAGTCAGCAGCTACAAAAAAAGTGTAGCTGCTGACGTTTAACCACTTAAGCCCCGGACCAATTTGCAGCCAAAGGACCAGGCCCCTTTTTGCGATTCGGCACTGCGTCGCTTTAACTGACAATTGCGCGGTCGTGCGACGTGGCTCCCAAACAACATTGACGTTCTTTTTTTTCCCACAAATAGAGCTTTCTTTTGGTGGTATTTGATCACCCCTGCGGTTTTTATTTTTTGCGCTATAAACAAAAATAGAGCGACAATTTTGAAAAAAATGCAATATTTTTTTACTTTTTGCTATAATAAATGTCCCCAAAAAATATATAAAAAAAACTTTTTTTTTCCTCAGTTTAGGCCGATATGTATTCTTCTACATATTTTTGGCAAAAAAAAATTGCAATTAGCGATTATTGAATGGTTTGCGCAAAAGTTATAGCGTTTACAAAATTGGGGATAGTTTTATAGCATTTTTATTAAATATTTTTTTTTTTTTTTACCAGTAATGGCAGCGATCTTTATTGTAACTGCGACATTATGGCAGACACATTGGACATTTTAGGGACCATTGTCATTTATACAGAAATCAGTGCAATTTAAATGCACTGATTCCTGTGTAAATGACACTGGCAGTGAAGGAGTTAACCACTAGGTGGCGGGGAGGGGTTAAGTGTGTGGTTTTTTTTTTTTTACTGTAGGGGGGGCGTGGCTTTGCATCTGACGTCACTGATCGGCTTTCCCGATGACAGGGAACAGCCGATCAATGTCAGTTGCGCTAGGAAGCACGGGGAGAGGTTTGTTTACACAGACCTCTCCCCGTTTTTCAGCTCTGTGACCCGATTGCGGGACACCAGCGGCGATCGGGTCCGCTGGTCCCGCGGCCACGGCGCTCAGGACCGGGTCGCGAGCGCGCCGCCGGCGGCGTGCACGCGTCCCGCGGCTGGGCTCTTAAAGGGCCATGTACAGGTACGTGGTTGTGCCTAGCCGTGCCATTCTGCTGACGTATATCGGCGTGAGGCGGTCCTTAAGCGGTTAATAAACACACACTCATGTGTCCCGCGGTCCAGCGATGTGGCCGCCCGAACCCTCGATTGTCTCCTTCACCTCTCGCCAGCTTTACAACTGTGGGCACCCGGCTGTGAAGCACTGCGCCTCCAGAATTGTCGGGCAATATTCTGGGACCTGTGACAGAAGATTGCAGGGAGGGAGGGGGGAAGAGGAGAACTTCTGCTCGAATTTCCTAGGCGGTCCGAGCGGGTACCTGTCAAAACTAGGTACCCCCCCCCCCAAATGTGATGCAATTTCATTTTTCTTCCTCTAAAATGTGCCTAACCGCTTAAGGACCGCCCGCCGCAGTTTCACCGTGGCATGTTGGCTCCCCAGTGATCTCTGTCAAGTTCCTGGCAGCCCACCCCCCCCCCCCCTACAGTTAGAACACACCCAGGGAACACAGTTAACCCCTTGATCGCCCCCTAGTGTTAATCCCTTCCCTGTCAGTGTCATTATTACATTGACCAGTGCATTTTTATAGCACTGATCACTGTAATAATTTCACTGGTCCCCAAAAAGTGTCATTTGGGGTCAGATTTGTCCACCGCAATGTCACAGTCCTGCTAAAAAACGCAGATAGCCGCTATAACCAGTAGAAACAATAAAAAAAAAAAAGTCCCTAAATCTATCCTGTAGTTTGTAGATGCGATAACTTTTGCGCACACCAATCAATATACACCTATTGCGATTTTTTTTTTACCAAAAATATGTAGAGGAGATTATATATATATATATATATATATATATATATATATATATATATATATATATATATATATATATATATATATATATTTTTTTTTTTTTTTTCTTTCTTTCTTTTGGGATATGTATTATGGCCACTCTTTGTTTTATTATAGTTTGTTTATAGCGCAGAATATAAAAACTGCAGAGGTGGTCAAATACCACCAAAAGAAAGCACTATTTGTGGGGAAAAGGGACGTAAATTTTGTTTGGGTGCAGCGTCGCACGACCGCGCTATTGTCAGTTAAAGTGATGCAGTGCCGTATCGCAAAAAAATGGCCTGGTCATGAAGGGGGTAAATCCTTCCAGTCCTTAAGTGGTTAAAACAGGTGGAGCTCCACTTTAATGGTCTCATGAGACCGGAGTGAGCTGGGTCTCACTTTTCGGCAGAGGGTCAGCTACCCTAGCTAATGAAGGATCCCAGAGAAGGAACTCGTTGGCAAGAGATCAGGGGCACAAGGAGTTTCAGACTGTCAGATGTGCAGTTTGGCTGAAGTCTACTGATTCGGGAATTTTTTTTGTTTTTGTTTTTCAAATTGATGAAATTGGGTAGATTTAAACCGTTGGTAAAGGTAACATAAAAACACGTGTTTTTTACTCACTGGTAAATTGAGCTTGATTGCATCCACAGGCTGTTGAAATGGCCAAGCAAACTGGTGCTTCCATAGCGTTTTGAGCACAGTTTTGAGCAAGTACTGTAACTGGTTGGTCTGACGCTTGGATGGAGTTGGTCTTGCTATATCAGGAGGAGGAGGGTTATTCATTGATGGCAGCTGAGACTGTGGTTGAGGGGGGGCAGGCTGTGGGGCCCCAGACATTGGAGCCCCTTCCACTCCGTCGCCCATTCCAGATGTGGCCCTTAGACGTGTACCAAGCCCAGTCTCGGATGACATGCTAAAGCTCCCATCGCATGTAGGGCCAGGCGACCTATAGGAAAAAAATAAAAGAACATTTAAAAAAAAAAAAAAAAAAAAAAAAAAAAACTCTTCTATGCATTATCACAAAAAAATTAAAAATAAAAAAAATGACTTTGTTATACAACCCCAATTCCATAAGCCTTGGGAAGCTGTGTAAAATCCATCCACACACACACACACACACAGAAATGTTGCAAATCTCAAAAAACAATATATTTTACTTTCAGAAGAAGCCCAGTAGAAGATGCCAGCAAGCATCTTACTGTAAAAGCAGAGGTAAATAGTGCGGACTTTAGGCCAGGTTCACATATGTGCGGCTACGGGTTCGTGCCTGGAGTCCGGTGCGTGTCTGCTCAGCGGTTCAGGTCCGAAATTTTGCATGGAATTTGCACCTGAACCGGACCTAAACTCGCACAGGACCCTTTTTCAATCGGGAATGTGGCCGCCCTGGACAAGTGTGAACCGTCTCCATTGGAAGCCAGTCACACTCCCATGTCATGCAAATTGGATGCGGGGAAACACACAGCCAATTCGCATATGCGTTAACCCAGCCTTAGTTCCACTTTAACTGCAGCTTTGCGCATGCAGGCCCCAGCAGATATCTCTAAACAATATATCAAATATCTCTAAAATACTAGCCTGCCAGGTAGGGCCCAATTAAAAATACAGTAAAGTCACTCTCATATCGTATAGCAGTATTAAACCCCCCCCAAAAAAATAAAAAATTAAATTGCACCTCACCAATTCTTAGACGTGATGCCTTCATTTATTTTCTTTTTTTTTTAGGCTTTTTTTTCTTTTTTTCTCCCCTGGTGATCTAGGCAGTGAGTTTGTTAGTTTTTTTTTTAACTTTAACAGACTGAACTGTCCAGACAAAAGTGGCAGTTAGAGGGTTGAGACAAACCATCTGAAGTATATGTGAACCCTTAAAGTGGTTGTAAACCCTTTACAACCACTTTTTGCTACAGGTGAGCCTATAAGGCTTACCTGTAGCTACCCTGGATATCTCCTAAACCTACGCGGTTTAGGAGATATCCTCTGTATCCGCATGTGCCGACGTCATTGGCACATGCGCACTGAAGCAACGGCGCATACATGCGCATTCACGGGAGTGACATCATGGCGGCTCCGGCCAATCACAGCGTCAGAGCCCACGGAACCCGTAAGTAACTCTGGGAGCGATGTCGCCAGCCAGAGCAGTGAACGAGGACCGCTGCGGGGGCTTCGATCTAAGGCAAGTAATACATAATGAGCTAGTATGCTATGCAGACCAGCTCATTATGCTTGCAGGGCTTTTTTGTTTGTGGGTTTACAACCACTTTAAACTTGTAAAACAATCCATTCTGTTAAAAAATAAAAAAAATCTCATCACAATCTGTTCTCAGCTGCATAAGGGGCTTAGAGTGCTAAGGTGGAGAAACAGCAGCACACTAATCTACAAAAGTGAATGGCTGAATAAGTACCACGCTGAGATGGATGTGCTCTCGTGCTTAGCATGGTCAGTTTGAAATAGGAGAGCAGGGGGGACTGGCAGGAACACCCAAGTATTTCCCACAAAGGAAGCAATACAAAGAGGACACTTTTTAATACCAGTACATGGTACAACAATATGAAATACTGGGGTGTAATATATTAAACACTGGCAGGGATGCTTAAAATGATCAGCTTTTATCCATTTGTGTAAAATCTTTATTTCAAAAAAGGCAAAAACTGTTTACTATAACCGTTTATAAAGTGTTAGCTAGAGTTCAGCTTCACTTTGTTAGTCAAGTCCATCAAAAGCTGAGTTTGTAGAGGCCAATCTGCTGACAGCGGAATGAAACCCTCCTATCCTTTACAGCCAAGGAAGCTGCTTCTGTTTGATCTGCAACTGCCATGGTGCTGCACATGTTGTTAACAGTTATGACACCAGCCATTTAAAGATTTGATAATTTGGTTGAGGACACAGGCAAAAAATGTGACAGTTCACAATCCTAGCATTCCAGGAATTTATTGTTTTTGAAACAATTAAAAATCGATGGGTTTAGTTCTGCTTTGTGATTTATTGCTAGGGCTCTGGGCTTCAGCAAAATGGCAGCCAACAAGAGGAAATAGGAGCAACGATGGAGGCAATTTACAGAACACATTTATTTTGGTAGAATTAAAAAAATAATGGTTCTTTAGCAAGGAACATACATGCCACATTAATAAGATGCTCTGGGTAAAAGTCCCGATTTAATGCCGCTTTAACAAAAATAATATCTGTAGGAATAATTGGTCAGCCAACTTTAACTCGATTTGGGGAAACCCATATCAGAGTTTCAGTTGGTCTCTAGTACAGTGACAGTCTTCTAGTCCTCTTTGGGCGTTAAATACATCTATCAACTTTTCAAAGACAGAACACAAAACAGTTTTAGGCCATTGAAATAAAGTATGTAGTACCCGCAGATACATTTCTATTCCACCATTAGCTTTGACATGCTGCCACCGCCACCGATGCGACACTCATGCAAACCCCTCTAGAGAAAGTCCTATTATCAATGGAGAACACCAAACTGATCTCTCAGTACAATGCAGCATTACTTTTCTTCAGACCAGATCAAACCCTCCAAACTGACAAAAGTAGCATAATATGGTACCACATATAGAGAACAGAGGACTGGGAGGACTTTGAGGAGATGCAAGTCCCCAATTATTTTGTTCAGACAAACGGATCAAGCTATAACATCAAATATATTACACCTCTCTGTGGATGTATAGATTAACCACTTGCCATCCATTGGTCATTTGTTGTTTCTTCCATTTGACTCTCTGATGTCTCCATACAGAGGACCTGTCATCTACCTGCCCATGCGATCACAAAGAGCGTGTTCGCCTTCTTGTGATAGCAATAAAGTGAGCGCTGGAGGGGCAGAGCAGAGAGCCCCGGACTAGCTCTCTGTTCAATGAAGACCAAACCCGAGCAAACCATAGAAGACAGATACAGCATCAGATCAATGCTGCATCCACCTAGGCAAGTATGTAGGTGTTTTTTTTATTAAAATGCTTCTCTATTAAAAAATGCATTGTAATAAAATATTTTAACCACTTTCCGACCAGCCGCTCCCTCTGAACCTCCCTGCTGAAACTGCGGCAGGGAGGCTCTATTGTGCGAATCGCCATACCGGTATGGCGCTTCTTGTAAAAGAATCGCCAGAGCGCGTCTCGACAGTCGCAATGTCTGCAGGCCAAATGCGATCGCGCCACAGAAAGGCAGAACGGGGATCTGCTTATGTAAACAAAGCAGATCCCTGTTCTGTCTGGGGAGTACATTGTGATCGTCTGTTCCTAGTGATTAGGAACAGGCATCTCTATGTACTCCCAGTCAGTCACACTTAACATTTTGATCGCCTCCTAGTGTTTAAGCCTTCATTGCTAGTTATTTATACAGTAATCAGTGCATTTTTATAGCACTGATCGCTGTATAAATGTCACTAGCCACAAAAAAAAAAAAAAAAAAGCATCAGAAGTGTCCGATCTGTCTGCCGCAATGTCGAAGTGCTGCTAAAAATCACTGATCACCACCGTTACTAGTAAAAAATAAAAAAAATATAAATTTTTTTTTTTTTAAAAATAATAAAAATGCAATAAAATCTATCCTTTTAGTAGACACTATAACTTTTGTGCAAACTAATCAATAAACGCTTATTGTGATTTTCTTTACCAAAAATATGTAGAAGAATACATATTGGCCTAAACAAAGAAATTTGCTTTGGATATTCATTATAGCAAAAAGTAAAAATGATTGTGTTTTTTTTTTTTTTTAAATTGTCGGCCTTTTCTTGTTTATAGCGCAAAAAATAAAAAACCGCAGGAGGTGATCAAATACCACCAAAAGTAAGTTCTATTTGTGGGTGGGGGGGGGGGGGGGGACATAAATTTTGGTACAACGTTGCACAACCACACAATTGTCAGTTAAAGTGACGCAGTGCCGTACCGCAAAAAAAGGCCTGGTCATTAAGGGGGGAAATCCTTCTGGGGCTGAAGTGGTTAAAAAAGTAAGCGCAACCCTATTGCCCCCACACACAAGTGCACGCAAACATGCACGTAGGGTTCGCAGTTGACTGTAAAAAGATTGCACTACACATTGGGTATTGCCGTGAAAGTCAGAGCGAGATCTAGAATTCTAGTGCCATCGTTCATGGTCTACTCTAAATCTTTAACCTGTAAAGGCTTTAATATATCGTTGACTATGGACAATTTTAGGTTCTGTCGTTTTTGCCTTAAAGCAGAGTTCCCCCCAAAAAGTGGAAGTTCTGCTTATCCGACTCCCCCCCCCCCTCGGTGCCAAATGGCACTTCCGGGAGTCGTGGCACAATCACTCAGAAGTTTGGCCTCCTTCCTCTGCCGCCAGGCCATTCAGAAAAACACAGTGTGCTTTGGCATGTGCAGTAGGGAACCGGCTGTGAAGCTGCAAGGCATCACTGCCAGGTCCCCTTGCTACGAATGGAGGTGGCGGCACCCGAGAGCCAATGGAAACATCTGCTGAGGTCCTGACATCGCTGGATTCCAGGACAGGTAAGTGTCCTAATATTAAAAAAGTCAGCAGCTACAGTATGTGTAGCTGCCGACTTAATTTTTTGCTGGGGGGGGGGGGGGTGGGGGCGTACTCCTCTTTAACAAGTCTTGGCGTTTGGTAAACATTTACCCTACTCTACCACAGCTTTCATATTTTACCAAAAAATGGGTAGTGTTTATGTGCACTAAATTCATTTTAGCGTATTTTTTGCTGAAATGATAGATCCGATAAGCATTTCCGCAAATCCTGTGCGACAAACTGCAACTGCCAATATTTTCTTCTACAGGGCCCCAGCTTGAGACTGAGCATTCCCCACTCTGCTGAGTCTGTGGTCAAGAAGGTGATTTCTTCTACAAATTACAGGTCAACTATGAAATTGCTTTGGCCCTAGCCAACCTCCACTGTCCCAAGGCTTGTCTTTTGGGAGCATTATTTGAATGCATGAAAACGATTCTTCCCAGCTAAAATCAATCCTCCTCTTCTCTCTCACTGAGTGGAAAAATCTGCTTTAGGCCCCCTTCACACAGGCAGATAGATGAAGTTATCTACCGCAGCTAAACTCAGAAAATGCTTTCCTATGGCCCCATTCACACACTGCATTTAGCAATGTTTTAGTTACATGGGGTTTGGTGCGGTAAAAAGAATAAATTTGACTGCGTCCACAACCGATTTATTGCAGCTATATTGCAGTGTATTATTTCTCCTGCGGATAGCAGCAGCAACAAGGAAAGAAAAACAGGAAGCCCATCAGAAATGGCAAGAATGTTCCAATGCAGCCGCAAGTAAACGCAGCTAATCGCAATGTACAAACGCAAGTGATCGCCGTGCCTGGAGTCTTGAAATTTCAAAATAACAAAACATGCTTTTAACAGCGGCAGAACAGCCGCCCATTTGAAAGGGGCCTAACACTGCCATTCCCCTATACCAGAATTACCAACTCTAGTAAGAGCTCTCCCGAGAGGTTTGACAAAATTTGGGGGCCACGGTCTCAGTCACTACATAGACTGATGATAAGAACTGAGAGACTCCACTATGACTTATCCATTCTGATTTTATGTAGCTGTATCTAGGTTTACTTTACATCAACCACCATGGCTACTACAGATACTTTAAGATACTACAACGTATTTACAATGAAGGACACGAGTCTGTATAGTGTTTAACAGTTTATTGAGAACATAGAGGCTTAAATGCATTATTGCAATGTATATGTTCATTTATGTTTTACAATTGTTTTTCTTTTTTATTATTAAAAATCTGCCAAGCCCCCTTTAGGCCATTCACACCTCAGTGTTTTGTAGCTCGAAGCTCCAAAACGCTGAAGAAAAAAAAAAAAAAAAAAGCCTAAAGCTTTTTGTGTTCCACAGAAAAATACATGGAAACGCTTCATTTGAGCATTTTGGTGCGTCTTGTCGCACGCTTTTGAGTGTTTTTTCTGCTCAAATGCAATAATTTAATTAGAACAAATAAAATAAAAACCCCAAATATTAACCCCTAACCTAATGAAATAAAATAATAAATGAACCCCTAAACCTAACATTTAAACCCTAACCTTTAATGCCTTACAAAAAAGTGAAAATAATCATTTTTAAAAGCAGATGAAAAAGCTGAAATACAAAGCAACAAAAGATCTCTGTTGGTCAATTAAAAAAATGCCAAAAGCTCAAAAAACACTTTTAAAGTGGGGTGCCCTCAAAAAAAAAAAAAAAAAAAAAAAAAAAAAAAAAAGTCAGCAGCTACAAATACTGCAGCTGCTGACTTATAATAATCGGACACTTACCTGTCCCGGGGTCCAGCGATGCAGGGGGAACGAGACCCCCCCCCTCGTTCCCCGCTCCGCTCGCGGCGCCGGCATTCTTAATGTGGGAACCCGGCTGTGGCTTCATGCGCCAGCACGCCGTGATTCGACGCTCACTCATCTGGGACACATGACAGGTCCCAGATGACTGTGCGGCGCCTAGGGGAAAGTGACGTTTAGCCCGGGCAATAAAGGAGGCAGACTACGAGGGACCCCCTAGCAACAGGCATTTAGAGGTGAGTAAAAAAAAAAAAATGTTCTAATTATTTTTTTTCATGATTTTTAAGCCACATTTTTTTTTTTGGTGGCAACACCACTTTAAAAACACTGTACACAAAAAACCGACAGATACTCAAATCTCTCACCACTATATCAAAAAAAAAAAAAAAAAAAAAAGAAAGGAGGTTGTGCCTTTAGTTATACTTTAACGTCACACATGCATATGGCATTGACTACATAAAAACTCTGCCAGACTCTCTATTAGAGCCTATCAGAGTACCTTTCTTATAGAAAAACGAGCGTTGTAAATACTGCTTTTGAGCTGTCTTCAGGCCGGTCACATGACTCCCGGCCGCTGTACAGCTCCTATTGATACTGCAGGAGGGGCCGTGATCTCCCTCTGACGTCAGCCAGGGAGAGCACATGGCCGCTCAGTCTTTCCTTCAGTAGCCATGGAAACCGGCCGAGAGTCACGTGACCAGCCTGAAGACCGCGCTAAAACGATATTTACAGCGCTTGTTTTTCGGCGGGGGGGCGAGGCAGACACAGGCAAGAGCTAATATGCAGGAAAGAGGGGGGTGAGGGGGGAGACAGGAGAGCAGAGGGGACAGCAGCGTATAACAGGGAGCCACAATTAGACCACAGTGATCAGGGCGGGGCTGCCCTGGTTTTCGTGGTCTGTTTAGAGAGGGGATACAGGAAGTGCCAGATTCAGTTTTAATTTTATTTTTTTTAGTTTAGAGGGGGCAGATTACATAGCACAAGCACTGTGCTTTAACCACTTCAGCCCCGGACGAATTGGCAGCCAAAGGACCAGGCCACTTTTTGCGATTCGGCACTGCTTCGCTTTAACTGACAATTGCGCGGTGTGCGACGTGGCTCCCAAACAAAATTGGCGTCCTTTTTTTCCAACAAATAGAGCTTTCTTTTGGTGGTATTTGATCACCTCTGCGGTTTTTATTTTTTGCGCTATAAACAAAAATAGAGCGACAATTTTGAAAAAAAATGCAATATTTTTTTTTTTGCTATAATAAATATCCCCAAAAAATATATAAAAAAACATTTTTTTTTCCTCAGTTTAGGCCGATACGTATTCTTCTACATATTTTTGGTAAAAAAAAAGTTTTATTGCATTTTTATTAATATTTTTATTTTTTTTTTTACTAGTAATGGCGGTGATCAGCGATTTTTATTGTGACTGCGACATTATGGCGGACACATCGGACATTATTGACACATTTTTGGGACCATTGTCATTTATACAGCAATCAATGCTATTTAAATGCATTGATTCCTGTATAAATGACACTGGTAGTGAAAGAGTTAACCACTAGTGGGGGGGGAGGGGTTATGGTGTGTGACGTGTGTTTTTTTTTTACATTAGGGGGCGGGGCTGATGTCTGACGTCATTGATCGGCTTTCCCGATGACAGGGAACAGCCGATCAGTGACAGGCAGTGTAGGAAGCGCGGGGAGAGGTTTGTTTACACAGACCCCTTCCCCCCCCGTTCTTCAGCTCTGTGACCCGAACGCGGGACACCAGTGGCGATCGGGTCCGCTGGTCCCGGCGGTCACGGAGCTCCCGACCGTGCGCGACCCGCGTCTGGCCTCTTAAAGGACAACGTACCTATACGTGGTTTTGCCTAGCCGCGCCATTCTGCCGACGTATATCGGCGTGAGGCGGTTGGGAAGCGGTTAAGGTACCAGAAAATCTACTTATTTTTTTGGGGTTAACAAACGTTTTAAAACCACTCTATTTAAATCCTAAGTTTTAAAGAGCAACTGTCATCTCTGTCCTGCAGCGGCTCCTCCTTTGACCCGCTGTTGACTCACCAACAGTCCTACTCACTTTAATGGGACGGTTGGTGATGCGGCAGTGACACAACAAGGTGAGGGATGTGGCGACAGCAGGTGAGTGGATGCCCCACTAACAGGAGCTGCCATGATGGACCTGAAATGACAGGTGCTCTTTAAATGTAAGGACTCATTCTTGCTGGTACAGTAGTTAGAATCTTTAATATTTGCAAACAAAATTAAGTTTTCCTATTTAGAATAATAAGCAGTCAGGTTAGTAAAACAGCGATATCAGAACAGATTCAATCATACAGTTTGTAGTGTACATAGATTTGCAAAACAATGGGATAAAGGAATATTCCTGAACTTTGTTTTATCTCAGGGTTACTGTGAAATTGTGTGAATGCATCAATGCAGTGCATGTTATCTCAGCTTGTAGAGCAGGGATCCTCAAACTACAGCCCTCCAGCTGTTGCAGAACTACACATCCCATGAGGCATTGTAAAACTTTGACATTCACAGACATGACTAGGCATGATGGGAATTGTAGTTCCTGAAAAACTGGAGGGCCGTAGTTTGAAGACCCATGTTGTAGAGCTTTGAATTAATTGAATGAGTTTACCAAAAATGTAAATATTGCAGAATATACAGCCTCATGATGCATAACTAAGCTCAATTCCATGCTGAATAAACTAAATTAATAAAAAGGAAAAAAATAAAATCAGAATTGCATTTTTTTTTTTTTAAATCATTGACTTTTTTATTCCACCCTGCAATATAGTCTACAGGGCTCCCGGGGCAGAGTAGCATTTCCAGATTTCATAGGTATGCAAAGTATGACCTGCACTTTGTTTCACTAGACTATAGTTATGATATGTTTACTTTGACGGTGGACAAGAATGGTCAAAGCATGAATACAGTTCATGGTCATCTAAGCAAGGAACAAAATGTTCAGTATGTGTTGTAATATTACATTGTATCACACATTTCTAGAAAACATATTACACAAAAAGGGAAACTGCAATCAAACTTTGGATTGAGTGGTAAAGAGCTTAACCACTCGCCATCCAGGCCAATTCTGACATTTCTCTCTTACATGCAAAAATTCATATTTTTTTGCTAGAAAATTAAATTACATAATAAAAAAAAAAAAAAAAAAAATTACATAGAACCCCCAAATTATATATATATATAATTATATATTTTTTAGCAAAGACCCTATAGAATACAATGGAGGTCGTTGCACGGTATTTGTGCAGCAATTTTTTGAACACGTTTTTTTTTTTTTTTTTGGAGGGGGGGGGGGGGGGGTTTCATGCTTAAAAAAAAAAAAAAAAAAAAAGACACACATTAAAATTTAGTCCAATTGTTTTGCATAATGTGAAAGATGAAGTTACGGCGGGTAAATAGATACCCGTGTCTCACTTCAAAATTGCACACGCTCGTGGAATGGCACCAAAACTTCAGAACTTAAAAATCCCCATAGACGACGCTTTTAATTTCTTTTACTGGTTACATGTTTAGAGTTACAGAGGAGGTCTAGGACTAGAATTATTGCTCTCGCTTTAACATTCACGGTGATACCTCACATGTGTGGTTTGAACACCGTTTTCATATGTGGGCGGGGCTTACGTATGCGTTCACTTCTGCTTGAGAGCACACGGGGACAGGGGTTTTTACTTTTTTTTTTTGATCACTTTTATTCCTATTACAAGGAATGTAAACATCCCTTGTAATAGGAATATGACATGATCGGTCCTCTTTACCGTGAGATAGGTGGTCATTATGACCCCACATCTCAACTCAAAAAAAAAAAATAAACGATCTCAGCTTCCCAGCCAAGGCGCACCATTTGTTTGAATGCAGAGGCCGGGCGTGACGTCATAACATCGCGCCCGGCCTCCGAGCGATCACAGAGACTCCGGTGACCATCTAGTCACCCGGAAATCTCTATGGTAAACATCCAGGGACGGCAGATCCTTTCTCTTTCTCCGACTCACCGATGGAAGTGGTGAGTTGGTAGAAGCACCAGAGGGTGGAGGGGACGGGGAAAAAAAAGACAGACGGGGGTTATAACCCTCCCTTACTCCCTTAGAAGTTTTGCCTATAGCTCTACTTTAATATGCAAAAACACTGATTTTTGACGATGAAATATCTATTTCTCTCTTGACCTCCAAAGTCTTAATTGACAACTGTTTGCTCCCTAATGGTATCAATTGACAGCCCCAAGTTCACGCTTCTAAGTGGAAAAGAAAAGTTCACATCCACATTTTTCTGGCTACATATTTGTGTGTATATAGAAGGCACAACAAGCATCACATCTGTGTAGGAGACTCACTAAAAAAACTGTCAAAAAATACATATTTATCAAATTCTTAGGCCTCGTACACACGATACGAAGATTAGAATGGAAAAGTCGTAAGACGAGCTGTCTGCGGATTTTCGGATCGTTAGTACGGTACTTTCGACAGACGATTTGACTTTTACATCAGACAAAAGCTGGATGTGCAGGCTATAACATTTTTGTCTGATGTGAACTCAACATCAGATTTTCGGATGGTCAGTACAGAAATCCGTCACACAAAAGTCGAAAGTACAAACACACATGATCGGAATCAAGGAACGACTGGGAAGAGTTTGGTCTTTTAAAACTACTGTTTGTAATCTAGAATTATTCTGAAAACGAAGAAGTTACTAAAGTACGAAAATTGGAAGTGATGCAATATATTGCATTGTATTTTTTTATGAAAACAGTAATGATTAAAAACGCAAATCATACAATCTGGTATCTTACAGGAAAAATTTCCGTGCGGGCCTTAAGGCTCCTTTGATACCCGTGTAACCCCAAGTTGCAGGACACGAGACATTCAATGAATTTCTATGAGAGTCGATCCTAGTGTGCTGTGACTACAGAAAAGATTTGCACACTACTTTGGTCCAACTTTTGATGCAATTTTGGTCGCACCAAAAGTCACATCAAAGTTGCACTTGAAATGGTGCAACTTTGGAGACGTGCTAATGTAAAAAAGAGCCTAAGACCCCTTTCACACTGGAGGTCTTTTTCGGGCGCTTTAGCGCTAAAAATAGCGCATGTAAAGCGTCTGAAAAAAGCCTCAGCTGCAATCTCAGTGTGAAAGCCCGAGTGCTTTCACACTGGGGGCGCTGCGCTGGCAGGGCGTCACAAAAAGTCCTGCAAGCAGCTTATTTGCAGCGTTGTAGGAGCGGTGTATACACTGCTCCTGAAGCGCCCCTGCCCATTGAAATCAATGGGCAGGGCAGCGCCACCAAAGCGGGGCTGCAGCAGTGTTTTTAACCCTTTTCCGACTGCTAGCGGGGGTTAAAAGCGCCCCGCTATCGGCCGAATAGCACCGATAAAACAACGGTAAAGTGCCGCTAAAAATAGTGGCGCTTTACCGCCGATGCCTGGGCGCTTTCAGTGTGGAAGGGCTCTAAGACAGAACCCTTGTCAGATTTGTTTCATTATCGCATGTGCCACTGCTGCTAATTTTCCCTCACTTTCTTCGTTTTGCTTGAGTAAAAGGCAGGTCAATACACCAATGAGACTGCATGCCCTTTCCTCCCCAGTGCCTCTGTATATGCCTGAGAGCTGTGAAAGAGTCCATGAAAGTAGAAGTTCAGCCATAATCTAAGACTAACCTGGCTAACCCTGTAAAGCAAAAATCATTATACATACCTTTTCTGAAGCCTATCCGGTCCGGTCTCCAGTGGCGGATGCTGTGTGGAGGAATGAACCAACAAGGGTTGGGAAATGCCTGGGAAGTAACGTCACCGATAGAGTTACTATGGAGCTTCCGTTGTCGGCTGCCTCTCCTGCACACACCTACAAGCTTTGGCTGTACTTCTCCTTTAAGTGGATGATGTTATGATACAAGTACTGGTTTGTGAATAAAAACATGTATTGAGGATAATGTGCTAGGCCTATGCACCCTCTGTGTTCTTCTATGCTTTCAGTTCATTTGGACTTCACCAGTCTTTTGGAAGGCAGCGAGGTGTGCATTATCCACATATACTAACATAAGAGTCTGATAAGAGGTTGGGCCTCATGTACACGGCTGCTGGTAATCGGACGTTTAGGAGCAGTTGGGCATTTTTTTCAGCTGCTCCTGAACTCTCCTCTATGTTATCTTATCAGTACATGTACGCAGGGTCGTTTATTATTGTTTACAGGCAGTTGAGTTTAGAAGCATTTTTTGGAAAGCAAAAAAAAAAAATGGGTTCAGGATGGATGTTCAGAGGCATTTGAAACACCAAATGTCCGTAACAGCTTGTAAAAGGTGGTAACACGCGTTTCATTTACAGGCATTCATTTTTGACAATTTAAAAAAAAAAAAAAAAAAAAAAAAAACGATTCTAAAACGCAAACGTGGCTAAACTGACATTTTTTAAACGTTGGTTACCATGTCAAGCTAAATCGTTCAGGAGAGGTTTTTACAAACATCCTGTCTACATTAACCCTTACCGCACAGCACAGGAGAGCGAACATTTTGATATGCTCTGTAGTCAGCAAAGGTGTTAGGAGAGGGTAAAGCTGCACAATTAATCGTTATCGCGATTTTTTCCCCCGTTGCGATCTTGAAAAAAGTATTTCCTGATTCTTTCTATGCAGAAAATGTTTCTCTGCTCTGCTAAAGCCAACAGCAGTCAATAGAAAGGGGAAAAAAAATCCGGGGCAGTCCGCCAAGAATCACAACATTCTTTAGCAGTGGAAAGGAAGTATAAACATTGTAACACTTTGTCCTTTAGATCAAAGGAATACACTTTGGTGTGAAAATGAGGGAAGTTTAACAACTTAGGCCCCTTACACACTGGGGCGGGAGCGGCGTCGGCGGTAAAGCAGCGATATATTTAGCGTTGCTTTACCGTCGTTTTAGCAGCGTTCTTTGACGGCTAGCGGGGCGGTTTTAAACCCCACTAATGGCCGAAAAAGGGTTAAAACCGCCCTCAAATAGGCGGTATAGCCGCGCTGTCCCATTGATTTCAATGGATAGGAGCGGGGAATGCACCTCTCCAAAGATGCTGCTAGCAGGACTTTTTTGACCGCCCTGCTAGCGCACCGCTCCAGTGTGAAAGCCCTGGCTTTCACACTGGAGTGAAAGGGGCCGGATTTTTTCAGGCGCTATTTTTAGCACTGTAGCGCCTGAAAAACGTGAAAGGGGCCTTAAAGTGGCTGTAAACCCTTACAGACCACTGACCTACAGGTAAGCCTAGATTAACGCTTACCTGTAGGTCCAAGAAATATCTCCTCAACCTACACGGTTTAGGAGGCATTTGCAAAAAGACAGGCACCGCTGTCTACGGCGGTGACATCGCTGGCCTTACCCGTGTCAGGTAAGTGACACATTTTTTTTTATTTTTTTATGTAGAGACCCTAGAGAATAAGTGTTATACTGCTGCTGGCCACTGAAGTGTCCTTACCATCACTTGTGTAATCTCAGAGCACAGACAAAAGCTGTTCCACAGGATACATATGTGGAGGTCATGGTGAATCCTCCATGCAGATATGATCCTCCTCCATGCACACAGGAGGTGATCTCTATACAGATAGGAGGTGATCTCTATTCTCCTCCATGCACACAGGAGGTGATCTCTATACAGATAGGAGGTGATCTCTATTCTCCTCCATGCACACAGGAGGTGATCTCTATCCTCTATACAGACAGGAGGTGATCTCTATCCTCCTCCATGCACATAGCAGCCCCTCCCCCTCTCTGCAGTGTCACCTCATTGTATCAGTCGCATAACACGGCCCTTTCCCGGCTCCCCCGCCCCTCCCTCTCTCCAGCCGCCTAGAATCCCCAACCACACGGCTTTCCGGCCACATAACAGCCGGGGACACGGATAAACCCACCCCCGGGCCTCCTCTCCCAGAAAATGGCGCCGGCTCGGGGCTGCTCTCCAGGCCCCGGCTCCTCCTCCTCCCCGGTATTCCGCCCTGGACACGGCGAGGAACTCGGCACACGGACACAAAGAGCGGGGCCCCGCCGCCCAATGACACACAATACACACCCGAAGCGCGTCACCAGCAGCCGCCTCACCGTCCGACGCTGGGCCCGCCAAGGAGATCCGGCCTTACGGAAACTGCGCAACGTCTGCAGCTGCGGACCGACCGGAGAGCGCAAGTGCCATATTCACGTCGCGTACGCTACGGAAACAGCGCAAGACTTCCTCTGCCTTCCCTGCGCCGATTGCGTACCTGGAATTTACGCTACGGAAACAGCGCGACGGAACAGGACCCCGACGGCCAGCGAGCTCAAGGAGGAGCGAACTTGCGGCACGCTGGCGGCGTAAAGTAGGCAATTCACGAACGCGTTAGCTTACCCGCGGAAGTGACATCATGCGCTGCAGAAGCGTGGTGATGCAATCACATGTAACCATGTACGCAAAGAGAGCAGCTACGCAAATAACGTAGTGTTCACTACATAGCAAGGAGATGTTCTGCCTTCCTGGTTCTCATCTGTGCATTAATGGTTTTACAACAAAAATTTTTAAGCTATTAAAGATTGTGTAATATGAATCCCAAAATATCACTTGAAAATAAGTTTTATAAATTTGCAATTTCCATTAACTCTTTCACTGCTAGAGAGAGCAATTTAGGATTATTTATTTTTTGTACGAATGCTTAAGATTTTTTATTTTAGGCCTGATAATTCTATAAAACCCCCACACCTTATATCATTTTCTGAAAGCAAACACCCTAGAGAATAAAATAGTGGTAGTTCCAATTTTTATGTCACATGATATTGCCACAAAGGTTAAGAAAATACACTAAAGTTAATTTTAGGGCATATTGCCAATTTATTGGGTGAAAAATATAAAAGATGAGGTTGCACCAAGTAAATAGATAGCCAATATGTTAAACCTTAAATTTGCGTGAGCACGTGAAATGGCAACAAACTTCAGTGCCCTATATTTTCCATAGGCAACACTTTAAAAGTACCCTATAAGCCACCAGTTTAATGGTACAGGTGCTAGAAATAAAGCTGGGCACAGTGGAGTGAGAACAATATGTAACGTGTATCACAATCAGAGTTTGCATTCAGGTGTTTACATTTGTATATATATGTGGGGGGGGAGGGGCCTCAAAATCTTTTTGGGCAGGATTTTATGTGCTTGGGTGCAACTTTAATTTTTTACAATGTAAGAAATTTGTCCGAAGTCTTGTTCAGTTTTTCTCGATATTTCACAGCAGGTCGAAACAGAGGCTAATACAAAGTGTACGAAAATGACAAAGGCTTTTTTTTTTATTTGGACTTCGTGTTTATAGTTTCTGATCATGCAGTCTTTCATATCCAATTTTTCTTGTACGAACACAGTATATATTAAATGAAAATCGTTAGCTCTGTTCACGTACGAGAACATTTTTGAAGTTTGTCCCTTCGGAAATAATTTGGAAAGTCTGAATCGGATGTTGAAAGATGTGTGTACACACCATACGAAAATGAAACGATCGTGACTCCTATGGAACTTTTCAGATTTTCTCATAGTGTGTACCCTACTTTAAGGGCTCCTGCCTACAGACATTTATAGGCTCAAAACAGCTCCAGCATAAAATTCCCAGCGCTTTCCCACAACCAGAGAGCTGCAATAGTACACAGACGCTCCTGGGTTTTAGCATTTGCAAGGAAGCATTGGTGTTTATACGAGTACAGCCATTCAGCTCCCAGGGAAAGCGCAGAGAATATTAGGCTCCAGCACTTCTGAGCCCCTCAATGGTAACTCCACTTCCATGGGCAAAAAAAAAAAAATAGAAAAAACGTAATTTTTATATATCATAATTGTTATCCAAGTCATATTGTAATTCATTGTTATTAAAAAAAAAAAAAAAATCACCTTTGGTTCTCAATCTGCAGCACTGTATTTGTCTGTAAAATTCAGTGCACTATAGCAGGGATATGCAATTGGCGGCCCTCCAGCTGTTGCAGAACTACAAGTCCCATGAGGCATTGCAAGACTGACAGCCACAAGCATGACACCCAGAGGCATGATGGGACTTGTAGTTTTGCAACAGCTGGAGGTCCGCTAATTGCATATGCCTGCACTATAGCAACCTGGAGGCATTCTGTACACCATTGGTAAACAAAACACCCCCCGAAATAGAATTACCGGCTAGTGTGATTGGCTCACTGATTGTCCCAGAACTCTGCACTAAGATACAAGTCAGCCTCTAAAACACTCCTCTTAATATGCCTATAAATGCCAATGTGTGCTTGGCCACAAAGAGGTGCGTTTACAGGCTGAAAATTTTTATATATATATAAATTTTTATTTATTATGTCAAATGTCTGTAAACAGAGCATTGTTTTTTACATCCTGTGTGCATAAGGCCTAGCAATTAATGTATTAGTTCAGAACAACTAAGCACACCTTAGTATGATGCTGTAATAACCAAAATGACCACTGACAAAGCAGATTCAGAATATGGATGGTTGTGATGGCTAAAGGTGTTTTTTTTTTCCCCCTTAAAGCGGAGTTCCACCCAAAAATGGAACTTCCGCTTTAGGGCAAGATGACCCCTCCCCCCCCCGACATGCCACATTTGGCGTGTCATTTTTTTTGGGGGGGGGGGGGGGTGAGCTCCCACTTCCTCCCGGGGCTCAGCGGTTCCATAAGTCAGTTCACCTCCCCCCCTCCCTCTCAGCAATCATCTGGGACATGTCACAGGTCCCAAAAGATTGCCCGGCCAATCACCGCGCGCATGCGCAGTGCGTGCCCGGCTGTGAAGCCACAGCCGGGCGCCCACAGTGACAATGCCGGCGCCGCAGAGAGGAGGGGGGGAGATGAGTGGGGCTTCATTCCCCCGCATCACTGAACCCTGGGACAGGTAAGTGTCCTATTATTAAAAGTCAGGAGCTGCGGACTTTACTTTTTTTTAAAGCGGAACTCCACTTTACTGCTAATGCATTAAATGCTTCTGCAATACTATTGCACAGAGCAGGTAAGTATAACATTTAGTATTTTAATAAAAAAAAAAAATGTGTTTGTGTGTGTGTGTGTGTGTGTGTGTGTGTATGTGTGTGTGTATGTGTATGTGTGTGTGTATGTGCATGTGTGTGTGTATGTATGTATATATATATATATATATATATATATATATATATATATATATATATATATATATATATTATATATATATATATATTATATATATAATAAATAAAAAATATATATATATATATATATATATATATATATATATATATCTCTTTAGAAATGCTGACGTCTGACTCCAATATCACAACGTCTTAGAGAATTGTCTGCATACTTCCAAATCCATCAGATTTTCCCTTTGCTGTGTGAATACATAACTGCTAAGAATAAAAGACAACTGAAATCATTTTTCCCTCAGACTCTGCATCCATCAAATGTAATAAACTAAATGCACATGTAAAAAGACCTCCAACCATCCAGCAAATCGGAGCATCTCATTTGGCTGCGATAAATAAACCAATTAGAATTATGAAACTTGTGTGAAGGGTTTGACATGTGTATTGCTGCCATAGAACAACTTGTAAACACTTCTAATTCTTCCAAGACATTCCATCAAAATCACAGACACATGGCCTGAAACACTAACCCACAACATTTTTCATGTAATTCTTTTCAGTACATGAGAGTGAAAGCAATATCTGCCCGTATACACACACATGTGGTACACACCTCTCAGCCGCAGCATACAGCAAGGCCTTGTTTACACTTTCTCAAAATACTGACTCGTAACAAACCAGCCTATAGCATTGATGTCAGTTATTTATTGTGTTTAAAGCACATTAAAAATGCTCCCCAAATGCCTTTTTGTCTGCTGTGAACAAGGCCTAACCTGCCACAAAACGCAAAGCGGCACATTTATGGTGCGTTACTATAGACTTGAATGGAAGAAGCAGAGATGCTTCAACAGCATCAAAACTCCAAATGAAGCTTCATTCTTGAAGTGCAGCAAGGTGACGCAAACGCTTTACATGTGCTGTCCATATTATCAATTGCAACCTGCTTTACTAGGAATCTGAGGAGTTAAAAACACGCCCAAATTCCTGCTTTTAAATGCCAGTGTGAACAGGACCCAAACACAACAATACCTGGTCCCAGATGTATTAAAAGAAGAATTCCAGGTATGCATATTTTATACATAGTTACATTGGTCCAACTTGCACCAATATGACTATATGCCATACCTGGCCGATCCCCCTGGAAGCTCAAAATCATTGAAGTAGACACTGCTTCTCCAGGGATCTCCACGTGCTTCTGGGTCCTGTGCTGAGTAGCCGGCCCAATACATTGTGAACATAGGATGTCAGCCACTTGGCACGGGCGCCATTCACATTTTTCGAATGAATCGAAAGCTTTCTCTGATTGGATGAGGTAGAGAGAGTGATGTCACCACCTTAACCCAATCAGAAAACACTTTGCATTCATTCAGAAAATGTAAACTTTCCTGAATGGCACCCGTGCCTGGCAGCCAATCTCCTGTGTTTAGACAGTAGGAATGCAGCAGCTGGGCACAGGACCTGCAAGCAAGTGACGTCTATTTCAAGGATTCCCAGCTTCAGTATATGCAGAATTACATTGGTACAAGCTGGACCAATGTATGTATAAACATCATACCTGAAATTGTTCTTTACCTGCTTCCCACCACAATGTTGACATCTTGTAGTGAAATGATTTGCTAAAGCTGGCCATACACCTATAGATTATCTGCAGATTTTCTATGGTTATATGGTAAAAGTGCAACAGATTTCTCCATGTACGCTAAACTGTGTGGATGGGGGAATCTCCCACTTTTTCCATCTTACCATAGAAAATCTGCAGATAATCTATAGGTGTATGGCCAGTCTTAGTCTACACTGTTCATCCTCTTCTATGGGGCGGTCTGCCAAAGTTGGAGACACTTAGAAGATGGTTCCCTAGAAGTCTATGCAGACTGAGAATTTGACCACGTATATCCATACGGTAGTGTGCCATAGTAATGGGATGCATAAGCATACATCTGGGATGGACAGACAAGGAAAGTGCGTTTCTGAAAGTGGCTTCACACCCACTTCATACCTATGCACAAGAATTTGAATATGCAAACCTTGCTTTCATTCCCAATGGGCACCAAAAGCACCTGCAATTTAAATCCGGGTGGATAAAAAAAAAAAAAAAAAAAAAAAAAAAAAAAAAAATCGATGAATATTTTTATTTTATTTTTATTTTTTTTGATTTTTACATTTATTTTAATAAAAATGCATTTGGAGTAAAAAATCTATCCAAAGATAGGTTTTCTATTTACAATACATTAATTTAGTTTATGCAGCATGAGGATGTATATTCTGCAATAGTTACATTTTTGGTAAACTCATTCAATGAATCCAAGCTCTGCAAGCTGAGATAATAAGCAGCACTGGTAAGGTTATGGTTTTAAAATTAAATAAAAGAATTTAAGTAGTTCAACTATGTGTGATTACGAACCTGACAGCTTATTATTCTAAATAGGAAACCTTCAATTTGTTTGCAAATATTAAAGATTCTAACTACCAGCAAGAATGAGTCCTTACATTTAAAGAGCACCTGTCATTTCAGATCCATCATGGCAGCGCCTGTTAGCGGGCATCCACGTCCCTCACTTTGTTGTGTCACTGCCGCATCACCAACCGTCCCATTTAAAGTGAATGGGACTGTCGGTGAGTCAACAGCAGGTCAGAGGAGGAGATGCTGCAGGACAGAGATGACAGTTGCTCTTTAAATATTAGGATTTAAATCAAGCCTTTTTACTAGTGATTTAAATCAAATCCACCCTGATTGAAATGTACAGTAGCTAAATGCTTAGCACTTTCACCTAGCAGCACTGGGGGTGTTGGTTTGAATCCCAAACGCAGCACTACCTGCCTGGAGTTAGCATGTTCTCCCTGTGCGGGTTTCCTCCCACACTCCAAAGACATGCTGGTAGGTTAACTGGATCCTGTCTAACTTGGCCCAAGCACGAGTATGATCGGCAGACCTTTTTCGATCATGCACCTTTATCAGAAGCCGGCCTTCTGCTGGACCGGCTGCCGTACACAGAGGCTGAATGAATGTAGCCGCCCAATGTTTAGCCCACGTGTATAAAAGGTATTTACTTCTCCACTGTTACTCATTAGCTGCCCAGCCCTCATGCTGATCTTTTGACTTTAATGCTTTTCACGTTACTGGCTCCAAACAAAAAAATGGCAGTCAGGAGTTCTAACCTTGATTTGAACATTCTGGGTTAGTGATAAAATATAACAAAAGGACACCTGGGAAAACAGTCTTTTTAGAAGGTGGTCAGTAACTGCATCCCACAAGAGGAAGATCCTGATAGCCAAGCAGGCAACATTTCCAGAAAGCGCTCTGCTGGTAATAAACCAATACTATATCAGGTTTGTTTTCACAGCAGTAGGGGAGAAATAAATGTAGCATCTAATTGGTTGATTTAGGAATCAGAAATAGTTTTTCTCCAGACACATGCTCAATAGTTAGGCCCCTTTCACACTGGGGCGGGAGCCGCGGCTACGGTAAAACAGCACTATATTTAGCGCTGCTTTACCGTCATTTTAGCCGCGGTAGTCGGCCGCTAGCGGTGCAGTTTTAACCCGCACTAGCGGCCGAAAAAGGGTTAAAATCTCCCGCAAAGCGGTGCTTTGCGGCGGTATTGCCGCGGTGTCCCATTGAAATCAATGGGTAGGGGCGGTGAATACACCGCTCCAAAGATGCTGCTAGCAGGACTTTTTTGACCGTCCTGCTAGCGCAGCGCTCCAGTGTGAAAGCCCGCCGGCTTTCACACTGGAGTGAATGGGGCCGGATTTTTTTAGGTGGTGTACAGGCGCCATTTTTAGCGCTGTACCGCCTGAAAAACGCCCCAGTGTGAAAGGGGCCTTAGTGCTGAGATGTCCAATAGCAGTTATCACAACTTGAACAGACCTTATAGTGCTACTTATAGGGTTCATTCAACCTTAGATGCATGTCTGGATAACAGATAAACCCATGCAAGTTGACAAGATATGCCTTATCCTATGTATAACACACACACACACACACACACACACACACACACACACACACTACAGCAGAATCTTCTGGTACATTATAAGGCCCCTCCGATTTCTAATAAAGTACATACACATACGGCGCTTGTGATAATCCTTGAGGTTTTTTTGCCATGTGTCCCATACAACCTTTCCCTTCACATCCTGTCCCATTACAAAACAGGAAATTATAGGACTTAACATTCTCACCAGGATCACCAGAACTAGAATCCCCATTGGAAGACTCCCCCTCTGTTCCTGTTGTGGTATTTGTGATTTTATTTCACTCTTGGTGATAAATAGAGAGGGTGAATCTCCCCAATGGGAGCACAGACCACAATAAAAACCTGACAGATGTTCTAATCCCCCTCTACTCTATACTAAACACACAATTGCTTTTAGTTATACATCATAGGAGAGCAGATTTGAAAGAAATAAGGAGCTAACCCAGTTGACTTGCCGACTGATTTATCATTTCCATCTTTGCCTCAGGACAAGTAAAATAAGGAGTTCCGATACCAATTTCTTCACTCTTGGGGTACTTGCACATGGCATACGAGTCAAATAAATTTTAGCTCTCAGAATGGAATTTTAAACCTCTTCAACCTAACATTTTACGAAGTCTATTGTTTAAGATGTTTACGTACCTGTGTGTACAGGCACACTGAAAACAATGGGCTGCATTTAGAACAGTTTAAAAAAAAAAAAAAAAAAAGTCAATATGCCTAAAATGCCAGCAGTGTGCAATGCCTTATTCTAGGTCAATAAGACCTGGTTTAGACCAGCGTTTGGAGGGCAGCAAAAATGTGCGGTTAAGCTGTGTCCCCCCCCCCGAATCTGCAATACACAGAGGATGGGGATGTTTTCATGCAGCGGTTGAGTTGACCCGACATGCGTTATTCGACGGACAGCAACCCTGACGAATTGCTACACATGCAAACCAATATGGATGCACCACAAATGCCCAGCAAGCATGCAATGTAAACTTTTGCAGCGCGATTGTTGCCACAAATAGGGTTTAAAACAGGAAGTGAGCAGGCGTCGCATCACTTCCTCACCGCCTGTCAGCTTCTGGAGCGCGATCCGAATGCGGATCAGGCTTCAGAGGCAAGCGAGATTTAGACGCTCATATAACTCTGAAATACTAAAGCTAGCATTTTTAGGAGAAGGTAAGAAGAAATGACAGCTCTCAGCACAGGTTTTCCCTAGCCTGCACATAGGATCAAGTATATATATATATATATAAAATATATAAATATATAATAAAAAAAAAAAAAAAAAAACCTGGAAGCAGTTATGCAAATACAGACTACAGGAACATAAATCAAGCCCAGCCCTGTGCCCTCTTTCGCACACTACTGGCATCACGGCCTGAAAACATTTTGAAAATGAGAAGAACTTGCCAAACTCTGATCACTTTCAAAGCAAGCGAAGGAATGGTTATTTTAGCACCAGCAGGGGAAGGGGCGAGGGGTTATGTCAAGTATTCCTCCAAGCTACAGCACTTCAAAGTGCCTTCTGCTGTGGGATACATCTTCCCCAACCCCCATCCCTCCATATGACACCATTTTGGTGGCACCAAAAGCTAGAACCGCCAGAGTGGCAACTTAGTAGGCAAGGAAAAATGCTTGGGACAAAACATTTAACATAAATAACTTTACAATAATTACATTTCATAATCTAGAATGTAAGCCTGCACAGGCAGGGCTCTCTCTTTCTTGTGGTTACTTGTTATTGCTAGATTTTTATTATACAACTGTATGGACTTGTTTAATACGACACAGCCATCTATTACTGTGCACAGTGCCATGGGAAACGATGACAAAGTATAAATCAATAATAAAGTCTGAGTTTTTACTGTCAGTCTTGTGATTTCTCTACACTTCCTGTGCCAAGGACACAAGATGTGACTCTCTACAAAGTGAGGGGAATAGACCTCTTAGAGAGCCGTTACCTGAACACGTCCCCATTGGACGCTTCTCACCTTTTGTTCTGGTGAAAACTAAAATTCTGGCTATGCCATCACTTCATGAAAAACCTGAAAGGGGGAAGCTAACGGGCAGTTATAAATACAAAAATCTTTGGCTAATCTACTTTTTTTTTCCTTCTTTTTTAACCCCTTTTTGGCTATAATCCTTCCTCCCAGGATGCATTGCTCAGACTAAGGCAGCCAATTAAACAAATCATTTTTTCCTTGCTTTGACTATTCAGGGCAAAGTGGTATATTCTCTTGATGGGACACTGACCATTGACACTGTGGGGGGTGCAAGAGTGTTAGAATTCACTCTCTGCTGTAGTTATCCTCATCGGATTCTTCCCTTTATTGTCTTAGCCTCTGGGTAGATGGGGGATGGTGCAATTAATTGCAGGTAAATGCGCATTTAGACACAACAAAGTCTTCTACCAAAAAAAAAAAAAAAAACTTCCAACCAGCAAATTGTTTCAATGGACACAAGCAACACAGCAAATGTAACCATTTTCTTTGGCTTTCCCTTTCCTGTTATTACAAGCCCAGCACAATAATAACCATTACTTCGTTTAAACTCAGCCTGTCTGCAGCAGCACTAATGGGCTTGGATGTAGACAGCGACCATCTGTTTGCCTTGATGACTTTACTGTCAATACCATAGCTAACTATTGTAAAACTCAACTCATGTAGTCCTTGAAGAAACAAAATCACTAGTGGTAACCGAAATGAAAAAATTCCAGTGCCAAAGCCGAAAATTCAGGATGCACTTGCCCAAAAACTGAAACATACATGCATAATAAATTATATACACACACACACACACACACACACAACACACACAACACACACACACACACACACACACACACACACACACTACCACACACACATATATATATATATATATATATATATATTATATATTTTATATATATATATAATGAATTTAAATCATTTATTTTCAGCCATCAGCAGCACCTTTTCAGCTGATAAGACTGCTCAGTGTAAAAGCAGCCTAAGTGCTTTTGCGAGAAGAAGAAGAAAGAAGAAAGAAGAAAGAAGAAAGAAGAAAAAAAGAAGAAAGAAAAGAACAAGAAAGAAAAAGAAGAAGAAGAAAGAAGAAAGAAAGAAGAAGAAAGAAGAAAAAAAAAAGAAGAAAGAAAGAAGAAAAAGAAAGAAGAAGAAAGAATCAAAGAAAGAAGAAGAAGAAGAAGAAGAAGTCAAGAAGAAGATGAAGAAGAAAAAAGAAAGAAAAAAAAAAAGAAGAAAAAGATGGAAAAAGAAGAAAGAAGAACGAACGAACAAGAAAAAATTCTACGCATGTCTTCACACTTCCATTAAAAGTCCTGCTTGCTGCATTTTTGGTGCCAATTTTGTCAGTCAAAACGCACTAAAAACAAAAACACACCTATCAAATCGAAAACACAGAAAAACATCAAAAATGCACCCATGTTGCGTTATTACATACATACACACACACACACACACACACACACACACACACACACACACATATATACACACATACACACATATATATATATATATATATATATATATATACACTTTTAGCTAAAACTCTGTCAATATCATTCCAGGCACCAAATGTGGAAAGTAGAAATACCAACTCGACTAGCTATGGCCTGCAATTACAGGTTTTAAAGAACAAGAGGCAACAACATATTTGAAAAGTTGCTAAAGCTGGCCATACACTGGTCAAATTTCAAAAGAATTTTCTTTTGAAAAAATGTGTGTGTTTTGGGATCAGATGGGGCCACCATTGATTTCAAAATTCGGCCAATCAAGCCTTTAATTTCACCTCATGTTGCTACAGAAAAGAATTTGTGGCTGGGAATCTTCTTTTCTTTCCGAGAATTTTCTTTTCTTGCACATGCGCATTCCTTTTTCAATGACATTTCTCGCACGATTCTCCCATCACGGATTAGAAAATCTAAAAATTTCTTTCCGATTTCATGTCATGTCAAATCATGTCCGATTTCCCAAATTCAAAAGTCGCTTGAAAATCGGCTGTTGCTGCAGCCCACTAATGGTGCGAAATACGAACGACAATTCTTAGATAAGATTTTCAAAAGAAAAATTATTTTCGAAATTCGACCCATGTATGGCCTGCCTAAGTGTCCATGGACTTAGGAGGAGCACAAACACAAAACTTTGGGCTCCGTTCACACTGGTGCGATGCGGGAAACCCTGCAAATCCAGTGCTGGTTCCCGCATTGCACCTGACTCCCAGGCAGTTCACACTGCCCTCTGCGAACCACTGCGGGTGTCAATACAAAGTTAATGACACCCCCAGATCAGTTTTCCTGGCGATCCGATTCTGCTGCGAAAAAAAAAAAGGTCCTGGGAGACTATGGTCTAAATGCAATGCAGCATCGCATGTGATCTGCGCAGCGGTGCGAATCACATGCGATGTCCGATATCGCACTGGTGTGAACTGGCACTTCATCCCTTCCTCTATTACACAGCTTAAAAAGGAAGCAATCTTTATCACCCCCTAAGCACATCAATATTGCCCCAATAATTACAAGTGATGATTGAAACCAACACATTCTTACTTCTATCAGTCTGGTTAGGAGCAGCCTTATAGAGCCAACGGTTCTAACTCAGGACAGACCTGGCCCACAGACTGGCTCTGAGAAAAGGGGCTGCAGTCACTGAACAGTACCGTCAAGTAGGAAGCGATCAGATTCGGCTGCTCATACATACATACATACATACATACATACATACATATATATATACATACATACATACATACATACATACATATACATATATATATATATATATTATATATATATATATATATTATATATATATTACACACACACACACAAATGTCACTAATGATCTAAAACAGTCACTAATAATCCTATTTATATTAAAGTGGTGGGAAACCTCTGAATAAAAAAAAAATGAACAAAACATATCTTTCTATAGTAAACTATATAATTAAATAGTGTAGTGCAACTGGTAACAAAGTGACACAGTCCTGTGTATGGCTCGGTTTACACTGGGTCGACCTGTCAGGCGACTTAGCCGCCTGACAACTCACGCTACATTAAGTGCAATGGAACCGTTCTAAACGACTCGAGTCGCTCTAGCTGAGAAAAAGGTTCCTGTACTACTTGGGGGCGACTTCGTAGCAGCTTGCATTGACTTCTATTACAGAAGTCGTGCTGAAGTCACGCTGTGCAGGGCAGCTTCAGAGTCGGGTGACTTTGAAGCTGCCCCAGTGTGAACCGAGACTAAGGGGGGTTATTTACTAAAAGGCAACTACAAGTGCAAAGTGCACTTGAAATTGCACTGAAAGTGCAGTCGCTGTAGATCCGAGGGGGGCATGCAAGGAAAATAAAAAACAGCATTTTAGCTTGCACATGATTGGATGATAAAATCAGCAGAGCTTCCCCTCATTTCAGCTCTACCCCTCAGATTTACAATGACTGCACTTCCAAGTTTGCACTTGTAGTACAAAGTGGATTTGCCTATAGTGTCTACAAATAGTTACAGCTGAGATCAGCAAATGTGTGTCAAATAAAGGAAAAAAACATAAATAAACCAGTAACCATAGTGTCCACCAAAGAAATAGCAGTAACAGTTGGTGGATAAGTGTCCAAAAATGAAATAATATTAAACAAACAAGGCTGCTTAAAGACAACTATGTGCTCCTTTCCACATATGATGCGTTATGGATGGAAGGCTCTGCCAATTAAGATTGTTATTTTAGATATCTTTCTATAGTGTGTACTTCCCTCTATCCAAATCATCTAGTGTTCCCTATCTGCATGCATCACTTTTGACAGGTTATCCTGACACTACAGAATGTGGAGGGACAGGCATTGATGCAAGAAACCTTCTCTGTGCAGCTCCCCCCCCCCCCCCCCAATACTTACCCGAGCCCAATCTTGATCCAGTGCTGCATCTCTCTCTATACTGGACAGAGAGGAAGCAGCAAGTGCCATTGGACCCTGCTGTTGTCAATCACAGCCAGTGAGCAGAGAATGGGGCTGAACCAATGGACACAGAGTGCACCATGGGAGAAGCCCACACAAGTGCCCCCAATACAAGCAATTTGCTCTGGTGGGAACTCGGCGTGGTGGGAGCGGAGTGCCATCGGGGCACCCAAGAAGAGGAGGATCAGGGCTGCTCTGTGCAAAACCACTGCACAAATGAGGTAAATATGACATGTTAAATTTAAAAAATATATATATTCTTTCGAATCAACTAAAATGTGGTGTATTCTACTGGTTACCAACTATCATTCATTTTGCAAGCCAGTATTTAAAAAAATAAATAAAATAAAATAAAAAAAACCCCTCCTTGATGGAGAATGAGATGCAAATATGTTCCTATGTAGGGTAAAAACAGCACGTCAATATCTGATGCAAGCATTTCACTTTGATGTCTTTTGTGTTGCATCATCTTTTATCAAGAAATACTTGATGAAGGTGATGTTGTGTTGAAGCTTTGGTAATTATATTGTGGGTGAATTTCTTGCACAATTCTAGGTGTTGCTGAACAAAGCGAAAGTCCTCAATCTGCTGCAGGCAAAAGTATTTCCCAAGTCTCCTCTCTGTGATCTGAATGTAACAGTCACAAGTCTGCAGCAAGGCCCAATCTCCGTCCAACGTTTATGAACCCATCCCTGACCTACAGAGGCTCCATGACTCATTTCTGACTCAGCACCACAGTACAGGAGGTAGATGTTGAAACTAGGTAAAGATGGCACAATCCTTATTAGGAGGGAAAACTGATAAATTGTGAGTGCTTTTTATTTGTTTAGAAGGTAATAGATGCACATTTCTACAAATGTGTGTTGTGCCTCTCTGAGAAGGGCGCTGACAGGTGCCTTTCTTTAGGCAGCCACAAAAGGAACCCTATAAAAGTGGATGCAGATACAACAGCTGCATGTCTAAATTTGACATGGTTGCAGGTAAGCGTCCCCTGAATGCTTACTCTGAAATCAGTGGGTGGGTCTCTTTGCCGGAGCTCAGTGGGCGGAGTCATGATGTCACAAGACTCCTCGCCCACCTCTACACTCTCCTACTCCTGAGTTTTGGAGTAACATCCAGTCAAAACTCAGGAAAGGCACATGACTTTAGCATGCCCAATCATGCCGAGTTGTGGATCAGCCAATCCTGGGAGAGCTGAAGGCGGTATGTGAAGCTGGAATTGTAACACTTGCTCTCATGCCGTTCACGAGATAAAGAAATCGGATGTCAGTCACAGCAGTGGGGGATGTGACAACACACACTTATCTGTCTGTAGTTTTTTTTAATCTTACTACAAAATGACAAGAGGATTGCTCAGAGCTGAATTAACTCTTTGCAGCAAGACTGGGCACAGATGACTTGACATCCTCTACTGTACCATGTAGAAGTGATCACTTTAAAAAAAAGGCATGTCTCCACTGGGGAGATTCGCCCTTTAGGCCCCTTTCACACAGATGGACTGCTTGTGTCCGTCAGTTTAAGCTGACCCGATTGGACCATCTATTGTCCTCTATGGAGCGGCAGATGTCAACGGATATGAGTCGGTTGACACCCACCGACATACAATCCACTAAAAACAGCGTCTAGCGGATCAGACGGTCATTGGGTGTACATGGACAGGCGATCCATTTACATCCAGCCGCCCATAGAGGACAGCAGGCTGTGTCTGCTCTGCAGAAGTGAAGCGCACACAGACAAGTCATCTGCCTGCTCAGAGGTGATCAGCGGACAGATTGCCCGCTGGGCTGGTGGAGTCCGCCTCATGTGAAAGTTGCCTTTTTCCTTCTGGTACCCACTGTCATAGAAACAGATACTGAAGGGAATTCTGAAAATGTTTAAGTGGTCACCTGTGTCTCCAGGTCGCGATGTAAAAGAGAAATCCTCTCAAAAAGATACAGACACCAAAAGCAACCTGACGGAGGTTTTAAATCCCTCCTAATCTAAAAAAATAAATAAAAAAAATAAAAAAAAAAGTGTTGGCTTTACATGCAGTCCAACTTGGGGAAAAAATAAAAAGGAAAACAATAGTAGTAGCTGCCATGTTTCTATAATTACAAGTTTAAAAAAAAAAAAAAAAAAAGTTGGCGACTATTTAGGCCCCTTCCACACTGGGGGTGGTGGGTGCATTGGCGGTAAAGCGCCGCTATCTTTAGCGGCGCTTTACCATCAATTTCACAGCACTATTCGAGAAAGGGTTAAAACCCCTGCAAATCGCTGCTGTAGCGGCTAAGGAGCAGCTAATTCACCACGCCAAAGATGCGGTTAGCAGGACTTTTTTTTTTAGCGTCCTGCCAGCACACCGCACCAGTATGAAAGCCCTCGGGGCATTCACATTGGGAGAGACAGCAGCGGCTCTTTCAGGGCGCTTTGCAGGCACTATTTTTAGCCTTATAGCGCCTGCAAAGCGCCCCACTGTGAAAGGGGTCTTAGTGAAAACCAAACGCACACCAACCTAAGCTGGACTTACTGGCTGATGAATTCTTCAGTCAGTTATTCACCCCTTTTGCTGAAGATGTTTAGAATTATGAAATACTATTGCTCATGGATTGGTCAGTAAATACTCAGCTGTCATCAGGCCAGAGCTTACAGGAAGTTAATGCACCAAATAGAAGCAGTTTCTTTAGCCCTAAGGCAGTCATTTAGTTCAGCTGTATAAAGCTTCATCACTTCGATGCTTGTTAAATTATACCTCCCACGGCACGCTAATAATTAAGGACTCCACAGGAGATTAAATACAACAACAAATCTCACCTAGAATTCTTTATGGTATAACCTTTCCCGGGTACATTGAAGGCCACTATTTTCTGTGATCACCTAAGCTCTAGCTTATCAATTCAGTGGGAACTGAATTTCCTGAGTCATGTGGGTGAGTCATGAAGTGACTCATGCCTCAGAGATTTTACCAGTCTCCACAAAATTCATATCTGTGATCTCCAACAAGACTTCCCCCTTGACCAAAAGGCTGATAGTTCTTTATGTTCATTTGAAACTAAGCTTTGGGCAGAAACTCTCTAACGTTTTAAAGTCATTTCTGTAGCAATGTGTGTACCCTTAGGCTCCATGCATGCATAGAATGCAAGATTAAAAAAAAAAAAACCTGGGTTCACACTGGCGCACAGAGCGGCTTACAGCAGGAGTCTGGTGCGTCCCGGTTCACCGTTTCAGGTCACATTTTAGTCCGAATTTTTGGCTGAATTTGGACCAGAAGACGCCCCGGACTGCTGTGTACTTCGCTCCAGAGATGTGCGAACAAGCTCCATAGAGATCCGGTCACAGCCAGAAACCTGCATCCAATTTGCAATAGTTTGTAACCCAAAAAAACAAAAACACACAACACATTTTGTAGTTTTTGGGAGCGTTTTTCCCCAGCAAAAAAACAAAAAACAAACTAAATGCTAACAGTTTTTTTTCCTTTCTTCATGTCCTGTAAAATGCTATTATCAGCATTTATTTCTAGAATTTCGTGAGCTTATAAAAAACGCTAGTGTGCATGGAGCCTCAATGCCGTTGTCGAGCCACAGAAAAATCCCTCCTTGATTGCTGCTGAGTATGGAATAAGTGTCCACTCTCTGTTTAGCGCAACTGATGCCCGCTATGCCTGCTCCATCTAGAGCCCCAACAGAGGATTTATTTCTTCCCAACATTAGCCAGTCCTAAAGGACAAGTTTTGGCTGGACCAACAATTTTTCCAACCTGATTGTTACAGGTTGTCACAGCCAGCCTCATTCCAGAAAAAGTTCAGGACCTTAGCTGGGCAACAATAAGGAAATGATATGTGACGAAAGATGGGAAAAGGTTGGCATTAAAAGACAATGATGTCCCAATCAGACTCTAGCCTTCATTTTTCTAGTGAATGGAACCAGCTGACTATAAGTTGCAGGCAACTTTCACCTCCCACAAATGAGCTCTAATGAAAGCAGGGTGAATAAATACAGTATTGCTGATTTAAAAAAATAAAAAAAATTCCAAAATTCAGATTTTTTATATTTACAGGGGGTCCCCGACTTACGAACACCCGACCTACGAACAACCCCTACTTACGAACGGGGTGCTGCGGGGACCCTCCACCATTTTTCGTTCATTTTCGGCGTCTTTCGGCCGTTCTGCGCATGCGCGGCCATACGGAGCTTCGGAAAATGTCGGAAATGTCCGTGATTTGCCGCGCATGCGCAGAACGGCAATAGACGGAACATCGGAAATCTCTGTATTTGTCGGTCTGCGCATGCGCGCCGACTTACGAACATTTCCGACTTCCGTACAGGCGGCAAGTCCCTAACGAGTTCGTAACTCGGGGACCCCCTGTATAAAAAAAAATGCTTTTGGAGTACAAATCTATATAAAGAGGTAGTTTTCCATTTAAGATACATTAAAAATGTAGTTTATTCAGCATGAAATGAAGCTTAGATATGTAGCATGAGGCTGTATATTCTGCAATAGTTACATTTTTGGTAAACTCATTCAATGAATCCAAGCTCTGCAGGCTGAGATAACATGCACTGCATTGATGCATTCACACAATTTCACAGTAACCATGAGATAAAACAAAGTTCAGGAATATTCCTTTATCCCATTGTTTTGCAAATCTATGTACACTACAAACTGTATGATTGAATCGGTTCTGATATTGCTGTTTTACCAACCTGACAGCTTATTATTCTAAGTAGGAAACCTTCGTTTTGTTTGCAAATATTAAAGATTCTAACTACCAGCAAGAATGAGTCCTGACATTTAAAGAGCACCTGTCGTTTCAGATCCATCATGGCAGCGCCTGTTAGCGGCATCCACTCACCTGCTGTCACCACGCCCCTCACCTTGTTGGGTCACTGCCGCATCACCAACCGTCTCATTAAAGTGAATGGGACTGTCAGTGAGTCAACAGCGAGTCAGAGGAGGAGCCGCCGCTGCGGAACAGAGATGACAGTTGCGCTTTAAAAAAATGATGATTTCAATCAAATCCACCCTGAATGAAATCGATTTATGAAATCTATAGATGACGCGGTTATTCAGAAAAGCTCAATTCCATGTTTCATGTTACAACCGAAGGCTAACTTAGGCCCCTTTCACACGAGGCAGACTCCGCCTCTGTCCGTCGGCTCATCGGGAGATCTCTCCTTTGATCTCAGCTGAGCCGGCGGATTACAAGTCCCTCTCTGCTCACTGAGCGGGGAGGGGCTTGCGAGCGCCGCTGGTCTCTATGGAGAGATCGGATGAAAACGGACAGTGTGTCCGTTTTCATCAGATCTCACCCGATCCGATCCGCCGGCGACGGATCTGGACGTGGGGCCATACGTCTGCTTTTGGCGGATCGGACCGGGTCGGATGTCAGCGGACATGTCTCCGCTGACATCTGACGCTCCATAGGCTAACATGGAGCGCCCGTTCAGATCCGCGTCAAAACTGACAGGCGGATCTGAACGGTCCATCCATGTGAAAGGGGCCTAAAGGCTTTGCTCAGTTTCCATCTTGCCCTATATTGTGTGTAACAAAATGTATTTACAAACGCCAATAATTTACACAGTACTTTACAGATTGTACATTCACATCAATCCCTGCCCTCAAGGAGCTTTACAATTTTAGAGTAGAACTATTAGGCAAAACGTTTTTTTCCTTCATTTTGGATAGAGAAAGGGACGATTATAAACTCCTGTCAGATTTTTTTTTCACCAACTTTATACGATTGCCAAGATTTCCCCTCACTTCCTACCCATAGCCAAAATAGGAAGTGAGAGGAAATCTTTGGAGACCCCCCAGGTCACCAGAACTAATGTCCCCGTTGGAAGATTTGCCCGCTATTACTTTTATAGGGACAACACAACAACATTTGTGATTTTCTTTTACTTTCACTTTAGATTCGAATGATAAACAGGACAAATAGAGAGGGCGAATCTCCTTGACAGGGGGCACAGAGCAATAAAAACTGACAGGGGTTCCAATTCCTCTACACTATCCAAAACGAAAAAAAAAAAAAAAAAAAAAAAAGAGGCTTGCCTTTAGTTCTACTTTAACCACTTCAGCCCCGGAAGGATTTACACCCTTCCTGACAGGGCATTTTCTGCAATGTGGCACTGCGTCGCTTTAACTGACAATTGCACAGTGAATTGAAAAATTGATGTCCTTTGTCTTCCCACAAATAGAGATTTCCTTTGGTGGTATTTGCTCACCTCTGGGGTTTTTATTTTTGCGCTATTAACAAAAAGAGCAACAATTTTGAAAAAAAAAAATTTTTTACTTTCTGCTAGAACACATATCCAAGAAAAAAAATAAAATAAATGACACTGGCAAGGAAGGGGTTAACACTAGGGGCGATCAAAGGGTTAACTGTGTTCCCTGGGTGTGTTCTGTTTGGGGGGGGGGGGGCTCACTAGGACAACACAGACATCGTGGTTCCACAGTGCCGTCCCTTGTCAGAATAGGGATCTGCCTTGTTTACATAGGCAGAATGGGGATCTGCCTCTGTGGAGCGATCACGGGTGGCCAGCAGACAAGAGTGCGTCAGGCCTGCGCACGCCAAGTTTGTAACGCACAAAACATACAGGTACGTCAATTAACACAGTATATGTGCGGTGGGCGGTCCAGAAGTGGTTAAGGTCCCCACTTCACAGCCAAACTTCCACCAGGGCCAATTTAGACAGGAGCCCCAGATTACTAGCGTGTCTTTGGAGTGTGGGAAGAAACTGGAATACCCATAGGAAACTAACACAAGCTCAGGAAAAACATACAAACTATGCAGCTAGTGTCCTGGTTGGATTACACCTCACTGCTGCAAGGCAGGAGTGTCCCAAAAATGGAACTTCCACTTTTTGGAATCCTCCCCCCCCCTCCGGTGTCACATTTGGCACCTTTCAGGGGGCAGGAGGGAGCAGATACCTGTCTAATACAGGTATTTTCTCCCACTTCCTGGCATAGATCACGGCAGTGTTTGCAGTGATCAACGCCACTTCTGGCTCCTACTCTGACCCCCATCTCTGTCTTCTGAGAGACAGAAGACAGTAGGGACCAGTGAGGATGCGCAGTAGGGAACCAGGAAGTGAAACCGCACCGCTTCACTTCTCAATTCCCTTACCGAGGATGGCGGCGGACGGACAGATCGACTTCAGCTGCCGACATCGCAGGCTCCCTGGACAGGTAAGTGTCCATATATTAAAAAAAAAAAAATCAGCAGCTGCAGTATTTGTAGCTGCTGGCTTTTAATATATTTTTTTCGGCGAACCTCCACCTTAACCACTTAAGCCTAGTATACGCGATCAGAAAAATCGGATGAAAAAATTATGCGTTTGAAGCGATCGTGCGATAAGCTGGATTGTACGCAGAGAGCTTTCGAGAGCTGAAATTATCCCTTCCAAAATTATCTGAAGGGGCAGACCTGAAAATATCTCTGCTACGATACCAGATTGTACGATTTTTATTAAATCAGTACAGTTTGTCTGGGGAAAAAAATAAATTAAAAATCAGAAGAGCAGGATTATGCACGAGCGGAAAACGAAAGAATACATTACTATACATTACATCACTTCCGAAGTTGTATTCTGTCGTACGAGAATTTTGAGTAGCCTCTTCATTTCCGACTAACATGCAGGAAAAAAAAAAAAAAAAAAAAAAGAAGTGTAAAAACGACGATCATTCATTCGATATTCTCATTGGGTGTACATGGCTTAAGCCACTGTCACACGGTATGAACAAGGACCCCGCTGAGGGGTAACAGTTACTAGGATGTCTGAGGACTTCATGTCTGGCTTGTTCCCAAGGGAATGCACAGAAATCACACTATTCCTATGCAATACAATGCTGATCACAGGATACAGATCTGCTGTCTCACCATGATGATGAACAGCAGAATCATTTGTGTGAATGGTTAATTATCAATGTTTTTACCTACTTTCCTTCACCTTGTGGAAGGGATGCAGCAAACGTTGGCACTATTGTATATATCAACACTAGCTCTATTATTTAAGGACCAGGACTATTTTTTTACACTTAGTGTTTACAAGATAAAAATATTTTTTTTTTGCTAGAAAATTACTTGGAACCCTCAAACATTAGACATACAAAAATAATTTCAGACACCCTAGAGAATAAAATGGCGATCGTTGCAATACTTTGTCACACCGTATTTGCGCAGCGGTCTTACAAAACGCAATCTTTTGGGAAAAAATAATTTTTTAATTAAAAAAAAAAATAAGAAAACAGTAAACTTATCCCAATTTTTTTTATATTGTGAAAGATAATAATATTACGCCGAGTAAATTGATACCCAACATGTTATGCGTCAAAATTGCACCCGCTCGTGGAATGCAGACAAACTGAACCCACACCGTTTACATATGCGGACGCAACTTACCTATGCGCTTGCTTCTGCACGTGAGCATGGCAGGACGGGGCGCTTAAAATTTTTTTTTTTTTTACAGTTTCTGTGAAAAAAAATAAAAAATTTGGGGATAACTTATTCCTATTACAAGAAATGTAAACATCCCTTGAAATAGAAAAAAAAAAAGCATGACAGGACCTCTTTAATGTCAGACCTGTGGTCAAAAACACCTCAGATCTCACATTTACATTAAATGCAAACAAAAAAAAAAAATCCCTTTAAGACCATTGGGCAGAAGTGACGTTTGACGTTGTCTCCCTCATCCAATGATGTGGAGTTGAGTGGGGGGGCATCATTTCCTCACTCAACTCCATGCCTCAGGGGAAAGGACCCAATCGTCTCCGCCGCTACCTACGGCTCCGGTAAGCAGTGGAGCTGACCGGAACACGACAGGAAGGGGGTGGGCACCTCTCGCGCAGCCGATAAACGTGATATCACAGCGAATCCGCCGCAGAGACCACTTTTATCTGAAAGCGGACCGCCCGCCAGTTTTAAAAAAAACAGGGTTATGGCAATAAATAATAATAATAAATCAATACCCTTCTATCTTTAAAGTATAACAACAAAAAACTGAAAGTTGAAAGAAAATCCCAAGTTTTAGGTTGTCCCCAGAAAAGTAACATAGGGGAAATCTTCCAATGGGGACACTAGTTCTGGTGACCTGGGGGTCCCCAAGGATTCCCCTATAATTTTTCCCCCCACTCCCTGTTACCTATTCAAAATTTGGACTCTTGAATTTTACTCTGGAATGAGTGGTTATTCACCTCCAAATGTTTCATGTTATCTTCCTATGACTATGTACTAGTATCAACTATCTTGTTATATTCACTTATTCTAAATGCTGATATCTTTTAAACGTGTTTTCTATTGTTAATAAAAATTTTATGTATTAATTACCGATTTGGTTGTGCCTAAAAAGTCCAAGCCCTCTATCATCCAGGAAGGGGAGGCAGTTCTGAGATGAGGAAGCAAAGTCCTGCTCCTCTACAAGGATGGCAATCTCAAGACAACGAAAGCGCAGAGCAAGGTATAGTAATTCAGAAGTACAGAAAACAGGAGTTGCAGGGAGATCATCTTTAAAGCACAACTGGTGCCAAACAATAAGCCAAATTCATATATGTGAACCGCTGATTTGCAATTCTGTTCAGTTAAGCTTGTTACATGCCTCTCACACAACTCAGACAGGAAAATAGCTCTACTACTTCCTTGTTCCTCTTTGAAGCTTTCCTTGTCATCACACCTCCAGATTACCCACTGAACTAATAATAAGCATTAATGCACCGCTGATTCAGGACCTCATGAACAGGCAGGAAATGTAAAGTTACATACCAGGAGATATTGGAGTGACTTCCCTGACTGTGCAGTGCGGCAGTAATAGATAAAATCTAAGACTGGCTATACAACATAAAAAAAAAAAAAAAATGAACACAGTTCACATGTGTATGAACTAAATAACCAATTTGCCTGAAGATCCGATTGCAAAAAAAGAAGGGGGTGGGGGAGATGATTCCCACATACACCCCTGACCACTTTATACTCATCTTCATAGCACTCTCCACCACTTATTTTTTTCCTGGATACTATTGCAAAATACTGGGTGCGTCCAGGGGTGGGGGGGGGGGACAGATGATCTTTTCCCATGAGGCAGTGCTAAGGCCCAGCAGCCAATCAGTAGGCATGAACACTGTCATATGGCAGAAGTGGCAGCACATCTCTTTACACTCCAATACCAACAGGGGAGCATTGGAATGCTGAGGGTAAAGTGGTCGGTGGACTGTGCCAACATGCCCTGATTGAGCAAGGCATCAAAGTCTCTAAATTGGGCATGAGAGCAACACCACATTACCATTCTATCAGCAGTACCGAGATCATCATTTATTTCTCTTCTGACCTTTAAAACTGTATTCTTATCTGACCATAATGTCATTAATAATTTTACAATTTTTCTGCATTGTTAAAAAATTGTAAGAGGGAAAATCAGGATGTGAATGTTGGGTTTCCCCTTAGATACATTTGCTTTTCGAGCCCATTCACCACACCAGCACAACATGTCGTGTAACGCATGGCCGCTGATCAGATCCGTTTAGAGGTGGTGTCATGCATTCATAAAACATCATATTAACTTTTTTTGTTTGTTTCAATGATTACAAAATTACATTTTATTAATTTCTATGCACTACATTGCAATGCGGCGCAGTGCCTAAAAATGCAACCTATCCTACTTTTTAAAGTGTGTTTTAGTGTGAACTAAAGTAGGACAAAAAATTGCCTCTTCTATGAATTGTGACTGTGGTTTTTGAAGATGTGAGGAACGCCAATATGCAAATGAGCTGATCTCATTACCAGATGCCTAAATAATTAGTTGTAAGAGACCACCCTACATTAAAGCTTAACTCCAGGCAATCAGTTGTGCTGCAAGTGGCACTGTGATAAGGAGAGAGCAGAGTGACAGATGAGCTCATCAGTCTGCTGCTTCTCCTTACACTGTCCAGTCACAGGCTGAGACCTGAACTGCAGTGGAGGAAAGGCAGGTCTTCTGCTCTGCCAGACAAGGCTGTGCTATATAACAGAGCTGTGTAAACATCAGACTTGGATGGACAGAAATACAAATCATTCAGCAAGTAAAACCACCACCATGTGTGCTTTTAAGTGCGATCTTGGCATAGTGTGGAACCCTGGGCAATAGAAAAGCAGCAAAATCTGTCAGTTTTGTCATCTTTATTTCTGTTAAGGGGATCTCTTCCAACAATAAAATATGAATTATAAAACTTTTAGGTCATTACTGCCAATACGTTTCAATTGTAAAGAATTCCCCTTACTTTCTGTACTGTAAAGCAATGAACTACCACATCAATAAATTCCATTTTTTTTAAATGCTCATGTACCCAAAAGGATAGAGATAGATATAGAGGTATATCTCACATATACATCTCTATCTATCTGGGGTTACAATTTAAAAATATAAGATAATAGTAATTCAAGTGTGTGTCTTGAATTACTATTATCTTGGGGTGAGGGGGGGTTGTAATCTTGGTTTTCATTACTGCCTTGCTATCCCCCCCCACAAGAACAGGCACTCGCCTCTAGCAACCACCACTGTCACTTGCACTGAATGGGATTCTGAGACGCCACTGGAATGTTCAGAAAATTATTCAAGGCTCCGATATGTCTGCAAAACTTTATTTTTTAGTGTTACCCTTTTAACCCATGCAAAAAGGTTATATAAACCAGGGGACAATTATAGCACCAAAGAACATAACTGCACCAAATAAAACATAGCAAAAAAAAAAGTACAAAATATAATTTATTAAAAAAATAAAATAAAAAAAAAATCAAAAAAAAAAAAAAAAAAAAAAAAAAACATACAAAATCCAACACTTAAACACAAAAAAAAAGGGTATGGATTAAACAGCTCTGTCCTTATATGACCGTTGATTATATTCATGCAATACTAGTGTCACAAAAAGTCAAGTACTTTTCTGAGATAATACTGACTTCTTCAGGGCCAATGTGAAATATTGTTCAGCATATTCTGAGCTCTTTATACAGATGGTATCTTTTTTTTTTTTTTTTTGATAACACACACAGAGAAAAAAATATCCAACCAAGAGCAAATAGAAAAAAGTAACAATCCTGCAAAGCTGGAGTTGTGGCCACTTGTCAAATTCACAGCGCTGGAACCCAATGAACATCTCCAGACACTGCCAAGTAGGATGTCAGCCCCTTCCAGCAGCAAAAAAAAAAAAAGAGTAATCTTTACAGAGGCAGTCCAGTCAGTCAGCAGTTACAAAAACTATAGCTGGGAACTCTTAACAGCCACTTACCTGCCCCAGGATCCAGCGATGTGCTCACCCCAGCTATTCTTTCCATTGGCATTCTGTCCCCAGCAGCTTCACAGCCAGATGTCCCCTGGGCAAGCTGTGCTGCACTTTGTGAATGGTCCCGCAGTCTTCTGGGACCTGTGATGTGTGCCAGAAGACTGCAGGGAGAGGGGGGGGGGGGGACTTCAAAGAGAGCTGAGGGAGTGCCACTTCGCATGGAGGTCAGGGAGGCCTTAAAGCAGAACTTCCCCTTCTAGGTTGAGCTCCACTTTAAGCTGCCCTTGGACATACAGATTTCTCCTATTCAACGCCTCAACAGGAGACATCCAGATGCCCCGATTCAAGCTACTTTCCTGCTGTCAGCTATTATATTCTGACAGCCACACCACCCATGGCTGTCAGTATACCTGAACAGCGACTCATTTTGGCTGCTTCATTGTTGGACGTCTTTTTCCACCCAGCTCAAAGTTTGTTGAGCTGGCTGATGTTGACAGGGCCACCCCACTGGAATTTTGGGCAGATCACTGGATATGGGCAGCTCCATCTAGTGCAGCAATGAGTTTATTAAAAATTTTATAACTTAAAGTACATATCTAGTCAAATCCAAATCTGCATAGTTGCCCCCGCCCTACCAATATGATAGAAAACCAGGGCTGGAGGAGATGTATAGGCGGTCCACCCCCAAGATGACATCACTTTCGCCCTATAACCACAGGGGTCCCGGAAACCTCTCCTCCAGCAGCCGTGGTTTTCCATCATCGGCAGGACATTGACACTATGTAGACTTGGATTTGATGAGATATGTACCTTTTTAATGCGAGTCGTTATAACAATAAACTTCTCATTGCTGCACTAGATGGTGCATAACCTTTCTATACTGGGTTCACACACACACACACACACACACACGAGTGATAAGGAAAATCGCATGCAATTTGGACAGTAGTCGCACTGCATTCTTGTTCAAATCACCTGTGATTCTTTGCAGTGCGATTTGAGCCCATGCATTTTGTATGGACACAAATTGTGCCTTAAAGTATCAGTACTCAGTATCAGCGAGTACTTGACCCATAGTATCGGTACCCGCCAATAAACGGTATCGGTGCAACCCTACTGCTGTGTCACACATTTCAAAGAGCCTGCCTTCTGAGCTACAGAGGTGCTGAGAGGAGGAGGAGTCAGTACAGGAATCACTGTTGGCAGGCAGCAAAGTACTAGGGGTGCAACGGATCAAAAAACTCACGGATCGGATCGATCCTCGGATCAGGAGTCACGGATCGGATCATTTTCGGATCAGCAAATAATAATTGAAGTTGCAAAAACCTGTGAAAATTCCGCCACCATATAGTCCCCACTAATATCCACGTCATCTCCCCCACTGTAATATTGGCTGGGTATCGCAGAGTATTTTTGGCTGGGTATCGCAGAGTATTGGCTGGGTATCGCAGAGTATTGGCTGGGTATCGCAGAGTATTGGCTGGGTATCGCAGAGTATTGGCTGGGTGTCGCAGAGTATTGGCTGGGTGTCGCAGAGTATTGGCTGGGTATCGCAGAGTATTGGCTGGGTATCGCAGAGTATTGGCTGGGTATCGCAGAGTATTGGCTGGGTATCGCAGAGTATTGGCTGGGTATCGCAGAGTATTGGCTGGGTATCGCAGAGTATTGGCTGGGTATCGCAGAGTATTGGCTGGTTAATGCAGAGTATTGGCAGGTTAATGCAGAGTATTGGCAGGTTAATGCAGAGTATTGGCAGGTTAATGCAGAGTATTGGCAGGTTAATGCAGAGTATTGGCAGGTTAATGCAGAGTATTGGCAGGTTAATGCAGAGTATTGGCAGGTTAATGCAGAGTATTGGCAGGTTAATGCAGAGTATTGGCAGGTTAATGCAGAGTATTGGCAGGTTAATGCAGAGTATATGCAGGGCTTACAAGTGATCGCTCCGTCATTTGACGGAGCGATCACATTAAAAACAGTGGCCTGGTGTACCAAGATGGCCGCCGCTCCGGAGCTAGGCCGAAGCCGCGGCCTTTCCTAAGGCCGCCGGGTGTACAAAGATGGCCGCCGTCGCTCCGGAGCTAGGCCGAAGCCGCGGCCTTTCCTAAAGGCCGAGGCCGCGGAGCGCTCCGCGGATCGCGGGGTGTGCCGATCCGAACGGGGTGGCCCGTTCGGATCACGGATCGGCGACGATCCGTTGCACCCCTACAAAGTACCATGGAAAATGTAGCAGAGGACGAGCTACACAGCATGCAGAGAATCCAGCAAGTTGTGGAAAGAGACAGCCAGACAGGCAGAATTCCCAACATGAAAAGACATTTTTCAAGTAAGCTGCATTCCTGTCACTCTCACGCATGCACACATGAATCACAATCCCGGCTCAGCACACTCCAGGTGCCTTAAATGCAAAGCTACTGTGCATGCGCCAAAGACGTCACTAGCTGCAGCCACTGTGAAGTGCCTCTAAACGGCGCAAGCTTAGAAGATATTCACAGCACCTACAGGTAAGGCTTGGTATATGCTTACCTGTAAGTACAAGTTAAGAAGATGGACTTTACTAGCCCATCACACCTGAACCATACAATTCTGCAAGCGATTTTTAGAATTGCGGCAAAACACGGGACCAGCAGCTTCTTTGGAGCTGTGAACTCACCGCTGCTCCCCATTAAAATGGGGCAGCGCTGCGATACCAGCAGCATTTTGCGGCCGAATATCGCTGGTAAAGCGGGGTGCTAAAAATAGCGCCGCTTTACCTCTGACGCCAGTGGTGGCACAGTGTGAAAGGGGTCTTAGGAGCGGTTTATACAGCGCTCCTAAAATGCCCCAAAGATGCTGCAAGCCCTCAGGCTTTCACACTCGAGTGACAGGAGAGGCACTTTGAAGGCGCGATTTTTATCGCTAAAACGCCTGTAAAGCGCTTCAGTGTGAAAGTAGCCTTAGAGTATATTTAGGAACCAGTGTTTGATTTTGTGCTATATATTGATCCACCAATACTATTCATTCATTTCATATTTTGTTTGCACTTGCGTTTGGTAATATTATGGACTCACTTGCACTTTTACGGACATTGGTTTTATGCAATTTTTTTCAAAGTACACATTTAGACTTATATTTGTGTATTCACTATTATTTATCAAGGACACCAAGGAGGAAGGTTTCAGATTTTCTTTGCACTTTATCATTTAACACAATCTTTATTGGCACTAAGGGCACAAGGCGCAACAACATAGTCTCATTATGGGACTCACAAGATAGGAACACAAGTAGGTTGTATGCAGCCAGCCATCACAAGACATGCCATATATTAAATACCTACAAGGTAGCATGGGATATCCTACATATTTGTTGTCAACCCGGAAGGAGTCTGTCAGAGCTCACAGTGCGGAGGTGCAGAGCTTTGTTCTAAGGTAAGTATTTCATAAGGTGCTGGTATGCATTATGCCTTTACTTTGCAGGGTTTTTTTTTTTTTTTTTTTTTTAAAGTGGATGTAAACCAGAGTCATGAAATTTGTGCTGGGCACATATATCTGCAGTGTTTTCTCATTTCTCTTCAAAGCCTTAAGTCCCCTAAGGCTTTCTCCTGCTCAGTTCTGTTATCAGCATGATAACTTCTGACAAGTTCAACAACTGATAAAACCAGCCTGAATTTTGTGTCAGGGTGGGTGCTATAAATAGATTAGCAGAGATCTGGTCTATTCACAGCACAGCTGTGCAAGTCTCTGCCTATGTGGAGGCCTTTCCTCCAATCAGCTGTCTCATAGTGTATGGCAAGAATCCACACCCACAGGTGAATCAGGAAGAGACATTTCTAAACAGTATATAAAGATGACAGCAGATATAAATGTAAAAACGTATGTAGGAGGGTTTGTTTCATCTCTGGGTATCATCTGAGGCTGTTCACATATGAGGGTTTACATCCACTTTAGAAAAAAAAATAAAAAATTTGTTGAGGTTTACTTCCTCTTTAATCACTTAAGGACCGGAAGGATTTACTCCCTTAATGACCAGGCCATTTTTTGCGATGCGGCACTGCATCGCTTTAACTGACAATTGCGCAGCTGTGCGACATTGTACCCAAAACAAAAAATTGACAACCTTTTTTTCCCGCACAAATAGTTTCTTTTATGGTGGCATTTGATCACCACTGCGGTTTTTATTTTTTGCGCTATAGACAAAAAAAAAAAAAAAAATAATTTAATATTTTTTTACTTTTTGCTATAATAAATATTCCCCAAAAAATAAAAAAAAAATGTCTTCCTCAGTTTAGGCCAACATGTATTCTTCTACATATTTTTGGAATAAAATCGCAATAAGCGTATATTGGTTTGCGCAAAAGTTATAGCGTCTACAAAATAGGGGATAGATTTGTCTTTTTTTTTTACTAGTAATAGCGGTGATCTGCGATTTTTAGCGGGACTGCGGCGGACAGATTGAACGCTTAACACTTTTTTTGGGTCCAGTGACATTTATACAGCGATCAGCGCTATAAAAGTGCACTGATTACTGTGTAAATGTCACTGGCAGGGAAGGAGTTAACACTAGGAGATCAAGGGGTTAAATGTGTTCCCTGGCCTGGGAGTGTTTCTAACTGTCGGGGGAGGGGAATGACTGGGAGGAGGAGAAGAGAGAGATCGCGGTTCTTGATCACTAGAAACAGACACTGTCAGAACGGGGATATGTTTGTCTACACTGACAGATAACAGCTCTGGCTCTAAGGAACGATCGCAGTGGCCGACGAATATCGCGACCGCTGGTCATGCACATTGGCTCCTGCGCTGTGCGTGCGTGCGCCCACTGTATCTATTGCACGAACCGACGCACAGCTACGGCAATTCGCGCAATAGAGCCGACCTGCTGCGGTATGAGGGCGGCTGGTCAGCAAGTGGTAAAACAATGAAAAAAAAAAAAAAAGTGGGGTAGCAAAACAAAACACACAGAAACCCATCATCAAACAATATGTACACAATATATTAAAATATAAGAATATATATTGGGGGGGGGGGGGCAAAAACCCTCCACTTCCTCGCCGGAAGTCAGGTCCCCTCCCCCCCTTCCTCTTTGCAATCACCTGGGACACGTCACAGGTCCCAGATGATTGCCCAGCCAGTCGCAGCTTGCATGCGCAGTGCGTTCCCAGCTGTGAAGCCACAGCCGGGCACCCACAGTGGCAATGCCGGTGCCGCAGAGAGGAGGGGGGGAGACAAGCGTGGCTTAGTTCCCCCCGCATCACTGGACCCTGGGACAGGTAAGTGTCCGATTATTAAAAGTCAGCAGCTGCAGTATTTGTAGCGTTACTGCAAGAGAGCTTGTTCTTTAACCACTTGCTGACCAGCACACATACATATACGTTGGCAAAGTGGCTCGTTCCCGCCAATTGCGGTATGGGTACGTTAGCTCCTTTAAGAGCCATAGCGCGCTGAGCGGCGGGGGACGCAGTGACAGCTGGCCACCCGCGATTGTGTGCACAAGAGCCAGAATGGGGATTTGTGTATGTAAACACAAAAATCCCTGTTCTGACAGGAGAGACAGATCTGCTGTTCGTAGTAATTATGAACAGCGATATGTCTCCTCCTCTAGTCAGTCCCATCCACCCTACAGTTAGAAACACACACACAAGGGAACACAGTTAAACTCCCTGATGGCCCCCTAGTGTTAACCCCTTCTCTGCCAGTGACATTCACACCGCAATCAGTGCATTTTTATAGCATTGATCACTGTATAAATGTCAATGGTCCCTAAAAATGTGTCAAGTGTCCGATCTGTCCGTCACAAATCACCATTACTAGAAAAAATAAAAATTTACAAATATATATACATATACATATACACATACACACACATATATAATATTTTCCCCAAAAAATATGTAAAATACATATTGGCATAAAACTCGAATAATGAAACTAGATTGAAAAAAAAAAAAAAAACTGGGGGATATTTATTATAGCAAAAAGCTAAAAAAAAAAGTCTTTCAAAAGTGTCTTTTTATTGTTTATAGCGCAAAAAATATAAACCGCAGAGGTGATCAAATACCAAAGGAAAGCCATTTGTGTGTGGGGGGGGCGTCAATTTTGTTTGGGTACAGCGTCACATGACCACGCAATTTTCAGTTAAAGTGATGCAGTGCCGTATAGCAATAAATGGCCTGGTTATTAAATATATAATAAGGCTTACCTGTAGGTAAAAAAAAAAAAAAAAAAAATTAACATCTCCTAAACCTGTATGGTTTAGGAGATATTTACTTCTCATGCAGCCGCTGACGTCATGGGGCGCATGCGCTGTTAAGGCCTGTCTGAAGGTCCGGCAGACCTGCCAGACCTTGTCGGGAAAAAGACTCACAGCACCAGAGCCGTGATACCCGCCGAGGCAACATGTCAGCTCCCTCTGCGTGGATCGGGTGAGATACCGGTGCCTCATTCTGAGGTCAGTCTTTCATAATGAGCTAGTATGCGATGCATGAAAAAGAGGGGGGGGGGTGCGGGTTTACTACCACTTTAAGGGGGCAAATCTTCTGTGGCTTTAGTGGGGGGGGGGGGAAAAATAAAAATATATTAAATATGATATTATATATATATATATATATATATATATATATATATATATATATATATATATATATATATATATATATTCTGGCCAGATCAGATGAAAAAGAAAAGAATGCATCCATCACATCCAAGAATTGATAAGCTGCAATATAATCAATGTTTGTTTTGGGTTTAATACCACTTTAACCCCACTGGTAATTGCTGACACACAATCAGAAGTTTAATGAGAAAAAAAAATACAATTCACATAATATGTTACAATGGTTCACAGTGGCAGACACATGATATAAGAGCCCTGTAATGCTACAAGGAAAACTGGATACATCTACAGAGCAGAGCTGCATGGAAACCTTATATTTACAAAATAACTTTATTTATAATACACAGTAGAAGACAGGAAACATGGAAAAGCTTTAGTAATAGCAGACAACCAGTGTACAGTGACAACACAGTGCATGCATGGCCAGCTTAGTCATAACAAGCACAATAGTCTCTTCCGTTGCTGTGTCTTGGTAATAGCCCAGATGTACGCCATTTGCGTAAGTGTCAGAGAACATCCGGAGAACGTTACGCAATCGGCGTAGCTTTAACTTTCAGCTCTTTGCCACAAGACATTACGCTAAGTCCGTAAAGCGTCTCCGCCCATTCCAGGAGAAGAGCTGCCCCGCCCACTCCTTCGCGTAAACTGCGTAAACAGGGAAACCAGCCTCTCCTCACGTAAACAGCGCACCTCCCGCCAACATACAAGCGGCGTCCATGCCAAGAACCCCCGCAGTACACCTGGCCGACCTCTCCCACCGTCCGGGCAGAGAAAACCAAAAGCCGAACAACAACATACTACTGCGCAAAATAAAAGAAAAGCCTATTCACATATAAAAGTTACGCAAGCTACGTAACCGCGGGGCTTTCCCGGCAATGGCCGTATATTACGCCTCGCCCCGGCACACCGACCTTTCCTAAGCGCCTCGGAACGAATTCAGAAGCATAAATGTGGGGAAAATAGCGTAGCGGCTTCCCCAAAAATTACGTAACTCCTCCTCCCCTCCTCCCAGCAAACTCCCTTGGTTACGCAATGCGGGCCCGGCGTATCCCGCATCCGTGCATAGGTTAGGCTCGCGGGCCCCGGCGCTCACCTTCGAGGCCTCTTCCGGAGGCGGAGAGACTTAGCGACTGTGCGGAAGATCCGGTCCCTGGCACGAACAACCACAGATACGGGACAGCGGAACGATCACCGATAGGGATTAATGGAGACGCACCGAGAGCGCACTCCCTCGGCTCCTTCCTCACACAGCGCCGCCGCGACGCACCGTGACGTCACACGCATACTCCCACGTCGGGACGGCCCCGCCCCGGTTTTTCCCCCTCCCTTCCTTGGTGCGCGTGCTCCTAAGCATGTAGGTCCCCGCCCAGTGAGCGGATCTGGCGTGAGAAACAGAAAGCCACGCCTCCTCCTCTGCATTCAACTCCCTGTGGAATGTTCGGTGAGGTTTCGTTTTCGGGCAGCAGCGTGGAAGGAGGCTGTGTACCCGATCCATAGACACCCGATCCCCCCCTCATTGATCCCTCTTATTGGAATTCTATACAATTCAGACCTTATGCACACACACCTGGCGTGCGTATATGTCAAATGTGCTTTTTTTTTTAGTTTTTTTTTCACATGAAACGCATACGAAAGCGCATTGATTTCAATGGACTGTCCTACGTAGATCATGGAGTTTGCACATTTTTTTGATTGCGCATTTGTTTGCACGCGGCAAAACCTGCATTTGCTTCCTGTGTTTGGGGTGCCTTTAACCGCTTCAATACCAGGCACTTCCTGCCTGGACTATTTTCAGCTTTCAGCGCTGTCGCACTTTGAATGACAATTGCGCGGTCATGCTACTACATTTTTAAAATTTTCTTCCCACAAATAGAGCTTTCTTTTGGTGGTATTTGATCACCACTGGGGTTTTTATTTTTTACTAAGCAAACTAGAAAAGACTGAAACATTTTTTCATTGTTTCTGTTATAAAATTTCGTTTTCTCCTTCACTGATGGGCACTGATGAGGAGGCACTGATATGTAGAATTGATGTGCACTGATAGGCTACACTGATATGTAGCACTGACAGGCGGCACTAATAGGTGGCATTGATGGGCACTGATAGATGGCACTGGATAGGCAGCACTGATGAGGAGCTACTGACAGGCATTACCAATTGGCATCTGAAGGGCACTGACAGGCATTACTGATGGGGCACTGATTGGCACTGTAATGGGCTATGACTGGCGTTCTTGACAGGGCACCGATTGGCAGCTGATGGGGGCTGTGCTAATAATCAATGTGCTAATTATCAGCACAGACCCCCCCCCCCTCCCCGATAGCTCTCCCTGTCAGCGCGAACTGAGGAAAGCTGTTTACCGGTGATCTGTCGAAGTGCCCCCCATCGAATAGTGCCCGCGCATGCGCAGGACGGAGCTGCACTTCAGCTGATTTGTCGATCAGCTGGAGTGACGTGAGCAGGGCATAAGCACACATTGTAGGAGGCATCTCTCGATGGGGGATACCATTTCACAGCCACAATTGAAACCTATACAAACAGCAGGGGGTGGACCGTAGTTCTCACATTGTGCCTTACTGTTGCAGGGCAGCTTTACAGTGGTCTGATGGTTCAGTTTTGTCTGTGTTGCAGGGCGGGTTTGCTGTGTTGAACGTCCGGTTTTGCCTGTGTGAAAGGGCAGGCTGCAACATAGACAAAACCAGCTCTTCAACACATCCACTAGCTTGCCCTCCAGCAGCAGCAGCGATGCACAAGCTGAGAACTACAATCTCCCCCCGCTGTTTGTATAGGTTTAAATTGTGCCTGTGAAATGGTATCTTCTATGATGTGTGCATGTGCCCTGGTTACGTCAGCCCAACTGATCGGCAAATCAGCTGTTGTGCTGTTCCGTACGGCGCATGCGCAGTGCATACCGGGCACTATTCGATGGGGGGCACTTCTTAACAGAACATGGCACTGATATGTAGAATTTATGTGCACCAATAGGCAACACTGATATGCAGCACTGATGGGCACTAATAGGTGGCACTGGATAGGCAGCACTGATGAGGAGCTACTGACAGGCATTACCGACTGCCATCTAAAGGGCACTGACAGGCATCACTGATGGGGCACTGATTGGCACATTTATGGGCAATGACTGGTGTTCTTGATGGGCACATCTGATGGGGCTGTGCTGATAATCAATGTGCTGATTATCAGCACAGACCCCCCCCCCCCTCTGACAGGGAGAGCTGCCGATTGCTCTCCCTGCCAGCGTGAACCGAGGAAAGCTGTTTACTAGCACTTCTCGGATCACGCGATGATCAGCTGCGATCGGCGCGTGCCGCCATGTTTTCCTGCTGGACGTCATATGACACCCAGTCAGGATAACAAAACCACCTCCCGGCCGTTATTCTGCTATAGGCTGGGCACTAAGTGGTTAAGAATGAATGGCACTGCAAGCGCAATGAGCACACACAAACGCACATTTGCGTGTGTTCCCAAAACACATAGCTGTAGGGCTTATGCATACGGGAAGTGGTAAAAAAAATTTTTTTATGTTTACGTTACCCTGTGCTCCATTCACATATATGAGTTTTGAACCACATCCGATTCACATGATGTGAATCAAACCGGCTTTCTATGGCGCCGGTTGAAATATATGGGGGTGCAGCAGCAGTGCAAATTTAAAAAGTGTCCTGTGCGTTTGCTGAGCACGGCGGTGCGATTCAGGTGCAAATTCCAGGCTCATTGCCTTCTATGGGAACGCATCTGAATCGTACATCTGATCAGTTTTGAACACAATCAATGAAGAAAAACAGCGCTTAGCCAAATGTGTATCGAGGCCATCTTTCCTAAAAAGTGTGTATGTGATTATATATATATATAAGTGACCCAACATAATACTATAATCTCTATCTAAACTAGTAATAGTGATAGAATCTCTATCAGAGTTGGTGATAATAATATAAACTAAATAATTAATATGATGTGCGACCACACCAATATGTGAAGAAAACGTGGTAACCAAGCCCACATAAAACATTCACTTCAATCTATAGAACAAAGAACAAAAGCAAAAAATAAAAGTCTCAAAGTATTCGTGCCAAAAAAATTGTAGCCAAAAAATATTAGTGAATATGTGTATCAAAAAAAAAGTCATTAAAAATAACTCTGTATAACAAAAAACTATGTTCAATCCCACAAGTGTAAGTAGCAGATTCTTCATACAATGTATCCTCCACCACTTATGATCTAATCACTCACCAATGTTAGTGGCTGGTAAAGACAAACCAGCAAACATGCTTATTCCCTTAGCAGGATGCAATACTCTGCAGGTCTGTGGTAGATAATGATATCAGATCTCCTCAGTAGCAGTCAATCCGGACCTCCAGCGGGCAATTTATTTTCTTTTTCACAGTGTAATGGTCTGTAAGAGCCCAAAAGATATCCACGCCCGATTCCTCCACAGTTTATGATCAATCTCTCCAGAGAGGTGTGATTGGAAAAGAAAGAAAAGCACAGCATATCATAAAATCCTTTAAAAAAGTGTTCTTGTTTATTTAACCACTTCCCGCCCAGCTTATAGCAGAATGACGGCCGGGCGGTGGTTTCGTTATCCTGACTGGGCATCATATGACGTCCTTCAGGATAACATGCCGCCGCACGCCCGTGGTGGAGGGTGTGTCACTCTGACACACCGCTACACTGATCTCGGTAAAGAGCTTCTGGCGGAGGCTCTTTACCACACGATCAGCTGTGTCCAATCACGGCTGATCACGATGTCAACAGGAAAAGCCGGTGATCGGCTTTTCCTCACTCGTGTCTGACAGACGGGAGTAGAGGAGAGCCGATCAGCGGCTCTCCTGACAGGGGGGGTCTGCGCTGATTGTTTATCAGCGCAGCCCCCCTCAGATGCCCACACTGGACCACCGGGGAAGTGGGCAACATGTGGATGGCCAGGTATGTAGCCCCTGGCCACCCACATGTGCAAATGATGCCCAATCAGTGCCCACAAATGGGCACTGACTGGCACCATCATGTAAAAATAAATATCAGTGATGCCCAGCAATGCCACCCATCAGTGTCCAGCAGTGCCACCCATAAGTGCCCATCAGTGCCACCTATAAGTGCCCATCAGTGCCACCTATGAGTGCCCATCAGTGCCGCCTATGAGTGCCCATCAGTGCTGCATACCAGTGCCGCCTATCAGTGCCCATCATCAGTGGCCATCAGTGCCACCTCATTGGTGCCCATCAGTGCCGCCTTATCAGTGCCCGTCAGTGCAGCCATATCAGTGCCCGTCATTGAAGAAGAAAACTTACTTATTTACAAAAAAATTTAACAGAAACAAAGAAAAACTTGTTTTTTTTCAAAATTTTCTGTCTTTTTTTATTTGTTGCGCAAAAAATAAAAATCGCAAAGGTGTTCAAATACCACCAAAAGAAAGTTCTATTTGTGGGAACAAAATGATAAAAAATTCTGTTTGGGTACAGTGTGGTATGACCGCGCAATTGTCATTCAAAGTGCGACAGCACTGAAAGCTGAAAATTGGTCTGGGCAGGAAGGCGTCTAAGTGCCTGGTATTGAAGTGGTTAAACCACATAGCACTCGCATTTAAAAGTGTCCGACACTGGTAAAACAGGCATAGATAATATGTGTCTATTTGGATCTCACGATCCCACAAGTAGACATTAAATGTAACGTGGTAGACACATACTGTATTGTCAATGGTAAATGTCAATGGTCCCAAAAATGTGTTAAAAGTGTCCAATCTGTCCACCGCAATGTTGCAGTCCTGCTAAAAATCACCACCATTTCTAGTAAAAAATAATAATAATAAAAATGCCATAAATCTATTCCCTATTTTGTAGATGCTATAACTTTTGTGCAAACCAATCAATATACACTTATTGCGAGATATATATATATATATATTATTTTTTTTTAACCAAAAATATCTGGAAGAATACATATTGGTCTAAACTGAGGAAGAAATTCGTTTTTATATATATATATATATATATATATATATATATATATATATTGGGGGGATATTTATTATAGCAAAAAGTAAATAATATTGAATTTTTTTCAAAACTGTCGCTCTTTTTTTTGTTTATAGCGCAAAAAAACCCACAGAGGTGATCAAATACCACCAAAAGAAAGCTCTATTTGTGGGGAAAAAAGGACATCAATTTTGTTTGGGTACAACGTCGCACGACTGCGCAATTGTCAGTTAAAGAGACGCAGTGCCACATCGCAAAAAAATAGCCTGGTCATTAACTAGTAGCTGACCGCCCACTGTCAAATGACGGCGGGACGGTGCAGCTCTCGTGGCAGGCCGCCGTCATATGACGGCGCTCGCTTTTTGGCCTCTAGGGGGCGCGCGCGCATCTCGGGAGGCGCGCGCGCGTCGCGGGAGGCACGCGCGCGTGCCCGCCGCGTAGCTGGGGACTCGATGCGCGTGCCCGGCAGCCGCGATGTCCGCCAGGCACCCGCGATTGCCCGGTAATCGAGCAGGACGTGGATCTGTGTGTGTAAACACACAGATCCACATCCTGTCAGAGGAGAGGAGACCGATGGTGTGTCCCTTGTACATAGGGACACCGATCGGTCCCCTCCCCCAGTCAGTCCCCTCCCCCCACAGTTAGAATCACTCATATAGGGAACATATTAACCCCTGCAGCGCCCCCTAGTGTTAACCCCTTCCCTGCCAGTCACATTTATACAGTAATCAATGCATTTTTATAGCACGGATCGCTGTATAAATGTGAATGGTACCAAAAATGTGTCAAAAATATCCGATATGTCCTCCGCAATGTCGCAGTCACGATAAAAATCGCAAATCGCCGCCGTTACTAGTAAAAAAAAACTAATAATAAAAATGCTATAAATCTATCCCCTATTTTGTAGACGCTATAACTTTTGCGCAAACCAATCAATAGACGCTTATTGTGATTTTTTTTTTTACCAAAAATATGTAGAAGAATACGTATCGGCCTAAACTGAGGAAAAATTTTGTTTAAAAAATTGGATATTTATTATAATAAAAAGTAAAAAATATTGCGTTTTTTTTTTCAAACTTGTCCCTCTTAATTTGTTTATAGCGCAAGAAATAAAAACCGCAGAGGTGATCAAATACCACCAAAATAAAGCTCTATTTGTGGGGAAAAAATGATAAAAAATGTATTTGGGTACATCCTTGCATGACCGCGCAATTGTCATTCAAAATGCGACAGCGCTGAAAGCTGAAAAATTGCTTGGTCAGGAAGGGGGTGTTCGTACCTGGTAGGCAAGTGGTTAAGGGGGAAAATCTTTGTGTCTGTAAGTGGTTAAAGTGTATTTTTCCCAAAAAAGTTGTACTTGAAAAACTGTTGCGCAAATACTGCGTGAAATAATAAATTGCAACACCCGCCATTTTATTCTCTAGGGCAGTGATGGTGAACCTTGGCACCCCAGATGTTTTCGAACTACATTTCCCATGATGCTCAACTACACTGCAGAGTGCATGAGCATCATGGGAAATGTAGTTCCAAAACATCTTGGGTGCCAAGGTTCGCCTTCACTGCTCTAGGGCATCTGCTTCTAAAAGTATATAGTGTTTAGGGGTTCTAAGTAACTTTCCAGCAAGAAAATGATTTTTACATATATGTGAGAAGTTTTAGAATAGGCCTGACCTTCCTGTGGTTACGACTGCTGAGGTAAAGCACATCTTGCACTGGACAGAAAGGAAAGTCCCAGCACTTTGGTGTATATTTTGAGCGTCAACAGATAACAGACTATCTCAGCTGGCAAAGCCTGGATTCTATGGATGGCCCTTGCACCAGACAAAGCTGTCTCTGGTGAGGAACGCCCACGTAGATCTCAGGGTGTCTCACCTCAATAAGAAGGTAGGTAGATTTGATTTGAGGGCAAAGGATTTCTTAGCAAACAATATAGGTGCCTCGGTGGCTCCGTCTGACTACTACAGTCTTATTTATGACTGCTTTTAAGATCAAATTGAGGGGAATTACTGTGGTCTATATGGCTCCCGTGTTGAAGGGGACCAAAAACGTAAAACTTCCAGAGGGTTCAGATTCGGCAGACAGTTTATCCTCACTACTGCAATACAGTGCTGGCACCAGGAAAGGTGTCAAGGACGTCTTTGCAGGGAGCCCTTTAAAGGAAATCTTTAGTCACAGCATATAGTTTCATTTTATAGCATCAGTGTTGTAATAACAATACAAAAAATACTTATGTTGCCAATCCAATGTTGTTGGAGCATTAACGGATCTTATTTACCACTTGCTGTCTGCGCTATAGCTGAAAGGCGGCTACAGCGCGGACTTAATTTTCTGTGAGGGCGTCCCCGGATGTCCTCCTGTGCTTGAGCGGCCTGCGCGCCCGCTGTGATCAGCGAGTCTATGAGACTCGCCTGATCACAGATCGTAGTAAGGGGTCGATCCTGACCCCTTACCACGTGATCAGCTGTCAGCCAATGACAGCTGACCATGTGATGTAAACAGAGCCGGTAATCGGCTATTTTTTCTCCTGATCACCGGCCTCTGAGAGAGGGACATCGGTCCCGATTGTGGAGGTGTCACCTACCAGTGCCCACAGTACCACCCATAAGTACCCACAGTGTCACCCATCAGTGCCCTCAGTGTCACCCATCAGTGCCCACAGTAGAAATCACCTATCAGTGCCCACAGTAGAAATCACCAATCAGTGCGTCAATTACCAAAATTTTATAACAAACTATGAAACGTTTTGTTTTTTCAAAAATTTCTGTCTTTTTTTGTTTGTTTAGCAAAAAAAATAAAAACCCACATGGTGATTAAATACCGCCAAAAGAAAGCTCAATTTGTGTGGGAAAAAAAATGATAAAAATGTAATTTGGGTACAGTGTTGCATGACCGCGCAATTGTCATTCAAAGTGTGACAGCGATGAAAGCTGAAAATTGGTCTGGGTAGGAGGGGGGTTTAAGTGTCCAGTAAGCAAGAGGTTAATCAATATTAATCTATTCTAACAGGAGAAGGTCCCCATGACTGCTGGAAAGCTAATATTGTACCTATCCACAAGAAGGCTGGCAATTACAGGCCAGTGGGCTTAACATTGGTTGTAATCAAGTTAATGGAATCGCTCCTGAAAAGGATCATTGTTCACTTAAAAATACACAACTTGTTGGGCCGAAAGCAGCATGGCTTTACTGGGGGCAGATCATGTCAGACTAATCTGATTGAATTTTTTGACTATATGTTTTGGACCAGGGTGGTGCTGTAGGCATAGCATATCTTGATTTCATTAAGGCATTTTATACAGTTCCACATAATGATCTAATACAAACGTTGTACAAGCTAGGACTTAACCCTTGAGTGGTTCAGTGGATATGCAGTTGGCTAAAGGATAGATACCAGAGTGTGGTTGTTAATGGGTTTCACTCGGAAAACAGAGACCAGTCACTAGTGCAGTGGCGGCCTGCCCATACGGGGCGGTGGCGCAAGGGCGCGGTTCCCTTAATCCATGCACCCCGCCCCTAATCTACATGCAAGGCGCTGGATACATGGATTCTAAGGCAGGTTTTTTTTTTTTAGAAACACATGATTAGAGGCCGAGGCTCTAATTGGCTTAAAAAAAAAAGCTTAAAAAAAGGGTGGGCTTGGGGCGCAGAGCACTGTGCCCCAAGCCCACCCACCCAGTGTGACAATAGAAAATTAATATTTGCTATTGTCTTCCTGATTCTCCTCCCGGCCAATCAAGAAGCGGGTCCTGAGACCCGAATGGCCAAGAGGAGAAGCACTTGTATTGGAGGAGAAGAGGTAGAGGAGGAGTATACACAGGTGAAGCAGAGGAGGAGGAAACGCCGGGTGAAGATGGGGTAAGTGCAGGGTCAGGGAGGGAATTTTTAACACCAGCCGCCACTGCCCTAGTGGGGTGCCACAAGGCTCTGTATGAGGTCCTCTTCTATTTAATCTATATGTAAGTGATATAAGTAAGGTTTTGTTGGGCAAGGTATGTCTTTTTTTTTGCTGATGACACAAAGATGTGTAATAGGGTTGATCACCCTGGAGGTGTCTGTAACATGGACCATGATTTGGCATTGCTGGAAGATTGGTAAAAGCAGTGGAGACTACAGTTCAATGTTTCTAAATGTTAAATAATGCACCTAGGGAAAAAGAATCCCCTGAGAGAGTACAAAATTGGGGGTACAGTGTTAGCACTACAGAGGAAAAAGATTTGGGGGGTACTTATTTCAGAAGAGCAAACAGTGTGACCAGGCAGTGGGATGAATAGAATTCTAGGATGCATCACTAGAGGGATCACCAGTAGGAGGAAGGAGGTCCTGATTCCTCTATATAGATCTTTAGTGAGACCTCATTTAGAATACTGTGTCCAGTTCTGGAGACCTCACTTACAGAAAGATATTGATAAGATAGAACAAGTCCAGAGACGGGGAACAAAAATGTTAAAAAGGAGGGCTGTTACTGATTAAAATTTTCGTGTTCCTTTAATCGATTTTTTTAAAATCGATCAACTAATTTCGATTAATTATAACGCACATACAGATCCAACTACTTTTAGCTGATCTCCTTGCATTGCATCTCTGCATTAGTCAGTGGTAAATGTGGTAGACACTATATACAATCACCAAACACTAGTTAGTTTCCACAATCCATGACTTAACTTCACAGTTCACACAAATACTTTTTAAATTCAAACTGTAGCACTGACGCAAGTCATTTTTTTTTCCACAGTAGCGTGACAATCCCTCCACCTCCGGTCTAACTAATCACTCTCACCTTATGGCATGGACCCCTGTGCAAACAGGTGGTCATGCAAGCGGGTATCAAAAGGGTTAACAAGGACCATAAACTTTTCTCACGTCTCCTTAGATCTCAGCAAGGACCCAGGTCATGGGTGGAAAGAAAAGATCTAAGTTCTCACCGCTTAAGTATAAGATTTCATTTTTGTGTTCAAACACAAACTACTCACATAAAAATGATAAAAACACAGCATGTAAAGCCGACAATCGTGTTAGTTCCATAGGGCAGCAGCGGGTGATGTCATGCGTAGCTCCTCCCCCGTTCGAGTTACGTTCAATCAGAACTTCAACGTCACTGGACTCCTCCCCCCCCTTTTCTTCGTTCGCAAACGGAGGCACTCGGGGAAGGGGGAGGAGTCCGGTGACGTTGATGTCTGTGATGTCACCGGCTCTCCGACGGAACTCCCTGAAGACCTGGAAGTCAAAAAAATTTATCGATTAATCAAGGAATTAATCTTTAATTTCCACAGCCCTAGTTGAAAGGTCTGAGGGATAAAACATATCGAGAGAGACTTCAGGAACTTATTATGTACAGTCTGGAGGAAAGAAGGGAAAGGTGAGACAGGATTGAAACCTTTAAATACATCAAGAGGCTGAATAATGTTCAGGAGGGCAGTTTTTTCAATATGAAACCAAAATCAAGAACACAGGGACATGACTTCAAACTAACTGGAGGAAAGTTCAAAACTAATTTTATAAATTTTTATTTGACTGAAATGGTAGTTGATGCTTGGAATAAACTTCCAGCAGAGGTAGTGAGACAGTCAACAGTAAATGGCTTCAAATATGCTTGGGACAAACAGAGATCTATAGTCAGTCAAAAAAGTGAACGAAAACAAAATGTAAATAAAGGGCACACTCGATGGACTACTCTGTCTTTTTCTGCCGTCAGGTTTCTGTGTTTCTACAGTGCCTTCAAAAAGTATTCATGACCCTTAAAATTTTCTACATTTTGTCATGTTACAACCAAAAACGTAAATGTATTTAACCACTTGACCACTGGGCACTTAGGCCCCTTTGACACGGTCGGACCGTTCAGATCCGCCTGTCAGTTTTGACGGCGGATCTGAACGGGCGCTCCATGTTAGTCTATGGAGCGTCGGATGTCAGCGGAGACATCTCCGCTGACATCCGACCCGGTCCGATCCGCCAAAAGCAGACGTATGGCTATACGTCCAGATCCGTCGCTGGCGGATCGGATCGGGTGAGATCTGATGAAAACGGACACACTGTCCGTTTTCATCCGATCTCTCCATAGAGATCAGCGGCGCTCGCAAGCCCCTCCCCGCTCAGTGAGCAGAGAGAGGCTTGTCATCCGCCGGTTCAGCGGAGATCAACGGAGAGATCTCCCGCTGAGCCGGCGGACAGAGGCGGGCTCCGTGCAAGCGGAGCCCACCTCGTGTGAAAGGGGCCTTAAACACCCTTAATAACCAGACCAATTTTCAGCTTTCGGTGCTCTCACATTTTGAATGACAATTACTCAGTCATACAACGCTTTACCCATATGAAATTTTTGTCCTTTTTTTCACACAAATAGAGCTTTCTTTTGGTGGTATTTAATCACCGTTGGGCTTTTTATTTTTTGCGCTATAAAAGAAAAAAGACAGAAAATTTGGTAAAAAAATGAATTTTTCTTAGTTTCTGTTAAAAAATTTTGCAAATTTGTAATTTTTCTTGATAAATTTTGGCCAAAATTTATACTGCTACATATCCTTGGTAAAAAATAAGTACAAATTGGGGTATATTATTTGGTCTTTGTGAAAGTTATAGAGTCCACAAGCTATGGTGCCAATATCTGAAAATTGATCACACCTGAAGTACTGACGGCCTATCTCATTTCTTGAGACCCTAACATGCCATAAAAGTACAAATACCCCCCAAATGACCCCTTTTTGGAAAGAAGACATTCCAAGGTATTTAGAAAAAAGGAATGGTGAGTTTTTTGAAGTTGTAATTTTTTCCCACAATTCTGCAAAATCAAGATTTTTTTTTTCTTTTTTTTTTTTTCACAAAATTTTCATATTAGCAGGTTATTTCTCACACACAGCATATGCATAGCACAAATTACCCCCCAAAACACATTCTGCTATTACTCCCGAGTACGGCGATACCACATGTGTGAGACTTTTACACAGCATGGCCACATACAGAGGCCCAACATGCAGGGAGCGCCATCAGGTGTTCTGGAGCACCCAGGACAATTCTGACATTTCTCTCCTACATGAAAAAATCATCATTTATTTGCTAGAAAATTACATAGAACCCCAAAACATCATATATGTTTTTTTAGCAAAGACCCTAGAGAATACAATGGCGGTCGTTGCAACTTTTTATCTAGCACGGTACTTGCGCAGCAATTTTTCGAATGCGTTTTTTTGGAAAAAAAAAGTTTTGTGCTTTACAAAAAACAAAACTGTAAATTTAGCCCAATGTTTTTGCATAATGTGAAAGATGAAGTTATGCCGAGTAAATAGATACCCAACATGTCACCCTTCAAAATTGCACACGCTCATGGAATGGCGCCAAACTTCGCTACTTAAAAATCCCCATAGGCGGCGCTTTAAAAATTTTCACTGGTTACATGTTTTGAGTTACAGAGGAGGTCTAGGGCCAAAATTATTGTTCTCGCTATAACGTTCGCAGCGATACCTCACATGTGTGGTTTGAACGCCGTTTTCATATGTGGGCGGGACTTACGTATGCGTTCGCTTCTGCATGCGAGCACACGGGGACAGGGACGCTTTAAATTTTTATTTTTTATTTTTATTGTTCATTTTACTTTATTTATTTTAGTTCGACACTTTTTTTCCCCCAAAAAAATTGTTTGATCACTTTTATTCCTATTACAAGGAATGTAAACATCCCTTGTAATAGGAATATGACATGACAGGTCCTCTTTACAGTGAGATATGGGGTCAATAAGACCCCACATCTCACCTCTAGGCTGGAAAGCCTGAAATAAAATAAAAAAATGATCCTGGCTTCAATCGTAGCGAGCATTGCATGGTATCGCAGAATATCGCAGGGTATGGCAGAGTATCGCAGGGTATGGCAGAATATTGCAGAGTATGGCAGAGTATCGCAGGGTATGGCAGAGTATCGCAGGGTATGGCAGAGTATCGCAGAATATGGCAGGGTATTGCAGAGTATGGCTGGGTATCGCAGGGTATGGCAGGGTATGGCTGGGTATGGCAGGGTATGGCAGAGTATCGCAGGGTATGGCAGAGTATCGCAGGGTATGGCAGAGTATCGCAGGGTATGGCAGAGTATCGCAGGGTATCGCAGGGTATGGCAGAGTATGGCAGAGTATGGCAGAGTATCGCAGGGTATGGCAGAGTATCGCAGGGTATGGCAGAGTATCGCAGGGTATGGCAGAGTATCGCAGGGTATGGCAGAGTATCGCAGGGTATGGCAGGGTATCGCAGGGTATGGCAGAGTATCGCAGGGTATGGCAGAGTATCGCAGGGTATGGCAGAGTATCGCAGGGTATGGCAGGGTATGGCAGAGTATGGCAGAGTATTGCTGGGTATGGCAGAGTATCGCTGGGTATCCATCCATCCATGCTCAGCCATCCCTCCATACCCTGCAATACACTGCATGCTATTGCTGTGTATTGCAGGGTATGGAGGGATGGCTGAGCATGGATGGATGGATCGGTGGCATGCAGAGCAGGCTGTGGGCACTACAGATCCCGCCCACAGCACTGCTGCCACCGATCCCTCCCCCTCTCCTCTCACACTGTACCGATCGGTACAGAGAGAGGAGGGGAGAGGAACCGGCGTCATCAAATGACGCCGGCTTGCTTACATGTGATCGCTCCGTCATTTGACGGAGCAATCACGTGGTAAACGGCCGCGATGAGCGGCCGTTTACCGTGATCCGTGATCCGCCGGGTCCTCTGGACCCGGCGATCACGTATGTTCTCGAGTGCGCGCCCCAGGGGGCGCGCAAGAGGGGAACTCTATGAGGCCGTTAATTAACGGCCTGTTAGAGTTAAGCAACCGCCCTGTAGCCGTTTTTCGGCTATGGGCCGGTTGTTAACTGGTTAATTGTATTTTATGTGATGGACCAATACAAAATGGCACATAATTATGAAGTGTAAGGAAAATGATAAATGGTTTTAATTTTTTTTTACAAATATCTGAAAAGTGTGGTGTGCATTTGTATTCAGCCCCCTTTACTCTGATACCCCTAACTAAAATCTAGTGGAATCAATTGCCTTCAGTAGTCACCTAATTAGTAAATAGAGTCCACCTGTGTGTAATTTAATCTCAGCATAAATACAGCTGTTCTGTGAAGCCCTCAGAGGTTTGTTAGAGAATCTTAGTGAACAAACAGCACCATGAAGGCCAAGGAACACACCAGACAGGTCAGGGATAAAGTTGTGGAGAACTTTAAAGCCGGGTTAGGTTGTAAAAAAATATCCCAAGCTTTGAACATCTCATGGAGCAAAGTTCAATCCATCATGCGGAAATGGAACTGCAAACCTACCAAGACATGGCCATCCACCTAAACTGACAGGCCGGGCAAGGAGAGCATTAATCAGATAAGGCCAGTGGGCTTAACATTGGTTGTAGGGGCTGCAGAGCTCCACAGCTCAGGTGGGAGAATCTGTCCACACAGGACAACTATTAGTCGTACACTCGACAAATCTGGCTTTTATGGAAAAGTTGCCAGAAGAAAGCCATTGTTGAAAGAAAGCCATTAGAAGTCCCATTTGGAGTTTGCGAGAATCCATGTGGGGAACACAGCAACCATGTGGAAGAAGGTGATCTGGTCAGATGAGACCAAAATTTTACTTTTTGGCCTAAAAGCAAAATGCTATGTGTGGCGTAAAACGGACATTGCACATCACCCTGAACACACCATCCCCACCATTAAACATGGTGGCAGAATCATGTTGTGGGGATGCTTTTCTTCAGCAGGGACAGAGAAGCTGGTCACAGTTGATGGGAAGAATAAAATCTGTTATGCCGTGTACACACGATTGGATATTCCGACAAAATCCCATGTTTTTTTTTTTCCAACGGATGTTGGCTCAAACTTGTCTTGCATACACACGGTCGCACAAAGTTGGTCGGAAATTCCGAACGTCAAGAACGCGGTGACATACAACACGTACGACGAGCCGAAAAAAATTAAGTTCAATAGCCAGTGCTGCTCTTCTGCTTGATTCTGAGCATGCAAGGCACTTTGAGCGTCGGAATTGTCTACACACGATCGGAATCTACGCAAGCGGATTTTATTGTCGGAAAATTTGAGAACCGGATCTCAAATTTTGTGCGATGGAAACTGTCCGATGGAGCATACACACCTTCGGAATTTCCAACAACAAGCTCCAATCGCACATTTGCCGTCGGAAAGTCCAACCGTGTGTACGCGGAGTAAGACTTGAGACTGGGGCAGAGGTTCACCTTCCATCAGGACAAAGACCCCAAACATACAGCCAGAGCTACAATGGAATGGTTAAGAAATTAGATCAAAGCATATTCATGTGTTAGAATGGCCCAGTCAAAGTCCAGACCTAAATCCAATTGAGAATCTGTGGCAAGACTTAAAAATTGCTGTTCACAGACGCTTTCCATCCAATCTGACAGAGCTTGAGCTATTTTGCAAAGAAGAACGGGCAAAAATTTCACTCTCTAGATGTGCAAAGCTGGTAGAGACATCCCCAAAAAGACTTGCAGCTGTAATTGCAGTGAAAGGTGGTTCTACAAAGTATTGACTCCGGGGGGCTGAATACAAATGTACGCCACACTTTTCACATATTTATTTGGAAAAGATTTTGAAAACCATTTATCATTTTCCTTCCAATTATGGGCCACTTTGTGTTGGTCTATCACATAAAATCCCAATAAAATACTTTTACATTTATGGTTGTAACATGACAAATTGTGAAAAATATCAAGGGGTATGAATACTTTTTCAAGGCACTGTATTTAATATAAGCTTACTTGAAAAATCTCCTTTCATGTTGTGAGTTCTGCCTGTCTGCTGGCTGTCTCTTTCTACAGCTTCCTTGATTCTCTGCATGCTTTGCAGCTTCTCCTCTGCTACATATCCCATGGTACCTTGCTGCCTGCAAGCTTTGATTCCTGTACTGACTCCTCCTTCTGAAACGCCTCCTCTCATCGCCTCTGTAGTTCAGATGGCAGGCTCTGTGAAGTGTGTGACACAGCAGTGCCTATTCACAGGGCATAGTGAATATGTGTCAGAATTCAAAGAAGTAAATGTGTGACATTGTACAAAGTACTTTACAAACTTCAAGATCATTCAGATTAAAGCAGAGTTCCACCCAAAAATGGAACTTCTGCTTTAAGTACTTGTGACCCCCTGACATGCCACGTTTGGCATGTCATTTTTTTGTTTGGGGGGGGGTACCAAGTTTTCACAGATACCCAGCTCCCACTTCCTCTCCTGGCACCGAGCAGAAGTTCACCTCTCCCCCCTCCCTCCCTGTAATGCACATACGCAGTGCATGCCCGTCTGTGAAGCCACAGCTGGGCACCCACACTTGCATTCCCGGCACCACAGAGAGGAGGGGAAGAGAAGCGAGGCTTCGGGCGGCGTATCGCTGATGGATAGAGCTGCACGATTAATCGCCAAGAATCAAAATCGCAATCTTTTTCCCTTCCCGATATTCAAAACAGCATGTCACGATCTTTCTAACAAGTGCAGAGAGTTCTCACAGCTGGAAAAAAAATCCAGGCGTCCTGCCAAGTTTTATTCATACATAAGTAGAAACAAATGGGGGTTATTTACTAAAGGCAAATCCACTTTGCACTGAAAGTGCACTTGGAAGTAAAGTCGCTGTAGATCCGAGGGGACATCCAAGGAAAATAAAAAAACAGCATTTTAGCTTGCACATGATTGGATGATAAAATCAGCAGAGCTTCCCCTCATTTCAGATCTACCCCTTAGATTAAGAGCGACTGCACTTCCAAGTGCAAAGTGGATTTGCCTTTAGTAAATAACCCCCATAGTATCTTTTCGTTCTTTTATCAAAGGAAACAACTCCAGCATGTAGATAAGGGAAGTTTAACCATTTAAAGACCAAACCTTTTCTGACATTTGTTGCTTACAATTAAAAATCATTATTTTCTTCTAGAAAATTACTTGGAGCACCCAAACATGAGATATATTTTTTTTTAGCAGAGACTCTAGAGAATAAAATGGTGGTTGTTGCAATATTTTATGTCACACCGTATTCGCGCAGCAGTTTTTCAAACGCATTTTTTTTCAAAACATACGCTTAAACCGGTGTTGCACTCAAATTTGCAAGTTAATCTTAAAGAAATCTGTTAGTGCCAGAGATGACCAAATGCCCATTAAAAAATTTTTTTTTGCCGTAATTACCTTATAATCAGAATAAGAATAATGGCTTCCGGGCTTTCCTCCCGTGGGAGTAGGCGTGTTCCCCGGCTTCGCAAAGACCCCTGGGAGCTCTGTCCGAGTCTTCCCATGAATCAGTGGGGAACGCTGTAATGCCGAAATCTCGGCATAATGCCGAAATCTCGCGAGATCTTGGCATGATGCGATAGCAGCTCGGAATTCAACAGCGCTGCTTGCTCTTAGCATTGAGCATGCGCGGGATCGAGCGGTGAATGCTGGGAGCACAGCATTCACTGCATCCCGGAAGTAAATGCTTGTGGGTTTCAAATGCCCACAAGCAGAATGGAATCGTCCAGCAAGAATTTTTATAAGTTACCCAAACGGACAAAATCGGCGATCGGTGGGGAAAAGAACTACAACAGGTAAGTGACATATTATTAACCACTTCGCAACCAGGCCAATTCTGACATTTCTCTCCTACATGTAAAATTCATAATTTTTTTGCTCGAAAATTACATAGAACCCCCAAACATTATATATGTTTTTTTAGCAAAGACCCTAGAGAATACAATGACGCTCGTTGCTTTTTATCTCGCACGGTATTTGCGCAGCATTTTTTCGAACACGTTTTTTTCAGAAAAAAAACAATTTCATGCTTAAAAAAAAACCAAACAATAAAGTTAGCCCAATTTTTTTTGCATAATGTGAAAGATGAAGATACGCCGAGTAAATAGATACCCAACATGTCACGCTTCAAAATTGCACGCGCTTGTGGAATGGCGCCAAACTTTGGTATTTTAAAATCCCCATAGGCGACGCTTTAACATTTTTTACTGGTTACATGTTTTGAGTTACAGAGGAGGTCTAGGGCTAGAATTATTGCTCTCGCTCTAACGTTCGCGGCGATACCTCACATGTGTGGTTTGAACACCGTTTTCATATGTGGGCGGGACTTACGTATGCGTTCACTTCTGCGTACGAGCTCACGGGGACAGGGGCGCTTTAAAAAATTTTTTTTTTTATTATTGTTAATTTGACTTTTATTTTTTAAATTTGACAGTTAAAAAAAAAAAAAAAAAAAAATTTGATTACTTTTATTCCTATTACAAGGAATGTAAACATCCCTTGTAATAGGAATATTACCTGATCGGACATATTAACAGTGAGATATGGGGTCAATAAGACCCCACATCTCACCTCTAGGCTGGAAAGCCTAAAATCAAAAAAAAAAAAAAAAAACGATCACCGCTTCCCAGCGGAGGCGGCGCCGTTATTCGAATGCAGAGGCCGGGCGTGACGTCATCACATCGCGCCCGGCCTCCGAACGATCATAGAGACTCCGGCGACCATCTGGTCCGCCGGAAATCTCTATAGTGATCATCCGGTGCCGGCGGCTCCTGTGTCCGACTCACCGATGGAAGCGGTGAGTCGGTAGAAGCACCGGAGGGCGGCGGGAGGGGGGGGCGTCCACGCACATATTAAACTGCATGTAAGTGGTTAGCACTTCTGCCTAGCAGCACTAGAGTTGTTGGTTCAAATCCCAACCATGACACTACCTGCCTGGAGTTTGCATGTTTTCCCTGTGCCTACATGTGCTTTTCTCCAGGTACTCCGGTTTCCTCCCACACTCCAAAGACATGCTGGTAGGTTATTTGGCTCCTGTCTAAATTGGCTCTAGTATGTGTATAAATGAATGTGAGTTAAGTACCTTAGATCAGGGGTCTCCAAACTTTTAAAACAAAGGGCCGGTTTATTGTCCTTCAGACTTAAAGAGGAACTGCAGTCTGCTCACATTATTTGTAATAAAAACACCTTTGCCATTCTGAAGATTCCCTCCAACCACTTTGCATAGTATATATACTGTGATTCTGTACTTGCCAAATATGCTGCAGCAATCTCCCTCCACTGAGTCTTGCTGCATCCATTTTGACTGTGGGCAGCTGAAGCTGCTGCCTGTTCCCTTTTTGGATTTACAGAGGCACACCTCCAGCTCTGCAGCTCTCATTGGCCCCCTTATGACTCACCCTCCCTCCCTTCCTGGCAAACTCTCACAAGAGTGAGAGAGAAAGTGGTGCATGATATCATAAGCCTAGGCTTTTTACCAGACAAGAAACAGGAAGTGGGCTGTATAAGGTATTTACTGTCAGAACTTTTTTACTATCCAAAGTTAAAACAACAAGGGCAGAAGATTTAATAGATGGAAAGATGAAAAAATGACTGAAGTTCCGCTTTAAGGAGGGCCGGATTGTGGCCAGCGGGAGTGAAAATTTGGCATCAGTGGACGCAATCATCACCACATTTGGTATTGTTGGGGGGGGGGGGATAGTGCCCCATCATTGGTATCATAGGGAGGAATAGTGCCCCATTTTTGGTGTCAGAGGAGTGCAAAATAAACTGCACTCCTGTGATCCATAGGAGAAGTACAGCCAAACGAGCAATGGCGTCACTCCCATGCATGTACGCAGGAGTCACAGCCACGGCACAGAGCTCAGAAGGGATGGCATGGGTATGTCATCCCTTCAGATCGCATGCACCAGTGACGTCATCATGGGCCACATGCAGTCGGAATATCTCCTAAACAGAGCAATTTTAGGAGATATTCGCTGTACCTACAGGTAAGCCCAATTATAGGCTTACCTGTAGGTACAAGTTAGAAAAAAAAGACTTTACTTCCATATTAAAGTGGTTCTAAAGGCTGATGTTTTATTTTTTTATTTTTTTTTACCTTTAATGCATTCCCTGCATTTATGTAAAAAAAAATTCAGTATGCAGCTTGGGAGAGAGCCGCTGCACTCATGCACAGCGCTGGATCAAGATCATTCATTGCCTTAGTGACGTTAGGGCATGAAAAAAAAGTTACTCTATGGCTGCACATGTGTTACCACAGCAACAGCAGTGTGAACCTAACCTAAGGTACGGTTCACATATGTGAAATCACCCCGCAATCAGAAAAAATATAAATTTGGGAAGCTGTGTAAAATCTACATAAAAACAGAATGCAATGATTTGCAAATCTCATAAACTAGACATTTGGATAGATTCGTTATGTTACTAATATTGTTTTTCATTTAGGAATTTGTTTATTTTCGATTCGTTTTCTTTAAATTTTGTTTCGTTTTCGTTAAATTTCATTTTGTTTATAAATTTTTTAAGTAATTCCAAATTTTCTGAACGATTCGAATTCGGATCAGTCGAAAAATAGCTGGTTGTTAACCACTTCCCGACCGCCCCATGTAGATATACGTCGGCAGAATGGCACGTACAGGCAGAATCACGTACCTGTACGTGCCATTCTTCAGGCGCGTGGGGGGTCCGATCGGACCCCCCCCGGCCGGCGGGGACGGTCGGGATCGCTTCAGGAGCGATCCGGGATGAGGGGACGGCCAGTGGTTTCTGGCCACCCCCTCGCGATCGCTCCTGGCGAATCAGATGCTTCCTCTGTCTGTGTCAATCAAAACACAGGCAGAGGAAGTGATGTCACGCTCGGTGCGCCGGTCTATGTGACCGGAACGCCGAGCTGTCAACATGTACAGGTTAGTGCACCAACAGTACACTGACACCAGTACACATAGGCACACAAAACACCCCCCTGTCACCCCCAGATCACCCCCCAGATCACCCCCTCCCCCCCCAGTCACAGTGTCACTAATTGCAGTGATCATTTTTTTACTGATCACTGCATTTAGTGTCAGTGTGACTGTAATAACTGTCAGTGCAGTTAGTTTTAGGTCCAAGGTAGCCCCCTACCCCCCCCTAATAAAGGTTTAACCCCTTGATTGCCCCCAGGTAACCCTTTCACCCCCTTTTGCCAGTGTCACTAAGCGATCGTTTTTTCTGATCGCTGTATTAGTGTCACTGCTGTCGCTAGGTAACCATTTTTTTTTTTTTTTAGGTAACCGCCATGTTTATATAGGTTCATAAATAGGTTTATAGGTCAGGTACCCCCATATTACAACCTAAATAAAGGTTTTAACCCCTTGATTGCCCCTAGAGTTAACCCTTTCACCAGTGATCACTGTATAACTGTCACTGGTGACGCTGGTTAGCCAGTTAGTTATTTCGTTATTTAGGTTCCCCGTCAGGTTTTTATATAGCGTCAGGTACCCCCATATATTACCTAATAAAGGTTTTAACCCCCTGATTGCCCCTAGTTAACCCTTTCACCCCCTTTTGCCAGTGTCACTAAGCGATCGTTTTTCTGATCGCTGCATTAGTGTCGCTAGGTAACCAGTTTTTTTTTTGTATTACTGTTACGGGTGACGCTGGTTAGTTAGCTTGTTTTTTATACTGTCAGGGCACCCGCCATTTATTACCCAATAACGGTTTAACCCCCTGATCGCCCGGCGGGTGATATCAATTAGGTTTTAGGGTCAAATAAGGTCTGCGTTGCCCCAGGTTAGTGCCAGTACCGCAAACACCCACGCGCAAAGCATACACCTCCCTTAGTGGCACAGTATCTGAACAGATCAATATCTGATCTGATCAGATCTATACTAGCGTCCCAGCAGTTTAGGGTTCCAAAAAAAACCGCATTGTTAGCGGGATCAGCCCAGATACCTGCTAGCACCTGCGTTTTCCCCCTCCGCCCAGCCCAGCCCACCCAAGTGCAGTATCGATCGATCACTGTCACTTACAAAACACTAAGCACACATAACTGCAGCGTTCGCAGAGTCAGGCCTGATCCCTGCGATCGCTAACATTTTTTTTGTGGTAGCGTTTTGATTCAGTCGCTTCAGTCAGGAGCTTTTTTACCTGTGAATCTCAAAAAAATAAAAAAAATAAAATAGTTGTCGTTTTATTGTTCTCTCTCTCACTCTATTCTCTCTCTATTGTTGCTCTTTTTTTACTCCATTCTATTCTGCAATGTTTTATTATGTTTTATCATGTTTTATCATGCTTGCTTTTCAGGTATGTAATTTTGTTTACTGTGTTTTAGTGTTAAGCATTTTTTTGTTTTCAGGTGCGCCATTCAGTTGCAACGCGGATTTATTTATCTTGACAGCAACAGCGTTTGCTCCCACGATACATAAAGCCGCGACTCCAACGCTGTAGGAGGTGATTTCACCACCACAGTTAAAAAAAAGAGCATATATGCCGAAGCATGGGGGCAGCAGGGGGGGGAGGAGCGATTGGCTCCTAATGCCACGTACATACGGTCGAAATTCCGACCGTGTGTACACGGCATAACTTTTGCGGGAGGATGCCCCCATGCATCGGCATATATAAATGGTGCATGTATGCCCATCATTAGAAGTGGGTGGATGAAGGGAGGTATTCTAATGGTGGGCATACCCACCAATCAATCTCTTTTTTTCGTTCAGCCAAGAGGCTGCATGAAAAAAAAAAGATTACAATATATGTCCAGTATGTTGCTGGACTTTGAATGGTTATACCAGAATGATGCCTGCAGGTTTAGGTATCATCTTGGTATCATTCTTTTCAGCCAGTGATCGGCTTTCATGTAAAAGCAATTCTAGCGGGTAATTAGCCTCTAGACTGCTTTTACAAGCAGTGGGAGGGAATGTCCCCCCTCCCGGATATAAACCGCGCCATTGGGAAATTGGGAAAGCATTTTATCACACCAATCTTGGTGTGGTCAGATGCTTTGAGGGCAGAGGAAAGATCTAGGGTCTAATAGACCCCAATTTTTTCAAAAAAAGAGTACCTGTCACTGCCTATTGCTATCATAGGGGATATTTACATTCCCTGAGATAACAATAAAAATCATAACAAAGAAAAAAAATGGAAGGAACAGTTTAAAAATAAAATAAAAAAGCTAAATAAATAAAAAAAAAACAAAAAAAAAAAAAAAAAGCACCCCTGCCCCCCCCTTCTCTTGCGCAAAGGCGTACACAAGCGTTGGTCTGGCGTCATATGTAAACAGCAATTGCACCATGCATGTGAGGTATCACCGCGAAGGTCAGATCGAGGGCAGTAATTTTAGCAGTAGACCTCCTCCGTGAATCTAATGTGGTATCATGTAAAGGCTTTTAAAGGCTTTTAAAAATGTATGTAGTTTGTCGCCACTGCGTGTTTGTGCGCAATTTTAAAGCATGTCGTGTTTGGTATCCATGTACTCGGCCTAAGATCATATTTTTTATTTCATCAAAAATTTGAGCAATATAGTGTGTTTTAGTGCATTAAAATAAAAAAAAGTGTATTTTTTCCACAAAAAATGCGTTTGAAAAATCGCTGCGCAAATACTGTGTGGAAAAAAAAATGCAACACCCACCATTTTAATCTGTAGGGCCTTTGCTTTAACATTATATATAGTGTTTGGGGGTTCAACGTAATTTTCTTGCAAAAAAAAAATATGTTTTCATGTAAACAAAAAGTGTCAGAAAGGGCTTTGTCTACAAGTGGTTAGAAGAGTGGGTGACGTGTGACATAGGCTTCTAAATGTTGTGCATAAAATGCCAGGACAGTTCAAACCCCCCCCCCAAATGACCCCATTTTGGAAAGTAGACACCCCAAGCTATTTGATGAGAGCAATGTTGAGCCCATTAAATTTTTTTTTTTTTGTCCCAAGAGATTGAATAATGAAAAAAAAAAAAAATATATATATTTTTTTTACAAAAAGTTGTCACTAAATGATATATTGCTCAAACATGTCATGGGCATATGTGGAAATACACCCCAAAATACATTCTGTTGCTTCTCCTGAGTACGGGGATACCACATGTGTGGGACTTTTTGGGAGCCTAGCTGCGTACGGAACCCAAAAACCAATCACCGCCTTCAGGCTTTCTAAGGGTGTAATTTTTTTTATTTCACTTCTCACTGCCAATCACAGTTTCGGAGGCCATGGAATGCCAAGATGGCATAAAACCCCCCAAAATGACCCCATTTTGGAAAGTAGACACCCCAAGCTATTTGCTGAGAGGTATGGTGAGTATTTTGCAGATCTCGCTTTTTGTCACAAAGTTTTGAAAATTGAAAAAAAGAAAAAAAAAATGTTTTTTTCTTTACTTTCTTCATTTTCAAAACAAATGAGAGCTGTAAAATACTCACCATGCCTCTCAACAAATAGCTTGGGGTGTCTACTTTCCAAAATGGGGTCATTTGGGGGGGTTTTGTGCTATTTTGGCATTTTATGGCCTTCGAAACGGTGATAGGTAGTGAGGAGTGAAATCAAAAATTTGCACCCTTAGAAATCCTGAAGGCGGTGCTTGGGTTTCGGGGCCCCGTACGCGGCTAGGCTCCCAAAAAGTCCCACACATGTGGTATCCCCATACTCAGGAGAAGCAGCAAAATGTATTTTGGGGTGCAATTCCACATATAACTATGGCATGTGTGAGCAATATATCATTTAGTGACAACTTTTTAAAAAAAAAAAAAAAAATCTTTTTTATTTTTGTCTTTATTCAATCACTTGGGACTAAAAAAAAAAAATATTCAATGGGCTCAACATGCCTCTCAGCAAATAGCTTGGGGTGTCTACTTTCCAAAATGGGGTCATTTGGGGGGTTTTGTACTTCTCTGCCATTTTAGCACCTCAAGAAATGAAATAGGCAGTCATAAATTAAAAGCGGTGTAAATTCCAGAAAATGTACTCTAGTTTGTAGACGCTATAACTTTTGCGCAAACCAATAAATATACGCTTATTGGCATTTTTTTTACTAAAGACATGTGGCTGAATACATTTTGGCCCAAATGTTTGACTAAAATTGAGTTTATTAGATTTTTTTTATAACAAAAAGTAGAAAATCTCTTTTTTTTTCAAAATTTTCGCTCTTTTTCCGTTTATATCGCAAAAAATAAAAATCACAGAGGCAATCAAATACCATCAAAAGAAAGCTCTATTTGTGGGAAGAAAAGGACGCAAATTTCGTTTGGTTACAAAATTGCATGACCGCGCAATTACCAGTTAAAGTAGTGCAGTGCGAAATTGAAAAAAGACCTCTGGTCCTTTGGCTGCCAAATGGTCCGGGGCTGAAGTGGTTAAGCAGCGGGCCAGGAAGCCAGCCACCACGTCCTTAACAACCAGTGACTCATGAGCTGTCAGTGGGCTTCCCCACTGGCAACTGAAATGTAAACAAAACAATGCCGGTGTTCTGCCGAGAAAGTTCCCCCCGGCGGATAAGGACCCCCCCTGTACTGCGCAGGCGCAGCGCTTGCCTAGTACGAAGCACAACGAAGCCGCCGGAAATAGCCGAAGCTGAAGACAGTGAATGAGCTGTACACGGCGCCTGTAACAGGGCCCCTCGCCACGCTTCGCTCGCCACGCTTCGGGCACGGCCTCGCTGCGCTCTTGCATAATTTTTATTCTAACTCTATGTCCACTTGGATGGTGGGGCTCGAACCTGGACATAGGTTAGAATGTAGTGCACAGGCGCTGTGTACAGCTGACTGACTGCGTTCAGCTTCGGCTATTTTCGGAGACTCCGTTGTGCTTCGTACTGCACAAGCACAGCGCCTGCGCAGTACAGGGGGGTCCTTATCGGCCGGAGGAACTTTCTCGGCAATAGAAAATTAAAAAAAAAAACAATGTAGGATCCCCACCAATCCATACCAGGCCCTTATCTAAACACGCAGCCTGGCAGACAGGCAGGCAATCCCCCTCCCCCCTAACCATACCAGGCTGCATGCCCCGGTCGGTGTGCCATCATAGACCCAGCATATGACATCACATTGTGACGTCATTGACCCAGTATGCCCCGGACGGTGACGTCACATGAGGCAGGGTCTCCCGCTGACATAATCGGGTGACTCCTCCCCTTAGCTATTTAAGAAATATCAGACAGAAGAGCAGGCAGTCTGCAGGGAGCATTCGTCAAGGCCGGAGGTTTTTCTTTCTTTTTTTCTTTTTTTGTTATCGGGTTCGGCGGTGTGGAGGGCGGCATGAGATGGATCTACATTGGGGGACATTGTTTTTACTTTTTAATATAGAAATTGTCAAAAACTAATTTGCTGTTAATTCACTTTTTACACATTTTTGGTGAACAGGTAGGGGTACTATGTACCTCATACTCATATCCCCAGATCCAGCCCCCCTTGTTAAAGGAATCTTTCAGATTCTGATAAGACCCCCACAGCCACAGCCCAGGGTTGTGGGGAAGAGACCCTTGTCCCTATGTAAATGGGCACAAGGTGCTTTGAGGTGGGGGGGGGGGGCATGTTGAGGGCATGTGGCCTGGTATAGCTCAGAAGGGGGGGTGCTGGGGTTCCCCTTAGAATCCTTACCAGACCTGAAGGGCCTGGTATGGATTGGGGGGGACCCCACGCTTTTTTTTTTTTTTTTCTATTGCCGGCATTGTTTTGTTTACATTTCAGCTATCAGTGGGGAAACCAGCTGACATCTGATGAGTCATCGGTTGTTAAGGACATGGCAACCCGCTTTCCGGCCCTTAACAACCAGCTATTCTTCACACAGAATTTGAATCGGTCAATAATTATTTGACCGAACACAATTCTAATCGTTCTGAAAATTTGAAATTCATTAGAAAACGCGTAAACAAAACAAATTTTAACCACTTGCTTACTGGGCACTTAAACGTCCTTCCTGCCCAGACCAATTTTCAGCTTTCGGTGCTCTCACACTTTGAATGACAATTACTCAGTCATGCAACACTGTACCCAAATGAATTTTTTGTCCTTTTTTTCCCACAAATAGAGCTTTCTTTTGGTGGTATTTGATCACCTCTGGGTTTTTTTTATTTTTTGCGCTATAAGTGAAAAAAGACCGAAATTTTTGAAAAAAAAAAAAAGCATTTTTCTTTGTTTCTGTGATAAAATTTAGCAAATTATTAATTTTTCTTCATAAATTTTGGTCACAATTTATACTGCCACATATCTTTGGTAAAAATAACCCAAATTAGTGGATATTATTTGGTCTTTGTGAAAGTTAGAGAGTCTACAAGCTGTGTTGGGAATTATACAAAATTCATCACACCTGATGCACTGGTGGCCTATGTCATTTCTTGTGACCCGAACAAGCCAGGAAAGTACAAATACCCCCCAAATGACCCCTTTTTTGAAAGTAGACATTCCAAGGTATTTAGTAAGAGGCATGGTGAGCTTTTTGATGTTGTCATTTTTTTCCCACAATTCTTTGTAAAATGAATTTTTTTTTTTCCCACAAAATTGTCATTGTAATAGGTTATTTCTCTCACATGGCATGTGTATACCACAAATGACACCCCAAAATAAATTCTGCTACTCCTGAGTATTACGATACCACATGTGTGGGACTTTTACACAGCCTGGCCACTTAGAGAGGCCCAACATGCAGGGAGCCCCATCACGTGTTCTAGGAGCATAAATTACACATCTAACTTCTTGACTACCTATTACACTTTTGAAGGCCCTGGAGCACCAGGACAATGACACGTGACACTGATGTGGCACTGATGACAGATGGCACTGATACGTGGCACTGGTGACATGCGACACTGATGTGGCACTGATGACAGATGGCACTAGTACGGGGCACTGATGACACGTGACACTGATGACAGATGGCACTAATACGGGGCACTGATGACACGTGACACTGACAGATGGCAATAATATGTGGCACTGGTGACAGATGGCACTTATATGTGGCACTGATATCATGTGGCACTAATACGTGGCACTGATGAGAGATGGCACTAATATGTGACACTGATGACAGATGGCACTGATACGTGGCACTGATGACACGTGACACTGATGACAGATGGCACTGATACGTGGCATTGATGACACGTGACACTGATGACAGATGGCACTGATACGTGGCACTGATGACAGATGGCACTGATGACAGATGGCACTGACGTGGCACTGATGACACGTGGCACTTATACATGGCACTGGGGACAAGTGGCACTGGGGACAGGTGCACTGGGGACAGGTGCCACTGGGGACAGGTGCCACTGGGGACAGATGGCAGAGGGGACAGATGGCAGCGGGCAGGGGGGACAGATGAAGACAGATGGCAGCGGGCAGGGGGACAGATGAAGACAGATGGCAGCGGGCAGTGGGGACAGATGAAGACAGATGGCAGCGGGCAGGGGGGACAGATGAAGAAAGATGGCAGCGGGCAGGGGGAGGACAGATGAAGACAGATGGCAGCGGGCTGGGGGGGACAGATGAAGACAGATGGGGGCAGAAGGCAGCGGGCAGGGGGAGGACAGATGAAGACAGATGGGGGCAGAAGGCAGCGGGCACAGATCGCACATTTCGTTTATTTTTTATTTTATTTTATTTTTTACTTATGGCCGCTCGCCTGTTCATCTCTCTCTCTTCTCACACGCTGTCTCTGTGTGAGGAGAGAGAGCGGCGCTGACAGATGATCTCATATGTTTCCATATGAGATCATCTCTCATTGGACACGCCGATCTCGCTGTAAAACGGCCGCTGTGATTGGCCGTTTACAGCGATCTGTGACTGGCTGTGTCCTACGGACACGGCCAGCACAGAACTTCCCCGATGCGCGCTCTCAGGAGCGCGCATTAGGGAAGTAAACAGGAGGACGTCCAGGGACATCTTCCCTGCAGGGAGCGTCCGTGCTGCAGCCGTCTTTCGGCTATAGCGCGGGCGCCTAGTGGTTAAAGAATTCAAGGAAATTCAAAGAATAAACAAAAATTTGTCAGCATTTGTATTGAGACCGAAACGAATTGCACATGTCTATCGTAATCATAAACCTATATTTTAGTCACTATAGAAAATAGAAAACATAACAAATGTTTAAACTGAGAAAATGTACAATTTTTAAGAAAAAAATAAGGTAACTTTGAAATTGATGCCAATTTTGAGGGCAGCAAAAAGTTGGCAAAACTTAAACAAACATTACCTTCTGTTTTTCAGAAATGAATGCAGCGGGTCACATTTGGAAATATATGCGACACTGGTTAAAGAAACCTCTGTAATGGCAGCAGACTCCATTGAATTTGGTTGGGTGAGGCACATGTACATTAGCATCATCTCGGGAATGTAGGTCCAGCAATTGTTTCTGCAGAGCACGGATTTCCTCCTGTTGCCCTTTCACCACATTTTCCAGTCCGGCTAGTTTTTCTTGGTAGATAACACCAAATTCCTGCAGCTCTGCAATTTGATGCCTGAAAGGAGCCACAGCATTTGCTATAGCAGTCTCTATGTTTTGGGCCAAATTATTCTGTCACGATCAGGGGTCAGGCTTGGAGACCAGTAGCTATAGTATTAGGAGGACTCCCACCAACAAGCAGGATATGTATACAAGCAGGTCACCCTGGTGGATGACACTGGCTCACCTGAGGTATGAAATCTAAGTACTAACCAGTGTTCACCAGAGCTTCTAACGGCGGAGATGGGTTTTGCTGCAGGTTAGTACCAGGTTGCGGTCCTCGGGATCACCCTACCAGGCAGTGAGCAAGCCGGGGTCCAGTAGCAGATATAGCAGTTAAGGATGAAACAGAAGCGTAGTCAGTAAACAAGCCAAGGGTCAGTAACAAGTGGTTGCAGGTTAGGATTAGAATGAAAGTGGATAAACCGCGCTGGAAGGGGAAAAAAAGGGGGGTTAGGGATTGGAAAATGAACCTTTTTACAAAAAAAGGAAAGGCTGCTGCTAAAAAGTGGGATACTTAACACCTAAACAAATATACAGTAAATAAAGCTGCGCCAATATTAAAAATTAGTAATTAATAAACATATAGGTCAAAAAGACCATATATTGAAACCCATCAGAAATCTTGAAAGGAAATGCACTGATCAAATATGTGACAGTCCAAACAGGGATGTTAGTGATGAAAGTCCAAAACAGATCAATCTTGGCATCGGAAGTACATCAACTTAATGTCCACAGGTGGATATTGTTCAAAAACACCACGGTGCTCGTGCTACAAGTTATACACTGTGACATGCATAAAAACGGTGCTTTATCCCGACCACCTGATGAATAGGAGGCTTACCAGATGGCAGCAATATTAGGGCACTGATATTACAGCCTGTGGTTTATCCAGTAGGCGAGAGCTGATAGGGTTAAAACGCCTTTAAGGAAATCACTCCAAGGAGGAAGAGGAGAAAAACGTCACATCATCCACTCTCAACCGAGTTATCCAGCCAAAACCTAGTTGGTTCTGCGACAAAGTACCCCATGATTAGTGGGTCCTACACTATCCATAGATCGGGAGATCCTGCTTCGATCCTTCCCGATCTATGGATAGTGTAGGACCCACTAATCATGGGGTACTTTGTCGCAGAACCAACTAGGTTTTGGCTGGATATCTCGGTTGAGAGTGGATGATGTGACGTTTTTCTCCTCTTCCTCCTTGGAGTGATTCCCTTAAAGGCGTTTTAACCCTATCAGCTCTCGCCTACTGGATAAACCACAGGCTGTAATATCAGTGCCCTAATATTGCTGCCATCTGGTAAGCCTCCTATTCATCAGGTGGTCGGGATAAAGCACCGTTTTTATGCATGTCACAGTGTATAACTTGTAGCACGAGCACCGTGGTGTTTTTGAACAATATCCACCTGTGGACATTAAGTTGATGTACTTCCGATGCCAAGATTGATCTGTATTGGACTTTCATCACTAACATCCCTGTTTGGACTGTCACATATTTGATCAGTGCATTTCCTTTCAAGATTTCTGATGGGTTTCAATATATGGTCTTTTTGACCTATATGTTTATTAATTACTAATTTTTAATATTGGTGCAGATTTATTTACTGTATATTAGGTTAGGATTAGGCAGAAGGGTAGTTATGGAACAAGCTAAAGGTTGGTACCGAGTGGTAGCAAAAATATGGACGGCAGCAGGGAAGATGAGAGTGAGATACTGGCTGAAGCGAGCACAATAATCTGGCAAACGGGAAGTGCAGAGAATTAAATCAGGAAGTTCATGGGAGGAGCAAAAAGTTCAAGGTTCAGCAGAAGTTAAGGCACAAGGCAGCGTTGTTCAATGGATCAGACAAGGTGTTGTCCAGCATCTCAGGTAGTTCAGCCAGAATAGTCATTGCCAGACACAGAAGAGGTCCCAAGTTCAAGTCCAGGCCCTGACACAGTGTGTGTAGGAGAGGAGTATGGAGGATATTATGGGGGTTGGTGTGTGTGTAGGAGAGGAGTATGGGGGGCAGTGTGTGTGTGTGTGTAAGAGGGTATTATGGGGGGGCAGTATGTGTAGAAGAGGAGTATGGGGGGCAGTATATGTAAGAGATGAGTATGGGGGGCAGTGTGTGGAGAGTAATATTGGGGTCAGTGTGTGGAGGAAAGGAGTATTATGGGGGGTGGTATATGCAGGAGAGGGGTGTGGAGGGTAATATCCCAGATAGCAAGGATAACTTGCCACAACTTAGTGGCAGTGTTGAATTGTAAGTCTGTTAACTTGCTGCACATCTCCACTGGCAAGTTGTACACTTGCAGAGCACTTGAAGCACAAGTTCTAGTTGACACTTTTCCAATTTGCAGCAAATTTGCATGGCAAGTCTCTAGCAAGAACAAAGTTGCAGTGGTGAGTCTACAGCCAGAGCTCTGCAAGTCATAGTGACCCCTGTGGTGGGATGACTATTGCATAACATAACTGAACCAGAACTTGCAGAATGTTTGCAAAGAAAGTTGATCTGGAGTCATGGAATGCAGACTTTCTGCAATTGTGCAACAAACTTGTGAAACCTGGCAAGTCTAGCAATATCTTAGCAAGTCATTTTCAAACTTTCAGCACAATTGCTTTCTATATGGGATGTGGGGTGGTATATGTAGGAAACGGGTGTGGAGGGTAATATGGGGGGGGGGGGGGGGTGGTGGTAAATATAGTAGAGGGGTGTGGGGGTAATATAGGGGGTATATGTAGGAGAGGGGTGGGGGTGGTAATATATAGGAGAGGGATGTAAGGGGTAATATGGGTGGGGTTGTATATATAGGAGAGGGGTGTGGGTGGTTGTAATATATAGGAGAGGGTGGGGGGTGGTATATGTAGGAGAGGGGTGTGGGGGGTAATATGGAGAGGGGTGTGGGGGTGGTATATATAAGATAGGGGTGTGGGGGTGGTATATATAGGAGAGGGGTGTGGGGGGTAATATGGGGGGTGGTATATGTAGGAGAGGGGTGTGGGGGGTAATATGGGGGGTGGTATATGTAGGAGAGGGGTGTGGGGGTCGTAATATATAGGAGAGGGGTGTGAGGGGTAATATGGGGGGTGGTATTTGTAGGAGAGGGGTGTGGGGTGGTAATATATAGGAGAGGGGCGCGTGGTAATATATAGGAGAGGGGTGTGGGGGTGTTATATGTAGGAGAGGGGTGTGGGGTGGTAATATATAGGAGAGGGGTGTTGGGGGTGGTAATATATAGGAGAGGGCGTGGGGGTGGTATATGTAGGAGAGAGGTGTGGGGGTGGTAATATATAGGAGAGGGGTGTGGGGGTGGTAATATATAGGAGAGGGGTGTGGGGGTGGTATATATAGGAGAGGGGTGTTGGGGGTGGTAATATATAGGAGAGGGGTGTGGGGGTGGTATATGTAGGAGAGGGGTGTGGGGTGGTAATATATAGGAGAGGGGTGTGGGGGGTGGTAATATATAGGATAGGGGTGTTGGGGGTGGTAATATATAGGAGAGGGGTGTGGGGGTGGTAATATATAGGCAGAGCCGATCGGCCCTATAGGCACACTATGCAAGCTGCTTAGGGCCCCGCCGCTGTGAGGGGGCCCCCCAAGACCCAGAATCCCCCCTGCACCTCTGGCTGGCCATTTAGAGTGCAGTGAGGAGAGGTGGGAGGAGGTGGAAGGCAGCGATCGGCAGCTCTATGGTGCCTGAGTAGGCGGCGGGATCTCCCTGGGGTTTGTAGTACTCTCAGTGTATACAGTGGAGAGGAGAAGTGAGGGGCCTCTGACCCAAGCAGATATCAGTTTCACTTTCACTCTGCTTGAACACTGTTGCTGATGCCCGGGTCAGAGGCCCCTCCCCTCTCCGCTGTATACATTCGGAGATAGAACTACTAGCCCCAGGGAGATCCCCCTGCCTGTGGACACCATATAGCTGCCGATCGCCGCCTCCCACCTCCACCAGCCAGGTACAGGGGAACCTCTGCAAGGGGGGGGAGTCAGCTGTTTGGGGGCCCAAATGTAAGGAAGGGGGCCTCTAAGCACACTAATGTAAAGAAGGGGCCCCCCTGGGGGGGCTCTCTGGGGACTCTGTGTAAGGGGGGGCTCTCTGGGGACTCTGATGTAAGGGGGGGCTCTCTGGGGACCCTGATGTAAGGGGGGCTCTCTGTGGACCCTGATGTAAGGGGGGGGCTCTCTGGGGACCTGATGTAAGGGGAGGGCTCTCTGGGGATCCTGATGTAAGGGGGGGCTCTCTGGGGACCCCGATGTAAGGGGGGGCTCTCTGGGGACCCCGATGTAAGGGGGCTCTCTGGGGACCCTGATGTAGGGGGAGAGACTCTGAGGACACTGATTTAAGGGGGGCTGTCTGGGGACCCTTGTGTAAGGGGGGCTCTCTGGGGACCTTGGTGTAAGGAGGGGCTCTCTGAGGACACTGATGTAAGGGGGGGGATCTCTGAGGACCCTGATGTAAGGGGGGCTCTCTGGGGACCTCATTCTGTTCTATATTGTTGTACTTATTCTTTGACTGTTTTGTTTAAAGGAGGGAGGATTGTTCTGGGAGCACTGAAGTGTCAGGTGTGACTGTGTGGCAATGGCAAATGGTTTACATAGCTCACGGCATCACGGGTCAAGTAGAGGGCCCCTTAGCAGAATTTTGCTTAGGGCCCCAGGGAGGTCAGGATCGGCACTGTATATAGGATAGGGGTGTGGGGGTGGTAATATATAGGAGAGGGGTGTGGGGGGTGGTAATATATAGGATAGGGGTGTTGGGGGTGGTAATATATAGGAGAGGGGTGTGGTATATGTAGGAGAGGGGTGTGGGGGTGGTAATATATAGGAGAGAGGTGTGGGGGTGGTATATATAGGAGAGGGGTGTGGGGGTGTATATGTAGGAGAGAGGTGTGGGGGTGGTAATATATAGGAGAGGGGTGTGGGGGTGGTATATATAGGAGAGGGGTGTTGGGGGTGGTATATATAGGAGAGAGGTGTGGGGGTGTATATGTAGGAGAGAGGTGTGGGGGTGGTAATATATAGGAGAGGGGTGTGGGGGTGGTATATATAGGAGAGAGGTGTGGGGGTGGTATATATAGGAGAGGGGTGTGGGGGGTGGTAATATATAGGAGAGGGGTGTTGGGGGTGGTAATATATGGGAGAGGGTGTGGGGGTGGTAATATATAGGAGAGGGTGTGGGATAATATATAAGAGAGGGGTGGTAATATAGAAAAGAGGGGCGGTAATATATAGGAGAGGGGTGGTAATATAGAAAAGAGGGGCGGTAATATATAGGAGAGGGGTGGTAATATAGAAAAGAGGGGCGGTAATATATAGGAGAGGGTTGTGAAACATATGACAAGGGTACAGCACGCTTTTCTTGTATATGTCTATGATTGATGTATTTTCCTCTTCCTGGTTTCCATGATATACATGTATACGTGTTGATGACCTCCCCCTCTCGCGCCGTGCTCTATGAGCACAGAAGACAGTCTCCATGGAAACTGTAGACACGTCCAGCTCGTACTCTTCCTGTAGTTTGTCCAGAAGCGCTTCAGCTTGTGCTCGCCTTTTATTGGCCAGCCTTCATGTCAATCACACAGAACAGCTGCCAGCCTACCAGTGTACATTATCCAAGCCGCGGTCCTCACTGAGCCAATCAGCGAAAGTCCAGCCACCCCGTCCCGCCCACCGTGTGACAATTTTGCTGTTTCAGGCAAACCACACAGGTACTATCTACTTTGCTAGTGGTCTCCCGCTTATCCAATAGCGTAATTCGGACAGAAAATAGCCAGTGTTACGAACCAATGGGCTGGCGAAATCGTGGTGTGGGCGGCGCTTGTGAAATGTCCTCTGTAAAGTGGAAGACTGAAGGGGTCAGGACTGGCAGGTGATGGTATCGCGTACACATTGGCATTGTGGTGGGCACAGGGACGTCTCTAAGGCTATAGCAACTTGACATGTCTGGAGGACTGCGAGTCCCAGTGTGCTTTCATGGTCATAGGCTGGCAGAGCATGCTGGGACTTGTAGTTCTGAGATATATCTTAAAGCAGAAATGGGCAAGCTGTTCCTTCCTGTTGTTAGGGTGGGGTCCCAGCATGTGCTCCCCTCCCCCACCCTGGGGCTTCATTTCTCTGGCAGCAGGAAGTGTACACATTGGGGGACATCTGTTGAGGGACTCATGTGACGTTGTTTACTGTGTACTGTGGACAAAATTCCAGACAAAGGTCTAAAAATGTGACAAAATTTCACTTGCACCCTCGGGGCGGTTTTCGTTCTGTGGCAGCGCTAATTTAGAGCAGCAGATGGGTGAATTTATGAATAGGGCTGAACGTCGAGGGGTCTGTTCACACCGACCCGGTGCGCGGCAGTGCGTTAGATGTGTATCAGCAGCCAGACGGTGTGAATGGGCCCACATCGCTATGGTTTCCCGTCAACGCATGCGCCGCAGTGCGCTGCCTTACTGAGCTGTTCAGTTTGAAAAGCACTGACACATCACATGTTAGTGCAGATGCATGAAACGCAGCACAACGCACACACATGGATGATCTGTGTGATGCATTGTGTAGTAAAACTGTACCATGCACCATTTTAAGTGCGCTTCCACCCTAGGGTTGCCAATCCCGGACAGTTTGGGTTTGATATCATGCGTCCAGGTTTCTGACCACCTGGACACATTATTCAGACTAGACTGTGGCTTACCATCAGGGTTGCTGGCTGCAGTTGTCTAAGCCAGCAGTGTCTGTTTCACCCTGCCCAAAGCCAGCACCAACAATTCCCCCCCCCCCCCCCCCACACACACAGACTGGAGAGAAGAGAGGGCTCAATCTGATCCTCCTCCTACCGCCTCTACCCCTCTGTGTCTGCCCACACTCCAATACCCGGCTCTGTGCCTCAGAAAAGGAATGTGGGGGCCACACATTTAAAGCCCAGCAGCCTCAGATACATCTGGATGAGAGGTGCTGACTGCCAAGGGGCGAGTGAGCTCACCATCCATTCCTGTCTGTGACTGAAATCTCCCCCCTTCTCTCTCCTGCCTCTGAGTGAGTACAGTAAGGTAAATCCAGGTTCTCAGAGAACCCCTTACATCAGAGTTACCCATTACACCAGAGGCCACAGTGTTCCCCCATAAATCCAGGTTCCCAGAACATCCCTTATGTTCAAGTTCCTCCTTACATCAGAGTCTGCAGAGTCCCCCTTACAGTGTAAGGGAACTCTGCGAGTTCAGAAGGAAAAGGGGAACTCTGCTGATTCAGATGTAAAGGGGGAACTCTGTGGACTCTGATGTAAAGGGGGAACTCTGTGGACTCTGATGTAAAGGGGGAACTCTTGTGATGTAAAGGGGGACTCTGTGGACTCTGATGTAAAGGGGGAACTCTGTGGACTCTGATGTAAAGGGGGAACTCTTGTGATGTAAAGGGGGACTCTGTGGACTCTGATGTAAAGGGGGAACTCTGTGGACTATGATGTAAAGGGGGAACTCTTGTGATGTAAAGGGGGACTCTGTGGACTCTGATGTAAAAGGGGAACTCTGCTGATTCAGATGTAAAGGGGGAACTCTGTGGACTCTGATGTAAAGGGGGAACTCTTGTGATGTAAAGGGGGACTCTGTGGACTCTGATGTAAAGGGGGAACTCTTGTGATGTAAAGGGGGACTCTGTGGACTCTGATGTAAAGGGGGAACTCTGTGGACTCTGATGTAAAGGGGGAACTCTGTGGACTCTGATGTAAAGGGGGAACTCTGCTGATTCAGATGTAAAAGGGGAACTCTGCTGATTCAGATGTAAAGGGGGAACTCTGTGGACTCTGATGTAAAGGGGGAACTCTTGTGATGTAAAGGGGGAACTCTGTGGACTCTGATGTAAAGGGGGAACTCTGTGGACTCTGATGTAAAGGGGGAACTCTGTGGACTCTGATGTAAAGGGGGAACTCTGTGGACTCTGATGTAAAGGGGGAACTCTGTGGACTCTGATGTAAAGGGGGAACTCTGTGGACTCTGATGTAAAGGGGGAACTTTTTGGACTCTGATGTAAAAGGGGTAACTTTGTGGACTCTGATGTAAAAGGGGAACTCTGTGGACTCTGATGTAAAGGGGGACTCTGTGGACTCTGATGTAAAGGGGGACTCTGTGGACTCTGATGTAAAGGGGGACTCTTGTGATGTTCGTATGATTAGAAATGTTATTTAATTGCCAAATGTATGTATAGGTTTTACTATAAAAAAAAAAAAAAATTGCTGTGCGCCGCTAAAGTGTTCGGGTTTGACTTGAAGAAAAGATGGCAACCCCATTCCACCCATTCACAATGAATGCGATTCTTAAAGAGCAATAACACACATTTAGCGCAAGTGTGTTAACCTGGTGCCACCCACATAACACATATACATATGCTTCTAACTGTCCCTGATCTTGAGTCCCTCTGTCCCTCTTCCCTCCTCCTTTTGCTCGGACCTATACAGCTGTATAGAAGATGCACTATTTATCAATCAGAAATAATTTTCCAGTGCTCAACCTTTCATTGAGTTTCTAAATTACTGCATTTTTGCATTTCAAAAGCCAATATAAAAGGAATTTTTTTTTTGCTGAATGTATGACAACCTAACTACCCTGTTTCCCCGAAAATAAGACCTAGCGTGATTGTTGGTGATGGCTGCAATATAAGCCCTACCCCCCAAATAAGCCCTAGCTAAAGTCCTTGTAGATCTTATTTTCAGGGTAGGGCTTATTTTAGGGGAAACAGGGCAGGGCTTATTTGGGGGGTAGGGCTTATATTGCAGCCATCACCAACAATCACGATAGGTCTTATTTTCGGGGAAACAGGGTATGGTGGGGGTTTCCGTTCAGGAAAATTATGTTTATTGTAATGTTGCGTGTGCTAGATAAAGTTTTGATCCGGATATAGAACTTTCTGATACAAGAGGTTTTCTTGAGTAAAACAATATTAAGATACAGGCTTGAGCAAAAAAAGGAAAAATTTTCCCACGAAGGGGGACGCAACAGTGTAGCACATAGAGATACAAAAGAAACACATTTTCAAATGTTTCAAATGGAGAAGTAGAAACATCGGGCGTCTAGTGTCGGAAGTGACAAGGAGCATCTGGGCACGGAGGCCAAGGACATAGGGGGTTATTTACAAAAGGCAAATCCACTTTTTTATGGTTGAACTGGATGGACTTGTGTCTTTTTTCGGCCTAGCTAACTATGTAACTTTGCACTACAAGTGCACTTGGAAGTGAAGTCGCTGTAGATCTGAGGGGGACATGCAAGGAAAATAAAAAACAGCATTTTAGCTTTCACATGATTGGATGATAAAATCAGCAGAGCTTCCCCTCATTTCAGATCTTCCCCCTCAGATCTCCAGTGACTGCACTTTCAGTGCACTTGTAGTACAAAGTGGATTTGCCTTTCGTAAATAACCTCCATAGTGTGGTAAAGGGAGTTGGACCGCCATCCCATTATGGAGGGGAAGGAAAAAAATAAAAGGGGGGGGGGGGGGGCCAGGATGTGGTAGGATCACAGGCTCATAAACAGTGTGTTCACATTCCAGTCGTTGGCATTGCTAGCAAACGTTTTTAGGGGCCACTAAGGCCCCTTTCACACTGGGGCGGTTTGCAGGCGCTATTGCGCTAAAAATAGCGCCTGCAAACCGACCCGAAACAGCTGTTGCTGTGTCTTCAGTGTGAAAGCCCGAGGGCTTTCACAGTGAAGCGGTGCGCTTGCAGGACGCTGAAAAATGTCCTGCAAGCCGCATCTTTGGCTCGTTGTAGGAGCGGTATATTTACCGCTCCTATAGCGCCCGTTCCCATTGAAAACAATGGGGCAGCGCTCCGAACCCGCCCGCAAAACTCAGCGGCGGTTTGCGGGCGTTATTAACCCTTTTTTGGCCGCTCACGGGGGTGAAACCATCCCGCGAGCGGCCGCAATGCGCCGCTAAAACGACGGTAAAGCCAGCCTCCCCCCAACGCCCCAGTGTGAAACTAGCCTTCTGGTATTATCGAACAAGTTTTCAGAATTTCTGTAAAATTTTTTCAAACAAAATTCTACCTGTTTATGGTTAGCCTAAAGTGGATGTAAACCCTTACATATACAGTATCTCACAAAAGTGAGTACACCCCTCACATTTTTGTAAATATTATACTATATCTTTTCATGTGACAACACTGAAGAAATTACACTTTGCTACAATGTAAAGTAGTGAGTATACAGCTTGTATAACAGTGTAAATATGCTGTCCCCTCAAAATAACTCAACACACAGCCAATAATGTATAAACCGCTCTCAACAAAAGTGAGTACACCCCTAAGAGAGAGAATGTCCAAATTGGGCCCAATTAGCCATTTTACCTCTCCGGTGTCATGTGACTCATTGGTGTTACAAGGTCTCAGGTGTGAATGGGGAGCAGGTTTCTTAAATTTGGTGTTATCGCTCTCACTCTCTCATACTGGTCACTGGAAGTTCAACATGGCACCTCATGGCAAAAAAACTCTCTGAAAAAACAGGCCTTGCCATGGTCGACCAAAGAAGTTGAGTACACGTGCTCAGCGTCATATCCAGAGGTTGTCTTTGGGAAATAGATGTATGAGTGCTGCCAGCATTGCTGCAGAGGTTGAAGGGGTGTCAGCCTTTCAGTGCTCAGACCATACGCCGCACACTGCCTCAAATTGGCTGCCGTCCAAGAAGGAAGCTTCTTCTAAAGATGATGCACAAGAAAGCCTGCAAACAGTTTGCTGAAGACAAGCAGACTAATGCCACATACACACGGTCGGAATTCTCGTCGGAAAAAGCTCTGATGGTTTTCCCATCGGAATTACGACGGAATTTCACTCAAACTGTCTTGCCTACACACGGTCACACCAAATTACGACGGTCAATAACACCACGACATACAACGCGTTCAACGGCACTATAAAAGGGAAGTTTAATGCTTCCGAGCATGTGTCGAATTGTTTCCGAGCATGCGTCGGAATTTTGCGTGTTGGAATTGCATACACACGATCGGAAAATCCTATAGAAGGGTTTTCCGTCGGAAAAATTAAGAACAGGTTCTCAATCCAAAGTCCTTTAGAAATGCCGACAGAAAAAGACCAATGGGCATACACACGGTCGGAAAATCAGATGAAAAGCTCCCATCGGACTGTTTCCATTGGAAATTCCGACCGTGTGTACGCGGCATTAAGGACATGGATTACTAGAACCATGTCCTGTGGTCTGATGAGACCAAGATAAACTTATTTGGTTCAGATGGTGTCAAGCGTGTGTGGCGGCAACCAGGTGAGGAGTACAAAGACAAGTGTGTCTTGCCTACATTCAACCATGGTGGTGGGAGTGTCATGGCCTGGGGCTGCATGCTGGATGGGGGGGCAGGGACGTCTCCTATGATTCCCTGTTGTCGACCTAAAGATGAACTTTACCTCTAACAACTTGATAAAAAATATTGTTGTTTAGCAAGGAACTTTTCTGTGAACCCTGAATTTAGCTTACTGAAAGATCCTTGAAAGGATATTGACTGTATTTTTTCTTGTACAGGCCCGGGGAGAAAGAATGCAGTTCTATGTCTCTCGCCTCCTCCTGATGGTGACACGGGCTGCCCTGCGGGTGTCAGGTGTTCTTTTCTGGATCCTAGTTTATGTTGCCTCTCTGCTGGCAGCAGTCTCCTACCTTCCTGATGTCCTGCGACTTATAGCCAGAGGACCATTCAGGGCATTTTACTGGAAGCAACGCAGGACTGCCCCTTCCTGTTTAACAAGCAGCAAGCATGGGCAGCATGGATACATCCGGATAAAGGTAAGAAATGTTATATTAAAAGATATGTGCACTTCTTTGGGGCTTCCCTTTTCCATTGTTTTTGTAGTATACTTTCACAGTGTCAGAAACCATGAATCAGACCGAGACAGAAGTACAGTTAAATCTCACTTGTTTAATATTAATAATAATAGTAAATAGAACAAACCTAGTCAAAACATAGCCAAGGTTCGGTACTCGGAACAGATAGTCAGACAAGCCAGAAAGTCAGGAAGCCAGGGAACAGCGTAGTGGAACAGCAAGCAGGATCTGGAGCCAGAAGGAATATCAGCCAAGCAAGTCTTTAACAGGAACGCAGGAGATAGTCTCTGTGATGTTGACCAAGGCAGAGATCATCTGGGCTGGATGGCTTAAGTAGCCAGGACTGACGAGCAGGATATCAACAGGTGAGTCACTGTGGAAAGATAGGAGCTGGCAATCAGCCGACAGCTGAGCAGCCAGCTCAGAGATGGAAGGGCTGAGCCCAGCCCTGACTCACAGCTTCTCAGGGACCTAAGCCACAGGGGCTGCATGAAAACGCTTCCAAATCTTGTCACCGCTCGCACCTCCTGCATTAGTTAGGTGTGACCTGAACTCCATTCACTTCAGTGGGAAAGCCTGTCAACGGCTTGGCAATGTGGCCTTTAGGGAAGGCCTATAGACATGTAAAGGTTCCTCTGTTCTTTTATGTGTAAAGGTAGGTTTCATGGCATTCACTAATGTTCTGCTCTTTGTTTGTACAGAATTCTGGGATGCGCTTCCATTATGTGGCATCTGGAGAAAAAGGGAGTCCATTAATGCTGCTCCTCCACGGCTTCCCTGAAAACTGGTAATGTGATTCTTATCATTGTATAAACACAGTGTATAAAAATTAGATAAAAGTGTCAACATCATCCATAGCAGCTACCGTATAACACGCACCCCAAGTTTAGGAGGGCATTTTAAGGAAAAAAAGTTTTAGGAGGGAAGTTTAGGGTAAAAAAACTTACATTTAAGCGTCATTTGCAGCCTTGCCCACGTTTAAATTTCCCGCTGCCGAAAACAGACCGCGCGAGAGCCGCCGAAGAAGGCCGAAGCGCCGCCAAAAAAGACCGAGCTGACTCTTCAGCTCCGCTTGCAGTCCCGTCTCCCTGCTGTTTCGGGAGCGAGCGCAGGGAGGCGGGACTGCGAGCGGAGCCGAACAGTCGGCTCTGTCTTTTCCGGCGGCGATTCGGTCTTATTCGGCGGCGCTCGCTATTTTTCGGCGCTGCTCGTTTTTTTGTTGTCACTTTTTTTGGGGGATCGGCGTATAACACGCACCCACGACTTTCCCCCTATTTTAAGGGGGAAAAAGTGTGTGTTATACGCTGATAAATACGGTAATTATATTGGAGCTGACATTTTCATAACACAAGCACTCTACAATAATCTCCTTAATAAATAAAGAAACAAAATACAGTAGTACCTTGGATTACGAGCATAATTCGTTCCAGATACATGCTTGTAATCCAAAGCACTCGTATATCAAAGCGAGTATCCCCATAGGAATGAATGGAAACTCAGATAATTTGTTCCAGTGTCACTGCTAGTGTATGCAGTACCGCATGTGGCCAGAGAAAGGGGGGCGCCGGAGACACACAGAAATGCTCAGGGACACTCAGGAACGCACCTCTGGCTTGTATCCTTCTTGTCTTGCAAATCGAGTCAGAATTAAAAAAAAAAAACGCGAAACGCTCGTAAACCGCATTACTCACAATCCGAGGGTTTACTGTATATACAAAACCTTCATAAGTTGCCTTGAAATTTACAATTTACTTCTAGTCAATGTAACAAAAAATGTAGTACCCTGGTGCAGTAGTAACTTCGACTAGTTTGCAGAGTGTCCTAGGAACCATAAAACCCATGACACTTTATTGTGCATGCTTTTAACTTCAGCTACGAAATCAAGATTTTTACCTGGACCTTTCCAGTCTTCAATGCTGTGATGTTGGCTTTAGCCAATCAAAGTGATTGGCCAATAGCAGGCTGGAGGGCCAAAACTTCACTCTTATAGCTGAAATAAAAAATTGCATATTACGGCACTCTGGGCTTTGAATTAGGCAGACACTATATAAAGAAGCTAATGTATTCTGCAGGCACCAAGATTTACTAACATTACATTGGTTACAGGTAGCAAATACAGTGCATCCAGAAAGTATTCACAGCGCTTCACTTTTTCCACATTTAGTTATGTTACAGCCTTATTCCAAAATGGATTACCCACTTGCCGCCCCCCATATAGCAAAATGACAGCGGTAAAGTGGTTTCAATATCCTGACCAGACGTCTCATGACCTCTTCAGGCTATTTAGCCGCTTTGAGGCAACTGTTGTTGTGGTGTGTCAGTCTGAGACACCGCAACTCTGATCTAGGTAAAGAGAGTCTCCGCCCGACGTGATCAGCCGTGTCCAATCACGGCTGATCACGATGTAAACAGGAAGAGCCGGTGATCGGGTTTTCCTCACTCGCGTCTGTCAAAGGTGAGTAGAGGAGAGCTGATTGGCTGCTCCTCTGACAGGGGGGGGTCTTTGCTAATTGATTATCAGCGCCGCCCCCCTGGGGATGCCCACCACCAGGCATGCCACCCTAGACCACCAGGGATGCCAATCAGTGCCCACAATGGGCATCTTTGATTGGCAGGCATTATTGTTTAGCACTGATTGGCATCCATCAGTACCATATGTTACAGTACATCTGTGCCGCCCATCCGTGCCCATCCATGCCGCCTATCCGTGTAGCCCATCAGTGCCACCTCATCGGTGACCATTAGTGCCGCCTTATCAGTGCCCATCAGTGTAGCCCCATCAGTGAAGGAGAGAACTTACTTATTTACAAAGTTTTGTAACTGAAACAAAAAAAAAAACTTATTTTTTCATAATTTTCTGTCATTTTTTTATTTGTTTAGCAGAAAATAAAAATCCCAGAGGTGATCAAATACCACCAAGAGAAAGCTCTATTTGTGGGAACAAAATTATAAAAATTTTGTTTGGGTACAGTTCGACAGCGCTGAAAGCTGAAAATCGGTCTGGGCAGGAAGGTGTATAAGTGCCCTGTATTGAAGTGGTTAAATTCATTATTTTCCTGAACATTCTAAAAACAATACCCATTAATGACAATGTGAAAGAAGTTTGTTTGAAATCTTTGCAAATGTATTAAAAATGAAAAAACAAAAACAATCAAATGTACATAAGTATTCACAGCCTTTGCTCAATATTTTGTTGAAGCACCTTTGGCACCAATTCCAGCTTCAAGACTTTTTGAGTATGATGCTACAAGCTTGGAACACCTATTTTTGGGCAGTTTCTCCCATTCTTCTTTGCAGTACCTCTCAAGCTCTATCAGGTTGAGAGGTACACGGTACACAGCCAGAGCTCTCCAGGGATGTTCAATCAGGTTCAAGTCTGGGCTCTGGCTGGGCCACTCAAGGACATTCACAGAGTTGTCCTGTAGCCACTCCTTTGTTATCTAGGCTGTGTGCTTAGGGTCGTTGTCCTGTTGGAAGATGAACCTTCACTCCAGTCTGATGTCCAGAGCGCTCTGGATCAGGGTTTCATCAAGGATGTCTCTGTACATTGCTGTGTTCTTTTCCTTTATCCTGACTGTCTCCCAGTTCCTGCCACTGAAAAACATCCCCACAGCATGATGCTGCCACCGCCATGCTTGACTGTAGAGATGGTATTGGCTAGGTGATCAGCGGTGCCTGGATTCCTGAGGAGTGGCTTCCGTCTGGCCACTCTTCCATACAAGCCTGATTAGTAGAGTGCTGCAAAGATGGTTGTTTTCCTGGAAGGTTCTCCTCTCTTCACAAAGAAACGCTGGAGCTCTGTCAGTGTGACCATCAGGTTCTTGGTCACCTCCCTGACTGAGGCCCTTCTCCTCGGATCGCTCAGTTTGGCCAGGTGGCATGCACTAGAAAGAGTCCTGGTGGTTCCAATCTTCTTCCATTTACGGATGATGGAGGCCACTGTGCTCATTGGGACCTTCAATGCTGCAGAGATGTTTCTGTCCCCTTCCCCAGATCTGTGCCTTGATACAATCCTGTCTCGGAGGTCTACAGACAATTCCTTGGACTTCATGGCTTGGTTTGTGCTCTGACATGCACTGTTAACTGTGGGACCTTATATAGACAGGTGTGTGCCTTTCCAAATCATGTCCAGTCAACTGAATTTACCACAGGTGGACTCCAAGTTGTAGAAACATCTCAAGGATGATCAGTGGAAACAGGAAGCACCTGAGCTCAATTTTGTGTAATGGCAAAGGCTGTGAATACTTATGTACATGTGATTTTTTTTGGGGGGGGGGGGTGGGGGGGGTTTATCCTTATCAAGCTTTCAAAGATTTTAAACAAACTTCTTTCACGTCATTATGGGGTATTGTTTGTAGAATTTTGAGAAATATATTGATTTTAATCCATTTTGAAAAAGGGCTGTAAGGTAACAAAATGTGGGAAAAGAGAAACGCTGTGAATACTTTCCGGATGCAATGTACTTTTACTTAAGGGTAATTCATATTTCAATTCATGATGCCATAGTGTGAATCGGGGAGAATGCTAGTTTCTCAAATATTCTAATATTGTCTCATCTGTCCTATCTGGGCTAATTTGTGCTAGGGTAAACCGATTGACTCATCTCTAGTTGAAGTGAAAGTGGCTGTAAACCCTTATACATACCGAGTGAAATCACTGGCCTCAGGTGATACACAGGGATCTCTTCACTACATTTGTTCAAAGTCCAGAATTTATATGGCTTGTCTGAGCTGTCAGAAAAGTGGGTGGAGAGCTGAAACGAAACACTGCAGAGCTCAGTGAGGAGAGCTCATTGGAGGGAAGGGACCCCCCCCCCCCCCTTCACACAGGAAGAGAGCTGAAGCTGTCAATTACAGGCTGTGTGCTGGAGCTCCATCTCCTGTCACCTTTTTTACTTGGTGTCTGGAAAACTTGTCAGAAGTGACTCATGCAGATAGCAGAAAAACAGGGCAGCAGAAAGAAATGACACTTAGGAGTTGATTTACTAAAACGGGAGAGTGCAAAATCCGGTTCAGCTCTGCATGGTAGCCACTCCGCTTCTAACTTCAGCTTGTTCAATTAACCACTTCCCGACCGCCCCCTGTATATATACGTCGGCAGAATGGCACGTACAGGCAGAATCACGTACCTGTACGTGACATTCTTCCGGCGGTTGGGGGGTCCGATCGGACCCCCCTCCGCCGGCGGGGACGGTCGGGATGGCTTCAGAAGCGATGCGGGACGAGGGGACGGCCAGTCGTTTCTGGCCACCCCCTCCCGATCGCTCTGGCCAATGGGATTCGTCCGCTTCCTTCCCCTTCCTGTGTAATTGTAAACACAGGCAAGGGGAAGTGATGTCACGCTCCTCGTGTCGGTCTTTCTGACCGGGACGCCGAGCGGAGAAGACATCAAGTAAGTGCACAAACACTACACTGACACCAGGTACACATAGGCACACATTTCACCCCCCTGTCACCCCCTGATCACCCCCCAGATCACCCCCTGCCCCCCCTGTCACAGTGTCACTGATTGCAGTGATCATTTATTTTACTGATCACTGCATTTAGTGTCAGTGTGACTGCAATAACTGTCAGGGCAGTTAGTTTTAGGCCCCTTTAGGTCCAAGGTAGCCCCCTACCCCCCCCCAATAAAGGTTTAACCCCTTGATTGCCCCCTAGGTAACCCTTTCACCCCCTTTTGCCAGTGTCACTAAGCGATCGTTTATTTTGATCGCTCTATTAGTGTCACTGGTGCCGCTAGGTAGCCAGTTTTTTTTTTTTAGGTAACCGCCAGGTTTATATAGGATTATAAATAGGTTTATAGGTCAGGTACCCCCATATTACAACCTAAATAAAGGTTTTAACCCTTGATTGCCCCTAGAGTTAACTCTTTCACCAGTGATCACAGTATAAGTGTCACTGGTGACGCTGGTTAGCCAGTTAGTTATTTAGTTATTTAGGTTCCCCGTCAGGTTTTTATATAGTGTCAGGTACCCCCATATATTACCTAATAAAGGTTTTAACCCCCTGATTGCCCCTAGTTAACCCTTTCACCAGTGATCACCGTATAACTGTTACGGGTGACGCTGGTTAGTTAGCTTGTTTTTTTATACTGTCAGGGCACCCGCCATTTATTACCCAACTATCGGTTTAACCCCCTGATCGCCCGGCGGGTGATATCAATTAGGTGTTAGGGTCAAATAAGGTCTGCGTCGCCCCAGGTTAGTGCCAGTACCGCAAACACCCACGCGCAAAGCATACACCTCCCTTAGTGGTATAGTATCTGAACAGATCAATATCTGATCTGATCAGATCTATACTAGCGTCCCAGCAGTTTAGGGTTCCAAAAAACGCATTGTTAGCGGGATCAGCCCAGATACCTGCTAGCACCTGCGTTTTCCCCCTCCGCCCAGCCCAGCCCAGCCCACCCAAGTGCAGTATCGATCGATCACTGTCACTTCCAAAACACTAAGCACACATAACTGCAGCGTTCGCAGAGTCAGGCCTGATCCCTGCGATCGCTAACAGTTTTTTTGGTAGCGTCTTGATTCATTCGCCAGCAGCCTAGGAGCTTTTTTTCCTGTGAATCTCACTAGTGTACTACTAAATTTAGAGCCCAAAATGGCAAATCGCAAGTACACTAGTGAACAGGCCTACTTGTTTCTGAGTATGTCAGATAGTGAAGAGGAGGTCACTCATCTGTCACAATCAGGCTCAGAATACGATCCAGTAGACGACAGCGGCTCCATGACAGATAGCTCTGGCGACGAAGGTGTGGTCCCTGCTAAGGTCAGGCGTACCCGATCCCGATCTTCTGATGTTGTTGAGGTGCAGGAACCGCAGGTCTCTCGTATGGAGCAGAGAAGTACTAGCGCCGCTATTCCTTCTGGTGAACTGGCAAGCACCAGCGGCCTAGTACACCCTGGACGTAGTCAAACCAGCACTGCAGTAACACTTGGTGACGTGGCGAGTCCCATAAGTGCAGTTCAAGCTGGCGAGGTGGCAAGCACAAGTAGTGTCCCGCTGCCACCAAGAAGAAGACAAAGGCAGGCCCGTCGATCACATAGTGTCCTTCCTGCAGAATTCGCCAATCCTGATTGGGTGCCCACCACTTCTGCAGAACCCGTACTTCCCCCATTCACTGGCCAACCCGGTATTCAGGTGGAAACAGCTGATTTTAAGCCATCCGATTTTTATTCGCTGTTTTTCACGGAAGATCTCTATAGATCTATTGTAGACCAAAGTAATATATACGCTGGTCAACACATCGCCGCTAATCCCCAAGTGCCTTCCCTTGCCAGAGATTGGAAACCAATTACGGTTTCCGAATTTAAGACCTTTCTGGGCCTTTCCCTCAACATGGGCATACACAAATTCCCGACGCTGAGGTCTTATTGGTCCACCTCACCGCACCACCATATGCCCGTGTTCTCTGCCTCCATGTCCAGGGCACGATACGAACAGATCTTGCGGTTCATGCACTTCAGTGACAATGAACTTTGTCGTCCTCGTGGAGACCCTGAATTTGATCGGCTCTACAAAATTCGGCCCCTCATAAACCACTTCAACCAATGTTTTGCAGCCTTGTTTACGCCCAATCAAGTTGTCTGCGTTGACGAGTCCCTGATTAAGTTTTCTGGCCGCTTGTCTTTCAAACAGTTCCTTCCCAGCAAGCGTGCCAGATACGGGGTCAAGCTCTACAAGCTCTGTGACAGGGCAACAGGCTATACGTGGAGCTTTTCGGTTTATGAGGGAAAAGATAGTCACGTAGAGCCGGAGAACTGTCCAGATTACATAGGGAGCGCTGGCAAGATAGTGTGGAACTTGGTGTCACCCTTATTCGGAAAGGGGTACCACTTGTACGTGGACAATTATTACACGAGCGTGCCACTGTTTAGTCACTTGTTTGATCATCAGATTGGAGCATGTGGCACCGTGCGACCTAATCGCCGGGGCTTTCCCCAGCGGCTTGTAGATTCCCCTCTTAGGCTGGGGGAGAGAGCCTGCTTGAAGTGTAATAACTTGCTCGCTGTGAAGTGGAGGGATAATAGGAATGTTTTCGTTCTTACCTCCCTTCATGCAGACACGACAGTCCAAATTCGTACGGCGGCTGGTGTTGTGACGAAACCCCTCTGTATCCACGAATACAACCTTAATATGGGGGGGGTGGACCTCAACGACCAGTTGTTGGCGCCGTACCTAGTTGTCCGTAAGGCTAGACGCTGGTACAAAAAAGTGTCTATTTATTTATTCCAATTGGCTTTGCTGAATGCTCATGTGCTATACGGAGCTTCAGGCGGGACGTTACCCTTCCTTGAATTCCAGGGAGCGGTTGTCATGGAACTCCTGTATCCAGGCGATTCCACACCTCACCATCCCCTACCAAATGCAGTAAGCCGGCTGCATGAGAGGCATTATCCTCATGTCCTCCAGAGTACCCCTACCCAACGAGCCCCCCAAAGAAGATGTCGTGTCTGTAGCAAGCGCGGATTTAGGCGTGACACCCGTTATTATTGTCCACGCTGTCCTGACAATCCTGGTCTCTGCGTTGGTGAATGCTTTGAACGCTACCACGAACTAGTGAGGTATTAGCGTAGGGTACAGCATTTCACAGGCTAGGATACACTTTCACAGGGTCTCAAGAATGCCATCGCATTTTGAGACCCGACCGTTGCAGTTAAAATTATAGTTACAGGGTCTCAAGAATGCCATCGCATTTTGAGACCCGACCGTTACAGTTAAAATTATAGTTATAGTTTAAAAAAAAAAGTGTAAAAAATAAAAATAAAATAAAAAAGTACAAAAAAAAAAAAACCCCCAAAAAAAATATAAAATAAAAAACCAAAAATAGTTGTCGTTTTATTGTTCTCTCTCTATTGTTGCTCTTTTTTACTCTATTCTATTCTGCAATGTTTTATTATGTTTTATCATGCTTGCTTTTCAGGTATGTTTTATTGTTAACCATTTTTTTGTTTTCAGGTGCGCCATTCAGTTGCAGCGCGGATTTATTTATCTTGACAGCAACAGCGTTTGCTCCCACGATACATAAAGCCGCGACTCCAACACTGTAGGAGGTGATTTCACCACCACAGTTAAAAAAAAGAGCATATATGCCGAAGCATGGGGGCAGCAGAGGGCGGAGGAGCGATTTTGCTCCTAATGCCACGTACATACGGTCGAAAAAAGTCCGACCATGTGTACGTGGCATAACTTTTTTGCGGGAGGATGCCCCCATGCTTCGGCATATATATATTTTAGGCACCGGTTGCGTTAACAAAATGTTTTATTTTTTACTATGTTTTTTTTTTGGTATTTGCTTTGCAGGTATGGTATGGTAAGGTCTTACTGTTATACTCTAATGTTACTTTGTTTTAATGTTAACCATTATTTGCTTAGCAGGTACGCCATTCAGTTGCAGCGTGGATTTATTTATCTTGACAGCAACAGCGTTTGCTCCCACGATACATAAAGCCGCGACTCCAACGCTGTAGGAGGTGATTTCACCACCACAGTTAAAAAAAAGAGCATATATGCCGAAGCATGGGGGCAGCAGAGGGCGGAGGAGCGATTTTGCTCCTAATGCCACGTACATACGGTCGAAAAAAGTCCGACCATGTGTACGTGGCATAACTTTTTTGCGGGAGGATGCCCCCATGCTTCGGCATATATATATTTTAGGCACCGGTTGCGTTAACAAAATGTTTTATTTTTTACTATGTTTTTTTTTTGGTATTTGCTTTGCAGGTATGGTATGGTAAGGTCTTACTGTTATACTGTAATGTTACTTTGTTTTAATGTTAACCATTATTTGCTTAGCAGGTACGCCATTCAGTTGCAGCGTGGATTTATTTATCTTGACAGCAACAGCGTTTGCTCCCACGATACATAAAGCCGCGACTCCAATGCTGTAGGAGGTGATTTCACCACCACAGTTAAAAAAAAGAGCATATATGCCGAAGCATGGGGGCAGCAGAGGGCGGAGGAGCGATTTTGCTCCTAATGCCACGTACATACGGTCGAAAAAAGTTCGACCATGTATACGTGGCATAACTTTTTTTGCGGGAGGATGCCCCCATGCTTCGGCATATATAAATGGTGCATGTATGCCCATCATTAGAAGTGGGTGGATGAAGGGAGGTATTCTAATGGTGGGCATACCCACCGCGCCATTGGGAAATTGGGAAAGCATTTTATCACACCGATCTTGGTGTGGTCAGATGCTTTGAGGGCACAGGAAAGATCTAGGGTCTAATAGACCCCAATTTTTTCAAAAAAAGAGTACCTGTCACTGCCTATTGCTATCATAGGGGATATTTACATTCCCTGCGATAACAATAAAAATGACAACTAAGAAAAAAAAAATGTAAGGAACAGTTTAAAAATAAAATAAAAAAGCTAAATAAAAAGAAAAAAAAAAAAAAAAAAAAAAAAAAAAGCACCCCTGCCCCCCCTTCTTTTGCGCAAAGGCGAACACAAGCGTTGGTCTGGCGTCATATGTAAACAGCAATTGCACCATGCATGTGAGGTATCACCGCGAAGGTCAGATCGAGGGCAGTAATTTTAGCAGTAGACCTCCTCCGTGAATCTAATGTGGTAACCTGTAAAGGCTTTTAAAGGCTTTTAAAAATGTATGTAGTTTGTCGCCACTGCGTGTTTGTGCGCAATTTTAAAGCATGTCGTGTTTGGTATCCATGTACTCGGCCTAAGATCATATTTTTTATTTCATCAAAAATTTGAGCAATATAGTGTGTTTAAGTGCATTAAAATAAAAAAAAGTGTATTTTTTCCACAAAAAATGCGTTTGAAAAATCGCTGCGCAAATACTGTGTGGAAAAAAAAAAATGCAACAACCACCATTTTAATCTGTAGGGCCTTTGCTTTAACAATATATATAGTGTTTGGGGGTTCAACGTAATTTTCTTGCAAAAAAAAAAAATATGTTTTCATGTAAACAAAAAGTGTCAGAAAGGGCTTTATCTTCAAGTGGTTAGAAGAGTGGGTGACGTGTGACATAGGCTTCTAAATGTTGTGCATAAAATGCCAGGACAGTTCAAACCCCCCCCCAAATGACCCCATTTTGGAAAGTAGACACCCCAAGCTATTTGCTGAGAGCAATGTTGAGCCCATTAAATATTTTTTTTTTTTTGGTCCCAAGAGATTGAATAATGAAAAAAAAAAAAAAATAATATTTTTTTTTACAAAAACTTGTCACTAAATGATATATTGCTCAAAAATGCCATGGGCATATGTGGAGATACACCCCAAAATACATTCTGTTGCTTCTCCTGAGTACGGGGATACCACATGTGTGGGACTTTTTGGAGCCTAGCCGCGTACGGGACCCCAAAATCCAAGCACCGCTTTCAGGCTTTCTAAGGGTGTAATTTTTTTATTTCACTCCTCACTGCCAATCACAGTTTCGGAGGCCATGGAATGCCCAGATGGCACAAACCACCCCCAAATGACCCCATTTTGGAAAGTAGACACCCCAAGCTATTTGCTGAGAGGTATGGTGAGTATTTTGCAGATCTCGCTTTTTGTCACAATGTTTTGAAAATTGAAAAAAGAAAAAAAAAATTTTTTTTCTTTACTTTCTTCATTTTCAAAAACACATGAGAGCTGTAAAATACTCACCATGCCTCTCAACAAATAGCTTGGGGTATCTACTTTCCAAAATGGGTCATTTGGGGGGGTTTTGTGCTATTTTGGCATTTTATGGCCTTCGAAACTGTGATAGGTAGTGAGGAGTGAAATCAAAAATTTGCACCCTTAGAAATCCTGAAGGCGGTGCTTGGGTTTCGGGGCCCCGTACGCGGCTAGGCTCCCAAAAAGTCCCACACATGTGGTATCCCCATACTCAGGAGAAGCAGCAAAATGTATTTTGGGGTGCAATTCCACATATAACCATGGCATGTGTGAGCAATATATCATTTAGTGACAACTTTTTGAATACATTTTTTTTATTTATTTTTTTTGTCTTTATTCAATCACTTGGGACTAAAAAAAAAAATATTCAACGGGCTCAACATGCCTCTCAGCAAATAGCTTGGGGTGTCTACTTTCCAAAATGGGGTCATTTGGGGGGGTTTTGTGCCATCTTGGCATTTTATGGTCTTCAAAACTGTGATAGGTAGTGATAGGTAGTGAGGAGTGAAATCAAAAATTTATGCCCTTAGAAATCCTGAAAGCGGTGCTTGGTTTTCGGGGTCCCGTATGCGGATAGGCTCCCAAAAAGTCCCACACATGTGGTATCCCCGTACTCAGGAGAAGCAGCAGAATGTATTTTGGGGTGTAATTCCACATATGCCCATGGCATGTGTGGGCAATATATCATTTAGTGACAACTTTGGGCAAAAAAAAAAAAAGTTTGTAATATTCCCGCAACTTGTGGCAAAATATAAAATATTCCATGTACTCAACATGCCTCTCAGCAAATAGCTTGGGTGTCTACTTTCCAAAATGGGGTCATTTGGGGGGGTTTTGTGCAATTTTGGCATTTTATGGCCTTCGAAACTGTGATAGGTAGTGAGGAGTGAAATCAAAAATTTACACCCTTAGAAATGCTGAAGGTGGTGCTTGGGTTTCGGGGCCCCGTACGCGGCTAGGCTCCCAAAAAGTCCCACACATGTGGTATCCCCGTACTCAGGAGAAGTGGCAAAATGTATTTTGGGGTGCAATTCCACATATAACCATGGCATGTGTGAGCAATATATCATTTAGTGACAACTTTATGAAAAAAAATTTTTTTTTTTTTTTTTTTTGTCTTTATTCAATCCCTTGGGACTAAAAAAAAAAAATATTCAATGGGCTCAACATGCCTCTCAGCAAATAGCTTGGGGTGTCTACTTTCCAAAATGGGGTCATTTGGGGGGGTTTTGTACTTCCCTGCCATTTTAGCACCTCAAGAAATGAGATAGGTAGTCATAAATTAAAAGCCGTGTAAATTCCAGAAAATGTACTCTAGTTTGTAGACGCTATAACTTTTGCGCAAACCAATAAATATACGCTTATTGGCATTTTTTTTACTAAAGACATGTGGCTGAATACATTTTGGCCCAAATGTTTTGACTAAAATTGAGTTTATTAGATTTTTTTTATAACAAAAAGTAGAAAATCTCTTTTTTTTTCAAAATTTTCGCTCCTTTTCCGTTTATATCGCAAAAAAAAAAAATCACAGAGGCAATCAAATACCATCAAAAGAAAGCTCTATTTGTGGGAAGAAAAGGACGCAAATTTCGTTTGGTTACAAAATTGCATGACCGCGCAATTACCAGTTAAAGTAGTGCAGTGCGAAATTGAAAAAAGACCTCTGGTCCTTTGGCTGCCAAATGGTCCGGGGCTAAAGTGGTTAAGCTTTCACAAAAAAAAAAACTGGAAGCTGATTGGTTTCTATGCAGAACTGCACCATATTTTGCACTCTCCAGTTTTAGTAAATCAATCCCTTAGGCCCCTTTCACACTGGGGCGGTTTGCAGGGCTTTCACACTGGTGTGGTGCGCTTGCAGGATGCTGAAAAACGTCCTGCAAGCCGCATCTTTGGTGTGCGCTGTAGGAGCGGTGTATATACCGCACCTAAAGCGCCTCCTCCCATTGAAAACAATGGGGCAGCGCTCCGAACCCGCCCGCAGCGGCGCTTTGCAGGCGGTATTAACCCTTTTTCGGCCGCTCGCGGGGGTAAAACCGCCCCGCTAGCGGCCGGAATGCGCAGCGAAAACGACGGTAAAGCGGCGCTAAATATAGCGCCGCCTTACCGCCAGCGCACCCAGCGCCCCAGTGTGAAAATAGCCTTAGTGCTCTGGATTGAGACAAGTATACACTATAAAGGGCTATCCTTTGTTCATATTTCCTGTCTAAGGTTTACAACCACTTTAGGGGACTTTGCACTTACCATGAGATGCTCTTGTGTCAGATTATTTTTGTAAATAATTCCAAGAACTTTTTATGGCTCTTGTTACCTTTCACTTACTTGTAGGACTTTTTCCTTGGCAGGTACTCCTGGCGGTACCAGCTGGATGAGTTCTCCCAGGGATACTGGGTGGTCGCGGTTGACCTCAGAGGGTTTGGAGGCTCAGATGCACCTTCTGAACTGCTCGATTACAAAATGGAGACTCTTCTGCAGGATGTTAAAGATCTCATTACAGGATTTGGTGAGGGTCATGTGTGTGTGTCTCAAAAAAGTAGGTATGTACGCCTGGTTCACACCTATGCAGTTTGTTTTCGATCAGTTTCTGCTGTGCTTTTTGTGGTGCATTTTTGCACGTGTTTTTTTTTATGTGTTTTTGAATTTTTTATGCTTTTTAAAAAGTTTTTTTTTGGACAATTTGTTGTTGGGCAGATTAAAAAACACAAAGCTTGTCAAAAACGCATCAAAAACCCACGACATGCTTTTCTGCAGCATCTCCATTGAAGTCTATTGAACAAAAAATGCACCGTTTTGCTTTAAAAAAAAGTTCCTGACACTTTCCACAAATGCAGCAACAGAAAAAAGCATAGATGTCAACGAGTCCCATAAGAAACCATGTTAAATGGACTGTAGTACCTTTCTGCAAAAAGCACCAAAAAAAAAAAAAAAATGCATAGGTGTGAACCAGGCCGCAATGTGTACTGCCCATACGCTGTAGTAAATTGCTAATTTCCTCTCTCCTACAGGTTACTCGAGCTGTGTTCTAGTTGGCCATGACTGGGGGGGCACCTTGGCGTGGACATTCGCAGTCCGTCACCACAACATGGTCTCTCGTCTCATAGTTATGAATGCACCTCACCCTTCAGCCTTTCATGGTAATTCATTTTTAATGCCAAAACTCTCTATATTAGCCTTAGTTTTGTCCCACGTTAAAATATATTCATACCTCCTTTTTACCACAAGATGGTGGTGTGGAGCCGTATGTGTACTGTCTATTGGGCTTTATGTCTAATAAACAGAGGAGAGGTGGAAATGTAGCCAGAAACTATTGCTTGCCTGCTTAAAAGGATAAGTTCACCTTTGGAAAAATGTTAAATGTTCCACCCATTTTTATGGTGGAACATGTAACATGTTCCCAATAATGCAGCCACTGCCTGCTGCCCTCTCTCCCTGTGACAGCAGTAAGGGGAGAAGTTTCCCGTACTAGCTGTCACTTCTTAAAATCAACCTGGCCGTAGGGGGCTCCGTCATTCATTCACACAGCTCTGTGTATGAATAAACTACAAGCCCCGACATCCTTTGTGGCTGTCGGTTTGTGGTTCCTAATGAACTATCACGGCACTGTGCAGCGCTGTGGTAGTACATTGATCTGTTCCTGTCAGTGTATCTGCCTGTCCGCACTGGATGTACGGGTACACAGATATACTGACAGATCTGTAGGAGACCTGCATGGCACCTGCAAGCTTCTGATCGCTGGTGCAATGCTTTACAGGCTCCAAAAGAAAAGAATAGTAAATGTACATTTTTTATTTTCCTGCAAAAAAATGTGTCTTATTATCTTTCTATTTATTTGTTTAGCTCCATTGCATTCTTGAAATCATTAACGTGGAAAGAACAGCAAACAGACAGTATTAATAATATAAACAGTGCAACATAAAAGCAAACATGTATGAAGGAACAGCATAACTAAGGATGAGCTTGGGCGTGTTCGCAACCCCACATGCCCGAGCCCGCCAGGAAGCTGACACTGCGCAGCGCTAATCACAGGCAGTGAGACAATTCCTGAACCGCAGCTGCAAAAAACTGGAAATGTCTCACTGCCTGTGATTAGCGCTGCGCAGTGTCAGCTTCTTGGTGGGCTCGGGCATGTGGGGTTGCGAACACGCCCAAGCTCATCCTTAACCACTTCAGCCCCGGACCAATTTGCATCTAAAGGACCAGGCCCCTTTTTGCGATTCAGGACTGCGTCGCTTTAACTGACAATTGCGCGGTCGTACGACGTGACTCCCAAACAAAATTGGCGTCCTTTTTTTCCCCACAAATAAAGCTTTCTTTTGGTGGTATTTGATCGCCTCTGCGGTTTTTATTTTTTGCGCTATAAACAAAAATAGAGCGACAATTTAGAAAGAAATTCAATATATTTTACTTTTTGCTATAATAAATATCCCCAAAAAATATATAAAAAAAGTTTTTTCCTCAGTTTAGGCCGATACGTATTCTTCTTCTACATATTTTTGGTAAAAAAAATCCCAATATGCGTTTATTGATTGGTTTGCGCAAAAGTTATAGCGTGTACAAAATAGGGGATAGTTTTATGTCATTTTTATTCATTTCTTTTTTTTTACTAGTAATGGCGGCGATCAGCGATTTTTTTTTTATTGTGACTGCGACATTATGGCGGACACGTCGGACAATTTTGACACATTTTTGGGACCATTGGCATTAATACAGCGTTCAGTGCGATTAAAAATGCATTGATTACTGTAAAAATGTCACTGGCAGTGAAGGGGTTAACCACTATGGGGCAGTGTAGGGGTTAAGTGTGACCTATGTGTTTTTTTTTTTTTACTGTAGGGGGGGGCGTGGGTTGGCGTGTGACATGAATGATCGTCTTTCCCTATGACAGAACAGACGATCAGTGACAGCCTCGCTAGAAAGCACGGGGAGAGGTTTGTTTACACTTGCCTCTCTCCGTTATTCAGCTCTGTGACCCGATCGCGGGACACCGGCGGCGATCGGGTCCGCGGGTCCCGCGGCCACGGTCACGGAGCTCAGGACCGGGTCGCAATAGCGCGACCCACGGCTGGGCTCTTACAGGGCAACGTACCTGTACGTTGATGTGCCCAGCCGATCCATTCTGCCGACGTACATAGGCGTGAGGCGGTCCTTAAGTGGTTAAAGTGGACCTTCAGTCATTTTTTCATCTTTCCATCTATTAAATCTTCTGCCCTTGTTGTTTTAACTTTGGATAGTAAAACATTTTTTTTTTCTGCCAATAAATACCTTATACAGCCCACTTCCTGTTTCTTGTCTGGTAAAAAGCCTAGGCTTATGACATCATGCACAGCTCTCTCTCTCACGCTCATGAGAGTTTGCCAGGGAAGGAGGGGGGGTGAGTCATAAGAGGGCCAATGAGCGCTGCAGGGCTTCAAAGCTGGAGGTGTGCCTCTGTGTGTCTGTGTAAATCCAGGAAGTGAACAGGCAGCAGCTTCAGCTGCCCACAGTTAAAATGGTGGCAGCCAGACTTAGTGGAGGGAGATTTCTGCAGCATATTTGGCAAGTACAGAATCACAGTATATATAAAATAATATGCAAAGTGGTTGGAGGGAAGCTTCAGACTGGCAAAGTTGTTTTTATTACAAATTATGTGAGCAGACTGCAGTTCCTCTTTAAGCATAACTAGTTGCAAGGAATAAAATAAAAGAACATAAAAACAACATAAAAAAGGGTTTAAAGTAGAACTATATGCAAAACTTATTTTTTTCATTTTGGATAGAGCAAGGGAGGGTTATAATCCCTGTCAGATTTTTTTTTTTTTGCCATCTGTGTCCCATTTTAGAGCTTTCTCTTCACTTTCTGTGCCAAAGCCCAACGGGAAGTGAGAAAGAATTCCTACAAATGAAGGGAATTCCTCGGGGACCCCCAGGTCATCAGAATTAGTGTTGGAAGATATCTCCTCTGTTACTTTTCTGGGGACAACCCAAAATGTGTGATTTTTTTTTTTTTTTTTTTTTTTTTCACTTTCAATGATAATGGTAAACAGGACAAGTCGAGAGGATGAATCTCCCTAATGGTGCACAGACAGCATTAAAAACTGCCAGGGGTTCTAATCCCTCTCTACTCTATCCAAAACTAAAAAAGGTTTAGCCCTTAGTTATACTTTAAGGTCTTAGGGAGGAGGTAGTTGTCCTGTATCAAATGAGGCATAAAAACATTACATGCACTCACTAGCTTAGAGTGCAGATGTCATTCATCTGTATACAGCTCAAGGTGGTTGATTTACTAAAACTGCTGACTGCAAAATTAAACATGCTGCCAGCAGGCTTTAAACCAGTAGTACTAAATCTTATTAAACCTACTAGAAGTCTGTGTAAAGTGACAGTCAACACTCCCTATAGGATCTGTGGATAAAGTGGTATTAAGCTCTCTGCATTTTTTAGCATAAAGGATATGTAAAGGTTAGTTTAAAAAAAAAAAAAAAAAAAAAAAAAAACATGTCATACTTACCTCCTCTGTGCAATTGGTTTTGCACAGAGTGGCTTTGATCCTCCTCTTCTGGGGTCCCTCAGCAGCGCTCCTGGTGCCTCCTCTTCTCGGGTGCCCCATTGGAGAGCCGCTTTCCCTCTGGGCACACGTGCAGGCGCGCTCCCGTGTCGTGATGCTGTGTCCATTGGACTCGGCCAACGGCTTCCTCATCATTAAATTTGATTGACAGCAGCGGGAGCCAATGGCATTGTCAATCTATCCAGTCAGGACCCCAGACAGCGGCTGGAGCTGCTGTGCTTGTCCCCGTCGATGGAAAGACCGGATTCGGGTAAGTAAAAGGCGGGCTCTGGGGGGGGGGGGGAGTTTCACCTTAATGCATGGAATGCATTAAAGTGGATGTAAACCCTCACATATACCCAGTGAAGTGATCAGCCTCAGATGATACACAGAGATGAAACAAATCTCCCTACATAAGTTTTACATGTATATCTGCTGTCTGCAGCTTTATATACTGTTTAGAAAGTGCACATCATGTTCAAATTTTCACTTCCTCATTCAGTAGTAGCAGTGTAGTATTGGATTACACTGGGAGACAGCTGATTGGAGGAAAGGCACACACCCCCTCCAGATAGGCAGAGACTCTCAGAGATGTCCTGTGAGTAGAGCAGCTCTCTGCTAATCTATTTATAGCACTTACCCTGACACAAGTTTCAGACAGGTTTTATCTCATGTGTCAGAGAACTTGTCATGCTGATAGCAGAGGAACGGAGCAAGAGAAAGCCAAGAGACTTAGTGCTTTGAAGAGAGATAAGAAAACACTACATATATATGTGCCCAGGTCAAATTTCATGAATTGGGTTTACATCCACTTTAAGGTGAAAAACCTCAAGGGTTTACAACCACTTTAACGCACTGAGCACAATAAAATAAACATTCCCCAGTTAACTATTTTACAATTTTTACCCCAGCATTTGCAGTTTTCAACTTTCAGTGCTGCTTCCCTGAACTTCCACTCTTCATAGGAAAGAGTTAACACTCAACAGTACAGTCTTGAGCCAGTCTGTTGGCTTAAAAAGGGGAGGGGAAAGGAGCAGGGGAGTGCTTTGCCATCCTAGAGCATGGGGCTGTGTGTTTCTATTGATGCACACAATGTAGGGAGACACAAAACTAGTACCTGCATGCAAAGGTGACTCCATAGGATACTGCAAGAGAAGGGGACCACCCTGAAGCCTGGGGCAGCAGTCATGGCACCAGCTTAAACACGAAGATAGGCAAGGATTAAAAGATAAAGAAGCTTCATACTCAGTATGTGATTAAATCATATGCTGGAATTGCTTTAAAATGCAAGGGTTTAAAATTACTATTTCCTCCCCAAAGTGGAGCCACACACTACTTTAACCGCTTCCTGCCTGCCGGCCGTCAAACAATGCCATCTATCAGTGCCGTCTATCAGTGCCCATCAGTGCCACCCATAAGTACATCAGTGCTGCATGTCAGTGCCACCTCATTGGTGCCGCCTTATCAGTGTCCGTCAGTGCTGCCTTATCAGTGCCCATCAGTGAAGGAGAAAAATTACTTATTTACAACATTTTATAACGGAAACAAAAGAAAAACTTTATTTTTTTTTCTAAATTTAAGGTCTTTTTTTTATTTGTTTAGCAAAAAAATAAAAAACGCAGAACAAACAAAATGATAAAAATTCTGTTTGGGTACAGTGTAACATGACCGCGCAATTGTCATTTAAACAGTGACAACGCTGAAAGCTGAAAATTGGCTTGGGCAGGAAGGGGGTGTAAGTGGAAGTGCCTGGTATTGAAGTAGTTAAAGTGATGTTTCCCCCTAAAAATAAAAAAATGCTTAAAATTCCAAAAAAAAAAAAAATAATTGCAAAAAAATTATTTTTTTTACTCACCTCTAAATGCCTGTTGCTAGGGGGTCCCTGGTAGTCTGCCTCCTTCGGTGCCTGAGCTGGTGACATCACTTCCCCTCTGCGCAGGAAGGGCTCCCTCCCTCCTCTCAGTCACCTGGGACAGGTCCCAGATGACTGCGTGGCCAATCGCGGCGCCGCTCGCGCTTGCATAGTGGGTGCCCGGCTGTGAAGCCACAGCTGGGTGCCCGCAGTTGCAATGCCGGCGGGATACTCCTCTTTAACCACTTTCCGACCGGCGCACGACGATGTACGTCCCTTTTTTGAAGAGGGATATCTCGGTAACAGCAGCAGCTGCTGCCACAACGAGGTATCCATCTCTTCAGGCGCCGGTCGGCTGTCCGATAATGGTGGTCATCGCGGCGGATTCGCCGCGAGATCACCGTTATCGGCGGCGGGAGAGGTGCCCCCCCCCTCCCGCCGCTCTCCCACGCCTTCCGCTGCTTACCGGAACCGTCGGCAGCGGCGGAGGCGATCGGGTCCTTTCCCCTCCTGTGCATAGAGATGAGTGACGCTAAGATGGCTACCACTCATCTCTATACCATAGGAGGGCGGAGGCGACGTCAAAAACGTCACTTCCGCCCATACCTCTTAAAGAGGAATTTTCAAATGTCATTTTTTTAAATGACATTTTTTTTTTTTTTTTTTCATTGAAGTCCAAATATGAGATCTGAGGACTTTTTGACCCCAGATCTCATATTTAAGAGGACCTGTCATGCTTTTTTGTATTACAAGGAATGTTTACATTCCTTGTAATAGGAATAAAAGTGAGCCAATGAAATTTTTTTTTAAAAACAGTGAAAAAAAAAAAATAAGAAAAACAAAAAAAATTTTTTTTAAAGAGCCCCGTCCCGACGAGCTCGTGCGCAGAAGCGAACGCATACGTGAGTAGCGCCCGCATATGAAAACGGTGGTCAAACCACACATGTGAGGCATCGCCGCGATCGGTAGAGCGAGAGCAATAATTATAGCCAAGACCTCCTCTGTAACACAAAATATGCAACCTGTAGAATTTTTTAACGTCGCCTATGGAGATTTTTGAGGGTAAAAGTTTGATGCCATTCCACGAGCGCAATTTTGAAGCGTGACATGTTAGGTATCAATTTACTCGGGGTAACATTATCTTTCACAATATATAAAAAAATTGGACTAACTTTACTGTTGTCTTATTTTTTTATTCAAAAAAGTGAATTTTTTCCAAAAAAAAGTGCGCTTGCAAGACCGCTGCGCAAATACGGTGTGAAAAAAAGTATTGCAACGACCGCCATTTTATTCTCTAGGGTGTTAGAAAAAAAACAATATATAATGTTTGGGGGTTTTTCTAGCAAAAAAAACTGTTTTAAACATGTAAACACCTAACATCCAAAACGAGGCTGGTCTTAAAGTGGTTAAAGGATTAAACAAAGCTTGCCGAAAGCTCTACAAATGCTTTTTTTTTAAAGCTTGTTGTACACAAAGCTCTTAAACAAATCTAAACCCGTTGTGGACAAGGCCTAAGGGATCCTAAAGAATATGTCAGTGACTCAAGGAAATGGGAATAATAAATAACCAAGAAAGAGTATGAGGAAGTTAATAAATGAGGGTTGGGTGGATAAAAAGGTAATGTAAGGTGACTGGTGGATATGACAGGATTCACTAACGAGGTGTGATTGAAAACAAGAGCAGCATGGAGCACATGCCTTGTATGTACCAAAAAATGATCCCTGTATGAAGTACTTGTGTTTATATCACTAAATAATTCATAGATAAATGTAGAAAAATAGAAAAAAAAAAGTAGATCATTGACAAGTGCAGATTCACCCTGCAAAATTGCTCTAATGTGTAATTGTAATGTAAAGTAATGTGACTCTTCTTCTGAGCTCAGAGGAGGGATGTCTACTTTTGGGTTCTGAAACACATGAACAGTGTTTACAATAGTAGAGGTTTAACGACTTCAGCCCCGGAAGAATTTACCCCCTTCCTGACCAGGCCATTTTTCGCGATATGGCATTGCGCCATTTTAACTGACAATTGCGCGGTTGTGCAACGCTGTACCCAAACAAAATTTACATCCATTTTTTCCCACAAATAGAGCTTTCTTTTGGTGGTATTTGATCACCTCTGCGGTTTTTATTTTTTGCGATATAATATATATATAATATATATATATATATATATATATATAAAAAGAATAGCAACAATTTTGAAAAAAACACAATATTCTTTACTTTTTGCTATAATAAATACCGTATTTACTGGAGTATAAGCCGACCCGAATATAAGCCGAGGCACCTAATTTTACCACAAAAAAATGGGAAAACTTATTGACTCGAGTATAAGCCTAGGGTGAGAAATGCGCAGCTACTGTAAGTGGAAAAGACAGTCAACAATGCCCATTTGCAGCCATAGGTCCCCCGAACTTCAAACTTAGTAGTTAAGGGTTCCTTGATGCCCTCTAGCTGCTGCCAAAATTTGGGGTTTCTGGGCCAAAGGGTCCCGAAATGACATTGCTGCAGATGGACACAGTTGACCGATTTTGGGGCCCCGTATCTTCGGGCCACTTGGTGCTAGGAACCCCAAATTTGGTGTGCAAACCCAGTAGAACTAGCACCACAACATATCCAAATCTGGCACTAAGTGGCCCCGAGATACGGGGCCCCAAAGTCAGTTCGGAAAATGTCAAGCACTTTTCTGCAGCAGAGAATGACATTTTCCAAACCGACTTTGGGTCCCCGTATCTCGGTGCCACTTGGTGCTAGGAACCCCAGCTCATCTCTTGTCAGAACAGGACTTTGTCTGTTTACACACACAAATACTCATTCTGGCTCTCGTGCCTGCGATCGCGGGCGGCTTTCCGGCCACGCGCATCGTGTCCCCCGCCGTGCAGCGGGCGTGCCTGCTATGGCTCTTAAAGGAGCTGCCTTATACATACGGCAATTCGCGCAGAAGAGCCACCCTGCCGCCGTATATGTACAGGAGCCGGTCGGGAAGCGGTTAAAGGAATTATTACAGAGGGAGCAGCTATGATTGCTTAGTGACTGTACCCCTCTACAGAATGGTCACATTCATAATTCTTTCCTCTCTTGGGACATTGTGGATCTACGCACATCATAAATAAGTTGTTATTTTAAGACTTTTCATGCTTAGTACACACAGGCCGAATGTCAGGCCGCATCGACCATTTCAGTAGAAACCCAGTGACATTCGGCCTGTGTGTATGGCAGCCGGTCTGACAGAAGCCGGCTTCTGTCAAAGGGTCATGACCAAAAAAGGTCTGCCGACTGGCACCGGAGTGTTCTGGTGTGGAGGACCAACAGTGGGGGGGTGGCATACTGTTTTCCACCGGCTGCCACTGGTGATTACATTCATTGGCATGAATTCGATTTCCTAATAAAATTCTGTTAAATGTGTTATCAGTGTTATATACGTGTATTGCAGTAACCACTCAATGCTGCACTGATATGTGTATAACAGTATGAGGAACCTCTTTATCAGGGCTCTATTAGGGATTGGTGGACCCCACGCCAACCCTTCCCTCGGTGTCCTTAGCAATGTTGGCTCTTTGCTGTTGCACTAAAGCTCAGTATGTGTTTTTTTCTCCTCAGATTACGTTCTGGCTCATCCATCTCAGCTATTCTTATCCCGCTATGTCTTCCTATTCCAGTTACCTATTCTACCTGAAATCCTGCTGTCTTTGGCTGACTTTGAGGTAAGTACGGCTTTGTGGAGTACCTTAGATCCAGGCACAGATGTATTTTGACTTTGAAAAGCTAAAGCAGAACTGCTGTGAAGTCATTGGGCAGCTGCGTAAATATGCTGTCACAGCATGGCCGGATCTAGGTGGGGTGCTGAGGTGGGCTGCACCCCCCCCCCCCCAGATCTAAATTGCTCCCCTCCCAAAGCCCCGGACCACCCCCGTCTGCCCTGGATGCTATGCCTGGCCGCTGAGCTACTTTCCCATTACAGCACAGCATGCAGCTCCTTCTCCCCACAGTACACAGACCTGAAATTACATTCCTTACACACAGCCAGTCAGCCCCAAACTTTACAGGGTGTATCTGGCTTCTGCAGCTACGCTGCCATTCCAACCAGGGAATTTCACATGTGAGAACAGCAACATAAAAGCCAGTTACACCCTGTGAAGATCATGGCTGACTGGCTGTGTGTAAAGGAATGTAATTTCAGCTCTGTGTAGTGTGGGGAGGAAAAGCTGTGTACAGTGCTGGGATAGGAAAATAGCTCAGACAAGTGCCCTGCCAGGGGTGATCCCTGACCTCTGACTCTTTAGTAGTGATCCCTGACCTCTGACTCTTTAGTACTGATCCCTGTCCTCTGATTCTCCATCAGTAATCCCTGTCCTCTGACTCACCAGGGGGGTTCCCTGTCCTCTAACTCTCCAACCGTGATCCCTGTCCTCTAAATCTTTGGCAGTAATCCCTGTCCTCTGACTCTCCAGTGTAATCTCTATCCTCTGGCTCTCCAGGGATGATCCCTGCCCTCTGCCTCTCCAGCAGTTAACCCTGTCCCCTGCCTCTCCAGCGGTGATCCCCATCCTTTTCCCTGCCAGTGGTGATCCCTGTCCTCTGCCTCTCCCGCAGTGACCCCTGTCCTTTGTCTTGCCAGCACTGACCCCTGCCCTCCACCCTGCTTACCCCTGTCCTCAGCTTGTCCACTGCTGGCGTTCTATCCCTTGCCTTACTGAATCCCTAAAAACCAATAGCCTCTGTACTCTGCCCTACAAACTGCTGATCCTATTCTCTGTCCTGCTGACCTCCCATCTTCTGCATCCCTGTCATTTTTTACTGCACCCCCACATAGGTTTGCCACCTGTACAGGAATGACCCGGACAGTCTGGTTTTTGACACTTCTGTCCGGGTTTCTGTTCATCTTACACCCAGACAAAACATCAGTCAGTTCATCTTAACCTGTCAGCTAAATCTGCCCTCATAGGATCAGAGCTTTTTACCAGCTTGTCTCCCTGAGTGCAGTACTGTCATGGGCCAGAGGGGGTCAGGAGGTAGGCTGCACCTTCTCTGATCCTGGTGCCTGGATGCCGACGCCCCCTGGACGATCTGGCTGCAGAGAGACGGCGCTTGCTGTGTGGGGGATGTGCCGGCTGGGAACTTCAGGTTAGTACAGAAATGGCAAGGCATGTGCACTTGTGCAGGATGGTCAAGCTTTTAAGGGAGAGGGGAGAAGATGAAGGCAGTAGAGGGGGTGTAAACATGGTTCAGAGCTGAGGAGGGGTGGATGGGGGATGAGAATGCAATGGAAAGGAGTAGTGGGAGAGAACAGATCCCTGCACTCTGTATATACCATGCCTTGATCCCTGCACTCTGTATATACCATGCCTTGATCCCTGCACTCTGTATATACTGCGTCCTGATCCCTGCACCCTGTATATACTGCGTCCTGATCCCTGCACCCTGTATATACTGCGTCCTGATCCCTGCACCCTGTATATACTGCGTCCTGATCCCTGCACCCTGTGTATATACTGCGTCTGATCCCTGCACCCTGTATATACTGCGTCCTGATCCCTGCACCCTGTATATACTGTATATTGTATATACTGCGTCCTGATCCCTGCACTCTGTATATACTGCGTCCTGATCCCTGCACTCTGTATATACTGCGTCCTGATCCCTGCACTCTGTATATACTGCCTCCTGATCCCTGCACTCTGTATATACTGCCTCCTGATCCCTGCACTCTGTATATACTGCCTCCTGATCCCTGCACTCTGTATATACTGCGTCCTGATCCCTGCACTCTGTATATACTGCGTCTTGATCCCTGCACCCTGTATATACTGCGTCCTGATCCCTGCACCCTGTATATACTGCGTCCTGATCCCTGCACTCTGTATATACTGCGTCCTGATCCCTGCACCCTGTATATACTGCGTCCTGATCCCTGCACTCTGTATATACTGCGTCCTGATCCCTGCACTCTGTATATACTGCGTCCTGATCCCTGCACTCTGTATATACTGCGTCTTGATCCCTGCTACAGGCTACATTCACCTTTAACACAAAAATAATAAATGCACATATTTTTGCAGGTTAAAACAATGTGCATTTTTGTAAAAATAAAATAAAAAAATGGGGATTTATTATTATTATATTATTATTCTTTTTTTAATTCTTTATTTAGAAGAAGCAGTATAACATGTTTTTCAACACATACTGTACACATCAGCATGAAATGCAGAAAACATTGTACACCAAAAAGATCGAAGGTGTTGGGCTCAGGCTGTGACTGTGAACATTATTGGATATGTGTATTCAGCAGTGCTTCTTGTACATACCCTTGGAGTATACCGTTTCCCCCTAAGCATTTAACTTTTTACAATATACGGGGAAAAACTACCTATTCATAATTTTTTTTACTCTGCACTCTGCAGTTTTTTTACTCTGCAGTCTGTAAGGCTTTGCACCCGCAATCAGCAGATCATGGGTACATTGCCAGGATCCTGCAGACACCCAGTACAGCTGTCTGCCCATACGTCATACGGGCAGACAGTTACTGAATGGCAGCAAGAATCAATGCACTACAAGGATGCTGACAAGCGCCCCCACAGTTCATTGAAGGCAAGTTATTCACAGAGTTCTGTAAATGAATTAATGACATCTACTGTCGGCCTCAACGGCCGACAACAGATGTTAATTCATTCAAAGAACTCTGTGAATGAATGATGCAGCTGTGTGGGCAAAGCCGCACATGGCCACACTATTTTTAAATTCTGATAGCGGATTCAGGGAGAAGATCCCCCGCCCGATGTCACAGGCAGGGGGGCTCAGGGGGGAGAGGAGGCAGGAGCTGGAACATGTTCCATCCTAAATACAGGTGGAATATGTAATTTCTTCCAAATATGAACCTAAACAATCACAATTTGGATAGAGGCAGAGAAAACAGTAAACATTTGATACAAAATGTCAGATGTGAATGGCAATATAATTAATGGCAACTTGCATATACTGTACCTCACAGTGCAGGTTTGCTTTATTCTGTAAAGGTCATCATATTGTGCCAAACTGATGTTTATTCTCTTTTCAGTGATACATGGAACCTCTGTATTACCTGTGGTAGGTATGGGCTTCTCTGACTGACAGTATCTACTGTTACAAGCCTCCAGCTTTGACTCAGAACCCCCATAAAGGGTTCTGGATCTAGCTGCCCCATAAATGTATAGGATACAGGCAGTGTTTTGTTCTTTTTTAATCCTGGTATTAATTGCTAAGCGGACTTCAAGCAGTTGTAATGCTTATTTTTTACTTGCTCTGTGCAATGATTTTGCACAGAGTGGCCCTGAACCTCCTCTACTGGTCCCCCGCCAGTGCTCTAGACTCCTCCCCCTCTGCGTGCACCAGCATAGCAAGCCCCTTGCTATGGGGGCACGTGTGAAGGCACGCTCCCAAGCCAGGCTGTGTGCGTCCATGGATACACGAAGCATGGCTCAACCCTGCCACCCCCCCTCCTTACAGGCTCCCGCTGTTGCCACGTCTCCTGTGAGAAGAGAGAAGGGGGGGGGGGGAGAGCTGCTGCAGATGGGCACAGCCCTGGATGAAGAGAGGGAACAGGTAAGTGTTTAAGGGTGAGGCTGGGGGGTCAACTATTAAGTTTTTTACCATAATGCAGAGAATGCATTAAGGTAAACAATCTTTTGCAATCACTTAAAGTCTTTGATTATTTTCAGTGAAATACCAGCTGCAACAGTGTGACATATGGTATGTCTTTTTTCTACAGTACATCAGGAAGCCTCTGGTGGATGATTTGATGGGAATCCAGAATAAGCAGCGGAGACTCACCAATGAAGAGACTGAGGCTTTTATATATTACCTGTCTCAGAAAGGAGGCATGACACCTCCTCTTAACTACTACAGAAATCTTTTTGGGTAAGTGATAAAATTATAGCATGATATAGACGTATAAGATATTGCATATGTGGCCACTTATCTAAGGCCCCTTTCACACTGGGGCGGTGAGCCGCGGTGACGGTAAAGCAGCGCTATATTTAGCGCTGCTTTACCGTCGTTTTCACCGCGGTTTTTCGGCCGCTCGCGGTGCGGTTTTACCCCCCGCGAGCGCCGAAAAAGGGTTAAACACCCCCCGCAGAGCGCCGCCGTAGCCGCGGTATTGCCGCGGTAACCGCGGTTTTACCGCGGTCTCCCATTGTAATCAATGGAAGGAGCGGTATAGGAGCGGTGAACACACCGCTCCTATCCCGCTCCAAAGATGCTGCTAGCAGGACTTTTTTTTGTCATCCTGCTAGCGCACCGCTCCAGTGTGAAAGCCCGCCGGCTTTCACACTGGAGTTAAAGGGGCAGGATTTTTTCATGCGGTGAACAGGCGCTATTTTTAGCGCTGCACCGCATGAAAAACGCCCCAGTGTGAAAGGGGCCTAATCCAAGCACCCCTGAATGATGTGATAGGCAGCAGAGGGGTAGTGGAGCGTATTACAGAGTCCATTGAAACTGCTGATGCAGATGAGAAAAGGAACACAGCAGTTCTGAAACTGGTGAACAATAGGCCACAAACAAGGAGGGTGGTCAAATCATGGGCCAGAGTCGTTCAGGTGCAGGGTTACGTGGCAGGCCTAAGTCCGCAACAGTCCTGCAACGAAGTACAAGGTCTGCAGGCAGAGGCAGAGGTAGTCAGAGAAATAGACTAAGGTTGACAACTGAGGCAGAACTGAAGAATGCAAATACAGATCACGAGAAAGAGAAGACCCTGTAGCAGGTTGGTTTACTGGTAGTAGGTTGCAGGGTACTGCTGAATACCACTCACCACTGCATGTAGGCAAGGTTGACCCTTAATTAAACTATTTAGCAGTAATGCTATCAATTGGCATGCATGTCAGGTCCTTTACTTGCAGGGCCGCAGATAGGGCAGTACAGCCAGCCCTTCTGTACCGGGTCCGAGCTCTGTCACTTCAGAATGGGGCCCCGGGCACCTGGAGGAGAGGAGAGTCCGCTGTACTGCTTTGTAACACCTGTGGATACCTTGCAGCACTGCCTGCTTTCTCCCTCTGGCAGCTCTTTAGAGGGATCAGTTCTATATACTTGCTGTGTCCCGATCTGAAGCAGATGGAGATAGCTGCAGAGTCTGCCTGTGCCTCTGCCGGTTCCTGAAATTCCCCCTCGGTCGCCCCCTGGCCCTTAGTCGGCAGTGTTATCTCCTGTCAGATGATGAATGAGCAGGAAGTTTGATCTCTCTCTCCCTCCAGATCGTACTCTCACTGCTCTGTATTCACTGAACTCCAGGGTTTGGATACCCAGCTATTTCTATATACCACCCTTAAGGCCCCCTATATACTTTGTGTAGTGGAGACACACATTCCTGCTCGCGTTTTTTTTGCTTGTTTTTCACAAACATGGGAGCCCATTCACTTAAATGGGTTGCCATATGTGTGACCAACACATCAGAGCCTCTAGAACCTTTTAAGGCATGCAGCTTTGCCACATAAAAAAAAACACCGGTCTGCTAATTGCATTTGGGGTGCCATTAAAAATTAAAGAGGAAGTAAACCCTCTGGGAAAAAAATAAATAAATAAACACCCTGCAAGACAAAGGCATAATTATAAATTACTTACCTGAGATTGAAGCCCCCGAAGCGGTCCTCGTTCCCCTCCCCCGTCGCCGCCATATCTCCTGGAGTGACTTCTGGGTATCGTGGCTCCGGCGCTGTGACTGGCCAGAGCCGCGATGACCCGCCACTAACGGCACAATTGCCGTTAGAAACGACACGCTCAGTGCACCTGCGCGCCGTTGTCTTCGGCGCATGCGCTATAGACATCGGGGCCTGTCTTTTGCAAATATCTCCTTAACCGTGTAGGTTTAGGAGATATTTCTTGCACCTACAGGTAAGCCTTAATCTAGGCTTAAATGTAGGAAAAAGTGGTCTGTAAGGGTTTACAACCACTTTAATGGCACCACAAGTGCTGTGCGCCTTTGCAGTGCATTTTTAAAATGCACTGCAAAACGCCCATTACCTGTGCACTTTATCACACATCCAGGAAACAATTAAAGCAGCCTAATGCCTAGCATACACTGCTAGTTTTTTCCATTCAATTCGGCGAGCTGAACGTAAAAAAACTGACACCTCAAGTCAGAACCATTATACTAACACACATGTTAGTACAGTGATCTCCCCTGCTTTTCTCTCCTGCTGCAGGGGGGACAGCCCCCCTGCCAGAACATTCCAGTCAGCGCTCTCAGCCATTGGCAGAGAGTGCTGATCGGGAATTGGTCAGCAGACCTTTTTTGGCCGTGCCCCTTCAGAAGCCTGCTGTCATATAGTCCGACGGGGCTGTATACATGCCATGGCTGAAATGCTTTACTTTACAGCTGCAGTATTTTTAACGCAGCTGTAAAGTAAAGCATCGCAGCAGCAGGGTTTAATAGGCAGCACCACCTGTCAAATTTCTCATTGAGTTCAATGGGGCCTCTCTGCACCTTGAAGCCAAATACTTGGCTCACAGTTGCAATGCGGTCTTGCAATTTCATATTGCCATTAAGCAATTGAAAAATGTAAAAGAAAAAAAAACAGGTGTCAGCAGGGGGCAGTAGTGAGGCTATAATTTCTGCCATGGCTGCAAAGCATACCATTGCGACCATGGCATTTTAGCGATTTGTTATTTCCTGGGGGCCCTGACAGGTAGGTTGTATGGCGCCCGTGATTTCTAACAGCAGCCCTGTTCACTTGCATGTGCCTCCAACTTCTCTGTTTTATCTAGGGCAGCCTTTCTCAGCCAGGCTTCTCTGGAACCTTAGGGCTCCTTCAGAGGTTGCTATGGGTTCCTTGAGAAATTGTAGATCAAGAGAAGAATTGCTGCGTCCCCAGGTGGCAATCTAAAAACACCTATCATATATGTGAGTGCCACATCCTACATATTGTCAAAAAATTATTACCCTTTTCCAAAATAGAGAAAGGAAAGAAGAATGGACTTTACAGGCACTTTGTTATGAAAAATATTTTTTCAAAATTTATTAAATAACATATATAGTTGAACAAAAAACATATAATACATACATAACACCAGTATTGACAAAAAAAGGCAATATTGGGGCTAAAAGGTTGAGAACCCCGAAAGACTTTCCCTATGGGTTTTACAGTACCACACAGTAATCCGCTAAACGTGGGGTCGGTGTATGTGTAGTATTGACACCATAGATTCCTCCCACTGGAGTGTGGACTTGCCCAAGGTGGGGATTGGTCATCGGTTCCACCAATTAAAAGAAGAAGAAACTTGTGCTCGACATGTTTCGCGACACCTAGGTCGCTTCCTCAGGAGCTTATGTTCTAGTTTAGAAGAGACAATGTGTTACTTTATGTCACTTTTACATATCTGTATCATACAAAACAAATTACATTCAATATAAGCATTTACAGGGATAAAGATGAGGCTCACCTACTGATGCAGAGCCCTGACCAAGAGTCACTCTACTCGCTAGCGCTGATGGACCCTCCTGATGTTTTAACGTTAGCCCCCCTAAAGGAAAAGAGGGGGGAAGAGGGAAGAAGGACACCGTAGACCACCAAAAGACAGTGTCACAACCTCAAAAGGGTGTGCCCACCGACGGTGAGGCCCTCGAGGTTGGTCACTGCTGTGCGGGGGTAAAGTTATGGGGACATAAATGATAACTAGTGATACAAAGCCAAGATGAGAAGAGGCAAAGCAAGGGAGTAATGGTAAACAAGAAAAATTATGTATTAGAGCATCTTGTATTAAATGTTCATTGAAAAAGGTAGTCTCTCTACGTGTACTCCAAAATACTTACAGAGGTAGGCATGCGTAAGAAGTATGCTGGGTGACTTATTGCTTCAATCTGCAGGAGACCCAAAACTTGATACTCAGATATAAGAGTCCACACTAGGGGGATATATAATTGAGAGAATACTTGTATGTTCTCTATAATGCATATATAGTTAATGTTCTCGTTAAATCTAAGGCCAGCCTAAAAAAGAGAGGCCTGGTAATATGGCCAAAGGGGAGAGGATATATCTCCTAGAGGTCACATCTTCAACATAAATGAATAGATTGACAAGTGTACGTAAGGTATATTTAAATAGTGATGGTAAAAAATACTATTTACCCCCTTAAAAGTAATGGAACCCCTGAGCATCAAAAAGAGTAAAGGGCACTGTACCTTGCAGAGTACGCAGAGTAGAGTAGTATGTAACCAGCGAGAAGATAGTGCGGCTGCCTGGCAGGTGTATGGCCGCCGCTCTCACAGGGCATCTGTGAGAAGCAGCGGCCACACGACCGCTACTTATGTCCCGTTCGGATGACGTCAGAACGCGTCCGACGTCTATCCGAACCAGCCGAAAGCGTCATCATCACAGCCGTGGGGTGCGCGCGCATCACATACTGCGTTGCGCTCCACACGGCGTAGACGTCCTCCGCTACGCCATCTACGCCGTGTGGAGCGCAACGCAGTATGTGATGCGCGCGCACCCCACGGCTGTGATGATGACGCTTTCGGCTGGTTCGGATAGACGTCGGACGCGTTCTGACGTCATCCGAACGGGACATAAGTAGCGGTCGTTTGGCCGCTGCTTCTCACAGATGCCCTGTGAGAGCGGCGGCCATACACCTGCCAGGCAGCCGCACTATCTTCTCGCTGGTTACATACTACTCTACTCTGCGTACTCTGCAAGGTACAGTGCCCTTTACTCTTTTTGATGCTCAGGGGTTCCATTACTTTTAAGGGGGTAAATAGTATTTTTTACCATCACTATTTAAATATACCTTACGTACACTTGTCAATCTATTCATTTATGTTGAAGATGTGACCTCTAGGAGATATATCCTCTCCCCTTTGGCCATATTACCAGGCCTCTCTTTTTTAGGCTGGCCTTAGATTTAACGAGAACATTAACTATATATGCATTATAGAGAACATACAAGTATTCTCTCAATTATATATCCCCCTAGTGTGGACTCTTATATCTGAGTATCAAGTCTTGGGTCTCCTGCAGATTGAAGCAATAAGTCACCCAGCATACTTCTTACGCATGCCTACCTCTGTAAGTATTTTGGAGTACACGTAGAGAGACTACCTTTTTCAATGAACATTTAATACAAGATGCTCTAATACATTATTTTTCTTGTTTACCATTACTCCCTTGCTTTGCCTCTTCTCATCTTGGCTTTGTATCACTAGTTATCATTTATGTCCCCATAACTTTACCCCCGCACAGCAGTGACCAACCTCGAGGGCCTCACCGTCGGTGGGCACACCCATTTGAGGTTGTGACACTGTCTTTTGGTGGTCTACGGTGTCCTTCTTCCCTCTTCCCCCCTCTTTTCCTTTAGGGGGGCTAACGTTAAAACATCAGGAGGGTCCATCAGCGCTAGCGAGTAGAGTGACTCTTGGTCAGGGCTCTGCATCAGTAGGTGAGCCTCATCTTTATCCCTGTAAATGCTTATATTGAATGTAATTTGTTTTGTATGATACAGATATGTAAAAGTGACATAAAGTAACACATTGTCTCTTCTAAACTAGAACATAAGCTCCTGAGGAAGCGACCTAGGTGTCGCGAAACATGTCGAGCACAAGTTTCTTCTTCTTTTAATTGGTGGAACCGATGACCAATCCCCACCTTGGGCAAGTCCACACTCCAGTGGGAGGAATCTATGGTGTCAATACTACACATACACCGACCCCACGTTTAGCGGATTACTGTGTGGTACTGTAATACCCATAGGGAAAGTCTTTCGGGGTTCTCAACCTTTTAGCCCCAATATTGCCTTTTTTTGTCAATACTGGTGTTATGTATGTATTATATGTTTTTTGTTCAACTATATATGTTATTTAATAAATTTTGTACTAAAAAATATTTTTCATAACAAAGTGCCTGTAAAGTCCATTCTTCTTTCCTTTCTCTATTTTGGAAAAGGGTAATAATTTTTTGACTTCCTTGAGAAATTAGTATTTTTTGCCTCTTGAATAACCACTGACACTAATGATTCTTTTAGCTATCTGTAAGGGGGGGTTTTTCCCAATGACCACAAATGTAAGGAAAATTCTTCCCAGTAATCACTGCATTGATGTACCCTGAGCTGTAGATATAATTATTAGCAGGGGGTTCTCTGAGACCGGAGCAATATTTCAAGGGTTCCTCCATATTGAGAAAGGCTGATCTGGGTGTTTTACAGTTGTCTCTGTAATGTACAGCCTGTGTTACAATGGAAGCTTTCCTTGCAGGTTCTTTCCAGTGAAAGCCCAGGACGTACTTGTCCCTACGTTGCTGCTGTGGGGTGAGCTTGACGTATTTCTAGAGGCAGCAATGGTCCCAGAGATGAAGCAATATGTCCACGCTCCTTTTCAGGCTGAGATTATACAGCATGCCAGCCACTGGCTACAGCAGGATTACCCCGAAGAGGTCAACAGGATCATGAGGGATTTTTTAAGCCAGGAGATGCCAGTGTCTACACACCATGGACATATATAAGTAATAAGAAGTATTGGTAAACTGAATATGACCGAAGTGCCTATTTTTCCTTCGTGGGGATGATCAGTTGCTTACCCTGGATTTTCAGACTGCTAAAAATGCAGTGGGCTGCCATGTTTGTTGGCACCCATGGAAAAAGTGGCATTATTTTATAACTGGAAAGAAGGTGCAATTCTATGGAGGAGGAGAGGAGTAAAATAGGGGTCTCGTCAGATGTACGGGATGCGGCCAAATCTTCATGTTTGCAGAGATATGAAACACAAACTATCCTAAGGATACATGAATGCTATGCAGCCACAGCTAAGTCATGGAATGGAGACCAGAATGTACCACTCCCTGAGTATAAGTTGCATCATTTTCTGCTGCTAAATGTAATCTTTTTAATACATACGCTATAATATGTGTAAAACTGTGCATATATCTGTATTTCCTGGTTTGGAGAGCCTCAATCCATGTTCATAAGGCCACACTGAAAATATTGACACTGCTCACTGGACAACTCAATAGCGTAAAGCTACATACACAATCAAAATGCATATATGTTTACTGTTTTACCTGCTAGAGAATCTCTAATTTAAAGGAGAAGTACAGCCAAAGCTCATTTGGCTGTACGTCTCCTATGGATCACAGGAGTACAGTTCGTTCTACACTCCTGTGATCCAGAGGGCGGGTTGAAGTCTGCTTGTCTGAGCCTGGACCGGCACCTGGCTCAGCCTCTCAGCTAGCCTCTGAGAGCCTGAGCCAGCCGCTCCTGCCACTTGCACAGCCCAGCGCTCCAGTGAGCGGGGGGGGGGGGAGGGGCAGGGCAGAGAGCTGGTGACTGACAGTCACCTCTCTGCTCAGGAGCTCTGAGAACCGAGCGATGGTCGGTTCTCAGTGTTAGAGCCAGCAGAGGACAGATGCAGCATCGGACCAATGCTGCATCCAGCTAGGTACGTATTATTCAGAAAAAAATAGCCCCATACTTCTCTTTTAAAGAGGAAGTAAAGCCTCCTCAAAAAAAAAAAAAAAACGGAACCTGCAAGGCAAAGGCATAATGAGCTAGTATGCATAAAAGCTCATTATGAATGACTTACCTGAGAACGAAGCCCCTGAAGCGACCCTCATCCACAATCTTCTGCGCCGCCATCAAGCCGGGGTGACTTCCGGGTCTCGCCGCTCCAGCGCTGTCATTCGCTGGATCGGCGATGACGTCACTCCCGCGCATGCGCACGAAAGCGGCATATCGCCGTGATCTCGGCATGCGCAGTGCGCCTGCGCGCCAACGATGACAACGATGCCTCTTTTTTTCTAAATATCTCCTAAACCATGTAGGTTTAGGAGATATTAATTGGACCTACAGGTAAGCCTTAATCTAGGCTTACCTGTAGGCCAAAGTGGTTTGTAAGGGTTTACAACCACTTTAAAGCGTTTGTTACCACAACACTTCATATTCCTGGTATATACCTGCTGTGTACTTGTATGACAAAGTATCCTGTTATGTTTGTATTGCTTCCTTTAGCCTAGGTTCACACTGACAGCGGGAATGAAATTTTGCGAGTTTAGCTAAACTGGCACAATTTCATTCCCGCATGTCAGTCCCGACTTCGGGGGCGATCTCAGAGACATCTGTGTGGGTTTCTGGACAGATGTCAATTGACATTGCACCCGAAGTTGCCAAAAGTAATACAGAAACTACTATTGGGAATCGGTGCGGCGCCGGCAATTGCTATCATTTTGGCATGCGACATGTCAAATCGCATGCCAAATCGCTGTGTGAACCAGGGCTTATGTGAAACCCCTGGTATTCCTGCCAGTCCCTCTGCTTTCATATTAAGAACTTGTCCTGACACGCCCCTGCTGCACAGCCATTCAATTGGAAGCTCAGTGTGCTGCTGCTTTTCCTCCCCCAGCTCTTATGCAGCTGAGAACAGAGGGAATGTGATCACTTATAAAAAAGGGAAAAAGTATTTATAATGTTTTTTTTTTTTATAGCTATACACAAATGTTTTGCCTTCAATTTTAAACTGAATGGATTGTTTTACAAGGTGATCATTTTACAATCACTTAGATTAACAAATATCGTTCATATGGTACATTCAGTTGAGGGACATGTGTAATTCATCTTTCTGTTCAGCAGTTGAACAAACATATTTGCTGCTGTTCAGTGATCAGGGAGCAGTAATGGTAGACCATTGCATACTTTAGGGCCTATTGCACATGGTACATTTTTTGTATGAATATGCACGTATTTTTGCGCATTTTAGCGTATATGAATTTGAGCAATTTCACGCACACTAGTGCAAGAGGCCTAATAATGACAATGTCATTATAATATTAGTGGTGCAGAATACTTTTTTTTGTAGGATAACCCCTTTAAAAAAAAAATATATATATATATATATTAATATATATATATAATATATATATATATATATATATATATATATATATATATATATACATATATATAATGTTTGGGGGGTTCTAAGTAATTTTCTAGCAAAAAATAGGGATTTCAACTTGTAAACACCAAATGTCAGAAATAGGCTGTCATGAAAGGGATAAACTCTTTTTGTGTCTTTCATGTTCCTGGGTTTCACTCTTTCATGTATATACAGTAATGCTTGTTATTATACTGTAGGCATTGGTATCGGTAAACCAGGATGTAGATAAGTTTGTGTGTCACAAGATTGGCTGTCTGAGGGCTCATTCACACCATATGCAATGGACTGTGCTGGGCAACCTTGCCCAATGCATAGACAAGGCAATTTGCCTTATGTCCTATTAGTTTAAATTGTATGTGTGTGTGTTTGAGAGAGGGGTTGCACTGATAATAAGTAGGGCATGCAACATTTTTATGCATTTCAGTACGTTGTGATGCAATATATGGCAGTGCACTGCATTGAAATGTAATTTTGTGGAATTTCCATAAAGCTGAAAAATAAGTAAAATAAAAGTCAAAACACTGCATCTCACCAATCCCTCACAGCACACACCAGTGATCATGAGCGATACAGAGTATAACGCATGCTGCCGGTGTGAATGGATCCTAATATGACAAATCCCTAGGTCGCTAAAACAGTAACATTTATGCATTTGGCCTGTGTATTTAGCAGTTTTCCCAGAGTTTCACTTAAGGTGCAATTCCATTTTTGTTGAGGAAAAAAACAATCCTCTATAGGTGACCATTGTACATTGCAATGATTTTTAGCAAACTGTGTTGCTGATTCCTACACATTTCTGTCTTGAAGATGTATTGATTGATGTATTGCCATGTCCTTTCCAGACCAATTCCTGAATGGAAGAGTCTGGTCTTTATAACCACTTGAGTGGACATCTGTACTATCCAACCACATAAACATGAAATGACTATCCAACCACATAAACATGAAATGACTATCCAACCACATAAACATGAAATGATATTTATGGGGGTATTCTGTATACCAACTGTATACAGAGAGCCTCCGGGTTGCCATATTTCAGTAAAATTCTTTTTTTTTTTTTAATTTTTTGAAAATTACAGCAGCAGGAGAATGAAATTGAAAGCTAATTTTTAATAACATTAAATTACAAAATGTTTTGTAGTAAGCCCCTGTGTTGTCTAGGGATGAGACTTGAGGTAAATTTGCTGAAAAAGTAATCAACTCTGAATATGGCAAGTGTCATGTTCAGTTGTATATATCGAGATAGTGGTAAGGTACTGAGGCCCTTTCTGTGCCTTTTTTTTAATCTGTGAAGACCATCAATGTGACATATTACTACTGCTATATGTAGCACTTTAAGTACACCTGTCGTGAGGGAAATACATGTTCTGGCATTCACGGTCTCCTGAATGTGCTGCTTGTCTGCCTGTGTCTAGTGTTAGGACCTCACAAACTTGGGATACGAAAGCAATAAATAAAAGTCTATATGTTGCCTCCTCACTGTTTTACAGACATTAATAGCACACCAACACGCCTTAATGCACATGGTTACAAGGCAAATGCCGCGTGGCCCCATTCACTTCAACGGGTTGCATTTAGTGAACACTAGTGCCTGTCGAATGCAACAGGGGGTTTAATTCTTGCTACCATGGCATGTGTACACCCCTGTCTGCTGCCTTTGCAGTTTGGGGGGGTTGGAAATAAGCATCTCAAGTAACTGTTTTTACCGCCTCCCAACCACAAGCGTGAATGAGCCCCATATTTAGTATTTCTCAGCCAAGGTTCCATGGAGCCCTAGGGCTCCTCCAGAGGTTCCTTAAGCAGTGAGCAATTTCTGCCTCTCAGATAAGTTTCCACTTACGCCACTGATCTTTTCTTTTAGCTATCTGTAAGGGAGGTAATTCTTCACAATGTCATTAAGTGTATGGAGCATGCTTCTCACTGAACATCACACTAATGTAAGTTGTAGCTATAGTAATTTTTAGCAAGGGTTCCCTGTGACCAGAAAGTTATTTCAAGGGTTTCTCTATGTTGAAATGTATGAGAAAGGCTACCCTAATGTATTTAATCAGAGCATCATCATAGTAGGTGTCAGGGACTGGACCTAAACTCAAGACCTCTGCTGTGTCTGGCAGTAACTCTTCTTGCTAAGATGCTGGACAGCTCCCTGGACAATTCCTTGAATGAGCCTGCCTGGGACCGTGTTTCTTTTGACCTCTGAACCTTTTGCTCCTCCCATGAACTTCCTGAGTTAAGCCATGTCTCTGCACTTCCTGTATGCCAGATTATTGTGCTCTCTCCAGCCAATATGTCACTTTTGTCACTCCTGCTGCTGTCTGTTTCTTGGCTACCACTTGTTACTAACCTTTGGCTTGTTCCTTGACTACGCTTTTGCTTGATCCCTATCTGCTACTGGACCCCGGCTTGCTCCCCTCATAGTGGGGAAATTCGGAGGACCGCAACCTGGTACCAACATGCAGCAAAACCATCTCCACCATCAGGATCCCTGGTGAACACTGGTTAGTGCTTAGACTCACTTTGGATGAGCCCATGTCACCTGCCAGGGTAACCTGCTAGTATACCTATCCTGCTGGTCGGTGGGAGCCTCTCTACTGCTTTAGCTACTTGCCTCCATGCCTGACCACTGACGGTGACAACAGGCTGGCAGCTGGCATTTTTAAAAAGAGAGGTCAACAATGGCAGCCAGTATAATTTTCCCGTGACAAGTTTCCTTTTAATGCCATCTCTGCTGTCAAAAAGCCCCCCCCCCCCCCCCCCCTTAAAAAGACCCATTATTGTGACATAATTTGATAGTGCAGAGATGAGGGAAACATAACAGGGATACAGATTCTACTTTTTGCAGGGGCGTAGCTAGAGCATTTGGCACCCGGGGCGGATCCTATATATGGCACCCCCACCCCACCTTAAAATGTAAAAAACACCCCACTGTGCCCCCTGCATACCTCTGCATCCTTCAATATCTTTTTTGTCACTACTGTGTACCCCCTCTCCACAACTGCCCCTCTGGACCCCTTTACATTACACAGCACCCAGCACCTCTGGACCCCTTTACATTATGCAGCACCCTGCACCTCTGGACCCTTTTACATTACACAGGACCTTGCACCTAAGGACCTCTATATTACACAGCACCCTGCACCTCTGGACCCCTTTACATTACACAACTCTTGTACCCCTGGACCCATTTACATAACACAGCACCCTGAACCTCTGGACCCCTTTACATTACACAGCACCCTGAACCTCTGGACCCTTTTACATTAGACAGCACCCTGAACCTCTGGACCCCTTTACATTACACAGCACCCTGAACCTCTGGACCCTTTTACATTAGACAGCACCCTGAACCTCTGGACCCCTTTACATTACACAGCCCTTGTACCGCTGCACCCCTTTATATTACACAGCCCCCCACAGCTCTGGACCCCTACAACATTACACAGCCTTTGTACCGCTGCACCCCTTTACATTACACAGACCCCCACAGCTCTGGACCCCCTACAGTGCAAACCCCCCCCCCCTACAGTGCAGACCCCCATTTACAGTTTACATCCACTTTAAGGTGAAAAACCTTCCTGATGACGCATATTCACGTGCGAAAACGCGTAGAGGCTGCTGGGTAATCCTACAACTGGTCAGCTGGCAGGTACATGAGGGGATAGGCGACACAGTACTGCGATCTTTCTGTGATTCGAGGTCCCCCTTTACACGGCTGGAGAGGCTCAGTGCCGGCTTTGAGGGCACAGGCAAATGTGAGTGCAAAAGTTCTCTTGTCTTTTATCTTTTTGTTTGCTAAATACATGTTTTTGAACGTATTACGCTATGGGAGCATTTTTTTTATTATTTCCCTTGAGCATGGAGGACATTCCCTGCAATAAACGCAATTCGGACCCCTGAGTGAGGACAAATAAGAGTAAAAGGAGTGGTTGTCCAGATAACCATACGCCAAAAACTCACCTAAATCTGGTGAGTGGCCATTTCTTAGTGGTGGTGGATTCACACAAGGGTGATATACATAATCTGCGAAGGTGTCAATCACTAGTGGTGTATCCAAGTGGAATTAACCCGTCACGGATTGATTTAAATGACAGTGGTGTCAACACATGGACCTTTTTTATATATTTTTATATATTAGACATTCTTTATATTTTTCAAATTTTTTATGTTATATATTATAAACAATTTTCTGTGGCACATGGAATTTGAGAATATGGAGATTTTTTGAATTTTCCTTTGCAGGAGTGGGACCACAGAAGTAGAGGGGGGAATTGTGTCACTTCACAAAATTTAGGATTTTGTGTGCTGGTTTGTTTTGCTTTTTGCTTTTTTTTATTTGATAAAAGTGTGGTTTGGCTATACAGATTTTCCTTTACAGGATTATAGATATACACATATATATATTTTGTGAAATTTCTTTCCTCACAGGATTGGGTTTTGTATGATGAGGAGGTTTTTTTTTTTTTTCACAGAATTGGGATTGTGTTGCAAAAACTCCCTTGTAAGCAACTCTTTTTCAGGCTTGTATAAGAATATCCACCCGTCTGCATAGGAGTATCCATCACTATTGTATAGAAACTAGAGTCACTTTATTTGATGTTACATGTCACCTTATTTTATCCTGCCCACCACAGGACTGATTTTATCTTAAAGGGATCTATAGTTGACAGCAGTAACACACAACAAGCTCCTTTAACCACTTCAGCCCCGGACCAATTGGCAGCCAAAGGACCAGGCCCCTTTTTGCAATTCGGCACTGCGTCGCTTTAACTAACAATTGCGCGGTCATGCGACGTGGCTCCAAAACAAAATTGGCGTCCTTTTTTTCCCACAAATAGAGCTTTCTTTTGGTGGTATTTGATCGCCCCTGCGGTTTTTATTTTTTGCGCTATAAACAAAAATAGAGCGACAATTTTGAAAAAAATGCAATATTTTTTACTTTTTGCTATAATAAATATCCCCAAAAAATATATAAAAAAACATTTTTTTTTCCTCAGTTTAGGCCGATACGTATTCTTCTACATATTTTTGGTAAAAAAAATCGCAATTAGCGATTATTGATTAGTTTGCGCAAAAGTTATAGCGTTTACAAAATAGGGGATAGTTTTATAGCATTTTTATTAATATTTTTTTTTTTTAGTAATGGCGGCGATCAGCGATTTTTTATTGTGACTGCGACATTTTGGCGGACACATCGGACATTTTTGACACATTTTTGGGACATTTGTCATTTATACAGAAATCAGTGCTATTTAAATAGCACTGATTCCTATGTAAATGACAGTTGTAGTTAGGGGGTTAACCACAAGGGGGCGGGGAGGAGTCAGTGTGACGTGATGTGTTGTGTTTACTGTAGGGGGGCGTGGCTGTACGTCTGACGTCATTGATCGGCGTTCCCGATGACAGGGAACCGCCGATCACTGACAGTCAGTGTAGGAAGCGCGGGGAGAGGTTTGTTTACATAGACCTCTCCCCGTTCTTCCGCTCCGTAACCCGATCGCGGGATACCAGCGGCGATCGGGTCCGCTGGTCCCGCGGCCGGGGTCACGGAGCTCCCGACCGGGTCGCGAGCGCGCCGCTAGCGGCGCGCGCGCGACCCACGGGCAGGCACATGCACGATCACGTACAGGTACGTGATTCTGCCTGCCCGTGCCATTCTGCTGACGTATATATGCAGTGGCCGGTCGGGAAGCGGTTAACCACCTCAGTACAGTGCATTTTCACCCCCTTCCTGACCAAGCCATTTTTCATCTTTCAGCGCTGTCGCACTTTGACAATTGCGTAGTCATACAACACTGTACCCAAATGAAATTGTTATCATTTTTTCCCCACAAATAGAGCTTTCTTTTGGTCGTATTTGATCACCTCTGCGTTTTTTTTTTTTTTTTTGTGCAATAAACAAAAGAAGAGCGACAAATTAAAAAAAAAAAACAATATTTTTTACTTTTTGCTATACTAAATATCCCCAAAAAATATATAAAAAAAAATTTTTTTTCCTCAGTTTAGGCCGAAACGTATTCTTCTACATATTTTTGGTAAAAAAAAATCGCAATTAGCGATTATTGATTAGTTTGCGCAAAAGTTATAGCGTTTACAAAATAGGGATAGTTTTATAGCATTTTTTATTAATATTTTTTTTTTTTTAGTAATGGCGGCGATCAGCGATTTTTATTGTGACTGCGACATTTTGGCGGACACATCGGACATTTTTGACACATTTTTGGGACATTTGTCATTTATACAGAAATCAGTGCTATTTAAATAGCACTGATTCCTATGTAAATGACAGTTGTAGTTAGGGGGTTAACCACAAGGGGCGGGGAGGAGTCAGTGTGACGTGATGTGTTGTGTTTACTGTAGGGGGGCGTGGCTGTACGTCTGACGTCATTGATCGGCGTTCCCGATGACAGGGAACCGCCGATCACTGACAGTCAGTGTAGGAAGCGCGGGGAGAGGTTTGTTTACATAGACCTCTCCCCGTTCTTCCGCTCCGTAACCCGATCGCGGGATACCAGCGGCGATCGGGTCCGCTGGTCCCGCGGCCGGGGTCACGGAGCTCCCGACCGGGTCGCGAGCGCGCCGCTAGCGGCGCGCGCGCGACCCACGGGCAGGCACATGCACGATCACGTACAGGTACGTGATTCTGCCTGCCCGTGCCATTCTGCTGACGTATATATGCAGTGGCCGGTCGGGAAGCGGTTAACCACCTCAGTACAGTGCATTTTCACCCCCTTCCTGACCAAGCCATTTTTCATCTTTCAGCGCTGTCGCACTTTGACAATTGCGTAGTCATACAACACTGTACCCAAATGAAATTGTTATCATTTTTTCCCCACAAATAGAGCTTTCTTTTGGTCGTATTTGATCACCTCTGCGTTTTTTTTTTTTTGTGCAATAAACAAAAGAAGAGCGACAAATTAAAAAAAAAAAAAACAATATTTTTTACTTTTTGCTATACTAAATATCCCAAAAAATATATAAAAAAAAATTTTTTTTCCTCAGTTTAGGCCGAAACGTATTCTTCTACATATTTTTGGTAAAAAAAAATCGCAATTAGCGATTATTGATTAGTTTGCGCAAAAGTTATAGCGTTTACAAAATAGGGGATAGTTTTATAGCATTTTTATTAATATTTTTTTTTTTTACTAGTAATGGCGGCGATCTGCGATTTTTATTGTGACTGCGACATTATGGCGGACACATCATACATTTTTGACACATTTTTGGCACCATTGTCATTTATACAGCAATCAATGCTATTTAAATGCATTGATTCCTGTATAAATGACACTGGCAGTGAAGGGGTTAACCACTAGGGGGGGGGGGTAATTATGTTCCCTGGGAGTGATTCTTACTGTAGGGGGAGGGGACTCACAAGGGGAGGAGACCGATTGGTGTTTCTATGTACAGAGAACACACCATCGGCTCCTCTCCTCTGACAGGACCATTGATCTGTGTGTTTACACACACAGATCTACGGTCCCGCTGTGTTACCGGGCAATCGCGGGTGTCCAGCGGACATCGCGGCCGCTGGGCACGCGCATCTGGTGCCCAGTGACACGGCGAGAGCGCGCGCTCCCTGGAGTGCACTGAAGGGGAGGACGTCATATGACGCCCTCCCGCGCTGAGAGCTGCGCCGCCTGGCCGTCATTTGACAGCCGGCGGTCGCAAGGTGGTTAAACATAGCTTTGTAAGGTGCTTAAGGATACATTGACCTTTCTTTGATTGGCGCATCTCTCCCAAAACCCTAATTATAACAAGTAATCGGACATCTGGTCCCTTTTACCTTTCAGAGCGCAGCCTCCATAAAACGCATACTAGTATAAGAGTCGGTGCCGGTACCCCCTTTTTTTGTATTTTTTAAATGATATAATAACATTGAGAAACACGAATGTATAGCACGTACATAAATGTTTGAGCCCCTAATGTATACAAGAAACTACTGAATGTTCATATATGATGGCGTTATGGACTTCACTAAACCTCTCAAGGTATGTTGTGGTATCTGATATCAAGCTGTCAGTAGAAAATCCTTTAAGTCCTGTAAGTTGCTAGGTGGGGCCTCCATGGATCAGACAGTTTTTTCCAGCACATCCCACATATGCTAAATTCATATCTGGAGATTTTGCATTCAAGTCAATACTTCAAACTCATTGTGTTCCTCAAACCATTCTTAATGTCATCAGACCAGGCCACCGTCTTCCATTACTACGTGGTCAAGTTCTGATGCTCACTTGCCCATTATAAGCACTTATGACTGTGGACATGGGTCAGCATGGGCACCCTGACCAGTCTGCCTACAAAGCCCCATGCACAACAAATAGCGATGCACTGTGTGTTCTGACACCTTTGTATTGAAACCAGAATAATTCAGTAATTTAGGCTACGCTAGCTCTTCTATTGGATCAGACTACACCTGTCAGCCTTTGCTCCCCATGTGCTTCAATGGCCTTGGCCTGCCATGAACCTGTCACTGGTTCGCTTTCCTTGGAACACTTTTGGTAGGTTCTGATCACTCCAAACCGTGAATATCCCACAACAGGTGCAGTTTTAGACTTGCTCTGACCCAGTCATCTAGCCATTTCAATTTGGATCTTGTTAAAGTTGCTCAAATCCTTACGCTTGCACATTTTTTCAGCTTTCAACAGATCAACTTCAAGAACAACATGTTTATTTGCTGTCTAATATTTCCCACCTACTTTCAGATGCCATTGTCACAAGATAATCAATGCTATTCACATTACCTGTCAGTGGTCATAATGTTATGGCTGATTGGTGTATAGTCCTGGAGAAATGGTGAAAATGTCAGAGACTGGTGGGCAGTTATGCAAAAATACCTACAAGAAGTGATTTCTGTTATGGGGTAATACCACCATTTGGTGTCAAGGGTTTACTTTTTCCACAGTACACCATTACATCTAGAGATATTTTTGTTGAATAAATGATTGAAAATGCAAATTTTTCTTGTGTTCTTATTTTAGTATATCACCCTGATTGGTAACCTCCAGATTTAAAAGCGGAAATCTTGGCAGTAGTGGAGTGTTGTACTTGTTGTACGTGTTGGGAAACATTGAGTTTGGAATTTAAGTGATGCCATTTATTGGCTAAATTATACAAGCTTTCAAATATGTTACGTTTCTTTGTCGGGCATTATACTATTATGCCCAGATTTGGTACTTCAAGAGGGAGTCCGGGAAAAAATTTTTTTCTAAAGTCAGCAGCTACAAATACTGCAGCTGCTGACTTTAAAATAAGGACATCACCTGTCACAGGGTCCAGCGATGTCGGCACCTGAGGCCGAACCGTCCCTCGGTCCTCGGATGCTGCCACCGCCATCTTGGGTATGGGAATCAGGAAATTAAATGTCTTAGACAGGGTTCTGACTTTAGGGTGGAACCCCGCTTTAAAGAATGTGTTACCCCAACATTTAATATTGCTGAAATGTGTCTGTTGTACAAGGTACTTGTGTTGAAAAGTGTACTGTTCTCCTTTGTGTGAAATACCTGGTGATTCTGCCAGTCCCCCTGCTTTCCTGTTTCAAACTGACCACACCAGGGCATACAGTAGAAGCACAGGCTTCCCAGTGTGGTCAGTTTTCTGGCAGTGCTGGGGGAAGAGCCTGCCTGTCCTCCAGTGGCCAAGACTTGTGCTGCCACGCCCCTCCCTGCACAGCCATTCACTGGAATGCTTCTCCACCCCCACCTCTCTAAGCCTCTTATGCAGCTGAGAACAGTGGTCATGTGATGACTTGTAAAAAAAGAAAAGGTATTTATAATTATATATTATATATATATATACATATACACACACAGACACACATACATTTTGCCCTTCATTTCTGTTTTAAACTGAATGAGTTGTTTTACAAGATAAAGGTCCCCATATACTTTAACCACCTGAGACCCAGTATACGTCATATGACGTCTTTTTGGTCTCAGGGGTATATCTGACTGATGCCTGTAGCTACAGACATCATTCAGATATTGCCGGTTTCAGCCGGCGATTCCCTGCACCATAAGAACGATCATAGCGGCTGTTCCGCCGCTTGATCGTTCTTGCGGGAGGGGACGCCCCCCCCCCTCCCGCCGCCCTCCGGTGCTTCTACCGACTCACCGCTTCCATCGGTGAGTCGGACTCGGGATCCGCCGGCCCCCGGATGATGATCATAGAGATTTCCGGCGGACCAGATGGTCGCCGGAGTCTCTATGATCGTTCGAGGCCGGGCGCGATGTTATGACGTCACGCCCGGCCTCTGCATTCAAAAAACGGCGGCACCGCGGCTGGGAAGCGGTGATCGTTTTTTTTTTTTTTTTTTTTTATTTTAGGCTTCCCAGCCTAGAGGTGAGATGTGGGGTCTTATTGACCCCATATCTCACTGTAAATAGGTCCGATCATGTAATATTCCTATTACAAGGGATGTTTACATTCCTAGTAATAGGAATAAAAGTAATCAAAATTTTTTTTTTTTTTTTAAAGTTGTTGAACTAAAAAAATAAAGTAAAATGAACAATAAAAAGAAAAAAAAAAAATTTAAAGCGCCCTGTCCCCACGAGCTCGTACGCAGAAGCGAACGCATACGTAAGTCCCGCCCACATATGAAAACGGTGTTCAAACCACACATGTGAGGTATCGCCGCGAACGTTAGAGCGAGAGCAATAATTCTAGCCCTAGACCTCCTCTGTAACTCAAAATATGTAACCAGTAAAAAATGTTAAAGCATCGACTATGGGGATTTTTAAATACCAAAGTTTGGTGCCATTCCACAAGCGCATGCAATTTTGAAGCGTGACATGTTAGGTATCTATTTACTCGGCGTATCTTCATCTTTCACATTATGCAAAAAAATTGGGCTAACTTTACTGTTTTGTTTTTTTTTAAAGCAGGAAACTGTTTTTTTTTCAGAAAAAAACGCGTTCGAAAAATTGCTGCGCAAATACCGTGTGAGATAAAAAGTTGCAACGACCGCCATTGTATTCTTTAGGGTCTTTGCTAAAAAAACATATATAATGTTTGGGGGTTCTATGTAATTTTCTAGCAAAAAAAATTGGAATTTTACATGTAGGAGAAAAATGTCAGAATTGGCCTGGATCTCAGGTGGTTAAAGTAGCAGGAACAGGAAATTGATGTTTAAATAGTCTCTCCCCTGTTCCGCCCATGGTCCTATATGACCTTTATTACAAAATCACTATATAAACACCTTTTTTTAGTGCAACGTTCCTTATATGTAATACGGAGGGCCAACAATGTGGATGAAACAAATATTGCAGTAATGTCTTCCAATGGCGTCACTGCTTGAGCTATAGTTGAGGTGTAGAAGAGTCTCCTCCCTCAAGCTACCTCAAAAACCTGCACCTCCAAAATAGAAAGAAAATGTCACAATGATCATTCCAGCCCACAGAAGGAAGTGACAGTGTGGCCACTAGTGTTTTGGGAAACCACCATCAACCCAATCAGATTACCCATTTTTTAATAGAATGGTGAAAGCCAGGGGCGTTGCTTAGCCTACAAAAGATCTGGGGCTAGAGCCCATAGCAGCGAAGTAAAGAAAATCATATGCTTGGATGGGCATACACATGTATATATGTGTGTGTGTGTGTGTGTGTGTGTGTGTGTGTGTATATATATATATATATATATATATATATATAAACACTATTTGTAGTCAGAGTCTGGATACTGGATGGAAGCAAGATCCCCCCCGACCCTAGCGACCTGAGGTGTGCCATGGTCGCCCGTGAGAGTATGCTAAAAAGAGGGCATACCCTGAGTTTGATTGAATAAAAAAGGGGAACGGGTGGGAGGGAACCTGGAATGACGCCGACGAGGAAGGGAGGGAGGAGGTGGCGGTTATGTAGCCCCACACTCCTCCTACAAATACAGGGTAGCCAATGGCTAGCCTTCTAACTTGTAGTCAGAGTCTGGATACTGGATGGAAGCAAGATCCCCCCCGACCCTAGCGACCTGAGGTGTGCCATGGTCGCCCGTGAGAGTATGCTAAAAAGAGGGCAAAGAGACACAGAGTAGGTATGGAAAATATATTTAATGAAACCAACAGATAATAACAACTAATCCAATAACATGGTAAAAGCTCGTTTGACCTCTACGTGAGGATCTGGGATATACCTGCTGTAGCAGGATGACCGCCAGCGACCCATGTATTTGATGACATGGGAAGGGACCCCCTGTTTAGAAGCCGACGATGCGGCCCCAATCCTAAAGGAGTGACCCGAGAACTGTCTAGGGTTTAACCCCATCCTGCCAATCAGAATCCTGATGTGGGAAATGAACTGGCTGGAGGATAGACCCTGTGAAGGAAAAAGGGAGCAATGGGCTGTCCGAAGGTGCTGACAAGAATAAGCCCGTGAGCTGGTCCAACACTTCCACTGGACACCAGGCCGTGTTGGTCTTGTAGTAATTAACCACAAAACCTTGACCCACCTGGCAATTCTTATTGTTGGGGAGTTGGAGCACGAAATGATCTGGCAACCTGGTGAGATTACCTTTGCGGAGCACGGGAGCATGTAGCCCCGCTCGGGAGACCTCCCCAGGTCTGAGGAACCCGAAGTAACAGAGGTACGCAGCTGCTTTGAGGACCAGACTGGGACCCATCCCAAAGGGCGAGAGGGAAAGTACATCAGCTAGCCCCCGAAACATCTGCCCCGAGATAGGCAAGCGAGTGACCGAAGGTCTCCCCTGCGTCTTCTGGATACCTTTGAGCATGGCCCTGATGGGGTGAGCTGCAAAAAAAGACGGGGATGCAGGATGGAGCAGGGAAGAGAAATGTTGGACGCCTGCGAGATACAACTTGATGGTGTTATATGACAACGACAACTTATCATGACAATGGGCCATGAACGCCAACATGTACTCAATGCTGCACCCCTCATCGCATGGAAAAAGAGTCGTGAAGCCATGGAAACACTTCCACGCCGTCCTGTATGCTCGGAGTGTGTTCCTGGACAAAGATGCGTTGATTAAGCACGCCGCCTGAGCCCTGAGCGCCTTCAATCCAACAACAGCTGGGCAAATGGTGGCACTGGCAGGCCCCTGGGATCTGCCTCCGGATGCTGCGAAAAGAAACGCTGAAATTCAGCTCTGGATAACGCGTCCGCAGCCCCGTTGAAGGCCCCACTAATGAACTCCCCTTGGAACTGGAAACTAAATTTGAGTCCTAACCATGTCAACCTGCGCATGAACGACATGATCAACAGGGACCCTGACCTCCCCTTGTTCAGGATCTCTGCGGTGGCCATGTTATCCGTAAAAAATATGACTGTCTGCCCGGACCACGAGGGTCCCCAGGTGCAAGCTGCAGCCACAATGGGAAAAATTTCAAACAGGGCGGACGTCCGGGAGAACCCCGGAATCTCCAGCACCTCCGAAGGCCAGGGGCCTGCGAGCCACTGGTCCCCGAAAATGGCTGAGAAGCCTACTGATGCAGCTGCATCTGAGAAAACCCTGGGAGAAACTGTGGTAGGAGGACGAGTGAACAAGGAAATCCCGTTCCACTCACGCAGGAACTGATCCCACATGAGGAGATCTGCCCTGGCATCGGCCTTCAGTCGCAGCACCGAGTCAGCGTCCTGGAAGAGTGGAAGGAGAGCAAGGAGTCTGGACACAAATGACCTGCCCTGCGGAATGATCCTCATGGCAAAATTGAGCATACCTAAGAGGGACTGCAATTCACTTTTAGAGCACCCTGAGGACCTGACCAGGTTGTGGATGATCCCACAAATCCTGACCAGTTTGTCCTGTGGCAGACTGGCCAGCATATGGACCGTGTCCAAGGTGATCCCTAAGAAAGTGATCACCGTGGCAGGCCCCTCCGTCTTGTGAGTAGCCAAGGGAACGTTGAGATCCCTGAACAACTCTGTGAGAGTGGCCAGATCTTGGGGAGCCTGTGCTGGGCTCTCCAGTAGCAAGAAATCATCCAAGTAATGGATGACACTACCGCACCCCAACTGTGAGGATAGAACCCAGTTCAGTGCTGAGGCAAAAGTGTTGAAAATCCAAGGGCTGCTCTTGGAACCAAACGTCAGCTTGGTGGCGAAATAGAACAAATCCCGCCATTTGAAACCATGCCACTGCCAGAGAGATGGTTTGATAGGGAGGAGTTTGAAGGCGTCCGAGATGTCAGCCTTGGATAACCATGCGCCCCTGCCCAACTGTAAAATACACTGAATGGCTGAATCAACCGATGCGTATTGCAGGGAGAATTCCTCGGATGGTATGAGGGAATTCAAACTGGGAATTGGTGATGAATGAGGAGCCGACAGATCGTAAATTAAACGGTATTTATTAGAAAATTTCCCTTTCACCACACCAATGGGGCTCACCCTCCACATGCTGAAAGGTGGGGACAGGAATGGCCCAATGACGAACCCTTTGGCCAGTTCCTCCTGTACCAACATGTCCACCAACTCGGCATTGGTGGCAGCAGAGACTAAATTGGCACAAGTATGGGATTGCTGAGGAAGGGTGATCAGACCCGTGTGGAAACCTTCTACAAATCCTTCCACCAAAAACCGCTTGAGCGCCTGGGATGGGTGGTGACCTAACCAGAACTCCAGCCTGGGTACATTGACACGGCTTAGTCAAGATGTACTGGATGGCTTGAGCGGACAGGCGGTTTTAGGATGGGCCCTGAAACAGTTGGCACACACATGCAGCAACCTGCACTGATTGAAATTACAGGTGGTGTAGTTGAAATTGTTACAAAGCTGGGCCTTGCCCAGCAAATGTATAGGTCTGCCGAGCTTGTCAAACAAGCCTGACGGCCCAGAGGAGGGGCCGCTGGGCCCAGGCCTGTTTGCCCCAGAACCCCGGGGTGGTCCAGGTTAGGACACCAGTTGGCAGTGTGGGCAGCTGACTGACAGTGGGCACATGTCAGAGATTTCTGACTAGCGAAATGTCTGCAGAACAACTCGGTGTCAATATTGCTCCAGTAAGTAACCAACTGAAACTGGGCCCACGTGGCTGCGACCTTAGATGAAAATGACCTGTGGTAGTCATAAAAAGCCGAGCCACCGTACTTGTGGGCCAAGTCCACCACCTTGTGGAGATAGAGGTCTAGCTCCTCCCTCCTGCCGGGACTAACCGCGCAAATGACATCTCTGAAAATGCCAAAGGCGAGGACAAACTCGGCGACACTCAGCTTGCGGTTAAGCCGGGGATCCAGAGTCTTGAGAACCACCGAGACCTCCCCGCAAGCATATGCCTTGTTCTCCACCACATCCTGTGATGCGATAAGTAGGGATGCCAAATTGACATCCTTACCCTCCAAAATGTTCTTTTTCAGATTGTACGGAATGAAATAAGCCGGCGACACTGAAGGCAACATGGCTGATGCAGATGGCATTGCCAGAGGTAAAGGCCCACTAGTATTACCTGCCGTACTTCCGGATGGCACAGGAACTGCGGGAGTTGCTGGAACTACCACACTGACTGGGCGGGCCTCCAGCACCTCCATTCTGTCCTGTAGCAACTGGACAGAAGTGGAGAGGGTATTTAAAACCGTGTGAATTTGAGTCAGGGAGGTAATTAGTAATGCATGCTCCGCACTGGTGGAAGGCTGCGGCTGTGACGGGGTCGGAAAAAAGAGTCTGAACAACTCAGCTTTCCTGGCTGTGGCCGGGAAGGAAATGCCCCTGCGACGGAGCTCAGCAATGAGCTTGGGTATAGTCCAGCTTCTTAGCGATGAAGTGCTGCCGTGCTCCGAGCCCCTGGCCGGATTGGATGGAATAAACGCACATTCATCACTCTCCGAAACGTGAGACATAATCCGATCTGTAGAAAAACAAATTGACAAGTCACCTCTACCCTGAACAGAACAATCCTAACCTAACTAACTGGAAAAGGTGTGTGGTGCTGCCAACGAAAGAACATGCGCAGGGCCGGATTTCCCACAAGGCCACCGAGGCCAGGCCTCGGGGCGGCAGTGGTGCAGGGGCGGCGCATATAGCAGCAGTTCAGCATCCCAAATAACTGTTTAACATATACAGTATTCCTGCCTGTGCGCTCCGTCTCCGAGCCGAGCTTAGCGATGGACAGGCATACCTATTCAGCCTGTGATTGGCTGAATAGGTCACGAGCGGGCGGCGGACACGATTGGTCACATGTGGAGGCGGGGCTTGACTGTGGGTGTCTGATCACCCGGAGTCCCGCCTCCTTGCCTGTCCTGTGCTCTGCTGTGTCTCCCGAAGTCCTCACTGAGGTATCGTTCTCCTCTGTACTCACAGCCCCCTCTGTAAGCCACTCCCCCTCTGTCAGCTCCCCTCCCCTGTCAGCTACCCCCCCCTGTCAGTTACCCCCTGTCAGTTACCCCCCTCTGTCAGTTACCCCCCCCCCTCTGTCAGTTACCCCCCCTCTGTCAGTTACCCCCTCTGTCAGTTACTCTCCCTCTGTCAGTTACCCTCCCTCTGTCAGTTACCCCCCTCTGTCAGTTGCCCCCTGTCAGTTACCCCTGTCAGTTACCCCCCTCTGTCAGTTACCCCCTGTCAGTTACCCCCCTCTGTCAGTTACCCCCCTGTCAGTTACCCCCCCTTTGTCAGTTACCCCCCCTCTGTCAGTTACCCCCCCTCTGTCAGTTACCCCCCTCTGTCAGTTACCCCCCTCTGTCAGTTACCCCTCCTTTGTCAATCACCCCCCTCTGTCAGTTACCCCCCTCTGTCAGTTACCCCCCCCCCTCTGTCAGGCCACCCCCTCTCTTACCATCTTTCTCTCTCACCCCTCCTCCCTCTCAGCCCCCTTCTCTCTCCCCTGTAAGCTACTCCCCCCTCTGTCAGCTACCCCCCCCCCTCTGTCAGCTACCCCCCCCTCTGTCAGCTACACCCCCCCCCCTCTGTCAGCTACACCCCCCCTCTGTCAGCTACACCCCCCCTCTGTCAGTTACCCCCTCTGTCAGTTACTCTCCCTCTGTCAGTTACCCCCCCCTCTGTCAGTTACCCCCCCCTCTGTCAGTTACCCCCCCTCTGTCAGTTACCCCCTCTGTCAGTTACCCCCTCTGTCAGTTACTCTCCCTCTGTCAGTTACCCCCCTCTGTCAGTTACCCCCCTCTGTCAGTTACCCCCCTCTGTCAGCTACCCCCTCTGTCAGTTACCCTCCCTCTATCAGTTACCCCCCCTCTGTCAGTTACCCCCCCTGTCAGTTACCCCCCTCTGTCAGTTACCCCCTGTCAGTTAGCCCCCTCTGTCAGTTACCCCTCCTTTGTCAGTTACCCCCCTCTGTCAGTTACCCCCCTCTGTCAGTTACCCCCCTCTGTCAGTTACCCCTCCTTTGTCAATTACCCCCCTCTGTCAATTACCCCCCTCTGTCAGTTACCCCCCCCTCTGTCAGTTACCCCCCTCTGTCAGTTACCCCCCCCCTCTGTCAGGCCACCCCCTCTCTTACCATCTTTCTCTCTCACCCCTCCTCCCTCTCAGCCCCCTTCTCTCTCCCCTGTAAGCTACTCCCCCCTCTGTCAGCTACCCCCCCTCTGTCAGCTACACCCCCCCTCCCTCTGTCAGCTACACCCCCCCTCTGTCAGCTACTCCCCCCCTCTGTCAGCTACTCCCCCCCTCTGCCAGCTACCCCCCATCTGTCAGCTACCCCCATCTGTCAGCTATCACCCCTCTGTCAGTTACCCCCCCCTCTGTCAGCTACCCCCCCCCCTCTGTCAATTACCAACCTCTGTCAGTTACTCCCCCCCTCTGTCAGGCCACCCCCTCTCTTACCATCTTTTTCTCACCCCTCCTCCCTCTCAGCCCCCCCTCTCTCTCCCCTGTCAGCTACACCCCCCCCTCTGTCAGCTACACCCCCCTCCATCTGTCAGCTACACCCCCCCCCTCTGTCAGCTACTCCCCCCCATCTGTCTGCTACTCCCCCCACTCTGTCAGGCCACCCCCTCTCTTACCACCTTTCTCTCTCACCCCTCCTCCCTCTCAGCCCCCTTCTCTCTCTCTCCCCTCCTCCATCTCAGCCCCCATTCACTCTCCCACCCCTCCTCCCTCTCATCCCCCTTCTCTCTCTCACCCCTCCTCCTTCTCTCTCCCACCCTCCCTCCCTATCAGCCCCCTTCTCTCTCCCACCCTCCCTCCCTATCAGCCCCTTCTCTCTCCCACCCTCCCTCCCTATCAGCCCCCTTCTCTCTCCCACCCTCCCTCCCTATCAGCCCCCTTCTCTCTCCCACCCTCCCTCCCTATCAGCCCCCTTCTCTCTCCCACCCTCCCTCCCTATCAGCCCCCTTCTCTCTCCCACCCTCCCTCCCTATCCCCCCTTCTCTCTCCCACCCTCCCTCCCTATCAGCCCCCTTCTCTCTCCCACCCTCCCTCCCTATCAGCCCCCTTCTCTCTCCCACCCTCCCTCCCTATCAGCCCCCTTCTCTCTCCCACCCTCCCTCCCTATCAGCCCCCTTCTCTCTCCCACCCTCCCTCCCTATCAGCCCCCTTCTCTCTCCCACCCCCCTCCCTCAGCCCCCTTCTCTCTCCCACCCTCCCTCCCTATCAGCCCCTTCTCTCTCCCACCCTCCCTCCCTATCAGCCCCCTTCTCTCTCCCACCCTCCCTCCCTATCAGCCCCCTTCTCTCTCCCACCCTCCCTCCCTATCATCCCCCTTCTCTCTCCCACCCTCCCTCCCTATCAGCCCCCTTCTCTCTCCCACCCTCCCTCCCTATCAGCCCCCTTCTCTCTCCCACCCTCCCTCCCTATCAGCCCCCTTCTCTCTCCCACCCTCCCTCCCTATCAGCCCCCTTCTCTCTCCCACCCTCCCTCCCTATCAGCCCCCTTCTCTCTCCCACCCTCCCTCCCTATCAGCCCCCTTCTCTCTCCCACCCTCCCTCCCTATCAGCCCCCTTCTCTCTCCCACCCTCCCTCCCTATCAGCCCCCTTCTCTCTCCCACCCTCCCTCCCTATCAGCCTCCTTCTCTCTCCCACCCTCCCTCCCTATCAGCCCCTTCTCTCTCCCACCCTCCCTCCCTATCAGCCTCCTTCTCTCTCCCACCCTCCCTCCCTATCAGCCTCCTTCTCTCTCCCACCCTCCCTCCCTATCAGCCATCTTCTCTCTCCCACCCTCCCTCCCTATCAGCCATCTTCTCTCTCCCACCCTCCCTCCCTATCAGCCATCTTCTCTCTCCCACCCTCCCTCCCTATCAGCCATCTTCTCTCTCCCACCCTCCCTCCCTATCAGCCATCTTCTCTCTCCCACCCTCCCTCCCTATCAGCCATCTTCTCTCTCCCACCCTCCCTCCCTATCAGCCTCTTTCTCTCTCCCACCCTCCCTCCCTATCAGCCTCCTTCTCTCTCCCACCCTCCCTCCCTATCAGCCTCCTTCTCTCTCCCACCCTCCCTCCCTATCAGCCTCCTTCTCTCTCCCACCCTCCCTCCCTATCAGCCTCCTTCTCTCTCCCACCCTCCCTCCCTATCAGCCTCCTTCTCTCTCCCACCCTCCCTCCCTATCAGCCTCCTTCTCTCTCTCCCACCCTCCCTCCCTATCAGCCCCCTTCTCTCTCCCACCCTCCCCCCTCCCTCCCTATCAGCCCCCTTCTCTCTCCCACCCTCCCTCCCTATCAGCCCCCTTCTCTCTCCCACCCTCCCTCCCTATCAGCCCCCTTCTCTCTCCCACCCTCCCTCCCTATCAGCCCCCTTCTCTCTCCCACCCTCCCTCCCTATCAGCCCCCTTCTCTCTCCCACCCTCCCTCCCTATCAGCCCCCTTCTCTCTCCCACCCTCCCCCCCTATCAGCCCCCTTCTCTCTCCCACCCTCCCTCCCTATCAGCCCCCTTCTCTCTCCCACCCTCCCTCCCTATCAGCCCCCTTCTCTCTCCCACCCTCCCTCCCTATCAGCCCCCTTCTCTCTCCCACCCTCCCTCCCTATCAGCCCCCTTCTCTCTCCCACCCTCCCTCCCTATCAGCCCCCTTCTCTCTCCCACCCTCCCTCCCTATCAGCCCCCTTCTCTCTCCCACCCTCCCTCCCTATCAGCCCCCTTCTCTCTCCCACCCTCCCTCCCTATCAGCCCCCTTCTCTCTCCCACCCTCCCTCCCTATCAGCCCCCTTCTCTCTCCCACCCTCCCTCCCTATCAGCCCCTCTCTCTCTCCCAGCCCCCTCCCTCCCACCCTCCCTCCCTATCAGCCCCCTTCTCTCTCTCCCACCCTCCCTCCCTATCAGCCCCCTTCTCTCTCCCACCCTCCCTCCCTATCAGCCCCCTTCTCTCTCCACCCTCCCTCCCTATCAGCCTCCTTCTCTCTCCCACCCTCCCTCCCTATCAGCCCCCTTCTCTCTCCCACCCTCCCTCCCTATCAGCCTCCTTCTCTCTCCCACCCTCCCTCCCTATCAGCCCCCTTCTCTCTCCCACCCTCCCTCCCTATCAGCCCCCTTCTCTCTCCCACCCTCCCTCCCTATCAGCCCCCTTCTCTCTCCCACCCTCCCTCCCTATCAGCCCTCTTCTCTCTCCCACCCTCCCTCCCTATCAGCCCCCTTCTCTCTCCCACCCTCCCTCCCTATCAGCCCCCTTCTCTCTCTCCCACCCTCCCTCCCTATCAGCCCCCTTCTCTCTCCCACCCTCCCTCCCTATCAGCCCCCTTCTCTCTCCCACCCTCCCTCCCTATCAGCCCCCTTCTCTCTCCCACCCTCCCTCCCTATCAGCCCCCTTCTCTCTCCCACCCTCCCTCCCTATCAGCCTCCTTCTCTCTCCCACCCTCCCTCCCTATCAGCCTCCTTCTCTCTCCCACCCTCCCTCCCTATCAGCCATCTTCTCTCTCCCACCCTCCCTCCCTATCAGCCATCTTCTCTCTCCCACCCTCCCTCCCTATCAGCCCCCTTCTCTCTCCCACCCTCCCTCCCTATCAGCCATCTTCTCTCTCCCACCCTCCCTCCCTCCCCCTTCTCTCTACCCCCTCCCATCCCTCCATCCCCTTCTCTCTCCCACCCTCCCTCCCTATCAGCCATCTTCTCTCTCCCACCCTCCCTCCCTATCAGCCTCCTTCTCTCTCCCACCCTCCCTCCCTATCAGCCTCCTTCTCTCTCCCACCCTCCCTCCCTATCAGCCCCCTTCTCTCTCCCACCCTCCCTCCCTCTCAGCCCCCTCTCTCTCCCTCCCTCCCACCCTCCCTCCCTCTCAGCCCCCTTCTCTCTCCCACCCTCCCTCCCTCTCAGCCCCCTTCTCTCTCTCCCACCCTCCCTCCCTCTCAGCCCCCTTCTCTCTCCCACCCTCCCTCCCTCTCAGCCCCCTTCTCTCTCCCACCCTCCTCCCTCTCAGCCCCCTTCTCTCTCCCACCCTCCCTCCCTCTCAGCCCCCTTCTCTCTCCCACCCTCCTCCCTCTCAGCCCCCTTCTCTCTCCACCCTCCTCCCTCTCAGCCCCCTTCTCTCTCTCACCCCCCTCCTCTCCTCTCTCAGCCCCCTTCTCTCTCTCACCCCTCCTCCCTCTCAGCCCCCTTCTCTCTCTCACCCCCCTCCCTCTCAGCCCCCTTCTCTCTCCACCCTCCCTCCCTCTCAGCCCCCTTCTCTCTCCCACCCTCCCTCCCTCTCAGCCCCCTTCTCTCTCCCACCCTCCCTCCCTCTCAGCCCCCTTCTCTCTCTCCCACCCCCCCTCCCTCTCAGCCCCCTTCTCTCTCTCTCACCCCTCCCTCCCTCTCAGCCCCCTTCTCTCTCTCTCACCCCTCCTCCCTCTCACCCCCCTTCTCTCTCTCTCACCCCTCCTCCCTCTCACCCCCCTTCTCTCTCTCTCCCCCCCCTCCTCCCTCTCAGCCCCCTTCTCTCTCAGCCCCCTTCTCCCTCCCACCCCTCCTCCCTCTCAGCCCCCTTCTCTGTCTCACCCCTCCTCCCTCTCAGCCCCCTTCTCTCTCTCACCCCTCCTCCCTCTCAGCCCCCTTCTCTCTCTCACCCCTCCTCCCTCTCAGCCCCCTTCTCTCTCTCACCCCTCCTCCCTCTCAGCCCCCTTCTCTCTCTCTCTCTCAGCCCCCTTTCTCTCTCCCCCCCCCTCCCCCTCTCAGCCCCCTTCTCTCTCTCACCCCTCCTCCCTCTCAGCCCCCTTCTCTCTCTCACCCCTCCTCCCTCTCAGCCCCCTTCTCTCTACCACCCCACTCCCCCTCACAACCCCCAAGGAAAATAGCACTACAGTAGAGCAGCTTCGCTCCACCCCCAAACTCCGGCTTACACATTTTCTGGCTCAAAACGGCTCTCGGTAAGGCAGTCTAATGTGGGTCTTTAGGGGCAGGGGACACTGATGGGGGGGGGGGGGCGGCATGGAAGGACCCGGCCTTGGGGCGGCAAAGGGAGTAAATCCGGGCCTGAACATGCGCATGAGAACCTAATGACCATGACCCCCTGCGTGAGTGTAGCACGAGCCCGAGCAACCTGTGGCGCTTAACAGGTAATTAAAAACGAACACTCAGGGCTAAGTACCTACAGAACGTGGTAGGTAGGAAATAGGCGTGTACGTGACGTGCAGCGTATGACGTATGAATGTACAGGCGAGAAGATTGTGGCTACAATCAATTAAAAACGAAACCTCAGCCTGTACGGATCCGTAGACGTGACGGATCCTAGTATGTACCCACTACGTATGACTGCGTAACAGAAAATGAACCGACCTTGCTGACACTGAGAAGAATCCGCCTGTCACACCGTCACGAAAATCCTGAGAGACAAAAACACACTGTAAGCCGGAATTACCTACACCCGACGAACCTGACCCACCACCAGATCAGAGTGGAACGTGCTCTGTGGCGGGGGAACAAGGTGAAACTGCCGTGCGAGAACCTTGGAAACCTGGCCCGTGCAGTACCAGCACTGATACCCGCAGTCCCTGGGGGGAAGTGCCACCTATGCCACCTAGCAACCTCCTGATACCCCCTGGACTGTGGTCCTCCGGTGAGATGAGTGGCAGCCCTGGAAGAGGGGCTAACGTGGCCACCCAGCTGAGGAACCATCCCGACGGGTCGGGCGAAGATACCCGTACGGACCTACAACCTTACGAACCCTGGCAAACTGTGCTCAGAGTCCTGACTGGCCGAACCACCCAGGTATGATGCCCGTGCTCCCCTACCCGTGTAGGTGAGCTATATATGGCAGCCCTGGTGCCTGGACAACACCTCCTGGCTGAGGGACTAACGGCCCCAGCCAGGAGCATGGTGATGCCCGTAACTTACTGGTGCATGGATCTCGAACCTCCCCCCCCCCAACCTGACCCAGACCAGACCAGTGACAGCCAAGCGACAATGTCCCCCCCCCCTACCCCAAGCCCACCCCCACCTACCTGAATGACCTGCAGCAACGCTGGAACTCCTGCAGAAAGAAAAACACCCTGTGCGTGGGGTGGTATGCAGACATGAGGAAAAGCAGCCCATGGATGACATGCAACAAAAAAGCTAGCCCCCCCCCTGACTTGCAGCACAACCCTTGCTGAGAGAACAGCAACCCCCCCCCCCCCTCCCATCCTAACATCCAGCAAATATGCACCTGGTAAAACATTGCCAAGACACTGCTACCGCCCCCCAACCTGACCCAGACCAGACCAGTGACAGCCAAGCGACAATGTCCCCCCCCTACCCCAAGCCCACCCGCACCTACCTGAATGACCTGCAGCAACGCTGGAACTCCTGCAGAAAGAAAAACACCCTGTGCGTGGGGTGGTATGCAGACATGAGGAAAAGCAGCCCATGGATGACATGCAACAAAAAAGCTAGCCCCCCCCCTGACTTGCAGCACAACCCTTGCTGAGATAACAGCAACCCCCCCCCCCCCCTCCCATCCTAACATCCAGCAAATATGCACCTGGTAAAACATTGCCAAGACACTGCTACCGCCCCCCCCCCCCAGCATCCTGCCCAGTAACACCCCTGCCAAGCCACAATATGCCACAACATGCCACAGCCCCCCCCCCCCCCCCCGCCTGTTGACACTCATCCCCAGACCTGCCCAAGTCAAAGCACCACTTCCCCCGGTCCCAGCCTACCTGACCGCTCGGCTGAGAACCGAAATGACCACCGCCGTGTACCCCCGGATGCCTGTGCCTGAAATTTGGCCGAGGAGAGAGAGCGCTCTGCGGCTGAGAAAACCGCCGATCGACCCGCGAATATGCCACCCACGGAAAGCTGGACGCCACACGAGTACAAACAGCCTGCAAAGCTGAGTGTCCTCTGAACCCGGAACCGGAAGTGGAATCGGCACACCCGTGACCTGGAATGACGCCGACAAGGAAGGGAGGGAGGAGGTGCCGGTTATGTAGCCCCACACTCGTCCTACAAATACAGGCTAGCCAATGGCTAGCCTTCTAACATATTATCATGACATCAGAGTGCCCAGAGAGCCTCTCCTTGCATCAGGGTCTCCAGAGAGCCTCCCCCACTTATATAAGGGTCCCCAGAGGGCCTCCCCCACTTATATCGGGGTCCCCAGAGAGCCCCCACTTACATCAGGGTCCCCAGAGAGCTCCCTCCTTACATCAGGGTCCCCAGAGGGCCCCTTCCTTACATCGGGGTCTCCAGAAAGCTCCCTCCTTACATCAGAGAGCCCCTTCCTTACATCAGGGTCCCCAGAGAGCCTCTTCCTTACATCAGGGTCCCCAGAGAGCCTCCCCTTACATCAGGGTCCCCAGAGAGCCGTCCCTTACATCAGGGTCCCCAGAGAGCCTTCCCTTACATCAGGGTCCCCAGAGAGCAGGCAGGCAGTGAGAGATGATGTCAGCTCCATGGCTGCACAGTGAGAGCGGAACAGCGGTAATGCAGGGCAGGCGGTGAGAGATGTCACGTCTCTGCTCTCTCGCCCACCCGGCTCTACCATGCTGTCCGCCGCACTCGCGGCCCAGCTGCAGAGAGACCACAGCCACGGCCATCTCTGAGAGACTCGGGCTATGGGCCCCAGATTCGGGGCTGTAGCCCCAAAAGCCACCCTCTAGTGACGCCACTGGTGAAAGCTAAGATGTGATACATTTTTGGGGTCAGCCCAGTCTGCCTGCAGCCGTTCTTATCTCCAACACATTGATATATAAAGTGCTTGTAAGCTGGGTGCCTTCTACATTCTTCAGGGGGGCCTTGACACAATGTCTATATATTGCCCCCAAAGTTTTATACAAGCCAGCAAGTAGATCAGCCTGTCTTTTTTGATACACAAAGCCACAGATTTTCATTGTGCAGCATTACAACCTTGTTCACTGCACTGACATCATTGGTTAAAAAGGAGTATATTTGGCACCTGCACACTATCCTTGTTTGACTCGCCCCATGCCCCTCTATGTCAGCACGGGGTCGTGCTAGCTGTGTAGGGCAGAGATAACAAGGAAAAAGAAATGCTGGAATACTAGTCAGTACCAGTGTGCAAAAGTGTGTTTGCTTTCAAAGAATAAATCACCTCTAATGTTGGGTGTCCTTTCCGTATGGATGCTGTTGCAATGTGTAAACCTAATAGTTTATTTTTTTTACACGTTGAAATGGGGTGCAGAATTTTAAAGGGTGCCTTGACTGAAAAAAGGTTAAGAACCGCTGATCTATAGCATAGTGCTTCTGCAGTGTCATTTGTCTCATTCTATGTTGTAAAATACCTGGTTGATCCTGCCTGTTCCTGTAATCCCCTGTGTGTGCTGACCATGGTAATTATGGCTGCTGATCCATGATACCGTGGTCAGTTTAATTTTTTTATTTGATTTGATTAAAAAATTTTAGTTTAATTTGCCTCCGTCATCCCGCTGTGTGTTCTCAATCTCTCCCCCCTCCCTACTTGCCTGTCATTTCCTAGTCAGTGTAAGAGCTGATCCCCTCCCCTCCTGCTGCTATTCCACTGCAATATCTAACACAATGACTTGTATCCCCTCTGGTTTATAAATAATAAAATACAGTATGTGTGTTTTGTTAAAGTGATAATGCTAAATACCTTTTCTCACACCGCCGCTGTGCTGTCATGTGATCTCCCTCTGCTGGCTGGATGACACCAGAGGGGAATCTCAGCCCCTCTCGCTGCTCTCCTTAGATCAGGGAAGGAGAGCGGCGGGGATCACATGACCACACAGCGGCAGTGTGAGAAAAGTTATTTAGCATTATTATTTAAAATAAACACACACCCTGTAGTTTATGACTTTCTAAACCAGAGGGCATACCAGTAAGTTCATAATGTGACTTAACCACTTATTTTTAATAGGATGGCGAAACTAAGATCTGATAAATTGCCTGCAGCAGTTCTTATCTCAAACACATTGATCTATAAGGCCTGCTTTCCTTGCCCTGGTAAACCACCTGAAGAGAACCCCTGAAGAAGTTTAGCGTCACCCGTTGGTTCTCAGTTGCACCTGCATTATGTCCACACAGAATGTGATCGCATCTGTGATGAAGAAAGCAGAATTGTCATTCGTGGTCAAGACAGCCGAACAGGATTTGATTAATCAGAAGTCTTACACAACAATGGTGCTGTGTTTAATTTGGCAGCATTCCCTGTAAACACCTGACACCTGAGTAATTCCATTACAAAGATTGCAGATCGCTGTGACTAAACCCTTTTGTAAATAGTGTACCTGCTCTTGGAAGCTGTGCAAGTTTTTATTTATGTGTTATACAATATACCTTGTTTCAAAGACTGAGTCCGCCAAAATTTTTATTTTTTTTTCAGTTTGGGCGGATGCCAGCAAGTTCATTTTGCTTGGCTTCTCAAGCTTAAAGCGGTGTTTCAGCTAAAAAAATTTTTTTTTAAAAGTCAACAGCTAAAAAAAAAGTAGCTGCTGACTTTTAATAAGTACACTTACCCTCCCAGGGCGCCCGCGATGTCGGTCGTGGAGGCCGAGATGTCCAGTGCCGCCATCCTCAGTAAGGGAAACGGGCAGCGATCGATGCCCGTTTCCTACTGCGCTAAAGAGCTGAAAAACCACGTAGTTCGTGTTTGTTGACCGACAAATCCTTGCCGTTTGTATGCAATACAAAATGCAGGCACAAGCCTTCGGACAAAAGTCTGAGGTTTTGTCTGCAGAAAATCTGATCGTGTGTACGAAGCTTTAGACCCCATACACACTATTAGATTTTCTGCAGATTTTTGTCTTCATATTTACCAAAACCATGTAGTGCAAGGGCCTGCCTGATTGCATGCAAATTGAAACTCTTAACAGGGTTGCAAATAAAGTGGGGTTGCGGCCAAAAAAAAAAATGTGGCTTAAAAATCATAAAAAAAAAAAAAAAAAAATTTATTGGAAAAAAAATTTTTTTTTACTCACTTCTAAATGCCTGTTGCTAGGGGGTCCCTTGTAGTCTGCCACCTTCATTGCCTGGGCTAAACGTCACTTCCTGTAGGCGCCGCACAGTCATCTGGGACCTGTCATGTGTCCCAGATGAGTGAGCGTCGAATCACCGCGCACTGCGCCGCTTGGGCATGCGCAGTGGGTGCCCGGGTGTGAAGCCACAGCCGGGTTCCCACATTAAGAATGCTGGCGCCGCGAGCGGAGCGGGGAACGAGGGGGGGGTCTAGTTCCCCCGCATCGCTGGACCCCGGGACAGGTAAGTGTCCGATTATTAAAAGTCAGCAGCTGCAGTATTTGTAGCTGCTGACTTTTAATTTTATTTTTTTGTTGGCACTCCACTTCAAGGTGAAAAAACTTCTGCCAGTGATCGGAGTTTTACTTACCTGGGCCCCTTCATTCCCTCGGCGGAGACGCACTCTCCCTCTCTACACAGGGTCCCAGCTCTTGATTGGATAGATTGATAGCAGCGCAGCCATTGGCTCCCGCTGCTGTCAATCAAATCCAATGATGCGGGCGCTGGGGGGGGCAGGGCAGAGTTCGGCATTTTTGTCTATGGACCCAAATGCTGGACTCGGGAGCATGCCGGCACAGTAACCCCCTGGGAGAGTGCTTCTCCTAGGTGGTTATCTAATGCGAGGAGGAGCCGCGAGAGCCGCAGAGGGACCCCAGAAAAGGAGGATCGGGGCAACTCTGTGCAAAACAAGCTGAACAGTGGAGGTAAGTATGACATGTTTGTTATTTAAGAAAAATAAAACACGAAGGTTTACAATCACTTTAAGCTTTGGCCTCATATTATATGATTTTGGTAAATCTGAGACAAAAATCTGCAGAAAATCTAATAGTGTGTATAGAGTCAACTGCAGACCTTTTACCAGCTTAATTGATGAAGAAATAACGAAGAAGTAGCCCACACCTGGCGATGAAACAGCTTTTGATTCAATTGTCCAATTACTTTTGGTCCCTTGAAAAAGGGGGGTTGACTATTCTCAAGAGCTGTAATTCCTAAACCCTTTTTTGATTTGGATGTACATACCCTCAAACTAAACCTGAGAGTGTGCACTTTCAGCCCATATCTATTATATAACTATAGATTGAATATGTTTTGGTAAATGCCTGAAAAAAATCTAAAATTGTGCCTGTGTCCAAGTATATATGGAACTAACTGTATCTAAAAGAATACTGAAAAAATGGATTCTCCTTAATAGAAAGATTGTACAAACTATGTGACAGATTCAAATTGAAATCTGGAAATTGCTTCTTTCCTCTCTGAATCCTGCCGGTGTGTGAGAATTAAGTGTATCGAATTAGAACAATTCAAAAAATGTTAAGCTTCTGCACTTCACTTACAGGCTCCCGGGCATGTCAAGACTAAGGAATTGGTTATGTGTAGATATGTCTCAAATTGACAGCTACACATTTTTAACTTGATGTCTAAAGAGCAACAAAATTGAATGTCACACAACGTATTCCCGCTAAATCCAGCTTATAAGCGGTAAGTAAAAGTGGCCTACAGCCAAATCAACGTCTCTCACCAGCCACATCTGACTATGTTACCTGTCATCTCTCACTTTATGTTGTGTGATAATCAATCCCAATTCCAAAAAAGTGGGGACGCTGTGTAAAATCTAAATAAAAACAGAATGCAATGATTTGCAAATCTCATAAACCTATATTTTATTTACAATAGAAAACATGGTCTTTCCTCTGTTGGGTGACTAGGCAGGGCCCATTCCCGGTCGCCTGCCCCCGGGACACGTCCCTCTCATTCTCCCTTTCCTTCCCCCATTACTTTTTTTTTTTTTCTAACGTCTTCTTCCCACCTGTATTCTTCCATTATTCTTTCTCCACCCCCTATAATAAAACTTTTTTGTAAACTGCGGAGTGCATCAGCATGGTTAGCGTGATCGATTCAGGAGTGTCTTATGCTGGGTTCTTACACTCTAACCCTACAGTCTAACCTTGATTAGCTGACATCTAAGCCTATAAGGTACAGACCGTGGCACAGTTGATGTCAGTTCCTTCACTACCACATCTACCTTATTGGCCAGTTAATACCTATTTAGCTCATTACCCCTTCCAAATTTGTACTGAGAACGATTTTATTTGTTACCCTGTGATTACTCCATGATTGTGTTGGTCACAACAGCACTACAAAAACTTGAATATATATATAAAGTGGCGCTAACTAAAAAATCTATAAATTAATCTGAACACAATAACTTCCAGCTGCTAACAGATATATGCTGCAGCAGGTATGCAAGTGCATAAACGGGACAACTCTTCACTACAACGTAGAATACTTCAAAAAGGTGTAGATAATTAAAGTGAAAATAATTGTCCGTTCACACAGGCACCAAAAGTCCAATGAAAACTGAAAAAGTTTGTCCGATGGAGCGCACACATGGTCGGATGTTGGTCCAAAACAGCTAATTTGCATGTTTGTTGTCAAAAAGTGAACAAAGATACAAAAAATATATAAATCTTAATACCCTGTACAGGACGCCAAGGTTGGGTCCTGGACGGGTGCTATATAGCACCAGTATTTGGGCTGTGGTCCCTTTAAAGGAGTCGCAGCATTGCTCAGGGGGTCACCCAAAATGGGTGAGGGGTTCCGGGAGTAGCTGAGCAGGAGAGGACTGACTCGCAGTCCTCTCTAGGTTAATAATAGTTATTTGGGACCCGGAATTTGGGAGGCTCTGAAGAGATATTCGGGTGGGAAAAGAGCCTCCCTCCCTGACCACAATGATTCAGCGCACAGGGGGTTAAGGGCCTCCAGGAAGACAGCTCAAAAGACAGGAAGTAGGGAAGAGTTGTTGGTGTGAGGAGGAGTAGGTGATTACACCTGTTAGCTGAGCTGTGTGGATGTCTGGAGGCTGCTAAAAGAACCTGCTGCAAAAACTGTATGTGTTTTCCTTAACTTTGTTTTTGTGCTGAAGATAAGCTGTTTTTTGTTATGCTGAAGATAAGCGGACTTTGTTTTTGTACTTTACCTGTGCGCTGAAGAAAGCCTTATTTTGATTTTTCTTTCAAATAAATGTCTTTTATTTTACAACTGACGGTTTATGCACTTAATCCCGTGGAGCTATTATCCCCAAAGTTCACAGCCCGTACACACGATCTGACTTTTTGACAACAAACATGAAAATTAGCTGTTTTGGACAAACATCCGACCGTGTGTACGCTCCATCGGACACACTTTTTCAGTTTTCATCGAACGGACAAACTTTCTGCCAACAAAAGTCCGATGGAGCAAAGTCCGACCGTGTGTACACAAACCCATCAGATTTTTGTACAAAGTACAAACATGCATGCTCAGAACCAATGCAAAAGATCAGACAATACAGAAGTTGACCAAAGGTGGCGCTGGAGTATTTGAACGTTCCGCTTTTGAAGTGTCGTCAGTACGTTGAAACGTCACTACGTTCATGTATGTTGCCTAAAAAGTCTGATCGTGTGTATGCAATACAAACTTGGGGCCAACGTCCTTTGTACAAAAATCCACGAGATAGTTTGTACAAAGTCCGATCATGTGTATGAGGCTTAAGAAGCATCAAATCTTCTCATAAAGTGCATATAGTAAAATAAAGTGCAGTTTAAACTCCAGTGCGGAGGGAGTAAACCTCCATACAATAGTTCATGCAAATAAATCACAACAGCCTTTAAATATAGAATAATAAAAAAAATAGAAAACATATCATATGTTTAAACTGTTTGGCTCTGCAGCCCTATCAGGACCCTCTAATAATGTAGAGTCTGGTGAGAAGATGCAAGGCATCCCACACCCAGAAGTTTTGGATCCTGAAAACTCCAGCGGCCATTGAGCGCTGCAAGATGGGAATAATGGCTGCAAGGGAGTTTCTACTGGTATTTTTGCTATATTTATACAGGCTCTCTATTTATATTTTTTTCTTTTCACAGTGTCACTTTAGAGCAGCCTTTTTCAATCAGGGTGCCCAGGCACCCTGGGGTGCCTTGAGGTTTCTTCAGGGGTGCCTTGGCAAAATGCCTAAAAATTGATCAAAAGATGTATACAAGCCAGCAGGTGGACCAAGCCTGCCTTTTAGTTACACAAAGCCTTTGCCTCCACAGCATTCTTGTTTGACCCTCCTGTGCCCCTCTCCCTCAGCACTGGGGTGACATTAGCTGACTGATGGAGAGAAATTGAGTGAGTAAAGAAACATTGGAATGCTAGTTTGTACCAGTTTGCAAAAGTGTATTTGCTTTGGAAGAATAAATCACCTCTAGCGTTGGGTGTCTTATGTGTGGATGTTGCTGCATTATGTAAAGCTATTAGAAAAAAGTTTTTTTACATTTTAGAATGGGGTGCATTGAGACTGTCCGTAATTTTAAAGGGTGACTCGACTGAAAAAGGTTTGAGAAACACTGCTTTAGAGTAGTAATAAAGCTTCATTGTATTTAGACACATTGAGCAACATCAAATAATCTTTCCCCAACTAACCCCAACCACTATCTGGTTAATTATTTGGTAAAATTCTTACCCCAGTTGCCCCCCCCGTATTTGCAGCTTACAACATTAGTGTAGTGTGGTGGATGTAAACACTTCATTAATAACAAGGTATCCTCATAAGATGTGCAACATCACTTGGAGAGCAACACACAGGAGAAACAGCCCAAGGACACAAAGTGCCGGCATTGGTGCAGCCCACACGTCTTGGCCTGCAGAGTGTCCATGCTCCAGGTGGGGATGTCACGGGGAAGGGGGTTGGGCAGAACCTTCAGAACTTGGGATTGGCAATGTGGCCTCAATTCCTCCTAATGGAGGCTGCCAGATACCATAAAACTGTGATGATCTGCAAGGCTACACGATCAAAGTGCAAAATAAAATCAACATATATAGATATAAAGTGCAGAACAAAATCAAACAAAAGAACAATGTATATATATGGTGGAGATAACGTACCCTTTATGGTTCCATAGGGTTTTCTATATCAACCTTCTCTGTCGGCAGCCTCCTCTATCACAGTGCGGACCAGATGCTAGACATTTTGATTCTTTCCTGGATGCCCTTCATCGTCCCCCCCTCTTTTCCTGCGGCCTGCCAGGTTGCATGCTCGGATAAGAGTCTGGTATGGATTTTTGGGGGGACCCCACCCCATTTTTTTATTTTGGTGCGGGGTTCCCCTTAAAATCCATAACAGATCCTTGGGGACCCCCACGCCATTTTTTTTTAAATTTTGGCGCAGGGTTTACCTTAATATCCATACCAGATCTGAAGGACCTGGTATGGAATTTGGGGGGACCCCCACGCATTTTTTATTTTGGTCGAGGTTCCCCTGTGGGGGAATCCCATGCCATTTTTATCAATGAACTTTTATGTGTATTGCCGGGACCGACAATTCATTATAGCCCTGAGTACTTTTAAATGACCTTTTTTCCCTTAGAAATGTAATTTTGCTCTCAGACTGTTGTAAACACGGGAAACATGCGTCACTTTACAGGAATACTATAGACACCCACAGGTACGAAATTAAAAGGAATATTACACTTTTATTGTTTCACTTTAAGCATTATTAAAATCACTGTTCCCGAAAAAAATGCAGTTTTTAAAACTTTTTTTTGCATTGATACATGTCCCCTGGGGCAGGACCCAGGTCCCCAAACACTTTGTAATACAATAACTTGCATAAAAGCCTTTAAAATTAGCACTTTTGATTTTTTCACGTTCGTGTCCCATAGACTTTAACGGTGTTTGCGTGTTCAAACGAATTTTTTGCCTGTTCGCATGTTCTGGTGTGAACCAAACGGGGGTGTTCGGCTCACCCCTAACCCTGGTAATGACCAGGTTTTAAACAGCCCATAGGTAGCTCACACAGATATTTACAGATTCCCCACCTGTCCTGGCAGACACTGCAATAACAGACTGCTAGCTTGGACCTAATATGAAATGCCTGCAGCGATGTACACTGACGGGGGGTACTCTGTGCCGCATCCACTGAACTGTGTGGAGCTTAGTTCTGTTCACCCGGCAGTCAGCAGACCACAGTGCATCCATATGCACAAATACGTATACACAAGTGTTTGGAATAGACTGCAGGAGGTCATTTTACCTTGCTGAACTGACAACCTGTCAGTGATGCAACTAGCAAATGCTACAGGCAGATTCTCTTTTTTTTTTCTTTTCTTAAGTCAAAACAGGCTGAAAATTGAAAATAATATCTTGAACACAGATACATACCTGATACCAGTGTAATGTCACCTGGTTCACACTCTGTAGAGGAAGGGTTAATAACAGTTCTATAACAAAGGTTTCACCTGAAAGAGAAACATCCCTCCTCCCTCCCATGTTATTTTTTTTTCTTTCCCTCCTACCTGGTTTCCTGGGTCTTCCTAAAAAACACATCTACCGAATCCAGTACTATCTGGATTGTGCTGCCATAGTCTTCGCTTACACCATCAGGGGGTACCTGTGTCATTCAGGTACTTGCACCTGGCCCCCTGATGACGCGTGGCTGCACATGTGTAGTGTGTTTTAGATTGTCCCAAAAGCCTCCTGGGATGAGTGACGGATCATTGGAGGGTTCAGGTAGCTGGGGATGTCATATGTCATGGTCAAACTTTATATATAATCACAATCGCTACAGTGGGCTGGTACCCCAGATGATGTCTATGTAGACGAAACACGTCGGTAAGACTCCACTGCCACCATACACATTACCAAAAGCGCTGTTTATTCTTCTCAAATGTGAGATTTTTAACTTCATAAAATGTTATACTTTTTATACGGAATCGCGATATGTGGCCCTTTTTGTTCTCCTCTCTTTGACCATACATGTGAACATATGGGAAAATTTATCAATTTTTTGTATGAAAATACCTTCCATGGAAACTACTACCCTAATGACCGCTTGAGGACCTGGCTTACTCTTCAAAGGTCTCCAGATCCGATGTTTCCTACTTCGCCAATACAAGCTTGTTTGACTCATAGGACGTATGTCCTTTTGAGTTCAAACTATCCGGTAAACCTTCATCCTATCGGTGGCGGATTACTCACCTTCACATATTGTCTCATCATCTATCCACTATTTTGATGTCATAATGATGTTATGAACACTTGGCGTATGTCCCTTAAGGGCCATTTGGTTTCACTACGTTTTTTGTTTTTTCATTTCACTTATGGACTTTATGTTTATTTATTTTGATTCTTTTTCATACAAAATCACTGTGCATTTATTAAATTAGAGTTCCACATTGTTTGTATTGATCATTGTGAGACCTATCCAATTGACTTTGTTCACCTGAAGTTTTAGCGCTGCACCTTTACCTCTATTACCCTTATTGCAATTGTCTGTTTGCCGTGTTAGCTGCTTTATTTTACGGTGTAGCTCGGTATTATATTTGCACTTTTTCACGGGGATGTCATAGTCGCCTAGGCAAGAAAGGCAGATTTGCAGACTGTGGTCCCCAAAAAAATTATTTTTTTGTGATTAGCAGAAAGAAAATATGCATTTGTTATGTTTTTTCCAGCAGGAGCATGGATAGCATTGCACCACGTTTAATGGATTACGGGTGCAATGTGGGCTCCTGAAGACATGTCCTCCTGCTTTTAACCCATGCCTCTGAATGGGCTTTCTGTTTGTAACCCGGAAGAAATGTCAGTGGACTACGAGAGCGCTCATCAGCTCCCCTGCAGCCCATTAAAACTACAAATCCATCTGCCGCAGTGGAAGACAGTACTTGTAGTTTGTTCATTCACAGGAAACTGTGAATGAATGACATGGCTGTGTGGACAGAGCCCTGCACCGCCGCACTCTTTTCAAAAAGCGAGTACGGGGAGAAGAACCTCTGCCTGCTGTCACAGTTTGAAGGGGATTGGGGGGAAAGGTGGCAGGAGCTGGAACATGTTACATGTTTCACCCTAAATACAGGTAAAACATGTAACATATTCTGAAGGTGAACTGATCCTTTAAAAGGGGTAGCGGAGCAATATTTAACTCCATTCCTTAGCGCAGAAGGGCCGCATATTTGTATTAATTGCCCCCAATACACCTGTGCCAGGAGCGTGCGCACTGAGTTTTCGGACCACGTGACTGCCGCGACAGCCAATCACGGCGGTCACGTGCAAAACATTTTAAAGGGGCGGGAGGTGCCCGTGCCAAGAAGTTAAAGAGAAAAAAAAAAGGGAGTAAAGCCCGCTATAAGTATATTTCAAGCCAAAACACTTTTTTTCCCCTCGTTTTGGATAGAATGGGGAAGTATTAAAACTCCTGTCAGGTTTTATTGCTATTTAGTACCAGTAAAAATCTGACAGGGGTTCTAACTCTTACCCATTGTATTCAAAACTAAGAAAAAAGTTTTGGCTGGAAATGAATGGTAATTATTTTTCTTTTAGAAACGTTTGTGTGAATGTAATTAACATTTTGTTAACTATTTGTTTTCTTAAAGCAGTATTTCTCTACCTTTTTCCAGACCGGACGCCCTTAAAAAGTATTTTTAGTCTATGGCTTGGTTCACAGTACTGCATGTTTGGGAGCTCGCGCAAAATTGCACATTGTTCCTGACACTCAGATAAATGCTCTGCTCTTTAGGGGTGCCATTAGTTCTTTCATATTCATATTGGTGCACAATTTACGCAATTGTGCTTCCCGCTTAGTAGTTCTGTACAAAGATCCACATTGTCAACGGGACAGTAACTAAAAAGGAAGTCTCCCCAATGGGGCACAGAAAAAGTTTAAACAAAGCTAAAAAAAAAAAAAGTTTTGGTTAGGGACACTTAAATGCACGAACATACTAATGAAATTTATATCTTATTGATCCTTGTAGACTACACAGTATTAATACTGTTTGTCTCATGCTAGATAAACTTTATCTGTGAATAGTCAGAGCCAGGCTGAGCTGATATCTGTATTGGTGCTTCCAGCAGCAACTGGAAACATTGTGTGTTATCAGACAGATGTACACAAGGTTCAGATATTGGGCTGTTGTTCTCACACATGAGTCTGGATGTATTCCTAATGTTAGCCTACGTGAGAAAGAAGAAATAGAGCAATTCCTAGCCACTGATGTCCAGAATCAGCCCGCTATCAGAATCAAGACCACATATGGTTAAACCTTTTTATGGATCTACTTCTCTTTAGGGTCACAGGAGTACATTTACTATTGTACTCTTGTGACCCAGAGTCAGCAGATAGTGGGCTATTACATATACCAATATACCAATGGTTTGTGGTCTTATCCTTTGGCCTGCCAGCCTCACCCAGAATCTTATCTAAGGTGCTTTTAGGTGCCTAGTAGTAGCTGCGCTGCATATCAGGAATATAAAGATACATCATTACCTTGGCGACCTTTTGCTACTGGTTCTTTTTAAGGAAGATATTGGGAGGCAAGCATTCAGACCTTGTCCTGTTTTGGCTGGTTAGTTAACGAATGTCTCAGGATCATAGGGACAACAGTGTTGGCTATTCCTATAGTCAAGTGGGCCCAGTGAAACTTTTCCAGATAGGGTTCCTAGAACAATGGAACACTACAGAATCAATCATTGAAGATCATGGGCCTGTAGAGGTGGACCATTGGTCCTAACATCATGAGATTCTTACCTTTCATACGTAACTCCAGGGTGTCATTAAGACAGGTGCCAGTCTGACGGGATGGGGTGCCCAGTGTGTCGGAGGGTCAATTCAGGGCTGTTAATACTCAGCGAAGAGTATTGTTTTGAATAACCTAAAGCCCTGTACACGCGGCAGAATGTCGGGAGCAGAATTTGCCAGTTCAAAACAAAAAGGGGAAAATTCTGCCGTGTGTATGTCTGTCTGGCTTCTGTCGGGTGTGCATGCTGGAAAACCAGCATTGGACCAACTCCCGATTAGTTCTCTCAGCCAATAGCCCCGCTGTCAGAACACAACAGCTCAGCAGGGGAGATCGCTGGACTAACCTCACATGGTTCACACAGTGACTCCAACCGGAGCAGCCATTTTTTTTGTGTGAATATGTGATTTACTAAAGCGCTGATATTAATTAAAATTCCCAAAAATATTAAATAGATTAAAAAAGATATCCAAGTGATACAGCTGCAACCAATAAAAGTGCTCTCACACTTGGGCAAATAATGAAACAAAGTAAACAATAATGTAAACAATTAGTGCGCTCTTATCAATCTTAATTAATAAATAAATCTAGTAAACCTTAAGCAATAAGTACAGTGCACTTTCTATGAATGCACTTCAAAGAAATATTGTGCAAAAGTGCAATAAATAAATGGTGTGCAAATAAATAATGTGCAAATAAGCATGTGCTGTGCACACTGTTGTGCGAAATAAATAAATATGTGCAACCAACAATGCAATGTGTGGTGATGTGCAGCACTATCAATAAAGTGCTACTGCTTCAATCCTGCCAGTAAGTGATGCTAATTAAGACTCCTCTAAATTGTGAAAGAAACGATCTTTCTCCCAGAGCGCATACACATACAGATCAATTGACAAACCAATCGATCAATTGACAAACCAATTAATCAACTGATAAACAATTAGCAGGTTGGATGTAATAGATAAATGAAAGTGGGACAATAGCAAAAAGGTGAAGACACTGGCAAACAGATCCTTGTAATTGGTCCTTATATTATAGTCCTTTTACTTTGTCCATTCAATTTTGTAGGGATTGCATATAAAGATATAACTTCCTCCTTTTAGGATTTCTCCTCATATACTGCTTCTTTTTCCTCTATCAGTAAAAAGCTCTTTGCCGTTTTTTCATCAGTATTCAAATGAAATAAAGCACAAACAAAAAGAACATGATCGCGCAACACTGTGTATAATCAGCTAATTGGTGTTTGAATTTTGAGCCGATTCACTCACATGTACCCAGCGTTGAACCTAGCCAGTGCTGAAACAGTCAGGCTTGCGGGCTGTTGACCCTGCTCCTCCTCACTTCACCTTTCGTGTTTCTCCAAACACTCTCGGTGACGTCACTGGCTCATCCTCCCGACGCGTTGCGTCACAGGTCACGTGACTTTATCAAGGGAAGCCATCCAGATCTAACATGTCTTCACCCCATGGCATGGACATTCAGAGGAGGAAGTTGGAGAATGTAGGATGCTCAGCCAAAATCATTGACACCCTTCTTCTCTAGGAAGCCTTCCATAAACCATGCAAACTGCAGGGTGTAGACAGTCTTCCAAACTCCTTAAAGAATCAGGGTTTTCAGCAGAGTCCCTTGGTACACACAATGTCCTAGAATTTCTGCAGTCAGTCAATTAAAATTGCTGTAGGCTCTAACATTGAAGAAGGTCTATGTGAATAGCAATAATATCAGCTAGAATCTTTTGAACTGAGAACTTGGTACAGAGCCCTCCATCAACTACTACTCGGATAGTATAATCCTCTGACAAGTTTTCCCTTTTGGGTGCAAGTTTTGCCCCATAAAACAAGAGGCTGTGTTACCCACTTACAAAGATGCTTAGGCAGGTGGATCACAGGCATTGAACTTGGGTAGAATCCTAAAACAGTACATTCCATCCACAAGTTATTCATTCACCAGTTGCAAACAAAGATAGAGAAGCATCTACCAGGATGATAGCTGGCTAAATAGTATGATTGATCTGGTATGCCTACAATGAACAAGGCTTTTTGGTACCAGAAAGAGTGACTGCGCAGAAGTGGGTTTCAGCTTCTCCTGTATCTTTGAACACAGCTTACAAATATGTTTCCACTTATATGCTTCCATGGAGTGGTCAGAAACAGGGAAAATTCCTATCCAATACTCACTGTAATTTCTCGATCTGTCCATGGGGTACTCTGGGGGGAATTGACTACCCACTCATGTGCTGCCAGGGAGTTAGACAAAAAAGGATATTTATGGTAAATATTGGACTAAAATGTTCCTTATTATGGAATGCTCTACAGCTTTAAGACCAGACCCTTTCTCACACTCTGTTTACAAGTTAAAATCTGTAATTTTTGCTAGAAAATTAGAACACCCAAACATTATATATGTTTTAGCAGAGAACCTAGAGAATAAAATGGCGATCATTACAATTTTTTTATGTCACACGGTATTTGCGCAGCATTTTTTTCAAATGCAATTTTTGGGGATAAAAATACACTTTAACCACTTCAGTACAGGGCCCTTATAGACCTTCCTGCCCAGACCAATTTTCAGCTTTTAGCGCTATCACATTTTGAATGACAATTGCGCGGTCATGCAACACTGTACCCAAACAAAATTTTTATAATTTTTTTCCCACAAATAGAGCTTTCTTTTGGTGTTATTTGATCACCACTGGGGTTTTTATTTCTTTATACTACAAAAGTTTTTCTTTGTTTCTGTTACAAAACTTTGTAAATAAGTAAGTTTTTTCCTTCACTGATGGGCACTGATGAGGCAGTGCTGATTGGCACTGATGAGGTGGCACTGATGATGAGGCACTTATATGCAGCACTGATGGGCACTTATAGGTGGTACTGATGGGCACTCATAGGCGGCACTGATAGGTGACACTGGGCACTGATTGGTGGCACTGGTGGGCACTTATAGGCCGCACTGATGGGTGGCACTGATGGGCATACCTGGTGGGCGTGGGTGGGCATCCCTGGTGGTCCTGGGTGGGCATCCCTGGTGGTCCTTGGTAGGCCGGGCTGCACTGATAATCAATCAGTGCAGACCCCCTGTCAGGAGATCAGCCGATCGGCTCTCCTCTAGTCGCGACTGTAAGCGCGAGTGGAGGAAATGCCGATATACGGCTCTTCCTGTTTACACTGTGATCAGCTGTAATTGGACACAGCTGATCGTGTGGTAAAGAGCCTCAGTCAGAGGCTCTTTACTTTGATCAGAGATATGGTGTGTCAGACTGACACACCACACCATCGATCGCCGCGCTGTGCGCCCCCACGGCTTAGCCTGCTGGACATCATACAACGTTCAGTCAGGATAACTTAACCACTTTGCGCACGTCATATTGCTATATGGCGGGTGGGAAGTGGTTAATGAATTATAATGCAATAAAAATACAATATACAACCCAATTGTTTGGTGAAATATAAAAGAAGATGTTATGCAAAGTAAATAGATACCTAACATGTCACGCTTTAAAATTGCACATGCTTGTGGAATGGTGATTAACTACGATACTTAAAAATCTCCCCAGATCTCTCCTCTACCCTTAAAGCATCAAATAAAATAAAAAAAAGCATTGATCTGATGCTTAAAAAAATTGCTTACATCCACCCTAAACTGGAAGTGACACCATGACATCACTCCAGTCCTCCTAGATCATAAAAGTGAGGAGAGACCCTGAAAACAGCCTTCTGCTGCTTCTAAAAGTTATCCAGCAGCTCATCAGCCGCTCGGATCACTCTTTAGCAGAAACAGGGGTTATGGCTGATAGCTTCAACCATAGCCCCGGTAAACCACTTCAAATCCGTAATTTATGTATATATGTATTGCGGTCTTGAATCCTGCAGCAACTGCTCAAAGATCTCAATGGTGTTATAGTTTGCCCCAACACCTGTCACAGTCGCTTATACTAAACAGTTTGGCTGCATGTGCATACATGGGGAAAAAATGGTAAATGATAATGTGCAAAATAAAATACAGTACAAGGAATTAATGTGCTGAGTATGGTCGTTGCATGTATTAAAGTATAAGTGCACTGCGCACTATCAAACAAAAGTGAACCTATTTTTTTTGCCCTCACCTTTCTTGACTTAAACTACCCACCCTCCTTCCCCCATATGTATATTTACCTCTATATAGTCAAATTTCTATTTGAAATAAATTTTCATCATCCAGTAAAATGAATACGATTTACTACATACAGCAAATTGGGCAAATGTGAAGGGCCCCATCACAGAGACTTTGCCAAACAGTGGTGTAGAGATCATCCAGATAGGAGATTGCCTTCATGTAAACAGATTCCAGAGTGGTTGAAGATGTAATCAGGGAGATTAGTCAGTCAGCACATGAATTAGTAACAGGAAGCAGATACAGAATAAAAGCAAGAAACAATGGTTTATAAACAGCATAGCTCACAGTGACAGTCCTGGAGTATGGTAGACTGGCATGATTATAAAGTGTAAATCCATAAGTTTGTAAAGCGCAATCAGCAATTGTGATGAAAATTGTTTTATTGATGGAATTTGATTTAAAAAATATCCTAAATATATATACAGTACATAAAGGATCAATCAGAGAAGATACATTTGCAGCTTTCATACAGAAAGCGACATCTAAGGGTTCACACCTAAAATGGATCAATCTCACAGCAGGGGTCTGGTGCTGGTTCACCGTTTCAGGTCCGATTTCAGCCCTAATTTTGGGCTGAATTTGCACCTGAAATGGACCAAAAGACGCACCGGACCTGCTGCGGAGATATGTGAACCGGTTCCATAGAGAGCCAGTCAAAATCTCCTGCTATTGCGAATTGGATGCGGGGATCCCGCATCCAATTCACAATGGTGTGAACCCAGCCTAAAGCCCCATACACACGGTCGGACTTTTTCATGGATTCTGTCCGATCGGACAATGTTGTTGAAAAATCAGACCGTGTGTATGCACCATCGGACAGTGTACGTCCAATTGTCCGACGGACAAAGTCTTATCTCCTGCTGGAAAGATTTGCCGACAACACGGTCTGATCACACCAAATCCGATCGTGTGTACGATTGTCCGACCGGACAAAGTGCTACGCATGCTCAGATCACATTACAAGACCAAAGCTATTGGCTACTAGCCTCTACGTAGTCCCGTCGTAGGCAACAAACGTCACCACGTTCAGAATGATCGGATTTTCCGACAACTTTGTCCGACCGTGTGTACGCAAAACCAACATCAGACAAAGTATGACGGACATGGTCCGACGGACCTGGTCCACGGATTGTCCGACCGTGTGTATGGGGCTTAACTCTGCTGAGACTATGGGGACAAACAATCACAGAGAATTTGCCTGCATGGTAGATATTTCTATGTGCAAACAAGGATCATATCAACCTCATTGCTTACACATGAAGGCCCCTGAATGGCCACCCCAAATAACAGATCAGTCAATCCTCTATGTCAGACTTTCTTATCCTTTATACCCAAGAGGAACCCTTAAAATAATTTTGAGGTTTCAGGGAACTCCTGCTAAAAAAGGGGTCAGTGGAAAAAATGCTGCTTACATTGGTGGCCAGTGGGAAAAACATTTCCTTCACAGTTATGGTCAGAATGTGTAAGAGAATAACTACTAGATGTTTGGCTAATAGAAATATGCATGCATGAAGAATGGCTAATAGAAATGCACATGTGCCCAGAACTCTCTGGAAGAATAGCGACTAGGCACACGTATGCACACAGGTATGCGCACGAGCATGCATTCAATGCATGTTGGCGCCAGACTATTTAAAGTGGCTCATGCTCCATTGCTGATTGGTCTTTTAGCTGTTCCCTGTGTCCTGCTATTACTCTACTTGTTCCCCTGTTCCTGAATCGGCTTGCCTCTGACCTGAACTTGGATCCTGCTTCTGTTCTGTTGCCAGTTCCTGAGCCAGGCTCTGTTCTTGACCACATTTCTGTCTTATGTCTCGGTACCTTACTGCTTTCCTGCTGCTGAACTTGGCTATCCCTGTTCCCAGCTATGCTCTCATATCTGGTTCAAGTGCCTAACCGGCTGTCATCTATATCAGCTCTGCTCATCACAGCAAGTTTCCTGCTAGGAGATCTGACAAGCCTTGCATCTGAACCTGCAGCCTGTGTGGACTGGAGTGCCCCTTTAACTTCAGCTGGATCAGCTAGCGCTCCTGTCCTGATGTTCTGCCAGCCTGCCAGGGTCTTCATCCTCTGCTGCCAGCACTTGTGTTCCTCCTGTCCCTTGGTACCCTCTGTTCCACCTTCAGTGGGACCCGGGCTGGAGATACAAGAGAGGTCAACCTCGTCATTTCAGTCTCCAATCTGGTACCTGAAAGAATGCCTCTCTTCCAGGCATCTAAAAAGATCATTGGTGTCCTGGCCCTGGCAAGTGGCACTATACCTGGAACTATCTAGGCACCATCAAATGAGAGGTCAATCAACGAAAGTGGAAAAATTCCCCTACACCACAGATGTGGCTTGAACCTATGGGTACCATGCTACGATAGATATGAGGAATTAATATTGCACTGTATTACCAAAAGTATTGTGGCACCTGCCTTTACACACACATGAACTTTAACGGCATCCCAGTCTTATTCCATAGAGTTCAGTATTAAGTTGGCTCACCCTTTGCAGCTATAAGAGCTTCAACTCTTCTGGGAAAACGTTTGGTAATATAGTATATCAACATAGGGGTAACCCACATAAATATGGTAAGCTATGGGGAGGCTAGCTGGTTACTCCAGGCCTGGCTCCTGTGGATCTAGTAATTGATAGAATACTAATTTGATAATAACTTTGTTTATAGGAGCAGGGAAGGGCTAACCCCTGTATTTCTTGTGTATCTCATACTGTATTGTTCTGATGGAAATGTGAGTACGATTCCAGGTTTTAGCATTAAGGTAGGCATAAGGCAGGTATTAAGAGTCTTTAATTTTTCATACATGTATGATATATTCTGTGTACGAAATTGTGCCTGCAATATGTAGTACCCGTTACTTGGCAGGTGTGAACTCTATGCAATTGTATTATTATTGAATTGTATGATCTATTGTTATTTAAATAAAGAATCATTCTGATTTAAAAAAAAAAAAAAATAGTGATGGCTGATGTGCAGTATTGGCATTAAAACTATCCCTTGGCAGGTATTTTTAAGAATTAAGCATGGCATGAGAGAATGTTTTTTTTAAATTCTAATAAATGCCATGTAACCTTCTCTGTATTTTCTTCATTTTATTCTTAGGTTAAGTGGAACAGGGATACGAACTTACAGAGTGCAGGTAAGTTAAACACAAGCCATGAGTATTCCAGGACATACTGTATGCCACTGGTCCTGGACTTTTTTGTACGTATGTGAAAAGGGCAGAGGACTACACATTGCCACCTTTTTAATAAAACCAAAAAAAAGTTATACTAACACTTCTAGCAGATCAAGCCACAGCCAATTTTTCATAATTTTTCTATCTGCGCTAACTACAGTTTCTTGCATTTGCATCTAGGTTGCTTGTAAGCGTATTTTACTATTTGTAAAACAAGTGAAAGTGAATCTAACCATATCTTTTACCACACATTTCCTCCACCTAGTTTCTATAATGTTCCTTAAAGTAAACAAACTGGCCACAGGGTGTCACTATCTGGCTGGTTACTCATCTTTTAATCTTCTTTGACTATCACAGTGGGGTTATTTACGAAAGGCAAATCCACTTTGCACTGCAAGTGCACTTAGAACTGCAGTCACTCTAAATCTAAGGGGTAGATCTGAAATGAGTGGAAGAGCTGCTGATTTTATCATCCAATCATGTGCAAGCTAAAATGCTATTTTTTATTTTCCTTGCATGTCCCCCTCGGTTCTACAGCGACTTTACTTTCAAGTGCACTTGCAGTGCAAAGTGGATTTTCCTTTAGTAAATAACCAGTGTGTCATTTTGACTTTACAGATCAATCTTTCCCAACCTTTTTACTATGAATGCATCCTTGAAATAAGGTTTTTAGCAACCCAAATTAATTATATCTATGGCTCACTGCACTAGCATGACCAACAATTTGTGGAAATAAAAGAATAAGGAATTTGGCATACCTTTTATTTATACCGGACATTCACCCCCTTCCTACCCAGGCCAATTTTTAGCTTTCAGCGCTGTCACACTTTAAATTACAAATTTTTTCACATAAATGGAATTTTCTTTTGGTGTTTTTTTAAATCACTGCTGTTTTTTTTTTATTTTGTAGCTAAATAAACAAAAAAGAATTTTGAAAAAAAAAGATTTCTTGGTTTTCATTTTAACATTTTGCAAATAAATAATCTTTCTTCATGTATTTAGGCCAAAATGTATATTGCTACATTTCTTTGGTGAAAATAACTCAAATCAGTGTATATTGTTTAGTCTGTAAGAAAGTTATAGAGTCCACCAACTATGGTATATATATATATATATATACTGTATCTGAAAATCAATCAAGTCTGATGTACTGACGACCTATCTAATTTCTTGAGGTCTGAAAATGCCAGAACAGTAAAAACTATCCCCCAAATGACCTTTTTGAAAAGTAGACAGTCCATGGTATTTAGTAAGTGGCATGGTAAGTTTTTTTTAAAGTTGTTTTTGTGAAATTTTTGGGGAAAATTAAGAATTGAAAAAAATTTTTTTTTCACAATTTGTTTTACATACTGTCACCAGTGCAGTACAGTACAGTATCATCATACAATTGGTGTGGCGGTGATCAGGGACAATGGTGACAGTATGTAAAAAAAATAAATACATTAAGTGACCAGAGTTTTACCATAATAACACTGTACTACCCTGGGGGGGTGATAAGGATTTTTTTTCACACTTTGATTACTTATAACAGTGAATTTTACCATTATAAGCAACCATTTTTTTCTGAATGAAAACTATTCATTTAACATTTACTATTGTGATTAGCTGTGATTGGCCACCGCTAATCACATGGTACAGATGGGCTGTGATTGGCCCTGTCGGTACCATGTTGTCTTTGTGACAAATCACAGAGATCAACACAATAATACACAATGAATGGTATGAACCAAAGCCATCCATTGTGTACAATTGTCAAATAATCTGCTGTGATTGGTCACAGCGATCACATGGTAATGGCCAAAAAGGAACTAAACATTGTAGTGTCACATTGGTGGTCAGTGTAGAAGTGTAGTGTCTCCCTTTGGGGAAAAGGGCCCCTTTACATTGATGGTCGGAGAAAAGGGCCGCAAAAAATTGGTGGTCAGTGAGAGAAGAACCCTTCATACATTGGTGGTTAGTGGAAAAAAAGCACCCTACATTAGTGATCAGTGTAGATGTGTAGTGCAACCCCCCCCCCCCCATACATTGGTAGTAAAGAGAAGGATTCCTTTACATTAATGGTAAAGCAATCCAGAGAAATATCTGTGATGGTGATCAGTCCAGAAAGGAATCCAAATATATCTCAATATAAAGTGCTAGTGCAAAATAGCAGCTTCTAGTGGAAAATGGTGACACAATCCAGAGAAATATCTGTGGTGGTGATCCCTTCACAAAGAGTAAGGATGGCCTCTCACCTCCCTGCTTCGACCTACAATAGGTCACAAAGCAGTATGCAGCTAAGTAAAACTCTGGTCTCCAACCGTCAGGAATCGATCTCAAACGCAAACAACCAGATCCACAGTGGTATCCAGCATACATAGGATGAAAAAAGGGGACAACCTAGTGCTCTCTGTATTAAATTTAACGTTTATTGCACAAGCAGAAATAAGAAAAACACACTCCACATTAGCCTGCACTCAGTCCCGAGTGCCGGCGTTGTAGGTATTGTAATCCAAAATGGCCGCGGGTGACAGGGTAGTACGAGTGACGTCACTCGCGGCCATTTTGGTTTACAATACCTACAACGCCGGCACTCGGGACTGAGTGCAGGCTAATGTGAGTGTGTTTTTCTTATTTCTGCTTGTGCAATAAACGTTAAATTTAATACAGAGAGCACTAGGTTGTCCCCTTTTTTCATCCTATGTATGCTGGATACCACTGTGGACCTGGTTGTTTGCGTTTGAGATCGATTCCTGACGGTTGGAGACCAGAGTTTTACTTAGCTGCATACTGCTTTGTGACCTATTGTAGGTCGAAGCAGGGAGGTGAGAGGCCATCCTTACTCTTTGTGAAGGGATCACCACCACAGATATTTCTCTGGATTGTGTCACCATTTTCCACTAGAAGCTGCTATTTTGCACTAGCACTTTATATTGAGATATATTTGGATTCCTTTCTGGACTGATCACCATCACAGATATTTCTCTGGATTGTGTCACCATTTTCCACTAGAAGCTGCTATTTTGCACTAGCACTTTATATTGAGATTTATTTGGATTCCTTTCTGGACTGATTTTATTTTATTTCTGTGTTTTATCCATTTTTATCATTTATTTTGCGCTGCACTATCTTATTGTATTATGCTTATGAGGTATTTTTTGAATTAACCTAAGTTGCAGCAGGCATTTCCGATCTGTGTATTATTACCTTTTATTCTGACAGCGCTGAGTACTCTCTTTTTATTAATGGTAAAGAGAAGGATTCCCTTACATTGGTGTTAAAGAGAAAGTTCCCCTTACATTGGTGATCAGTGAGCAAAGGGCCTCCCTTACATTGGTGGTCAGAGAGAAGGGCTCCATTAACGTGGTGGTCCATAGGAGAAGATCCCTCTGTACATTAGTGGACAGTGTAAAAAAGCATATCTACTTTGGTGATCAGTGTAGATGTGTGCCCCCCTTTATGTTGGTAGTAAAGAGAATAATTCCTTTATGTTGGTTGTAAAGAGAAGGATTCCCTTACATTGGTGGTCAGTAGGAAAAGGGCCTCCTTACATTGGTGGTCCATGAGAAAAGGGACACCTTACATTGGTGGTCAGTGGAAAAAAGGCCCCATTAATTTGGTTTTCAGTGAGAGAAGAACAAACTTACACTTGTGGTTAGTGAGAAAAGGACCCCCTTATGTTAGTAGTCAGTGAGAAAGGGCCCCCGTTAAATTGGTGGTCAGTGACAGAAGAACCGCCTCATCCTTATGGTCAGGGAAAAAAAGGGCCCTAATAAATTGGCAGTCAGTGAGAAGGAGTCAGCAGGAACAATGTTACCCCTATAGACAACATAAACAATTGTTGGTGTCGGTGGTAACTTACCTCACGCTGGTCCCATGTTGAAAATATGCAGGTTCAGGTGGAAAATCAATCCATCGCTACTTACTGCTCAAGAAACCATCAGCAGTCTTTTGAAGAAACCTTGGTTAGGAAAGGATGCCTGAGATTGGTAAAGTAATCTGAAAATAAAGGAATTGATATAGTGTGATTATGTAAAGACTTCAAATTTGGAATGGGAGAAAAGTAAATAACTGGGATCCTTAATGCAATGCACATTAATGCACTAATCACCGCACTGACCTCCAGAAGATTTACCCCTCTTTATGACCACAGCATTTTTGCGATAGGGCACTGCGTTACTTTAACTGACAATTGCACAACCATGCAACGCTGTACCCAAATAAAATTGATGCCCTTTTTTTCCCCACAAATAGAGCTTTCTTTTGGTGGTATTTGATCACCACTGGATTTGTTATTTTTTGCGCTATAAACAAAAAAAAGCCTAACAATTTTGAAAAAAAAAATATATATATTTTTTTTACTTTCTGCTATTAAACATATCCAATAAAAAAAAAAAATCCAATTTCTTCATAAATTTAGGCCAATGTATTTTGCTACATCATTTTGGTAAACAAAATCCCAATTAGCGTATATTAATTGGCTTGCGCAAAAGTTATAGCGCTACAAACTATGATGTATATATAAAAGAATTTAAAAAAGTCATTTTTTATATACTAGTAATGGGGGCAATTAGCGACTTATAGCGAGACTGCGGTATTGCGGTGAGCGATCTGACACTAACTGACACTTTTGACACTTTGTGGGATCCAGTGACACCAATACAGTGATCAGTGCTAAAAAAAAGTACTATCTTTGTACTAATGACACTGGCTGGGAAGGGTTTAAACATCTAGGGCGATCAAAGAGTTAAATGTATGCCTAGCCAGTGTTTAGGTGTACTGTGGGAGGTGTTTTTGTGTTTACTATGTGGCGCTGTTACTAATGTATATGCTGGATTTTGTTCCCTGCTTTGCAGGGAACAAAATCCAACACATCCCTGCTGACAGGACAGAGCTCTGCTTTGTTTACATAGGCAGAGCTCTGAATTTTTTTTCTCCTTGTCGGTCAGCGGGTACCGGTGCTCATCCATTGGCCGGCACCTGCTGATCAGCTTGTGCTGTGATTAATCACAGCGTCGGTGGTGTGCGCGTGCGCCATCTACCCGGAAGTGCCGGATCACATAAAGGAGAGCCACTGTATAATGGCTTTATGCGGTCGGCAAATGGTTAACTCCCGTGTAGTAACACGATGTAAACGAATAAAGTGTGTGAAGGGGGCCTTAAAGGAAAATCTTGGGAAATACTACATTTACAGCAATATATAGACCAGGAGAGTTGCTATTTACTAGTATATGTTACGGTACTTGTTTTTTTAGGCCAATTGTTTACTCTTATGACCATATTCTTATGAATGTATTTGATGTGATGTATTCTCAACCAAAAGTAGACAAAGCTGGTATGGCAGCTGAAATTGCTGGAGTTGCATACACAGGGCGTTCTGGAGCTTACGTTACAAATACACCCCATAGACATAACCTGATATATTGGTTTATTATCTTTTGTTATTTTGACTGAAACTTTGTGTAAAGAAACCGCTTGTAGCTATTTGGCTTTTAAACAACTCGCAGATTCATAATCTGTGACCAAAAACTCTGCTTCATTTTGCTTCCATTGAGATGCTGGGTGATGCCATCTTGCATCTCACCCAGCAGACTGTCATTCATAGACTGCACTTTAAAGCTCCTCCCTTCTTCCACTGTCCCCAGTCCATCTCCTGATAGTGCAGAGCCTTTAGAGTCACACTGCACGTGCTCAGTTTGGTGTGTATTTCTAGAGAGTTTATTTTTTCTTGTGCAGGTGCATGTGATTAGCACAGGGCCAATCAGCCCTGTCCAGGCAGAGGGTCAGGGGTCCTACAGTCTTTTGCTCAGTCAAAGCAGAATGAATACTCCTCCTACAAGCTTTAACCAGACACTGATAGAAGTCACAAGACTGCTATATACTACTGATGAGAAAAGGTATTTAGGAGTTTATATTTACTAACATAATTGCATTTCCATGTTCTGTGTACTGTGGGAGACCAGATATAGTGAATGCAGGCTCCTGGGTTTAGTAACACTTTAACTGTATTTTTACAACAATAAAATTACAGATAGCAACCAAACCTGTACCTGGTTCACGTACAAGGGTTCCATAAGGGGCGTCTTTATTCAATTAGCCTGTAAGTGCAAGAATATACACTCTGATGCTTACTCCACCTTACTAATCAAGAAATTGCTCCATGTGTCTCACCAAGGAAATCTACAACTCTAAACTACAAATTAATATTATTTTGACTAAGAAAACAAAAAGGCCTTTGTGTTGGACTCATGCCATATACTACAAGTATGCAAACAAGCCCGATAAGCTGTTGGCCCTTAAATAAAAAAAAAAACAAAGAACAAATTTACTTAGTGTTATAAATTACACTGCCTTCATGGGAATACCACCTCAAACTCCAACAAAAGCTGTGACAGTTTAGCAGTATTTTCAGAAACTATACTCGGATTTCTTATCACAACATAGGCCTGAAATAGACCAATCCAGTGACCTAACCGCACCCCACAGAGACGGCAATAGATTTTTAGTAAAAGAGATGTTCAAAAACGAACTGCAGTGAAAATTGAAAAAAGAAAAAAAAACGTTTTTTCTTTTCATTCTTAATTTTCAAAAACAAATGAGAGCTGCAAAATACTCACCATGCCTCTTAGCAAATACCTTGGGGTGTCTACTTTACAAAAAGTCATCTGCTGTGGTTCCGGGACAAGTGGCTAGGAACCCGTAGTAGGTGTTGCAGGCCGTGCGATAAGCCTTTAGTGTGTTGCTAGACAGCGAGTGGTTGATGAGCCGGGTTGCATTGGCAAGATGTGGCTTCAGACCATTGTTAGTTGAGACCAAGGTGGCATAGGAGTGGATGATGGGTCGGCTCCGGATTCCTGCTGGAAGAAGGAGACAAAATTGAAGCCAGACAGTGCATCTGCTGTGGCATTGCACTTGCCAGGGATATGCTCACAGTAAATGTTAAATTGGTGATGTAGAGATAATTTCACCAGCCTGCCACAAGAAGGACATGACGGGGAGCGACTACCCTTATTAACCACTTCCCGCCCGGTCAATAGCAGATTGATGTCCGGGAAGTGGTTCTGTTATCCTGACTGGGCGTCATATGACGTCCTTCAGGATAACATGCCGCCGCGTGCCCGTGGGTGCGTGCATCGCGGCGATCGGTGGAGCGGTGTGTCAGTTTGATACACCGCTACATCGATCTTTACCACATGATCAGCCATGTCCAATAACGGCTGATCACGATGTAAGCAGGAAAAGCCGCTGATCGTTTTTTCCTCACTTGCGTCTGACAGACGTGAGTAGAGGAGAGCCGATCGGCAGCTCTCCTGACAGGGGGGTCTGCACTGATTGTTTATCAGCACAGCCCCCCCTCGGATGCCCACACTAGACCACCAGGGAAGCCTCCAGGACCACCAGGGAAGTGGGCAACATGTGGATGGCCAGGTATGTACTCCATGGCTATCCACATGTACAAATTAATGCCCAATCTGTGCCAATCAGTGCCCACAAATGGGCACTGACTGGCACTATCATGAAACAAATTAAATCAGCAATGCCACCCATCAGTGTTATCAGTGCCACTCATCAGTGTCCAGCAGTGCCACCATCAGTGCCCATCCGTGCCCACCTATCAGTGCCCATCAGTGCCCATTCGTGCCACCTATCAGTGCCCATCATCAGTGCCCATCAGTGCCACCTCATCAGTACCACCTCATTGGTGCCACCTCATCAGTGCCACCTTATCAGTGCCGTCAGTGCAGCCATATCAGTGTCCCTGTCATTGAAGAAGAAAACTTACTTATTTACAAAAAAATTTAACAGAAAGAAAGAAAAACTTTTTTTTTTCACAATTTTTATTTGTTGCACAAAAAGTGAAGGTGAAGCGAACCATTGTGCTGCCGGTACGACTAGGTTAGTTTTGGAGTGTGATGCATGTAGCTGCTGACGCGATCCGAATCGGTCAGAGCAATGATATGAATAACAAATCGTAGGGTATGGTACGAACCGATATGAATTGGTGCGTGGGATGCGAGTGATGCGATGGTCAAAACATAAATAATGGTATATCTAAAACATAGAAAATTGGTTGGTGGTTGGTGAATGTCAACCAGACTACACACGTGTGTGTATAGCAGTGATGTCCATAAATGAGTGACAAATTGCTTGTGATCAACCGGTGACACAGAACAGCGCTCTGAGTGGAGTGATTGTTGTCTGTTGGCATCAACGCCTATAGGAGTGAGGCTTACCAGAAATCACAGACTTGGGAAGGCATATGCCTCGCAAGTTGTGATAGGCTTTAATGTAAAGGACTAACGAGTCCCTGCTCCACGGGCTGGCTTCAAGGTGTTGCTCAATATGGCGTTGGTACACTCACAGGAAGATGGGCAGCAGGTAGGGAATGAACGTCACGTATTCATGTATGATGAATCATGATAAAAGAGAACTTGCATAGTGTAATAACGTTTGGAGGGTATTTTAATAGTGTTAAAACAAATTAAAAACACTCACATTTCCGAAGAAAAAAATCAGGCTTGTTACGAAAAATATGGAATGGCGTAGTGCTGTTGCTGTAGTCCACCCAACGTTTTTCGTTCGATGGGAGATTCGAATCAGACAAAATAAGAATGTTCGTTAATTATGATTATTCGTTATGATGAAGTTAAAAACCCAGGAAGTCAGCACAGCACAGGGATGGTGAGAGCCCCTCATAATGATAAATTCATCATAATGAACGTTTTTGTAATTGTTAGGAAAAGTTAACGAACCTAACAAAAATTCGTACAAATCCAAATTGAATTTCAGACACGAAATACGAATTAACGGCTAATACAAAACGGAACGGAACGAAACAAAACAAATTTATTGACGGCGCACATGTCTAATGCTGAGAAGCCTGTTTGTAGCAAATGCAATGGGTATATGCTGAGATGCGTGTTTTTTTCAGCGATTGCTAGATGCGTTTTCTTGCAACAATTGCAACAAGGGTAACCTACTGATAGGCGAAAAGGATAGCAGAAATAGTATTTGTAGGAACGAACTGTGAAAATGGCATAGGTAACGAATCGTAGATTTATGATAGGGAGTGTTACGAATTGGTGTGCGGAATACTGGTGAAGCGAACCATTGTGCTGTCGGTACGACTAGGTTAGTTTTGGAGTGTGATGCATGTAGCTGCTGACGCGATCCGAATCGGTCAGAGCAATGATATGAATAACAAATCGTAGGGTATGGTACGAACCGATATGAATTGGTGCGTGGGATGCGAAGCGTTGTGCCACCAAGGTAACTAGGCTCGAATTGGATTCACGCGTATGGCAAGAAGTGATATAAACCAGCAAGTGAGGCAACGAATCGTTTGTAGGGTATGGGGGTGAGCGGTATGAACCAGTGTGAGACGTATCAGATGCGCACCGTTGTGCCGCAGATGCAACTAGGTACGAATCGGACTGTGGTAAGTGTGCCATGCATCCGATGTGAATCGGAGAAGAAACAGCGAACGGGCCTGTAATTACTGCATACCGGAGGCCTACGAACGATTTGTAAGCTCCTCGGCAGAAAGGAACAACGGAATGGGGAACATAACGAGAAGTAAGCTGGTTGAACATGATACGACAAGGGGGGTTACGAATCCTACCTGTGACAGCGAGCAAGACTTGATCGACAAACCACGAATAAGCAACCGCAACGTACTGTATTCGGAACAACAGACTCACGAACACGCAGTGAGCTGAAGAGTCGGCCTGGTGACGTAACGAATCCCGCACTGGAACAGACACAGAGCAAGAGCCGAGTGATCAGCTTAAATACCCATCGGGCTCCTCCTATAAATTCAGGCCACCATAATGGCCTTCTAATATATATACAGTATATATATATATATATATATATATATATATATATATATATATATATATATATTCACCACCCACTTTATTAGGTGCACCTGTTCAATTGCTTGGTAACACAAAATTGCTAAGCGGCCAATAACACGGCAGCTACTCAATGCATTTAGGCATCTAGACATGGTGGAGACAACTTGCTGAAGTTGAAACCGAGCACCAGAATAGGGGGAAAAAAAGGATTTAAGTGACTTTGAACGGGACATGGTTGTTTTTGCCAGACGGGCCGGTCTGAGCATTTCAAAAACTGCTGATCTACTGTGATTTTCACACACAAGCATCTCTAGGGTTTACAGAGAATGGTCCGAAAAAGAGAAAATATCCAGTGAGCAGCATTTTTGTGGATAGAAATGCCTTATTGATGTCAAAGGAGAATGGGCAGACTGGTTCCAGATGATAGGCAACAGTAACTCAAAAAAACACTCGTTACAACCAAGGTATGCAGAATACCATCTCTGAACACACAACATATCAAACCGTGAAGCACATGGGCTACAGCAGCAGAAGACCACACTGGGTGCCACTCCTGTCAGCTAAGAACAGAAAACTGAGGCTACAATTTGCTCAACAAAATTGGACAATAGAAGATTGTAAATATGTTGCCTGGTCTGATGAGTCTCTATTTCAACTGCGACATTCAGATGGTTCAGAGTTTGGCGTGAAAACATGGATCCATTCTGCATTGTATCAACGGTTCAGGCTGGTAGTAGTGTAATGGTGTGGGGGATATTTTCTTGGCACACTTTCGGCCCCTTAGTACCAATTGAGCATTGTTTAAACACCACGGCCTACCTGAGTATTGTTGCTGACCATGTCCATCCCTTTATGACTACAGTGTCCCCGTCTTCTGATGGCTCATTCCAGCAGGATAATGCACCATGTCACAAAGATCAAATCATCTCACCACTTGTTTCTTGAACATGATAATGAGGTCACTGTACTTCAATGGTCTCCACACTCATCAGTCATCCAATAGAGCACCTTTGGGATGTGGAGGAATGGGAGGTTTGCATCATGGAAGTGCAGCCAACAAATCTGCCGCAACTGTGTGAGGTTATCATGTCACTATGGACCAAAATCTCAGAGGAATGTTTCCAACACCTTGTTGAATCTATGCCACCAAGAATGAAGGCAGTTCTGATAGCAAAAAGGGGTCCAACCCGGTACTAGCAAGGTGTACCTAATAAAGTGTATATTTTTTGGCAGGCATGACAGTTTGGCCCCCGTTGAAGACCTTTAGTGTCGAAACACTTTGGGATAGCATTTACTGCACCCCACATTGCTTTTTATATATATTTTTTTATATTTTGTGATCACTTTTATCTTGTCATTTATGATATATGACATATTTCAATAAACCTATCGGTTTGACCTGCACTATCTTGAGCCCTCCCTCTTTTTCCGCATTTTTTTTTGGAGTGTATGAGGAGTCGTTCGGGGCGATACCTACCTTGATTTTTACAGCATCTGTGGAGCCTTGGGACTGAGAGTCGGGATTCTGCACTTGATCCACCTGACCATTTCCAATGTACAGCGCTTGAATCAAGCCTTTCAGGATCCTGAGCCTTTCTGACTCACTGTCGTAAGACATGTGTGTCCATCCCAGTCGGTAAGGGTATCCATTCACTTACCCTTGAAGAGTGGTTTAGAGTGACTACAGACAACCTGTTTGCTTTCCTCATTTGTTTGATGTCACTTCAACAGGAAGAAGTTTCCCTTTAGATCTCTGTGGACTTTTTCCTGTGTTTGATTTGAAGTTTATATCCACTATTGGACTTATGCACTTATTGTGTTTAACCACTTGCCGCCCGCCCTATAGGCAAATGACGTCGGCAAAGTGGTTTCAAAATCCTGGCCGGACGTCATATGACGCATCGCGGTGATCGTTGTTGCGGGGTGTCAGTCTGACAAATAGGAAGAGCCTGTGATCGGCTTTTCCTCACTAGCGTCTGTCAGACGCGAGTAGAGGAGAACTGATCAGCTGCTCCTCTGACAGGGGGGTCTGTGCTGATCGATTATCAGCGCAACCCCCCCCCCCGAGAATGCCCACACTGGACCACCAGGGACGCCACCAGACCACCAGGGATGCCCAGCACCAGGTATGCCACCCTAGACCACCAGGGATGACACACAGTGCCCACAATGGATGCCAATCAGTGCCCACAATGGATGCCAATAAGTGCCCACAATGGGCATCACTGATTGGCATGCATTATTGTTTGGCACTGATTGGCATCCATCAGTACAAAACAAAAAAATACAATGCCGCCTATCAGTGCCCATCCGTGCCACCTATCAGTGCCCATCCATGCCACCTATCAGTGCCCATCCATGCTCATCCGTGCCGCCTATCCATGCCCATCTGTGCTGCCTATCCATGCCAATCCGTGCCAGCTATCAGTGCCAATTTGTGCCACCTATCAGTGCCCATCCGTGTCGCCCATCAGTGCCGCCTATCAGTGCCACATATCAGTGCCCATCAATGCCACCTCATCAGTGCCACTTCATTGGTGCCACCTCATCGGTGCCCATCAGTGCCGCCTTATCAGTGCCCGTCAGTGCAGCCCCATTAGTGAAGGAGAAAACTTACTTATTTACAAAGTTTTGAAACTGAAACAAAAAAAAACATATTTTTTTTTCAAAATTTTCAGTCTTTTTTAATGTGTAGCAAAAAATAAAAACCGTAGAGGTGATCAAATACCACCAAAAGAAAGCTATTTGTGGGGAAAAAAAATGATAAAAAATTCATTTGGATACAGTGTAGCATGACCGCGCAATTGTCATTCAAAGTGCGACAGCGCTAAAAGCTCAAAATTGGTCTGGGCAGGAAGGTGTTTAAGTGCCCGGTATTGAAGTGGTTAAGTACACTTATTATTGTTTTTTCACATAATTTCTCTTTAACTTATACAGATTATGTTCAAGCACATGTACTATTAATTCTATTGTTTATATTAGCACTACACTGTTGTTTCACCAGTTGACATATACTGTATGAAGCTGTGAATTTATCTGTTTGACTTCTCTTCCATTTAAAAAAAAAAAAATCTAAACCTGAAAATGCCCTTTGACTGGCATTGTGGTGGTTTTGTTTGATTTTCTTGGCCATTCAGTTTCAGTTGATTATTTTTATGATCAGAGGCTTATAGAAAGCTTTCCAGATTTATCGGAAAATTCATGTATGGCCAGCATGAGAGCCCACAGCAGCTCCTGGCTCTGGAATGAACATGGGTATGTTCTATGGCACAATAATACAGTGTAGGATCTGGCATGCAGGACTTCTAGAAGGAAAGCTCAGGGCACTGCCAGATTACCCCGTGCAATAGGCATGGACAATTTGGAGGACAGATGTTTTTTAATGGAAGCATGGAAAAATAAAGTGAGAGGGATAAAGGGTTGAATAATTCAATGTAATGAGAGGCAGTGTGACAGGACCAGGAGAGGTTAAGTCACATTTAGTAACATTTTTCTGGTTTGGAATGTTCTCACAGTGCAGCGTATGAGGGTAAAAGCCAAGTTCAGATGGACAGATAAACAGATTGGACGGGTCCCAAAGGAAAGAAATCTCTCCCCCCAGAGAGGGCTGTGTACAGCTTCTTCCCTACCAGGCCCGAGATTGTTACTGGCTGCTCACAGTACCAGCAGCAAGCACAGTGACCCTCTACCGCTGAGAAGGTCCCAGGAAGAGAACCTGCTGTATTCATGCTGAGTAAGACAGCAGTGCTCCATTCAACACATCTTAACCATATCATGTTTCCTGCAACTTTGCAAATGTTATTTTTGGCATTTATATATGCATTTCTGGTCAGTTTTTTGTTTTAGCTGTTTTTATTAAAGGGTTGGTTCACCTCTGCCAAGAAACGGCCTGTGCAGGTAAGGGACACCTATAAATAAAAAAAAAACTGAGCCCTGTTTTATCATTCTCCACGCCACTATTAGGCCCCTTTCACACTGGGGCGGTGGGGGCGTCGGCGGTAAAGCAGCACTATATTTAGCACTGCTTAAGACCCCTTTCACACCACACCGCCCATAGCGTCGGCGGTAAAACGCTGCTATTTTTTGAGGCGCATTTTGTCCGCTAGCGGGGCGCTTTTACCCCCCGCTGGCAGCCGAGGAAGGGTTAAAACTCCCGGCAAAACGGTACAATAGCGGCATTTTGCTGGCGGTATTACAGCGCTGCCCCATTGATTTCAATGGGGAGCAGCGCTGGAGGAGCGCTGGAGGAGCGGTGAGTTCACCGCTCTTTCATCGCTCCAAAGAAGCTGCTGGCAGGACTTTTCCTGACGTCCTGCCAGTGCACCGCTGCAGTGTGAAAGCCCTCGGGCTTTCACATTACAGACAATGGTGCAGCTGTTTTAGGGCGGATTGCAGGCGCTATTTTTAATGCTATATCGCCTGCAAAACGCCCTTGGTGTGAAAGAGCTCTTACCGTCGTTTTAGCAGCGGTATTCGGCCACTAGCGGTGCGGTTTTAACCCCCGCTAGCGGCCGAAAAAGGGTTAAAACCGCCCGCAAAGCGCTGCTGCAGTGGCACTTTGCCGGCGGCATAGCCGCGCTGACCCATTGATTTCAATGGGTAGGAGCGGTTTAAGAGCGGTGAATACACTGCTCCTAAACCGCTCCAAAGCAGGACTTTTTTTTACCGTCCTGCTAGCGCACCGCTCCAGTGTGAAATGGCGCTATACAGGCGCTATTTTTAGCGCTGTAGCGCCTGAAAAACGCCTCAGTGTGAAAGGGGCCTTACATTACAAATGGGCGCTATGGACAGAATACTTTTATAGTGTGGGGCGGGATTAAAAGCAAAGAGGCATGATTGGATACGGTTATCATGACAGCGTTCAATCATGGCTCTGACAGTGCTCTGTGAGGTGAGCAGAGCAGCCTTATGAGTCAAGCCAGGGACCTCGCTGGTTAGCAGGGGTGAAGCTTGAGAAGTATCTGGAGTGCCAAGCTAGGGACCCAACAGGGAAGCGTGGGTGACACTTGAGAAGTATCTGGAGTGCCAAGCTAGGGACCCAGCAGGGAAGCGTGGGTGACCTTTGAGGGAGATACCACCGCAAACCTTGGAGGAACTCAAGGGATTCGGAGTCAGTGAATCAGAGGGTCTAGTAAGAGACTGGGAGCTCAGTGTTGAAGAACTACAAGAGGCAGTTGTAATTAGACATGTGCATTCGTTTTCGTCCGAATGCATTTTTGTCCGAATTTCAGGTATTTTCGTTATCATTTTAACAAACGATAACGAAAGTGCAGGATCCGAAAAACGTAAGATCCGACATAAACAAATGCTTTATTTTCGTTGTGACAACAGTTCGATATAGATAGGAGATTCGATGCTGACAATAACAATCTGTGTCCATTGAACCTGTGGTCGAATGTGCCTAACCTTAACTCTATTAGTCCAAGATTATTCTACATAGAGAGAAAAGATTTGACGTAGAAAGGAAAGATTCGACGCAGAGAGGAAATATTCGACGTAGAGAGGAAAGATTGCTGCTGGAATTGGGTGGAATTGCAGCTAAACTATACAGAGTCATACAGTTTAGCTGCTCTGTCGAAGCTTCTTTGAACTTTCGACAGACACCATAAGCCTTCAATGACAGATTCGACCTTAATTCATTTGGATTTTCGGACGAATGCAATTTTTAACGAAAAACTAAATAAATAAAAACGAATTTCGGGAGTAACTAAATAAATGTATTTTTCGGACGAAAACGAAATTCCGAAACGAAATATTTCAGTGTGCACATGTCTAGTTGTAATGGAGCTGAAAGAACTGTTACGTTTGAGTTAGGAACTGTTAAAGGACTGTTGCCATAGGAGACAGCATTCCTGTATGTGCAGAAGTGGAGCCTTCCTGGGGGCTTTCCCTGCACGGCTGTTGTTGGAATCATGCCTCCTCTTCAACTTACTCCCAGAGATGTGCGGATACAGAATAAGGTGCATGTAGGATGCTTATCTCTGAGGAGTAACCAGAAGAGGAGGCATGTATTCAGCACTATATTGGGAGAATAGGAGCTGGGATGGGTGTTGGTAATGGAGTAGACATCCTGAGGAACAAACTCTCAGCCATAGCTTAGGGACTTTGTTACTCAGAGAGATTGGTGGCATCCTTAATAACATTCACAAAAATACCCAGGGTAAAGTAGCTCCAGATTTGGTGAACCATGTTGAGAGGTTGGTGGAGAGTGTGATGGTACAGGACAGAAATCTGTCATGGGCTCTGGCGTACACGCAGTGGCAGGCGGAAGTGTCAACCAGCATCAAGCTGATTGTACAGTCTCTGTATCAAGGGCAGTGGCCTGATGAGTTAGCATCACCGCTCAGTAAGACTCTGCCAAAACACGTTGCTTACACTAATCCAAAGTGGTGGTCGAATGCCTGGATGGGCTGTACCAGTTTGGATTGTGAAAGGTGTTAGGCTGTATGATCCCATATGCAGAAGTGCGGACTTGGTCTGTATATTTGGTGGCATCAATGGGCTTACTGATTGGGGATTCTTTCTCATTTTATTTTTATTTTTCTTTTAAATTTAGGGGTGGTACAGAAAACATTATCACTTGACAATCCATATATCGCATGCAGAAAATTCCATTCAAAATCAAAGAAGGTAACTGCACATGTGTGCACACAAACATAAATTACATATATTACCGCGAATACCTATTGACTTCAATTCCTGTCATTGCTATTCAGGACATTTAGAGCACTCTTCCTCAGTGCTCTGTGTCCCCCCCCTGTATTCTTACCCCCTCCTCTTTATTTCAACCCAAAAAAAAAAACCCTTTCCCTCATAACGACAACCTCCCGCAAAGACCAAACAAAACCCAACACAAAAAAAAAAAATAAGGAAAAAAAAATAAAAAAAAATAAATGAATAAATAAACAAAAAAAAAAAAAGGGGGGGGGGGGGGGAAAAAGGCCCCATCGGCATATATTGCCTGTCCCCCCCTCCCTTTTGCCCTTCCCTGCAAGATGGAGGTATTCTAGCGTGTAAACACAGGAGGTAGAGGGCTTTCCTCCTTAAACTCCCTATCCTTCATTTTCTCCCATCAGTTTCTTCCCTTCCTCGGTGTACATAAAACCATTCCACGTTGCCCATGTTGCGTTATACCTCTCTCTCTTGTTCTGGCCCATAAGCACTAAATCTTCCATAGCCCCAATGTATCTTACTCTATTAAGCCACCTTGCTACTGACGGTGGGTTCCTGTCCTTCCAATGCAATGTGACGGTAGCCTTAGCCGCGTTAATCAGATAACACAGTATAGACTTTCTATATGTCTGCATCGGTATTTGCGAGCAATGGAGTAAAAAGAAAGCGGGGTCATCTGGTATTAGAAATTCTGTAAATTTCTGAGAGATTCTCTGCACCTCTCCCCAATACTGTCTAATCTTTGAACATGACCAAAATATGTGTAGTAGAGTTCCTTGTTCCACACCACATCGCCAGCAATGGTCCGAAGCCTCCGCATAGAATCTCCGAAGCCTCACCGGCGTATAGTACCATTGTGTTAATAGTTTATAGTTTAGTTCTTGAATTTGTGTACACATTGATGTGTTCAAGGCCAAATAACAAATATTCCTACGCTGAACCGGGGAAAATGTCCTGTTCAAGTCCCTTTCCCATTTTACAAGACTTGGTAGCACAAAGTCCTCGGGAGGGGTATTTAACAACCCATACATCTTTGAGATCAGCCGAGGCATTGGCTCCTTCTCATTGCAATATTGTTCGAACGTAGTTAATTGTCGTTCATAATTAGCTGCTGACCCCAGAGATCTCAAAAAATGTTGTAATTGTAATGCTCGCCATACATTTATTCTAAAGGGACCCCCTGGTTGTATCAAGGCCTCTGTTGTGGGCCACTCTCCATTTTGGATAAAGTGTGAGACTTGGAAAATTCTCTTCTCCAATAATTTTTTAAATACCCCTACCTCTATACCTGGTGAGAACCCCGGGTTGCCCAATACCGGGAACAATGGTGATTTTTTGGATGAAATTTTTGGGTCCCGACGTACGGTAGCCCCGATGCGTATTGTAGTCCCTATAGTGGGGTGCTTCCTAACAGAGTTCGGTAATGTTTCATAGCACCAAAGTGCCTTGCCTAAGGGGGTCGCACTAGACTGTTGTTCCAAATCTACCCACAACTTGAGTTCTCCATGTCTGCACCAATCCACCACCCTCCCAAGGTGAACTGCTTGATATGATTTCCCTATGTCTGGAACGGCTATTCCACCAAAACACCTGGGCAACATCATGATGCCTCTTCCCAACCTTGGTCTTTTCTTCGCCCATATAAATTTTGTAAAAAGAGAGCCAATTTGGCGAAGAAACGCCCCTGGGATAGCAATTGGTAAGGCTTGAAATAGATACAAAAATTTAGGTAAAATACACATCTTAACGATATTGCATCGGCCGAACCATGAATGTATACCCTGATGCCATTTATCCAATAACAGCCTCACTGAATTGTATAAGGCTGGAAAATTCACCTTAAAAGTCTTTCCTATATCGGGTGGAATATGTGTGCCCAGGTAACTTAGCGCCGCCGTCACCCATTTGAAACTGAAATTTAGTTGAATCATATTACGAGTTGTGGTTTGCAGCGCCACTCCCATCGCTTCTGATTTAGTATAATTTATTTTTAAATTAGAAAAACTTCCATAGGTTTCAAACTCTTTCATAAGATTGGGAATCGAGATATGAGGAACAGACATGGAGAACAACAAGTCGTCCGCGTAGGCTGAGATTTTATAATTCCGGTCTCCTATTTTTAGGCCCTGAATATCTGGGTTCTGCCTTATTTTATTTAACAAGGGCTCTACCGACAGAGAAAACAGCAAGGGTGAAAGGGGGCAACCCTGTCGTGTACCATTTGTAATTTTGAAAGGTTTAGAGAATATTCCATTCACTTTTACCTCCGCTTTTGGGAAAGTATATACGCTCATAATCCACTGAATCATTTGCTCCCCCATGCCAGCATGCCTCAGTACTTCAAACAAGAAGGACCATCTCACCCTGTCAAATGCCTTCTCCGCGTCAGTACTCAAGAAGACACAGGGAGTACTTGTCTTATTGGCATGGTGGACCAAATTGAGTACTTTGATAGTATTATCCCTCGCCTCCCGCGAGGGAATAAACCCTACCTGATCCAGGTCCACCAACTGACTAAGCAGTGGCTGAATCCGTAGTGCTAGAATCTTAGTAAAAAGCTTCAAATCTACATTTAGCAGAGAAATCGGCCTGTAACTGCCGCATTCCGACGGATCTTTCCCCTCCTTCGGGATCACCGTAATATATGCCAAGAGTGTATCCGGTGGGAATGCGGCAGTTTGACCTAAGGCATTAAAGACCCTCACTAATTGGTTGCTTAGCTGTGATGAGAATTTTTTGTAGTATTGTAAAGTGAAGCCATCCGGGCCAGGGGCCTTCCCTGGCTTCACCGTTTTTATCACTGTATTCAATTCCTCCACCGAAATAGGGGCTTCCAATTTATCACGTTCTAAGGATGATAACCTTGAAAGTCTTGCGGAGGAGAGATACTCCTCCAATACCGCTGCAGACGTCTGCATTGGTTTCAAGTTATAAAGTGAAGAGTAGTATTCTCCAAATGTCTGAGCTATCCCCTTAGGTTGGGAAACCAATTGACCATTCTTCCCTTTTATTTGAGGTATATATGTTGACATGCTTTTTTCTTTGAGTTTACCCGCTAGCAATTTAGTACATTTATCTCCTAGTTCGTAGGTTGACTTCCTGCCTTTTTGTATTATTGCTTTAGCTTTAAACCGCAAAATATCTGTGACCTGTCGTCTCAAATGATCCAGGTCTCTGCCAATAGAGGGTACCTGCGCCCTCTTGTGTTGAATTTCCAAGTCATGAATTTCCTGTAAAAGTTTTGTCACTAGTTTTTCTCTCTCTTTCTTTAATTTAGAACCGTATCTGATCAGAATGCCCCGAATTACTGTTTTGTGGGCCTCCCACACTATGCCGGGGTTGCTTCCGGGTGTGTCATTTATCTGAAAGTAGGCCTCGATTTCTTTTGCTACTTCTTCCTGAATTTCAGTATTCTGTAGCAAGCTCTCATTCAAGCGCCACCTTCTATCCAGAGCACACACTGCGCCTGAGAGTGAGAGGCACAAAGTAATCGGGGCATGATCAGACCAGGTTATGTTTCCTATGGACACCTCTGATATCATGGCAAGTAAATAATGTGGGACCAGGAAGAGGTCAATACGAGAATATGTGTGATGGGGATTAGAAAAGAAGGTATAATCCCTCTCTCCTGTATGCATAATCCGCCAGACGTCTACCAGTTGCATTTCATATAATTTCTTCAGTATTCCTCTCCTGGTGCCATGTGAGACAGACGATGTTCCTGTAGATGTGTCAATTTTAGGATCTAAAGCGATATTAATATTCGCCTCCCAAAATCACCTTGCCTTCAGAAAATTCTGACAATTTAGTGAGGGCCTTCCTTACAAAGGAGTCTTGAGAAACATTTGGCACATACAAAGTTGCCAAGGTCACCTTCACCCCACCCATATGTCCCTTCAAGAAAAGAAACCGACCCTTTGTATCTACCCGTTTGTCTATCAAGGACCAAGGGACACGACTCGCAATCATAATCGATACTCCTTTTGATTTTGCTTCTTGGTTGGAGGCATGGTATACGCATGGGAAAAATCTATTTTGAAGAAGAGGAAACTCGCTTGCTTTAAAATGAGTTTCCTGTATGAAGGCCACATCTGTACGCATACGTTTCAGATCATTGAGAAGCATCCTTCTTTTTTCTGGGACATTAAGTCCCTTGGCATTCATAGAGGTCACCCTCACTTCCTCCATCTCGCAGAGAAAAAAAAAAAAAAAAAAAACTAAGAGAAAAAAGAAATCACAACCCCTCTAATTTCCCTCCCCCCACCCTACCACTTACAACCCCTTTTATAACCCCTAAGGGAAGCACCCGCCTCTGAACCACGCTCCTATGGTTCAATGGGTGCAGTCCTATCTGGGGGCTTGGTCTAAAATAACCTCGGAGCTCCGCTCCCTCCTCCCTCCCCAGGCGGTATTATATCAAAAAATTAATTCATTCTCCATACAACTATAAGTTCCAGTCTTCTTCAACCCACTCGAGCAGCGGACCACAGATGGGCCAAAATAAATAAGTAAATACATAAAGAAAACCCATCACATAGCCCTAATGTAACAGAGGACTGGAGAGAGGGAACCAAAGGGATTAACTTCACTTCTTCTATCCGAATTACTTTATGCCCCTTGCCCCTCTCCCCTTCCGCCTCTAAATAGTCCTAGACTTAATTGGGCTCCAGTCCCTATCCTATTCTCCTTCTTCCACTGTCTCCTTCGCCTTCTGCCTTCTCTCCCCCTCTCTCCCCCCCTTATGACCGCACCCCTTTACTTACCCCTCTCTGTCTCCTTTTCCCCCTCCCAACTCTATCCCTCGGGCGGTCGAAAATGAAGTAATTTGTCCCAATTCTTCAAATCTGTCAACCTCTCTCCCCAATCATCCCTCCCTCTCCCCCTCTCCCATCCCCCACCCCTCTCCCATAACTATGCTCCTTCCCTTAGCTGGCTTCCTCTAAAACTCTATTCGATCCCATTCTTATTCAAATGTTATATATTATCCCATTAGTTAAAATTACACCCTCAGGATCCGATTTAGTTACCTTGTGTCCCCTCCCCTACTATTCCTTTCTAGTTACTAAACCCCCTCTCCCTCCCTCACTCACTCCCCCTACCCTCCCCCCCACCCCTATCTCCATCCCCTAATTCATACATTTATCCCTCAAACTTATATTACCCCCCATTTAATTCTTATCCTAAGTGTCTATCAAGACGGATCCTGCTATGTTCTACTTCCTTCCTAGTAACCAGTGGTTCATATACTTTCAACATTTTATGAGATCTGTTCCTACTTAAGCCCCCTATACCGGGGGCCAAAAAAAAAAAAAAAAAAAAAAAAAAAAAAAAAAAAACCCCTAAGGGGTGAACCAGCTCGGGGATATAAAAAACTGAAAGGAAAAAAAAACAAAAAAAAAAAAAACCCCTCTCCTTCCTGGTCTCCCATCCCCTCTTATATACAGTGAACAAGCATATGTGTTTACATGTGACATTTATGTGACATTATAATGATAGGATAATTATACATCCGAAAAAATAAAAAATAAAAAAAAACAAAAAAAACCTATATTCATATACTCATCAAGGTACATTTTTAAATTCGTGCATTTGTAAATTCAAAATATCAGTGCCCCCATTCTAAAATGAAAAAAAAATAAAAAAAAAAAAACCCCAAAACCCTCCACTCCAAACGCAAACCCCCCCCCCCCCCCAAAAAAAAAAAAAGGGGGGGGCCAGGGAGAGAGAGAGAGAGAAAAAAAAAAAAAAAAGGGGGGGGGGAAAAAAAAAAAGGGGGGGGGGGGGGAGAGAAAAAAAAAGGGAGGAAGGGTGGGGGTGGGAAGGCACCAAAATTAAATAAATTTTCCTCCCCGAAGGAACAGTAATTCATCAATCTATAATAATAATATCCAATAAATCCTTGGACATAAAAGGCTGGCGTCTTCTCTCTTCCGTTTTCTATCAGGCTACGGTTTTAACTCTTCTGTCCCCCCTGTTCATTTTGTCGGTCCAGATATTGTAACCAGTTTGGTATCTCTACCGTCTCTACTCCCAAGAAAGAAAACAGCTCTGGTAGGTCTGTAGGTTGCCGCAGAACAAATGTTCTAGAGTCTCTCTTCACTATCAGAGAAATTGGGTAACCCCAGCGGTAAGAGCCCCCCGATTTTTTGATTTTCTCCAGAAGAGGACGTAGCAAAGTCCTTCGCTGCAGGGTTGCTCTAGATAGATCTGGCAAAATTTTTATCCGCGTTCCTTCATATATAACCTCTCCTGCCGCCCAAGCCTTGCGGCTTATCAATTCCTTATGCGCATAACGATGAAAACAGCAAATCACATCTCGCGGTCTTTCCGGATTCAGAGAAGGGGGACCCATAACTCTATGCAGCCTTTCAAACTCTAAGTCCTGTGGGGGGATTTGAATATCCATTTGCTGGCATATTGCTCCTATAGTGGATTGTAATACCTCTCTTCCTACCGTCTCAGGCACCCCCCTAAACCTTAAATTTTTCCGTCTGCTACGGTCCTCAAGTTCCTCTAAGCGGAGCTGCATTGAAGGGACATATGAGTTATGTACAGACTGTACCTGTTCCAGCCGTGTAATTCGCTCTGCCAATAGCACTTGTGCGTTTTCTCCCACCGTCAGCCTCTCTGATATTTGCTGCACTTCAGATCGCACTTCTTCCAGATCCCTGCGGTGAATTTCTTCTATGCGAATCATCCATCCCTCCAGATCTGCCCGGGTAGGAAGTGCCTGCAAATCTGCCCGTGTTGGGAGCGCCCGCAGAAGCACTCTCAGGTCCGCTTCCTCCCCAGCCATATCCGGCGTCACAGCCCCCCTCTGACTCTGCTGGAGCGTCTCCTCTCCTTCACTATACAAGCCGGCCTCTGCACTCGACATAGCCGGCGTCCTCAGTAACGGCGCCACCAGCGTGGAGGCGGAGCTCACGTCACTCACCGCACTCACCGATACACTCGGATCTCCGTTCCGCTCTACTCCCGGCTGACAGCCTCTGGAGACTGCTGATCTTGTGCGGGGGAAATATTGAGGGATTTCTGGCTGGGTAGGTACCCTCTGATTTCTATCGTCTCTCCTTCTCATTCCAGCGCTACGGTCACTCGGAGAAGACAATCAATCTAAGCGCCAGGCATTGATAATGCCCGGCATCACATACACGCCTGGGGGATGGAGGGAGCCGAACTAGTGTGTATCTTCCTGCACCGCCATCTTAGACCACGCCCCCCCTCCTGATTGGGGATTCTATCTTGTTGCATTCGAGGCTAAATCACCCACATGTGATCAGAAGAGATGGAAGCTGGAGGCAGGTTGATACTTCCCTCGGTCGGAAGCATGACCATGATGTCCTTTGTATACCAGGTCAATACATGGTGGTGATGATGAATGTAAAAATGTTGGGAAGTTATTTCAGGGGTCATTGCTGGGAAGGAAACACCTGGGTATTATTTAGGACATAGACGAGTTTGTTTCTTTGTCCTAAAGAATACCGATGTAACGCTAGTCATAAAACTAGAAGGTTCCTTGAACCTAACTATAGGTAGAGGTGCATGGTATACCCTGGGCATGGTCTCTGAAATCCAGGCACAGGGATGGAATTGTGTGTTTTTTGTAATTTTTGCGGATTTATATGTGTGATTAGACTCGATATTTATATAGAGGGGTCTCCCATTTGTCTATGCAAGTTGAGGGACAAATTGATGGTAGGGTCTCTGTGTACAAATTAGAGACTTTGCTGCCAAGTCAGAGTCCTGCAATACCGCTGTGAGCAAGCCTGCCTAATCCCGACCCATATTTACAGTAAAGGGTCAGAGGGTTGGGAGTGGGGTGCTTAAATGGATAGAAAACATATATATATATATAGTATGGTAATAAGTTGATGTATGTTATGGAATAGTGTGACCTATGTGTATTGTAGGTTAATAATATGGGTGAATAAGGCCCTCCTCGAGACTTATCTAAATACTAGATCAGTATTTGAGAGCTGTTTGATATGTTGCTCTGAATATGTGTGGGTGAATGGTGAATGAATGGACACCCCTTGCCTGTACTGCATCCGTCCTGAAGATACCGGAAAGGAGAAGATACCGAAGATACATAATGGTGACATGGAAGCTGTCGCTGAAGAAGGATGGTGGTGTGTCACTCAGTGGCAAAGCGGCACGTGTTGGGAAGCACAACACGGTAAGACCATTATAGACTGTTCCATAGGAGCTGTTTCTGCACAAGTTGAAAAACACAACACGTTTAAGGACTGTTCTATAGGTACTGGTTCGGAAACACATGTTGGGGACAAAACAGTTATGGACTGTTCAATAGGAGCCGTGTCTGAAGAAGGGTGCTATGCGCCTTTTAGGCGCAAAGCGGGATATGTTGGAATCAAACATGAATGTTATATTTCTAAAGTTTCTACACATCTGTTTGTACAACCATGATCAGCCATATTGACACTTGCAATCCCACACTTTTAAAGGTACAGAGGAATGTGGCACCAAACAGAATCTGCATAGAAAAAGGAGTTATCTTCAGCCCACCTGGTGTGCATGAAGCTTCAAATAGATTGATGATGAAGATGGCCCAGGGCGCATAGACTGCAATACTGTCCCCAGAAGCCCAGTGTGGCAGGACAGTCAGTAATATAAGGAGGATTGTCATGTGAACACTGATTGGTGCAAGGCAAATGGGGGTGGCTATGAGTAGGCGTGTATGTTTGAATGAAAAGAGCACACACTCAGGTAGTTGGCTCTCTGCCATTTCCTCTGATCACAGCTGATGGTGGTCTATGCAAGCCTCATGGCTTGGCAGCCATCTTGAGGCCTTCCCCTTTGGATCATGGCGATGGCCCTCTCTTGATCATCTGAGTCTAGCCGATGCTACAAAGCCTCACGGAGGGCCTTGGGATAAGTATCTTTGATATTCTTGTATTATATGTTCTGATTGTAAGCTTTGTGATATTGTAATGTCTTTTAATACTTTATGTTAGCGTTCCTAACTTTTTTGGGAAATAAATAAGATAGTGTTTTACTAGCAGCAGTGTGTGTATTTTCATAACTAACTTTATATCAGTGTGCCTAGCAGGGTTTAATAGACCAGCTAACTATGGGAACAAATATGTTAATAGTAGTTTGTATACTGCAGCGATTTCTACAGCTGTCCTCCTATTAAAGTCTCAGAGTCTGCCAATTGGATCTATTACTACTTAAGGGTGTCCTGGTCCTAACCCTCTTTCACCCAAAAATACAAAAAGGACTATCAAAATAAAACCTCTTTTACATCCAAGAAGTGTCTGGCGCCCAATGACTTTCACCATCTTTGCACCCACTATGCCTCACAACCCACTACATATTGAAGGATGTCAGCTATCTTTGGCCTTGGAGGTCCTCATTAGACTGGAAAAGGCCGGAGACCTTGCTACATTTATACTGTCTGCAATTAACTTACTCACTGTCCAGGTGTTGTTTCCTGGCCAGACCACCTCCTCTGTCAGTAGCAGTATGCAATGTAAAAAACACTGTGCCACTGAGGAGAGGGGCAGGGCCAGACATGCTTTAGTGTGGGCTCCCTGCAAGGATTGTAATTTGCCTTCAGAGCCACCCACTGTCTCATTTACAGAAAGTGATCCCCTTTATGTGCCGTGGCCTTGTATCCCGTCACCGTGGTGACCAGGCAACACAGCCATACGTGCCTCATAATAAAGGCGGGACACAGACGTTGTGGGACAATGCACTGAAACGTGGGACTGTCCTGCCTAATTTGGGTACAGTATGTGGCTATAACCTCTGTCAATTTTTTGCCATCTCTGTCCCCAGTGGCTGCCCGTCCATTAAGGGCGCCCGGGCACCGCCTCTAGCCATGGCCACCACATCCTAATTAATGATATATGATCCTCGGCCGCTACCCCCCCATTCATGCATCCGGCCCCTTTCAGGATGCCGGGCACATGAATTACAGCTGCGGGGGTGTTTTTTTGAAGCACCTGATTAGAGCCAGAGGCTCTAATAGGCATAGGGTGGGCTCGTGGCGCAGAGCATTGCACCATGAGCCCACCCAGGTGTTACAACAGCAACTGAATATTCGCTGTTGCAACACTGATCCTCCTCCCGGCCAATGGGAAGCGGGTCTGATACCCATCACCCAATTGACTGAAAGGACAGGCGATCCTATTGTACACCTAGGAGGAGGGGAGGACATGCATGGCGGAAGCCTAATGTCCGCCGATGCCCTGATCCCTGCCGCTGTCTGATATGCCCACAATGCCGGCCACAGCCTGATGTCCACCGATGCCCTGAACCCTGCCGCTGTCCAATGTTCCCGCCAATGCCCAATCCACGCTGCTGCCCAATGTGCCCGCCACTGCCCTGATCCCCGCTGATGCCCAATGTGCCCATCGCCTAGATGAGGTAAGTGCTGGAGGACCGATAGACAGACCACAGAGTGCCACTGTCTGTGCCATTGGGGAGATTTTCCTTTCTGTCCCATAGTCAAAACATGAAGGTAGAGGAAATCCTTTCAAAGCGAGGAAATACATGTTTGTCACCAGAACTAGTGCCCCCACTGGAAGATTTCCCCTCTATTTCTCTTCCTAAACCTAAAATTTGTGATTTTCTTTAACTTTTACTCTTGGTCAAAATGATAAACAGGACAAATGGAGAGGGTTAATCTCCATATCCTGGGCGCAAATGGCAATAAAAAGCAGACAGGTGTTCTAATCCCTCTCTACTTTATCCAAAGCAAATTAAAAAATGTGTGCCCTTAGGTATACTTTAAGCAGTTTAAAAAAAAACAGAACACTGCTATTATAAAGGGCTGCTTGGGAACCTGGTTATTACATAAATACCTATTATAGACAATTGAATACATATTATGAAAATTGCTATCTGATTGATTCTTCTAGAAGAAGGATTTCTACTGTTTGTCCCACGCTAGATAAACTTTATCTGTAATTATGAGCCAGAGCCAGGTTGAACAGATACTGTATGTGTGTTGGTGCTTCCAGTAACAACTGGAAAGATTGTGTGTTATCAAACTGACGTTCACAGGGAAGAGATATAGGGCTGTAGTTCTCACAATTAATCCTGGATGCCGTTGTAAATGGAAGTATCCCTAATATCAGCATACATGATTTACGAAGTGTACTTACTTCAGTCAGTAAGAAATGATGACATAGTTGCGTAAATGCGTAGTTAGATTGAAAAAAAGACACAAGTCCATTTAGCTTAATCAATTAAAAAAAAAGATTAAATAAATTGAAAACCTCTATGTACAGATCCCTCTACCTATAGTTGATTCGGAGAAAGGCAATTAAAACCCTTAAAGGAGAAAGCCAAAGCTTTTCTTCGCCCTACTTTGCCTATGGTTTACAGAGTGCAGTTCGTTCTGCACTCCTGTGACCCATTTTTACCTGACAGCGGAAGGAGAGGAGTTCCGTTGACGTCACCCGCGGCCGTCTCCTATGAGTTTTATATACAGGCGCTTGTTTGCTGGCACTTACTGAAGTGCCTTATTTGTAAGTGTGATTCTTTTATTACTCCATTAAATGTTTGTTAGCAGAGAGCACTAGATGTCTCTTATGCCCCGTACACACAGTCGGATTTTCCGTCGGAAAATGTTTGATGGGAGCTTTTTGTCGGAAATTCTGACCGTGTGTAGGCTCAATCGGACATTTTCCATCGGAATTTCTGTCACACAAAATTTGAGATCTGGATCTCAAATTTTCTGACAACAAAATCCGTTGTCGGAAATTCCGATCGTGTGTACACAATTCTGACGCACAATTTAAATATGACCCACCCCTTTCTGTCAAGGCCAAACCCCTTCCTGTTTAAGACCCATCCTGACATTTTCCAATGGGTACACTAGTTCTGAGGGCCGTGGGGGGGGGGGGGGCGATGTATTCCCTTAATTTGCTGGGATTTCCTCTCACTTCCTGTATGGCTATGGGGCACGAAATTAAGGGAAATCTCCGGAATGGGACAGGGATGGCAAAAAATAAACTGACAGGGGCTATAACACTCCCTTACACTATCCAAAATGAAAAAAAAAGTGTTGCCTATAGTTCTACTTTAAAGTGGATGCAAACCTGATTCATGAAATTTGAGACGGACACATATATCTGCAGTGTTTTCTTATCTCTCTTCAAAGCACTATGTCCCGTAGCTGTCTCCTGCTCCGTTCTTCTGTTATCAACATGATTAACTTCTGACAAGTTCTCCATCAACTGAGATAAAAGCAGCCTGAGTTATGTGTTGGGGAGGATGCTTTAAATAGATTAGCAGAGTGCTGAACTATTCCACGAACAGTTCTGAAAGTCTCTACCTATGAGGAGAGGGGGTGTGTGCCTTTCCTCCAATCAGCTGTCTTGGCTGTATGCCCAAGCTTCAGTGCAGTGTTGAACAGAAAGAGAAAATCTCCTAACACGATCTGAACTTTCTAAAGAATATATAAAGCTGAAGATATCTCACAAAAGTGAGTACACCCCTCACATTTTTGTAAATATTTTGTTATAGCTTTTCATGTGGCAACACTAAAGAAATGACACTTTGCTACAATGTAGTGAGTCTAAAGCTTGTATAAAAGTGTAAATTAGCTGTCCCCTCAAAATAGCATAACACACAGTCATTAATGTCCAAACTGCTGGCAACAACAGTGAGTACACCCCTAAGTGAAAATGTCCAAATTGGGAGCATATAACTATTTTAATTTTCCCTCCCCGGTGTCATGTGACTCATTAGTGTTACAAGATCTCAGGTGTGAATGGGGACCAGGTGAGTTAAATTCGGTGTTATCGCTCTCACTCTCCCAGGAGGTCAGAGGCTGCGAGGGTGAGGGGGCCCAGGAGGTCAGAGGCTGCGGAGGGGACGTTATATTTTTTAAAAATGGCGCCACTCGGCGCCATCGCGTCACTGCGCTTGGGACCGCTGCCGCCGCTGTGAGGGCAGCGGCGCCTGAAAAAAAGATGGCCGCGGGCCCGACATGCAACTGCGCATGCGCCCGCCTTTCTGAAAATTGCCGAGCAGCGGCAACAGCGCTGGCGCATGCGCAGTTGTATGTCGGCCCCGCGGCCATCTTTTTTTCAGGGGCCCCCGAGCAGAGCCGATCCGCCCTTGGGGCCCCCGCACAGCGGCGGGGCCCTACGCAGCTTGCGTAGTCCGCGTATAGGGCGGATCGGCTCTGCTGTACACTCACTACTTTACATTGTAGCAAAGTGTAATTTCTTCAGTGTTGTCACAAGAAAAGATAGAATAAAATATTTACAAAAATGTTAAGGGTGTACTCACTTTTGTGAGATACTGTATATGTAAAACGTATGTAGGGAGATTTGTTTAATCTCTGTGTATTATCTGAGGCTGTTCACTTCACTGGGTATATGTGGGGGTTTACAATCACTTTAAGCACAAATTTCTGCTACATTTATGGAGAGGACTAGAGGATATAACCATGCCAGTGGTGCAGCAGAAAACATATAGCACAGTGATGAAGGTTTGTGGTCCAGACTTTGAGCAAAGGAAGGATTGGGGGTAGAACAAATACATCCATCTGTTTATTTTTGCTCATTGGCAATCAACAGAAATAAAATTAAGATTAATATGTACAACTGACACAAGCAAAGATTTGCAGGAGAGTCTTACTACATTCCTTGTATCGGCACCTTCCCCAGATTAAAAGCCATTTGGCAGCTAGGTAAGTGCCATGCAAGTTTCACCCAAATAGTGTAGCTTTCCTTCTAACCTGGGTACCCCATGCTATATACTGTATAAACATCAACACCTACCTCCTATATAGATTACCAGTAGCTGATAGCTGTGGTAAGTTACTATAATATATAGCAACTCCTCTATCAAAGTCAAATAAATAAGATTTCCTAATATTGAACTGCCATATGCATCATTGCATCGAAAGCCCTCAGAGGTCTCTAGCATATAGAGTAAATATATATTAGATTGTGATCACCCAAAGGTTTGCAGGAAAGTCTTACTACCTACCCCCTAAGTGTAGCTGACCATCTCAGTCTCCCTTGCATATGCACCATCCTTACTACCCATATTAGAAGCCCCGTGGCAGCTAGGTAGTTGTCTTGCAATTTCCACTCAACTGGTGTGGCTTTCCTTTCAGCCTGGGTACTTACAGCCTGCCTGGCTCCCTTCACACGTCTCCACTGCACCTCATGGGTTCTCCTCACACAGTGGAGCGCTCCTCCACCTTCACTCTACTGGCCCACGCCCATCAGCTGACTTCCTCCTCCAGACAGTTTCAGCCTCCTGACATGGCATCTATCTCTCTGTAGCTGAGAACTCAGGTGAGAGGACCGCTGTAATGATAGGACAGTCAAAACTAGAAGCGGCACCCCCCCACAGTTGCGGCACACCAGCCACCTGTATACCGGCAGCCGCTTCATGGGGGCGCCAGACCGACTCCGCCTTCTGGCCCAGTCTACCCCATAAGCCTGGTGCTATACTATAAGTGTAGTGCAAGCCGGCGAGGACTCTTTTTGTGCCGCCCCCCTGTAAAGTGCTGCCCTAGGCCTGGGCCTTGTCGGTCTAGGCCAAGATACAGCGTTGGCTGAGATAGTGTCGGTGACTCAGTCAGGTAAATATTTAGGGATGGGGGTGAGTAGGATTGGTAGTGGGTTTTTACATTTTTTTTTTACCCTAACGCAGATAATAAATTAAGGTAACAAAAACATTTTGAGTTTAGAACCACTTTAAAACATTGTCGAATTTGCTTCACCAGGTGGGAGATGGTTAACTGTTTTAGTCCCTAAAACAGGTAATTTCAGGACAACTATATGGAAAAAACTGTAATAATGGGACAAGACATTATCTGCAATATATATATATATATATATATATATATATATATATATATATATATTAGGGTTGTCCCGATACCACTTTTTTAAGACCGAGTACAAGTACCGATACTTTTTTTCAAGTACTCGCCGATACCGATTACCGATACTTTCTTTTAATGTCATGTGACAGTTTTCAGAGCACAATACAGATTAGGTGGCACTGATATGCAGCACTGATAGGATTAGGTGGCACTGATGGGCACTGATATGCATATGGAGCACTGACTGATGGCTGGAACTGACAAATTGTTGGCAATGATAGATGGCACTGAAAGGTGGCTGGCACAGATAGATGGCACTGAAAGGTGGCTGGCACAGATAGATGGCACTGAAAGGTGGCTGGCACAGATAGATGGCACTGAAAGGTGGCTGGCACAGATAGATGGCACTGAAAGGTGGTTGGCACAGATGGCACTGAAAGGTGGTTGGCACAGATGGCACTGAAAGGTGGTTTGCACAGATGGCACTGACAGGTGGCTGGCACAGATGGCACTGACAGGTGGCTGGCACAGATGGCACAGACAGGTGGCTGGCACAGATGGCACAGACAGGTGGCTGGCACAGATGGCACTCACAGGTGGCTGGCACTCACAGGTGGCTGGCACTCACAGGGGCACTTATGGGCATTGATAGGTAGCTGGCACTGATGGCACTGACAGGTGGCACTTGCAGGCATGGGACATTAATAGGTGGCATTTATGGGCACCCATGGGCAGGCACTGAAATGCCATGACAGGAAAGGCTGCCTGCGATGCCCATCTTGGTACTCCACTCGGCCGCATAAAAGCAGCAGTGGCCATCTTGTTACACCCAGCCCATACAGTTCAGGCTGGGTGTAACAAGATGGCCGCTGCTGGCTTACTGCGGCCGAGTGAAGGGTGTACCAAGATGGGCGTCGGGATGTCCAAACGCTGACGTCGACACGAGCGTCACTTCCGTTGTTCCGCCCGCTTACTTCCGGTTGTGCCGGGTCGCCGAATCTGACAAACGCCTCCTCCCAGGTATCGGATCAGGCATCGGGAGCATTTGTGCGAGTACAAGTACTCGCACAAATGCTCGGTATCGGTCCCGATACCGATACTAGTATCGGTATCGGGACATCCCTAATATATATATATATTTATTTCTTTTTGCAATGCTATCACAGCACATGCATAATCTTCCTATTATAATATTGGCAAAAGTATCACAATTGGAACTGTTTAACATCACTCTATGGACACTTTGGACACAGTTTTATTTGATTGAAACGTTCAAATATTTTTTTTTGTGATGTATGTTTACATACGCAAAATGACGTCAGACGTATGCTGAGAAAACGTGTTGGGTGGAGCTTCTGAGATACGTCATATCTGGTATAGCGGCATTCCTGAATGTTTTATATGCTGGATTTATTTCAACGTAAATGTAAGTGCAATAGTCTTTAATACTACGCCATGAGAGCCCTCTTCTCTCTCAGCTCTCATCTGCACACTTATTCTGAGCTATAATAGAGCGCCTGGAGCGCCATGTTACACATCCTATGAGTATTTCCATATTAAGAGATGTGGGTGGATGGTAGCAGTGATCTGGATGCGTGTTTATAGTGACTAGCCTGTGAATTCTCAGGAATACCCCTCTGCTGTTTTTGACTCCCTGTACTAGGGGTCAATAGAGTCTGGTGAGTGCGCTGTGCATCTATATGTTGGTGCAAAGGGCATCACTTTGTCTTCACTCATGTCATGGTGGATGCTTATTTCACGCTAATTGGATTTATCTTGGACTTTGCTTACTTTATGGATTGTTACTTGTCACGCTTAAACATTGTGACACCAGCTCTTCCACGGATCTTCCAGAAGGATCCAGAATTTCTGGGCGCGGCACTTTTGTTGAGCTCAGGCCCAGCCCCCCCGCACCCCCCACCAAGCTTTAATGACCTTCTGGTCACTTTGACCCGCCCTGGACATGCCCCCATCAGTCAGGGCTCTCTTTCCCTATGGGGGTCAAGAGGCCTTCATCACTGTCTGGTGGAATTTCAAAGTTTACTCTATTGTGATCATATGTTCATGTATACATATTACACTTGGGAGCGTGGTATCCAATGCTGTATCTTGGCCTAGGCCGACAAGGCCCAGGCCTAGGGCAGCACTTTGCAGCATGGAGAGAGCAGGCGGGCAGCACTGTTAGTGTAGCGTCAGTCTTAAGGGGGCGGACCGGGCTGAGAGGCAAATTAGTCTAGCGCCCCCATAAAGCGCCCGCACTGCTTCCGGTACGCAGGCAGCCGGAAATCCACCACTGTGGGGGGCGCCGCTTCTAATTTTGACTTCCTCACTGTGCTATATTTCCTGCTGCACTATTGGCATGGTTATATCTTCTTAGTCCTCTCCGTAAAATTATCATGAATTTGTGCTTAAAGTAGAACTATAGGCAACACTTTTTTTTTTCATGTTGGATAGAGTAAGGGAGGGTTATAGCCCCTGTCAGTTTATTTTTTACCATGCCTGTCCCATTGCAGAGATTTTCCTTCACTTCCTGCCCCATAACCAAACATGAAGTGAGAGGAAATCTATGCAAATTAAGGGAATCCATTCCCCCCGCCCGTAGAACTAGTGTCCCCACTCGAAAATTTCAGGGCAGGTCTTAAACAGAAAAGGGTGGGGCCTTGACAGGAAGGGGTGGGTCTTTAAATTAGGGGGTACACGAGTTTAGTCAGGCCTAGGGCAGCACAAAACCTAAATACACTATTGGCGGTATCAATAATATTTATCACTTACAGGTAGTTGTTGTACATTAATATGAACAGCTCCTCTATTTTATTTTTTCTATTTTATTTAGAATTTATATATTTTTTTTGTCACACAAATTTATACGGTTTTAACATTTGTATTCACTTGATTGTATTACAAATTATTACTTAGCGCGGGTGCAGGAACCTATTTAGGGTCTATATTTATTACATACTCCAATTACCTTTGTTCTTCTGCTACTACTTTCAGTCACTGGGAGCAAAGACACACAAGCATCACATATTGGGCGGTAACACCATAACTGTGTCTGAAACCAGCCAGCAGATCAAGGCGAAGCGTATGGAATGCGAGAGAATCGAGACAAACCAGCAGATGGCGCTGTGTGCAAAATCCAGAAATCAGACTTGAGTAAATGTTAGCTTGTGTGAGAGTGAAAGTATGCGTATTCTTGTGTTGTTATGAAGTCTTGAAAATACCCTATGAGCTGTTCATTAACCCATTTGCGGTGACCGTATGCAAATTTGCGTTCATGGCATCCTATGGAATCACCCTTGCATGCTGTGTCACCCCTATGTTGTGGGCATCAATAGAAACACACAGCCCCATAGCCTAGGATGGCAAGGCACTCTCCTGCTTCTCCCTTCTCCAAGCTTACAGACTGTCTCCACAATGCATTGTCTACTGTTAAAACAGAACTAAACTGTCTCAATCAACATAAACTATTTTTAAAGCGGTTCTGCACCCATTTCATTTAGTAAATCTCTTTGCCTTCCAAATCAGGCAAAGAGTACTAAATGAAATGTTTTTTTTTTTTTACTTACCTTGTAATTGAAGACTTCCGGTCTTCTCTCTCTGCGGCGGCGGGCGGGGTCTCTGCGTCGATCGTCGTCATGCCGCACTGTCTCCTGGGATCTGGTGTCATTGATCCCAGGAGTCGGTGCGGGCATCTTCCGAAATCTCGCGAGATTTCGGCCACATCTTCCGAAATCTCCCGAGATTTCGGCCACATCTGCTGGGGAGAGAAGCTTGCATTTCTTTTTCAGGGGATCAGAGATCCAACCAAGTGCTTTGTGACCTGAGTAAGGGAAGGGGGGCGCTGTCGCTGTCTTTCCGGCACTCCTTTTTTGCTTTTGCTTTCTCCCATCATTACCGTTTGGCGGGGTATCAATTTGGAGAGTGGCCACATTGACCCATACTGCGCTTGGCTGGCAAAAGGACAGAGATTCCAGTGACGGCTATCGACAGAGTGTATCGGGGCAAGGCTCCTCCAAGTAAGGAAAGGAACCCCAAGAGCAAAGGAGACCGGATCCATTGTAGACTACACGCTGAATGAAAGAATCTATGAGGTGAGAGGCTAGATAGCCCGGTATTGGATTTCTTTTACCACGTTTGCTGACAGCTGTCTTTGGCATACTAGGGATATCAATTCAAAGAACTACCTACATAGAACTTTCTACTCTGCCCATCTCCTTTACACCTTTCTACGGGCACTACCTTAGTGATCCATTGATTGTACCGTCCACCTGTCTCCATAACTCAGTAGAGACTCTTTTCTGAATTATCAATCATCTCTTGGTGTTTTATTAATATTTATTGATTGATTTATTCACTTTTATCACATCAGATGCACTTTATATCCATTTTTATTGTATAAATTGCACATTGTTAGTGGTAATTTATATTTATGATTTTAGGAGTGTGTTTTATTTATGCGCTAGATCACTTTATTTTATACATGTCGGCAGATGTGCCGTTACTGCGCACGCGCGAGTAACGGCGGTGCATGCTGGGCCATCAACAGTGCCTGTGGGGTTTCACATGCCCACAGGCAAGATGGACCCCAGCAGACAAGAAGAAGACAAGAAGAAGATGAAGATGAAAACCGGCGGCGATCGAGATGGAACATGGAACAGGTAAGTCCCCCAATTGAGCTATATGCCCTTGGCATATAGCCCAAAAAAAAAAAAAAAAAAAGAGTGCAGAACCGCTTTAATCCTTACCCTACTAAGAATTACATTTTTTATTTTTTTCCCCTTAGTTGCTTCCCGAGTTTCTGGCCTAGGCTAAAATGATGTCATACATCCCAAGAGTCTTTTTTTTCATGTGGTTGAGAGCAGGAAGGGCTTTCTCAGCTAAGTATGCCCTCCTGCCTGCATGCCTGAGCTAAAGGCAGATGGATTCCAGGAAGTAAATGTAACATGAATCATCCGCCCTTACTGAAGCTAGCCATGGCTGGAAATGCTAAGGGGTGTTTCTGAACACAATTTCCCAACAAAATAAAGCATGGGTGATTTTGCTTTTAATATATTAAAAATGAAATAAATAGCATTTTCTGTTTGTGGTGCTCAGATACAGTTAAGTTCCGCTTTAACTCTTTCCTGCGAAGATTGAAAGTTCAGGGAAACGACACAGAGAGCAGGAGCCATCAGCATTGTAAAATAGTAAATTGCATGAGCTTGGTCAAGAAATGTAACAAAAAGTCTACTGGGAATGTCTATTTTATTGTGTTAAGCTAAAAAAAACGCTGAGGGCTTAATACTAGTTTAAATAATGTTTTTTTGAACTGTTGTATTGTCTTTGCAAGGTTTTTGATAATAATGTTTTTGAACTGTTGTATTGTCTTTGCAAGGTCCTTTGTACAATCAGGGCCCTCCATGTGTATGTTTGTTTTGTGTTTCTCCTCTTGGTTCTTGAGAGAACAGACAGATATAGCGCCTGAGAGGATGAGAAACACTCAAATCCCACGAGCCAGATGTCACCCTTCTACAAACACTCCACATTCACTTTGAGGCAGAAGGAAGGAGGGAAAGACAGATAACACCAGCACCAAGCCACGCTCAGACAGGACCAGAATGGGACAGAAGACTGGAAAAGTATGGATGTCAAATATCCCGGATTTCCTGGGATTTTGGAGTTGTTTTCTCTGCCAATAGTGCTGATTTGGAACACTGACCAGCTTTACGGTAATCACCTTGTATTCTGAATTCACTGTTCAACCCTTAAAGTGGTCCCCCCCCCCCCAAAAAAAAATTCTTAAAATTCCCCAAAAAATAAATAAATAAAGTAATTGGAAAAAAAATAATTTAACTCACCTCTAAATGCCTGTTGCTAGGGAGTCCCTCGTAGTCTGCCTCCTTCAGTGCCCGGGCTGGTGACATCACTTCCCCTCGGCGCAGTCAGTCATCTGGGACATGTGACAGGTCCCAGATGACTGCGTGGCGTATCACGGCGCACGGCGCCGCTCGCGCATGCGCAGTGGGTGCCTGGCTGTGAAGCCACAGTCGGGTGCCCACAGTAAGAATGCCGAGCGGAGCGGGGAATGAGCGGGGCTTCGTTCCCCCGCATCGCTGGACCCTGGGACAGGTAAGTGTTCGATTATTAAAAGTCAGCAGCTGCAGTATTTGTAGCTGCTGACTTTTACTTTTATTTTTTTTTTTTTTAAGGGGCACCCCACTTTAAGATGGACCTTGCATCATAACGCAACGTTTATTTATCAATTAGCCCACCACTGGTATTTGGCCAATGCAAAAATGCTGCCTTAAAAACAAAAAATAAATTACTGTATATACTTGAGTATAAGCCGACCCGAATATAAGTCGAGGCACCTAATTTCACCACAAAAAACTGGGAAAAACTTATTGACTCGAGTATAAGCCTAGGGTGAGAAATGCGCAGCTACTGTCAGTGGAAAAGACGGTCAACAATGCCCATTTGCAGCCTCACTGTGCCCATTTGCAGCCATAGGTCCCCCGAACTTCAAACTCTGTAGTTAAAGCAGGGCTCCACCCTAAAGTGGAACTTCCGCTCATCGGATTCCTCCCCCCTTCCGGTGTCACAATTGGCACCTTTCGAGGGGGGAGGGGGGACAGGATACCTGTCTTTGACAGGTATCCTTTCCCACTTCCGTAAGTACGCCGCGGCGCGATCGCGCCGTGACTTCACCGTGGGGCTCACTCCTCCTCCTCCTCCCTCGGCCGCCGGGCTAATAGAAGAGAGGAGCGGGGCCTTGCGCATGCGCAGTAGGGTTCCCGGCGTGAAGCCGAAAGGCTACACTGCCGGGTTACCTTACCCACAATGGCGGCGGCGGCAGCACCCGACAGCTGATAGAGACATCAGCTGCGGTGCCGACATCGAGGCACAGCAGGAAAGGTAAGTGTCCATTTATTAAAAGCCAGCAGCTGCAGTATGTGTAGCTGCTGGCTTTTAATTTTTATTTTTTTCCCGGAACACCCCTTTAAGGGTTCCTAGATGCCCCCTAGCTGCAGCCAAAATTTGGGGTTTCTGGACCCAAACGGTCCCGAAACTACATTGCTGCAGATGGACACAGTTGACCAACTTTGGGGCCCCGTATCTCGGGGCCACTTAGTGCTAGGAACCCCAAATGTGGTGTGCAAACCCAGTGAAACTAGCACTACAACATAGTTCCTATCACTATGTGGCCCCGAGTCAGCCCCAAAGTCCGTTCGGAAAATGTCAAGCACTTTTCTGCAGCAGAGAATGACATTTTTCCAAACCGAATTTGGGGCCCCGTATCTCGGGGCCACTTGGTGCTAGGAACCCCAGATTTGGATATGTTGTAGTGCTAGTTCCACTGGGTTTGCATACCAAATTTGGTTCCCAGCACCAAGTGGCCCCGAGATACTGGGCCCCAAAGTCGGTTCGGAAAATGTCATTTTTTGCAGCAGAAAAATGCTTGACTCAAATCAGTGGCGTAACTAGAACCCTCAGGGCCCCGATGCAAGAAACCATGGAGGGCCCCGATGCAAGAAACCATGGAGGGCCCCCCCCCCCGACCTCCGGGCAAAGCTCTTTACTCCGAGCCCAATGTTGGAACACCAGGGCCCAGTCACAAGTGGATGGCTGCATATAAAGGAACCGATTTCTTAATTTTTATATAATTATATATAAATGCACATATAAACCAGTGACAGCTGGTGCTCAAAATTTTGCTCAAAAAAAAATCAGAAATAAAAACATCAATTACAGCCACTGTACCATCAAATGTCGCCACTGTGCCCATCAAATGCTGCCACTGTGCCCATCAATTGCAGCCACTGTGCCCATCAATTGCAGCCACTGTGCCATCAATTGCAGCCACTGTACCATCAAATGTCGCCACTGTGCCCATCAATTGCAGCCACCGTACCATCAAACGCCACCACTGTAGCATCAAGTGTCGCCACTGTGCCCATCAAATGCTGCCACTGTGCCCATCAAACTCTGCTGCTGTGCCATCAAATGCCGCCAGTGTGCCCATCAAATGCCGCCACTGTGCCATCAAATTCCACCACTGTGCCCATCAAATGCTGCCAGTGTGCCCATTAAATGCTGCCGGTGTGCCAAATGCTGCCACTGTGAATCCCCACCGCCCACTCGCACATCCACACACATGCATGCACACCCACACACATATGCATGCACCCCCCCACACACACGCATGCATGCACCCCCCCACACACACGCATGCACCCCCCCACACACACACATGCATGCACCCCCACACACACACATGCATGCACCCCCCACACACACACATGCATGCACCCCCCCCACACACACATGCATGTACCCCCCCACACACATGCATGCACCCCCCCCACACACACACTCATGCATGCACCCCCCACACACACATGCATGCACCCCTACACATGCATGCACCCCCACACACGCATGCATGCCCCCCCACACACACACACATGCATGCACCCCCCCCCCACACACACATGCATGCACCCCACCCCCCCCCCCCCCACACACACATGCATGCACCCCCCCCCCCCCACACACACATGCATGCACCCCCCCCACACACATGCATGCACCCCCACAAACACACATGCATGCACCCCCCACCCACACACATGCATGCACCCCCCCCACACACACACACATGCATGCACCCCCCCACACACACATGCATGCACACACCCCCCCACACACACATGCATGCACCCCCCACACACATGCATGCACCCCCCATACACACCCACACACACACACACACCACACACACACACACACACATGCATGCATGCCCCCCCACACATGCATGCAACCCCCCCCCACACACATGCATGCACCCCCCACCCCCCACACACACACATGCATGCACCCCCCATACACACACATGCATGCACCCCCCCCCCCACACACACACACACATGCATGCACACACATATAAAGACACATACAGATACAGTAGATAGTCTTATAAAAAAAACGTCAGCCATACCTTCTTCCTGCCGGGTACTGCACTGTAGGGGGAGACAAAGAGCACAGTACAGCACACAGTGCTTTCACTTTAGGTATGTGAGGAGCTCCCTGCACAATGCCATTACAGCTCGGCTGACGATCAGGGAGCTCCTCTCAGCCTCCCCTATCAAAGAGTACAGGGGGGCCTCAAGGCCCCCCTGCAGCAAGGGGCCCGGTCGCCATGGCGATCTCGGCGACCCCTATAATTTCGCCACTGACTCAAATATAAGCTGAGAGGGGCATTTTCAGTACAAAAAAAATGTGCTAAAAAACTCGGCTTCTCCTGGAGTATACCGGTAGGAGTAACGTAAAAATAAACGTCTTACCTATCATCCCTGCTACCACGTGCAACATCTAGGCAAGGGTGATGTCATGGGCCTTCCAGTCAGAATCTGGGATCACGAAGGATCCTTGGTGTTTCCAGGATCCCACCAGAAGACCCGTCATGTCTCCGATGCCTAGGCACTTCAGACATAAGCTGAAGAATAAGAGAAGAATATTTTAAAACTTTTCTCCCAACATGTATTATTTTATTTAAAGTATAACTAAAGGCCAACCTTTTTAAAAAAAAATCTTTGACAGAATGGAGAGGGATTATAACACTGTCAGGTTTTTATTGCTGTCTGTGTTCCCATTAGGGAAATTCCCCCTCTCTATTCGTCATGTTTACTGTTATCATCAAAAGTGAAATTAAAAGAAAATCCCAAATTTTGGGTTGTTCCCAGAACAGTAATATTGGGGAAATCTTCTAACAGGGACACTAGTTCTGGTGACCTAGGGGCCTCAATGGATTCCTCTAATTTGCAGGCTTTTCCTCTCACTTTCTGTTTTGGCTATGGACAGGAATTGAAGGTAAATATCTGCAATGGGGCACAAAAAAAAAAGAAATTGACAGGGGTTTATAACCCGCCTTACTCTATCCAAAATGGAAAAAAAAAGTTTTGTCTATATTTCTACTTTAATTCAACATTTAAAGGGTGGCGGACTAACTGATAAGAATTTTGATGCAAAATTGAACCTGTGCTTTCCCACGCAGATGAATTGTATGTTCACCAAATAATGGCATACCAATTGTCAGAAACCATGAATCAGACAGAGACAGAACTACAGTTAAATCTCACTTGTTTAATAATAATATAAAAAGGTAAACAGAGTAAACGTAGTCAAAACATAGCCAGAGTTCAGGAACCGGAACGGATAGTCAGACAAGCCAAAACGTCAAGGAGCCAGAGATGAGCGTAGCAGAACAGCAAGCAGGATCTGGAACCAAAGATAAATAAGATCTGGAACCAGAAGGAATGTCAGCCAAGCAAGTCTTTAACAGGAACAAAGGAGACCATCTCTAGAGATGTGACCAAGGCGAAGGTAGAGATCACCTGGGCTGGATGGCTTAAGTAGGCAGGACTGGCGAGCAGGATATCATCAATAGGTGAGTCACTGTGGAGAGATAGGAGCTGGCAATTAGCTGACAGCTTAGCGGCCAGCTCAGAGAAGGAAGAACTGGGCCCAGCTCTGACACTAATCTACCAATATACCAATCACAATGTGAGGCAAGACTCACAAAATCAGCCAGCTTGTGCTGTTGAGGGTTTCATAAGTCCCAGGGTCGTACCTAGTGCATTTGGCACCCGGGGCAGATCCTATATCTAGCCCCCCCAACTTTAAAATGTAAAAACACCCCACTATGCCCCCTGCATACCTCTGCATCTCTCAATATCTCTTTATCACTACTTTGTACCCCCTCTCCACAATTGGACCCCTTTACCTTACACAGCCCCCCTGCAGCCCTGGACCCCTTTACATTACACAACCCCCTGCACCTCTGGACCCCTTTACATTACAGCACCCTGCACCTCCGGACGCCTTTACATTACACAGCACCCTGCACCTCCGGACCCCTTTACATTACACAGCACCCTGCACCTCCGGACCCCTTTACATTACACAGCACCCTAGACCTCCGGACCCCTTTACATTACACAGCACCCTAGACCTCTGGACCCCTTTACATTACACAGCATCCTGCACCTCTGGACCCCTTTACACTACACAGCATCCTGCACCTCTGGACCCCTTTACATTACACAGCACCCTAGACCTCTGGACCCCTTTACATTACACAGCACCCTGCACCTCTGGACCCTTTTACATCACACATCACCCTGCACCTCTGGACCCCTTTACATCACACAGCACCCTGCACCTCTGGACCCCTTTACATCACACAGCACCCTGCACCTCTAGACCCCTTTACATTAGACAACACCCTGCACCTCTGGACCCCTTTACATCACACAGCACCCTGCACCTCTGGACCCCTTTACATTACACAGCACCCTGCACCTCTGGACCCCTTTACATTACACAGCCCCCTGCACCTCTGGACCCCTTGACATCACACAGCATCCTGCACTTCTGGACCCCTTTTACATTACAGAACCCCCTGCACCTCTGGACCCCTTTACATTACACACCCCCTGCACCTCTGGACCCCTTTACATTACACAGCACCCTGCACCTCTGGACCCCTTTACATCACACAGCATCCTGCACCTCTGGACCCCTTTACATTAAACAGCACCTGCACCTCTGGACCCCTTGACATCACACAGCATCCTGCACTTCTGGACCCCTTTACATTACAGAACCCCCTGCACCTCTGGACCCCTTTACATTACACACCCCCTGCACCTCTGGACCCCTTTACATTACACAGCACCCTGCACCTCTGGACCCCTTTACATCACACAGCATCCTGCACCTCTGGACCCCTTTACATTAAACAGCACCCTGCACCTCTGGACTCCTTTACATTACACAACCCACCCCACCGCTCTGTACCCATGCACATTACACAGCCCCCCCAGCTTTGAAACCCCTGCATGTTACGCAGCCACCCCCAGCTTTGGCCTCCCTGCATGTTGAACAGTCACCCCCCCAGCTTTGGACCACCCAGCATGTTACACAGATACCCCCTAGCTTTGGGCCCCCTGCATGTTTCACAGCTGTCCCTTCCTACCTTACTCACGCAGAGGGGGGAAAGACACAGCAGCGCTGAACAGAGGGCGGGAACTGCTGGGGTTCATTTTTCATATTAACAATGTTAATATTTGTTTGCTAGGACCACCTAGCAACCAATCACCTGATAGTTAACTTAGCATTTCCTGTCTTCTATTCAGCTCTGGCCCACTGTCTCTCTCTCCCTCCCCTGTTGTGCAGGAGAGAGAGACAGTGTTTTCTATATCTCCTGCTCCTGTGTCAATCCGGCGGCGTGTCTCGCGGGTAGCGGTACAGTCTGCACCCGGCTCGGGCACCCCATCCTGTCACAGCTATCCTCTCCCTGCGCACACATCCATCGTTGCTGCACTGCCTGAGCCCGCCACGCTGTCACCGCTTCACTTATGGGGGAGGACAGGGGGGGGCGCCAGCCTGACACCCCCCCAGTGTGTGGCACCCAGGGAAGACCCCCCTGCCCCCCCTAGGTACACCACTGATAAGGCCAAAGGTGACCGAGTCACTGTAAGCAGGCAGTGGATTGGAAATGGAGATCCACTTGGTGCTTCAGCAGAAGCAGGATTGTGTTTCCTCTAGGATACATGGCAGAAGAGAAACTCACCTAGCAGATGATATCAGTGCTCATTACCTCAGCACTAACTGTTATTGCAGTAAAATGGCAGGAGTGGGAATTCCAAAATGATGCCTAACAGTACCAACTGTGAGGTAGCATCTGGTGCGTCAGCCTGACCAGCCTTACTCACTAAGTGAGCCTATAGGGGAGGGCAATAGAGCTTATTATTATTATACAGGATTTATATAGCACCAACAGTTTACGCAGCTCTTTACAACATAAGGGCAGATAGTACAATTACAATACAATTTAATACAGAAGGAATCAGAGAGCCTTGCTGGTTAGAGCTTACAATCTAAGTAGGAGGTTCAAGAGATACAAAAGCTAATAACTGTGGGGGATGAGCTGATAGAGAAAATAAATGTACAGTTGTTAGGTGGAGGCCAGATAGGCTTCTCTGAAGAGATGAGTTTTTAGGGATCGTGTCCCGTAACTGGTAGGAAGAGCCTGGTATGCAGAGAAAGGCTTCTCTTACTCCTCTGACTTCGGGGCCCCTGGTAGAGCAGACAGGTGGCGCAAGAGTGTAGAGTCGCACGAGGGCCGGTAGTCGTGCTAGCTGCTGGGCTTCCTGTTGAGTGGTGTGCCAGAGGACAGCGGATGCAGGACAGCGGATGCAGGTAAGCTGTAGATGCAGGGCAGCGGATGCAAATATGCTGTAAATGCTGGACAGCAAGCTGTAGATACAGGGCAGAGGATGCAGGTATGCTGTGGATGCAGGTCAGCGGTACTGGAGCTACACAGGCTGGAAGCAGAAGACTGGAGCAGGGTCGGACAAGCCAGGTCATGCACAGTGCGGTCAGATAAGGTACAGGTGCGAAGCCTGGAGAGTTGTCAAACTTGAAACCGTGGTTGATGCAGGTGGAGAGCAAGAATAGTCAAACGGAGCCGAGTAGGTAACTGGAATCAGATTCAGATAAACAGGAAACAGGACACTCACAGGAACGCTGTAGACAAGACAGCACCGGATCTGTGTACTGATCTGGTTTAAATAGCCCATTTGGCACCCTCATCTGTCACAGGATGCGCTGTACGCATGCGCATAACTGTTCGCATTCTCTTTGTGCGCATGGGCTAACATATGTTAGCACACGCTAACGCAGCTTCCCCAAAATAAGTTCGGGGAACAGGAGTTAGCCTGCGGAGAACAGGAGTTAGCCTGCAGGAAACATTTCTTCCTCTGGTAAGCCTTTCCTTGACATTGCCCCCTCCCAATGGGCAGCCTCTTGATGCCCAACTGGGCCAACTTTCCTGGATGGAAACGGCTGAATGCTTGGACAAGTCTCCTAGCGTGAATATTATTTTCAGGTTCCCAAGGATTTTCCACAGGTCCATAACCTTTCTATTTAATCAGATACTGGGTTTGAATTACCTCAACTTCATACTCCTCCCCGTCAACCATCGGGTGGACCTGGATTCCTTTCAGGAAAAGGATCAGGAGTTGCAGGTTTTAGTAAGGTTACATAAAAGTTGGGATGAATTCTGAAGGAGCCTGGTAACTCTAGCTCATAGGCGACGTCATTGATTTTTCTCTTCACTGGAAATGGCCACACAAACTTAGATCCTAGTTTCTTTGATGGATAAGCCAGTTTAAAATTTGTAGTTGACAGCCATACCTGATGACCAGGTTCCAAGATTAGCTCCCCCCGTCTCTTCCTGACAAATACTTTTTTACTGTATTTCTGCGCTTTTGTTATTGCTTCTTGTAACAGTTTATTATAGGATTCGAAGAAGGTTACTGTTTCTGAAACAGCTAGAACAGAACATTCCAGAATTTCACTGAGCAGGAATGATGGGTAAAAGGTGTAATTGGCGAAGAATAGAGATTAGTGCCGAGAATTGTTGTAAGCAAATTCAGCTAAGGTTAACAATGATACCCAGTCATTCTAAGAAAATGAAGAAAAGCAGCAAAGTACTGCTCCAGGGTCTGGTTGGCCTTTCCGTTTGACTATTAGTTTGAGGGTGATAGGCTGAGGAGAATGGCAACTCGAACTTCAGAGTTTCACCAAGAAATGTCCAAAATCTTGCGTTAAATTGAACCCCCCGGTCAGACACAATGTTAGCTAGGATTCCATGGAGCCTTACTATTTCCTTGATTAAATCTGTGCTGTTTCAGGGGCAGAGGGTGTACCTGTCAAGGGTAGGAAATGTGCTATCTTATGCCGTGTACACACGACCGGACTTTCCGTCAGAAAAGGTCTGATGGTTTTCCTGACGGAGTTTCCGACAGAGTTCCGAACGAACGGACTTGCCCACACACGAACGGACCAAAATCTGTTTGTTTTGAACATGATGACGTACGATGGGACTAGAAAAGAAAGTTCAATAGCCAATAGCTGCCCTTGCGTCGTATTTGGTCCGTCGGACCAGCATACAGATGAATGGTTTTCCCAATAGGAATTGATTCTGTCGGAAAGATTTGAAACATGTTCTATTTCTAGGTTCGTCTGAATTTTTTGAAGAAAAATGATCGGATTATCCCACACACGATCAGAATATCCGACAGAATGATTCTGTCTGACCTTTTCTGCCGGAAAGTCCGGTCGTGTGTACACGGCATTAGACAATCGATCTACCACCACATAGATGGCCGTACAGCCTTCTAATGTGGGAAGCTCAACAATAAAATCACGGGTAGCGGTACAGTCTGCACCCGGCTCGGGCACCCCATCCTGTCACAGCTAGCCTCTCCCTGCGCACACATCCATCGTTGCTGCACTGCCTGAGCCCGCCACGCTGTCACCGCTTCACTTATGGGGGAGGACAGGGGGGGGCGCCAGCCTGACACCCCCCCAGTGTGTGGCACCCAGGGAAGACCCCCCTGCCCCCCCTAGGTACACCACTGATAAGGCCAAAGGTGACCGAGTCACTGTAAGCAGGCAGTGGATTGGAAATGGAGATCCACTTGGTGCTTCAGCAGAAGCAGGATTGTGTTTCCTCTAGGATACATGGCAGAAGAGAAACTCACCTAGCAGATGATATCAGTGCTCATTACCTCAGCACTAACTGTTATTGCAGTAAAATGGCAGGAGTGGGAATTCCAAAATGATGCCTAACAGTACCAACTGTGAGGTAGCATCTGGTGCGTCAGCCTGACCAGCCTTACTCACTAAGTGAGCCTATAGGGGAGGGCAATAGAGCTTATTATTATTATACAGGATTTATATAGCACCAACAGTTTACGCAGCTCTTTACAACATAAGGGCAGATAGTACAATTACAATACAATTTAATACAGAAGGAATCAGAGAGCCTTGCTGGTTAGAGCTTACAATCTAAGTGGGAGGTTCAAGAGATACAAAAGCTAATAACTGTGGGGGATGAGCTGATAGAGAAAATAAATGTACAGTTGTTAGGTGGAGGCCAGATAGGCTTCTCTGAAGAGATGAGTTTTCAGGGATCGTGTCACGTAACTGGTAGGAAGAGCCTGGTATGCAGAGAAAGGCTTCTCTTACTCCTCTGACTTCGGGGCCCCTGGTAGAGCAGACAGGTGGCGCAGGAGTGTAGAGTCGCACGAGGGCCGGTAGTCGTGCTAGCTGCTGGGCTTCCTGTTGAGTGGTGTGCCAGAGGACAGCGGATGCAGGACAGCGGATGCAGGTAAGCTGTAGATGCAGGGCAGCGGATACAAATATGCTGTAAATGCTGGACAGCAAGCTGTAGATACAGGGCAGAGGATGCAGGTATGCTGTGGATGCAGGTCAGCGGTACTGGAGCTACACAGGCTGGAAGCAGAAGACTGGAGCAGGGTCGGACAAGCCAGGTCATGCACAGTGCGGTCAGATAAGGTACAGGTGCGAAGCCTGGAGAGTTGTCAAACTTGAAACCGTGGTTGATGCAGGTGGAGAGCAAGAATAGTCAAACGGAGCCGAGTAGGTAACTGGAATCAGATTCAGATAAACAGGAAACAGGACACTCACAGGAACGCTGTAGACAAGACAGCACTGGATCTGTGTACTGATCTAGTTTAAATAACCCATTTGGCACCCTCATCTGTCACAGGATGCGTGGTACGCATGCGCATAACTGTTCACATTCTCCTTGTGCGCATGTGCTAAAATACGTTAGCACACGCTAACGCAGCTTCCCCAAAATAAGTTCGGGGAACAGGAGTTAGCCTGCGGAGAACAGGAGTTAGCCTGCAGGAAACATTTCTTCCTCTGGTAAGCCTTTCCTTGACATTGCCCCCTCCCAATGGGCAGCCTCTTGATGCCCAACTGGGCCAACTTTCCTGGATGGAAACGGCTGAATGCTTGGACAAGTCTCCTAGCGTGAATATTATTTTCAGGTTCCCAAGGATTTTCCACAGGTCCATAACCTTTCTATTTAATCAGATACTGGGTTTGAATTACCTCAACTTCATACTCCTCCCCGTCAACCATCGGGTGGACCTGGATTCCTTTCAGGAAAAGGATCAGGAGTTGCAGGTTTTAGTAAGGTTACATAAAAGTTGGGATGAATTCTGAAGGAGCCTGGTAACTCTAGCTCATAGGCGACGTCATTGATTTTTCTCTTCACTGGAAATGGCCACACAAACTTAGATCCTAGTTTCTTTGATGGATAAGCCAGTTTAAAATTTGTAGTTGACAGCCATACCTGATGACCAGGTTCCAAGATTAGCTCCCCCCGTCTCTTCCTGACAAATACTTTTTTACTGTATTTCTGCGCTTTTGTTATTGCTTCTTGTAACAGTTTATTATAGGATTCGAAGAAGGTTACTGTTTCTGAAACAGCTAGAACAGAACATTCCAGAATTTCACTGAGCAGGAATGATGGGTAAAAGGTGTAATTGGCGAAGAATAGAGATTAGTGCCGAGAATTGTTGTAAGCAAATTCAGCTAAGGTTAACAATGATACCCAGTCATTCTAAGAAAATGAAGAAAAGCAGCAAAGTACTGCTCCAGGGTCTGGTTGGCCTTTCCGTTTGACTATTAGTTTGAGGGTGATAGGCTGAGGAGAATGGCAACTCGAACTTCAGAGTTTCACCAAGAAATTTCCAAAATCTTGCGTTAAATTGAACCCCCCGGTCAGACACAATGTTAGCTAGGATTCCATGGAGCCTTACTATTTCCTTGATTAAATCTGTGCTGTTTCAGGGGCAGAGGGTGTACCTGTCAAGGGTAGGAAATGTGCTATCTTATGCCGTGTACACACGACCGGACTTTCCGTCAGAAAAGGTCTGATGGTTTTCCTGACGGAGTTTCCGACAGAGTTCCGAACGAACGGACTTGCCCACACACGAACGGACCAAAATCTGTTTGTTTTGAACATGATGACGTACGATGGGACTAGAAAAGAAAGTTCAATAGCCAATAGCTGCCCTTGCGTCGTATTTGGTCCGTCGGACCAGCATACAGATGAATGGTTTTCCCAATAGGAATTGATTCTGTCGGAAAGATTTGAAACATGTTCTATTTCTAGGTTCGTCTGAATTTTTTGAAGAAAAATGATCGGATTATCCCACACACGATCAGAATATCCGACAGAATGATTCTGTCTGACCTTTTCTGCCGGAAAGTCCGGTCGTGTGTACACGGCATTAGACAATCGATCTACCACCACATAGATGGCCGTACAGCCTTCTAATGTGGGAAGCTCAACAATAAAATCTATTAAAATCATCTTCCGGTGTCTATCTGGAATTGGTAATGGTTTAAACAGACCCCATGCTTTGTTCCTAATCCTTTTATTCTGAATGCATGTAGTGCATCATTCCACATACTTCCTGCAGTCCTTTTCTAAGTGAGGCCACCAAAAGGTACGTTTTACTAGTTCAGAAGTTTTACTGGTTCCAAAATGTCCCGCTAATGTATGATCATGCTTTACAGTGGGTGCAGAGGTGAACAACCCTTTGAGGGTTTCAAAAGCAGCTGAGCTTCAGGAGTCCAGGAGAACCGATTGTTGTGCTTGGTTAGTTGTGTTATTGGTGAAATGATGGCGAAGAATACTTTGATGAATTTCCGATAGAAATTTGCGAACCCCACAAATGTTGTATTCCTTTCTTGTCTGTGGGAGCCTGCTAATGCAGGATGGTGGTGACCTTCTGCGGATCCATCTTTATACCTTCTGTGGAGATTACCAAACCCAGGAACTGGATGCTCTGGTGTTTAAACTCGCACTTCTTAGGTTTGGCATATAAACCATGTTGACGGAGTCGAGTCAGCATCTTTTTCACATTGCAGTCATGTTGCCAGCAAGTCCACAGATCCTCAAGGGGGAGCAGGGACACAAAAATAAAGTGAGAATATAGATGTGGGGCAGGTTTCTCACCACACTCCGTATGGAGTACTCGACTCGTTCCAATTCCGATTGGACAACCACACAGGGGGATTGAGGAACATTCAAGGAGTTTAAAGGAAAAGGGCCTCAAGGATCTGGGGCATAGGTTGTTAAGATTGGTGGGGTCCAGTGAGAGCTTGATGGGGTGACTAGTGCATATTTTAGAGAGTTGGGGAAGATGCCAGAAGAAAGGGAGAGATTAAAGATGCGAGTTAGAGAGTGTATAATAGAGCGAAAGGGTAAGCATAGCATTTGGGAAGGAGCAGGATCCAGGGGGCAGGTGGTTAGGTGGGCGTTGGAATTTTTTTTAGCAACCTCGTCAATAGTAGCAGGGTTGAAGGAGGGAAGTTATGATTGTACCTGTGGACATTGGGTGTTAAGTAGTGGGGGAGGTATCTGCGCATTGGAGAACTCCTCACAATTTTTTTTAAACGTATTTTTGAAGTGATTGGCGATCTCCTGGGCAATGAGTGAGTTAGTGGGTGGAGGAAGTAGAGGACAAAGAAGGGAGTTAAATAGAGAGAAGAGTTGATGGGGACTGGATCAGAAGGTGTTAATGAGAGTGATAAAATAGGTCTGCTTGGCAGTGAGGCGGCAGGAATAGTATTTTTGGAGTGCAGATTTATATTGGTTGAAGTCTTTCTGGGTCTTACGCCACAGTCATTCAAAAGCGTGGCTACGTTTTCTGAGACTTCTGGTGTCATCTGTTTGCCTGATTGTGTAGTAAGGGGAGCAAGCTTGTCTAGGGAGGATGACAGTGAGCTGTTGTAGACAAAAGTGGCTAGGTTGGGGCAGGACGGGTGAGATTTTGTCATAGAGGTGGTCAGTAGCAGAGTAGAGAAGAGAAGGGTTGAGGTGGCAAAGGTTTCTACAGGTAACTGTTAAGCAGTTGGAGAGAGAGAGAGGAGGTGGAAGACAGGGAGAGAGCAAAATTTATAGGGTGGTGATCAGAGAGTGGGAAAGGATTGTTGGAGAGGTTGCATGGAGTGCATAAACAGGAGAATACAAGGTGAAGGGTGTTGCCATCAGAGTGAGTAGGAGCCTGTATCCAGGACAAGACAAGAGAGGAGGGTAGACTGAGAAGTTTAGAAGTAGCAGTAGTATTAGCATTAACAGGGATGTTGACATCACCCAGAATGAATTTCAGAAGAGAGAAAGTAGAGTAGCCAGGCTGAGAAGTCATAAAGGAAGATTGATACCGGTCCGGGGTGGGAGTGGGGGGGGGGGGGATAGATGACAGCAATTCTTTCATAAATGGGAGAAAATAGACGAATACAATGTGCCTCAAAGGATTAGAGTGTCAAAGAGTGAGGTGGGTGAAGTTCCTGATAGGTTCTGTGTGGGGCTAGAAGGATTCCCAATCCACCTCCCCTCTGTCCACTGGGTCTGTGGGAGTGAGTCCAGAGAAGGCCACCATGGGAGAGGACAGCAGGAGAAGCAGTGTCGGATTCATGAAGCCAGGTTTCGGTAATGGCAAGTAGATTAAAGAAATTTGTGACAAATTGGTCTTGGAGGGAGGTGGGTTTGTTGAAAACAGAGCGGGCATTCCAAAGGGTTCAGGAGAAGGGGAGGCTGGTTTTGGGAAGAAGAGGATTGGAAACTAAGTTCTGTGGATTGCAGCTGCTGCCAGAGGGTGTAGGGTGATGGGAGCGTTGGGCATAGTTAAATGATGGAGGCCCAGGGTTTGGGGATATATCACCAGGGGTTAGGAGAAGCAGAATGGTGAGGGAGATAAAATGGGAGTGTGATTTGTATGAAGATGAAAACAGGACAACAAGGTGGCCAGATCAAGTGGTGTGGTGTGAGAATGAAGGGTTAGGAGATGTAATTGAAATGTGTAGAAGTACAGTATCTCACAAAAGTGAGTACACCCCTCACATTTTTAGTAAATATTTTATTATATCTTTTCATGTGACAACACTGAAGAAATGACACTTTGGTACAATGTAAAGGAGTGCGTGTACAGCTTGTATAACAGTGTAAATTTGCTGTCCCCTCAATATAACTCAACACACAGCCATTAATGTCTAAACCGCTGACAACAAAAGTGAGTACACCCCTAAGTGAAAATGCCCAAATTGGGCCCAATTAGTAATTTTCCCTCCCGGTGTCATGTGACTCGTTAGTGTTACAAGGTCTCAGGTGTGAATGGGGATCAGGTGTGTTAAATTTGGTGTTATCGCTCTCAATCTCTCATACTGGTCACTAGAAGTTCAACATGGCACCTCATGGCAAAGAACTCTCTGAGGACCTGATAAAAAGAATTGTTGCTATACATAAAGATGGCCTAGGCTATAAGAAGATTGCCAAGACCCTGAAAATGAGCTGCAGCACGGTGGCCAAGTCCATACAGCGGTTTAACAGGACAGGTTCCACTCAGAACAGGCCCTGCAAAGGTCAACCAAATAAGTTAAGTGCACGTGCTCAGCATCATATGCAGAGGTTGTCTTTGGAAAATAGACATATGAGTGCTGCCAGCCTTGCTGCAGAGGTTGAAGGGGTGGGGGGTCAGCCTGTCAGTGCTCAGACCATACGCCAGAAGGAAGCCTCTTCTAAAGATGATGCACAAGAAATCCTGCAAACAGTTTGCTGAAGACAAGCAGACTAAGGACATGGATTACTGGAACCATGTCCTGTGGTCTGATGAGACCAAGATAAACTTATCTGGTTCAGATGATGTCAAGCCTGTGTGGCGGCAAACAGGTGAGGAGTACAAAGACAAGTGTTTCCTGCCAATAGTTAAGCTTGGTGGTGGGAGTGTCATGGTCTGGGGCTGCATGAGTGCTGCTGGCACTGAGGAGCTACAGTTTATTGAGGGAACCATGAATGCCAACATGTACTGTGACATACTGAAGCAGAGCATGATCCCCTCCATTTGGAGACTGGGCTGCAGGGCAGTATTCCAACATGATAACAACCCCAAACACACCTCCAAGATGACCACTGCCTTGCTAAAGAAGCTGAGGGTAAAGGTGATGGACTGGCCAAGCATGTCTCCAGACCTAAACCCTATTGAGCAACTGTGGGGCATCCCCAAGCGGAAGGTGGAGGAGCGCAAGGTCTCTAACATCCACCAGCTCTGTGATGTCGTCCTAGAGGAGTGGAAGAGGACTCCAGTGGCAACCTGTGAAGCTCTGGTGAACTCCATGCCCAAGAGGGTTAAGGTAGTTCTGGAAAATAATGGTGGCCACACAAAATATTGACACTTTGGGCCCAATTTGGAAATTTTCACTTAGGGGTGTACTCACTTTTGTTGCCAGCGGTTAAGACATTATTGGCTGTGTGTTGAGTTATTTTGAAGGGACAGCAAATTTACACTGTTATACAAGCTGTACACTCACAACTTTACATTGTAGCAAAGTGTAATTTCTTCAGTGTTGTCACTTAAAAAGATATTATAAAATATTTACAAAAATGTGAGGGGTGTACTCACTTTTGGGAGATACTGTAAGTATATGCAAAGAATTTAGATTACTATACCTATGTAGATTTGGGTGTAATAGACAAAATCTAGATAACTGTTTATAAACATTGATTTAATAAGATGCACAGTCTATATTATATAGATACAGTATGTTATACAACATCTAGTTTACTATATAATGACAAGGTGTAATAAGACAGTAAGAATCTGGACTATATAGGACGGTTAGGCCCCTTTCACACGGTTGGACCGTTCAGATCCGCCTGTCAGTTTTGACGGCGGATCTGAACGGGCGCTCCATGTTAGTCTATGGAGCGTCGGATGTCAGCGGAGACATCTCCGCTGACACCCGACCCGGTCCGATCCGCCAAAAGCAGACGTATGGCTATACGTTCAGATCCGTCGCTGGCGGATCGGATCGGGTGAGATCTGATGAAAACGGACACACTGTCCGTTTTCATCCGATCTCTCCATAGAGATCAGCGGCGCTCGCAAGCCCCTCCCCGCTCAGTGAGCAGAGAGAGGCTTGTCATCCGCCGGTTCAGCGGAGATCAACGGAGAGATCTCCCGCTGAGCCGGCGGACAGAGGCGGGCTCCGTGCAAGCGGAGCCCGCCTCGTGTGAAAGGGGCCATAAACACATTATCTAGAGCAGGGGTCTCCAAACTTTTCAGTATGAGGGCCACATTGTATATTTTACAAATATGCACGGACAAAAAAAAAAGACAGTTTTTGGGGGGGGGGGGGGGGGGGGTTTGATGGTGAGGAAGATTTGTGCTTCGGATTTGGAGGGGAAGAGGATTTGTACTAAAAGGGGGATTTGGAGGAAGTTGGGATTTTTGCTGAAAGAGTAAGTGGGCCATAGTATTGCTCGTGGGGGCATTTTGCATTCTCCTGACCTCTATCCGTTCCACACCCCAAACTCCTGCACTCTTTTGTATTCCTGATCCTTACTATGCATCAGTGGCGGCTGGTATCGTTTTAGGATGGGTGGCGCCAGACCCGCCCTTCCTTTTTGACCCCTCTCTTTGTGAAAATGGTCTCAGCAAAATAGTGGGCGTGGCTCTAAGGTGGTGTGATTAGTGTCTGAGATGAACGAGGGATGGAGGAAGAGAGAGGGAGAGAGGGAGGGACAGCAGGCCCAGATCCTACACAACAATAGAAATGTGTATTCTAGAAAGTTTAAAGAGGAAGTAAAGCCTCTGTAAAAAAAAAAAAAAAAAAGACACCCTGCAAGGCAAAGGCATAATGAGCTAGTATGCATAGCATACTAGCTCATTATGAAAAACTTACCTAAAAACGAAGCCCCCGAAGCCGTCCTTATCTTCCATCTTCCTCGCCGCCATGCAGGGCCGGAGTGACTTCCGGGTCTCGCCGCTCCAGCGCTATCATTCGCTGGAGCGGCGATGACGTCACTCCCGCGCATGCGCACGAGATCGGCATATTGCCGTGAGAGCGGCATATGCAGTGCGCCCTCAGTGCGCCTGCGCGCCGCTGTCTACGGCGCATGCGCCGTATACAGCGATGCCTTTTCATCGCTAAATATCTCCTAAACCATGTAGGTTTAGGAGATATTTATTGGACCTACAGGTAAGCCTTAATCTAGGCTTACCTGTAGGCCAAAGTCATGTGGAAGGGTTTACTTCCACTTTAACAACCAGCAGATAAAGATACTCCAAACACCTGGTGTTTGCACTTCAATCTTCCCGGCACCATGGTTGCTATGGTGTCCATCCTTACATCAGGTGCCCCCAGCGGTGTCCATCTTTACATCAGGTGCCCCCAGTGAAGTCCGTCTTTACATCAGGTGCCCCTAGCAGAGTCCCTCCTTACATTAGGTGCCCCCAGATGAGTCCCTCCTTACATAAGGTGCCCCCAGCGGATTCCCTCCTTACATCTGTGTCCCCGTCAGTGGAGTCCCTTCTTACATCTGTGTCCCCATCAACAGAGTTCCTCCTTACATCTTTGTCCCCAGCGGAGCCTCTCCTTACATCTGTGTCCCCAACGGAGTCCCTCCTTACATCTGTGTCCCCAGCGGAGCCCCTCCTTACATCTGTGTCCCCAGTGGAGTCCCTCCTTACATCTGTGTCCCCAGCGGAGCCCCTTCATACATCTGTGTCCCCAGCGGAGCCCCCCTTACATCTGTGTCCCCAGCGGAGCCCCTCCTTACATCTGTGTCCCCAGCGGAGCCCCTCCATACATCTGTGTCCCCAGCGGAGCCCCTCCTTACATCTGTGTCCCGTCAGCGGAGCCCCTCCTTACATCTGTGTCCCCATCAGCAGAGTCCCTCCTTACATTTGTGTCCCCAGCGGAGCCCCTCCTTACATCCGTGTCCCCAGCGGAGTCCCTCCCTTTTCTGTGTCCCCAGCGGAGTCCCTCCATACATCTGTGTCCCAGCGGAGCCCCTCCTTACATCTGTGTCCCCAGCGGAGTCCCTCATTACATCTGTGTCCCCAGCGGAGCCCCTCCTTACATCTGTGTCCCCAGCGGAGCCCCCCTTACATCTGTGTCCCCAGCAGAGCCCCTCCTTACATCTGTGTCCCAGCGGAGCCCCTCCATACATCTGTGTCCCTAGCGGAGCCCCTCCTTACATCTGTGTCCCCAGCGGAGCCCCTCCTTACATCTGTGTCCCCAACAGAGCCCCTCCTTACATCTGTGTCCCCGAGCAGAGTCCCTCCTTACATCTGTGTCCCCAGCGGAGCCCCTCCTTACATCTGTGTCCCCAGTGGAACCCCTCCTTACATCTGTGTCCCCAGCGGAGCCCCTCCTTACATCTGTGTCCCCAGTGGAGCCCCTCCATATATCTGTGTCCCCAGCAGAGCCCCTCCTTACATCTGTGTCCCCAGCAGAGCCCCTCCTTACATCTGTCCCCCCAGCGGAGCCCCTCCTTACATTTGTGTCCCCATCAGCGGAGCAGCAGGGTCATCCTCACATCTGTGTCCCCGGCAGCACAGCCGCATCTGTCTCTCCCCAGCTAGTTCCTGGCTTTCTCCGTGTGTTCAGTGGAGAGGGGAAGGGCCTCCCCTCTCCACTGAACACAAGGGGATTAGTCCTCACGGCGGCCATCTTTTTGGAGCCCGCCGGAGGCGAATTTGTTCTCACACTGAGAACAAAGCACCCGGCTGGGCGGATGCTGCTCGGCGCGATGGAATGCTCAGCAAAGCAGCTCCAAACCCAGCCAATGAAGCGCTGTGTCTGCAATCTCGTGATTGCATTGAAGTGGCGCTTCCCATAGTGCTCTGTGTCCGGCGCCCGAACACAGTGCACAAAAGTGGACTTTTTTTTTTTCTTTTAAAGGGCCATGTTTAAAACATGGCGCCTCCTATGGACAGGCCGCTTCTGCTATGCATTGCACATTCCCAAGCCCTGAATTCTGTCCATTACTTCTGAACCCTGCTCTGTGTGTTATTTACTCTAAACCCAGCACTGACTACAGCACTTATTGCAGTGTGTTACATACTCCTGATTCTTGAACTCTTTCCATTACACATCCTAGACCCCTGCACTCTATGCATTATACACTCCTGACCACCGCGTAATGTATTCCTAAACCTGATGCTGACTGCAGCACTCGCATTTCGATATTCTGACCCTGTGCATTGCACACCCCTGACCCCTTCGCTCTCCCTTACAGACTCCTGCAAGGTGTACAGTCAGGATCTGGATTACTACATACAGGATAGACATGTGAATAAGTACACAGTGGCTGGATTACTATACATATGGGTACAGATGCAATAAGGCACCCTAGCTCTGGATTATAGTACACAGGCAGGTGTAAAAATACACTCCTCTGTTTCCTGGTCTCTTTCCCTCCATTTTTCTCTCTCTCTCCCCCAGGGACTGTCACTCCTGTTGATTGAGAGGATTAATATATTGAACTGTTTATTTTTCCCACTGTTGGAGCTAAGCCCTGTGATTAATGACAATGAGTGAGCGGTGAGAGGGGTGAGAGGCACAATGGCAGTAGAAGGAGGGAAGGGGTCAGAGGCTGGGAAATATGTAGAGGCAGCTATGAAAAAACACCAAAGAAAGAAAAGAGATCAGGGTGTAGAGATATGACAGGTAGAGGCAGAGGTGGAGAGAACGGAGTGCAGAATGTAAAAGACATATGAAACAGGAGAGACCACATAATGTATGGAGAGATATCGTGTGCTTAGTACGGTCACACCACATTGACTTTTCAGGTGACTGACTGTACATATGGAGCGTGACGTACTTGAAGGTTATCTCTGATACTGATTAGAGGAGAAGGTATATTCCTATGGCTTCTAATGCAAACTGTAAAAAAAAAGGACCAAAGTCATTAACCTATAAGATGCATAGAGCACCTAAAGTATACATTTTGGTGTACAGAGATACTCTGTATAATTATACAGAGCAAAGTGCTCATTATCAGTGTGTAGAGATACTCTGTATAATTATACAGAGCACAGTGCTCATTATCAGTGTGTAGAGATACTCATCATCATTATACAGAGCACAGTGCTCATTATCAGTGTGCAGAGATACTCATCATCATTATACAGAGCACAGTGCTCATTATCAGTGTGTAGAGATACTCATCATTATACAGAGCACAGTGCTCATTATCAGTGTATAGAGATATTCATCATCATTATACAGAGCACAGTGTTCATTATCAGTGTATAGAGATACTCATCATCATAATACAGAGCACAGTGCTCATTATCCGTGTATAGGGATACTAATCATCATTATACAGAGCACAGTGCTCATTATCAGTGTATAGATATATTTATCATCATTATACAGAGCACAGTGCTCATTATCTGTATAAAGCTAGCCATAAACAGCTAAAATTTTACCTAATTTTCTCCTGTCTCAAATTAGATGCAGGCACTGTTTGGTTATTCTGACAGCCGGTGGCGCGGGCTGTCCAAATACAACAGCCCGACAGGGGTATTCATCCATCCATATGTTAGTGTGGATGGAGGAATCTGTTAGATTCCTTTTGTTCAGTCAATAGGCTGAATGGAAGAAACTTACATGTATGGCCAGCCTAAATCATCTTACAATTCTAACTTCTTCATACTGCAATCTCAGGTGGTTCATACCTCCAGGACTATTTACTTACTATTAAGCGTTTTATGTATTTGTTATCTAACAGGAGTGGCTACAGTGATAAAAACATTGCTGGTGCCTGTTAACTCCTTAGCTACTGCTGTGCAGTGCACACAGTCACCTGTCTCTTATCGGTTATACAGTCATCTGCTGTGCTATTGTATAGATCTGTACCTGAATTGCAATTAAATGTCAAATCTGTCTGTTAGTATAACTCAGAACTTCTGGGATCCAGTATGTAAATAAATAGCAGTTTCTGAAAATCCACTTTGAAAAAGAAAACCCTCTTTCTAAACCCAGCGCTAGTTCTATCGCTACACTTCCATTTCTGCTTGCATATATAGGCAAGAATAGACTGCGGTATTTCCTCCAACCTGAAGGTGGCATCGGGCTGTTCCTCAGGTTGTCAAGAGCCCACCGGAGAGGAAATGGTGGGACGGTGATCCTATTGGATACAGAAGTCCCTCAAGACCTGAACAGCAATCTTGACAAAAGACCCTATAGATCTTGGGTGGCATTGGCACTGATCCCAAAGTTAATTGGCTCCAACATTCCCATGCCCTATTGGGCAGAAAGACTGGAGAAATGCAACCTGAGCCTTAGTATTTCCGGATGTAGAGCAGACAACGCTGGCACCAATAGTACTCAGTGATTGAGCCAGTATGGGGAAGTCACCTCTATAGTTGAATTATGCAGCAAATTTCTTCTCACGAATGTAAGTTTATGGTGACCATTCAAGAGCTGTGGAAAAGGTTGGATAAAAAAAAAAAAAAAGGCTGTGCCACTATTGGCTCCCTAGATAAAGAGCCGCAGGACCAGTTTATTTTTGTAATCCAGGTGGGACCCCTTAAAAGGGTTCTGCGGGACTGAGTGAGGGCTAATGCCATGGTGAGGCTAAATGCAATTTTCCTGGAAGCCATTGAGTTAGAACATGTAGTGGATATGTCACCACACTCTTGCGCTAATAAACGCCTTTCGATCTTATGATATAATGCGCCCTCTGATCGTATGCCTCCCTGGATCCCCAGCTCCCAAAAACAGACATTACCAGCAGCTTCACGTCATCCTCTCATCATCAGCATCCAAACCTCACCAGCCAAGCATTCCATCCATCACCACCTCAGTCTGGCTGCTTTCCATCTTAGCCCCGGGTTTCCCATTGCCCAGTAAACAGCCATCAACAGCAAGTATTCTTACATGTTCATCTCAGCCTCGGTCAGCATCATTGCCCCTCTCCCAGCTCATGTGAACTTCTTTATTTAGAAAACATTCCAAGCCACACCCTCAGGGGTTTGCCTCCAACAGCTAAACCCCTCCCACAAAGGATGTGGCCTCATCTCATTCACCCAGGATGTGAATGACCATATAAGGAAATACAATACAGGGACTACAATACAGGGACAATTGTTTTCCTTCAAAAGAACCAATCACAGATGTATACATTCAAACAGACTAAACAGTGATGTACAAACCGTCTAAACTGCTTTCAATGACAACGAACAATATAAAACTATGGCTCCGTGGGCCACAATATTTATACCGTTATGCTAAAGTTCCAGTGTACACAGGGATGTTTGCTTGAAGCTATCAATGCCGTCACCGGGAAGTGGCCAGTCTCCCGGTGAGGCACAAATTAACTTCCTTAAACCAGCAAACACGTCTGTAGTGTCCATAGGAAGGTTTACGCAGCCAATGGTCTTCCGCCAACGTCTTTATGTGCGAATACGCTCAGATGAGCGCATTACAGCAAAACAGACACTGGGGGGCATCTGACAACATACATTAATAACATTTTCCATGACAGTCCCTCGTTTTTGTCATATCCTCCCATGTGTCTCTTGATGAATTTCGATCTTCTTACACCTGGCCTTACAGTCCATAAAAAGGAAAACACGGCTTGACATGGAGACTCTGTTCTTCAGTAGAGATGACATGGTGAGCTGTTGTAGTCGCTGGTCGGTCTGAGATCCTCTGTGTCTTGTTTGCAGGTCGGGCATCTTGTTGAGAAAAATGTGGTCATCTGCTCGGGCTCTGGTCACGCGTCCAAATCAGGCAGCAGGAGCCCCTCATCACGATATATATAAGGAATAGAAACAAAAACAGCATGAGTAAATATACCCCTACTTCCTTCAACTATGATCCGCTGCAAAAATAAAAATTAAATCACCACAGATTCCCAGACTTTAGAGAATTCCATTCTTCACTAGCTACAGCTCTGGCTTTGCCTCTCAGGGATCCCAGCCCCATCCATATGGGCCTGAACTTTGTCACTAGTATCCCCGATTCAGGTATAACAATCTTTACTTATGAATTCCCAGGACCCCCCTTTGGATTGTGGGAACTTGCTTGTAGCTTCAACAGTTACATGAAAACATCCCATCCTCAATGGATGATACCTTTTTTCAATCGTTTCATAAGCTCAAGTCCCCACCGTGTACAAGCAATTCCCTTCTAGGTGTCCCTGTCATTCTTACCTTCCCTCGCGCCATCAGATCCTCGCGATCGGCCGCGACATAAGATGCTGGGACGAGATTCACCAGCACACATGAATCTCTTCCATTAGGGGAATTACTTTATAAGCCGTAGATCTGAAGCTTTACTTTATAAACTGTGGGCTATCTAGTTATCCCGATACCAAAGCTGGTGAGAACCAGAGCTATTGTCAAAATTATAATTAATTTTACCCTCTAGAAATGTATTGATAAATTCCATTTAGAAATGTCTGTTTGGAGTCTTTACTAGTTTGTCACAACTCCTCACACCAATATATCTATATATCATACATCGCTGTCATCACTGGGGCACTAGAGCTCCGTGGAGACTCAGAGTAGACCCAACCATGTGTTCTGTTCACTTTCTTAGCTAGTTAGGAAATACACTTTAAAAAAATATATAAATAAAGATACTTCTCATCCTTGTTGTCTTGTTCATCAATCTTCTCTGCAACGACCGAGTCACCTGTCACCTGTCACTTGTCACCTGTCACAAACTTGGCTAGAATTAGAGTGGTTAGTATCATTGGTTTAAAAAAAATTGTCACTCAGCCCATCCTCTTCCCCCCCTTTTCCTCATCTTTACAAAGTAGAGGAAAACATACAGGGTTTAGAATGGTGCAGAGCCTGAGAAACTCCTTGGACCTGAAAAGATACTTATACACACAAGTTATTAATGTGTCATTCATAAACAATACAACATTCGTGTACATTCGTAAATTGTCAATGACATTCCTCAAAACCGATAATAGCCAAACCCGCTGTAATCCTTACTTTCATGTTTTTACTAAAATACAACACCCACAACATGACTGTCGCGGTAGGTTCAGACTTATTCTTGTTACCACATAGAACATGAGACAACTAAAACTTTAGACAAACATTTTGATACAAATGTGGGGGAGATATTTCATAGTTCCTAAATCAAAAATTAAAATTAAAACCAACCAGATGGAATTCTGCCTTCACTCTTAGCAAAAAAAAAAACTACATACAATGGGACAGACATGAGAACATCTCAGAATATTGTATGGACCAGCCACACAAAGTTCTGGAATGGGCATCTGGATTTTAAGCACAGTTCCTCCTCTGAGAATCACAAAATCATGTACTACACATCCATCATCCCACTCATCATTACAGATTTCTGAAGCCAAAACTGAACTACTTCCAAAATATTTTTTATTCTGGGGTGTCGTACCACCAGACATCAAAAAATACCTTCCAAAGGAATACACCTTACTGTACCCTCTGACCATATGTGTCACACTTTAAGGGGTCTCATGTCCGGAGCCCCAAACCCAGATCTCATGTGTAAGGCAGCTGTCTGACTGGTGTGGAGCCTTATTTTTTTATCTCCAACGCATGGATGGCCAACATTACCCATGACGATTCGAATCGCTTATGAAGTGTCCCTGCGTCCAGGGCACCTTGCACTAATTTTCGGATCAGTACTGCTTAGCGCCTCATTTTTACAGTACTGGCACCCAGCGTTTTCCGATTATTATACACGGCCTCCTGGTGTGCTAGCGTACTAATCCTCACATTTACATGCTCTACTACCGGTTATCGGCAGCCCCATAAATGTGTTGTCAGACAAACTACAAAACACCATGAAATCCTCCACTATTCAAAACAAATATTATGGCTTCTCTCTGTACCTTGATATTACAATAACTTTAATGCCTCCCCAAAACTGTATTACAATATAAACCTTAATTTACTTTAAAAATCAAAATGGTTTTGTCCTTAGTCAAAAGACCCTTAGCCCCTCTCTTCCTGTGGATACATCAAAACTCATCAAACTGGTTAATTTAAATATCAATGAAGAGGAAAGAGGGAGGGAGGCTAGATTTTCAAGTGCAGGCTTAAACAATACAAGCCTAAAAAGAACAATGAATAACCATCTGAGACACTCCCACACACTTGCAAAGCTAGTTTCACTATACACAAACCCAGTCTAGATTCAAATGGAAATCAAAATGCAATACAGAAAACGCAAAAGCTTTACTTAAAAATATGTAAAAAGTACAAAAAAATAGAATTCACTTAAAAAGGAAAATCTGCACCAAAGGCTGAACACAGCAGATACAACAAGATGGATGATGAAAAAAACCATATCAAAGGCCAGACTTCAGCAAGATGGAGTTTTTCCCGCCAAACGAAAACAGCTAGCCTATAATAGACAAAGGCTAGGCTACAACATGAGGGATTTTTTCCCGCCGAAACTAGCACATGGTTTCACACACAAAGGAATGATGTTTGCCCCTTCCCCTATAGGAAGGCCCAGCACAACTTAAAACATACACTTTAGGAACAGTTCCACTAAAAAGTATCTCACCGCACAATTGAGAATGCACACTTAGTAACATATGCTATCCAATGAAACAACAACAGAAGGACATGGCAGATGAAAGCCAGGGTACAAAATGGCGTTGTTAACGCATGCAAAGCAGTTGTTCCCGCCAAAACTAGCACAAGCTTCCCTACTAGCCAACCCTTCTCCCCACACAATCGGACACAAATGGGACATCACATTTAACGCATAGACAAACACTTTAGGCTAACTCACATTTAAAAGTGTTAGTTACATGAAAAAGCACAACTTAAAACATACACTTCTTGTTAAACACCTAAAGTTACTCACTGTGGCATCAACTTCCATAACAAGCCAATCCTTCTCCCCACACATACACACGATCACACACATACACACGATTACACACATACACACGATCACACACATACATTCACACACATACACACGATCACACACACACACATACATACACACACAGACATACATACACACACACACGATCAAAATTGCGGCATTATACCAAAAGACAAAACATTTGTTCTTTTTGCAAAGCTAAAACTTTCCCAACGCATCAGGCAGAGAAAACGCACCCCTTTTGTCTCAGGACAACAAACGTGTATTGGACTGGGCTCTGTTCTCTCCCCCTCTCTGCCTGTGTAGAGGGAAAGCCCTGTTTGCCCCTTAAACACCTGACCCGCCATTTTAACTGTAGTGGATATGTCACCACACTCTTGCGCTAATAAACGCCTTTCGATCTTATGATATAATGCGCCCTCTGATCGTATGCCTCCCTGGATCCCCAGCTCCCAAAAACAGACATTACCAGCAGCTTCACGTCATCCTCTCATCATCAGCATCCAAACCTCACCAGCCAAGCATTCCATCCATCACCACCTCAGTCTGGCTGCTTTCCATCTTAGCCCCGGGTTTCCCATTGCCCAGTAAACAGCCATCAACAGCAAGTATTCTTACATGTTCATCTCAGCCTCGGTCAGCATCATTGCCCCTCTCCCAGCTCATGTGAACTTCTTTATTTAGAAAACATTCCAAGCCACACCCTCAGGGGTTTGCCTCCAACAGCTAAACCCCTCCCACAAAGGATGTGGCCTCATCTCATTCACCCAGGATGTGAATGACCATATAAGGAAATACAATACAGGGACTACAATACAGGGACAATTGTTTTCCTTCAAAAGAACCAATCACAGATGTATACATTCAAACAGACTAAACAGTGATGTACAAACCGTCTAAACTGCTTTCAATGACAACGAACAATATAAAACTATGGCTCCGTGGGCCACAATATTTATACCGTTATGCTAAAGTTCCAGTGTACACAGGGATGTTTGCTTGAAGCTATCAATGCCGTCACCGGGAAGTGGCCAGTCTCCCGGTGAGGCACAAATTAACTTCCTTAAACCAGCAAACACGTCTGTAGTGTCCATAGGAAGGTTTACGCAGCCAATGGTCTTCCGCCAACGTCTTTATGTGCGAATACGCTCAGATGAGCGCATTACAGCAAAACAGACACTGGGGGGCATCTGACAACATACATTAATAACATTTTCCATGACAAACAGGAGGAGGGAAGGAGCTGCCTTTCCATCTCCTATATCCACTTTGGAAAGTACCCTCAGAGACTTGACTAAGTCAATCGCCTCCATCTGGCAAGAGATGTCTGCTGTTAAGCAAGAATAGGGTCAGGCCAGGTTGGCCAGGAATCCCCTCCGAAGAGACCAAGATGCATATATAAGATGTTGGTGGTGTGAGTGGCTGGGACATATCACCAAGAACTGTGAGTTAGGGGAAAATAGAGCTCCTATGCACATGCAGTTAAACTAGATGATTCAGCTAAACCCCCCGCCATGCAGTAAAGATACTACCATGACAGGAAGTAGTGTGCTCTCTCCCAGTAGGGGCTTGAAAAAATGAACATAGTTTTACTGTCATGGTTGGGCCCAGGCGAGAGGTGAAGGGTGAATGGCTGGTAGCCAGGACTTTGTCGGTAGTGCATCATAGAAAGGTGATTGTTAGAGTAATCAACCTGGGGACTACTTCTTTATTGTTGCTTGTTCAACACAGTTCCAAAAAAGTGTATTGCAATCTCCTCCCCAATTGTAGAAGCTGCATGTGCCATTTGACTGCAACTATCACAGCACTAGAAGACTCTCAGTACCAACAGTTGTTAGAACAATTATCCTTACCCATGTATGAGTTATGTCTTAGTCAGTAAAGTTACAACAGTTACTGGAGAAGCATATACTTGTGTTTTCTGGGTGGACAGAAGATTATTGCTGTACTCCCGTCTTGCACCAACCAATTTACACTGGGGATGTTGCTCCATTCTGAGATAGATACAGGGGGTCCCCTACTTACAAACAGAGGGAGATAACAGGAAGTGAGAGAAAATCCACCCCTAGAAAGGGAAATTCACTCCTGTAAGAGTTAATATGGGAAGAAGGTGTCTCCACTGATGCTTTATCACCAGTCCATGCTTCCCTAACAACCCAAAATTTTCAAAATCCAATTGTCATTGGGACAGAAGGTGAGGTGAAATCTTCTGAACAGGGGCACAGACAGCAAAACAAATGTTGCAGGGGTGATAACCCTTCTCTATGTTATCTAAAAAACTTAAAAATAGATTTTTTGGCTGGAGTTACACTTAAAAAATGTACCTGTTCCGACTTACAAACAGATTCAACTTAAGAACAAACCTACAGTCCCTATCTTGTTTGTAACCCGGGGACCCCCTGTACTGTAATATTCCACCAGCTCTTTGCCAAAAGGTTAAGTATTTGTTGCATAACATGTTAGAGTGGAGTCATTCAAGAAAGCAGGAGTCCCTGGGATGCGCCTATAGTTCTCATAAGAAAGAAAGATGGAAGTCTTTGTTTCTGTGTTGCTCATCCAACGTTAAATGCGTGCACTCATCAAGATACCTACCACTTGCCCCAAATGGAGGAATTATTGATTTCACCAGGACAAGCTTTTTACTTTTCCACGTTGGACTTGGCCAGTGGACATTGGCAGGTAACGGTGAGAGAAGATTATGAATGGACAGCTTTAATTACCCCACTGGGACTGTATGGGTTCAACCACATGCCCTTTTGGGCTAACCAGTGCTCCTAGTACCTTCCAAAGACTTATGGAATGGTGTTTGGAGGACCTCATCTTTGACATGGTCTTCATCTATCTGGAAGATATCATCATCTTCTCTAAGACCTTTGAAGACCACATTAATAATCTCGATCAGATCATCACAAGGTTGACTTACTATAGGCTAAAGTTAAAGTCCAGCAAAAGTCATCTTGAGTGAAACTGGATATAGTATCTGGGTCATGTTGTGGAGGCTGGAAGTGTGTCTCCCTGTTCTTTTAAAGTCCAAGTAATGTGGGATTGGGCAGTCCCTATGACCATTACTGAGCTCCTCTCCTTCCTGGGGCTGATAGGGTACTACAGATGCTTTATTCCCCATTTCGCTTAGGTTTCCGCTCCCCTTACCTAATTACTGTATGGGCATTCAACTCATTGGAGAGAAAGCTTTGTCTTTCATCCAGTCTAGATGGCTATTGACCTAAACAGAAGCCTTCAAGACATCAAGGAATGACTTACCTTTGCTTCAGTTCTGGCATATGCTGATTACACCAATCCTTTGCTTATACACTGATGATAACTCTCAGGGACTTGAGATCCAATGCAATGTGGTATTGCCTAGGCAAGTTTAGAGTACATGGCTGCTGGAATGCAACCCTCATAATTATTTACAGCTCCTTCAGGCTGGAACTGTTGGTGTTAGTTTGGGCTAATACCAAAAAAAAAATCTGAAAATTTGTGTATGGATCTGCTACCCTCTACTGTCTGAATTAGTTAATAGCTTTTGTTTGTTAATTACCACAGAGTTAAATGGTTATAGACAGTTACTTCCTATTCCTACTAGCTGGGTCAGAAACCCTAATTGGAGGACTGTGATATTTTATATAAAGGGGAGTTTTCCAGAGGTAGACAGAACTGAGCCACATGACCTTTCACACAGGAGCTGCTGCTGATGTATTTCACCCAGACCAGAAAAGGGGACTATAAAAGCCAAAGTAAATTAGAACATTTAAGAAAAAAATAATTCCCCTGCAAGGCAATGTTATAATGTGCTAGTATGCATCACATACTAGCGCATTATGTAAAACTTACCTTAACCACTTGAGCTCCAAAAGATTGACCCCCTTCATGACCTGGCAATTTTTGGCTATACGGCACTACATTACTTTAACTGACAATTGAATGATCATGCAGTGCTGTACATAAATGAAATGTATGTCCTTTTTTTCCCACAAACAGAGCTATCTTATGGTGGTATTTGATCACCACTGCGTTCTTTATTTTTTGCGCTATAAACAAAAAAAAATAAACAATTTGGAAAAGAAAAAACAATAGTTTTTACTTTCTGCTTCAAAACATATCCAATAAAAATGTAAAAAATCTAATTTCTTCATAAATTTAGGCCATTATGTATACTGCTACATATGTATGATGAAAAAACCTGTGTGCTGCCAAAAACATGTGATGAAACTAAAGTGTTAAACTGTGTTGATCTGACAACTGCTGCAATCACTAAATGTGTGTTCCTTACATATAGTAGCAAATATATAAATAAAAAGTGCTGCGCTGCTGTGATGTACCAATGTGTACAATCAGAGGCGTAGCTGGAAGCTTGCCCCCCCCCCTCCCACTACTTCCAACATGCGTGCAGATACATCCACCGCACGCCAAGATACTTAAAGGGGCTTAAGAGTTTTGAGTTCCCAAAGTTCCTCTTTACATCAGAGGACAGGGATTACTGCTGTAGAATCAGAGGACAGGGACCTCTGGCAGGTCACTTGGCAGAGCTCCTTTCCCATCCCAGCACTGTATATAGACCCCCCCCCCCCATACTACACAGGGCTGAAATCACATTTCTTTACACACAGTCTGTCAGCCTTCACAGGGTGTATCTGGCTTTTATATTGCCGTTCTGACCTGTGAAATTCTCTGGTCGGACCGGCAGTGTAGTTGCAGTAGGTAGATACACCCTGTGCAGATCATGGCTGACTGGCTGTGTTGTAAAGGAATGTGATTTCAGCCCTGAGGAGGAGGAGATGTTTAGAGTGCTGTAATGGGAAAGGAGCTCAGCAGCCAGGCATAGCATGCAGAGTGGAGGGGGTCTTCAGGGGGCTTTGGGGGGGCAACTTAGATCTGGGAGGGCAAAGCCATGTGACACAAAATCTGGAGCCCTCAGCCCTTCAGGGGCCCCCTGAGGAGGTCTTAAGGGATTTGTTTTAACAATTTCTGAAGGTTTCTCTGTCAGTGTTGGCAGGTGTTGGGGGGAGGTCACCTGTGTCTTTTCCCTAGTTGTCAGGGAAGTGGGGCAATTAGACATCCCCAGGTAGGGGGGTACAGAGAATCCCAGCTGGTGACTAGGAGACACTGAGCAGTGTCATACCTCACCAGTGACATCGGTCACATCGTGGCTACAGGATGGCACTCTCCTCCTCTTGCCTCGCTGAGCTCGTTTACCATTCCATGTTGCCAGCACACAGCACAGACACTTCCCCATCCTGGGCTGTTCTCACCTCGTGCTCCTCTCCATTCAGGAAATGGCTCACAGCTTCTCCCCAGCCAATGGGAACAGAAGGGTGTGGACTGGAGCGTTGCTGTGGGGCCCTAGGGCAGGTCAGAGCTGGATTTTGTGGAGGATATGATAATATGACAGAGAGGCTGCAGGGGGCCTCTGGAGCTAGGGACGGGGTTGCGATTGTGACCTCTGCAACCCATTATGCTACGCCCATGTGTACAATGAAAAATATTATATATGCATCAAAGAAGTGAATAGAAATTAACTTTCTAAATAAAGTACTAATACTCCAAAAATAATCCAATAATCAGTGATCCTTAATTAACACCATAAGTGTCCAGTGCTAAAAAGTCCAAACAACACTATTTGGTACTAGATTATTAAAAGTGTTCAACCAGTGAAATATTCCACTCGTTGGGTCTCCTTTTTGAGTGTGATTTCAACCATAAGGGCCCTTTCACACGGACGTGTCCGTGTACGGGCTCCCCTTTGCTCCGTCGATCCCCGATGAGCAGACAGATGACAGGTCTGTCTCTGCACTCTGTGCAGGGACGGACCTGTCAGAGTGCCGCTCTCCTCTATGGGGGATCGGATGAAGACGTACCATAGGGTCGGATGTCAGCGGACATGTCACCGCTGACATCCGTCGCTCCATAGAGTTCTATGGAGCAACAGTTCAGGTCCGCCTAAAAATTATTTTTTTTTTAAGCGGACTTGAACGGTCCGTCCGTGTGAAAGAGGCCTTAGGTGTAGCCTTCACCTGTGATATTCCTCATACAATATTCTACTGGTGTTTATAACCCAAATCCCAAGTGCTTGCTGTATCTTCTTCAGTGCTCCACCAGCTAGTGAAAATGTAAGAGTGTACCTGTTACCTAGACCTATGTTATAGGTCTAGACACGACTGTTCCCTAATGTCCTAATGTCAGGAGTAGTCAGATGTGTAGGGCCCCACCCCACAACCCTGGTCGGTGGTTGTGAGTGTCTGCACGCAGGGGGCTTATCGGAATCTGGTAGCCCCCTTTAACAGGGGGGCTCCCAGATCTCAGCCCCCCCATGTGAATGAGTATGGGGTATATAGTACCCCTACCCATTGACTAAAAAAGTGTAAAAATAAATAAAAACAGGAGGCAGTTTTTGACAATTCCTTTATTAAAAATAAAAAAACAGCGTTGCCCGATGTAAATCCAACGTCAATCACAACGCTGCCACCGCTGACCCGAAAAAGAAAAAAAAAACCCTGCTCCACCATCAACTAAGGCAAACCACCAATATTGTATTGTAAAATGCCTGGCTTGCCATTTGATAGTACCTGAATAGGTAAGGGGCGGAGCCACCTGGCGATGTCACCTGGTGGCACCGCTCCCTTGTGACGTCACCGACCGGTGCATGCTGGGTCAGTGCCACCAGGTTTCCTGACCTGCCGGCTGCATGCTCGGATAAATGTCTGGTATAGATTGGGGGGGGGGGGGGGGGGGGGCATTTTTTTAAACATTTTTCTATTGCTGGCAATGAAATTGTATTGCCAGAAATTTAAATGTAATTTCAATCTTTTTATTTTATTTACAAGTGTCAGTTTTGCTGCAGTAGGTACAGATGTGCCACTTTACAGGCAGACTAAGGAGACCCCCCCAGGTACTATATTTAAAGTAATTTTTCATTTTTATTGGTGTACTTTAAGCATCATTAAAATCACTGCTCCTGTAAAATTGATCTTTTTAAAAAAAATGCATTGATGTCCCCCAGGGCAGTACCCAGGCCCCCATATGCTTTTTGTGGTCAATAACTTGCATATAAGCCTTCAAAATATGAACTTTTTATTTTTCAAGTTCGGGTCCCATAGACTTTAATAGGGTTCGTCGTTTCCAGTCAGAACCTTTTCTCTGTTCGGGAGTTCTGGTGCGAACCGAACCGGGGGACTGTTCCAGCCATCTCCCCCTCCTGGGGCCGGGCGGCGCAGCACCGACCACCCGCAGCACCCACCAGACCACCTGCGGCACTGACTACCAGCAGCACCCACCAGACCACCCGCAGCACTGACTACCCGCCGGACCTACCGCGGCACCGACCACAGCGGCACCCGCCGGACCACCCACGGCACTGACCACATCGGCACCCGGACCTTCCGCAGCACTGACCACCCGCGGCACTGACCTCGGGGGCACTCCCCAGAACACCTGCAGCACTGACCGGACCACTGGCGGCACTTACCCACTGTGTGGCGGGTCACTCCTCCTCTCCTGCAGTGGCGGGGCTGTCCTCCTCCTCTCCTCCAGTGCAGGCCTCTGGCTCTAATCACGTGCTTCATAATACACAACCCCCGCCTATCCCTGCCATAGTAATTTATGTGTCCGGCATCCTGAAAGGGGCCGGCGCATGGATAGGGATGGCGGCGGAGGTGTTAGGGGGGGGACAGCGCCCAAGTGCCCACAATGCATAGGTCGCCACTGGTAGTAACATCGAGAGATTCAAAGCATTTGCTCCCTAGATAGCTGCTCATGGTGGTCTTTCAGGTGTTACTGTAGCAAAAAAAAATCTAGCTACATTTATAGATAGATGTCCTCGCTGCAAAAACTTTCCCTAACTTCCTGTATAATTACTAGAGCAGGAAGTGGAAGGAAATCTACTAAATTTGGAGCGCGGTTATAAGCTGATGGAGGTTCCGACCTTTCCACCACTCTATTTAAAACTAAATAAAGACAATTGTGTTGGCTGAAATCTTAGCAAATCTGTATATGTACTGTATTGTAAATATACATACATACATATTTTATTCTAGTGGATGAGCAGGATTCCCCCCTCTAGGAGGTCAGGTAAATATCTTGGGTGCCTGCGAGATGAAGCCTGGCCTTTCTCCCACCCCTACTGTCATTGCATGCATTACAGCAACACAGATCTTACATCACTGCTCTATCTAAATCCCTATAAGGCCGGATTCACACTGGTGCGACAAACGCTCTGACATTGGGAGCCCTTGTCGCATGACGTGTGAAAATCAATGTTTCCCTATGGGAGCAGTCTTAACTGGTCCGACACAAGTCGGTCTGACTTTGAAAATGCTCCTTGTACTACTTTGGTCCAACTTTGATCCTACTTCAGCCCACTATCATTGAAGTCGGATCAAAGTCGGATCGCCGTCTTGCATGATCCGACTTTGGCATGCGACTTGTGTTCTGATGATCTTGAGGGGGAACTCCACGCCAAATTTTAATTAAAAAAACGGCATGGGTTCCCCCTCCAAGAGCATACCAGGCCCTTGGGAACCCCCTACGTTGAAAAAAACGGTGTGGGGGTCCCCCCAAGATCCATACCAGACCCTTATCTGAGCATGCAGCCCGGCCGGTCAGGAAAAGTAGTGGGGACGAGTGAGCGCCCCCCCCTCCTGAACCGTACCAGGCCGCATGCTCTCAACATGGGGGGGGTAGGTGCTTTGGGGGCACCCCCCACAGCACCTTTTCTCCCCATGTTGATGAGGACAAGGGCCTCTTCCTGACAACCCTGGCCGTTGGTTGTCGGGGTCTGCGGGCGGGGGCTCATCGGAATCCGGAAGCCCCCTTTAATAAGGGGGCCCCCAGATCCTGGCCCCCCACCCTATGTGAATGAGTATGGGGTACATCGTACCCCTACCCATTCACCTGGGGAAAAAAAGTGTCAATAAAAAAAACACACTAGACAGGTTTTTAAAGTAATTTATTAGGCAGCTCTGGGGGTCTTCTTCCGACTTCGGGGATCTCTTCCGACTTCTCCGTGCTTTCCGGTTCTTCTCTCGCTCTCCGGCCTCTTCTCCCGGTCTCCGGTTCTTCTCCACGCTCTCAGGCCTCTTCTGCCGGGCTCCTCTGCTATCTTCTTCCAGCTCTTTTACTAGCGTTGGCCCGGTCTTCTTCCCTCTTTTGTTCTTCCGATGTTGACACGACGCTCTCTCCCGCTGTAATGCTGTGTACGCATTTCCCCACTACTTATATAGGCAGGGGGCGTGGTCACCGGGTGATGTCTGCCCCAAAGCACCCACCCCCCCACATGTTGAGGGCATGTGGCCTGGTACGGTTCAGGAGGGGGGGGGGCGCTCGCTCGCTCGTCCCCACCCCTTTTCCTGACTGGCCAGGCTGCGTGCTCGGATAAGGGTCTGGTATGGATTTTGGGGGACCCCCATGCCCTTTTTTCGGCATAGGGGGTTCCCCTTAAAATCCATACCAGACCCAAGGGCCTGGTATGCTCTTGGAGGGGGAACCCATGCCAGTTTTTTTATTAAAATTTGGCGTGGAGTTCGCCCTCAAGATTCATACCAAACACAGTGCCTGGTATTGGCGGGGGTCCAAGTCAGATCCCTATTCATTGAAAGTTGGATGTATGTCGGCTTCAAGTCACAGGGCAAAGTCGGATCTAGGGATGAGCCGAACACCCCCGGGTTCGGTTCGCACCAGAACCTTCGAACGGACCGAAAGTTCGCGCGAATTTTCGAACCCTATACGTTATAATGGACGCGAACGTTCGAAATTTAAAAGTGCTAATTACAACGGCCAATATGCATGTTAATGTCATAAAACAGGTTTGGGGACCCGGGTCCTGCCCCAGGGGACATATATCAATGCAAAAAGAACTTTTAAAAACTAACGTTTTTTCGGGAGCAGTCATTTTAATGATGCATAAAGTGAAAAAAAAAAGTGAAATTTTCCTTTAAATATGGTACCTGGGGGGTGTCTAAAGTATGCCTGTGAAGTGGCATGTGTTTCCCGTGTTTAGAACTGTCCTTGCACAAAATGACATTTGTAAAGGAAAAAAAGAAGCCATTTAAAACCACTTGCGGCTTTAGGTTTGTTCTTAAGTAGAATCTGAACAGGTACATTATGAAGTGTAGCTCCATCCCAAAAAAATCTATTTTTAAGCTTTTTGGAGAACATAGGGAGGGGTTATCACCCCTGTAACATTTGCTGTCTTTGCACATCTGTTCAGAACATGTCACCTCACTTTCCGTCCCAATGACAAATGTTTTTGGAAAAAGTGGGGTTTTAATTGAAACAAGGATTGGTGATAAAGTATCAGTAGAGAGGAGATACCTTTTTCCCAAATTAAATCTAACAGGATAGAATTTCCCTTCCTAGGGGTAGATTTCCTCTCACTTCCTGTTTTCTCTTTCCATTTGCAAGTAGGAGTCGTTTGTAAGTTGGATGTTTGAAAGTAGGGGCCTGGCGTATATACTCTGCAGAAATTTGCCCTATTAGATGTTGGTGTAGCCACAAGACTGGTGGGCACAGGAATGGGCCCTGCTGTGAGTTAATAGATCAAGATTTGTAATTGCATGCACCTGTTGAACAGGGCAGAAAAATTGGGGGTGGTGGTGGTGGTGGACGGTGTTGCCACAAGACTGTAAGCTCTCACAGTTACTCTTGGTGGGCGCAGGAATGGGCCCTGCTGTGAGTTATTAGATCAAGATTTGTAATTGCAAGCACCTGATGAACAGGGCAGAAAAATTGGGCCTTTGGCGGTGGTGGTGGACGGTGTTGCCACAAGACTGTAGGCCCTCATAGTTACTCTTGGTGGGCGCAGGAATGGGCCCTGCTGTGAGTTATTAGATCAAGATTTGTAATTGCAAGCACCTGATGAACAGGGCAGAAAAATTGGGCCTTTGGCGGTGGTGGTGGACGGTGTTGCCACAAGACTGTAAGCTCTCACAGTTACTCTTGGTGGGCGCAGGAATGGGCCCTGCTGTGAGTTATTAGATCAAGATTTGTAATTGCAAGCACCTGATGAACAGGGCAGAAAAATTGGGCCTTTGGCGGTGGTGGTGGACGGTGTTGCCACAAGACTGTAGGCCCTCATAGTTACTCTTGGTGGGCGCAGGAATGGGCCCTGCTGTGAACTATTAGATCAAGATTTGTAATTAACCGCCCCTGTTAAACAGGGGCTGAAAAATTGTGCCTTAGGCACTGGTGCTGGTGCCACAACACTGCAACCCCTCACAGATACTGTACTTGGAGCACAGCAGTCACACGTGTTGCGAAGCATTTTTTTAAAAAATTGTAAGTACACGCCCCTGTTAAACAGGGGCTGAAAAATTGTGCCTTAGGCACTGGTGCTGGTGCCACAACACTGCAACCCCTCACAGATACTGTACTTGGAGCACAGCAGTCACACGTGTTGCGAAGCATTTTTTTTAAAAAATTGTAATTACCCGCCCCTGTTAAACAGGGGCTGAAAAATTGTGCCTTAGGCACTGGTGCTGGTGCCACAACACTGCAACCCCTCACAGATACTGTACTTGGAGCACAGCAGTCACACGTGTTGCAAAGCATTTTTTTAAAAAAATTGTAATTACCCGCCCCTGTTAAACAGGGGCTGAAAAATTGTGCCTTAGGCACTGGTGCTGGTGCCACAACACTGCAACCCCTCACAGATACTGTACTTGGAGCACAGCAGTCACACGTGTTGCGAAGCATTTTTTTTATAAAAATTGTATGTACACGCCCCTGTTAAACAGGGGCTGAAAAATTGTGCCTTAGGCACTGGTGTGGTGGCATGGATCATTGAGGAGGAGGAAGAGGATAGTCAGTGAACATAAGAGGACAGTCACTCAGCATCAGCATAGGCAGTCTTGAAGGGATGTGACATTAAAAATTATTCGGTTATATCCGCCTCAGGTGCCTGGTAGCTGGTGGTGATCCAAGACTGATTCATTTTGATGAAGGTCAGTCGATCAACCGAGGCGGTGGACAGGCGCACCCTATGATCGGTGACAAATCCTCCAGCAGCACTGAATGTGCGTTCGGAAAGAACGCTGGAGGCAGGACAGGCCATTAGCTCAATTGCATACTGTGCAAGCTCTGGCCAGTGATCCATCCTCAGGACCCAGTAAGCCAGAGGATTTTCGGTGGGAAAGGTGTCCAAGTCTGACCTTGCCCCAAGGTATTGCTGCACCATGTATATCAGACGCTGGCGATGGTTGCTGGAACCGATCATACCTTGGGGCTGCGGACTAAAAAATTGTCTGAACGCATCGGTCAGACGTCCACCTTCCCCACTGCTCCTTCTGCTACTGACCGAAGCCTCAGCAACTCGTCGCCCAGGACCAGGAGTTTGTAACCTCCCAGTTTCTGGGAACGCGTTGCACAGACCTTTCTGCAAGGCCTCCCTGAGATGTCTCATCCTCTGCTCCCTCTGCGACGGCAAGATAAGGTCCGCAACCTTACCCTTGTACCGCGGATCAAGGAGAGTGGCCAGCCAGTAATGGTCCCTCTCCTTGATCCGAAGAACACGAGGATCCTTCCGCAGGCTTTGCAGGATCAGGGAGGCCATGCAGCGTAGGTTAGCTGAGGCATTCGGTCCGGAGTCTTCTGGGTCACTGAGGATGACATGATCGCCAGCCACCTCCTCCCAGCCACGTACAAGTCCACTGGTTTGTTGGGACTGTACATCATCCCTAAAAGACTGCTGCTGCTGATGCTGAGTGCCAGGCTCCACCTCCATGCTCACACAATCCTCCTCCTCCTCCTCCTCCTCATCCTCTTCCTGTGTGATGGGTGGGACAGAAGGAACACTGTCCGGATAAAGGGGGCCTTGAGAGGCAAGGAAGTCCTCCTCTTCCTGCCTCTGTTCTGCCTCAAGTGCCCTGTCCATTATCCCACGCAGCGTATGCTCCAACAGGTGGACAAGAGGGACAGTGTCACTGATGCATGCACTGTCACTGCTCACCATCCTCGTGGCCTCCTCAAATGGTGAGAGGACAGTGCATGCATCCCTGATCATGCTCCACTGACGTGGGGAAAAAAAACCAAGCTCCCCTGACCCTGTCCTGGTGCCGTAGTCGCAAAGGTACTCATTGATGGCCCTCTGCTGCGTGTGCAGTCGCTGCAGCATGGCCAACGTTGAGTTCCACCTGGTGGGCATGTCACATATTAGGCGGTTCTTGGGCAGGTTCAGCTCCTTTTGCAGCTCAGTCAGCCGAGCACTGGCATTATAAGATCGGCGGAAATGCACACAGACTTTCCTGGCCTGCCTCAGGACATCCTGTAAGCCTGGGAACCTGCCCAAGAACCGCTGCACCACCAGGTTGAGGACGTGAGCCATGCAGGGCACATGGGTGAGCTGCCCCTGTCGCAGGGCGGAGAGGAGGTTGGTGCCATTGTCAGAAACGACCATTCCTGGCTTAAGCTGACGTGGCGTCAACCACCTCTCGGCCTGCCCCTGCAGAGCTGCCAGAACCTCTGGCCCAGTGTGGCTCCTGTCCCCCAAACACACCAGCGCAAGCACGGCATGGCATCTTTTTGCCTGCGTACTTGCGTAGCCCCTTGTACGCCTACAGAGCACCGCTGGTTCCAAGGACAGAGCACTGGAGGAAGAAGAAGAGGAGGGGGTGGAGGAGAGAGGTGTGTCACAACCAGTAGCAGTAGTAGCGTTTTGGAGGCGTGGTGGCGGAACAACCTCCAACACTACTGCACCTTGTCCTGCATCCCTCCCAGCTGCCAATAGAGTGACCCAATGGGCCGTGAAAGAAAGGTACCGTCCCTGTCCATGCCTGCTGGACCATGAGTCAGCGGTAATATGCACCTTACCGCTGACCGCCCTGTCCAGCGAGGCATGGACATTGCCTTCCACATGCCGGTAGAGAGACGGAATCGCCTTCCGTGAGAAAAAGTGGCGTTTGGGAACCTGCCACTGAGGAACCGCACATTGAACAAACTCACGGAAGGGGGCCGAGTCTACCAACTGAAAAGGCAGCAGCTGAAGTGCTAGCAATTTAGCCAAGCTAGCATTCAACCGCTGGGCATGTGGATGGCTGGGAGTGTACTTCTTTCTACGGTCCAGCAGCTGGGGCAGGGAAATTTGCCTGCTGCAATCGGACGTCGGTGTACTGCAAGTACTTGGTTGTGACACACCTAATTCTACACCTTCAGTCCTCTCTAAGCAGCTTTCAGAGAGCACTGAAGGTGTAGTGGGGATGGAGATCCCAGCTGATGAGGAGAAAGGAGAGGTCCGCTTAGTTCTTTGGTGTGGGTCTTTTATGTGTGCCTGCCAACGAGCTGCATGGCAGGTCGACATATGTCTGGTCATGCTTGTGGTGCCCAAGCGGCTGATGTTTTGGCCACGCGAGATACGCTTGAGACAAATATTGCAAATAGCAGTGGTGCGATCTGATGCACTCGTCTCAAAAAAGGCCCACACCAAAGAACTTTTCTGATAACGTGCAGAGGCAGCGCCCTGCACAGGCGGAGCTCTGCGGTGTTGCACAGTTGCTGTGCTGGCCTCTACCTGGCCTCCAGGGGGCATCCTGCCTCGTTGGACATGTGACGCCGCATCCTCCTCCTCCTCGTCCTCCTCCTCATCCTCTCTCCCTTCAGGCACCCACGTGGAGTCAGTGACCTCATCATCCCCTCCCTCTTCACCACTAGAGCAAACCTGGCAGTAAGCTGCAGCTGGTGGAACAGTACTGCCAGATTCCTCAAGCTGGGTATCATCATCCGAGCCTTCGAATCGTTGGGCATCCTCCTGGAGCATGTACCCAACACTGTGCTCAAAGAGTTCGGGGGACTCCTCAGGAGGACATGGTGGGTCTAGGGAAGGGGTGGCTGATGATGCCATTGAGTACGCGTTGGCAGCTGCTCTGCCAGTACCCTGAGCCTGGGTGAGAGAGGATGAGGAGGGCTTGGTCATCCATTCTACCAAGCCTTCAGCATGATGCGGCTCCACATGTCCAGCTGCCGAAAACAAAGACGCGCGTGTCCCATGGCCACGTGCTGATGACGATGCACGACCACGTCCACGGCCACGGCCACGTCCACTAGAAACAGAGCCTGCCTGCCCTGTGTTCTTGGCTCTGCACGCTCTGCCTCCCCTTGGCGGTCTTCCAGCCATTGTAGTCGGTAGTCCTGTGGGTGCTGCTGAGAAGAATATATAGGAGCTCTGTGTGATGCCACTAACACACTAGAAGTCCTATGGGTGCTTCTGCAAAGAAAATATAGGAGCTCTGTGTGATGCCACTAACACACTAGAAGTCCTGTGGGTGCTGCTGAGAGGAGTATATAGGAGCTCTGTGTGATGCCACTAACACACTAGAAGTCCTATGGGTGCTTCTGCAAAGAAAATATAGGAGCTCTGTGTGATGCCACTAACACACTAGAAGTCCTGTGGGTGCTTCTGCAAAGAAAATATAGGAGCTCTGTGTGATGCCACTAACACACTAGAAGTCCTGTGGGTGCTGCTGAGAAGAATATATAGGAGCTCTGTGTGATGCCACTAACACACTAGAAGTCCTATGGGTGCTTCTGCAAAGAAAATATAGGAGCTCTGTGTGATGCCACTAACACACTAGAAGTCCTGTGGGTGCTGCTGAGAAGAATATATAGGAGCTCTGTGTGATGCCACTAACACACTAGAAGTCCTATGGGTGCTTCTGCAAAGAAAATATAGGAGCTCTGTGTGATGCCACGAACACACTAGAAGTCCTGTGGGTGCTGCTGAGAAGAATATATAGGAGCTCTGTGTGATGCCACTAACACACTAGAAGTCCTATGGGTGCTTCTGCAAAGAAAATATAGGAGCTCTGTGTGATGCCACTAACACACTAGAAGTCCTGTGGGTGCTTCTGCGAAGAAAATATAGGAGCTCTGTGTGATGCCACTAACACACTAGAAGTCCTGTGGGTGCTGCTGAGAAGAATATATAGGAGCTCTGTGTGATGCCACTAACACACTAGAAGTCCTATGGGTGCTTCTGCAAAGAAAATATAGGAGCTCTGTGTGATGCCACTAACACACTAGAAGTCCTATGGGTGCTTCTGCAAAGAAAATATAGGAGCTCTGTGTGATGCCACTAGAAGTCCTGTGGGTGCTGCTGAGAAGAAAATATAGGAGCTCTGTGTGATGCCACTAACACACTAGAAGTCCTATGGGTGCTTCTGCAAAGAAAATAGAGGATCTCTGTGTGATGGGACTAACACACTTCAAGTCCTATAGGTGCTTCTGGGAACAAAATATAGCTCTGTGTGATGGGACTAACACACTTCAAGTCCTATAGGTGCTTTTGGGAAGAAAATATAGCTCTGTGTGATGGGACTAACACACTTCAAGTCCTATAGGTGCTTCTGGGAACAAAATATATGATCTCTGTGTGATGGGACTAACACACTTCAAGTCCTATAGGTGCTTCTGGGAACAAAATATATGATCTCTGTGTGATGGGACTAACACACTTCAAGTCCTATAGGTGCTTCTGGGAAGAAAATATAGGTCTGTGTGATGGGACTAACACACTTCAAGTCCTATAGGTGCTTCTGGGAAGAAAATATAGGTCTGTGTGATGGGACTAACACACTCCAAGTCCTATAGGTGCCTCTGGGAACAAAAATATAGCTCTGTGTGATGGGACTAACACACTTCAAGTCCTATAGGTGCTTCTGGGAACAAAATATAGGATCTCTGTGTGATGGGACTAACACACTTCAAGTCCTATAGGTGCTTCTGGGAACAAAATATATGATCTCTGTGTGATGGGACTAACACACTTCAAGTCCTATGGGTGCTTCTGGGAAGAAAATATAGGTCTGTGTGATGGGACTAACACACTTCAAGTCCTATAGGTGCTTCTGGGAACAAAATATATGATCTCTGTGTGATGGGACTAACACACTTCAAGTCCTATAGGTGCTTCTGGGAAGAAAATATAGGTCTGTGTGATGGGACTAACACACTTCAAGTCCTATAGGTGCCTCTGGGAACAAAATATATGATCTCTGTGTGATGGGACTAACACACTTCAAGTCCTATAGGTGCTTCTGGGAAGAAAATATAGGTCTGTGTGATGGGACTAACACACTTCAAGTCCTATGGGTGCTTCTGGGAAGAAAATATAGGTCTGTGTGATGGGACTAACACACTTCAAGTCCTATAGGTGCTTCTGGGAACAAAATATAGCTCTGTGTGATGGGACTAACACACTTCAAGTCCTATAGGTGCTTCTGGGAACAAAATATAGCTCTGTGTGATGGGACTAACACACTTCAAGTCCTATAGGTGCTTCTGGGAACAAAATATATGATCTCTGTGTGATGGGACTAACACACTTCAAGTCCTATAGGTGCTTCTGGGAACAAAATATATGATCTCTGTGTGATGGGACTAACACACTTCAAGTCCTATAGGTGCTTCTGGGAACAAAATATAGGTCTGTGTGATGGGACTAACACACTTCAAGTCCTATAGGTGCTTCTGGGAAGAAAATATAGGTCTGTGTGATGGGACTAACACACTCTAAGTCCTATAGGTGCCTCTGGGAACAAAATATAGCTCTGTGTGATGGGACTAACACACTTCAAGTCCTATAGGTGCTTCTGGGAACAAAATATAGGATCTCTGTGTGATGGGACTAACACACTTCAAGTCCTATAGGTGCTTCTGGGAACAAAATATATGATCTCTGTGTGATGGGACTAACACACTTCAAGTCCTATGGGTGCTTCTGGGAAGAAAATATAGGTCTGTGTGATGGGACTAACACACTTCAAGTCCTATAGGTGCTTCTGGGAACAAAATATATGATCTCTGTGTGATGGGACTAACACACTTCAAGTCCTATAGGTGCTTCTGGGAAGAAAATATAGGTCTGTGTGATGGGACTAACACACTTCAAGTCCTATAGGTGCCTCTGGGAACAAAATATATGATCTCTGTGTGATGGGACTAACACACTTCAAGTCCTATAGGTGCTTCTGGGAAGAAAATATAGGTCTGTGTGATGGACTAACACACTTCAAGTCCTATGGGTGCTTCTGTGAAGAAAATATAGGTCTGTGTGATGGGACTAACACACTTCAAGTCCTATAGGTGCTTCTGGGAAGAAAATATAGGTCTGTGTGATGGGACTAACACACTTCAAGTCCTATAGGTGCCGCTGGGAACAAAATATATGATCTCTGTGTGATGGGACTAACACACTTCAAGTCCTATAGGTGCTTCTGGGAAGAAAATATAGGTCTGTGTGATGGGACTAACACACTTCAAGTCCTATAGGTGCTTCTGGGAACAAAATATATGATCTCTGTGTGATGGGACTAACACACTTCAAGTCCTATGGGTGCTTCTGGGAAGAAAATATAGGTCTGTGTGATGGGACTAACACACTTCAAGTCCTATAGGTGCTTCTGGGAACAAAATATATGATCTCTGTGTGATGGGACTAACACACTTCAAGTCCTATAGGTGCTTCTGGGAAGAAAATATAGGTCTGTGTGATGGGACTAACACACTTCAAGTCCTATAGGTGCCTCTGGGAACAAAATATATGATCTCTGTGTGATGGGACTAACACACTTCAAGTCCTATAGGTGCTTCTGGGAAGAAAATATAGGTCTGTGTGATTGGACTAACACACTTCAAGTCCTATAGGTGCTTCTGGGAACAAAATATATGATCTCTGTGTGATGGGACTAACACACTTCAAGTCCTATAGGTGCTTCTGGGAAGAAAATATAGGTCTGTGTGATGGGACTAACACACTTCAAGTCCTATAGGTGCCTCTGGGAACAAAATATATGATCTCTGTGTGATGGGACTAACACACTTCAAGTCCTATAGGTGCTTCTGGGAAGAAAATATAGGTCTGTGTGATGGGACTAACACACTTCAAGTCCTATGGGTGCTTCTGGGAAGAAAATATAGGTCTGTGTGATGGGACTAACACACTTCAAGTCCTATAGGTGCTTCTGGGAACAAAATATAGCTCTGTGTGATGGGACTAACACACTTCAAGTCCTATAGGTGCTTCTGGGAACAAAATATATGATCTCTGTGTGATGGGACTAACACACTTCAAGTCCTATAGGTGCTTCTGGGAACAAAATATATGATCTCTGTGTGATGGGACTAACACACTTCAAGTCCTATAGGTGCTTCTGGGAACAAAATATAGCTCTGTGTGATGGGACTAACACACTTCAAGTCCTATAGTTGCTTCTGGGAAGAAAATATAGGTCTGTGTGATGGGACTAACACACTTCAAGTCCTATAGGTGCTTCTGGGAACAAAATATAGCTCTGTGTGATGGGACTAACACACTTCAAGTCCTATAGGTGCTTCTGGGAACAAAATATAGGATCTCTGTGTGATGGGACTAACACACTTCAAGTCCTATAGGTGCTTCTGGGAACAAAATATAGGATCTCTGTGTGATGGGACTAACACACTTCAAGTCCTATAGGTGCTTCTGGGAAGAAAATATAGGTCTGTGTGATGGGACTAACACACTTCAAGTCCTATAGGTGCTTCTGGGAAGAAAATATAGGTCTGTGTGATGGGACTAACACACTCCAAGTCCTATAGGTGCCTCTGGGAACAAAATATAGCTCTGTGTGATGGGACTAACACACTTCAAGTCCTATAGGTGCTTCTGGGAACAAAATATAGGATCTCTGTGTGATGGGACTAACACACTTCAAGTCCTATAGGTGCTTCTGGGAACAAAATATAAGATCTCTGTGTGATGGGACTAACACACTTCAAGTCCTATGGGTGCTTCTGGGAAGAAAATATAGGTCTGTGTGATGGGACTAACACACTTCAAGTCCTATAGGTGCCGCTGGGAACAAAATATATGATCTCTGTGTGATGGGACTAACACACTTCAAGTCCTATAGGTGCTTCTGGGAAGAAAATATAGGTCTGTGTGATGGGACTAACACACTTCAAGTCCTATAGGTGCTTCTGGGAACAAAATATATGATCTCTGTGTGATGGGACTAACACACTTCAAGTCCTATAGGTGCTTCTGGGAAGAAAATATAGGTCTGTGTGATGGGACTAACACACTTCAAGTCCTATAGGTGCCTCTGGGAACAAAAATATATGATCTCTGTGTGATGGGACTAACACACTTCAAGTCCTATAGGTGCTTCTGGGAAGAAAATATAGGTCTGTGTGATGGGACTAACACACTTCAAGTCCTATAGGTGCTTCTGGGAACAAAATATATGATCTCTGTGTGATGGGACTAACACACTTCAAGTCCTATGGGTGCTTCTGGGAAGAAAATATAGGTCTGTGTGATGGGACTAACACACTTCAAGTCCTATAGGTGCTTCTGGGAACAAAATATATGATCTCTGTGTGATGGGACTAACACACTTCAAGTCCTATAGGTGCTTCTGGGAAGAAAATGTAGGTCTGTGTGATGGGACTAACACACTTCAAGTCCTATAGGTGCTTCTGGGAACAAAATATATGATCTCTGTGTGATGGGACTAACACACTTCAAGTCCTATAGGTGCTTCTGGGAATAAAATATAGGTCTGTGTGATGGGACTAACACACTTCAAGTCCTATAGGTGCCTCTGGGAACAAAATATATGATCTCTGTGTGATGGGACTAACACACTACAAGTCCTATAGGTGCTTCTGGGAAGAAAATGTAGGTCTGTGTGATGGGACTAACACACTTCAAGTCCTATAGGTGCCTCTGGGAACAAAATATATGATCTCTGTGTGATGGGACTAACACACTTCAAGTCCTATAGGTGCTTCTGGGAAGAAAATATAGCTCTGTGTGATGGGACTAACACACTTCAAGTCCTATAGGTGATTCTGGGAACAAAATATAGGAGCTCTGCCTGCCTGCCACGAACACACTACAAGTCCTATAGGTGCTTCTGGGAACAAAATATAGGAGCTCTGCCTGCCTGCCACGAACACACTACAAGTCCTATAGGTGCTTCTGGGAACAAAATATAGGAGCTCTGCCTGCCTGCCACGAACACACTACAAATCCTATAGGTGCTTCTGGGAACAAAATATAGGAGCTCTGCCTGCCTGCCACGAACACACTACAAGTCCTATAGGTGCTTCTGGGAACAAAATATAGGAGCTCTGCCTGCCTGCCACGAACACACTACAAGTCCTATAGGTGCTTCTGGGAACAAAATATAGGAGCTCTGTTTGCTGCCAGTGCCTGCCTGCCACGAACACACTACAAGCCCCTCTTTCTAAATCAATCTTTCTAAATGAATCTATCTAACTCAATCTCTCTAAGTAAATCTCTCTAACTAAATCCAGCAGAGTGACACAGAACGATCCTGCTCTATCTACGCCGGAACAGCATGTGACCGGCGCAGACGGCGTGGCGGCCTTTTATAAGAGGGGGCGTGTACTAAAGCCCCTGAGCTGTAATTGGCTACAGGCGTCCTGCCTGTAGCCAATTATGGCTCTTCGAGTTTCCGGCGCTGTGATTGGCCAAGCATGCGCCGGCCGCAATGCATTGCGGGGCCGCTCGCATCACACGAACGTGAGCGGCCAAAATAGTTCTGGGCTCGCCGAGCGAGCGAACACCCGGTGCTCGATGCGAACATGGGTTCGCATCGAGCACCGGGCCCATCCCTAGTCGGATCCAAAGTAGGACGGCTGTCTTGTTGCACCAGTGTGAACCCGGCCTAAACGCACTGGTTAATAGGACCAAGTATTAACATTGGAGATGAAGCCTAGGAAAATTCTTGGCAAGTACAAAGGAACATAATTCTTTACGCCACAGTCGGGTCCAGCCAAATGTTAAAAAAAATTCAAAATATGTCAAAACATCTCAAACGAAGATCTTATTTCAAACAAAACATTTTGAAACGAGCTATAACAGTGGTTCGTAGCCTTTTTTATTATTCCTGACTGACTACAGCAGGCGAGTCAGTTCTGACATATTAGTGCAAGAAGGCTATAGCCGCCTCCCATCTTCAGGGTGGGGTCTGTACTCAAAGAAGAGTGAAGATTTTACAATAGACAGAATTAGAAGAAGTAAAGATAATAGAGGTAAAGATGAAGTATCCTATACAAAGTTGCTGCGTGTGTAATATTTGGGGATAGTCATTAACAATATTGTCAGCCAATAATTCTCTGTTGATGTAACTGATCTGGCTGAGACGGAGCACAGTCTACCTGTAGCCTGAGTAGTGGATCTTTAAGTATTTAACTTCAGCTTATTACCCAGTTAATGTTACGAATTCCTGGGAGAGTCTGTAACTGAACCATGGAGACCAGGTTTTGAGGTAGCGCTCAACTTTTTCCTCAGATTGGGCTTTTGTGTCCTCCATTTCACAGATATATGAGATTTTGTGTAGCGATTCTTTCACGGTAGGGATAGAAGTGACTTTCCAGTATAGCGGAATAAGTGATTTAGCCGCATTTATTAGATGTTTGGATAGGGAGTTCTTGTATTTCTTCAAGGAGAAATTGGAGATGTGGAGTAAGCAGCTTGCTGCGTTTAATATGAGTTTGGTCTCCGTGATTCGGTATATCAGCTCTATCACTTTATTCCAATATGGTGTTATTTTCTCACATTGCCACCAAATATGCAATAAAGTGCCCTTTTCTCTGTTGCAACGCCAGAAAATGTCACTTGAGTGAGGGTACCATTTGTGAATCTTCACCGGTGTCGCATACCAGTGTGTGAGGATTTTATAAGCTGTTTCCTGCAGGCGCGTAACTAGAAATCACAGAGCTCCGTAGCAAAATGTTGTATGGGCCCCCTGCAAACAGCCCCCCCCCCCCCACACACACAAAAAACTAATGCCATTGAACAACAGATTACCACGCTCATGTGGCACAGTACCCAGGCAACAGTTTATATTAATTTTGAACAACAAAGTATGCAATATACTGTATGCAGCCCCTGAACACACATTGCTGACCTCCATGCCTTCTAACCAATTTCTGTTCTGTTATATAAAATGAAATAGTTCAACTCACCATAATGCAGAATCAGTGGGAGCCCAGAGAGTGTGACTTACCACCCTCGCCTGCCACCAGATGCAGATTGTCACTTGTCACACGTTGCGGAATGTCCACTTGCCACATCCCGGATTGTCACTTGCCACACATTATTGATTGTCACTTGCCACATCACCTGCCACGTCGCCTGCCACCAGATGCAGATTGTCACTTGTCACACGTTGCAGAATGTCACCTGCCACGTCACCTGCCACACATTATGGATTGTCACTTGCCACATCCCAGATTGTCACTTGCCACGTCACCTGCCACACATTACGGATTGTCACCTGCCACGTCACGGATTTTCACTTGCCACGTCACCTGACACACATTACGGATTGTCACTTGCCACGTCACCTGCCACACATTACGGATTGTCACTTGCCACGTCCCGGGTTGTCACTTGCCACGTCATTTGCCACACATTATGGATTGTCACTTGCCATGTCCCGGGTTGTCAGTTGCCACGTCACTTGCCACACATTACGGATTGTCACTTGCCGCATCACGGGTTGTCACTTGTGCATCTGTGATATCCATGTTCAGAGTGTCTGACCATCTCTCTTTAAACCTGTCATTTGACAGCACCTTCATGTGCTGTAACCATTCATAGGCTATAGATGTAGTTTTTAACACTTGTTCCCTTTTTAGGCACACCGACTCCATGACTGTGAGGTCTCTGGTGAAATGTTTCTTTCGAGAAGGGCTATTAACATATGAGCGTATCTGAAAATATGTCCATTGAGGTAAAGAAGGTATATTACTGTCCTTCTTGAGGTCTGATAGATTCTTTATTGCCCCTTTGTCGAAGCAGTGAAATGCGAGGAGTGGAAGTTGCTTATCATTGGATTGTAGGAGTCGTTTCCCTACTCCTGGTAGAAAATCCGGGTTATTTTGTAGTGGGGTAAGGGGGCCCTGGGAGGAAAAAAGCTTATCCTGTTTGGTTAGAAGATGAAAGATTCCCAGAGTTGTCCCTATTAGAGGGTGGTTCCTCAGTTTTGGGGGGGTACTTGTTCATCGGAAACCATGGGGAGAACAGTAAGGGAATCGGGCTCGATTCATTCTCTAAAGACACCCAATCCTTCAGTTCTGTGTGGCAATGCCAATCTATGATTCTTGCGATGTGTGTAGCATAGTAGTAGTTCCTGAAGTTTGGTATGCCCAATCCACCCATGGCTTTGGCTCTTGTAAGTAGGGAAAGTTTGATACGTGGTGTTTTGTGTGCCCATATAAATCGCATTTGTATGGCCTGAACGGACTTGAAAAAACTTTGGGGTATTTTAATGGGTAGAGTGTGTAGTAAATATAGTACTTTTGGGAGAATGGTCATTTTACAGATTGCTACCCTGCAAAACCAGGAAAAAAGTTTAGTATGCCAGTGTTGCAGGTCTCCTTCAATAGATTTGAGGAGTGGTGTGAAGTTGCATGTGGAGACAGAGTCAATTTTGGGTGTTAGCCATACCCCTAGGTATTTGATGGCATTAGTAACCCATTTGAAGGAGCTGTTATCCATGGTGGTCTTTAGTTTGGTAGCTGGGAGCGTAATATTGATTGCTTCCGACTTGGAATAGTTAATCTTGAGATTAGAGATATAACCATAGGATGTGAACTCCTTCAAGAGAGAGGGGATGGAAATGTGGGGTTCAGTCAGGAAGAATAAAAGGTCATCAGCGTAAGCTGCCACCTTGAACTCTTTCTTAGCGCCCCTGAATCCCTGTATGGAGCTGTTGGCTAGGATTCTCCGTATGAATGGCTCTAATGTGATAATGAAAAGTAAGGGGGATAAGGGGCACCCCTGCCTGGTACCGTTTTTTATGTCTACCTTGTTGGATAAGGTGCCGTTTATCTTAAGTCTAGCTGATGGATTTTGGTATAGGGAGGAGATTCAGTTTAGCATTTTCGGGCCTAGTCCTATATGCTTACATGTTTCAAACATGTAGTCCCAAGCTACTCGATCTAAGGCCTTCTCCGCATCTGTTGACAGGAGAAGACCTTCAATCTTTTGCTCATGGGTGGCATGTATCAGGTCCAGGGCCTTAGTAACATTGTCCCTGGCCTCTCTGCCAGGCATGAAACCTGCCTGGTTTGGTCCTATTAATTCATGGAGTAGGGGTTTCAGTCTTGTAGAAATGATTTTTGCCATTATTTTTACGTCTAGATTCAGCAGCGAAATTGGTCTGTAACTGGAACATTGTATCGGGTCTTTGTCAGGTTAGGTATTACAGCAATATACGCTGATAGAAAGTCATGGGAAATCGTCTGTCTGTCTGTCTGCTAAGGACTGCGTTGTGCTTTCTGAAGATGCGGAACCAATGTGTCTGTGAATGTTTTATAGTATATGGCTGTGTAGCCACCTGGGCCAGGACTTTTGCCAGTTTTCAGTTCTTTAATGGCTAGTTTGATTTCCGATTGGTCTATTGGCATGTCTAGATTGGAAGAGTCATCTATCTTTAGTGAGGCAAGGTCGGAGTCTTTTAGGAAGTCCTGTATCACCTGGAGTCTATCTCCATGTAAATCAGGTGGTTTGTGTTGCGGGGGTAAATTATATATTCTGGTATAGAACTCCTGGAAATGTTGGGCTATTTTATCAGTTGTCCTGTCTATGTGTCCGCTTTTGTCTTGCATACCCATAATAGTGTTTTTAGTTGTAAGGTCTTTCAGTACTTTGGCAAGGATATGTCCTGCTTTGTCTTCATGTTCATAGTATATCTTTTTCCTAAGAAAAAGGATACTTTGGTTTTGGAGTCTAATAGTTGTTTGAGGGCTTTCCTGGTCTCAAGGAGTTCTGTGGCTGATTGTACAGATAAGGACTGTTTGTGGAGTGTTTCCAGGTGTCTGATCTTTTGTGATAAAGTTTGGATTTCTTTATCTCTTTCTCTTTTTCTTTGGGCGCCCATGTTCATTAATATCCCCCTTACAGTGCATTTGTGAGCCTCCCAGATTGTTAGCGGGTCCATGTCAAGCGTCGTGTTGAGGTCAAAGAATTCTTTCAAGGCCAGGTGCAGTCTTGGAAGCAAAATTGGGTCTGTCAGCAAGGAGGAATTTAGCCTCCACAGCGAAGAACCCTTGGTGACATTGGTTGGGCTAAGGCCCACTGAGACAGGTGCATGATCAGAGATTGTTTGGATCCCTATATTTGCTTCCAATACTGTATGTAGGTCTCTTTGTGTAATAAAAAGATAGTCAATCCTTGAATGACGGTTATGTGGGATCGAGAAAAAGGAAAAGTCTTTGTCCTCTGGGTGTAAGTATCGCCAAGTGTCTACTAATTCTAGGGTGTGTAAAAGTTAAATTTTTTTTAGGATTTGAAAGGAGATGAATGTCTTCCCTAAGGAGGTGTCTAGTAATGGGTTGAGGGGTATGTTGAAATCTCCTCCCAAAATTAAGCACCCTGAGCTAAAGCCCTCTAATTCTTTCACTAGAGTTCTGCAGAATGCTAGATGTGAGGAGTTGGGAAAGTACACATTTGCCAACGTGGTGGGTATTCCTAAATAGGTCTCTTTGAGAAAAATGTACCTCCCTACTGGGTCTATCAACTTGTCTGTTACCTCAAATAAGGCCTCTTTACTCAATAGGATGGATACCCCTTTTGACTTAGATGTGTCGTTCGTCGAGTGGTGTGCTTCGGTGAAATAGGAGTCGGTGAGCCTGGGAACATGGTTTGTCTTGAAGTGAGTCTCCTGTAAGAAGATCATTTTTGGCTTACCTTTTTTCAGCTCTCGGAGTAGAGTGGAGCGTTTCTCAGGAATGTTCAGGCCTTTCACATTGTGAGACGCTCTAGGCGCTCTGCCCAATGCCGAGTAAGCCATTAGTCAGGTACAAAGAGAGATGGTGTCAGGGAAATACCGTACTTCGGCGCCGGGTTCCAAGAATGCACACGCGCGGTAGAGCGGCTCGGCAAACAACACAGGTACGCGGGGCAGCGGGTGCGCATGCGCGGGTTCGCGGCGCTCGGGTATGTGCTGTAGCTCACCCAGTGCGGCATGCGCACTCGTCCGGGTACCCCACCTGACCATTTACCTGGACTATAAAAGGCCTTCTCCTTCCCTTCACTAATTGCTGGTTTGTTGTCTCTACTTCCTGAGTCCCTGGCTCCAGTCCTTGAATCCTGTACCTTGTATCCTGTATCTGCTTGATTCCTGTGCCTGACCCGGACCTCTTCTGACCACCGCTGCTGTTACCTGTGTTTGACCCCTGGCTTGCCTCTTGGATATCCTGCCTGATCATCTGTGCTTGACCCTCGCCTGCCTCCTGGACATTCTCTGAGTTACTTACCTGTGTTTGACCCCTGGCTTGCCTCTTGGATATCCTTCTGCCTGATCATCTGTGCTTGACCCTTGGCCTGCCTCCTGGACATTCTCTGGTTACTTACCTGTGTTTGACCCCCGGCTTGCCTTCTGGACACTCTCTTGTTGCTACTGGTGTTTGACCCCTGGCTTGCCTTCTGGATACCCACTTGCTTGTCTAACTGTGCTTGACCCTCGGCCTGGCTTTCTGGACTTCCAGTTCACGTATGCACCTCAGGATCATCCTCCAGTGTGTGTTCCGGTACCTCTACAGCCTCTGCCTCATCGTGGTCCTGCCAGGTGTCTACTTCTAGTGCAGCTTCAGCCACATCAGGTCTACGTCGCTACTGCACACCACCTGCAACCCACCTGCTGGCAACCCGTGCATCTTTGTGCCCGGTACCCTCTGTACCCATTCCAGGGGCATCGTGCACCTAGTCGCAAGGTGAGCAGCTCTCAGCATTTCGGCCCGGGTGAGTACCTGTGACAGATGGTGGACTATGTCTGTAATCACAACTGGGTATAAATATGAACTTATTCGAGTTAGGTACTTACACTTGATTTATCACTTTAAATAGCAACTAGGATAGAAGAGGAAAACAAAGTAGAAAATTAGAAAGTGAGATAAAGTGGTAGAAGAGAAGGAGATTTGGTGTTAGTGTCCCACTTAAACAGTTACTCTGTCCAGGTGGGCAGTCTGACTACGTCCCAGTGAGGGTGATATTCCTCAAATGGGAAGGCAACTTTTTTGGGGGGGGGAACAGGGGGGACACGTAATCAGAGGGACAGCTATTATTAACCAAATGAGGCTAACAATAGAGTTCTGGAGGTGTCAAACCCTGGCCCTTTATAGGCATATTAACAGTGCTTAAAGAGCTTTTCTGCCGAACGAAGAGAAAAAATTAATTATCTTATATCGAATTATGAAATGTTGAAAACCATCAAACCAAACTTCTAAACATGGTATTGTAACCGCATAGCATTTAGCCTGAGCTTTTAGGTAGATAGGTCAGGAGGGTCTAGCCAGGGCAGAGTATGTGTGGTCACTCTCCAGCCCGTCTAGACCTCCCCACACAATGGCCTCTGGGCGACCACAGTGGACCTCATGTAGCTATGGGAAAGAAAAAAATCCCTCAATATTGGGGCTACCCGTCATACATTACTCATATAGCCATCACCAGTTGTTGCATCACCAGGTTAAAGGTTGATGTCCTTTTTCACGGAAGCCACAGAGCAGACCTTACCAACAACGCAGGCCTGCAAAACAAGCGGTTGAGTTATGTCACCTTTCAGAGTAAACTCGGTTGTTGGGAAGCAAGTGAGTCATGTCTCTGGGTGCTGTGATTGCTCATCTGGGGCCAAAAGGAGCCGTGTCTTCCAACAGAGCTGTAAACATCGAATTCCTGAGTTAGATGTGGCCTTGCTTGACAATCTCAGTTAGTGACCCAGTCAATTCTAGTGCGATTAGTTGCAGGTGTCATTTCTTGTCGAGATCAATGGTAGGAAAGGTACTTGTAACTATATAATAATGCCGTTGCTCGGGTGATCCTCAAAAAGAGGTGCTCCTGAAAAAGTGCTGTGTGTGGAGGTGTAGGTTACCTGTATAGTCTTAACGGCCGTCTGTGCATGGTGGGGTTGCGAGTCTGGTGAAGATTAGAGCCGTGAAGATTGGTCTTCCAGAGTGGACTTAGAGGAATGGGCCCTACTGCGTGGCGTACCTGATCCGTGGTTGTCCTGCCGGTTCTGTCGTTGTCGTTTTTTTGACAGGTGCTTTTCAGGTGTCATCAAGGGCGAGTGAGGTGGGCTTCTGTCCTTCGGTGGCAGTGCAAACTCCTGATACCAGTCCGGGAGGTCGATGTAGCCCAGGTGTAAGGCATCGCAGAATTCCGGAAGATCACTCGGTGTGTATGTTGCTTGACATTATGCGTCACTAGGAGGGCAAAGGAGAAGCGCCACGTGTAGCGTAGTTCCTTTTCCCGCAGGACATCCAGCAGGGGTTGCAGGGCTCTGCGATTCTTGAGTGTTATCTGCGAGAGATCCTGGAAAAGTTTTATGTTCTCGCCATTAAACACTATTTGTTCATTCCTGCGTGCTTTATACATAATTTCCTCCTTCAGGGAAAAGTTTTGTAGGCAGCATATAATGTCGCGTGGCGGTAATGTGTCAGGCCCTCTAGCTAACAAATTCGATCTCTGTATCTTCAGGCCTTTCCAACAAACTGTTAAAAACCCTCTGAAAGACCGGAGTTATTTGCTCTGCAATAACAGACTCTGGGATACCTTGTACCCTGATATTGTTCCTCCTTCCCCTATTATCGAGGTCTTCCATAAGTCTATTCATCTCAATAAAGTGCATAGCGTGTGAGGAAGCCACTGTCTAGTCTTTGTATGGCGTTGTCTCTGCTCTTTCCTGCAGCCTCTGCGGTAGCCATTTTTTCAGTAAGAACTAGCAGATTCGTTTTAAGGTCAGAGATGGCTGCAGAGAATGAGGCCTTAATGTCTGCTGCAAAGCCTGACATATCGGCATAGGTGAGGGGATGATCTGGTCTCGCATTCCTCCTACCGTTATCCTCAGTAGCCGACTGGGAGTCCTCATTCAGGTCTTCCTCGTGGTGGACTGGCGCCATCTTTCCCCTGCAGAGATTCGCTGTATCGCTGCTTGATTCTTAAATAATTCTGATATGATTCTCCCCGCTGACGCTGCGGTGGATCGGCGGAACTGAGTGTGTTGAGCAAAGCGGTTCTGCTTGCTCTTTATCGGTTGTTAACCAGCAGAAAAGGTGCTTAGGGCCTCAGGTGTGGTGGAGCTCCTCGCTTATGCTGCCATCTCCGTCGCCATGCCCCCCGTTCTGCAATTCTTATGTCAAACCTCTCTCTTCTATCCCCTGAAACCACAGGCCCAACTACAACCACTGTACTCAAATCAACATTTAATGGATTAGCCACCAAGGTAAACTATCCCGCACACCTACCACATATATAGAGCCCTGAACATGTGTGTGTGTGCTCGTATGGCACCAGTATATTCAGTTCCTTGGAAGAAAGATGAGACCTTGGATCTTCGGCTAGCTTTTTTAGTGAACTTAAATTCCTGCTTAGCAAAGTGTATCTGTGGTATGCTGACAGTATCTGAATATCAAGGTGGACACTGTGACTGCTTAACAGGCCATTAACAAGACCCAGGTTGTGGTAAGTGTAGGCAAAAGTGAGAAAAATCTATCTATGTGCAGTGTCCTGGTTTCCTGCAGATGGGCAAGTCCCCTCTCACCAATCCTGTGATCAAAGCCAAACTAACGTCCTAGAACAGGCAGGCTCTTCTGGTGACCCGACTAGTCACCTTACACTGGAACGCTTCACACTGTCAGGCTGGATGTCTCGACTGGCTGTGAATACCTAGAACAATGCAGTGGACTGACCTGGGAGGCAGCACCTCTCCCCTAGGTCCAGTCTCTTTCCCTGCCTCATGGTAACTTCCCTCAGGAGACAAGATGGAGTCCTCAAGTAATTTCAGTGCAGAGCATGCTGGGCTTTGTAGTTCCATACCCCATACAAGGCTAGGGGACAATTTGAGATGGGGACTATATGTCCCAGAATTCCTTGTTGCAAATCGGGTGGCTGCCTATTGGCTCTCCACTTCCTGTCAATGAGGATGCAGGGGAGGGAGCAGAACGGCAGCCTGTGTCCTTGCGAGCACCGCTTGCATTAACATAGAGTCAGTGAAGAGAAAAATGGAGGGGGAGATACTGACAGGCACACTTTCCCCTCTCTTGAGAGCCTTGACCAGCTTGGCATGGCGCCACAAGCAGATGTAGGGCAACTGCTACACAAGCATAGATGATTGAATGCAACCACTGTTCAGCAGACATATTTCTGCCCGGCTCAGACATATTTCTGCCCGGCTCAGACATATTTCTGCCCGGCTCTTTCAATTTCAACGGAGAGATGTTGGGCAAGAGGACAACCTACAGGGTCCCCATAAACCAACCAAAATTCAATTTGATAATGGCCAGCTTTAGATTGCTGGAAAGGTGAACTGGTATTTCTTGCACTTATTAAACAGATATTAACAAAATGCTTTATTCTGTATATGTAGCATCCTTGTAGTTAGGTTGCTAGGATGAAAGCAAATGTAATTATTTTTTTTGGCTCCTCTGTAATCAGTGGGACAGTTGTCGATTTGCTACTGGCTGCTCTGGATCTCACAGACTGTAGGTTTGATTGCTTTCCTCTGCCAAGGCAAAAAAGCTTGAATATTTATTGTGCTCCAGCCATTCCCTGGGGTGGTGTGTCCAGAGAGTGGTTGGAGAGGCATATAAATAGTCTGGGATTTGGAGCAGCAGGGGTTCTTCCTCTTCCAATGGTTGGCAGGAATCCACCTGTCTGGGTGGGGGTGGGGGGGGGGGGGTCTACCCCCTGCAACAGCAGCTAACATGAGTCCACCATTCTTTCCTCAAGATCCCAGCTATGGCAGAGTTGGGGGGATATCTCACAGGATCCCTGTTTGGAGCTAGTCAAGGTAATCTGATCTATAGAGCTCACTGAAGAGTGTCTGGTGGATACTGAAGGGAGGCACCAGGTGATCCAGTGACATTGTGATGAGTACTGACCGGAGACCAGGGTTCTAGTGACTGCATGCTGCACCCCTTGAGTGGACAAGTCTGTAGATTTCCTGCTTAGGATAGCTTCTAAAGAAGGAACTTAGTTTTGCTATCTGTACTTGAGCCTGAACAGAGATTACACAGAAAGATTGAGCTAGGTAAAGTGTCCTCCTACAAACAACCAGGAAATCTGGAGTATGCCATACCGCCCCTCTCCCATCCCAAGTTCTTCGGAAATAAAAACCCCAAAACACAGACTGATTATTAAGCTAGAATGGGTGAAATGTTGCTGTGTGACTGGCTGCCTCTGCACCAATCCTAGGAACTGGTTACAGCGGCTCCTGCAGGGGTAGCACTACATATATTTTAGATTTCAAAGCTCTGATGTGCAGGGCCCTTTCATTCCTCTTGAATTGAATTGTATTGTAACTGTACTGTCTCCATCCATTTTGTAAAGCACTGCGCAAACTGATGTCGTTATATAAATCCTATATAATAAAAATAATAAACACAAATAAGGGAGCAAATACTATACTATACTGTATTTTTCTTAACTAACATTTGCTTGTTTGTCACATTCCCATCCTCCTCTGTGCCCAATGGTTACCTCCTTCCATCTTTACCTTGTCACGCTGACCTTATTTGTTTTATCTCTACAGCCTGTGCCTTGAAAAGGTTTATTTTTGGTCTGTGTTGAAAATGCTGATTCTTTGCAGACAAGAGTCACTTAAATTCGTCATCACCTTATCTGAGGCTCTAGAGATCCTGGTATAAGTAGAGATCACGGCTGGGACAGTGTCCATATGCTTGCTTATTTAGCAGGACTTGTCCATCTACAACTAAAGTCAGCTCATTGTAATAAGTGGATGCACAATAGAGGAACAATTACTGATACAATCATGCCTAAAGTTATGTTTGAAACTTTACAGTGTTTACTGCTGCAGGCCATGGGGAAATAAGAACATCCTAATTTAGCAAACCAATACACTCTATAGATAGATCGAAACAGGGGTCAAGTCCTGGGGAAAAAAGTGTGGGAACTCCCACCCAAGATCCACTCCCCCACAAAAAAAAAAAAATGATACGCTCATATGCACGAACGCTTCAAAAGTGGTATTTTCGTCCAATTTTTGTATTGTGTGTATGAAGCTTAACCGTTAGTACATAAAAAAAAACAATCCTCAATAACCATAAATACGGTAATTATCTGAATAATCAGCATTCATTCAATTGTGCTTCCATACAAATGTGAACATCATGTTCTGGTCTTTATTGGGGAATATTTTATATATAGAGTGTTTATGTGGTGAGTTTACACTTTTCATTGAACAGAGTTTGGATAACACAGGGTTAAATGGAAAGGTCATAAACTGCACATTATCTGGACAGAATGCTTGGGAACAGTGATGTGTTCCTGCTTAGGAGATATATGTTAGCTTGGGGGGGCTGCAAACAGTGCAGGGCTCCAACACACACTCGCTGCTATTCCAACCCTTCGCATATTTCCACATAAACTTCCCTCCTGGCATTGAACTTTGCCAGGTATTGTGCCCAGCTTACCACCCAAACTGATGTTCCTCCCTCAGCTCACCTCTCTCCCTGCATGTCCTGTGAGCAGAATAGCTGTGCTCCTCCCCTGGGTTCTCTCATCATATGGCACTAAAGATAGAGGAGGGGGGGGATTCAGCGGGACACACAGAGCAAGTATGCAGGAGACTGGGGGGGGGGGGGGGGATGAGGAGACAGAAAATCAGGAGGGGCCGGCGGGGAGGAGCGCATCACGAGAGGTCTGACTAAATACCATCTCTTAGCAGCAGGGACCTTATCTAGCTGTGATTGACAGGTAGATCGAAGCAGAAGCTGTCATGGGGCCCCCTACTGGCAATGCCTGAATGGTCAGGTGTGCAGCACTTACTATTGCAAGCTGTGTCGGCAGCTGCTGGTGTAGCACCTGCCACACAGCTTGCATACTTCAAAGTCTTGCAGGACACGACTGCTAACGGGAACCGAGTTCCTGTTGTGGAAAAAGTACAGGAACTCCGTTCCCATGAGTTCCCACAGGACTTGAGCCCTGGATCGAAATTCAGACCGTTTAGCAGGGACTGGATGATTTTTAGTCCATCTATGGCCGTTTTGGCTGTGTGTTGGCGCCAAACTGTACAAGCCCCCGCCCTGCTTCTTCTTGCATAGGACAGCTACCCACCTGCTAGTAGGTAAAACCCTTTACCATATTGTGCAAAACTCTTGGCCGCAGGCCCACATACTCATCATCTTCGGCGTTGAAAGCCAGCACATAATCTGTAAGCCATCTTCCCTTTGAATCTACTCTCTCCTTGGGAGCACAACAGAGCTGGGACCTCTTCTCATATTTACTACTGTAGGTCCACAGCATTCAGCTTTCATCAAGGTGCAATTATTGGTATACCAGTCTCGCTCAAAGTCCCTTCCATAGTTCTGCCCAGTCAGGTACACTCCCAGATGGCGCACTTATAGCCAGGTGTACTAGTACTCACTTCGGAGGATTCTGGCCTGGCTTGAAAGGCCTTTGCATTCTGTTCACAGCCCACAGAAGACCATAAAAGAGCCAGGACAACTACAGTTGTTCCTACTGAGTATTGAACCATGCACTTGGGGTTTCAGCCCTGTTAGGGACCCTTGGACAGTAGTCGACTACATAACTATGGGGTGTTTGGCTCTCATAGGTTTCTCCCATCCTGTTACATATATGGGCACTAAGCAGCAGGATAATAACCCACTCCTGACAGAATAAAAATGGGAAGAAGTGTGTGGTTTTCATGTTTATTTATTTCTGTCAACGGGATAATAACTCTATCCTGGCAGAAATTATGTACAGTTCGTTTTTAGTGGTAGGATGGTGTTCTTTATGTCTTTTATTGCAGGTTTTTAGCATGGATGGCTGTCCATCCTGCTCGGACAGATTCAAGAATTCCTGCGGGCAGAAGGCCTCCCTTGAGGAGGGGGGGGGGGGGGGGGGGGGGGGGGGGGTGCTCTGGCTCATTATATACAGTGTTGATGTTTTTGTGCTAGCTACAGGGATCTGTAGGATTGTGTATAGTGCGATGTTTATAAATGTGTATACAAACAAAATATCTTTATTTTTCTACTGATATTTATTTGTAATATAGCCCTGTCCCATTTTGTTCCATTCCCTTGCATTTTCTAAATTTCCCCAGCCAGGTGACATTGGCTGGACATTTGGGGGGGGGGGGGGTAGTAGTTGAGTAACAAGTCAAGGGTCAATAACAAATAATTGCAGGTAGGGATCAAGCAAAAGAGTAGTCAAGGTAGGTAACACGTTAGTGAAGATATGAGGGGTAGCAGAAGTGCAAGGAGCAAGATAGTGGCTGGAAAAGAGCACAATAATCTGGCAAACAGGAAGTTCAGAGACATATATTAAATCAGGAAGTTCATGGGAGGAGCAAAGAGTTCAAGGTTCATCAGAAATAAGATACAAGGCAAGAGTGCCCAAAGGATCAGACAGGGAGCTGTTAATCATTTTATTATTATATTATTATTATTATTATACAGGATTTATATAGCACCAACAGTTTGCTCAGCGCTTTACAACACGAGGGCAGACAATATAGTTACAATACAATTCAATACAGGAGGAACCAGAGGGCCTTGCTCGCTAGAGCTTACAATCTAGAGGGAAGGGTCAAGTGAAACAAAAGGTAATGATGGTGATGGTGAAAATGAAAGTACAGTTGTTAGGTGTGGGTAGGATAGGCTTCTCTGAAGAGGAGGGTTTTCAGGGATCATCTAAAAACTAATAGAGTAGGAGATAATCGGACAGGTTGGGGTAAGGAGTTCCATAGGATTGGAGAGGCTCTGGAAAAGTCCTGGAGGCGAGCAAAGGAGGAGGTGACTAGAGACCTAGACAGCAGGAGGTATTGAGAGGAACAAAGAGAACAATTAGGTTGGTATTTTGAGACCAGGCTAGTGATGTAGCTTGGGGCTAAATTGTGGATGGCTTTGTAAGTTGGTGTTAGTATTTTGAATTTAATTTGTTGGGTGAGCGGATCCAGTGGAGGGATAGACAGAGAGGAGTAGCAGACACAGAGCAACTGGTAAGGTGAATGAGTCTGGCGGAAGCATTTATGATGGATTGAAGGGGGATAGCCTATGTAGAGGTAATCCAATGAGTAGGGAGTTTCAGTAGTCGAGGTGAGAGATGACCAGGGAGTAAATTAAGAGCTTTGTTGTGTCATTGGTTAAAAAGGAGCTTATTTTGGAGATGCTGCAGAGGTTGAGGCAACAAGATTTGGACACTGATTGGAAGTGGGGTTTAAAGGAGAGTTCAGAGTCCAGGACTACACATAGGACCTTGTCATGTGGGGATGGGCTGATAGTTGTGCCATTGATTTTGACAGAAAGATAAGGGGAAGGAGCACGTGGTGGAGGAAAAAATTATGAAGTTTGGTTTTGGATAGATTGAGTTTGAGGAAGTGGTGTGACATCCAGACTGATATATCTGATAGTAAATTAGTGATACGTGGGAGTGAGCTGAGGGGAAGAAAAATAGATTTGGGTATTGTCAGCGTAGAGCCATGGGAGGCTATCAGCTGACCCAGGGGGGAGGTGTAGATTGAAAATAGGAGAGGCCCAAGAACAGAACCTTGAGGGACCCCAACAGAGAAAGGAAGAGGAGAGAAGGAAGTAGAGTTGTAGGTAACGCTAAAGGTGCGGTTGGATAGGAAGAGAACCAGTGAAGAGTACAGTCATGGAGACCAATGGCATGACATTTTTGGAGGAGGAGGTGGTGGTTAACCGTATCAAAGACAGCAGAAAGGTCCAAGAGTAGGAGTACAGAATAGTGTCCATTGGTTTTTGTTTTTACTAGATTGTTTGCTAGTTTTAGGAGAGCAGTTTCTGTGGAGTGTTGAGGACGAAATCCAGACTGAAGGGGATCAGGAATCAAGATCAAGAAGGCTATTCTCGGCAAGGAGTTTGGATAAAAAGGGGAGGGGGGCAAGGAGAGGGGGTGTTGGTTGTTAAGATTGGTTGGGTACAGTAAAGGCTTTTTAAGTATGGGGCTGACTAGAGCGTGTGTTAGAGAGTTGGGGAAGAGGTGTTGAGCATTACAGCTAGAATTTCTTCTTTTTCATATTTTACAAGGGGCTGGGGGTCAGAATAATAAAATGCATGCCCAAGCTGGACTTGGGCTTTAAGGCTTAATGTACACGGGATGTTTTTACAACCTCTCCTGAACGATTTAACCTGACAGATAGTAACCCACGTTTAAAACGTCCAAGGTATCTTCAAAAAGATACTAATTAGGAGGGTCACATAAAATTATACTTTTGTTTTAAAGTGGTTGTAAAGTCAGAGGGTTTTTTATCTTAATTCATTCTATGCGTTTCAGATAAAAAACCTTTGGTGTGCAGCAGCCCCCCTCAGCCCCTCTAAGGCCCCTTTCGCACTTGTGCAACTTCAAAGTCGCGCAATTTTACCGCGATTTGACCGTGTTTCGCGGCCCGTGATTTTTGCCGCGATTTTGCCGCGATTTCGCTGCCATTTCAAGGAATGCCTGTGTAAGTGGCATCAAAATCAGACCAAAGTAGTGCAGGGACTACTTTGAAGTCGTACTAATATGAATGGCTGTCATTGGAAATCATGGGGAACGACTTGTCATGCTACTTTGCAGTCCCAAATCGTGGGACAAGTCGTATAAGTGTGAAAGGGGCCTAATACATCACCTGATCCAGTAAGGTTACTGGACAGTCTCTGCTGCCCGGGACTCTCCCTCATCATTGGCTAAGACAGCAGTGTGGCACCATTGGCTCCCGCTGCTGTCAAAGTCAGTCAGCCAATGAGGAGAGAGAGGGGGCGGGGCCAAACCACGCTTCCGTGTCTGAATGAACACACGGAGCTGTGACTAGGCTCAGGTGCCCCCATAGCAAGTTGTTTGCTGTGGGGGCACTCGGCAGGGGGGAGGGGCCAGGAGACCTGGTGAGGGACCCAAGTAGAGGAGGATCCGGGGTGCTCTGTGCAAAACTACTCCACAGAACAGGTATAACATTTAGAAATGTTCCTCTGATACAAAATTAAAATAAATGTAAGTTTGGAATTTGTCACATACTTCAATGTAAATAGATGTACATGGCTTTATTTATTAGATAACAATCCTGCTGATGCTTAGTCATGACTCATGAGTTCAGATTTGGATTCACACCAATTATCCCATATTTTACAAAATTTAAAGTAGAACTAAAGGCAAAAAGAGTAAATCTTAATGGGGACACTAGTTCTAGTGGCCTAGAGGCCACCCTCAAGGGATTCCCCTAATTTGCAGGGATTTCCTTTCACATCCTGTTTTGGATACCGAAACAGGAATTTAAAGTAAATCTCCCCAATGGGACACAGATGGGGAAAAAAGTCACAGGGGTTATAACCCTCCCTTACTCTATCCAAAATGAAAAAATAAAGTTTTGCCTATAGTTCTACTTTAGGGTCTCTTTCCGTGTATAAGACGCTATTTTTTCCTAATAGCCTGAAAATCAAGCAGCATCTTATACACGGTCAGTCAGCCTGGGAGACAGCTGCGCAGATCTGTCACTGCCCATAGCTTGTCAAATGGCTTCCTTCAATCACGAGCCATATGTTACTGACATCAGCTGGAGCTGGAGGTGGGGGTGGAGGTGCAGAGTGTGCAGATGCGATCCCATTGGAAGTGGAGAGTGCGAAGATGCAACAGGGACTGGAGTGTTCTGAGCCCAAGATGTCAGAAAATAATAAAAGTAAGTGATTGTATTACTATGCAAAATTCAAACCAAATGTAGCCAGCTATGCAAAAGATCATGGGAATAGAGCTGCAGAGAAACAGTTTGGGCCTCCCTCCACTGAGTGTATGACAGTGACAGTGGAGTGACATGACAGTGGAAAAAACAGGAAGAACAACCCCTGCATAATATACTTGTATTTAAACGTTACCTTACGGTAATTACTAAATAAAAATGTGTTCTGTTTTACCTATGGTTAAAATATTGATTTCTTAATTTTTGGTTGGAAAAGGGGGGGGGGGGGGCGTCTTATACACGGAAAAATACAGTATGTTTGATCTGAATTTTTCCCATGCAGGTCCTCCTCAGGCCACAAGATGTCCTCATTTCTCTTGGTTGAATGACACCCAGGGTCACTCAATCTAGAAGGCTGAGGACTCTACTGTGAGTGTAGGGTGCAATGGCACCCTTCAATAATTATATACTGGTGAAGAGAGCAGGGCTGGCATCATAACGCCCAACCTGGAATAGAGGTAAAGAGGAAAAGTGTCATGTGACTGTCCTGAAGACTTGGGAAAAGGTAAGCATAAAAAAAAAAAAACAAAGAGCCGAAAAAACACGCTGGGGATCTTAAATAGAGGGAGGGGAAAAGTGGAACTTGGAGTTTGGCTTTGGGAGGACAATTTCTTATTTATATATAATTGTTTCAAATGAAATTGATTAATTAATGTTTTCCAATGGACCAAGTCAAGTGCCATTGGGTTTATCCACCTTTGAATTATACACTTTTGAGCAAGACAAAGTACCTTTCTAAAGAAGATCTTTTCATAATGAAATTAGAGGTCTTCACTCAGAAGTCCAAAAAGGCAGACTTTTGGGGTGCAATGGACTAGTTGCTGCTATAAATTTGTAAGCAGGTCCACAGTTTACATCTAAAATAAGTAATTGATCATGTGGGTACATTTTGTTTGTGGTTGATGGTGTTTTGCCCCACTTTTATTTAGTTTTTCTGTATTTTATTCACAAGGTTATTATTGTTGTGTAGTATGTTAACATCTAGTGGGGATTTTTGGCCCCTGCAACTTGTTTTCCATGTGATTTGATTTCTCCCTCTCAACTCCCCTCCTGTTTAGTGCTATTTCAGTCCTAGCTAGACCCTCCATAATTGTTTATGTTCCCCCAGCCGGTGTTATTACTTTGCAGAGACAGGGCTTGGAGAAGTCATTGTCTTCTTACAAAAATCCCCTCAGTTGGAGTGAAATTGCATTGTCTTATTGAAGACTTAAAGGAGAAGTACAGCCAAAGCTTGTTTGGCTGTACTTTTCCTGTGGATTACAGGAGTACACTTTGTTCGGCACTCCTGTGTCCCGTTTTCAGCTGTCAGCTGACATCGAGTGCTAGTCCAGGATCAGTAAAAATCGTGACCACATGGTCGGCATTTGCTCACATGCCTGGATCGGCACGCGGCTCAGCCTCTCAGCGAGTCGCTGAGAGCCTGAGCCAGCTGCTCCTCCCCCCCACGAGGACGGGGGTGCAGAGCAGGCAGAGGTGACTGACAATCACTGCATCTCTGCTCTGGGAGCTTTGAGAACTGAGATCGGTGGTCTTTGATCGCTCTGTTCTCAGCCTTAGAGCCAGCAGGGGAACGATGCTGCATCCACCTAGGTAAGTATGATTCTAAAAAAAAAATCCCCATATTTCTCTTTTAAGCTGCCTATGGATAGTTCCAAGTCAGCACCTGGACATACTGGGTCTAAAAAGGTATGTCATGGCAGAAAGTGGCATTTGAAACAGAACAGATGGCATTGCAAACACCTTAACTACTTCAGCCCCAGAAAGATTTTGACCCTTAATGACCAGAGCATTTTTGCGATACGGCACCTCGTCGCTTTAACTGACAGTTGCGAGGTCGTGCGAGTCTGTACCCAAACAAAATTGTCCTTTTTTTTCCCACAAATAGAGCTTTCTTTTGGTGGTATTTGATCACCTCTGCGATTTTTATTTTTTGCGCTATAAACAAAAAAGGACCGTCAATTTTGGAAAAAAAGCAATATTTTTTACTATTTGCTATAATAAATATCAACAAAAAATATATAAAAAAAATTATTTCTTCCTCAGTTTATGCTGATATATATTCTACTACATATTTTTGATAAAAAAATCGCAATGAGCGTATATTGGTTTGCGCAAAAGTTATAGCGTCTACAAAATAGGGGATAGATTTATGGCATATTTATTATAATTTTTTTTTTTTTTTTACTACTAATTTTTATCGGGACTGTAGCATTGCGACAGACAGATCGGACACTTTTGACACTATTTTGGGACCACTGACATTTATAGCGATCAGAGCAAAAAATAATCACTGATTAATGTATAAATGTCACTGGCAAGGAAGGGGTTAAACACTAAGGGGTGATCAAGGGGTTAACTGTGTTCCTCAGTGTGTTCTAACTGTAGGGGGATGGGCTACCTAGGACATGACAGAGATCACTGCTCCCTATGACAGGGAGCAGTGGATCCCTGTCATGTCACTAGGCAGAACAGGGAAATTGCCTTGTTTACATTTCCCCGTTCTGCATCTCCTTGCTGCGATCGCGGGCCACCGGCAGACATCGAGTCTGCGGGACCCACGGGCACGCTCCCACGGCGTGTGGCGGGGGTGCATGCTGGTTGCGTGTGTGCACCCGCTAGGAGGCTTACACGGAGGGATGTACAGGTATGCCCTTTTGCCCACCCGTGCCATTGTGCTGACGTATATATTGGCATGCGGTGGTCGGGAAGGGGTTACTGTGTACATTTGTCCCATTTTACTGTATGTAGGCATGTTAGAGTTATGGCCCATACACACAATCCGAAAATCGGATGAAAAATCCTGTTTTCGATCGTACAATAATCGGATCGTTAGTACAGTGCTTTTGAGAGCCGATCACTACAGTTCATCTGATATTATCCGATCGGACAAGCACGAAAAGTTTTCTCGTATGATATCAGATCGTACGATTTTCATTTAATCAGTATAGTTGTCGTCCAAAAATACAATACAAATACACTACAACAAATTACATCACTTCAAATTTTTTACAAGAATTTTCGTAACTTTAGTAACCTCTCCTATTTCCATATGCGACTAGCATGCAAAAAAAAAAAACGGACGATCTGCCGTCTGATTTTCGGATCGTGTGTACGGGCCATTAGGCTCCATATGCCCACCTAACCTCCTGCCCCTGGACCCTGTTCCTTCTCAAATACTACGGTCACCCTCTGACTCTATCCTACACTCTTTAACTCATATCTTCAACCTCTCCCTCTCTACTGGCATCTTCCCCAACCCTCTAAAACATGCCCTAGTCACTCCCATACCAAAAAAGGCCTCACTAGACCCAACCAATCTTAACAATCTAAGACCCATCTCTCTACTCCCTTTTGCCTCCAAACTCCTTGAACGTTTAGTCTACAGCCGACTGAGCGACCACCTCATTGAGAATAACCTTCTGGATCCCCTTCAGTCTGGATTTCGCCCTCAGCAACTGCCCTCCTAAAACTCACAAATGACTTACTAACAGCAAAAACCAATGGTCATTATTCCGTACTCTTACTCTTAGACCTTTCTGCTGCCTTTGATACAGTTGACCACCCCCTCCTCCTCAAAAAACTAAATTGGCTTGGTCTCCATGGCTGTGCTCTCCGTTGGTTCGAATCTTAGCTATCTCATCGCACCTTCAGTGTCACTTACAACTCCACTTCCTCCTCTCCAACTCCTCTTACTGTTGGGGTCCCCCAAGGTTCTGTCCTTGGACCTCTACTATTCTCAATCTACACATCCTCCCTGGGTCAGCTGATAGCCTCACATGGCTTCCACTACCATTTATATGCTGATGACACCCAAATCTATCTCTCTGCCCCTCAACTCACCCCATCAATCTCCTCACACATCACTGATTTACTAACAGACATATTAGTCTGGATGTCAAACCACTTCCTCAAACTTAATCTGTCTAAAACTGAGCTCTTAATATTTCCTCCTCCACGTGCCCCTTCCAATGACTTCCCAGTCAAGATCAATGACACATCTATCAGTCCGTCCCCACATGCCAGGGTGCTAGGGGTAATCCTAGACTCTGAACTGTCCTTTCAGACCCACATACAATCCCTGTCCAAATCATGCCGCCTTAGCCTCCGCAACATTTCCAGAATACGCCCCTTTTTAACGAATGACACCACCAAGCTTCCAACTCACTCCCTGGTTATCTCTCGCCTCGACTACTGCAACTCCCTCCTCATTGGACTACCTTTACATAGACTATCCCCCCTTCAGTCCATAATGAATGCCGCTGCAAGACTCATCCACCTTACCAACCATTCAGTGTCCTCCACCCCTCTCTGCCAATCCCTCCACTGGCTTCCACTCACCCAACGAATAAAATTCAAAGTACTAACAATAGTTTACAAAGCCATCCATAACTCTGCCCCCAGCTACATCACTAACCTAGTACCAAAATACCAACCAAGCCGCTCTCTTCGGTCCTCCCAAGACCTCCTTCTCTCTAGCTCCCTTGTCACCTCCTCCCATGCTGGCCTCCAGGATTTCTCCAGAGCTTCTCCCATCCTTTGGAACTCTCTACCCCAATCTGTCCGACTGTCCCCTAATCTATCCATCTTTAGACGATCCCTGAAAACCTTTCTCTTTAAAGAAGCCTATCCTGTTTCTAACTAACACTGTTTTACTTCCTCCATCAACTTATTCCCCACAGCTATTACCTCTTGTATCAATTGACCCTTTCTTTTTAGATTGTAAGCTCTAACGAGCAGGGCCCTCTGATTCCTCTTGTACCAAATTGTTATGTAATTGTAATGTCTGCCTTTATTTTGTTAAGTGCTGCGCAAACTGTTGGCGCTATATAAATCCTGTATAATAATAATAACAATTCACACCTGAGCGATCTGCAGCGACAGAGTGTTTTTGGAGCGGCACTGCATCCTTTATTTGAATGGGCCTCCCTCCGCTCCAAAAACACTTTAAAGAAGCTTATGTACTAAATCTTGGCACAGAGACAGAAGCGTTTGCGGTTGCGATTTTTGCCGCTATTGTAGTGCATATTCTCGCTCGACAATCGCAGCAAAATCACACTGCGTTTGAGGTGCCATTGATAAATAATGGCATTGCAAACACGTTCCAGGTTTTGCTGCAGTTTTTGGAATCGCTGGCAGAATCGCAGCGATTCCACCCACGATCTGGATCGCTCAAGTCTGAACGGAGCTTTCAATTTCTCTGGTATATAATGTAGATTTGGGTGAATGTATTATTTATCGCTGAGGAAATAAAAATACACGTAGATAAAATGTTTTTATTCATTTTGTTCATTTGATTACAGCAATTCAAAGCGTTTATTACCCCAAAACTTCATATTCCTGATATGTGCCTGCTGTACCATGTACTTGTATAAGAAAGTATCCTGTTCTATTTGTATTGCTTCCTTTATGTGCAATCCCTGGTATTCCTGCCAGTCCCTCTGCTTTCCTGTTAAAACTGACCACACTAAGCAGGAGAGCACACTGTATCCAGTTCTCTAGCTATGCATACTCTCCTCCAATGCTCAGACTTGTCCTGACATGCCCACGTTGCACAGCCATTCACTGAGAAGCTCAGTATGCTGCTGTTTCTCCTCCCCCCAGCTCTTATGTAACTGAGAACAGAGGGAATGTGATCACTTTTTTTTACAAGGTGATCGCTTACAATCACTTTAACTGAGAGTGGCAAGAGGTGGAGAAGTAGGTGGATGAAGTCTTGATCTCTACCTCAACCAATCACAGAAAGCCTTGTATTAATTTATAAAAATATAAGGCTTCCTGTGAATGGCTGATCAGTGTTCAGCCAAACTCAATTTTGCCCTGGGAACAGGACGGAAAGTCTTTGTACCCCTGGAGCATAGCGCTGTATACTGTATATAGCTGATCCTACATACAGTTCACAGGGTGCCCACGTGTCCCGGATTGGCCGGGATTATTACGTAATGTACATTTTTGTCCCCGGTCCCGGGCATCTTCATTCCGGGACAATACAGTGTCCCGGAATGAAACTGATAATCTGGGAACAGGGGGGACCGAGCAGCCATAGCGCTGGCTCTGGCTCCACCTCCTCCACCTACTCCTGATCACTTGTTGCTATAGCCGCCTGGCGTCTGGTAACCAGTGACGTCACTGCCCAGCGCTGGGAGTGGAGGAGGATTTCACTTCCTCCTCCTCCACGCTAGTTCTGCCTGGGAGTCACTGCTGGTTCTTTCACCTCCGCACTTGGCTCCAGTGACTGGCTTGCAGCTTGTGTGGGGTGTTTCTGTACCCACACGCTGCGATTACCGTGTGCACGGCATCTCTCCCTCTCACTTCCTCCCCCTCCTGCCCACCTCACACTAACACAGGACTGAAGTCCCCTCCCCCTCTTCCTCGGCTCGGATGTCACAGACAGGAGAAGGAGGGGGAGGAGAATGGACACAGCACACAACAGGACGGGACGTGCTGATCTGAGGTTTGTACAGAATATTAATACTTGGCACTTGCAGGAGAAGGAGACACAGAGACAGGGGGCAAGTTGTCAAAAAAGAATACTTGCAGTGATTTTGGGGGATAAGAGCATGTGTATGTGCTAGGGGGGCACTTTAGGAGGGGAGAGAAATTGTACTGGGGGGGGACAGATTTTTTATTCAACCCCCCCTTCCAGCACAATTTCTCTCCCCTCCTAAAGTGTGCCCCTTAGCAAATACAACGTGCTCTTATCCCCCAAAACCACTGCAAATATTCTTCTTTGACAACTTGCCCCTTCCCTAAAGACAAACTGGCTGCTATTGAGGGGACAATTGTACTGTCTGGAATCCTGGGAACTTTGCTAGAGATTCAGGGCAATTCTGGAGGAGGATGTAAGGAGGCACTCTGGAGGAGAATGTAAGGCACACTCCAGAGAATGGAAGAAGGCACTAAGGGGGCACCCCGGAGGATGTAAGGGGCTCTGACTAAGTTAGTACAACCAGAGTGCCCCCTTACATCCCCCTTACCTCCAGGGTGCCCCCTTAGTGCCTCCAGAGTGCCCCCTTACATCCCCCCTTACAACCTCCAGGGTGCCCCCTTAGTGCCTCCAGAGTGCCCCCTTACATCCTTCGGAGTGCCCCACCACCAAGGTGGTATAGCAGTGGCTGACAGACTATCAGGAGGTGGTATTGCACTCCTCTTCCTCCTCTCTCCACTAACTACCCCCGCCATACACTCTGCACTCCTCTACTGTACATATTACCCCCGCCATACACTCCGCACTCCTCTACTGTACATATTACCCCCGCCATACACTCCGCACTCCTCTCCTGTACATATTACCCCCCACCATACACTCCGCACTCCTCTCCTGTACATATTACCCCTGCCATACACTCCGCACTCCTCTCCTGTACATATTACCCTCGCCATACACTCCGCACTCCTCTCCTGTACATATTACCCCCGCCATACACTCCGCACTCCTCTCCTGTACATATTACCCTTGCCATACACTCCGCACTCCTCTCCTGTACATATTACCCCCCGCCATACATTCCGCACTCCTCTCCTGTGCATACTACTCACTGTCATACACTCTGCATTCCCTATTTAACATTACCACATTCTGCACTATGTAAGTCATCTCAGACTCTCTTTAACAACACCCCCTTTAAGACAATATTTAGCGCAATTTAAGACATGTCCACTGTTCACCACAACGTGCTTTTTACGTGCCATATTGTTGTTGTTCTTGATGCCTAGGGCCCACTTTTGATTTCATACGCCCCTGCCCCAAGAATCGGCAAAAGAATATGTCAAAAATCATCTTTTTGGGGGGGGGTGTGTGTCCCTGAATGGCAGTTTGGAAATGTGGTCACCCTATTCACACAGTGCTGACAGCACTAGTAAAGGAAATCGTTAGTTTGGGTTAGCTTGGCCCAAACAAACTATTTAAAGTGATTGAAAAGCTGAAGTTGGGCTTTAATGAGTAAGGTGAAGAGCGACAATAACATGCACGGTAAAAACAACTCATAACAACCAATGAAAGTCCATCTGTCATTGACTGGAAGAGGAACACCGCAAATGCTCATTGCTGATTGGTTGCAATTGAATACTGTGTTGTATTGTTCTTTGTCATTTTGTCTATGTGTAGAACATTTTCATGTTGCTACTGAATGTAAATGGGCTCTAAAATGTACAAAGAACAAAAAGATATTGTTGACAAATGAATGTGTTCAAAAATCTAAAAAATGATCTAGGTCAGCTTTCTGAATTGAGAAACAGAATTTGAAAAAGAAAAAAAAAAAGTCTTCTCTTGGGCAAACGTCGGGACAAGTCTGAAAGCTGGGAAATCAGAGGCAGCTGGTAATTATGCGTCTCTCCGACTGACCTATACAGGGTTCACTCTTCCTTTACAAGTGTCTCAATTTGAATGTTAACAACAAGAAAACACAAAACAGTGGGGGTTGGGAGCCATCAAGAGAATAATGAAGGCCTGAACCTTGCAGTTTAAATACAATGGGGTCTTAATTATCCATATTCCACACTAATGATTGGGAGCAGAAAGCTGAATGCTCAAAAACAATGCCTAATTGAATGACATAATTTATAGTAAAAACATTCTTCTTTGCCTCAGTTTCAGGAAAGGGGCTACAGGGATTTCCAGAATACTTGTCAATGCAAGAGTGTAGCTTGAAGTTGTAAAGGTCACAAACTTTGATTTTATAGCTCTTACTGAAATGTGCAGTGCGGTGGATGACACTTTTAGTGGCAGGCCCCACTATAAATTATACAAGGTGCTTCCCCCAATTGCTGGCTGCTTGTTCGTTTTTCAAATATGTGGATGGTGGGCACACATAATAAATGAACAGAGACTTGTGGGTGAACTTTGATGTCCAAAATGGTTGGAGCATATACCATATTAGGGAAAGCAGCAAGAATGGACAAGGAAAGAAGAATGGGGTCCATTAACATTGGTTTGTGAGTGTGTGGTTCCCCCAAGACAGTAACATATTTCCCAGCTAGGGAGCACAACAGACATGGTATGGAGGGTGGAATTGCTTCTGGACTCAGGAGATTGTAGGGTCTAAGTGGTTGTAAGATCCAAGAAAAAAAAAAGACTACTTATTCTTGCTTAGCTGCTGTGTACCCACATCCCTTTTTTGCAAGGTGCAATACAAAAAAAAAGAGGAGACAAATGTGAAGCACACAAAAAAGTGCACAGGGTTTACACACTGTCCTCCGAAGAGAAAGGGCCCTGTCCCTGATCCCTTTCCTGACAACCAGCCATTATGAATACAGGACTGATCCTAGGCACTCCTACATCACTGTGCTTCTGTGGCTGCTGTTTCAACCTCAGTGGCCCACAAGCCGGTGTGGTACGTGAGGCTCACGAATCAGGTACATGACAGTACCAAACAGCCATGACTGAGCCTGCAGGAGGATCCTCTCCTTTGGATGAAATCTGAAGGCACCTTGCCTCACTCACCCAGGCGGTTACATCCCTGCAAGAGGGCTATGCTCGGCCGGAGGGTCGCGTTCAGGCACTGGCCACACCTGCTGCGACTTCTGCTGGTTTTCCGGTGATCGGAGCGAATTTAGAGCCTTCCGCAATGCTTGTCAGCTCCATTTTGCTCTTCAGCCAAGGACATTTTCTCTAGAAGCTACAAAGGTGGGATTTACCATTTCCCCTCTCCAAGGAGAACCACAGGCCTGGGCCAATCACCTACTGGAAGAAAACAACACACAGCTAAATACCCTGCAATTATTCTTCATGGCCATGTCACAACTGTACAGTGGCCTGCAACGAACCACTACTGCTGAGACAGCCTTGCATGCCCTTCAGCAGACCGGTCGAAGATTACTTCGCGGATTTCCAACGACCATACCTACTGGAACGACGCAGCCCTATGTCACCAGTTCTGTCTGGGCCTCTCAGAAGTATTTAAAGATGAACTTGCTCGGGTAGGCTTACCAAACACATTAGAGACTTTGATCACACTATCTATACAGATTGATCGCCGGTTACACGAATGTAGATCTGAGAGATCCTCGCAGCAGTTCAGACCAACATGGATGTTACCCAAGGCACCCATGCCTGCTGACCCCGTGTTTGGAAATCCTGCCACACCTGTTCCAGAGGCACCTGAACCGATGCAGTTGGGCCTGATCCGCCCGTCGCTAACCCCTAACGCCAACGACGACGGTTGAACAACCTCTGTCTCTACTGTGGGGAGTCCGGTCACTACGTACGCACCTGCCTGGCTAAACTACACAAGTGCCTTTCACTTTCTTCGGTTAAACAACCCAACATATCTGACAATTCAGCTCACATAGTCCTGCCTATCTCATTGCAGCTTCCGGGAAGAACTGTTCCAGTGACCGCACTCATTTATTCGGGAGCTTGCAATTGCTTCATTGGTCTGTCCTTCAATACAACATAAGAACCAAGGGCTCCCTGTGTTCCTGCCCGACAAATCTTGAATTAAATCAGGACTAGTGACCAAGGAGACCTCTCCACTTCTAACCATCACTGCTATCACTATTATGATTGGATGCGATTTCTTCACCACTTTTCCCTGTCATCTTGGGCATCCCTTGCTTGTAGGCTCACAATCCACATATTGACTGGGAGTCTGGAAGAATAGAGTTCCTATCACCATACTGTCAGTGTTGTCCAGCACCACCTCAACCTCCTGCTTCTATACTATGTTTGGAATCACATGCCGAACCGTGTCAGGTAGTCCACAAATGCTACCATGAATACCTGGATGTATTCAGTAAACTGGGTGCAGATATCCTTCCTCCGCACAGGCCATATGACTGTCCCATTTAACTTCTTCCGGGTGGGCAGAAATTCCTTTCCGACGTATCTTTCCCCTGTCTGAGCATGAGATAGAGGTTCTGAAGGACTATATTGAAGAGAACCTACAGAAAGGGTTCATTCGCCCCCCAACTTCACCAGCCGGAGCAGATATATTTTTTGTGGATAAAAAGAACCAGTCACTAAGGCCATGTGTGGACTACCGCGACATAAATAGGATCACAGTAAAGAACCGCAACCCCCTGCACTTAATTCCTGAACTCTTTCAGCGACTCAAGTCTACAAGTGTGTTTACCAAACTTGATTTACGAGGAACCTATAACTTAATCCGGGTCAAAGAAGGCGATGAAGGGAAGACCGCCTTTCGTACCCGCTTCAGTCACTATGAGTATCTGGTCATGCCTTTCGGCCTGTGCAGCGCACCGGATACTTTTTTAACACTTTATCAACGATATCTTCAGAGACTTCCTAGATATCTTTGTCATTGTATACTTGGACAACATCTTGATATTTTCCATTTCATTAGAAATACACGAGGACACGTCAAGAGTGTACCTCTCCGACTCCGCCAGCACAGACTTTACGCCAAAGCTAAAAAGTGTGACTTTGAACAGCAGAGCATCCAATTCCTTGGATTAATTATTTCCACTGATGGAATCCGAATGGAACCCCTAAAAAGTATCCGCAATCCTGGACTGGCTAGCTCCCACTGATAAAAAAGCAATCCAACGCTTTGTAGGCTTCGCCTTCCTTTATCGTAACTTCATCAGGAACTTCTCAGCTATTATTTCCCCTATCACTCAACTTACCACACAAGGCATCCGCTTCCACTGGTCTACTGAGGCACAGACCGCATTTGAAACCTTGAAGGAACGATTTACCATTTCTCCTGTTCAGTCATCCGGATTCTGCTCTGTCCTACATCTTAGAAGTGAATGCATCAGAATGTGCAGTTGGAGCAGTCTTGTCGCAGCGACAGGGCCCCAAAGATGTGATCAATCTGGTTGCTTTCTTTTCTCGGAAGCTTACCTAACCAGGAAGGAATTATGATGTGGGAGATCAGGAGCTTCAGGCGATCAAAGCAGCATTAGAGGAATGGAGGTATTTGTTGGAAGGAGCCACTCATCCAATATTAATCTTCACAGACCATAAGAACAGTGGCGGCTGGTGCTCAAATTTTTTGGGGGGGGCGCAAAACAAACAGCCTCACTGTGCCATCAAACGCTGCCACTGTGCCCATTAAATGCTGCCACTGTGCCCATCAAACGCTGCCACTGTGCCCAAACGCTGCCACTGTCCCCTTTAAACGCTGCCACTGTCCCCTTTAAACACTGCCACTGTCTCCTTTAAACGCTGCCACTGTGCCAATCAAACGCTGCCACTGTCCCCTTTAAACGCTGCCACTGTCCCCTTTAAAGGCTGCCACTGTGCCCATCAAACGCTGCCACTGTCCCCTTTAAACGCTGCCATTGTCCCCTTTAAACGCTGCCACTGTCCCCTTTAAACACTGCCACTGTGCCCATCAAACGCTGCCACTGTCCCCTTAAACGCTGCCACTGTCCCCTTTAAACGCTGCCACTGTGCCCATCAAATGCTGCCACTGTCCCCTTTAAACGCTGCCACTGTCCCCTTTAAACGCTGCCACTGTGCCCATCAAACGCTGCCACTGTGCCCATCAAACGCTGCCACTGTGCCCATTAAATGCTGACACTGTCCCCTTTAAACACTGCCACTGTGCCCATTAAATGCTGCTACTGTGCCCATCTAACGCTGCCACTGTGCCCATCTAACGCTGCCACTGTGCCCATGTAAAGCTGCCACTGTGCCTCAAATGCTGCCACTGTGCCCATCTAACGCTGCCACTGTGCCAATCTAACGCTGCCACTGTGCCCATCTAACGCTGCCACTGTGCCCATGTAAAGCTTCCACTGTGCCCATCTAACACTGCCACTGTGCCCATCTAACACTGCCACTATGCCCATCTAACGCTGTCACTGTGCCCATTAAATGCTGCCAACGGCACTTACCTTGTCAGGCGGCGAGCGGTGTCTCCTCATCTTCTCCCGCGCTCCTCCTGTCTTGCAGTGATTGGACGCTTAGGCGTCCAATCACAGCGCCTGTGACTTCAGCCAATCAGGGGACCGGTAACACAGACCGGCAACCTGATTGGCTGAGAGGCGGGTCTGTGTTAGGGAAGCGATGTATTCGCTTCCCTAACACAATACTGTGTAAGCAGCGAACGCAAAGCATTGCGCCCGCTGTTTACACTTCTGGAAGCCTATTAGAGCACACCGCTCTAATAGGGTCCCCTATTAGAGCTTTACAGCTCTAATAGGGAGCTTCCAGAAACACCCCCCCCCACTGTAATTCAGATGCCCGGCGCCCGACAGGGGGCCGGACACCTGAATAGGGGGCGGCAGCGGTGACAATAGATAGATTCATGCAATGCATGAATCTATCTATTGGTGATAGAGCGGTGCAGGAGAGGGGGGGTGGCGCTCCTGCGCCCTCTATGCACGCACCGCCACTGCATAAGAACCTTGAGTATTTGCGAACTGCAAAAAATCTCAGACCACCCCAGGCCCGATGGGTACTCTTTTTCTCAAGGTTCTCCTTTCACATTACTTACAGACTCAGATCAAAGAACACCAAAGCTGACGCGTTATCACACATGTTTAAAGATCCAAAGGACATTCCTTCACCAGATACCATCTTACCAGCCAGAAGTTTCCTTCTGTTACAGTCGGGCCTGCTTCCACAATTGCAGCAAGCCTCAGCAGGTACTTCCAGTCCTCCAGGAGTCACATTGCAGGCAAAGAATGGCCTACTATGGAAAGGGGAGCAAATTTTTGTGCCAGAAACTGCCCGAGTGGGTGTCCTAAGGTCCTGCCATGTCCACCTGTTAGCAGGTCATTTTTGAATCTACAATAGAGTTGGTACAATGTACATTCTGGTGGCCTGGGTTGGAGAAGGATTGCAAGGCTTATGTCAACGTATGTACTATATGCATTCGGAGCAAGAACACCTGAAATAAAGCTTGGGGCTTACTCAGACCCTTATCTGTACCTGATAGGCCTTGAAACATGATTGCTTTGAACTTTGTTGTCGAGTGTCCACCTTCCAAAGATTGTTCTGCTATTTTTGTAGTGGTGGATCGTTTATCAAAAATGGCGCACTTCCTACTCCTGAAGGGTACCCCATCTGCTACTGAGACCGCTCGGGTCTTTATTAAGAAGGTGGTCAGACTTAACGGCATCCCGACAAACATTGTGTCAGACCATGGAGTCCAATTCACATCACGGTTTTGGAATGCATTATGTGGATCTTTAACTAGTTGCGGCCCGCCCCCCTGTCAAATGGCTGGGCGGTGCGGCTCTTGTTCTGGAACGCCTTCATATGATATATATATATATATGATATATCTTGCTGGCCCGCGGGGGCACACAGCACGACGATCGTGGCCGCGGCGTGTTTCTAGGACATGGCGCGACCCCAATCTCTGTAAAGAGCCACTGTGTCCCATTACAGCCGGTCACATGTAAACACAGAGATGCCAGTAATTGGCGCGCCTCGCCTCACACTGACAGAGTGTGTGGCGAGGAGAGCCGATCAGCGGCATCTCCTCACAGGAGACATCTACACATGTACTCAGGGCACTGATCATCAGTGCCCTGATTACAATAGTGACACCAGTGCCAGCAATCAGTGCCCACCACTGCCCACAAGTGCCACCAATCAGTGCCCATTAGTGATGTCAGTCTGTGCTGGCTATCAGTCCCACCTATCAGTGCTGCCCATCAATGCCCATCAGTGTCGCCCATCAGTGCCACCCATCAATGCCCATCAGTATCGCCTATTCGTGCCGCCTATCAGTGCCCACCAGTGCCACCTATCAGTGCCCACCAGTGCCGCATATTAGTGCCCATGAGTGCCATCTAACAGTGCCCATCAGTGCCACCTATCAGTGCTCATCAGTGCCACATATCAGTGCCCAATAGTGGAACATATTAGTGCCTTCTCATCAGTGCCACCTAATCAGTGCCCATAAGTGGCCATCAGTTCTTTTTGTAAAAAATAAAAAAAAAACAGCAGTGATTAAATACCACCAAAAGAAATCTCTATTTGTGTGAAGAAAATTATAAAAAATGTTATCTGGGTACAGTATAGCATGACCGCGCAATTGTCATTCAAAGTGCAACAGCGCTGAAAGCTGAAAAATGGCCTGGGCAGGAAGGGGGTGTAAGTGCCCTGTAGGCAAGTGGTTAAAAATTTAACTTTCTCTTTCTTCAGCTTACCACCTGTCAGCGGTACTCACCCGGGCCGATATGCTGAGAGCTGCTCCCCTTGCGACTAAGCGCACGATGCCTCTGGAGTGGGTACAGAGGACACCGGGCTCAAAGATGCACGGGTTGCCAGCAGGAGTGTAGCAGGTGGTGTGCAGTAGCGACGTTGACCAGGAGAGGCTGAAGCTGCACTGGGAGTAGACACCTGGCAGAGCTGTGATCAGGTAGAGGTTGCAGAGGTACCAAAGCATATACTGAAGGAGGACCCTCGGGAGCATGAGAGAACTGCAAGTCCAGAACACCGAGCAGGAGGTCAAGCACAAGGAGCAGGAGATAGTCCAGCAAGCAGGCCGAGGGTCAAACACAGGCAACCAGGCAGTAGAAGTATCCAAGAGGCAAGCCAGGGGTCAAACACAGGTAAATAACTCAGAGAATGTCCAGGAGGCAGGCCGGGGGTCAAGCACAGGAAAACAGGCAGTAGAAGTATCCAGGAAGCAAGCCAGAGGTCAAACACAGGTAAGTAACTCACAGAAGGTCCAGTAGACAGGCCGAGGGTCAAGCACAGGTAGTCAGGCAGTAGAAGTATCCAGGAAGCAAGCCAGGGGTTCAAACACAGGTAAGTAGCGGCAGCGGTAGTCAGACGGATTCCGGGTCGGCACGGGTAGTCAGGTAGATGCAGGGTACAGGGTACCGGGTACAGGATACAGGATACTGGACTGGAGACAGGGCTCAGAAGAGACAACAAACCAGCAATTTGAAAGCGAACAGGGAAGGCCTTTTATAGGCCAGGTAAATGGTCAGGTGGGATACCCGGACGAGTGCGCATGCGCACTCGTCTTCTGTCAGCGCCGCGCACAGCGGTGAGGCGTACTGGCTGGGTTGTGTCAGATACCCGAGTGCCGCGGACCCGCGCATGCGCACCCGTTACCCGGCGTACCTGTAACATTCGTTGCGCCGCTCTACCGCGCGTGCGCAACCCTGGAACCCGGCGAAGAGGCCTGGTATTTCCCTGACAGTGCCCCCCCTCCTAAGGGCAGCCTCCGGATGCCCACTTCAGGATGTCTTTGATGATATTCTTGGATTAAGCGAGGGGCATGAATGTTTTCAGATGGCTCCCAGGAGCAGTCTTCTGGGGGATAACCCTTCCATTTAACAAGATATTGCACCTGACCTCGTCTTCTTCGGAGATCCAGAATTTTTTCAACCTCGAATTCTTCCTCTCCTTGGATGGTGATGGGAGGAGGAAGAGGCGTCTGCCTATCAGGGAAAGAATTGGCAATTACGGGCTTCAGCAAAGAGGCATGAAAAACTGGATGAATCCTATAGGAACTGGGGAGATCTAGTTCAAAGGCCACTGGGTTGATCACTCTCTTGACCTCAAAGGGGCCGATGAACCTGGGACCCAATTTCCGAGAAGGACAAGGGAGTTTTAAATTAGCGGTTGATAACCAAACTTTCTCACCAATCTGGAAAGGCGGGCATTCCTTCCTGCCCCGGTTGTACTGTACCTCATACCCCTTCTGTGCTTCCTTCATGGCCTGTTGGATCCGGAGGAAGTTGTCTTGGATATTTTTGACTAGGTCCTGTGCAGCTGGAGTAGGGACGTCTGGTATGGAATCTGGAAGAAAAGAAGGGTGATAACCGTAGTTTGCCCAGAAGGGCGTTTGATTAATGGCAGAATGCAAAGAATTATTATAGGCAAACTCCGCGTAGGGTAGTAGGCCTGACCAGTCATCTTGGGAGTAAGAACAAAAACACCTCAGGTATTGCTCGAGGGTCTTATTAGTGCGTTCAGTTTGACCGTTGGATTGTGGGTGGTATGCTGAAGACATGGAAGTCCTGATTTCAAGGGATTTGCAGAGGTCTCTCCAGAATCTGGAGGTGAACTGTACCCCCCGGTCTGAGGTGATGTTAGCTGGAACTCCGTGTAACCTTATAATTTCTCTGATGAAGATGTCAGTGGTAGCAGAAGCCGAGGGGGTACCTTTCATGGGCAGGAAGTGAGCCATCTTTGAGAGACGGTCAATGACAACCAGAATTGTGGTAAAGGAATCTGAGGAGGGTAAGTCCACGATGAAGTCCATGGAAATCTCCTTCCATGGACGTTCTGGGACAGATAGTGGACGTAACAGACCCCAGGACTTAGTGTTGGACCCCTTGTTCCTCTGACAAGTGTTGCAAGAAAGAACGTATTCCTGACAGTCCTTTCTCCAGCCCGGCCACCAGTAAGATCGACCTACCAAGTCCACTGTTTTCTGTACCCCAAAGTGGCCGGACATCTTGTGATCATGAAGAGTCTGCAGGACTTGGAGTCTGACAGGAGGAGGAACAAAGATTCGGGCATGGGCCCAGAGCAAATCCTGCTTCCTCTCAAGAAAGGGTAATGTGGGAGATGAGAACTGGTTGGAAGCCTGTTTAAGGGCTGTGGTCAAGTCAGGCTGAATGGCATGGAGGAAATTGTGGGCGGACAGGATGGTAGCAGGTTCTTTAGAGGATTCAGTGTCCAGAAACATACGGGATAAAGCATCCGCCTTGCCATTCTTGGAGCCAGGACGGTAAGTGATGTGGAAATTAAATCGGGAGAAGAACAAGGCCCAGCAGGCCTGTCTGGGTCTAAGGCGTTTTGCAGCCCTGAGGTACTCCAAGTTGCGGTGGTCTGTGAAGATGAGAATGGGTTGGGAAGCTCCTTCTAGCAGGTATCTCCATTCCTCGAGAGCGAACTTAATCGCAAGTAATTCCCGGTCGCCTACATCGTAATTCTTTTCAGGGGGACTTAATTTTCGGGAGGCAAAGGCGACCGGGTGGAGTAGGGCCTTTGGGCCACTTCTCTGCGATAGGATCGCTCCCATAGCAGAGTCTGAAGCGTCCACTTCTAGGACGTAAGGGAGTTCAGGGTCAGGGTGCTGCAAGATGGGTGCAGAGGAAAAAAGTTCCTTGAGCTTCTCAAAAGCGCCTTGCGCTTGGGGAGTCCACTGGAACTTGACTTGCTGACGGGTCAGTTGGGTGATTGGGGACACAATGGCAGAAAACCCCTGAATGAACCGTCTATAAAAGTTGGCAAAGCCGATAAAACGTTGGGCTGACCTTTTGTCTGTGGGGGCAGGCCAATCCTGGATGGCCTTCACCTTTTGGGGGTCCATCAGTACTCCTCCGGTGGTTATGATAAAGCCCAGGAACTGGATGGTATCAGTCTCGAACTCGCATTTCTCTCCTTTGACGTAGAGCCCGTGTTTACGGAGAATGAGAAGAACTTTCCGGACATGTTGACGGTGGGCTTCTAGAGAATCTGAGAAAATCAAGATATCATCAAGATATACAATGAGGAAGTTATCCAGATACTCACGGAAAATGTCATTGACAAGGTGCTGGAAGGTAGCTGGGGCATTACAAAGTCCAAATGGCATGACCAGGTACTCAAAATGGCCGAATCTGGACCTAAAAGCCGTCTTCCACTCATCCCCAGAGCGTATTCTAACTAAGTTGTAGGCCCCACGGAGATCCAGCTTGGTAAACACCTTGGCAGTCCTGAGCCGCTGAAAAAGTTCGGGAATGAGTGGGAGTGGGTACCTGTTCTTGATAGTAATTTTATTGAGTTCCCTGTAATCCACACAGGGTCTGAGGGAACCGTCTTTTTTTTCAACAAAGAAAATCCCAGCCCCTGCTGGTGAAGAAGATGGTTGGATGAACCCTTTAGCAAGATTTTCGTCAATATATACCCGTAGGGCTTCAAGCTCAGTTTCGGACAAGGGGAAAATCCTTCCGAAGGGGATCTCGGCCCCTGGTAGGAGATCAATCGGACAATCATATGAGCGATGAGGGGGAAGAACTTCGGCCTTTCTTTCATCGAAAATGTCCATGAAGTCTCGGTAGGGTGTTGGGACGTGTTGCAGGTCCTTGATACTGGGTTGCATGGCAAGATGAGTAAGAGGTACTGCGGGTTGATCCGGAAGGCAGTGCTGCAGGCAGTAAGGAGAGGAGAACTCCACTTCCCTGTTGACCCAGTCGATCCGAGGATTGTGAGCCAGAAGCCAGGGGTACCCCAGGATGATGGGGAACATAGGAGAGTGGATAATGTCAAAACGTAAAAGTTCCTGATGACCTGATTTGGTGCAGGTCAGGATGGGAGCGGTTTCCTGGGTAACCGGTCCTGAGCAGGGTGGAGAGCCATCGGCCAGCTGGATTTGAAGAGGTTGTTTCTTGGTAGTTAAAGGGAGGTTCAGGTGTCGTGCCAAGGTCAGGTCCATGAAGCAACTGCAGGCTCCGGAGTCAAGGATGGCTCCCAACTGGAAAGACTCTCCCGCTACCTGTAGGGAGAGTGGAACAGTCAGATGAAAATGCGGAATTCCAACAGGGTGCGAACTCGAGAGGGACCCAGAAGGGCACTTACTGGGTCTTATGGGGCATTTCTGTAGGTAGTGCCCCGTGCCCCCGCAGTAGAGGCAGAGGTTGGCTTGACGACGATGGAGCCTTTCTTCAGCAGATAGGGGGGACCGTGCCAGGCCCAGCTGCATAGGTTCCCCATGAGGAGGAGAGCGAGAGTTCCAAGAAGGAGCAGGTGCCGGAGGGACCCGGGGCATCGTCCAGGTGGGACGAGGGCTCTGTAGTCTCTCTGCCCCGTAATCGACGGTCAAGTTTAATAACAAGTTGGCAGAGATCTGTGAAAGTGCTTGGGATCTCTCCTCGAGCCAGTTCATCCTTCAATACCTCGGATAGCCCCAAACGGAATTGGTATTTTAGGGCTGACTCGTTCCAGTCAGTATCTGCTGCCCATTTGCGGAAATCCACTACATAGTCCTCTACAGGTCTTCTCCCCTGGGATAGGGTATGCAGGGTAGATTCTGCCGTACCTGTGCGTTGGGAGTCCTCGTAGAGTGCTGCCATAGCGGAAAAGAAAGTCTCTACAGAATTCAACTGTGGGCTCTTTTGTTCCATCAAATGGTGTGCCCAGGATTGAGGGTCATCTGAAAGTAGAGAGATAATGAAACCCACTTTGGTGGATTCCAACTGGAAAGTCCTGGGTTGTAGTGCTAGGTGTAGCAAACAAGAATTTTTAAAGGAGCGAAATTTCCTTCGGTCCCCGGAAAAACGTTCTGGTGTGGGGACCCTGGGATCAGGATGGGACACATCATAGGCAGGGAGAGCACCTCCAGGTGTTGATAGAAGAGTGGAGGTGCTGGCTGCAGGGGGTGACTGGTCCGCTTGGTTTGGAGACAAGGTCAGGTGCTGAAGACGCCCTTCGATCTGAAAGTATCCATCTTGGAGGCGTTGTACAGCCTGCGTAAGGGTTGTCACCTGCTGGCATAAGGCCTCAAGGGGTGAACCAGCTCTGTCGGCCTCGGACATTGGCTGGTTTGTACTGTCAGCGGTACTCACCCGGGCCGATATGCTGAGAGCTGCTCCCCTTGCGACTAAGCGCACGATGCCTCTGGAGTGGGTACAGAGGACACCGGGCTCAAAGATGCACGGGTTGCCAGCAGGAGTGTAGCAGGTGGTGTGCAGTAGCGACGTTGACCAGGAGAGGCTGAAGCTGCACTGGGAGTAGACACCTGGCAGAGCTGTGATCAGGTAGAGGTTGCAGAGGTACCAAAGCATATACTGAAGGAGGACCCTCGGGAGCATGAGAGAACTGCAAGTCCAGAACACCGAGCAGGAGGTCAAGCACAAGGAGCAGGAGATAGTCCAGCAAGCAGGCCGAGGGTCAAACACAGGCAACCAGGCAGTAGAAGTATCCAAGAGGCAAGCCAGGGGTCAAACACAGGTAAATAACTCAGAGAATGTCCAGGAGGCAGGCCGGGGGTCAAGCACAGGAAAACAGGCAGTAGAAGTATCTAGGAAGCAAGCCAGAGGTCAAACACAGGTAAGTAACTCACAGAAGGTCCAGTAGACAGGCCGAGGGTCAAGCACAGGTAGTCAGGCAGTAGAAGTATCCAGGAAGCAAGCCAGGGGTTCAAACACAGGTAAGTAGCGGCAGCGGTAGTCAGACGGATTCCGGGTCGGCACGGGTAGTCAGGTAGATGCAGGGTACAGGGTACCGGGTACAGGATACAGGATACAGGATACAGGATACTGGACTGGAGACAGGGCTCAGAAGAGACAACAAACCAGCAATTTAAAAGCGAACAGGGAAGGCCTTTTATAGGCCAGGTAAATGGTCAGGTGGGATACCCGGACGAGTGCGCATGCGCACTCGTCTTCTGTCAGCGCCGCGCACAGCGGTGAGGCGTACTGGCTGGGTTGTGTCAGATACCCGAGTGCCGCGGACCCGCGCATGCGTACCCGTTACCCGGCGTACCTGTAACATTCGTTGCGCCACTCTACCGCGCGTGCGCAACCCTGGAACCCGGCGAAGAGGCCTGGTATTTCCCTGACACCACCCCAGACAAACGGACAGACAGAACGGACCAATCAAACCCTGGAGCAATATATCCAATGTTTCACGTCCTTTGCCCAGGATGACTGGGTTTCTCTTTTGCCACTAGCAGAATTTGCATATAATAACACCAGCCATTCTGCCACCAAACTATCCCCATTTTTTGCAAATTATGGATTCCACCCAACCTTTCTACCTGATCTGATTCCTGAAACTGCTGTTCCTGCTGCCCAGAGTACTCTGGATTTTTTTTCTACTAATAACTTGTTGTTACAGGAGGCGGTTAAGAAGGCTCAGGAGGACAACAAAAGAATGTTTGACAGGAGGAGAGGGGGGGGGGGGAACTGTTGCTGCAACCAGGGGACAAGGTATGGATCGCCACAACAAACTTAAGGATGACTTGCCCATCTAAGAAGCTGGCACCGAAATTCATAGGACCATTTCCGACAAGGAGAAAAATGAATGACGTGTCTTATGAATTAACATTACCAGAGTCCCTCAAAGTACATCCAGTATTTCATGTATCCCTGTTGAAACCAGCAGTACCAGATCCTTTTCCCTTTTCCGTAGTTCAGGACCCCCTGCCCCCTGCACCTATTACCATTAATGGGAATGAGGAGTTTGAAGTTGAGGCCATCATAGACTGCAGGAACAGAAGGGGGCAAATACAGTACTTAATTAAATGGAGAGGTTATGGTCCAGAGGAAAACTCTTGGGAACCCAGTAGTAATGTGCATGCAGCAGACTTGATTTGTGTATTTTTTTCATAGCCACCTACGGAAGAGGAGCCAGTTGGGCATCCGGAGGTTGCCCGTGGGGGCTGGCTTGTTTTGGACTTCTCTTCTGCCTGCTGCTCTGCTGATCTGCCTGAACATTACCGACCCGGCTTGTCTGACCCTGCACCTGCTCATCCATCTCGCCATGGCTCTGCTCTGCAAATCGCATCCGGCTCCTGCTCCTGCTGCGATTCCAGCCTGCCACAGTTCTGGTCTGCCTAACCATTACCGACCTGCCTGCTGCCCATCCAGCCACGGACAACCAGCCATACTGAATACTGGACTGATCCTAGGCACTCCTATGTCACCGTGCTTCTGTGGCTGCTGTCTCAACCTCAGTGGCCCACAAGCCAGTGTGGTATGAGAGGCTCTCCTCTACACCTCAGGCTCACGAACCAGGTACATGACACTGTCCCTTGTGCTGATCTAAAAAAAATCAACTACACCTAGGCTTTTAAGCCTATAATAGGGTCAGAAAGAACAATCCCTAGGTTATCAAAAAGTGTTGAGCAGGACTGTTAAAGTTGAGCAGCAGGGCCTTGTAGCCTCACACTGTTGAAGTTAACCACTGTAAGAGAAATCCAGAGGCTGGCTTCAGCTCAGTCTCCTCCCATGAGACACACCACTCTAACGCGCTTCACCCTGTGAAATGCAATAGAGGGGTGTTTCACATGGAAGGAGATTGAGCTGAAGCAGCCTGTGGATTTCTCTTATGGTGGCTAACATCAACAGTGTGTGGCCTTGTTTCAATACCTGTTGACTTGTAATCAAAGTGAGACATGCTCTGTCAGCACCTGTCATCTGTCAATAGCAGCCTAAGCCAGCGGGATTTAAGTGCAGCGGCATTTGAACAGTGCTACATATTATGTATTGAAGGACCTTGTAGCCTGCTATTATTTTCTGAGTTTAAAAAGCACTGTAATCTCAGAAGTGCAAATACGCCCTATATCTCTTTTTTTTTTTTTTTTTTACGACAGACAAAAACTGTAGAAGGGTAGAACATTTTGCTTGTTTCTTACCTAAACTAACAGAATTCTAGAAATCTATGTGCTTGCAAATATAGTTTATTGTAATGCGTGTGTGCTAAAAAAAAACGTTATTTAGTATATTGATATTCCCACTGCACACATTGCTGGTTAAGGCCTGTAGTGAAAGGGTGCTGTAGTAACTGCCAGCAGTTTGGCTGTTGTCAGTACAGAAATAAGGACATTATGTCACCAGCACACCATGGATCCATAACCAAAGGTAAAAAAAGTTTATTGAAAAGATCACAAACCGTGTCAGAGCAACGTGTCAAGGCCATGCAGGACCCCAACACCACATGCCTTACAAAGAGGTCTTGGTGGCCTTGAAATTGTGCACTAACACTGTGATGTGATCTCTGCAATAAACATTTGAACTATTGGTTATGTATCCATGGTGTTCTGGCAAAATATACCGTATTTATCGGCGTATAACACGCACTTTTTCCCCCTTAAAATCGGGGGAAAGTCGTGGGTGCGTGTTATACGCCGATACCCCAAAAAAAATGACAAAAATGACAAGCGCCGCAGAAAAATAGCAAGCGCTGCCGAAAAAACCCGAAGCGCGGCCGAAAAAGATCGAAGCGCCCCCGGAAAAAAGCCGAGCAGACTCTGCTCTGCTCGTAGTCCCGCCTCCCTGCGCTCGCTCCGGAAACAGCAGGGAGACGGGACCGCGAGCTTAGCCGCCCGAGTCGGCTCGGCTTTTTCCGGGGGCGCTTCGGTCTTTTTCGGCCGTGCTTCGGGTTTTTTTTCGGCGGCGCACGCGACAGAGCGTCTCGGCGGCGGGAAATTTAAACCCGCAAAAGACTTAAAATGACGCTGGCAAGCTACAATGGCACTGGGCAAGGCTGCAATGACGCTGGGCAAGCTACAATGACGCTGGGCAAGGCTACAATGACGCTGGTCAAGGCTGCAATGACGCTGGGCAAGGCTGCAATGACGCTGGGCAAGGCTGCAATGACGCTGGGCAAGGCTGCAAATGACGCTGGGCAAGGCTGCAATGACGCTGGGCAAGGCTGCAATGACGCTGGGCAAGCTACAGTGACGCTGGGCAAGCTAAAATGTGACGGTTAAATGTAAGTTGTTTTTTTTCCCCTAAACTTCCCTCCTAAAACTTTTTTTCCTTAAAATGCCCTCCTAAACTTGGGGTGCGTGTTATACGCCGGTGTGTGTTATACGCCGATAAATACGGTACTTATATTTGCTAAAATAAAACTTGCCTCTGGAAGTACGTTCAGGGTCACAAAAATTCCTGTGTTTACACGAATATGTATGGTAAAATGTATGAAATCGACAAAAGAATAATGCAACAAAAGTTTGTTTTAATTCATATGAATTTTACATATTTAGTAGATTAAAAGTATATGCTGGTATATTGCAATATATATTAGTATTTCCATTTTCAGTTTATACAGTATATTATTATGTAGAAAGGACCTAATAATATACTGGATAAACTGAAAATGGATATACTAGGAATACACAATTTGTGTGTCTGTGTAAGATTCTTTTGTCTTTTATGTCCAGTTAAACTCCATATGTTTGCACAGCAACTGATGTTGGGAATACACAATCTGTGTGTCTGTATAAGATTGCTCATGGGTAACCCCTAATTCCCTATATGAGTCTGACAGGGTTTACTATCTCTGCTTGTCCTATTGGTATGCCATTGTAAAGTAATTCCTGTGAAATCTTAGGTGGCATTTTGAAAGTCTGTCATTTTGAAAGATGAGACCAGAAGCTCTCAGAGCTTGTCAAATTTAAACTCATCACCTTCTTCCTCAAAAACATTCTACATGTCCCAGGCACATGATAAAGAGACACTTGAGGACATGCCAGACACTCAGGTAAGCCAGCAAAACATTTTTTTGGAAAAAGCATTACAAATACTAAGCTGTTATTTAAAAGCACATGAAATTTGGTTTGTCTTTATTATTTCACAACGTAGAAATTTGCAAGATGTGCCAGTCTCTAGTGCCTTGACTGTTAAAGTATTCCATTTAGTTCTGTCTGTCTTGGCATGCTGTATTATTTGGCAAGAGTGGAAATGTACAGTCAAATTCAAAAGTCTTTCACTGTTGTTTCTCTATTCTCCAGGAAGTACATTTCCATGAATGGTTCCCTTCCTATCTAGCATGGATACTGACATGTATATGACAGTTGTACATAATAATAGATTATTAACAACACAGACATGATAACACACTAATGTCTATTTTGGGTGGGCTAAAGTTGATGGCAGTAAGAAACATTTTAAATCTATTTGCCATATGGCAAAGACATTTCACCACAAGTATCATGCTGGTTGATCTGTAGTTGTATATTTTATGTTCTTTTGTTAAGTACTACATTTGAAAGGGTTCTACAATATGGTCACCAAGAGCTAAGGCATCATCTGCCACAATGATACTCAGTCTTATCAATTACACTTCCATCTGTGTTATGTCCATTTTTGTCAACAAAGATAAACCCATAATTAGTATTGACAATGCCAGAATGACAAAATAACATTAATAGCTATAATATTAAGATTCAGAGATTGGTGGAGGGTATTGGGGGGAGGTGACAAAAACATATATATATTCACAGGTGATTACAGTGCTACATAATGGTCACCGCCACAGCAAGCCCATCACTGGCATATGCCTATATGCCTATGTCCACCCCTGACTCCACACTTTTTAGTATACATAGCTATGGGGAATGCATACTTTCTAAATAATTTAATGAATTGTTCTATTTTCGTGTTTTAAAGTGGATGTAAACCCGCACATATACCCAGTGAAGTGAACATCATCAGATGATACACAGAGATTAAACAAATCCTCCTACATGAGTTTTACATGTATATCTGCTGTCTTCAGCTTTATACACTGTTTAGAAAGTGCACATCCTGTTAGAATTTTCTCTTCCTGATTCACCTGTGGGTGTGGAGTCTTGCCATGCACTGTGAGACAGCTGATTGGAGGAATGGCACCCCCCTCCACATAGGCAGTGTCACAACCCACAACCTACCTTTACCAACCGCAGGGGTCCTCGCACTCGCAGCATGTCAGTCTTTGATAGTGAGGCCCCTAGCACATGTCTTATGGCATCCTCATATCAAGATGGCAGCACCAAAGTGATTCCTGTTATAGAGAACAATTGCATCACTTCTACCACACCCTCCGGAGGTCACTTCCTGTTTAATCACTGTTTTAAAGCTATGAGGTTTCAGAGAGAGATAGTGCTCAGTTTTTTTAGAGCTACCCACAGTGTGTACCTGTCCCTTGCCATGTGATATTGCTACCTGACCGTTGCTACGTTTATTGAATCTGATCCTTTGCTGCCTGCCCTGACCTTCTGCTACTTTTGACTTTGATTAGTGAACTTTTCCTTTTGTACCACATTTTTGGAAACTGTACTGGATTCACCTCCTGAGTTTTCTTATCCAAGGTGTGAACCCCTGCTATTGGGCTCCCCATACCCAAACACTGACAGACAGAGACTTGCAGAGCTTTGGTGTGAATAGCTCTCTGCTAATCTATTTATAGCACCCACCCTGACACAAAATTCAGGCTGGTTTTATCACAGTTGATGGAGAACTTGTCAAAAGTTATCATGCTGATAACAGAAGAACGGAGCAGGAGAAAGCCATGGGACTTAGTGCTTTGAAGAGAGATAAGAAAACACTGCAGATATATGTGACAAAATCACTTTAAGTAAACATTTGTCATGTATATTACAAACAATCTGTATGCTTTTTACTTTCAGAAATATGCCAAAAACAGAGAATGAACATATTACCTTTAAATGTTCTTGTTGTAAGACGGTTACAATAGCTTCACATGCCTCGACTATTATCCAGCCTAGTGATTGCACTGTTAGTCCAGTTGTAAACTTCATATTCTCCATACTTCTTCATGTTGCTAGAAACTGTAGCATTGCACTCAATATTTGGTCTGAGGGTATAGAATGCCTTATGCAGGTGTCTGTCTTCTGTGTGTAGCACTCTGGTGTTTAGGCAGGGTTGCTAACAAATTTAGTTTGCCTTGTAGTGTTTTTCCTGGTTAATTGTTAGGAGATCCACTGATTTCCCAATATTTCTGGAATGGCTGTACTTCTCTCTCTCTTCTGGCACTAGGTGGCATTGTGGCTGGTGACATTAGCTAGACAAGGGCATAGCAAGGACAGATTGTGAATGGATGGGGTGTCTCAGCCAATAGACAAGGGTTTCTTTAAGTCCCTTGGCCTGCTGGGAGAGCCTATTTATTTGGGTGGAGCCGGTGATCAGCCCGAAGCCTGAGGCCTATCCCGGGGACACCTGGCTGCTAGGCTTCCTGAGGCCTGTCCAGGATCAGGAGAAGCAGCATAGGGTTGGGACTGCAGGATTGGAGTCCAACCGAGTTGTGAAGGTTTAGCCGGATGGGGAACCAGTTATGGTCAGAGGTAGAGGGGAAGCTGTCGCCACTAAGAGACCATCCACCTTGTTACCGGAGACTACAACAAGTGCCAAGCCAGGGACCCAGCAGGATAGCAGGGGTGACGCTTGAGGAATATACAGTGGGATAGCTGTGGAAGAGCTCAGGGGATCCAGTGACAACTGGGATCTGTAAAGTCTAGTGAGAGACTGGGAGCTCAGTGAGTGAAGATCTACAGTGGGATACTGTGAGATAAGTAAAGGACTGTTCTGTGTTAACAAGTGTTATGTACAACTACCGTTAGTGACTGTTGCTAGATTAGTGGCCATAGGAGACAGCGGTCCTATCTATACAGAAATGTTATCTGGCTGGAGGCCTTCCACTGTATAGCTGTCTACCTATAAGTCCTGGAGTCTGCCAATTACCATCGCATCTACTTAAGGGTGGCCTGGCCCTAAACCTTTCTCTCACCGTTCTGTTAAGAGACAATGAATCTCTTGTTCGCATTCAAAAAATGACTAGCGCCCATCATTTCTTCTTGCATCACACCCACCTTGCCTGGTAAACCCACTCTGCAAGGAAGGATGTCAGCTCTCCTTAACCCTGGAGGTCACCATTAGGCCCTGGGGCCCTGGAACCTTGCTACATGTGTCATGGGTGTTACATAACACAATAAATTCTGAAAACATTCATAAGGCACCCTTAAGTAGTTGCAAATATCATCAGTATATAGGCCCATGTGGGAAAATGTATCACAGTCCTTCAGCCGCTCCTTGTCTTATTGGTTAGACCTCTTGTTTTTCTTTTTAACGGCCAAAGCTCTCACCATCAGAATGCCAAATGCAGCTCTCTTGCTATTATAGTGCTACTCCCTTAAAGATTTATGGGTCCCCCTATGCAAGCACAGCCAGGCAGAAGACATTTTCAGCATCTATTCAGTAGTCAAAAAAGAGTCCAGAGGGCTTTGTTTTGTTTTAGTATATTGGGGGGGGGGGGGGGGGGACTTGAATAGGGATGGGAAGATATGGGATGCCCACAACTGTAGTTGAATGCAACTTGAGGACTTGAAACTGTCTCTGCTACCAAAATCCACACAGCTGTCCTCCTGTAGGATAAACGGATCAGCTCAACTGAATAAAGAACGTATTTCCAACACTGAATCTGGGTGCTTTTCCTCTTTAGGGAAAATGCCAAGGCACATGGCTTCTTTTTAGAATCCCCAAGCAAGAGGTGTAGGGTAGCTGTGCTGGCTTTAAGTGTCTCTAATGCCGCGTACACACGAAGGGACTTTTCCCGGCCTAGTCCAGCGGACAATCCGCCGGACTTTCCAGCTGGCTTCGCCGGACTTTCCGAGCGTGTAGACTTGCCCACACACGCCCGGACTTCTCCGGCGGACAATCCGCTGGACAAAGTCCGCGGGACTTTTGAAAATGAACGGACTTGCCCACACACGGAGCAGTCCATTCATTTCGAACGTAACTTCAGGTACGTAGCTAGCATAGGCAGTAAATGCCGGCGCGTTAGCTCCGTCACCTTTGCTTGGATTTAAAGGGAATCCCCCCCAAATCCATCTCAGACCCTTATCCGAGCACGCAGCCTGGCAGGCCAGGAAAGGGGTGGGGACGAGCGAGCGCCCCCCCCCCCTCCTGAGCCGTACCAGGCTGCGTGCCCTCAACATGGGGGGTGCCCTGGGGAAAGGGGGGCCGTGCGGCCCCCCCACCCCAAAGCACCTTGTCCCCATGTTGATGAGGACAAGGGCCTCTTCCCGACAACCCTGGCCGTTGGTTGTCGGGGTCTGCGGGCGGGGGCTTATCGGAATCTGGGAGCCCTCTTTTATAAGGGGGCCCCCAGATCCCGGCCCCCCACCCTATGTGAATGAGTATGGGGTACGATGTACCCCTACCCATTCACCTAAGGTGTAAAATGTAAAGTAAAAAAATAATTTATTGCACTGCTCCGGGGGTCTTCTTCCGTCTTGGGGGTCTTCTCGCCGGACTCCTCCACCATTTACGTAGCTCTTTTACCAAGCGGAGAAGTCCGGCTACCTTCTTCGTCGTCGCCGCCGTCGTCTGGGGGTCTCGATCCGCCTTCGGGGGTCTTCGGGGGTCTTCCGGGGTCTCTTCTGTTCTTGCCGCTGTCGTCGCTTTCTGCGCCGCCTTCTTCTTCTTCTTCCGCCTTCTTCTTCTTCTTCTTCCGATGTTGACACGTCGCTCTCTCGTGACTGGGACTGTGACATCACAGGGGGCGGGGTCACCATGTGACATGAGCATGTGACCCTGTCCCCTTGTCCCTATATAAGTCCCAGCACAGCGCGGCTCTGGCATTCCGGCCAGAGAGAGCGACGTGTCAACATCGGAAGAAGAAGAAGAAGAAGGCGGAAGAAGAAGAAGAAGAAAGCGACGACAGCGACAAGAACAGAAGAGACCCCGGAAGACGCCGGAAGACCCCCGAAGGCGGATCGAGACCCCCAGACGACGGCGGCGACGACGAAGAAGGTAGCCGGACTTCTCCGCTCGGTAAAAGAGCTAGGTAAATGGCAGAGGAATCCGGCGAGAAGACCCCCAAGACGGAAGAAGACCCCCGGAGCAGTGCAATAAATTATTTTTTTACTTTACATTTTACACCTTAGGTGAATGGGTAGGGGTACATCGTACCCCATACTCACTCACATAGGGTGGGGGGCCGGGATCTGGGGGCCCCCTTATAAAAGGGGGCTTCCAGATTCCGATAAGCCCCCGCCCGCAGACCCCGACAACCAACGGCCAGGGTTGTCGGGAAGAGGCCCTTGTCCTCATCAACATGGGGACAAGGTGCTTTGGGGTGGGGGGGCCGCACGGGCCCCCTTTCCCCAGGGCACCCCCCATGTTGAGGGCACACGGCCTGGTACGGCTCAGGAGGGGGGGGGGCGCTCGCTCGTCCCCACCCCTTTCCTGGCCTGCCGGGCTGCGTGCTCGTATAAGGGTCAGAGATGGATTTGGGGGGGACCCCCACGCCGTTTTTCGGCGTGGGGACTCCCTTTAAATCCATGCCAGGTGACGGAGCTAGCGCGCCGGCATTTACTGCCTATGCTAGCTACGTACCTGAAGTCACGTGCTAAATGAACGGACTTTCCGATAGGCAGCAAGTCAGTTCATTTCAAAAGTCCGGCGGACTAGCCTACTAACGGCGGGATTGTCCGTTGGACTGCCAAGTCCAGCGGATAATTTTAAAACAAAACTTAAAACTTTAGTCCGCCGGACTTTTTGAAAAAAAAGTCCGTTGGAGGCCCACACACGAGGGGATTATCCCCTGGACTTGAGGCCAGGGGATAATCCCGCGGGATAGTCCCTTCGTGTGTACGCGGCATAAGCTTTCCCTTTGTAGATAGCTAGCTGGGTATTGCACTTGACTGCTTCTCCTCTATAGGCTCTGGGGTGTAGTGGTTGAGGTTACTCACACAGTCACTTTGAAAGATCCTGTAGCTCATGTAGTGACTGCTGAACAGGCCTCCTGCTGGACAGGTCCCAATGGCTCCAAGGGTGATTCAACTAAGCCTAGTTGAGGCTAAAAGGGTGTGAGGCTTCCTCTCTCTCTCTCTTCCTCTTTGGCTCCTTCCTTCTGTCCAGGGACAGAGCCCTTCAGCACAGGGGTCCCCTCCAGGAGACAGGACCCTGGACTCTGCTCCGACATGGCCAGGCTCCAGAATAGTTATGGGCTATCTCTCCACCTTCTGAGCTGTCTTCATCCAGGGATTGGAAGAAACCCGTAAATATTTAGGCATCATCCCTACCTCTCCACACTCTAGGTTTTAGAGCTCTATTAAGCTCTAGAAGCCAAGGGAGACACTAGAGCAGGGGTTTCAAAGATTTGGGTAGTTTTGCAACAGCTGGAGTTTGAGACCCCTGCACTAGAGACTCAGCCCTTGGAGCTCTCTCAACCTAACTAAAAAACCTAACTAAAAAAATTAACCCTGGTCCCTCTGGCTACAAGAGCCCAACTAAATTTACCTACTGTACACAGGGGTGCTACATTATTATTGGGCGGTATCACCAGGCGTGAACCCAGGTTTATGGCAATCTGTGGCAGCTGTTTTTGCCTCCTCAGGCCACCTGCACCATAACAACCAATGATGCTGTGCGGCCCAGCTGTCCTTTAAAGAAGTCAGCTCTATGCTCCTCGTTTTCTCACTTGTAATATCTCCTCCACCAGTCACTAAGAATGGCTAGAGTGAAGGGACTGCCAAGAAACCCTTCCCAAGTACCTTCAGCAGCAATGCAATTTACTCTACACTATGCCAAACAGTCATCTGTGCAGTACTTCTACACATGCTGGTCATTCTTATATTACATTGTACTTACACTGGCAGCTGGACAAAATTGTGCAAATCAGAAGACATATTTAAGCCATGCCCAAATAACATTTGTGATGCATTTACAAAATTCATAAATCTATGCCTATGTTTAAAGACTATCAAATTAGAGTGCTTGTGCTTACTGACTTCAACAGTTCACACTTATTTAGGTGGCTTATACTAATCTTTCCTGTGCAGGGCCAGATCCATAAAAATACCCTAGCAGTAAATGTTTATTGGAGTTCAGATTTCTAAGACTAGTGATATCCAGTTCTGAATCGTGAAATTGTATTGGATTCCTCAGTAGGTCTCATTTTTCCAGGTAATGATATTTTGTAAGGTGTCAGACAGAGTAATGGGCTGGCAACAAGCCAATCCGCTCCTTTAGAAAAATATATTTTTGCAGCATGTGACAGGCCTGAGGCTTTGTTCCAGTCACAACCAGACTGGAAGCCAGTCCTAAGACTACATTTTGTTACTGTAGGATGTTTGCAGAAGCTCTGCCTAAACATACAGGTATTGTAATATTTTATTTGAGGTAGCTGACCGGTATTTCACCTAACTCTGGTCTCTAGTTTTTTTTAAAGAATAACTTTTTTTAAAGTTTTAAAGCCAGTAGCAAAGTGGCTGGTGGTCACTTACTCCCACACCCAGGGGAGGACTGAGAAACTTTGGCCTGGGGTTTTAGGATAGTTGACTAGCCCTTTTGATGGTAGGCATACATTTCTGTAGGCTACACAAAGTACATCAGGCAAAGCATGCCAAGGTGGCACATCGATTGCTGGGCATGGTGAAAAGTTGTTGCGTACCTGTTTGAAGGCCGACTTGACAAGAGGGCTTCCCTTTCGACTGAGCACCGAGCACCCCTGAAGGTGAGATCAGGGGGTGCAAGGCCCAAAGAAGCACAGATGCCTTTTACAGTTGGTAGCTCTGCTGGTGGTTGCTGGCAGTGGAGTTCCCTGGATAGTTGTCAGCTGGTCTGTCAGGACTGATGGCAGGACCTCTGTTGTCCATGGAGATGCAGCAGGAGCAAGGCAGTGGCCACAAGCAAGATGGTACCAGAGGTTGTCTGAGTAGCAGGTCCGGACTGTAAAAGTGTAGTCAGGATGGAAGCCTAGGTCATACATGGAGCAAGCCAGAGAGTGGGCAGGAGCAAGCTCAGGAACAGAAGTAAACAGAGTTTACAGAGCTGGAGAGTCAGGTGGCAGATGTAGTAGTAAGCACTGTTCCATTACTTCCCCTTTCCTGCCCCCTAGAAATTTAAGGCTGGACGGTGGCGTAGCGTAGGTTGTGAGGTAGGTAATTTGCACCCCCTAACTCGTGGACTTACCTATTCTCAGCTCGCTCCAGTCTGGTCACATGATCCCCTGTGTTAGTCAGTGGTGGCTGCAGGGGAGAGGAGAGAGCGATTGACAATGGCATGTAAAGCCTGGAGTGGTGACATCATCCATAGGTTCCCATGTCCCATCTGTTGTTGGCGCTCCCTCGTCTCCCCTGCAAACACCACACATGGGTTAACATGACCGGACTGGAACAGCCTGAAAATAGGTATATATATCTTTTCTACACAGGTTAGCCATTATAGGCTTTAGGAGTGGGGATGGGAGAACTTTTAAGGATAGTTAGGTTTAAACTGGAAATATTGGTGGGTATTGGCAGAGTTAATTAAATCCTTTGTGCTGCATTAGTGGTCACTGGCAGTGTTTTTTAACCCCTTCATAAGGGGGTTAAATAACACTGGCACTGGTGCCACTAATGCAGCACAAAGGGGTTAAATAACTGTCACTGGTCACTTATGCATCAGTGACCACTAGCAGAACATTAACTCCTTCTTGCTACACTTTACTGACTAACAACATTGCTAATAAATCAACCCCTTTACCTCCTCCAGGAGTTAACCAGTCCAGTTCACAGGAAAGAGAGACAGGGGTGAGAGATAGAAAGAGGGAGGGGGTAAAAGAGAGACTGGGTGAGAGAGAGAGAAAGAGGGAGAGGGTTAAAGGGAGGGAGGAGGGTTAGAGCGAGGTTGTGGGCTGAGAGAGAGGGGGTAAGAGAGAGAGAGAGGGGTGCAAGAGAGAGGGTGGCTGAGAGAGAGGGGGTGAGAGAGAGGGGTTAGAGAAAAAGGGAGGGGGTGAGAGAGAGGGTAGGGGCTGAGAGAGAGGGGGTAAGAGAGAGGGGGTGAGAGAGAGGGGGGCTGAGAGAAAGAGGGCCTGAGGGAGAGGGGTGAGAGAGAGAGAGAGAGAAAGGGTGGGCTGAAAGAGAGAGGGAGGGGGCTGAGAGAGAGAGGTTGAAGGAAAAAGATGGGGGCTGAAAGGGGGCTGAGAGAGAGAAGGGGACTTATGGTGTTTTATTAGTAGTTTTATTTAGGTGCTATTAGTTCAATTTACACTCTCGCACCTTAGTACGATTTACAATTCTATTATTATATATATTTTTACCTGGGTTCACCAATAGCAATTTTTATTAACCTGTATTGGTCACACCATACCCCTTATCTTGTATAGTAAGGGAATTATCTATCTCAACTCGCATTACTTCGACTTAATAGTCGCATCACCAACTATTATTGTCTCATATGATTGCTACACTTAAAGGGTTTACGTCTTTATCCCATTACTGCCACCTTGTGGTAGATTTGGCCACCTCCCTGGGGAACAGCGCAGCACCACCCCCACTTCTATATATCTAGTTTGGTAGGTACGGTTTGACCTACACCAGGTGCCTGCAGCAGTCCCCCCACAGTCAGTCCCCACCACCCGCCCTTACCCCCCACTTCCACGGTAGCGCAGGAATACCCCACTACATTCTAGAGCTGAGCCCTTCCTGCGCCGAGGGGAAGTGATGTCACCAGCCCAGGCACTGAAGGAGGCAGACTACGAGGGACCTCCAAGCAACAGGCATTTAGAGGTGAGTTAAAAAAAAAAATTCCAAATGTTTTTTTTGGTTTTCTTTTAGGAATTTTAATGTTTTTTTTTTTTTTGTGTGTGCAACACCACTTTAACTCATTGTTTTTGTATTGACAAGAAAGCTGCTGGTTGTCAGGAAAGCCATTATAGCCGCCGGAAGCCATGGACAATTGTGCAGATATGCAGAAAATGTGAGATTTTATTAAAATCCTCTGTTTGCTTGTCACCCGTCTGTGTAGTAACATGAAGAGATTCCTCATTCATGGAGCTGCTAGGTTTACTGGAACTCGGAGCAACAATGTCAGATTTCACCTTTTGATCCATCCGCTGGTAAATGATGTAACTGTATTGTCACCATACTTGTTTTTTTTAAGTAGAAATAAATCCTATAAAACAGCAGGTGACTATCAGGGCTGCTGTTAGAAATCACAGGGCCCGTACAGCCCCCCCCCCCCCCCCCCCCCCCCAATATATTAAAATAATATTTTCACTAAACATACACTAAAATCATTATTAGCGGATGCAAACATATCAGAGAACCCTTCTTTAATTGTTTTTGTACATTTAAAAAAGAAGACGTATAATTTTTTTAAAAAGTGTTTACATTTTTAAAATTGTTTTATTTTACAATTTAAAAAAATTATTTATTACAATGTTATCAAATTTATTTTTTTACAGGACAGGGAAACCACGGGGGGTATGGCACAGTGACAGGGGGGCACACTGTGGGTCATCAGAAGCAGGGGCGGCCCATCCAGCCCCTCTAATCCATGCGCCTGGCCCCTAACCTACATGCAGAGGCTCTAATTGGCTTAAAAAAAGGGTGGGCTCAGGGCGCAGAGCCGACCCACTTGTGTGACAATAGCAAATTAATATTAATTAATATTAATATCAATATCAGGAAGCGAGTCCTGAGACCCAATCGTGTCTCAGGCACACTTCCTGTTTGGCCGGAAGGAAAATGTCTCACTGTGTGCTGTATCAGCACGGACTCACCCCACCAGGCAGACGATGTCTTTGAAGTCCGGCCGGGAGAAGCGGTCAGAGTGGCTCCGGCTCCTCCTTCCCCCTGCCTCCTAAGGTAAGGCAGGGGGAAGGAAGTAGACAGAACAGGGAGGGGGATCGGTGCAGGGGAAGCAATTACATGAACAATGCCCTATGTCTGTGTCTCTCCCTGCAGTAGCTGAAAGCTGGAGGGAGGGAGGGAGGGAGAGAAACAGGCTTTCCTCTGCTGCAGAGAGCTGAACGGGGCATCTTTCTGTAATTGCCCCTCTGCCTGATCACACAGATTCCTCCTGCTATTCAGGCCCCCCTGTGTGCCCGGACCCCCTACAGGAGGACTGGTGATCCCCCCCTATCAGCAGCCCTGGTGACTATATAAAGAAAATATCTCAAAAAGAAAAGAATTGGATTTAATGAATTCCCCCTGGGATTCAAACCAGAACTCCAAGCTCTCCTCCACTCTGGTATTAAAATAAAAATGTGTTCTACTTATCCTCTACACGCTCCAGCACTTCACCCAGCTTCCTTTTCCACCTTGCGCCAATGGTCTTTCTTGTTACATAATTTTGCCCGTTTCCTGTGAGCCCACTTTGATGGGTGCATCATCACGTAGACTAAACTCATAGTGATCTATGTGTCACGTACCTGGTAGGAGTCTGAGATGATGAGGTTGGCCTCTCTTGTATCTCCGGCCAAAGCCCCACTGGAGGTGGAACAGATGGGGGCAAGGGTCAGGAGGAACACGAGTGCCTGTAAGTGTTGTTTGCATAACTGGTACGCAGGGATGCAGGCATGGAAGTTCAGACAGAGCAGCCGGCAAGGAGCTGGATCCAGGAAAGCTGAGATGGAAGACAGCTGGTACAGGCACTTGGAGACTGCGTGGAACCAAGCAGAAGACAGGAGCAAGGTTATGTGGATAGCGGGGTTCAATAGTAGGCGGGCAGCGAGGTACAAGTCAGTAGGCAGAAGCAGGTCAGATGGAAGCCGGGGGTCATGAGCCAGTAATCAGAGATAATCAGAGTCCAGAGGCAGGGTCGAGGCAAGCCAAGTTCAGCAACAGGTATCAAGCAGAAATTTAGCAGGATTCAGGATATCAGGACACAGCTGAAGACCAGTCAGCACCGTTCAGGAGTCAGAGCACCCTTTAAATAGGCGTCTGGCACCAACTGGGTTTCGGGGGGCGCGCTCCTGTGCGTGCATGCTCCTGTGCATCTGCTGTTGGCGTGAGTGTGCGCCAGTTGCCCGTGAGTGTGGGCCAGTTGCCCGTAGGTGTGCGCACAGAACGTATTCTGACAGTTCTCTTACACTATGACTAAGCATGATGTATTAATACTCAGTCCAGGAGGAAGGCCAACCCCCAGCCACTGTCAAGAAAGAAGCGGAAGCTACCATGATGAACCAGACTAGCTAGAAGACTGCAACTGAACTATTTTCGTTATTAATATTATTTATGAATATTTATGTGGAAGTCATTTTCTGGTTACCCATTATTTACACCATTTTATATTGATTTTTATTTGAGTACATACAACAACTTTTGAACAACAACAAGAGCTCTTGTTTGTACCTTTTGGGGATGAATAAAGAAATATGTAAATCTCACTGTGTATGAAATTGAGCTAGAAATACAAATAAATGCTTGAAGAAGGAAACCCCCTTTATTTATAGGAACAATTAAAACTCATTTGAAAGGGTTACAAAAGAAGTCCTGAGGAAGGTGGATGTTTTATATCTCGAAACATGTAGACGTCAGTTTCTGGGAAATCCAGGGAAAGCTACATCAAGTGATCAGGTACCGCCTACCTAGGCACCCAACAATGTGAGTAGCCATTTGGCTGTTGTACATTTTTTTATTCAGTTTTAATAAAAACAATTTTACGCTATGAGGTGCGTTTTTTTATATTCCCACCTATGTTAACACATGCGAGCTGATCTGAGAAGGAGGAAGAGGTGCCTGGAAAACGAGTGTATATGCTGTGAACAGGCACAAACCTGTAAAAGTACCATTGATTGCCTTTTAATTAAGACAATCAACTCCATCTGGTAAGCGGCCATCCAAATTTCACTGGCATCACTTTCTGGGTGTAAAAGGATATCTGTGGTGATGTTTTTTTTGCGATATCAACAGGAATGAAATATCACAATTTTTCAGCAAGAATTGTCTGTCACGAACTTTCTTTTTTCTTTTTTTTCTCTTTTTTAAAACACACTTAGGTTTTTATTTAGTTTGAGGTTTTTTGCTGTACCATTGGAATTGATTACGGACTTTATGTTTAACCACATTTTTTATGTATGATCACACGTTCAGAACTACTTATATATGGTCACAATTTAGTTTTTACATTTAAATGTGTAACAATTTGATAAGATATATGCACATTGATTGGTATTACACATGCTAATTTCTGTAGTCACGTTTAGTCACTGAAATAGTGACATTTAGCAAGTACTTTTTTAGGAGGTATTTGAGTTTGTTTGAATTAATTTCAATATTTTTGTTTGTTTGGCGGAGGCATTAGTCACATTTTAAGTAATTTGTATGATTTACAATGGATTGATAATGTGTACCTAATATAGTTTACATGGAATGTGTGGTAGAAATAGGTATATAGCATTGTATTTTTTAGGTATCACTTCTCACAGTATTGGCTCACCCATATCACGCTACCATAGAGTTCGTTTATACTATACATACCTGATATTAATTAGGTGTGTCAATTAATTAGCGCCCCTACTATACCATTTAAACTACTTTCTCAATCACGCTGATTTTTATAGGGAGCAGCTCAATTATTGCTTACAAGACTTGTTAGTTAATATTTGTTTTGGCTAGTCCATTAATTTATTGCGTACCCTTAACCAAATAGGGAACCAACAATATTTTGTCCTTATTATTCCAAGCGCGGGGTTAAGCAACCAGAACTACTGGTTGTCCTTATTTCAATAAGGAAAATGATAAATCATTTTCAAAATGTTTTACAAAGAAATATGTGAAAAGTGTGGCGTGCATTTGTATTCAGCCCCCTGAGTCAATACTTTGTAGAATCGCCTTTCACTGCAATTACAGCTGCAAGTCATTTTGGGGATGTCTCTACCAGCTTTGCACATCTAGAGAGTGACATTTCTGTCCATTCTTCTTTGCAAAATAGCTCAATCTCTGTCCGATTGGGTTGAGAGTGTCAGCGAACAGCAATTTTCAAGTCTTGCCACAGATTCTCAATTGGATTTAGGTCTGGACTTTGGCTGGGCCATTCTAACACATGAATATGCTTTGATCTAAACTAGGGTTGTCCCAATACCGATACTAGTATCGGTATCGGGACTGATACCGAGCATTTGCGCGAGTACTTGTACTCGCACAAATGCTCCCGATGCCTAATCCGATACCTGGGAGACGCAGTGTTTCATCAGATTAGGCGACCCAGCACAACCGGAAGTCAGCGGGTGGAACTATGGAAGTGACACTCGTGTCGACGTCAGCATTTGGAGATCCCGAAACCCATCTTGGTACACCCTGCACTTGGCCGCAGTAAGCCAGCAGCAGACATCTTGCTACACCCAGCCCATATAGTTCAGGTTGGGTGTAACTAGATGGCCACTGTTGCTTTTATGCAGCCGAGTGCAAGGAGTACCAAGATGGGCGTCGCAGGCAGCCTTTCCTTTCATGGAATTTCAGTGCCTGCCCATCGGTGACCATAAATGCCACCTATCAGTGCCCAATGCCTGTAAGTGCCGCCTATCAGTGTCAGCCACCTGTCAGTTCCATCTATCATTGCCAGCCACCTATCAATGCCATCTATCAGTGCCCAATGCCCATAAGTGCCCCTATCAGTGCCAGCCACCTGTCAGTTCCATCTATCAGTGCCAGCCACCTATCAATACCATCTATCAGTGCCAGCCATCTATCAGTTCCAGCCATCTGTCAGTGCCATCTATCATTGCCAACCATTTGTCAGTTCCAGCCATCAGTCAGTGCACATCAGTGCTGCATATAAGTGCCCATCAGTGCCACCTAATCCTATCAGTGCTGCAGATCAGTGCCACCTAATCTGTACTGTGCTCTGAAGACTGTCACATGACATTGAAAGAAAAGTATCGGTATCGGCGAGTACTTGAAAAAAAGTATTGGTACTTGTACTTGGTCTTAATAAAGTGGTATTGGGACAACCCTAATCTAAACCATTCCATTGTAGCTCCGGATGTATGTTTAGGGTCGTTGTCCTGCTGGAAGGTGAACCTCTGCCCCAGTCTCAAGTCTTTTGCAGGTTTTCTTCTCTGATTTCCCTGTATTTGGCTCCATCCATCTTCCCATCAACTCTGACCAGCTTCCCTGTCCCTGCTGAAGAAAAGCATCCCCACAACATGATGCTGCCACCACCATGTTTCAAGGTGGGGATGGTGTGTTCAGGGTGATGTGCAATGTTAGTTTTCCGGCACACAAAGCATTTTGTTTTTAAGCCAAAAAGTTTAAAAAGTTTGGTCTCGTTGCATAAAATCCCAAGGGGTTTTCTTTGTTCATATTTCATGTCTGAGGTTTACAACCACTTTAAAGCAGGCCTTTCACAAAAAATCACATTAGGATGCAGCTCTGCATGCTGATAAAAAATATAATATTTAACAGTTACTTACCTTCACTGTGTTTCCTCTTCCTGGTTATTTAATCACTTAAGGACCGGAAGGATTTGCCCCCTTAATGACAAGGCCATTTTTTGCGATACGGCACTGCGTCGCTTTAACTGACAATTGCGCGTTTGTGTGATGCTGTACCCAAACAAAATTGAAGTCCTTTTTTTCCCACAAATAGAGCTTTCTTTTGGTGGGATTTGATCACCTCTGCGGTTTTTTTTTTGTGTGCTATAAACAAACAAAGAGCAACAACTTGAGCGTGATTGTAGCGTGATTTGTTGCTCAACAATTTCGGAAAAATCACACAGCGTTTGGGGTGACATTAATAAAAAATGCATTGCAAATGTGTTCAACCCACAATCCAGAATGCCTAGGTGTGAATGGAGCCTTATGCCGCATACACATGGTCTGAATTTCCGATGGAAACAGTCCGATGGGAGCTTTTCATCTGATTTTCCGACCGTGTGTATGCCCATCGGTCTTTTTCTGTCGGAATTTCCGACGGACTTTGGATTGAGAACCTGTTCTTAATTTTTCTGACGGAAAACCTTTCTATCGGATTTTCCGATTGTGTGTATGCAATTCCGACACGCAAAATTCCAACGCATGCTCGGAAACAATTCAACGCATGCTCGGAAGCATTAAAATTCCCTTTTATAGTACCGTTGAACGTGTTGTATGCCGCAGTGTTATTGACCGTCGGAATTTGGTGTGACCGTGTGTAGGCAAGACAGTTTGAGCGAAATTCAGACAGGAAAACCATCAGAGCTTTTTCCGACGAGAATTCCGACCGTGTGTACGCAGCATTAGTGTATGCATACCTTTTCATAGTAGGCATTTAGGCTTCACTCACACCCAGGTGTTATAGATGTGAGTGGGCAAAATCACTGCGATTCCAGAATCGAGGTAAAACGTGGAAAGTATCTGCGATGCCATTATTTTTTAATGGCACCCCAAACGTGGTGTGTTTTTGTCACGATTGTCGAGCGACAAATAATGCTAAAATCGTGACCACAAACGCTCCTGGCTCATTGCCAAGATTTGGTACTTGAGCTTCTTTTGTAGCGTTTTTGGAGTAGAGGAAGGCCCATTAAATGAATGGTGTGCTCCAAAAACGCTCAAGTTAAAAACAAAAAAAAGTTTTAAAAAAACGAGCTGCTGCAGCTGTCGCTGCAGAACGCTCAGGCGGGAATGGAGCCTTAATAAAAATAATGATTAGATTCTGTGAGGCTATGAGTCATGTTTTGCAGTGGGTTCAGTATATAGACTAAAATGTAGTTAAGTACCACAGTTCTATTATAATATTTTATGTGTACACAAAAGATGACAGCCTAGCAAATACTTATATCTCTAACTAATTTGCTTGTCATTTTCCTTAAGAAAACGTAACCTCACACATCCTGGAATTTCTCTAGGGTGCAGGAACTGGCCTTAAGGTGTGAGAAGGTAGAGTACACTCAGCTGTTGAGAAATATAGATATCTGCAGTGTGGAAATCAATAATGTAGAAAACCCTGTCAGCTAACTCTGCTGGTAGATAATTTATCCAGCAGGATAGGTCCTGATCTACTAACAGGAACAGTTTGTAAAATTGTGGGGGTTATGGATCAGGCGTTACATTAGGCAGTAGCTAACAATTTATTATATGCAATAAATAATAAGCAGTTTTTGCTATTAGTATGTTATTATATTTCTACTAAAGATGAACCCCTGGCTCAGTGAAAATAAAACGTATACCATAGTATCAAACTCAATAAACATCACAATTGTTATTCCCCGTACACACGATCAGACTTTCCGACAACAAAACCGTGGATTTTTGTTCGAAGGTCGTTGGCTCAAACTTGTCTTGCATACACACGGTCACACAAATGTTGGCCAACAATTACGAACGTGGGAACGCGGTGACGTACAAGACGTACGACAAGCCGAGAAAAAGGAAGTTCAATAGCCAGTGCGGTTCCTTCTGCTTGATTCCGAGCATGCATGAACTTTTGTGTGTCGGACTTGTGTACACACAATCGGAAATTCCGAAACAACGTTTTGTTGGTGGAAAATTTGAGAACTTGCTAGCCAACATTTGTTGGCGGAAAGTCCGCCAACAAATGTTTGATGGAGCATACACACGGTCGGACTTTTAGCCAAAATGCTCACATACAACATTTGTTGTTGGAAAATCTGATCGTGTGTACGGGGCATTAGAATAATTGTCGTTGTAGGTAGAGCCTGATAGGTAGAGTTGGGCACTGGCTTCCTACATATCTTGAATGCTCCAACATTGAGATCTCCCAGCCATAATACCTAACCCTACACTTCTCTGCCTGGGAGTTTTAGGCCCTTTGCACACAGGGCTGTCCAGCTGCAGGTCTTCTTCATTCTGAATCTTTGTCCCTGAACAGACAGGGTGCTAAACACTGACACCACTTGGTACAGCATTCAGTCCCATGTGCAGACCCCCACAGTATAGACACCCCCTTAGTATAGACACCCCCCTTAATACAGACCCCCCCATCAGTATAGACACCCCCATTTAGTTCAGACCCCACAGTATAGACACCCCCTTAGTGCAGACCCCCCATCAGTATAGACACCCTCTTAGTGCAACCCCCCGCAGTATAGAATCCCCCCTTAGTGCAGACCCCCCCATCAGTACAGAATCCCCCCTTAGTGCAGACCCCCCCATCAGTATAGAATCCCCCTTAGTGCAGACCCCCACAGTATAGAATCCCCCCTTAGTGCAGACCCCCCCTGCAGTATAGAATCCCCCCTTAGTGCAGACCCCCCCATCAGTATAGAATCCCCCTTAGTGCAGACCCCCACAGTATAGACACCCCCCTTAGTGCAGACCCCCCATCAGTATAGACACCCCCTTAGTGCAAACCCCCGCAGTATAGAATCCCCCCCTTAGTTCAGACCCCCCCATCAGTATAGAATCCCCCCTTAGTGCAGACCCCCCCCCATCAGTATAGAACCCCCCCCCCTTAGTGCAGACCCCCACAGTATAGACACCCCCTTAGTGCACACCCCCACAGTATAAACACCCCCCTTAGTGCAGACCCCCATCAGTAAAGACACCCCTTAGTGCAAACCCCTGCAGTATAGAATCCCCCCTTAGTGCAGACCCCCCATCAGTATAGAACCCCCCATCAGTATAGAATCCCCCCTTAGTGCAGGCCCCCCATCAGTATAGAATCCCCCCTTAGTGCCTGTGTCCCCCCAAATGCAACCTCTGTACTTACCTTGCTGTTGTCCTCTCCTGCGGTGTCTCCTTCCACTGATGATACTTCCTGTTTCCTCTCCGGAGCGCAATAGAAGATAGAGACAGGAAGTGACATCTAACTGAGGTCAGATGTCAATCAAATCTGAAGCCCTGAAGTAGCTACCGCCCACGGCGCCTGTAGTATATGTTACTATGGCCGGGCGGATGCTACTCGGCACTTTAGAAAACGCTGCAAGGCGGGCTAAACGCCCGCAAATGTAGCGCCACGTCTGCAATCTCGTGATTGCATAGACATGGCGCCTCCCATAAGGGCAATGTGTCCGGCGTCCGAACACAGTGCACTTAAGAAACTTTTTTTTGTATTTTTTTTTTTAAAGGGTCAGTAATAAAAAAATTTTTTTTTTGACATTTGGGGGGGGGGGGGTGGGGCGGCGCCCAGGCGCTCCCTATGGACGGGCCACCACTGCTTTGACCACTCATAGGGCCCGCTCACCCTCCTGTCAGGCCCTGTTCCGAGCCACACCCCTGTCTGAATAATATGTCCAGGTTTCAGGTGGACTGAAACCGCGGACACGTGATTTAAAATCTGGACTGTCTGGGTGAATCCCAGACAGGTGACTACCTGGGGCTGGATGATGCACCTGTCCTTGTCCATTCCAAAACATTTCGGAGGGACATGCTGCAGCTGGATGGCCTAATGGCCAAGGGGCTTAAGATGTTCTTTCCCACCTTTCCATGATCTAGCTAATTCTGTTTTATACTCTATTATATAAATGTAGCGCCCACCACCTTTAGGTGGGTGCTAGTTAGGAAAGTGTTAGGTAAATTGCCAGTGCCTTACCCTTTGTTTAGGCCTGGTTGTTTGGTTTGGTTTGGGAGGAGTGTTAGCCCCCGCACACGGTCGGAAATTCTGACGGAAAATGTCCGATCGGACCATGTTGTCGGAAAATCCGCTCGTGTGGGCTCCATCGGACTTTTTACATCGGAATTTCCGACGGAAAGAAAATTGAGATCCTGCTCTCAAATTTTCCGACAACAAAATCAGATCGGACTTTTTCCGATCGTGTGTTGAGAATTCAGACGGACAGAGTGCCACGCATGCTCAGATAAAATTACGAGACCAAAGCTATTGGCTACTAGCCTCTATGTAGTTCCGTCGTACGCAACGAACGTCACCATGTTCAGAATGATCCAATTTTCCGACAGCTTTGTCCGACCGTGTGTGTGCAACTCCAGTGTCGAACAAAATCCGTCAGAAAAAATCTGATAGATTTTGTGGTCGGAATTTCCGACCGTGTGTACGGGCGTTTATAATAGAGGGGGTGTGACCATCTGTACTCTGCCCTGAAAGATCCCCCTTACTTTCCATAGGAAATGTTCTGAAAAGAGGGTGAGCTGGGGACTGGGGTGCAGGCAGTTTGTATGGAGAGCCCTGGTCCAATCATTAATTTGTATTGGCAGGGGCAGGACTCGCATATAAACTAAGGTCACATGCTTTCTGGGGGAGATGGGAGAAACTGAGTCCAGAGAAACAGGAAAAATGTGACTCTAAAGGCCCATACACACGATCTGACTTTTTGACAACCAACATGCAAATTAGCTGTTTTGGACCAACATCCGACCATGTGTACGCTCCATCGGACCAACTTTTTCCAGGTTTCATCTGACTTTTGTTGGCTGTGCGAATGGACCAACTTTCTGCCAACAAAAGTCCGATGGACCAAAGTCCGACCGTGTGTACACAAAACCAACGGACTTTTGTACAAACCAATGCAGAACCAATGCAAAAGATCAGACAACAATACAGAAGTTGACCAAAGGTGGCGGTAAAGAGCAGAAAAACCAAGTGATCTGGTGAAAGTTGGCTGAAAAAGTCCTGCCGTGTGTATGCAATACCAACTTGGGGCCAACGCCCTTTGGACAAAAATCCACAGGAAGGTTGGTCCACGGTCCGATCGTGTGTATGAGGCTTAAGGAGCAGGCTTGAAGGCCTGGGGGTTCAGAGACCCCAACGCTGGATAGCAGGAACAAAACCTGAAGGCCTGAGGGTTCAGAGACCTCAGTGCTGGATGGTTCAACACCAATTCACCAAGAAATTCCGGGAGAAATGTATCGGCATCCCGGCTGGGATGATTCTGACCATGAGGAGCGGGAAGTAGCTGCAAAGAGGATGGAGTAGACCGGGATATCATCCAGGACTTTCCTGAACTGACGCGGGAGGATCGCAGGAGTCAAGGTAGGCAGGTGAGGCCTGGGGCTTCCAGCATCCACATACCATTATGCTTTTCAGAGGGGCATTGGTCAGTTCACTATGGGAAAGGGACTTTAACTACTATCAGGAACCAGAAGGAAGAGGCAGCTCATATTTCCCTGAACAAATTAGTAATGGACTGTAACCAAGACAATAACGTTTTCTTTTTCCACATTACTGACTTTCTTCTGATGTTATTCGTGCAGGTGTGGAAGAACGGAGGTATGTTAACAGTAAGGTATGAACACACCCAGCAGCTCCCAAAGGAGTAGTGCGCTACATAAAATAAATAAAAAGTCCAACAAGGACAACCCATTGTAAAAGGGAAAAGTTCTGGAAGTCGCAGATCTCAGCAAAACCCCATAAGAAGGTGTGTGACAGCCTCAGACCGGGCTCCAACCAGGCCACAACCCCTGGCCTGATTGGAGCTCTGGCCTGGTTGGAGCCTGGGCTAAGGCTGTCATACACCTTCTTACCAGGTTTTGCAGAGATGTCTAGAGCTAGGACAAGCTCTGTCCTTGTCTGCACTCCAAACGGTTGCTACATAAGAGGACCCGGTGGAGCTTTGAGCCGCACCTGTAAATTTAGTTTGGGTCACAAGGACAACCCGTTAGTGAAAACAGACAGCAAAATGACAAGAGAAGACAACACATGCAGTAATCCCGAGGTACTGGAGGTCAGCTGAGGCCCCCTCCATGACAGAATGGATAGCTCGGGTAACCCACATTTGTGGGTGAAATGGGAAAGTATACCACTATGTGGTATTGCTGGAAGCACTTTATTCACTCCCAAACATATAGAGACTTGATGTATAGCCATGGTTAAATTAGTTGCCACCATATCTGAGACCCTCTGACTTGGTATCCAGTGAACACACATGACTTAGGATTCCGGGTGGTATGAGCCAGGCACTGCCACCCATTCAAACTCCCCTGACTTCAAACAAACTTCTACTTTCACCCTTTCCTATCTCCCTTTGTTTTCTGGCCTCCCTTTGCCCCTTCTTCTCCCTCCCCTTTCCAAACTCATATGTTGGTACCCTTCATATCCTAACATATAGTACAATGTAAATATCCTTCTCTCCTTCCTGCTCTGCTCCTTGCTCCTCCTGTACTACAATTCACACTCCTCAAATCACTCTAGTTGCGCGTACCTGCTAGTAAAACAAATATGGAAGGAAAAACGGAGGAGATAAGCAGAGTATGGATACCCCACCCCAGATCCCATCGCAATTCATATATTGGTTGTTGTCTTTCTGGACATTAGGTGTGCCACAACACTACTGTAACTTATGTGGCATTGTATGTGGACTTGTAAATCACGCAACAAAACAGTATTTCAAATGTTGGCAAGACTTTCTTTATTGAAAATAAATCTTAAATATAGAATGGAGAAAAAAAATTACAAGCAGAAAAGAGAATGATCAAACTGTGAAGTGAACGTGTGGTTGGAACAAGTTATTAGAACAGGGCAGGCATTGTACAGGTGTAATTTGGAAACTGGAGAAAAGTCAAGCCAGGTGGCAAGCAAATGACGATTCAGCACAATGCAATGACAACAAATGTGGATTAGTGATGCTTCCTGATAGGAATTTTTTTGATTTGGCACTGATACAGTGCACTGAGCAGCTTTAAAACTGGTCGCCTTAATGGCATCACATCATGCTGAACAGGATTTCATCCAGCAGAAGGTATATATATATATATAGGAACAGCATAACCAGACCTGGTGGCGGCATCAGAAGAGTTTAAAGAGGAAGTAAAGCCTAGTTAAAAAAAAAAAAAAAAACGGAACCTGCAAGGCAAAGGCATAATGAGCTAGTATGCATAGCATACTAGCTCATTATGAATGACTTACCTGAGAACGAAGCCCCCGAAGCGGTCCTCATCCACGATCTTCTGCGCCGCCATCAAACCCGGAGTGACTTCCGGGTCTCGCCGCTCCAGCGCTGTCATTTGCTGGAGCGGCGATGACGTCACTGCCGCGCATGCGCACGAGAGCGGCATATTGCTGTGATCTCGGCATGTGCAGGGCGCCTGCATGCCGCTGTCTACGGCGCATGCGCCTTTTCTTTTCTAAATATCTCCTAAACCATGTAGGTTTAGGAGATATGTATTGGAACTACAGCTAAGCCTTAATCTAGGCTTACCTGTAGGTCAAAGTGGTTTGTAAGGGTTTACAGCCACTTTAATGTGGTGTGGAGCTGATGATTGGAACTCCACTTAAAGCGTTACTAAATCTACAACAGTAAAATCAGTCTGTGTATATGCAGTAAAGCATGCTTGTGATAATCACTGTGGAACCTAAAGGGTTTTTTTTTTTTTTTTTGGAAGGGTGCATGTGATCAACACAGGGCTAATCAGCACTGTCCAGAAAAAGGGCCAGGGGTAATGCAGCCTCATGAGAATGAAAACTCCTCCTACAAGCTTTAACCAGTGCTCGGGAGGACACTGATAGAGGTCACAAGACTGCTATATACTGCTGGTGAGAAAAGGTATTTAGCAGTTTATATCTACTAAAATAAGTGCATTTCCATGTTCTGTGTACTGCGGGAGACCAGATATAGTGAATGCAGGGTCCTTGGATTAGTAACACTTTAGGGCACATGTCCACTTCTATATATAATCCAGCAGATAATCTCCAGACCTCTCTTCAGCCATATTGCAGCCAGGGAGCAACCGCTGCAAATGAGATGAGAACATAGGAGGGTTAACTTTTTTTTTTTTTATGCATATCTATGGTCAAAATGTGAAATCATATATTCATTTACACATTGTATTGCAATTATTTCTGTCCCGGGAGCAGCACTGCTCTCCTCACTTCCTGCTTTCACAGGAGACACTGAGGGCAGCGGGAGTCATAGGCTCCTACTTCTGTCAATCAACCTCTTGTGAGGAGGGATTGGAGCTGTGGCTTACCAGAGCTGTGTGTTTGTCTATGAATGCACACAGCCCAGCATGCGAGCGCCCACGCACGGGTGCCTTCTTAGCCCCCAGCTTGCTATGGAGGCAACCCAAGCAGGGAGAAATGGACAGCACAGTCAGTCAGGGACTGCCAGAAAATGAGAAAAGGGACAGCTCTGTGCAGTGAATGGTAAGTATACCATATTTTTTATTGTAAATAAACAACAAAAAAAAACTGACTATCACTTTAAGGGGAACCCTTTTCTTTGATAATTGTCAAGTGTCCCCATTAGAAGATTTCCCCATTTTTCTTTGAGATTTGAGTCAACCCATTCCCATAAGGGTGGGCTTTCCTTGTGTTTCCAAGTGTAGAAGACCCATTGTGCCCCTTTGATCACAGCCTTCCACCTCTGGGTTTCCGCGAATTAATAACTTCCCCTAGTCTTGGGCAGTCCTTTCTAATCCAATCACCTCCTAGTTCCTTTAAACAGTTCGAACTCCGCGGAGGTCTTTCCATTGACCTTAATGTTGGTTTTCGGATGATTATATAGGGTTTTATTTTGTATAGTTTCCTCGGTTGTTGGCCAGTTCTATTCCTAGGTATTTTATCCTTTTTTTCCAGCGAAACTAACTGTTTTCTGTAGGTTCTGTTTCTCTATATTTTATTGAGGTTAATATTAAGGATAAATGTTTTTGAGGCATTGATTCTAAAGATTGTTAATTCCCCATATTCCTTCAAGATTTTGAGCAACATGGGGACTGACTTCTGGGGGTGAGCTTATGTAAAAGAGGACGTAGTCCGAGAAGGCCGCAAGTTTGTCCTCTTCGCTGCCGACTTTACAGCTTTTAGGGCCTCTTCGCTCATATCATAATCTATCCCCAGTCCATTCATATATCGCAGCAATCTCGGTATAAGGATCTCTTTGTACGTTTTGTAATATGAGGCCGTGAAGCCGTCCGGGCCCGGCTCTTCCCTGTTGGAGCGTTGTTGATGGCTGCTAAGATCTCTTCCTCGGTTATTGGCCTCTCCAACTCATCTCTCTCCTCCCCCCCTAGGACCATTAGCCCTGCCCTCTCTAGGAACTCTGATGTTTTCTGTTTATCTCCTATGCTATCGTTGTTTCCCTTAGTTTTTACCTTGTAGAGTTCTTTGTAGTAGTCTCTAAATGTAGAGGCTATTTCGCTAGAGGTGAACTTCATCTCCCCATTTTTTGTTTGAATTTTTTCAATAAAATTTCTGGTTTTCTTTTTTTGTAGTTTCCTTGCTAGAAATTTCCCTGGCTTGTTACCCCATATATATTGTTCCCTGGTCAATTTATTGAACTTCTGTCTGACTTCCTGTTCAGCTAGATCTTTTAATTCCTCTCTCTTATCTATAAGTTCTATGTATATGCTCTGGCTAAGTGCCCCCCCAGCTTTGTGCTTTTGCTCCAGAGTTTTAATCTCGGCCATCAGCAGCTGCGTCTTCCTCACCCTCTCCTTTTTCTTCCATGAAGCTTTGGCAATCAGGAGCCCCCTGATGAACGCTTTATGCGCGTCCCACAGTTGTGCCTCTGAGACCTCTCCGTTGTCGTTGACTTGAAAGAACCATTCTAGTTCCTTTTTGATATACTCCCTAATTTCTTTGTCATGTAACAATTCAGGATTGAGTTTCCATCCGCTAGAGGGTTGTTTGTGTTCGGGGAACCTTAGCCTCATAGATACCGGCGCGTGGTCCGAGAAGGAAGTTATTCCAATTTCGGTTTCTTTAAACCCTTTCCAATATGCCATGGTCTATTAAAATATAGTCCAGGCGAGAGTACATCTGGTGGACTGGGGAGAAGAACGAGTAATCCCTTAACTGCGGGTGCTGTATCCTCCACACGTCCAACAGCCTCAGGTTTTGCCTCCTGTCCCTATTTTCTTGGTCCTCTATCTTATAGAGGGTGTCTCTCTGTGTGCGGTAGGCGCCTTTTAATTGTGTTTTAAGCTTTGCGATTTCCAAGTCTATGGAGTCCGCTCTCCCCTCCACCGCTTCTACCCTGGACAACAGGTGGCCCATGTCCTCCCGTAAGGTGTTAATTTCCAGTTTGATTACATTTTCCAGGCGTAAAAGCATCGCCTCCATTTCATGTTTGTTGGGGATGTGGGTTCCTGCTTGTTGATCCTCCCCCCTACTGGGCTCAGTCTCAGTCTCCATTGTGAGATCCGCTCTGGAGTCATTAATTTCTCCTTCCGCCCCACCCCTGCTCTCCGGGGAGACTCCGGCCCGCGTTTCTTTTCCCGATGTTTTTGGGCTTGCACCCTGTCTTAAGTAATGTTTGATTGTGCTTGTCTCCCCTTTACTGCCTTTGGTGGTAGCTTTCTTGGGCTGTTTGGGTGGTTCTTTACTCATGTTGATCTTTTTGATGGGCCTGATTCTCTTCCCCAGTCTTGTTATGGGCCTGGGCCTCCTGGGCCCTTTTCCGCCTCCTGCCTTTTGACGCGATCCTTGCTTTAAGGCTAACTTTTACCCCTCTGCGTGTCACTCTAGTGTATACAATCAGGTTTACCAGGGACTAGGGGGGACCTTTTCCGTCTGTAGGGTCTTTGAGTGGTGTACTAGACCCTTATGAAATGGCTGGGGCTGTTTTATTTGAATGGGGAGATTTGTTCCCCCTTCCTGCTAGTTAGCTTCCACTAAACGCAGTTCCCGCCTTTTCAGTGCCCTATCAAGAAGCTCTGCTGATAGAATCGGTAGAAAAAAAAAAAAATCACACTTTCATTCGATAGTGCAACTTTTTAACATAAAAAAAAAAAAGAGGTCACTGATCTTGGCGACATGGGCAACATACAATATGAGAATTTATATTTTAACCATAGTTTCATGCTTACGGAAAATCTGAGGTTTATATAAGAAACATAATCTAGGGTGCCAGTCCTATTTCAAACATCTGTCATCAGGCTAGGCCGCGGCGGCCCGTGAGCCCAAACTTAACAGTAAATGAGACATTTTATCTTGGTCTTAATTATAGGGGATGAACTTCACAGTATGCTTCCAACATATCTTGTGCTGCTGTGGGCTTACCTTTTAGTAAGATGTACTTGCGAGTGCTTTAAGGGTGAGGGGTGGGATGACTGAATACTCACGGCTCTTCCGCTCCGCTCAAGCTAGGCTCACTGCAGCCTCTTCCTGCTTTCCTTCTGTGGCCTGTGAGGGGCAGTGGAGGGGTGGAGGGGACAGGGGGGGGGGAAGGGGTCCGAAGAGGAGGACGCTATCCAGAGGAGGACGCTATCGCCGCTGGGCGCCGGGACCCGATCGTCTGCCGTCCCATACGCTGTGGCTGTCCTTCTCTTGAAGTCCGTGGCGTCCTGGCTGGCGATCCCGCTGGTAGATGCAGACCTTCACGTCTCTCACCCACCGTGTCGGTCCGGTGCTCTCCTCCTCATCTCCCCAGCTCTCGTCGGCTCTCGGGCTCAAGCCCCTCCCTCCGTGCTAAACAACAAAAAAAAACTGACTATCACTTTAAGGGGAACACTTTATGGACCGCACCAAGCATAGCAGCCAGTAGTTGTTAAAATGATAACAATAAAGCATTGTAAAGGCAATTTGTTTTTGTTAAAGTAATAAACATACGTGCTTGTGGGTGGGTGCAGCATGGTGTGGTGCCAGAAAACACACACACAGTCCAGGTGAAATTAGTAGAACTTGTATTATAGTAAAAGCAGAACAGTGCATAATAAACCTGGTGGGAGGAAGCCCAACCGGGGAACGCTCACGGATGTCAACAGTGTGTAGCAGAGCGGGTATTAGCCAAACGGACAGCGTCTGTCTGGAGGGGCGGAATAAGGCCTGGCCTATCCGTGCCGAAACAGGAAGACGTCCAAGGAGATTGCGGAGCCCTAAACTTTCCCTACTTGTCTGTAACCTTTCCCTGCCATTAATATTGTCCCTGAAAGACAGGTGACCTGTCACTACACTACTCACACTACCCACACGTGAATGCACACCAAACCCAAGGGTCTTAAAAAGAATCAGTCAGACCCAAGGTGGCCACCAGAGTCACATGGGTGAACCAGCATCCAATTGGATCACTAACCCAGTGACTCAGGAAAGTTTAGAGGAACCACGTTCCTCGTGACTTACTCTCCCTCTGCATTGTCGCTGCGGTTGAGTGCCACCTGCGGCGGAGACAACAGACTGCACCTGCCTACATACTCACCAGCTCTGTGCAATGGTATTGCATAGAGCAGCCCCAAACCTCTTCTGGGGTCCCACACTGGTGATCTAGGCTCCTCCTCTTCTGTCTCTGCCCCTATACCAAGCACTTGTTATGGGGGCAGATGAGCAGGCTCGATTCCGAACCAGGCTGTGTGCATCCATTGACACAAACAGCATGTCTCAGTCAAACCCCCTACCCTCTGCTCACAGGATTTGACTGAAAATAGTTGCTGCTGCTTCCCCGTCTGCTGGGAGAGAAGACCAGCAGACAGGTACAGTGCTAGATTGATACAGGACTCAGGAAAGTATTTGGAGAGGGGCACAGCAAATGGCAAAACATTTTTACCTTAATGCAGGAAATGCATTAAAGTAAAAAAACATTTTACCTTTAGACCCCAGCGAATATTAAAGCAATTGTAAATGCTGAAATTATTTTTGAATTAAAATAACAAACATGTCATACTTACAAATGTTTTGCACAGAGCAGCCTGGACCCTCCTCCTCTTGGGTCCCCTGCTGGCGTTCTTGGCTCCTCCCTATGTCAAATGCCCGCATAGCAAGCTGGTTACTATGGGGGCACTCTTGCATGCTCGGAGAAGCCGCTGGGCTTCAGGGGCAGCCACAGGAGGATTTGTTTCAGAAATGAGGCAGTAAAACTGGCGTTTCTGCTTATCAGGTGCCCGGGCCCCTGTTATGACCTGATGGGACCCGGTACAGGGGGGCCGGCTGTACTGCCTTATCAGCAGCCTGCTCCCTCCTTGTTATATGTAGCGCTACCCCCGAAAGAGGCAGCTTGAGAACGTCAGGTTCTAGGCTCTGCCCCTCAACCCCAAGAACAGTCTTAGCCCCTCTGGCACGCCAGGCAAATAAATGTTATTGTAAACACAACAGCCTGGCAAATAAATGTTATTGTAAACACAACAGCAGATGGGCACAAGCTGAGTAAACCAGAAACTATTTTTACTGGAAAGAATTTCTCATAAAACAGATAGTAATAATTTAACCAATTAGTTAAATATAGCAACTCTGCTATTGAGCAGTATAACACGAAGTCACATGCAAAACATAAACAGCACAATTTCAAACAACTTAACTGAATCAAATGTGACCTATGTTCTCAGGGATGAGGGGAAATAGGGATGACTTGTTGCAGATCAGTCTATTTCATTAAAACCCGGAAATCACAGGCCCTGGATTTCAATGTGTGGTACAACATGCAACGATATGCAATATCAACTTTGTCTTAAATTCCTCCTAACGTGTATAAGCCTTGGCCTAATGAGAGGAGAAACGTGGAAGCCCTTACAGTGGAGATGAAGCCTTGAGTCTTCAGCTAGCTCTTTGAAAATGGCCCAATATGTCCCGGCAAGTGTAATAAATTCAGTATTTCAACAAGGTGAAACAACTGGTACAAAGGATCTCCTCACAGGGCTTGACAAAGTATATGCACAAGATGGGCTACTGCCCGCTCACCAATCCTGTGACACCAAGGCCCAAGGGAAAGGCTATCCTGGGACAGGCTCTTTAGGAACTCACAGGTAAAAGGGGTCAGTTCCTTCTCCCTGTCTGCCTCGTGGTCTTCCTCTGCCCCGGTCTCCTCTGTCTGCCTTGTGGGCAGTCTCTCTCCTCCTCCTCTTTTTCTAGCTCTCCCTGGGCATGCTGGGGGCTGCAGTCCACTGCCCTAGGAATCGCCATGGGGCCCTGGTAACTGGAATTACATGTCCCATAATCCTCTGGTTGCTCACCTCTAATTGGTGCTTTCATGACCAATCAGGCACGAGTGGGAATGGGTGGCAGAGTGAAGGAGAGAGGGGGAAACCCCTGCAGCTGCTGCAGTCCGTGCTAGTGTCAGCGCTGCTGCCTGTGTGTCCTGTGGCAGCTGCGGCTGGCAGAGCGGGCTGAGCGGCACCTGCTACATATAATTTTCCCTAAATTCTCCCCTAGTATCATAGGCGCGTGCAGGGGATGTGCTTGGGCACACCCTAATCGATACGTGTGGTGCCGATTCCCCCTAGTGTCTGGGTTTTCCCCCATGTTTGCCCCACCCTGCAGTGCTGCTCTCCTTTCCCCAGCTGCTGCGGGGGATTTTTCCGGATGGAAAGCAGGGAAAGGGCTAGTAAATATGTAATTTACCGGCCCTTCCGTTTCTAAATGAACACAGGAAACACATTTGCTCACTGTGTTCATTCATAACTGAAGCATAGTAAACTGTGTTCCCTATGCTTCCATGTGTGAATGAACAGGAAGCCACTCAGCACAGAGCACTTCCCAATCATACACTGCCCCATGCAACTGAGGCTGCAGAGAAAGGCATGAGTGTTTGAGCTTTGGGGTGCATACCCTAATGCAATAGGCTGCACACACCTATGCCTAGTATGCGTCTCTGCCATGTGTTTCCATCAAAATTACATGTTTTTGCCATACTTCCTGTCCTGGTAACACAACAACACCCCATGGACAGCTGTTACCTGAACAGTTTTCCCCAATTAAAGATTTTTCCGTAGCTCCTCTTTTGATGACAGCTATAACATTTTTGATTTCCTGTCAAAAAAAGGGTCACCAAAACAAACAGAGAGGGTGAATTCTCCCAATGGGGATGCAGACAGAAACATAAACCCAGGCTCTTCACTCTCTATCTATATACAGTTAGGTCCATATATATTTGGACACAGACAATTTTCATACTTTTGGCTCTGTATGCCACCAGAATAAAATTAAAACAAAACAATCCAAATGAATTTGAAGTGCAGACTTTCAGCTTTAATTGCCAATTTTAGTGGGGAAGTCGGAGGTTACGAGATGACAGTCAGACCCTCTCCCTGTCAGAAACCATGAATCAGACCGAGACAGAAGTACAGTTAAATCACACTTGTTTAATAATAAAAGTAAATAGAACAAACATAGTCAAAGTTCGGTAACCGGAACGGATAGTCAGACAAGCCAGAAAGTCAGGAAGCCAGAGATAAGCGTAGTGGAACAGCAAGCAGGATCTGGAGCCAGAAGTAATGTCAGCCAAGCAAGTCTTTAACAGGAACGCAGAAGATAGTCTCTGTGATGTTGACCAAGGCGAAGGCAGAGATCATCTGGCTGGAAGGCTTAAGTAGGCAGGACTGACGAGCAGGATATCATCAACAGGCGAGTCACTGTGGAGAGATAGGAGCTGGCAATTAGCCGACAGCTAAGCGGCCAGCTCAGAGGAAGGAGGGGCTGAGCCCAGCCCTGACACTCACCAACCAGGTAGGAGAGCGCAGGTAGGCGTCTGCGGTCAGCAGGGAGTCTGTACCTCTCACTGGCATGTCGCAAGGACTCTTGGACCTGCACCCAAGTGGAACGAAGATCACTGAGATGCTCCTCTAATGCAAGAATTCTTTGAGGAACAAAAGAGTCAGGCAACATGGATAGTTGGAAACCATAATTTGCCATAAAAGGAGGCAATCGGGTAGCGGTATTGATGGCACTATTGTGAGCAAACTCCGCCCAAGGTAAGAGGTCCGACCAGTTGTTATGGTGGTCAGAAATATAGCAACGCAGAAACTGCTTCAAGGCTTGGTTGGCTCGTTCTGCAGCCCCATTGGACTGCGGGTGATACGCAGAGAAGAAGGAAAGCTGAATTCCTAACTTTGCTCAAAAGGCTTGCTAAAACTTGGAGACAAACTGACTACCCCATGTCCGAGACGATAACCTTGGGTAGCCCATGTAACCGAAAGATCTCCCGAAAAAAAAATGGATGCCAGTTCTTTGGATGTGGGCAATGTCTCCAGTGGAATACAATAAGACATTTTCGAGAACCCGGTCAACCACCATAAGAATAACTGTGTTGCCATGGGTAACTCCACAATAAAATCCATAGAAAGGTGGGTCGAAGGCCTCTCTCCATTAGGTATGAGTTGTAGGAGGCCCACTGGAAGGTGTCGTGATGTCTTACACTGAGCACACACGAAACAAGCGGCTACGAAGGCGGTCACATCAGCATGAAGACTAGGCCACCAGAATTGTTGAGAAATAGCCCAAATGAGTTGATTCTTCCCTGGGTGTCCAGCTGCCTTGGAAGAATAGTAAGTCTGGAGCAAAGCAGTGTGAAGATGCTCAGGGACAAAGCAGCGGTCACCAGGTTTCTCGGGAGGAGAATGGATCTAAGCAGCAAGAATTCTGTCCCCCAAAGGTGAAGTGAGACTAGTACGAACAGTGGCCAGAATACGATGGGGAGGTATCACAGGAGCAGGTACCGACTCTTGGAAGCAGAGGAAAACTGTTGCAAAAATGCATCAGCCCTTATATTCTTAGTACCAGGTAAGAATGAGACTTTGTAATTGAAGCTTGACAGAAAAAGAGCCCATCGTGCCCTTCTGGGAGATAAGCATTTAGCCTCAGACAAGAATGTGAGATTCTTATGGTCAGTCAAAATGAGGACCGGCACAGTGGTACCTTCGAGGAGATGCCTCCATTCTTTAAGAGCTGAAATGAGAGCTAACAATTCTCTGTCCCCAATCTTGTAATTGCACTCTACAGGAGACAATTTCTTAGAAAAAGTAGCCGCAAGAATGTATAGCGCTCTCAGAGGTAGGACATTGAGACAGAAAGGTGCCTACTCCAGTCTCGGATGCATCAACCTCAAGGATGAAAGGTAACGTAGGATCAGGATGTGCCAACACGGGAGCTGAAACAAAGGCAGCCTTGAGAGACTCAAAGGCTTTAATGGAATCCGGAGACCAATTCTGTGGGTTATCGTCCTTTCTGGTCATATCAGTCAGGGGTTTGACCAGAGAAGAATAGTTACAAATAAATTTCCGATAATAATTGGCAAAGCCAAGAAAACATTGTATTGGACGTAAACCTAAGGGTCGAAGCCACTGTAGAACTGCAGATAGTTTCTCCAGGTCCATCAAAAAAAAAAAAAACGGCAGTAAAAATGACATAACCCAGAAATGTAACCTGTTCATGAGGGAACTAGCACTTACAATACAGGGTATTATCTTTCAGCATCTGTTGCACATGGGAGACATTTGTGTGGCGGCTCTCTAGGGATTTAGAATATATGAGAATATCGTCAAGATAAACCACCACACATTGCTGCAACATACCTCGGAATATATTTTTGATGAATTCCTTAAAGACTGCATGAGCGTTGCAAAGACCAAAGAGCATTACAAGGTAGGGGTGCAACGGATCGTCGCCGATCCGTGATCCGAACGGGCCACCCCGTTCGGATCGGCACACCCCGCGATCCGCGGAGCGCTCCGCGGCCTCGGCCTTAGGAAAGGCCGCGGCTTCGGCCTAGCTCCGGAGCGGCGGTGGCCATCTTTGTACACCCGGCGTCCTTAGGAAAGGCCGCGGCTTCGGCCTAGCTCCGGAGCGGTGGCCATCTTGGTACACCCGGCCACTGTTTACAAATGACGGAGCGATCACTTGTAAACATACCCTGCATTACCCAGCCAATATCCTGCATTACCCTGCATTTACTCTGCATTACCCTGCATTTACTCTGCATTACCCTGCATATACTCTGCATTACCCTGCATTTACTCTGCATTACCCTGCATTTACTCTGCATTACCCTGCGATACTCTGCATTACCCAGCCAATACTCTGCGATACTCTGCATTACCCAGCCAATACTCTGCGATACTCTGCATTACCCAGCCAATACTCTGCGATACTCTGCATTACCCAGCCAATACTCTTACGATACTCTGCATTACCCAGCCAATACTCTGCGATACTCTGCGATACCCAGCCAATACTCTGCGATACCCAGCCAATACTCTGCGTTACCCAGCCAATACTCTGCGATACCCAGCCAATACTCTACGATACCCAGCCAATACTCTGCGATACCCAGCCAATATTACAGTGGGGAGATGACGTGGATATTACAGTGGGGGAGATGACATGGATATTACAGTGGGGGAGATGACATGGATATTACAGTGGGGAGATGACGTGGATATTACAGTGGGGGAGATGACGTGGATATTACAGTGGGGGAGATGACGTGGATATTACAGTGGGGGAGATGACGTGGATATTACAGTGGGGGAGATGACGTGGATATTACAGTGGGGACTATATGGTGGCGGAATTTTCACAGGTTTTTGCAAATTCAATTATTATTTGCTGATCCGAAAAATGATCCGATCCGTGACTCCTGATCCGAGGATCGATCCGATCCGTGAGTTTTTTGATCCGTTGCACCCCTATTACAAGGTATTCATAATGTCCTGTCCTGGTATTAAACACAGTTATTCATTCGTCACCCCCCTTGATCCATACGAGAGATTGTATGCCCCTCTCAGATCGAGCATCATGAAAATCGTTGCTCCCTTGAGGCGGTCAAATAATTCCATAATCAACAGAATCGGATACACATTCTTAATCGTTAAGCGATCGAGACCCCTATAATCGATACAAGGTCTCAGTTCACCTCTCTTCTTTTTCACAAAAAAGAAGCCAGCACCAGTAGGAGACAAGGACTTGCGGATGAACCCTTGAGAAAGTGCATCGGCAACATAATCCTCCCTGGCTTTATCCTCCGAGACAGACAAAGGGTAAACTTGGCCACGAGGGGGCATGGCACCAGGTTGAAGGTCAATTGCGCAATCATACGACTGGTGTGGAGGCAAACTACAGGCTTGACCTTTGTCAAAGACATCGCTAAATTTGTGGTACTCCTCTGGCAGAGAGGAGAGTAAAGAGGTGCACAAGACTTTAGCCACCTTCTGAAAACATGTTTTACTGCATTGTGGCAACCAGGAAAGTACCTCAGCATGAAGCCAATCAAAAGACAGATTGTGCCTCTGTAACCAAGGATAACCAATAACCACTGGGTAATGAGGCGAGGAAATGACTTGGAATTGGATTATCTCATGGTTAGGAGCCCCTATGGCAATGATCAATGGAGCAGTCTCATGAGTCACATGGGCCGGCTGTAGAGTTCTCCCATCAATAGCCTCAATGGCAAGTGGAGTGGCACAAAGCTGCAGGGGAATTGAGTGCTTAAACACAAAGGCACTATCTACAGTGGTGTGAAAAAGTGTTTGCCCCCTTCCTCATTTCCTGTTCCTTTGCATGTTTGTCACACTTAAGTGTTTCGGAACATCAAACCAATTTAAACAATAGTCAAGGACAACACAAGTAAACACAAAATGCAATTTGTAAATGAAGGTGTTTATTATTAAAGGTGAAAAAAAATCCAAACCATCATGGCCCTGTGTGAAAAAGTGATTGCCCCCCTTGTTAAAACATAGTATAACTGTGGTTGTCCACACCTGAGTTCAATTTCTCTAGCCACACCCAGGCCTGATTATTGCCACACCTGTTCACAATCAAGGCATCACTTAAATAGGAGCTGCTTGACACAGTAAGGTCCACCAGAAGATCCTTAAAAGCTACACATCATGCCGAGACCCAAAGAAATTCAGGAACAATTGAGAAAGAAAGTAATTGAGATCTATCAGTCTGGAAAGGGTTATAAAGCCATTTCCAAAGCTTTGGGAATCCAGCGAACCACAGTGAGAGCCATTATCCACAAATGGCGAAGACATGGAACAGTGGTGAACCTTCCCAGGAGTGGCCAGCCGCCCAAAATTACCCCAAGAGCGCAGCGACGACTCATCCAAGAGGTCACAAAAGACCCCACAGCAACGTCCAAGGAACTGCAGGCCTCACTTGCCTCAGTTAAGGTCAGCGTTCATGCCTCCACCATCAGGAAAAGACTGGGCAAAAATGGCCTGCATGGCAGAGTTCCAAGGAGAAAACCACTGCTGAGCAAAAAGAACATCAAAGCTCGTCTCAATTTCTCCACAACACATCTTGATGATCCCCAAGACTTTTGGGACAACATTCTGTGGACCGATGAGACAAAAGTGGAACTCTTTGGAAGGTGTGTGTCCAAGTATATCTGGCGTAGAAGGAACACTGCATTTCAGAAAAAGAACATTATACCAACAGTAAAATATGGTGGTGGTAGTGTGATGGTCTGGGGCTGTTTTGCTGCTTCAGGACCTGGAAGACTTGCCGTGATAAAAGGAACTATGAATTCTGCTGTCTACCAAGAGATCCTGAAGGAGAATGTCCGACCATCTGTTCGTGTACTCAAGCTGAAACGAACTTGGGTTCTGCAGCAGGACAATGATCCTAAACACACCAGCAAGTCCACCACCGAATGGCTGAAGAAAAACAAAATGAAGACTTTGGAGTGGCCTAGCCAAAGTCCTGACCTGAATCCTATTGAGATGTTGTGGAATGACCTTAAAAAGGCCGTTCATGCTCGAAAACCCTCTAATGTAACTGAATTAGGACAATTCTGCAAAGATGAGTGGGCCAAAATTCCTCCAGGACGCTGTAAAAGCCTCATTGCACGTTATCGCAAACGCTTGGTTGCAGTTGTTGCTGCTAAGGGTGGCCCAACCAGTTATTAGGTTTAGGGGGCAATCACTTTTTCACACAGGGCCATGATGGTTTGGATTTTTTTTCACCTTTAATAATAAACACCTTCATTTACAAATTGCATTTTGTGTTTACTTGTGTTGTCCTTGACTATTGTTTAAATTGGTTTGATGTTCCGAAACACTTAAGTGTGACAAACATGCAAAGGAACAGGAAATGAGGAAGGGGCAAACACTTTTTCACACCACTGTATGAACAGGCCTGCAGCCCTAGAGTCGACTGGAGCCTGTGTCTTGATGGATGACTCAGACCAAGAAAGGGTAACCCGAACTAAACGCTTATCCTTCAGGATAACTGGGGACATAACAACGCCACTTAAGGTCTGTCCCCTACAGGACCTCAAGGTGCAGACGTTTCCTGGATGGGTAGGACAAGACTTCAAAAAGCGACCTGCTTGGCCACAAAAAAGGTACAATTTCTCCCTCCTCTAATGCCTTGTACACACAGTCGGACATTCCGACCACAAAATCCGTCGGATTTTTCCGACGGATTTTGTCCGACGGATTTTGCCTGAAACTTGTGTTGCACACACACGGTCGGACAAAGTTGTCGGAAAATCGGATCGTTCCAAACGAGGTGACTTACAACGCGTAAGTCGGGACTACGTAGAGGCCAGTAGCCAATAGCTTTCGTCTCCAAATTTCTTCTGAGCATGCGTGGCACTTTGTGCATCGGAATTCTCTACACACGATCAGAAAAAGTCAGATCAGATTTTTTCAGATCAGAATTTTTTCCGTCAGAAATTCCGACGGAAAAAGCCAGCTAGAGCCCACACACGACTGGATTTTCCGACAACATAATCCGATCTGACTTTTTCCATCGGAATATCCGACCGTGTGTACGGGGCATAAATTTGGAGACAAAAGCTATTGGCTACTGGCCTCTACGTAGTCCCGTCATACGTGTTGTACGTCACCTCGTTTGGAATGATCGGATTTTCCGACAACTTTGTCCGACCGTGTGTGTGCTACACAAGTTTTGGACAAAATCCGTCGGAAAAAATCAGACGGATTTGTGGTCGGAATGTCCGACCGTGTGTACGGGGCATTAAAGGCGCTTTCATCCGCAGAGAGACGTGTGAAGCCCAACTGCATGGGTTCTACTTCACTGGCGGTCTCGGTACCAAGTGGCATGGGAGGTGAGGGAGGCATGGGTGGGAATGCAAAGCTCAGAGCCAAATGTACAGGAGGCTTCCTTAAGCGCTCTTTAAAGTAAGGTCTCTCTCGGAGACTGGAGACCATGAGAATGGCAAACGTGATCAACCTCTCCAGATCCGTAGGTATGTCTCGGGCTGCTATCTCATCTTTGATGTTATCCGAGAGACCATAAAAAAAAAGCAGCCACAAGGGCCTCATTGTTCTAAGCGACCTCTGCTGCCAGAGTATGGAATTCAATGGCGTAATCTGCAACCGTTCTCTTACTCGGTTTGATGGACATGAGGACCTTGGCAGCAGAAGTGGAGTGTGCGGGAACGTCAAATACCCTTTTAATGGAAGCCACAAACTCAAGGTAACTCAGGACAATGGGGTTTTGCACCTCCCATTAAGGGTTTGCCCAGGCCAAGGTTCTATCAGAAAGCAAAGAAATAATGAAGCCTACTTTACTTCTGTCTGTGGGGAACGACTGGGGCAGAATCTCAAAGTATATCCCAACCTGGTTGAAAAACCCTCTGCATTTCACTCACTAGTTACCCTGAGATCCCTCACAAATCGCTTAGGCTTCCTCTCCTTCACAGACCTACAATTTCAATTTCAGATTCCAAGGGGAGAATTCTTCAAATTTTTGCAAATCAGGCATTTTTTTGAGACATATTTCAAACGTGAGGTTACTCCTACCCCTAACTTCTTTGAACGACTTTGTTTATCACAATCCAGGGACAAAGGCACCATATCCTTGATTTATAAAAGTCTGTTAGACTCTGACCTCCCGGAAAAGTCCACTGCCATGCTCAAATGGGAGTCGGACTTAGGCACGGTGATAACTAATGAGGAATGGTCTGACATGCTAACCAATTTACATAAATGCTCTAAGTCCATCTCCATTAAGGAAACAATCCTTAAAGTCCATACTCGTTAGTACCTCACCCCTGACAGGGTACATAAATTTTATCCCACTGTCCCGGAATACTGCTTTAGAGGCTGCCAGGAGGTGGGCACCATGTTGCACACCTTCTGAAGTTGCCCTCTCCTCCGACACATCTGGGACCAAGCCTCCGCCAAAATCGGGGCCCTCTCAGGCTCGAATATAGTTCTGACTGCGCTGATTTGCCTTCTTTTCGCCCCCATCCCGGGTATCCCCCCTCCCACCCACAATCTGATTTATACTTTATTTTGTGCAATCCAGTGGACCATAGCCCTGAACTGGAAATCCCAATCGATCCCATGGGCCCAAGTCTTACATCGAATGGAAGCCATCCGACTGGTAGAAAGACTATTCCATTCCATAATGGATACTATGCATATTTATGATAGAAAATGGTTGGGCTGGCTTTTAGACCAACTATTACATACCCCCGCCCCCCTCCCACCTTTGTAATAAGAGTGTTCTTAAGACACGTTGGTACAAACCAATCTTTTTCCCTCTACTCTTTGGTGTAGAAGTATAGTCCTACTCATGCATTGAATTTTTGGTAGTAACAGTTTAATCTCTCGTTTATAGCAGCTATAGTTCTGTTAGTTGTTTGCCTATAACTATCATAAATTAAAAATTTTTATGAGATTCTAAACTATCACTGAATTGATAGTCGAACATCCCGACATTTTGAACTGGTTTCAACCTAGAAATGTTACTAAGCCTATGTCGGTTGTTAGTGAATGTCATGAGCTGTTATAATGTAATATGTCATACCTCGTATATTGTCTTTTCATGACTGATTGTTTACGATCACCTGTATATGTTTTTCCACTTTCTCATCAATAAAAATGTTTGTATGAAAAACCCTCTGCATTGAACTGGATCGCCCCCTAAGTCGCTGGGGAAGCAGAGTGGAACCAGACATACCTCTTATAGAGGTAATATTCAAGGCAGGTGCCTGCACAGAGACTGGAGCAGAGACGGCCTGCAACACAGGTTGTTACCGGAACAGCCACAGTGGGAGGATCCAGGTGAGCAGTGCGAATCAGGAGCGTCTGTAACGCTGTGGCAAACTGATCCATGCGGTGGTCCTGCTCATTCAATCTGGAAAAAGTATTACAACTAGGTGGATTGCCTGCATGTACTGAATTCAAATTAAACCTGAGAGTGTGCACTTTCAGTCCATATCCACCATATAACTATAGCTTGAATATATTTTGGTAAATACCTGAAAAAAACTAAAATTGTGCCTGTGTCCAAATAGATTTGGACCTAACTGTAAATATATAGGTCTGGCTAGAGATGCATTCTTTTTTTTTTTAACAAGAAAAGAGATTCTTTAATGTGCTGTCAGAGCTTGTCACGTATCTCAGCACCTAATGTATATAGAAATTTACTATTTTTAGTTTTATAGAGCAGGATTATATGAAGAGCTAAGATAAGTATGAATATAAAAGAGGACAATGCCACATAGCGTGTGAAGATGTTAAGCACTGCATGTGAACTTGTCAGCCATTGCAAGGAAAATAATATAGGTGGTGATTGTCAATAATTAGGGATTTTAGCTTTTAGTTTTAAAACAATGTTCTGCTGTTCAATTTGGCTGGAGTTCCTCTTTAATGAGAATCTATAAATAAGCTTGTGAGTGGCGCAGGAAGTCATTGCCGTAAACGTAGTATATGTTTTGGGAATGGAAAATTCTGTTTTGGGAAATGATGCACAGATGCCTGGGAACAGAGTGGACTGATGAGAAAACAGTGTGTGAACTGGGCAGGGAGCACCACGCCACTTGTAGAAGACATTACGAGGGAAATAGGGCATGTGAAAGGCAAGTAGATGGCACAGGGAATATTATTTTTATCATTATTACACAAAGTACGGATAAACAGTTTTATCTTTATTCATATGGCATGTTTAAAGAGGGCAGAAGTATTTATTGAATGGGGTATGACACTCACAATATATCTGAATGTTAACAATTTTAATGTCAGCTTGCATGGAAAACCCAAAAACAAAGAAAAAAATAAAATCTCATTGTCCCCCATCCATTCCTAGTTAGAAACCCCTCGCCCCTAATTCAATGCAGGCAGGTCAAACGCAAAGGTTGCATTTGAACTGCTTTGCCTGCAATGCAAATACCTCTGTGATAGGAATGGGGCATTCTAAGAAATGAATGAATGAATGAATGAATAATTTGTATAGCGCTACAATGCGAACCGAATCGCCTCAAGAAATGCAACACAAAGTAGGTCAAGCGTGGACTCAGAAATCTCATCCACACTGTATGAATGAATGAAACGAGAATTATTTCACTGTAAACAGCACCCATGTACACAATCTCTTACTTAAAAGAGAAGTTTGGAAATCGCAATAAAAAAAATCATATTCACCCAGATGGTTATAGCACCAACCTGATGCTGCGTCTGTCACCTGATGCCTCTAATGCCGCGTACATACGAGCAGATTTTTTGTGGGAAAAATCTTGGATGTTTTTTCCGACGGAATTCCGCTCAAGCTTGGCTTGCATACACGCGGTCACACAAAAGTTGGCTGAACTTTCAACCGTCAAGAACACGGTGACGTACAACACTACGACGAGCCGAGAAAATGAAGTTCAATGCTTCCGAGCATGCGTCAAATTGTTTCCGAGCATGCATAGGAATTTTGCGCGTCGGAATTGGTACAGACGATCGGAATTTCCAAACGAAACTTTTTCCGACCAAAAAATTGAGAACATGCTCTCAATCTTTTGCTGGCGGAAATTCGGCCAGCAGAAGTCTGATGGAGCATACACGGTCGCATTTTTTGACAAAAAGCTCTCATCGGTCTTTTGCTGGCCGAAATTCCGATCTTGTGTACGCGGCATAAGACTAAGAACTAAGCGATCAAACACTGCTGATCATTCAGCTCTCAGTCCTCAGCCTGACTGTCAGTTACCGGATCTCTGCTCGGCCCCTCCAGCACTCACTGGAGCACCAGACTGTGGAGGGGATGGGAGTGGCTGGCCCAGGCTTTCAGTGGCTCACTGAAAGCCTTAGCCTGCTGTCGGTACAGGCTACTGGGTGGATCCCAATCAGAAGGTCGGGATCTTTTCAGAGCCTGGACCGGCTCTGTGACATCAGCAGACAGTGGACTTTAGCCCGCCATCGGCTGAATACAAGTTAGAGGAGTACAGCACTAACTGCACTCCTGTGACCCACAGAAGTACAGACAAAAATGCTTTGGCCATACTTCTCCTTTAGTCTGCTGTCATGTGACGATTCATGGCACCTCTTCGTGTACTGGAAAGCAGTGAATGGAGGCTGTACTCTGGGCCAGACCATTTGTTTTGTTGACACACTGTTATGTACTTGGTAGAGGCCAAGCTGATGAGAGGGCTTATCTTACTGCTCCTGTCCAGTCTTTCCTTCAGAGTTTGTAACAGGGTATAATGGGACAAGGAGTGGCATGGGTGCCTGAAGTAAGTCCTGGCCAGATGAAGATCTGAGTACCGCAGGAGGACCTAGGATGCCAGGTTGGAACTCATGCAGGATGTCATCACAGGAACTTGTGTATGGAGCAGACAGAAATGTAGTCAGACAAGCAGAAGCTGGCAATAATCAGGCAGTGGAGATGCAGATAGAGACAGGAGCAGGAACAAAAGCCAGGCTGAGGTCAGTATCACCCAGGCAGGAAACGGTACCAAATCAGCAGAAGGGAGATTTACAAGCCAGGGGTCAGTAACGGAAGAATCGAGATCAGGAAAACTGGTGCTGCCTTCTCACAGTGCCCCTGCTGCAGCATCAGATCCTCTTGCTCTGCTGTTGCCACCTGTACTACTAAGCATGCTAATTTTTTTCGAGCATGCAAGCCTAGTGAGCCCACCCACATGACTACAGAGTCACCTTTGTGGGCGTTTACTCAGAGTGATGAGTCACAAGCCCCTCCCTCCTCCTCCATGCATTTCATAATGACTAGTGGGGCAGATCTAACAGGAGGTGAGTGATGGAGGCATTTGCTCCTGGTTAGTCCTCCCCAGTATACGTCATCAAATGCTAACAGCTCCGCCCACAGTCAATCTTTCCCTGCGTTCAGGAACAAGCAGGGAAATATCGCATGACCTCTCCGGTACACTAATATAATGCGGTATTAAGATGCTTTTTTTTTTTTTTTTTTAAATAGATGCTGAAGCACTATTTGCATACATTGTAAAAATAATATATGCCACTTAACCCCTGTGTCTTTAAAGCGGGATTCCACCCTAAAGTGGAACTCCCGCTTTTCGGAACCCTCCCCCCCTCCGGTGTCACATTTGGCACCTTTCAGGGGGGAGGGGGGTGCAGATACCTGTCTAAGACAGGTATCTGCACCCACTTCCGGCATAAACTCCCGTGGGAGTTTACGCAAGTTCCTGTCCCAGCGCGCTGTCTGCCGGGACACACACGTGACCCGGCAGACAGCGCTGAAGAATCTCATTGCGCCGCGCGACTCGCGCATGCGCAGTAGGGAATCGGGAAGTGAAGCCACTTCCTGATTCCCTCACCGAGAATGGCGCCGGCTACAGCAGAGAGCCGAGCGAGCGATCGGCTTCTGCTGCCGACACCGCTGGAACCAGGGACAGGTAAGTGTCCATTTTTTAAAAGTCAGCAGCTGCAGTATTTGTAGCTGCTGGCTTTTAAATTTTTTTTTTACAGTACAGTCCCGCTTTAAGTATCACTTTAATGACAGGCACACTACTTTTAAAATCCTGTTCACACTTGAGCATTTTCCAGCTCGCAGCTTGACGCTCAGAAACGCTCAACAAGCAAAATCCCATTTATTTAAATGGCCCCTGTTCACATCTGAATGTTTTGTCGCCTGTAGCTGAACCCCTGTCACTCAAAAAAGTACATGAGCTACTTTTTAGGCAGATTCAAGCATTTTTGTCCCCATAGAGTAGAGGCTACCTTCACACATAGCTGAGCGTCTTCAGTTTTTTTAAAGATTTGCAAATATTATAGGCATTTTTTCAGGCGTTATTGCTGTGGCCAATAGAAACCTGTGTAAGGTGTGATGCTAGAAAAGGGTAGCTGCTGACTGAGCTAAAAGGGCGTGAAAAAAATGCCTTAAAAAAACTCAAATTTAAAAAATTTTCATTGCAGTCTATGGGGAAAAAAAGGCTCAAATCTGCCTGAAAAGTAGCTCATGTTTGAGTGACAGGCGTTTTGCTACAGATGATAAAACACGCAAATGTGAACAGGGACCATTAAAATAATGGGGTTTTGCTTGTTGAGCATTTATGTGTCAAGCTTCGAGCTGAAAAACACTCAAGTGTGAATGGGGTATGAATGGAAACGTCTTGAAAAACACAACATCAGCGCGTTTTTTTCAAGCATTTTATTGCACAATTTTCTGCTCAAACAGCAGCTCTCCGCCCCTTTTTCAGCAGCACCTCATGCATTTTAGTTGAAAAACACCTGAAAAAAACACCTATAATATTTGCAAATCTTCTAAAAAAAAAGCTTAAAAATGCTTTAAAATAAAACGCTTGATAAAACATCTGAAATGTGTGAATGTAGCCTAATGCTGTGTACACACGACCGGACTTTTCGATGGAGTTTTGACGGACTTCCGTCGAATCGGACTTGTCTACACACAATCACACCAAAGTCCGACGGATTCGACCATGATGACGTACGACCGGACTAGAATAAGGAAGTTCATAGCCAGTAGCCAATAGCTGCCCTAGCGTCGGTTTTCGTCCGTCGGACTAGCATACAGACGAACGGATTTTTCAACCGGACTCGAGTCCGTCGGAAAGATTTGAAACATGTTCTAAATCTAAAGTCCGTCTAATTTTCGACAGAAAAGGTCCGCTGAAGGTCCGATGAAGCCCACACACCACACACATCGTTCTGTCAGACCAGTTCGGTCAAAAATGTTGGTTGTGTGTACGCAGCATAACAGACAGGGTTTTTCTAACAGAAGAAGCCCTAATGGCCTCTTCTGTCATAAATGCCTCTTCCAGCCTGTCAGTGGTAATGTGATCTGTGCCACGCAAGCCCAGCTCAGACCACATTTGCGGCACCCACATCATGCCGTGATGACGTGACTCCCGTGTGCATGCGTGGGAGTGACATAATCACGGCCCAGCCATTCAAGCAGCCGGAGAGAGAGTGAACCTGGAAGCAAGACCAAGCAAATATGGAAGTGCCCAGGTGGAACTGTGGCAGCGCAGCGCTGGAGGACTTTGTTTGACAGGTAAGTCTGCTATAATGTAGTAATATGTGGTGCATACTAAAACATTATGGCATTAACCTCATGGGGGGTCCATAAAAGAAAAAAAATGTAGATGTCGGCACCGCAGCAGATGTTTCCATCAGCTGTCGGGTGCTGCCGCCACCATTGCGGGTAAGGGTACTCAGCAGTGCAGCCTTTCGGCTTTACGCCGAGAACCCTACTGCGCATGCGTGAGGCCCGCTCCTCTCTCCTACTGGCCCCCCCTTGAAAGGTGCCAATTGTGGCACCGGAGGGGGGGAGGAATCAGATGAGTGGAAGTTCCACTTTTGGGTGGAACTCCGCTTTAAATTACGTTTGTAGAGCTTGGTGGTGCCAACAGGGTCACCTGCTATATTTTGCTAAATCAGCTGAAATTTGAGATGTGTATGGCTACCTTTTATTTCCATCCAGCTTTAATAAGGACACTTTTTTTTTTTTCTTTTATGTTGCATTTGTGGGGCTGACAGATGTGCATGATGTGCGTTGCCCTTCCATGTGCAACTTACTGCAAAGGCTAGTTATAGGTTGGGGTGGTTGCCACTTTTTTGTAAAGTATGTTTGTGGGGTTATTATGCAGTGCCATGGCGGAGAGGAGGAGAGTTATGTAGAATCCCCGAGAGGAGCCAGGAGAACTTAAAGGAGATTTACATACCCAGGTGTTTTTTTGTTGTTTTAGTTAAAGAAGTCATGGTTCTCTGGTGAGTGTATTTCTATTTGCGCACTCGGGTGAACAAACACTAGGTTGGTGATGGTTTTCCAACAACACACCATATTGAAGATTAATCCCATTGATTTAGAAGATGTTATGAACTGCATTTAAAAAGGACTTTCATTTATTGTGACTTTTTAATGATTGAAATCTAGTACTTTGCACTTTAAGTATTGAATTTTGTATTTTGTCTCACAGTTTAATGATATTTGTATTTTTATACATTTACTTTGCTTTACAGCTTATGAATTTTGCACTATATTGGCATTAGGTTATATCATACTATTAGAGTGTGCTTCTTAGCACCCCCTTATGCACATACAATGTTTGTGGGGTTGGCAGCCAGCACTGCCTGTCAAACTTGCCCATACATGTCAATGGCTGCTGTCTGTGTCAATACATGCGGCAGGGAGCGAGCCTGCACTGGTGCCCCCAGGGAAAGTGGCTTTTGATGTCTCAATCAACTTCTGTACAACCAGCCTGTCATTATTTTCACCTGATCGGTGCTGCAGGCTATAGCCAGCAACACTATTCATTGTATTCAATAGCGCTGTGAGAGTGATTCGATGTGGATGGGGGAATCGTCACATTTTTTTTTTTTGTTTAACCTACTGGTTGAACAAAAAAAATGCTTAATGTATGGCCTGCCTTAGTGCCCATAAAGCGATTGTAAACCGTCACCTTGTAAAACAAGCCATTGTAAAACAAATCATTTCAAACGAAAACAGACTGAAAAGTTTTTCTTATGCCGCGTACACACGAGCAGAATTTCTGACAGAAAGAGTCTGATGGGAGCTTTTCATCGTATATTCTGACTGCGTTAGTTGTGCACATTGGACTTTTTCCATATCGTTTCACCTATTTGTTCACTTATTTGTTTGCTATATGTCACAATTTTGCTATACAGGTTTTATCTGTATCAAATATTTGGTTTTAGCTAGGTTTGCTAATCATCACGTGGTAATTTTATATATCCTTTTTTAGCCGCCCTATGGCACATATTTGCACATTATACACAGCGCAACGCCATCACGTACACATATATATATATTTTTTTTTTCTGCCTAGGATCAGTTTATCAGGTGTTTGGTGCAGTGTATCCTAGCCTTATAAATATTTTTTTTTTTTTTTACAGCGCGGTAGTTACTTACCTACACACAGATTATCGGACTATGGCGCCAAAAGCGGTATTTTTTGTCCGCTTTTGTGTACTAGGCATTGGCCTTTACTATACTATCGACAAAAGTCCTGTCCTTTCCGAGATCCAACTCTCCTAAAAACCATAGCTACATGCTTCCAGTCTGTGCACTCTTTACTTTCAGTCCCTGATACTTTAAAATAGAATTATTCATAGAATCGTTTGATTTATTTATGTCAAAGGGACATGTTATTGATGTTCACATGGAAGGAAATTGAAGGAAAACTTTTCTTGATCTGTGGCTGTAGCTGTTGATCAATGTATTTTGACAGTGGTGAGTGCTGCTGTTATGCCACGTACACACAATCGGAAATTCAGCCAGCAAAAGACTGATGAGAGCGTTTGGTCGGAAAATGCGACCGTGTGTATGCTCCATCTGACTTTTGCTGGCCGAATTCCCGCCAGCAAAAGATTGAGAGCAGGTTCTCAATTTTTCAGTCGGAAAAAGTTTTAATCGTCTGTACCAATTCCGACGCGCAAAATTCCTACGCATGCTCGGAAACAATTTGACGCGTGCTTGGAAGCATTGAACTTCATTTTCTCGGGGCATTAGAATAATGTCCCAGCAAACGGGGTGATGAACCTGCACCCACCTCATTTGCATTAATGAGGAATCGGTTAGGGCTCTTTCAGACTTGTGGTGCTGATCTGTGTTTGCTTTTCAGAGGGCATTTAACAGGCAGTCAGGAGGCATTATATTGTCTGCTCACTGCTTGATTTAACCCTGTAATGCTGTGTAGCTGCACTGCAATTGCATGCATTGAGTGCAGTTTCGCTGTGGCCCCATTAAACTCAATAGATGAATTTGATAAACGGTGCCGCTTCGCAAACTCTGCACCATGGGTCAAAAATGTTGCAGCAAAGCATGGCGACAGTGGCATGTGTACAGCCCTGTCCGGCTGTATTGCGACAGTTTTGGTGAGTGGCTGGGGGGGGGAGGAAAACCACAGCTCAGCTGACCATTTTTACCCCCCACAGCTGCCCATCTGAAAAAAGCCCTAAGATTTTGTTCATTTAGCATAGTGGCTGAATAAAAAATACCTATCAGTGCATATCCAACATTAGTTGTGGTAATGGGAAATCTCTGGGGATCTGAGCTTAGAGTTCACAGAAAACATGGAGCTAATGTCACTGCTGCACGTTTTTATAAGGGCTGTATCTGAAAAAAGACACCACAAAGGTAAGTGTAAGTAACACATAACACTTACCTGTGGCTGTCCTTTCCCAAGATAATTCATGGATCTGCTAAACAGAATAAAAAGAAAAAATAATAAAGAAATGGATGAGAGAATATAAAATAGGGGAAGAGATCATAGAGGTGATCATAGACGATCTGGTCTCTCTTCACCTCTATGGCCAGCCGGGCGTACCACCAGATCAGATCCCGGGCTTCCCGGTGAGACGGGTAAGCCCAAGAAACACCTTCTAAAAGCGATCCAGTGGCTATTCAGCAAATTGCGTGGTCGTGCAACGCTGTACCTAAACAAAATGTATGTCCTTTTTTTTTTTTTTTTTTCGCCACAAATTGAGCTTCCTTTGGTGGTATTTGATCACCTCTGCGGTTTTTATGTTTTGCGTTATAAACAAAAAAAGCTAATTTTGGAAAAAAAATTACAAATTTACTTTCTGCTATAAAGAACATCCAATGTAAAAAATCAAATTTCTTCATCAATTTAGGCCAAAATGTATTCTGCTACATATTTTTGATTTAATATATTTGTATTGAAAGAAAGAAATGTCATTCTAATAAGAATAACAGCACTTAACGGCAGTACTATAGCCATCTACATGGTGGGTTTCATCATACTCTCCTTCCATACAGCATCTAATACATTCAAAAAATATACAGTGCCTTGAAAAAGTATTCATACCCCTTGACATTTTCCACATTTTGTTATGTTACAACCAAAAATATAAATGTATTTTATTGGGATTTTATGTGATAGACCAACACAAAGTGGCACATAATTGTGAAGTGGAAGGAAAATGATAAATGGTTTTCCAAATTTTTTACAAATAAATATCTGAAAAGTGTAGTGTGCATTTGTATTCACCCCCCTTTACTCTGATACCCCTAACTAAAATCTAGTGGAACCAATTGCCTTCAGAAGTCACCCAATTAGTAACTCGAGTCCACCTGTGTGTAATTTAATGTCAGTATAAATACAGATGTTCTGTGAAGCCCTCAGAGGTTTCTTAGAGATCCTAAAGCCACACACACACACTCAGATTTTCTGAAGAACGTCCGTCTATTTTTTGTTGCATGTTAGTCTCATATCGAAAGTGAAAAGGTTGCTCACCATACTAAAATTCTCATATGACAGCATACAACTTCAGAAGTGACGAAATGTGTTAACTAGTTTTGTATGTATTCTTTTGTTTCTGAGCATGCGTAGTCTTGCTCTTACGATTTTTTTCATACGAAAACCGTACTGATTAAACAACAATCTGACGTTGAGTTCACGTACGACAAAATATTTTATCAGCTGTCAAAAGCACCATATGAACGATCTGAAAATCAGCAGATTTTACTTCCGATTTTCTTATCCTGTGTACAGGCCTTTAGTGAACAAACAGCATCATGCAGGCCAAGGAACACACCAGACAGGTCAGGGATAAAGTTGTGGATAAGTTTAAAGCAGATCAGGTTATAAAAAAATATCCCAAGCGTTGAACATCTCATGGAGCACTGTTCAATCCATCATCCAAAAATGGACAGAGTATGGCACAACTGCAAACCTACCAAGACATGGCCGTCCACCTAAACTGACAGGCCGTGCAAGGAGAGCATTAATCAGAGAACCATGGTAACTCTGGAGGAGCTGCAGCGATCCACAGCTCAGGTGAGAGAATCTGTCCACAGGACAACTATTAGTGGTGCACTCCACAAATCTGGCCTTTTTGGAAGAGTGGCAAGAAGAAAGCCATTGCTGAAAGAAAGCCATAAGAAGTCCCGTTTGCAGTTTGTGAGAAGCCATGTGGGGGACACAGCTAACATGTGGAAGAAGGTGCTTTGGTCAGATGAGACCAAAACTGAACTTTTTTGCCTAAAAGCAAAACGCTATGTCTGACGGAAAACTAACACTGCGCATCACCCTGAACACACCATCCCCACCGTGAAACATGGTGGTGACAGCATCATGCTGTAGGGATGCTTTTCTTCAGCAGGGACGCTGGTCAGAGTAGATGGGAAGATGTATGGAGCCAAATACAGGGCAATCTTAGAAGAAAAACGGTTATGCCGCATACACATGAGCAGATTTTCCGTCGGAAAAATCTTGGATGGTTTTTCCGAATGGAATTCCGTTCAAGCTTGTCTTGCATAAACACGGTCACACAAAAGTTTGCTGAACTTTCGACCGTCAAGAACGGGGGGGCGTACAACACTACAATGAGCCGAGAAAATGAAGTTCAATGCTTCAGAGCATGCGTTGAATTGTTTCCGAGCATGCGTAGGAATTTTGCACGTCGGAATTGGTACAGGCGATCGGAATTTCCGATCAAAACTTTTTCCACCCGAAAAATTAAGAACATGCTCTCAATCTTTTGCTGGCTGGAATTCTGCCAGCAAAAGTCAGATGGAGCATACATACACGCGATCGCATTTTCCGACCAAAAGCTCTCATCAGACTTTTGCTGGCGGAATTTCTGATCGTGTGTATGGGGCATTAGAGTCTGCAAAAGACTTGAGACTGGGACGGAGGTTCACCTTCCAGCAGGGCAACGACCCTAAACATACAGCCAGAGCTACAATGGAATGGTTTAGATCAAAGTATATTCATGTGTTAGAATGGCCTAGTAAAAGTCCAGACCTAAATCCAATTGAGTCTTTGGCAAGACCTGAAAATTGCTGTTCACAGACACTCTCCATCCAATCTGACAGAGCTCGAGCTATTTTGCAAAGAAGAATGGGAAAAAATGTCACTCTAGATGTGCAAAGCTGGTAGAGACATCCCCAAAAAGACTTGCAGCTGTAATTTCAGCGAAAGGCGGTTCTACAAAGTATTGACTCCGGGGGGCTGAATACAAATGCACGCCACACTTTTCACATATTTATTTGTAAAAAATGTTGAAAACCATTTATCATTTCCCTTCCACTTCACAAGAATGTGCCACTTTGTATTGGTCTATAACATAAAATCCCAATAAAATCCATTTTGGTTGTAACAGAACAAAATGTGGAAAATTTCAAGGGGTGTGAATACTTTTTCAAGGTACTGTATAGTAATATGCAGTAAAGAAAAATTTACTATCAATGCCAACTTTTTCAGAGAAAAACTAAATTGGGATGAATCATAAGACAGAAAAGGGAAGAAAAGAAAGAAGGAAAAAAAAAAGGGAAGTAAAAAGCAACAGTTGGAGTAGCATTCAGCAAAGGGGACTGCTATGTAAATCTGGCATAAACATATTTTTTGTAAAAAAAAATCTAAATAAGTATATATTGATTGGTTTGTGCAATAGTTATAGTGTCTACAAACTAGGGGATATCATATTTTTTTTTTTTTTTTTACTAGTAATGGTGGCGATCAGCATCTTATAGCGGGGCGGCGATATTGTGGCAGACAGTTGGGACACTGACACTTTTTGGGGACCAGTGACACCAATACAGTGATCAAGCGCTAAAAAAATATGCACTGTCACTGTATTAATGACACTGGAAGGGGTTAACATCAGAGGCGATCAAAGGGTTAACTGTGTGCCTAAGATGTGCTTTACTACTGTGGGGGAGGTGCTTATACTAGGAGAAGGCATGGATTAGTGTCTCTGCTTAGCGGTGGCACAGGATCCATGTCTTCTGTAGTGACAGAACGGTTCCCCCCCCTTGAACCATAAGATGGGGGGTGTGCTTATTCCCCACAAACAAAAATGAAAGAAAATGCTCCGGTGCAGATCCATCATCAATCACGATCCCCGCCGCCACTGCCGACCGGACAAACACATAGTTATATAGTTACATAGTAGGTAAAGTCGAAAAAAGACACAAGTCCATCAAGTCCAACCTATGTGTGTGAATATATGTCAGTATTACATTGTATATCCCTGTATGTTGTGGTCGTTCAGGTGCTTATCTAATAGTTTCTTGAAACTATCGATGCTCCTCGCTGAGATCACCGCCTGTGGAAGGGAATTCCACATCCTTGCCACTCTTACAGTAAAGGACCCTCTACGTAGTTTAGGGTTAAACCTCTTTTCTTCAAATTTTGGTCACGAGTCTTATTAAACTCCCTTCCGCGAAAAAGTTTTATCCCTATTGTGGGGTCACCAGTATGGTATTTGTATATTGAAATCATATTCCCTCTCAAGCGTCTCTTCTCGAGAGAATAAGTTCAGGGCTTGCAACCTTTCCTCATAACCAATATCCTACAGACCCTTTATTAGCTTTGTTGCCCTTCTTTGTACTCGCTCCATTTCCAGTACATCCTTCCTGAGGACTGGTGCCCAGAACTGGACAGTATACTCTAGGTGCGGCTGGACCAGAGTCTTGTAGAGTAGGAGATTTATCGCTTTATCTCTGGAGTTGATCCCCTTTTTAATGCATGCCAATATTCTTTGCTTTGTTAGCATCAGCTCTGTATTGCATGCCATTGCTGAGCCTATCATCTACTAGGACCCCCACATCCTTTTCCATCCTAGATTCCCCCAGAGGTTCTCCCCCCAGTGTATAGATTACATTCATATTTTTGCCACCCAAATGCATTATTTTAAATTTTTCTACATTGAACCTCATTTGCCATGTAGTTGCCCATGTTATTGCCCTGCTTAGCTTAGTATAGTCTGAAAATACAGAGATTGAACTGTTTACCCCATCCTCCAGGTCATTTATGAACAAATTAAACAGGATTGGTCCCTTTTACCTGTTAAAAAAAAAAAACAGGATTGGCCCCAGCACAAAAACCTGGGGGACCCCACTACCCACCCCTGACCATTTTTAGTACTCCCCATTTATCACCACCCTCTGAACTCGCCCTTTGTAGCCAGTTTTCAATCCATGTACTCACCCTATGGTCCATGCCAACAAACCTTATTTTGTACAGTAAACGTTTATGAGGAACTGTATCAAATGCTTTTGCAAAATCCAGATACACCACGTCTACGGGCCTTCCTTTATCTAGATGGCAACTCACCTCCTCATATTAGGTTAATAGATTGGTTTGGCAAGAACGATTCTTCAAGAATCCATGCTGATTACTGCTAGTGATACCGTTCTCATTACTAAAATCTTGTATATAGTCCCTTATCATCCCCTCCAAGAGTTTACATACTATTGATGTTAGGCTAACTGGTCTGTAATTCCCAGGGATGTATATTGGGCCCTTTTTAAATATTGGTGCTACATTGGCTTTTCCCCAATCAGCTGGTACCATTCCAGTCAGTAGACTGTCAGTAAAAATTAGGAACAATGGTCTGGCAATTACTTGACTGAGTTCCCTAAGTACCCTCGGGTGCAAGCCATCTGGTCCCGGTGATTTATTAATGTTAAGTTTCCCAAGTCTAATTTTAATTCTGTCCTCTGTTAACCATGGAGGTGCTTCCTGTGATGTGTCATGAGGATAAACATTGCAGTTTTGGTTACTGAAGCCCCTCTATTCCTTCGTGAAGATTGAGGAGAAGAATAAATTCGATACCTTTGCCGTCTCCCCATCCGTTGTAACCAGATGTCCTTCCTCATTTATTTTTTTTTTAATCTTTATTTAAGGAATGCGGCTTTTACAAAAGAATAAGAAATCAAACATGTCACCCAACCATTTCCATTATTAAATGATGATTTATTTGCTTTTATATGCATTTTTACATTGGAGTTAAGCCATCCAGGACTTTTGTTCGCCGTTTTAAATTTATTACCCAATGGGATGCATTGGCTAATGCCCTTATTTAATATTCTCTTAAAGCAAACCCATCTCTCCTCCGTGTTCTTTGTTCCTAAGATTTTATCCCAATTTAGGCCTTCTAGCAAGGTTCGTAGTTTAGGGAAGTTGGCACTTTTGAAATTCAGTGTCTTTGTAATTCCCCTTATGTTTCCTATTTTGTGTGATTATACTGAAGCCAATTGACCTGTGCTCGCTGTTACCTAAATTGCCCCATATTTCCACATCCGTGATCAGGTCTGTATTGTTGATAATCAGTAGATCCAGTAACGCTTTATTTCTACTTGGTGCGTCTACCATCTGACCCATAAAATTGTCCAGCAAGACATTTAGGAAATGGCGAGCCTTAGATTGAATGCATGGTTCCCTCCGCCCATAATATGTCTAGATAACTAAAATCCCCATTATGATAACACTTACCATCTATGCTGCTAATCCAAATTGTGATAGGAGATCTGTCTCCCCTTCCTCCCTCAGGTTAGGGGGCCTATAAAATACTACCAGTATTATTTCCCCCTAAGCTTCATCCCTTTGGAGCTCTACCCATAAGGATTCCACCTCCTCCCTAGCTCCCTTAGTGATGTCATCTCTCACATTCACTTGTACATTATTCTTGATATATAGGCATACCTCTCCCCCTTTTTTACCCTCTTTATCCTTGCGATAAAGGGTATAGCCTTGAATGGTTGCCAGACAATCATGAGAGCTGTTGAACCAGGTCTCTGAAATTCCCACAAAATCCAAATCCTGCTCGTACAATAGTATCTCTAGTTCACCCAACTTGTCCGCCAGGCTTCTGGCATTGGTGAACATGCCATATAGTTTAGACCGGTCGCATATTATCCTCTTATTGGGTGTTCCGAGATTGCAACTAGACATGTGCAATTCGTTTCTTTTTTTTTTTTCGTTTTTCTTTGTTCTTGTCGTTCGTTCGTTTTCGTACGAATGAACGAATCGAATGAATCCGAATAACGAATCGTTCGAATCGTACCAATCCGATTAACGAATCGTTCGAATCGAACGAATCTGAAAAACAACGAAAATCAGAAAAAAACAAATTAGTAACAACGAATGTACGAATGAAGAAAATCCGAAAAACGAAAAAAGGAACAACGAAAATGAACGAAAAATTCGTACATTTTTTTTGTTGAATTGATAATTTTCCGTGTCCCTTACAATGGTGCTGCTTAACGTGCTTCGAATAGATTGAATGAAAAAATTTGTACATTCGTAACTTTTTTTTCGATTCGTAACTTTTTTCTTCGATTCGTAACTTTTTTTTTGTTGAATTGGTAATTTTCCGTGTCCCTTACAATGGTGCTGCTTAACGTGCTTCGAATAGATTGAACGAAAAAAAATTCGTACATTCGTAACTTTTTTTTTTCGAAATTATTAAAATGTAATAATAGCATACACATTACATAAAATTATGAATTATGCTCCGATTACGAATCTACGAATGTTACGAATGTACGAATAAATACGAATGCGTCCGAATTTCGAATAAACGAAAATTAAACTAACGAAAAAACGAATCAACGAAAAACTCTTACGAATGTACGAATCGTTACGAATCAACGGAAACGGAAAAAAAAAAACTAAACAAAAATAAACGATTTTTTTTCGGAAACGAAAAAAACAAAACGAAAATAAACGAATTTTTTTGTTGTGCACATGTCTAATTGCAACTAGGACTTTCTACTATACTTACCTTGGGTTTATGTGCTTTGGTCAACCTATCACTAATACTACCCTCTGGAATATATTCCGCGGTGACTATCTCTACCTCTGGACCCTCCCCCCGTCGCCTAGTTTAAAAACCCCTCTAACTTTTTGGCCATCTTCATTCCCAGCTGATCTGCACCCTCCTCATTTAGGTGCAGTCCTTCCCTTCTATAGTACTGATTATCGACTGAGAAGTCGCCCCAGTCATGTTATATTAAATGCGAACATCCTACTTAGTAACTTTTCTTCTTTTTTTTAATCCATAAAACGACAGCGCTGCCACTATTCACCGCTGTAGTTTTATGGATTCACTTTATAGGGTTCAAAAACCCACACCACAGCAGCCGCCTGATTATAATTGTATTTGATATATAAGTAGGAACCATAGCATGGGTATATTACCATGATAGCAAACTTTTTTTTTTTTTTTTTTACAAAACATGCAGTATTTAGTCTAAAACACGATTGTTGGTATTTACCCCTCTCTTTGCTGACATAAAATATTATTATAGAAATATTATTATGCATTAAGATAAAAAACCTGTGTGTGGCAGCCACCCCAGCACCCCCTAATAGTTACGTGAGCCCCATCTCTCTCCAGCGATGTGACACAGCAGTGGCGCCATTGGCTTCCGCGGCTGTCAATTAAAGTCAGTTAGCCAATCAGGGGAGCGAGGCCGGGTCGGGGCTCCATGTCAGAATGGACACATGGAGCTGTGACTCGGCTCTGGGTCCCCCATAGCAAACTGCTGGCTGTGGGGGCACGCCACAGGAGGGAGGGGCCAGGAGCACAGAAGAGGGACCCAGAGAAGCGGAAGATCCAGGCTGCTCTGTGCAAAACCAACTGCACAGAGGAGGCAAGTATAACATGTTTGTTAGGCATTAGATTTAATGGATGGAAGATGAAAAAAGGTCTGCTTTAAGCTGAGTTTTTCCCCTCAAGCACAATATCCTTTAGCTGCAGAATTAGTGGCATGGGGGGTGTACACATTTTTTTTTTTGTCCGCAGTTGTGCAAAAAACAAAACTGAAAAAAACAGTAAGTGAACAAAAAACGTGCATGTGCCAACACGCTAAAAAGTGCACTTAAGGGTGTGCTTTTAGTCCCTCCCCCGAAGGGGTATTACCTCTACCCTGATCCCCTAGGATGCAAGGCTCCTGACAGGGACTAAAGTTTCCAATGTCCTGGCAGACCTCGTTCTTCTAGGTCAGCCAAAGCCCACCATCGAATAATTGGTCGAGGAGCTCTCCCGAAGTGAGACCCCCCCAGGGGCAGGGGAGGAAGGAACCTAAGGGCCACACATCCTCCCCCTAGACATCAGGGCAAAACCAAGGACTCACACCCTTCATCCGTGAGAAAAAAAAGTGAAAAGTGAAAGGTGACAAACGTGGGAAAAAAATTTATAGAAAATAAAAAAAGTGGCAGATTGTGCACTTGCTGGGCCTTAGACCTGGTAGATAGGGATAAGCCCAATGTTTGAGTCGAACATCGGGTGTTTGCCTGTTCCCGAATAGCAAACAATTTGGGGCGTTCGCAAATTCAAAAGCTGCGGAACACCCTTTAAAAGTCTATGGGAGAAATCAAAAGTGCTAATTTTAAAGGCTCATATGCATGGTATTGTCATAAAAAGTGTTTGGGGACCTGGGTCCTGCCCCAGGGGACATGTATCAATGCAGAAAAAAGTTTCAAAAACTGCCTTTTTTCGGGAGCAGTGATTTTTTTAACAATGCTTAAAGTGAAACAATAAAAGTGAAATATTCCTTTAAATTTCGTACCTGGGGGGTGTCTATAGTATGCCTGTAAAGCGGCACATGTTTCCCGTGTTTAGAACAGTCCGAGAGCAAAATTACATTTCTAAGGGAAAAAAAGTAATTTAAAACTACTCGCAGCTATAATGAATTGTCGGTCCAAGCAATACACATAAAAGTCATTGAAAAAAACGGCATGGGATTCCCCCACAGGGAAACCCCGAACCAAAATAAAAAAAAAAATGCATGGGGGTCCCCCCACAAAATCCATACCAGACCCTTCAAGTCTGGTATGGATTTTAAGGGGAACCCCGCACCAAAATGTAAAAAAAAAATTGCGTGGGGTCCCCCCAAAAATCCACACCAGACCCTTATCCGAGCACGCAACCTGGCAGGCCGCAGGAAAAGAGGGGGGGACGAGAGAGCGCCCCCCCTCCTAAACCGTACCAGGCCACATGCCCTCAACATGGGGAGGGTGTGAAACAGGGTACAAATGTACCCTTACCATTTCACAAAAAATGTGTGAAAATGGTAAAAAAAACAAAGACACGGCTTGGGACAATTCCTTTATTAAAAAAATAAAAAATAAAAGTGTCCCACAAAGTCCATTCATCTTCTTCTCTAGCTCCGACAGACCGAAAATTAAAAGAAAAAAAGCCACAAGGCGCCATCGATCTGCCTCCATGGGAGGCACCCGCCGTAATGACCGCCTCTCAGGTGACATCTCTTTTATAACTGAGGGCGGGGCCACACGATGACATCGCCAGGGGACCCCGCCCCTTCTGAAGCACGGGGACATCCCTATGGCTTTCCCGTAGCATCAGAGGGGGGCGGAGTCACTCGCTCACGCCGGCAACGTGGTTCAATATCGCAAATCTCTTTATGGGTATGTCTGTACCTTTAAGGGCGATAGCAGATGCTGCACGGCAGGGAACCGTATGTGCGTGGCCGGCGGGTGCGATCGCCGCTGGCCACCCGCGATCGCATGCACAAAAGCAGGAACAGGGATTTGTGTGTGTAAACACACAAATTCCTGCTCTGTCAGGGGAGAGGAGACATATCGTTTGTTCCTACTAAGTAGGAACAACGATATGTCTCCTCCCCCAGTCAGTCCTATCCCCATACAGTTAGAAACACTAACTAGGGAACACATTTAACCCCTTGACCGCTCCCTAGTGTTAATCTCTTCCCTGCCAGTGACATTTATACAGTAATGAGTGCATTTTTTTTAGCTCTGTATTAATGTCAATGGTCCCAAAAATGTGTCAAAAGTGTCCGATCTGTCCGCCGCATTGTCGCAGTACTGCTGAAAATTGCAGATCACCGCCATTACTAGTAAAAAAAAAAAATAATTATAAAAATGCCATAAATCTTTCCCATAGTTTGTAGACATTATAACTTTTGCACAAACCAATCTATATACGTTTATTGTGATTTTCTTTACCAAAAATATGTAGAAGAATACATATTGGCTTAAACTGAGGTAGAAATGTGTTTTTTAAAAACATTTTGGGGGTATTTATTTTGGGGGTAATATATTTTTTTTTTTAGTTTTTTTCAAAATTGTCGCTCTTTTTTTTGTTTATAGCGAAATAAAATATAAACTGGAGAGGTGATCAAATACCACCAAAAGAAAGCTCTATTTGTGGGGAAAAAAAAGGCATCAATTTTAATAAAGTGACGCAGCGCTGTATCACAAAAAATTGCCTGGTCATTAAGCCGCCAAATCTTCTGGTCTGTAAGTGGTTAATAAGAGCACCCCTAGAGCGAGCACTCCCAGGGGGCACAGACCTTCTGCCTTCCCAGCCCATGGCCAGACAAGGTAGAACGTTCAAACCAGGAGGTACATAGCCACCACTCCAACCTTGGTCAGGTCACAATGACAGCACAGAACCTCCACTAGATCACTGATAAGAACATATACGGCACTTGATCTTAGCCAAAATGCAGAGAAGTGGGTGTGTACACATGCCATGCCGTGATACTTTGCAGACATGGCAGAAATAATACCTCCTGTTGCTTTCGGCTGGCACTACCACCTGCTGAGCACGACCCGTTCAAGTTAATGGGACTGCTCTGCAACGGCCCTGTAACTACATGCAATGCACTGCATGTAGGCGGGTTAAAACAGGTGGTGGGGGTGATACAGTGCCTCCTCACTGCCCCCTGAAGAGTGATCTGAACTTGGATCACTCTTCAGTGAGCACCACACATGTAAATGAGCCTTAATAATAAATTTCTCTTGTCTGTGCCCTTTTATTTATTCTGTTATCCTGTAGATTTTGCAGATTATTGCACATAGCAGCCCTGAAACACCTCTTCTGTGGTCCCCCCTGGCACCTCCTCTTCTGGGGTCCCCCTGGAACTCTCGGCTCCTCCTCTTCTGGGGTCCCCCTGGCACTCTCGGCTCCTCCTTTTCTGGGGTCCCTCTGGCACTCTCGGCTCCTCCTCTTCTGGAGTCCCCCTGGCACTCTCGGTTCCTCCTCTTCTAGGGTCCCCCTGTGACTCTCGGCTGCTCCGGGGTCCCCCTGGCACTCTCGGCTCCTCTTCTGGGGTCCCCCTGGCACTTTCGGCTCCTCCTCTTGTAGGGTCCCCCTGGCACTCTCGGCTCCTCCTCTTGTAGGGTCACCCTGGCACTCTCGGCTCCTCTTCTGGGGTCACCCTGGCACTCTCGGCTCCTCCTCTTGTGGGGTCCCCCTGGCACTCTCGGCTCCTCCTTTTGTAGGGTCCCCCTGGCACTCTCGGCTCCTCTTCTGGGGTCCCCCTGGCACTCTCGGCTCCTCTTCTGGGGTCCATCTGGCTCCTCCTCTTCTGGTGTCCATCTGGCTCCTCCTCTTCTGGGGTCCCCCTGGCACTCTCGACTCCTCCTCTTCTGGGGTCCATCTGGCTCCTCCTTTTCTGGTGTCCATCTGGCTCCTCCTCTTTTGGGGTCCATCTGGCACTCTCGGCTCCTCCTCTTCTAGGGTCCCTCTGGCACTCTTGGCTCCTCCCGGGTCCCCCTGGCACTCTCAGCTCCTCCGTGGGCCCCCTGGCACTCTCAGCTCCTTTTCTGGGTACCATGTGGCTCCTCCTCTTCTGGGGTCCCCTTGGCACTCTCAGGTCCTCCTGTTCTAGGGTCCCCCTGGTACTCTCGGCTCCTCCTCTTCTGGGGTCCCCCTGGCACTGTCGGCTCCTCCTCTTCTGGTGTCCCCCTGGCACTTTTGGCTCCTCCTCTTCTGGGGTCCCCCTGGCACTCTCGGCTCCTCCTCTTCTGGGGTCCCCCTGGCACTCTGAGCTCCTCCTCCTCTTGGGTCCATCTGGCTCCTTTTCTTCTAGGTCCCCCTGGCACTCTCGGCTTCTCCTCTTCTGCGGTCCCCCTGGCACTCTTGGCTCCTCCTCTTCTGGGGTCCCCCTGGCACTCTTGGCTCCTCCTCTTCTAGGGTCCCCCTGGCACTCTCGGCTCCTCCTCTTCTGGGGTCCCCCTGGCACTCTCGGCTCCTCCTCTTCTGGGGTCCCCCTGGCACTCGCGGCTCCTCCTCTTCTGGGGTCCCCCTGGCACTCTTGGCTCCTCCTCTTCTGGGGTCCCCCTGGCACTCTCGGCTCCTCCTCTTCTGGGGTCCCCCTGGCACTCTCGGCTCCTCCTCTTCTAGGGTCCCCCTGGCACTCTCGGCTCCTCCTCTTCTAGGGGTCCCCCTGGCACTCTCGGCTCCTCCTCTTCTGGGGTCCCCCTGGCACTCTCGGCTCCTCCTCTTCTGGGGTCCCCCTGGCACTCTCGGCTCCTCCTCTTCTGGGGTCCCCCTGGCACTCTCGGCTTCTCCTCTTCTGCGGTCCCCCTGGCACTCTCGGCTCCTCCTCTTCTGGGGTCCCCCTGGCACTCTCGGCTCCTCCTCTTCTGGGGTCCCCCCGGCACTCTCTGCTTCTCCTCTTCTAGGGTCCCCCTGGCACTCTCGGCTCCTCCTCTTCTGGGGTCCCCCTGGCACTCTCGGCTCCTCCTCTTCTGGGGTCCCCCTGGCACTCTCGGCTCCTCCTCTTCTGGGGTCCATCTGGCTCCTCCTTTTCTGGTGTCCATCTGGCTCCTCCTCTTTTGGCGTCCATCTGGCACTCTCGGCTCCTCCTCTTCTAGGGTCCCCCTGGCACTCTCGGCTCCTCCGGGGTCCCCCTGGCACTCTCGGCTCCTCAGTGGTCCCCCTGGCACTTTCGGCTCCTTTTCTGGGTACCATGTGGCTCCTCCTCTTCTGGGGTCCCCCTGGCACTCTCGGCTCCTCCTCTTCTAGGGTCCCCCTGGCACTCTCGGCTCCTCCTCTTCTAGGGTCCCCCTGGCACTCTCGGCTCCTCCTCTTCTAGGGTCCCCCTGGCACTCTCGGCTCCTCCTCTTCTGGGGTCCCCCCGGCACTCTCGGCTCCTCCTCTTCTGGGGTCCCCCTGGCACTCTCGGCTTCTCCTCTTCTGGGGTCCCCTGGCACTCTCGGCTCCTCCTCTTCTGGGGTCCCCCTGGCACTCGCGGCTCCTCTTCTGGGGTCCCCCTGGCACTCGCGACTCCTCTTCTAGGGTCCCCCTGGCACTTTTGGCTCCTCCTCTTCTAGGGTCCCCCTGGCACTCTCGGCGCCTCCTCTTCTAGTGTCCCCCTGGCACTCTCGGCTCCTCCTCTTCTAGGGTCCCCCTGGCACTCTCGGCTCCTCCTCTTCTAGGGTCCCGCTTCCAATGAGGACGCACACGCGGGCTCACTCCCTAACCATGTGTGTGCATCCATAGACATGTATGAGGACCCCGAGTCCCCCCCCCCCCCATTGCTCACATCATGATCAATGATCAGCAATGACATGACAATGGGGGGGGGGGGGGGCACAGTACTGCAGTCCCATCTCCACACTCACATTGATCATTAAGCAGATGGCTGATGTATGGTTAGGAATCCATAGACGTGATGGGGGAGGGAGGACCCCTTGAAGGGGGTTTAAATATTAATCATCCCTCCCCCCCTGGCAGGTCACCAGCCTGTGAGGACAATGGACCGTACTACCCAGCTCCCTCCTGCGGACTGCACACCCCACGTGGTCCCTGTGATGGAATCTCTCGCACACTCCGCCCACGTTGCTAAGCGATGCCAACCCCCCCCCGCCCACTCTCCGGCGCATTCCGAAGTATCGGCGACGAGCGCGGTTGGCTGACTCCTTTTGACGGGGCGTGACCAATGGACCCGCCCATCGCCCCTAGTTACTGGGAAATATGCAGCAGAAAAGGTTACAAGAAGGGTGGGCGGAGCCTCCTGCACTTTTCATTACAGAGTATAACAAGGGAAAGGGGGAAGGTTGTTTTTTTCTTTTTTATAGCGAAGGGGCGTGGTCGGTCCGCCTATTGGCCGGAATCTTCTTCGCGCCTCCTCGCCTGGGCGTGGCGGAATCTGCGCTCGCCTCTGGAGATCCTCCTACGGATCAGTGTGGCTCAGTCAGCCGGATAGAGAAGAGCTCCTGTCTTTTGGAGGGCTCCCCGGGGAGGAAAGAACATGGGGCGACCCGGGATGTACGGACTCGTCTGGGTCACTGCAGTGCTGCTGAGCCGTGCTGGAGCAATCTACGGTAAGATCGGAGTATGTATGTGTATGTATGTGTGTGTGTGTGTGTGTGGGGGAGGGATGTGATCGCCATGTACACAGAGCTCCGCCGTGTGTCATCTCTACTATCCAAAGTCTATAGACATTCCAGACCTGAGCCCGCAATCCCTCTACCTACCAGACACGTGACCCCCCTTCTCTCCAATCACATCCTTCCTTTCCTGAGATTTGATACATAAATACAGAAAAAAGTTACTTTGTTGCAGATCACATGACACCTGGTGGGCATGTAATTGTTTTATTATTATTATTATTATTAATTGTCTCCTCTGGATCATGTCATAGTGTTCTATTATTTCCCATTATATTGGTGAGTGGCCTGTGTGCAAAACTGTGATTGTCATCGCTGACCCCCCCCCCCCCCCACTGGTTGTGTGATCTCCCCATACATGACACAGATTGGGAGGCTAAGATCACATACACACTATTCGATTTTCTGCAGATTGTTGTCTCCAGATTTACCAAAACCATATAATATGAGGTCAAATTTGTATGCAATCAGGCAGGCCCTTGCACTACGTGATTTTCATAAATCTGAAGACAATAATCTGCAGAAAATCTAATGGTGTGTATGGGGACTTAGATTTACCAAAACCATATACTATGAGGTCATACCTAAACACTTTCAATTATTTGTATGCAATCAGGCAAGACCCTTGCACTACATAGTTGAAGGTAATTCTAAAGGAAGTTGAATAAGAAAATTGTATGGTGTATGGCCAGCTTTAGCAGGGCAGGAAGTCATTAGGGAATGTAGAGATGTCTTCCCTCCTCCCAGATATACTTCATGTGTCACAAAGGATTTTCTGCCTGGTTCTAATCCACCATAATATATCTATCTCCATCTATCTAACAATCCAATGGGTGGGTTACCTTCCTTTTCTTTTTGATCTGTAGTGTCAAAGCACGGTCATGGTGGACTCCCAATCCTCCACCGATTACTTAAATAGAAGAAAAAGACGGGACCAATTCTTCTTTACTACGATATTATTCCAAAATCAATTATTGATTTTGCAATATTATCGAAGTAAAGAAGAATTGCATTGAAGCCCGTCTTTTTCTTATATCTATCGATGGAGAGATTATATATATATATATATATATATATATATATATATATATATATATATATATATATATATATATATATATATATGGACTTATAGGACAAGCCATATATATGGTACTTCAAGACGCAGGAAAAAAATAAAAAAAAACAAAAAAATATGATAGATATCTCTATCTATCATATTTTTTTGGTTTTATTATTTTTTTCCCCCCCAAAAGATGGGGTCTTATGCGTCTCGAAGTACCATATTAAACCATATTTAAAAAAAAATATATATATATATAATTCATATAATGTAGCAAAAACCTCAAGGGTTTTAGTCTTTAAGCCCCCCATTCACATTGACTGTGGCTTTTGAAATCGTGCGACTTTGTCTGAAATCGCATGATTTCAAAGCTGCATCTGAGTGCGACTTTGAAGACATCTACGTGGCTTCATGCACAGATGTCTATTCGAGTCGCACCCAAAATCGGCAAAGGTAGGGCATGTACTACTTTTTGAAAAATTGCGCACCGCAAAGTCGGCGTTGCACAGATTTAAACAGTGTGATTGCCGGCAATAGGATTGCGACTTGACCTGTCAAATCGCATGACAAGTCGCTCTCCAAGGGGCTAAAAACTATTGGTTGCCTGGCTCGTGTGTGTGTGTGTGTGTGTGTGTGTGTGTGTGTGTGTGTCTAGCTTGGAAGTAAAGAATGTAGCAAAAACTTTATTATAACAATGTTTTAACAACATGCAGTGTTTGTGAGGACCCTGTGTCCTGCAGATCCATAATAAAAAAATAAATAAAAAAAAAATATAAATATATAGAAAAAAAAAATATGTATATGTATATATATATATATATATATATATATATATATATATATATATATATATATATATATATATGTGTGTGTGTGTGTGTGTGTGTGTGTGTGTGTGTGTGTGGCAAAATAATTTTGAGAGTGGATTTTTACAGCCGCAAGCCCATGCTGTGCCTAATGAATAAGGAAATGCTGAGAAGAACAACCAGGGAAGGGGAAGCAACCAATATATATAATGATATAGACCTGTAGGACAAGGGACAAGCCACCTAAGAAATGTCCTTCCCAATATTGATGGAGGGAGGTCCATGCCCCCGAGAGGCCATCCATATAATCCCACCTTCAGGGAATTTCTGTACATAGCAGAGGAACTTAAAAGTGATCTCCTCCTCCCTGTGGGTGAAAAGACAGCTTGGGTGGCTATAGTGTACATGCCACAGGAGATTAGAGGGTTAATCAGATTTCAGCCAACCACGTCATCATCTAGGACAGCAAGCAGAAAGTGCCATTTGTTGTCTCCTAAAGCATGATTAGTTTATTTTTTTTAGCAGAGTGTATAAAATAATAAATATCCCCTGATGGCAAAGTAAGGCAGGCTTAGGGAATTGAGCCATACGTTGTGTAAAGTTCTAATGCCTCTTGGTGAAGTCTTCCATTTCCTCGGTGTCAGCGTTTCCCTCGCCCGCTGTGATTATTCACTCTTAAATGATTTTGTTCTATACACTGGATCAGTGTTTCATGTCACCTTTATTTGTAAACTTGGCCAGGAGATGAAAGTTAGCTGTCTGGCTTTGTTTATTCAGCGTTAAATGGAGTTTAACCGATTTTTATGAATGTCTGCCTTGATGGCATTCTCAGGGTCCTCTGCTGTTTTTAGAATTTATGGCTATGCCGGGAACAGCTTTGTCCTGGGAGTTCTCATGCCAACTTGTGGGTACTGAAAGCTGTTTTTTTTTGATGGCTCACAAGTGATCAAGGATATGTAGTTGTCTTTAGGAATGTTGTAATATGGATGTAAGTTTGCCTAGTTGCTTCTAGTAACTGTTCGGAATTTGGGAAATATTTTAGCATGGATAATAGTGGAGACCACTTTCGGGTCTTGGGTGTACAAACAAAAGGAGTTTATTCTATTTTGTCTCGGGTTACGATGGATCACTGTCCATCTTTCTCAAGGCCTTCACAAAGCTGGACTATGATCCATCGAAACGTTGGCCAGTATACATTGCTCTTGTTGGACACGTTCTCGTACTCAAGACTCTTGGGTATCTTTACTCTCTATATATCTACTAATCATACTTAACTACAGGCAGATGGTCCCTGAACAGTGTTTAGTGACTTCTATATATTTATGTAGAATAATCCTGGCTTTGAAGGAACTTTCAATAATGAAGTCACCACCACAGTCATATATGTACAAACAGGGCGGGAACAGATAAGTTACTGTCCATGAGGAAACCTACCTAGATGCTGCATATAGGTAAAGTTCCTTGTAGGAACTGAACCCAGGACCCCAGTGTTGCAATTCAACCATGCAAATTGCTTATCTCTTATGTTGCCTAATATGCAGTAACCAATCACAAACCCTTACACACGATCGGAAATTCCGCCAGCAAAAGACCAATGTGAGCTTTTGGTTGGAAAATGCGACTGTGTGTAGGCTCCATCGGACTTTTGCTGGCGAAATTTCGTCCAGAAAAAGATTGGGAGCATGTTCTCAATTTTTCCGTCGGAAATTCCAATCGTCTGTGGCAATTCCGACATGCAAAATCCAGACGCATGCTCGGATGCATTTAATCTTAATTTTCACGGCTCATCGTAGTGTTGTACGTCACCGCGTTCTTGACGGTCGGAATTTGGTGTGGCCGTGTGTAGGCAACACAAGCTTGAGCAGAATTCCGTTGGAAAAACCATCCAAGGTTTTTCCGATGAGAATTCTGATCGTGTGTACGCGGCATTAGTGTGATGGAACTAGTTCTGAAAAATGATCTATCTGGTTGCCATGTGTAACTGTCATATATTTGGTTACTTGGGTATAAATTAATGAGTTCCAACGTATTCATGGCTTGGGTAAACTCTCTATAGTAGTGTGTTACAGTTCTAATGTTTATTCTAGAGGATGTTTATTGCCTTTTTGTAGTGCCTAGAATTGGCGGCATTGTAGGACAAATCACAGCAATCCACAAATTAGCATGCTAAACTTGCTCCCTTTTGTCAAATTTGTTTTAGCAGATTCAGCCGGACTTTCCAGTTTCTATGATGAGATTTTTAAGTTTCGGCTTTTTAAATGTGTGTGTTTTGGGACACAGTACCAGAGACCCGTCACTAGATGTTACTGCTTTGTGTCCGTATAGATGAGGTTGCTCCTCAGTTGGAGCTGTTAGTTTTTTTTTTTTTTTTTTTTTTTTTTTTTTTTTTTTTTTTTCTTCTCTAATAATCCCTTTTTCCAAATTTTCCCACCCATCCCCCTCTCCTCCTCTGGCTCTCCCCCCTCCTCTGCCTCCCTCTCTCTCTCTGTCTCCCTCCCTCAGGGCACAGGGAAGGCGAGGGGGAGGAGGGCACTGTGTAGTGAGAGAGAAACCTTTCTTGTGTGATAACAATTGGAAAAAGGGATTGGGGGGGAAGGGGGGGTTAGACGCTTCCCAAACTGCCCCCACAAATCTGTCTGCTACCTCCTGCAGCTCTGTTCTCCCCCTTTCTGTTCTCTCTCAGCTGCTCCATACTTGTCTGCCCGCCTGTCTATCTTGCTGGGACTTTGTGTGTCTTTGGTGACCCTATTTTTTGTGCCGGGCCCTCCACTTCTTTTCTTCAGAGTTCCTCCCAGTTCTGCCTGTGCCACGTTACCATTGCACCCCCACTTTCCCCGCTGTCCAGCTGCTCCTGGCTGCACTTATGCAGGCTTTTTCTCTCCGGTGCCAAGTTGGATTTATTTTTTCTTCTCGGGTGCCCTCACGTTTTTTGCCCACCTCCGACTTCATAGTTTTATTTTCACTGTATTTTTGTTGCACTCTGTCCTATGTTAAAGCACCCAAAAACACAGTTCTCTTTATGACTTGTAGACTCACTGTTGAATAGTTGTATTAAGCTTCGATATGCGTTTTCTGTCCTGGCTCAAAAAGAACCTACATTATTATGTGCCCATGTCCTACGGATGAGCAATGGTTGTGTCTTTACTCTCTATATATATTTACTAATCATACTTTAACTACAGGCAGATGGTGCCCATGTCCTACTGATGAGCAATGGTTGTGTGGAAGCCAGAGAACATTTTTGGTGGCTATGGAAAACCCATACAAACAGGGGGAAAGCATAGAAACTTTATACTGGGTCCTTTGTTGGAATTGAACCCAGGAACCAACACGCCAAAATGAGTAGTGACCACCTAACCACCGATTGGAGTGTCCTGTCTTTATGTGGCCCCCCTATCTCATTAGACTTGTCTAATCAACCAGACAGTGTAATATAAATGATTTAATTATCTGCTTCCAAGCCTAGTAATTATACAGGGCATGACAAATTTGCTTCGAATTTAGGAGCCAGCTAAAAAAGCTAGGAGCCATTTTTTTTTTTTGGCTGGTAGGGCTTTGTTTTTGGTGACAGAGATGGCCAACCATTGATCACTCCTCTCACACAGTGTCTCCCCTCCTACACTGCCCTCCCTCCTCTGTTCCTCTTGGTGGGGCGCCTGGGGTGTCTCCTCGCACCTGGGTTGTAGAGTTCGGCCAGCTTCCGAGCCTAACTTGGGCTGCCCTACCTGCAGGGCTTGGACAGGTCACTCTTGGTCATTGGGCAGAGCTGGGGCTCACTGTCGGCTCCTCCGCGTGATGTCCTTGCGATCTTCCCGCCAGCCAATTGGAGAAGCCTCCATCCCCAGCTCCCCTCCCAATTGGGTGAGATTTAAAAAGGACAGGAAGCTCCAGCCAATGGAGAGGGGAGAGGCTGACAGACTGCCCAATCATAGCTCCCCCACGCAAGGTAGGCATGTGATATGTGGCCATTGGCGGAGAGGAGGTGAGGAGCTCAGTGGGCAGCTGCCCGAGGAGGTGCTTGTGCCTGGTGCTACTGCCAGCAGTGGATGGGCTAGCGGGAGCCCTGGTGCTGGGACCAAACTTCTGGTCACCGTGGCGACCTGGCATCTGGGCTTTGACGAGCTCTGTAGTAATATGCTCAAAAGACCCCAACTTCTTGCAAACAGAAATTGATTATAGGTCATGAGCTATCACAAGGGCACCAAAGTTGCTCATTATTGCCTACCATTGTGGATGATGATACAGCAGTGTAGGGTTAGGCTGGGTACCCACGGGCCGAACATCAGGCGGTTCAACAGGAACCGGCCTGACATTTGGTCAGTGTGTACAGCTGTCTTTTTGACAGAAGCCAGCCCAATGACCAGCTTTTGTCGAAGGGACATGCTGGAAAACCAGCATCTGATCAGTGTGTTTTTGGGAGGTCTGTCAGAACACAAAAGCACAGCGGGGGAGATGGCCACACCAACATCACTTTTGTGTTGGTCCTGCGCTTTGTCAGTTTTGTCGTTCAGTTGAAAGAAAAAAAAAACTTTGCGTGCATATCGGGCTATACAGTTGTTTTACTGACCGGGATAGCAGAGGTAGCAAGTGCTCCGGGGTCCATGCCTTCAAGGACAGTGGAAGATCCTACAGCCATAGCAGTCTAGGTGACTGCTAGGTTAGCCTCTGTACAGTTTGATTTTGCTTGGCTAGCCTTTCTCAACCTCTTTAACATAAAGGGAACCCCATGAAATAGATCTCCAGACTTGGGGAACCCCTGCTAATGATTACGGCTCACTGTACACTAGTGTGATGGTCGGTGGGAGGAATGCTCCTGCATTAAGGTGTCCAGCGTTTACAACCACTTTACGATATCTGTAAGAGGAAGATTCTTCCCAGTGACCACAAATGTAAGAAGCACTCTTCCCACAGACAATCACCGTAATTCACAGCTGTAAATAGAGTAATCATTAACGGGTCCCCTAAGACCAGAGATCTTTTTTGCTGGGTTCCTCCATAGTAATCAGGTTAAGAAAGACTAGCCTAGTAAAATGTCTTTGTATCTGTATCGCCCTCTCGCCTCTCTTATACTTACCTGATCTCGATCCAGTACTGTCAGTCTGCAGCGGCTCTCTGCTCACAGAGGCAGGAGCAATTGGCTCCTGCTTGCTCTCAGTCAAATTCTGTGAGTAGGCCAAGCTGCGTTGTTTGTGTCTGTGAATGTGGCCAGCGCTGCTCAGGAAAGAGTCTGCAGGTGGGTCCCGTAGGAAGCGGATTCCTATGGGAAATCACCAGCGAGAGACCCCGAGAAGAGGAATTTCGGGGCCACTCTTCTGCAAAATCATTGCATGGTGCAGGTGAGTATAACCTTTTCTTTAAAAAAAAATCTGTGGTATCAATGAAAACTTAGGAGAGGGAGACATTGCTTTTCACTTAAGGAACCTCTGGAGGATCTGTGGGATTCCACTGTTGAGAAAGACTACTCTACATTGTCTTTCTACATTGTTTGCCATTGTGTTGAGAATGTCTTTTAGAAAGAGCCATGGAGTACTATAATGGTTTTGCTCTAGCGTCTCATTCATACTTTGCATACTGCTGGATGCCTAGCTGAGACTCTTCCAGTTAAAGAATGTTGGTTTCTTTCCCCCTCATTGCACTACTGGAAGCACCATAGCGTGATTATAAGTAGACAGTTGTACGCCCACAGGTTTTTTTTTTTTTTTCTTTTTCTCTTTGATATCTTATATTGTGAGGCATTTGTATGTAGTTTATTATCTGAAGAGGGTTTATTTATTTATTTATTTTTTTAACACTACTCATTGCCCCTCGTTGCTGATTGGGTGCCTCATGCAACTACTTGAGTTTCTTTGGAAGTAGCAGTCTGGGGATCCCAAGAGTTCCATTGCAGGCTTTGTTGTGTAGGTGTATGCTAACCTCAAAAACCGGTTGAAAATCAATGAGTTTTTTAGATCAACCCACAAAGTTCAGCCAACTTTGAGCAGTTACAGCCTTGAAGCAGTTTTTTGTGGTTTTCTCAAAACCGTTGATAGGTTGCAGTTCCATGGAGAAATGTGTAGAGGCCTTTCACTTTCTCGCTGAAGGTAAGAGCTATAGGTCCTTGGTTAGCATTTTGTAATGGGAATTTTTTTATTAACTTGAAGGGGTGTACGTGTTCTTGGAGGCAGCAATGGAACATCAATGTCAGATGAAAAATTTGGAAATATTCAATGTTCTCTTGTCACCACTGAGATGGGAAGTGTCATGGTTCTTAATCGGTTTACTAAAGACGGTGTATGTGGGGGTGTCAAGGTCTTTCTAAGATTTGGATTATTACTTAATGTCAGACTGTCAAGTACAGGCGGTCCCCTAGTTACAAACTACTCCTACTTACAAGGGGAGACAACAAGGAAGTGAGAATCTACCCCTAGGAAGGGAAATTCACTCCTGTAAGCCCCCGTACACACGGTCGGAAATTGCGACGGAAAAAGTCAGATGGAGCCCACACACGGGCGGATTTTCTGACAACATGGTCCGATCGGACATTTTCCGTCGGAATTTCCGACCATGTGTACGGGGGCAAAGAGTTATCATGGGGGAAAAAAGATGTCTCCACTGATGCTTTATCACCAGACCAGGTTTCCCTAACAACCCAAAATTTTTCAAAATCCAATTGTCATTCGGGCAGAAAGTAAGTTGAAATCTTCTGAACAGGGGCACAGACGGCAGAACAAATGTTAAAGGGGTGATAACCCTTCCCTGTGCTATCCAAAAAGCTTAAAAGTAGATTTCTTTTGGACTTACTTTTTTTTACTGGTTTCGACTTACAGATTCGACTCAAGAACAATTCTACAGTCCCTATCTTGTTTGTAACCCCGGGACTGCCTGTAATCTATTTCACCAATTGTGTTGGTGTTAGTCTAGCTATATGTGGTGACTGATGTCTCTTTCCTTGTCGGTTGGCATGTTCTGGCTGTCTATAATAAACCTTCTTCTCTCCAATGTCCAGTCTGGTCTCCTCACCCTCTGACCCCTTACAAGCTGATCCTGCTGTGTCTCTTAATGTTTTTCTGTACACCCCCCCCCCCCCCCCCCATCCAAAGTCTACGTCAATCAGTATGCATCCCTCAGCTCTCCCTTTGTCTCTCTGGTCTCCTTTTCTTGCCTTTTGTCACTTTCTGTTCTCACTTTTCTTTCTTAATTCCTATACATTTTTTTTTTTTTTTCTTGGCCAATCTATACTCTTTACAGTGCTGTCTTCTCTCACATTGTCATTCTTTCACAGCCCTTGCCTATCTTTTACACATTTTTGACCAGTTTAGTTTAGTCTATTACTGATGGTGCTTATGAGTTGCTGCACGTAGCTCTTTGCCTGATAAATTAAGGTCATCTGGCTTTAGTTTTGTCTTTTCTTTCAGCATCCGATCTTGTATCACTTACCCGTATAGTAGACACTGATCTATGATGCTCATCAAATTAAGCATTAAAACATCATTCATATGTCATAAGATGGCAACAGCATAGTAAATGGTATCACAAAATACAACGTACAGTCAGACATTACCTGTACCTGTTTTTGTGACCCGGTGTACTGTATTCTGTATCCTTCAACATGGCTCACAGTCAGAAATAGTGCGCATGGTGAACTTATAAGTTAATGATGAATATGGGACTGGCCCAGTTCTTCAGCTTTTTAAGCAAGGTGTAAACTCGTTGTGGTGACAGGCTTTTTGGTAATGGGAAGTGCTCCTTGTTGGCCTTTAGCATGTAGCCCAATTCTCCTTTGGGAACTTCATTGGCCCATCAAGGACAAACCAAAATTAAAATCAGACCTTGGATCAGGGTTTCTCAACCTGGGTTGCATGGAACCCTAGAGTTCCTCCAATGGTTGCTAGGGGTCCTTGAGCAATGACCAATTTTTGCCTCTCGGATAAGTTCCCAGTGACACCAATGATCTTTTTAGCTAATGAAGGGGGGAATTTCTTCCCAATGACCACAAATGTAAGGAGCACTCTTACTACTGACGGTCACACTAATGTATCATGAGTTGTAGATGTAGTGATTTTTTTTAACAGGGGTTCCCTGAAAACCAGAAAGTTATTTTAAGGGTTCCTCCGTATTGGAAAAGGTTGAGAAAGTCTGCCTGGTTATTGATATGATCATATGACTTTGGTCTCCTGCCAGTCCCTTTTTAAGGGAGACAGTTGATAGGATAAGTAGTTCGTTGACAACCGTATACCATTTTATCCTAAATTATGTCCGACTAAAGGTGGAATGAGCTAACACGTCAAGTATCATCTGCTGACTAAAAGGTGGAACAAAAATCGGGGATGTCTTGAAAGACTTATAGGAAAGGTCAAGATGAGAAAAAGACCTAAGAGCTAGCATGTCAAGCTCATTTCACATTTAGTCAGTGGATGAAACTTGACATGTTGATTCTTTTTGTCGTCCCCCCAATCTTGACCCTTTTCTATAGGCTTTTTACTCTATCCCTGATTTTCATTCCACTTTTAGTCAGCAGATGATAAATCAAAGATCCAGATACTCATTTTACTGCTGTGGCTTTTTTCTTATCTCTTGCTCTGCTGTTTACATTCATTAAATCACTTATCACTCACCAGTTTACCTAAGTTGACAAATCTGAACTGGTCACTTGTAATCCTGGAAGAAAATGTTTGTATCCTGTCTACCTTCTTTACTGCTGTTTGGTGTAAACACACTCTAAACTCTGAAAGTTACAAATTACATCTCTTATCTTACTCCTATTAGCTAGGTCTATGGGAACCACGACATCTCTATGGTAACCCAAAACAACCAATCGGTATTTGCATTCATATTTCTGAAGCAATGGGAGGTGTTAAGTTTGTTGATATGGGCATGTGCCCGAGTAGTATCCAAAATCCATAATTTCCTACTCCTATCTATTAGACGTACACTGATGCTTGGCGTATATTCTTTGGGTGGTGGTACATGGGATGATTACAAACCATTTGTTCTGGTCAGATCTTACACAGGCCTAAGGACAGACCTATGTGACAGCACTCGGGGCTAGTGATTTGCTGTTGTTCAACATTGTTTTTTTTTCTTTAGCCACCCTTTTTAGGCCCCTTTCACACCGGGGCGGTTTTCAGGCGGTACATCGCTAAAAATAGCGCCTGTACACCGCCTGAAAAAACTGGCCCCATTCACTCCAGTGTGAAAGCCGGCGGGCTTTCACACTGGAGTGGGGCGCTACCAGGACGGCAAAAAAAGTCCTGCTAGCAGCATCTTTGGAGCGGTATAGGAGCGGTGTATTCACCACTCCTATACCGCTCCTTCCCATTGATTTTGAATGGGACACCGCGACAATACCGCCGCAAAGCGCCGATACGGCGGCGCTCTGCGGGGGATTTTAACCCTTTCGGCCGCTCGCGGGGGGTAAAACCGCACCGCGAGCGGCCGTATCCCGCGGGCAAAACGACGGTAAAGCAGCGCTAAATATAGCGCTGCTTTACCGTCACCGCGGCTCCCGCCCCAGTGTGTTCAAATCCGTAAAAGTAATGCAGAAACATCATAAACTATGCTTGGCCCAGGTTCAGTAAAGCCTCTTAATGGGCCTGGTCGTAAATGGCTGTTGTAAACCTTTCATTTCACTAGGAACCAGACGAATTCTGATCCATCTATAGACAGACTGGTTGTCCAAAAGTTCAACCAGCCTGTTGGGGTTCTTTTGTTTGATCACTGCTGGTAGGCGGCAGCTATAGCTATTTTTCTTTTTTTGGAGATGAACGAAAAAAAAACCTGACCACTGCGGTCAGAGCCACTGTACTAATGATCCAATGCTCCCCTGCTGTTCTATTGTTTTCTGACAGGGGACCCCCCCCCCCCCCATCATAAGCCGGCCAAAACGGCTGCCATACACACGGGCTGAAAGTCTGACGGTTTTTATTGGACCGGCTGATGTCTCTGGACATTTGGCCCGTTTGTACAGGGCTTAAGGCAGGCCATAGATGATATGACCTTTCCTGAAACCACAGGTTGGTGGAGGAATCTCTCCTGTGCAGCTATTGTGCTCTCCCGGCGGGTGAGGTGCAGGTAGAACACAGTGATTATTACTAGTGACGGTAGCTGTTGGCAATAATCGCATCCTAAAAATCCGACATGTTGGTTGTACCCAAGTCGATTAATCGGTTGACTTGGGTACAGTCTGCCTGCTCATACATGGTTCGAATCTCAGCCAGTCCCTGCTGAACCGGCTGAGATTTGAACCGTCGATGGCTGGAGTAAGGGGTCTTTTGATCAATGGTTTTGCAACTTCCAGGATTCTCACATTTTTTTTCCCTCCCATTTGAATCCAATTGGAACATTTTGTGAGTCTTGGGAGAAAGCTGGGAAGTCTTGTGTGAAAACCTTTTTTTTAAGTTGAACCTCATGTGCTCACAGCAGTTTTTCATTTTTACAATTCCCTGCTATTCAGGTAGCCCAAATATTTCTTTCTTTGGGAACGTGCGCAGGAAGTGGGCCTTTCAAGGAGACTTGCATCTCCCAGAGGACTGACATCAGTGCATCCAATTTCAAATATTTGATGTTCAGCCAAGTCATGTTAAGATTTGTGTGTATCAGAAAAATCTGTTTCCCACAGTAATAAGCCATATATCATTTCCTGCATATATTGGAGTAGACAGTTTTGTTCCAGTGCATTGACTGGCTGACACTCTTATCTGTGGACCTGTTTTTTCCATTTCAGTCAGTCAGGTAATAAAGGCTCTTATGCCTTTTTTTTTTATCTGAAGATATTCAGATAGAAATACATTTTGACAGTTAGGCTTGGTTCACACTACCACAACCTGAAAGTTGTGCGACTTTGCCAGGCGACTTTGTGAGACTTTGAAGTGTCTTTGAATCAACTTTCAGGGAAAGCCTGGGTAATCTTCCTGTAATGTTGGATCCAAATCGCCTCAATATAGATGAGTATCTGACTTGGAGGTGACTTCCATTAAAGTCTATGGGCGCAAGTCAGATAGAAGTCGCCTTGCCGTAGAACAGGAACCTTTTCTAAAGTTGGAGCCACTTTTAGTAGTGTTCATTAAGGCCGCCATCATTGACTAACATAGATCTCACATGTCACGTGACTTGGGGGTCTCGTACGTCCGATCCGAGCCTAAGACTCACTGCAAAATCCTACCTGCTGCATCTTTGATGCAATTTTAAGCACAATGTGAGTTGCATAATGTAACTTATTTAAAGCTCAAATGAACTCATGATTACTGTAATGTGGTCTAACTGCATAATCTTCTTTCTTTTTTTTTTTTTCTTTTTTTATTGCTAAGGGCCTGGTCATGGCATGTTGCGGTAACACATGTTAATCGAAAGCTGCAATAACATTTCAAATACCATGTGCTGACAGCTCTTAGGAGAGTCAGTCCATGGCTTTATTGCACAAGTAGCAACCCAGCTCTCCAATGTTTCATCAAGCCCCCCTGAACCGTGCTTCCAATCAACAGCGCTGCTCATGGGTGGCATAGCGGACTGCTGGAGAGCCCAACTACTGCTTGTGTAAGAGGGCCACAGTCCAACTCCCCTACATCCTGCCGGTATGGGACATTTTAACCTGTGCAGCACGTAGTAGTTAAAACTTTTCCTTCTTCCTTCTTCCTTCTTCCTTCTTCCTTCTTTTTTTTTTCTTTTTTCTTCAAAATTCCACATTTTGGGTTGTCACCAGAACAGGAATAAAGGGGGAATCTGCCAATCTAAAGAGCCTGCTAACAACAAATGTATTCCCTCACTTTGGATGGATTTTCTCTCGTTTCCCGCTTTGGATACGGGACAGGAAGTGAAGGGAAATTTTCTCCAATGGGACACAGATGGCAAAAAAGGGGGGCGGGAGGGTGCATGTAATCAGCATAGGACTGATCGTCACTGTCCAGACACAAGGCCAGGAGTCATGCAGCCCAATAGGAAAGTCAGAGTAGAATGAAAACTCCTCCAAGCTTTAACCAGACCCTGATCGAGGTCACAAGACTGGTATATACTGCTGATGAGAAAAGGTATTTAGCGGTTTATATGTACTAAACCAATTGCACCTCTGTGTACTGTGGGAGACCAGATATAGGGAATGCAGGGTCCTGGGTTTAGTAACACTTTAAGAGTTCTGGACTATACAGAATTTACTGTAGCTTTGAAGTCGTTTTGATAATTCAGTTACCCTCAGAATTCCTTCTAAAATAAAAATAGACCAAATAGTTGAAGTGGTTTTAAACCTTCTTATTTTTTTTTTTTTTTAAATTAAAATAAAAAAGATGGCATTACCTGTTCTGTGCAAAGGTATTGCACAATGCTGCCCCTTTGCCTCCTCTTCTGGAGTCCCCCCTCCGCAAGTCATTTGCTGAGGGGGCACCTGTACAGGTACACCCCTTAACTGGGTTGTGTGCATCCATAGGCACACACAGCTTAGCTCGGCCATGCTTCCCGCTCTCTTTTCACAGGATTTGACTGACAGCAGCAGGAGTCTATGGGAGAAACCGGTAGTGGAAGGTTTAATACCTTAATGCAGAAAATGCATTAAGGTAAAAAAAAACCTTCAGCGTTTAGAACCACTTTTAAGTTCTGGTCTGGTAATATGGTGATTTCCAATCCTTGTATACCCTGTAAATGTTAATTTGGATGTTTTACCCAAGATAAGCTGCTGATCCGCTCTCACCTCTCCCTTATCCTAGCATATTTGCTTATGGAAAGATATTTCACAAGACTGACGACCTCTAGATATGTTTAATATAAATTACAATCAAATTTTAATTGAACATTCAATTGAAAAATGTAGATATTGGGGCTTTTATACTAATCTCGTGTTAATTGTTCAGAGTTAAAGCAGTAGTAAAGTCATTACAAAAGAGTCCAGTCTACCCGCAAGGGAATATTCTAATGTGCTAGTATGCACCACACATTATGAAATACTTACTTACTTTTAAAACAAAGCCCTCCAGTGGCATGCCATCACCGCTGACAGGTCTTCCATCTTCCCCCTGGTCTTCCAGCTTCCCCCTGGTCTTCCAGCTTCCCCCTGGTCTTCCAGCTTCCCCCTGGTCTTCCAGCTTCCCCCTGGTCTTCCAGCTTCCCCCTGGTCTTCCAGCTTCCCCCTGGTCTTCCAGCTTCCCCCTGGTCTTCCTTTCAGATTTGCCGACTCGGCCGTTTGGTCGAGCTTTAATGATGTCACACATGTGCGTAGGAGCCACGGCACGGAGCTCTGAAGGAATGGGTTTTAGTATGCCGTTCCTTCAGAGCGCATACGTCAGTGACCTCACCAGCTGCCAAACAAGCAAATCTCTCCTAAACAGTGCATGTTTTAGGAGATGCTCCTCTTACCTACAGGTAAGCTTATTATAAGCTTGTCTGTAGGTAAAAGTCACAAAGAAGTGAGTTTACTGTCTAAAATTGTCTGGAACAGGCATGCGGTTAGTGAAGTCTTAATTTCTGTCCTTGTTCCTAAACCTAGATGTCTAAACAAGTCCGCAGGGAAGCTTCCATATTACAATCCTCACAGGGTGCCTTTAAAGCTATCCATACACTGGTAAAATTTCATTCGAACGTTTATTTGATTTTCTAATGGTTAGTTGGATCAAATCGTCCATTCTCACCCACAGTGATGAGAAAATTCCAAGGCGTAGGATGGAAAGATTTTCTTGAATGATCAAATTTCCAATAGTGAATGTGATTTTTCATTCAGGAACATCTATTCATGCCAGAGGTGAATGTTAGAAGCAAGCGTTTTTTAAGTATTTTTGAAGGATGGTCATTGAGTTACTGATTTTTTTTTTTTTTTATTTTTTTTTTGTACGAATGTTTGAAAAATCTACTAGTTTATGGCCAGCTTAACTCTTACAGGAGAACCTGTAGCCTTGATGCTTTTTGAAGGTCTTTTGTGAAGGAGAAAGCTGTGTAATCTGGTACTTGTACTGTAGATATTGCACTTTTTGATACATATCACACTGCTGCCTGTCTACACAGAATGGGAATACTATTTGCTTTTAACATGAGAAAGGAATGATTTAAATTTGGAATTCCTATGTTCACTATTGGAAGGTCTCCTAGCGGAGATCTTGGTATCCTAGTATTTGTTACTACAGGGCTGAATCCTTGACATTAAATAATGACTTTTGGCCCAAGGCATGAACCGTGGAAAAAGTTCTTCTTGCCAATAGTCACCAATCAGCATCCAGCTGTTATTTGACAGTTGGAGTTTGAAAGTAAATCAAGAAAGCCATTTGCCGAGGGCAAGAAAATGTCCTACTGTAGCCTTTTCATATGTGAGGCCCCAGCCTCTAGATTATTATAATTGGTTTTAAATTATAAATTACACTGCATTGGCATTGTCAACTACACCAAAAGCTGGCCATATACAAGAAGAATTTGGTATCGGGAGCGTTCATTCGATTTTCGAATTTGGGGTTCAAATCTCTTTCGACCGCAGTGACAAGAATCGAAGGTTCAGGGTGGAATTTTTTTTAAATTCTGAATAAATAAAATGCGATTAGTAATTTTTTACCTTCAGAGCTATCGGTTTACACAGAGATTATTTGATCAGAATTTGGTCCCAGGGTGGATTGCCCATTAAGTTATGGAGAGAGCATGTGTCTAAAAGAAGAAGAGGGTGCGTTTTTTTTTTTTTTAATTATTTTATTTATAAGGTCGTGTAAAAGATGGGTTCTTGTCCTTATTACTTAACATTGTGTATAATTTCTGCTCTTTGAACTATACGTAGTATCATCCATTATTGGAGCCAAAAGCTGTTTCAATTTCTTGCCCTAGTTAAAAGAAATATTAATAAAAATACATTTGTGCTTTTTAATTTGCTCATTGCTTCTTTATTTTTTAGCTTCCATACTTTTGTTACCAGTATTGTTGAGATGGGTTTTTGTTAGTTTTGCCAACATAATCTGCTAAAGAGGAGGATTATTTGCCAGTAAGAACTCCACTTAGATCATGTAACTGTGGCTTTTGATTGCATGAACAGCAGTGGAGGAACCCCCAAATCATCATTTTCTCCAGAAAAAATATGTCCGTCCCTTTTGTTAATTTATTTTTTTCCTTCCTTTTTTTTTTGGTTTATTCAACACTAGACTGTATAAGACTGCTTCTATAATTTTTGTTGTCTTTAAAAAAACAATGGTCTTAGCCAACAGTGGTTAATGGGTTATACTGGGATAAAAGAAATTGTGCAGCAATTGCCAAAGTGGTGATTTACAGAGACCATTGTAAATAAGAAAGGAATTTAAACTAGAAGGGGGGAAAAAAAGGTAAACCGGGTTCAGCAGTGGTACTTCCCCTTTCAATGAGCAAATACAATAAAAGAGTAATAGTTTTTATTTGCTCTTTTTGTACATATGGTAAACCAGTCTTTAATTGACAGGTATATAATATGCACATTAAAAAAAGCAGAACTATCCTAAATCAATCCATCTCACAGATTAGAAGGAGATTAAAGGCCTGCAACCTTTGTCATCTTGTGACTTTATTCAGACGCAATAGATGGTAATGAGCAATACTAAGGCCCGGGTATAGACTGAGTGATTTTCCTTCTGCAACTTTGAATTGCAGGAAAGAAAATCGCTAGATTCCCCCATCAACACAGTGATGGGGGAAATCCCTCCCGCAGAGCTATTGTGTTCTCCTGGCGGGGGAGCCATACCTGCCCGGAGAACACTGATTGATTATTGTTATAACAATCACTATCAATGTAAAATTGGAGAGGCTGGTTGGTCCATTGGTACATTCAGCCTGCTTGTACATGGTTTGAATTTTGTCCGGTTCCTGCTTAACCAGCTGAGATTCTAACCATCTATGGCCGGCTTAAATGGTTCTCAAAAATGTTTTTAATGAAGGCTAAATTCCCCAAAAACTGATGTCAGTTGTCTCCTGTGGGCTCCACTGGTGGGTTATTCTCACCCTTTTATGCTTATTTTTTACCCAACTGTGTTAAAGTGGAATTCCACCTGTTTTTGTAGCTGCTGACTTTTAATAAACTAAAAAAGCATAGCTGCTGACTTTTAATAAACAAACTGACACTTTCCTGCCCCGTGGTCCAGCGATGCGTGGCCGCCCGGAGGCTAGCTCCTCGCCCCCCTCCTCAGCGCCGTCATGGTAACTGTGGGCACCCGGCCGTGACAGCTTACGGCTTCACGGCCGGGCGCGCACTGTGCATGCGCGAGTCGCGCTGCACTCTCCTATTGGCCGATTTTCTGGGACCCGAGTTGTGTCCCAGAAGATTGCTGGCAGGGAGGGACCACCTAGGGTGAGAGGTGAAGTCGCCTAGGCAGCCGAGGATAGGAAGTGGGACAGGAAGTCCCATGAAAAAAGGGTACACACTCCCACCCTGACCCCCCCCCCCCCAAAATGAAAATGACATGCCAAATGTGGCATGCCAGGGGCGAGGTGTGCTTAAAGCGGAAGTTCCACTTTTGGGTGGAACGCCGCTTTAAGAGCAAAAAATAAATAAAAAATGTCCAATTAGCCCAGCACATACTTTGTATAAAAACAGAGGCTTGTAGAGAGGGGACTCCCCTAAAGTAGAGATTCAATGGGATATGTAAAGAAATCTCTACAAAGTGAAGGAAACTCCTCTTAGAAAGTCGTCACCAGAACAAATGTTTAGATTCAAAGTAGTGGTGACCTGAAATAAACATTCTGGTACCAAAAATTCAGGATGCACATTGCTAAAAACCAAAACTGAAATGGACAGTTTAAAAAAAAAAGAGCCACCATCAAGTTTTCATTGTGGCATGTGCCCCCACTAGGTAGGTTCATCCTATTTGACCTGGGGACCACGGTTACTGAGACAAAGAATGATGAGAAATCCAAATATTTGAGTTCCTACAACAAAAAGAAAAAAACGTTGAATTTAGGGATGCACCGATATATCGCTGCCGACAATGGCCGAAAAGAATAAATATATTTACACACACATCTCTATTCTACTTAATATAATCAATTTTAAATTAATATGAATGTTTTCTCTGCACCGGTGACCCTCTTTTCAGCCATTGTCGGCACCAATGACCCTCTTTTCGGGCCATTGTCGGCACCGATATATCGGTGCATCCCTAAATTCAAAGTTTTTTTTTTTTTTTTTCTTTTTGTTGTGGGAACTCAAATATTTGGATTTCTCATCATTCTTTGTCTCAGTAACCGTGGTCACCAGGTCAAATAGGATGAACCTACCTAGTGGGGGCACATGCCACAATGAAAACTTGATGGTGGCTCCGACCCTTCAAGCTTTACCTAAAGAAAATTAAAAGGTTTTTGGATAGATAGATAGATAGATAGATAGATAGATATTACACATACACACACACACACACACACACACACACACACACACACATACACACACACACACACACACACACACACACACACACACACACACACACACACACACACACACACACACACACACACACACACACACACACACACACACACACTCCTAAGTATGTAGATGAGACCGCTTCAAGTCTTTATTTTGTTTACTGAGAAGGTCTGAAAAGAGACGTATGCCAAGTGTCCTGAGGCTTTAGGAGAAAGAAATTTGTCAAACCTATGAAGTATTTTCTGCTCAGGGTTTATCATTTATAATAATTATAAATTTTTGTGGCAATTAAATTTATATTTCAAGATAAATAACCCAAAGATTTTATAAGCACGTTGTTGTGTAAACCGGGTCTTAATTATGCCACAGAGCAGCTGGCTCATATCCTAAGCTGACTGCTGGCGGGAATGGTGGATTTCTTTCTATCATTCAGTTTCTGATTCCTCTCAGAAGGTGGCCCCCCCAAAAAAGCCCCCTGTGGACTGTTGCCTCTGTCACTGATCACAATATGCTTCATGAAAAGAAGTGTTTTTTTTTTTTTTTTATGTGAAATTGTGGTGCAGTTCCCCCTCTTGTTTTTCAGCAAGGAAAAATGAAAGTTGATGTATTCAAGCACTTTGGCCAGAATCCATCTTGTTTCCCCAGTGCCAGCTCATCGGATGCAGCATGGCCGCCCGGCATAGGGTTTTGTTCAGTCCAGTCACAGCTCACTCCTGTAGGGGTTGTCCTGGCAACTCTTCAAGGCCTCAGTTAAGGTCTCTGTCAGTCTTCATGCCCCACTGGAATGATGGAGAGAAATCTATTAATACACAATCCCCTATTTACCTAAATGTGTCACATTTTGATTGTTCACGGTTGGCTTTGCTGTAAATCTCTTTCAAGCGTGAAGTTTTTATGGCCATTTTGTGCTCTGGTTCACTTTACCAGCACACCTATGATTTTTCATCTTAAATTCCTTTTTAACTGTTAGTTAAAATTTTATTTTAGGGTGTTGTACACATGTAACAGTTTGAACTTGTAAAACATAACTATGGTTAACCGAAATTTTGAGAAAAGTCTAATCTTTTCTAGTACATAGCAAACTTGTTGTTCAGAAAGGAGGATATTTAAAGCAGCATCTGGAAAGCCTGCTATAGAATAAAATGGACGATTAGGTAATCCCGATGCCTCTCCTATGCTGTGGACAGCAAGGCAGCTTGTCCATGCTCCTAGTCCCAAGGAAAACCATCCAACTCAAGCTGCAAACCGATGAGGTCAACTTATCCAAACACCTTTTTATTTATCCACAAACGGCATACGAAGTGTCTCCGTCAACGCGTTTCGCCCTGATAGTCTTAATCATGTGGCTGAATAAAGGCGTTCTTGATGTTATCAGTGTGTGTGGCTTGAGTTGTATTCTTTCCTAGGAATCAAAGCATAACCTAGAATGAACTAAACTTTAAAAAAAAAAATGTTTGTGGTGCTAAATAGGTTGTTTTCAATCTGATAATGGTTTGTGATTGCAACATGTGCCATGGGTAAAGAACTTAAAGCAGAGTTCCGCGCCCCCCCAGCATAAAATTAAGTCAGAAGCTACAAATACTGTAGCTGCTGACTTTTAATATTAGGACACTTACCTGTACTGGAATCCAGCGATGTCGGCACCCCAGCCGATGTTTCCATCCACTTTCGGGTGCTGCTGTCGCCGCCAGTTGCCTGTGAGGGTAACCGGCTTCACACCCGTTTCCCTAATGCGCTTTCTGAATGGCCGGTGGCAGGGGAACTAGGAGAGGGGCCAAATGTCTGAGTGATCTCTCGGCAGTGGGGAAGGATACCTGTCAAGAACAGGTACCCCCCCCCCCCCCCAGGCAAATGAGCGGAACTTCCACTTATGGGAAATTAAAGCAAAGTTCGACCCAGAAGTGTTTTTTTGTGTATCCTTGCAACTTTTTACTCTCTCTCCCTTTTTAAAGCATTACAAGAATGGAAAAATAAAAATAAATCACAGAACAAGATGACTTTACTACAGTCTATTCCACAGTGTAGAAAAAACACTGTTATGGTACAATACAGTAAAAACACAGTTGGGACACATGTTTACTGCCCCCAACAATTCTCTCCTGGGGCATACACATTCCATTGCTGTGATGCTTTGCATTGGGGCACTGCAAAAAAATGATGCCCACTGTCTTGTTCAGTGGTTAATACTGCCAATCAAACGTAACCCATTTGACTAAATGGGATTGCACTGCAATCGCATAAGATGCATGCATTTGAGGCTTGGTAGTGCAGACTTCTAAGAGTTAAAACAGTTGGTGAGGAGGTAGCATAGTATCTCCTCACTGTCTGTCAAATGTCCTCTAAAAAACGATCCACTGAGGCTCACTCTATAGAGGGCCAATGTAAGTGTAAACGAGCCCAAAGGGTTAAAGATCTCAAGGCTTGGGTAGTACATTGTATATTAATGCACCTAAAAAAAAAAAAAAAAAAATGTCCCTATAGTGTAATGTTAAGCAAGTTATTCTGAGAAAGCTGCCTTTGGAGTCCTATGTATAATCCTGTTCAATAGAAATTTTTTGTATTTTTTTATTTTAGGCATGTTTTGTGAATGGGAACACATAACAAACATAAAGTGTAAGGGGGGGGTTCTCAAATTTGTCTGAAAAGGTGGAACTACCCTTTAATCCTGACATTCTCTCTGTATTTGCATTTTACATTGTGATGTTACTGGTGGCTGGAAGTAACATGAGCTGAAAGCGGGACCCCTTGCGATCCTCAGGCAATTCTCCTGTGTAAGACTATCACGTTCAGTCTGCGTGTCCTTAGGTGAAATCTTATCGGCGATCAGGAGTGTGACACGCTTGGGGCCTTTATGCAGCTTATCACCGCTTCCTATAAAACTTGCATACTGCTTGCTGTGTTCAGAGGAAATGTTTAATCGAAAGTAAGTATCAAATGCTGCAAGCCTGAAAGAGTCAGTCAATGTGCTGGGCCATTATAATCAACACTCCTCCCTCTCCAATGCATTAAGATATCACGCTCTCGGAAATGGAGGAACTATAAAAATTGAGCAAGTATTGAAATGATTTCCTGCTGTGAATTAAAGGGACTGTTAGTTCTTATGGGCTGGGTTTTGCTCAAGAAAAATGCATATCTGCAACCAGCTGGACAGAAAATACTACACGAACGCAGAAGCTCCAAGACGAGGAAGAAGGTCGCTCTGCTCATGGATGACAAGGTGGCTGTAGTCGTATTAGTGCGCTTGTAACACCATGTACACAAAAAATAAAAAATAAATAAAAGGTTTCCTGGACAGTACTTAAAGCGGAAGTAAACCCATCCGTAAAACAGTTTTATTTCCGGCACGTGCCGGAAAATGTAACGCTCCCATTGGTTGTGCTCTCAACCAAACTGTCAAACCATCCAATGACTGGTGTCATAACTGATCACTTGTGAAGCATCATGGCAGTTGTAGATTAAACAGAGGCAAAGATGGCGGCTTCCTTGGCTGAAAACGATAGGGGGGGGGGGGGTTTACTTACACTTTAAGTTAAATTTCCAGGACAAGCTTGGACCTTTAGAAGAAGGGGTTACACCCCGAAAGCTTGCTCGGAACACCTAAAGAGGAAGCAAAGTTAGAAGCATAATGGGCTAGTATACATTGCATACTAGCCTATTATGTGGCACTTACCTGCAAATGAAGTCCTGTGATGTCTGCAATGTCCCCGCTGGTGGAAGCAACCATCTTCACCCCTCTTCCTTCCGGGGGCCGTGGACCCTGGCTCTATGACTGGCCGGAGCCACGTTAAGGCACTCCCGCGAATGCGCGCGGGAGCTGCCAGTCACGGCACATGCTGGGGAAGAAATGGCACGGAATAATATTAGTTGCCTTGTAGTGCGCCATCTCCTAAATGGCGCACGTTTTAGAAGATATTTCCAGTACATACTTTTTTTTTTTTTTGCACAAAAATATCATGAACTGTACTCGGCCATGTTGTCAGTGCACAAACATGGCTACAATCACCTTATGCAATGGCAATAGGAATTGCTTGCTTGCCTTGCAGCAGTGGGTTTCTGGGTTCAGTTTCCACCAAGATACTATCTGCATGACATTTGTAAGTTCTTCCTGTGTTTTAATTTAGGTTTCTTCCAGCATACAAAGCAATGGGTCCTTTGGCTTTAACTGTATATTGACCATGCAAGTAGTTTTTGGGTTGAGGTTTATGTGCCCAGATTTTGTAAACTTAACTTAGCCTATGAACCGCACTGCATTCCTGTGCAATTTACATGCGATTTGAGCCCATTCATTTTGAATATATGGCCTAGTTTTTAAAAAGATGATGCTAGGTCATCAATATTTTTATCGCCTGGAAATTTTATTTTTATTTTTTTTTACTTCAAAAAATTCATTCATTTTGAATGGCTCAAATCACACGACATCTGCACCAAATTTGCAATGCGTTCTGAGCAATTTTGGGAACGCACTGCAACTAGATCACATAGTCACTTGTGTACCATGCAATATGGTGTAGGCAGACTTTGCAACTTGCATTTAGGGTGTTGTTAAATTTGCACCGACACGCACATGGCAAGGACAATGCGATTTGAATGCTGTGCAGGAACTGCACGCAAATTGCATGTTTCCTGCACTACATTTTAGTGTGAACTAAAGATTATATATATATATATATATATATATATATATATATATATATATATATATATATATATATATATATATATATATATATTATACACACACGTACCTTTTTTTTTTTTTTTTTTTTTTTTTTCTTTTTTTTATATCGGTTGATCATATGTGGGGAAAGTGGTTTTGCACCAGAAGACAGTGTAACATTTTGAATATAGTAGATAGGGGTTAGAACCCCCTGTTGCTGGCTTTACTGCTGTCCAAGGCTCTATTCTAGAGGGGGTTTTTCTTCCTTTTTGTCTTGTTGGCAGTGGTTTTACTATACAGGAAATGAGGGTAAGGAGCTGGGCAGTCCACAGTGAGTGAACTTGCTTTGACTGTCATTGTGGCTGTGTGGTGTGTGAAATGTGGAAATAGAAAGAACAGAGAAGTTTCAAGAAGCAACTTCTGAAATGTGTGCAGAGTTTAGAATTCTCAAGCTGTAGACACAAATAAAATAAGCCTGTGGTTACTTTTAAACGTGATGGAGAGGTAGCTATTGAAAACTGAAACTTATATTTTATATACTTCATAGCGTGCCCCAGGAACCTCAAAACCTGGAACACTCTACTATGCAAATTTCAATGAACCCTTAGGATTGGGACGCTCAAGGCTACATCCTTGGCGCACTATTGGTCATTTTACCTGCCAGTTATTAGGGGCGAATATGAGAGCACAGGAGGACCATAGCAGTGTTGCCAAACGTCAGTATTTTTACTGGCACACAGTAAAAAAACGCAATTTTTTTCCTTTCAGTAAATGACAGTGACAGGAAAAGGTTGGCAGTAAAAAAAATATGGCGCATATGCAATTCCAGTCCAGAGCCGGCCGAGACCATTCGAGTGCCTGCTACAAGTGTGTTCAGGTGGCGGGTCTGGTGGAGGCAGTGCCTGAGCGTGTTGTGATCATCATAGGGCAAGGGAGCCAAGCTGAGCAATATGTGCGAATTTGCGGGAGCAAGGCAAGCCAGGAGCCGGACTGTCAATGTTTGGACTGAAGGGAGCACCTGGTGTGGAGAGACTGACTCTTTGCTAATTGCAAATTGTACTTATTTGTAGCCTAAATGCTGAAATTTGGAACTGTAATTTTGTAACCTTTAAACTTGGCTGTTATGTGGGTACATTTTAATCTGGTAGGTTGGCATCAATGGACAGTAGGCCTTAGATTTTTGCCAAAAGAACTAGTAAAAATATTGCCTTTGGTACAGGGCTTTTAGGGTTCTCTGAGAGAGCATGTAGGCAATAACCCTCTAGCTATATGCATTAAATTTCTGCTACTATGTAACCATACCTTGCCCAAGGTCAATTTTTATTAATTCCATATTTTTAAAGAATACAAAAGTCCCAAGGTTAGCTGCCATTTTGCTCAATCGGAACATGTTGTTTAGTTGTGGTTCAGTCATAACATGGGTCGCTTAGGTTCTTGTAAAGAGAGGCCAATATCTTGCTAAAAATGATGGATGGAGGAATAACCAACCATGATTAGGGAATGTTGGCTTAACCATTTCTGTTAAGAAAATAAAATTATCTGCACCTATTAGATTCCAACTAACAAAAATCTGTATGTAGTAAACAGTGTAAGAATATTATTGACCTTAGTGAAAAAACCTGCATGACCTGGTTGTTGTAGATGACCAAATTGTCCCTCAGAGTGCTGTACTGAATGAGAGAAATCCATAAATCCCTCTAAGCTAAATGGCATGGATGAACAAATTGGCCACTGCCGGCTATTCTGACTACTGTCCGAATACCGAAAAAGAAACTAGCTGATTGGCTGGAGTCACTGTTTGGCCTGCGTTTTTCCAGCACCTTCAATTGAAGTTTTTTGAGGCGGGTGGCATTGGCCATAAACTGCTCAAATTGTGGTTAATTCACAGTAATTGACCAAAATTTGTGGCGGTATAGCCAGCTTTAACTATATGTAAACCCTTACTTTGTAAAACAACCAATTCAGTTTAAAATAGTTTCCTCCCAATGTGCGTTTGGGACCTTAGATGTAAGCTCCTCGAGGGCAGGGACTTTAGCTTCACAAGTGGATCTGGCAGGCTGGTTGTACCCAAGTTGAGCTGTGGTACATTCAACCTGCCCATTAATGCTTCAAATCTCGGCCGGTTCAGCAGGAGATTTGAACTGTCTATGGCCGGCCTTAAGCAAGGCCAGTGTTATGAGGGTGTTTTGGATGATGCCAAATATGTCTGTGCAAGGGCCCCTTCCATACGGGGCAGGCTCTGTTGGAATCCACCTGATCAGTGGGAAATCTGTCTGATCCCCCGCTAATCAGGCGGAAGGCTCGTCTTTTTCTGTTCCTCGCATGCAGCCCACTCTCCCCTTTGGCCAGTTGGATGTAAACTGAATGCTTATCCATTTACACCTGACTGCCATCCAATCAGTCAGATGGACAGAGAACGGAACCCCATCCATCTGTGTTTTGCAGATAGGATCAGATGTTTGCGGGTGTCAACAGATGCATGTCAGTTGACACCCGCCAGAGGAGGCTATAGGGTTTGATCGGGTCCGCCAGAAAAACTGATAGGTGGGCCTGCTTGTGTGAAAGGTGCCTAACACTTTGTTGGGGCATATACTGCAAGTTGCTGTTTCTCAGCAGCTGTTGCCAGTATTCTAGCTTATTGCTTTTTGTTGGGTGAGGGCACCATTTTAGAAGAGCAGATTGAGCCTAAAGTGAGGTGGGGGCAGGATTGAGGCGAAAGGATGGTGCCAGGCTGGTGTTTTACAGCTGAGCAGCAAAGAACAATTCACATTGAGTTAGAGAGACAGACCTATTTTGCAAGCAGAGCACACCACGTGAATTCAAAACAAGTATTAGTTCTGGTCTGCCATAGTGCGGCTTGTGCACCTCGCAGCTAAAAAGTGATCTTTGCCTAAATAAATGTTGATAGAATTGGAACGTTGCTCCAGGCTGGGTTCAAAGTTAACTTCATGTAGCTTACTGTCACTTTATGATGTTTGTTCTTTATTATTTTATTTTTTTAACCTTTCTGAACAATTTGATTCCATTTTCTCTGCTGATGGCAATGAAAAGCGCCAGTGTACTTGAAAGTATTTTTGCAGTTTAGGTTGGGGCACATAGCCCCTGTCTGCGATTTGCTCTGACAAATTAAGCCATTTCTAGTGCCAACAAAATGGGTATAGTGAAAAACTTGTCTATTGCGTTCCGACGTCATCAAACTGGTTCCAGTGACCAGAGTTGCGCAACTTCTACATGTCCCCTTAAGTACAATTATGACCTATATATGCAAAAAAAATGCAAGGGAACTAGTGTGTGTACATTCTGGAGATCTTCGCAGTATCACATCCATCAGCCATTGCAATTATCAGTGATCCAAAACTGATAAACACTTTTTTAGACTTTAATCTTAGAAGAAAAAAATAAAAAAACATGGGTGGAAATCTTGTTAGATGCAGGTCATCATGGTCCAAGACATTTCTTCATTTTTTCTGTTTTCATCTTCTGTGTTCTTTACTTCTTTGTCTGAGCTGTAATAATATTTCTCTGACTGGTTTAACCGGATCTCTACTTAAGTCATAAGCAGTCCATAGATGTGGTTGTGGGTTTTTTATTTTTTATTTATTGTTCAACCAGTGGGTTGAACAAAAGACTTGATTTCCCCCCCATCCACGTATATGCACTTGATGTTGTCGAGTTGCTAAGCTGTTGTATTCTGACCATGGGGAGGGTTCCCAGCAATCAGAATACACTGTTCGAGAAAAATCCAACAGACTGGCTTAACAAAAGTCGATTAGTAGATCGACTTCTGTGCAAACAGCCTCGATATACACAGAGCAAAATTTGGCTGATCCCTGCTGAACCATCTAAATTTCCATCCATGTATGGCCAGCTTAAATGAAGACCGTTTAGAGGCCCTCAAGATATTGATAACGTCTCTTGTTTCTATATGACTTGTCCTTTGAACCTGTAATTCTATTTTAATGTGTTTTTATGCTCTCATTCATGCTCTCCATTTTTTATGGGTATGCTTGTGTGTGTGTGTGTGTGTGTGTGTGTGTGTGTGTATATATCTATCTCTATCTCTATCTAGACCCGCTTTTATGTTTTCATTGCTGTTCATATCCCCTACTGTGGTGGGGCTTCACCCTTATCTTTGTTCTGGTGACCATTATCACTGAACCAAACACTACAGGAAAATTTAGAAATTTTGGAGTTGTCATTAGAACAATAGGTGATATTGGCTGTTTGGTAACAACTGTAGTAGAGGAGTCCCCATCGTCACTGAGATTTCTTCCTCCTTCGTTGATGACCTTTCTACTATGAGGGAGCATTGGACACATTTCATGAGCCACCTATCTAATATTAAATTGAATCTGCCACCTGGGTCAGTGGATCTTTTCTAATTGCTGTAAATGGAACCTCATGGCTCCAAAATTTAAATTTTTGGCTCCAAGTTTTCATTGTTTTTATCTGAATTACCCATTCAATAAACAAATTGTTCAAATTATGAATAAGACTTTTTTTTTTTTTTTCAAAGGCAGAAGGTATAAAGTCCATTGGAACATGGTCCTATAAAAAGATACACAAATAGAGATGTCTGCAATAAAGGATCATATGCAGGCCGTAAACTCATAGCCACCTCTGATACCCAGGTTGAACCATTTATGATGGGGGGGCTGGACTTCTGTCTCTATTTGTTACAATGTGTTGCCACCATAGATCATTGTAGACATTTTTAGCGTTTGCCAAAATATGTGGGTGTAGCAGGCAATTGGAATCTTCCTTTGTTTTAATCATTTTATGGATGCATACAAGAGTGACACAAATGCAATGGGAATTGAGAAAGTTTCTTCAGAATCTTCCATGCATAGGTCCCGTATCAACTTATAACGGTTACTTTTCTATTTAAGATTTGAATCTGGTCGCTATAGGTAACAGGAACACATTATATGGATTACAGTAACTTGTTGCATACAAAAGTAGTATACTGTATCCTGATCTGCCTGTATTCAAATTTGCAAAGGTTTATTGTCTAACTATGGGTCACTAACAGACCCCAACAGCTAGGGCTTGTTGGTGGTAGAACCTTTAGGATTGATTAGAAAAACATGACTGATTGTTATTGTTTCTAGCCTATACACGGATACCATAAGTCCTTTGTAAAGCAAAACTGTTTGCATAATGCAACTGTTCACGTTTTAGGGGACAATCGCTGGCATAGATGCATTAGAGTGGTTGGCTCAACTGTCCTCCGATGTCTGATGGCCATGAAAAGACCTGAGTTGGCTCATTTTGGATGATGTATATTATATTTTTTTTATTCACAATTTTATATTGCGGCAGGATAATCATGTACTTAAACATTACATATGTCAAACATTTGATAAAATGGTAAAGCATTTCCTAACCATTTCCAGATCCTTCCCAAATTCATTTTAGGACCCGCTAAGTCACACTAGAACTACTGCACATGCTTGGTTCATTTTTCTGTTGACCGTTCCAAATGGTTGTTGTGCCATGATCATTGGCATCTAAATTGGTTAAAGCTGAAGTAAACCCATAGATTTAACTGTTTCAAAAAGTTACACTCCTGGCACGTGCTGGGAATGTAACTGTCATACTGGTTTTGCTCTCAACCAAACTGTCAAACGATCCAATGGCTGGTGTCATAACTGATCACATGTGCAGCATCATGGCAGTTGAAGATTAAACAGAGGCCAAGATGGCAGCTCCCTTGGCCGAAAACGATAGCGGGGTTTACTTCCACTTTAAAATGAGCAAGTTCAGAAACCACAGATTTGATATCTAATGCCAAGAGCTGCTCAGCAACTGAACGGCCCATTAGTTTGAATCTTTTTTACATGGAACATTGCATGTAGCATTGATTGGAAATCCATTTTTTTTCTTCCCTAAAGAGAAAGTCGCTTCTACAGAATGGCATGGTACTAAATGCCCAATTGATTTGTAAATTTGCAGATTTTGTGTGGTAGTTCAAGTTTTTAGATTGTGTGATGTACATGGATTGCTGGGAAACCTGCAACCAATTCAGATGAGGGTATTTGTTGGCTGTTAATGTTTGAGTGGTTGACTACAGAACACTTCAAGCAGCATCTGAACTTGGCCAGGTGCAACACCGCTCAGAGGTGCCCAGTAGATGCCCAGTAGATGTTGAGGTATTTGGTAAGCACCTGGTTTTAATATCTGTTTCACAGCTTGTGATTTTAATTTTCTTCTCTCTTCAGTGCCCCATCGTGTTTCTGATTTATGCTTGTATGGAGCAGTGAGTCACTCTTACTCCTCTGAGATAGAAGCTCATTAGTAAACTACCCGCCCTGAATTGTTTTTTATTAGAGCAGAAATTCCGTAATGAGCGAGGAAAAAAATTATCCACTCAATTTATGGGTGCACCTGCTGACATAAGACAGCTGAAGGCTTCCATGTTTTGCGTTCCAACTCCTTTTCTCGAGACTGTATCACAGAGCACAAAAAAGCCTAAAAAATGCCTGACTTATGTTGTCAGATCATGTGGGAATTGATGGGCTGTTTTTCTGTAAAATATTTGTGAAACAAGATGGCTGCCTCAGTAATTTCCATGCATCCTGAGAATGCTAGTGATTGTCTTTTTTCTTGGTATTCTATCATCTTTCATTTTCTGAAATTGCAAAATCAATCCTTTGGACAGAATTCCACATGTATGCCTATTTTATTGTTACAAATATGGTTGATGAGTAGTCATTTTTTCCAGTTTTGATGAAGTAAAAAAAAATGTTACCGCATTTTACAATGTTTATCGCAATGGTTACTACTACTCTTGCAGTGAAAGCAGTCAACCTGTTACACCACTTGCAATAAACGCCATCAACTTTTATGGCCTGATTGTCTTTTGTGGGGTTTTCTTAAACCTCTTAAACTTCTCTTAGCCTGCCATTCTTATTCTACCCTGTATGTATATCTTTGTTTGGGGAAGCTCCTTGCATTTTGCTTTATCCTGTCAATACCTCCGCCCTTTCGTCCTCATTTAATCCTGCCGCTGACCTTTTCTACCTCAGATCTTTCTTTTGGTGCCTTTTTAGCACCTTGTTCCTGCCCCGAAATGACCTTTTGCTCCTTGATATCCCCTTGTATTTCAATCAGTCTTCCTTCTTTCTGTTCCTAGACCACAATCGGCTCATCTTCTCAAGCAATCAGTTTCATCTCAACATCCACAATGGTTTCCTGTGTTCATAGATCCTCACTGTGTACCTGTTTGTCAAGTCTCTGCACCTGATTACCTACTCATAAGCAATGTGTATTTATTGCGTTTGTCCTCAATGTTTTAGGCCTGGTTCACACTACTGTGATGCAATTTGCATCCAAATTTCAGGTGCAATAATGTAGTGCGATTGACATAATTTTACTCCTGTAGGTTTTTGGGTGTGATTTAATGCCTAGTAGTGATGGCATAATGCTGCTACTACTACTACTACTACTACTAAAGAACCAAAGATTTGCATCAGAATCACATGTACATGCCATTTCTGTGCATTTTAATTGAGGTCTATGGGGCCAAAATTGCACCAAAGTAGTGCAGGAACCTTTTTCAAAAAACGTTCTGTGCTAAGTTGCGTTGATGTGAACAGGCAGCATTGAAAACCATGTTATTTCCATTGTCATGTGAAAAATTTCACAGGTCATCTTCCCTGCTGACAGGACGAGCTACATGGTTCTGATTGGTTGGCACCGCCCATGTGACGCGCCGACCAATTAGAATGCTTGAAATGTCCATCCAGATGGGGTACGTTTTTAGAGATTCAGCTGCAGGGATTTCTAAGTCTCGGACCTCTGACGCAGCTATGCTGGGGCTCAGAACGGGAGATGGCTGCGATCCAGGTCAGTAGGACTGGGCAGGGAGGGCTTTGTGTAAGTTCGCCTTTAAAGAATTTTCTGTAAAGGTGAACTTACCCTTTTAAATCACTAGTAAAAACGCTTGATTTAATTCAGCTTGATTTTAAATCCTAATTTTTAAAAAACTGTCATCTCTGTTCAGCAGCGGCTCCTCCTCTGACCCGCTGTTGACTCACCGACAGTCCCATTCATTTTAATGGGACGGTTGGTGATGCGGCAGTGACACAACAAGGTGAGGGATGTGGTGGCAGGTAAGTGGATGCCCACTAACGGGCGCTACCATGATGGATCTGAAATGACAGGTTCTCTTTAAATGTAAGGTCTCATTCTTGCTTGTAGTTAGAATCTTTAATATTTGTAAACAAAATTAAGGTTTCCTCTTTGAAATAATTAGCTGTGAGGTTAGTTAATCCCAAACTGGGTCTCTTTTACAGCCTGCTGCCATTTTACTCCTCGAGGGAGGAATTAAAGCTGTGTGCAGAAAAATCACAAGGTTTATAAGCTTAGGTTTCACTTTAATTTTTACTGCTTGCCCTTTCTTTTCACACTTGGAGCCTGTTACAGATGCATTTCTCTTCAAACAATCATACAGTTTGTAGTGTACATAGATTTGTAAAACAATGGGATAAAGAAATATTCCTGAACTTTGGTTACTGTGAAATTGTGGGACTGCATCAATGCAGTACATGTTATCCCAGCTTGCAGAGCTTGGATTCAGATTAATTGAATGAGTTTACCAAAAATGTAAATATTACAGAATATACAGTAGGGTTGCACCGATTCGGTATCGGTACTTGGTCTTAAAGTGGTATCGGTACAACCCTCAATATCTTTATGCTACTTAAAGTGGTGTTGCCACCAAAAAAAAAGATTTGGCTTAAAAATCATAAAAAAAATAATTGGAAAATTTTTTACTTTTTTTTACTCACCCCTAAAAGCCTGTTGCTAGGGGGTCCCTCGTAGTCTGCCACCTTCATTGCCCGGGCAATGACATTACTTCCCCTAGGCGCAGCACAGTCATCTGGGACCTGTCATGTGTCCCAGATGAGTGAGCGTCGAATCACGGCGCACGGCTCGCGCATGCGCAATGGGTGCCCACATTAAGAATGCCGGCGCCGCATTGTTGGACCCCGGGACAGGTAAGTGTCTGATTATTAAGTCAGCAGCTGCAGTATTTGTAGCTGCTGACTTTTAAATTTTTTTTTTTTTTTTTTTTTGTGGGCCCTCCTCTTTAAGCTTAACTTCATGTTGAACAAACTAAATTATTAATGCATCTTAAATAGAAAACTATCTTTAAAGTGGGATTCCACCCTAAAGTGGAACTCCCGCTTTTCCGAACCCTCCCCCCCTCCGGTGTCACATTTGGCACCTTTCAGGGGGGAGGGGGGTGCAAATACCTGTCTAAGACAGACAGGTATCTGCACCCACTTCCGGGCATAAACTCCCACGGGAGTTTACGCAGCTTCCTGTCCCGGCGCGCTGTCTGCCGGGACACACACGTGTCCCGGCAGGCAGCGCTGAAGATTCTCATTGCGCCGCGTGACTCGCGCATGCGCAGTAGGGAATCTGGAAGTGAAGCCGCTTCCTGATATTTTCACCGAGAATGGCGCCGGCTACAGCAGAGAGCCGAGCGATCGATCGGCCTCTGCTGCCGACACCGCTGGACCCTGGAACAGGTAAGTGTCCATTTTTTAAAAGTCAGCAGCTGCAGTATTTGTAGCTGCTGGCTTTTAAAGAAAATTTTTTTTCAGTACAGTCCTGCTTTAAGATATATTTTTACTCCAAAAGCAATTTATAAAAAAAGAAATTGATTCTAATCAAAAAAATAGTGTACATACTATACGAAATTTAAATGATTCTTCCTCGTACGGAATTTTTCTTCCTTCCTTCCCTTTTTTTTTTTCTCGCCCAATTGCGTCACCACCTGATAAGTCATGGCCAGTGGTTTCCTGCATCGGTTTGGTAGTACATATAGCTATGCAATTGTTACCTCATCTAAAACTAAAATTAAAGTGGAGGTCCACCCACCCCTGCAAAAATTAAAAACCAGCAGCTACACATACTGCAGCTGCTGACTCTAAGGCCCCTTTCACACTGGGGCGGGGAGCCGCGGTGACGTTAAAGCAGCGCTATATTTAGCGCTGCTTTACCGTCGTTTTAGCCGCGGTTTTCGGCCGCTCGCGGTGCAGTTTTACCCCCCGCGAGCGGCCGAAAAAGGGTTAAAGACCCCCCCGCAGAGCTTTGTGGCGGTATTGCCGCGATATCACAGCGGTGTCCCATTCTAATCAATGGGAAGGAGCGGTATAGGAGCGGTGAACACACCGCTCCTATACTGCTCCAAAGATGCTGCTAGCAGGACTTTTTTGACCGTCCTGCTAGCGCACCGCTCCAGTGTGAAAGCCCGCCGGCTTTCACACTGGAGTTAAAGGGGCCGGATTTTTTCAGGCGGTATACAGGCGCTATTTTTAGCGCTGTACCGCCTGAAAAACGCCCCAGTGTGAAAGGGGCCTATAATAGTAATAGGACACTTACCTGTCCTGGAGTCTAGCGATGTCAACACCGCCGCTGTTTCTGTCGGCAGCTGCCGCCGCCGCCATTTCCTGTAAGGGAACCCGGAAGTGAAGCATTGCAGGTGCGCATTCCTACTGGCCCGGTGGGGGGGGATGGACGAGGATGGACGAGGAGGGAGCCGAGCTGCTGACGTAATGTGCCGTGGCCTAGATGGCTGGAAGTGGAAAGTCAGACAGGTACCCCCCCCCCCCCCCCCCCCAAATGTGGCACCGGCGGGGGAATAATGAGCGGAAGTTCCACTTTTCGGTGAAACTCTGCTTTAAGATAGCTCTTGTCTATTTGCATTTTGTCTACTAAAAAATTATCTATTTGCTAGTATCCAAAAAGAAAAAACCACGGAAACCAACTTTTATTTTACTGATAAATGGGGGGGAATGTCTGACCAAAAAGAGGAAGAAAATATCCCACATTCCATAGACAGATTTTTTTCTGTGGTTGTCTACAAAAGATATACGTTTTACAAATGCCGCTGCAATGATTGTCCCACGTGCAATCCACACATTTCCTCAGCCTGCTTTCTTACATCTATGGAAAGGTTAACTGGCCAGACCAGGCCATGATTGCCTTATCTAGGTGCCCAACAGCCACCAAATCAACTGCAAATGTCTCTAGAAACTCGTTCTGAGCAGCTTAATCCTTTTAAAATCTTTTTTCTTTTTCTCCGACTGCCTCAGCACAACCTTTTCAGCATGGGGGTAATAACCACCACTTAATATGTTATGAAGAAATAAAATCGTCCTTTTTGCTGTTTTTTTGGGGGGGAAAAAAAAAAGATTGGAAGCCTTCACAAAGTCAATTGCCTATTCCTTGCCCAAGTCACACATTCCTGACAGGATATGTCTGGCAGACATTGAGTTAAACTGATTCTGAGGCCTATTGCCTTATTAATTTATTAATTCCAACCCCCCTCCATAGTCTGATGGGGAACAATACACACGTCCCTCTTCTATGGGAATGTACCCCTCCCCTATAAAAGCCTGTCTGGGAAAGCAGGAGGAGGGGGAGCGAGAGACTCCGATTTCTCATGGAGTAGGGGATGGGTTTTATATATGGCTTTTTTTTTTTTTTTCTCGTCCTCCCCCCTTCTGGCATTTTAATGAGGACCTTGGGTATAGGGGGGAAAAGAAAAGAAACTATTGAAAGGGATGTGGGAGTGAAGGGAGAAAATTCTCCTCAAGATGGAGCCGGCACTTTTTAACGCTGTTGCATTTACAAGCTGAGGCGGCAAAGGTCGAGCAGGGAGAGAGGGCCTGTAAAAGACAAACTTTATAGTGTAATCCTCTAAAGGACTTGGAAGTCCCATGTGAGAATGTAATATGCTTCCTATGGTCAATTCTTAAAAGAAAAAGCGTTTTTTTTTTTTTTTTCATTCTGGTTTTAAACCCACAAGATCATACGACCGATATGTCGTTTAGTGAAACCATATCTTTTCACGCTACACAGCTAGTTTAGCATAATTTCAGTTCTGGCAATCGACCTTCTGGGTGTTTACAAAATATCGGATCAATTTACGAAGATCTATGATTTTTTATGTTATCTTTTGATATATTTATCATTTTTAGCAAGCCATTATTGCTCCGGTGTTGATCCTTTTTTCTTTTTTTTTTTCTTTTTTTTACTTTGCGATGCATTTTCTTTTTTCTGATCTTGATACTTCATAGAACCTGCCAATATCGGAAGGCAGACTGGGAAATCACTACTGTAATTGTGTTTTGACTTTTACATACTAATACCAGAGTAAATAATTGCTATGAATCTGGAGTAATTATTGACTAGAACAGCCTTTGTCGACCAGGGTTACTCCAGAGGTTGGGGTTCCTTGAGTATTGGGCAGTAGTAGTCTCAAGGAGTGTGGGGGGGGGGGGGGCAGTTTGCCCACTGGTGACCAATGTAAAGGATTGCATTGACCACCAATGTAAGGCCTCATGTACACTGCTGCTGGTGAACGGACGTTCAGAGGCAGTTGGATGCTTTTTTCAACTGCCCCTGAACTCAACCAATGTTATCGTATGTGTACATGTACACAGCTTCATTTTAATGACATTTTTAGGCAGTTGCGTTTTTTTTATAGGCTTTTCTTTTCAAGGCAAAAAAAATTAGTTCGGACGCCGAGCGTGGCAACTCGTGTTTAGCTGCATTTCATTTGCAGGCGTTTTTCATTTTTGGCTATTTAAAAATGTTAGGAGGGACTCTTGTGATTAACTTCATATGATTAAAAAAAAACGCTTCTAAACACAAACACGGCTTAACACGGCATGTAAATGCGGCAAAACGGATGCTTTAAACATGGGTTACTATCTGTCAAGTTAAATGGTTCAGGAGATGTTGTAAAAACATCCCTAAGGCTTAATGTACACGGGGCGTTTAGAAGCGTTTGGCGCCTGAAATGCCTCTAAACTCAGCGTCCTCAACTCTTTTATTTATTTTTTTTTGCTTTCCAAAAAAGGCCTCTAAACTCCAACTGCTCCTAAATGTCTGTTTAGCACCAGCAGTGTACATGAGGCCTAAGGGGTCCCTTCTCCACTGGCCACCAACATAAAGGACTGCTACAGTTTAATGTCTACATTTTATTTTGGCCAGTATTAATAAATTAATTTAAAGATGAAGTAAACCCTGATGGGTTTACTTCCTGTTTTGTTTCCCTGCAAAGGTAAAGCATATTGCCGCTGCCAGAGGCGTGCTCAGTGCACCGCTGTCTACGGCGCATGCGCCATAGACAGTGGTGCCTGTCTTTTAGGTTTAGGAGATATTTCTTGGACCTACAGGTAAGCCTTAATCTAGGCTTACCTGTAGGTCAAAGTGGTCTGCAAGGGTTTACAACCACTTTAAGGCCCTATTCACATGGGTGGACAGATGGGCTTCGCCTGTCGGTTTCATTCATTCATCTGCCACTGCCATTGCCCTCTATGCATCGACAGAGGAAAACGGACATGTGTTGGTCAGTTCTCCATCTATCGGATCAGATGACATATGTAAATGGACAGGTCCGTTTTACATCCGATGCCTTTAGAAAGAAAGTGGGCTGTGTCTGGTCTGCTAAAGTGGAGCGGACATGGATCTGCCATCCTCCTGCTCAGCAGGGATCAGCAGACAGATCACCCACTGAGCAGACGGATTACTGAAAATAACTTTTTCATAGTTCAGGGGACTGCTAAATATGGATTTGATCTACCTTGAGCAGTTTCTCAGAGACATAAAAATTATTTCAAGGGTTCCTCCAGGCTATAAAGGCTTAGAATAGCAGGACTAGATAAAGGGTCTCCAAACTTTCTAAACAAAGGGCCAGTTTACTGTCCTGGAATGTGGCCAGTGTGAGTAGATAATGTTTTGGCGTTATTAGGTATTAGTGGGAGGAATAGTGGCAGTTGTTGGTATCAGGAAAGCAATAGTGCCCTATCATTGGTGTCAGTTGGAGGAATGATGTCCCATTGTTGGTCTGTGAGGAATAGTCCCTTGTATTAAGAGGAGGAATAGTGCCCCATCATTGGTGTCAGTTGAAGGAATGGTGCCCCCTTTGTTGGTGTTCAAGGGCCGGATAAATGCAAGCAAAGAGCCACATCTTGCCCCCTGGCCGCGGTTTGGAGACCACTGGACTAGACTAATTATTATTAATGCTGGTTATCCACAAACCTTGTTCAGAATAAATATTTATGATGGCTGGAGCCAAGATCTCTAGGAGAGCAGATGGAACGCTTGCCCACTACGGCATTGCTTCTTGCTGGCCAACCCAACTAGCAAGAGCGATTCTGTATTGTCTTTAGCGACCCTACTGCTGGCAAGTTTACTCCAGTGACTGGATTGCTAGTGATATGTACCTTTTTAGAAGAACAAGGAAGTTAAACTGAGGGTAATGCCCACCAACAACCTTTCAAAAAGTGTATCGATCTACAAAACCTTTTTCTACTCCTGGATAGACAGAGGAAGAGTTATGTAAAGGGGATGTTCTGTAGTCCCAGCAGGTGAGAACTCTTTCCAACAGGACACTGATGGGGTGGAGAAATCCCTGACAATAGTACAATGGTTTCATCTAGGGTTGCACAGGTATTGGTGCCGATACTAAGCATTTGCACTCGATGCAAATGCTCTGGTACCTGAAACGCACATCTTTTGCGGTGCGATTTGAGCCCATACAAAATAAATGCACTGCGAAGAATCACATGTGATTTGAACAGGAATGCAGTGCAGTTCTTATCTGTATCACATGCGGTTTCCCGCACCACTCCTGTCCTTGTCATAGTGACTTCAGCCTGGGTTCACAAGAGCAGGCTGTGGTCACACTGCTGTGCGGAGCGGCTCACAGCAGGGGTCTGGTGCATCCTTGTTCACTGTTTCAGGTCCAAATTTTTTCATGAATTCAGACCAGCAGATGCACAGGACTTCTGTGCAATTCACTCCGGAGGCGCTTCCGAGGTTGTGACCGGCTTTCAATGGAGCAGTTTCGCACATCTCCTGAAATTCGCAGTAGTGTGAACCCAGCCTCAAGATGACACAGCTGATTGTTGCTTTGGACAGCTAAAAACGCGAGACCCTGGTTTCACTTCTCCACCAAGCTCAAAGAACGATTCCATATTGTCGCCCTGCAGCCAAAACTCTACGTAGATCTAATTTGTGGCACGGTCTAATATGGGATCTGTGGTGACATGTGCTGCCGTAACTGTTGAGTCAGTTTTGGTAAAACAGAGCTCCTTTGTTTCTTCGGCAAGAATAAGACCTAATTTTTCCTCAGATCCTTTTTTTTTTTCTTTATAAAATGTAATTTCAGTTTTGTTTTCTCCTTCACTTCATTATATTTTTTTTTTTTTTTTTTTTATCATCACATTTTTTTGCCACACTCGTCTGCTTGCACAAGCTTTACTTCCCCTTCTGTGGAGGCACCACCCTTCGTTCTCCATCCTGTACATATGCATCTTTATTACTCACACGTTTCTGCGCTTAAAAAACAATTATATGAAACTGCTGAAAGCACAGTTTCTGGATGGGTGTAATGTGATCCAGGAGGGAGCATATTTCATGGAGAGCAAGGGCCGGAGGTGGCGAGTTAGGATGTGGGGCTGCAGCCTTCAGTGGAAACTTTGTTTAGAAAGAGGACCTGTCACAATCCAAGTTTTTTTTCCTTTAGGATGTCAGATTGGTTTTGTGTTTAATTCACACCAGCCCCATTGGGCTATATTTTTGCACAACACCATCTCAATGCATAAACAAGGCAATTTGCCTTGTGTGCTATTTGCTTTGGTTCACAAAAAACACGTGGCAGTGGCACGTGCTGGGAAAGAAATAGAGTGCAGCGCGTTATGATACCTTAGAAAAAATCGCAATGCGCTGTCATTTTGTGACATTTTATATAAAAGTTAAAGCAAGTGAATAGCGCAATGTGTTATAACACATAGCATTATGCCGCGTACACACGAAGGGACTTTGTCCGCCGGACCTAGTCCAGCGGACAATCCGCCCGACTTTCCAGCTGGGCTTCGGCGGACTTGAAAGCAAACGGACTTGACCACACACGATCAGGCTAAAAGTCCGGCGGTTCACGCGATGACGTACAGCACGTACGACGGACTAGAAAAAGAAAAATACTAGAAAAATACTAGCTACTGAGCATGCGTCCTTTTTGGTCCGCCGGACCATACTACTGACAACCGTATTGTCCGCCGGACTGCCAAGTCCAGCGGATAATTTTAAAACAAAACTTAAAACCTAGTCCGCCGGACTTTTTGGAAAAAAAGTCAGTCGAAGGCCCACACACGAGGGGATTGTCCGCTGGACTCGAGTCCAGCGGATAATCCCGCGGGATAGTCCCTTCGTGTGTACGCGGCATTACTCCTACATAGTGCACACAACTGAGCTACTGTTTTATCAAGCATACCGTAGCATGCATCTGCTTGTGGCAATGGGCCCTATGTTTTTTTTTTTTTTTTTTAATATACATTGATGGGCCATAAACGTATGACCACCCACCTAATATTTAGTTGATCCACCTTTGGCTGCCAAAACGGCCCAGACCCATGGAGGCCACAGGACCTCTGAAGGTATGATGTGTTATCTGGCACCAAGACGTACGTAGCAGATCCTTTAAGACCTGTAATATATTTTTTTCCCATACTTATTCTGAAGCACACACACATTCTATTACTCCATTCCTGCTTTGCTTCTCCTTCCCTTCACTGGCTCGAGCCCCTGGGGGAATTGGTGCTTGCCTTCTTGCCACACTCGGCAATTGCTGGACATTCCACCTAGGTGGATGGCAAGGCTGACACCAATTTCTTCTGCGTCCGGACGCTTTTTGTTATTCGTTACATGTTGTCCTGTCCCGCCATTTTTGTGGTTGTTTTTGACTAGCCCACCCTGACGAGTCAGCAATTTGTACCAGGATTAGTCTAATACCAGGTTTTTTTATCTATCTACATGTTTTGTATATACCAATAAACATTTATATATTTTTTTGATTAGAGATTCACTAAGTGTATTGCTTTTCAGTAAGCCCCATCTTTTCTGTCCCCTCCTGTTTTACTTTTCTACAACTGTAATATGAGGTGGGGCCTCCATGGATCAGACTTGTTTTTCCCCTCTGACACATTTCACCCACATTGGGCTTAATTAATCATTATATTTTGGGGCGAGATGGACATTGTCAGCACCTAAAATATGGATTGTAAATCAGGGAAACTGACACTGCAGGCTTGGAGCTGTGCCGATCTGTTATGGTACCTCCAAACTTATTGTTGTGTTCCTCAAACTATTCTTTAACCATTTTTGCAGTGTCAGGGTGCATTATCATGCTGAAAAACACTTCCATCAGGGAATATAGTTGCTATGAAGTGGTGTACTTGGTCAGCAACAATGTTTTGGTAGGTGGTATGTGTGAAGTAACATCCACATGAATGTCAGGACCCAAGGTTTTCCAGGAGAGCATCGCCCAACGCATCACACTGTCTTCTCCGGCTTACCTGCTTTCCATTCTAGTACTATCTCTTCGCCAGGTAAGTGACACACACTCGCCTGGCCATTCACAGGACTTAAGAGAAAATGTGATTCATTAGACTAGGCCACCTTCTTTTATTACTCCGTTGTCTAGGTCTGATGGTCACATGCCCATAGTAGGCACATTAGGCTCTGGTACCCTGACTGGTCTTAGACTATGCAGCCTCATAAACAACAAACTGCAATTCCCCCTTTTTTTTTTCTTTCTTTCATCACATCAACTTCAGGGACAACATGTTTATTTGCTGCCTAATATATCCTACCAACTTATAGGTAAAGTTATGTACTTTGGCAGTTCATGAACTGATTCAGGTTTTTATCTTTGAGCAGTTTTACGTTGCGTTCTAGCCTCTTGTGGTTTATGTGCATGCATGGTGCCATTCATCTTTATAGACGGTGCATTTTGATGGAAACCTACGTGTGAAAATAGCCCTTCCCTTGTGTGAGAAGTAGTATTTTACTACTTACTACCCATCTATTATCTTAGATTACTGCAAGGATGACAAGGGTGTGCTGTAAACGACAGCAGCTAATAAGTCACCATTTAGTCCCACAGCAGATTGCAGACAGTCATTTAGACATTATTTGACCACTGAGAATTCTCAGAGTATTTTTCCATAAATGTGCATGCTCGGGCCTAACGTGGGGGGTGAAAATGGTCATCCTTGGTACCGGGTTATGTTTGATGGAGGGGTAATGGCGATTGGCTATAAAAAAAATCTACTTTTAAGAAGAACTACCTTGTTGAGAACTTGGCTAGGAGATGTCTGGGATGCTCAGGAGTACCCACAGACGTAGTGCTGTGAGGTGTTGGAGCTCCTTCCTTTCCCCGCTGAGGAGATTCACTCTTTCTCCTGGTAATTATGGTCACCTAAACACATTGGATGTAGTTCTAACCGCATCCAATTAGCATAACGTGAATTGGACCGCCTTTCAATGGAGCAGGTTCACACATATGCGGGGCGGTCCTGGTGCAGTTTTAAAAAAAAAAAAGGGGGGGGGGGGCTGTGTGTGTTTTTAATTTTGGTTTAGGTGCGATTTCAGGTAAAAATTTGCACCTAAAGCAGAATTGCACTACAGAACGTGTTCCGTAGGAAACCATGTTAAATGGACTGTAGTGCAAATCTGCAAAAAGCGCTAAAAATGCATAGGCGTGAATCAGGCCTAAACATTTTTGATAGAACTGGACTAGAGAATATGAGGAAAGGGGGGTAAGCCTGTCTTAAGGCCCCCCTTTTCCTTATGGGATCGTGGTAGGAGCAGTTTCCAGGCTCCCCGCTGTGAGACAACGGCGGGAAAGCCTGTGATTGGTTCTTTAAGGTCAGCTGGCCTGGAATCTTCTAGAATCCAGGAGCCCCTTATCAGGATATGTCAGCAAGGGTCACATGACCCCCTGGAACATTCTGGAATTCCAGGGGGTCCCTAATATAAAGGACTAGTCTGTAGGGTCCGGGGCCAGTCGCTTGAGGAGGATCAACAGCGGAGCTTCCCACCCCTCTTTCCTTGTCGCGGCTATATTATGTGGTAGGGTCCTTTTTTTGCTTTCAAAGTAAGAGGGGACAGTTTTGTGAAATAATATTGAAGTCAGATTGTTTTTCAGCTTGAGTCGTAGTGGCTGTATTTTCTTTTTGGTTGAGTTATTTCTATGCTGAATAAAATGCGTATGGTAATTTAATACTTCATAAATATGTTTATAAACCAATAATATATGCCGCGGCCAAGTTTTATCAAATAAATATTTTTATTTAAAGTAGTCTATTTGTTGAGTGTTCATTTTGTCCAAGCATTCCTGCCTGCGGTCCCATAAATCTTTCAGGGCTAGTTCACACCACTGAAAAGTCCTCCAGATCCGTTCCGGATAAGTTTTTGATGCTTGGGATCCGGTGCACTTTTGATGTGTGTAGGTGTGTTCTGGTGCATTTTTTTTTTTTACTGCGTTCCAGTACAGTTCTATGCACTGGAGGAACACATGTGGTGTGAACTTGCCCTCAATGAGAATACTTTTTTGGTAACCACAAAGAAATTTCCCTTTTTTTTTTTTTTTTTGAGATCTCCCCTTACTTCCTGAAGTATCTATTAGAACCTATTTTTTTTCCATATATAATTTTACTATAAATTTTTTTTGCCTTGTTTTGCTGTAGTGGATGTTTTTCTTTTCCTCACTTCCCCTTTTGCGCTCCTCTCGCGCTCACTCCTCCACCTGCATTTTTGCATTCTGTCCTTCTCTCTCCCCCTCAGTCTTCTTGGCCTCTGGCGCTCACTCGTTTCTTTGTACTCAGTCACCAGACTGCCTCTTTACATTTTTTTTTCCCCCCTCCTCAGCCTTCTGCTCTTGGTGCTCTCAGAACACTCTTCTTTTGTCTGGGCTCGACCATGCTTACGCTAGTTTCTTTTTCTTTTTTTTTTTTTTTTTTGTATATGCTTTATGCTTTCTCTTAACCTTTTTGTTGTTACTCAAGCTATGTCTACCTAAAATGTATGTACAGCTCCGATACCTGCCAGGCATGCAGAGCCAGTAGCTGTGGAGGCATGCGGAAGAGGAGACTGCGGTCTCAAGCTGCCATCACAGACAGTCTCTTGTATGAAGGCCGAGGTCAGAGGTCAGAGCTCACTGGGAGCAAGCGAAGAACGGGCTCCACACAAAGTGCCATGAATTGTAGTATTCACTTTTTTTTTCTTTCATATCGTCCCCTTAAATTCACAATGCAGACCATGCGCCTTCCTTTGGCTCAATTGCTTTTCTCTTTTTTTTTTTTTTTTCGCGTTTTGCCTCCCTTTTTCTTTTTAACCTCAGTTTTTACCCAGTGCTAATAACTTTCCCAGCATTGGTTATGTCATTTTGTACACTTTTTTTTTTTTTTTTGCATTGCTATTGCATTATATATTTGGTTTCGCAATTCAGTGTGTACACACACACACACACACACACACACACACACACACACACACACACACACACACACACACACACTGTGTGTGTGTGTGTGTGTGTGTGTGTGTGTGTATATATATATATATATATATATTATATATACAATTTTATTAGAGAAAAAAACAGCAATGGGCCACAAATTGCTGAATATGGGAGTTGTTGAATAAGTTGGGGATCAACAACAGTGCTGCTGTTCTCATTTCCGACATTTCATAACTACTTTTACAGCATGCATCTTTTCACTGAACCATAATGCATACGGCTTTTTAATCGCCATGTGGGGTATGCTATTTTTTAAGGCTCGATTCACACTGGTGAGATGCGAGAACCCTGCGAATCCCAGTGCGGGTTTCCTGCATGGCACTTGAATCGCACAGCGGTTCACGCTGAGATCTGCGAACCGCTGTGGGTGTCAATGTAAAGTTAACGACACCCCCAAATTTGGTTCGCAGTGTGATCTGTGAAACGGTGTAGCAATCGGATCGCATGGGTGTGAACACCCATGCGATCCGGTTCCAGTGAGGGCCAAAAAGTTTCCTGCATCAGTTTGGTGCAAATGCGATGTGATTTCAGCCGTACCATTTTTGTATGCCTGAAATCGCATCGCACAGACATCACATGTGATCTTCACCGCATTGAGGTTCGAATCACATGCGATATCTGGCATCGCACTAATGTGAACCGGGCCTAAAGCTCAAGTTAAATTTTGCTCCCTCTGGTTCCTGCTTTCAGGCCCATCAACAAGCTAAAGATTTTTAAAAAGTTCATAGCGGGGTGCTTTTAAAGGGTTATAACCGAAGTGCAGCGCTGCCCATTGATTTCAATGGCAGGGGCCGTTTAGGAGCGGTGTATGCACCGCCCCAAAGACGCTGCTTCCAGTACCTTTTTTTTTTTCCGACCCTGCAAGCGCATTGCCCCAGTGTGAAAGCACTCGGCATTCACACTGGGGAGGCTTGAGAGGCGCTTTTCAGGCGCTATTTGTAGCGCTAAAACGCCTGAAAAGCACCTTCAGTGTGAAAGGGGTCTGAAGGTGAAGATACGTTTTATATAAAATGTTATCAATTTTAATAGAATCTTATCTTTTAAAGGTTTTAGGAAAATTGAAATGGTTGAATAAGAATTTTATTTTATAAAAAAAAAAAAATAATTTTTATGTTTTCTTTAATTTTATTTTTTTATTCGTATCCCTAATTTTTGTAATTTCATAAAACCTTGTTCTCCCTTCAAAGAAGCCTTGGTTTTTCTAGTTTTAATGTCGGGAACAAAATGAAAAAGGTAGGATTTTTGCCGCAGCGCTAAGGGCCTGTAGGTTATGGTCGATGATACAATGCCTTGATGCTTTTCATCTTATTAGAATGACTTTATTGTGCATTGTTTTCCATATGCTCTCACAACAGCGAGCTTTTCCAAGGCTGTGTTTGATGAAGTACATACTTTTTTTTTTTTTCTTTTTTTGTCCTTTCAGAATACTTAATCTCTCTGCTTCTGGTGTAATCACTTGTTTTCTCCTTGCACGTTTTAATTTGGGTTGTGTGTGCTCTTTTGTCCCAGACCATGCTTTAAAAGGCCTGCTCCTCTCGGCTTCCCTTATTACAAATTCCATCCCTCCATCTTGATCCTTCCACTCCACAGTCCAGACTGAGAACTCTTTGGTTGCCCTGCAGAAAAACAAAATGCTGCTCAAACGTGCAATAACATCACGTATGTTAAAGTGGAACTACACTGCATCTGAGCACCGCAAACCAAAAGCGTTTGTTTAATTCCTTTTCCATATCCAAAACAAACTCCTCCATGCCTTATTTTGCTGAGAAATCACTTTGAAAAACACTCCCCTAGCATTTGTAGCCATCTTGAGTAAGGCCCCTTTCACACTGGGGCGGTGCGGGGCAGCAACGGTAAAGCAGCGCTATAGTTAGCGCTGCTTTACCATCGTTTTACCCGCGGTATGCGGCCGCTAGCGGGGTGGTTTTAACCCCCGCTAGCGGCCGCAAAAGGGTTAAAAACCTCCGCAAAGCGCCGCAAAGCGCCGCTGCAGCGGCGGTTTGCGGGCGGTATCCCCGCGGTTTCCCATTGATTTCAATGGGAAGGAGCGGTAAATACACCGCTCCTTCACCGCTCCAAAGATGCAGCTAGCAGGACTTTTGTTGCGGTCCTGCTAGCGCACCGCTCCAGTGTGAAAGCCCTCCGGCTTTCACACTGGAGTGAATGGGGCCGGTTTTTTCTGGCGGTATACAGGCGCTATTTTTAGCGCTGTACCGCCTGAAAAACCGCCCCAGTGTGAAAGGGGCCTAAGGGCAGATATATGTAGCATTTATATCCTGGAATCCATCTGCCCTTAACTCTGGTATGTAGACCCCTGGTGCAGACTCCTGGGGTGTGGGATATCATTTGCCGAAATAATGAAGTAACTGAACAAATGTAAAAAAAAAATTTAGAACAAGTAAAAATAATATAATTTCCTATCTATTCACTAATGCTAGCAGCATAACGATTAAAATAGTCAATATTGATTAAGTGAAGCTCTGCTTTAAATACACTGAACCCCACCTTTTGAAGATGGGGGGGGGGGGGGGGATTAGCGTTTTATTTTTTTTTTGTATTTTTCTGTTTTTTTTTTTTTCTAAATTTTGCGTGTGGGAAAAAAAAATCTCTCCTAAACTTGTACAATGCAGACTGAATACTTGGTGAAAAGTAAGAGGTTAACTGCAGTGAGCATCCCATGTAAAAACACTTTTTAGATCCATAGGTATAGCAATTTGAGGATATATGCAAATATCGACTTTTCATAGAAGGGCTTTTTCACAGGCAGAAGAAACTGGCAGGTGAGCCATGGTTTTCCCCATGGAAGTGGAGAATCGATAAAGGAGCTTCCGCTATAACAGTGACGCTCACTGGTTTTCGGGTCCTGTGCCTGCTCGGCATGGTCGCCAGTCAATGAATGCACTGCGTCCTCCAGTTGGTTGAGTTGGAGAGGACGATAGTGACATCAAATCTCAACCTCATTAATAAGAGAACACACAGGACCCAGAAGGCAACGAGGATCATTGTAGTAGTGACAGCTACTGTTACTACTGCAGTGATTCTCTGCTTTCAAAGGGATCAGCTGAGTATGGAATATACTTGCATTTTTCCAAGCTGGACCAATGTCACTATGCAAAACAATCCATACCCGGCCTTCAGCTTTAATGGTCCAACGTGTGCAGTACAAATGTGTGTTTACATCAGGCAAGGATGCATGCTTATTCCTATTGAGAGAGACCTATCTATTTGGACAGTCAATTGACTCCTAAGCTTAGAAGGTCTACAAGCATGACATCGATCAACGTGTCTGATCAAGTGGATGGTTTAGAATACTGTATATACTCGAGTATAAGCCGAGTTTTTCAGCAATTTTTTTTTTTTTGTGCTGAAAATGCCCCCCTCAGCTTATACTTGAGCCAAAGTTAGTATGCAAACCCAGTGGAACTAGCACTACAACATATCCAAAGATGGGGTTCCTAGCACCAAGTGGCCCCGAGATACGAGGCCCCAAAGTCGGGTCGGAAAATGTTAAGTACTTTTCTGCAGCAGAGAAAATTACATTTTCCGACCTGACTTTGGGGCCCTGTATTTCGGGGCTAATTGGTGCTTGGAACCCCATTTGGTGTGCAAACCAAGTGGAACCAGCACTACAACATATCGAAGGATGAGGTTCCTAGCACCAAGTGGCCCAGAGATACGGGGCCCCAAAGTCGGTTCGGAAAATGTCATTCTCTGCTGCAGAAAAGTGCTTAACATTTTCCGAACCGACTTTGGTGCCCCGTATCTCAGGGCCACTTGGCGCTAGGAACCCCATATTTGGATATGTTGTAGTGCTAGTACTGGGTTTGCATACCAACTTTGGGGTTCCTATCACCAAGTGACCCTGAGATACAGGGGCCCCAAATTCGGTCAACTGTGTCCATCTGCAGCAATGTCATTTAGGGACCCTTTGGATCCAGAGACCCCAAATGTAACTTCACTACCAAGTTTGAAGTTCGGGGGCCTATGGCTGCAAATGGGCACAGTGAGGCTGCAAATGGGCACTGTTGACCCTCTTTTCCACTTACAGTAGCTGCGCATTTCTCACCCTAGGCTTATAATCGAGTAAATACGTTTTCCCACTTTTTTTGTGGTAAAATTAGGTGCCTCGGCTTATATTCGTGTCGGCTTCTACTCGAGTATATACGGTAACTGTTGGTCCTTTTTTGGATTCCTTCTCTCTACATTCTTGGCATGCATTGTTAACTCCTTCCCTCTTTCTGTGTTCTACGTTTTTGCATTTGGCATTGGCAAGAGATCTTCTCGTAGGTGCCCTCATACTCTCAAAAAGGGCCCACACGTAACAATCTTGGATGCAACTGCCTCAAATTTTGTTATTAGTTCGTTACTTGTAATTATTGGTCTACATAAGATGTAGTGGTTATCATAGAGCCACAGCTACAAATGTTTGTTAGCCGGCCCGAAAAACAGAATTGATTCTCATGAATAAATGGAGCAGCCATGGTATAGCTGTATATCTGTACCAATGAACAGAGGGCAGTATAATTTGTGTACAGCATGACTTGTAATATCCAGGATCAGTTTAAGATGGAGCCCTCTAAAAAACTAAAAAAATAACTTTTTCTAAGTGAGCCCATTGCAAAGCGCAGGTTTACTTGCAGCTATGCTAATGGTAAATAGTAATTTTGTTTAGAAAAAATGCTTCTTCAGGCTCCCTTTAATCCTGGCCACATGACCAAGGGCTTTTTAGTCACGTCTGCTGAGAAGCGGGATCAGGCTTAGGCAGGCCATACGCTACAAATCTCGGCTGGTTCAGCAGGAACCAGCTGAGATTCGAAGTGTTAATGGGCAGGCTGAATGTACCAAGTTGATCGCTCAATTTCGGTACAACCAGCCTGCTTGTTTCTCTTGTGATTATCGCTAGTGGGACGGCCTCCCCCCCCCCGCCATGTAAAGACAATGGCCGGGCAGGAGGCATTGCCGCATCAACACGGTGCATCTGTGGTTGCAGGAAAGAAATTTGCTCTGTCGGATAGTGTCCGCCTATCGTATATTGTCCGGGCCATTCTGAGCAGGCGCAGCGCTTGTGCAGTACGGAGGACAAGGAGATCCGGAAAATCTCAGAAGATGAACGGCGCCTGCGCCGTGAGTCGAGGTGCAAGCCCCACCATCCAAGTGGACATAGGGCTGCGCAAAGTTAGAAGGCCCATCGCGGGCACGCTTCGCTCGCCATGCTTCGGGCACGACCTCGCTGCGCTCGGCTCTTTTTATTCAAACTCTATGTCCACTTGGATGGTGGGGCTTGAACCTGGACTCACGGCACAGGTGCCGTTCATCTTCGGCTATTTTCGGAATCTGCTTGTCCTGGGTGTACTGCACATGCGCAGTACACAGTGGACAATATCCGATGGGGCACACAATCCGACAGGACACCGGCCTTACTGATCCATTTTCAGCAGAGATCACATAACCAAATGCCTAAGGTTCTAGTCATCAGCACTGGAGGGAGCTTGGAGCTGTATTTTCTCCAGCAGCAGGTATTTCACTCTTTCCATTCCTCTTAGCTTGTCCTCCCCAGCTAGACTGGTAACCTAGCTTACTTCTGTAGTCCGCGTGATGCCTTGCGTTGTAATGTGCATACTGAAAGCGCAGGCTCTTTATATACCTTCCGTTAAAAAAATAAAATAAAAAAAAAAAGTTGTTTGTTGCGCTTCATTGCCGTGTGGCTCAAAATGTTCTATTGTAATACAGGAATGTATTTCTGGCGGGTTGCTATTGAGCAGGCCGTGTTGAATGTCCTCTATGGTAAGATTTCGTTGTGTACATTGTAGAGGCCGGTCCGAAAAGCACAGCCTGTGTCAGAAACCTATGGATAGAGTAACACCACCCCTCTCTAATAGGACTACAATAGGCTTGACGCAGCTTTTGTCCCGTTTCAATAGCAGGTATGTGTCTAGGATTTCAGGTTAACACAAACCACAAAACAAAACCCCACCCGTAATTTTTGTATCCCCGTAAATAATCCGAGGAGGTGTAACATTCCCACGGTTCCCCACCCTAAAACACAACATGAAGGAAAAAAAAAAGTCTATTATATTAATGTCCCATTAACCCTGTCCCAACACAGGTTATCACGTGTTCACTAGAAACCGGTTACCTTAAGCGTGCTTTTATTAGCTTTTGCTTCTGCTGTCATTTTTTATGTTAGTGGGATGTAGTAACCTTTTTTTTTTAATGTATGCCCTCTGCCAGGTGTCTATAATTTGGGTTTTCTTCGGTCAGTCCTCCAAAAATGTTCATCAAATCTCCTGCTGACATCTTGTGTGTGAAGGCAGCCATAGGCATAAGGAGGCAAAATCTGACTCCAGTTAGGCATGTTAATTTTTCTAGTGCTCTCCTTAACATGAATGGTTGCATTGGAGCAACTGTTTATGTTGAACCCATGGAGTGAGGCAGAGAAGATTCACAGCAAATCCCTCTGGTGCTAGCTCATGGAGGAGAATACAGTGTTTCTCAACTTATTAAATTGCTTCTTCCCCTGACAAGCCTCGGTCAGTGGTTTTCGTTTGTGGTCTGGGGTCACCCAATCTAGTCAGACTGTGTGCTCTTATTCCTTTATAGCGGTGTTTCTCAACTCCAGTAATCAAGGCGCCCCAACAGGTCTTGTTTTCAGGATTTCCATCAGATGAAACTGCTGTGGTAAATACTAAGGCAATGAAACTGATCAAATCACCTGTGCAAAATAATGGAAAGCCTGAAAACATGACCTGTTGGGGCACCTCGAGGACTGGAGTTGAGAAACACGGCCGTAGGCTTTGTTCACACTGGTAAGACATACACTCCGACTTTGGGAGCACATGTCGCATGATGTGTGTAAATCAACAATTCCCTATGAGAGCTGTCCTAACTGGTCTGACACAAGTCGGTCTGACTTTCAAAAAGGTTCCTGCACTACTTTGGTCACTTCAGCCCATTACGCGCAACGTGTAGAGCTGAGCTGCGTTACGTCACACCTCCTATTTGTCAGCGCTACATCTGATAAACCCATACCAATGGACCCAGTTCCATGGTTCTGTTGATGAATAGATAGTCCAATGCTATTGGTATAATAGGTGGTGTGATGTACGTTTTATGGCAATATTGCTGTATTATGAATAGAAAACGTTTTTTTAGCATTGTTTGTCTAGTTTGTAATAAAGCTTATTGAATTTTAATATATTGTTATTATGGTGCCTATAAAGTCCATCCATTTCACGTTTTGTCTTGCAATTATATGGGGACGTGGCATTTTTTTATCTCCTTTTTGTATCCACAGTACCACTCTGTGATGATACATATAAAACATTTTCCAGAAGTTCATGGTTTGGCATAACCAGACAGAATGCAAAAAGAAAAATGCAGTTAATATTGAGATTATTATTTTTAACAGTGATTTTATTTCTTTTATGCATTTAATAGCAGTATGGCCTTGATCTAAATCTCTTACTTTTGTCATCCACAGGCTTCCAGTGTTTAGATACCTACAGACCATGTCAGAATGGAGCAAGATGTACAATGTATTCAAATGGAGAAGCTGCTTGTCTGTAAGTAATTACATTATTTGTATGAGAGATTGCAGATGGCTCTGAACCGTTCCCACTGTTCCCTGCAATGTATTCTATATTCCTGTATTTAAAAAAAAGTGCTGCGCTCTCAGCCCAATCAGACCCTATAGGGTTGAATGTATTGTTGCTCCTGCAGTGCCAGTATGACCCATGCAAGTTGGAGTGAAAATGGAGAACTCCGGAAGGAATGGTCTCTAGGGACCTCCAGGGAGATGGGGGAGCTACAGTTTAAAGTAGAAGTTGAGGTTGATTGGCCTCCCCATATGACGGTGCCTGCATAGTTCCAAAGCCCCCAGTATGACAGCAATGGTTTTAGCTGTCCATAAGGGTGACATTCTGACCACCACTGTAGTGTTGGTTCTTTCCACTAACAACCAATGTACGCAACATTATTTTTATTTTTTACCACAGTGAATTGGTTTTAGTAAGGGTTCCCCTAGACCTGGAAATTATTGTAGGGGTTCCCCTGTGGTAAAAAGGTTAAAGGCTGCTGTACATGGTTGAGTACTTGTGAACTGCACCAAAATATAAAATGTTTCCATTGTTTGGCTTACATGCCAATGTAACATTTATTAACAGTATTTAAAAAGGCAAAAAAGGAATTCATGTATCAGTACAATGAAAATACCTTTTGACCTGTGCGGTGGGGAATTGGGTCGGAGGTGTCTGTACAATCTCATCTGATCCTTTAGTCCCTTGATTTTATGTTCATGTCGGTTTGTGATTTCAGTGAGATTTGCACTGCTCTCTTTCCCATCATACGGTACATTCCAGCATTTCAGTCTATACAGGATGTGTACATTCCCCATTTGTTAGATTTCAGGAGTGTTGGGTATGTAGTTGAAGGCCATGTTTGCACAATACTGATTTTGGCTTTGGGTGAATCACCCACCAGCTTATCTGTTTGGAAAATTGCAGAGATCACACTGTTTCTGGGATCCATGAGAATTATAAGTAGCCATAGAGTAAAGCTGGCCGTATGTGAATTGAAATTCGGCTGGTTCAGCAGGGACCAGCTGAATTTCGATCCATGTATGGGCAGGCAGATTGTACTTAAGTCGATCCATCGTTTAGACTTGCGTACGATCAGCTTGTCAGATTATTCCACATACATTTGCTGCCAGCTGTTATGGCTGCTAACAGTAGCTATTGTATTCTGCCGGCTGGGAAGGCTCCCTGCGCCCCCCACTGGCAGAGTACAATAGCTCTGAAGGAGGCATCACTGAATGTGTTGATGGGGGAACAAGTGCTTTTTGAGGAAACTATGACCTGTCTAAGCCAGCGTGCCGTCCTCCACCCAAGACTCATGGTGGACATCATTTTAGTTATAAAAGCGGCTAATAAATGAGTGACTTGTTCGGTGTTAGGATACCTGTTGTTAATAAGTATATGTGGATTGTTTACTTTTTACAATGTGTACACTTCTGTAATACAAATTTAATGCTAGAAAGAAGTAGGGATCTGTTTTCAGTTGCTGCCTTTAGGCATTAGAACTGGAACATCCCGGCCTTTGACTGCTAATGACTACACCTGAGAGTGATGTCAGTGATATGCAAGTTTTATAATATCGTGCTGAGTGATTGGCAAAGGTTAGTCTGTGCCTACGACGTGATATTCACAAAGTATAGGGCAGTGATTCTCAACCAGGGTTCCGTGGAACCCTAGGGTTTCTCCAAAGGTTGCTAAGGGTTCCTTCAGCATTGGGCAATTTTTGCCTCTCAGATAAGTTCCCACTTGATCTTTTTAGGTATCGGTAAGGAGGTAATTCTTCCCAATGACCACAAGTGTAAGGACCTTTCTTACCACTGACCATCACACTATTGTATCATGAGTTGAAGATTTCTAATTTTTAGCAGGGGTTCCCCGAGACCGGAGAACTAATTGAAGGGTTCCTCTGTGTTGAAAAGGTTGAGAAAGGCTGGTATCAGGGGTTCAGTGTTAAATGCTTCAGTATCTCCATTTTGTGCAAATTTGTGAGTATTATTTAGCCAAATGTGTGTTATGTGCTCAGTGTTTACTTGGCACCCCCAGCACTTCAACAGAGTTGTCAGTTGGATTGCAAGCCAGTAATATTGTCTTCCAATCACGTGACCACTGTAACAACCAATCACAATGATCACATGATGGGGAGCTAGCCTGTAGCATTAAAACCCCCTTAAAGAGCTGATGGGAGCTGTGGCGGTAAGGGTTTAAAAGTGGATATTCCTAGCGTGTGATACCTGTACAATTTTGGATTTTCAGTTATTTCTCTTAGTGACCATGTTCCCCAGGACAAATAATGAGAGGATCAATCTACCCAACAGGTTAAAGAAAAAAAATTACGTCTTGGCTATGCCTGCCCTTTTATTGCAAAGGCGAAGTCGGTCTTTTTGCCTTGAAGTAACTTGGTCAATGTTTGCGGTTGTCTGGTATGTCCAGCCTTCCATTCCTTCAGTGCTCTGAATTTCTTGGCATTCTGGACATAATATTGTGCGTATGTTTGTTTGAGGATGCATTTGCCTTTGTATTGTATATAGGTTGTGTAACATGTTGTTTTATACTACTACATGAGAGGTTAAGCCATGCATTGTGCTGTACATTGAATAGCCTTGTGTGAAGGATTGGCAAACTCTACGGTGCGCTTGTATTGTATTGCATGGTGGTTTGAGAGGACTGATTCTTTGCCGCATGCCTGATCTGCCAAGATTGTAATACCCATATAGCTACCTTTTTAGGCTTCTCCATCTGGGACAGAATTTTTGCGGTTTCTGTAGCTATAGTGTTTTATTTTTTGCTTTTGATCTCCTTTATTGGAACATGATTGGAACTGGTCATGGTGGAGTCGGGATCTCAGGCTAGGGTTCGTGTGTCCAGATGCTGGTTACATTGTACGTTCATGGAAAAATTAAAACCGTGCTCTCGTACTCGCAAATGAACATAAGGTATAAACTTCATCCCAGGTAGTCGCAATTCCTTGTGCTCGGAGTACAGTGCTGAAGAGCATTTTTTTTTTTTTTTTTGAAAGGTGGAGGCTACAATTATTCAATATAGGCAGGACCATTGCATACAAAAAATGTGGGGAGAGGGAGATTCCCAAAGAACTTTTCAAAAAGGAACTCTGTATTCAAATATTTAATGAAAGATCCACATAGTACGGACAGTTTATAAATGTATACATATATCAAACCTTCACCACATAAATCTAAATTTAGACACATGTCTTAAGGACACAGGTGGCCACCACAACCCTACATACAGGCCTCTTTTATATCGTACACAGCTAAATCTCTATATTATGTCCTAGTTCAGACACGGTTGAAAGGGAGCATGGAGAGAGCAAGGCAATCCACTCGGTGGTCTCAGCAGAGTACTGGTAGATATACAGAATCAATGCTATAGACTTCAGTCCGATGACCTAGGTGGTTGATGATGCCCACTTACATTGCGAGATGTAATGTTCCTAATAACACAGTCCACTTAATTTGGGCACTGGGTTGCAGTGAGAGGATCCTCCCCTACAATGAAGATGAATGCATAGGCTGCCCACTTATGAGTGACTGCTGAGGACGGGCTGATGGATTCTATTGGGTACAGGTGTGTGTGTGTGTGTGTGTGTGTGTGTATATATGTATATATATGTGTATATGTATGTATGTGTATATATATATATATATATATATATATATATATATATATATATATATATATATATATATATATATATATATATATATATTTATATTCCAAAAAGGTTTAGAAATGTCTCACCACTTCACCTTTCGTCCGAGGTCCACCTCGTCCAAATCCTTAATGCAGGACAGGTAATAGTCGTCTTGTGCTAAGTCTGAGCCATGAGGGGTGGGGCGATACTTTCCTCCGACAGTCCGGGTGTCTGCTGAACAAGCAGTGCCGTGTGTTATCACTGTCAAGCAGCTAGGATATGTCCAAGGGTCTCGCGAGTCCTTGCAAGATTTCCGGAGAGAAGCGGGACAACACAGAGGGGGTGGTCTGATTGGTTGGTTAGTCCGTGTCCTCGCATCAGAAGGTGTGATGGCGTTAAACTGACGGGTTTCAGTCATGGCCCAAGTTTCTTCAGAGCAGGGACCATTACATGCACACCCTAAGGCAAGCTATAGATGATGGGGAAAACCCCCCTGCTACAGCGATGTTGTGTTTTGCCGGGATGGAGCCCTCCCATCTGGCAGAACACAATGATTAATGCTAGCGGCTATAGCCGCCAGCAGCAATCGCATGTAAAAAATCCAACAAACTGGCTGTACCCAAGTCAATCAATAGATCGACTTTGGTATAACCAGCCTGCCCATAGATGGATCGAATCTCGACCGGTCCTGCTTCATCGGCTGAGATTTGATCCATCTCTGGCCAGCTTTAGTGTACACTGGGAATGCCAGTCAGTATGTTTGCTGTGCCATTCCTGGTCAAGCCAGTACATGAACAGTAGAGTTAATTGAAAGCTACGTATACAGCCCCTAAGATTATGCTCCGGCCTGGCAATAGGTCACCCAGGCACCCAAGCATTGTACTGTGGGATGTACATCTATCACCATATACCACGCTAGAAGGACTTTTTGGTTACCCAAGGAGAATCTTGGGGGCTCCATGGCTTTTCTTCCTGTCCCAGCAAATCCACCCACTACAGGCTCCCTACAGAAAACTACAGGAGGGGGCGGATACAAGACCGGTCACCCTGCACAAGGGGAGAGAGCAGTAATGACTGGTCTTTATTACACAAGGCTCCCGCACAGAGGTTGAATTCCTGCTCAGATCTGGTAGGAATACTCAAAAACATTTGGAATCTGGTAAGAATACACATGGCTCTGGTAATCAGAAGATATTTGTTCAGTCTGGATTTCAGATAGAATAGTGTGAGCAAGGAGGAGGTTGAGGTCCTTGTACTGGTTCTGTAGTCTACAGCTGTCATAGGGGGGTCATATTGTTTGTCTCCTGTTTTATAGATTGTGTGTGTGTGTGTGTGAGAGGAGAAGGTGGCTGGCACAGGTCAGATGCCCATTGTACTTTTTTTGTTCATTTTTAGCTTGATGGGTTTTTCTCACCGCAGGGCAAAACTCAGCAGAGGGAGTAGAACAGGTTGTATTCTCAGGGTGTGTTTGTGCGGGGAGGAGAATTAAGTACCAGGGAGTGCCTGACAGGTGTATGGGACAAAAGCAGACGCTGGAGTTGTGTGTGTGTGTGTGTGTGTGTGTGTGTGTGTGTGCGCAGATAGTCAGTGCGTGCGCTGAGTTTTCAGTGTTGTGTGCGCCCCCTAGGTTCTGCAGCTGTGCAGGCATCTGGGATTACATTGTAATATGCTGATCTAATAGCTCTTGGTCCCCAAACATTACATATGCAGATTCGGATTTAATTATATATATATATATTGTGTGTGTGTGTGTGTGTGTGTGTGTGTGTGTGTGTGTATGTATGTATGTATATGTATGTATGTGTGTGTTTATATATATATATATATAATATGTGTATGTATGTATACTTTTTTTAGAGCTGTACCCTGGTGGACTATAGTGTCCCTCTGTCAGTGGTTCACTGCCACCAGTGCACTCCTGTCTCAGGAGTTGTTTAGCAGGGAGACAAGGTGATTGCAGTAAAATGTAGTGCTCCTTTTAGTGGCTAATCTATATTTTACTTTTTTGGGAGGTTGTTTTGGTCTATATAAATATTTTCTTCTCTAGCCTAATATCCATTTAACAAACATTGGTTATACATTGTTTGTTTGTCTTTTGCATGTTAGCCTGAAGAAAGAGGAAGTTACCCCCCCTCCCGAAACGCGTTGACTCCATATGTACACGTTTTCCCTCCCAATAAACAATTTATAATCTTTATCAAGCATTTCCTTATTCTGGACACCGGACATTCCTCCCACCTTAAGTATTTACAGTAACAGTTATCAGCACTGAGCTCAGGGACCGGCCATCCAGCCACCATGAAGACCTTCTATCCTGGCATTGGGTTGGCATTTTCTGTTCTGCCAGGGAGAGAATGCAATTAACAGCACACACACCCCTATCCTGGGGTGATCAGGCTGCATTATTATATCAAAGGCTTTCTTTAAGAGCCTCGTATTTGCGTTCAAGATTTATTATAAAATGAGTTGCTCTTGGCAGTCACTTCCAACTTATATGGCTTTTATTCTCTAAACTACACTAGAAAACTTATAGCTGCATTTTGTTTGGGCAACACAAACCCTTTTCATTGCATAATTCCTTTTTTTAAAGGAGCTTTAATTTTATTAGCTAGAATGTTCGAAATCAAGATGGTGTCAGTACGTCTGGGCAGCGTGTCACAAGATGGCTCACAAAAGCCAAAGTACAATGCCATTCCGAAGGAGAGGAGAAGGGCACAATGTCCCATGAATACAGTGATTATCTGACCATAGAACTCCACCTCTGTAACACTAGCTGCATAAAACAATTTCTGGCATGTGTTTTGAAAGAGAAAAACCTGCAAGATTCTTTTTTTTTTTTTTTTTTTTTTAAACAATGAATCACTCTGTGGTTTGTGAGATTAACCTTTTCTGGAGCAGCTTTGCATGTAGGTTTAATTGATCCGGGACACCAGGCCTGGTTAGCATGTCCTTCTCATCTTACCAGAAAATGTGTCAAGTACTCAAACTGAGCTACCGAAAGTATTTTATCCTTTTATATTTTCGAGGCATGGATTCTAGGCCACCAATAAGTAAAGCGCTGGAAGGCTACAGATCACCATGTGTTCCCACACCGTCATTTTATTATTGCTTTTCCGCAACTGGGGCTTCGTACCTTACCTAGAAGTTTATATGGAAAAGACCATCTGAATTTCTTGGGCGATGGACAACTAAACCACCATAAATAATGCGCTCGTGATATATCACACAAAAAATATAAACTGAATAAAGCTAACGTGAGATATTTTTCACCAATGCATATATGTTGCGCTAAAGTCCCAAGTAAAAACTAATCAAAGTCCATGTAAAAATTCAGCAAAGGCAAAAAATATATAAAAAGTGACAAAGTGAATCCTGTGTTCCAAAAACGATGAATCCTCTTAACTATGTGAGTTCACCGCCACCATAAGCCAGGATGTACTTTTACCAAAAAATATGGACCTCCCTATTACAGAAGGTCACACAAGCTCAGATGTCTCCTCATGCACCGTTCTCATGTGGAAGCCAAATGGAAAGCGGACCATTGGATGGCACCAATCCTCGGTACCATCCGTATCAGTGGTAGCATCCCCAAATGAATAGAGAAACGCTCATAGTGTAAAACCCCCTTAAGAGTTATGTTTGTTATAAAATATTGCACTTGCATGGTTCAGGAATAAAAACAGCATTAACGCCTTGATGTCTTGATGTCCATCTATCCCTACATACTTCCAGTAAAGCCAAAACCTTTAAAACCTATGGGACTCTCTTAGAGGCAATCGACCACTAAATTGTAGAAGTTCTTAACTTTATTAGAACTTTTACATTTTACATTTCTGTGGTCCCTTTTCTCCAAAAAAAGTCTCATGGGCAATATTTTTTTTACTTAATTTTCCTATAGGCATAGCAAAGGGTCTTCAGGTGGCCATAGCAAATCATGAAGTTGGTGCCATTAATTGCAACTCGTTTACCTCATCCTAAAATCTATCAAGAAACGAACAGCGCTGAGGAGTATGGATTTTCATGGTACCACCATAGACTTCTCATACAACAATGGGTTAAAAGCGTACAAAAATGAATAAACATGTTAAGACATCCAAAGTGGATCTTCACTCAAAAGGGATAGTTCTGCTTGGTTGCATCCTCCCCGCACTTTAGTTGGTGGGGGGGAGGGGTACTCGCTCCCACTTCCGGTCAGATTGCCACGGTAACATGTGCAGACGTTTGCCCATCCCCCGCAGCCTTCTGGGATGCATCGCATTTGCAAAGCGCAGTGGAGCTCGTACATGCGCAGTACCCAAGATGCCTGCACCTGAAGCCGATTGAAGAATTGGCTTGGGTGAGGACATCGCTGGATCTCCGGACAGGTAAGAGGTCTTCTATTAAAAAGTCAGCAGCCACAGTATTTGTAGCTGCTGACTTTTTTAATCTTTTTTTTGGGGGGGGGGAGACTGGAGCTCCTCTTTAAGTTTACAGAGAGAGGTGCCCATTATAGGGGCATAAGCTCCTAAAGAACTGAACCGCTGTTCCTATATCTCATGGAGATCACTGTTTATTGAAGGGACTCGGTTATCGGGAACATGCACGCAGTCAATAATTCAATAATTATTGTAAAGCTCTAATGAGCAGGGCCCTCTGATTCTGCTTGTACTAAATTTCAATGTAAATGTAATGTCTGCCTTAATTTTGTTTAGTGCTGTGCAAACTGTTGGCGCTATATAAATCCTGTAATAATTCTCAACATGTTTCACGGTATAAACTCCTTTTTCAGGAGTTTTAGACAGCTAATACATTTCTGTTAAAACAAACAAATACAAAATTGTAAAGCCATGCCATTGTACTGTTCTTTGAAATGCCAAGCTAGGGGGCACCAATCTTGCCCAAGAATGCCAGATGGCCAAGTAGACTGAGGAAACGGGGAAACCAGGTGGACATAGGAGCAATACCAATGGCGTACAGACTGTAAAATCAAATATACCCACCAATAGTAAGATTTTATCCTGTGGAAATGTATATAATCCACTACCTACCCATCTACTATTCCATGAACTGGCCATAGATGGGTAGTTTTTTTTCCAAACAGCCAAAAGGGCTGGAGAAAAAAAAAAAGTTTTCTCCATCCACGTAAATGAGATGGATGGAGGAATCTTCCCCCTGCTGGGACGTTGTATTTTTTTTTTACCTCGGGACTCGCCAATTGGTTGCAGCTCTCTTTCGACAAGTTTTCCATGTTTCATGCATTTTCCTTCAACAGAAGTTGGTCAAATAACTGTCTTCTGTGGAACAAGGAGGGGGCCAAACATTGATCAAAATTTGGCTGGTCTGTGCTGAACTGACCGAATTTCGATCAGTCAATGGTCAGCTGGAGGATACTTTTTTCCTTCGCACGCAAACATCACTTGAACCATGGGTCATCTTTGACCTCCAGGTTTTCAAAATGGATGGGTCCTTGCATTTCCTGTAATTTAACACCCACCTCGGCTGCAGGTGACCCTCAGGACTTGGAAGTCTGTGGAATTGGTTAACACGTACGTGTCGCTAGAGGCGTTATTAAAAACTTGTGTGTGTGCTGCAAATATTTGTGAGTGCTCACCATGTTTGCCATGTCGTCCCTTGAAATGGATGCTTTAGAACTTCTTATTTATCCTCATCTGACAACTTTGCACATTTTTCAGTTTTCAGTTTTATCATGGTTTTTATCTTTTTTTTTTTCCCCCTCTATGCCCTTTGCTTGTGAACATTTTTTTTTTTCCATGCAGTGCATGAGAGCGTGGGAGCAGACCCATTAATGTCTATCTATACATTGTAGAGCAAAAGTCCCTTTTGTGTATATGTATGAATGAAGCACCCTATGATCTGAGAGCACAGTCAATGTTTGCAAAACGCTTATAGACAAATCTTAGAGTTTAAAGCTTTTTAAAGACCCGTTTGAAACAGGTTAAAAACAGTCAGCCGTGGGAATGAGCGTCAGCCACAACTGGTTGAACGGGTCTGGTTAGTGGCTGAGGGTGCGGGAGGTAGATTGGGGTGGAGAGCTGTACATCAGCCAGCTCAGACAAACGCATCATATATCCTTACTAATTAGGGCAGCTCGTCCCGGGATGCTGACTCTCCCCTATACAGTCATATACAAAACTCTTAGAAAACTTTGACCTGACTTTTTTTGGGCTCCCAGTCCAGTGAACTGGCAACGTAAAAAAATTAGGGGAGCTGCCAGCACTTAACGTCCCGCTGCAGCTTGTTGTTTTTCATAAGAACATTTTTGGGAATCTTTAAACGCACCGATATGAGAAGAAGTCCCTGGTAAGTTGCAAGACTGTGGGCACAGCGGAGAACCAATCAATTTTACATACCAAGATTCCATTTGTCTTGAAAGAGGAAATCTGGCCAATGGACTAAAGATAAATCCATCTAAATATACCAAAAAAAATTTTGTACGGGAAATATTTAGCCTGCTAAAATGCAATTTGTTTGGACATTCTTGCGACTTTGCACATTTCTTCTTGCGATTTGCACATTTCTTCTTGCGATTTGCACATTTCTTCTTGCGATTTGCCCCTTCTTCCTGCCATTCTGCAGCTACTGACACCACTATTTACAACTAAAGTTTCCTATCTCATCAATTCCCTAACTTTCTTTACAGCAGTTCAATGGCTACAGCCTAATCTTGTAGGGAGGGGGGTTTCATCCAGCTTGGATCGTCAGGATTTATTCATTACAGGAGGCAGTGTATAAAACTGATCTAAATCCTTTTCTAAAGCTTACCTATATAATAATCTCCTCCCGCAAATGAAACCTGGAAATACCTTTTGGAGCATGTCATTCTTTCACTCGATACTACCGGTTTACTGAAAGGATAAGTTCACCTTTGGGAAGATGTTGCATGTTCCACCCGTTTTAGGGTGGAACATTTAACTGTTCCCACTGCTGCAGTCGCTGCCCAATCCCCGCACTCCCTGTGACAGCAGTAGGGGGAGAAGTTCCCCATACCAGCTGTCTTTTTGAAATCGGAGGGGCTCCGCCCACATATCCGCATCATTCAGTCACAGCTTTTTGTGTAAATGAACTACAAGCTCCGACCTCTTTTGCAGCTGTTGGCTTGTGGTTCTCAAACTTCCACAACGCTGTGGAGCGCGGTGGTAGCTCATTGATACTTCCTATCAGTGTATATGCATGCCAGTACGGGCACACAGATACACTGACAGATCTGCAGGAGACCTGCATAGCACCAGCAATCTACTGATTGCTGGTGAAAATGCTTTAGATTCGGGCTCAAAAAAATAAAATTAATGCACTTTTTTTTTTTTTTTTTTTTTTTTTTACCTGCAAAACCAATGCAAGGTCCATAGCATAGAGGACGCAGAGGAACAGTTCACTGTCGGAGTGGGGGAGCGCTGTTTTTGGGGGATCGGTGAAGTAAAACGGTTTTTACTCTCCCCACTGCAAGGGAGAATTTTATGATTTCCCAGAGTTGGGCTTTATTCAAAAATGCAATGGATTGCCAGAAAAAAAAAACTTGTATACAATTAAGGGGTGCTAGTAAAGTTTTTGGACTTCTACACTATTGCCTTGCCATAGAAGAGCCATCATCCTCTCCAGCAGCCCTCCCCTCCAGCTGTTGAAAGCACAGCAACCTCCATCAGACTTGCAGCATTTTAAGGCCACTTTTACACTGAGGCGCTTTTAAGGTGCTATAGCGCTAAAAAAAAAAAAAAGCGCCTGTCTCCCCTTTCAGTCCAGTGTGAAAGCCTGAGTGCTTTCACACTGGAGCGGTGCGCTTGCGGGGCGTTAAAAGTCCTGCAAGCAGCCTCTTTGTATACACGGCTCCTAAAGTGCCCCTGCCCATTGAAATTAATGGGCAGCGGCACTTTGCGGGTCCTTTTAACCCTTTCAGCCGCGTGTGAAAATGCTACTTTCTGAAGTGTCGGAAGCCTGTGTCCCCCATGTGGTGGTTCACTCCCGCAACACGGTTGCGTCCCGTTATGACGTGGGGAGCCACAGATGGAACACCAGCGTAGGGCAGGGGACACCGTCGTCCGACACTCCCAGAAGTGTCAAATGCTGAAGAGTCTTCAGGAGGCTCTGACCGGAGGGAAGATGGATCCCACAGGCTGCCATGGAGGTAAGTATATTGCCTTTTTTGCAGGGACCTGATGGTTCGATAATTAATTATTATTTTTTTTTTTTTTTGATTAATTTCTTTTTGGCAGTTGACAGGGCTGCCTTAGGCTGATTGGTATGCAATAAAGTTAGGTTTCCAGCTCATTATCACTCGTTATGTTATTGAAGATCTTTAATCAGGCAAGGCAGATTATTATCCGATACAGTCATGTTCTTGGTGGCTGTACACTCCTATGTCTTTATTGGGTAAGATGTAGTTTGCTTGGATGTCTTTTGGTTGACTGTTGAATGTGTCATGTTACACCAGCCCACACCGTTCTGCAATAATGCCATCCCTCGGCCCGAGGCTGATATCCCAGTGACAGGGCCACTTCCAGACAGCTTATGATTTATTAGAATATTTTTTTTTTTTATCCTTTCCGGATGTCTGTGTTCCCTTGGAAAAGAGGGAAGAGCGGGGTGAAAGTAAAATATTTATCCCTCTCTTGTGTGATTAAGTTCAAGTCCAGCTGTCTCACGAAGGGGGGCCAAATAGGGGATCGTGGGAAATTGGGACTTTAGTAGGAACATCTGGTTTTCATCTGGCCTGATATATCCACCTGTCCTTGCCAGTCTGGCTTTTATGCTTGGCGTACGTTCTGCCTTCCAATAGTCCTCTAGTCGGGGTCTGCAGAACCGTCTTTCAGGTTCTGGTCTTGCAGTGCATTTTGGGAAATCCTTTGTCTCTATCCCACACACTCTTTTCTCCAGTTTTTGTGTTTTGGTAACCGTTCCTTTGGCTCTAGTGAGCACTTTTTTTTTTTTTTTTTCCAGTTTTAAATTAGACGTCTCTTCTAGCACGGGCTGCATTCTTTGGTCATTATGTATTTTAACTCTTTTCCTTCAGTATTCAACGCATACTTTGGCAATATTCCTTTTTAATTTGATATTTTGAAACTTGGAGGAAAAGTAGAGTTGTTGTCCAAAACAACCTCTCAGAAGAATGCATTTTTTAAAAGATGTAAATCCTGTAGGGAGCTTAGAGTTTTCATCGACCGTCCTACTTAAAGTGGAACTTCACTTTCTACATCAACTTTGACTGTTCTTAATGCAGCTAGAAATAGGAAAGTTATATCTTAACCTTCTTTTTACATTTTTTCAGTTACTTCCTGGTTTCCAGGCCTAGGCAAATGATGTCATGTATCCCAGGAGTCTTCAGGAGGGGCTTTCATGCCTGAGCTAAGGGCAGATGGATTCCAGGAAGTAAATGCTACATGAATCATTTGCCCTTACTCAAGATGGCCTCGGCCAGAAATGCTAGAGGACTGTCTTTCAAAGTGATTTCTCAACAATGATAAATAATTGAATAATAAAAATGAATTAAATGGCGTTTTTTGGGTTTGTGGCGCTCGGATGCAATGTAGTTCCTCTTGTGTGACTTTAAGACGGGTTTCACACCAAGCCACCTATAGCGTCGGCGGTAAAACGCCGCTATTTTTTGCAGCGTTTTACTGTCGGATTTGGGGCGCATTTCGGCCCCTAGCGGGGCGCTTTTACCCCCCGCTAGCGTCCGAGAAAGGGTTAAAACTGCCCGTAATACGCCGAAATAGTGGCGTTTTGCCCGCGGTATTACAGCGCTGCCTCATTTATTTCAATGGGGAGAAGCGGTGGAGGAGCTGTAAACACACCGCTCCTTTACCGCTCCAAAGAAGATGCTGGCAGGACTTTTCCTGACGTCCTGCCAGCGCACCGCTCCAGTGTGAAAGCCCTCGGGCTTTCACATTGGAGACAATGGAGCAGCAGTTTGAGGGCGGATTGCAGGCGCTATTTTTAACGCTATAGCGTCTGAAAAACGCTCTCGGTGTGAAAGGGGTCTAATGGCAGTGATTGTAACGAGAGCTTTCCAGTCTTCGTAAGCAAGTAAAGCCAATCGTACATGGATAAAATTTTGCTGGTTCAGCATGGACCGGCTAAAATTCAGTCCATGTGTGGGCAGGCTGATTGTTCCCAAATTGATCCTTTTGAGTCGATTTGACTTGGGTACAACCAGCCTTTTGGATTTTTTACATTTGATTACGGTCAGCATGTGAATGTGTTCTGCTAGCCAGGAAGGCTGCTTCGCGGCCATGGTGGAAGGAAAGAAAATCAAGTCAACTATGCTTTGCTTTAGTCAAGCCATACATTATTTAACCTGTGGTTGAAGGAAAGGAAATTGCTAAATTTCCCCTATCGGTACATTCCGTGCGTGTTGACGGGGGGGGACCTTCTGCAGCGTTGTAGTGTTCTGCCGTTGGGTAGCCTTCCACAATGGCAGACTACAATGCTCACTACTGGCAGTGATCGGGTGCAAAAAAAAAAAAAAAAAACCTAGAAAGGCTGGTTGTACTGAAGTCAATCGACGGATTGACTTCAGTACAACCAGCCTGCCCATAGAAGGATTGAAATTTGGTCAGGTTTCTGCTGAACTGGCTACATTTTGATCTATCTATGGCCGGCTTAAGTCACACTGAACTATTACTAGTAGACTTATATTGTTAGTGCACTTAACGTAGAAGACTATTGATCTTTTATCTGTTATGCAGCAGGTAATTGGCCATTTTGAGATCTTGCTGTAAAGCTGCCGAGCACTACAAAAATGGCCAACAACATATCAACTCTAATTGCATTACACACAAGTCTAGCTACTATTGGTTGCTAAAATTCATATTGCCTATTGAATATACCTATATGGTATCCTTTTTACAGTAAGGCCTCATGCTCATGGGCCCTTAGCAGCTCCTGTGTGCTGAGGGGTAAATCCCCTGGTGCTCTTTAGCTTCAGGGGAGCTGCATGTGTCGCATCCAGCCACCAATACAAGTGAATGACTTCTGCATTGACGTTTACCCACTCATGCACGTGCAGCGCTTTTTCCTCTAAGTACTCAAGAACCTGCATTCCGTGCATTAAAATATGACTGAAGCCAAACACGCCACTTTAACATTCAGGAAGAAGTGCCGTACACCTATGGATGGTCTCATACAGCCATTCATTTGTATTGGCAGCAGTATATGCCTTTCTCAGGGTGCCAGAAAGCCCAGGGAATTTTGCACTCCAGCACAAAGGATCTGCTAAACGTCCATGTGCAGGAGGCGTCCTGTTCATAGTTTTATCCAGGCTGCTGATAAGGCGGTACAGCTGGCTCTCCTGTACCGGGTCCCATCACTTTACAAGGGGGGCCCAGGCAGCTGCTGAGCAGGTCGTCAGGCTGTACTGCCTTATTGAAGAAACCAATCTTTGGTTCTAGTATTTGTGTGCCCCCATCACCTGCAGCTCTGCCAACTTCCCTCCTCTCCTCTCCCGCCGGCAGCTGCTGCAGGCACACGGGGATCGGTTTCAGGTTGAGCCGAGGGGCCCTGTCGGGTAGACTCTATGGCAGGGGTCTTCAAACTATGGCCCTCCAGTTGTTCAGGAACTACAATTCCCATCATGCCTAGTCATGTCTTTGAATGTCAGAGTTTTACAATGCCTCATGGGATGTGTAGTTCTGCAACATCTGGAGGGCCGTAGTTTGAGGATCCCTGCTCTATGGCATTGGTCTTAAACTGTCGGCCCTCCAGCTGTTGCGAAACTATAAGTCCCATGCGGCATTGCAAGGCTGACAGTTTCAAGCATGACTCCCACAGGCATAGGACTTGTAGTTTTGCAACAGCTGGAGGGCCGCCAGTTTGAGACCCCTGCTCTACGGTAACCCATGATTTCTAACAAAAGCCCTGGTTCTATCCTCATGTGTGCCCCACATTAAAAACTGGGGCAAAGGTAATGAGAATTTACTTTTTTTTTTTTTGCTTATGGCATCCAATCAAACTGAATAATCAAAATGTCGCTAAGTTGTGATTGGTTGCTAGAATGAATACAAACACAAGGCTTTCCTGCACTTTTATTAATGGGATGGGTTTTACAAATCTGCAAATGTTATAAGAACGTATAAGTAAATTATTTCTAGCCCCTGTCCTCGCGTTATGCCATGTCTCTGCCTCGAGGGCAATCAACTGAATTCCCATGGAATAATTGGCACCATACAGGAGATTAAACTCTTTTGGCGTTCAGTTAGATTGTTGGCACAGCACACCTTTTGGAATCAATCTTTAATAGGTTTTGCTGGGTTTCATCCATAATTCGGCTTTACAAGGCTCATTTCTTGACTAAGAAAGGGTTACAGCGCGCGCACTCTTAACGCATCCCAGATGTTTCTTGTCTGGCTCTCTCAGCCCCCGCCCTTCGTCTCCTTCTTTCCTGTTTACTCAATTTTTGTCTTTTTTCACACGTTTTCCACTTATTCTTTCCCCTTTGCTATATGCGTGAGGTTATTGCAAGTTTCTCGCTGCTTTTTGTCTATATTCCCTCTTCATTGACAGTCTGTTTGCTCTGCTGACCAAAGAAGACTCACTTGACCCCGTGGAGCTGAACTTTACACACCTTTTATCTTTGACCTCCTTTGCTTACCTAAGCAATATTTCTAAATTCCGCTTGTACCTCCTCTTCTAACCTGCTCTTCAACTTATCTTTCTCTAGCTTTCCAGCAATAAGCCTTCCTTTAGAGGTCTGAGCTGGCCAAACACGTTACAACCAGATTGTACAATCTACTTTAAATTTCATAACGTCTATGAAGTGTAATGACTTACCTGGGTGATCATGTATGGAGGGAATTGTGTAGGTAGGACCTTGCACTACATTGTGGATAAATCTAAAGGACATTGTGCAACCAAATTGTAACCTGTTTGGCCAGGTTTGGAAGCAAGTGCTCTGAACCAGTAAACATTTGGCATGAATTTTGGCGTGGGTTTCAGGCCCATTTGGAAAATAAGGGCATGGACTGGAGTTTGAGTATGTTGAAATGTTCGCAGCATAAATGGCTTAACTCAACAGACAGCTTTTTATATCTCAAGCACTCAGGAGCTACATCTTCTCATTGAATGTAATACAGATATGTTCCACTCCAATCGGACCGTGGGCCTAGTTGGTTGGAAAATTAAACTGAAAAGGGCTACTTGTGTCTGCTAGGGACCTCACTTAAACCCCTTTCACACCGAGGGCGTTTTGCAGGCGCTATAGCGTTAGAAATAGCGCCTGCAATCTGCCCTAAAACAGCTGCACCATTGTCTGCAGTGTGAAAGCCCGAGGGCTTTCACACTGCAGCGGTGCGCTGGCAGGACGTCAGGAAAAGTCCTGCCAGCAGCTTCTTTGGAGCAGTGTGTTTACCGCTGCTCCCCATTGAAATTAATGGGGCAGCGCTGTAATACCGCTGGCAAAATGCCGATATTGCAGCATTTTGCGGGGCGTTTTAACCCTTTCTCGGCCGCTAGCGCGGGGGGTAAAAGCGCCCCGCTAGCGCCCGAAATGCACCGCAAATCCGACGGTAAAACGCTGCTAAAAATAGCAACGTTTTACCGCCGACGCTATGGGCGGTGTGGTGTGAAAGAGGTCTTAAAGTGTTTGTAAACCCTTACATATACCCAGTGAAGTGACTGGCCTCCGGTGATACAGAGATTAAAGCAGTAGTAAAGCCGCTGAACTTTTTTTTTTTTTTTTTAACACCTGTAAAGGAAAAGGCATAATGAGCTAGTATGCACCGCATACTAGCTCATTATGAAATACTTAGCTTAGAACGAAGCGTCGGTAACTCACCTGGTCCACGCCGAGGTCGCTGACATGTTGCCTCGGCGTGTCTTCCGGGTATCGCGACTCCAGCGCTGTGAGTGGCTGGAGCCGCGATGTCGTCACTCCCGCGCATGCGCACAGGAGACTTCTTCCCGGCAGGGTTCGGATTCTGCCGGCCCTTCAGCCGAGAATCCCCCGTGCGCATGCGGCGCATTGCACGGGGAATATCTCCTAAACCGTACAGGTTTAGGAGATATTTTTTTTACCTACAGGTAAGCCTTATTATAGGCTTACCTGTAGGTAAAAGTTTGATTTTTGACTTTACTTCCACTTTAAACAAATCCTCCTATGTAAGTTGTACCGGTCTATCTGCAGCCTCTCTTCTCTACATCCATTCAAAGTCCAGAATATTTATACAGCTTGAATGAATGATTTGTATAGCGCTACAATGCGAACTGAATCGCCTCAAGTCGCTGTATTGTTGTCACCCTTCTTAGAAAAGGTAGGTCTTGAGTTTTTTCCTAAAGGCCTGATGGTTTTCTTCCATGCGGGTGTCAGTTGGTAGAGCGTTCCATAGCCGTGGTCCTTAAACAGCGAATCTATGTTCCCCTTTTGCTTTGTAGCAGGATTTGGGAATGAGGAGGAGGTTTTGGTTAGATGATCGAAGACTGCGATTGGGTGTGTAATGTGTTATCTTCTCGCAAAGGTATTGTGGAGCGTCTCCATGGGCGCATTTGTGGGTGAGGCAGAGCTTGTTTGGGGTGTCCGAAAACAAGAAAATTGCAGCGCTAATTTGAGGAAAGGGACACCCCCCCCTTTCCTTTACACAGCTGTCAATCACAGGCGGTGTGCTGGAGCTCCTTCCCCCTGTTGCTTTTTTTTTTCTTGGGTGTCATGAAAATCTGTCACACGTTGCTCATGCAGATAGCACAGAAACAAGGCAGCAGGCATAAAAGACACTTAGACCGTGGAAAGAGACAAATACTACATACTATAGAGGCATATGCTTTGTTTCCATTTCATCTCTGAGGTTTACAATCACTTTAATGAGGAGCTTCAAAAATTAAGTCTACAAAACGTGTAGATTTGGACTTCTAATAAACAGACACTTGCCTATCTAGGGATCCAGCGCTGTTGTCACCTGGGGCAGTTCTTCACGTCTTCGTGTCCCAGGTCCCTGCATGTTATTTGTGGGGAGCCAGCTGTGACTCCTCGTGGCTTCAGAGCCGGCTCCCCACTGCGCATGCATGAAATGCAACTTGTGAATGGACCTGCAGTCTCCTGGGACCTGTGACATGTCCCAGAAGGTTGCTGGGAGGGAGGGGGCCCAACCTCCACTTTATTTTCCAGGCAATGGGAGCGGGTACCTCTCAAAATTGGGTACCTGCTAACTTCCCCCAAAAAAAAATATATATTTTGAAATGTGGCAGAGGAGAAGGAAGAGTGGAAAATCCCTTTTTGGGTGAAGTTCCCCTTTATTCCCTTTTAACTTAATTTTTCAGTAAACAATCACAGCACTTGTCATAGTAACAACTTCTTCAGTTTGGCATTTTAGACCAGAGAAAGGGGTCTTAAACCTTCCCTGAAATATGTAATTAAACTGGAATATTTCATAAGGAAGTGCAGCATTTAATAATTGGAGAACAGAAATGATTTTCCTAAAGCAGTAACAGCCACCCCAAAGGCATAAAAGGGCCACGCAAAGTGGCCCAAAAGACACTAGTTCAACTTGCTGATGAGGGTCCGCACACCTATTATTTCAGTTGACAGGGCTATTCACCAACTATGGCCACCATCAGGGGTTTCACTCGTCCATCAGGATTTTTTCATTTATTTTATATCTTGGAGAATTTTAACATGAAATCCTGGAAGTTTGATTTCCAAAACTAGAGTCAGAGTCTGGAATTGTGACGAGGAGATCTTGCTGCTGGCGAACCCAAGACACACGGGAAGCCAGGAACTGACTCACCAGGCTCCATCTCTAACTTGACAATCACTTTGGGTGGGCTGGCTGTTTTAACCCTCTCATTGCCATCACAGGGCCAAAACTGACCATTGCTTTACCACTGGCGAGTGAACCTTGTGGTAAGAAGGTGATTCAATAAACCAGGCTTTGTCCGAAAGAAAAAAAGTCAGTTTTGGTTGCACTGAGCTTCTCATTGTCCTCCACTCTTGTTTCTTTACTATTCTCTTGGAATTCAGAGTTCTCCAGCTGAGAAAAATGCAGAGTTCTAAAGATCATGGGCGAGAGCCAAGAACCACAGCGTGAGCAAGAGCCTTCATGGGTACCCACCCACTCAGCCGCAGCAGCTCTGAAATTCAGCCTGTTGCTAGTTGCAGCCTACTGAACAGATCTTAATATTAAAGTTTTGATCAAACCAGATCAAAACTTGTTCCTCTGTGTGAACAAGTTTCTGCCTTTTTTCATCTTGCTATTGTTTTGCCTCCGTTGAAACTGTGGTTGAGGCGTGCAGCTGTCACACTTTCCATAACTTGTCATGTTGTAATATGTGCCCTGCGCTGGCATGAGAGTTGCTAAGGCCTACTGCGATGTAAAGTTCTTCATATGCAGAATTATTTACATTGGTTAAAGTAAATGCAAATTCCCTTTTGGACTGTTAAATATACAGCTGAAAGTGATTTGTTAGATCTGCTCCGTAAGTTAAAACATACCTGTTGATCCTGCCAGAAATCTAGTGAGCTTGAAATGGTCAATATCAGTGGGTGAGCTGTGCTTTTACATCCTTCTGACTGCCCCTCTTAGCTGCACAGGCAGCGGGACAGGGTTGTACACATGCCATAGCAGGTTGTACCCCCTGTTGCATTTGGCACTGCTGAATGCGTCCTATTCAAGTAAATGGGGCCTCGTCATAACCGCCCTGCAACTCTGTGTAATGCATGTGGGTGTGCAGGCTTTACAGGGTTAAAAAAGATGGTGCAGAGTTGACCTATCACCTCCTCACCTCCTGTCAGACATCTCCAGAAAGCAATCTGGCACAGATCACTTTTCAGAGGAGCACCAAGGCCTGCCGCAAGTGTGAACTTAGCCTTAGGGGTGGATTTACTAAGTGCAAAATCTGGTGCAGCTGTGCATGGTAGCCAATCGGCTTCTAATTTCAACTTTTATATAAAAAAAAAAATGCAGCGCTAAACATATGATATAAAAAAGTGCTATACAATAAAGTGCATAAATCGATATGTTCAAATGGGAAGTGGTTAAACGAGTCCATAGAAAGTCCCATAAATAAAATCCAAAAATCTGAGGATGGTAAGTCTGTGCGGTAACTGTAAAACGGAAGAATCACCAGTGTGTCACCCTTCACACATAAACAATTGAAGGCTTTCCAGAAAACCAGCCACCACCCTTAGGGGGTCAGAAAGTGCTCAATCGGATCTCAGATCCTCTCAATAGGAGCCTGGATGTTCTCTCAGATGGTCGTGAATGATGTATAATGGAGGCCTCCAAAACAAGCCAGGAGACAACGTCTGGAAACACTCAGCGATGCTCAATAACCATAGTGCATGAAAAATATAAAGATCCACATAGCACAATACTGTACAAGTTTCACAGTTATCAAAACCGTAGTGCACTTGCATGTAACCGGCATAAACGAGCGTGTATACACATAATATCCAAGCCTGATCAGTTCCCCTTATGTAAAATGGCCGAAGTTCGATCTTTCATGCGCAGTAGCATATTTACGTAGCTCCTCCCGACGCGTTTCATCATACGCGACATCCTCAAGGGTACTTTCAACTTTTTCAATTAAGCTTTGACAATTAAGCTGCCGTTCTCACTGGAGCCATTTGACATGTCAAATCGCATGCCAAATCACAGCCTATTACTGGTAACAGCACTGTCCCAAATGGTGCGACACTGACTTTGCGGCACCGCAGAGATTTCCAAAAGTAGTTTCTGCACTGCTTTTGGTGACTTCAGGGTGGTTTCAATAGACATCTGTGCATGAACTTGCACAGATGTCTTCCGAATCGCCCCCAAACTCCCACTGAAATGCTGGTTTTAAATTTTGTACGAGTTAAACTGAACTCGCTCGATTTTAAACGCGTTGTCGGTGTGAACAAGGGCTAAAACCTGGAAGCTGATTGGTTTCTACGCAGAGCTACACCAGTTTTTGCACTTTCCCTGTTTTGGTAAATGAACCTTTGTGACTTCATCTTTGATCACATAATGGCATCTATCATTGGGCTGTTGATATGACTTTGATGTTTAGATTGGATTAGTTTATTACGGAAGCACTGTATATTTAATATTGTAAAGACATTTCTAATATAGTTTAAGGGTCTGTTCATACTAGGAACTGCGTGTGAATCGCACAGGATCATGATGCAGCTCCTGCAAATCGCTTGCAGTTCTGTGCACTGCAATTTAATTTTGAATGGGCTGAAATCGCACCCCACCAAAAGTAGTGCATGCACTGCTTTTTTGAAAACGCAGGGCAACGGCATCGCATGGTACTTTTGTACCATGCGATTCAGTGCATGCGAATGCCCTGCGTGTGGGGTGTCGTTACCTTTGCACTGACCCCTGCAGCAGATCGCAAGGGCGATGTGATTGGAATGCAGTCCGGGAAGCGGCACGGAAACGCAGCTTTCCCGCACTGCATTCTAATGGGAACCGTCCCTTCGATTTATTTATTTTGCAGTGTGGGTGTATTGTCTATTTTTTACCATTATACTTCGTTTTGTAATTATGCTGGCAAGTTCATTCATATTCTGTCATTTTAAACTTTGGAAATTACTTGGTGGGATAATGACACAAGAATTCCCAGCTCCGCCCAACTACTGCAACCGTTATAGCACCAAATAATGGTGTCATGCTCCTCTTAATGGGTTTACTGTCATTTAGAATAAGGAAATAATTGGGCTCTTGTTCAGAAATAACAGTTCAAAGGCATAATTCTCTTCATATGTGGGACTCCATAAACCAACTGCCAAAATCTCAACCCTCGAGTCGTTAAGAGATGTATAAAGCCAGAAGGATGATCAGCTCCATTGGGGCCCTCCCAAAAATGAAAATGGCTGCTTTAGTGGGACATTTTCCTTGCAGAGCCTGATGTTACTATAACCATGTATTACAGTGATGGCCTGTAGTTTGGATTAGTATCTGTGATTTGTAATCTGAATTCTGATTTCCTTTTCAGATGTCCCACTGGTTGGATTGGAGACTATTGCCAGTTTAAAGATCCATGTGTACCAACACCCTGTGTCAATGGCGGAGTCTGCCGGAATTCTATCCGAGGAGGAACTGTCCAGTATGAATGTAGCTGTCCCAAAGGTTTCAGAGGTAGGTGTTTCTTGTGGACCTGGAATTGTGAAAGGGAGAAAGTATTAATTTTACCCTCTTAGAATGATCCAATATATTCTGCAGAGCTCAAAGAACCATGCACGTTAGTACCTCACCCCTAATTTGCAATTGAATCTACCTAAAGCATTTATAAACTTGCATAGATAATGTGCTTGGCAGGAATTCTACCCAAAACCTCAACTAGGGAAGAGTATTGCCCCCTTGTCCACTGTGCTGCCTCATTAGTCAGTGGTTCATCTTTTTTTAGGTCAAGATTGTTCGCTCATCGATGCCTGTGCCACTAACCCATGCGAGAATGGTGCCCGCTGCACCAATTGGAATGGCCGCTACAACTGTACCTGCCCACCAGGATACCAGGGCCGCAGCTGCCGTCTGGATATTGACGAATGCCGAACATCTGGGCTCTGCCAAAATGGAGGACAGTGCATTAACACCCCTGGCTCTTTCCGCTGTCGCTGCCCGAGTAGTTTTACTGGCCAGTTCTGTGAGGCCAACTATGTGCCATGCGCACCTTCCCAGTGCCAGAATGGAGGCACCTGCCGCCCAACTGGAGACCTCTCCTATCAGTGTGTCTGCTTGCCAGGTAAGGAAATGTCACCCCTTATTTGTCCCTTCTTTTTAAAATGTGTGGCTTTGTGATATGTTACTCTTATACTTCTGTGTTCATAGGCTTTGAAGGACCAAACTGTGAGATCAATGTGGATGATTGTCCTGACCATAAATGCATGAATGGTGCCACGTGTGTGGATGGAGTCAACACTTACAATTGTCAGTGTCCCCCCGAGTGGACAGGTAAGTCACAGCCACCTATTTGCTTAACTTGCTGTTTTTTTTTTTTTATGCTCCACTTTATATTAACCCCTTCACATCTGGGCCAATTTTGACACTTTGCTCCTACATGCAAAAACCATCATTATTTTGCTAGAAAATTACTCCGAGCCCCCAAACATTGTATATCTTCTTTTTTTTTTTTTTAAGCAGAGACCCTAGATAATATAAATAAATATATATATATATTTTTTTTTTTTTTTAAATCTCAGCCTTTTCAGCAAAAACACGGGAGTGTTTTTAAATTTTCCGGTCACGGAAGTGACATCATAACGTTGCACCTGCCTTCCAAAGGTCATAGAGATAGCCGGGGACCATCTGGTCCGCAGTATAGGGCTGGAGAAATCCGAGCACAGGGTGGAAAAGAGATGTGCTTATAAATGTTACAGGAGGGGAGAGATGCTCATGCATAGATGGCAAGCTACAGAGTTACAGGCTCTTGATAGTGGTGTCATCCTATTGCTAAAAAGTGACCGAAGAGTAAGAATCGCATTATAGCCAAACTGGTTTACAAATCCTTTTGCATGTAACAAATTTTGCATATATATATATATATATATATATATATTTAACTGTTCATTTAGCGGTCTGAAATTCTGCTTTAATATGCTATTTGTCATTCTCACCCATTGACAGTCCCAGCTCCATGGGGTGTCAAATACGTGACTGACGGGGTGGAAGAATCTGCTTGGTGTAGATTCGTTAGTGAGCATCCCCTACCATGTGCTCCTGTCCAACAGAGGTAGTGTTTAAATGTCACTACGGAGTGACATTCAAGAGCAAAGAACCAGACTGCTGAGTCTTAGGCATTCTATGCATTAAAGTAAAAAAACTTTCACCATCAGCTTGAACCCCCCCAAAGAAAATACTTACCCGAGTCCTGTATTGATCCAGGGCTGTGCCTGAGAGCAGCATTGCTGGTCTCACTTTCTTCTCACAGGACACAGAGGCAGCAGTGGCAGTCATTGGCTTCTACTGCTGTCATTGGCTTCTACTGCTGTCATTGGCTTCTACTGCTGTCAATCAAATCCTGTGAGTAGGGGGTGGGGGCCAAACTGTGCTTTGTGTGTCCATGGACACCCAGACCCCGGCCCGGGAGCAAGCCCACATGTCTGCCCTCATAGCAAGTGTTTGGGGTGCAATGGGGCAAACAAAAAAAGGGGGACCCCGGAGCGCCAGCAGGGGACCCAAGAAGAGGAGGTTTGCACAGAGCAGGTGAGTAGAACATGTTTGTTTTATTTAAAGAAAAGAAAATAATGCATTTTTAATACGATTTTAAGATTTGGGGGCTTTAAAAAAATCCATATATTTTTTTTTGCCACAGGTCAGTTCTGTACAGAAGATGTAGATGAGTGCCAGCTCCAGCCCAACGCCTGTCACAATGGCGGGACCTGCTTTAACACTCAGGGTGGCCACACATGTGTCTGCGTCAATGGCTGGACCGGAGAGAGCTGCAGTGAGAACATAGACGACTGCGCCACCGCCGTCTGCTTCAATGGTGCCACCTGCCATGACCGCGTAGCCTCATTTTACTGCGAGTGTCCCATGGGCAAGACTGGTGAGTGTGGGATAGTCGTCTCATTATACTATATAACCATATATACCCCTTTGCTGTAAGGAAGAAAATTGTATGAAATGTTATAGTGCCACTAAAGTTGGTTTATGAATCTTATCCTATATACAGTATACGTTGTGTGCAAAGACGGTGTGAAAATGTTAAGCAAAACTCTCTTCCCTTTTAAGTACAGTAGGGGAAGCCTAAGGCCTCATGTACACTACTGATGGTAAACGGACGTTTAGGAGCAGTTGGGCATCTCCTCTGTTATCTTATCAGTACATGTACACAGGGTCATTTCTAGGCAGTTGCGTTTAGAGGCTTTTTTTTGGAACGCAAAAAAATGCTTTCAGAAGCTGAGTTTACAGGCATTCCAAGCGCTTCTAAACGCGGTAACTCGCTTTTAGCCACGTTTTAGTTTACAGGGGTTTTTTCATTTTTGGCCTTTTTAAAAAAAATTTTGGGTTACTATCTGTCAAGTTAAATCGTTCAGGAGAGAAACGTCCCGTGTACATGAAGACTAAAACCCTTGCAGCCAGGATTTGTCTGTCCCTGTTGGAGATTTTCCTTCATTTCCTGTGTGATAAAACCATGGTCACCAGGACAGGAAGTGAGTGGAAATTCCCTGTACAGGAGCCCAATAGCCATAAAAACTTGGAATGGAATTGTAATCCTTCCCCACCAAAAAAAAAAAGAAAGAAAAAAAAATTGCCTTGACATACACTTTAATCAAATAATACCATTTAACAAACTGTAAGTGGAAATGGAGTGGAGTGCAGCCTTTATCTTGTTAGCATCAGACTGCCTTGGGGGGTAGACCTGTATGTGTGACATCTGTGGTAGCATTTTCCCTGTCCTCAGCAGATTTAGGATATTTTGAGAACAATTGTCACAGCAAAGTCCTGCTAGTAAGAGGTGAGATTGTAAATTCAAGTTAGCTGACGTAAACTACTTGCTTATCTTTTAATCTGCAAACTGACACTTCCTACGAAAAATCTTTATTTCTCTGCAAAAGGTTAAAATGTGATTAACTACAGAAAAAAAAAAAAAAAAAGGTGTTGCGGTTTGTGTTTGAGAGGTTTCCGCTTGCTGATATGTTGTGGGGGGGACCTCTCCCCAGTGGAAAACCAAACCGTAAAAGCCTGATGGAGGTTCCCCCCACCCCAATTTATCCAAAACTAGAAAGAGTTTTTTGCCTGGCGGTGTCCACTAAGTAAAATTATGACGGTTTTGCCAAATAACCTTTTTTTTTTTTTTTTTTTGACAGACTGGCAGTTAACCTATTTCCACCCATGTAATGCATGTGTGTTGCGGCAAAGACGGTATACACATCACACATGTGCTTCCATGGGCAGCAGAGGTTTCTGTACAGAGAACACGCTCACTGTGGGCACCAACAACAGAGACCGAGCTGTCAGACAGCTCCTGGTCTGTAGTAGTGATTGAGAGCTTGTCCAGGCGATTACAATGGTTACACGATCACCAGCTTCCCCTCAACCGGGCATAATTGCCCAGTTAAAGGAACGCCAGGGCTAGGTAAGAGAGAGAGCGAGAGAGGGGGGGTTAAATATTTACACTTTTTAACCTTTTTGTTAAAGAAGAATTTTCCCCCCAAAAATGACAATTCCTTTATTCCCATTGATTTTAGTGTCTTTATGACCGCTTATCTGTTTTCTGCACAAAGCAGGGTGGGGGTGCAGAGCATTGTATTCGTGATTTGCTTGGCAGACCTGCTGCGAGAATAAATGACAATAAAATTAAGGCTGTGTCAATCAAGTGTCATAACCCCCTCCTGCTAGGTGGTTCTACCTATGACGTAAGCATCTTGGAGGGTAGTGTACACCATAGATGCAACTTTTTTTTAATGAAGATTCGAAACCTGTGCATTGCGGTGGAGGCAAGATGAGCCTGCATATTGCTGACACTGCAAACAGGAAGAGCGCCTCACTGGCAGGATCAACAGTATTTTCATATTTTTAACCAAATGTAAACTGTATAAAGATGAGCACAGTTATTAAATGAAAAAAAATGGAGGTGATCATGAAAATTATGTTGGTATTGCGGGGACACATTTTCCAATGCATAGCTGTCTCCCTGACTTTAAAACCCATAGGAGATTAACAGACATATGTTAAATCGTCATTGACCTAACTTGACTGCTAACCTAGAACAATAGAAGGTGTGACATACACTTTGAAATATTTCAATTTACATAAGTATTTCAATTTAAATGTTAATCCAATATAACGGCATGTTGCAGAATTCTTTTTATTTTTTTAACCTACTTGTCTTCTCTTCTCTTTGCCAGGTCTCCTGTGTCATTTGGAGGATGCATGTGTTAGTAATCCATGCCACAAGGATGCCATGTGTGACACTAACCCAGTGAACGGGCGAGCAATCTGCACATGTCCGCCTGGTTATACAGGGGGAGCTTGCGACCAAGATGTGGATGAATGCTCAATAGGTATTTATTTGCATTGAGGCCTTCTCATCTAACTGCAAAGATTGTTGTCCACAGTGATCGACCATGGGTGGGGGTTAGATAGAATATTAAGAACATTTACACCCAAAGTTTTGTATGGGCTGCACTGAAAATGGTATACACCCCTTGCTTGTAGACGACTATAGCCAAGTCATCATAAAGTTGTTTGGATTCACTCTAAAAATTACGTATTTATACAAAGATTACAGCTTGAGCTCTCTTCGAGAAAACCTACCCAGAAAGAAAGCAAGATACCATTGCTTGTTTGGTTTTGAAGGGGCAAACGCTGTCATCTTACCTTTTGCTTCACAGCTTTGTCAATGACTAACCCAGAACAATATTGTGTTCTACCACCATAGTGGAGGTCCAGTATCTGTCTGTGCTCTCCACCTACATTTTTATAAGACTGGATGAGGATAATTTACATATTTGCTGAAGTGCAATGGAGCCTGCTTAAAATTTGAAGAAAAAAGAAAAAAAAAATAACACAAAAGCAGGGCTTCCCCCAAGAGTGCCAGCATCACATAAATGGAACGTTGGCCAGGAACACAATTGACTGTGAAACGCTGTCTCTTCTTAAAACACAAGGTTTCTACATGTTGTATGTCCATCACAAATCCCCAAACAAGGGTTTTATTCCTTATTTTAGATTACTGGGTAATGCCATGCAAGTCACTCATTCGTGCCTCTTGGCCAACTGCACACCCTCTGGTTTATAACATGGATACAGCCTGGTTCAGTGGAGACTTTTTAGTTTCTTTTGGCCCACCCACACTATAATCCCTCTAGTTGTACTTTTCTCATTGCCCCCCAAATCCTTTGGCACAGATCGCATATACTGTATGTATTTCAGAGGTGTCTTTGGCTTTGTGTCTGGAGTTAAGTTTTAAAAAAAACACCTGTCCAGACTTAGATTATTTTATCTATCTATCTCACGGATGTACATGGACCCAAGGGGTAGTACCAGCCAGCCTGGGCTCAGTCAAAGTGGTTTGAATAACACTGGCTGTCATTCAACCCTAATTAAAGACTGAGGACATCTATTGGTGAAAATAAATTACTGTTCCAAAATATATATATATATTTTTTTTAAACTGCAGTTCTGCTTTAAATATAGTGAAATGAAGATGTATGTTCTTCTCTGCAGGTGCCAACCCCTGTGAGCACTTTGGTCGTTGTGTGAACACTCAGGGTTCTTTCCAGTGCCAATGTGGTCGGGGTTACACTGGTCCTCGATGTGAAACTGATGTCAATGAATGCTTGTCCACTCCCTGCCAGAATGATGCTACATGCCTGGACCGGATAGGGGAATTCACCTGTATTTGTATGGCAGGTAAGTTGCTCCATTCAAGATTAGACAAGTGTATGATGTCTGTTGCCAGTATATTTTTGCAGTATTGAAGTTTTAATTTTCTTCTCCTCCTCAGGGTTTACTGGTACATTCTGTGAGCTCAACATTAATGAATGTGACAGCAGTCCATGTGTTAATGGAGGACTTTGTAAGGATATGGTAAATGGATTCACCTGCAGCTGTCCTGCTGGTAAGCATTTTTTTACATAAGTTATGCTTACACTTAGTTACCTACATTATACTTCTAGCCTGTGACAGTGTTCTGGGGATTTACTTTGTGCCATATTCTGATACCATAATTTCTGTTCAAAATGGCTTGCTTCCAGAGCACATCAGAAAGCCAAATGGTTGTACCAACAAACCTAATATACACCCCAATGCTTATATAAACCTCAGACAGACTCCACTCTGTTTACGACTTTGTGGCCCAGCGGCATACTTCTACCATACCTTGTGGCTATGTCCTCGGATATGGTATGTGGATTTCTTGAAATGGGCTCGGGTCTCCCAAATGTTCAATGTCTAAAGATTTGCTTTTTAGGGTTGGTGGAGGATCTACCAGTGAGTTCCCATGCCAAAAAACTGATCTGCATAATGTATTTCTATGCAAAGAAGATTACTCTGGTCAATGGGAAGAAATCCCTCCCACCAACCCTCTCAAAATAGAAGAATCTGATCAATGCGGCTCTCCTACTATACTAACTTCTCTATGCTATTAAGGGCTCTCCTAAGCGATTTGATAAAATGTGGGGGTCCCTGGAGTAATTCACTCCTTACTGTTTTGAACCCCTATTCCTTTCCTACTCCATCAACAAAAAAACAGTTTAAAATCGCAGTGCCATTAAGATTTAAATAAGACTTGCCAAGATTCTTGTCAACATATCTGAAGCTGAAAGGGCTTCTAATATGTGAAATGGCTGCTGATCTCCTAAATAAGACACCAAGAAGAATGTGTTGTCTGTGCCGGCCATGCATGAAAATAATTTGGTGCCTTTGTTTGTGTGCTGTCTATGCTCACCCCACCATTATATCCATATCATTTGATGTATGACCCATGGGAAAACGTCACCAGCTCAAAGGGGTCCAATTTAAGTTTTTTTCCCATTCTTGACCTCTTAGACTTTTAAAATTACATTTGTAATAATATCATGGGTCTTCTCTCTTTTTTTGGTATTGTTTTGGTCACACTATTACAGTTTATGCTTTTCTTTTCTCCATCTAAGCTTCTCTTTAGCTGAATAGAATAACGGGAATTAAATTACTTTATAAAGTAAATAATTGGCTATCCTTTAGTATGTGTTAAGAATGATTTTCCTGTGTGAGAATTTAATGGAACGACATTCTTTACAGCCTATATTATTTTTGGTGAAGGCCTTTCGTATAACCGTATTTAACCATGCATCTTCTTTAGGTTTCTCAGGCTCCATGTGCCAGATTGACATTGATGAGTGTGCCAGCACTCCCTGTAAGAACGGAGCCAAGTGTGTGGATAGACCCAATGGTTACGAGTGTCGTTGTGCGGAGGGTGAGTTCTTCGCTGCAGGTTATCTGACTGAGGGTGGCCTTACTCCTGGGGTCTGTCTCTGATGCTGTATCCTGTTCTCTCTCATGCTCTCTGGATGTCTCTTTATATGTTCAGGGAGGTAAGTCTTGTCTGTAGATTTCCACCCGCTCCATCTGCCTGCAGCTCGCTTCTTCCCTGCCCTCCCTCCAGCATATCTGGTGCTGTGTGTGTGCTTCATGCTCCTTCATCTTCTGCTTTGCCAGGCCAGGGTTCCTCAGTGGCTATGCTCGGCTTTTAGTGCCATGTTTGGTTTTCAGCTCCTCCGTGGCCTTTTACTTTCGGCTCATCCAAAGACATCTGCTGTTTTTGCTCTTTCATTTGGCATGTTTTTGCTTGTTTCAGCTTCCTTCTACCATATATCTGCCATCTTTTCTTCCATCACCTGTTAATTGTTCTTGCATCTCTCTTTACAGGCTTTGAGGGTACTCTTTGTGAGCGTAACATAAATGAATGTTCCCCTGACCCGTGCCACCATGGGAAGTGCCGGGATGGTATTGCCAGCTTTACCTGCACATGTGACCCTGGATATACTGGCTATCGCTGCGAGAACCAGATAAACGAATGCCACAGTAACCCTTGTCTTCATGGAGGAAAATGTATTGACCTGGTCAACAAATTCCTATGCTACTGTCAGCCAGGAACCTCAGGTGAGCCTAAAATATTTTAAATTCTGTGTTTCTGACCTGACAAGCTTAGAGGTGTGCATTGCACTGCTTTATGTAAATTATATTTGCGGGAAAGATTGCCATTTAAGGACAGATAGTCCAGGTCTACGTCTTACTTTCCCCTTTTGTTCAAATGGGAATGGTCAGGCCAGCCTGGACTTTTCTGGCCAACCGCTGGTACTGTTTCGATAAGGTTGGTATTGGCAGATGTCTGGCTGAACTTCTGACGACTTTATAGACCTTGACTTGCACAATTAAAGCTTGCTTGTTAATGCGACCCTGACCTGGCACAAAAGAAAAGACAGCATCGATGAGGTACCTGCAGGTACCTGTCTGGTCTTGAATTTGATCCCTTTGTCCCTGTAGAGCCCCATTAGATGCTATCCATAGGGCCACTGCTTTTCTCCTTGTTGAGATTAAGCCCCTACCCCATTCATATTTCAATTAAATATGTAAGGGTCATCTTTAAGGTATGCAGTCAGCTACATTAAACTTTTGAATGTAAATTTCCTGCCTCATAGCATACAACCCAAGAATGCCTGCTGTCAGTATTGTTGGCTATAAAGGGACCCTGTGTGTACCTCCCTTATTCTAGCTTTGTGTCTCATCCATTGAGGGAGATGGGAAGTATTTAACCTTCAGATTATACTATGTGTGTGTATGTATATGTGTGTGTATATGTGTGTATGTATGTATATATATATATATATATAATATTGTACTGCCACCTAGGTACGAAAAGAAGGCAACATTTGCAAAAAAAGGCATGTTGGTGTAGTACGAGGGTTTATCTTGGCCTGGCCTACAGGTTTTTTTTTTGTCAATGTCCATTCCTCCTTTATCCAGCAGTATACCCCCAAGTTTTTTTTGTGTCCCTCAATGCAGTCCCAGGAAAAGGATTTTATAGTGAGTACAAAAATACAACTTTACCTGTCCTTTTGGTCCCATCTTTTCCTGACCTTGGTGTTAAGCACCACAATTTGCATTCTGGTCAATAAAAAGTCCTCAAAGACCAGTATTGGCATAACTTATTCTTGAAGTCGGCCCCCTAGTAATAAGCCAAAGGCATTTCAGAAGGCTACGCAGAGGATGCTTTTCTGGCTAACTGTTCATAAGAATATTGTGATGCCTACTCTTAGGCAGTGCTTTAACTTTAAATGTTAACTGACAGGTTAGACTGTACTCACAGGAGGGGCATTTACACATTCAACAATGTCAGTCAAGGAGGATCTTCTACCATGACATTGCTGTATGGTTGACAAGATCAGTGGTTTAGTTGGTTCTGCGTTGATGATCTGGAGTAATCCTAAATCGGTGGGAACGATCATGCTGCAATTTTAAAAATAAATGTTTTTGTTTTCAGGTGTGAATTGCGAGTATAATTATGATGACTGTGCCAGCAACCCATGTGACTATGGAGAATGTAAAGACGGAATTAACAAATATGAGTGCGTCTGCAAACCAGGTTTCACAGGTATTAAATATCAATTTTTTACTTTGTGTGCTTATGAGGTGCAGTCCTGATATAGTCCCTGTAAAGGACCTGAACCCATGGTGGTGTTGAAGGGTGGTATCGCCACTGTATAGACTGCCTGAGCCCATTTCTGTCATTTAGAGAATGTGCCTTAATGCAAACAACTTTGGCCTCCTATTCCCAAACTGATTGTGACAATATCTTTATATGTAATACGGTATTTGGCTCATTCATCAAGGTCCCTTACGTAAACACTGGCTGTGGTGTGGAAGATTTCCCCTCTTACTGTTCTGGGGGCAATCCAAAAGTTGGGATTTTCTTTTAATTTCACTTGATGTAAATGAGGAAAAAAAATGGAGAGAGTGAATCTCCAGCAATAAAAACCCAACAGGTGTTCTAATCCCTCTACACTCTATCCAAAAAAAGAAATTGCCTTCACACTTTAAATTATATCTAAAGCCCAAACTGTTGTTTTTTTTTTTTTGCTTTAGATACGGGGTTGAGACCTCTGTCAGGTTTTTATTCTTTTCTGTGTTCGAGAGATTTACTTTGTCATGGGGACTGAAAGTGTGTATCTAAACAAAAGTTCAGTTGTCGCAGAACTAAAATAGAGAGAAATCTTCCGGTGGGGACACATGTTATGGTGACCATTTCTAAGAAGGGATTTCCTTGGTTATGTAGAGATTTTCTTCTTAATGTATTTACAGGAAATCTCCCCAATGACACAAACAAACTGACAAGGGTTTTAACCAGCCAAAGTGGAAAGAGAATTCTGGCTTCTGATACACTTTAAAAGGCTAGGTTCACATTTATGAAGGTGCCTGCAAAGTATTGCACTTGCTATCAGCGGATCGTGGGGATAATGTCAGGCTCCTGCAGACACTTCCTCTAACTCTCTGCCCTCACCTCTGTATGGGCTTTCTGTTAGAGCTGCAGGAAGTGTCTTTGCACTGCATCAGTGACAGATGGGACTTGTGATTTATTGACTGATCTCTGTGAATACATGACATACATGGCTGTGTGGCAGTGTTGCCAACCGTCAGTATTTTTACTGGCAGCCAGTAAAAAACTGGCACTTTTCTCCTGCCAGTAAATGCCAGTAAGAGGAAAAGTTTGCCAGTAAAAAATATGGCTGTGACGCTTGGCTCGGAACTGGGCATGCGCAGCTCGGGTCCAGAACCGGCCGAGACCATCAAAGTGTCTGCTACAGTGTGTTTGGGCGGTACTGGTGGGGGTCTGGTCTGGCGGAGGCAGTGCCTGAGAGTTTTGGGTGATGTCATAGTGCAAGAGAGCCGAGTTGCCAGAGCCTTGTGTGCGGGTCTGCCGGACGGGAGCAAGGCAATCAGTGCTGTTTGGACTGGAGGGGACTGAAGGGACCACCTGGCATGGAGAGAGACTATCACTGTGACTCAGGAGGGGGCGCGTTGTGTCGGTGATCTGTACTGCTGCACACTGCTGTCAGTGTCACTTTGAGAGTCAATTTCATGTGTGTGCCGCCCATTCTAATTTCCTGTCCCTGAACCACTTACTAAATTGAAAATAAAATAATAAATATGCTTTTTGCCTGAATAGCTACCTTAAGGCCCCTTTCACACGAGGCGGACTCCGCTTCCACGGAGCCCGCCTCTGTCCGCCGGCTCAGCGGGAGATCTCTCCGTTGATCTTCGCTGAACCGGCGGATGACAAGTCCCTCTCTGCTCACTGAGTGGGGAGGGGCTTGCGAGCGCCGCTGGTCTCTATGGAGAGATCGGATGAAAACGGACAGTGTGTCCGTTTTCATCAGATCTCACCCGATCCGATCCGCCAGCGACGGATCTGGACGTAGGGCCATACGTCTGCTTTTGGCGGATCGGACCGGGTCGGATGTCAGCGGAGATGTCTCCGCTGACATCCGACGCTCCATAGACTAACATGGAGCGCCCGTTCAGATCCGCCGTCAAAACTGATGAAAGGGGCCTTAATCACATTGCTAATTGCATATTATACTTATTTGTAGCCCAAATACTGAAATTTTGCACTTAAAACTGTAATTTTGTAACTTTTGAAAATGCCAGTAAAAACGTGGCGGTGCCAGTAAATTTTGGGTGACATGTCAGTACATTTCAATTTGGTAGGTTGGCAACACTGCTGTGTGGGCAGAGATCTGCCGATTTAAAATGCGACAGCAGCTACGGGGAAAGAAACCCGAGAATTGGGTGCTTTAAAGCAGGAGTAAACCCCAGTTGGAGGAAAAAGAAAAAATCCCCTTGAGGCAATGTCATAATGTGCTAGTATGCATCACATACTAGCACGATTATGAGAGACCTACCTTAAAATAAAGCCCTCCAGTGCTGTGCTGTGACTGCTGATTGAGCTGACATCCTCGCTTGGTTTTCTTCTTGGGTTCGGGGCCTCTGGCTACATGAGTGGCCGGGAGGTGATGGAGCAGCCGTGTACAGCATGGGCTCCGGAGGTCTGGCACTGTATGCTGAACCTTCAGAGAGCATGCCCTGGTGATATCACCGGCTGCATGCACTCTGAATATCTCCTAAGGTCTGATTCACACCTATGCATTTTTTGTGCTTTTTGCATTTTGCAGATTTGCACTACAATCCATTTAACATGGTTTCCTATAGAACACGTTCTGTAGTGCAAATCTGCAAAAAGCACTAGAAATGCATAGATGTGAATCGGGCCTAAATGGTGCAAGTTTAGGAGATATTCACAGTACCTACAGGTAAGCCTTATTAGAGGCTTACCTGTAGATATAAGTGGTGTAACAGAGTTTACAACCACTTTAAGAACCTAAATACGGATGTCGCATGTAGTATATTTCTAAAGCTGAACCTAGCCTTTAAAGATCTACACACTGCCATTGTCTGGAGCTTTAAAGATGAACCCCAAGGAATGATCATTCAGTCTAGGGGTGCAGAGATTAGCTGTGCCTTATTTCAGGTTCCACATTGATTGAGGGACCCCCTGCTGCAGCCATTAATAAGGTACTTAATACACCTTATACTACATCCAGATTGCTCCCCGGCTAAACAAGCAAATAACCCTTGCAGGGGTGAAACTGCAAGGGAATATTTTCTCTAATGCTCTGTACACACGATCGGACTTTCCGCCAACAAAACCTTGGATTTTTGTTGGAAGGTTGTTGGCTCAAACTTGTCTTGCATACACACGGTCACACAAATGTTGGCCAACAATTACGAACGTGGTGACGTACAACACGCATGACGAGCCAAGAAAAAGGAAGTTCAATAGCCAGTGCGGCTCCTTCTGCTTGATTCTGAACATGCATGAACTTTTGTGTGTCGGACTTGTGTACACACGATCGGACTTTCTGACATCAACGTTTTGTTGGCTGAAAATTTGAGAACCTGCTGTCAAACATTTGTTGGCGGGAAGTCCGACAGCAAATGTTCGATGGAGCATACACACGGTCGGATTTTCCAACAACAAGCTCACATCGAACATTTCCCGTCGGAAAATCCAACCGTGTGTACGTGGCATTATTCTCATAGTTTAGCTTTAGTTGATAGTAACAAATGTGGGCAATAAAGATAATATAAATACAATTTGCCAATGGAAAGTGTGTACGTTTTGTATAGTAAAAACCTATAAAGGACAGAGCACAGTGTGTAAGCTGACAATGGATAGCTTTTATATGTTGTCATTCTTATTACAAAGGCGGAAATTATCAGTATGTTTACATATAAAGACCAACATCTGGGTGCATGACCTCCTAGCAGAAAAGCAAATTATAAATAATTGAGAAGGATTTCCTTACAGTATATGATTCTGTGTGTATTTTGACGAATGTAGATCCTCCTGGGAAAGAGAACCTATCATCCTATTAGTGCTTGCTGAGTGTAGGGGACGCTAGGAGGTCACTTTGAAGTTGGGTGAGACATTTTAGGAATGCTCAGAGTGGTGTGTAATTAGATTTTTTACAGCTCTTGGTACACAATAAGGGCCTTGTAGAGGTGGGGAGCGGACAGCACTGTCCAGCTGGAAACAGATGGTGACATACATTAATTGCCACACTCATTTTCCAGGCTGTTTTTTCTCAATTATGAACTGAAATGCAGATGGTTATGTCTGCTACAACAAGAGCAAGTACTTTGAACTTGAAACTTACTTTTTTTTTAATTTTTTTTACTTTTTTTATATTTTTTGTAACTTTTAAATGTGAAGCTGAATTGAACTCTTCAAGTTTACCTCTGCCTTGTTATTTAAAGAGACTGTGTAGGGAATTGATTAGTGCTTAAAGCTGGTTTTGGTTTTCTGTTATCCTAGGACATTTTCAATCACCAGGCTTTATTTTTTTGTGCAAAACGTCACATGCATTGCAAGCAATTGTCTTTTATTACTAAATGAGTGGTGAATTCAGATTAATGCGTTCCATTAGGCCCCTTTCACACTTGTGTGACTTCAAAGTCGCTGCGATTTTTGTCGTGATTTCAAGGAATGCCTGTGTAAGTGGCATCAAAATCGGACCAAAGTAGTGCAGGGACTACTTTGAAGTCGGAACGACTTGAAGTCGAACTAATATGAATGGCTGTCATTGGAAATCATGGGGAACGACTTGTCATGCTACTTTGCAGTCCCAAATCGTGGGACAAGTTGTATAAGTGTGAAAGGGGCCTTAATGTATTAAACCGTGATTTTGTAAACTTCACATAATCTTGATTTTAATCAGTTCATGTATTGGGATTGACATATCTCCTGCACATCATGGAAGCAGATAAAGCATTTATCCTGTTTCAGTTTTCACAGGCATAACCGCTATGGATCCAATTTGATCAATGAAAACGATTAAATGTTGGACAATTTTGCTAGTAATAAGGCAACTTAAGGAGCTCTAGTTCAATTTGATGCTTATTAAAAGTCAGCCCCTACAAAAACCTGGAGCTGCTGACTTTTAATAAACACTCATCTGTCCCAGGATCCAGCGATGTGCTCACCCCAACCGTTCTTTCCATCGGTGTTCTGTCCCCGGCATCTCAACTGTGAGCCGGATTCACAGCCATGTGCCCCACTGCGCATGCATGAGCCGTGCTGCACCTCATGAATGGTCCTGCAGTCTTTTGGGACCTGTGAAGTGTCCCAGAAGACTGCAGGAGGAGGGGGAACTTCCACTTGGATCCCCCTAGGTCAGGGATCCTCAAACTACGGCCCTCCAGCTGTTGCGGAACTACACCTCCCATGAGGCATTGTAAAACTGACATTCACAGACATGACTAGGCATGATGGGAATTGTAGTTCCTGAACAACTGGGGGGCCATAGTTTGAAGACCCCTGCCCTAGGTGGCCCGAGCAGAAGTGGGAGCAGGTACCTGCCACCCCCCGCAAAAAAAAAAATGCCACTACATAAGAGGAGGGTAAGGAGGCCTTAAAGCGAAACTTCCCCTTTTTTTGGTAGACCTCCACTTTTAAAATTCCATTTCAGAGTAAATTGAATCAGAGAGTCAGTAAACTGGGAAGATTACTTGGGCACGTTCTGGTGTGGGGAATCTACTGATGTCTTACAGTAGCATTCCTCTACAACCCAACTAAAGCAAGATATACAATAGTAGAATTTAACAAAAATACGTTGGAACATTCTTGGCAAAATTTGTACAAAAACGCTCAGTACATTCAAATGTCGTTTGAAAGTAGTTCAAGATTTAATTAGCTTATGACATTCAAAACATTTTGGGACGGATGGAGTAAACAGAATGACAATGACGTTCTTTGATAGAAATTTGTACGTTCGAGAGAAATTTTCCATCCTGCTCCTCAGAATTTTCTCATCACTGCGGTCGAAAGTGAATGCCAGTTTGACCCAGTTTATGATTACAGAAACAAATGTTCTTAAAACATTTTTACAACAAAAAAATGCCAAACAAAATTCCACTAGTGTATACCCAACTTAAGGCAGATTATGCATGGAAAAATTTGTCTACGCTATACGGTCTACTAAATGGCCAAACTTCCATGAACTGTCAACATTTGCATGCATGGTGAAAGGCATGATCAGTCTGAGAGACCACTTTCACAGTAGACTATCAATCAACTCTTTTATAGCTTGTGAAAACAGACCGATCTTTAGGTTTTGGTCTAAAAATGCCAGCATTGCACCTACGGAATTCCAGGTCACTTGGATTTGCAGGAGAGTAGATGTACACTTATAGCTCCCAGCTGCACTGGTGTGATGTGTACACAGCTGATGCTGGTTGACCCCTCTGCTGGTTATTTCAGTGTCGGACAGACTGCTAGTTCATGCTATGGGCGCTTTTCCTGGACTAAACTATGTTTTCTTAAATCTATTTCTGTACTAATGGAGGAAGATCTATTTTTTTCTAAGAACAACAACATATCTCTTCATTTTGAGAACCATAAATGGTCAGCTAGTGGTAGATGAAATATCTTTTTAATAAAGAGCAGATGGTGTTTGGGTAGGGAAACGTAGTAGTAGGAAGTTAAAGAAAGGGGAGATGGTAGAAAAAGGAGTCTAAAGCCATAAATGGGCAACTAGCAGATCAATGGACTTGAGGAACTATAAGTTCCAGCGTGACCACAGGATCTTTGGCTGACCTCAAAGCCTCTTTTGGCTGCCCTCATGCTCTGAGTTTTTTATTTTATTTTTTTTACATCAGTTGAATATCTGCTTGCTGCCTCCCTTAAGTAGACTTTGCCATCTTAAATATATTCAATTTATTTTTTTTTGCTCCATCTTTTATTCTTTCTTTCGGTCTTTCGCTCTTTCTTTCTCTTATCACCTGCTCTCGTGCTGTCTTGCGTGTTCTCTCTCTCGCGCTCTCTTGCTTTCTTTCTCTCATACGCCCTCGCTCTTTTGCGCTCGCCCCTCCCTGCCCCCCCCCCCCCCCCCCCCCCCCCCCCCCCCCCTTAGTTTCTTTTACACTTTTGCTTTCTTTATGCTCTAGCGCTCTTACGTTCTTTAGTTTAAGTCCACTATAATTGGAGTCCCCTATATTCTTTGGTTTGCGTTTGTGTGGTTCATCCTGTAAAGTGAATGTAACCTCTCTGAAAGCATGCAGCAGGATGTTTTTTTCCTTTAGTTTGAGCGCTGATCATGTGGTGTTTTTCTAGGTCCTCTCTGTAACATAGAGGTGTCTCCGTGTGCATCCAACCCATGCCGAGCTGGAGGAACCTGTCAAGTTACACAGAATGGTTTCCGCTGTGTTTGTCCTGAAGGTGGTGGTCCTCGTGACTCTCTGTGTAATCCCACCCAGCTATGCACTCCTTCATGTGTCCATGGTGTGTGCCGCAAAGTCAATGAGATGTAAGTACTGCCAAGATATCATCCTGGAGTAGTTCAAGGAAAGCTTATAAACGGTTATTACAGTTAAAGGAAAGTTATGTAAAGCCTAGTTTTCTTTACTATATACCAAGAGATGTAGGGATTCACGTTTTTGGTTTATTTTGTTTTCTAACACTTCCTGTCCACTGGAATACTTTTTCATGGTTCTGAGTTAATTGCAGGTTTTATATTACATTTTACATTCCTTAATTTTATGCACTTTTTTTTTTTTTTTTTTTCCTTGCCCTAGGTATGCATGTGACTGTCATCAAGGCTGGTCTGGCAGGTCATGTGACCGGCGAAGCAGTGATGTTTGTTCTGCCAACACTTGTCAGAATGGAGGAACTTGCACTGAGCATCTTGGACGACCAGTCTGTCGCTGCCGAGAGGGTTTCCGAGGTAACGTTTTTACAAAGATAAACATATGCATATTTTCGCCCAGTCAGAAAGTTGAATTATGCTTAATAGTCTTATTTTATTTTTGTTGTATAGTTATTATTCAAATCTTACTTGTGCTTGTTTGTGACATATGCCGACACGGCGTCCTGCTTAAACTGATTCTAAAGCCTGGACATTTTTTTTAATTTTTTTTAACCTTAATGCATTTCCTATGTTAAGGTAAAACATGTCCTAGTGTTTGTATCGCCCCTTTCCTTCCCTTTGTACTTACCTGAGCCCGGTCTCAATCCAGTGTTGTGCCCATCTGCATTGACTACTCTCTCTTCTCACAGGAGTCTCAGCAGCAGCGGGAGCCATTGGCTCCTGCTGCTGTCAATCAAATCTTGTGATGAGGGAGTGGGGACTAGGCCAAGCCACAGTGTGTCTATAGATACACAGCTTGGCTTGGGGGCAGCTTCCTATGGTGGCACACTAAAAAGTGGGGGAGCCTAGAGCACCGGTGGGGGACCTGACGAGAGTGCTGCACTGCTCTAGCCTCTGATGAGCTATCCCTGCCCATGCAGGTAATGTAACAGTATAGGGATTTGAAATCCCCACTGAGAAGGGATCAGAGCCATTCCCTGTGTGGCACGGACCAATTAGAATTACTCAAATTTGTCCCGGAAGACCTTCAGAAAGAATGGGGAGACAAGCTGAGGCGAGGAATAAATAGGAAGGGGTTCTTTATTTTTATTTTTCCCCCCTTAACTTTAACCTAGCTTATCTGATAACTGACTGTCCCAAAACTGTCTAATAGGAAATTCGCTCAGGAGTACAAAGAAAACTAAAGGCTTCTAGTCAAAGAAGGGAAAAAGTATGACTTGGTATTGGGACACCGAATTTACAAATGGCCACTCTTGATGGATTCTCCTTGGGGATCTTGTTTGTCATTCTTTTATGGTACATTTGTCATAATACCATTTCTTCTTTTTCATACAGGAAACTTTTGTGAGACTAATATTAATGAGTGTGCCCCAGCTCCTTGCCTGAATGGAGGGACCTGTGTGGATGGTATTGCAGGATACAGCTGTCTATGCACACTGCCATATACAGGTGAGTTGGATACAAGGATATCTGCATACTGTACACACCACAGAGCATTCCCCTTTGCATTTTTAGACTTCCCAGAGGAACTGTAGTAGAAGTATATGGCTTACTCTGTTATGTGTGCAGTTTTGACATCAGTTCTTGAGAGATTATATGATTATATATATATATATATATATATATATATATATATATATATATATATATATGTCACAGCCTCTGCCAATCCGAGCAGGCTTTGTATCCATCAACAGATTAGTAAAATACAATGCCTGCCGTGATTGGCTCAGCGGTGCACACTGTCTGCACACTGTATTCTGAAGTGTACCTGGCGCTACTGTACTAACACAGCATCATATACTGTGTGTACTTGGTGCTCTACATATTAACAAAGCATCCTGTACTGCACATCCAGCTCCAGATCTCCCCTAAAATACAGGAATGATTTATGGTGCTTTGGAGGAGAGGATTCATTGTTGCTGACTGCCAATTGTGGGATCTCTGGGACTTGTAGTTCACCAGTTTCCTTTTTCTGATGTTAAGTCTGGTGTTTTTTTTGTTTTTCTTGTTTCTGATGTTTTTTTTGCAAATGGTGTTGCCTCGGAAGGGGGGTAGTCTTATATGGCGAGTATAGCCCCAAACCTAAGTTTTCACTGGAAAAATAGGGGGTCGTCTTATACACCCAGTCGTCTTATACGCTGGCAAATACGGTATATATATATTTTTTTAGAATTATTATATTGCTTCTGGTTAAAGTGGAATTCTAGTTAGCCCTCATTCACATACTTAAGCATACACCGGTGCACGTGATGCGCATGTGTTCTCTAGACCTGTGTGTATTCATTCCTATTTGTATCAATTGGGATGGAGCAGCTGCACAGACAGCCGCTGCTCTCGATTTGACATCTGTGCGCGGGTGCATGATCCTAAAGGCAGACTGCATGGGGGTTGATTTACTAAAACTGGCGAGTGCATTTTTGCTAATTTTTGCAAATTTTTGTTCAGCTCTGCTTGGAAACCAATCAGCTTCCAAGTTTTATTGTCAAAGCCTAATCGAACAAGCTGAAGTTTGCAGCTGATTGGCTACCATGTGCACAGCTGCACCAGGTTTTGCATTCCAGTTTTAGTAAATCAACCCATGTGTGTTAAGGAACATGCACCCAGAAAAATGTCAAATAACTCCCCACTTGGGCATTCATGGTGCATATCACTATGCAAACTAAAGGAACAGCACAGGGATGCAAATTGCATCTTTAAACTGGTTCCAGCATCCATAAGAGCAGAACATGGCTGAGTGTCCATCAGGTGAGCTGAGAAGCTTACCACATGGTGCCTCTAGAAGGCAGCACCTGTGGCTAAACTCTGACTTTTCTACATGGTTCCAATAGCAATTAAAGTGATTGTAAAGTCTTGTTTAAAAATAAATAAACCTATTATACTTCCCTCCTCTGTGCAGTTGGTTTTGCACAGGAAAGCCTGGATCCTCCTCTTCTCGGGTTCCCTCCCTCCTGTCGTGTGCCCCCACAGCAAGCAGCTTACACCCAAGCTGAACAACTGCTCAGTGTGTCCATTCCGCATGTCCCCTCTCTCTCTTGATTGGCTCACGCGGCTTTCAAAGTCAGTTAGCTAATGGTGCCACTGCTGCTTCTCAGCCAATCAGAAGGGAGAGTCCTGGATGGCCAAAGGATGCATGGACATCGCTGGACAGAGATGGGGCTCAGAAAAGTATTAGGGGGGCTGAGGGGGCTGCTACACACAGAAGAAATTTTAACTTAATGCATAGAATGCATTAAGCGAAAAAAATCTTCTGCCTTTACAATCCCTTTAATCAATCATAGAAGATTGCTTATTGATCAGAAGCATTGCAGGGATAGGTGGGTGCTGATGTGAGAAGATATGTAAACTATGCACAGGATGCAGGGTAAAATAACAAACTGTATAATTATTATTTTCTGTTCCAGGCCAAACATGTGAGACTCTACTTGCCCCGTGTGGCTCTGAGCCTTGTCATAATAGTGGCGTGTGCACTCCATCTGCAGACTATGAAAGCTACTCCTGCAAATGTCTTACTGGCTGGGAAGGTAACGGTCAAATTTACACATTTTCTTTGGATAATTAATGAAATGAATAGTAGAAATGTAGCTTTTGTCCAGTAATGGCCACGTCACATGAGCATATCTGTATCAGCCAAAAAAATTCTTAAACCATGGCTTTTTTTGGTTTTGTTTTTGTAACAAAAAGGTAATTCCAGGCAGTGATGGGTCAGTGTTGTAGCAATTTTGTAGTTTAGTGCTTATGGTGGCCATACACGCTTCCATAAACAATTTATTTTGTGATTGATCTCTTCCGATCAGAATTGCCAGTCTACAACCCATTTTATCAATTGATCAATCACCAGGAATCAGCAAGATATGATTGTAACTTATGATCGTAAGTCATTGATTGCATCTCTGTTCCCATCATGCAATCTCATAAACTGATCGATTTTAAAATACGATCGTATGAGCAAGTATCTCAGTGCTGCTGATCGATGCAAAACAAACTATAAATATCCACCTTGGCCAATCAAATCTGATCAAAATTTAGTTTAAATTGAGCAGAAGGGAAATTATGGCTTTTTTTTTTTTTTTTTTTTTTTTCAGATTTGATCGTTTGAAAAAAAAAAAAAAAGGAAAGCATATATGGCCACCAATTTTTATTGCTTTTTCACAGTGCTTGCAGATACATAATCACAGCCTTCAACAACATCTCTGGTTATAACAGTGCAACATGGCACAGCTGTGTTTTTGTAGCTTTATAGAAAAGGATCCTCATGCACACTTGGCATCAAAAATGCCACTTTTAAGGGCGTTTTGACATTTTTTTTTTTTCTTGCCTTTTAAAAGCTCCTGTTAGCCTATAAGTGCTTTAATGTATGTATGGGATTTTTTTCAATCATACTTACCAAGGTGGATGCTGCATCTGTCCCCCGCTGGCTCTAACACTGAGAACCAAGCCATCAAACGCCGCCAATCGCTTGGTTCTTAGGGCTCCCTGAGCAGAGAGCTGGTGACTGTCTGTCACCACTCTCTGCTATGCCCCCCCCCTCGCTCACTGGAGCGCTAGGCTGTGAAGGGTGCGGGAGCGGCTGGCTCAGGCTCTCAGCTCTGGGCTGTGGAAGGGGTGGCAGCGGCTGGCTCAGGCTCAGCTCTGGGCTGTGGAGGGACGGGCTGGCTTAGGCTCTCAGCTCTGGGCTGTGGAGGGAGGGGCTGGCTTAGGCTCTCAGCTCTGGGCTGTGGAGGGAGGGGCTGGCTTAGGCTCTCAGCTCTGGGCTGTGGAGGGAGCGGCTTGCTCAGGCTCTCAGCGCTGGGCTGTGGAGGGGGGCGGGAGTAGCTGGCTCTTAGCGCTGGGCTGTGGAGGGAGCGGCTGGCTCAGGCTCTCAGCTCTGGGCTTTGGAGGGGGGCGGGAGTAGCTGGCTCATGCTCTTTAGTGCTGGGCTGTGGAGGGGGTGGCAGCGGCTGGCTCAGGCTCTCGGCGCTGGGCTGTGGAGGGGGCGGGAACGGCTGGCTCAGGCACTCAGCGCTGCTTTCGCCTGTAAGGAGAAAGGCGGGTAGAAGAGTTGCAGTGTGCTTGAGGCCTTGCAGCCCGCTACAAATCACTACAAATAATCAAAGCTCTGTAGCTGCTACAGATTTGCTGATGTGACCTAATCCTAAGAAGTGCATTATGGCTAGAGTTCATGTTCCATAAAATCTTAACATCAGAGCCTTCATACGACAGAAATAACTAAGAATACTGGATAATGGTGCCACCTACTGTTACAGGTGAATCATGTGACATTGATGTGAATGAGTGCAACAGGAGCCCTTGCCAAAATGGTGGACAATGTTCCAACCTTCCAGGCGGATACAACTGTCTCTGTAAACCAGGATATTCGGGTCACAACTGCGAGACTGATATTAACGATTGTTTACCAAGTAAGTTGTAATGTCAATCTGGCTGTTTGGGGGGCAAAAAAATTAACAAAATTGTTCTGAATGCGACCAGTCTAAATATTTTTTTTCTTTATTTTTCTGCACTCTTAGATCCCTGTCTCAATGGTGGTTCCTGCAAAGACGGGGTGAATTATTTCTCCTGCACGTGTCTGCCTGGCTTCACCGGACCAAGATGTGTGAATGAAATCAATGAATGTCTTAGTGACCCATGCCTCAATGGAGCCACCTGCTTAGATTACGTTAACAGCTATGTGTGTTCTTGTGCTCCGGGATACACGGGGCGCATCTGCGAGACCAACATACAGGACTGTACTGAGAGGTAGGTTCTATGAATTGCAAACTGGTTCCAGTTGTGAGAGCAGCCTGCAGGATATCTACCTCCCAAAATGAGTAGCCAAGCTAGAACTAGGAATCTTAAAATATTTACATGTTTTTACAAAAAAATAAAAAGGCAAATGAGCTTTGTAGCTTACCTCTGTAGCTACAGACACTGTGGAACAATCAGCCTCAAAGCTTACAACTGAAGCAACAAAGTCAGACTTCAGTGCATTTGCTGAGAGATAATAAATCTATATAATATATATAATATTTTTCAGCATGCGATATCCTGCAAAGTAAAAGCCATCTTATCGGCAGTTTACGCTGCCCTCGGGTGATTCTCCCGATCAGCGAGCTGCAGAAATAATCCACTGGCGGCGGCAGTTTACCATAGAGCTGACCACGGACTAGATGGTCCCTGTCTCTCTAACCCTCAGATGTAAACACTTTTTATTTTATTTTTTTGTCTCAGACTTTCCTGCATTGAGGAGAGATGTAGGGACTTGTAAACACCAGATCTCTCTGTAAAAAGTACCTGTCATGCCCTATTCCTATTACAACACCTTGTAATAGAAATAAAAGTGGGGGAAAAAATTATAAAAAAAAGTAACATTTTTTACAGTATATAAAAAAATTGGACTAACTTGTATTTTTTTTTTTTTCAAATGAATTGCGCTTGAAAAATTGCTGTGCAAATACCATGTGGCATAAAAAATTGCAACAAGCGCCATTTTATTCCCTAGGGTCTCTGCTCAAAGAATATATGTATAATGTTTGGGGTTCTGTGTAATTTTCTAGCAAGAAAATTATTTTTAGATGTAGGAGAGGAATGCCGGAATTGGCCTGTTTATGGAAGCGGTTAAGAGCATGTTGCATGTTACACTCTAAATACGAGCTGGAAGTGGTTAAACTCTAGTCTGTTATGGAACTACAAGTCCCATAAGACTAACAGCCACAGGCATTACTCCTAGAGGCATGATGGCATTTGTGGTTTCACCACAACTGGAGTGCCAAGAGTTGCCTGCCCCTGGTGTAAAGGATGATTAGCGGTGAAATAAAATCATGGGTCTTGTTTTAGATTTGCTCACAAAAGTCATTATATAAAACTTTTACTCTGCTGGAATGATTGATTCGATGACAAAGATTTCAGCAAACGTTGAAAAATTTGTTTACTATAATGATTCTCTGTCCTTGCTTTTGGGTGCTGTCGCTGTGCTCGTAAATGAATTATGTGCTCATTTGTCATCTGCAGCTCTTGTTTTAATGGTGGGACCTGCAAAGATGGCGTGGACACCTACACCTGTATCTGCCGCGCTGGCTTCACCGGATCTCACTGCCAGCACGAAGTGGATGAGTGCGCTTCCAGGCCCTGCCAGAATGGAGCTGTGTGTGTGGACAGGGTGGAGTCCTATCAGTGTATCTGCCCCAATGGATACACAGGGACGCAGTGCCAGGTGAGTGGAATGAGCCAGATAGCTGTTAACAGATTTCCATTTAAGTAAAGAAAAAATTACATGGAAAAAAAAAAACACCTGATGAAATTGAACCTCCTTGCAAAGTAAGACTCTTAACACTTCTCTATGCCGTGAGTGCTAACTTCACTGTCCTCCAGTGATTCGGCAGTTGACGAATCTTCAGCATCTGACTCAGAATTTTGTTCCAAAAATATTTTAAAATTAGTTTTTCTTACATGTTTTTATTCTTGCGTTTTGAGCAGTTTAACCTAGTTACTGCCACCGCCGTGGATATTATGGCAGTGGCTTCAGGGCGGGGGTGGTAGTTTGCGCACACACTTGTGCCCCCACCATGCTTCCCGGGTCATCAGCAAGACCAGCATGGGGAGGTGGAACAAAAAGGTTTACTTGGGGACAGTGCACACCATAGAAAAGCAGTCCGGATGCGTTCCAGATTCTTTTCTGCATGTGCATTTTTTACGTATTTTGGTGCATTTATGAAGCAGCCCAGTGCTCCCACCACCCTCATTCTTAACCTTAAATAAAGACGTGCGCTTCAGTACGTTTTACTGCGTTCCAGTGCAGAAAAAATGCAGCATGCTCTTTTTTTTTTCTTCCCTGGAACGCACTGAAATTGACCACACTGATGTGACTTATGCCATTAAAAACCATATATACTACTATGCATGCGTTTTTTTTGTTTTTGTTTTTTTTTTTATGCAGAAAAAAGCACTGGACTACATGTGGTGTGAACTGGCCCTTAAATTTTTAAAAATAACTTTACACCCAAGCACTTAAAATACACCCCCCCCCCCCCACATACACAAACATACGTATGCAAATGCTCGTGTCAGGGGCACCTACCTGCAAGAATGTAATTTGCGCTACATGTGTTGCATAATGCCATGCATACTGGAGAGAGCAATAATTCTATACTTATCATTCATTGTTAACTCTAAACTGATGACCTGTAGGGGCTTTTAAAGAATTGCCTATGGAAAATATAGAGTTGTGTAGTTTGTTACCATTACCAACAAATTGGTAATTTTATTGCATTTGTGTGCCCTAAAATTAACTTTAGTGTATTTTGTTACTGAAATTTAGCATTTCATAAACCATTGCACTAATGTGTAACATAAAAAATTGGAACTACTTTTTCTCTAGGGTGTCTGCTTTCAGAAATTATACAACATTTGGGGGGTTATACATAAGCTGGCCTCAAATACGTTTTTTTTTAAATGTGTGCAACAAAAAAATAAAAAGGTAAAAAATGTTATGGTATTAAAAGGGTTAAAGGTAATAGAATAGGAAAAAAAAGGTTAAAGGTCCTTTGCTGATCCAGGTGAATAAGTTTTACCCAGATCTTGGGTTACCAAACACACAGCATTTGGATGAATATTGCCCTTTTTGTGGTTTATATTTAACAGCGGTAACAGTTCCTCTGCTTCTTCTGCCTCTGACACAATTGCTCCTTTATTTCAGAATTTGCTGGATCTTTGCCGTCGTTCTCCTTGCCAGAATGGAGGTCGTTGCACTCAATTAGGCCCATCTATCCGCTGTGAGTGTCTTTCTGGATGGGCGGGAAGTTACTGTGATATCCCACGTGTCTCTTGTGACGTAGCAGCAAGCAGGAAAGGTGTGTATAAGGGATAAAAGCCGCTACAATGTAGAACAATGAGACTTTTATGGGTTGGCTCTTTACATATATTATTATTTTTTGTGTTAGGCGTTCGTGTGGATCAGCTCTGCCATGCCGGGGGAAACTGTATGAACACCGGCAACTCTCACAAGTGTTTCTGCAGAGGGGGCTACACCGGCAGCTACTGTGAGACGCCCATCAACCAGTGTGACCCCGATCCTTGTCTTAATGGAGGGTCTTGCCACAGCTACCTTGGTGGTTTTGTGTGTGAGGTGAGCAAGACTAAGGAGTCTATGGGACTATATTATATCTGCTCTGTGTGTTTTTTTTATTTTGTATTATTCCAAGTTTGAGGTTTTCTAGAGCGGATCAAAAAACATGAAGCATTTCTCTACAAAATCATATATAGGTTGTAGAAAATGAGGTCACATCTTGCGTTTTATTGAGCAAAGCAGGCTTAAAGGGGAAGTTATGCTTTATGCTTCCCCCCCTCCTTTTTTCATTTTTTGGCACTTTATTCCGGTTGGATTACTACGGCGATCCACCAGAAGTCCCCCCCAAATGTAACAGGTCTCAGAAGGCTGTGGGACCATTCACAAAAGGCAGAGTGGTGGGCGACCAGCTGTGAAGCCACAAGGAGTCTCAGCCAGTTGCTGAGGACCTGAAGATTGACGAAGAAGCGCTTTGGAAGAGCTTAGCGCTGGACTCCTGGACAGTATTTGTTGCTGCTGATTACATTTTTTTTAATACAGGGCGAAAAATCTCTTTAAGGTTTTGTTATACAAGTACATTTCGTGTAATGGAGTTTGTGGTCTAGCATCTGTCATGTTAGGGACATTGGATGGTATGGTCACCTCAAGCTTTTCTTGAAGGGTGTGCACCCTGTATTTTTATTTTTTTTTATGTTTATAATGTCATCTGTTTTCCTAGTGCGTGGCTGGATTTGAAGGAACAAACTGTGAAATAAACATAGACGAGTGCCAGTCTCACCCATGTCAGAATGGAGGGTCCTGTATTGACCTGATTGGTCGTTACATCTGCTCCTGTCCTCCAGGAACCCTTGGTAAGCATGTAGACTGGATTATCCCACATGTCCTTATTCAGTGCAATTACTAATGTGCCAAAATGTAATAGTCTTAATTTTGTAATACAACTTTCTCCAAACAAATGCCATTCCAATTCTAGCATTTATCTGGTATATGGTGCTTTCTTTAGATAAAAGGATTGGTGCAACATTTAATTTTAACGCTAAAAATAGCGCCTGTTCACTGAATACCGCGGTTAAAACGACGGTAAAGCAGCGCTAAATATAGCGCTGCTTTACCGTCACCGCGGCTCCCGCCCCAGTGTGAAAGGGGCCTAAGACAGCTTTTATTCGGGGATAATAAACCAATAAATACAAAATGTTTTTTGCAATGATAACAAAAGCTCTGAAGTACCTTGTGTGTGCATTTGTAGTTATATTGTGGTTAAAAATATGATTCCAACAGCTGTGAAACTGTAAGTTTAGGGTTTATCTAGTGCCAGGTTGTTACATGACCCTGTAGCTAGTAATGGGGTACAAGTAGGTCCAGGGTTATTAGACTTTTTAATCCAAAGACCAAATATCCAAATGGTCACCATACTGAGGCCCAAGAAGATGATGCTTACCAAAATGTCAGCAAAGACCAATAACAGTGACCGAATAAAACGTTGCAGATGCTCTTCACTATTTTTATAAGTTTTAGTAAAGGAAAGAGGAAAGTTCTGAAAAATACTGCATTTCCTTTTTGCCATTTTTCTTTACTGCCAGGGTAAGGGTGGTCATGGGTGGAAGTATTATGTTTTCATCTCGCGAATGTTTTTATTGTGATACATTAACCACATTTAGGCTGTGTACTGTGTCGCTCACCACTGATTTTGCACTTGGACAAACTAGGCTGTCTAGTAAATTGTCATTTGGCGACACATCACAAACATTTCCATGACCCAGTTTGGGTCTTGACACATAAGCTGGCCATACACTGTAAGTTGGTGGAACAAGAGGAATCGCTTAGTTGCACGTTGGCATTATTTATTCATGAGTTATTTACATATAAATGACTTGTATTCTTTTATTTTTATACATACATAAATATATTTATATATATATATATATATATATATATCACTTTTTTTTTTTTTTTAAATCGGATAGTTTTTTATTTTTGAAAACAAACACAACAAAAGAAAAAAAACACAACAACAAAAACAAAAAAGACACAATACCGCACTCTTTCCAATTAGCTATACATATCTCAGCCTGTTAACATGAGGACACATAATTATCTCGTTACATAGTCTCACAATCTATTATGGCATACAGTAATCGGCATATCAGAGTGTATAGGTATACATTGTTGCTATAGTCACTCACGTTCTTATTAATAATCATCAGGGATCTGAATACGGCACTACGTCTCCTAACTTTTTTTTTTTTTTTTTTTTAACACTGTACCTTTTTGCTGCTGCCTGGTACCGTAACCTTTTTGTCATTTTAAAAGTAAAACCAAGGCAGTGCCCTAATGCAACCGACTGTGCCCCCTTCCTTCTCCCATACTTTGCGTTTCCTGCCTTTTTGAATGCATCTGTTTTATATAAGAATATTTAGCATGCTCATAACCGCATTGCATGTATAATTTTACAGGAGTGCTGTGTGAGATTAATGAAGATGACTGTTCCACTCTGACCCCTTCTGGGCAGTTCAAATGTTTGAACAATGGGACCTGTGTGGATAAAGTTGGGGGCTACCGCTGCAACTGCCCTCCAGGATACACTGGCGAGAGATGTGAGGGCGACATCAACGAGTGCCTATCTGGGCCTTGTGTGGCACACAACACTCGTGACTGCATTCAGATGGCCAATGATTATCAATGCAAATGCAAAAATGGCTATACAGGTAAGATGGTTGTGTGATGAGGGAGAAAACAAATGCTAGGGAGCAGCTGGTGAAACTTTCATCTAGTCAGTGTATACATTCATCAGGAAAGCACTATTTTTAAATGGTGATATGTAATCATAGTTTTACTTTAATATTAATCTCCTGCACACAAGCTGAAACTTAAAATCAAGCGAACAGTTGAAGTAGCCCTACTAGCTATTGTAGTGAGAGGGGAAGCAGACAAATTGACTGGTACATATTTAAGAGTCTCCTTGTTTTTAGTTGTATCTTGTGTTTCAGGCACTATGGGGGGAAAAAAAATCAGTAGTATTTAGGCAGGGCAAAGAGTTCAGGCATATGTCAGGAGGTAGATAAAGGCCATGTAGAATGAAGAACTGTCTGCACACCAAAAGGAAAGATTTTATATTTAAAACGTAACTTTACCCTAAAGGGCATATGTGCTATGGACCCCCCCCCCCCTTTCTTTTTTTACAAATGGAATTTCTTTAAAGCCAATTCTTGTCTAGGTGAGGATTTCATCCATTGCACAGACATGTCAGTGGGGTACAGGTCCCGAAAGAGCACTGCGGCATATCTGTCCATGCGTCGGTTGGCCCTGCCACGGGTTTCTGCACTCAGGGAAGTCCGAAACCTTCCCTGTATTTACGCATGCGTGGAAAATCACCTACATGTGCGCAGATGTACCCACAGGTTCTGTCAGGACCCAAAGGCCAAATGTAGCACAATTATGGGGGCAGGGGTCAAATCTACTTGGTAGCCTAAAGTTCCAGTTTAAGAGCAAACTTGGATTTTTTTAATTCATTATTTTCTTCAGGAAATCCCTAAAAAGTTAAAGCAGCCATTTTAGTGTGTCTAACCTGTAATCTTAGAAGTGTAGGAATGTGATATTAAATAATAATATAATTCTGATGTTTCAGGACGCCGCTGCCAGAGTGTGGTGAACACATGCGAGTCTCGTCCTTGTCAAAACGGAGGTGTCTGTCGTGTCACGGTAAACATTCCTCTGGGGTACAAATGCACCTGTCCTACAGTAAGTACTTGTCTCTTTCATTTGATGAAAGCTACAGCAATCTATATTCCTTATTCACTCATAATATATTGTTGTCTTTATTATAGGACTTTACTGGACCCTCCTGTGAGCGGCCTCTAAATCCCTGTCGAGACTTTGTTTGTCCAACTGGCTTTTCCTGTGTGCCTTCATCTCAGGGCCCTCGTTGTGTCTGCCCTCCAGGTGTTGTCTGCCGTCCCCCGAATGGCACCGTTATCCCGCAGCCTCCCCGTCCATCAGCCTGCTCCCCTTCACCTTGCCAAAACCGAGCTCGGTGTGTCACTGCTGACAAGTTCCCTTACTTCAACTGCCAATGTCCGCCAAACTTTCTTGGACCACGGTGTGATATAAGGGCCCCAATTGAGGACCTATCGCCCCCGGAATGTGGCCCACAACCGTGCCCCAGCAAGAAGGGTGATGGCCGCTGCGACCGGGAGTGCAATTCTCCAGAATGTCACTGGGATGGCGGAGATTGCGCTCTGTCTGTGGATGACCCGTGGAAGAATTGTCCTTCACAAAGCTGCCAGCTCCTGTTCAATAATTCCAAGTGTGATTTACAGTGCGCATCGGCTGAGTGTCTCTATGACAACTTTGACTGCCGGGAGAAGACTGAACACAGCTGCAAGTAAGAGACCTGAAATGCTGTAGAGGATTTGGGGTTGGCTGTCAGCTATTTTATTTTGTACTCGATTCATTTTGAAGTCTGAAGAGAAAGAAGACACCCTGTGGTGCCATTACTTTAGTAGGCAGTAAATAAAAATAACCCAATGCTACTGGTTTCAGAGAAGCAGCCTTTTCTGTCTAATTTGGGGATTTTTGTACTTTTTAAAATTCACAGGTTTTCTTTTAATTAGTGAATATTAGCTGTTTTTAAAGTGAACCTGTTCTTTGCCCATGAAGGGGAAAACCACTTCACTTTAAAGCGGAACTTCAAAATAAGCTCTTATTGTCTGCATACAATGTTTGTTCTTCCTTGAATCCTGTGGTGCTTTGTGTACTACTTCCAGATCTGTGCAGTAATCCAGGGTGAAACTTGACCTTTGTGTAGGAGCTTCCTGAAATAAAGACCAGTCACTGCTGCTCTTTCCTAGTACAGAATGACTGGTCTTGTCTCCGCCCCCTCCTGTAGTTCTTCAGGCAGTCTGTAGTAGATGGAGGCTGCTAGGCCCCTCCCAGAGCTCTGATCTCTTCACAGATTATGTACAGCCAAGATGTAAATGCTTGACTGTAATATCCGGGTTTCATGCACACAAAGTAGATTTAAATCCTTTCTACCCATTTATGTCATATATTTTAAGTGAAAACCTGGAGTTCAGCCTAATTTTGCTCTCTTGGCAGCATATGCTTTGCTTTCTTTCACTCCTCTGCTGCTCCATGTAGCTGCTGGGTGTGAAGGAAAGTACTCTAAAGCCCCATACACACGGTCGGACTTTTTCATGGATTCTGTCCGATCGGACAATGTTGTTGAAAAATCAGACCGTGTGTATGCACCATCGGACAGTGTACGTCGGATTGTCCGACGGACAAAGTCTTATCTCCTGCTGGAAAGATTTGCCGACAACACGGTCCGATCACACCAAATCCGATCGTGTGTACGGTTGTCCGACCGGACAAAGTGCTACGCATGCTCAGATCACATTACAAGACCAAAGCTATTGGCTACTAGCCTCTACGTAGTCCCGTCGTAGGCAACAAACGTCACCACGTTCAGAATGATCGGATTTTCCGACAACCTTGTCCGACCGTGTGTACGCAAAACCAACATCAGACAAAGTATGATGGACAGGATCCGACCGACCTGGTCCGCGGATTGTCCGACCGTGTGTATGGGGCTTTAAAGAGTCTATAGATTTTTAGGTTACAAATCTAGGAATATGGACTCAGGTTTAAAATCTCTGAATAGCAGCTTTGCTTGGCCCAGCACTGTCACATCCTCCTGTGCACCTAAAATTACCAGGGATTTCGTTTTGGCTCTAGGTGCTGAAAGGAGCAGCAGGGGGCAGCAAAAGAGTTGGGTATATGTTGCGAACGTGTTGTCTCAACTCGTCAAAAGAAACAGCGTTTCTAAAGTGTCAAACTGATTTTCTTCTCTGACAGCCCCGTCTACGAACAGTACTGTATGGACCACTATGGAGATGGTCGGTGCGACCAGGGATGTAACTCGGAGGAGTGTGGCTGGGATGGTCTTGACTGTGCCGGAAGCCGGGATGGAGAGCAGCTGGCAGAGGGATTGCTGGTCATTGTTGTTCTGCTCCCTCCTGAACAGCTCCTGAAGGAAAGCAAATCATTCCTGCTGAGACTCAGCGTAATCCTGCGCACCTCTCTTCGCTTCCATCTGGATAAAGATGGCCAGTACATGATTAAACCATATCGGAGAAGCCAGGCAGCGGAGCGGAGGGAGAAGAGAGAGCTGGACAGTGACATCATAGGGTGAGCACATATTTGGGAATTTTAGGCATTCTAGAAATCTGTTCAACGGCTCTAGTGGAGAGTGTTTGTATGTTTAAAGCTGGCCATACATGTATTATTTTTTTTGTTTTGTTTTGGCAGTGCTGAAAAAATAAAAAAAGAGGGATTCCCCTATGCACGCAATTTTAGATGGATGGGGGAATCCTCCCCACTACTGTGTTGTATTCTGACAGCGGGATCAGATTTCACTGATCAGCACTGCAGTCGATTGGCTGCAGTGCTGATCGAACAAATGTTTTCCACCATTCCAGTTCGAGAGGAGTCGATCATTAGGTCAACTCCTCTCCAACAGGAACAGCCATAGATGTATCAAAATTTGGCCAGCCCCAGTTTTAAAGCGGTACTAAATTCTCCAATATACTAGCCTCCACCTTCCAGCGATGCAGCAGTTAGATTACTCGCCGGCCACTGCTGTCTTCTCCCCAGGTGCCAGATAATCGGCCTCTTTGGACGATGAGAGAAGTTATCCTGCGCATTTGTAAGGGAGTCGGGCATTCCTGCACAGCTAAAGTGTGCCGGGAATGTACACTGAGCTGCACATGGTGTGCTCGGTGTACATTGGGTGGAAAACTGCAAGCAGGAAGGTAAGTGTCTATTATTGCAGAAGAAGACATAGTTGGGGTTGGTTTGCTAAAACTGGGAGTGCAAAATCTGGTGCAGCTGTGCATGGTAGCCAATCGGCTTCTAACTTAAGCTTGTTCAATTTAAGCTTTGATTAAAAAAATAAAAAATAAAAAACATGGGAGCTGATTGGTTTCTATACAGAGCTGCACCTGGTTTTCCACTCTAGTTTTTGTAAATCAACCCCATTATGTTTTTTCTGCAATAAAAAGCTGCCTGCTCAGTTTTCTGTTTAGGTTTGTTAGATTTGGCTAGATTTGGATGGTCATACTTACCTCCACTGTGCAGCTCGTTTTGCACAGAGTGGCACCAATCATCCTCTTCTGAGGTCCCTCGGCGGCTCCTCCCCACGTCAGATAATTCCCTAGGAGAAGCGCTCTCCTGGGGGGGGGTTACCTTGCGGGCACGCTCCCGAGTCCAGCATTCTTCATCCATAGACACAAATGCTGGACTCTGCCCTGCCCCCCCCCCCCCCCAACGCCTGCGTCATTGGAATTGATTGACAGCAGCGGGAGCCAATGGCTGCGCTGCTATCAATCTATCCAATCAAGAGCCGGGACCCCCGTGCAGAGAGACAGCACATCTCCGCCGAGGGAAATTCGGGGCTCAGGTAAGTAAAACAGGGGGGGGGGGGGGGGGGTCACTGCCAGAAGTTTTCACCTTTTAATGCATTTGGGTTTCCACCCCTCTAACTTTACCATAGCTTCTATTAAAGAAAATTATGCATTCCGACCTTAAGAACTTATTAATCTAATTGCTCACTAAAGACAAAGTAGCCAAACCATAGAAAGTTCCTTAGAGTCTCAAGAAGTTACTCATTGCTAAAATAAGAATATATACATTATAATCCAGGCTCCATGCTTTTCTTTAGATGTTGGCTTCATGAATAAGCAAATTTTGGCAAGCAAATAAAGTCTATTGGAACAGCTTATAGTCCCACAGATCTTCAAAAGCTTGTGGTTTACCAACAGAATCATATGGTACCTATCAAATTCTCACAGCTAGATAGTTATGCACATGCTTACTCTTGCAATTAAACAAAAATAAAATTGTAATGGACAATTTAACATTTTGGTTTTTACTTTGGAATGTTGCATCATAAAATTAAGTAAAGTAATTGATAGGCTTGATAGGAGCTGATCCTTAAAGTGAAAGTCCATGCTAAAACTAAAATCCCTGCATCTATAGACACCCATCTAACATTAACCCATCTTGCTCTGTAAAGAAAAAATCAGTATACATAATTTTTTTTATTTTTAAGCTGATCAAACCTGATCCCACGATGAGCTGTCAGCCGCGGCTTCGCTGTGGGGGCGGGTGCAGAGGACACGGCCGACAACGGAAGCCCAATAGTAAGTCTATGGGTGACGTCGCCTCCCATTAATTTCACAGCTGTTGTCGGCTGTATCCTCTGCAGAGCGTCTGCCGCAGGCGATCGAGTTCAGAAAAGGTATGTACAGTATACAGATTTTTATTTATTTTTTCTTTACAGGGCTAGATAGGTTAGTTTTAGATGGCAGGTGTCTATAGATGCAGGGATTTTAGTTTTAGCATGGACTTCCACTTTAACAGTCCCAACAGAGCGAGGTCTTAAACTGTGGCTATAGATGTATAATTGGAGGGGTAATCCATTTTAAAAAAGAATGCCAAAAGTATGAATCCAGGATTGTGACTTGTGCAGCAGCCCCAGAAAGTCTCAGCATTTCTTATACTGGAAATGTGTTACAAGGCAGGTGAGCATGGTATGGCTTTAATAAATGGACCCCCAATGTTCTGACTTCTGTTCTCATTTGACAGGTCTGAGGTTTTGTTGGAAATCGACAATCGGCTGTGTAAAAAACATGTCGACAAAGACCCATCTGAGTGCTTCCCAGATGCGAAAAATGCTGCTGATTACCTGGCTGCACTTAGTGCCGTGGACAGGCTGCATTTTCCTTATCCAATTAAATCTGTGCGCAGTAAGTCATATTTTTGTCATTATTATAATTTTAATGTGACGAAGCAGGGATAGGAAATGGAAGACTTCATCATTTTATGTCTCCTCCCAGGTGATAAGATTGAAGATCCACCCTCGTCATTGCATCTTCTTCCACTAGTGGGCGTAGTTGGGCTGTTGATCTTGATTGTGATAGTGCTGGGCGTCCTGGTATCTCGCAGGAAGCGAGCACACAGCACGTTATGGTTCCCAGAAGGATTCATATTAAAGAAGGATAGAGACAGACGTGAGCCTGTGGGGCAGGATGCTCTTGGACTTAAGTAAGAAAAGCATCGGTGCCTCCTGTGTTGTGTATTGGTCTTTTTTCATTTAACTTTGCTTACCCTGTGATTTCTGTTTTTAAGGAATATCGCTAAACCAGAACTTCTCATGGAAGATCCTTCTGAAGACTGGACTGAGGCAGACTGTCCTGAGACTAAAAGACTAAAAGTAAGTGCTAGGGGACTGATATTGTAAATGGATACAGCTGCCATAAAAATACCTGTTGGAAGCTGCATGCTAAATCTAAGGCAGTGCCATCGCTCTCCACCTCTTTTTAGCTTCACTGCCTTGTAGCAAATTTTTCCAATTGTGAGGCTTGTATACATTAAGTGGGAAACCATCTGTATACATGTCTGCTGGTTTTCATATACAGAGTATCAAGGTGCAGTCATGGATGAAAGAGTATTCTATATGGTAGGCTAAAGGCGGCCATAGATGGAACAAATCTCAGATGGTTCTTCAGGAATTGTATGAGATTTAATCCATGTATGGGCACGCCATTTGTACCCAAATAAATTCATAGATTGACTTGGCTGCAACCAGCCTGTCAGATATTTACATGTGATTAGCCACCAGCAGTAATCATTGTGTTCTGCCGGCTTGGTAGGTTCCCTGTTGTCAGAACACAATAGCACTGTGGAAGGGATTCCCCCATCAACACTAAATGTGTCATATTTTTCTTTTTGAGGAAAGAAAAATCAAACCCTCTAAGGGTGGCCTCATTCTTTACATATGACTTCCTTTTTAAAGCGTTTGTTTTTTTTACCTGCAAAGTTATGTGCTAGTATGCATCGCTTACTAGCACATTATGTGAAACTTGCCTTGAAATTAAGACCTCCAGTGGCAATGCTGTCACGGTTTCCATCTTCACCCGGTCTTCCTTTCTGGGTTGGCAGGCTCTGCTCCTCTGATTGGACGAGCCGCAATGACGTCACTCCCACGCATGTACGCGGAAGACATGGTTTACGACACAGGACTCTGAAGGAACGGCACGGGGATGCCATTCCTTCAGAGCACATGTGCCGGAGACGTCACCGGCACCTTTGCAAGTAAATGTCTCCTAAACGGTGCACATCCACTTTAACTCCATGCGGCTGAAAGGTTCGCTTACCCGTGATTTCTTGGCTGCGGTGTGCAGTGCCAGAAATGTAGAAGTGCAGGGGGTAAAGTGATAGTACATTCTAACTTAACACTTGTACTTACAGGTAAGCGTATAATAAAATCTATGAATACCTCCTAAATTTGTGCTGTCGCAAGTCCCTCCAATCGATGACCTCACTGCACATGTGCAGTGCACTCTGCATTCAAAGCACACAGTGTGCCTTGAATGCAGTGCACTGTGCAACATTTGTGACTTAGTCAGGTTGCTATACTTACAAAGAGCGGCGTGCCAATTTCAGATGCCACATGTGAAGGCGATTAGGAGCCTTGCAAACTTCTTTATATGGGATGGGGAAAAGAATTCCAGAATTTAGACTGCAAATCAGTTCATAAGAGCATGTTGACCCTTGTTTTGTGTATTTTAATAATTGAAAGATTTTTTTATTTTGAAAATATTTGACTACAGCAAGTCTCGCTTCTGTTTCTTATAGACTGAGGAGCTTTCCCCCTGTCGCCAAGATCCGGTGGACCCACGGCCTTGGACGCAGCACCACTTAGCCGCTGCAGACATCAGACTTCCACCAGCTACAGCGCTGACTCCCCCACAGGGTGACTATGAGACAGATGGCATGGATGTTAACGTGAGAGGCCCAGGTGAGCAGCAACACTGCTTTCCGTAAAGAGCAGGGTTCACATTAGGCATACAGAATGGTATTTTTAGTGGCACAGCAATTGGAATGATGCTACATCTGGTTAAGTGAAAACTATACAAAACTGGACATATAAGACGCTTTTGATGTCTCTGGGGCTTGGTATTTAGGAGTTACTGGGGACGGAGGGTCTAAGTTATGTACATACCGCTGTTATCAATCACTTATGCCAGCAATACAAAAAAGTGTGCAGAAATCCCGTGTACTCCATTTTCCTGATGGCCTGTGAAAATATGCAGACAGCATGGATGTGCAGCAAATATGCCCCTAAAGAAGTTAAAAAAATAAAACCTTTCAGAACTCTAAAACTTTATTTCCTGGGCCAATTTAGTTTAGGGTCCAGGTTTTACTGGCCACTATCCAAAATGGAAATTTTTATGCAGAATTGTTGGACTGTTTTGGGCACCACATGGGCTTCTTTCTATTTTCTTGCCACTCTTATTCATTTCACTCTTACTCATTTTGTACTGGAATGTGATGGAAATCTGATCTCTCGCCTCTGATTCCATTTGTAGATGGCTTCACCCCACTGATGTTGGCATCCTTCCTGGGAGGTGGGCTGGAGCCAGAGTCTCAGGAAGATGAGGAAGAAGGGGAAGCATCAGCCATTTCTGACCTTATCTGCCAAGGGGCATCTCTTGGGGCACAGACAGATCGAACCGGTGAGACGGCTCTACATCTTGCAGCGAGATATGCCAGAGCAGACGCAGCCAAGAGACTTCTGGATGCCGGAGCTGATCCCAATGCTCAGGATAATACAGGACGTACCCCGTTACATGCTGCTGTGGCTGCTGATGCACAAGGTGTTTTTCAGGTAAGTTGCTTCCAGGATGTGGGATTTTTCTTTGACAGCTGTAAGTAGTATGTCTGGCATCATTCTCTAATAAAAATTCTACCAACAGATCCTCATCAGGAACCGCTCCACAGACCTGGATGCTCGAATGGGTGATGGCTCTACTGCACTGATTTTGGCTGCCCGACTGGCAGTGGAGGGGATGGTGGAGGAGCTTATTGCCTGCCATGCTGATGTCAATGCTGTGGATGAACTTGGTTAGTACAGAGCTGATAGTCCCCATTATTTTAAAAGTTATTAGGAGCGTCCTGCTTTTCCTGGTTTTCCTAAGTTTTTAATATATTTTTCTGTTCCTCCTTTTCAGGCAAGTCGGCTCTGCATTGGGCAGCGGCTGTGAATAACATTGAAGCCGCCCTGGCTTTGCTGAAGAATGGAGCCAACAAAGACATGCAGGACAGCAAGGTGCGTGTATTGGTGAATGTACAGGGATGACGTGTGCTGTTTGTCGTATCCATTTTTTCTATATACCGTATATACTCGAGTATAGGCCGTCCCGAGTATAAGCCGAGGCCCCTAAATCACCACAAAAAAAAATGGGGAAACGTATTGACCCGTGTATAAGCCGAGGGGCAAAAATGCAGCAGCTACTGTAAGTGGAAAAAGGGTCAGCAATGCCAATCTGAATGTCCCCTGTACAGACCCCCGTGTCCCCATTGCAGCCTACCTGTGCCGATCCGTGGGTCCAAGGGTCCTGTGTCCGGGGTCCTGTGTCCGGGGTCCTGTGTCCGGGGTCCTGTGTCCGGGGTCCTGTGTCCGGGGTCCTGTGTCCTGGGTCCTGTGTCCGGAGTCCTCGGTCCTCGGTCCGGGGTCCGGTCCCGCTCTGTCCTCCCCACAGCGTGTATTACAGGCGCCATTACAATTTAAAAGCCTCGCCTCCTCGTCTGTGATAGGAGGAACACTTTTTTCCCAGCAGTCAGTGTGCAGTGTTCCGCCTATCACGGACATTCTCTCATCCTCGTCCATGAGATGAGAATGACAGGCCATCTGTGATAGGCGGAACACTGTACTGCTGGGAAAATTAGTGTCCACCTATCACGGACGGGCGGGAGGAGGCGGCGCGGCTTTTGAACACCGCCGTCTGTCTGCATGACACGCTGTTCATGTAGGCAGACGGCGGTGACTCGAATATAAGCCGAGAGGTGGACTTTCAGACCTAAAAAAGGGTCTGAAAATCTCGGCTTATATTCGAGTATATACGGTAAGTTAAACAGTATGAACTGGATCAATTCAGACTCTTAACCAGTGACGTAAAGTCCCCCCCGCCTCCAAACTGATGCTTCACCTTCTGTTTAAACTGAATTACACTACACCTAATTACACATCTAATGATTGAAGCCTCTTTCACTTGCTACTTGTTAGACTGACTGCTTTCTATTCAACTGCTTATTAATCTATATCCCAAGACCCAACACTGCACAAACTTTGTCTTTCTTCCATTTTCTGTTTTGGCTAAATGGCGGCCACTTTTATTGCTAACTGCATTCTTATATTAAAAAAATACATGTATATATATTTTATGGGGAAAAAAACTGTATAAACTGGAACTCTGAGGCAGGGGAGGATGGGGAATAATATTTAGTGACCGTGTCCTACCAACCACCTACCTTTTTTATAAACCTCTAATGGTTTCTGTGGTTTGTTATTGACTGTTCTATGGTTTGTCTGTAGTGTGGTGTTCCAGTATTGCCATGTTCTCATAGGCTTCAGCTTGTCCTAGAGCTATGTATACAAGAAGCTTTTGCAAAGTATTTGAGAAGCTTTAACCACCTCCCGCCCGCTGTTATGTCAAATGGCTGGCGGCAGCTCTCTCGTTCTGGGACAATGTCATATGACGTCCCACCCTCGCCACGCTTGCGTACCCGTGCTTTTGTCTCTGGGACACGGCGCATTACCAATCTTGGTAAAGAGCCGATGACAAGGCTCTTTACCCATGTGAACAGCTGTGTCCAATCACAGCTGATCGCATGTAAGCAAGGAAATGCCGGTTATCAGCATTCCTTTCTTCACCTTGAAGCTACTTTCACACTGATGCGCTTAACAGGCACTACAGCGCTAAAAATAGTGCCTGTAAAGAGCCTCTGCTGTGTCTCCAGTGTGAAAGCCAGAGGGCTTTCACACTGGAGCGGTGCGCTTGCAGGACAGTCAAAGTCCTGCAAGAGGCATCTTTGCAGCGCTGTAGGAGCGGTGTATTCAGCGATCCTAAAGCGCCCCTACCCATTGAAAACAATGGGGCAGCGCCACCAAACCACCGATGCAGCGTCGCTTTGCGGGCGGTTTTAACCAGTTTTCACCTGCTAGCGGGAGGTTAAACCCACACCGATATCGGCCACATAGCGCCGCTAAAACGATGGTAAAGCAGCGCTAAAAATGGCGCTGCTTTACCATCGGAGCCTGCCCCAGTGTGAAAGTAGCCTGACAGCATGTGAGGAAAGGAGAGCCAATCAGCGGCTTTTCCTTACAGGGAAGATCTGCACTGATTATCAGTGCAGCCCCAGCAGTGCTGCATTTCAGTGCCGTCTCACCAGTGCCCATCATTGCAGCCCATCAGTGAAGGAGAAAAATGACTTAAGGATATATTACAGAAACTTTTATTTTTTTTGGCGTAGGCAGGAAGGGGGTAAAAGTGCAAGTGGTTAAGCAACTTTTTTTGGCGCCTTTTAAAGAACTCTTCAGTTCCAGTTTGGGGTCTTTACAGAGATCCTAATGGGAATGATGACTTCATTTAAACCTTCTGCTAGCAGGCTTCATTGGGCTTTAAACAAGTAGTTCTTAAGCTTACTTGGCCTGCCATCAGCTTGCTTAAAGTGACAGGCTGCCTCGTATTAAGATATATGGTTAACATTCCCACACTAGAGCTGAGGGGTACTTTTTTAAAAGCTTCAACAAAGCTTGTTAAAAATCTGCAAATGCTTTATAAAAACCGAAGCACGCTGAAACCTGTGTGGACAAGACCTTATCGTCATGTGTGTATGTCCATTGATGGACACAAGCCACTTCCTGTAGCCTAACTATACTAGATTGTAAAATTTTAATCTTTGCCCTGTTGTAAATTGAGAATTGTTTTGGAATAGTACCTGTATGTACTAACCTATATTGCTGTTCTACCCTTCAGGAGGAAACCCCATTGTTCCTAGCTGCCCGAGAAGGGAGTTATGAAGCAGCAAAGGTTCTGCTCGATCACTATGCAAATCGTGAGATTACTGATCACATGGACCGCCTTCCTCGAGACATAGCTCAAGAGAGGCTACACCACGACATTGTTCAGCTCCTAGAAGAACATAATGCGGTCAGGGGTTCCCAAGGGACAATGGGAGGGCACACCATGTCACCACTACTCTGTCCTCCTAATGGTTTCATGGGCAATATGAAGCAGACACCTCAAGGCAAGAAAAACCGCCGGGCAAGCAACAAAGCAGGTGGAGCAAGCCTGAGTCGTGGAGAAGCTAAGGAAGCAAAAAACAGAAACAAGAAGCTGTCTCTTGACTGCCCATCTGGCAGCAGCGGTCTGATGGAGAGCTCAGTGACACTCTCACCTGTTGACTCCCTTGATTCACCTCGTGCTTACAGTGGCAATCCTGGCTCCCCAGCAATGGCTGCCCCTGGCACATATCACCTTGGCTCCCTGTCTGTGCCCTCCACCCCTCTTGTGAACGGCCTTATGGAGGGGCCTTTTGCTGTGTCTTTGGCTCGTCTAAATGAGATTGGGGAAGCCCAAGGGAATGCCTTGATGGCCCTTCAAGGCCGAGTGCCACTGCAGCGTGCACCAAGCTGTGTGGTGAATGGGTTAAATATTGGCATGCTGAGCGCAGGCAACATTCCCTTTGCGTGGCAGAGCCAGGTGCCCTCTTCACATCAGTCACGCATCATGGCAGGAGCTCCTGCGGGTTCAGTGCCTAACTTACATCAGCTGCATGCCCAGCAAGTTATGATGCTGCAGAACCAGATGGCAATGCAGAGTCCAGTGAAGATCACCATGGATCCACAGTGCCAGATGGGCCCAGTTGCTCCAAACACAGCTCACTTGCGACAGCAGAGCATGCCACATGTAGCCGATAGGTCAGCTCAAGCAGTCACCCCCTCAGAAGGAAACTACTTCAAACAGCAGAGTGTACCCAGCGAGGGCCGCATCCAGACACCACCAGCTATGACCGCTCCTCAGCAAACCTTCATACCTTCTCAAGAGGAAACCCCAAAACACTATCTTCACATGCCCACTGAGCACCCCTACCTGACCCCCTCTCCTGAGTCTCCAGAGCAGTGGTCCAGCCCATCTCCTCACTCTGTGTCAGAGTGGTCTGACACTACCCCTAGCCCAGTGGTAGTGGGTGGGACCCACGGGCAGACATCCCACTTATCTGAGCAAACCAACAACATGCAAGTGTTTGCCTGACCGACATAAGACCTGCCATCGCTTTGTAGTGCCTTCACCCCTTTTTCCTGTTTTCCCCTCTTTGACTCTCTCATTTACCTTTTCATTACTTTTCTCTTTTTTTGTATCCCTAAAATTGTATAGTGTTTGGAGCACTACAAAGCAGAATATGAAGTCTCCAGTGATTTTATAAGAATGTTTTATGACGGGACCATGAAGAAAAAAAAAAAAAAAAAACTTTTATCTACAACGGGACCAATTTTAAAAACTTTTTGTATAGACGTTTTCTAACGCGATCTCTTATTAGTTTTGAAGGAAAAAAACTGCAGCTTGATGTCTTTTTTTTATTTTTTTTTTTTTTTTTTTTTTTATGCAGGCTATAATCGTATTATTTTCAACAAAAAAGAAATGTTACAATTTTAAAGAGGGTGTCCCCCCCTGCTATGTTTTTTTTAAGCTAATTTCACTGCCCTGCACTGCTCCTATTCTGGGGTAATTGTATGTCATTAGATGGACTTGTGTATAAAGTTAAGAGTTTATTCTTTTTTTTTTTTTTTTTTTTTTTTTTTCAATTCCGCTTTCAACCATTATACACAAACTGCCGTGTGAACTGTGTCACATAGAATATGGTACGGAATTTAGCTAGAAAGGTTTCTTTGTAGAGGAAAAAGGTCGTAAAAAAAATAATTTTGCCCGGTTTTATTGAAACCAAATTGTTGCTTGCAGTATTTTAATATTTTAATTAGAAATTTGGTCATATTGCAGCTCTTTTTTTTAAATATCTGTCTACATAGTAGACCTTTTATGTGTTCTAGTTAAATGGTGTCTTGAAACAGGTTTAGGTCATTCCTTGAAAACTGTTTTCATGGTGGGATTAAACAGGACTGCTGTCCCTCTGTGTACCTCAGTTGCTCCTTTTTAACGTGACATTCAGTTGCACAACACTAAGGTAGGTTCTTCTGTTCTGTCCTTGAAAACAAGGATGTCGTTTTCAAGGGATAACTTAAACTTTTTTTTTTTTTTAGATGACCGTTTAGCTACAATGGAAATTTTAAGGTACAAAGCCTTTAAAGGAAACATGACAAAAGAAATATGTAGGGTGCCATTGCTGAGATATTTTTGAAAATACTAGAGAAGATGCAATGTTTTCTGTGGCTTTGCAACATTGTGAGACCCTGATTATGAAGCAAGAATGAATTCATGGCTTGTTCACATCTGCGGCAAACTCTCCTCTAAAAAAGCGATCCATGCTCTGATTACTTTCCAGAGGTGTTTGACAGGCGGTGAAGAGGTGATATGTCTCCTCTTCAACACCTGATTCAGTTGTCGTACTTCTGCACCACAATCGTGTGCATTGTGCGTAGTTGCAGAGCAGCCGCATAGAACTGCATTTAGTTGCATTCAATAGCGGCACAGCCCACCGAATGCAACATGCTATTTAAGTTTTGCAGCAATCGCGAACACAGCATTGTGGACACAAAATATGTACAGCTCTGAGTAACTGTTGAGACAGGCAGTCGAGGGGACATTTAAACTGCGTCTCAACTGCCCTGGCTTTATTACCCTCTGGCCACACATGTGAGCAAAGGCTAAGTGTAATTGGATCGGCCTAGGTGTTTCGAATCTGTAAGGTTTTGTTCACTCAGGCTTCATCTTGCACAAGACTAGTGTGTACAGCAACCTGTTGCAAAGCATTTGTAAAGCTTTTGAAAAGCCTTTAAAGAAAACTTCAATTCCAGTATGAGGATGTTAAACACAGATCCTAATGGGAGTGCGTTAAATAAGCTAGTAGCATGCTTCAACAAGCTCCCAAAAAAAAAAAAATCTTGAAGCCCTCTGAACCCTGCTAGCAGCTTATTTAATTTTGATATTAAGCATTCCATCAAGATCTGTTTAACTTCTCTAAACTGGAGCTGAATGGTGCTTTTAAGGCTTCAACAAAACTGCTTGCTAAACTCTTTGCAACTTTTGCTCTACAATACTGCTCATATACTATAAACTGAGGCCTGTGTGACCAAGACCTAACAGAATCTATAGAAATTCAGCGATCCTAGTACTTCTCGCTGCTCCAAAATGTCCTGCCCACTCTTATTTCTGCTGTGCACCAGCCGGTTGCCAAAGCTTCAGAAGTCTGCCCACTACACATTGATGTGAACACAAAATACAAACCGCACACCAGATGTCTCTGCCCCAATGTAGGTTTAACCTAGCTGACTGCACACACTGAGACTCCTGCCCGAAGTCACACTATTAATGCGTTTCACCCATCACGGGTTTAACTATAGAGATTTGATCCTACTAATTAAGCCTGTGATTGGGTGAAGAAACGCGTAGGGCGAGGCTTCTAGTTGGAGTCTCAGTTTGTGCTGTCAGCTGAAATAAACTTACGTTAGAGCAGAGACCTATTTTGTGAATCTATTAAAGCCATAGAGTTAGCATTGCATCCAGAAAGCTAGCATACTCTGCAATAGATCAGCTAGGCCGTCTATAAATTTCCCTCACTACCAGTTTCCCTTAAGGTTATTTTTAATTAACATTTTTAACATTTTAATTTGTACGTTTTGACGATCTCTTTTCCAACGCAAGGGGCTAAAAGTGTATGTGTAAAGCTGTACATTAGCCTAATTGTTTGTTCTCGCTAATGTTAGTAAGTAGCATTTCTCATTTGAAGAACCAAATTTTAAATTTGGTAGGGGAAGGGGGTCTGTAAAGGAAACATTAAAAAAATAAAATAAATTTGGCAACCTTTCAGAAAAATGAAGAGGTAAAACGAACATTGCAATGGAAGGTGAAGCTTAAGTTTGTAACTTACAATACCCCGTGCTAAGCGGGTGGAAAACATTGGTGTTACCAAGTTTGTAATACTTAAACTGTATAATTTAGGCTGTAGCCATATATATATTTAAATATATATTTTTGTGTACTGGGTATACATAGAAGAAATTAACTTTTTTTTTTTTTTTCTTTCTTTGTGCAACTGCGATGACAGAGTCTGTTTTGTTGAACCAAGAATGGAGGATTTTAATATACAAAATTCTAACTTATTTATACTGTGGTATAAATACGTATATATATGCACATGTCGAAGTCATGATTTGTGTGCAATTGTAACACTGCCTTACAAATGTAATAGTTTTCGTATGCCTTTAATTACAGCCTAATAACTGCCTGCATATTTAGACGCCGGGGGGGAGATTGATCCCCTTCAAAAAGTTGTTTGAAAATGTTAAAGCATTACACCCCATATATATATATTTAGAGTATGCAGTATAAAGTGTGACCACTAGGTGTCACTGTATGATGTAACGCACTATGGTGTTAGGACTATGTACTGGATAAGGGACATTGTTCAGGGCTTGTAGTCTCTCTCATTGTCAGTGCTTCTCAATTAAAGTGCACCTGTGTCTAGACTATGGACATAAAAAAGCACACATTTTTGACAAGCAATAAAAGCTTTAAATCAAGCCACTCCTGACTCCTCTAGCTGCTTATACTGCTAAGTAATGATTATTTAAAGTGCCTCTGTTGTGAACATTGAAGTTACTTTTCTTCACAATGCCTATAGCTACAGAGGTGAATGTGGACTTGTTTTAAAGGTGCTTTTACTGCTTGTTCAGAATATGTAAAATGTGTGCATAGTCTGGGCACAGACCGACTAAGGCGCTACTGCATATAATCTTGTATAACCTAACTTTATTAGTATCTTAGAATTTTTTTTTTATAACTGTTGTATCTGCAGTCTGTTACATGTTTCTATTACTTTTCCTTTTTTTCTGGTCTCTTCTCTTCTCATTATGCAGTCTGGTGTCTTCCTACAGGAGCTTAAAGAGAACCTGGCCAAAAATGGATAATCAATTGTAGTGTTCTTAGATAAACGGTACTTAGAATAGAAATCCCATATACTGCATGTCCCTCTCATGAGACATCTTGCACTAATGCAGCTCCTTTGTTCTACTTCATTTTGCTTGACTCTCAGCTGAGAGGCAGACACGCTTCCTTCACTTCCCATCCTCTTGTAATGTCAGATGCACTCTTTTTTGTAATCTGTTGGATTGTCTTTCTTTGGAGGGACTGCTTTGCCTCCCACTGCCATGTGTGCTCTGGATGTCACAGAAGGTGGAGAATGCAGCAGGTGAAGGACATAGGTTGTGTGACTCTTGGACGAAACATCTTAGAGGGGCATGGGATAAAACTTTGGCATATCATTTGATATCTATCCATGACAGGTTCTCTTTAAGCTATCAGTAGTAATAGTATGTGCAAGCAGTCAGTCACAGAGTGAAACTACAAGCCCTTGCATGTATCAGCCGGACACTTGGTTACTGCCAATGGGCCATAGGGTCCAGTCGCTAGAACAGCGTAGCCAATGGATGTTTTTGTATTTTGTTCACACAAAACCACTCAGTCTTAAATATTTCATGACCAAAAAAAAATGCAATTCTTTTTTAAAAACTGAACATTCTTTCTGAGGGTTTTTATACACAATTTTTTTTTCATTTAATAAATAGAACAATGTTAGATATTTTTTATTAATCAACAATATGTATATTTTATTACTCTTGACATAATGTCTTTTTTAAGAAATAATAAAATGATAAAAAAAATCATGTAGCTTTATACTTTGTAAATAAACGGTACAGAATTCTTCATGTAAAGTGCCTAATTCAATAAAAAGAGAATAATGTAGTTATTGAAAAAGCTTTATATTGCTTTTATTTCTTTAAAAAAAATTGCGGAATTGAAGGCTCTGGTCAGCCAAATTGTGTTGTGTTTATAGGTGGATCATGGTGGGCCAAGTCACCCATTAAAAGTAAAATGAAAGTCTACTATACTCTCCTCCCCTTTTTTTCGATGTGATGTCGGCAAGCGCCGTCACTGCAGCTGGTCTTTTTCTGGCCATCTTAATTGGCCCAGAAATGTGTATTCCAGCATGGACAACAAGGCCTCATGTACACTGCTGCTGCTAATCGGACGTTTAGGAGCAGTTGGGCATTTGTTTTCAACTGCCCCTGAACTCTCCTCTGTTATCTTATCAGTATATGTACACAGGGTCGTTAAGAGGCTTTTTTGGAAAGCAAAAAATGGCTTTGGAAGCTGAGTTTAGAGGCATTTCAAGCGCCAAGTGCTTCTAAATGCGGTAACTTGCGTTTATCTGCTTTTTGGTTACAGGCGTTCTTCATTTTTGTCTATTTTGAAGAAAAAAAATTGTATTTTTTTTTAAACGCCTCTACGTGGTAAAACAGACGTTTTAAACATGGGTTACTATCTGTCAAGTTAAATAGTTAAGGAGAGGTTGCAAAAACGTCCCGTGTATTCAAGGCACACATGTCGAACATAGAGAGAAACTGTCATATAGACTTTGCTAATGGCAGCCTGATTTGAGGCCAATAGTGGCCTGAATTTGCTTGATAATTTCCACCATAGTTTGTATCTGCAATGTTTTAACACCTAAAATTACTTGATTTTTTTTCTTATGTTTCTCATGGGATCCCCCAAGCTAGAAGCCTAATTTTATGTTGCAATAAAAGGAATCTTGGTTGGCAAGTCGTCTTTCTCTTGCAGTCGGAGTAGTCTCTGTGTTCCTTCTGCATTGTCCTTTGGGTAAAATTAATGAAATTTTCAGCAGGAAAATTCTGGACTCCTCCCGTCTAATGTCCATAATAAGTGGAGCTGGGAACTTCATGTACAGATAGCTTCAAGGGACTCCGGAGGGGGAAAAAATATAAAATGGTGGCCAATTGAGCTTTCTGGCATCCATCTACCTATTCACATGAGAAGCTACGAACAAGTTTAGAGGATGAAGGGAACTAATGTTTTTTTTTTATAGGGTGGTTTCATTAAAAAAAAAAATTGTCTCCCTTAGGGCTTAGGAAACAAAATCCTAAAACCATCCATTCTGCAGTTATTAAAAGTAAATTTCCAAAGAACTTGTAATGCTGTGTGAAAGCTATATAAAAATAATGTAATGCTTTGTAAAGCAATTTTAATTTGGATCACTCCTCAGGGTTACCTGCTCCTAAGCACCCTCTATTGCTGGTTATTTTACATTGTTATATCTTTTGTGCACTATTTCCTTCCCATTCACCAGTGAGTGGGTGAGCGCTGTTAGCCAAGTGCCGTTTCTGGCACGAGGCACTTGGTTTTTATTCTTGAGCTTTTGCATTCAGTTGGGGCAGGGCAACAAAAAGCTGACCGAGTAAGTGGTACTAGCAAGGAAGAGCTGGATGAACATTTTGCAACTAATCAGTTTAAAGTAGTTCTAAAGCCTGAAGCGTTTTATTTTTATTTTTTATTTTTTTTTACCTTAATGCATTCTCTGCATTTACAGTGCATCCAGAAAGTATTCACAGCGCTTCACTTTTTCCACATTTTGTTATGTTACAGCCTTATTCCTCAATGGATTAAATTTGTTATTTTCCTCAAAATTCTACAAACAATACCCCATAATGACAACACGAAAAAAAAAGTTTGTTTGAAATCTTTTCAAATTTATTAAAAATAAAAGAAATAAAATGTACATAACTGTTCACAGCCTTTGCTCAATACTTTGTTGAAGCACCTTTGGCACCAATTACAGCCTCAAGTCTTTTTGAATATGATGCTACATGCTTGGCACAACTATTTTTGGGCAGTTTCTCCCATTCTTCTTTGCAGGACCTCTCAAGCTCTATCAGGTTGGATGGGGAGCATCGGTACACAGCCATTTTCAGAGCTCTCCAGAGATGTTCAATCGGGTTCAAGTCTGGGCTCTGGCTGGGCTACTGAAGGACATTCAGAGTTATCCCATAGCCACTCCTTTGTTATCTTGGCTGTGTGCTTAGGGTTGTTGTCCTGTTGGGAGATGAACCTTCACCCCAGTCTGAGGTCCAGAGCGCTCTGGAGTAGGTTTTTATTAAGGATGTCTCTGTACATTGCTGCATTCATCTTTCCCTCGATCCTGACTAGTCTCTTACTTCCTGCCGCAGAAAAACATCCACACAGCATGATGCTACCACCATGCTTCACTGTAGGGATGGTATTGGGCAGTGCTAATTTAGTCTACTAAAATGACTAAAACATTTTAGTAGACTAAATTAATACTCATTTAGTCAACTAAAATACGACTAAAACAATTGAGATGACTAAAATACGACTAAAACTAAAATCTCTTCACAGAGAAACGCTGGAGCTCTGTCAGAGATCACCGGTTTCTTGGTCACCTCCCTGACTAAGGCCCTTCTCCTATCTGTTTGTCCGGGCTGCCCGCTCTAAAAAGAGTCCTGGTGGTTCCAAACTTTTTATTTACAGGTGATGAAGGTTACTGTGCTCATTGGGACCGCCAATGATCCAGAAAATTTTCTGTACCCTTCCCCAGATCTGTGCCTCGATACAGTCCTGTCTGGGAGGTCTATAGACAATTCCTTGGACTTCCTGGCTTGGTTTGTGCTCTGACATGCACTGTTAATTGTGGGGCCTTATATAGACAGGTGTGTGCCTTTTGAAATCATGTCCAATCAACTAAATTTACCACAGGTGGACTCCAAGTTGTAGAAACATCTCAAGGATGATCAGTGGAAACAGGAAGCAGCTGAGTTCACTTTTGAGTGTCATGGCAAAGGCTGTGAATACTTCTGTACATGTGATTTATTTTTATTTTTTTATAGATTGGCAAAGATTTCAAACAAACTTGTTTTCATATTGTCATTATGGGGTAATGTTTATAGGATTTTGAGGAAAAGAATTCAATTAATTTTGGAATAAGGCTGTAACATAACGAAATGTGAATACTTTCCGGATGCACTGTAAAAAAATAAATCGCTTTCTAATCTGGTGAAATATCTGTGGCCAAAGCTGAAACGCAATATTGGATGCCCATAATCTTCTGGCCTTCAAACAGCACTGCATTAAAAACATGATTCTGTGATGGACATCACTGCATGGGCTCAGGGATGCTTCCAAAAATAACTGTTAGAACACTGTTTGTCATGCAATCCAAAAATGCAAGGTGAAGCTCTGTCATGCAAAGATGAATCCTTATCTGAACATGATCCAGAAACGCTGCCCTCTTTTCTGGGACAAAGCTTATTTAAAATGGTCTGTTGCAAAGTGATAAACCGTTCTGTGCTCAGAGGAATCGAAATTTGACATTCTTTTTTGGCAACCATGGGGTGCCATGTCCTCTGGGCTAAAGAGGGACCTTTTCAGCTTGTTATCAGTGCTCAAAAGCCTGAATCTCTGATGGTATGGGGGTGCATATGGAACGGGCAGCTTGCACATTTGGAATGGCACCATCAAAGGAGAAAGATATATCCAGATTTTAGAGCAGCATATGCTCCCATTCAGGGAAGGCCTTGGATATTTTAGCAGGACAATGCTGAACCACCTACTGCATCTATGACAACTGCATGGCCTAGTAGAAAAGTCTGGGTTCTGAACTGGCCTGCGTGCAGTCCACACCTTTCACCAATTGAAAATATTTGGTGCATCTTGAAAGCAGTGGCGGTGCGTCCATAAAGGGCGCAGGAGCGTCGCTCCTTCTCTCCTGCACTGCTCTAATCACCATAGATTCATGCAATGCATGAATCTATCTATGGTCGCTGCTGACACCCCCTATTCAGGTGCTCGGCTCATTTTCGGCCGCCGGGCATCTGAATTACACCGGCGGGGGGGGGGGGGTGTTTTTTGGAAGCACCTGATTAGAGCCATAGGCTCTAATAGGTGCCCAAAAATGTGAACAGCGGGCACAATGCTGTGTGTTCGCTGTTCACTCTGCTGTGTGTTAGCAAAGCAAATTCCTTTGCTTTGCTAACACTGAATCCGCCTCTCAGCCAATCAAGTTGCCGGGTCTGTTACCGGTCACATGATTGGCTGAAACATCAGGCACTGTGATTAGACGCCTGAGAGAGGACGGAAGAAGACATGGAGGACGTGCAGGAGACTGCCACTGACCCACTCCGAGACAGGCAAGTGCCAGGCAGCATCTGATGGGGCACAGTAGCGGCAATTGATGGGCACTCTGGCAGCATCTGATGGGGCACAGTTGTGGCAATTGATGGGCATAGTGGCTGCGTTTGGCATAGTGGCAGCGTTTTGGCACAGTGGCTGCATTTGATGGCAGAGTAGCTGCAATTAATGTTTTTTTTTTTTTTCAGTTAGTTAGCGCCAAAAAAAAATTTTGAGCACCAGCCGCCACTGCTTGACAGGAAAAATACGACAAAGAAGACCAAGGACTAATAGGCATTGAATCCAAAATGGGACAACATTCCTCCCCCAAAACTCACAACAACTGGTGCTCTTTTATTGTAAAATTTGAAAATCCAATAAAACTTTGTACAACTAAACTCAAGCAACTGTTCTCTGTCCCCAGAGGTTTACAGAGTGTTGTTAAAAGGAGAGGGGATGCTACATTATCCCTTTCATGACTAAGCCTATTTCTGACATTTGGTGTTTACAAGTTAACTGCCTGAGATCCGCGCTATAGCCAAATGACGGCTACAGCGCGGATCTATTGTGCCGGGACTACGTCTATTGATGTCGTCCCGGACACGAGCTGCCTGCGTGCCCCCTGAAGGGCGCGCGCGGCGCGCTCTGTTATCAGCGAGTCTGTGAGACTCGCTGGATCACAGATCCGAGTAAGGGGTCGATCCCGACCCCTTACCACGTGATCAGCTGTCAGCCAATGACAGCTGATCATGTGATCTTAACAGAGCCGGTAATCGGCTTTTTTTCCTCCTCGCGCTGACAGCGCGAGGAGAAAGAAAAAAAAGCCGATCACCGGAGGCAGTGAGAGGGACATCAGTCCCTCTCACTGCAATGTGCCCGAACCACTGTGCCCACCTTTGCCCCTATTAAAGTGCCTTCTACCAGTGCCCCCAGTTCCATCTCTCAGTTCTCACAGTGCCCACAGTGCCATCTCTCAGTGCCCTCTCTGTGCCCACAGTGACATCTCTGTGCCCACAGTGCCAGTGCTGCACATCAGTGTCACCTGCCAGTGCTCATCTGTGTCACCTACCAGTGCCACCTATCAGTGTCACCCATCCGTGCCCATCAGTGCCATCTTTGCTGTCCCCATCAGTACCGACTTATCTGTCCCCACCAGTGCAGCCTATCAGTGCCCACCTGTGCCGCCTCATCAGCGCACATCAATGAAGCAGAAAAATTACCTGTTTGCAAAATTTTATAACAAACTATTAAACATGATTTTTTTTTTTTTTTTTTTTAATTTTCCATCTTTTTTTGTTTGTTTAGCAAAAAATAAAAACCCCAGCTGTGATTAAATACCACCAAAAGAAAGCTCTATTTGTGGGAAAAAAATGATAAAAATTTCATTTGGGTACAGTGTTGTATGACCGCGCAATTGTCATTCAAAGTGCGTCAGCGCCAAAAGCTGAAAATTGGTCTGGTCACGAGGGGGGTTTAAGTGCAAAGTAATCAGGTGGTTAAAATCACTATTTTGTTGCTAGAAAATTACTTAGAACCCCCAAACATTATATATATATATATATATATATATATATATATATATATATATATATATATATATATATATATATATATATATATATATATAATTTTTTTTAGCAGAGAATCTAGAGAATAAAATGGCGATTTCAATATTTTATGTCACATGGTATTTGTGCAGCTGTGTTTTAAACGCAATTTTTTGGGAAATGGGACACTTTCATGAATTAAATAAAAAAAAAAACAGTATAGTTATCCCAATTTTTTGGGTACCTAAAACTGGTACCCAAAACTCTCCATAGGCGATGCTTTAAAAAAATGTTTACGGTTACCAGGTTAGAGTTACAGAGGTGGTCTCATGCTAGAATTATTGCTCTCGCTCTGACCATAGTGGCGATACCTCACATGTGTGATTTGAACACCGTTTACATATGCGAGCGCAACTTCCTTATGCGTTTTCTTTGCTGCGCAAGCTCGCGGGGGTGGTTTGACATTTTTATTATTTATTTTTATATTAATTGTGTTTTAAAAAAATTGATCACTTTTATTACTGTCACAAGCAATGTAAACATCCCTTGTGACAGTAATAGCAATAGTAATGGTGACAGGTACTAGGGCTGGGGGGCCGGTGACTGCCAGTTTTTTCACCTTAATGCATAGGATGCATTAGGGTGAAAAAACATGAAGGTTTACAACCCCTATTAAGGGTGGGACTGCAACACTTGAATTTTTCATACACTGCCCAAACATTCCATGAAATCTGTACAGCGAGCTCACTTTTACTTTTTGCTTTGAGGCAAATGTCGGTTGGCTCCAAGCAAGGCTCTGGCCCTGTCCTCCTTTCTGATGCCTTCAGTGACCTGGTCACAGCCATTAACCCCTTCTGCTCTGTAGTTGGTCCATGAGTTACCCTTGCTGGTACCATTTCACTTGCATAATGCTTGTATAGGAGATTTGTGGTGGCCTATGGTGACAGACAGAAAGCTTTTAACTCCTCCTCCTCTGAAGTTGGTCCATTAATTATCTTTGAGTGTACTATCTCACTTGCAAGCTGTTTGCATAGCGGCTTTACAACGGCCTAAAGTGTCCTGTCACAGTGGACCGTTAAGCCCCTTCTGCTCTGCAGTTCACAAGCACCCATTGATAGTAATGGGTCACTTGTGTACTGTCAGTATGCTGAATTATGAGCACAAGGATAACAGACCTGTGGGCCTTACCAGCTCACAGTCCTCTGTTTTGGTGTTGCTTGCAATGAAGGTTTGGTTACCTATAGCTTGGATCACTGTCCCCTGCTACAGTCCACATGCTAATAGGAGTTGTCCTTGCTCTCTCAGGCATGACCCCCATCTCTGCATTTCCCAGGGAGGAAATTCTGGCAGTTCGGTTCGAATTCTGGGAAATGCCATGATGACTGACTCAAAATGCAGTCATAATTTTGTTCTCTACTTCAGAGTCTGTATCAAATTTTTCCTACAGCTGCATCTGCTCATTCACTTGACCAAGATGAGGAGTGCGCCTAATCCTTCTGGATGAGTTGGTTCATGGGGAGGTTCAGTCTGTAGACATAACTCCTAAGCTTAAGGGTACCTTTTTTGGTCCCTATTAACACAGTATCCATTTGTTTAGGCATGCAGCAGTCTGTCTGCTATCTCCTAAAATTCTCAACCTTGGTTCTCTAATGCCGCGTACACACGAAGGGACTTTGTCCGCCGGACCTAGTCCAGCGGACAAACCGCCGGACTTTCCAGCTGGGCTTCGATGGACTTGACCACACACGATCACGCTAAAAGCCTGGCGGTTCACGCGATGACGTACAGCAAGTACGACGGGACTATAAAAAGAAAAATACTAGAAAAATACTTGCTACTGAGCATGCGTCCTTTTTGGTCCGCCGGACCATACTACAGACGGCTGTATTGTCCGCCGGACTGCCAAGTCCAGCGGATAATTTTTAAAACAAAACTTAAAACCTAGTCCGCCGGACTTTTGGGAAAAAAAGTCTGTTGAAGGCCCACACACGAGGGGATTGTCCGGCGGACTCGAATCCAGCGGACAATCCCGCGGGATAGTCCCTTCGTGTGTACGCGGCATAAGTCTTCAGATATTTTTTTTTACATCTGCCTCGTGCTTTGCACAGCAAAACTCTGTTAAGGAGAAGTCTCTTAAGAAAAGGGGGCTCTTATGTAGTGGTTTTAGCCATTTTTCTTTCTGTCCCTATGTAGTACATTGTAGTGTTGAGGATTTTTCCTCCCTATCTTGCCCTGTCCAATAGCCTGTCATGACTGTCAGACCTTGGGTGTCTAGCCTCAGAGTATGTGAAAAGTCCCTGTATCTATCCTATTTGATTTTTCAGTCCTCCATCACACTTCCATTGTCAGGCTAGTGGATATTAAATGTTACATACCTAATATCTAGTCAGAGCCTCCCATCTGTAAACAGGCAATGGACCTATTGGCTCAAAGATTTGTCTGTGGACCATCAGGGCAAGGAACGCTTTGCTAACATTTGCCAAGGGCTACACCAAAGAGAGGAGAAACCTTTGGAGCCAGCAAGATGGCTCAGGCTCAGCCCTGAGAAACTATCTACCTCCTGAGGCTAGGAAGAGTACCTTTGTTTCCCCCAGGCCTCTGAATTCAAGCCAATCCTGGATTCCTCCACAAATTTTAGACTCCCAAGTCCTCCATACCTAAAATCAAGTCCTTCCCATAGTGATGAATGCCCCACTTTTAAGAGTGAGGGGATGTCAGCTACAGTTTCAGCTCCAGTAAACTTCATGTCGTCCGACTTTACTGTGCCTGACGAACCTCCACCAACTGAATGGATAAACAGACCTCCAGCTGATTGCTGTAGGCGGAGAATTGCTGTAAAAAAAAAATTGTATGTCATCACCCTTAAGCCTCGTACACACGATCCGATTGTTGGCCAACCGAACGTCAGATTTTTGTCCAAAGGGCGTGTGCCAGGAACTTCTCTTGCATACTAATGGTACACAATTATCAGCCAACAAACACAAAACGTAGTGATTTACTACGAGGAATTTCAGCTCTTGAGCGCCACCCTTTGGGTACCTTCTGCTAATTTCGTGTTTTGGTGAGCATTGATTCCGAGCATGCGTGTTTGTACTTTCAACTTTTGTGTGACGGACTTGTGTACTGTACTGATGATACGAATATCTGACAACAGACTGTTGTCCGCCGAAAATTTACTAGCCTGCCATCCGACATTTGTTGGCCGAAAGTTGGACAACAATTGTCTGAAGGAGCGTACTAACGGTCTGATTTTTGGACAACAGTCTGTCAACAGATAATCCCCTGCCAACAATCTTATTGTGCGTACGAGGCTTTAGGCTGGCCATATGCAGAGCGAATGTTGCCTGGTTCCAGACAAAATTTGTTCTATTGGTGGCCCTGTCATCTCCCTCTTAATCAACATCTTTTGATTGAGAAATCTAAGGAGCAAGGCAGAAAATTGGGACCAAACATCAGCTGCATCATATCAGAGGCAGGCACTCCAGGTATTTTGACGGCTGTCAGAATACAAAAGCCGTAACTGTTGATTAGAACAGTTGATTAGTCTATGGGTGCTGTTTTGAATTGATGAAAAGAGATGGATTTTTATTTTTTATTTTTTAAATTAGTGCGCTGGTTGAACAAAAATAAAAACGTGTGTACGTGGCCAGTTTTAGCCTGGTAACCACAGTGACTGGCATTTGGCACCATTAAGTACTTGGGCGGCTTGGGGAATCTGGCAAGCTCCTGAGCCTCTGGTGAGTTGTTGTCTGGCATACAAGCACTGACAAAACAACCTAAAAAATTGGAAACCTTGTAGAAGTTTAATCAGACTGTGACCATGTAAACACACAAAGCTATCATTGCATAATATCCTAGGCATCCATTGTATCCGCCACCACTAATAGTCACAAGACAATGATCCTGAAGACATCTGAATAGGCGTGGTTCAACAGATACACTACCGTATGTTTATGGATGCCTGGCTAGTACAATACAGAATACAATACAGAATATACTGCTGTATTCAGAGACATACCTGTGCATCCAATAGAATTCAATGTTCAGTACAACATTTTAGAGAAAGTTTAAATGCAACTACAACAAATGTATTTTTATTTTTTTCCAGTTTCATGAAATACAGCAAGATGAAACTGAAGGCAACGTTACGTGGGAAGTATTTGGCTGAAAGCTACAAAGGTGTAGAATATTTTTTAGCTGGACCCCCTATTGTTTCCGAGATGGGATCAGTGCTGGGGTACCTGTTGTAAGACGGCAAAGCTATCAGGTGTTGAATTTCATAATGCATGAGTATTGTTTTAACTTCCTAAGCCAGTGGTCCCCAACCTTTTTGGCACCGGGGACCAGCTGCGTGGAAGAAAATTGTGCCAAGGACCGGGCAGGGGGGGGGGAGGGTTGTCACGCGGGGGGTTAAAGGATTTTTCATGGGCAATGGCTGGTGTTAGCACTTCAATCATCATGGCACCATGCTTGAAGCGCATTGTTTCTATTATTACCTTATAGTGATAAATTAAATAGTTCAGATCACCATAATGCAGAATCAGTGGGAGCCCTGAGCGTGTCACTTGCCACTGTCGCCTGCCACCAGATGCAGATTGTCACTTGCCACAAGATGTGGATTGTCACTTGCCACGTTGCCTGTCAACCAGATGCAGAATGTTACTTGCCACGCCAACTGCCTTATTGCCTGTCACCAGATGCGGAATGTCACTTGCCACATAGCCTGTCACCAGATTCGGAATGTCACTTGCTGTGCCACCTGCCATGTTGCCTGTCACCAGATGCGGAATGTCTCTTGCCATGCTGCCTGCCACCACTGGTCTATTTAGCACAGAGGCAGGCCTCTGTGCAGTGGTGGGTTCCAAATGAAGGCAGGAGAGCAGTGAAACAAGGCAGGCAGTGAGAGATGTCATCTCTCTGCTCCCCGCCACACCTCCGACACTGAGGCTGACAGGACACCGGCTGTGAGGGTGGAAGAGCGATGATGCAGGGGCGGAGAGAGATGATGTCATCTCTGCTTGCCTGCTCGCTTCTTCCATCCACCGCTCTCATATGCCCGCTGCTCGGCTGTCTCATGCCGCTATTTCATGCCCACCTGCCCAGATTTCTCATGCCAACCCCTGCTCTAAGCCGGCCCTAAACAGTTAGAATTCCCTGAGATTCAAACCATATATGGGCAGGGCTGAATGTACCCAAGTTTATTGATCGGTCTACTTTGGTACAAACCGCCTGCTGGATTTTATTGCTGCTATAGCCGCTACCAAAAATCACTGTGTTCTCCTGGCGGGGACGGCTTCCTCCGCCACCCCGACGACGACAAAATGGCTCTGCAGGAGGGATTCCCCCATCAGTACAGACTGTGGTAATGGGTAGATTAATGTGTCTATGGCCAGCCTTAGACTTTTTATTAAAGTGCAACTAATCCTAAAAACAAAAATGGCTGCATTAATCATCCTTCCCCCCCCCCCTTTGCTCTTGCCAGTGAATATAAAGTTCAACTAATCCCTAAAAACAAAAATGGCTGCATTAATCATCCTTCCCCCCCCCTTTGCTCTTGCCAGTGAATATAAAGTGAAACACACTTCCTGTTCCTGGGTGGCTCCCTTCACTCTTTTAATGTATCTATAGAAGGAGCCATGTTTGTCACCCAGGCTGGCCTTCAAACATGTCTGCTTTTGTTCCTCTCTATTACATTAGAGCTGATGGATTAGTAGTTATCCTTTAGGGCTTGTTCACACAAAGTGGTCTGACTGGCATTTTTCCACATTGGCTAAGCGCCAGTTACAGCTAGAGCACATTGCTCACGAATCACGTACTGAACGGAGCAGATCGCTCTCATCTGAAAGGACCCTTAGGGGCAGCCATATTTGCTCATTACATATACAACGATCAGCCATGACATTATGACCACTGACAGCTAAGTGAATAAAATTGATTATCTTGTTACAATGGCACCTGAAAGTGGTTGGGAAATATTATTCAGCAAGTGAACATGTTGACCCTGTACATGAATATTTTGAAAACCGAAAATATGGGCAAGCATAAGGATTTTAATGACTTTGACAAGGGCCAAATTGTAATGGCTAAAAGATCAGGTCAGAGCAACTCCAAAACTGTAGCTCTTATGGGATGTTCCTGGTCTGCAGTGGCCAAGGCCTGCCAAAAGAGGTCCAAGAAAGCCAGTGCCAGGGTCCTGGGCAGCCAAGGCTCATTGATGCACATGGGGAGCAAAGGTGGGCCTGTGTAGTCCAATCAAATAGAAGAGCTATGTAGCTCAAATTGCTAAAAAAAAGTTCATGCTGGTTCCGAAAGAAAGGTGTCAGAACACACACACAGGTTGATTTACTAAAACTGGAGCACTCACAATCTGGTGCAGCTCTGCATGGTAGTCAATCAGCTTCTAACTTAAGCTTGTTCAATTAAGGTTTCACAATAAAACCTGGAAGCTGATTGGTCTCTAAGCAGAGTTGCACCAAATTTTGCACTCTCCAGCTTTAGTAAATATACCCCACAGTGTATCACAGTTTGTTGTGTATGGGGTTGCGTAGCCACAGGCTGCTCATGCTGAACTGTATCCACAGCAAAAACGTGCCTTCAACGGACACGAGCATCAGAACTGGACCCCACACACACACCAATGGACCAAGGTGGTCTGGTCTTATGAATTCAAGAATGCTTTGAGGAACACATCAACAAGGTTGAGGTGTTCTCTTGGCCTCCACATTTGTCAGATCTCAATCCAATTGAGCACCTGTGGAATGTGCTAGAAAAACAAGTCTAAGGGCTCTTTCACACGGACGGACCGTATGTCCGTTTTTCATCCTTCCGTTTTCGGATGAAAAACGGACATACAGGTATCCCTATGGGATAGCGGGTGTCAGCGGATGAGCATCCGCTGACACCCGCTCTCGTCCGTGCCCGCTATGCTCCGTTTCTGCAGACGGAGGAAAACCCCATTTTTTCATCCGTCTGCAGAGCGGATCGGGTGACGACGGACTCTACGGTCCGTCGTCATCCGATCTCCCATAGGGGAGAGCGGCGCTCTGACAGGTCCGTCCCTGCGCTGTGTGCAGAGACGGACCTGTCATCTTCCTGCTCAGCGGAGATCGCTCCGGCGATCCCCGCTGAGCAAGCAGCTATCCACGGGGCGGATCTGCACTGATCCGCCCCGTGTGAAAGAGCCCTAATCCTTGGAGACCCCACCTCACAACTTACAGGATATAAAGGATCTGCTACTGACAGCTTGGTGCCAGATACCACTGCATATCTTTAGAGATCTAGTGGAGTCCAGGTCCTCGACAGGTTATGGTGGGTGTCCAGAATGGCTGATCAGTAGTATTGATTATCAGCTTCAATAAATGGGGACCTTGTGTGACCTTTTTGGTGCGCAGAGAGCTCCCATTTTTCTTCCATGTTGAGCTGTTGTTTCGTTGGGCCACATTCATTTTTCAATTTTTAAGTTAGAAGAGGACCTAAACAGAGGGAGGTCATCAGGACTATATGTCCCTACACAATTTTTCAACTTAAAAAAAAGTTCAGATTTTTCTTTGCACTGCAATATGTTATATTTTTGCTAATGTAATCCCCCAGAACTTTTTTGAATGTGGCCTCTTCTGAACCTACTCTATATTCCGAACCCTTTTTCACAAATGTAAGACTATACAAATCATACAGTGTAAGGCCAATTGTGTCTGTCTTTAAAGTGGTTGTATACCCTAAAAATTAACTTGCACCTACAGGTAAGCCTAGATTAAGGCTTACCTGTAGGTACAAGAAATATCTCCTAAACCTGCACGGTTTAGGAGATATTTTAAAAGAACGTTTTACAACGTTGTCTACGGCGCATGCGCGCCATAGACAACGGTGCATTTACAGGGTTAATCCCCATCTTCAACTGCGGTGAGCCGCAGTTGAAGTGTCCCGCGCGCATGCGCGCAGCGACGTCCTCGCCGCTCTGGCCAATCACAGCGCCGCAGCGGCGCTGTGATTGGCCGGAGCGGCGATACCCGGAAGGGTATCTGTGTAGCTATGGATGCGGCCGGAGGGGGAGAAGAACACGGCGTCGGGGGCCCCGATCTAAGGTAAGTGATGCATAATGAGCTAGTATGCTAGTCATACTAGCTCATTATGACTTTGTCTTGCAGGTAGATAACCCCAAATTTTTTTTTCAAATGGGTATACAACCACTTTAACAATGAAAATAACTTACTTCAATCAGTTTTTCCTATCCGTATTCAGAAGATTTTCCATGTGTCATCTTCTAAATCCAGCCAAGCTTGAAATGTTTATTTTCATTTGGAATGAATAGGAGAGCAGGCTTATTATTGTCTTTTCTCTGCACCTTGTATTGTTTCCTGTCACTGTGTATTGTTTCCTCTCTCACTATTGCTCAGTGTAGAATTTCCTGCCATTCTCTTCTGCCAGTTATTACTTGTTTCCCATTACTTTCTTCTTCCAAGTATTGCTTCCTCGCACACATATGTGCCTTATTTTATTGTTCTACCAATTGCCAGGCTGTAGTTTCACTGTAGCAGGGTGAGAGTAAATGACAAATGATCTGTAGATATCCTATTACCCTTCCTGAAGAATTCTAATTCTAGCTAAAAAAAAAAAGAAACGTAAACTACTTGAAGTCGGGCTATGGCCTCCTATTAAAAAATACACTCGCCAGCCCCTTTATTAGGTATATCTGTTCAATTGCTTGGTAACACAAATTGCTAATCAGCCAATCATATGGCAGCAACTCAATGCATTTAGGCATCTAGACGTGGTGAAGACAACTTTCTGAAGTTCAAACCGAGCATCAGAATGGGGAAGAAAGGGGATTTAAGTGACCAAACGTGGCATGATTGTTGGTGCCAGACGGGCTGGTCGGAGTATTTCAAAAACTGCTGGGATTTTCACGCACAACCATCTCTAGGGTTTACAGAGAATGGTCCAAAAAAAAAAAGAGAAAATAGCCAGTGAGCGGCAGTTGTGTGAACGAAAATGTTGCTGCCCATGTCCATCCCTTTACAACTTTACAACTTGAGATCTGAGAGTGTGGAGGCCATTGGAGTACAGTGACCTCATTGTCACATTCAAGAAACCAGTGGTGAGATGATTTGAGCTTTGTGACATAGTGCATTATCCTGCTGGAAGGAGCCATCAGAAGATGGGTACACTCAACTTCTGATGGCTCCTTCCAGCAGAATAATGCACCATGTCACAAAGCTCAAATCATCTCACCACTGGTTTCTTGAACATGACAATGAGGTCACTGTACTTCAATGGCCTCCACAGTCACCAGATCTCGATCCAATAGGGCACCTTTGGGATGTGGTGGAACAGGAGATTCGCATCATGGATGTACATCTGACAAATCTGCAGCAACCGTGTGATGCCATCATGTCAATATGGACCAAAATCTCTGAGGAATGTTTCCAACACCTTGTTGAATCTATGCCACTAAGAATTAAGGCAGTTCTGAAGGCAAAGGGGGGTCCAACCCAGTACTAGCAAGGTGTACCTAATAAAGTAGCCAGTGAGTGTATGTGCTGCGGAATTTACTTATGCATCCATTTGCACTTACAGTACTTTTCTCTTGGCCCCATGCAAAGCCACACAATTACCTGTTGAACATACCAGTGATGTTCATCTAATGCAGCCTTATTTGTAGACATGTGCACAACAAAAAAATTTGTTTATTTTCGTTTCGTTTTTTTTCGTTTCCGGAAAAAACACATTTTTTTCTGTTTTTCGTTTTTTTTTGTTTCCGTTGATTCGTAACGATTTGTACATTCATAAGTCGTCGTTGTTCGTATTCGTAACGATTCGTACATTCGTAAGTCGTCGTTGTTCGTATTCGTAATGATTCGTACATTTGTAAGAGTTATTTTTGTTGATTCGTTTTTTCGTTAGTTTAATTTTAGTTTATTCGAAATTCCGACGCATTCGTAGTTATTCGTACATTTGTAACATTCGTAGATTCGTAATCGGAGCATAATTCATAATTTTATGTAATGTGTATGCCATTATGACGAATCGAAAAAAAAAAGTTACGAATCGAAAAAAAAGTTACGAATGTACGAATTTTTTTGTTCAATCCATTCATTACGAATCGAAAAAAAAAAAAAATTACGAATCGAAAAAAAAAGTTACGAATCGAAAAAAAAAGTTACGAATGTACAAATTTTTTTGTTCAATCCATTCGAAGCACGTTAAGCAGCATCATTGTAAGGGACACTGAAAATTACCAATTCAACAAAAAAAAAAGTTACGAATGTACGAATTTTTTCGTTCATTTTCGTTGTTCCTTTTTTCATTTTTCGGATTTTCGTTGTTTGGTTTTTCGGATTTTCGTTGCTTTTTGGATTCGTTCGATTCGAACGATTCGTTAATCGTATTCGTACGATTCGAACAATTCGTTATTCGTTCGATTCGAACGATTTGTTCATTCGTACGAAAATGAACAAACGAAAAAAAAAAACGAAACAAATTGCACATGTCTACTTATTTGATGGCGTGGCACCAATGCTGCACTGCTCCTGAATTCAGAGCAGAGTTGCCACTCTCATGTAGGCTGTGCCTGCTTGCTACAGTAGGATGAGAAGATACTGCTAGGGAGTGGGGGGGTGATTTTAGTATTGTCACTGCAGATTCCCCAGATACAGAGACTCCCATCAGAATAAATAACAGATGAGTGTAGCTTCACCTTTAGCACCCCTCTTCCTTTTTAAAGTCTACATGTACTAGGTTTCTCTGAGGATAAATACACAAAACAATATAATCCATAGGCTGATCCACTAGAGGTCACTAGCAGACCTAAGGTAGAAGAGAGTAGACCTAGAGTACAGTGATGGGAGAAACGACATGGAAGGAACTCTGGAGTCAGAATTCGAGAAAGTAGCTAAACTCAGGGCATACAGCCGAGGTATCTGGTAATGTAGCAAAGGTCAGAGCAGGCGTATAGGAATCCAAGATTGTAACAAAGGTCAGCAACAGGAGTAAATAAACTAGTCAGGTGTATTTGATCAGCAGAAATCATTATCACAGGCACAGAAAATCTGATACAGTTCACCTTGTTTCCTGCAGGAGAACTTTCAGCATCATCTAGTTACAGGGATATGCAATTAGCGGACCTCCAGCTGTTGCAAAACTACAAGTCCCATCATGCCTGTGCGTGTCATGCTTGTGGCTGTCAGAGTCTTGCTATGCCTCATGGGACTTGTAGTTCTGCAACAGCTGGAGGTCCGCTAAGGCCCCTTTCACACTGGGGCGGTTTTCAGGCGGTACAACGCTAAAAATAGCGCCTGTACACCGCCTGAAAAAAACGGCCCCATTCACTCCAGTGTGAAAGCCGGCGGGCTTTCACACTGGAGCGGTGCGCTAGCAGGACCGCAACAAAAGTCCTGCTAGCTGCATCTTTGGAGCGGTGAAGGAGCGGTGTATTTACCGCTCCTATACCGCTCCTTCCCATTGAAATCAATGGGAAACCGCGGGGATACCGCCCGCAAACCGCCGCTGCAGCGGCGCTTTGCGGAGGTTTTTAACCCTTTTGCGGCCGCTAGCGGGGGTTAAAACCACCCCGCTAGCGGCCGCATACCGCGGGTAAAACGATGGTAAAGCAGCGCTAAATATAGCGCTGCTTTACCGTCGCCGCCCCGCACCGCCCCAGTGTGAAACCAGCCTAATTGCATATCCATGAACACTTCCCTGTCCGGTTTGACTGTACCTGGTCAGCTCCTTGAATTCACTGAGTTTCAGCTCTCTCAATTATGAAGGCTTAAAGTGATATTAAAGTCTTGGGGGTTTTTTTTTGTTTAACCACTTGTCTACAGGGCACGTACACCCCCTTCCTGCCCAAGTCATTTTTCAGATTTCATCACTGTCGCACTTTGAATGACAATTGCGTGGTCATGCTACACTTTACCCAAACAAATTGTTTATCATTTTCTTCACACAAATTTTTGTCAGTAAATTTTGTAACAGTGATTTTTCTCCTGCACTGATGGGCAATGATAGGCTGAACTGGTGGGCATCGATGAGGTGGCACTGATGAGGCAGCACTTATGGGCACTGGTTAGGTGGCACTGATGAGGAGGTACTAATATGCCGCACTGATAAGCACTGATAGGTGGCACTGATGGGCGGCATGGATAGGCAGTACTGATGGGCATTGATAGGTGGCACTGATGGGCATTGATCGACAGCGGTGATGAGCATTGATGGGCAGCACTGATAGCCAGCACTGACTGGCATCGCTAATGGGCACTGATTGGTGGCACTTGTGGGCACTAATTGCTGCCACTGGTGGGCACTGATTGCTGGCACTGGTGGGCACTGATTGGTGACAATGTTGGCACTATATTGTAATGAGGGCACTGATGATCAGTGCCCTGTTTACATGTGTAGATGTCCCCCTGCATGGAGATGCCGCTGATCGGCTCTCCGTGCCACACATTCTGTCAGTGTGAGGCAAGGAGCGCCTATTACCGGCATCTCTGTGTTTACATGTGAACGGCTGTGATTGGACACAGCTGATCACATGGTTAAAGAGCCACGGACGCGACTCTTTACAGAGATCAGGGTCGCGCCATGTCCTAGCAACACGGCGTGGCCACAATCACCATGCTGCGTGCCCCTGTTCTGGGATGCCGTCATATGACTTCATCCCAGAATGAGAGCCGCACCGCCCCACCGTCATTTGGCGGTGGCTGGGCGGCAATTAATTAAAAATAACAAACATGTTATACTTACCTGCTCTATCTTGTGGTTTTGCACAGACCAGATCCTCCTCTTCTCTGGTCCCTCTCCGACGCTCCTGGTCCCTCACTCCTGCTGACTGCCCCCACAGCAAGTGGCATGCACACCAGTGCGTGGTCGAATGTGATTTGTACCGCACTGCAAATCACATGTGATGTCTGCGCGATGCGATTTCAGCCCAGCCCAGCCCAGCCCATCCCATCCCATCCCATCCCATCCCATCCCCCATAACCACCAATCACCTTGTCCTTCACCTGGCCATGCCCCCATCAGTCAAGGCTCTCTTTTTTGACATTTTGGTATTTGCATAACTCCTCTCAAGAGCAAGCCCATCCCTTCCATCAGGGCTGAGGGCTCTTTAGAGAAGTACTGAGACAGCATGCTGGGATGTTTCACAAACCTATGTACAGCACCCTGCCAGTCCTTACCACCAGCCATAATCTGCTTTGCATAGAGAACCACAAAGACCCAGTGATGACATCATTGGGTCCAAAACGCAGAAATCCTTTTAGCACAAAATATGTCAACCAAGGATACCTTCTGCCACACCCCCAGTTACACAGACTATGGAGAATTAATGCATAAAAAGAATTGGCTAAAGCAACAATAAACCCAAAAGAAAATATGTATTATATTGCAGATTACCAATTCCTAGATGTGATGGCTGTGTTAGTGGTGTTGATTTAATAAAGCTGGAGAGTGCAAAGTCTGGTGCAGCTGTGAATTGTATCCAATCCGCTTTCTAACTTCAGCTTGTTCAATTAAGCTTTGACAAAAAGAACCCTGAGGCTGGGTTCACACTAGTGTGCATCCAATTTCGCACGTCAGGAGACCGCGACCGGCTCTCAATGAAGCCGGTTTACACATCTCCAGAGCGGTTTGCAGAAGAGTCCTGTGTGTCTTCTGGTCTGTTTCAGGTCCGAATCCAGCCAAAAATTCGGGCCTGTCTCATCCCTGAAACGGAGAACAGGGATGCACTGGACCCCTGCTGTGAGCCAATCCGCACAGCAGTGTGATCCCAGCCTTAAGCTGATTGGTTTCTATGTAGAACTGCACCAGATTTTGTACTCTCCGGTTTTAGTAAATCAACCCCAGTGTCCATTTTTAGGCTTTCTTTCTTCTATTCTCTAAGACAGAGAACCGAGTGACCACTGATTGCTCAGATTTCGGTCTTCACTGAGCACAGTGCGGCGGCTGTCCGTGAAGATTCACCCCCACCCCCCACCCTCGATAGGATTTTCACTGCTAATTTTCCTCCCATTTTGCATCTTATTACTAATGATATGTGAAAATGTAACAACTCTTATTCTTGGATGGGCAAAAATGCCATCCTTAAGATGAAAACCATGCCCAGGCTCTTATACCTTTTTCAAACACTCCCCATTGCTGCCCCTCAATCCTATCTCAAATTGGTCCGCAGTGCTTTCATGAAGTTTATATGAGTCAAATCTCATCCTTGTCTCTCCCATTCGTATCTATCCATGTCAAGGTTGGCCCTACCTGTTTTTGTAATTTGTCCTAAATTTAATGAAAATGCAGATGGGATGTGCAATTCTCTTGTACACATGTACCATTCTGTGTAGCTGAAACTGTATCATTGGTTGTATGGAATGGCCTTTGTCAATTTCAGTGGCCGGTGCTGCTGCATTCCTATCTGTATACAATTACTGTAGATAAAGTGTGAAATGTTGAAAAAAAAAAAGTTGGGATCTTTGCAGAGCTTAAGTCGGCTCTGTGACAAGTTCAGCAAAGGTGTCACAATAGGAAAGGTCCTTCTTCTACTGCAGAATATTCCAAAATTCCCTTCTTCTACCCCCTCAGAATACAGAGCACCTCAACACTCTATTCGGGCTTCAACCACATTATATACATTAAATATAGCGCTGCTTTACCGTCGCCGCGGCTCCCGCCCCAGTGTGCAAGGGGCCTAAGTCAAAATTCAGCCCTTTCTTTTTTGCGCAAGACTTAAAACACAAAAAAACACAAAAAAACACTAAGTCCAGCAAGCCCTCTTCCCATTACTGGTGTGCCCTCACTCCTAAGGGTGGGGAGATATCTGTTACAATTTGCCTGTGTCTAGGTCCCAGATGTCCCAGACATGTAGTTTTCATTGTTGGTAACAAAAGAAGTGCAAAAAAAAAAAGTGTTTCAAACTTTTCCCCCCTCACCTTTCTTCTCTCAAAACAGCGAAAATCTGCTCAAGGGCCATCAGATTTGCAGAATGCCCTGAACTATCTCTTGTCCCAGGGAGTAGTTGTTCCAGTACCACTGAGGACAGGTTCAAAGGATTTAAACCTGTTCATGGGACCAAGAACTTAAGGAATTCAGGTCACAGGGTATCTAGATGACCTTCTTCTGAAGGATTCAGCTCCCCTCCAGCTATCTGTAAACTTCCACAGGACTATTCAGATACTACAGGCTTTCAATTGGGTAATTCAATTCCAAAAGTCTGCTCTCCAAACTTCCCTTTAAGTGGAATACTTGGGTCTCATTCTAGACATAGCAAAAGCCTTTCTTGTAGAAAACAAAATGGTCTCTCTCAGATCTCACACTCGGATCTTGAGATCAAAGAAATGTCCCTCTGCGAGATTCTGAGATTCTCTGAGGGTTTTTGCCCCCTTCAAGGCTGTTTCATTCTCACAATTCTACCCAAGGCCTTTCCAACACAACACCTCGTTGGCACAAAAACAAACTTGCTCACTCTCTTGTCTTGCTCCTATTCAGCCAAGTAAGGAACTTCCTAGCTTGGTGGATTTCCAACCCAGCATTGGCAATGGGAAAGTTGTTTCTACCATACCACGGGGAGGTGATAACAACAAATGCCAGTCTCTCATGCTGGGGAGGAGTGTTCCAATATTAAGTTCAGGGAGCATGATCACCAGAGGAAGCCAAGATCCCCATCAACACCTTGGAGCTCAGAGTAATCAAAATGGCTCTATGGCTCTGCACCTCTTCTTCACAAACCCCGATCAGGATGCAATCAAACAACTCCATGGCTGTGGCCCACATAATTCACCAAAGGTGCACCAGGAGCAAGGCTGTCTTTAACGCTGGGCCAAAGGGGCACCTGCCCCTTAAGCCCATGCCAGTGGCGGAACTACCAGCAAAGCTGGATTTACTGGCTTCCCCCTGTGGATTTACCACTGTCTCCCAACTTAGTCCTGCATGTAAAAACTATTGCTCGCTAGGCCCACCTAGTGTCCAAGCAGGAAATTGGGTCCATGAAGGCCCCGGCCTTCAGAGAAGGAGGATGTAACTTTCTCCTCCAGAGCTGCTCTGCCTCCGCCTTAAGAGCTGTACTTCCCGGCTTCCTGCTGACAAAGGAACAGGCCATGAGTCTGAGAGGACAGGGACACTGGCGATGAGCTGACTGTCCGGGGGAGTCTGAGGGACCTGCATGCTGTCCAGACCGGGACACTGCTGCTGATGTGAGTGGGGGGCCTGGGGGGAAAGTGCGCATAAAAGTCTGTCTCCAGCGAAGCCTACACACAGAGGAGGGGACAGAGATCACACTGATCACAGTGTATTCTAGACTGAGGGAGGACAGGCTCCCCCAGGTCCAAGAGCTGTGTACACTCACTGCAGAAGCACCACCTCCTCAAAGATGTGAGGGGGGACCCATCTATCACCACACCATCCACAGTACCTGTAGTATTTCTGTCTCTGACCATCTCCTGTAGTACGTCTGCAGTCTCTGACCATCTCCTGTAGTTCGCCTGGAGTCTCTATCTCCATTAGTACGCCTGCAGTGTCTGACTATCCCCATTAGTACGCCTGCAGTCTCTGACTATCTCCATTAGTACGTCTGCAGTCTCTGTCTATCCCCATTAGTACGCCTGCAGTCTCTGATCATCTCCTCTAGTATGTCTACATTTACATCAGTCCCTGCCCTCAAGGCGCTTACAACCTAAGGTCCCTAACACACATTCATACTAGGGCCAATTTAGACAGGATTCGATTTAGCTACCAGCATGTCTTTAGAGTGTGGGAGGAAACCCATGCAGGCACAGGGAGAACATGCAAACTCCAGGCAGATTGTGTCATGGTCAGGATTCGAACCAGCAACCCTTTTTGCTACTAGGTGAAAGTGCTAACCACTACACCACTGTGCTGCCCATAATAGTACACATTCACCATAGTAACCGCACAGTACAGCAGACCGCCCATCAAGTCTCTCTGCTTGTCCCACTTGTCACATGACTGGAGAGAGGAAGGAGACACTGTAAGTACTGATCTCCCAGTACAGGGGGGGGGGGGGGGGCAACAACTTAGGAGCATGGGGATACATGGTGTACATAGGGTAAGGATCATCACGAGAAAAGTGAGGGATCAGCCCAGAACTACATGGGAGGAGCTTGTGAATGATCTCAAGACAGTTGGGACCACAGTCACCAAACAAACCATTGTTAACACAATACACCGCCATGGATTCAAATCCTTCAGCGCCCGCAAGGTCCGTCCCCCCCCCCCAAGAAGTCACATGTACAGGCCCATCTGAAGTTTGCCAATGAACATCTAAATGATTCAGAGAAGGACTGGGAGAAAGTGCTGAGGTCAGATGAGACCAAAATTTAGCTCTTTGGCATTAACTCGACTCGCCGTTCTTGGAGGAAGAAAAATGCTGACTATGACCCTAAGAACAAAATCCCTACAGTCAAGCACAGAGGTGGAGACATTATGCTTTAGGGCTGTTTCTCTGCTAAAGGTACATGCCGACGTTGTTGCATTAGAGGCCAATGGACGGGGCCATGTATTGTAAAATGTTGGACGAGAACCTTCTTCCCTCAGCCAGAACACTGCAGATGGGCTGTGGATGGGTCTTCCAGCATGACAATGACCCAAAACATACCGTCAAGGCAACAAAGGAGTGGCTCAAGAAGAAGCACATTAAGGTCATGGAGTGGCCTAGCCAGTCTCCAGACCTTAATCCAATAGAAAATGTATGGAGGAAGTTGAAACTTTAAGTTGCCAAGTGACAGCCAAGAAACCTTAAAGAGGAACTGCATTCTGCTCACATAATTTGAAATAAAAACATCTTTGCCATTCTGAAGCTTCCCTCCAACCAGTTATGCATATTATTTTATATATACTGTGATTCTGTACTTGCCAAATATGCTGCAGAAATCTCCCTCCACTGAGTCTGGCTGCATCCATTTTAACTGTGGGCAGCTGAAGCTGCTGCCTGTTCACTTCCTAGATTTACACAGACACACCTCCAGCTCTGCAGCTCTGCTTGGCCCTCTTATGTCTCATCCCCCCTCCCTTCCTGGCAAACTCACACAAGAGTGAGAGAGAGAGCTGTGCATGATGTCATAAGCCTAGGCTTTTTATCAGACTAGAAATAGGAAGTGGGCTGTATAAGGTATTTATTGGCAGGGAAAAATGTTTTACCAAGGTTAAAACAACAAGGGCAGAAGATTTAATAGATGGAAATATGAAAAAATGACTGAAGTTCCGCTTTAAGGTTTAAGAGAAGATCTGTAAAGAAGAGTGGACCAAAATCCCCCCAGAGATGTGTGCAAACGTGGTAACCAACTACAAGAAATGTCTTACATCTGTGCTTGCCAGCAAGGAAAGTACCTAGTCATGTTTTACTTGGGGATTACATACTTTTTTTTACTGAACTGCAACTCGATTTGTAACATTTGTATCTTGTGTTTTTTCTGGATTTTTGGTTGATAATTCTGCCTCTATCATTTAAAATACACCTATGATAAAAATTATAGACAATTAATTTCTTTGTAAGTGGGCGAACTTACAAAATCTGCAGGAGATCATATAATTATTTTCCCCACTGTAAGTCATTAAGAATTTGGTCAAGCTGTGGATTTACAAGAGATGTTAATTTCTGTTGTTATGGAACACATTATCAGCTTATCAAAACCTATAGCCTGATATGCCCTACTGTACTATATACAGTAAGGACATTGTTTGTCCAAGACTGCAGCACAAAACTTTTGAGGGACATAATAATAACATTCGAAGGACTGCAAGGTAAAATAACATGTTATATAAAGAATCCTAACATCAGCCTATAAGCATTTAACATTGTCCCATGGGCAAATTTATTCTCTCATTCATTCAATTATACACATTCAATTTTGCCTTTTTTAATTTATTATTGGAGCCTGACTTTCCCTGGGTTTTTAACTATACTCCACAAACTGCCGGGCACCATGTCCTAAAACACCCCCTCAGTGGCAAGGCAATGCAGCTTCACTGGACATTGGGATGGCAGTTAGTGAAGCTTAGCCATAAAAAATTGAGAATTTATGGCAATTTTAAATTAAAATTCTTAGGAAAAGTCTTAGGAAAATTCGTATGAAAATTCTCAGAACATGTGAATGTCGTTCAAAATATTTTGTTTGCTTTTAACATTTTGTAGCGCTTCCCCCAAAGGAGCAGCTTGTATATTTGGGTTCTCTGTTCTTCTCTTGGCCTTAGTCAGAGCCCCACTTCTACTGACACCACCAAATTACCTTGGCTGGGAAGTCTCCAGGCAACCACACAAGAAAAATACGCACATACTACTAAAAAATAGATGACCATTTTATATTAATAGCAATAACGAGAATGGCAGAGTTCAACAGTTTAGAAAGGGTTAAATAGTAAGCGAAGGTGAATCAGCACAGGAACAATACAATACAGTCAAATACCCTTTACAGTGTGGCCACCTGTCCTGCAGGAATGAGGATATAAACAATAGCCCTCCAACTGGGTAAACCTCCTGCACACCAGTACTTCTAGCAAGATAGTCCCTCAATACAAACAATCTGAGAGGTTGATTCTTCTGCCGGCTTAGTTGGGGCCCTTATGTTGGCGTGCAGTCCCTTTTAGATGTGGAGAATAGGATAATTATCTTTAAGAGGCAAAGTGGTTGGCACAGTTCTCCTTATTATGTGAAGTTGGTGGGGTGGGGTGGGTCACTTTAAGATACTGAATTAGAGGAAAGAGTCACTGTAGTGGTTAACTGGTGGGTCTCTTTAGGAGAAGGGGGGGGGGGGGTGAATGGCAGTTGTGTTCGGGGATAAAGGGGTCCCCCTTTTGATGGTGGCGACTTTCGCACTTCTGCAGTGGACAGGTCTCCACAGGTCAGCTTCTTAGACTCGATGCTCAGCTTAACAATGATATCTGTTTATTTTCCATCAATTAACAAAATGGAAAGTAAATGAATAGAAGAGAAATCAAAATCAAATAAATATTTGGTGTGAGCACCCTTTGCCTTCAAAGCAGCATCAGTTCTTCTAGTTACACTTGCACATAGCTTTTGAAGGAACTCGTCAGGTAGGTTGTTCCAAACATGCCATACCATCAGGGAGGCGTGTGATTGGCCCCAAATTTATTCTGGAGCATGACAACGACCCCAATCATACAGCCAATGTCATTAAGAACTATCTTCAGTGTAAAGAAGATCAAGGAGTCGTGGAAGTGATGGTTTGGCCCCCACAGAACCCTGATCTCAACATCATTATTATTATACAGGATTTATATAGCGCCGACAGTTTATGAAGCACTTTACCAAATCTGTCTGCGATTATATGAAGAGACAGAAGGATTTGAGGCAGCCTACATCCACATAAGATCTGTGGTTAGTTCTCCAAGATGTTTGGAACAACCTACCGTCCCGAGTTCATTCAAAATCTGTGTACAAGTGTACCTAGAAGAATTGATGGTTTGAAGCCAAAAGGTGGTCACAACGAATATTTATTTGATTTTGATTTGTTCTTCTGTTCGCTCACTTTGCATTTTGTAAATTAATAAACAATTCAAATATATATTTTTCTGTGTCAATCTGTTTATTACATTTTTTAGAATTAAAAGGTAAACTCTGACAACATAAAAAGTAAACAAGAAGTCAGCAATAGCATGTTTAAGGGTAAGGAATTAAGACATAAATCCATAGAGATCCGCCATTGGGTATTAGAGACTGTGGGAGAGTGGCCAACTTATAAGACACCTATTATTGAGAAACATATTTTTTTATATGCCACTAATAGGTCAAACAACCCATGGGCCTTACATCAGGCCAACTTTGTTCATTCGGCGGAGGGGTCAAGCAGGGCAACACCCACTCACCCACCCATCCACCTAGGCAACCTATAGGCATAATAATGGAATTATTAAAACCATAGTGACCATTATGTCATCCAACACTGGACTTATTTATCTTACCCCAAAAAAAAAAAAAAAAAATTATATATATAGTCCAGGATCACCAGTCCTCCACCTCCAGGGCAATGCCCAGATCCCTCTTCCAGGCCATTTGATAAGGAAGTTTGGACGAGGGGGAAACAAAGGATTTATACAACATGGAGATACAACCCCTCTGAAAAGTCTCCTGTATGCACCTGCTTTCGAACTGTGTTTGCACTGTATGATTGGAACCGTTCTTTTGTAAAGAAACTAAGAATTGTCATATTTGTTGTAAGCGTAAACTCAGAGGGGGGGGCATCTGCAAATCCTGCACAAAATACCCAAAACATATACGAGGGCCGTATACCTCTATGGTCAAAATAGTGTCCTATGCGGTAGAGTCCCTTGTCCATCCATCAACAAAAGAAGGCAGGCGTCATACCTGGCAGAAATTGAGGACTGTTAAAGAGGGGTGCCACAGGTGAATGAGGGGAGCATAGGGCCATCGTCTGCAAGTTGAGTCCCATAAACTGACAGAATGGGAAAGTGTGGAACATAAGATAGCCTTTCTATGTTTTGAAGGGATCCAGAGCACCAAGTTTATTGGCAATGGGGAACAGGCCTGGGTCTCTATAGACACTCAATCCGGTCTATAATGATTGTAGTGTAAATGACATAGCTGTGTCAGTTGGGCTGCAATGTAGTATTTCCAGAAATCCGGAACCCCCAGGCCACCCAGGTCCTTGGGCGTAAACATTATGGTCTGAGCAAGCCTGCTGCCCTTAGTGCCCCAAATAAAATTGAAGATTTTTGTTTGAAACTGCCGTAATGCCTTTATCGGTACTGGGATAGGTAGGGTTCTAAAGTAATATAGTAGGCAAAAAAAAATTACGGGGGAAAAGGGGAGGACAGTTGGAACAGATGGGACTTTATATGAAGCATGCAATCTCAGGGACAGACAGCTATCAATGGTATAATTGCTTATATAAGCACAATAGGACCATAATTGTCAAGATAAGATCAATAAATGATAGTGGTAATGTAACCCCTGGATAAGATCTATATACACCTACGTATATATAAAATATACAATCTCGTGGACAACCAGCTATCAATAGTAAAAATATAGATCTGTTTATTAGACCCCTTTCCCACTGAGACATTTTTCAGGCACTACATCGCTAAAAATATCGCCTGCAAAGCGCCTGAAAAAAGCCTCAGCTGCAAACCCAGTGTGAAAGCCCGAGCGCTTTCACACTGGGGCGCTGTGCTGGCAGGGCGTCACAAAAAGTCCTGCCAGCAGCTTCTTTGCAGCGGTGAATACACCGCTCCTCCACCGCTCCTCCCCATTGAAAACAATGGGGCAGTGCTGCTATACCGCCGGCAAAGCGCGCTACAGTGGTGCTTTGTAGACGGATTTAACCCCTTTTGCCCGCTAGCTGGGGTTAAAACTGGCCCGCTAGTAGCCGAATAGCGCCGCTAAAACGACGGTAAAGCGGCACTAAAAAATAGCGCCGCTTTACTGCTGACGCCCGGGGCGGCTCAGTGTGAAAGGGGTCTTAAGATACAATAGGACCATGATTAATAAGACAAGAACAATAATTAATAGTGGTAGTATAACCCATAAATTTCATCTATATACACATGCATGTTGATTGTTAACATATCAGAACAGTAATTAAATTATCATTATCATGTGCTTGCTCCTGATGAGTGGTAATACCAAACCACGAAACGTGTCAAGCTAGCTGAAGCCGTGTCTGGACCTACATATTTTTTATTTTTTATACTTTCATGTTTTATATTTTATACCTATTTTGTGGTATAGGATCGAGATACCATATCTAGGGTCTCTTTCCTAATACACCTGGCAGATTAGAGAGTTTGGAGGTCATTTCCATAATTTAATTACTGTTCTGATATGTTAACAATCAACATGTATGTGTGTATAGAGATGAAATTTATGGGTTATACTACCACTATTAATTATTGTTCTTATCTTATTAATCATGGTCCTATTGTATATTAATAAACAGATCTATATTTTTACCATTGATAGCTGGTTGTCCCTGAGACTGCATATTTTATACATGCGTAGGTGTACCATATATACTCAAGTATAAGCCGAGTTTTTTAGCACATTTTTTTTTTGTGCTGAAAATGCCCTTCTCGGCTTATACTCGAGTCAAGCACTTTTCTGCAGCAGAGAATGACATTTTCCGACCCGACTTTGGGGCCCCTGTATCTTGGGGGCCACTTGGTGCTAGGAACCCCAAATTTGGTGTGCAAACCCAGTGAACATAGCACCAAGTAGCCCCGAGATACAGGGCCCTAAAGTCGGTTCGGAAAATGTCATTCTCTGCTGCAGAAAAGTGCTTGACATTTTCCGAACCGACTTTGGATCCCCATATCTCGGTCAACTGTGTCCATTTGCAGCAATGTCATTTCAGGACCCTTTGGGTGGGGGACCTATGGCTGCAAATGGGCACAGTGAGGCATGCAAATGGGCACAGTGAGGCATGCAAATGGGCACAGTGAGGCATGCAAATGGGCACAGTGAGGCATGCAAATGGGCACAGTGAGGCTGCAAATGGGCATTGTTGACCCTCTTCTCCACTTACAGTAGCTGCGCATTTCTCACCCTAGGCTTATACTTGAGTCAATACGTTTTCCCATTTTTTTGTGGTAAAATTAGGTGCCTCGGCTTATACTCGAGTATATACGGTATATAGATCTTATCCAGGGGTTACATTACCACTATCATTTATTGATCTTAACTTGGCAATTATGGTCCTATTGTACTTATACAAGCAATTATACCATTGACAGCTGGTTGTCCCTGAGACTGCATGCCTCATATAAAGTCCCATCTGTTCCAACTGTCCTTCCCTTTTCCCCCGTAATTTTTATTAGATAGGGATGGAGATATATGACCTAATTGGTCTCTACCTCATACAAAGTCCCAAACAATCGTTTTCTTTTCAATTTAATTCAGGGATGGAAGTATGCAGTCTTGCTATGTTAAGCTACTTAGCACATTTATCATGTTTACTGATGGTTTTTATTTCAAATGTTTTTTCTATATGGATTTTGTATCCATATATCCTTCCTCCCTTCTCTGCTTTCATATATCAGAGGTATGATTTCATTTGGGTTGTGCTGACTTGTTCCTTCTTGTAGACTCCCTGGTCGGCTATTTTGGCTGTGTTTTTGGAGTTTGGCGTTCCGGACCGGTGGCCCTTCCGGGTTCTCTGTCTGTGCTGGGAACTGCGGCGTGCACTGCTGGTCGCCCCCCCCCCCCTCCCATGTGGGTCAAGTGGGTGCCTCGCACTGCACGTCGACGTCACGCCCATCTCTCCAGGGGCTTAAGTGGTTAAAGAGAAAAAAAAAACAAAGAGCAGAATGCATTAAAACTGCATGCAAAAACGCATCAAAAGCGAGGGTTTAAAAACGCAAAACGTGCCTGAAAAATGCATCAAGCGTAGTCCACATAGATGTGAAACTAGACTTAAAGAGGAGTATCCCTAAAAAAAAAAAAAAAAAAGTCAGCAGCTACAAATACTGCAGCTGCTGACTTTTAATAATCGGACACTTACCTGTCCCAGGGTCCAGCGATGCAGGGGGGTCAAATCTCCTCTCGTCCCCCGATCCGCTCGGTGGCAATGCAACTGTGGGCACCCAGCTGTGGCTTCACAGCCGGCACCCACTGCGCATGCGCGCCGTGATTGGCCACGCAGTCATCTGGGACCTGTCACGTGTCCCAGATGACTGACAGGAGGGAGGGAGCTCTTCCTACGCCGAGGGGAAGTGATGTCACCATCCCAGGCACCGTAGGAGGCAGACTACGAGGGACCCCCTAGCAACAGGCATTTAGAGGTGAGTTAAAGTGGAAGTAAACCCTCCTATCGTTTTCAGCCAAGGAAGCTGCCATCTTGGCCTCTGTTCAATCTTCAACTGCCACAGTGCTGCACATGTGATCAGTTATGACACCAGACATTGGATGGTTTGACAGTTTGGTTGAAAGCATAGTCAATGTGACAGGTAGCATTTCCGGCATGCCATTTTTTTTAAACTATTTAAATCAAAGAGTTTACTTCCGCTTTAAAAAAAGAAAATTTTCCAATTATTTTTTTTATTTATTTTAAGCATTTTTTTTTTTTTTTTTTTTTTTTAGGGGGAAACACCACTTTAATGCAATCCTGGTACACACGCCTAACAGATTTAAAGGGAAGGCAGATGAAGACATCACGTTTTTGCTGTACAATCTCAATACTCACTTTTACTCATCCGATCAGAAATCCTCGTGCTTGAAGTTGTCATAGTAGGCCCAAGGGAGGACAGGCCAGATGTTCAGGTTCACCCTGTTTGTCCACAACTCAGTTAATGTCATGCAGTTGTGATTCACCTGTAAGGAGCCGGTCTGTCCATGTTTGTATGCATACATCTTTTACATTCACAACAAAGGGGGATGGAGATGAAAGAAAAAAAGTTCTGAATTGCTGCAAAAACGTATTTAAAGTGATTCAAGCCAACCATAAAAGTCTCATTGTAGACTGAGATACAGTATATTGAGGGGTAAATATTTGACTTACTACTCAGTCACTGAAAAAACAGCCAGACAGTAAAGTAAAAGCAGCACACGTTACCCATTGTTAGGCACACAGTTAACCCCTTGATTGCCCCTAGATGTTAACCCCAGCCTGTCATTAGTACAGTGTCAGTGTACAGCATTATCACTAATCACTGTATTAGTGTCACTAGTGACGTCCCAGATAGTGTCTGTTGGTGCCAGATTGCCCACCACCCTATCACAGTATCACTATAAGTCGCTGATCACCGCAATTACAGTATAGCGTCTATAGCTACGTAAATTCCAGTATAAATACCATAGTTTGTAGACGCTATAACTTTCGCACAAGCCAATTACATACCTCCCAACTTTTTGAGATGGGAATGAGGGACACCTATCAGCAAAAGCATGCAGGCATAGAACACACCCCTTGCCACGCCCCCTTAAAGGAGAATTGTACAAAAAAAACAAGATTGGTTAAACCCACAAGTGCTTTTTTTACCACTAATATTCCTTTATATTGGCTTTTGGAATTTAAGAATGCAGCAATTTAGAAATCAGATGAAAGGTTTAGCACTGGGAAACACTTTTTTATAGATAAAAAGTGCATTTTATATACAACTATATAGATCAGACCAAAATGAGGGACAAATGAGGGGAATGAGGGACAGAGGGACATTGCTCCAAATCAGGGACAGTTGGGAGGTGTGCAATTAATATACACTTATTGGGATTTTTTTTTACCAAAGACATGTAGCAGGATACATTTTGACCTAATTTTTTGTTATTTTTTTATTGGATATGTTTTTTAACAGAAAGTAGAAACTAACGTTTGTTTTGTTAAAAATTTTTGGTCTTTTTTTGTTTATTTTGCAAAAAAAAAAAAACCCAGTGGTGATTAAACCCCCAAAAGGAAGCTCTATTTGTGTTAAAAAAAGAAAAAATATATATAAAAATGTATTTTGCATAGAGTATTGCATGACCGTGCAATGGCCAGATAAATTAGCACAGTGCTGAATAGCAAAAAATGCCCTGGTCATGAAGGGGATAAAAAATGTCAGAGGTCAAGTGGTTAAAGCAGTTTAAACACCTTAAGCCCCCGTTCACACCTATGCGAATTAGATGCGGCTTACACCGCATCCAATTCGCAGAACATTTTAAAATACATTAATTTTAATGAGGTTGGTTCACATATCTGCGGTGCATTCGCACTGCGCATTGCAGAAAAAACCTGTGCGTTTTTTGGGCAGTGCGGTCCGGCTCATGTGCGAATTCAGGCCCATTATCTTCTATGGGCACGCATCTGATTCGCAGATGCCTTCCGTTCTGAACAAGGAATCTCTCCTTGTTTTCACTACACCTCCCCCTCTCCCTGCTCAGCTGATGCGCTCATAGAACGGAGCGGCACCGCTGAACAGCTACATTTTCTCTTCACAGAGAAAATGTAGCTGGAATTTGCACCGCACTGGTGTGAACCCGGGCTAAAACCCATTAGAAGCTAAAAAACGAAATCAGCTTTTTCTGCAATATTCACCTTCAGTGCAGAGATTTCCCCTGCAGTAGCTTATTCCTGCCACTAGATGTCCTGAGTCTTTTGGCCAGCATTATTCAATCCACTGCCTCTGAGCCCAGGCCCTCCTGGACCTGCCCCAGCCTGTGACTAGACAGTGAAAGGAGCAGCAGCACAGCGATGACCTCATCTCTCTGTCACTCTGTGCTTGAACTGATTGGCTCCTTGTGCTGCTTATTCCCCTCACACTGCAGCTCTGCTGTACAGACCCTGCAGGAGGGGAAGAAGGTAGTGAGACAATCAACAGTAAATGGCTTCGAACACGCATGGGACAAACATAGATCTATACAGGGCCGTTTTTAAGGCAGGGCAAAAGGGGCAGCTGCCCTGGGCCCTGTCATTGTTGTGGGGCCCAAAGCAGCTGCCTAATACTTGCCAACTATCCTGGTCTAAATTCCCTTGTCCCTTGAGGTTTTAGTCCCGTGCTGCTACAAATGCTGCCCAGCTTTGCCCTTTTGTTGTGTTACAGATGACTCACCTGCAGACTCTGTGTTTACATGTAAATTACCAGCATTCATATGTAAATAGTGGTGGCATTCATATGTAAATAGTGGTGGCATTCATATGTAAATAGTGGTGGCATTCATATGTAAATAGCGGTGGCTGGCGACATTGATATGTATATCATGCCCCCTGAGGTCATAGCCACAGTAACCTCTAGCAGCCAATCAACAAACAGAAATCATGTGCTGTAGCTTCTAGCAACTAATCAGTGAGCCGTAATGTGTGATGTAACCTCTAGCAACCAGTCAGTGAGTGGTAATAATACACTGTAACCTCTGGCAACCAATCACAATAGCTGCCTGATCTGATTCAGTAAACTGATTTTGAGTCTAGCTGTTATTTATTATATGTCTCAGAGTAGGTGGAAAGCGAAACTGCATGGGGGGGACGAGAAAAGTTTTGCCCAGGGTCCAATCAATATTAAAGACGGCCCTGGATCTATACTCAGACAAAAAAGTTAACGAAAAAAGAAAAAAAAAACAGGCAGACTCGATTGACTTTTTTTTTTTCTGCCGTCACTTTTCTGTTTCTATGAGGCTGACAGTCATATTCAGGTGCTTGCATTAAAAACACAATTAATGGTGTATTAAAGTATCTCTAGGCAAAATATTTTTTTTTTTCGTTTTAGATAGAATGTAAAATGATTGGACCCTCTGACAAGATTTTTACTGACCGTGTCCCCATTGGGGAAATTAATCTTCCCTATTTGTACTAGTGACCACAATCACTGAAATTAGGGGAAACTAAAAAATAAATAGAATTTTCCCCAACTTCCTGCTATATCCCTTAGACGGGAAGTGAAGGGAAATTTCACTAGCCATACACAGACAGTATAAAATAAAACTGGCAGGGGTTCTAACCCTTCCCTTCTCTAAGGCCCCTTTCACACCGGGGCGTTTTTCATGCGGTGCAGCGCTAAAAATAGCGCCTGTTCACCGCATGAAAAAATCCGGCCCCTTTAACTCCAGTGTGAAAGCCGGCGGGCTTTCACACTGGAGCGGTGCGCTAGCAGGATGACAAAAAAAGTCCTGCTAGCAGCATCTTTGGAGCGGTATAGGAGCGGTGTGTTCACCGCTCCTATACCGCTCCTTCCCATTGAATAGAATGGGACACCGCGGTAAAACCGCGGCAATACCGCCGCAAAGCGCCGCTACGGCGGCGCTCTGCGGTGGTGTTTAACCCTTTTTCGGCCGCTCGCGGGGGGGGGGGGGTAAAAACGCACCGCGAGCGGCCCAATACCGTGGTTAAAACGACGGTAAAGCAGCGCTAAATATAGCGCTGCTTTACCGTCACCGCGGCTCCCCGCCCCAGTGTGAAAGGGGCCTAACCAAAGACAAAAAAAAAAAAGAGATATAAAAATTCTTTAATGGTTACAGATCTGCATTTACCATTTTCCTGCCACGTCTTGGAAGGTGGGCTTTAATGCCCAGAGACAGAGCAGCTTCCCAATCACGTGACTGCTGTGATTGGTTCTCACAGCGATCACATGATTGTGATTCACGGATCGCAGTGCGCTGCAGCACTTAACAGGCCACATAAATATTGTTTACTATGTGCCCTTATGTTCCGCCTACATTGATCTATATAGATTATTGTATCTCAAAAGAAATAGAGCGAATGAGCTCTAAAGCTGACCATACACATTACAATCTGATTGTACAACCTCTGTACAATTAACCTTAGATCTACCAAACTATGTCATATTAGGACAAAGCTAAACTATTCAATGTATTAGTATCAAATCAATTATTCCATTGTTCTTGTTGATAAATCTAAGGCCCCTTTCACACTGACGGACCGTTCAGGTCCGCCTGTCAGTTTTGACGTCGGACATGAACGGCGTTCAATGCTGGTCTATAGAGCGACGGATGTCAGCGGGGACTTGTCCACTGACATCCGACCCAGTCCAATCCTCCAAAAGCAGACGGATGGCCCTAAGTCCGGATCCATCGCTGGCTGTTTTCATCCGATCTGTCTATAGAGACCAGCGGCGCTGGACAAGCCCCTCCCCACTCAGTGAGCGGAGAGGGACCTGTCATCCGACGGCTCAGCGGAGATCAACGGAGAGATCTCCTGCTGAGGCGGCAGACAGAGGCGGACTCCGTGGAAGCGGATCCGCCTCGTGTGAAAGGGGCCTAAAGGAGATTGTACAATCAAATTGTAACATGTGTGGTGAGCTTAAAAGATGAGTCTCAGTTTCCTGTGAAAAAAAAATAAAAGTCAGTAGTTACAAAAACTGTAGCCTAGCTGCTGACTTTTAAAAAAACAGCCACTTACCTGTCCTACAACTCAGCGTTGTGCTCACCCCTGCCGCTTTCACCCGTTGTCTCCTTTCTTAGGTGTCGGCATCTTAACTATGGGTTCCCACTGCGCATGCGCGAGCAGCACTGTGTATTGTGAATGGTCAGTTTTCTGGGGGCCTGTCATGTGTCCCAGAAGACTGCAGGGGGGAAGGGAGCAGAACTTCTGCTTCTGATCGCCTAGGTGCTCGGAGTGGAAGTGGGAGCAGGTACTTGCTGCCCCGCTCCTCAAAAGTGACGATTCTTGAAGAGAAGCAGGGGGGATTACTCCTTAAAGCAGAACTTTCCCTTCCTTTTGGGTGGAGCTCCGCTTTAACCACTTCAGCCCAGGAAGATTTTACCCCCTTCCTGACCAGAGCACTTTTTAAAATTTGGCACTGCGTCGCTTTAACTGACAGTTGAGCGGTCTTGCAAAATTGTACCCAAACAAAACTTGCGTCCTTTTTTCCCACAAATAGAGCTTTCTTTTGGTGGTATTTGATCACCTCTGCGGTTTTTATTTTTTTGCGCTAGAAACAAAAAAAAAAGAGACAATTTTGAAAAAAAATAAAAAAATTGTTTACTTTTTTGCTATAATAAATATTCCCCAATTAAAAAACCAAAAAACAAATTTCTTCATCAGTTTAGGCCGATATGTATTCTTCTACATATTTTTTGGTAAACAAAAAAAATCACGTATATTGATTGGTTTGCGCAAAAGTTATAGCGTCTACAAACTATATGGAAGATTTATGGCATTTTTATTCTTATACTAGTAATGGCGGTGATCTGCGATTTTTAGCAGTACTGCGACATTGCGAGGGACAGATCGGACACTTTTGACACTTTTTTGGGACCGTTGACAATTATACAGCACTCAGTGCTATAAAAATGCACTGATTACTGTGTAAATGTCACTGGTTGGGAAGGAGTTAACACTAGGGGGCGATCAAGGGGTTAACTGTGTTCCCTGACTGTGTGTTCTAACTGTGTGGGGGTGGGAGTGACTAGGAGAGGAGACATATCGTTTTTCTTACTTAGTAGGAACAAACAATAGGTTTCCTCTTCCCTGACAGCACAGAGATTTGTGTGTTTACACACACAAATTCCCGTGCTGGCGATCGCGCGTGGACGGCGGCAATAGTGCCCGCCAGGCATGCGCATCGGTTCCCCCGCCATGGGCGAAAAAGGGTAGGACATACCCATACAAGATTTTGCCCAGGGGAGCCATTCTGCCGCAGTTGGGAACCGGTTAAGCTATGGCTGTTGACATCTGTCAAGCCAGACTATTGGAACACATTTGTAGATCAGCGGCTGCAGCCCCTGATCAGTGTATTCTGACAGCTGGCTATACATAGCTTGGAAGGCTGAAAAGAAAAATAAATGAACCACCTGCTGTGCTATTGTATTCTCATAGCTGGGGACTTCTCTGCTGTCAGAATACACAGATCAGCGCTGCAGCCGCTGATCAAGTGGCTTTTTTCCTACAGGGCAGTGGACTTTGTTAGTAGGGCAGAGGAAGGTGTCAGTAGTTTTTTATTTTTATTATTTTTTTCAATTTTATTTATTGTTTTTTTTTTACTTTTACAGTTTAGGAACCCCGCAGGAGGGCTTTGGCGAAATATCAGGCACTTAAACAGACCCCTGATGTCTTACTTTTGAGACAGAGAAAGGGACTGAAGACAGAGATTCCCCAGTCCCTTTCTCTGTAGCCTCAGCTGCACTGGACAGTGAGTGAATGGGAAGTACTCTGTGCTTCCCATTCACCCCTGCTGGGTGTTTTTTTTTAAATAAAAATAACAAATATGCCTATACTTACCTGCTCTGTGCAATTGTTTTGCACAGAGCAGTCCCGATTCTCTTCTTCTGGTGTCCCCCGCCAGCGCTCCTGGACAATCCTCTTCATTGGGTGCCCCTACGGAAAGAGGCTTTCCCTGGGGGCTTCCGTGCGGGCTCTCTCCCGAGTCCCACTGCTGCATCCTTCGACACAGACAGTGGGACTCAGCCCTGCCCCCCGTTCCCATGTCACTGAATTTGATTGACAGCAGCGGAAGCCAATGGCTCCCGCTGGGGGGGGGCAGTTGTCATCACGACACACACAAAACTGCTGGGAAAAAAATCTTGGTCGTCAATTTGCTGGGTAAATAGAAGAGAAGGAGAGGTGGTCGTGGTTCAATTGGCTGCCCCCCTCAAAGTGCTGCCTGGGTCCAATGGGACCCATGGTAGGGCCGGCCCTGGATCACAGGGCCATTAGGTAGTTGAAGAGTATGGATTTGTTTTATTTTTGAAGGATAAGGTCATTATTTAGTGTTAACAGCTACAGCAAATTTAGACCTGTCGCCACCCAGCAATCACATTTCATCCCTGCTGCTGATCAGATACTGGGGTCCCCTGACTGATGACACAGGACATTCTATCCCTGCTGCTGATAAGATCCTGGGGTCCCCTGACTGATGACACAGGGCATTCCATCCCTGCTGCTGATGAGACACTGGGGTCCCTTGACTGATGACACAGGGCATTCCATCCCTGCTGCTGATCAGACCCTTGGATCCCCTGACTGATGACATAGGGCATTCCATCCCTTCTGCTGACCAGACCCTTTGATCCCCTGACTGATGACACAGGGCATTCCATCCCTTCTGCTGATCAGATCCTGGGGTGTCCTTACTGTTGACACAGGACATTCCATCCCTGCTGCTGAACAGACCCTGGGGTCCCCTGACTGATGACACATGGCATTCCATCCCTGCTGCTGATCAGACCCTTGGATCCCCTGATTGATATCACAGGACATTCCAACCCTGTTGCTGAACAGACCCTGGGGTCCCCTGACTGATGACACATGGCATTTCATCCCTGCTGCTGATCAGACCCTTGGATGCCCTGACTGATATCACAAGGCATTCCATCCCTGCTGCTGATCAGATCCTGGGGTCCCCTGACCGATGACACAGGGCATTCCATCCCTTCTGCTGATCATATCCTGGGGTGTCCTTACTGATAACACAGGGCATTCTATACCTGCTGCTGATCAGACCCTTGGATCCCCTGACTGATGACACAGGGCATTCCATCCATTCTGCTGATCAGATCCTGGGGTGTCCTTACTGATGACACAGGACATTCCATCCCTGCTGCTGATCAGACCCTTGGATCCCCTGACTGATGACACAGGGCATTCCATCCCTTCTGCTGATCAGATCCTGGGGTGTCCTTACTGATGACACAGGACATTCCATCCCTGCTGCTGATCAGACCCTTGGATCCCCTGACTGATGACACAGGGCATTCCATCCCTTCTGCTGATCAGACCCTTGGATCCCCTGACTGATGACACAGGGCATTCCATCCCTTCTGCTGATCAGACCCTTGGATCCCCTGACTGATGACACAGGGCATTCCATCCCTTCTGCTAATCAGATCCTGGGGTTCCCTGACCGATGAATAGGACATTCCATCCCTGCTGCTGATCAGATCCTGGGGGTCCCCTGATTGATGACACAGGGCATTCCATCCCTTCTGCTGATCAGATCCTGGGGTCCCCTGACTGATGATACAGGGCATTCCATCACTGCTGCTGATCAGATCCTGGGTTCTCCTGACTGATGACACATGGTATTCCATCCCTGCTGCTGATCAGATCCTGGGCTCCCCTGACTGATGACACAGGGCATTCCATTCCTGCTGCTGATCAGATCCTGGGGGTCCCCTGACTGATGACACAGGGCATTCCATCCCTGCTGCTGATCAGACCCTTGGATACCCTGACTGATGACACAGGGCATTCCATCCCTGCTGCTGATCAGACCCTTGAATCCCCTGACTGATGACACAGGACATTCCATCCCTGCTGCGGATCAGATCCTGTGGGTCCCCTGACTGATGACACAGGGCATATAATCCCTGCTGCTGATCAGACCCTTGTATCCCCTGACTGATGTCACAGGGCATTCCATCCCTGCTGCTGATCAGATCCTGGGGGTCCCCTGACTGATGACACAGGGCATTCCATCCCTTCTGCTGATCAGATCCTGGGGTGTCCTGACTGATGACACATGGCATTCCATCCCTGCTGCTGATCAGATCCTGGGGTCCCCTGACTGATGACACAGGGCATTCCATCCCTTCTGCTGATCAGATCCTGGGGTGTCCTTACTGATGACACATGGCATTCCATCCCTGCTGCTGATCAGATCCTGGGGTCCCCTGACTGATGACACAGGACATTCCATCCCTGCTGCTGATCAGATCCTGGGTCCCCTGACTGATGACACAGGGCATTCCATCCCTTCTGCTGATCAGATCCTGGGGTGACCTTACTGATGACACATGGCATTCCATCCCTGCTGCTGATCAGATCCTGGGGTCCCCTGACTGATGACACAGGATATTACATTCCTGCTGCTGATGGGTCCCCTGACTGATGACACAGGGCATTCCATCCCTTCTGCTGATCAGATCCTGGGGTGTCCTTACTGATGACACATGGCATTCCATCCCTGCTGCTGATCAGACCCTGGGGTCCCCTGACTGATGACACAGGACATTCCATCCCTGCTGCTGATCAGATCCTGGGGTCCCCTGACTGATGACACAGGGCATTCCATCCCTGCTGCTGATCAGATCCTGGGGTCCCCTGACTGATGACACAGGGCATTCCATCCCTGTTGCTGATCAGATCCTGGGGTCCCCTGACTGATGACACAGGACATTCCATCCCTGCTGCTGATCAGACCCTGGGGTCCCCTGACTGATGACACAGGGCATTCCATCCCTGCTGCTGATCAGATCCTGGGGTCCCCTGACTGATGACACAGGGCATTCCATCCCTGCTGCTGATCAGACCCTGGGGTCCCCTGACTGATGACACAGGGCATTCCATCCCTGCTGCTGATCAGATCCTGGGGTCCCCTGACTGATGACACAGGACATTCCATCCCTGCTGCTGATCAGACCCTGGGGTCCCCTGACTGATGACACAGGGCATTCCATCCCTGCTACTGATCAGATCCTGGGGTCCCCTGACTGATGACACAGGACATTTCATCCCTGCTGCTGATCAGACCCTGGGGTCCCCTGACTGATGACACAGGGCATTCCATCCCTGCTGCTGATCAGATCCTGGGGTCCCCTGACTGATGACACAGGGCATTCCATCCCTGCTGCTGATCAGACCCTGGGGTCCCCTGACTGATGACACAGGGCATTCCATCCCTGCTGCTGATCAGATCCTGGGGTCCCCTGACTGATGACACAGGACATTCCATCCCTTCTGCTGATCAGATCCTGGGGTCCCCTGACTGATGACACAGGACATTCCATCCCTGCTGCTGATCAGACCCTGGGGTCCTCTGACTGATGACACAGGGCATTCCATCCCTGCTGCTGATCAGATCCTGGGGTCCCCTGACTGATGACACAGGGCATTCCATCCCTGCTGCTGATCAGATCCTGGGGTCCCCTGACTGATGACACAGGACATTCCATCCCTGTTGCTGATCAGATCCTGGGGTCCCCTGACTGATGACACAGGACATTCCATCCCTGCTGCTGATCAGATCCTGGGGTCCCCTGACTGATGACACAGGGCATTCCATCCCTGCTGCTGATCAGACCCTGGGGTCCCCTGACTGATGACACAGGGCATTCCATCCCTGCTGCTGATCAGATCCTGGGGTCCCCTGACTGATGACACAGGGCATTCCATCCCTGCTGCTGATCAGATCCTGGGGTCCCCTGACCGATGACACAGGGCATTCCATCCCTGCTGCTGATCAGACCCTGGGGGTCCCCTGACTGATGACACAGGGCATTCCATCCCTGCTGCTGATCAGACCCTGGGGTCCCCTGACTGATGACACAGGGCATTCCATCCCTGCTGCTGATCAGACCCTGGGGTCCCCTGACTGATGACACAGGGCATTCCATCCCTTCTGCTGATCAGATCCTGGGGTCCCCTGACTGATGACACAGGACATTCCATCCCTGCTGCTGATCAGATCCTGGGGTCCCCTGACTGATGACACAGGGCATTCCATCCCTTCTGCTGATCAGATCCTGGGGTCCCCTGACTGATGACACAGGGCATTCCATCCCTGCTGCTGATCAGATCCTGGGGTCCCCTGACTGATGACACAGGGCATTCCATCCCTGCTGCTGATCAGACCCTGGGGTCCCCTGACTGATGACACAGGGCATTCCATCCCTGCTGCTGATCAGACCCTTGGGTCCCCTGACTGATGACACAGGGCATTCCATCCCATTTGCTGATCAGATCCTGGGGTCCCCTGACTGATGACACAGGGCATTCCATCCCTGCTGCTGATCAGATCCTGGGGTCCCCTGACTGATGACACAGGACATTCCATCCCTGTTGCTGATCAGATCCTGGGGTCCCCTGACTGATGACACAGGACATTCCATCCCTGCTGCTGATCAGATCCTGGGGTCCCCTGACTGATGACACAGGGCATTCCATCCCTGCTGCTGATCAGACCCTGGGGTCCCCTGACTGATGACACAGGGCATTCCATCCCTGCTGCTGATCAGATCCTGGGGTCCCCTGACTGATGACACAGGGCATTCCATCCCTGCTGCTGATCAGATCCTGGGGTCCCCTGACCGATGACACAGGGCATTCCATCCCTGCGGCTGATCAGACCCTGGGGGTCCCCTGACTGATGACACAGGGCATTCCATCCCTGCTGCTGATCAGACCCTGGGGTCCCCTGACTGATGACACAGGGCATTCCATCCCTGCTGCTGATCAGAACCTGGGGTCCCCTGACTGATGACACAGGGCATTCCATCCCTTCTGCTGATCAGATCCTGGGGTCCCCTGACTGATGACACAGGACATTCCATCCCTGCTGCTGATCAGATCCTGGGGTCCCCTGACTGATGACACAGGGCATTCCATCCCTTCTGCTGATCAGATCCTGGGGTCCCCTGACTGATGACACAGGGCATTCCATCCCTGCTGCTGATCAGATCCTGGGGTCCCCTGACTGATGACACAGGGCATTCCATCCCTGCTGCTGATCAGACCCTGGGGTCCCCTGACTGATGACACAGGGCATTCCATCCCTGCTGCTGATCAGACCCTTGGGTCCCCTGACTGATGACACAGGGCATTCCATCCCATTTGCTGATCAGATCCTGGGGTCCCCTGACTGATGACAGAGGGCATGGTGCTGGGCTGTGCCCCATTGTCCTCCCATCACCTATCCATACAATGCAGTCACCTCTACACAGCGCACAACAATGGAGATCAGAGTCACGTGACTGCAGAATGTAACAATGTATCCAGTGCGGGATCACCGGCTGCTACAATGAATCATGACCGGCGGTGATCTCAGCCCTGCGATCTCCATGATGATGATGGGGAGGAGGAGGAGGAGGAGGATGGGGCTGACTTCCCTCTTTGTCCATGCTGAATTACCTGTTAGGAGAAGGGAAGACTCCTCCCTATGGTGAGGTCACATAGCGAGAGACAGAGGAGGGGGGAAGGGAGGAGAGAGACAGTCAGTGCACCTGAGACAGCTGGAAGGAGACGGACAGACACCCCCCATGTGTGTGCACCCTCCATGTGGTGCTGAAGGACAGCGCTGAACCCCCCCCATCGTCATCAGACCGGGGATCGGACCCCCCACCCACCCTCTGCCCTTGTCTGTCTCCTGCACCACCTACCCCCCTTCCTTCCTTCCCTCTCCCCCCCATGGATCTTCTGCACTAGCCCAGTCCCCAGGATCAGGATCAGGATGAAAAAAAGCTTTTTGGTGCCGGAGATTAAACCTTTGGATGTGTACGATGCCCAGCAGGCCAGGATATCTGCCTCACTCAGCTGGCTCATCTACAAATCCTATGGCAATGGTAAGGAGGAGGATGGATGGGGCACCCCCCTGTTCCTGGACCCCCCCCCCCCCCAACCATAGACTGGGGGGGTCTGATCCAGGGTGGGTTATATAACTGCATGGGGTGTGTACACACATCTGGATGGGTATGGATCCTCTTCATTGTAGATCATAGAATGCCCTATGCCAGGGGGTGCCAGCTCTGCCCACTCTGCAGGGCTTGTCTCTCATTTTTCTTTATATTGGGATACAAGCAGTTTATTCCAAAAAATTGGGGGGACCAGGGGGTTATTTTCCTTTTATTATGATATTAGTAGTCTAATTAAAAATGTTGGTGAACTGAAATAAATCCTATATTTTGTGTCCCCTGAACAGAATGCCCTATGCCAGGGGTGCCCAGTCTGTGAGCTGTAGCTTTTGACTGGGTGATTTATATTTATATATTGAAGTTTATATATCACCCAGCTTTTGACTGGGATATATATATATATATATATATATATATATATATATATATATATATATATATATATATATATATATATATATATATATATATATATTAAAACATTAAGGGCTGGGGCATTTGATGGGCAGTGAGGTTGTTTTTGTTTGTATTGTAATATAAGCAGTTGATTTGAAATGTTGGATGGCATCCTATATATTTTGGGACCTCCTATATAGAAGGCTCTATATCGGTTTTATAAGCTGTGGCTTTTAACTAGATATTTTTCCATTATATTGTTATATAAGCAGTTGGGAAATGTAGGGTTCTAGAATAGAATAAATCCTATATTTTGGGATCTCTATATAGAATGCCCTATACAAGGGGTGTCTAGGCTATGAGCTGTGGCTTTTAATGGTATTTGCTTTTTTACATATTATTATATAAGCAGGTGTTTTTTTATTTTTTTATTATTATCATGGGAGCTGGTGGGCTTTGTGGATTTTATTTTTAACTCTGATATAAACAGTCCATTTGAAATATTGGGGGGACAAATGTAAATTTCTTTTTTGGGTCCTCTGAATAGAATGCCATAAATCAGGGGTGCCCAGTGTGGTGTGGGTGCCCAGAGTGGTGCCCAGTGTGTGGGCTGTGGCTTTTAACTGGGTGTTATTTTTTTATACTATGATGTAAGTGGTTTTCCCTAAACTGGGGAGCACTTGGGCTTTGAGGCTGTGAGGTCATCTGAGATGTGGGGCTCCACATAAAAGTAGATCCAAATTTTTGGGATCTCTCGCTGTATATAGAATGCCCAATACCAGGGCTGCATAGTCTTTGAACTGTGGCTTTAACTTGATGATTTATTAATTATTGTTTTATACTATGATGGCAGTGGTTTTCCCTAAACAGGGGAGCTTAGGTTTTTTGATGAGGCTGTGAGGTCATCTAAAATGTGGGGTTCCACTACAAAAAGTCCATATTTTGGGATCTCCTGCTGTATACAGAATGCCCTATACCGGTGGGTAGGGGGGGGGGAGTGTAGTCTATGAGCTGTGGCTTTTAACTGGATGATATCTTTGTTTTATATTGTGATATAAGCAGTTTATTGGAAAACGCTGGAGGCTGGAGCTTTTGATGGGCAGTGAGGTTATTTTCCCTAATTATTGTGATATAAGCAGTCCATTTGGAAAGTTGAATTCCAAAATAAAAGTACATTTAAATGTTGGTGTCCTATAAATGGGCACTACTGGTATTGAGCATTCTATTTAAAGGTCACCAGTAGTAGATATTCATATTTTTTTTTTCTAAAATCCAACATTTCAAACAAGCTATTTATATCATGATATAAGGGGGGGACCTCATAGTCCATCAAAAGCCCCAGACCCCAAGATTTTAAGTAAAATGCCTATATCATGTTATAAAGAAAAATGACCATCCCATTAAAAGCCAGCGCTCACAGACTGGGCACCAGGGCTGGGACAAGGGTTGGGCAGGAGGGACGGCTGCCCTGGGCGCAATGGTTTACTGAATGGATGGGACTCCTTCTTTCTGTTGCGAGGCTTACAGGGGTAGTGATTTTTGACAAGTAAGTGACTACTGGGTGCAGGATGCCCTAAGCTTGCACATCATGAATGCGTTAGGGGGGGCACAGTTTGGCATCTTTGCGCTGGGTGACCTTGTCCCGGCACTGCTGGGCACCACATGTATAGGGCATACTAATTTGTGAGGATCTTCTTCTTTTTTTTTTTTATATTATGATATAAGCAGTTAATTCGAAATATTGGGACCTGTGGCTTTTGAAGTAATTTTTCTTTATTTTGTGATATTAGCAGTTCATTTTAAAAGTTAGGTTCCAGAACAAAAATAAATTTTAATATTTTGGGACCGCCAAATAAAATGCCCTATACCTATGAGCCGTGGCTTTTACAAGGATCAGGATGTGATTTTATATATATATATATATATATATATATATATGTGTGTGTGTGTGTGTGTGTGTGTGTGTGTGTGTGTGTGTGTGTGTGTGTGTGTGTGTGTGTGTGTGTGTGTGTGTGTGTGTGTGTGTGTGTGTGTGTGTGTGTGTATGTATGTATGTTTATATATAAATATTGGGTCTTTTGATAGGATGTGAGAATACTTAAGAATATATTTTGATACAAGTAGTTTGTTGGAAATTTTGCGTTCCAAAATAAAAGTAAATATTTGGGGACCTCCTGAATAATCACTCTGTAAAACAAAAAATGATCTGTAACAAAGGCTTTCATTCAGTATAACATAAGACCCCCTTAATCCTCAATCCTGCTTCCAGATTGTTCTTATCTTGACAGATATTGAAATATTTCCTTGTCATTGACTTCTCCACCCTCCCACATCCCCCTTATTACCAAATCTCCCAATGATCCTTTTTTCAATTTCAACATAATGGATTTTGAAATAATTTTTATTCATATTCTTGGTTTAATGTGTATGATGTTTTTTTTGTTGTGATTTGTGTTGTTTGTTAAGAAAACTAATAAAAAAGATTTATTAAAAAAAAAAAATCTCCCAATTATCCTACAGTTTCTAATGCTATTCAGGCCAGTAGCCTATCCTGCCTTTCCAGTCCCCGTTGGTATTTGACCCTATAAAGAGAAGCTTTTAAAATTCTTAACCCTGTGTACCATATCGCCAGGCGTGCCCTGTGATCACATGGTTAAATTCACATAGATCACTAGTGACTAAGTTAATGTAAGTTCATTAATAATGGATCTGTTAACCCTCTGTGCTTGGTTGGTGCCACAGGTAATTGTCTACATCTCCTAATCCCTATACACAGATGTTTCTTTGTATATGTGTGCCCGTGGACATGGCATAGAGGAAGCTTTGTTTTTATTTTTTTTTTATTTTTTTTCTTATGACACATTAGTATATGTCACATAATGATATGAATAATAAGGGTCAAATTTTCTCAAATTTTTACTCTGTCTATTATTCTGCCTACCATATTACAAGCCCTTTGCATTCATTAGCACTCTAAAGCCCCCATGCCCATTATCCAGACTGATAACTGCTTCTCACACCCGGCCGCATCTCTTTATAAGGGGTGTGGAGGCCTGGTTTAGGCTATACGGAATTTTTATAGGGCCCTCTCCCACCTTCTAAAACACATCCAGAAGCTGCCATTAAATCTGAGGCTTTATTTTTTATTTTAATCCACCCATCTCTCTACCAGCCCCTCCTTTTTGTATGGGTTTTGAAAGCAGGCCCTGCCATTGTCTGGGCTTTAGGGTGTGTCGGAGAAAACGGGGTCCTTGTCTCTTTTTTTTTTTTTTTTTTATATGTCAGTTATCATGCTGAGAAATCTATAGGAAGGTGTGTATTGGCTGTCGGCTATATAGGGGTTAATTGGCCGTGTGGGAGTAAGCGTTTTTACTTGTCGTGTCTTAGATTGCAGCCATAAACACATTAAATATGTATGTGCTGTTAGGGGAATTTTGGATCTGATGTGATAACATACTATGTACTGTATATTTCCTATATACTGTATAGGGAGTACGCCTGCCTGAGGCCTGCAGGTCCCTCCCTCTGTGTCAGGGTGAGCGTACTGACTCACGGTGAACCCGGCCCGCAGGCCGCTGCAGGTGTGACTAATGTCACCAGGCACAGATGTGGCGTCTTGTGTCATGACTGTCATTCTCCGAGCTGTTGGTGTATTACACCTGCTGACGTCCCGTGTTTGGTCACCGCATCTGATTATTTTATGACATGTGTACATACCAGGAGTCGCCTTGTTTATTCGTTTTTTTTTCTAGGGTTGTCCTCCTATCGATGGCGTACGCTTTCAGGAATGAAGCCAGTGACCTCTCGGTATAAACATTAGTAAAATGTATTGATTACATATCCTCGTATTGGAGTCATGTCTTTGTGTGTTCACTTTCTGAATTGAGTAGAGACAGGTTTCACCACTAATTGCTTTTCCCTATGGCCAGTAAAGCACGTGACTGCTCTTCTTTTCTTCCTCGTTTGCTTTGTCAATGTTTTATTGCTTCTCGCTGTCGCCGAACATGCACACACCTGAAAGTTACTGAAGCAATGTACGGTGACTTTTGAATGCGTACGTGCCGTGCAAGGAGCGTCTCCTTGTGACACCAGGCATCAGAGGGGGTATCTGTAGAATTACCCAAAATCTCACTGTAAAGGGGGGAGAATATTATACAGGATTTGTAAAGCACCAATCGTTTGCACAGCTCTTTACAAAATAAATGGTAACCATACAGTTAGGCTGGCTATAGGGAAATGCTGGAAATGTTTTGTTGATCAGCGTCTGCAGTCGCTGATCATTGTATTCTGACACCAGGGCACACCGCTGTCAGAATACACTTTCCCAGTGGGACACCTTGTTTATGTGGGTGGAGGACTACCCATCTATGGCCATCTTTTTTTTTGTTCCCACAAGAAAATCTATGGCCAACTTTACCATTTTGAATGCGGTACGTGCAGTGCAAAAAGCGTCTCCTTGTGACACAGCGTATAAGAAGGGGTTGGGGTATCTGTAGAATTACTCCAAAATCTCACAGTAAAGTAGGTCAGTAAAGGGGGATTATTATACAGGATTTGTATAGCACCAATTGTTTTTGCGCAGCGCTTTACAAAATAAGGGGTAACAGTACAGTTAAGCTGACTAAAGGGACATGCTGGAAAACCTTTGTCGATCATTGGCTGCCATCGCTGGCCATTGTATTCTGACACCAGGGCACACCGCTGTGAGAATACACTGTCCCAGTGGGACGCTTTGTTTGTGTGGATGGAGGACTACCCATCTATGGCCAACTTTACAATGCAATTCAAGAAAAGAGGGTTAGGAGGGCCCTGCTCCTGAGGGCTTACAGTCTAAAAAGGAGTGGCAAGTGATAGAAAAAGGTGAGAACTGTGTGGAGATGAGCTGATGGCGAAAGTAAAAGTTACATTTCTTAGGTGGCTGTGGAATTGGCTTGCTTGAAGAGATGAGTTTTCAGGGATTGCCTAAAGACAGAGGGAGTAAGAGATAGTCATACAGGTTGGGGTGGGGAGTTCCGGAGAATAGGAGAGGCTCTGAAGAAGTCTTATGCCCCGTACACACGGTCAGATTTTCCGACGGAAAATGTCCTGTCGGACAATGTTGTCGGAAATTCCGACCGTGTGTAGGCTCCATCGGACTTTTCCGACGGACAAAGTTTTATCTCCTGCTCTCAAATTTTCCGACAACAAAGTCAACTTTGTCCGACCGTGTGTATGCAACACCAGTGTCGGACAAAATCCATCCGAAAAAATCCGATGGATTTTGTGGTCGGATTTTCCGACCGTGTGTACTGGGCATTAGAGATAAGTATGGAAGGAGGTGACGAGGGGGCTAGAGAGTAGGAGGTCTTGGGGGCAGTGGATGGTTTGGGTGATATTTTTAGAAGATGTTGGGGTTGTAGCTGGGCAGAGTTGGGGATGGCTTGGTAAGTTGATAGTATTTTGAATTTTATTTGTTGGGTGATCAGAAACCAGTAGAGGAGTTGGCAGAGAGAGGTTGTAGACATTGAGAGGTTGGTAAGATGGATAAGTTTGGCACCAGTATTCATAATTGTAGACCCAAGAGGGGATAGGGGTATAGTCTGTGTAGAGGAAGGCCAACGAGGAGAGAATTGCAGTAGTCGACATCAGAAATAACACATTGTTTTTAGTCTCAATAGCACCTTGGTTAATGCTACAGCCTACTACACATGAGGTTGTGGGTTTAATTCCCAGTGTTGCCACTAATAGTATCTAAGTGCATTATGCAAACTAAAGTTGAACTGCGCTATATCAAAGAAATTCAGGGGCTGCTTTTCCTCTGAAAATGAAAAATGCCTAGGAACCGGCTCTCTATCTACATCACATGACGACTGTGATTGGCACTCCTGATCACATGACAGCTGTGTCCAATCACAGAGCGCTCCTGCCGATCGGAGATGCGCCATGTCTGGGTGACACGAGCGCATCAGGATCTCGCCGATGTGAGGGCATGCGCGCGTGCGTGCGATTTATTTATTTATTTATTTATTTATATTTTTTTTTCCCCGCTCCTTCTGAGGGACGTTCCTGAAGGAGGTAGCCCCCACCCAGCCGTATATATGTGCAGTGGCCGGTTGGGAGGTGGTTAATGATAGTTTAACTGGAATATGGAAATAGTTGCACTGCGGGTAGTGTGTTGTCTCTAGGCCGGTGTGTTGCGGCTGGAGGCCTATTAGAATAAAGGTCCCGCAGTATATAATGGAACATATTTTTGGGGTGCCTCAAAGACCAACAGGCTTGGCCACTGATATGTTTATGTTTTAAGGAATGTTTTTCTCCTATGTTTAAGTTTAAATTGTTAATAAAAAGGCTGCTTTTTCACTCGCTGTGTTTTCTCAGTTATTGGGTTAGGTATGTAAAGTGGTTGGGGGGTGAGTTGAGTTTTGGCCATTCAGCCAGTGTTATGGTTGGGGACATGTATTATACACAGGTCATGCTTTGGTTGACTGTCTGTAAATGGCTTGTATTGGATTCTTGGAGCACCCCGCGCTCTCCTGTATGGGGTCTTGGAGACTGAAATGTCACCTACCCTGTGGTCTGTCATTTCTACAGCTCCCTGGAGGACCCCTTCACAGCCAGTCCTGTCTCTTTTAGACTAATTGTAGAAAATAACTGAAAAAAAATCAATAAATTGCTAATTCCATGTAAGAAATACTAGAACGCGTTTTGTTATGGAGACCGCTGAACGAGGTGTGTGATTCCATATAACCAGATTCCAGTGGGCTCATTACACGTGGAGTGAGTGAACCTGCTTTCTTAAGGTGTGTGTAAACCTTACAATAAATATCTCTTTTTTGCTCCCTTTTGATCTGTTAAATATACCATTGAAAGTGTTTTACCATATTTGTTTGACAGGTAAAAAAAACTGTTCATTCAGCCAGAAATATTGTAAGCTTATAACCTCCTGTGCTTCCTGTCTCTGGTCTGTTATCAGTTAGCATTGTTCAGTGCTATCTCTGTGGACTACAAATCCCCCCCCCCTCCAGACCTTTTTATGGAGAAGAGGGAGGTGATATGTACGTCTTACAAAGTGTTATGTAGTCCTAACACAATAGGGTGACAACCAAAGGTGCGTGCACCCCAAAGCGTAAACGCACATGCCTTTCTCTGCAGCCACTTCACTGGACAGTGAATGAATGAGAAGTGCTCTGTGGTGAGTAGCTTCCTGTTCATTCACAAATGGAAGCATAGTAAACAACGTTTACTATGCTTCAGTTAGTGTCTTGAGGAAAGTATTCATACCCTTTTTTACATTTTTCATATTTTGTCATGTTACAACCAAAAATGTAAATTTTATTTTGTTGAGATTTTATGTGATAGACTAACACAAAGTGGCCCATAATTGTGAAGTGGAAGGAAAATGATAAATGGTTTTCAGATTTTTTTTTACAAATCAATATGTGAAAAGTGTGGCGTGCATTTGTATTCAGCCCCCCTGAGTCAATACTTTGTAGAACCACTTTTGCTGAAAATAGAGCTGCAAGTCTTTTTGGGGATGTCTCTACCAGCTTTGCACATCTAGAGAGTGACATTTTTGCCCATTCTTTGCAAAATAGCTCAAGTTCTGTCCGATTGGATGGAGAGTGTCTGTGAATAGCAATTTTCAAGTCTTGCCACATAGTCTCAATTGGATTTAGGTCTGGACTTTTGGCTTGGCCATTCTAACACATGAATATGCTTTGATCTAAACCATTTCCATTGTAGCTCTGGCTGTATGTTTGGGGTCGTTGTCCTGATGGAAGGTGAACCTCCACCCCAGTCTCAAGTCTTTTGCAGAATTAAAGCTGTTGTAAACCGCTGGACTTTTTTTTTCTTACAGCAAGGCAAAGGCATAATGTGCTAGTATGCATCGCATAATAGCATATTATGTGAAGCTTACCTCAAAACGAAGCCTTCCAGCGATGCAATGTCATCGATTGGATACAGCTTCCATCTTCACCCGTCTTGCTTTCAGGTTCGCAGACTCTGGCTCTGTGCCCATGCGGGAGCCAAGGGTCACGGTCCAGGGCTCTGAAGAAACGGCAGTGGTGGCCATTCCTTCAGAGTGCATGTGCCAGTGATTACATTGGCTGCATGTACAGTAAATATCTCCTAATTGTTGCTTGTTTAGGAGATATTTACACTACCTATAGGTAAACATTATAGGCTTACCTATAGGTAACATTTAAAGATGGAAGTTTACTTCCTCTTTTAACAGGTTTTCTTCTAGGATTGCCATGTGTTTGGCTCCATCCATCTTCCCATCAACTCTGACCAGCTTCCGTGTCCCTGCTAAAGAAAAACATCCCCACAACATGATGCTTCCACCACCATGTTTCACGGTTGGGATGGTGTGTTCAGGGTGATGTGCAGTGTTAGTTTTCCACCACACATAGCTTTTTGCTTTTTAGGACAAAAAGTAAAATTTTGGCCTCATCTGACCAGAGCACCTTCTTCCACATGGCTTCCTGAAAACTGCTTCTTATGGACTTATGGACTTCTTATGGCTTTCTTTCAGCAATGGCTTTCTTCTTGTCACTCTTCCATAAAGACCAGATTTGTGGAGTGCACAACTAATAGTTGTCCTGTGGACAGATTCTCCCATCTGAACTGTGGATCTCTGCAGCTCCTCCAGAGTTACCATGGGCCTCTTGGCTGCTTCTCTGAATAATGCTGTCTTTGCCCGGCCTGTCAGTTTAGGTGGACGGCCATGTCTTGGTAGGTTTGTAGTTGTACAATACTCGTTCCATTTTCGGATGATGGATTGAATAGTGCTCCGTGAGATGTTCAAAGCTTGGGATCTTTTTTTATAATCTAACCTTTCTTTAAACTTCTCCACAAATGTATCCCTGATCTGTCTGGTGTGTTCCTTGGCCTTCATAATGCTGTTTGTTCATTTTAAGGTTCTCTAACAAACCTCTGAGGGCTTCACAGAACAACTGTATTAATACTGAGATGAAATTACACACAGGTGGACTCTATTTACTAATTAAGTGACTTCTGAAGGCAATTGGCTCCACTAGATTTCTTAAGAATAGATATGGTTAGGCTTTTCTTCCACTTCTAAAGCAGGTTTTAATATGAATGTGGCTGCAATTGGGAACAAACGGTAGTCTTTGTTCCTGTGTGTCTTTTTCAAGACCCAATTTTACATTTCTAAACCTTTTAAAAAAACAAACAATACAGTGCAAAGACACTCTCTCTCAGGGTGGTGAAACTCCCCTGTCATGAGCACTGGAAAATCTTTTGACATTTACAGAGCAGAAGGGCCATAGAAATTGGTTGCACTGAATCTGAAAGACTCTGAGGCAAGTTTTCTCAAAATAATGACCTATCTTATTAGCTTTCACTCTTAACCAGATGATTCGTTCGTCCAAAGAATTTCCTTAAAGGACGCCATCAAACATGTAATAAACATTTTTACAACCATACTATAAATGGAAATCTATTGTAGTGAGCAATTTTTTGTACCTTCAAAGGTCTGCTGAAGTTCTGAATATGTAAATGAATGGGCAAGCACAGTAAGTTCTAATCGGCCCATATGTTTCACAGCAGTCCTCCCAGAAAAGTACGAATGGAGTCACTTTTGGCCTCCCTTGAATTATTTTTGCACATCTTTTAGCCCCTGTACACACGGTCGGAAATTCCGACAACAAAATCCGTCGGATTTTTTCTGACGGATTTTGTCCGACACTGGTGTTGCATACACACGGTCGGACAAAGTTGTCGGAAAATCCGATCATTCTGAACGTGGTGACGTTCGTTGCGTACGACGGAACTACGTAGAGGCTATTAGCCAATAGCTTTGGTCTCACAATTTTTGATCTGAGCATGCATGGCACTTTGTCCGTCGGAATTCTCTACACACGATCGGAAAAAGTCAGATCGCATTTTGTTGTCGAAAATTTGAGAGCAGGACAAGTCAGATGGAGCCCACACACGGGCGGATTTTCCGACAACATGGTCCGATCGGACATTTTCAGTCGGAATTTCGGGGGCATTAGTGGTGTTGCAGGCCAGAGACAGATTTAGACTGTGGGTGGTGGGGGGGGTGCAGGGCACTTCAGGTTTTTGGGGGGGGGGCCCTTTATACACAGAGTTGGTTTACATCCTTAGTGACAGTCACACACTTTTAAAATGTGCCTCCTTCTGAGGTCGCATATGCCCACACACCTGTGCTTCAGTTGCCAAAATTCATTTTTCGAAAAACAATACAATATACTAGTACAGGGTTTTACAGATGATGGCCAGCAAATAATTACTTCCCAAGATGCATTTAAAAGAGTACTTTTTTTTTTTTTTTTTTTTTTTTTTTATTGTACATTTTATATTAATGTATTCTTTTTTTATTTTATATATCATTTTTTTTTTTATATTGTTTTATCTAATTTTTGTATAGAGGGCTATTGCAATTTGCAATTTTGCCCCCTTCTAAATCTGGTCCTGCTGCAGGCTGTACATTTGTTATAGACTGGCACTGTCTAGCTGCCTGAATATGTTGGAAGTGATGTTAAAAAAAACTGGGTTTGTATTATTTTTGTACCTAGACCTTACCGCAGTGATGTGAAAGGGGGGAAAAAAGCTGCAGCCTGCAGATTTATACTGGATTTGTGTCTTAGTGACTGTTAAATACAGCGAGACCCCCCCTAAAACAAGGGTTGTCCTTGTCCTCTTAATTGCAAGGTTGTTCTATTAAGACAGTTTAGATGAAAAATAGTACATCCCGAAACTCTCATTTTTAAAATATGATAGCATAAGGTGATAATTTCCAACACACAGCTGGCTTCCTGTCCATAATTCCCATAAAAGAATAAAAAATCTGGCACATGTATGAACTGTTTATTCCTTCCTCCATTGCTCCTGGAAAACTTTCCTGAATCCATGAAGAAAATTTAGAATGGAGGAACTCTAATGCCGCGTACACACGGTCGGAATTTCCGATGGAAACAGTCCGATGGGAGCTTTTCATCGGATTTTCCAACCATGTGTATGCCCATCGGTCTTTTTCTGTCGGAATTTCCGACGGACTTTGGATTGAGAACTTGTTCTTAATTTTTCAGATGGAAAACCCTTTCTATCGAATTTTCCGATCGTGTGTATGCAATTTCGACACGCAAGATTTCGACGCAGACTCTGAAACAATTTGACGCGTGCTCAGAAGCATTAAACTTCCCTTTTTTATAGTGCAGTCCAACGTGTTGTATGCCGTGGTGTTATTGACCGTCGGAATTTGGTGTGATCGTGTGTAGGCAAGACAGTTTGAGTGAAATTCCGTCGGAATTCCGACGGGAAAACCATCAGAGCTTTTTCCGACGAGAATTCCGACCATGTGTACGCGGCAAAAGAGTAAGGCTCATGTCCTTGTAACACCCGAACAGTAATTAAAATCCACCCTAAATTTTATGTGTGTCCTGGAATGTGGCTTTACTACAATGGAGAGTCGTGAGACGTGTCACTCACGTGTCTGCAGTATCCCCATGTCTGGGAAGACCTGGCACTTTTATACTTGAGGTTGTATGTATGTATGCATGTATGCATGTATGTATTTATCTCCATTTGTCTTCCTGGAAGTGTACATAGAATTCTGCAGTGGGATCTATTGCTCTATCAAAAATCTTTTGAGCTACATGTGTGAAGGAACAGCTGTCACAAAAATCTGTTTTGGTATTTTACAAATCAAAAGCTGGTTAAAACTGACACAACATTGTATAGTACAGTATAAAGGTAGGGGTGGGCAAAGCTTTATCCTGCACTGATTCAAATCTTGTATGACAGTTGGGTGGTGCAGGCTCTCCCTCGTGGGTGATGACAAGACAAATGCTCATCATCTCACACACGGATTTTCCAGTTTATTGGACAGGCAAACGTTTTGCTGCTTGACAGTTCTGGTAAGAAGGCTGCCTGTCTATGGCCAACCTAGGGGCAAATTGTTCATCATTTTGCTGAGCGATTCACTGACCGTAAAATATTATTTATGTCAAAGGTTCATCAAAAGTTACTGAAACTGCCAGCATCCACTGGAATTCTGTATGTTGTAGTTTTTGATGATCTTTATGATCTATAACTTACTGCATGACATTTTCAAATGTATATAATGTAGGCTTTCTTAAACTTTTTCTCCCAGAGGAATCCTTCACACCCTTGAGCCCTTCTCAGGTCCCAGATAACTCTTGGATTAGTCCATCCAAGGGCATTAGGAACATGGCCAAGGTGTGTCTACATGGTGTCAAGCTACTGCTTCTGCCAAGTGGCAGCGGACTTAGACTGTTGAAGGCACCATAACATGGGAGGTCAATCTGCTCTAGGAACCCTCGCCAACCTCAGGAGGAACTCTGCAAGAAATGGGGATTCTTTAGTGTCCATACAACTTCAGCTCCCAGGCTCATACCGAGCAGCCAGCTTGTTGGCCCTCCTCCGAAGAGTCCTCCCCTGGTCGCTTGTACGAGTTTCTGTGTCTCTCCAATGCCGAGAGCACACCGGGACACCTCCGAATCCTCCTTCAGTTACTGGGCCTCGAACTGGCCAGTTCCGAGGCTCGGGAACGGACGGATCCCCACCCCAGACCATGAGGGCCTCTGGGGCTGGTCAGGGTGACCATGCTTACGGGGACGGCAGAAACTCCTGGGTCCTGGACCCCCCACGGGGTTGGTCCAGACCGGAAAACAGGAATCAAAAGAGCAAGCCGAACCCTGAACACGTGACTTCAGCATCTTAAATACCCCTTCCTAGACTACCCAGCGGGGCCAGATGCGCCCACTGATTGGCTCTGAGAAAGATTGGTACCTAAGACGTCCAACCAGGCCTGGTTCTCAGCCTGTCACAGGTGCCTCACTGCACCTATGACCAGGCGGAACTCCACTACAGCCCAGCCAGACTGATGCCAAAGTAAAAAGACCTATAGAATTAACCCCCAGAACTCCGTTACAGTCCTGGAAAACTAAATTTACATGTATAGCGCACACTTTAGAAAATTGTCGGCGCTACACAGAATAGCTAAGAAAGAAGAGTAAACATTCAGCTGTACTTTCAGCATTGCACCTTCACTGGCTGAATCAGAAAGGTGTTGCTCTGTTGATGCTCCTTTGCTGATGGTAAGATTCTGCAACATTTTGGCCAGCAAGTGAGTGAAGCTGTGGGAGCAGACGCGGTCTTGTTGGCAATCCTTTTGCCACTGGTTTAGTGCCAGCTAGATTATAACTAGTGTGACATGGGCCTATTCTGGCCACACTTGCCAATTCTCAAGCAATTGTAACTATTTTTACCAGCTCTCGGGCAGCTACATCCATCTTGTCTCTTTTGCAATTGAGTTCCAATGGTTTCTATTGGTGAAATGTTCTAAAGTGTTATGCCGCGTACACACGATCGGAATTCTCGTCGGAAAAAACTCTGACGGTTTTTCCGACGGAATTCCACTCAAGCTGTGTTGCCTACACACGATCACACCAAATTCCGACGGTCAATAACACAGCGGCATAAAACACGTTCGACAGCACTATAAAAGCGTCGTCGAATTGTTTCCGAGCAGGCGTCGGAATGTTGCGTGTCGGAATTGCATACACACGATCGGAAAATCCGATAGAAAGGTTTTCCGTCGGAAAAATTGAGAACAGGTTCTCAATTCAAAGTCCGTCGGCAATTCCGACAGAAAAAGACCGTTGGGCATACACACGGTCGGAAAATCAGTTGAAAAGCTCCCATCGGACTGTTTCCATCGGAAATTCCGACCGTGTGTATGCCGCATATATGGTAGGTTGCACTAATCCATTTAGTTGTCTTTGCGGTTCAGAGCTGGTTGGAATTGCTTGAAAGTTGTTGGATGTATGGTCTGCATAGGAGTTGGAAAGGGTACTGCAACTTAATGTCATCCTACCTCTTGATTAAAAACAAAATACATTTAGTGGCATATTAATAAATACAGAGCTGCATTGATTTGGTGTTTGTATACCTGCTTGGAGTTCAACTTTAAATGCAAATGGTATAAGTATCTGACTTTGACTCGTTTTATCAGTCACTGTACAACAGAGCTCAGACTGATATGCCGATAGGAGGAAGAAGCAAAGTGATGGGGATATGAGCTCTTTAGCGTGCAGCTTCTCCTTTCACTGTCCAGTCACAGGCTGTGGAGGGAACAAGACCTCTGTGTTACTGACCTACAGCAGAGAAAAATCAGGTCCTCTGCCCTGCCAGACAGGACTATGCAGTGTCACAGAGCTGTGTAAATATCAGAACTAGACAGACAGACATAAATACAAAGATTTATGGGTTTATTAAGCCCTAATGCTGACTGGCTATCTGGCCCATGTGCATCAAATTGCGGTATTCTTGGGCGCTCAGGAGGCACGGGTGCAGCAGCCAGTCCCACTGCCAGCAGCCTTTCAAAACCTACGTCTGAAATATGTGGCATCTGGATGCTCTACCAAGCAGTACTCAGTTAGGGTTGCATACATTCAGGCATGTAACCCATGAACGCAGCACTCCTGCATTCTGGGCATGCGTTCCTAAACACATATGGCCCTAAACAAGAGCAGCGCTCAGTACAGTGTCCAGATGCTGTATATTTCAGCCTGTCATAAATTTTGACAACCTGCTGGCAGAGGGTACTAGATGCTGCATCTGTGCCTCTGGGCATCCAAAAACGCTTGGATTTGATGCACGTGGGCCACATGGCCAGTGTGCATATTATGCCTTCACTGTTGGCTTTGAGTGGTGCTTTGATTGCTGAAAAAGATTTTTCTGTACTGCAAAGATGCCAGCAGGGTGGTTGGCATTGCTATCTTATAGCGATGGCTTCCTCAAATTTCAGGCATGGTACAATTTACAGAGCTGATATGTTCCCCCCCAGACGTGTGTGTGTGTGTGTGTGTGTGTGTGTGTGTGTGTGTGTGTTTTTTTTTCTGCTATGGTTTGTGTGCATTTATGTGTGACTGGTACAAGCATTTCTTTTGCAAGCTTCACCATGTTTTCGGTTACAAGCCGTGGAATGTGTCTATGCATAATTACTGTAATTAATTAGAATAATCACCATAATGGTAGATGTGGGTCACCCAGCATTTTTCTTTATTTTTTGAAAAAAAAAAAAAAAAACAGTATACATTCTAACCTAGAATCTTTTTACGAGCCATTGATCTGAGCGTCTTGTCGGCTTCTCCCAGCTTGTCTATCAATATCAGCTGTTGATAATTTATGATGCTGGTGTTTTTAAATAGACTGCCTAATAAAATGTATTCCCAGGCTCCATCTTCAATCTGATGTGTGACAGCAACCGTATGCGTTGCGGTAGTCCTTTGTGGCCTGGCCCTATGGCTGGTATAGATGTTGTGACGTCGCTGCACGCTGCAGTGCTCACACCGGTAGTGTGTGGGAAGCTTCTGCGTAGCTGTGCACGACCGATACGATGCAGCCTGGCCGGTCTCCATGTTTTGGAGGGATGGCTCGGGCATGTGTACGGTTATCCTCTGCCTCTCTCGGCCCCTCTTTGTTCTGTAGCTATGAATTAAACATTGCAGATGGGAGATGCTGCTGAGTGAGGCGATCGCTTTGCTCTCTCTCTCTCTGTCTCTCTGTCTCTCTTTCTGATTCCGCTATATATCTTTCTGAATGTCTCTGCATTCTACATCTCCATGGATGCTATGTGTATATAGAGGGGAGGTTCTGAGTGATTTGTGCATAGATGACAAAGTCTTGGAATACGATAATGGGATCTCACCAGGACATGGGGGTTGGTGTCATTATTCTATAAAGATAGGTATGTGCATTAGTGTACGGCACTGACCGTGCAGGTTTTGCGGATCTCTTTTTAAATGCAGGTTAAATCATTTTATTCTTTTAGGCCTTGTGCACATAACCACCTGAAGTTGTTGATGACTTTTCAATTGGGATGCATTAATCCTGACATTTCACTTATTCTGTTGGATGGGCGTTCACACGTGGGCGTGTAGTGGAGTGTGCAACAACTCTTCAGCTGTATCTGGTACTCATTTAGGGCTCATATATACCACGTATGCTGAGCTGCGTTGATGTGCATAGATCAAAGTAAGCGTGCATGGGAAAAAAATGCATTTTCACGTGCAATCTCTCCATCAGACATGCTGGTAGGTTAATTAGATCCTGTCGAAAAAAATTGGCTAAATATGTGTATGTTGTATGTGTTTGCCAGTGCGTCGGGAACCCATGGGGTAAAAGAACCGCGCTATACCGCAGATGAACACTGGCAGCAAATAGTGCCCAGAGGCGATTCAGTTTGCATAGGTAGCGCTATACAAGTCACTCACTCATTCATTAGATCATTAAAAAAAATATGGTTACATTTTTTTAACAGTGTATCTCCGTGCGCTGATCAGTGTGACGCGATTGAACATTGTACACTTTGGCTGATTGATTCAGTTTGATCAAATCTGATCTGATCTAAACCCAAGGCCTCGTTCACACTGCCACTCCTGTATTTAAAAAGGCTATGTGGGTAGTCTAGCCACAAGCAGCTAAAAGCTTAATTTGCACCCTTTTATAAGGAGAATAAATAAATGTTGTTATATATAGTGTTCTTCTTTTGGTATCTGATTCCGACCCATCTCAAAGCCATAATCCGTCAGCTTCAGACCGATCCTGGTGCTGTCATAGGGATCATGGCACTTTGCTTCAAATTTACAGGCAATGCCCACGTTTACAACCTTATTGGAGATCAGTACAGAACCTCCTCCAACTACTGTTCGATGTGGACTTCACTTTTTGCCCCAAGGTCTTTCTCTTGGGGTTACTCCCTAATTGACCAAGCTAGCTTAGAAATTATTGCACCATATTCTCACAGCCTTCAGATGCCTTATAGCCCTTCATTGGAAGAGGCAAAGACCACTGACCTCCATTTGAGCTGTATACCAGGATCAAGGATGTGGAAATTATGGAGTTTAACGGCTTGTCTCACCGATGCAGTTGAGCGACATAAAGCAGTATGGAAGCCTTGGCATTCGTGGGAAGACTCCTCATGACATTTTAAATATTTTTCACTGTTTGAGATGATGGTATGCTCCCACCCAGAGCCGATCGGCCCTATAGGCACACTATGCAGGCCGCTTAGGGCCCCGCCGCTGTGGGGGGGCCCCCATGCTGATGCCCGGGTCAGAGGCCCCTCCCCTCCCCTCTCCGCTGTATACATTCGGAGATAGAACTACTAGCCCCAGGGAGATCCCCCTGCCTGTGGACACCATATGGCTGCAGATCGCCGCCTCCCACCTCCACGAGCCAGGTACAGGGGAACCTCTGCAAGGGGGGGAGTCAGCTGTTTGGGGGCCCAAATGTAAGAGGGGGCTTTCTGGGACACTAATGTAAGGAAGGGGGCCTCTGGGGACACTAATGTAAGAGGGGGGCCCTCTGGGCACACTGATGTAAGGACGGGGCCCTCTGGGGAAACTGATGTAAGGACGGGGCCCTCTGGGACACTGATGTAAGGACGGGGCCCTCTGGGGACACTGATGTAAGGACGGGGCCCTCTGGGGACACTGATGTAAGGACGGGGCCCTCTGGGGACACTGATGTAAATACGGGGCCCTCTGGGGACACTGATGTAAGAGGGGGCCCCCTGGGGACACTAATGTCCGCGGGGGGGGGCTCTCTGGGGACTCTGTGTAAGGAGGGGCTCTCTGGGTACCCTGTGTAAGGAGGGGCTCTCTGGGGACCCTGTGTAAGGAGGGGCTCTCTGGGGATACTAATTTTAAGAGGGAAGGCTCTCTTGGGACCCTGGTGTAAGGGAAGGCTCTCTTGGGACCCTGGTGTAAGGGGAGGCTCTCTTGGGACCCTGGTGTAAGGGGAGGCTCTCTTGGGACCCTGGTGTAAGGGGGGCTCTCTGGGGACCCTGGTGTAAGGGGGGGGGCTCTCTGGGGACCCTGATGTAAGAAGTGGCTCTCTGAGGACCCTGATGTAAGGAGGGCTCTCTGGGGAGCCTGGTGTAAGGGGAGGCTCTCTGGGGACCCTGGTGTAAGTGGAGGCTCTCTGAGGACCCTGATGTAAGGGGAGGCTCTCTGGGGACCCTGATGTAGGGGCATAACCTCTGGGGACCCTGATGCAACTAGGGAGGCTCACTGGGGACCCTGATGTAAGGAGGGGCTCACTGGGGACCCTGATGTAAGGAGGGGCTCTCTGAGGACACTGATGTAAGGGGGCTCTCTGGGGACCCTGATGTAAGGAGGGGCTTTCTGGGGACCCTGATGTAAGAGGAGGCTCTCTGGGGACTCTAATGTAAGGGGAGGCTCTCTGGGAAGTCTAATGTAGGGGGAGGCTCTTTGGGGACGCTGATGTAAGGGGGGGGGGCTCTCTGGGGACCCTAATGTAGGGGGAGGCTCTCTGGGGACCCTGATGTAAGGGGGGGCTTTCTGGGGACCCTGATGTAAGGGGGCTCTCTGGGGACCCTAATGTAGGGGAGGCTCTCTGGGGACCCTGATGTAAGGGGGGGATCTCTGGGGACCCTAATGTAGGGGAGGCTCTCTGGGACCCTGATGTAGGGGGAGACTCTCTGAGGACACTGATTAAAGGGGGGGCTGTCTGGGGACCCTTGTGTAAGGGGGGCTCTCTGGGGACCTTGGTGTAGGAGGGGCTCTCTGAGGACCCTGATGTAAGGGGGGCTCTCTGGGACCCTAATGTAGGGGGAGGCTCTCTGGGGACCCTGATGTAAGGGGGGGATCTCTGGGGACCCTAATGTAGGGGAGGCTCTCTGGGGACCCTGATGTAGGGGGAGACTCTCTGAGGACACTGATTAAAGGGGGGGCTGTCTGGGGACCCTTGTGTAAGGGGGGCTCTCTGAGGACCCTGATGTAAGGGGGGCTCTCTGGGGACCTCATTCTGTTCTATATTGTTGTACTTATTCTTTGACGTTTTGTTTAAAGGAGGGAGGATTGTTTTGGGAGCACTGAAGTGTCAGGTGTGACTGTGTGGCAATGGCAAATAGTATTGAACTCAGGAACCTTTCTAAGTCTCCCTTCACACTTGTACAACTCCAAAGTTGCGCCGCTTTTGGAGTGCAACTTTGAAACAACTTTGGATGGGTGCAACTTGGATACAACATTGGCTTTGACCAGTGATAATAGACAACTGTTGCACACAAGTTGCATTATATAACATTCAGGTATGACTTTCATGCAACTTCTGAGGGTTAATATTAAAGTCTATTATATTATCTATCTATCTATCTCTCTATCTATCTATCTCTCTCTATTATACTCATTCATATAGGGTGGGGGCTGGGATCTGGGGGCCCGCTTGTTAAAGGGGGCTCCCAGATTCTGATAAGCCCCCCTCCGCATACCCCGACAACCAACAGCCAGGCTTGACGGGAAGAGGCCCTTGTCCTCATCAACATGGGGACAAGGTGCTTTGGGGTGGGGGGGGGGGGGGGGGCGCAGGGCTCCCCTGCCCCAAAACACCCTCCCCCATTTGGAGGGCATGCTGACTGGTACGGTTCAAGAGGGGGGTGGGTGCTCGCTCGTCCCCATCCCTTTTCCTGACCTGCCGGGCTGCGTGCTTGGATAAGGGTCTGGTATTGATTCTGGGTGGACCCCAACGCCGTTATTTAAGCGTGGGGGTTAACTTTAAAATCCATACCAGACCGAAGGGCCTGGTATTCTCCTTGGAGGCTGAACCCATGCCAGTTTTTTTTTTTTAACATTTTGCGTGGAGGTCCCCATTCAAGATCATCAGAGCACAAGTCGCATACCAAAGTCAGATCAGTCAAGAAGGCGATCCGACTTTGATCCGACTTCAGTGATATTCAGTGGGCTGAAGTAGGATCAAAGTAGTGCAGGAAACATTTTCAAAGTCGGACCGACTTGTGTCGTACCAGTTAAGACGGCTCCCATAGGGAAACATTGATTTTCATGCGACTTGAGCTCCCAATTGTCGAAGCGTTTGTCGTACCAGTGGAAACCCGTCCTGAGGCCTCATTTGCACCTGCATTTGGGGCCAACTACGATTTTTCCATGGGATACTCAGCGGGGTTTCCTGCAAACAGCTGCAGACAGCCCCATACAGAAGTTGTTCTACCGATCGACTTCTGTACAACCAGTCTGTTGGAAAATTTCTACACGATTAGCGCCATCAGTCATAGCCAGCACTGTTGATTGGTGGGTGTATTCTGACTAAAGGGAATTCTCCCTGCTGTCAGAATACTATCCCTCAGAGCGAGGTAGTGATTTGACACCACTGAGATGTGAATGACAAAACGTGAGACTCGCATTTGAGATGCCATTAATTTAAATGGCACCTCAAATCGCTGTGCGGATCTGCCGCGATTGTCACTCGATAAAACATGCTGCAATTGCGGCAACCCGCATCGTGGGACGCATCTCGCCCCAAAAATAGATCAAGAGCTTCTTTGGGGCGACAAGCATCCCGTGATGCCGCGCTCGCAGCGCGTTTTATCGCATGACAATCGCGGCAGATCTGCACAGCGATTTGAGGTGCTATTCAAATGAATGCTATCTCAAATGAGAGTCCCGTTTTTTGTCATTCACATCTCGGCACTGTCAAATCATGGGCAGATCTGCGGAAAATCTGCCCGCAATTTAAAACGCTGTAGTGTGAATGCAGCCTAAACCTTCATACCATTAGGTGCACCATCCAACCCCCGCAGCTATCAGACGCTCATAGAGTTTACAAGCTGCAGATGGGGGCTGGACGATGCACCTGTGCCCTCCACCTCCAGCTAAACACCAGAGCCCCATACACTGAAGGCAAATGGCCAGTGAGCCTAAACCTATTGAAAAGGAAGTTATGGCTTTTTAATTGTTTACTGGTTTGATTATTTTGATTGGATCACACATTGATCAAATAATAAAATCGTGTGTATGGCCATCCTTACTTGTGCTGTGTAAATCTGTATGATATAGAGGCGGTGTGGTTTACGGACACAACATTTCCAAGAGCATTGGATTGTCCTCCTACATATTCGACGTTCTTCTATTAAAAGAAAGTGAGGTAAAAGTGTTAACAGTAACAGGTTAGTGATTTTAGTTTATGACTTAAACAATAAGCTGTTTTTCATTTACAGTTAAATGATAATGTTTAACTCGGTATGAATGCATAATCAGGAGACACGGCCTGGTTGCCCATATTTGAGTCTCTCAGGTTCCTGCAGTCCATCAGGCCTCACTAATTCCTAATGCCAGTAACCTGAAAATCTGGGAACCCCTCTTAGTGATGCAGGAGATGGATTTACAGCAAACACTTTGTCTTTTAGCAGAGAGAAATCCTCATGTAAAAATGTCAGCGCTACTTTAAAGGGGAGTTCCAGGCCTTTTAAAAGTCAGCAGCTACAAAAAGTGTGGTTGCTGACTTTTAATAAACAGACACTTACCTGTTCCACGGTCCAGCGATGCGGCCGAACAGGGTGTCGCTCCTCTCCCCCTCCTCTTCGCCGGCGCCTCCATTGCCACTCAGGGCACCCGGCCGTGACAGCTTTCGTCTTCACGGCCGGGCACGCACGGCGCATACGCGAGTCGCGCTGCGCTCCCGGAGTGGATAGGCGATCTCCTGGGACCTGTCGCGTGTCCCAGGAGATCGCCTAAAGGGAGGGGCCGCCTAAGACGAAACGAACAGTCGCCTAGGCGGTTCCTGGGCGGAAGGAGGAAGTGGGACAGGAAGTCCCCCTCCTAATGAAGCCCCCACTCCCCCCCCAAAAAAAATGACATGCCAAATGTGGCATGTAAGGGGGTGAGGAGTGCTTAAAGCGGAAGTTCCATTTTTGGGTGGAACTCCGCTTTAAGTCATCATGTACATAGGCACCAGGGGCCATATAGTGTAACATTTGGGCTTGTTTCCCTACCTGGTGCTACATACTGCCATCCACAGAAATGAATGACTCTACATAGGTATACAGTGGGTATAGAAAATAATCACCCCCTTTTAAAATAATCAAATTTTGTTGTTTTTCAGCTTAAAATTAAGACAGACATTGTGTTTTTTATTTTATTTTTTATCCAGCTGTATTTACTCAGTGCAATTTAGAACCTCCAAGTGAAAGATATAACCCCAACATGTCAGAAAAAAATAAGAGAAAAATCAAAAACGGAATCACCAAGTTGGAAAAAGAATCACCCCCCCCCCCCCCTCCTAAATATGACTTGTAAACTGAGTCAGGTGTAGCTACTCAATGGCACACAAAGCCATTTGACTTTCAACTGTGATCAGCTGTGGTCAGTTTGATTATCTCAGCATGAAAAGAGCTTTCCTGGAGCATTTCAGTTCCTGATCGTGCAACTGAAGAAAACTTTTTGAAAGTTAGAACACAGACCATGTTTATCCCACATGACATCAACTGGACCTACTGATAGGTTCTGGAGGTTTTGTTGTGAGATGTGGGGTAGGTGCATTCTTGAGGTTTTGTTGTGAGATGCATGGGTAGGGATGTTCCTGAGGTCTTGTGAGATGCATGGGTAGGGATGTTCCTGAGGTCTTGTGAGATGCATGGATAGGAATGGTCCTGAGGTCTTGTTGTTGTGACATGAGGGGTAGGGGCATTCTTGAGGTTTTGTTGTGAGATGCATGGGTAGGGATGTTCCTGAGGTCTTGTGAGATGCATGGATAGGAATGGTCCTGAGGTCTTGTTGTGAGATGAGGGGTAGGGGCATTCCTGAAGTCTTGTTGTGAGATGAGGGGTAGGAAGGCTCCTGATCTCTTGTTGTGAGATGCGATGTAGGGATGTTCCTGAGGTTTTGTTGGAAGATGCGATGTAGGGATGTTCCTGAGGTCTTGTTGTGGGATGTGGGGTAGGGTTGTGCTTTGAAGATGGGCCTACCTCTTGTCCTTGCTTCACCAGGATGTAAAGGGATAGTTTTGTAATAGTTGCCTGCTTATGTGTGCCAGCCTTTGTTTGGACTTTTGAAGTCCCTACATGTTTTCCTTTAAAATAATAACTTATAATCAGCAGATGAAATGGGGCCAATAAACTGCGTAGCGCAAAGTAAGTCTCGGAATTCTGATGACAAACGGCCCATTGTCCACAAAGATACAAAGTGTCAAACATTCCTATTCCAAGGCCCGGCTTCTACATTACAAGTGTATCTTGTATCCCTAAATCTCCAGTGTAATGTGACCTACATACTGGCGCTAGCAGAGTTTACTAACTGTAGATGTTCGGCACATAGGAATCGGTGAACAATCTGTGCAGTACTGCGACACTTTGACAAACACACGGGACACAAGTGAGCTCCGCGCTGTGTACAGTCACACTGTGTGTCCTTCCCTGAGTATACAGAAACTGAACAAACATACAGGAATTTGCATGGACTTTGAATACAGAACAAAGGGTTTGCAGAGTGCAGCGGAAGTTGGCTGTGAGTCTATACAGACAATACTAATATGGATGACAATTGCACACCCATTAAAAAACGCTAATTTTAGTCTTATTTGCATTTAAACTGACCACATAAAATATTCCCCTTGCAGTAATGGAACACAACCATCAGTTTATGGGGTCTCGTGTCTCCAACCATCATTTACAGGTGGAGGAATAGCAGTTGAAGTCTAAGTCAGCACGCAATAGCTGTCATTGATGGTGCAGGGCACCTCTCTTTGGTGCAAGTAATCTTAATTCAAGATGGGTAAGGACAAATTTATTATGGGAGTTTGAGTGAAATTCCATTTTATTGGCATATTTGTGTTCTCCCAAGGTTAAAATCTGGTGCAAAAGTCTACTTGTAACAGCTCTTCATCTTGGTGATGTGATCCTTAAGGAGGAACTGCAGTCTGCTCACATAATTTGTAATAAAAACATCTTTGCCATTCTGAAGCTTCCCTCCAACCACTTTGCATATTTTATGTATACTGTGATTCTGTACTTGCCAAATATGCTGAGGCAATCTCCCTCCATTGAGTAGCTGCAACCATTTTAACTTTGGGCAGCTGAAGTTTCTGCCTGTTCACTTCCTGGATTTACACAGGGGTACACCTCCAGCTCTGCAGCTTTCATTGGCCCTTTTAGGACTCACCCCCCCCTCCCTTCCTGGCAAACTCTCACAAGAGTTAGAGAGAGAGCTGTGCATGATATCATAAGCCTAGGCGTTTTACCAGACAAGAAACAGGAAGTGGGCTGTAATAATGTATTTACTGGCAAAAAAAAAAATGTTTTACTATCCAAAGTTAAAACAGGGGCAGAAGATTTAATAGCTGAAAAAATGACTAAAGGTCTGCTTTAAGTGAACCCGTGGGCATTTTTAAAGGCTTAGCCATTTTGTGGTCAGGAAAACTTTTTGGCTTGCCGGTAACCCGCATAGTCTCATGTTGGTTTTTAAAATTGAACTCTAGGCACAAAATGTAATTTAAATAATTTCTCAATAACCACAAGAGATGCAAATCTACATTGTGTGCACTAAATTAATTTTCAAACCCAAAGTAGTTGTGTAGTCATTACTGTGCTGTACAGGCAGTCCCTGGGTTACAAACAAGATAATTTTTTTTTTTGGAAAATGATTTTTATTGGATTTCAAGTGCAGATACAAAACAGAGCCTATTGGACATACCCAGGCTCGATCCACATTACAATAAAAAACATTTTATAATAAAAAAATAAAACCTTTTAACAGTAGTGCCATTATTGGCACTAGAACAAAACTACACGCTACAGTAACTTCTGAATTTGTTAGTATATTGTAGGTATCGGCTACTCAGGGGTAGTATTAAGCAACCTTCAACAAAGATGGAAGTCGCAACTCTTAGACATGTGGATTGGACTTGGGTTCATTGCGTATACATGTTCACCTAGTCCTTTGTAAGGTAATCCACTAATTTTGAGATTCAGGGTCCGTATTAGTAGCATCGCTATGAGAGCTGCAAGCTGGTGAACTCCAGTGGCTATGCAAGGTGTAAACCAGGCGCAGGGTAATCAGGGAGGCCAGAAGTAAGTGCTGGCCCCGTAGCCGGGTGGAGCAAGATGGCCGCTACTCCCGGAGGTGGGCCGGAGCCACTGTCTGTCCCTCAGGTGGTTGTAAACGCAGAGAAGCGTTGCGCTGTTGGCCTCGGGTGGCACGCTGACAGGCTGGGAAACCCTTAGGTCTGTGGAGGGAACAAGGTGGATCTGCTGGAGAAGGCAAGCCAAGGATGTGTATCAGGATGGCAGGACCTCTTCAGCTACACATCTTCTCAGACTACCATCCGGCCACGCCCAAACCTTTGGGTTTGTTCTTAAGTTGAATTTGTTTGTAAGTCGGCACAGGTAAATTTTTTTTTTTTTTTTTATAAGTATAGCTCCAGCCAAAAAAAGTTTTTTTATTTTTTTTACTTTTTTGGATAGCATAGGGAAGGGTTAACACCCCTGTAATGTTTGTTTTGCTGTCTGTGCCCCTGTTCAGAAGATTTCACCTCACTTTCTGTCCCTATGACAATTGGATTTTGAAAATTTTGGTTTGTTGTGGATTGGTGATAAACCTTCAGTGGAGACACCCTTTTCCCATGATAACTCTTACAGTAGTGAATTTCCCTTCATAGGGGTAGATTTCCTCGCACTTACTGTTGTCTCCCTTCATTTGTAAGTATGGTTCTTGCATTTAGACAATGTTGCGTATCCCTGAGTTAAACTTTAACTTACCTGTATCCCCTAGTGCAGCCTTTTTCAACCAGGGTGCCTTAAAGTGGTTGTAAACTAGATTAAGGCTTAGATTAAGGCTTACCTGTAGGTCCAAGAAATATCTCCTAAACCTACACGGTTTAGGAGATATTTGCCAAAAGACAGGCACCGCTGTCTACGGCGCATGTGCCGTAGACAGTGGCTCGCAGGCGCACTGAGTGCGCCGCTGTCAACGGCGATATGCCGCTAGTGGCGGCTCCCGTGCGCATGTGCGGGAGTGACGTCATCGCGGCTCCGTCGAATGACAGCGCCGGAGCAGGGAGACCCACCAAGAAGATGGAGGCTCCGTACACAAGGGGACAGCGGTGACTTCGCTGGCTCCTGTGTCAGGTAAGTGACACATAATGGACTACTATGAGATGCATAGTAGCCCATTATGCTTTACCTTTGCAGGGAAACAAAGAGGAAGTAAACCCATCAGGGTTTACTTCCTCTTTAAGGTTTCTTCAGGGTTGCCTTGGCTAAATGCCTAAAAATTGCCCAAATTTTTTTTTAAAAAGCCAGCAGGTGGATGAAGCCTACCTTTTAGCTACACAAAGGCACAGGTTTTTATTGTGCACCATTAAACCTTCCAGCCACTGGCGTCCTAACAACCAGTGATGTCATCAATGTTGATAAGAAGGGTAATAATTGACTGCACAGCATCCTTGTTTGACCTTCTCCTGCTCCTCTCCATCAACCCTGGGGTCACATTAGCGGAGTGATGGAGAAAAACTGAGGGAGAGGAGAAACATTGGAAGACTAGTCGATACTAGTGTGCAAAAGTGTATTTGCTTTGTAAGAATAAATCCCCTCTAATGTTGGGTGTCCTATGTATGTGTTGATGCTGTAGCATTGTGTAAAACTATTAGAATCGTTTTTTACATTTTAGAATATCTCCTTGAGACTGTCCTTAATTTTAAAGGGCTCCTTGAATAAAAAAGGTTGAGAAACCCTGCCCTAGTATACTGTAGATATAGTCTTTTCTAGAAAATACAATTTCTTTGCCGCACATCTCCAGGTGCCACTGAGCATGTTTGCTGTGGCTGGCCTGTTTACGAAGAGCCATTGGGCTGGGACCTGAAAACCGGTACTACCGGATGATGATTGCTGGCACTTCAGTGTGAACTTCTGAGGAAGTGTGGCTGAAACACTGCGCTATTATTAAAAGCTGTCTTCCTTGATTGGCACATACAGATTGCTACACTATATATCTAAGCATTTTGTAGATATCTGAGAAAAACAAAATATTAAAAGATGTGCTTAACCTCTTGTCAATCATGTAACGCTTTTGTGCGCACTCCCAGCACAGTGACCGAGCTGTCGCAAACAACTCCCGGTCTCTACTTTTGATCGGGAGCTGGCAAAATGGGCTCCTGATCATGTGAGCACTGTGACAGCCAATTACAGTGTTCACGTGATTAAGAAGTCTGCCTCGCTTCCCACCATTAAAGTGATTGTAAAGGTTTTTTTTTTTTTTTTTCGTCTTTACAACCACCCCACTGACTTCTGTACCTGCAGGCAATGTGGGGCAATTTTCCCTAAAGTCATTCCCTTACCAGCTCTGCTCCCCTGTTTCAGCAGTGACTTGGCAGCTCAGCTCCCCCTATTCACCACCCCTTGTGGTAATAATGTGTGGAGTTCAGCTGTGTTTTTTTTTTTTTTACCCCCCCCCCCCCCCAAATGCTCCCCCTAAGGCCCCTTTCACACTGGGGCGGTTTTCAGGCGGTACAGCGCTAAAAATAGCACCTGTATACCGCCTGAAAAAAACGGCCCCATTCACTCCAGTGTGAAAGCCGGCGGGCTTTCACACTGGATCGGTGCGCTAGCAGGACGGTAAAAAAAGTCCTGCTAGCAGCATCTTTGGAGCGGTATAGGAGCGGTGCATATACCGCTCCTACCCATTGATTTCAATGGGACACCGCGGTAATACCGCGGATTTTAACCCTTTTTGGGCCGCTCGCGGTGGGTAAAACCGCCCCGCGATCGGCCGAATACCGCGGCTCCCGCCCCAGTGTGAAAGTGGCCTTTAGCTGCAAAGCCAGAAGGTGGAGGTGTATACAGCACCTTGAAAAAGTATTCATACCCCTTGAAATATTCAACATATTGTCATGTTACAACCAAAAATGTAAATGCATTTTATTGGGATTTTATGTGATAAACCAACACGAAGTGGCACATAATTAAGTAGAAGGAAAATACTAAATAGTTTTCACATTTATTTATTTTTTTTACAAATAAATATGTGAAAAGTGTGGCGTGCATTTGTATTCAGCCCCTCTGAGTCAATACTTTGTAGAACCACCTTTTGCTGCAATTACAGCTGCAAGTCTTTTTGTGGATGTCTCTACCAGCTTTGCACATCTAGAGAGTGAAATTGTTGCCCATTCTTCTTTACAAAATGGCTAAAGCTCTGTCAGATTGGATGGAGAGCGTCTGTGAACAGCAATTTGACAGGTCTTGCCACAGATTCTCAGTTGCCACAGATTCTCGGTTGGATTTAGGTCTGGACTTTGGGCCATTTTAAGCATATGAATATGCTTTGATCTAAACCATTCCATTGTAGCTCTGGCTGTATGTTTAGGGTCATTGTCCTGCTGGAAGGTGAACCTCCGCCCCAGGCAAGTCTTTTGCAGACTCAAACAGGTTTCCTTTTAATGCCGCGTACACACGATCATACTTTTTGGCGGACTGGAATCCGTAGGACAATTCGATCGTGTGTGGTCTCTAGCGGACTTTTCTTTCCCAAAAGTCAGACGGACCTAGAAATAAAACATGTTTCAAATCATTCCAACAGACTCAAGTCCTGTCAAAAAATACGGTCGTCTGAGTGCTAGTCCGAAGGACGAAAACCGACGCTAGGGCAGCTATTGGCTACTGGCCATGAACTTCCTTATTCTAGTCCGGTCGTACGTCATCACACTCGAATCCGGCAGACCTCCGCTGCAAAGTCCGTCGGATAGTGCGCTGAAAAGTCCGCTCGTGTGTACGCGGCAAAAGATTGCCCTGTATTTGTCTCCATCCATCTTCCCATCAACTCTGACCAGCTTCCCTGTCTCTGCTGAAGAAAAGCATCCCCACAAAATGATGCTGCCACCTTCATGTTTTAAGGTGGGGATGGTGTGTTCAGTGCTCTGTGAGATGTTCAAAGCTTGGGATATTTTTTTTTATAACCTACCACTGCTTTAAACTTCTCCACAACTTTATCCCTAACCGGTTTGATGTGTTCCTTGGCCTTCATGATGCTGTTTGTTCACTAAGGTTCTCTAGCAAACCTTTGAGGGCTTCACAGAACAGCTGTATTTATACTGAGATTAAATTACACACAGGTGGACTCTATTTACTAATTAAGAGACTTCTGAAGGCAATTGATTCCACTAGATTTTAGCTAGGGGTATCAGAGTAAAGGGGGCTGAATACAAATGCACGCCACACTTTTCAGATATTTATTTGTAAAACATTTTGAAAATCATTCATCATTTTCCTTCCACTTCACAATTATGTGCCACTTTGTGTTGGTTTATCACATAAAATCCCAATAAAATACATTTACGTTTTTGGTTGTAACATGACAAAATGTGGAAAATTTTGAGGAGTATGAATACTTTTTCAAGGCACTATACATGCCACAGGTGCAATGCTTTGCACGACAAAACGTATCCCCCCTTGTCAAACTTGGTAGGACTTACCTTCTACCAAATGTGACCTATTCAACTGAATGGAGCAATGCCGCAACTGCACGTGGTTGTGGTGTGGTGATACAGGCAGGGGCGTACCTAGAGCATTTGGCACCCAAGGTGGATCCTATATCTGGCACCCCTCCCCCCCCAACTTTTTACATTCTGATGCAGGAGATGGTCAGAGACTGCGGACATGATGCAGGAGATGGTCAGAGACTGCGGACATGATGCAGGAGATGGTCAGAGACTGCGGACATGATGCAGGAGATGGTCAGAGACTGCGGACATGATGCAGGAGATGGTCAGAGACTGCGGACATGATGCAGGAGATGGTCAGAGACTGCGGACATGATACAGGAGATGGTCAGAGACTGCGGACATGATACAGGAGATGGTCATAGTTTGCCGTTCCAGGCTGCCTCTCACAAAAGATCATTTTAATCTTACGCTGGATTATTAGGTTTCAACTCACAGTGAAGAGAACACCTGGTAGATCAATTCTGATTTAGAGGTTTTTTTCTGTGTACCTAATATATGTGATATTTTTCTGCAGCCAACACAGTCCGTGTCAGATGTTGGTTTTCAACGTTAGTGTGACAAGGCCCAGGGCAAAGCTGCTGAACACCCTGCTGTATCATTCATGGCTTACCCAGTACAGGCTCCAGTGTGTAGGGAGGTGTGAGTCCTGCCGCTCTGTGACATCACCACACGCCCCGTCCAGCTCCTATCTAAGGCCTTGAGGGGAACATAATGCCTCCTCACCTTCTGTGGAGCACTCTCTGAAAAGCGATCCATCGCAGATCACTCTCCAGAGTTTGAGCAGAGTATACATGTAGAGTTTTTGTTTTTCTTCAGCCAGATGGTTGAACAATAAAAACGTACTGGGTCCCGCATCCATACAAGTGCCGCGCTATTGTATTATGACATCGAGGACTCCCCCACCCTGTCGGAATACACAGATCAGCACTGCAGCAATTGGATGCAAGCACTGATCAAATGCTTGTTTTCCAGTCGGACCTTTTGTCTTTAGACCAGCTTCTGTCGAACAGAGAGGAGTACACATGTACCAAAATTCGGCCAGTTCCTGCTGAACCGGACAAATTATGATTTATGTGTACTGGGCTTTAATCTGTAGCTCAGCTTTCCCTCACAGCAAGGCTTTAACAGCCATCTAATCTCTAATGTAAGCACAGAGAGAGCTCTGCAAAAGGGAACCGAGCAAGCAGAGTTGGTATGGGAAGGACTTGGACAATTTTAGTGCTTCTGCTGTTAACTTTGAAGATACATTGCTCCGCAGTATCTTCAGCTACAGAGGTAAGTAAAGGCTTGTTTTAAATCTTGCGTATTACTTGTTAAGCAGAACTTTAACTGTATCCGAGCACCACAAACTAAAAACACAATTTAATGCATTTTTAATATTCGAAGCAAGCATATGCTGTATTCCTTTAAATAACCACTTTGAAAAACAGCCCCTAAATATTATTATTATTTTACATGGTTTATATAGCGCCAACAGTTTACGCAGCGATCTACATTGTATAGGGGGACAACACAATTACAGTACAGTTCAATACAAAAGGTACAGGAGGGCCCTGCTCGCAGAGCTTACATTCTAAAGGGAGGGGGGGTGGTGGTACAAAAGGTAATAGCTGCAGAGAATGATTTGATGGGGGTGGCTCGGGGACAATTGTTAGGTGTTTGTGGGATAGGCTTCCCATTTACTTCCTGGAATCCATCTGCCCTTAGCTCAGTCGTGCAGGGGGGTATGCTTAGCTGAGAAAAACTCTCTTCCCTTTTTAGGGATGAAAAAATAAAAAATAAATGCAAATGAAGAGATGTATGACATCATTGTGGTCTAGGCAAGAAACCAGGAAGCAACTGAAAAAATTAAAAAAATTTAAGTTTAAAAGTGCTCTGATACAGTTTAGTTCCGCATTAGTAGGCCGGCATTTCATGTTGAAAACCAAGTGCAGTTAATTCAGTGTATTCTGTGTACCCACCTTGCCTTCAATGCAGACAAGCAATGATGTAAAAGGAGAATTGTGCTGTACTGACACAGCAGGATATTGTTTTACAATGAGTTAGTATCAGCGTGTATAACCAATAACATGGATCTCCTTTTTTTGTATTATGGAAGCTGCTATACTGTCCAGTATCTGATACTCTTAATAATTTTACCTAGTCATTGTTGGCTTTGAGGATGGAAAATGTGTTAATGTTTAGCCACAAAGTCAAAATTGGCATTTTATAAATATCTCCTCCAGTGTTGGGTTTTCACCTATCATCCTGTAGTGAAAGCTGAATTTCAGGTTTGGTTGCCTTCTTATTTTTTGTTTGCTCGGACTTGAAATGGAAATATTACTGAGAGCATCCAATCAGATTGCAGCAGACCTATTCCTAGCGATAGTGCAATAGCTGATGCAAAAATGTTATGTTATATGAAAAACAAATATTAATGCAACGCTGTATTAAAGCCTAACAAAAAAAAAAATATCTACTCTTGCAGTGGGATCCCCCTGCATGGCAAGGTTTAAATGTTCGTTATGTCTAAAGGGTACAGTACACACTGTGGTTATGTACCTTCTTGCTTTCTGCAGCGCTCTCCTCCTCTCTAACCACTTGAAAACCAGGCCTTTTCTGGCACTTTTTGTTTACAAGGTTAAATCCGTTTTTTTTTTTGCTAGAAAATTACTTTTAACCCCCCCCCCCCCCCCCAAAAATATAAAAATATATATATCATTTATTTTATTTTTTAACGGAGACCCTAGAGAATATAATGGCGATTGTTGTAATTTTTGTTATGTCACACGGTATGTGCACAGTGGTTTTTAAAAATGCAGTTTCTTGGGGAAAAAATGCATTTTAATTAAAGAAAAACACAATATATACCCCAATTTTTGTTTTGTATAATATGAAAGATGATGTTACGCCGAGTAAATAGATACCTAACATGTCATGCTTTTAAACTTGCATGCGCTTGTGGCATGTCAACAAAATACAGTACTTAAAAATCTCCATAGCCGATGCATTAAACGCCAGAAGATGGTCTAGTGCTAGAATTATTGCTCTTGCTCTAACGTTCGTGGCGATACCTCACATATGTGGTGTGAACACCAGTTATGTATGTATTTGTTTCTTCGTGCAAGCACGGAGGAATAGGAGCGCTTTGAATTTTTTTTTTTCCTAATTATATTTTATTTTTACACTGTTCCTTTTTAATTATTCTTTATTTTCAGCACTTTTATTCCTATTAAAAGGAATGTAAACCTCTCTTGTAATACAAATAAGTAGGACAGGTCCTCTTTTTATGGAGAGGTCTGGGGTCAAAAGACTCCAAATATCCTCCTTACCGTTAGATAAATGTTTATTATATATATAAATAATAAGATAAATATATATATATATATAATATATATATATTATATATATTTTTTTTTTTTTATTTTTTTTTTACTTCCACTCTGGACCGGAAGTGATGCCATGAAGTCGCTCCAGTTCTTTAAGGTTATAGAGGCGATCAAAGATGACCCAGTCTTTTATTGCCTCTGTGACCAGCCAGCCACACCGTCAGATCGTTTCTCGGTTAAACCGGTGGAAACGGAAAGCCTGAGAGACGCCCGCCACTTCTGAAAGCGTTTCAGTTGCTCGAGAGCCTCTCAGAATGCATTCAAGAGCAAGCCAGCCGCCGACTGAAAATAACAATACCGGGGTTATGGATAATATCTTCAGCCATTATCCCAGTAAACCACTTGCAACCTGCAATCTATACACACGTATTGCAGTCAGTGGCTAATACCAGTCTGTTTGGAGACTTGGCATCCTGACGAACAATATAGGGACATTAAAAGGGAATTTAGCCCATGCTTCTCTTGTGGGTCACAGAAGTGCATGCACTTTTGCTCTCCTGTTACCCAGAATTGGCCAACAGTGGGATAAGGCCCTGTTGGCTGACCATATTGTCAGGAATCCACCCAGATACCTGCAACTGGATCAGCCTCTCAGTGCACCGCTGAGAACCTGAGCCAGACCCTCTCACCCCCTCCTGCTGTCAGAATACAATCGCACAGCAGGGAGGATTTCTCCAGCCACCTCACTTGTGTGGATGGGGAAATACTGTTTTTATTTATTCAATCAGTATGCTGGCTGATCAAAAAAAATGTAAATCATCTGTGGCCAGCTTTAAGCCGGCCATAGATAGATCAATTTTCTAAAGAGGTGGCCTGAATGGAAATTTTGGTACCGAAACCAAAAATGCAGGATGCAAAAATGAGTGTTTTTAAAAATGTTATATATATTTTTTTATATATAATTGTATTATATTCAACTTTTTAATTCATATCACAATGAATATGAATCTATTGTCGGCCATTGACACCGTCAGTGTTTATGGGGGAATCCCTTCCACAGAACCCTTGTGTTCTCTTGACGATGGGGGGCGGTGGGAGCCATTCCCCTCAGAGGAACGCAGTGAGTACTGCTAGCAGCTATAATTAAATTTCAAATCTGGCAGGCTGATTGTACCTAACTTGATTGATTTAACTTTGGTACATTCAGCCTGCCCATACATGATTTAAATCTTGTCCGGTCTCTGCTAAACCCAGCAGAGCTAAACGGGGGGGGGGGGGGGGGGGGGGGGGGGGGGGGGGGGGGGGCATGCTGATAGGAGGTGGAAGCAGAGTGACAGGATAATTGGCTCAGTCTGCTGCTTTTTCCTCCACTGTCTGATCACAGGCTGAGGAACAAGACCTGTAATTGTATCAACTGCAGATTTATTCTCCTGGCCTGTCACACAGGGATGGTGGATGGGCCACAGAAAGTGGATGAACAGATCCAAATACACATCCTGTGGCAGATATAACGCTCCGATATATATGAAGTTCAGCTCTGTATTTAGCTGTTTACTTGGAGTTAAGCTTTAAGGAAAATTAGGCTTGGAAACGTTTTTTTAAGACCGGAGAAAAGAATGTCATTATTGCTGACAATGGTCAGTTATCACATTTCCTGTAATACATTCAGACTAATTAATTTAAAGATGTGTGTTGTTGATTTAGCACCTATTGTACCTCCTCCTCCTCGGATAATCAGGTTTTTCTAAGTTCAACCTGTGAAGTTCTTCATTCCCTCCAAATAGAGAATTTGGGGGTCCTAAAATGAAAGTATTGTTTAAAGCACCCTTTCTTAAACGTATTGCTCCAGAGGAACCCTTATTGTAGTTTTCAAGTTTCTCGGGAAACCCTGCTAATATAAATTCAATGGCCCGCGTGTCCCTTACATTGGTGGACAATGGGTAGAATACTCTCCTTACAAACCGCAATGGTGTAATGCTGCCAGCTCTTTCAAGTGGTGCTGACCCCACAACTATGCAGGCACCATCAGGTGGAAGGTCAATCGGCCATAGCTCAAGGAACCTCTAGCAACCTCTGGAGGAACCCTAGGGTTTTATGTGACCCTGGTTGAGAATGGACTCAAGGGATGGAAAACAGGAGGCGCCGACCTGAGTGTAGTATTGGGATGTACAATTTATTAAGAAGGATTAAAAACACTCACAGGAACATAGTATAAAACATGCTCATCTGGTGTTTGGGAAAAGCCTCTCCCGTACATCTTACGAACACTGCGCTGCATTCAGGGACCACCAGTAGAATGGTTGCTGTGTGGTGTTAGAAAAGCATCCCAGGAACCAGTAAGGAACCATCATGGAAGCGGATGTGACGTCACCGGAGAGACAGCCAGGGAGCACTAGATGGGATGGGCTGACTGGAATACACGGGCTACGCGTTCTGAGCTTCAGCTCCTTCCAAAGGCCTTTGGAAGGAGCTAAAGCTTCGAGCTTGTAGCCTGTGTATGCCATTCTAACAACACACAGCAGCCGTTCTACCGGAGGTCCCTGAATGCAGCGCAGTGTTTGTGAGATGTACGGGAGAGGCTTTTCCAAGCACCAGATGAGCATGTTATATACTATGTTCCTTTTTGATTGTTTTTAATCCTTCTTAATAAATTGTACATCCCAATACTACACTCAGGTCAGCGCCTCCTTTTTTTTATCCATTAAAAGCAGCCATTCTCAACCAGGGTCACATGGAACCCTAGGGTTCCTCTAGAGGTTGCTAGAGGTTCCTTGAGCTATGGCTGATTGACCTTCCACCTGATGGTGCCTTGAAGGAGCTGGTGGGATTACACCATTGCTGTTTGTAAGGAGAGTATTCTACCCATTGTCCACCAATGTAAGCGACACTCTGCCCATTGAATTGATATTAGCAGGGTTGTACATCCCAATACATCCGGCGCCTCCTGTTCTCCGTTTTCTATTGTATTTTACAGAGTTTGGCTTTTTTCTGAGGACGGCTGCCACCATTATCTCAACATTGCACATTTTGGACTTCTTTCCCCCCTTCCCTTTCATTAGAGTTCAGTTATCCCATTATATATATATATATATATATTTTTTTGTTATTGATCCCATTATCTTATGCACCCATTGTTATGATCTATAGTGCTTTTTTTGTCTATTGATTATTGTTTGTTTTTTGTTTATTTTGTATGTTGCGCTGGTTTCTCTATTTCTTTTGCTTTAGAGGGATAGTGCACCCAATGAGTTTCGTCCCTCAGCACACAGGAGCTGCTAAGTGTCCATGTGCATGAAGCCTTAAGAAGTCAATCTGTGATTCAGTCCTCCCAGGATCTGTGACTTTTTTTGAGTGGATTAGCAGCATGACATTTTTACAAAATGTTCCAGGATTTCATTAATTATATGCAATTTTAAGAAGCTGTTCTGTACAAAGAATGGTGCAATAAAGCATTAGGCACTGAGTCATATTATTTTAGTATTATTATGTAGATGAAGATCCATATTGTTCAAGTGAAAGCTGAAGTATAGATAATTATCAGGGTTTACAGCCTCTTATTTTAGGTTTGGACTTATCCCAGGGCCACATAGTCAACGTGCCTTTAAAATTAAACTAGTCATATAGTACATGGCTCAAGTTTTGACTAAATTGGTTGAAACTTTGTCCCTGCCAGCTCCACTGGACAAACTTTTATTGAAAAATGGAAAACACTTAGTGGAAAATTATGGGCCAAATAGTGACTGTAGCCAACCGGGCGTAGCCGCTGTTTGGGTATTCAGGCAGAATTCCCCCATCCACACTGTTTAGCATGGGTGGAGAAATCTATGTGTATGGCTAGCCTTATATTCCGTCCCTGTCAATGGAATCCCATATTTGCCTGTTGATTTCTGGAGTCGACTAAAGCTGGCCATACACTAGTAGAATTTTCGCTTGGAATTTTTCATTTTATGAACGTTCGTTTGATTTTCTTATCATTAGAGGGGTCAAACTGACATTCGTATTCAATCGCAGTGACAAGGAAATTCGAAGGAGCAGGATGGAAATTTTTTCTATGAATTTTTAAAGTGTATCTAAACCAGGGGTCTCAAACTGGTGGCCCTCCAGCTGTTGCGAAACTACAAGTCCCATGAGGCATTGGAAGACTGACAGTTACAAGCATGAGTCCCAGAGGCAGAGGCATGATGGGACTTGTAGTTTTGCAACAGCTGGAGGGCCGCCAGTTTGAGACCCCTGATCTAAACCTACAAGGTAAAATCAGTCTGTATATGCAGTAAAGCATGCTTGTTATACTCACTGTGGAACCTAAAGGGTTAACCCTGCACATTGTGTAAAAAAAAAAAAGCAGTTTGATCCTGTCTTCTCTGATCCTCCCCTTCTTACACAGTCCCCAATATATCTCCTGATAAGACAGAGCCCTTTGGTGTGTATTGCTAGAGAGTTTTTTTTTCTTGGGAGGGTGCATGTGATCAGCACAGGTCCAATCAGCACTGTCCAGACAGTCAGGGGTTCTGCAGCCTCATAGGACAGTCAGAGGATGAATGAAAACTCCTCCTCCAAGCTTTTTTTTTTTTAAACATTATTTTTTATTGATTTTTCCATACACAAATACAGAATACACATACATATCTTCCAGATACAGTATCATACACATATTGCGTCCTAAATACTTTAAGCTTTAGCCAGATACCGATAGAAGTCACAAGACTGCTATATACTGCTGATGAGAAAAGGTATTTAGCAGTTTTTATATTTACTAAAATAATTGCATTTCAGTGTTTTGTGTACTGCGGGAGACCAGATATAGTGAATGCAGGTTTTGGGTTTAGTAACACTTTAACAGTGAATGTGGTTTACTTTTGGGAACGTCGATTGGTTCCAAAGCAAACACTTTTTGGAGTACTTTCGAACAACAATTGTCAAGCCATTGAATGTTTTTTTACAAAGTACAAACATTCGTTGAAAATCTACTAGTGTGTGGCCAGCTTTAGACTAGTCACCTGCTACAAAGCCTGAGGGTTACTGAGTAAATGTGGACTGAGTAAAGTTTTCAACGTCAGGCAAAGCAGATTAATTCCCAGGAGACCTTCATATATAGGAGCAGTTTTTATTGTCCTAAGATTTGCATTCCTGTACATTCTGTCCTGAGGTTTGCATATCTAGACAGTAACCTGCTGTGTGACCTGACTTGTTTTCTCCTCTGCAGTAAAGCTAGGTCACCTTCCTGTCCCTGGCCTGTGATTGGACAGTGACTAAGCAGCAGCAGCCCCATCCCTCCGATACTCTGCTCTCTCCTGCTGTCAGTGTGTTGCTTGTCAGCACATATGTATTCAGGTACCAATACTAGTTTTCATTTAAAATCTTTTTTTTTTTTTGTCATATTTTCCAATTGCATTAAATGTATTTTGTAATGTTCACCAGGAGTGCAACTTCAGAAAAATCACTCAATCATCTATAGCAAAAAAAAAAAACAACAAAATAAAGAAAAGTCCATCAAAAGATAAAATAACAAAACGGGGTGTAGAAGCAGAAGTACACCGATCTTACAAGTGAATAGCTGTGTAGGGTGGGTGTGTCAGCACAAGTCTGATCCTTTTGGGAAAGGCAGGCGGTTCTCCCAGCGCAACCAGAAAACTGACCACGCTGGGATGGATGTGCTCTCGTGCCGAGTGTGGTCAGTTTGAAACAGGAAAGCAGGGGGACTAGCAGAAACACCATGTGCTTCACACATGGGAAGCAATACAAAGAGAACAGGATACTTTTTTAGAGCTGCTTGGTGGTCAATTTAACCGCTTCCCGACCGCCTCCTGCACATATCCGTCGGCAGACTGGCATGGCTAGGCAAAAGCACGTACGGGTACGTCCCCTTTAATTGCCTAGCCGTGGGGTCGGGAGCTCCGTGGCAGCAGGACCAGCGGACCCGATCGCCACTGGTGTCCCGCGATCGGGTCACAGAGCTGAAGAACGGGGAGAGGTCTGTGTAAACAAACCTCTCCCCGCGCTTCCTACTCTGCCTGTCACTGATGTGCTGTTCCCTCTCATCGGGAACAGCCGATCAGTGATGTCAGACATCAGCCACACCCCCTACTGTTAAAAAAAACACAACACATCACACTGACTCCTCCCCGCCCCCTAGTGGTTAACTCCTTTACTGCCACTGTCATTTACATAGGAATCAGTGCTATTTAAATAGCACTGATTTCTGTATAAATGACAATGGTCCCAAAAATGCATCAAAAATGTCCGATGTGTCCGCCATAATGTCGCAGTCACAATAAAAATCGCTGATCGCCGCCATTACTAGTAAAAAAAAAAATATTAATATAAATGCTATAAAACTATCCCCTATTTTGTAAACGCTATAACTTTTGCGCAAACCAATCAATAATCGCTAATTGCGATTTTTTTTTTTTTTTTTTTTTTTTTTTTTTAACCAAAAATATGTAGAAGAATACATATCGGCCTAAACTGAGGAAAAAAAACGTTTTTTTTATATATTTTTGGGGATATTTATTATAGCAAAAAATATTGCATTTTTTTTCAAAATTGTCGCTCTATTTTTCTTTATAGCGCAAAAAATAAAAACCGCAGGGGCGATCAAATACCACCAAAAGAAAGCTCTATTTGTGGGGGCAAAAAAAAAGGACGTCAATTTTGTTTGGGAGCCACGTCGCACGACCGCGCAATTGTCAGTTAAAGCGACGCAGTGCCGAATCGCAAAAAGGGGCCTGGTCCTTTTTGGCTGCCAATTGGTCCGGGGCTGAAGTGGTTAAACAGCCAATCAAAATGGGAGGAAACAGAGCTGCTCCCGCTATTATTGCGCAGTCAATGGAAGGACTTTCAACCTATTCAAATATGGTGGGAACACTTGGCACACCTGTGATGTCATTGACTGTGAGGCTGTATATAGCAATAATGGAAGTCTCTCCTGAATTATACAGACCAGTTCCACCAACACATGGCCTGCATACTGCTACCCAGCAGATTTTCCACTAATGCGCTCAGAGGAAGCCACGTGTACAAGAGCTGCTCTTGCGTTGGGTGACATTGGGAAGAAAAAAAAAAAAAAACCTTCTCACAAAACACCACAAAAGCATGTGAAAATATTGTTACAGATGAGTGCAGACATGCTTGTTATGAACACAGACGGAGAGGAGCACAAAACAAATCAGGTTTGATTTAATCTTAAAGGGGCCTTTGCCTTCTCTGGGTGTTGGCCAGAATCCTCTTAGAGTAAAGATCTCTTTGCATCGAAGGAAAACACAATGCAATAAGGAACTGTACGGTATATAACTAATAGGCAGTGTTTAGTAACTTTGCTTCCCCCTTCATATAATTGGGCTGACATTCCTTAACATTAAATCCAGGTCAACAACTTTGCTAATTGCCCCATCAATCCCACTGTAGAATTTGCAGCACTCCTGACCTGCAGAACTTCCCTTAATTCTCACTCTGCAAAGTGACTGGAAAGCATTGTTCCAGCAAAAGGTATCCAATATAAAAAATGACATTTGACATTTTTGGTTTCTAGCTCCTGAAGACAAACATTAAAAATGATAAAGGCTGATTTTTTTTCAAATAAAAAAAAAAAAAGTAATACTTACCTGCCCTGTGCAACCATATTTGCACAGAAAGGTCACTTTCCTCCTCTTGGGGCAGTCCCCCGCCAGCGCTGTCCACTTCTCTCTCCTGTAGGTGTGTGCATCCATAGAAACACAAGCCATGCCATAGGCTCCACTGCCCACAGTTTCTCCTGTGAAAGCAGAAAGTGAAGGGAGTGGGGCTGGGGCTGGAGCTGGAGCTGGAGCCAGGAAAGTGTTTATGGACAGGTTGGGGTCGGACAATTAGTGGCCATTTTTTTTACCTAAAGGCTTGGTTCACACTGCTGCGACCTGAAAGTTGTGCGATTTACTGTGCGACTTTGCCAGGCGACTTCCTGGAGACAGTACTACTTTGATAGAAGTATAGAATAGAAGTTGTCGCCATGAAGTAGAACTTTTCTGAAGTCGGAGCGACTTCAGTAGTGCTAATTAGGTCAGGTCTCATTGACTAAAATGGGATTTCACATGTCACCCGACTTGGGGTCTCACGGGTAGGATCCCAAGTTGTGGCAGTATAAAGTGAGCCTAAAGCAGAGAAGGCTAAAGATAAAAAAAAAATTTATAACATTATTTTTTTTTTTTTTTAGATTTTAGAGCCACTTTAATGTAACTATTATCATACTGTAAGTATGACTTGGTAGCATCATCTTGCAGTTCCTGTATAGCAGGGCTAGAGTACAAGAGGAAGAAGCAGCATAAGGAGCCAGTCCCAGTCTGTGTGCTGACAGAAGGAGAAAGCAGTGACAGATAAGCTTGTCACTATGCTGCTTCTCCTTTCACTGTCCAGTCACAGGCTGGGACAAGTTCAGGATGACCTGAGCTCAGGGGAACTTAAATTACGCTGGCCTTCAGATGAAGGCTAGGTTCACACCTGTGCGTATGTTTCTTTTTACATGTTTTCAAGTGCATTTTTGATGCATGTTCATGCTACATTGTTTGTTAAAGCGGTAGCAAACTCTGTAAGAAAAAAAAATTTTAAAAAAGTTTTCACCTGAAAGGTATGACATGGAATAGCATGTTCATGAGAGAGGAGCTTCAAGGGTATGACATGGAATAGCATGTTCAGGAGACGGGAGCCTAAAGGGTATGACACGGAGTAGCATGTTCAGGAGAGGGGCCTGAAGGGTATGACATGGAGTAGCATGTTCAGGAGAGGGGCCTGAAGGGTATGACATGGAATAGCATGTTCAGGAGAGGGGCCTGAAGGGTATGACATGGAGTAGCATGTTCAGGAGAGGGGCCTGAAGGGTATGACAGGAAGTCTATCTATTAAAATGCACATGCTTCCATTGTGGAGACTCAGAAGTTAGAGTTGGGGGACTAGAGAAAACGGGGTGCCTTGACGGGGCCTGTAGCTTTTGTATGTATTTTCAAATGTGGGCAGACTAAACCCCTGTTCTTATCGTATATATTGTTAGACAGGTCAATTTGGTTGGTCGCTGGTTGCCAAGTTTTGAGCTTGGAAATCTTTGTATTTGTTTGAGATATGACGTGACGTAGTATGATCAGGAGATAAGTTTGAAGGGTATGACATGGAGTAGCGTGTTCAGAAGAGGACTGCGGTGGGTATGACAGTGAGCAGTATGTGCAAGAAAGGATTGTGGGGGAAATAGTAGAGGACAGTATGCGAGGAGAAGGTAAAAAGAGCTGGTTGTCGAAAGTCATTCTCTCCACTGCAGAACTTGAGGTGACTCTCCCATTAGATTGTCAGTTCTGCAGGGTGGGGAGGCAGATTGTTCCTGACTAGCAGGGAGGTTCTCGTTGTCAGTCATCGTGTTTTTAATCTCCTGGCTTCCAGTTGGCTGGCAGTGAGATCATGCAGGGTGTTAATATTTTTAAGGAGTCGGCTGAAGAGTGGGGAGAGACATAATTAATATTGCTGGAGGGGGTAGTGTTTTAATTATTCAAGTAACCAAAGGGCTTGTTAAATCTTGCCAGGAAAAAACATGGAGATTAACAACAGTGTTGGCAGTCTATGAGCAGGTGATGTATAGTATTTTCTCATATTTGATAGATGACAGCATAAGCGGCATTTTGTTTTTAGTTAAAAGAACATTTGAGTCCTGCATGCACTGCTTCTCTTATGAAGTTGCCATGACCTGCACTGCGTTGTATTTGACTGACACATCAGGTTATGGTCATTTTTCCAACAATGGGATTCAAACAACAAAGCTGGAAAATTGCTCGGTGATGCAGTAAAGTAATGGCTCATAAAAAGGTAGCCAGAAGGCTTGAATATGATTGGTCATTACTGGCAAAAGAGACTTTTTTTTTTTTTTTTTTTAATTTTAAAATAAAGGATAGGGGAGTGAGCTCACAATTTATAAACAGAAAAGCATATGTGCGTATTTGTGTAACACCGATCAAACTTAACTTTATGACCACTGACAGGTTAAGTGAATAAGCATTGATTATCTTGTTACAATGACATCTGAAAGTTGTGGGATATATTGGGCAGCAAATGTCGTCCCAAAAGTTGATGTGCTGAAAGCAGAAAAAATGGGCAGTGCATTTTCTTGTGTATGGGGCTGCGTACCGGCAGACCACTCAGAGTGCCTGTACTAACCCATGTCCACAGCGAAAAACACCTCGTATGGGTACATGAATTTTAGAACTGGACTAAAGAGCAATGGAAGAAAGAGGCCTGATCTGATGAATCACATTTTCCTTTTCCCCAAATAACCAACGCAAATGCACCTGGCTATCCACATGGTGTAGAGGTAGCACCAGGATGCAGTATGGGAAGAAGGCAAGCCGGCGGAGGCAGTGTGATGTTTTGGTATTCTACTGGGTAACTTTGGGTCCTGCCATTCATGTGGATGTTACTTGACCCGTATCTTTGGAATGTGTTGGAAAAACAAGTCTGATTCATGGAGGCCCCACCTTGCCGCTTACAGGATTGAAAGGAGCTACTGATGGCTTTATGCCAGATATCACATCATACATTCGGAAGTCTAGTGGCATCCATGCCTTGATGGGTCAGTACTTTTTTGGCAACAAAAGGGGGACCTATTAAATATTATGTAGGTGGTCATAAATTTATGACTGGTGAAGGGGCGGACTGACAACTCATGGGGCCCCCGGGCAATAGGAGATTATGGGGCCCCCAGGCAATCAAAGATTATGGGGCCACACAGTATACACACACACACACACACAGTATACAATCGCACAGTATACACAGACATGTTTCTATTGGCTGAGAACTACTGGAGAGGTGGGGCAGCTACAATCTCTGGATTTTTAGACCAAAAGGATGTCGGTAAGGGACATTTCAGAGACAGATGTAAAAAAACACAGATTTTTTTACTGAGGCTGGCAACCCTGATGGGGCCCCCTAGAGGCCCGGGGCCCTCGAGCAGTGCCCGAGTGGCTGAATGGTCAGTCCGCCCCTGGACTGGTGTATATATCCGCCATAACGTTGTGAACATCCACCATAACACGTTGAGACATAGACTCCCACTAAACCACTGCAGGTATGCTGTGGTATCTGGCACCAAGCCTTCAGTAGCCGATCCTGTGTTCCGACACCTTTCTATCAGAACCAGCCTTAACTGTGAGCTGGTGGATCTAGGCCAATGATGGCGAACCTTGGCACCCCAGATGTTTTGGAACTACATTTCCCATGATACTTATACACTCTGCAGTGTAGTGGAGCATCGAGGGAAATGTAGTTCCAAAACATCTGGGGTGCCAAGGTTCGCCATCACTCATCTAGGGTGTGTGTGGTTTATAGATGTACTGCACATGTAAGTATTTTTGTTTTTCCTATATTTATTTCTGCCATTCAGTGAACCATGGTAGTACAAATGATCCTTTCATGAACAGCCCAAGAAAACAATAGGATGATTGATGGATGTTAAAAAAACAAACAAAAAAAAAACTGGAAAAACATACAGATAAGCATCAAACCGCATACAAGTCCACAATTAAAAAAGATTGATGGATGCGTTTAATACAAAGGGTGGGGCTGTTGAAATTTCACACTAGCGTCCTGTCAATTTTAGTTACAATTCTGATGTTACTCATGGCATCAACTAGTGACATGAGCTTGTCAACCGTTGACATTTTCCCACCATGAAATGAAAGCGCCATTAATTTAATAAAATATTGCCACACCAGCCAATTAAAAATAACAACATTTCCATTTCAATCGGTAATCAAAAGGTCACTTCCGTGCAAGTATGGCAACAGATCATGTACAGAACACCCCTGAAATCATATTTAATGATTGGGTGATTGGGTTAGTGTTCTTCTCGGGAGCCTGCATGGAACCTCTGACAAGAATTTAGCACACCAAGCTCCGTCCATAGGTTTATTGCTATGAGACTTCCATCTTGGAAGAAGGAATCCATAGCAGACAGATCCTTCCTTTCCACAGGGTCAAACAATGGCCAATATCTTATTTAGAGTTTCAAAGTAACTACCAATCTATGGCAAAAAAGTGTTGTATAGTTGCAAGGAATTGAATATATAATGTGATGTGTCATCAGCACGGACTTGGAGTGGATAATGCATCTCTCATCAGCTGCCAATTATTTTTCTGCAAGAAAGGGAGTGGTGGGGATCTGCCTATCGTCTTTTGCAGGGATTAAGCACTGTTGTATTTCCTAGAGAGACATGGAAATCATTGATTATCAGTTTCAGACTGTTGGTAAGTTTCATGCATGAGGTGCCCATTATTTATGATATTTGCCCTTTAACTAGATATTGAGACCTGTGAGTGGCCTTAGACTAGCCATAGATGATACGATTTTTTCTTTCTTCCCACCATGGGTGGAAGGAAAGAAAATCACTTTCACTTTAAGGCCTCCCACAGCACTATTGTATCATGCCAGCGGGAGGCATGGGGAGCATTGCCTTCCAGCAGAATACAATGGTTACTGCTAGCGGCTATAGCTACTGGCAGTGTATGTAGAAAAATATGACATGCTGGTTGTACTCAAGTTGATCACTGGATCGACTTTTGTACAAAAATCAGCCTGCTCATACATGGATCAAAGGTCTGAACTGGCTGATCCATGTATGACTGGCTTTCGATGGCCTGGTAAAATCAAATGATGCTCACAGATAGTTGTAGGCTTTCATCTGGTATCTCCAGTGGTTAGAAGTACTTGAAACAACTCGGGAGATTTTGGCACCATCATCTGAGTATTGAGGTAGCCCCAGCATTGCTATAACTAGTTCAGGCGTCAATAGATATCTTCCTGCCCATTGCTCTTTTGGGATATACAGTATCTCACAAAAATGAGTACACCCCTCACATTTTTGTAAATATTTTATTATATCTTTTCATGTGACACTGAAGAAATTACACTTTGCTACAATGTAAAGTAGTGAGTGTACAGCTTGTATAACAGTGTATATTTGCTGTCCCCTCAAAATAACTCTCAACACACAGCCATTAAAGCGGAGTTCCACCCAAAAGTGGAACTTCTGCTTTAAGCACTCCTCGTACCATTTTTTTCGTGGAAATACCTGTCCCACTTCCTGCTTTCCATCTTCGGTCGCCTAGGCGACTCCTCTTCGTGCCCTAGGCAGCCCCTCCCTGCCAGCAAACTTCTGGGACACAACTCGGGTCCCAAAAGATCTGCTGGCCAATGGGAGAGTGCAGCGCGACTCGTGCAGTGTGTGCCCAGCTGTGAAGCCATTAGCTGTCATGGCTGGGTGCCCACAGTTACCATGACGGTGCCGAGGAGAGGAGCTAACCTCGTCGCCGGACGGCCACATCGCTGAACCGTGGGGCAGGTAAGTGTCGGTTTATTAAAAGTCAGCAGCTATGCTTTTTGTAGCTGCTGACTTTTAATAAACTAAAAAACGGGTGAAACTCCACTTTACTGGGGATTACTGGAACACCCCTAAGTGAAAATGTCCAAATTGGGCCCCGTTAGCCATTTTACCTCAATGTCATGTGATTTGTTAGTGTTACAAGGTCTCCGGTGTTAATGGGGAGCGGGTTAAATTTGGTGTTATTGCTCTCACTTTCACATACTGGTCACTAGAAGTTCAACATGGCACCTCATGGCAAAGAATGCTCTGAGGATCTAAAAAAAAGAATTGTTGCTCTACATAAAGATGGCCTAGGCCAGTGATGGTGAACCTTGGCACCCCAGATGTTTTGAAACTACATTTCCCATTATGCTCAACTACACTGCAGAGTGCATAAGCATCATGGGAAATGTAGTACCAAAACATCTGGGGTGCCAAGGTTCACCATCACTGGCCTAGGCTATAAGAAGATTTCCAAGACCCTGTAACTGAGCTGAAGCAAGGTGGCCAAGACCATACAGTGGTTTAACAGGACAGGTTCCACTCAGAACAGGCCTTGCCATGGTTGACCAAAGAAGTTGAGCACAAGCTCAGTGTCATATCCAAAGGTTGTCTTTGTGAAATAGACATACGAGTGCTGCCAACATTGCTGCAGAGGTTGAAGGGGTGGGGGGTCAGCCTGTTTCTTAGACCATATGCTGCACACTGCATCAAATTGGTCTGCATGGCTGGCCTCCCAGAAGGAAGCCTCTTCTAAAGATGATGCACAAGAAAGCCCTTAAACAGTTTGCTGAAGACAAGCAGACTAAGGACATGGTTCCAGTAATCCATGTCCTGTGGTCTGACAAGACCAAGATGAGCTTATTTGGTTCAGATGGTTTCAAGCCTGTGGCGGCAACCAGGTGAGTACAAAGACAAGTGTGTCTTGCCTACAGTCAAGCATGGTGGTGGGAGTGTCATGGTCTGGGGCTGCATGAGTGCTGCCGACACTGGGGAGCTACAGTTCATTGAGGGAACCATGAATGCCAACATGTCCTGTGACATACTGAAGCAGAGCATGATTCCTTTCAGAGGCTTGGCCGTAGGGCAGTATTCCAACATGGTAACGACCCGGAACAGACCTCCAAGACGACCACTGCCTTGCTAAAGTAGCTGAGGGTAAAGGTGATGGACTGGCCAACCATGTCTCCAGACCTAAACCCTATTGAGCATTCGTGGGGCATCCTCAAACGGAAGGTGGCGGAGATCAAGGTCTCTAACAGCCACCAGCTCTGTGATGTCGTCATGGAGGAGTGGAAGAGGACTCCAGTGGCAACTTGTGAAGCTCTGGTGAACTCCATGCCCAAGAGGGTTAAGTCGGTGCTGGAAAATAATGGTGTCCACACAAAATATTGACACTTTGGGCCCAATTTGGACATTTTCACTTAGGGGTGTACTCGCATTTGTTGCCAGCGGTTTAGACATTAATGGCTGTGTGTTTTAATTATTTTGAGGGGACAGCAAATTTACACTGTTATACAAGCTGTACACTCACTACTTTACATTGTAGCAAAGTGCCATTGCTCAGTGTTGTCACATGAAAAGATATAATAAAATATTTACAAACATGTGAAGAGTGTACTCGAGTGAGATACTGTATCTGCCTATCAGTGACTACCTTTGGTCCTAATTGGTCTCTTTTTCCTTCTACTGGCAGTAGGATAATGATGTAAAATTACTGGATTCAGGGTTCAGTATTTAAGATCTGGAGTTCTGTGCATGCATGCTTAGTCTGGTACTTAAGAGATGCTTTATTTTAGAATCTGGCTAGATTTCAGCATATCGACTCATTGAAGAATAAACAGAAGACGCTGTAGATTCCCTCCAGCTGGACACATGAGGGTAAAGTTCAGAGGTCACCTCATGTTAGACTATTGCTGCCCTATTAGCTGGCCTAACCTTACAATTTCAAAAGTCTTAAGTGTGCATAACAGCGTTCAGTAGTAGACAGAGCAGCAAGTATAAGGTTCAAATTGGCGATCCTGATCACCTACCTTCTCCTATATTTTCAATATGTTGCTGCTCCCTCACAAACTAGCTACATTGTACAGTGTTTCAAGTCAGCAAGGGAGTGACAACCATTAACAGTAATTGGGGGTGGGGGGGGTCAATGGTTATTTACACTTCCCATGATTCTGGCCGACTGACAACCACCTTCGTCTTCAAGAAAACTCTGACCTCAGACTAAGTAGCTAAAGCTAAATACGAAGGCAGATAAAATATATATTTCTGCTTTCCAATAATCCAGTAATTCAGAACAATATATCATCAGGGGGAACATTCAGGGGTTTTCAAGTGCAGTGCAGTCTACTTTCTCCACTGCAGATGGCGCTCTACCGAAGCTGCATTGCAGGGGGAGAGGAAGTCAAAAGGAACATGGTTTCTCTATGGTTTCCAGGTGTCACTGGGAAACCATGTGACACTATCAGTCATCTTGGGGCAGGCAGAGCCTATTTAAGGTCCTGGCTCCAAGGCTTGGTGTGCATTTCGCGTGTGGGTAGTGTAGGGATAGGTCACCCGTCTGACAGGGACAGTGAACAATGACAGGGAAAGCTTCCAGATGAGTAAGGAAAGGAGAGGGACATGCCATCCTTCTAGAGACCTCCCTATTTGGGTTTGGACCGGCCAGGACACATTCCGCCCCTCAAGACAGACTTTGTTGGCACACCTGATACCTGCTCTGCTACACATTCCCAGTCGGGAGCCTTTCCACCAGATTTGTTGCGAATTGCATGATTGTGCATTAATACATGTGCTCTCTGCAACCGGACTCCGTGTGTTTACTGCCGTTGCACCTCCCTATAGGTAGGCCTTGTGTTGGAATCTTGGAAATGCTGGACTTGTCCTCCTTTTTTGAGTCTGGACTTTACTTGGAGGATTGATTTTCAAAAATGTTGTATATGTTGCAGACAAAACACAAGTATCACTGTGGCTCATGACCTGATGTTCCCTTTGCCCCTCTGCATTAAACATTTTGACTCCAGATGTTTTTGGAATTTTTGTTGAGACTTGCATTGCCAACCACCCTAAATAAATACCTTCCCATGCAAAACAACAACATGCAGAGGCTCCTCATAGACGCACACAGGATTCCTGTAGTGTGAAGACATCCAAGGTGCACCAGCCTTGTTGAATGAAGCCTAGCTTGCGGGTATAGGGTGGGTGTAGTCTAGTAGCGTTTGTACGTGAATGAAGGAGTAATAATACTTGTAACATTATAAACATTGCTATGTTTAATATTCCTTATGTAATGCTTTTTTACAGAATGCCATTATCAGTAAATCAGAAAGCATCACATTGTGTTTCTCGGTTACCCTATGGAGCATCTGCAGACCGCATCTCCTGTGTGAACTTGTGATACAAAAACACATCAGGGCGGGACACGCACTAAATATTTGGACAAGTTCTTGCGGTTCTACGACTTAATTTGAAGTGGGAGGGCATATAATTATTCCCATTTGAGGCTTTAATGAAAGGTTATATTGTTGTAAATATGCTATATTTTCTTGATTTCATTATATACAGTAGAGAGCATGAAGACCAATTTAAGATGTATATGAATTATGACAAGTCTTTGGCTCTCACCGGCATTATTAAAAAAGATTGAGACATCTTACTGATGGATGGATTTTCACAAAGTTGTAGAAAATAATACCAGGACATTTATGAAGATAATTTAAAGGGAAATAATCACAACTTGGTTTATATTAGACTCATTAAAATATGAATATCTAGTTTTGTGTTTCGCCTGAACAAGAACCACTAGGAGTTAAAGTATATGTGAACCCTCGCCTTGTAAAACAACCCATTCTGTTTAAACTATTAAACTAGAAATTAGGAAAGGAAAACCATTGGTGTATCTATAAAAACATAAATACTAAAAAAAATTTATTATTATACATGATCATATACCCTCTGTTCTAAGCTGCATAAAGAGTTTAGAGAGCTGAGGGAGGAGAAATAGCAGCACACTGATCTTCCCAGTGAACGGCTGTGCAGGGGGGACGGGGGAGTGTTGGCATAAGTCTAATCATTGGAGAAGAGCAAGCTGAGTTCCCAGCACAGTATGAATTGTTGGGGTAACCTATTCTTTAAATGGTTAATAAACCCAGGACCCTGCATTCACTGTATTTGGTCTCCCACAGTACACAGAACATGGAAATGCAATTATTTTACTCAATATAAACTGCTAAATGCCTTTTCTCATCAGCAGTATATAGCAGTCTTGTGACTTCTATCAGTGTCTGGTTAAAGCTTGTAGGAGGAGTTTTCACTCTCCCCTGATTGTCCTATGAGGCTGCAGGACCCCTAAACCCTCTGTCTTGACAGTGCTGATTGGCCCTGTGCTGATCACATGTACCCTTCCAAGAAAAAAACAAAACTCTCTAGAAATACACACCAAACTGAGCATGTGCAGAGTGACTCCAAAGGCTCTGTACCAACAGTAGATTGGGACAGTGGAAGAAGGGGAGGTTAATAGAAGACAGGATCAAGCAGCCTTTATACACAATGCAGAAGATTAACCCCTTAGGTTCCACAGTGAGTATAGCAAGCATGCTTTCCTGCATATACAGACTGATTTTACTGTTGTGGGTTTAGTAACACTTTAAGGTGACACTAAATGATATCCTTAGTCTCCAAAAATAAACCATATACATCAATGACTTTAATGGCCCTGTAATTTATTTTTCAGCCCCATCCTGCCCAGGTCAATTTTCATCATTCAGAGCTGTTGCACTTTGAATGAAAATTACGCTGTCATCCAACACTTTACTAATATGACATTTTTATAATAATTTTTTATTTTTATTTTTTTTTTTTAGACATACAGAGCTTTCTTTTGGTGGTATTTATCAGTGTATTTTGGGCTAAACAAATGAAAAAAAGCAGATAAGTAATTTTTCTTCACTGATGTGTGCTGATGAGGTGGCACTGGTGAGGCTGCACTGATGGGGCTGCACTGATAATCATTTATTATCAGTGTAAATGTGCCCTGTCAGCCTTGCCGGTCATATGTTGTCCATTCAAAATTAAAAAGCCACTGCCCGGTCGTCAATCTGCTTTGGCCAGGTGGGAACTGGTTAAAAAGAATGAATATCTTACCTTAATTCTGAAATTGAAAAACTAATTCGGAGTATCATAATGTTGAAGTAATATTAAAGTGATTTTAAAGGTTGTAATATATAAAAAGAAATGCTTGTGGTCTTGGCTCACTCCTGAGCCACGCTCCAGTGATTGGACATTGTCCATTCACACACTGAGCGTGGCTCGGCCCCACCCCCTGTCTCCTTTTATTGGCTCACTGCCTGTGATTGGTAGGAGCAGGAGCCAATGGCTTCTGTTGCTGTGTGAGCCAATGGCTTCCACTGTTGTGTGAGCCAATGAAGAGAGAGAGACCTGCTGCTCTCATGGGCATCGCTGGATCAAGAAGGGGCTCAGGTAAGTATAGTGGGGGTGGAGAGCTGCACCCAGAATATTTTTTACCTTAACGCATAGAATGCATTAAGATAAAAAAAAAAACTTCTGCAGGAGGAGAGAGCAGCAGTGACCGGTCTTTATTACAGCAAGCTTCTAAACAAAGGTAAAGTCTTGCACTGGATTACTGCACAAATCTGAAAGAAATACACAAAGCACACCAAAAATTTGCTTATTCCGGAGTGCAGCTTCTGCACTCCTCCCCCCTCCGCTGCCACATTTGGCACCTTTCGGGGGGGGGGGGGGGGAGCGGATACCTGTTTTTTACAGGTAACTGCTCCCACTCCCGGGTGAGTTTGCTGCCTCCTTCACCCGTTGCTGGGGCTTTCACAATGCACAGCGTGCTTTGGGCATGCACAGTAGGGAACCAGTGTTCTGCCAAAAACTTTCCCCCCATCGGATAGTGTCCGCCCCGTACTGCACAGGCGCAGCGCTTGCGCAGTAGGGAGGACAAGGAGACTCCGAAAACTAATTTCTTCTCTGTCTTGTTCAGCTTTCTTTGGGCTGAAAGGTTGTAAGTTGAAGGTCAGCAGCACTCATTTCTGCATACTGCACTCGTCCAGCCAGCGTATGCATTAAGGCTCAGACTCCATTGTCTTGGGGGCTCAGTTCAGCATCTTCACCTTGGATTCCAGAGGACTTTGGCTTCCAAAGCTTGTTCTACGTGCAAATAAATCAACTAGGCTTGTGAGAATTGCACCAAGCCCACCTAATCGGTCCCCTTTCTGTGAAGTTGAAGTTGACCTGTAAACCTAGAAATATGAGAACTGCCTTTGCTGACTTGCTATAAAGATGCAGGTTCAAGCACTGTCATTTTTATCTTGACTTCACTACTTAGTCTCTAACTGGGAACTCAGGATGGGAGCTTGGACATCACTGGCAGCATGCTTGCTCCAGAGAGCCAATTAGTAGGACAGCCCTGGAGCCTTCACCTTCCAAAAACAAGTCAAGGATGGCAGCCTGTCCTATTTCTGTTCTGACAGGTCCACTTTAAATGATATCCTTTATAACTGGCTAGCGGCATTTCCTGCAGTTTAGGGCAATTAAGGAGACCTGTCTATTCGGTCTGGGGGGGCCTCTTTTTTTGCTTTTTGTTAGCATGATCTTCTGACCTCCAAAGTGGACTCATTAGCGGTGATGAGTACTTTTTGTGGTTTCACTGTGAATTTTTTGGGTTTCCTCAATGAGATAATTTTGCATCGTTAAACTTTATTGCTATTTATCAAAGCACAAACCTGTGACTTTATCCTCCTCCATAACTCCCTACAAGTGGCAGCACATACCCATATTACAATGCAATATAGTCTGCCCTATAATTATTTGCTTTTTACAAGTATTTGTTTGGCTTCCCATTCACAGACCTCAAACAATCTGACTTGCGAGTCCCCCGTGTCATATACCGTCAATTTTAGATGTGTGATATTTTTTTTTTTTTTTTTTTTTACTGCCGCAAATTACTTTTTAATAACTTGTACCAGAAATTTGTCTGTACATGCTAATAAAGAAGATTCATTTGGTTTGACCTAGGTATGGCTACAACCTGATTTATATCATCAGGGTGGATGACCTTGGACAGCTTCCTTTTTTCTACAGCCAGTGTTTGTCTCTCTTTTTGTGATTCTGAGGGTGTTTGCTAGGCATGGTAGCACCATAGCAGGGCATTCTGTTTGGCTGTAGGTTTGATTTAAAGTGTTGACTCATGTAGCGCTAACCCTGCAGGGGCCGCTGGTAATAGCTGGTTCTTCCTTAACTACTTGCCTACCAGCCACGAACACCTCCTTACTGACCAAGCCATTTTTCAGCTTTCAGCGCTGTCGCATTTTGAATGACAAATGCGCGGTCATGCAACGCTGTACCCAAATAAAATTTTTATCATTTTTTCCCCACAGATAGAGCTTTATTTTGGTGGTATTTGATCACCTCTGCGGTTTTTATTTCTTGCGCTATAAACAAAAGAAGAGGGACAAGTTTGAAAAAACATAATATTTTTTACTATTTATTATAATAAATATCCAATTTTTTTTTTTTTTTTTAAACAAATTTTTTCCTCAGTTTAGGCCAATACGTATTCTTCTACATATTTTTGGTAAAAAAAATCGCAATAAGCGTATATTGATTGGTTTGCGCAAAAGTTATAGCGTCTACAAAATAGGGGATAGATTTATAGCATTTTTATTATTATTTTTTTTTTTTACTAGTAATGGTGGCGATTTGCGATTTTTATCGTGACTGCGACATTGCGGCGGACACTTCGGACACTTTTGACTAATTTTTGGGACCATTCACATTTATACAGCGATCCGTGCTATAAAAATGCATTGATTACTGTATAAATGTGACTGGCAGGGAAGGGGTTAACGCTAGGGGGCGCTGCAGGGGTTAATGTGTACCCTATCTTGGTGATTCTTACTGTGGGGGGAGGGGACTGACTGGGGGAGGAGACCGATCGGTGTCCCTATGTACAAGGGACACACCATCGGTCTCCTCTCCTCTGACAGGACGTGGATCGGTGTGTTTACACACACCGATCCACGTCCTGCTCGATTACCGGGCAATCGCGGGTGCCTGGCGGTCATCGCGACCGCCGGGCACGCGCACCGAGGCCCCAGCTACGCGGCGGGCGCGCGTGCGCGCCTCCCGCGGCGCACGCGTGCCCCCCAGTGGCCAAATTGTAGACGACGTCATATGACGGCGTCCCGCCACAGTAGCTGAACCGTCCCGCCGTCATTTGACAGTGGGCGGTCAGCTAGTGGTTAATAGCACAGAGGCTGCCCACCACCACAAACACCCGTTCATGCTCTCCAGCTCCAATAACTCAGTCTAAGGGATGCGTTTTTGATATTTATTGCTTGATTTCAATGTCGTGCGTTTTTACCGTGATTTGGCTGCGGTTTTGTTAAGGTCACCAATGTAAAAGGCAGACCGCCTTTAATCTGACCCAAAGAAGCTCATGTTGTTTATTTTTTTTGAGCTTGGGGTGTTTTTCAGGCATTTTGCGTCGGGTGACAAAATGCTCAGATGTGAAAAGGGGCTATTAAAATGAATGGGATTTTGCTTGTTGGGCGTTTTTTCAGGTGTGTTTTACGAGCGTTTTATGAGCTGCAAGCGCTCAGGTGTGAATGCAGCCTTAAGGACTTTAAACAGGAGAGGGGTTAGAACAAGGGATACTCCAAAAATGATCAGCCATAGCAATGAGAGGACAATCGTCACCATAGTTCAGGGGTGCTGAACCTTTTTGACGACACTTAAAGGGCAACTCCACTTTCATAGGGGAAACAAATTGCAAATAAAGAAGAAATAATATAGCGTGTATAATTGGGATGCAAGTCATATTGTAATTGAATGTTTATTAAAAATGACCTTTCCTTTTCAATCTGCAGCCACTGTCATTTTCTATAAATGCAATGTAACATGGCTACCTGGAGTTGTTCTGTACACAGAATGTATACTGACCACCAGTGTTGGTCATCTTACTTTAAAAAAGTAATTAGTTAATTTACAAATTACTTCTCCCAAAAAGTAATTGTGTTAGTAACTCAGTTACTACATTGGAAAAATAATTAGTTACGCAGCAAAGTAACTGTGACTTTTCTTTTTTTTTTTCATATTCTATACGTGTAACTAAGGGGCGGGTCTAGTATTACTGTAAGCAAGGGGCGCATTTATTATTATTGTTATATATCGTGTAACCAAGGGGCTGCTCTATTATTACTCTAACCAAGGGGCAGATCTGTTATATCGTGTAAGCAAGGAGCGGGTCTATTATTATTATATCGTGTAAGGGGCGGATGGCTACAGAAGAGGGCGAATGTTAAATTAATGGGCAGAGCTCGATATACAACAATAATAATAAATGCGCCCCTTGGTTACAGTAATACTGCGCCCCTTAGTTACACGATAGACGCCCCTTGCAGAGTAGCACGAGCATCGGGAGCGTGCGGCATCGCCTCATACAATTACATGTTAACTGCGCCTGCGCGGTGTAGAGTTCACTCAGAGCTGTTTAGGTTCGAAAATTTTCGTAAGCTCCGTAGTCTTTCGTACTGCGCAAGCGCTGCGCCTGCGCAGTACAGGGGGCTCCTTATCCGGCGGGGGAACTTTTTCGGCAGGACACCGGAATTACACTACTGCCATCTAGTGGAGGTAGATGTAATTGCAGTAACGCCGCCCTAGTAATGGGAACTGCGTTACCATGAGGGGAAAAGTAATCAGTTAGATTACTCGTTACCCTCTAAAGTAACTGCGTTAAGTAACTCCGTTTATTTTAACTCAGTTACTTACATCACTGCTGACCACTCCCCATGAACATCATTTCCTGCTTGTGTGAGTGGCTCACCAATTTTCCAAGAAGTCTGCCTAAGATTTCAGGCATCCCCTGCAACAAACATTGTACTTTTTGGTAAGATATTTCCAATAGGAACACATCTAAAGGGATGCAGGCCCAGCAGTTTTTCCTCATTAGTGCTCTTCAGCTGTCACAGCTGACTGATAATTATGAAACCACTCCCATTAGACCCACTAAGCACAGAGGCACAGAGAAACACACAGGGATTTCTTCAAAATAACAAAAGGTAGGAATCTGCAACAAAGGTTGTTCTAATCCTTGCAGTGTACATGGATCACCCAAAGGGGAATTTTTTTTCTCTCAACAAAAGTGGAGTTACGCTTTAAGTAATTTGGTAACTGGTCGCAGATCACAATGAAATGGTTCAGAATTTCGCATTCTTTTCTTTTGAATAGCATTATGAACATTTTCCTCCTGTGGCCGCTGAATGCCGAGGAGAGGGAGATGAGGAAAATGGAGTAAATCTGCTCCTGTTTTTGCCGACCCCACCGCCCCTCCTGTACAGGTGTAAGTCAGAATGGGACATGGAGGCCCCACGTGCCCCCTGGAGCATGGGGCAGGGTCACCATTGCGACCCCTGACGCTACACCAGTGTTTAAGGGGTGTGTGGTAAAAACACATCTCAACTTCCAAACTACAAATGTAAACAAACCCTTACCATCCTTAGCCCCCTATAAGGGTGCTTTCACACTGATGCGCTGAAGTTTACCCGAACCCTGGGTGAGGCGCAGTGCACCTGCGGCTTTCCAGCGGGTTAACTGTGCTTTGCCATAGACTTCTATTTATATGTTGCGAGTGTGGTACACTTTTTCTGAAAGAGCACCAAAACTTCTGCATTCAGAAGTTTAATGCACTTTCAGAAAGCGCAAGAAACCCGCAGGATAAAATAGAAGTGTACTTCCCTGGTTTGAGATCAAGGGCAACAGGTTGAGCACCCCTGCCATCGTTTCTCTTGGTAATTGGGGATATCAAACCGACTAGGCCTAACAGCTGTGGACCAGAAGGCAATTTTCTTTGGCATCTGGGTCCCTTGCACCACTGCACAACTATTGGAGCCCAATGCAATTTGCAAAACGCTGCACAGTGACCGGGGAAGAGGACAAGGTTATTTTCCTCTAGGCTCACACCCCCGGAGTCTCCTGAGGACAGGGGGATTGCCAGTACTCTGAGCCCCTATCGGAGCTGTCTTGGTCCAAGCTATCTCTGGAACTTATATCCCAAAAGCACAGTGTCACCAGGAATCAATTCAGGTCTTTACTCGCAAGTCCCCAGGACAGCTGCCACCTTCCAGCTTCCTCTGCACAAGGACCAGTGAGGGAAACGGACCAGATCCCTTGTGGTAAAGTCCTCCAGCCAGTTCCTCAGAAGATCAATCCAGGCCCTCAGACTTTACACCGCTGAGGTCTCACGAACAGTTGCACACTCCATAGGGTGCCTCAGGGCAGCAGTCCTTCAGGCTTTGGAACCCTTCTGGGGAGAGAGAAGCGTATCTCCAGGGCATCAGACTATTTATCACCCCCCCCCCCCAGCCCCCTTCTGGACACTTTTGATAAATATTCAGGCTGGTCATTTGAATCTCTCTCCCTCTGTTCTGGAAGCTTCTGCCAAAGGCAGGGGGAAGCAATCAAACTCTGTCTGTGAAACCCTGAACAGACCAGAACAAACAATCCCTTCTCCCTTGACCACAGAAGGAGCCAGAAACTAAATTTGCCTAGCTTTCTATGTTAGAAGGGTGCTACACTCTCACCTTTTACAGAAAAAATAAAAGGTGAACGAACATTGTAGACCCCAACCCACCCACTTCCAGACACCCCCCACCTCCCTGCCGTCCCCACTGTACTTATCTCCTTTGGTGCTGAGCAGTCATTGCCCATTCAGCCACTGCAGTGTTCCAGGGGCCTGGAAGCCTTGCTCTTCTCTATTCAGGGCTTCTGAGATTTTGATTGGTCAGCGCTGGCACAGAGCATCCCTCTGATCCATTCAGGAAATGCTGCACAAAGAAGAGCCAGGATTTTAGATCTTTGGAACTTTACAGGGGCTGCGTCCACTGAGGGCTCAGCACCCATGGAGGCAAGTACAGCAGGAACCGGAGGGATGGGGAGGGTGTATGGTGTTTTACCTTTTTATAAAAGAAAAAATTAAAAGGTGAACTAACCCTTTAAAACGCCGGCTTCCTCTTGGTGTGGAATGTGGAATAGAACCTTTTTTCAGTTTTTTTTTTTTTTTTTGTTTTGCTTTTTTCATTCCATGTTCTATTGGGGAGATTTCCCTAACCTGCTGTCCCACAACACAAGGAGAAGAAATTAGGGCAACGTGTCACAAGAATAGGAATACACCTCACAGAGGTTCTAAGCCCCATTCACACTTGTATATGGAGCCGACTACAATTACTTGTGGAAGACTTAGCAGGGTTTCTGGCAAAAAGTTGTGGGCGGGAGACCCTATTTAAAGCAATGGGAGTTTGACAGCCCCTGCAGCCATTTGCCACTATTCCATGTAATCATTACCTGTAGATCATCAGCCTGGAAAGCAGAAATGCAAATAACTGCAGGTACTGTTGGCCTTTCACTGCTTTGAATGGGGCTTACAGCGATTAGCAAGAAACCCCACTATGGCTCCTGCGGGTAATCGCAGTCATCCCCACATGTAAATGGTGCCTCAATCCTGTCTTGCACTACTTTGTATGGAAAAGTGTAGGCACTATTTAAACGGAACCCCTGGCATAGAGCTAAACGCACAAATTGAAGTCGTATAAGGGAGATGTTGTACCTACCAAATAATTTGTATTTCTACCTGTCCATTTCTGAGATTTACACAGCTCTGCCACATAGCACAGCCCTGTCTAGCAGGACAGGAGACCTATTTTTTTTCTCTGTTGCTAGTAACACTTACTGGTCTTGTCCCCCCCCCCAAGCTGAGGCTGGACAGTGAAATGAGAAGCTGCACTCTAATGAGTTCATCTTTGCTGCTTTCCCTCCTGTTAATATGCTTCTTGTTAACACATGAACACTGCAGTACCTCTGATTGGGTCCTCATGCTTCCTTTCCCAGACTACGCTCTGTTGTACAGAGAGAATTGCATACCAGACTGATACGACATCAGACTTCGGTACTCGCACTGCTTGTAAAAATACATTTAATGACCTATTGATAGAGAATTGCATTAATTTGGGTCTATATATCTGCCTGGATTTCAGCTTGCAAATATGATTAGAGTGAAATATAGCGCGTTTGTTATAATTATGAAGTTCAGAGGAATGTGAATTTAATAACGATGCACTAGGTGTTGGATGGCATTAGCCATAGTGTGTGTGTGTGAGCTCCATTCATCTCACCTCTTTTGCCTCTTTGCTTTGGGTGCTGGAAGACCTTGTCCATGTAGCAGTGCGTTCTTCACCCTGCTCCATAGCCATGGAAATGAACAACCAACTGATGTCACTCTTCATTAGGATCTAAATTTGGATTGGTAGGAGTTCATATTTAGGAATGCCCCCATTCACCCATCTATCTACAATTTGTTTGGAATTTATACACAATTACCTGGTTCTGGTTTTGAATTAGAAAATGGAACCACCCTTTCTGTAGAATTTATGAGGTCAATGTGTGTCTTGTAGGATCGACTGGTTTGTGCATCTCCGGTTTCATAATACTATTAATAATATATTAGAATGAAGCCTTGTTGTGTCTCTCTCTTTAAAGGGATGCCCTATTCCCATCTGGTGTATCTGTTAACTCCTGGTAATTACAGACCCTTGGTTGCCTCCTGTAGGTGTGTCTGGGTCTTTAACGAGAAAGCCTGGAGGACAGGTTGCTGCCATTATCCTCACACCCGTCATAAAATCTGACGTTCTGAGAACACATGTTATGGAACAAGAGATGATTATGGGTCATTCATAAGAGGGGAAGATATCTTGTCTTTTTTCCTCCTCAAGAAGAATTTCTGTTTTGCGTGTCAACATAAACCTATATTCAGAGTAGGGTACTCAACATAACTACATATCATCGTGATTGACTGAAGTTGAAATTATGCAAAATTGCTCTTTTCTAGACTTTTTTCTGCTTGTTTGTCCATCCAATGTTGTCAAGCAGCTTAGATGTATAAGGACAAAGCCAGATTCAATGGAATCTTGACTTTATGTAAAGGGCTGAGCTATATATTTTTTAAAGGTAGGCGTTCCTTTTCTCATTGAGCTCACGATATCCACCTTGCACTTATAAAATATTGATATGGAAAATGCAGGTTTTTACTTGTCTTTCTAGTCCAGTTAATCTAAAACAGTAAAGTTTCACCTGATGGTTTACGTATTTAGGCTAATATAATAAAGTAGCGTGTAAAAACAAATGCCATATTTCCCCGAAAATAAGACCTAACTGGAAAATAAGCCCTAGCATGATTTTTTAGGATGCTTGTTAATATAAGCCCTACACCAAAAAAAAGCCCCAGTTAAGATCATCAGCTAGACAGACTCGAGACTGCCAAATGACCAAATGGAATATAGGCCGCACGCATATACGTACTTGCGTATAGTAATCTCTTGATCCCCAGATAAGATGAGTGCAAAAAGAAAGGGCTATTCCATCGAGTACAAGAAAGGAATGGTGGAGGACTCCCGAGGCAAGAATCTTACAGCTTTCTGCAAAGAGATAAAGTTAGATCTCCGAATGGTCCAATAATGGCGAGCAGAGTACGATAACCTCAGTCAACAGGTGACCATGTTCCAGAAGAAGATGACATGACTGTATTTGAATAAATGTGGATTATTGTACATGAATAAATAAGACATTCCCTGAAAATAAGCCCTAATGTGTCTTTTGGAGCCAAAATTAATATAAGACCCAGTCTAAGTTTTGGTGAAACACGGTATGTAGTGCAAAGCAACCCATGGCAGCCAAATATTTCCGATTTATTTTATTCAGACCAGTGACGACGTTATTGTGATTGGTTTCTGTAGTTTACTCCACTTCATGATGTCAAAGGATGGTTCTAAACAAGCAGGTCCATCTTCTATAAATTCTACTAAAGTAAAAAAAATGTTTTTGTTAAAAAAATAAAAAAAAGTAAGAAATCAAGCCGAATGCAGCAAAAAAAGAAAAAATCTGGCCCTTATAAATGGCCCCTGTTTTGTCTTTTATCATATATTATATTATCTTTGTTTCCTGAAAGCAAAAGTTGTGTATGTACACATACTGGAGAGCTATGCTCAATGTTTTTAAGATCAACAAGGAGGAGGCAGAAAACACGGCCTTCTGTAAATATTCTGACAAATATTAGCTCTGCTAGATCGCACACATGGCAGTTTTCTTGCAATTTTAACACTTCTTTTTTTTTTTACTGACTTATAAGCACACAAAAATGGTATTAAGTTGTACTAATAGTTTTTGTACCGTAATTTAAATCTGGATTGCATGGCAAGTGTAGTTCATTTTCTGTGAGCACTTATCTAGAGTTTTTGCTCTGCTTACCTTAAAGTCCAATTGAAGGGTAAGAAAAAAGTGACCTTTCAACAGTCTGTTAAAGGCTTTGGTAGGCTCTTGATTAGTGACTGTGATTAGTAGGGAAATGGCTCCCCAGCAGCAGTCCAAAATCCAAGGCTGCAAGGAGGGACTGCTGCGCTACTCTCTGTGCAAAAGCAGCAGTCTCTCTGCAGAACTGCAACGGTCTGACATCCACTTCCCCACCAACAGTTAGCCTAGGTTCACACTGTGGTGCGATTTAGATCCTTTTGTAGTGCGATTTTTAAAGGAGCAGCTGCAGTACAAGTTGATGCGGTTCTAATGTGTTTTTCATGCAGCTGCGATCTGTTTTTTTTTTTTTTTTTTTTTTTTTTTTTTACATGGTCCCAGGATGGGAGGTCAAGAACAAAGCAAATACTAGCAGAAAACTTGCTGGAATCCTGCTACGTTAGGACAGATAAGCGTTTTGCATGCAGTTACCATTCAAGTCTATGAAGCCTAAAACCGCACCACTCTAAACTTGCACAGGCCCCTTTTATAATTGCATCAGATTCATGAATGGCCTCCACAGAAAGTTATGTTATTTCACTTATAAACTGAGTTTCTATCAGCGCAAATAAACTTAAACTTGGTGACAACAAATATAAAAAAAACTGTGCAAAATGACAACAAAAGTGCAAATTTGCAAAATACCCCCTACCTGGCTGCTGCTAACACAAAAAACGTGTCCACTTCACATTAGTTGAATATATACCAAAACAGCTGCACTGCCAATCTTATAAATGTGCGGATAATAAGATTAATACTAAATCAATTTTTTTTTTTTAACAAGAAAAATACTAAATCAATTTTACCTGCAAAAGAATGTGCAAAATACAACATCCGTTTTAGCCTCTCTCTCTTTACTGGCTTGACCAGCCTTAGACCTCCCTCAGGTGAAAACGAAGCACTTAAGCAGTGCGGGCTAAGGATGCTATGGACAGCACGATACTCGCGGGATGATGTCACCACTGCGACTCCTCCCCCCTATAAGCATTACATCAATTCCCCTTACTGAAGAAGTCGTGCTTATTTGACGTAACGTGTATAGGGGGAGGAGTCGCCGTGGGGATGTCATCCCGCAAGTATCGTGCTGTTCATAGCATCTTTAGCCCGCACTGCTTAAGTGCTTCGTTTTCATCCTGAGGGAGGTCTAAGACTCATCAAGACAGTGAAGAGAGAGAGGGTGAAACGGATGGATTAGGAGCTCCAGGCCAGGCTGATTCATTGCTTACCCCCAGAGGGGATCTGCTTTATCTACCTGCTGGTAAAACAGGGGTCAGATTTAAGGCGAGCGGCTAGGATATCGAGGTGGAGGAGAGAACCAGCACATTTATTAGCGCAGCGCCGTTTTATTCATTTGATCAGGCACTAGCAGCAATTTGGTGGAGGTGTAGTTTTACACCATATTTTGCACTGAAACTGTATGTTTTGCACATTGTATTTTGCACATTTTTTTGCAGGTAAAATTGATTTGATTTAATAATCATCTTATTATCCACACATTTATATGATTGGCAATGCAGCACTGTTTTGGTATATGTTATTTCACTTGTCATGCAATTCCATGCTTTCTGGAACACATCTGAAATTGCATCAGTGTGAACCAGGGCCTAGGGCTCTTTCAGATAGGAGGCAGAGTGTACTGCCTCTGAAAAGCAGTCTGCGGTGGATCCCTTTTAAGAAGGTGGTAGAGCAGCGACCCTTCCGCCTTCTAAATGTCTTCTTTATTTATTTTTTCTTTTATCTGAAGGGGGGCTTTTTACTAAAATATTCAATCAAAATCACAAGTTGGCTCTTGGTTGCATTGTACTCCCATTAACCTTAATGGGCACATTGGACGGACAGGCCTGTCACTCTGCAAGCTGAGATAAAATTGTCTTGGTTGTGGCATGTGTACAGTCTAATCCTGCTGCAATGGTAAGATTTGGGGGTGTGGGAAAAGGGGGGGGGGGGAACCATGGCTCAACTTCATGTTTTTAATGCCCTTTGAATGCCTTTTTAATGCCCTTTGAGTGCCCATTTAGGGCTGGAAGGGAAATGAGTTTTGCATTTTTTTTTTTTCCCAAATAGAATGGAGAAAGATGCAAATTAAGAGAAAATAGTTTACATGCAGGAAGTCAATACGGGGGAGATTTACTAAAACTGGTTCACTCAGAATCTGGTGCATTGAAGCCAATCGGCTTCTGACTTCAGCTGGTTCAATTAAGCTTTGGCAATAAGGCCCGGTTCACACTGCCGTGACTTCAACGTCGACATTCCAGCACGACTTGCATACGACTTCTTTAACCTCTTGGCGCCGACCGCATGCAAATATGTGGCCTCTTGGCAGGTGGGCCTTTTGTGTGCAATATTACAAAACATGCTGTGCCGAGAGTGCGTTCCCGACACAGTTACCTGCGGATAATGATCATGGTGGCTTTCCGATCACGTCACAGCAGTCACATGATCATAAACCCCATCCGTCACATGATCATAAACAGCATCTCGCCTCCCGGCATCTAAAACCCCTTAAATGCCCAGGAGGCACCAGTGCCAAGGGGTTAACAGAAGTCCATGCAAGTTGTACCGAAGTTGCACCAAAAGTACTGCAGGAACCTTTTTCTATGTCCAAGCGATTTAAGTCTCTCCTATTAGAACGGTTTCATTGCACTTAATGGGGTGTGACTTGGTCATGCGACATGTGCTCTCGGGGGGGGCACATGTCACACCAGTGTGAACTGGGCCTAAAATCTGGAATCTGATTTGTTTCTATGCACGGCTGCACCAGATTTAGCATTCTCCAGTTTTAGTAAATAACCCAGAACATACAGCTCTGTTAGTAGAATGCAAAAAAGCTGTGTAAAGAAGATTAAACAATGGGCGTTCTAAATTCTTTGTGCCCAATTTTGATGTCAAATCCAGCCATGGTTACAGTATGTTTCAGAAAAAGCTTCATGGTAAGGTACAGATCCCTTTCCCTTCCACCACGATCACTCCCTCAGATTGATTTGACATACAGTAGTTTGAACTGATGTGACAACCTTGGAAGCCCTGTCATGACTCCTCGCCTTTCGCTCTTTTACCTGAGAAATAAGAGCCCTTGCATTTGGGAAATTGAGCTAGTGATTATCTGGTCTGCGGCTGAAGGAATTCTGTAAACCTCTCTCTGAACTTGAGACGGCTAGAGGAGGACAGTCTGGAACGCACGGGGCTACGGTGACCTAGTTTGCCCACTCGGTTGCCATGGTGATTGTAGAAGCAGTGTGGTGGTGTGAGAAGCCACTTCTATAATCTCATGCATGCACCCGCCATGGGCTCCTGGCTCATAAAATGTTAATTCTAGTCAGGTGGTGGGCAGACGGAGAGAGGTGACCACACTGCAGGGTGCTGGGGGCCACACGGATTTCAGATGGAACGGCCCTTGATCCCTGCAGAATGTTTTCCTCATAAGTCTTGGCTACTTCAGCACATATGGCTTATTAAATAAAGGAAGTATTGCTGACTTTATTAACCGTAAACCAGAATCTGCCTGTCTTGAGTTAGTGCACTCCTTACACTTCTAAAATGAGTCAATATGTATCATTTATATCATTTTAATAGATGCCCAGAGTTTTATTCCATTTTCAGTGGTGGTGGGTGTTTAAAAAACAAACACCAGTAAAGTAAGAATAACGATAAGTTTTTATATAAACACCATGTAAGGTGGTGTTGTCCAGAGCAACCATTTATTTATTATTTATTTATTACAGGATTTATATAGCACCAACAGTTTACGCAGCGCTTTACAATATAAAAAGGGAGACAATACAGTTATAATACAATAAAATACAAGAGGATTAAGGGGGCCCTGCTCAGAAGAGCTTACAATCTAATAGGGTGGGGGAGGTGATACAAAAGGTTGTAACTGTGGGGAATGAGCTGATGGAAGTGGTAGAAGATTAGTTGGAGACATGATAGGCTTCCCTGAAGAGATGAGTTTTCAGGGATCGCCTGAAGGTAGCTAGGGGATAGCCGGACAGGTTGAGGCAGCGAGTTCCAGAGGATGGGAGAGGCTCTGGAGAAATCCTGGAGACGAGCGTGGGAGGAGGAAACAAGAGAGCTTGACAGGAGGAGATCTTGAGACCATCAAACTTTTGTTTTTATCTTGTTAATTATAGAAGAATGAAACTGACGTGGTATATTTGCAGCATTCAATTTTCCAGTATCTGGCATGAATGGACCCTCCAGCACACCCCAGCACCTATTGCCAGTGCACACAATCAGTTCTGGAGGTTCTGGAACCATTGCGTTCCCAGCTTAAAATTAACAGGAATTCTAGCCATGAGTGACCCTGACAACACCAATTGGCTCAACAAACTTTGAATAAGAAATCAAAGAAGCTGAGTGGAAAAAGCTGGCCAAACAGTGATTGCAGCCAATCAGGTGCAATAATTTTTCGGAGATTCTGATGGGTGCATTTCAGAATACAATAGCCAGCACTGGGAGATTCGTTCATTAGCACGAATGGGGGGATCTATGGATTTCTCTCATTCAGTCCAGCTTAGAGCTTATGTTTCTTAAAATCTCGAGACTTCAAGTCAATGTAGGCAGCACAGTGGTTAGCACTTCCACCGAGCAGCACAAGGGTCGCGGTTTGAATCCCAACCACGGCACTACCTGACTGAAGTTTGCGTGTTCTCCCTGTGCCTGCATGGGTTTCCTCCCACACCCCAAAGACATGCTGGTAGGTTAGTTGGCTCCTGTTTAAATTGATCCTAGTTTGTGTATGGGGACCTTGGATTGTAAGCCCCTTGAGGGCAAGGACTGATGTGAATGTATAATATGTAAAGCACTGCGTGAATTAATGGCACTCTATAAATGTGTGTTGTCAGCCCCAGTAAGGTGAAGGTTCCTAGATTACGATACATGCAACAATATAAAGATTTTTTTTTTTTTTTTTTAAAAGGATGAGGAAGTTTGTTATTACTTTGTGCCCCAGTGGATAGAAATCTTTCTTCCTTGACAGGTCATCAGGAAGAGAATTAGTGGGAAATCTCCACAACAGCAACGTGGCAATAAAAATGAAAGAGAATAAGGCTGAGATTCTAATCCTTTCCCATTCTTTCCAAAATTAAACATAAATATTGGCTTGATTTCACTCACATATATTAATATCTATTCTGGGATGGGGGAAAAAAGGTGATGTATTCGGCATGTTGGCTTAAAACTAAAGATAGAAACGTATAATCGTGAAGAATCAATTAGAATTTTGGCCAGAGTAAGCTCACAACAATCCATGCCAAGGTTTCTCCATGCCTTGTGAGTCCTTCACTAATTTTATTCAAGAATTCTAGATCTTATATTTTTACGTAGTTACATTTGGTCCAGCTTGGGCCAATGTAACTGTGCATATACCATACCCGTGGGATCCTTCTAGAAGCATAGGAGGTCCACCAATTGGCATGGGTGCTATTCAGAGAATACTTTGCATTTACTGATTGGATGAGGTGGAGAGGCAGGGCAGTGATGTCACACACTGGCAGCCAATGTTTTGCATTCATTAAGAAAATGCAAAGCATTCTTTCATTCTTTAAATAGTGCCCATGTCCAATGGCCGACCTCCAGTTTTCAGAATGCAGCAGGGCAGCCATTCGGAAGTTAGTGGAGATCACTGTGGTAGCGCTGTCGACTTTTTAGTGGTTTCCAGCATCTAGAGCAGAGGTCTTCAAACTATGGCCCTCCAGTTGTTCAGAAACTACAATTCCCATCATGCCTAGTTATGTCTGAGAATGTCAGAGTTTTACAATGCCTCATGGGACGCGTAGTTCCGTAACAGCTGGAGGGCCATAGTTTGAGGATCCCTGATCTAGAGGTATGGTATAGGCATAATTACATTAGTCCAAGCTAGACCAATGTAGCTATATAAAAAAAAAAATCATATCTGGAATTCATACTAGCTCATTATGAAATACCAGCGCCTCGTTCTAAGGTGAGTATCTCACCCGTTCCACGCCGAGGGAGCTGAAATGTTGCCTCGGCGTGTCCTCCGAGTATTGGGGCTCCGCCGATGTGAGTGGCCGTAGCCGCGATGCATCACTCCCACGCATGTGCACAGGAGTCTTTTTCCCGGCTAGGTCTGGCAATTCTGCCGGACCTTCAGCCGGGCCTTAACAGCGCATGCGCCGCATGACGTCAGAGGCTGTATGAAAAGTTAATATCTCCTAAACCGTACAGGTTTAGGAGATATTAATTTTACCTATGGGTAAGCCTTATTATAGGCTTACCTGTAGGTAAAAGTTCAAAAAAGACTATACAACCACTTTAAGGACCTGTGTCCACGAACTTTGGCCTAGTGTCCAATTACATCAATTTGGGATGCTTTTGAGGTAATTTTAGAATGCATTGACAGGTGCATCTGACCTCCTCCTGACTGCATTTGACCGGCTTTGGCTCGCATCAGGAGGTGCACCTGAGTACACATGCTTTTTTGCATGTTCCTTCTTGTCGTGTTTTGGGGCAGCTCATTCATTTCAATTGGCTGTCCTGAGCACAAGAAACACAGAAAAAGGTGCCAGCATTTGTTAAATTTGTGCCTCACTAAAATGCATAGTACTGCAGTGCCATGCATTTTGCTAGGCGCAAATGCACGCACATTTGCTAGCTGCATGGGGTGGTTATTTAATGGCACCCGTGCGCATCTGTAAAAGGGCAGGACATTTTTGTGCAGCATGGGTAAACAAGTGATTTTTGCACGCACCTTGTGTGAATGAGCCCTCAAGCAGGTTTTGCATCCTCAAAGACTTGTATGGCAATGCAAATCAGCTTGAAGTGAACAAAAGCCCATTGGCACTGGCCCTTTTAGCTGTTTTGGGTATTTTTACCTGCTTTTTTTGAAAACTGGTGTATAAATTATGCTGTATAATGTGAGCCTGTATTGATCACAGATTAAGCACAACTGCCACTTGGGGATGTTCTACACACTTTTTTTTACACACACTGATTGGATAGAGAGTGCAGTGTTTAGATCTGGACTGAGTAGTATGTGGCCTTTCTAGTTGGAAATGACAATGCCTCTGCCAATTTAAAGGCTTTAAATAGAAAAAAAAAATGCCTTATAGTAATCAATAGCCGTATGCTATGCAAGGTTGCTGTCAGCTCAGTCATGTACCTGCTGTAGACGAGTCTATGAGTGACCTGTTCACCTAGAATGGGGTGGCAGTATGTTTTGTGTTGAAAGCTAAAATATCACAGTGCACTTCTTTCGATCTGATGAGAGGCAGGAAAAAGATTAAAGGGATAATCTGTAAATGGTTTCTAGGTCAGATTTCTCCTTTATTTTACCTCTGGCCGGAATTCCAGTGTGTTGACTGCAGCCAGCTTCAAACCTGCTTTTCGAGTCCTTGTTTTTCCTGTTTTTCTTTCCTCCACTACACCTGCTATCATTAGTTTTCTGGAAAAATGTAATATTTATGCTGCTGTAGGTGGCATATCCCTCGATATATTCCCCCAGCTGTCACCACTTTCCTGGAGTGCATGTGCGTTAAAAACATGGTTCCTATATCTGGCATGCCAGGCATGGTGATTCATTTGTGTTTTACTAACTGCGTTCCTTTTTAAGTCCTGAAGATGTTCTTGGCCTGAAAAAAGAAATGCCACATCGAAGGACGTAAGCTGCAAAGTATTACATTTTAGTTATCTTTTGTCATTGCCCAGTTTTTTTTTGCTTTGTTTTTTTTGTTTTGTTTTTTTCATAGAAAAAGGTCATAGACTGAACATAGTGTAGGAGATGGCCAAAGACTGCAGACCTTCTGCAGGTGATGGTCAGAGACTTGAGCGCAAGGTCATATACAGTGTCGTTGCAATTCAGCAGTTCTTACTGTCCCCATAAAAAAAAAAAAATCTGCCACCACATTTAAGATCTCTCTTGGCAAGCTTTTTTTAGTAGTATATTGTAATAATTTGAACAAAGCATTCTACAGGTAAGCTTTTCACAGGCTCTGCTGCCATCTATGAGTTTAATGGAGCAGGATTGTTGAGAGAGTTTTTCAGTATATGTATGAGTATAGGTCCATTTTAGGCTGGGTTCATACTGATACGACACAACTGTTGTACGACTATAATCCTACTTTGCCCTGATACATCTGTCCTACTTCCATCCCACTTGAATGAACTAGATAAGTTTTTGCTCCGACTTTGAGATAGAACGACTTGTCCTTTGACCACTCAAAACAATCCCAGAGTGACATAAATTCCTTTTACCGCTGCTATAATCACCATGTCGGATGTCAGAAGTCGGATGGTTAGGACAAGGATCCTACTTTGATCCGACTTCAATGATATTCAATAGGCTGAAGTAGGATCAAATTCGGACCAAAGTAGGCCCTATGCCGCGTACACACAAAGGTTTTTCTGATGGAATTCTGCTGAAACTGTCTTGCGTACACACGATCACACCAAAGTCCGACCATCAAGAACGCAGTGATGTACAACACGTACGACAGGACTAGAAAAAGGAAGTTCAATAGCCAGTAGCCAAAAGCTTCCGTCTCGTACTTGCTTCAGAGCATGGGTCGTTTTTTGGTCCGTCGGAACAGCATGCAGACGAGCGGTTTTCCAGATAGGAATTGGTTCCGTCGGAAATATTTAAAACATGTTCATGTTCATTCTAGGTACGTCAGAATTTTAAAAAAAAAAAAGTCAGATGAGGCATGCACACGATCGGAATATATGCTATCGGAAATTCCGCTCTTGTGTACACAGAATTAGGCTGGGTTCACACTGATACGACAAATTCCCTTCCCAAATCCATACGAAGCTTATCCGAGCATGCCGCCCTGCAGGTCAGGAAAAGGGATGGGGACGAGCGAGCGCATACATTGTACCCCTACCCATTCACCTAAAAAAAAAAACAAAAAAAAAGGGTCAGAAATAAAACACATTACACATAATTTATTAAGGCAACTCCGGCGTCTCTTCCGATCTCTTCTCCCCTCTCTGGCTCTTCTGCCTCTGCCGGATCTTCTCCCCTCTCCGGGTCTTCTAGGACCTCTCCGGTTCTTCTCCCTCTGTCCGCTGTCTATTGACTCTGCCGGGTCTTATCCGCTATCATCTTCTCGCTCTTATGCCGGGTCTTCTCCGCTGTCTTCTCCCTCTGTTCTTCTTCCAATGTTGACTCGGCTCTCTCTCCCACTCCTAATGCTGGGTGCGCGGTGTGCCACTACTTATATTGGCTTGGGGCAGGGTCACCGGATGATGTCATCTGGAGGCCCCGTCCCTTATGACATCATCCCCCATCATGCCCTTGGCGACATCACACCCCCATGTTGAGGGCATGTGGTCTGGTAAGTTCAGGAGGGGGGGATGCTCGCTCGTCCCCACCCCTTTTCCTGACCTGCCGGCCTGCGTGCTCAGATAAGGGTCTGGTATGGATTTTGGGGGGACCCCCATGCAGTTTCTTTGGAGTGTGGTTCCCCTTAAAACCTATACGAGACCGAAGGGCCTGGTATGCTCTTGAAGGGGGAACCCATGCCATTTTTTGTTTTTATTTGGCGGGGAGTTCCCCCTAAAGATTCAGACCAGACACAGTGCCTGGTATTGTTGGGGATCGAAGTCGGATCCCTGGTCATTAAAGTCAGACACATGTCAGACTTTAAGTTGCAGGGCGAAGTCTGATCCACAGTCGTACGACAAAGTCAATCTGTCATTATCCCAAACACCTGCATGAGAAAGGTGTGATGAAACCAGCTATTACCATATGTGAGCTGCATAACAATTCCAGGGTGTTGACATCAAGCCTGCTCACATTCACTATTAGCAATGTCAGAACCCTATTTTGTAGATGCTATAACTTTTGCGCAAACCAATGAATATACGCATTTTTTTTTCTTTTTTACCAAAAATATGTAGAATACATATTGACCTAAACTGATGAAGATTTTATTTTTTGGGGATATTTATTATAGCAAAAAGTAAAAAAAGTTTTTTTTTTTCAAAATTGTTGACCTTTTTTTTATAGCACAAAAAATTAAAAACTGCAGAGGAGATCAAATACCACCAAAAGAAAGCTCTATTTGTGGGGGAAAAAAAGGATGTCAATTTTGTTTTGGGTACAACGTCGCACGACCGCGCAATTGTCAGTTAAAGCGATACAGTGCCATATCTCAAAAAATGGCCTGGTCATTAAGGGAGCAAATCTTCCGGGGCTGAAGTGGTTAATCAAGGCTGGGCAGAGCAAGTCCCTCTCAGGCTCTCATGTCTCATACAACTTGTGACAGTGTACTTACAGTACCTGGATTCGGACTCCTGCAGACAATGCTGCTATAGAGAACTCACTGGTGGCAGAATGGACAGGGTGAGGGTCAATGCCGAGCCTCCAGAACATTGGAATTGGAGTCTCCCAGGACACAGTGACAGGCAGGCTGCAACACCTCAGGCAGCAGCAGGTGCTGTGCAGGAGGACTGTGGACATCTGCTCAGCTCACACTCAGTCACAGGGACAGGCAGCTCTCTTCAGACGTTCTCTCTTCCCTCAAGCTCTGAGCCACGCTGAAGAAGATGGGAAGAGGTGGGTGGGTGGAGCCAATTGACTAGGCGCGGAGGCTGAGTGCTCTGAATGCTGGGGCGGCTGCGGCCTCTGATGTCACTGGTTGCTAGACGGGGGAGGGCAGGCGATTTCTAGCAACCAGTGCAGCGCACAGCCGACCAGGATGGGCCCTGCTCCTGCTGACTGATCCAACCTCCTTCTGACAGGTAGGGTACGGCCAGGCGGCTACTAAAGTACGGGTACTCTGTACTACTCCTGACCACTTTGCGTGAACCTGTGTTACCAGCTGCCGCCTCTCTTAAAATGCCGCCTGAAACCATGGTCCCACGGGGTTCCATGGTAGGGCTGGCCCTGCCTGGAAATATAATGTGGCATGAGTCGGGGGTGCTTTCATTAGAGTAACCTTACACAGGTGCTATGCTACAAGCAAGATCTTTTTAAGTACGCTTAAAGCCAAAACTGATTTTTTATTTTTTTTTATTTTAATTTGATAGGGTTGGGGAAGGTTAAAACCACTGTGTCCCATTAGGAAGGTTTACCCTTCACTTCATGCCCGATACACTCAACCGGATGTGATATCTTTCCAATGCAAGGGAGATCCCCTCCTAGGCAGTTCTTGTCATAGGAATAAGTGTGACATTGAAAGGTTTCTGCTCCATTCCTGTTCTTGTGGCAGCTCAAAATTTTAAATTCTAACCCTCAATTTCATTCCTAATTATTTTGGTGATGCTGGGGACAGTTAGAGAGAGTAAATCTCTCTAAAGGACACAGACAGTAATATTAACCCGGACAGTGGTTCTAACGCCTCTTTACTCTATTCAAATTGTTATTACATTTTTTATTTAGTTTTTTGCGTGAATGTTTTTTGTGGAAAATCTTGTTATATTGTAAATTGGGTTCAGTCAGGTTGTAGTCGTGATATCCATACTTTGTAGTAGTTATATCCATACCTTGTGTATTCATCTACTGCACGTGTATGAAACTTTATAAATAACAGATAATTATGAATAGCGTTCTCAACATCCTAATCATAATTACATTCCAGGGAATCGTCTTAAACATTAAACGTGTAACTTAAAGCGGAAGTAAACCCATCGATTTAACAGTTTAAAAAAAAAGGCATGCCGGGAATGCTAACTGCACATTGGCTGTGCTCTAAACCAAACAGTCAAACCATCCAATGGCTGGTGTCATAACAGATCACATGTGCAGCACCGTGGCAGTTGAAGATTAAACAGAGGCAAAGATGGCAGCTTCCTTGGCTGAAAACGATAGGAGGGTTTACTTTCACTTTAAGTGGTTCAAACACAAACCTAACGTGGTGCACTTTGTGAAAACCATGTTGGATACAAGTATAATATTGATCTCTTGTCTCCATGGGGGGGCACAGCTAGTCATATCCCCTTATTGAGTTTCATACTCTTATATTGGGACTTTGATTGGGCGAACTGGCATGTGAATGAAAAGTTTTATGAGTTTCTGGTAATGTCATGTGGATGCCCAAGTATTTAGGTTTAGACTTCTGCCCTTATTCCTAGGGTGACTTTGTGTTGCTCTCTGTGGTAACATGTCATGTTTTTTTTGGTGGCTACAATGCACCAGTTGTTTTATAGGGTTACGGTATGGGAAGGGTGTCCAAAACTTGAAAAGGTTTATGGTGTTTGGGCATGTCAATTTTATATGACCATGAGTTTGTGCAGGCATTGTTTAGGTCTTCCATATTTAGCAAGGACAGTTTGAGCCATTGCATCATGATACTTTCTTTTATTTTTATTTTATTTTTTTATGGCTAGCATAAATTTTTTTCAGATTTTGTTAAAGAAGGGCTAGTTCCGGGACCACCAAGCAAATCCTGCACTCTGCAACTTTATTAAACTTCTGCTGTTTTATCCTAGAAAATTGATAGTAAAACAATGGAAGGTCCCACAGACTACTCCTCTTTCCGAATAGGGTTTCCTCATAAATTGAACCATACATCTTTACAAGCTTGCTTACAAAGCTAGGGGGTGCCCGAAATAACTTCCACAAGATTTTAGAAAGATGGCTGGAAAATCAGGAAACTGAGGCGTTGCCTCTTGTTTTTTGTTACTATGCCTTTTGTTAGTGACTGGCGGGAGTATGTAACTAGTTGGTCCCCTTTTTTTAAAGATCCATTGTTGAGCATACTGTAGTAGTGTTTTGTATCGCTGGCACTTTCTTGTTGGTGTTTTCTACCCCTGTATGACTACTCTACTTCTCTATGGGCACTCTTTACTAGACCACTTATATTGTAGATATGGAAATGGTGGGATAATGTACTTGACGCTTATGTTAAGGATTTTTCCTTTTCACATTCAATAATTTATTAGAGAGATTTTTGCCTAGTCATATATTGGTCACGTTTTGCTGTTAAAATTGAGAATATCACCTACTCATTTCTCATAAACTAGATCTAGAGAGAATCTAAGCTCTGCAGTGCTTTCTTTGTTGAAGAGAAGAAGTATAGAGGAAAGGAAGAATGGTAAATAGGAAGGGGTGAAAAGAAAAATAATAAAGTGTGGGAGGAGACAAGAGTAGCAAAAGACAATAAAGCACGAGCCATAAGTGAAGGATCTCATAAGGGGGGCAAGAGTAGCTAAAGACAATGACGTATGCACTAAGAGGAGACCTCATAAGGGCAGGGGGAGAAAGATTAAAGACCTAGGGAGGGAAAGGTTCCCGAATTCCCAGTGTGTATTTCCCTTCAATAATGTCCATGGGGAGAGACTGGACATATGATCTTTTTAACTGTATACTGACTGTATAATTGCCCCCACCATAATATGTGTATGCCTTTTTAGTTTAAACATGGTCGTTTGTGGTGTAACCCCTATCTGAACTTTCACCTGATTTACATTGTACTGCCAGTCTGTTTTTCCCAACTTTAAATAGTAGTTATGGTATACCCTTCTCTGACTATGATATTGACTTTAACTTGTATTGCAAAATCATTTGGGAACGTGCGGCATTGTTCTGTCATGTTTTGCCACATAGTTCAAAGAAGCTAACAAAACTACATTTTTATTCACATTAAGGATTTTTTAGTAGCACACCTTCATATGAAAATGATGTGTCTTTTGAGTCAGACATCCAAAAAAACTGCATCACTAATGTTTGAAGTCTCCTGCTGCGCTCTGTGGTTCCTCCGGTCGATCTCCATGCAACTATAGGACATAGTGCTATAGGGGTCAGTAGGGCAAAACCACTGTCCGCAGTGGGGCACACTGGAGATTAACGCTTTTAGAAGTGCCAGTTTCTGAAGAGGCTTTAGGTGTTGATTTATATAACTGAGTTAACCAGTGTTTTTTTTAAATACATTTCGGAGCTCAGCTTTTAATGTAAACTGTGGTCTGAGGTATTGAATCATGATAATGAATAAAATGTTTGTTTTTTCTATGCAGTAATTGTTCTTTTGAGGGTTGAACATGACAGGAGATCTGTCTGTGTGCCGTGTTTTCTAAAGAGACATCAGTCCCCTTACAACTCGGCTTTCGTCCTATGTGGCAAAAAAAGAAAAAAAGTTGCCTAACGAGTTTTTCCTGCTGGTGTGATTAGGTTAGGCCGCAGCCTGTGTCTTATTTTCATTCACGTTTGGAGAGCTCAAAGTTCCGTCACTCCAGGGGAGTTTTCTTTTTCTTTCTTTTTTTTTTACACAGACTGAATAGATCCCTGCTGTCTGATCACCCTTCCCTGCATTACTTGTAATGCCCTGTACACACGGTTGGACTTTCTGATGGAAAATGTGCGATCGGAGCTTGTTGTTGGAAATTCCGACCGTGTATAGACTCCATCGGACAGTTTCCATCGGAATTTCCGTCGCACAAAATTTGAGATCTGGTTCTCAAATTTTCCGACAACAAAATCCGTTCGCGCAAATTCCGATCGTGTGTACACAATTCCGAAGCACAAAGTGCCACGCATGCTCGGGAATCAAGCAGAAGAGCAGCACTAGCAATTGAACTTAATTTTTCTCGGCTCGTCGTACATGTACATCACAGCGATCTTGACGTTCAGAATTTCCGACCAACTTTGTGTGACCGTGTGTATGCAAGACGAGCCAACATCCTTCGGGAAAAAAAACATGGGATTTTGTTGTCGGAATGTCCGATCGTGTGTACAGGGCATTCGTGAAGGTACTCCATAAGCAGGGCATCTTATTCTAATGCCGCGTACACACGATAGGATTTTCCGCCAACAAGTGAGCTTGTTGGCGGAAAGTCCCACCGTGTGTATGCTCCATCGAACATTTGTTGTTGGACTTTACGCCAATAAATGTTGGCTAGCAGGTTCTCACGTTTTCCGCCAACAAATTTTTGTTGCCGGACTTTCCGATTGTGTGTACCGATCGTGTAGTCCATCGCACAAAAGTCCACGCATGCTCGGAATCAATGCTCAGTAAACACAACATTGGCAGGAGGAGCCCAAAGGGTGGCACATGACTATTGAACTTCCTTTTTATTGGCTTGCCGTACGTCTTGTACGTCACTACGTTCGTAATTGTTGGCCAACATTTGTGTGACCGGGTGTATGCAAGACAAGTTGGAGCCAACAACCTTCGAACAAAATTCCACGGTTTTGTTGTCGGAAAGTCTGATCGTGTTTACGGGGCATAATTCTTTTCCTGGGGAGTTCTTTTTTAATTTTCTACTACAGGTTCCTTTTTGTCCCAATGTCATTGGTTTGGTCTTTAAGGAGGTTTATAAACTGGTTACTGAGATTATCCGCTTTCTGCGGTTTTCTGCTCCGTTCTGTATAAAACCTGATGGGATTATAAATTCCTAATAACAAACACCCTGCTGGCATGACGGCTTTACTGGGGCGTATTGCTAACAGTTGTTTGTTCATGAATGACAAATCGAATGATAATTTTTTCCAGCAGTCTGGAATTTCTATCAGTCCTTCACTACTGTGTAATAAGCACCTATAATGTATCTTATCACAATATACATCTTTAGTAACTGACTCAGTGGGAGAAAGTCTTTTTATCTTAAGCTAGCATACACTTTTTTAGATTTCTCTGATCAATAGAACCCTCTGTCTATGCTACAATTTTTATACAATTTTTTTTTTTTTTTTTTTTTACAAAAGGTTTTATTTGTATGCAATCCAACAGATAAAGAACAATATCTAGAAGGTTACAGTACGTAATATGTAAAATGAAACTAAACCTGAAAGAAAAATTAAATTTGCTCTAGTCCCATATGCAGTGTCCCTAATATAGGGAAAAGACTAGGCTTGACTAGGTTTAAAGCATTTATCATGGGATTGATGGAAAAAGTCCGATCTGATTATGTTGTCGAAAAAATCCGATCGTGTGTGGGCTCTAGCGGTCTCTCTCTCTCTCTCTCTCTCTCTCTCTCTCTCTCTCTCTCTCTCTCTCTCTCTCTCTCTCTCTCTCTCTCTCTCTCTCTCTCTCTCTCTCTCTCTCTCTCTCTCTCTCTCTCTCCCTCTCCCTCTCCCTCTCCCTCTCCCTCCAAAGGTGTACTTTTGTCCTAACCTCGCCACCACTAGGTACATAATTTCCTCTTCTGCCTTGAGCCCCACTCCACTGCCGGTTTCCCTTAGTTGCATTGGCGGTGGCTGTACCCAAGCCGATGGAAAAACTATGACATTGCGGGCTCCCTGGACAGGTAAGTGTCTTTATCCCGATCCCTTCCTGACCAGCCGCCACAGTTATACTGTGGCATGATGGCTCCCCTGCGTGAGCTGCCGTAGCTGTACGTCAACTCTTTAAGGCGATTTTGCAGGCGCCGCAGCATGTCCCTGGAGCCAATGCGTGGGCGCGATGACCACCAGGCACCCGTAATCGCTTGTGACAGAGTGAGAACTGGGATCTGTGTGTATAAACACACATATCCCGGTTTTCTCAGGGGAGGGGAGACCGATCGTGTGCCCTACTAAGTAGGAACACAGATCGGTCTCCTCCCCCCCCCCCCCACAGTTAGAACACACCTAGGGAGCACAGTTAACCCCTTGATCGCCACCTAGTGTTAACCCCTTCTCTGCCAATGACATTTATACAGTAATCAGTTGCTATTTTAAACTCTGATAGCTGTTTAAATGTCAATGGTCACAAAAAACGTGTCAAGTGTCCGATCTGTCCGCCGCAATGTCGCAGTCACGATGAAAATCACTGATCACCGCCATTACTAGTAAAAAAAGAAAAATAATTATAAAAATGCCAAAAAATTTAGGCCCTATTTTGTAGATGCTATAACTTTTGCGCAAACCAATCAATATACGCTTATTGCGTTTTTTTTTTTTTTTTTTTAAACAGCACCCAGCCATGACCATCTCTCCCAAACAGCAGATAATTGTCAGGGATAGCTGCGGCTGCCATCAGCCCGTCATTGCATTCTATGGGCTGAGTGGTCGCAATTCTTTGCACACACCTACCTGTCACTCCAAACAGAAGATTCATGGCATTTTCAGGGTGTTCTAAATCCCCTTTGTGAATAGACTCTAAACAGCATGAATGGCAGAACCTCTGCTGCTGCCATTCGGACAGCTGTAGCACCCTTGGCTGCCTAAATACCTGAACAAAGACTACATCTAATAGGATTTTTCACCAAGCTCAGTTGATGTTTAAATAGACTTTTGTCGAACTTGTTGGTGGTGATTGGGCCAACCATGGCTCAGATTTTAGTAAAAATTCATCAAGAATTGGCTGAAATTTGAGACTGCTAGCTTCAGTTTTGGATGCAGGGCGAATAGGTTAGGTTTTGATTGCTGTCTGTACTAATGCTGGGGAACTTTACCCTCTCTTTATTCCATGACCAATGATGGGGAAAGGGTGAGCAGAAACTCACTTTTTGAGCAGTCATCAGGAAAAAGTGAATTACTGAATGAGAACACCTGTTCTGTTGACTAAGATGAGAATTCCCCTTCCTTTGGGAAGATTTCCTCTAGTTTCCTGTTGCGTCTCCTGGACAGGAAGTGTCAAGAGATCTCCCCAGCTGGACACAGACTACAAAAAATGGCCTTCTCTTCTACGTTCAAAGCAAAAAATAAAAAGTTTTGGCTATACAGAAACTTTATTAACTTTTTGGTTTCTTCACTCTTGGCACTTGAGTTTCAGCACCTTGACTAAAATACGCGGATGTGCTAATTGTTTATATACCACAGTAGCTAAAAAACAGCATTTGTGTGTTTATAAAATATTAGACCTTGAAAAAAGCACAGTCTATGCATAGAAATGCAAATCATGGAATACCCATGTTTTTCAGACTTTGACAATTTTTTTACAGGTCCTTCCTTGTCTCATATTTATGAAGGCTGATGCATTCGCTTTTAGCGAAGATCAGCAATAGCTTCTGGCAAAAAATTCCCAGTGCAGAGAGAAATACCCCAAGGGCTCATGTCACATGAGAATATTTGCAGCAGCTACAGAATTATTTGTTGCTAAGAAAAAATGAATTGCAGTGAAAACTGTCGCAGAAATTCCAAGCGTTTGAAGCTCAGTCACTGTGGCTGTGTTGCAGTGTTTGGAGCTAGCTACAGTATCCCCAGCTTTGGTAGCTATAAGATCTCTAAGGGCTCATTCGCAGGGCCAGTTTGGTCCATATGCCACCAAGAGTCAGCATTTCTCTGCAGAGGGTATGCACAGGTGCGTGGTATCTGCCACGGCCAGCAGTCTGTACAGATAAATGACCGCACCACAGCTGTTCGCACATCAAAGCGGTTACATGTGATTGGGACAGATCAGGAACCTCGAACCAAGACAGTTTGCATCCAGCACTCCTCCCACCTGTGCATACCCACTTCAGAGAAGTGCCAATTCTGGTCAGTGCGTGACCCAAATCAGCTGTGTATACGAGCCCTTACAATGTAAATAGTTTGACCTAGCGCAATAGTCTTTCTCCCCATAACAATAACGCTAAACCTTGTGTTGATCTCCACATTAGCTTTCTGTACAACCTCAATACTGACTGTTCTACATGTAAACTCAGCTCCTAGTTTGTGTACTTTCTTTTCCTGCACCAGGATCCTGTACAGGATTGACCAAAAGACTGAAAAGTGTTGAGGGCAAGGAAGGTTTTCTCTCCAGAGATTGCCTTACTGTAGGCAGCGGCAGATAAATAATGCAAATTGTAAGCATATATTGTGACAGTCAGGCTATAGGTGGAGTGCAGCGTGTCGTGCGGAGGCAATAATTCACACAGACATGTGCAATAGAAGACTTGTATTGAAGTAATGCAGCAACAGTTCTCAACAAACCCCGTTAAATAAGGGCAGCGTTTCTTGAGAGAGGACAGAATGCGGCCTGGACATCTAGTGGCCCAATCGGGAAGGTATTTACAAGAGATCTGTCCCTACACTGTCCCTCCTCATCTGGAACCTTTCCATAGCGATAGTACTGTCCCTAACAGACGAGGCACCTTTCCTTGCTCTGTCCACTCACAAAATGTGTGCCAAGCCTTGTAGCCAGGGCCCTAAATAGGCTCTGCCTGACCCAAGATGGCTGCTCAAGTCATAAGGGGTGGCAGCATCCAATTGGATCACTTTCCTGGTGTCCCAGGAAACCATAGAAGAACCATGTTTCTCTTGACTTCCTCTCCAACTGCAGTGCCGCTGCGGAACAGTGCCACCTGCAGGGGAGAAAGCAGACTGCACCTGCCTACAATAATGTTACCTCACCCTCTCTATGAGAAGGACTAATTGTTTCCTCTACTCTACTCTAAAACGGAGTCATAAATTATTCCAGTGAGTATAGTGCTTTCAAGGTTTCATATTAAGGAGCTCCTCTAGCAGAGGAAGCTCTCTATATCACTATCTAGGGAAAGACCAGTATGGCCTGAATCTAAGCGAATCATTGTATGTAATGTTGCATTCCGGCTGTGTATTGCAACCCTTTGTCTACCCACAAACTTGAGATTAATGTCTGATAACTGGATCAGGGAATGATTGTATGCTTGTGGACATTGTGATCTGCTCCCAGGATAACTAGTCTGGAAGGACGCAGATTGGTAGTTTGGGAAGCCTTTTCTATTGTTAATCACTGTTTCCTCAAATAGGAAGTCTGACTCCTGTAAACAGACAGACTTATCTGAAAAGATTAAGCCTTTTGGAGGTTGGACCTTTTGGCATATGACCTCTATCACTAGCCTATTCTGTTTCTCCTGGAGAAACTTATCCAATTCCCCTTTTTATTGTTCGGTTCTACAAAGGGAAGATCTGACTATTATAGACTGTAGTGTTGATCAGTGTATTCTGGCGGCAGGGAAGTCTCCCTGCTGTCAGAATACAATAGTTCAGCGAGGAGGATTTCTCCATAGATGTCAGATTTTTTTCATTCAACCAGCAAGTTGAACAAAGAAAATGACCCCATCCACACATTTGAGGTAGATAGGAGATCCTCCCCACTGTGGCAATGCATTCTGACAGCAGGGAGACTTCCCCACTCAGAATACACAGATCAGTGCTGCAATCTATAGCCTGTAGTGCTTTTCTTGCAACAGAGTGGTTGAACAGAAGTCAGTCCGTGCACCCATGCACCCCTAGTGGACCGGCAACCACTGGTAGATAGACTTCTCTTCAACCACAGTGGCCATACATAGATTGAAATTTGTCTGGTTCCTGCTGAACCGGCTGTACCGGATGAATATCGATCCATGTATGACCAGAGAATTCTGGCCTAAAAAGCAGAAATTAGTCTCTGTAACTTACTGAAGCACCAGGCTAGAAGAATAAATGGTAGCTACAGCATGAATATAATACATTATATTTTATTCCATTGTAATATATTATTAAAAAAAAAGTACATTTTTTGGCAAATTGTGTATACAAGTGTGCAGCAATTTTGCATCATTACTTCATAATTCCATTGAATCTACTAACCGACTTTTTGTGTTTTTGTTGCAGATGTCCCAGAGGAGCTGGTCTCCCCCTGCTACACAGACCAGTATGAACAGGAACACGTGAAGCCAGCTGTGATCAGCCTTTTACTGTCAGCAGATGTGTACTGCAGAACATACCGCAAGGCATTGCCTCATGACCACTCCCCTCCTAGAGACAATGCTGCCCTCCTGCTACTCTTTGCCCGGAAAGGGTCTGCTCCGATGCACCAGGGGGAGCCTGTGAAGACCAGTGACCTGAGAGAGAAGCCCATTCGTATGGTAAGAGGATAAGGACACTAGGTTGGAGGAAGGGGATGATGAAGGGTATTGTGTGTCCACAAAGCTTAGGAAGGTATTTTAGACATCCCCACCAATGTTGTTCAACTTTGCAAGAAAACCCAATCATTCCTTGAAACCATGCTGAACTAGTTTTAGGTGACCATAATTTAAAAATGACACTGCGAAAGCTTCAGTCTATTTAGTCTTGTTCATAGTGCAGTGTATTGACATGTAGTGAGTCTATCTGGATATATCCTGATGCTGAGTAGAGTGTTTTAGATGGAAAAATAGAGACCCTGCCCTTAATGGAAACACTGGTTGATGTTTCAGCAGCAGCATTATTTCTCCTTATAGCAAATTAATAAAATGAAGACTCTGCATTTGTCGGTGTAGGGCAATGGAGAAAAATCTTATTCTAAACAAATTGGCAAAAAACGATTGCTGGAAACTCATGAAACCAATCAGAGATCTGCTAAAGGTATCCAGTAAACCCTGTACCAGTCGTCCCTCTGTTGGGTCACATTTTGTCTGTTAGAAATACTTGGTTTCTTACCAGGTACCAAAGATATGTTATAGAACTTGTTCATTAACCAGATTTTATATATTTGGTCATATTTGAACATGCATTCATGAAAAACATTTATCCTCTCTCCCTGATCAAAAGTATTCCACCCTCGTAAAATAATTTTGATCAGTGGAACAAGGAAGGCAGGGTAAATTTGCTTTATATAAAAGCACACATTTTCTTTAGGCCTATGGCACACTAGTGATCTTGTTGCAAATAGAAACTTGTCAACTAGACAGACCCACAAAGTGTTGCTGTCTCTGTTGTCAGGTCAACAAGGTGTTGATCCCTCCGTGCAGGGCTGTTTTTAAGGCAGGGCAAAAGGGGCAGCTGCCATTGTTGTGGGGCCCAAAGCAGCCGCCTCATACTTGCCAACTATCCTGGTTTCAGTTCCTTTGTACCTTGAGGTTTTAGTCCTGTGCTGTGTCCCAATATCTCAGTGTAAAGTGCTGCTACTAATGCTGCCCAGCTCTGCCCTATTGTGTACAGATGACTCACCTGCAGACCCTGTGTTTACATGTAAGTTACCTGCATTCATATGTAAATAGTGGCAGCATTCATATGTAAATGGTGGCAACCGGCAGCATTCATATGTATGTCATGACCCCTTGAGGTCATATCCACAGTAGTCTTTAGCAACCAATCAACAAGCAGAAATCATGTGCTGTCAACTAGCAAATAATCAGTGAGCCGTAATGTGTGCTGTAACCTCTGGCAACCAGTCAGCGAACGGTAATGATACACTGTAACCTCTGGCAACCAAACGCAATAGCTGCCTGATCTGATTCAGTAAACTGATTTTGAGTCTAGCTGCTATTTATTGTATGTCTCAGAGCAGGTGGAGAGCAAAACTGCATGGGGTGGCCCAAGAAAAGTTTTGCCCAGGGTCCAATCAATATTAAAGATGGCTCTGCCTCCGTGGCCGGAACAATAAGTGTTGGTCCAACCTCAGAGGGAGCAACATAAATGTGGCTCCCCTCCCTGGATGGACCAACAAAGTATTGATCCCTCCAAGGCCAGAACAACAAGGCGTTGTTCCCCCTGAGACTAGACCAAAAAGGAGTTTTCTGAGTCCAGAAGAATAAGACATTTGCTCCCTCAGAGGCTAGACTAACAAGGCATTGTTCCTTCAGAGGCTAGACCAACAAGACATCACTTCCTCACTGGCAAGAATGATTTTGCAATGTTTTGGCTAGAGAGGGTCAAGAAGGCAGTGATGCAGCAGAAAGAGGTGAGTAGTTACTTTGCTCCTTTTAGCGGTTCTATCACTAGAGAGTTGCAGTGGGCCTTAAGGTACTTGAGGCCTGTAGGTACAGTAAAACCTTGGTTTGAGTGTAACTTGGTTTTGCAGGACAAGCAAAATATTTTCATAAATTTTGACTTGATATACAAGCGATGTCATGATATACAAGTAGCGTCAAATCTCAAATGAGTATAAGAGAAGAAAGGCGCCTCCAAGGTGGCAATATGGTTACATTTAATAAAGGTACAACATTTAGCAACTCGCATCCTCCCAACTCCTAATCCTCCGCATCGCCATCAACGTTATCCCTTCCACTCTGCGCTCCACAAGCTCTTCAAGCCTCGCTTTCAGATCCCTCTACTGCAGGGTAGTCTTACCAGTCACGATTGTAGATCGACATCGGTGAGAGCCGGTGGTACAGAGGATTGTCTATGTGGACAGCTTTACCCCAGATGACTACATACTTAGATGTGCCAGTTTTAATCATCAACCATGCGAGTTGCTAAATGTTGTACCTTCATTAAATGTAACCATATTGCTACACTGAGAGGCGCCTCTCTTCTCTTTTATACTTTGTAGCTCCTGCTGAATTTTGCTTCTAATCCCCTTGTGGAGGCTGCCATTTGTAAATGGACATTTTATGGTAACACAACCTATCACATTGCTATGATCTTTTTATATGGACAATAAACTGAAAGACCTATGAATAAATGGTTGTGGAACGAATCATCTGAGTTTCCATTATTTCTTATGGAGGAATTCGCTTTGGAAGTGCTTTGGATTACAAGCATGTTTCCGGAACAAATTATGCTCGCAATCCAAGGTTTTACTGTACTGGGATTCATTTTTTTTTCTGCCTGTGAACTGCACAACTTGGTTTTCATTAGGGCTGGCGTTTAGCTGTATTTCAGCACTACCAGGCTCAACAAACTTTAGTTAAAATTGAAAAAGCCAGGTGGAAAATTGTCAGCTGAACAGTAACTGCATCCAGTCAGTTGCAGTCACTGTTTGGGTGTTAAGACAGCCGCCGATGTTGTTGCTGTTTAATAACAGCAGCCATCAGTGCAGATTCCTCCTGTTTAGCATGGATAGGGGAATCTGGTGATTTTTCGCGTTCAGCGAGTGGGGCTCAACAAGAGAAATCTACAAGTGTATGGCTAGCATAAGAGTGGGAGGTCTTGCAGTATAAGCGAATCAAGCTTTTTTGCATTGGACAGTGCTCCAAATCTTAAGTTTTTTGACCTCGAGAGTTGGAGGAGTTGTATGTAGGCCGCCTAAAGAAGGAGGGAGGCACAGAACCGACTCTGTGCAGCATGGCAGCATGTGCGATTATAAAAAGTGGCTGAACCGAATTAAAAATATATTCACAGTATAAATAACACACACACACACACATTTTTATCTTTTTAATATTGAGGATTGTGTATTAGCATATATGTAGATTGCAGCAGGTGTGATTCGTTGGTATCTGCGCCATTATTTCCGCTTTGCTTGTGTTTTTATAAGTGAACCAGGTCGTTGAACAGATAAGTCCATGTAAAGAACATCTGTTGGTCACCTCACCAGAGACATTCTTTGTTCGTGGCAGAGCTGGCATCTGCCATGATTGTGTAAGTGGAATGTGAATGAAGTACTTGGTTGAAGGTTATTGCAGTAAATTCACCGCATACTGAGTGCAGTGCTTGCACTGAGGCAAGGGAACAATTGCATGTGGTCTTTGGATGCTAGCCATGTACCGTCTGCAGCATCTGAAAGAAGAGAGCTCTTGTCGGTTCAGCAGGAGGCAGGGTGAAGGAAATGAAAAAACTACTGGTAATTATATAGACACACACAAGACCCCAAAGCTGAATACATCTTGAGCTTTAAACTGATGGGAGAGGGAGGAACATGGGTAAGATCATAAAAAAAAGGAGCGCTCATGGTAGACCTTGCCAGTCTGGTGAAGATCGCTGCTAGTCCAAAGAGCAGGCAGAAGATGGGGCATTGGCACAGAGTATACAGAACTGTTGTAGGAAACCCCTGGCTGACCTATCCCTTAATATGCTTGAGGTTTTGAGTCACTGATCCAGAGCTAGCATGTAGCCAGTAAAGTCCTGTCTGCTGATGTGCAAAGTTGCTCTAGGTCAGTCATTCAGAAAATGGTAAAGCCATTGACATGAAAGTCAGGAAATTAGCCTTTTCAACCAAGGTCAGCAATGCCAGCTTACAAATTTCTTCCAGTGCAAGTTTCCTGTAAAGGTTTCATAATATGAACAATTCCAACTAAACGTGTATGTAAATGCAAAACTTTTTCTTTATAGTTTTGAATAAAGCAGTGAAGAGTTAGACCTTCTTTAAGGTTTTTATTGTCATCTGGATCCCTGCTTAGGATATTTACCCTACTTGTCCTGTTGACTAGTGTCACAGAGACAGAAAGTCGGGTTAATCCAAAATGTTAGGGTTGTCATCAGAACAAGAAGTGATGGCAAACCTTGCAATGGGGACAGATGTTCTGGTGACAACTGTCTAAAATGGGAATTCCCTATACTTCAGGCTAACTTCCTCTCAAACTCGATACAGGCAGCAAAAATTTAACACAGCAGAACAAAACAGTACTAGCATGAGAGCTAGGTCCTAACAACCTTCCAAACATAGAACAAATACACATTTAGGGCTCATGCACATTGCACCTCAAAGAAGCTGCTCCTACAGGCTTTTTTGAGCTCTAATCTTTTTCTGCCTGGAAACTCCCCTCCATGTTAGCCAACGTGTCCATGCAAGGAGTTTACAGGCATATTCTCTTACGGGCAGAAAAGAACCCCCATCAAACATTTTTGAGATGAGCTTTCAAGCAGAAAAGAGCTCAAAAACGCACGAAAAAGCGTTAACAAGTTAAAAAAAGCTCAAAAGTTTTGAAAACGCACCAAAACAAAAAATGAGCTGAGGGGGAGTGTTTGTGCAAAAAAAAAAAATGCTTATACTCAAAAAAGCTTGAAGAAGCTCATTAAAAACATGCAAAAGAACACAAAAAAGCACATAAAGCAGAGAAATGCCTGTAAAAGCAGCTTTCTTTTTTTTGAGCTCAGTGTGCATGAGCCCTAATGCATCCTCCACCTGAAACTGGGGAGGTGGTGTTCAAAAACGAAACTAGACTAAACTAGGGCTTGCATGGTAATCAAGTGTCATATATCAACATTAGGATGGCAAAAAGTGCTATCATGAATGATAGTGGGCCGGTAGCAGTACCGCAAATTCTAGGGCTATGGCCCAAAGAAGTTTAAGATGCGGTGTCTATCTGTATTGGGCTTCTGTATCCAAATAGCCCATATGCTACAGAATTTGTTGTATGTATCCTGTTGGGTAAATATCCACTGTTCTACTTCCATAATGAAATGAACTCTAGTGAGCCAGGCCTCAAGAGATTGTGGGTGGGTATTTTTTTTTTTTTTTTTTCGGACAGTCTGGTATCAGACTTTTAGCTGCATTAACTAAATAGAGGAACTTTTTTTATATAAAATTAAATGGATTGAGTGGTATTGTGTAGCAAGTAATGTGAGGGATCCCCTGATAAGTTTGAGTCAGTCAGTCAATGTATCTGCTCTTTCACCTCTTTCCAAAAGGTGGGTCTGGAACAGTCCCATTAAATAAGTGGGTATGTGCCCTTTTGATCACATTCTCAAGCAAGGATATGAATTTTGTGGATACAAAGTTTTGAGCTTGGAGGGGGGACCACACCATGGAGTTAAGTTTTTAAAACGGGATATCCACATTTTAGTGTTAAGTGAAGAAGTGTGGGTCAATTTGGTCAATTTTAAACATTTTAATCTAATTGAGATGGGAAAAATGTTCAGCCTGGTTTGGTTTCCCATTCCTTAATGAAATGCAAGTCTGAATCCGAATGCTGTTGTAAAAGTAGTTTGTTCATTAAGGAAAATTTATGGTCAGGCTTCGTCTTGCCCACACAAAAGGTTTTGAAAGTAATTGGGGAGTGTACCGATATCACTAGTGCAAGATGTGTGCATTTCCAATAATCGGATGGGAAACTACTTATCTCTAAGCTCCAGAGGTAGGAGGCCGCTCTGGGTCAGGAGTTTGAAAACAATGAAGTTCACCATCCAAACTCCCAGGAACGGAAGTATGAAATAGATTATCCTGGACTGAACCATAGGTATCCTTTCAGAGGGATCAGCAGGGAGAGATGAGGGGATAAGGACCTGGCTTTAAGGGTGTCACATAGCCCCAGTGTTGTATCCTGAAGACCCCTTGTATACTTTCCAAAGCCAGGGGAAGTATGCAAGGGCTCTACCAGCCATAAAGTTCTCTAAAACCACTCTGAGTTTATTTCGTATATTGTGAAACCAGTTTAGAATTCCGGTCAGCAACATGATTTTTAAAATAGAGTAAGATCTGGTAAGCTGAGGCCACCTAGATGTTTAAGACATTGTAACGTAGATCTGGCCAGTCTAGGTTTGCAGTTGTTCCAAATGAAAATGGCCTGTGCAGGGTGGAGGAAAAACTAGGTGGGATCTTAACATGAAACAAATTTGAGAGTCTTGGCACTATGTTCATTTTTATAATTTTTACCCTACCTAGCCACATGAAGTATAATTTTATCCCAGTTAGATTGGATTGGAACATATCAAAGCCAATAGAGGTTCACAGTTGCAAGCATATAGTAAGTAAGGTCGATCCCCCAGATATTTTAAGGCAGAGCAAAAGAAAAGGATGTATGTAGGGTCCCGGCTAGGTTACCCTCCACTGCAAGTGGGAGAAATTTGGACTTTGCATTTTATTTGATAGTTTATTGAAGGTGTGGCGTTCTACCATAATGTGTGGCATAGAGATGTGAGGTTTGGCTATGTAGAATATGATGTCATCTGCGTATGTGGAGAGTTTTTGTTGTAAGGAGCCAGCTTCATTACAGAGATTGCCGCATTCTGTCTTCTATACCATAGAAGGGACCCTAACACTAAAGTGAACAAAAGAGGGGATGGGGCCACCCATACGATCAGTGTTTTAAAACGTCATTGCATTATCTAAAACTGGAAAAAAAACTGTTATGGCTATGCATATGTCTAGAGTAATACAATTGTGCTCAAAAGTTTGCATACCCTTATGCCGCGTACACATGATCGGAATTCTCGTCGGGAAAAAAACTGACGGTTTTTCCGACGGAATTCCGCTCAAGCTGTGTTGCCTACACACGGTCACACCAAATTCCGACGGTCAATAACACAGCGGCATAAAACACGTTCGACAGCACTATAAAAGGGAAGTTTAATGCTTCCGAGCATGCGTCAAATTGTTTCCGAGCATGCGTCGGAATTTTGCGTGTCGGAATTGCATACACACGATCGGAAAATCCGATAGAAAGGTTTTCCGTCTGAAAAATTGAGAACAGGTTCTCAATTCAAAGTCCGTCGGAAATTCCGAAAGAAAAAGACCGTTGGGCATACACACGGTCGGAAAATCTGATGAACAGCTCCCATCGACTGTTTCCATCGGAAATTCCGACCGTGTGTACGCGGCATTAGAGTTGGAATTGGTAATATACAGTGTGTACCATTTTTAAAGAAAACATAAGTGAGCAGGCAAAACACATTTTGTTTTATTTCTTATATGAATCATATTCAGCTGTAGGACATAACAGAATGGCACAATCGTAAAACAAAAGAAGAGATATGTCATTATCAATGCCAAAATGTAATGCTTTCTGCCAGTGTATGCAAACTTTTGAGCACAATTGTATGCCAAAAATCTTAGTGGTTCCCCTTAGAGAATAACAGAAATTAATACCTTTTCAAGCCTGTGATGAGGGAGCAAGAGGCAGGACTGAGCCACGCTCTGTGTGTCTATAGATGCACACAGCTGGATTTCTATAGCACTAGAATAGGAGGAGCCTATAGCACCATCCAGAAACCCCAGAAGAGGAGGTTTAGAGTGCAAAGCCATTGCAGTCACTTTAGGGTCATTATCAGGCAAATTGTACTATACAAAATTGTCTGCAATTCTAAGAATATCACATAGAAGGTAGGTAGCTTGTGTTTTTTTTTTTTTTTTTTGTGTCTCACAATTCCTTTGACGATAAACCACTTCAAAGAACCTTGAATGAGTCCGTAACCATTGTTTTACCAAAGGTGACACATAAAATGCTTTAAATAGCTTGATAGCTCTTGGGGGCACGGCTTTGTAATGGGCTGGAAAGAGCAGTGATTGGTCAGTATTGGAGACGCACCTTTCCGTCTTTCTTTTCAAAACCTTTACCGCATCCACTTTCCAGTCTCCTGCTCTGATTAACTAAACAAACATCTCGTGTGTGTACTGGAGCCCGGATGCAGCTTGCATTTTTTAAAACATTTTCAGTGCCTTGTGAATGTCATTCAGCCACTCCTCTGTATTAGGCATTTTGAAATAAAAATTTTACGAGTCATTGATGCTGCATGATGTAAATGGTAAAACCGTATAATTGTCTGGTGATCCATGTAAATGTTTCATGTATATATCTATTCAGTCTTATCTGACTCTCAGCGATTCTGTGGGCCATCTCTCTGGACACCATGGCTGATGCACTTGACAGCCTCTGCAACAAAATGTATTTATTTATTTTTTTCCAAAAGATTTTTGAGTTTTTCACAATAACAGAGGTATTGATAACGGTATTACAAAGTTACATATTGAGGAGATCAAAATTGTACAACAAAGCGTTTACATGAATTACATGTACACAGTGAGAATGCAATTTCGTGAATTTTGCACTTAACACTCTATAACTCTATCAACATAGTTCTTTGCGTCCTGATAAAAAAACTACACTTGTGTGGAGTGAGTAGTGTAATCTATATGGGTGAGAGCCCTTTATTTTAGACTCTGTTGTGGTATCAAGGACCTATGATAGTACGTGAACCAATAGGGCAGAACGTGCAGTGTGTCTACAAACCATAGCAGGCCATCCCAATACCCATTCACCCCAACCGGGAGCTATCTGTGAATGGGTGGGAGTCATTGAGTTGTATAAAATGAAATGATCGGCTCATATATGGTTTGTCTGTAGACAGGAAGTGACCCCTGTGTAATGGGTTATTTCCCAAAAGTGGATATATATCGATATAACTTTTGATGGTGGTTCCCCCGTTCAGGATGGGTAGTAAGGTTTCCAAACTAGGTGTTTCAGTGTGGTAAATCTGGTTGGTAGAAGGTAATGGGTAGTGTAAGCATAACTGGGGGGTAATAAGGGAGACAGGGTTGACGGGTTGCCTATGTAGCCTAAGAAGGATCTGACTATCCTTCCGTATAGAATTTCTTTCACCAGGTCCTTCCTCGAGCCTCCCCAGTTGCTCGGCTTGGGACTGACATGCAGAATGTGATCATACATGTGCATAGCCAATTTGTATACACATACTAGAGACAATTTAAACCAGAGCCAATTAACACGAGTGTGTGAGGAAACCCACGTGAGCACAGGAAGAACATGCAAACGCTGTGCATATAGTGTCCAGGATTCAAACCATGCTCCAAACTCCTTGCAGATAGTGCCCAAGATTCAAACCAAGGACCTCAGTGCTGCAAGGCATATCTGCTAAGCCACTGTGACCCACCATTTCATACAGCCAGGGCTTTTTTTTCTCAGGGAATAGGTGCAGGTACTCCCTCCTTCTGAATCACCCATGGTCTCTGCCCCCTACCCACCTCAGAGCACCATCCCCTGGTTACACCCCCTACCCACCTTCCAATACCACCCCTTTTTAACCTCCAGCAACAATGAAGCTGCCACAAAAAAATCTCCCGCACCCTAGCAACAATAGACTCCCAATAGCCGCAATAGATCTCCTAGCAGCCAGCAACAATAGACCCTCCCTTTACAGTAGATCCTTCCCACCAACAATAATAAACCTCCCGAGCAACACTAAACCCACCACAACAATAGATCCCCCCCCCCAGCAGCTAGCATCAATAGACCCTACAGCAAACTCTAATACCCCTTTTCCATTACATACATTCTGTGCTGGAGGTGCCGGAACTGCGTTCCCCCCCCACGTTCTTGCTGGAAAAAAAGCCCTGCATACAGCTAAAGAGAATCTGTCCACAAGATCAGAGTGCTATGACCTGAAAGATCTCATCCAAGAAAATCTATCATGAAGAAATATAGGGGCTACTGTTCCTGACCTCCAATGCAATTTGCCCCAATGTCCATATAATCCTCCTAGTTTCAGGGCTTTTTTTGAGTTGCCTACCTAGAACAAGTAGGTTGAGAGTTGGATAATATTCACGCACACAAATGCATATATGCTAAAATAACTCCTGATATGAAAACATTCACATATTTGGTCATATACGTTGCTACAGATACAGCTGGCTGCATGGATCCGACACGTCTGGGTGTGTCGAATGCTTCCCAAACCATGCGCTTTGGTTCCTTCCACTGGCGCACATGTTCTGATATATACAAGCCAGCTGGAGGAACTACAGTGAGCATGGGAGCAGGCATTCATATGAATATCGAAGTATGGTGCACGCCAAATGTCCTTCCCGAGTGCTGTAGTGATACATCACGGACGGTGCTGGGATTAATCATGGACAGGAATGTGTATCACCAGCACATCATCCACTCTTATTAAGGATCAATTAATAAATGGAGCAGGAATTTGCACATCAATGAGTGTCAGATAGCTGCAGCTGCCAGGAAGCAGCAATGTGGTGGTGTTCTCTTTAAGGTTGACTTTGTGCCGATATGGGGTTACTTTAATGTTTTATGTATAGTTTGTAATTTATATATGTACGTTAGATCAGCCATAGTTGCTCATTACATACAGACTTTGGTTTCAGCTGTAGCCCTACACAGTGGTTTGATCTTTACCACTTATAAACACAATGCTGGCCTATCGAAAACAATGCAATCCTTGTGTAGCTGATACCCTTGTTAAAGAGTATGTAAAGTCCCAACAAACAAATATTTCCTTTGGTCTGTTAAATATACTATTGAAAGTGTTTTGTTATGCCCATTCAGCAAGTGCCAAAAAAAAAATGATCTGTTGATCCTGACAGAAATCTTGTGAGCTGATCTATTCCTGTGCTCTTATCAATTACATTGTTCCCAGCTATCTCCGTAGACTACAGAACACATTCCCCAATGATCTAAGAAATAGAGGGAGAAGTGTTTTGCAGGTCTGTCCTAAGGTGGCAATGCTGCTCCTCTATAGATATAGTACAGCAGGTGAGCGTTGCCACGTTCGGACAGGAAGTCTGTCACTGGAACAATCACCAGGAGAAGATACAGGGGAAAAAAAGCTAATGCAGCCACCACATCTAATGACTGATAATCTGTAGGGATGCACAGATATATATCTGCCACGGAAAGTTATCGGATGAAAATAGGGTTATTGGCATTTTGGATATAGGAAAAAAAGGCGCTGATAATGGCATGCTGCGTCCCATTGACTTCAATGCAAAAATTGCGTCCCATTGACGTCAATACAAAATTGCGTCCCATTGACGTCAATACAAAATTGCGTCCCATTGACGTCAATGCAAAATTGCGTCCCATTGGCGTCAATGCAAAATTGTGTCCCATCGGCTTCAATTCAAAAACGCCAGCCACATTAATTTAATTTATTTATTTTTTTTAAACTGTTTTTGCTTTTCGGCCAAGTGCATCCTAAAAGTGGAGGGCCACCCTAATAAAAAAAAAGAGCATTAATATTCTTTAAAAAATAAAAAATAAAACATTTGAAAAAAAAAAAAAAATCTTTTACCTGTACCGAAATCCCTGTTGCTAGGCAGTCTTCCTAATCTGCCTCCTTCCTACTCCGCGGTGATCTTCGTTGATCTTCGGTCTGATGTCTCCTGAGTAATGAGGCGCGCTGTGTTCTGGGAACTGTGTGTTCCCTAACAGCGCGTCCCATTCACAAAGCGCCGCGCAACTCGCGCATGCGCAGTAGGAAACGGGCAGTGAAGCCTGTTTCCCTTAGTGAGGATGGCGGCGCTGAAACCGGAGCGCCGAGGGACATGTCAGCCTTGGCGGCCGACATCGCGGGTGCCCTGGCAGGGTAAGTGTACTTATTAAAAGTCAGCAGCTACTTTTTTTTTTTTTTTTTTAGCTGCTGACTTTAAAAAAAAAAAAATTTAAGCTGAAACACCCCTTGAAGTTTCAGTTTCAGCACCGGAATTTTAATTTCAGTGCACCGTTAGTAATCGGCAATGTATTGCATTTTTGTCCTTGGGTCTAAGTAAAGTTTAGTAGAGAGTCCGAGAAATTTTGCTGAGCTACTGAGAGCTCCCCCTAGTGTGTAAACTACAAATATTGTTTAATATGAAAGAAAATATGGAAGAGCAAGCGTAAACAAAAGTCTTGCCAAAATGCAATATATATATTCTAAAAATACATTTGACTTTTTAGGTGAAACCTGTGTTAAGCGTTTCATTTTTTGTAAAAGGGCACAAAGTAATTGTATGCTTTAAAGATTTTACAAAAAAAAAAGACATATTCTCCTTATTACTCTCATGAACACAATTGGTACGTTATGAGGCATCTTTAGTTTTATTAGCACTTTAATGTTGAGCTGAAAGTAGAAAATTACCTTTCTTGTAGAATTGGAGAACGTCAGTAATTGCATATATGGGCTTTAAACAAAGGGCCTATTCTGCGTGCAGGGAAGGCGCAGGCGTCTGCCGATCTCCCAGGATGCATCGCAGGCGGTTTTAATGGTGTCTGTACGATGAAAGAGAAATGTTTGTCAGAGACACAAAATTCTACATCAATAAAAGCTTTTTTTCTTCTTATTCCAGCAGTGGCATGACCATCTCTCGCTTTCCCTTCACTACGTTGTGAATTAGTTTTTAGCATTTGCAGTCAGCCATGAACAGCTCCACCCAATGCTGTTGTCTTGTGTGCAATGGCTGTGAATTGGATTATGGGTCTGTTCCCAGCTGGGTGAATGGAAGCTTTTTGTAACTATAAGCGCACTTGTTTGTTTATAGCGGGTGTGTACAGGTGTATTGTTCATGGAGTTGTTGTTCATACAAGTTCTCCCTTATGCAGATGAAGCATGATGACTTGAAACATGCAAACCTAATTATGCTTCTAGTGGGCTTACTCTGTACAGAATCCTGGTACAGGGACGTACTGTATCTGTACTAAATTAAACGGTATATGTGGAATGGTTTACTGTTTCTTTTTTTTAAGAAAGTAGCCACATTCTGAGTAGAAAAGCCCATCATCTGCCAGCATGCTGCACAAAACTACTATTTCTCTCTGTGTTGAAGCAGTGGCTTCTCTGCAGAGGTCCAAAACTCTTCCCCCCCCCCCCGTGTTCCCCAATCGGCAAACCTCATTCTCACTGCTGATTTGAAAGCCGTAGCTCTGACTCAAGGGCAAGGGGAGTGTCAAGTCTCTGCAGAGATACCTCTGCTTCCACATAGAGTGCAAAGATCTGCAGCATGTCGGCAGGGGACAGGCATTTCTGCTCAAGCTCCGAGGCAGCGACAACTTTTTCCTACTTAACTTTTTTTTGACAGAACAGCAGCTAAGTCTTCGTGGTACTAGCAATTTATCTAAATCTCCAATAACAGTAACCGGAAGTGACTTGATTGGAGATCTCGATGAATTGGCTATTTTGACAGAACACCGGTGTCTTGCCGAGTTGGTTCCCCTGGCGGATTGGTTCCTCTCTGTACTGCGCAGGCGCAACGCTTGCGCAGTACGAACGACTAGGCATCTTCCAGAAATTGACGAACCTAAACAGATGCAAGTGAACTGTACACCGCGCACGCTCCCGATGATCGCGCTAATAATTATACACATATACAAATAATATATATAAAAACACATAAGGGGCTTTCATTTAATGGGGGGGGGGGGTGTCATGTGTACACTGCATCAATGTGTTATCTGCAATATACATGTGTGTGTCAGCTCGTTCTCCTTGTGGTGTCTTGCCGAGTTGGTTCCGCCCCTTAGATAATAATAGACCCGCCCCTTAGATAGACTCCCCTTGCAGAGTAGCGCGAGCATCGGGAGCGTGCGGCATCGTCTCGTACACCGCCTGCGCGTGCGCGGTGTACACTTCACTCGCATCTGTTTAGGTTCGGCAATTTTCAATGCAATGCATGCGCAGTACAGATCTGCACTAATCCGCCAAGGGGAACCATCTCGGCAGAACACCGGCACCCAGTGATCAGCTATGAGCTTCCCCAAACACAGCTCTGTGAATGTAAACAACACAGAGCTGTATTCAGTGACAGGAAATCTCGTTGTTTGCTCATTCCCAAGCAATTAATGAAAACAACTGGATCCACAGTAATAGCAGCACACAGTAAAAAACATAAACACTTTTAATCCTTTTAATTTACATTTAATCCCTTGATCACCCTAGATGTTCAACCCTTCCTGCCCAGTGTCATTAGTAACAGTGCATATTTTTAACACTGATCAATGTAATAATGTCACAGGTGATGTCAGTGGCAGATTGCCCGCCACACACTATCGCAGTCCTGTTATAAGTCGCTGATTGCTGCCATTACTAGTACAAAATAAATAAAAATTCCATTATATACACCATAGTTTTGTAGACGCCATAACTTTCACACAAACAAATCAATATACACTTTTTTTTTTTTTTTTTTTTTTTACCAAGGTTTAAGCAGAATACATTTTGGGCAAAATTTATTAAGAGATTTTATTTTTTTTACAGGATCTATTTTGTAGCCAAAAGTAAAAAATATAGTTTTTTTTTTATTTTTTTTCAAAATTGCCAGGCTTTTTTCATTTATAGAATAAAAAATAAAAAACCTAGAGGTGATCAAATACCACCAAAAGAAAGCTCTATTTGTGTGAAAAAAAAAATATATATAAATTTCATTTGGGTACAGTGTTGCATGACTGAGCAATTGTTAAAGTAACCCAGTGCTGCATAGCAAAAAAATGGTCATGAAAGGGGTAAAAATCAATCAGAGCTGAAGTGGTTAATAGGGCTTCTCTGAGACTGGAAAGGTATTTTAAAGGTGCCCTTTTTAGAGGTTGAGAGAGGCTGATATAGACATTACACACAATGCAGACTGATCTCACAGTAAACACCTTTGCCACACCCCTACCCACAATCTGCTGTAATTGGAGCAAGCACTCTGCAGCAAGGAACCCATTAGTTGAGATAATTCTGCTGTTAAAAACAATATAGATTAGGAAATAGTTTATAAACACAGACATGTCTGTAGTAATCTCTAGAATTCTTGACCTGTCCAGTGTGGGTCACATGACCAGTGCTATGGCTTATCGGATTTTTAGCCATCGTTCACATTGAACGTGGCTTTGAAATCGCGTGACTGTACCTGAAATCGCACGATTTCAAAGCCGCATGTCGGTGTGACTTCAGATGCGACTTGGCTGACATCTGTGCGGCTTCATTCACAGATGTCTATCCAAGTTGCACCTGAAATCGCCAAAAGTAGTGCAGGAACTACTGTTTCAAAACGGTGCAGCACCGCAAGACTGGCATCGCACTGATTTGAATAGTACCATTGCCAACAATCGGGTGCAACGTGTCATGCCATTTGACCTGCCAAATGGCATGACAAGTCGCTCCGGTGTGAATGGGGGCTTACGCAGATTTAGCCAGGCAATGTCTGTGCTTGTTCATTGGTCCTTTTCTTGGTCAGGAAACACGTGGCCTGTACAATGGCACTGGTCATGTGACCAGCACCCAGAGGGTTGCCCAGGGTGGATTGTGATTCGTTATTATTACTTGAGTTGGTGGAGAAAGGATGTGTGTATAAATTAAGGTTATACTAAGGATATGGGTGAGCTAATCTGACGGTGCCATAGATGATTATTGTACATTCCTACCAGTTTCAGACTGGTTGAAGGATGGCAAGTCTTCTAGGGATCACAGCAGGCAGTTGCAGAGGATGGAGAATTTATTGGCAAGGCTGAATATAGTGGCAGATATACGCAATACATTTTCTGATGGGATCTAGGCGGTATGGGGCGTGGCATTATTGGGGCAAAATTGTAGTAATGGGAAGATGGTAAGGGACTGCATAGCGGATATTGGCCGTACTGGAAAATAATGAATATATTTTGCTGCTTTTGTTTCTGCAGAGTGCCCATCTTGCGGTCATTGACTCTCTGATGATTGTGTACTCAAGCCACTGCTCAGAGACCCTACCTGCCAGCGAAGAGCCTGGCCTGGCTGGAGTGGAGAGTAAGCTGCTTGCTTGGGTTGATAAGGTAGGTCATTAAAGCTATTCTTCTGTTGTCAATTAGGGTTGCCTCCTATATCTTAGCGCTATCTAAACTGTGTCTATTTTGCCTTCCTATGTTCCTCTTCTCCCCCTCATAAACGAGCTAAATAAAACCTTCCCATTTTCATTATGTACCTTTTTTTTTATTTTTTTTTATTTCTATATATTTTTTAACTTTTTTTAGATGTAGTGATATCATCATTGGGCCTCTGTGCTTCTCTATGTAATGCAGGCATGGCTGGCGAGAGGGCCAGCAGGATGCTGTTGCATACATACAGTGCCTTCAAAAAGTATTCATACCCCTTGAAAATTTCCACATTTTGTCATGTTACAACCAAAAATGTAAATGTATTTAATTGAGATTTTATGTGATAGACCAACACAAAGTGACAAATAATTGTGAACTGGAAGGAAAATGTTAAATGGTTTTCAATTTTTTTTACAAATAAATATGTGAAAAGTGTGTGGTGTGCATTTGTATTCAGCCCCCCGGAGTCAATACTTTGTAGAACCTCCTTTCACTGCAATTACAGCTGCAAGTCTTTTTAGGGATGTCTCTACCAGCTTTGCACATCTAGAGAGCGAAATATTTGTCAATTCTTCTTTGCAAAATAGCTCAATCTCTGTCAGATTGGATGGAGAGCGTCTGTGAACAGAAATTTTCAAGTCTTGACACAGATTCTCAATTGGATTTAGGTCTGGACTTTGACTGGGCCATTCTAACACATGAATATGCTTTGATCTAAACCAGGGGTCTCAAACTGACGGCCCTCCAGCTGTTGTGAAACAACAAGTCCCATGAGGCATTGCAAGGCTGACAGTTACAAGCATGACTTCCACAGGCAGAGGCATGATGGGACTTGTAGTTTTGCAACAGCTGGAGGGCCGCTAGTTTGAGACCCCTGATCTAAACCATCCCATTGTTGATCTGGCTGTATGTTTAGTCCCCCTTCACACTGAGGCGTTTTTTTAGGCGCTACAGCGCTAAAAATAGCGCCTGTATAACGCCTGAAAAAAAAACTGCCCCTTTCACTCCAGTGTGAAAGCCGGAGGGCTTTCACACTGGAGTGGTGCGCTAGCAGGATGGTAAAAAAAAGTCCTACTTGCAGCATCATTGGAGCGGTTTAAGGAGTGGTGTATTCACAGCTCCTAAACCGCTCCTGCCCATTGAAATGGGGCAGCGTGGCTATACCTCCGGCAGATTTCCGGCAGCAAAAATTTGATAGCATGTTCTTAATTTTTCCGACGGCAAAAAACAGAGAGGGGCTCCTCTGGGTGTAGATGTAACAACAGTTTTATTCATACATTTATGTAACACAAACAACTCACATTTTGGAAGTTGATATTAGGCATAGAGAATATCCATCAAAGGGATCGTCAGGTCTGTCACAGGCTCTTCCTGCTCACTGGACGCCTAGCCTCGTGTTGCTGATACCGCTGGGTGTTAGGGCCGGCCGCGGTGGAGAGCAAGCTCCTTCAAAACGAGGCTTGGAGTACTGAGGTGAACTGGTGAGAGTAGATGACGTCACTGGTATGCAACGCGTTTCCTGAGCATTCTAGCTGCAATGACGTGGCAGCCGCGCTCCTTCATCAAGAGCTTGATGAAGGGGGCTGAATACAAATGCACGCCACATTTTTCACATATTTTATTTTTGGTTGTAACATGACAAAATGTGAAAATTTCAAGGGGTATGACTACTTTTTCAAGGCACTGTAGCTTCCTAAAAAAAAACAAAAAAAAACAGGTCTCTTTCACACCAGCCAGCACCCCTAAAAACTATCCATATTTGCATGCATGCTGGTGTCCTATGTGTACGGGCCATGGAAGGTTGTTTACCTTTCTTTTTTACTCCCTTTTTTTTTAAACTTTATTAAATTTATCAAAATGACAAGTCATTAATTTCTATGCATCTCTGAGGACCATCAGTGGCTTCAGGTGAGCTCTGGTACATTGCAGAAAAAATGCTGAATGTCTGCATTTTTATGCAACGTGCTGCAGCCCACCTCAAGGCCGCATTGTAGTGTGAACGGGGCACTTTGAGAACAATTTTCGTATGTGGCCTTGCGGTGACCTGCGTTGACCAGGGGCAGAAAATAAAGCAGATCATGCATATGGTGTGAATGAGCTCTTACACGATGCAAGCCTTGAATAAAGCTGAATACATTTTTGAGATGTTCTAGAACTAAGGGATCCAATTTATAAATGTTTTTTCACCCAAGATTCACACAATCTCTGCATATTAATCAGACAAATTGGTGAATGTTGTGTGAATCCTGGGCAAAAAAAAATGAAAAATAGACTTATTCTACCTTTCATGTATGGAAACGGAAGAGTTTGAAGGTTTTTTTAAATGTACAAATATCCTGCTTCAGACTTTTTCAGATGGCTGGTTGGGGGGGTGGTAAAGACGAGTGAGTCATGATTTTACCACCTGTCAGCTGGTCACCCAAATCGTAACAATACAGCCGGGCAGGTTTGGCTCACAGTTGCAACGTGGTCCTGCAATGCAAAACAACTTTTAAGCAATTAAAAAATAAAAGCTAAAAAAACGGGTGTTAAGGAGGCGTCAGCCGCTGATCTACCACCCTCTTGAAAGTGATCTACAGTGGATCTCTTTTCAGAGGGTGGTAAGTACCACTAATGTGAGAAAAGCCTAAAGCCAGGTTCCCAGCGGTGCACTGCGGTTTGGGCACAGTTCAATTTTATGCACATTCAGGTGCGAATTCTGGCACAAAATCGGACCGGATTCGGACCTGAAACGGTGAACAGACACACACCGGACCCCATTCTGGGAACGGCGACCGCACATACAGGTCCTTCTCAAAAAATTAGCATATTGTGATAAAGTTCATTATTTTCTGTAATGTACTGATAAACATTAGACTTTCATATATTTTAGATTCATTACACACAACTGAAGTAGTTCAAGCCTTTTCTTGTTTTAATATTGATGATTTTGGCATACAGCTCATGAAAACACCAAATTCCTATCTCAAAAAATTAGCATATCATGAAAAGGTTCTCTAAACGAGCTATTAACCTAATCATCTGAATCAACTAATTAACTCTAAACACCTTCAAAAGATTCCTGAGGCTTTTAAAAACTCCCAGCCTGGTTCATTACTCAAAACCGCAATCATGGGTAAGACTGCCGACCTGACTGCTTTCCAGAAGGCCATCATTGACACCCTCAAGCAAGAGGGTAAGACACAGAAAGAAATTTCTGAACGAATAGGCTGTTCCCAGAGTGCTGTATCAAGGCACCTCAGTGGGAAGTCTGTGGGAAGGAAAAAGTGTGGCAGAAAACGCTGCACAACGAGAAGAGGTGACCGGACCCTGAGGAAGATTGTGGAGAAGGACCGATTCCAGACCTTGGAGGACCTGCGGAAGCAGTGGACTGAGTCTGGAGTAGAAACATCCAGAGCCACCGTGTACAGGCGTGTGCAGGAAATGGGCTACAGGTGCCGCATTCCCCAGGTCAAGCCACTTTTGAACCAGAAACAGCGGCAGAAGCGCCTGACCTGGGCTACAGAGAAGCAGCACTGGACTGTTGCTCAGTGGTCCAAAGTACTTTTTTCGGATGAAAGCAAATTTTGCATGTCATTCGGAAATCAAGGTGCCAGAGTCTGGAGGAAGACTGGGGAGAGGGAAATGCCAAAATGCCTGAAGTCCAGTGTCAAGTACCCACAGTCAGTGATGGTCTGGGGTGCCATGTCAGCTGCTGGTGTTGGTCCACTGTGTTTTATCAAGGGCAGGGTCAATGCAGCTAGCTATCAGGAGATTTTGGAGCACTTCATTCTTCCATCTGCTGAAAAGCTTTATGGAGATGAAGATTTCATTTTTCAGCACGACCTGGCACCTGCTCACAGTGCCAAAACCACTGGTAAATGGTTTACTGACCATGGTATTACTGTGCTCAATTGGCCTGCCAACTCTCCTGACCTGAACCCCATAGAGAATCTGTGGGATATTGGGAAGAGAAAGTTGAGAGACACAAGACCCTACACTATGGATGAGCTTAAGGCCGCTATCGAAGCATCCTGGGCCTCCATAACACCTCAGCAGTGCCACAGGCTGATTGCCTCCATGCCACACCGCATTGAAGCAGTCATTTCTGCAAAAGGATTCCCGACCAAGTATTGAGTGCATAACTGAACATAATTAGTTGAAGGTTGACTTTTTTTGTATTAAAAACACTTTTCTTTTATTGGTCGGATGAAATATGCTAATTTTTTGAGATAGGAATTTGGTGTTTTCATGAGCTGTATGCCAAAATCATCAATATTAAAACAAGAAAAGGCTTGAACTACTTCAGTTGTGTGTAATGAATCTAAAATATATGAAAGTCTAATGTTTATCAGTACATTACAGAAAATAATGAACTTTATCACAATATGCTAATTTTTTGAGAAGGACCTGTATGTGAACCCAGCCGAACAGTGAAGTTGTCTTTTGGATTCGTTGAAGGTAGTCCTTTGACAAGTTCCAACCTTCCAGTTGAACTGGTTTCCTCTTCTCCTTACATTTGTGTGATGGGCTATCTCTGCTGCCTCTCAGCTGGCTGTTGCTTTTCAGTTGACATTTTTTTTGCTTATTGCTTCACCCAGGGAAAGAAGTTTTCAACACTTATAATTATTACCAGCGTTTGTGTAACAAAAGTGATCTTTGGGGCATAATATTGAAACCTGGGCCTGATTCTGTCAATTGTAAAGTGTCAGTGGGATGATTGCACCTGTTTCAGGAGACAAGTTCATTGACAAGAAAAGGACTATCCAGTTTAGTCAGGAAACGTTACAATACATCAAACTTGATTTTATATATATATATATATATATATATAATACAATACATATCTCCCTTTACATATCTCCTTATCATGTATTTCTACCAGATAAACCGCCAACTGTTGGAGGAGGCGGAGAGGGAACAAGAACGGAAACAGCTATCTGCCCCAGACGGATCAAACCAGGCCGGGGTAAGGAACACGAGGCTACTTGACATATTTGTGTGTGTGAATGATCCTAAACGTCCTGAGCTATCTGTGTCTACCTGTACCCTGGAGGTGTAAATCTGTATGCTACGCCATGTGTCTGGTGCCCACTTTTTATATGCTCTAAGTGTTCATACAGCAATTTGCCCTGTATCCTGTACAATCTCAGTCTTTAGTCGCCTCCCCCCTTTACTACTACCAAACTACGTCATAAAGCTAATTTTTGTCATTTTTCCGGTTCTGTAGATATCTGACTCAATGGACAGTATGTATTATATGCTTAGATTACCTATTCTTGTCTGCTGGTCTGTCTCTCAACTCTGTTTTCTCAGATACCTTTTTTTTTTTTTTTTTTTTTTTTTTTTTTTTTTTTTTTTTTTTTTTTTTTTTTTTTTTTTTTTTTTTTTTTTTTTTTTTTTTTTTTTTTTTTTTTTTTTTTTTTTTTTTTTTTTTTTTTTTTTTTTTTTTTTTTTTTTTTTTTTTTTTTTTTTTTTTTTTTTTTTTTTTTTTTTTTTTTTTCCCCCCCCCCCCCCCCTCCACCCTCCTTTTGTTCCATTTGATCCACCTATGCTACCTATTACTCCTGACTTTATGTAATGTTTCTGTTGTTCTCTATATCTGTGCACATATCCCCATTACTCCCTGTGCACCGATATTTGTTATTTTCCAGCCTCTTCATTTTTTTATTTTATCTTAAAGGAATTCTTTCCATGTTGGAAAATAGGAGCCCATTTGAAGAACTCTCCATAGTAACACAGCCCTTTTAAAGATGAATTCCAGGTATGGCATATTTTTACATAGTTACGTTGGTACAGCTTGGACCAATGTAACTATGTATATACCATACTTGGCTGATGCCCCAGGAAGAAGGAAATCACGGAAGTAGACACCGCCACTCCAGAGAGCTCCACTTGCCACCAGGTCCCATGCTGGTTGTCCAGCCTGATGCATCGTGAACACAAGAGGTTGTCCACTCTGCACAGACACCATTCAGAGAAGCTTTGCCTTCTCTGAATTAACGCAAAGCATTCTCTGATTGGAGAGCGTAATGTGGATGTGATGGTGGAGAGCAATTGGACACCTCTCCAACTCGTCCAATCAGAGAATGCTTTGCATTCCATAAGAAAATGCAAAGCATTCTCTGAATGTCAACCATGCTGAGCGGGTGATTTCCCGTATTCACGGTGCATTAGGTTTGCCACTCAGCATGGGACCCGGAAGCAAGTAGAAATTACTGGAGTGGCGGTGTCTACGTCGGTGCTTTCTACCTTCAAGGGGCATCAGGCAGGTATGATCCAAGCTGGATGTGAATATGTAAAAATATACCATACCTGGAATTCTTAATAAAAGCCCAGCTCCAGTTTAAATGTTTTGTTTAGATGGAGGGTGGAAAGGTTTTCGTTGCTGTCAGTACATTTGGGAAAATTGGGAAGATTTTCCCCTCACTTTGTGAGGAAAGTAAAGCAATAAAAGGATGTTGGCACCACAAATTTGGTTAAGTCTTGTAAGAATTTTTTATATTTTGTGACCTGTAATCAAAATTTGAACATGTTACGGGGGTTTAGAACCCTTTCTTTTCAGTTGGCAACCCAGATCCCATTTAATTTGTATCAGTTTGAAATTGTGGTCCACTGGTGAAAAGCGAGTTTTAAGCACCCCGAATGCATTGGTTAGTTGGTACAACGCATTTAATAGCACATGCCATAAAAAATCTAAAATTCTTACAGGACATAAAGGGTAAGTTCAACTTTTCACAAAAAATCAAAAGGCGAACAATCAACAAATATCCTTGCCACCCCACGGTCCCCACTGCACATGGCACAGTGATGACCAGTGCCGCCAGCGTAGCAGACCGCACACTTCAATACACATAATGGTAAGCGCTCATTGGCCAGCACCATGTGACTGTGCTAACCAAAAAGAAGTGCACTTGAGGATTCCTCTTTCAGTAGTGTCCAAGAAAAAAGAGGTGCTTTCCATTGGTAAGTGCTATCACAGGAGTGCGCTGACCAATGGGCACTTGCCATTGCAAGCATTATGATAGATAGGCACTCCAGAACTGTGCATCGCGGTAAACAACCATTACACTGGCAGCACGAGGCATCACGGTCGCTATGTTCAGTAGGTCAGGAGGGGTGACCAGGATATCTGGAGTTAGTTCACCTTTTTATTTTCCGTGAAAAGGTGAATTTACCCTTTAAGCTTTGTGCAGCTCTCATCCTTCATATGCCCTTTAGATTGTTTTAGGGACCCTTTGGAATATCCCAGTTGACATGTCCCGCCTTTTAAACGTTTTTTTTTTCTCCTGATTTCTGTCCAATATGGGATCCAGCATTCCATCAACGCATTTTTGAGTATAGAAGGGTTCAGACCTTTGACAATGTTTTTATTGCTAGCCATGCCTCTCTGTCCCGGAGGACAGCTGTATCCCTGATTTCTTGTAATCATATTACAGAGACAAGAAATTATGAAAAAAAATTCCAATGTGGTTACAGGCAGAAATACACACCCCAAACATTTTTTAACCCCTCACATAAAAAGGGCAAGAGTTGGCCTTTAACTATAATTTATTCATTTTCCACACTGCTCTAATATTTGCCTGATGGACAAAGTCCATTCATCGGTGTTGACCATGCTTCTCTATATGACTTGCTATGGATGAACAGTGAAAGCAATTTTCACTTTGATCAGCACTGCAGGTGAGAAGTGGTCTTGCAGTCGGGAGAAGCCTGAAGGCAGGGAACCTCAGTGTTCTTGTATAAAGGCCCTGTAGATTTTTGGCACCAATAACTGTTATGGAGGTAAATTTGTCCCCAATATGCATTTGGCACTAATGTTTTTACTGTATGTGATATTTTTGTGCATACTGTATTTGGGGCCAATTTACACCTTCCACACTAAAGCTTTGCAGCAGCAATGCATGAGTTGGAGAGCACCACAATGCACGGTAAGGGATGACTGTGTATTGTAATGCACGCACCAACACCCTCAACAAAAAAGGTGCATGTCCATTTTTTTAATTTATTTTCTTATGTCATGGCGCATTGCCAGCCCATTAATTTGAATGAGCGCTCTTAAAGGATAAGTTCATCTTCTGGAGCATGTTACACCCATATTTAGGGTGTCTCACGTGTAACCTGCTCCAGTGCATGTCCTCCTCACCCCCTGATCCACACAACCCCCTTCCCATGACAGTGGGTGGTCTGTCACATTTTGAAAACTCCAGACGCGTCATTCGTTCACAGAAATCTGTGAATAAAGGCCCATACACACGATCAGACTTTTTAACAACAAACATGCAAATTAGCTGTTTTAACCACATACAGACCGGACCAATTTGCAGCCAAAGGACCAGGCCCCTTTTTGCGATTCGGCACTGCGTCGCTTTAACTGACAATTGCGCGGTCATGCGACGTGGCTCCCAAACAAAATTGACGTCCTTTTTTTCCCACAAATAGAGCTTTCTTTTGGTGGTATTTGATCGCCCCTGCGGTTTTTATTTTTTGCGCTATAAACAAAAAAGAGCGTCAATTTTGAAAAAAACGCATTCTTTTTTTTTTTTTGCTATAATAAATATCCCCCAAAAATATAAAAAAAACATTTTTTTTTCCTCAGTTTAGGCCGATACGTATTCTTCTACATATTTTTGGTAAAAAAAATAGCAATAAGCGATTGATTGGTTTGCACAGAAGTTATAGCGTTTACAAGATAGGGGATAGTTTTATAGCATTTTTATTAATAATTTTTTTTTATTAGTAATGGCGGTGATCAGCGATTTTTATTGTGACTGCGTCATTATGACGGACACATCGGACATTTTTGACACATTTTTGGGACCATTGTCATTTATACAGCAATCAATGCTATTTAAATGCATTGATTCATGTATAAATGACACTGGCAGTGAAGGGGTTAAGTATGCCTAGGGGTGTGTTTCTTACTGTGGGGGGGCGTGGCTGTCAGCTAGTGAATGCTGATCCCTGCTCCAATCACAGGGAGCAGAGATCGGCGTCACTAGTTGCTAGGCAGAATGGGGAGATACTGTTTATTTCCGCATCTCCCCGTTCAGCCCTCCCGTGAGACGATTGCGGGTGTGCCCACGGCGATCGAGTCCGCGGGACCCGCGACCGGCCTCACGGGGGTCCCGACCGGCACGCTCCCGATGGTACGGACGGCATTAAAGAGGGACTTATATTTACGCCCTCCTGCCTGTCCGTGCCATTCTGCCGATGTATATCGTCGTGCGCCGGTCGGGAACCGGTTAAGGCAACACTCGACCGCGTGTACGATCCATCGGACAAACCTTTTCGTTTTTCATCGGACAAAAGTTCGCTCTGCAAACAGACAAACTTTTCGGCAACAAAAGTCTGATGAAGCAAAGTCTGATCGTGTGTACAGAAAACCATCGGACTTAAGTCCAAAGTACAAACACATATGCTCAGAACCAATGCAAACGATCAGACGGTAATAGAGAAGTTAACCAAAGGGTGGCGGTAAAGAGCAGAAAAACCACGTGATTTGGTAAAAGTTGGCTGAAAAAGTCCTGCCGTGTGTATGCAATACAAGTTCACGGCCAACGCCCTTTTGGACAGAAATCCACGGAAAATTTTGTTTAACCTCCCTGGCGGTATGATTCTGTCTGGAATTTTGTGCTGAAAGCGGTACAATTATTTTGCATGGAAATTTGGCGTTTTTATATTGTAGGAATGCAATTCTTATGAATAACTCACTTAAATCTGTCCGAACCAGAGTCTAGTAGACATCCCGGGTATGATAAAGTTTGAAACACAAAATAATAAATTATAATATAATAAAAATATATATAAAAATGATTCAATAATGTAATCAAATCAAAAACACTGAAATTTGCTCAGTTGCAGAATAGTCGCTGTCATTAAATTTATTGTTTGATGATAAATTGTGATTCTAATTTTTTATCGGTGTTTTCTGCTGGTCTAAAACCACTTTTGACATAAAGGGACACTTTTTGGTTGCTATGGACAATCTCCAGTTTCCAGGCAGAAAAAAAATCTTTTTATTATATAAAATGACATGCAGGGCACTGGGCAGACCACTAGGGACAAAGGGGGTGTGTATTTTTGGTATACAGTACTGTAATCTGTAAGATTACAGTATTGTATATGTGTTGTGTTTTTAAACTTTTTTGAATTTGGCGCCGATCTCCGCTCCCGTGCGTCGTAACGTCGCAGGGAACGGAGATCAGCGGCACTCGGCACTGTGTGAATCGAGCGAGCGGACGGCTCGCTCACACAGCGGGGAGACATCGCAGGATCCAGGGGACAAGGTAAGTTAATTCCCCCCTGCATCCTGCACCCAAGCCCGAGTCTGGCTCGGGGTTACCGCTCCCAGCAGAAAAAGCTGGACCCGAGCCAGGCTCGGGAACACCGCCAAGGAGGTTAAAGTCCGATCGTGTGTACGAGGCTTAAGAGAACTACAAGTCCTATCTTCTATGATAGGAGAAGACGGCTTGTAGTTCTGAAAGAACAGCGAGGGCACTGATGAGCGCCTTCGCACTTCATTCACAAGCCCTGTAGCTTTTAAACTGACAGCCCATACAGAGGTACAGGCTTAAAGCAGTAGGGTTTGTCTGCAGAAGCGTTGCAGGCTCCTAAAGGAAAAAAATAATAAATGCACTTTTTTTTTTTCCCTGCAAAAATATTTGCATCCATAATTTTTTTCCCAAAAGTTAACTTGGCCTTTAATACACTTGTTAACACATGAGATTACAAGATACACTAGGACGTCAAGGTCTTAATAGGCTCTTATAATGCTAGACATTAACTTATGACACCCAAAACACTAGATCTAACTTACTTGCCCTTCTTCTAAACTTTTCTCTAAATTTCAACCCTAAACCTAAAGTGTTTAAAAAAAATAAAAATTCAAAACATCTTTTTTGAAAGTTTTCCTTTCCTTTTCACATGCCTCTAGTGTGCTAGCTATCCCATCCTTCCCCACCCTTCCCAGCTGAAAACTTTGAGTTCAATCTGATCTCTGTCTTCTTCTTGAAAAAAGTATATTTTCTGGCCTTGACCTGGAATATGAAAGCAGCAAGCAAAGTCAGAACCTGTGCATACTTGTTCTTGGTCAGAAACTCCTGGATCACTAAAGCCAGAGGATTAGCATGGTAGCCTGGAATTTAGCAGTCTCAAAAGGAAAGCTAAGTGGTGGTAGCCTCTATATTTCTCTCATGATGGGTTTACTTTAACCTAAGCTTGACTTATAAATGTAACTCTTATGCTGCGTACACACGACCGGTCTTTCCGGCAAACTAGGTCCGACGGTCTTCCCGACGGATTTTCGGTGGAGTTCCGACGGACTTTCTGAACGAATGTGGTGGCGTAAACGGGACAAAAAAATTGCCTGTAGTCAATAGCTGCCCTTGCGTCGTATTTGGTCCGTCGGACCAGCACACAGACAAACGTTTTTCCCGATTTTAAGTCCGTCGGATAGATTTGAAACATGTTCTATTTCTAGGTCAGCTGGAATTTTTTCCCGGAAAACGAACGGATTCGCCCACACACGATCGGATTGTCCGACGAACTAATCCCGCCGGACCTAGTTTGCCGGAAAGTCCGGTCGTGTGTAATCTAACTCTTAAAGCTAAGCTCCATATATGATCTCTACTGCATTCGTACATTGGTTTAGCTTGGAACAAAGTAAGGATGCATATCTCATAGCCAAAGGACCGCTGGGAAAGCTAACAATTACTGTAGTAGTTGGAGCTACTATACAGTGATGGCAGCAATTTTCCAGGTCTTGTGCTGAGTGACTTTCCCTGTGCACACTGACCACAGGGGTCACTCGCTCTGCACTGCTGCCTAGTATTTTTTCAATAAACACAAGACGTTCTCTGATTGGACAAGGTGGAGATTGTGATGTCACTGCCCATCCTTAGAGTTACTAGGGATTTACTACAGTACACAGATAAAGCTTTGCATTCTTCTTCTTGAAAGCGTCGTGGTCTAGCAGTGTTTGCAGAATGGGGGGGTATATGCTATAAATCATTTCAACTCAGCAGGCAGACCACCCTAGAAACATTGTACATGCTCTTTGCACCCTGGGTTACAGGAGAGGCTAAAAAAAAGTTTGATGAGCTTTCTTCTTTAAAGAGTAAGAAGACATCCCCACAAATTTTTCTTGCCTTTTTGCCACCAACCTCTTTAGTAGGTCTACCCCCCTTCCCAAATCCATTATATTTATATTTAACAAAATATCACTCTGAGGCCCACAGTATTGCTTACACCCCTCTGTTGGCTTTTTGATCTGACATTCATGACAACGCACTTGGCCCCATATACTTTTATGGGGCAGGTCGACCGATTGGCTCCTATCTGTCTACCAGCCCCATTATAATATGGCCTCTTAGATTTCTATGGAGTTGGTAGTGGGATCAAGTCCTACACATTTGCCTTTCCTATAGAAGCTTATGGGGCCAAACTGTGCAGAAGTGGACGTCGGATGAAGAAGCTGCTAGAGAGATGTATACAATGTTGTGGGCCTTGAAGCGAGATCTAGGCAAGTATAGTTTTTTTTTTTGAAGGGGACAGGTCTTGATCTACTTAGGGGTGTGGGGACAAAAGGGTAAAGAAACTGTTGGAGAGCTTCTTCACTTTTTGAAGCCAGCATTTACAATCAGTGCAAAGTGTTGAAATGCTGTCTGCGGATTGGATGAAAGCTTCAGTCCGCCAATCCCACCCCCCATACCCCCGCAGCGGTAATCTTCGGGTGCTGTGGGGGTGAATACGAGCTGAGGGACCTGTCATATGCAGTCATCAAGAGTGCCAACTATGACTTCCACCCCCCCCCCTCTATTTGTAGAAGCTGCACTATACCTTTCATGATTAAAAAACGTGAATGGAGGAGGTGGACCTTTTTATTGTTGCGCCTTCCTCTATTCATAGGTGAAAGCTATAGTAGAGCTTCTAGGAATGGAGGAAGGAATCGGGAAAGGCGGGCATAGATAGCACTCTTGATAAGTCCATATATCTCTATTTCCCGACGAGTGGGGAAGCACCAGAAGAGTACTATTGGGGGGGACCAGAGGACTGAAGATTTCAACTAAACCCACAGCCAGCAGCATAATGGAAACATCGCATTGATTGTAAGTATGGTCCCTTGTGCTGATTTTTTTATTTATTTTTGTCTAAACTTAGGCTTTAAGCTGGGCACTGTTAATAGCACTGATGTTATCGCATCCACTGTTATACTGAATCATGTGGATGCATATCCCATCCACGGGCATTGGTGTGTTTTGAAAAGAGTTTATGCTGTAGAGTGCTAACAAAAATTTTGATTTTGCATACAATGCACCAAAATATTTCTGATAAAAATTGTCCTAAATGTCCAAGCCAAATGCAACTGATCTGGTAGCAGGGGTGTCCGTTTTGTTTACAGTGGAACACCCATATATATTTTTCTTTCCTAAGTCATTTGTCTTGGTATTTCGCTTTTTCTGTTGCTCTAAATCCCCATTTTCAATAGCTTTTCCTGCATTTTTCTTGCCTACTTCTATTCTACCCCCATATTTTCCCTAGCTATTTATCTATTTTGTGTGCTGTTCATGAGAATGGGTGTACAGGTAATAGTTTAATCCAATTTATCCATCTTGGCACCCTGTTTATAGTGGGCATGATAAAAAGAATACGGCTCATTTGTATTGGCTACAGTGCCCCGTACACCAGTTTTTACAAATGCTCCTGATCTTTTCTCTAGTCATGGTTTCAGGTACATATGTAACCTACACATGGTTTGAAGGCAGTCATTCTGTTGGACTAAATCCATTTTTGTTATAAAAATACGGCCTGCAAGTCTACTGTGACACTGTTGAGGCAGGATCCAAAATGGCTGCCATCGCCGCGCGTAGGCTGACTGTGTTCTATATCTCCTTATACTACCCCATCTCTCTCTGGTGTCCTGTACATTTCTCTTCGTTACTCCACCCTGCCATATTTTTCTCTTTCTCTCCAGTGCCCCTCCCGCTGGTACTGGAAGCTGGTCCCTGTAAGTGGCTTTTCTTGTTTCCTTTCCCTTTTTAAAATTCTGAGTGCCAGTTATACTTCCTTTTCTATTGGTTCATGCCTGTGCGGTTGTTCTGTTATGCTTTAAAATGCACGTGCAAGACGAGGGTCCTAAGCAAAGGGTTGTGGGATAAATGGTCGTAATTTTCTTTGTGTAGGCGTGCTTTAACCCCTTACGTGCTTTATTTTAACATTATCCCTTTGTTTCCATAATTGCCTTTCGATTTGCTTTTATAGCAGCTGAGCCTTTGAATTTTCTTTGCACATTTTCCCTTTTTTTTTTTTTTTTTTTTTTTTTTAATATTCTTTTGTCCTTTTTTGTTTTTAACATTTTGTACTTTTAGATTCTTTTTGCTCCTACTTAGTCAATTTGCGGTATCCCAGAATCCTTTGCAAGCCAGCCTGTCCTCTTAGGCCATAAACTGTTGGGACTGTTGTAAAAAGTGGGAGAGACTTTTCCAAACTGCCCTCTCTAGCTGTCCTGGACCATTATCGTTTTGACTATAAAATGAATATCACGGCTAAGAGGTGATGCTTTAACAGACCCAATTTGATTTAAATCCATTGTGGCATGCCTGTCATCTTATATTATTATTATTTTTATTTTAAAAATCCCAACTTGATTTTGTGAGAGTGATGGTGCAGTTGTTAAAGGTTTAAAGCAGCAATGTCCTGTTTTAGTAAGTTAAGGTAACCAGTGGTTTTGTTTCACTTGCTGGCCCTGCAGCCACACATGAACCACAAGTCTCAGCATGCGTTGTCACCTACTGGCATGCCTATTAGATGTTTAGAAGCCTGTTAGCAAGGATTGACCTAAATCTGCAGTGTTTGGTTAGCCCAACTCATTTTATAGCAATATGGCCGCTGATCATGCATTTAGTGTAAAGTGTATGTAAAACCAAAATGTTTATTAATTGGCTTCGGTTGAAGTGACCCTATCACTACAGGGTCAAAACTAAAGTAAACCTAGGCTGTAAAAGAAGATCTCTATACTTATTTTTCTAGGGATCCCTTTGGCAAAATGCCACTGCATTCATATTCTGGGTTTGTCGAATACTGCACCCCCTGCTGTGCGCTGTGGTTCCGCCTGTCAGCTCCTACATCACTGCAGGAAATACAAGCTTGTGGGAGAAACCACAGCATGCAGCAGGGGTGTTTTAACTAACAGACTGTTGGAAAGGTAGTCCTAAACAGTATCTTCTTTTAAATTGGCCATAGATGGATTCAAATTTTGCTGGTTCAGCAGGGACATCTATGGCCATTTCCATTCTAGAGAAATTGATCTAATGATCTGCTTCTCTCGAATTGGCTTGTTGAAAAGTTTTTTCCTTCAATCAGCACTGATTCGTTTTCTCTGACACCAGAGGAGTCTCCACTGTCAGAATAAAATGGCATAGTGGGGAGGATTCCTCCATGTGTGGACAGAGATCCATGTATGGCCAGTCTTACTGGTTGGGCTTACTTTAGTTTTAACCTTGTAGTTACATTGTCACTTTAAAGTGGGCAATAGTTAAAACATTTGCCATTTTTTTGTTTTTTTTTCCCCCTTGTGTCCTGTTAGTGAGATTTCCCCTGACTTCCTGCCCTGGAGGCACAACAGGAAGTGAAAAAAAAAAATCTCTCCAAAATACTGAATCGAAGTCGTTAGAATAAGTGTCTCTATTAGGAAGTATTCCCCTCTCTTCCTACAGCAGTGACAGCTGTAAAGTTTGGATTTCCAATAATTTTATGCCATTGTGAAATGATCACCAGTACAAATAGAGAGAGAGAGAGACTGCCCTGTGGGAATATAGCAATAAGCACCTGACAGGGGTTCTAACTGTTAATCATGAAAGAAAGAAAGTCTTGGCTTTAGATACACTTTAGGTGTCTGGGGAAAAATAGGTGGCATTGTAACAATATCTTCATTTTTCTTATGTATATGGAGTTATTATAGTAACCTTGTAAAATATGACTTGTGTATGCTATCAATATTCATCAGCACGTGCTCTCTCTCTAAGCCAATGTATTATCAGCTGTATACATGATATAATGTTGCCCGTGAAACTATGTAGGCTCAGCTTTCACCACTGGGCATGTATTGGTTGCTGAGGCGGGTAATGGCATCAATTTCTTTGTCACTAATTCTCAGTACCTTAGTGTATTTAATGCAATCTAAATATTGATTTAGCCCCAGGATGGCTGCTTGCATATACAGTATGTGTAATAGAGAGGTGACTTGCACAGCATGCCATGAGGTAAAATTTAATTTATAATTTTTAATTCCACTCCAGCCAACAGTTTTGGATAGAGTTAAAATGTCTGTCAGGTTTTATCTCTGCCTGCGACCCCATTAGGATGGTTTTCTTTACTTCCTGTTCCTGTGGCACCCACACAAGAAATAGAGAGCAAAGGTGTCCCCAGTACAGAAAGGCACATGCTACAATTAAAACCATTATAGGAAATTCTGTCCTTTCCCCTTTGTACCAAAAAAGGAGTGTTCTTATTTGCAGGACTGTGCCGCCAATGAGGCCAACAGGCAGCACACATGGATGCACATTGGGGGTTAGCACTAAGGCCGGAGTGTCCACTCTTTTCTTGGCGTTGCTCAGTATCACTGATCCTGTGTATTTTTATGAGGCTTCCTATTACTGAGCTACATGACCAGCCACTGCGCCTGTCGCACAGGAAGGTTATGTCCAGTGAGGGGTAATCTTCCCACAGACAGTGATAAAAAAAAAAAAACTGGGAGTGTATAACCTTTTTAGGTGTGTTTTTTGTTGTTTGCTGTGTTCCATTGGGGTGATTTCCCCTTACTTCCTGTCACATAGCCAAAACAGGAAGTGAGAGGATATCCCTCCAAAGGTGAGGGAATCCATGGTTATTACAATTGATGTCCCCATTGGAAGATTTCCCCTCTATAACTGCACTGGGGACAACCCAAAATTTGGAATTTACTTTTTTTTTATTCTTTACTTAAAGTTTTCAAAATACAGAAAAAGAAAATCGGGGGAAGGAAGGATAATAAGTAACAGTTAGCCTATGTTAGTGGCTTTAGGGTTGCCACTTTTTCTTCAAGTCAAATCAGAACACTTTAACGGTGCATAGTCCATTTTTTAGTTTTTGTTTTAGTATACACTGTAGGATAGTAACAGGCCTGGGACACCTTTGGGCACTCCAAAGAGAATAGTAATGCGGCACACATTGTGCCCCCTCACCCTCCTGTCAAGCCCTGTTCTGAGCCTCATTCCTGTCTGGATAATGTGTCCAGGTTTCAGTTGGACTGAAACCCAGACACGTGATTCAAAACCTGGACTGTCTGGGTGAATCCTGGACAGGTGGCAACCCTAAGTGGCTTATGCCATATAAGGGCCCTTTCACACAGGAGTTTTTCAAGCGCTTTTGTGTTTTAAAAAATAAAAAGCCTGAAAAGCTCAAGAAAAGTGCTTGCCTTTTTTAAATGTAATGTTTTCACACTGGGGCAGGGCGCTTTTGTTGCGTTGAAAAAAATCCTGCTTGCAGCATCTTTGGAGCATGTTTGGGGAGCTAAAAAAAAGTGCACCAAAAATGCTCCTCTCCATTGAAATTAAAAAGGAACTGCCGCAAAAACGCCTCAAACGCCCCCACTAAGCATTTTTGATTCACATGTCCTTAAAAGCCACACCAAAAACACTCCGTTAACGCATAGGCATTATAGTGGCAGTTTTGACGCGAACCAGTGTGAAGGTGCCCTAAAACTTATAGTTACAATGGGGCAATACAACAGAAGCCAAAAATGGTAGCTCAATAAGTCTTTCGAAGTATGAGTTGCCCAGAAGTTAGGGGAGACCTAGTCATGGAAAATATCCAACCAACCTGATTAAAGGAAATATCAAAAGACCATTTGGGATTTACCTTTAGGCCCCTTTCACACTGAGGCGCTTTTAAACTGCGAGTAAAACACTGAGCGCTTTTGAAGACCTTTTCAGGTGCTTTTGAAGAGCTTTCCATTCATTTCAATGGAGAGGGGCATTTTTTTTTACCGCCCTGCCAGTGCACTGCCCCAGTGTAAAGGCATTCATTGATTTTAATGGAAATAGGTTTTCGTGAGCTTTTGAGGCACTTTTTTTAGCGTGAAAGCGCCTGAAAAGCGCCTCGGTGTGAAAGAGGTCTTACTGATGACAGTAAGCAGGACAATTAGAGAGGGCGAATCTCGCTTACGGGCACAGACAGCAATAAAACCTGACAGGGGTTCTAATTTCTCTCCACTCTATCCAAAACTAGAAAAAAAAAAGTTTTGACCTTAGTTATACTTTAATATTTGGTATTCATACCAGTGTTCAACTTACAATATGGGCTGCAACACCCTTCCTCCATGCTGAGCCACTTTTTGCTGCATGCGCATGCACCTAAGAGCTGCATGCAGGAAGTGAATAGAAATAAATGCACGTGCAGCGGCTGCGCAGACACAGTTGAACGTCAAAATTTGAGGTGCGGGTGGGAGCAGGTGCATGGATGCGTGTCCATGCACGGCCTGCGGCCACTGCGTCTGCATTCACTTCTATGGGTTGCCTGCACTCAGATTTGAGGCGCATGCACATGCAGCAAAAAACGACTCAGCATGGAGGGCGAGTCTCCGCACCCATCTGAATGAGCCCTATTAAGCCAATATTATTATGTAATTGATGTAAACGTATGTCTGTCTGGTGTCTCCAGACTGCATTAGAAAGCATCCTATTTGTTGAACATAACAGAAATTTCGATTATTTTTTTTTTTTTGCCCTGGTTATATTGGGGGCACCACTCAAATGGTTGTTTTTATCCCCCCTCCAAGAAAAACAGTCTACTTTTTATAAACCTATAATGATGTCAGACTGGTCAAGCTACCAAGATCTGATATCCTATATATGAATCCTCCCGCTTTTATCATTGATTGCCTCAGGCTAGCAGCCATTTTTAGTCTTGCTCATTATACCAGAGATGCTAACGACTATCCCCAGACAAGTGTACTGCTGACTAAAACAAGGACACTTCTGCTCTAGGCCCTGCTGTCCAGACTCTCTGTCTGTCATTCCCTCTGATATGAAGCTGCCCTGACTTTCTCCGTTGCTCTTTTTCGTTGCGTTTAGCATGCCATCGCTTTTTGTTTAAAGGAGTCTGGGAATAAGCCTCCTGTGGTAACGTATTGTGCACGCTATCATTTCCAGAATTCTAAATCTTAGATTTTTTTTAGATTTTTTTTTTTTGTATCAAAACATTTATTGTAATTTTTTTCTTTATTTAGGGCAAATCTGAGTTTCTTCCTTTTATACACATGGCAAAAATATATATATTTTTTCCCTTAACAGATATGTTTGAAAGGCCTTGTACACCGCTAGCTTCTCTCTGCTATCATTTTGCAGTGCAGAAATCCAAATTTGCATATTTTGTTATGTGATATCTCCTGACAGAAAATTTGCAAGGAAACTTCCGCTGTAAGGTGTTTACAATACAATTACAATATCGGTGTTGCAGCTTTCTGAAGAAATATATTTTTTTCTAAACCTTGTCAACAAGGCTTGTGACTTCACCTGGGTTATGTGAGGTAAAATTAAACATGGAGTCCAGTGAACCTCGGTCTGATCGGTGCAGTGGAACAATAAGATGGTACTGTTGCCCAGAGCAACCAATCAGATTTTAGGATTTATTGTCTAACCTAAACTGGAAATGTGAAGCGGGATCAGACTGGTTACTGTGGGCAACCCATGCAGTTCTCTCAACTCCAGGTCTTATAAATTGACCTTTTAGGCCTCTGTTGTCCTTTTTTAAAGTGACCTCTTTGCTGAAAGAGATTTGGGAGCTGCAAATGTTAAACTCTTTTTGAAAATGTTAGTTTTCTTGCCTTTAGGCTGGGTTCATACCAATGCAAATTGGATTTGGGTTTCCTCGCATCCAATTCGAATAGCAGGAGATTGTGACCGTCTCTCTATGACATCCTAGCAACAAGGCAGGCTGGGATGATGGGAATTTTTCAGTCAGGCTTCATGAGTTAAGGAAATGGCCTACATTTATAGCAAGGGCATTATTCAACTTTGGTTCAAGTTGCACAGTTTGTTTTTTATCTACCGACACCTCTTATCTCCATAGGAAGTTTGGTAAAGGTGACCTATGCCTGAATGGGCTAACGCAGTACAATGGATAAAAAAAAATGTTCGTGACTTAAAAAATAAACACAACACTCAGTATATGCCTTGTGCTGTACTGTACAATGTGCTGGGATGCCATTCACAATGAATAGCACCACAGTACACCACACGTAGAGCAGGTGCATCACTATGTGTTGTGTCAATGTGCGTCTTTTAGTGTGCATTGCCACAGTGCTTATGTGTGAATGGGCCCTCCGTTCTTCTTGCTGGGACTGCTCTAAACTGATAAAACATTACCTCCTTTTTTTTGCTTGGTTAGTACATTTTGCACACACCATTGTCGTGTTCTCTTTATTGAGAAAAAAAAAAAAAAACCCAGAATCTCTTTAATTTGTGTAGAGCTCAGATGCGAAGGTCATGTCCTCCAATGTAAACCTCTAACACATGATAATTATGTTGTCCTCATCTTGTCCTTGACTTGACATGATGGCTCCCCCTGTGACTGACAACTTGTTGTCTGCTTTTCCAATCGGGCCATCTGCTACCCTTGTACGTTCATTGTACACAGCAAGAAGAGTAAAAAAACATATTTTCATGCCGCTTTTGTGTTTAGACACTTGGACATCTAACATGGGATATCTTCCTTTTTGTATTAATGTCTGCTGGGTGGCTTTACTAATGGTAGCACACCCCCATAGGAGCTGTTGGTGAATGGAGTCCTTTTTTCCCCACTTAGAGCACACGCAGCCAGGCACCCAACATTTTCCTCACTCTTCCACTGGTTTCAAAGTACAGGGATTTAATTTTTTTTATTTTTTATTGGGAACAATTAACTTGGATAGGGAGAGGAAGCATAGGATGCCCCAATAAACTATAGAGCTGAATAACTTGAGGACTCCTCAGCTTTCTGGCTGCACAGTACAAAAAGGTATGTCCCACAGGATCTCGATGGTGACTAGTACTCCAAGAGTTTAAAAGCTACACACAGTCACTAACTCTTCAGATATAAGACTGCTTAATCCCATAGCCACAGGATCATCACTTGCCTCCTGCCGATATCCATCAGGCTCTTCCTAGTGAGGGATATGCAAACTTGCACCACCATAGGACAGCTGGACTCTTTCCCACCAAGTTCCTCCTAGCTCTCTCCAAACCCAACTTGATCCCTGGACTCAAGCTTGTAAATAGGCCCCTAGCTAAGCCTAGCTGTGACCTTGGTGCCTTCCTAACGGCTTCTTTGGCCCCTTTCACACTGGGGTGGTGGGGGCGTTGGCGGTAAAGCAGAGCTAAATTTAGCGCCGCTTTACCGTCGTTTTAGCGGCGCTATTCGGCCACTAGCGGGGCGGTTTTAACCCCCGCTAGCGGCCGTTTAAAGGGTTAAAACCGCCCGCAAAGCGCCAATTTGCTGGCGGTATACACCACTCCTTTACCGCTCCAAAGATGCTGCTAGCAGGACTTTTTTACCGTCTTGCTAGCGCACCGCTCCAGTGTGAAAGCACTCCGGCTTTCACACTGGAGTGAAAGGCGCTTTTTTCAGGCGCTATTTTTAGTGCTGTAGCGCTTGAAAAACGCCTCAGTGTGAAAGGGCCTTCTAGAAATCTGCCCCAAAGACATAGTCCCCCTGCACATGTGTCTCCTCCATCAGGACTGGACCCTGGAACTCTGCTGCTCAGGCCTCATGCCATTTATGGGCTCTCTCACACCAACTGGGCATGTGTATAAATATTCAGGCTGCCCACTTGGTTCTTCCTCCCACTATGGTTCTAGAATCCTCTAGAATAGAGGGAGAAGTAATCAGAGGAGCAGCCTGTGAGACACTGAGCAGGCCTAAACAATCCACCCCTGTTCCACTGATTACAGAAGAGCTAACCTAAATTAACCTAACAACCTACACTACTAGGAGTGTGCTACACTAGTAATGTCAGCCATTGGAAAAGGGACGGGCTACGCTAGCTCTCATTGGGAATACTGGACCTAATCTTAGCTAAACATTCTCTCCACTTTAACAACTTTGACACTTATTAGTTCACCATGAAAGAAACCAAGATCCGAAGGCAGCCATCTTGTGCTCTAAAAACTTCATTCACAAAAGCCATGACTTCACTTTGAGGCATCTGTAAATCATTAGCGTGGTTCAGTAATAGGTTTTCACTAAATCCAATTTGTGTAAGTAGTACTTATATTAAAGCAGTCCATGGATTAAACAAAGTGCACTTTTTTTTTTTACTTCATGCAATAGGTCTTTATTCCACCAGTGTAAAGGGAAGAAAATCAGATTTGCTGAACGTTTCTATTATTTTTGTGGATGTCCTATTCAACCCCTTAAAAAAAAAAAAAGAGTTTAAATTCCTATATGCATTGTTTCATTTCTTTTTGTATTCCACGGCTTGCTGAATGTATGTATTGTGCACTCACCCTTGTAGTGGCTGCATGTTCTGTACACGCACCGGCCTGTATAGTCTTTGATGTGTGGCACACACAATGTAAAATGTAATATGACAGACGTAGTGTTAGATCACACTATGCGCACCACGCTGTAGGTTTATAGAGGCGTTTTTTTTATCTGTAATTGGTGTCTGTAAAATGCTTGCTAGGGGAAGTATCCACACTACTAGAGTTAGAGTGGTTTATAACTACTAGTGCATTATGTATTACACAGCTACACAGTAGATGGGTGTAGAAAGACGGTAGTATTAAATGTTTAAACTGCCTGCTCTTTCTCTGCTAGATCCGGTATCGGAAGGACAAGGCGCTGTCTAGGCAGACCCCTTGCTTCACCTCAGTGTCTTCCATCAGAGACCTGTCTAATGGGAGTGCACTGGCTGCTACTGTCCACTACTACTGCCCCAGCGAGCTCCGGCTGCAAGGTAAGTACAGATTTCATGTGTGCATATCATATGTGATTGGAATAATGAACCCCTGATGTAAAATATGAGCTACTAAAGGGGTTTTATGGTCGTGTGAAGGCTGGAAGGTGAATACCATGATTCAACAGGGGAAAATCTGACGTAATTCCTTGTGTCCTGTTTGTTTATGGATCCCTGCCATGTAAGAAATACTAACAAGTAAAAAAGGCGCATAGTCACAATACCTCGTATTTATGCAAGAGGTTTCCTGATAGTCCAGAGAACAAGGAGGGGGGGGGGCCCCCCCCCCCCCCGCCCCCCCCCAATAAAAAGTGACTGGGTGTGTATGTACGATATACACAATGGGGCATAAGGGGTCGTCAGGGCTGCCACCGAAAAGGCCTGAAGCCGGGTCCAATAGGAGCTGAAGGAAAAAAACAAGGAGAGGGGCGCCTCTGAGTATATATCATATAAACATTTATTGAAAAAAACAATATCCACTCACATCTTAGAAAGTAGTGTTGCATTCAGAAATCTCTGTGGATGGAGGGCCAGCAGGACTGCAAGTCACAGGAGGTTTGCCCAGAAGCTGTCGTCCTTCTCATGTCCAAAGGGAGATGAATAGGCAGATGGGTGTAGCAGGTGGGGGTGTTTCCTCTTTTGGGTCCTCCAGAGGGGTGATAACAACAGTTCCAAGAGACGTCAGGTTAGAGTATTACAGCTCTTTGCAGTTCAAAAAAGAGGGTTCCAGGTGGTGAGATAGGGGAAAAGAGTCTCTGTATAGGGTTAAAAAATGGTTTACCAGGGAGGAGGAAGGGATGGAGGGTGGGAGGACGTTTCAAACCCAGTAGCCTGCTGCTGCGGTGTCTGTACGGCCGGGTTCGTTACCAGGATGTGTATAGGCACGGCCGTGTCTCCGGTATCAGAACGAGGCTTGGAGTGCAAACAATACTAGGCGCCGAGGCGTGACGTCATGTCTCTGCGACGCGTTTCCGAGCTAGCTACGCTATAGATGGTAAGTATAACGGCGCTCCTTTCTCCTTGCTTGAGAAAGGAGCGCCGTTATACTTACCATCTATAGCGTAGCTAGCTCGGAAACACGTCGCAGAGAGCTCAGAGTGCCCCCACTACATCAGGTGTCCCCATCAGAGTGCCCCTTGTATCAATAGCCTAGTAAATACTATCAGTTTTTTTCAACCCAGCAGGCTGAGCGAAAAAAAAAACTGAAGAGCTCTGGAGGAGATCCTGTACGAACAATCCAATGTTAGTACATCGATCTCCCCCCGCTGAGCTATTGTGTTCTAAAGGGCGACAGCCCCCTCACCAGAACATACCAGTCAATGCTCTCAGCTGTTGGCTGAAAGCACTGATCGAATGCCGATCAGCAGACCATTTTCGGTTATGCCCCTTCGTCAAAAGCGGTTGGCTTCTGACAGACTGGCTGCCAGTCAATTGTGAGCCAGTTTCTATTGAACCGCCCGATACTGCCCGATATTTGGCCTGTGTGTATGGGGCTTTAGAGACCTGGGGGGGTCTCCAGCACCCCTCTAGAGCGAGGGCTTTTAGACACCACAACTATTAACGCGTTGCCCTCTGCACAACACATAGGTGGGGCATAGGGTTGCCACCCCATCCCTTTTAAACTCGAACACATATGAATTACACAGGTTCTGAAGCTAATTTAATGCAGATAAAGCACCGATTGAGTTTAATTACCACCTTAATTAGCCACAGAACCTGTGAAATTAATGTGTTTGGTTTTAATGCGGATGAGGTGGCAACCACAGTGCTGCGGCAGAAGGGGTGGGCTTTAATGCCCACATGCCGTACATATGCATCATTGGGCGGCTGATGTCTCTGTGCTGAGAGTGAACTCGCATCCCACTACTGGCACAGAGACTGAGCTGTTCACAAAGCTAAAATACAAGCATAATAATCATTAGCTCTTTACTCTCGCGATGGAGTGAATTGTCCCCTGAATAGCGATCTGTGTTTGGATTGCTTTTCAGGTGGCATTTGATAGGTGATGAGGAGATGTTATCACACCTGCTCACCGCCTGATTTAACACTAAAATGTCGCACTACCAAGCAGGGGTCAAGTCCTGGGGAAAAAAGTGGGGGAACTCCCACCCAAGATCCACTCACCCACCAAAAAAAATAAAAAATGATACGGTCATATGCACAAACGCTTCAAAAGTGGTATTTTTCATCCAATTTTTCGTATTGTGTGTATGAAGCTTAACTGTTAGTACGTAAAAAAAAAACAGTCCTCAATAAACATAAATACGGTAATTCTCTGAATAATCAGCATTCATTTAATTGTGCTTCCATGCAAATGTAAACTTCATGTTCTGATCTTTATTGGGGAATTTTATTTTGTATATAGAGTTTATGTGGTGAGTTTACACTTTTCATTGAACAGAGTTTGGATAACACAGGGTTAAACGGAAAGGTCATAAATTAACTGCACATTATCTGGACAGAATGCTTGGGGAGATAGGGATGTGTTCCTGTTTAGGAAATGTATGTTAGCTTGGGGGGCTGCAAACTCTGCAGGGCTCCAACACACACTCGCTGCTATTCCAACCCTTCACATATTTCCACATAAACTTCCCTCCTGGCATTAAACTTTGCCAGGTATTGTGCTCAGCTTACCACCCCAAACTGATGTTCCTCCCTCAGCTCACCTCTCTCCATGCATGTCCTGTGAGCAGAATAGCTGTGCTCCTCCTCTGGGTTCTCTCATCATATGGCACTGAAGATAGAAGAGGGGGGGATTCAGCGGGACACACAGAGCAAGTATGCAGGAGACTGGGGGGGGAGATGAGGAGACAGAAAATCAGCAGGGGCCGGCGGGGAGGAGCGCACCATGAGAGGTCTGACTTAATACAATCTCTTAGCAGCAGGGACCTGATCTACCTGTCAGCTAGCTGTGATTGACAGGTAGATCGAAGCGGAAGCTGTCATGGGGCCCCCTACTGCCAATGCCTGAATGGTCAGGTGCGCGGCACTTACTATTGCGAGCTGTGTTGGCAGCTGCTGGTATAGCACCTGCCACACAGCTTGCATACTTCAAAGTCTTGCAGGACACGGCTGCTAATGGGAACTGAGTTCCTGTTGTGGAAAAAGTACAGGAACTCCGTTCCCATGCGTTCCCGCAGGACTTGAGCCCTGCTACCAAGTGCTTGTCCCATTAAACTCAATGGGCGAGTTTGATGGGTTGTACCACCTGTCAAACTCTTTACTCTGAGTTAAAAATGCCACAGCCACGAAGCAAAGTTTTGCAACCAAGGCATCTGTACAGCCCTATCTGGCTGTAATGGGACAGTTTAGATGGGTTCCCGGTGCAGCCGCCAGTTTTTACCATCCCCCAGCTGCCCGTCTGAATGAGCAATTATTTTCAAAATGGTGATTTGTTCTTTTTAGGCCATAAGATTTGAAGTTTACAGTCACATGGCTGAAAATACAGAAAATAAAGATTCTTATCCTTGTGGAAAGCTTTGTAGTCTTGTCTTTATCACTGCTGAAATGTACCCTGGATAGCATTAGTAGTTAACAAGGTTAATCTGTTGTGCTGGTTTTTAATTGATAACAGGGATCATTGCAGCTGCTACCATTATAATTGTCTCTGTTTCCTGCAGATGTCTGTCTGAAGGATACGATGTCTGTAGCTGACAGTCTGTACAACCTGCAGCTCCTCATAGATTTCTATGCTCAGCATCTACTTCCATCTTGTACACTTTCCCTGGAAGACTTGCTCTATGTGCCCGCCGCTCTGCGGGTGAGTAACAGATAACACCCCATATATACTGCTTTTTGCCCACTTGCCATAAACCATTATATGTTACCTCTCATATGTTAAATTGTTTTCCTTTTGTTCTGGTCATCAGGTGAATCTTGTTGCACTCTTAGCGGACTTGTATTACTGCTTTGAAGTCACCAAACCAGAGTTCGTACAGCCTAAAGGTATGCATTTCTGTGGGCTATTTAATTTTCTCACAAATCTCACCTGTAAGGTAAAAGCTGTATTGTCATGAACACATTTGGGGGGATTTCGAGGGTTTTTCAAAAAGTTTCCACAGTTTTTTTTTTTTTTTTTAAACTCTTATTAGATATAAGAAAAGTGCAGAAACTTTTTGAAGATCCCTTGTAGTAAAGTCCTAGTGACACTTTTTTTGGTGGCATGAATTAAATTGCTACCTGTTTGGGTAGCTTTAAGTATATGTGTGACAGATTCAGGTAGTTCTTAATAGCGCTACCTTTACAAAACTGCACTTATTACTGTATCAAATTAAAAAATAATTACCTCCAGTTCGTACATAATGAAACTGGGGGTAATTAAGAGCAACTATAAATTGGTGCACAGAAACAGACAGAGTGCTTGTCTCTGTACGCTGTGTAGAAGGTGGCATATTCACCACCACCAGTTTTGTCAGGGCACCTTCCTTTATAACCAGGAGCATCTGAACAATCATTGTGCAGCATTGGCAAGCAAGAAGCAGAGCCTTTATGTAAGGTAAACTAGATGTTGTACATGACTATACACCAAAAAAACTTTAAAAGTGAAATACACATTTAAAATATTTATAATAAAGCAGAACTACTAATCCTGATTTAGGGCCGGTGTTGTGTCAAATACTGTCCCCCGTCGGATAGTGTCTGCCCTGTACTGCGCTTGGACAAGGAGACGCCGAAAGTCTCCGAAGATGAACGGCGCCTGCGCACTGAGTCCAGGTTCAAGCCCCACCATCCATGTGGACATAGAGTTAGAATAAAAAATTGCAGAGTGAAGCAAGGTCGTGCCCGAAGCGTTTCGAGTGAAGCAAAGCGAGCCCGCGAGGGGCCCTGTTACTAGGTGCTGTTTTACATCATCTACCGTATGTCCACTTGCATGCTGGGGCTTGAACCTGGACTCAGGGCAGAAGGTACTATCAAGTGCACAGGCGCCGTTCATCTTCGGAGACTTTCGGCGTCTCCTTGTCCTCCCTACTGCGGAAGTGCTGCGACTGCGCAGTACGGGGTGGACACTATCCGATGGGGGGACAGTTCTTGGAAGAACACCGGTTACACTAGAATGCCTGCTTTCCAGATGTGTTTCTGTATGGGCATTTTTGATGCGTTACGGTGCGTGTTTTTTTTCCTCCTTTTTTTTCTTCTTCATCTTAAACAAGGACATGTGCATTGTGGTGCGTGTTTGTTGCGTTCTGGTGCATTTTCTATGTGTTTTGTTGTGTTCCAGATCTGTTCTATACAGGAAAAATACAGCATGTTCTACTTCTGTTGACTGCACTGGAACGTGCTGCACTAGTGTGACCTAGGGCCTTTGAAATCCAGATTAAACACTGTCCATGCGTTTTTGATGCAGAAAAAAAATGCACTGCACTGCATCTCGTGTGAACCAGTCCTTAACGGTTTCCTAAAATGGTAACTCCTAAATTTGAATCCTGCATCTGGATTCACAGATGGTTGCTAATAGTTGTGGCCATAAGGCAATGAAAGCCTGAAAGCAGCTGCAGCTATCCGCAGGTGTTTGGATGTAATCGCACATGGATCAGTTACTTGCGGTTATGGACAGATGATCGCCCCTGGAGGTAAGTGGTTTTCATCCAGATGCGATCATCTGACCCTGAGATTAGCCATGGATTATGCAATTTTCCTTCCTTCAGCCAAGAGTTGAAGTAAAGAAAATTGCTTGATTTCCCCCATCAACTCAGTCAGTCAGAATCCCTCCCACTGCACTATTGTATTTTGGCAGTGGAAGGTTTCCCAGCCGTCAGAATATAATGATCACTGCTTGCAACTATAGCCGCTGGCAGTGATAAAAAACATTCATGGCAGGCTGGTTGTACTGAAGGCAATCGATCAATCAACTTCAGTACAACCAGCTGCTCCATGTGCGACTACAGTTGGACAGCTGCGGCCACTGTCAGCCTGTCATGGCCTTGTACAGGCTGTGTGGCCACATCCAGTCGCAGGATTCTGCTGAATACTTGCTGCAGCTGGCACATAAATGAAGGCCCCTGAACCCCTCTTAGGGAATGGGAGCCTTGACTACTGGCATCTCCTAGGTAACCTTACACAGGGAGGTTAAGTGGCTCCCTTTTGGATTGGCTGCTAAGACACGAGGTAACTGGGTGGAGCCTTAACTCTAGAAAAAGGCAAAGCAGGGACACGTCCCAATACTTTGAGGAGATTCAGCTGCCACACCAGTTGCCTATCCACCCGCCCATTGTGAGGTTCGTCACAGCTTTATTGGTGAATTTCACCTTGCCAGCAATTGATGTTGCTTTATGGGCTATGCCCTCAAGTTTAAATCTGAGTCATTCTAATGCCTGTCTGGTGGTGAAAACAGGCCTCTTAGGCCCCTTCCAAATGGGGCGGGCTCCCCTAGACAGAGAATCTGTCTGCTGATCCCCACTGAGCAGGCGGATAGCTGGTCCATGTCCACTATACTTATGCAGAGCAGACACAGCCCGCTCTCCTCTATGGGCATTCGGATGTAACGGGTCCGCCTGTCCGTTTAGAACCAACTGCCATATGATCCACTAGGCGGAAGGGGGGCGTTTTTTAGCAGATTGGATTGGATGTCGCCTGGTGTAAACGGACCCATGTCGGTTTACACCTGCTGTTCCATAGAGGAGAATGGAAGATCCGATCAAGTCTCCCTAATCAGTCCGCTTGTGTGAAAGAGGCCTTTGACTATGGGGTTGAGTTACTAAAAGCCCTTTCACACTGGCAGTGCGGCCGCGTTAGCGGTAAAGCGCTGCTAGTTTTAGAGGCGCTTTTCAGTTGCTAGCGGGGCCATTTTAACCCCCGCTAGCGGCCGAATAAAGGGTTAAAAGCGCTCGCAAACTGCCGTTTTAGCGGCGCTGCCTATTGATTTCAATTACACCGCTCCTAAAGCACCCCAAAGAAGCTGCCTGCAGGACTTTTTTTTAATGTCCTGCCAGCGCAGCGCCCCAGTGTGAAGACACTCGGGCTCTCACACTGGGACTGCAGATGAGGCATTTTTCAGGCACTTTACAGACACTATTTTTAGCGCTAAAGTGCTTGAAAAATGCCTCCAGTGTGAAAGGGGTCATACGACTATCATCCTACTTTGCTCTGTTACATTGGTCCTACATCCATTCGACTTGAATGAACAGAATACTACTTTGATCCGACTTTGTGATAGTATGACTTGTCTTTTGACCGATCAAAACAATCCCAGTGTGACATAAATTCCTTTTACTGCTGCTGTAATGACCATGTCGGATGTCACAAGTCGGATGGTTAGGACAAGTATCCTACTTTGATCCGACTTCTTCAATGACAGTCAATGGGCTGAAGTCGGACCAAAGTAGTGCAGGGACCTTTTTCAAAGTCGGACCGACTTGTGTCGGACCAGTGAAGAGGGCTCTCATAGGAAACCATTGATTTACACACGTCATGCGACATGAGCTTCCAAAGTCTGAGCGTATGTCGTACCAGTGTGAACCCAGCCTAAATCTGGAGCACTCAGAATCTGGTTCAGCTGTGCATGGTAGCCAATCGGCTTTTAACGTCAGCTTGTTTAATTAAGCTATGACAATAAATCCTGGAAGCTGATTGGTTTCTATGCTGAAGTGCGTCAGATTTTTCACTCTCCAGCTTTTTCACTCTCCAGCTTTTTCACTCTCCAGCTTTTTCACTCTCCAGCTTTGGTAAATCAACCCCAAGGTGTTTGTTATGGATGCTCACGGTATAACTGTGACTGGCATTATTGGTATATTTGGAAAGTTTATATATCTGGAAAGTTCAATAAAGCTGTGGCCTTTTTTGGGGGGGGAGGGGCAAGGTTTTTTGGTTTGTGGTTACTAGTCAGTCATAAAACAGCCTGTGCTTCTCAGCGGTCATACTATGTGAATAAGGTCTAACTGTTTCGGGAAACCATTAAATGAGGATTATTATTTCCGATTTATTCTAAATATTTTGAATGGGCATTACATTTTTTAAAGCTGTTTTGTGTATGAATGTGAATAAGGCATGTCTCTGGTATGCACTGCCTGGAAAAAGTATTCACACCCCTTGACATTTTCCACATTTTGTCATGTTACTACCAAAAACGTAAATGTATTTTATTGGGATTTTATGTGATGGACAAACGCAAAGTGACACATAATTGTGAAGTGGAAGGAAAATGATAAATCTTTTTTTTGTTTGTTTGTTTTACAAATAAATATGTGAAAAGTGTGGCACGCATTTGCATTCAGCCCCCCTGAGTCAATAATTTGGAGGACCACCTTTCACTGCAATTACAGCTGCAAGTCTTTTTGGGGATGCCTCTACCAGCTTTGCACATCTAGAGAGTGACATTTTTGCACATTCTTCCTTACAAAATGGCTCAAGCTCTGTCAGATTGGATGGAGACCATCTGTGAACAGCAATTTTCAAGTCTTGCCACAGATTCTCAATTGGATTTAGGTCTGGACTTTGACTGGGCCATTCTAACACATGAATATGCTTTGATCTAAACCATTCCATTGTAGCTCTGGCTGTATGTTTAGGGTCGTTGTCCTGCTGGAAGGTGAACCTCTGCCCCAGTTTGCAGACTCTAAGGTTTTCTTTGAAGATTGCCCTGTATTTGGCTCCATCCATCTTCCCATCAACTCTAGCCAGCTTCCCTGTCCCTGATGGTGTGTTCAGGGTGATGTGCAGTGTTCGCTTTCCACCACACATAGTGTTTTGCTTCTGACCAGAGCACCTTCTTCCACATGTTTGCTGTGTCCCCCACATGGCTTCTCGCAAAACTGCAAATAGATTTTTTTTGGCTGTCTTTCAACAATGGCTTTCTTCTTGCCGCTCTTCCATAAAGGCCAGATTTGTGGAGGGCATGACTAATAGTTGTCCTGTGGACAGATTCTCCCACCTGAGCTGTGGATCTCTGAAGCTCCTCCAGAGTTACCATGGGCCTCTTGGCTGCTTCTCTGGTTAATGCATGGATTGAACAGAGCTCCTTGAGATGTTCGAAGCTTGGGATATTTCTTTATAACCTAACCCTGCTTTAAACTTCACAATTTTATATCCCTGACCTGTCTGGTGTGTTCCTTGGCCTGTTTGTTCACTAAGGTTCTCTTAACAAACCTCTGAGGGCTTCACAGAACAGCTTTATTTATAGTGAGATTAAATTACACACAGGTGGACTCTATTTACTAATTAGGTGATTTCTGAAGGCAATTGGTTCCTCTGGATTTTAGTTAGGGGTATCAGAGTAAGGCCTCTTTCACACGGCCGATCCGGGTTTTTGCAGTAATTTTGACTATAAATGTAATAATGCTTCTAATGTTTAGCTGAATTATTTGTCTTTTAGATTTGCAGTCAAGCACTGAGAGCACCACACCCACACCATCAAGTGCGCACAGTGGAGGGTAATTATTTTTTTATTTTTATTTTTTATTACAATCAGTGACAAGTTTACAAGTTACCTTTTGGAAAACAGAATTCATACCAAACAAAATCATGGATTTATGAAAGTGGTTGCAAAGGCATATGTTTTTTTATTTAATTTTTTTTAACCTGAATGCAATCTCCTCATTAAAGCGGAGTTCCACCCAAAAGTGGAATTTCCGCTTTAAGCACTCCTCGCCCCCTGACATGCCATTCATTTTTTTTGTGGAGGGAGGGAGGGAGTATGTCTCCTCTTTTTAGTGGGACTTCCTGTCCCACTTCCTCCTTCCTGTTCTCGGCTGCCTAGGCGGTGACTCCTCTCGCCCTAGGCCGCCCCGCCCTGCCAGTGATCTTCTGGGACACAACTCGGGTCCCAGAAGAGTGGCTGGCCAATAGCAGATCTACAATCTAAGAATCACAGATACAATCTACGAATCACTATCTCACATGCATACAGTATATACATGCACACACATGCTAGATGACCTTCAGAAATTCTGAAGAGTTGAAGAAGTCACTGACAAATGATCTCAAGCAGTAACAAGCTTCAAAGTTTGTGATACATTTTTCCTTATTTACTAACCTCTTTGGGCCATCTTTGGACACTGTGGCTATAGTCTATAAAAGAACTGTAATGCCGCGTACACACGGAATTTCCGATGGAAACAGTCCGATGGGAGCTTTTCAACTGATTTTCCGACCATGTGTATGCCCATCGGTCTTTTTCTGTCGGAATTTCCGATGGACTTTGGATTGAGAACCTGTTCTAAATTTTTCCAACGGAAAACCTTTCTATCGGATTTTCCGATCGTGTGTATGCAATTCCGACACGCAAAATTCCGACGCATGCTCTGAAACAATTCAACGCATCCTCGGAAGCATTAAACTTCCCTTTTCATAGTGCTGTTGAACGTGTTTTATGCCACTGTGTTACTGACCGTCGGAATTTGGTGTGACCGTGTGTAGGCAAGACAGTTTGAGCGAAATTCTGTCTTCCGACGGAATTCCGACGGGAAAACCATCAGAGCTTTTTCCGATGAGAATTTCCGACCGTGTGTACGCGGCATTAGGCTGCATTCACTTTGCGGCAGACCCGCACTGCGATTTATGATGTCATTCAAATGAATGGTATCTCAAACGCCAGTCCAGCGATTTGTCATTTACACATCAGCGCTGTCAAATCGTGGGCAGATTTGTGTCAAATCTGCCTGCGATTCAAAGCGCTGTAGTGTGAATGCAGTCTTAGGCCTGATTCACACCTATGCATTTTTAGTGCTTTTTGCATTTTGCTGATTTGCACTACAGAATGTGTTCCATAGGAAACCATGTTAGATGGACTATAGTGCAAATCTGCAAAATGCAAAAAGCACTAAAAATACATAGGTGTGAATCAGGCCTTAGGGTTGGGAGAGCACAGGGGATGCTAAGAGGAGTCGGAAGGCTGACGGCTCAGGAAACATAACCATCATTCTTTCCTCTTGTGTGTCGTGGTCTATACAGTTAGTTAAAATATACAGTTCTGCATATAAAGCACACCCATGCTGCTTCTCATTACTACATACTTACAATAGTTTATTTTTTATTTTTTTTGGTTTTTTTTTTTTTACACAAATTGCATGTCACTAGGGGCAGAGCTTGTAAAAAAGTGTGTACTTGGGGACCAAAATATCCACATACAGGCTTCTGTGTGTAATTGGTTTCCTGTTACTTTGTGCTTAAAGAGGAATGTCACTCGCTCTCAATCCTTATGCTGCTAGCATTAGTAAATAGATGGGAAAGTATATCCTATTTAGTGTTCAGGAGGGGTTTTCTCAGCTAAGCACACCCTCCTGCATGCATGTCTGAGCTAAGGGCAGATGGATTCCAGGAGGTAAACGCTACATGAATCATCTGCTCTTACCCAAGAGGGCCACAGTCAGCAATGCTATGGGGTATTTTTCCTTTTTCCTTTTTCAAATTGATTTCTCAGCAAAATATAGCATGTAGACATGGATGGATGGGTAAGTTTGCTTTGAATATTAAAAATTAATTAAATAGGATTTTTGGTTTGTTGTGCTCAGATGCAGGGAAGGTCTACTTTAAATACTAGCCATATTTACCTGAAACAATGTTTGCTGACCTGCCTTGCATCTGTGACTTGAGGTGGAGGCCATGACCATGGAGCTGTGCACCTGTGTAAGAATCCCTAAACCTAACAGGTAAATGTTCTGTTATTTAGATTCCCCCTGAGAGCACAGAGATCTCCCTCACAGCGCAAAGAATTTACTTGGCAGTCAAGAGTAATGGGTATGTTAGGGAAGATGCTCTCTGGTGGCCAAAAATTATATGATTAGGGAGTGAGGTAAAACTTTTTTTTTTTGTTTGTTTAAAATCGAAATACGTTTAAAATAAGTATGTTTGTCTTATATTTTTTTTCTCAGGTGTTCTCCTGTCTTTAACTTCCGACCAGGAACCACAGGTGAGTCTCACTTACCACCACTATAAACGTTTTAAGGGTCGACTTGAATGTACGTTATAGACTATAGCTGTATTGACATTTTAAACACTAAGTTGTCCCTTTTATGATAGGATCCCTCCCTCACTCTTCATCAATGTCTCACATGGAAGGATTTGGAAAGTCCTGGGCAAAAAATCCATTAAGGTAGGTGTAGGTGTAGGAGTTCTTCATTGAAAGTGCTCTGAAAGCAATGTATACATTTTTTTGTTTTTTTATGGGGTCAGTCCCATATCTTTTTTTTTTTTTTTTTTTTTTAAGATTTCAATTTCGTAATGGAACATTGTAGGTAGACAAAGTCGAGTACAAAAATAGGACGGTCAGCATAGGCAGTGTACGCACAGTGACAACCATAAATATATAGAAAGAATAAAGGGGTCCAACCATGGACCCATAAAATGTCCATAAGCATGTATGAGAAACGACATCAATGTGGGTTATCGTGAAGAGTCCTCTGTTAAACATATGCAGCTATATTTCTAGAAAAGGCTAGACCAAAAAAATGGGCCTTATTTCAGGACAACATTGTAGGCCCAGCGGAAAGGTCAAGCAGGACTACACCCACCCAACCCCTCGACAGGACAAATCAAAACCATTGTGATATATGAATTAACTTTATCTAATAAAGCAACCACTATAGAACCAACTCGTTTAGCTGTCAGATGAACATTAGACAGAATATCTAATATATCAGCTACATATTCTATAGGGTAGTTTTTCACATATAGAGCTTAAACAAAAACCCTAATCCAAGGATAAGGGTCCAGCTAAAGGACCCAAAATATACTGGAGTAAAAAGGTAAACCAAGCTGAAAAAGAAAACCGGGCGAAAGGAAGAGAGTGAGAGCATGCCCGTCTGAGAGTCTGTCAACAGAAGCCAATGTCAATCCTAAAGGGGTTGTAAAGACAGAAGGTTTTTTATCTTAATACATTCTTTGCATTAAGATAAAAGGCCTTCTGTGTGTATCAGCCCCCTAATACTTAGCTGAGCCCCATCTCTATCCAGCGGTGTCCATGAGTGCCTCGGCCATCCAGGACACTCCTGATTTGCTAAGACACAGCAGCGGCGCCCTTGGCTCCCGTTCCTGTCAATCAAAGTCAGTTAGCCAATCGGGAGAGGGGGCCGGGCCAAACCGTGGCTCTGTGTCTGAATGGACCCAAGGAGCTGTGGCTCGGCTCGGGTGCCCCCATAGCAAGCTGCTTGCTGTGGGGACACTCGACAGGAGTGGCCCCTCCCTCGACAGGAGGGAGGGGCCAGGACCCCCGAAACAGGTAAGTATAACCTGTTTGTTATTTTTAAAGAACAAAAAAAAGGAGACTTTAGTATCACTTTAAGTATCTGGCACCCGCAGGTAAGAGAGCCAGGGGGTCCATACCTTTTCAGACAGGGATTGTATATCCCAGAAGACACTAACCACTTTTTCATGTAGCATGATCCAAGTCCGTTTTAGCTTCATTCGAGCCAAATCGATCGCTAGGCTTTTACATGCAGTAGCGATAGCTATTTTACCCACCAAAAACATATAATATATTCAAGTCTGTGTGGATCTAGGGATATTGTCCACAGGTTGGTTAAGCAGTTGGATTTGAGACTCTTTAGTAATGTTATCCAGGGTGACTGAGTAAATTAGGGAATGAACTCATATGCAGAAACGTCAGACCTTGGGGCAGGTCCATCATGTGTGAAGAGCAACAATGTGTACATTTTACACTACCTGTACAGTCCTGAACATATCTTTTTTTTTGTTTGTTTTTTTTCTTCCAGCTCCCCGCTGTCTCAGGCAGTTTCCTTCAGCATACCATTTGGCCTTGACAGTGATGTTGACATTGTAATGGGGAACCCTGTGAACATTCTTCGTTCTGTCAGCTCAGATAGCCTTACACCTCCTGTGTATGGTCCCTCTTCCCCAAAATCCCCGCAGTGCATTACTCGAGCCACCTACAGCCCTCCTGAGGATGCAGCTGAATTTCCAACACCACCACGCACCTTTAAGAAGGTCCCATTGACTGGAAAGTGCACCACAGACCTGCAGGTTCAGGAGAAACCAGGTGGTGGACAGGGAACAGAATTGCCCACCATTGAAGAAGCGCTGCAAATTATCCACAGTTCTGAGACTCGGCTGCACCCAGAGGGAGCACCAGATGGATTTTACCTTCACTCACCAGAAGAGTCAAAGCCATCTAAAGTAGAGAATGATATGGTCCCAAATCTGGGTGTGTACAGGACACATGATAGATCCAGAAGACTGTCTAGAGATGACGATTCTGTGCTAAGAGACAATAGCCTGGATTCTGATGTGGATGAGAACAGGGCAAATCAAGAGTCCAGTCGCAGCTCTCTTAGCTCACAAGCTGATTCCTCTGCTGGATCAGGTACAAAGATGACAAGTTTTGCTGAACGTAAGAAGAAACTTGATGCCAAAGGTAACTCCGATGGTTCCCCATCTGGTTCACCCAATACGACCACATGGGCCCAAAAGGCAGAGGAGTCTCCTGTAAAGAGTCCCGCTTTAAACTCTGAAATGAATCAGCTTGGTGCCAGGCTTGAAGAGAAGAGAAGGGCTATTGAAGCTCAGAAAAAGAGAATTGAAGCGATTTTTGCAAAGCATCGACAGCGACTTGGAAAGAGTGCCTTTCTTCAACTGAAAAAGGAGGAAGGGGAGGATGACTGTGAAGAGGATGATCTGAAATTATCACCAGATGAGGGCCTTCCTAAAGAGTTAGAAGAGAGACAGATGAAACAAAACGAAGAAGAAAAGAATGAGAAGATGAATGATGGGTCTGTAAAACCACGGGGAGAGAAACAAGTGAGCTTTTCCCCTGAGGTGACAAAAGCAGGACTAGATAACAATCTAGGAGACTATAATAAAGCAGTAGCAAAATTAAATACAGCACTATCATCTCTGCAGACGGACATGAAAAGATTATCTGACCAGCAGGATAAGCTGATGAAGAAAGAGAGCAAAGCTTGGGTCATCCCAGCTCCAAAGTCCTCCCCTCCACCCCATCGACCCAAGTCTTCACCGCCTACTAGACTTACTAGAGAGTTCCAAACTCCTCGTTCCTCATCTGCATCTCCTTCTCAGTCACCTTCACGAATAGCTCCAAAGTCCCCCCAACCCAACACCAGGAGGTCTTTGCAACCTGTGCCTGTAACACCTAAAAGTCCCAGAAATACACGGCCAGTAGAGCTGAAGCTTCCACCTCTCAACAGAGTCCTGACTCCTCCCCACAATGTGGACACCATACCTCACTTGCGTAAATTCTCCCCAAGCAAAGCTCAAGTCCAGACGCGATCCTCTCTACACTTTGCAGAGGATACAAATGAAGGTGAAAACGAGGACAATTTGCCAACTAATGAAGTCCATGGAAACAACTCACGTCCAGTAGCCTCTGTGGTTCCTCAGAGTAGTGTCATTGGGCCACTGGCTGGGGAGGAGAGGGAAGGGAAGAGGAGCAGTTTGATTGAGATCCCATTGTCCGATCTGCAACCAACAGAAGACTCAGATTTAGAAGGAGAGGACTCGTTGGATGCAACTCCTGGAGAGGATGGTGTAACACAGAGAGGACTTGGATTCTTCTTCAAGGTAAAGCCATTGAATAAGCTGACTTCGTTATAAATCCTTGGGTTACATTCAAACCTAGCCCAGTACCTTTATTCTTGGGATCAGAAAGACTGATGAGATGATTATCATGGTTAGGATTTTCCAGGGATCTGTTGTGCGACAACACAGGTCCCCGAGAAATCTTAAAATGAACCTGTGCCCAGACTAAAGTATTTACATGAACATGCAATAAAATCACTTAAAACAAGCTCTCATTTTAGTTTTAGGCATTGCAGAGACATTTATTTACAAAGTTCACCACAGAGGCACTGAAATCTTGTCTCTTTTCCTATCGTGTTGTATTGCTACACAGTCTTGGCAGCCTGTCAGCTCTCAAATTAAATTACGCACCAGGGGTTTCTAAGCTGTTGAATACTAGCTAAAATCCCAGTTTAGGGTCTTTGTCAATATCTTTGAAAATTAATCTGCAGCTAGAGAGGTCAGGGATGGCTTGTTGTTATGCTCACATTTCCCTTGTTAAAAATATGTGTATACTTTAATGGGGAAAACTTTTATGCTGCCGCTCCTTCTCATGGTGCCTCTGTGCTGCCTGTGCCCTCACTTCTGTGACACCATTTTGACGCCTTTCCCGGGTCAGCTCGCAATATAGTCCTAGTGCGGATGTGGGAGATGGAACGCATGACGTCATGCGGCTCATCTCGTGCACGTGCCATATGAAATACATTCATCTGTTCATTGGAAGTATAATCCGGGGGGAATGCTTTTTTTAAATAGATTAATAAAATGTCATATGGCGCATGTGCATGATGAAGCTGTATGATCTCATAGATTCCATATCGGGCATGCCACAGTACAACAATATTGTGAGATCCCAGCTGAAACGCAGGAACACCAATCTACTAACATTCTACGAGGAAGTGAGCTTCCATCTAGATGGGGGGAGGCCTGTGGATGTGGTGTATCTGGATTTTGCAAAGGCATTCAATACAGTTCCCTATAAATGCTTAATCTACAAACAGAGATCTGTAGGCATGGACCATAGAGTTTGTTCTTCGAAAGAAAGCTGGTTATGGGGGCGTGTCCAAAGGGTGGTGATAAATAACATACACTCAGACTGGTCTGGAGTGATAAGTGGGGTACCCCAAGGCTCTGTCTTGGGACCAATTCTGTTTAATTTATTCATAAATGATATAGAGGATGGGATAACTAGCTCAATCTCAGTTTTTGTGGAAGCTACAAAAATAAACAGGACAATAACACATCAGGATATAGAATTTTTTTCAGAAGGACCTGAACAAAATAATGGGGTGGGCAACTACATGGCAAATGAGGTTTAATGTGGAGAAATGTAAAGTAATACACTTAAGGGCAAAAAAAAAAATCTACTCACTAGCGGGATAACCTCTGGGGGAATCAAGGATGGAGAAAGATCTGGGGGTCCTGGCAGAAGACAGACTGAGCAATAGCATGCGATGTCAAGCTGCGGCTGCCACAGCTGGCAGAATATTGGCTGCGGCTGCCACAGCTGGCAGAATATTGGCTGCGGATGCCACAGCTGGCAGAATATTGGCTGCGGATGCCACAGCTGGCAGAATATTGGCTGCGGATGCCACAGCTGGCAGAATATTGGCTGCGGCTGCCAAAGCTGGCAGAATATTAGCATGCAGATAAAAGGGGATATACTCCAGAGGTAAAACTATAATCCTGCCACTCTATAAAACTCTGGTCAGGCCACATCTGGAGCATTCTGTCCAGTCATTAGAAGGGATGTGCTGGAGCTGGAGAGAGTCCAGGAGACTGGAGGACCTCAATTATGAGGAACGACTACAAGCTCCAAACTTGTTATCACTGGAGAAGAGACGCTTGAGACTTGATAGCGATTTACAAATACCTCAATGGTGATCCCAGCGTAGGAAAAAAAAATATTCAGTCTCGGGGAGTGTAAGAGGACATGGGGGCCACACAATGAGATTGGAGAAGCGATTGAACCTTAAGGCCTGAGGTTTTTCACTGTCAGGGCAATAAGGATTTGGGACTTTCTTGTTGGTCTCAGCAGGGAGTATTCATATTTTTAAGACTCTCTGACGTGCATCTTAAAGAACACAACATACAGGGATATGGGAAATGATTATCGACACTGACACACATACACAGGTTGAACTGGATGGACTATTGTCTTTATTCAACCTTACCTACTATGTAACACAGATATACATGCTGATGTGAATTTCAGTATAATGAGGAAAGGTCTGCTTTAAAGAAACAAGTATATCAATGATTTTAAGTGTTTTTGTTCTCTATTTATTTTGTCATATAATATATACAGTATCTCACAAAAGTGAGTACACCCCTCACATTTTTGTAAATATTTTATTATACCTTTTCATGTGACAACACTGAAGAAATTACACTTTGCTACAATGTAAAGTAGTGAGTGTACAGCTTGTATAACAGTGTAAATTTGCTGTCCCCTCAAAGTAACTCAACACACAGCCATTAATGTCTAACCGTTGGCAACAAAAGTGAGTACACCCCTAAGTGAAAATGTCCAAATTGGGCCCAATTAGCCATTTTCCTCTGTGGTGTAATGTGACTCGTTAGGGTTGCAAGGTCTCAGGTGCGAATGGGGAGTAGGTGTGTTAAAGTGATTGTAAGGGTTTTTTTTTTTTAAATAACAAACATGTCATACTTGCCTTCATTGTGCAGCTCGTTGTGCACAGAGTGGCCCCGAACCTTGTCTTCTGGGGTCCCCCGGAGGCTCCTCCCTAAATAACTTAACCCCCTAGGAGAAGCGCTCTGTTGTGTGCTCTACATAAAGATGGCCTAATCTATAAGAAGATTGGCAGGACCCTGAAACTGAGCTGCAGCACGGTGGCCAAGACCATACAGTCGTTTAACAGGACAGGTTCCACTCAGACCCGGCCCCTCCATGGTCGACCAAAGAAGTTGAGTGCACGTGCTCAGCGTCATATCCAGAGGTTGTCTTTAGGAAAAAGACATATGAGTGCTGCCAGCATTGCTGCAGAAGTTGAAGGGGTGGGGGGTCGGGGGGTCAGCCTGTCATTTCAGGGGTGTACTCACTTTTTTTGCCAGCGGTTTAGACATTAATGGCTGTGTGTTGAGTTATTTTGAGGGGACAGCAAATTTACACTGTTATACAAGCTGTACACTCACTATTTTACAATGTAGCAAAGAGTCTTTTTCTACATTTTGTTATGTTAGTCTTATTCCAAAATGGATTAAGGCCTGATTCACACCTATTCCCCCATCTATTGCAGTTTGCATATTCCAGGTGCATTTTGCATTTCTCAATACACATTTTTGATCCATTGAAGTCTATGGAACCAAAAACCAGAAAAAAGTCCCTGACCCTTTTCATCAAAATACACAGATGTAAACGTGACCAATAGGAAACCATGTTAAAGAGGAGTTCCGCCTGCCCCTTTAAAAATTTAAATCCAGCAGCTACACATACTGTAGCTGCTGACTTTTAATATTAGGACACTTACCTGTCCTGGAGTCCAGTGGTAAGACAACCCAGCAGTGTAGCCTTTTGCAAATTTATAAAAAAAAAATGTACATAAGTATAGAATTTTGAGGAAAATAACGAATTTAATCCAATTTGGAATAAGGCTATAACATAACAAAATGTGGAAAACGTGAAGCACTGTCAATACTTTCCAGATGCTGTGTGTGTGTGTGTGATTTTATATATATAAGTAAATTAATACTGTATGGATGTGTGTGTAATAAATATAATAAATAAAAAAAATATATATATATATATATATATATATATATATATATATATATATATATATATATATATATATATATATATAATAAAATATAAAAAATTCAAATCCACTTTAATTCTGCAAGCACTAAAGCGTCATCGGATAGATTATATCCTGTTCTCTTTACTTTTTAAATATTAAAATCCATTAGTATATCCTACACTGCTACTGTTTGGGCATTTGTCATCCATTAAATGTTCTATATGGTGATAGCGGGGATTGGCGCTGTAATTGATAGTTGTAAATTTAGATGTCTTTTTTGCTTAGGGTGAGGCGAGGACAGAGATGGAGATGGCCCAAAGGAGAGCAGCCTTGCTAGAGAAACAGCAGAAGAGGAGTGAGGAAGCCAGAAAACGAAAACAGTGGCAGGAGGAAGAGAGAGAGAAAAAAGAGGAGGCCAAGTATGTTCTACCGGGGCACCATAAATTCTATTATCTTTTTGTCCTAATAAAAACTGTGGCGTTTCCAGTTGGATAGAGTCAAGATACTCCTTTCTGGACTAGCTATAGGAGTAATATTTTTCAATATCTACAATTTGGGTGGAAAATGTTTTATTTTTTTTATTTTTTAGACCTCAAGAGGAGGAGCAGCAGCAGCAGCAGCAGCAACAACAGCGGCAGCGTAAGGATGAAGATACTATTCAACGTCGTGGTGACTTCACAAAGCTGGAGTATCAGCGTCGACACCAGCTGAAGATCATGGAAGACCTGGACAAAGTTCTCCGGCAGAAACCAATGACCGTCCGGGCTGTTAAGAAGCCTCGACCCAAGACAGTCTTCCACGATGACTCGATGATTGCCCGAAGCCCTGTCAGAGGATTGTTGGGTAAAATATTAGATTACAGAAATGAGTGCAACTCATAGAAGTTCTTAGACGTTGACTTTTGCTGTATCGGCAAAGAATAGTACTTATTTGTGGTCTGTTTTCAGGTTCCAAGCTAAGTAAAGTTTATTCTCAGTCCACCATGTCCCTCTCCACGGTGGGGAATGAAAATGGCAGTGGAACTATGAGGAAGTCTCCCAGATCTCCAAGGTAAAGTTTACCTCTGTGGACAACATGTAGGGGATGATAGACAGCATGAAAGACAAAATAGTCTAAGGAGTGTTGTCTTTTTGTCTTCGTTTGGCATCTTGCGATGCATACAGGGAGCCTACCTACCTGCCAAGTTTTTCAGTTTGCCTTGCCTCTTTATCTCTATAATCTGCTGATCCTGGAACACATGTGCTGGGGATGTTGCCTTTCAGACACAGAAATCCTGATGTAAAAGAAATGTCAGTATGAAGCGCAGTTTTCCCACAGCTAACAATCAGAATCAAACGTGCCTTAGAAGTTTGAATATTATTGATGAAGAAAGTGTAGCGCGCAGTTATGTCTTTGACAGGTATCCTTTCCCACTTCCTGGAGTCCGGCCGCGATGCGGCCATGACGTCACCGCGGTGCTCCCTCCTCTTCCTCCCTTATCCGCCGGGCTAATAGGAGAGAGGAGCGGGGCCTTGCGCATGCGCAGTAGGGTTCCCGGCGTGAAGCCAAGAGGCTACACTGCCGGGCTACCTTACCCGCAATGGTGGCGGCAGCGAGGGACTGCAGGACAGGTAAGTGTCCATTTATTAAAAGCCAGCAGCTGCAGTATGTGTAGCTGCTGGCTTTTAGTTTTTTTTTTCCCGGAACACCACTTTAATGCTTAAAAAGGAAAGTTTAAACAGAGGATGAAAGGATTAAAACCCTGGTACTAAACCCGTGGTCCAAAAGACACATGTGGCCTATTGGTGTTACCATACGGTCCTCAGGCACAGCAGTCAGTAGTAGTGATTTTTCCATACCTAGGTCCTTTCTCAGGGATCGTGACAGAAAATATTTGTTAAATATTATTACATTGCCGTTCACTATTAGTTTTCTTTCTTTTAAAATGTGTTTTTGTTCTTTTATTTTCACCTGGTGATCTGACCAGTAAGTCTGGTATTTTTTTACTTCCTGTAAACAGACCAGGCTGTCTTTTATTCCCAGTACAATGTTTTATATGTAAACGGGTTTGTATACTCTCTATAAAAATGTAAAACCCAATATAACTTTTTGTGAAATAACAGACCACGCTGTCCTGACAAAGTAGCAGTTTGAAGATTGAGACAAACCATTTACCACTACGGGGCACTAATAATGGTCAGCTTTTATTCATTTATGTAAAGCCTTTATCCCAAAAGGAGAAAAAAAATATTTTCCTGTAACTGCTTAAAGTGTAACTCCACTTTCTTAGCAAACTAAGAAAAAATAATATAGTTTATACAATTGCGATACAAGTCATATTGTAATTGAATGTTATCGAAAACAACCTTTCCTTTTCAATCTGCAGCGCTGTAATTTTCTGAAAATGCAATGCAATATGGCTACCCGGAGGTACAAACGCCCCCCAGAAACATAATTTCCTGCTTGTGTGATTGGCTCAATGATTTTCCCAGAAGTCTGCACTAAGATGCAAGTCAGATTTCACGCATCCCCTGCAACAAAATTGTAATTTTTGGTGAGATCTTCCCAATAGGAACATGTCTAAAGGGATGCAGACCCAGCATTTCTCCCCATTGGTGCCCTGCAGCTGATTGATAATTAAGAAACCACTCCCATTAGACTCACTTGGCACAGATAAACACACAGGGATTTCTTCAGAATAACAATAGTTGGGAATCTGCAACAAAGCTTGTTAACGTCCTTGCAGTGTACTCACCCAGATGGGAATGCTTTTTTCTCAACAAAAGTGGAGTTACACTTTAATAAGTATTAGCTGAGCTTCAATTTGTAAGTCGAGTCCATCTAAATACGCTAGTCTACAACTAACCTCCCCAGACTGACAATGCTGGTGTCCAAAGGTGTCTGCTTTACTACTTCATCCAGATAAGCACTGGTAAGTTGCAATATATTTACAATTATTTTGTAACGTGTCCCCAGTCTGATGGTCTCTCTTACAACATGCTCCCAGTCTCCAACCACTCCTGTAACAGCCCTTGACCATCTCCTGCAGCCTGCCCACCGACCTTCTGCTGTATTATGTCCAGTTCTTGACAATTATTTTGTAGCATTACCTACACTGAACATTATGAGTGCCCCGTTGGTGATGTCAGGAACTGCACTTGAGCTGCCTATGACTAATAGGTTGACCAGCGTTGGATTAGAGCCTCTGTCATGTTTTTATTTCTATGTTCACCTGTCCCAGTAAGCACCCAGGCAGTAAGGGGACAAAGAAAGCAACACATGACTGATAGAGTTCAAGACTGAAGAACAGTTTTTTTATTTTTTTGTTGTATAATCAGATTATACACTAATAGACTTTGACTTTCTCTTTTATCCCCACAGAGCGGTGTCTCCCTCTGGTCTCATGTCTCCCAGCCGAGGTCTCTTCACTCAGAATGGCGATAAGGATTGGGACACTGGATCCACAGCCTCATCCCCTGCCTCCATCCCAGAATACACTGGTAACTTTTTTACCCTTCTCCTCTCATAATTTGTAAATTCTTGTTCTGTCAATGTCATTCATTCTAAAAAATAGATTTTTGCGTTGCTATTTCTAGTTCTACATGGGCTGCTGTTTATTGCAGCCAACCATACCCCATCTTCCTTTATCTAGCCTGTTCAAACAAACTAGATCTTTCTCTTTTTTTTCATTTTTTTTCCCCCTCACCCCCTGCCTCCTCTGGGCAGTAAAAAAAATTGATCCCTTGCAGTGGGGCTTTGCCCGCACGGCAAAGCTTAGTAGCTTGTTTTGTCCAGGGGAGAGGAGAAACAGTTTTACTTACCTGATCCTCCACTCCCCCACGATCTGGCGGTGGACTATCCTTCGATATCCTCATGTCCAGAGCAGGGCTTTGGATCCTGCTCTGCTATTGATGACATCCAGTGGCGGCTGCTCATCAGGGGCGCCGCCCCCCTAATCCATGCACCCGGCCCCTAATCTACATGCAGAGCGCCAGACGCATGGATTCCAATGGGGCTCTAATTGGCTAAAAAAAAAGGTGGGCTCGAGGCGCAGAGCACTGCACCCTGAGCCCACCCTGTTGTGTGACATTAACTAATTAATATTCGCTAATGTCTTCCTGTTTCACCTGGTGGATTTCTCCTGCCCAGACCTAAACCCTATTGAGCATCTGTGGGGCATCATCAAACAAAAGGTGGAGGATTGCAAGGTCTCTAAAATCCACCAGCTCCGTGATGTAGTCACGGAGTGGAAAAGGACTTCAGTGGCAACCTGTGACGCTCTGGTGAACTCCATGCTCAAGAGGGTTAAGGCAGTGCTGGAAAATAATGGTGGCCACACAAAATATTGACACTTTGGGCCCAATTTGGACATTTTCACTTAGGGGTGTACAGTGGCGTAGCGTGGGTTGTCAGCACCCGGGGCAAGGCAAGTAATTTGCGCCCCCTAACCTGCAGACTTTTTTAGCACTCCCCGAGTCCCTTCAAATACAGTAGTACTGACCAACCTGATTCCTTTACTGACCACTACACTAACTACTGTACTGTTCACTATACTAGTGTCCACTATACTGACCACTATACTATACTGACCACTACACTGTCCACTATACTGTCCATTACACTACACTAACCAATATACTGACCCCTACACTATACTGTATCTCTATCTCTATCTATCTCTCGTGTTCATCCTCACCTTTTTGTCCTGCATTGGTCTGGACTCCAGGGGATAGGAGGAGGAGAAGCCGGCGCCCGCTCACATTTTTCATTGCTTGTCTCCCCCCGTGCTCTGGCCGCCATGTTCAGTGTCCAGCGCACTGTGATTGGGTGTATGGAGGTCATGTGCGGAGGTGGGACTTCAGGAGAAACCACGATCGTGGACAGGCCAGTCCCACCGCGGCACATGACCCCCCCCCATACGCCCAATCACATGGCGGCTGGAGTGCGGAGGACACAGGAAATTAAAATTAGGAGGAGGCAGTCAGTAGTGACACACACGGCCCCCTCTGCACCCCCCACGCTACGCCACTGGGGGTGTACTCACTTTTGTTGCCAGTGGTTTAGACATTAATGGTTGTGTGTTGTGTTCTTTTAAGAGGGCAGCACATTTACACTGTTATACAAGCTGTACACTCACTACTTTACATTGTAGCAAAGTGTCATTTCTTCAGTGTTGTCACATGAAAAAATATTTACAAAAATGTGAGGGGTGTAGTCACTTTTGTGAGATACTGTAAGTAAATTTCCTTTTACTAATGCTCTACACATAAACGAGCAATTAACCCTTTAAGCGCAGACACAGCCCCACTGCAAGGGAAAATTTTTATTTGCCTAGTTTGGTTTTAACTTTCCTACCAATTAGGAGGCATCTTTTTATGTGTTGAGCAAAAGCAAAGATTGTAAGCTGCCATCAGTTTTGTGACCGTTCTTGTTTCTCTGTGACTGCTATATACATACCTCCCAACTTTTGGAGATGGGAATGAGGGAGACCTATTAGAAGAAGTATGCAAGCATAGGACCCACCCCTTGCCATACCCCCTTAAAGGAGAATTTTACACCCACAAGTGCTTTTTTTTTTTATCACTACTATTCCTTTTTATTGGCTTCTGAAATTTACAAATGCAGCAATTTTGAAATTGGATGAAAGGTTTAGCTCTGGAAAACACTGTTTGAAAGATAAAAAGTGCAATTTATATACAACTCTATAGAGCAGACCAAAATGAGGGGCAAATGAAGAGGGACTTTGTTCCAAATCAGGGACAGTTGGGAGCTATGTATATGTGCCAAGACAATGCTGTATGAGATAGACATGTATACAGACATCTTTTTGCTTTTGTTTTCCATATATGATTAATGTCCATTTTTTTTTTTTTTCAGGGCCAAAATTGTACAAGGAACCAAGTGCAAAATCAAACAAATTTATCATACACAATGCATTATCTCACTGCTGTTTGGCAGGCAAAGTCAACGAAACACAGAAGGGCAAAGTCCTTGAGGTTTGTAACTCCTATAGGTGTTGGACTGCTGGTCCAAATTTTAAATGGCTCTGAAAAGAGCAAGAATCGGTGGTAGATGGCATGGATCTGCAAGGTTTCCAATTTGTGCTTTGCTACAATCCCCCAGATAACTCTCCTTTGAAGTAGTTTGCAGGCTGACTTGTAAGTGGCCACGTGGGGTGGATAGGCCCCTTTCACACCGGGGCGTTTTTCATGCGGTACAGCGCTAAAAATAGCGCCTGTTCACCGCATGAAAAAATCCGGCCCCTTTAACTCCAGTGTGAAAGCTGGCAGGCTTTCACACTGGAGCGGTGCGCTAGCAGGATGGCAAAAAAAGTCCTGCTAGCAGCATCTTTGGAGCGGGATAGGAGCGGTGTGTTCACCGCTCCTTCCCATTGATTTGAATGGGAAACCGCGGTAAAACCGCGGCAATACCGCCGCTACGGCGGCGCTCTGCTGGGGTGTTTAACCCTTTTTCGGCCGCTCGCGAGGGTAAAACCGCACCGCGAGCGGCCGAATACCGCGGTTAAAACGACGGCAAAGCAGCGCTAAATATAGCGCTGCTTTACCGTCACCGCGGCTCCCCGCCCCAGTGTGAAAGGGTAAAGGCAGAGTGGTGGAGGTATGTTCCTCCACTGACTCCTCATAAACTCCTGTTAGTGTCCTGAGCTCTTGTACAACAGGAAGCTGCACAAATAGAGCAAGGCAGAGAGAGTAAATTCTGCCAGCATATATAGCAATCCTTGTACTGCAGGCAGCACTGACATGGTCAAGTCAGTGCTGCTAGCTAGAACCATAAGAGGGTGAGGTGATTGGGATACCCTGCACACACAGGTAGCAGGCTTGAATGTCTGTTCTCCACTGCTTTATATATGCTGTCAATGGGCAACTTTTTCAAGTGGTAGTAAACTTTTCTTTACCACTTTTACCTAGAGGTAAGCCTATAGTAAGGCTTACCTGTAGGTACTGTAAAAAATCTCCTAAACTTGCACTGTTTAGGAGATATTCAGAGTGCATGCAGCTGGTGATGTCACTGTGGCATGCTCTCTGAGGCTGGGTTCACACTGCTGCACGTAGCAGGGGCCCGGTGGGTCTGTTCACCGGTTTTAAGTCCGATTTGAGTCCGAATTTTTGTCTGAATTCGGAGCAGAAGACCCACCGGACTCCTGTGCAGGTCGCACCTGAGATGTGTGAACAAGCTCCATAGAGAGACAGTCACAATCTCCTGACATGCAAATTGGATGCAGAGAAATCTGCATCCAATTCGCAATAGTGTGAACCCAGCCTGCAGGTTCGGCATGCCGTGCATGCCTGCACCAATTTTAGCTATTGGTTGATGTTAATACTTTTAGACTTAAAAAAAGAAAAACACATCACTGGAACATTACAATCAATTGACAGGTCTAGGTTGCTGTTCCTTTTACTTTATTTATGTAAGCAGATATGAAAACAATCTTTTTTCCAGTTAGTTTGGCATAATACAAACTAACTGTATTTCCTAAGCTGAATGTGTTGCAAACTATGACTAGATATACTGTCGATAACAGCACCCCCTGTTTCAGGCTGACCACAATACACTTCTGCCTTGCAATTGCAGAAGCATTGCCCGCCTGACCTGTGCACACCTTCAGATGGCCATTTGATGGCCTATCTTGTCTTTGCATGCCTCCTGAAGACCAACAGCCAAATCTCCATTGCTTATGTATTACAAATACACCTAAAGGGTTAGTTCACAATTACCAAAAAAACTGCCTATGCAGGTAAGGGGCACCTATAAAAAGATATAAAAAAAACTATGCAGCTTTGACCGAAGCTAAATAATGCCTTGCTAAAGGTATAGGCCATTTATGCACCTCCTGAAGCTTGCCGGAAAAACTGCCAGAGATGGCATCATCCTGTTCTGTCGCTAGGATGTTGCTAAGACTCACCCAGCCGATTCAGACACCTTTGCATGCGCTCTCTCTCTCCTGTTGCAGTAGCTCTGAACTTGGCTATACTGCAGCAGGGGAGATGCTAGACCTTACATGTGAGGGTTTGAGAGCTTGCTCCTGTGATGGTGGGGGTGAGCAGTAATGGCTGGTAGTGTCTTAGCAACAAGGCAGGACGGGATGATGCCATCACTTGGATTTTTTTCAGCCAGGCTTTGTGAGGTATGTAAATGGCATACACCTATAGCAGGAGCATTATCCAACTATTGTCAAAGCTGCACAGTTTGTTTTAATCTACAAGTGCCCCTTACCGGCAGTTGTTGTTTTTTTTTAGGCGAACTAACCCTTTAAATATAGAGCTCATAATCTTTACCATAGAGATGCTAACATCCTAAACTCTTTAATTCATCCTTAGGACATGGACAAGAGCCAGTCCAACCATTTCCTCATCCTGTTCCGTGACAGCAGTTGCCAGTTCCGAGCAGTCTACACCTTTTCAGCTGAGACAGATGAACTGACCCGTCTGGCGGGCTTTGGCCCTCGCACAATCACCCTGTCTATGGTGGAAGATATCTACAAATACAGTTCTGACAGAAAACGCTTCACCCAGATCCCCAGCAAAACCATGTCCATGAGTGTTGATGCCTTCACAATCCAGGGCCATCTGTGGCAGACCAAGCGACCCACTACACCGAAAAAAGCCAGTACTCCCAAATGAATGCCCTGTACAGTCTCCAGCATGCTACTAAGCAGATGGTTATTTTTATCCAGTGTTGGGATATTGTGTTTGACTTCTGTCAGATTTAAGCTAGGTCAAGGTATTCTGTTCTAGGAACCTCACTGCTTCTACTTTGACCTGGCCAAGATGGTCATACTTCTTCTAAATTTAGTTGGAACGTAATGTTGAGACCTTTCTGTAAGTTTGGTTGGAACGTCAAGTTTAGACTTTACTATAAGATGTAACAGTTGGCTATTCCACACTGTCTGGAGGTGGTTTGGCTCTTCAGACACTTGTATGCAACTTTCTGAACTAGCTTTTTTTTTTTTTTTATTAACTTGTTCTGTGAAAATTGCCTTTTTTTCTACTTTTGGTTTAGCTACAGTATATGTCCCGGTCTCAGGTGGGATATCTTGCTTACTTTTTCCCTCCACTGCCCCACTGGAACGTGCCATACCTACTACCCACTGTCTATTAATGCAGTGCAGCTGCCTTCCACTAACATGGTGCCACCTTCCAGGCTCTAGCTTATGACCATTTATTGGTGCCTTTTATGGTTTGAATTTTAGGATAAGTCAGTCGTTTTCCATCTGAAAGCTTTTCTCTCCATTTCTTTATTTGCAGAGGTCATCTCCGTAGAATAGATGCTTGTGTTAATTTGCTATTTCAATGGCATACATTGTTAAGTGTTTGCATACAAGCCCTGCACTTAAAGAGTTAGGAAACTAGGCAAGGGCGTTGGTTGCTCTTCTCCTAAGGCTGTACCCTCTAAACAGAAAGATATGACGATGAACACACTTCTGCTGCTCTGCACAGGCAGCCAGATCCTACAGCTGTTTCAGCTTGTAGCTTCTTAAGGCAACTTCCTTTTCAATTGACAATGAATGCGTAGCAACAGACTGTAACTTATTGCCAAATGAGCAGGCACTGACACATGAAGTACCAAAGCTCAAGCGGGGAATACGTTGACCCCTCCTGTACCTTCATTCCTTCATTAGCAGAGGTAGGACCATTTACATTATTGTAAAAAGTTACCTTGAAAGCATGCCATGTTTGATAACTGTCACAGTTGCTTGTGCTGTCACCTAAATAGCTGGTGTGATAGCTGCTCCCATGTGCAGTACTATGGCAACTGCAGATCAAACCGAGGCAAATATGGCAGCCTCCTTGGCTGTAAGATAGAAGTGTTTAGTTCTGCTTTAAAGAGATTGTAAATGCAAAAAAATAAAATAACATGCAGGTTTATACTTGCCTGCTCTGTGCAATGGGGGGGAGATACTGATATCTAATAAAAAATAAAATGCACCTTAATGCAGGGGATACATTAAAGGATAAGTTCACCTTTTGACAATAAAATAGTAAATGCACAGGTTTTTTGCAGATAAGAAAATTTGCATACATTTTTTTGGATTTGGGAGCCTCTAAAGCATTGCACCAGCTATCAGCAGATCCCCTGAAGACCTGTCAGTGTATCTGTGTGCCCATCCATTGTATGGACAAGCATCCATTGTATGGGGGGGGGGGGGGGGGGGGGGGAGAGAAGATACCCTCTAGCTGCCAGATCAGGGGCTAGTCTGTTCGTAACATGTTACCATCCTGAATATGAATGAAACATGTAATGTTACGAAAGGTGAACTTGGGTTCACACTGATGTGAATTGGATGAGGGCTTCTTCGCATGACAGGAGACTGACCGGCTCTCAATGGAGCCAGCTCACACATCTCCGGGGCAGCCGCGGAGCACACTGGAAAGGGGTCCTGCGCGTCTTTGGCTCAGTTTCAGGTCTGAATTCACACCTGAAACGAACAAGGATGTACCGGACCCCCTGCTGTGCCCCGCTGACAGCTAGTGTGAACCCAGCCTTAAGTTTAAGAACCACCTTAAGTGATTTTTTTTTTTTATGAGTAAAACCACGAATTGCATATCTCTATGATGCCATTGATGAAACAAATATGTAGCACGTGCCAGTGTAGAGTACTTTTAGAACCACGGCCTGCGTTACCTAAATTCCACCTAGAAAAGCAGCTTCATATTCCTCTTATGGGTTTCCTTTAAGGGATTCCGGGGCCCAAGCTGGTGCTCAGCATTTAAGCTGAGCTGTGGTATTTACGAGGTTGTTCTTGACTCCTTTATATGTATTTGAGGAATCAAGTAGGGGTAGGCTGACATCAACACCATGTCCCCATCCTCCCTTCAACTGTATTATTTATAGGAAAGTAAAGAATCTCCACTTTGGCTAGATACCAACTTAAAACCTAAGCTCTGTTGGGCTGTTACAGATGAGAAGAGAGATCTCTGCTAAGGTCAGGGGCCTAGCACTGGTCTGAACCCATCACGAGTTCTGCTTTAACCACTTCAGTGTGAGGGGAAGAAAATGTTAGGTTTAAGCTGCTCATTCGTCTCAATTTTGTTATGCCGTAAGTATAGTCCATGAGTTCACCACCTTTGCTCCTTGTCCTCTGTGACTGACCAGGGTATTCTTATACCTTTTGTAAGGTGCCCACTGCCCGCTGTTTTCGCTCATACACTGCCTTCCTTGCCTGTACATGATTCCACTGCCGCCTTCAGCTTTCCTCACTTGTTCTACATTGTCTGCCTTTGTTTAATGAATTGCGCTAATGTCTTGTAATTTACGCTCGCTTAGCTCATGCTTTATAGTAGTCACTAAGCACAAGTATTTGCTCCTGTTTTTTTGGAGTGCTCAGTGTAGGATGCTTTCTAAAGTACAGGCTTGTGAGCCTTGGTCTTTTCAGTTGTCGCTGATATATTTGTTGAACAAAAATCCATGTTTCTGGGGCTGGATCCTAGTCAACTAGGTACCCCTAACTTGGCAAGGAAAGAAATGGTTCTGGTGCAGTTTACATCATTCTCAGATGGAGCTATACTTTTTGCTCCACTTGTAAATGTAGATGTGTATATTGAGTATGGATGGACGTTGTTTTATTTGTATGGAGTGTGGTGGGGGGGTATCCAGTTGGGGGTTGCATAGCTTTATGTGCTAGGTCACTGTATTATTTTTGAAATAATCTATTGTATGGCAGTTAGGAGACCGTAGAGTTATTTATCAAAGAACATGACTGGATTGTGCTCTTGGAGATTGAAATCCAGCTTCATTTTCTGTAAGGTTGTATAATGTGCAACACTTCTCGGTATTTGTAGTGAGATAAAAATGACCTATGTTCAGCTTGTGTCTGAATACAGCTCATACAGTAAAACTGCCTACCTCCTGGTTTCATTGTGGATGAAAAATTGTCATTGCTTATCTGTCTACAGGACCTCCTAGACTCTGTATTCAGAGAAATACTGAACATGGCTCAGATGGTGAAAGGAGGGGTGCATACACAGCTTCAGCCTCAAGGACAGTATCATCATCTTAAAGCAGAAGTTTAGGATTAATAAATAAAAAAAAAAACCCTTGCAGTGGGCTGCCAACCCCTCCTTCCAGTGAAAAGGTTAAGGCTCTGTTCACATATGAGCCGCAGGGGTCCGGTGCATGCTGGTTCACAATTTCAGCTCAAATTTTCGGCTTAATGGACCAAAAGACGCACAGCATTTTTTGCCAAAACGCACCAGACCCGCTGTGGAGATATGTGAACCGACTCCATAGAGAGCTGGTCAAAATCTCCTGCTATTGCGAACTGGATGCGGGCAACACTTATCTAATTTGCAATGGTGTGAACCCATCCTAAATCTAGGGGTAGATACTTTCCTTATTTATTGCACTCCTCCAGGTTGTAGGCAAGGCCCTTGCTACCGGACCTGCAATGATGTTAGAGTGCAACTGCCAAGTAGAGCCCTGAAGCGGTCTCAGGGGGGGACTTGTCACCCACCCTGGTGGAAGCCTGCCAGAGCAAAGAATAAGAAGTACTTAAGCCAATTCCACTACCCCTAACTAGCATTTAACTTTTGCAGACAACAGCCTCCACTGCAAAGGTAACTTTATGCTTTCTGCAGTGGGACTTTGATTTCCCTTCCCTCCCAAGCATGTGACACAATTGGCAATCAAACCTAGCCATGCAATGTGTTATGGCACAGAAGTTAATTCTAGGAGCCAGTTCACAAACCAGAACTAGACTTTGTACTATTTCATAACTTAGCATAGCTTAAAAAAAAAGTCTTACAACTGTGCAAAGAAACTTTGTGCGCTACTACTTCCCTACTCTAAAATCAAAGACCCACATGAGAAACCTCAAATAGAAGCTTCTATTAGGATAATGTATACTAGTGCTGGGGGGGGCGTGAAGCTCACCATATTTATTTATTTTTTTCCCCACAAATGACGACATAAAAGCGGTATGGCGCTAGCAAACAGCTTCCATCTGAGGCTTCTAGAATGTATCTTCCTGTGTGAATGGCCTTGGCTAGGTAGTCTTGCTATCTAAGGGGAAACGCAGGTTGGGTTATATAGATCCACAGTCCCAAACAGCTGTATGTTTTGTCCATGTTCAATTCACGTGAATGTCTTCTAATTCTACACCCTTAGCACAAAGTACACAACAGCAGCTGAAGGAGTCGGAGCCCACAGACTCACACCTGTACCAGAATGTTGACGCACACTTTGTATTCAACTGATTGGGATCACATATTGTTAGAGCAGTTTTTACCACAATGATTGGTGTACCTCTGACTGGACCAGGAGATCCAATAAGAGCACTTTTTCCCCCCACTTTCCTTTTTTTTATATACTTGAGTTTGATACAATTAAGGGGCTATAGCAGCTTTGGGCCCTAAAAAAAAAAAACAAGAGGGTGGGGGGTGTGTGTATATATGGCAGATCATCTCTACACTCAATGTAAGAACCTACAAGGTGCTTAGCCCTGCCCCTGAGGAGCAAGCTCACGCCCTCCACAGAACACAAACGATGCATCATACACTATTTATAAATATGCTACAGATAACGTGGATGAATCGTAGGTGGTGCTGTCTCAGCGAGTCTGGACTCCATAGCTGACGACTAGCTGCCCACCACATGTTGTATTTATAATATACATACAGATTTATTATAAATATCTATATTAAATGATTTTGCAATTATTTGTATATAAAAAGAATCCATGAGAATGAAAAAAAATGTGTTTGTCTTTTATTGCATTGCTATTGGTTTTGTTTGGTAAAGAGTGTGGGAGGTGGAGGTTAGTCATCAGCAAGCCCAGAGAAGACCGAAGCGGGGACCGATTTCTGCTCCAATTGTACTTCTGTGAAAAAAAAAAAACAGAAGTTTGATAAATTATTCATGATAGTATCACAGAAACTATATATATAATCACACACAACCATCTAGTGGCAGTGTGATGCAAGAAACAAACCACACACACACACGCATTTATAATACATTTTGCTATATATACACACATTTTTTTGGACTTATCAGCCTGGATGTCAATCTTTTGTACCAATGTAATAGGTAAACAGGAATTTGCGTTTTAAAGCGGAACTTCAGTATTTTTTTAATCTATTAAATCTTCTGCCCTTGTAGCTTTAACTTTGGAAAGTAAAACTTTTTTTCTGCCAGTAAATACCTTATACAGCCCACTTCCGGTTTCTTGTCTAGTAAAAAGCCTAGGCGTATGACATCATGCACTGCGCTCTCTCCCACTCACTCTTGTGAGAGTTTGCCAGGAAGGGAGGGGGGAATGAGTCATAAGAGGGCCAATGAGAGCTAGAGGTGTGCCTCTGTGTAAATCCAAGAAGTGAACAGGCAGCAGCTTCAGCTGCCCACAGTTAAAATGGTTGCAGCCAGACTCAGTGGAGGGAGATTTCTGCAGCATTTTTGGCAAGTACAGAATATATAAACTAATATGCAAAGTGGTTGGAGAGACGCTTTAGAATGGCAAAGATATTTTTAATACAAATTATGTGAGCAGACTGCAGTTCCTCTTTAAGGCTGGTTTCACACCATTGTGAATTGGATTCGGGTTGACCGTATCCAATTTGCAATAGCAGGAGATTTTGGCACGCTCTCTATGGAGCCAGTTCACATATCTCCGCAGCGGGTCCGGTGCGATTTGCACAAAAACGTGCGTCTTTTGGTCCGTTTCAGGTACAGATCCAGCCCACAATTTGGGCTGAAACAGGGAAGCACCAGACCCCTGCTGTGAGCCGAGCCTAAATGAATACATAGCTGAAGTCAATAATCGAACAGTTCATTAACATGTCAGCCTTACCCTCTTGTTACCGAAGGTAAGAAGGATTGTATATTATCCTGTGTCCCTATTGGACATTAAACTATAGGGATTAACACACCTGTATGCACTTAACATGTGTACGACTCACACAAGGTAAAAAAAAATTCCTCGTAGTGTTTAGAGATTTTAATACCTGACAGATGAATTTATATTGGCTCTCTTTATGCCATTACATGCACTGAAAATGCAGCACACATATCAAGGATTTCAAAATACATGAATGTGAACGGCTCCCACCAAAATGTTCTAAATTTAGAATTTCATGAACTGTGAACCAAATCTAAAAACATAAAACAAGACCATAACGAAGTTGTTGTAAACCTCGGACATGAAAAATGAACAAAGCATATCCCTCTATAGCAGGGGTGCCCAACCAGTGGCCCGCGGAGCCCTCTGATGTGGTCCGTGACCTCTTGCCCTGGGATGGCAGGTTGGCAAGCCCAGATTGCAGGTTGCCGACCCGCCATCCCAGAGCATCAGTACTGTGAATGCAGCTGACGGTAGAGGAAGCAATCGCCTGCAGAGCAGAGCCCGATAAGCCAACGCTTCCTGTATAGCGCCAGCTCCCGTCATAGGCGGAGTGATACCAAATGCGCTCTGCCTGGGACAGCAACAGCTGGTGATAACTGAATGGAAAACGGTTATCAATGGTAAGTTTTTTTTTACTAAAATCACAGTGTATATATGGGCATATCTGTTCTGCAGTGGTTACTGGGCTGCTTTCAAACTGATTCGCAGGTGCACCTGCGGGTTACCTGCACTGAGCCATTGACTTCTGGTTTTACCTGCGGGTTGGGGCGCTTTCAGAAAGTGCAGCTAACCCACAGGAAAACCACAGGTGAACTGCGCTGCACCTGCTGCGTGGGTAGACCACAAACCATCAGTGTAAAAGCTGCCTTAAGCCCCTTTTTACAAGATCGGTCCAACCCAATCGGACCCTCTATGGAGCGGCAGATAAAAACAGACTTGTGTCCATTTAGACCCACCTACCTCAGATCTGATTAACCACTTCCCGACCGCCCCCTGTATATTTACGTCGGCAGAATGGCACGTACAGGCAGAATCACGTACCTGTACGTGACATTCTTCCGGCGGTTGGGGGGTCCGATCGGACCCCCCTCCGCCGGCGGGGACAGTCGGGATCGCTTCAGGAGCGATCCGGGACGAGGGGACGGCCAGTGGTTTCTGGCCACCCCCTCGCGATCGCTCCTGGCCAATGAAAAGCTTCCCCTTCCTGTCTATTGTATAGACAGGAAGGCGGAAGTGATGTCACGCTCGGTGCGCCGGTCTATGTGACCGGAGACGCCGAGCGGCGAACATGTACAGGTTAGTGCACAACACTACACTGACACCAGTACAGTTAGGCACATATTCCACCCCCCTGTCACCCCCTGATCACCCCCAGATCACCCCCTCCCCCCCCAGTCACAGTGTCACTAATTGCAGTGATCATTTATTTACTGATCACTGCATTTAGTGTCAGTGTGACTGTAATAACTGTCAGGGCAGTTAGTTTTAGGTCCAAGGTAGCCCCCTACCCCCCCCTAATAAAGGTTTAACCCCTTGATTGCCCCCCAGGTAACCCTTTCACCCCCTTTTGCCAGTGTCACTAAGCGATCGTTTTTCTGATCGCTGTATTAGTGTCACTGCTGTCGCTAGGTAACCATTTTTTTTTTTAGGTAACCGCCATGTTTATATAGGTTCATAAATAGGTTTATAGGTCAGGTACCCCCATATTACAACCTAAATAAAGGTTTTAACCCCCTGATTGCCCCTAGAGTTAACCCTTTCACCAGTGATCACTGTATAACTGTCACTGGTGACGCTGGTTAGCCAGTTAGTTATTTCGTTATTTAGGTTCCCCGTCAGGTTTTTATATAGCGTCAGGTACCCCCATATATTACCTAATAAAGGTTTTAACCCCCTGATTGCCCCTAGTTAACCCTTTCACCCCCCTTTTGCCAGTGTCACTAAGCGATCGTTTTTCTGATCGCTGCATTAGTGTCGCTAGGTAACCAGTTTTTTTTTGTATTACTGTTACGGGTGACGCTGGTTAGTTAGCTTGTTTTTTATACTGTCAGGGCACCCGCCATTTATTACCCAATAACGGTTTAACCCCCTGATCGCCCGGCGGGTGATATCAATTAGGTTTTAGGGTCAAATAAGGTCTGCGTCGCCCCAGGTTAGTGCCAGTACCGCAAACACCCACGCACAAAGCATACACCTCCCTTAGTGGCACAGTATCTGAACAGATCAATATCTGATCTGATCAGATCTATACTAGCGTCCCAGCAGTTTAGGGTTCCAAAAAAAACCGCATTGTTAGCGGGATCAGCCCAGATACCTGCTAGCACCTGCGTTTTCCCTCTCCGCCCAGCCCAGCCCACCCAAGTGCAGTATCGATCGATCACTGTCACTTACAAAACACTAAGCACACATAACTGCAGCGTTCGCAGAGTCAGGCCTGATCCCTGCGATCGCTAACAGTTTTTTTGTGGTAGCGTTTTGATTCAGTCGCTTCAGTCAGGAGCTTTTTTACCTGTGAATCTCAAAAAAATAAAAAAAAATAAAATAGTTGTCGTTTTATTGTTCTCTCTCTCACTCTATTCTCTCTCTATTGTTGCTCTTTTTTTACTCCATTCTATTCTGCAATGTTTTATTATGTTTTATCATGCTTGCTTTTCAGGTATGTAATTTTGTTTACTGTGTTTTAGTGTTGAGCATTTTTTTGTTTTCAGGTGCGCCATTCAGTTGCAACGCGGATTTATTTATCTTGACAGCAACAGCGTTTGCTCCCACGATACATAAAGCCGCGACTCCAACGCTGTAGGAGGTGATTTCACCACCACAGTTAAAAAAAAGAGCATATATGCCGAAGCATGGGGGCAGCAGGGGGGGGGAGGAGCGATTGGCTCCTAATGCCACGTACATACGGTCGAAATTCCGACCGTGTGTACACGGCATAACTTTTGCGGGAGGATGCCCCCATGCATCGGCATATATAAATGGTGCATGTATGCCCATCATTAGAAGTGGGTGGATGAAGGGAGGTATTCTAATGGTGGGCATACCCACCAATCAATCTCTTTTTTTCGTTCAGCCAAGAGGCTGCATGAAAAAAAAAAGATTACAATATATGTCCAGTATGTTGCTGGACTTTGAATGGTTATACCAGAATGATGCCTGCAGGTTTAGGTATCATCTTGGTATCATTCTTTTCAGCCAGTGATCGGCTTTCATGTAAAAGCAATTCTAGCGGGTAATTAGCCTCTAGACTGCTTTTACAAGCAGTGGGAGGGAATGTCCCCCCTCCCGGATATAAACCGCGCCATTGGGAAATTGGGAAAGCATTTTATCACACCAATCTTGGTGTGGTCAGATGCTTTGAGGGCAGAGGAAAGATCTAGGGTCTAATAGACCCCAATTTTTTCAAAAAAAGAGTACCTGTCACTGCCTATTGCTATCATAGGGGATATTTACATTCCCTGAGATAACAATAAAAATCATAACAAAGAAAAAAAATGGAAGGAACAGTTTAAAAATAAAATAAAAAAGCTAAATAAATAAAAAAAAAAACAAAAAAAAAAAAAAAAAAAAAACCCCTGCCCCCCCTTCTCTTGCGCAAAGGCGTACACAAGCGTTGGTCTGGCGTCATATGTAAACAGCAATTGCACCATGCATGTGAGGTATCACCGCGAAGGTCAGATCGAGGGCAGTAATTTTAGCAGTAGACCTCCTCCGTGAATCTAATGTGGTATCATGTAAAGGCTTTTAAAGGCTTTTAAAAATGTATGTAGTTTGTCGCCACTGCGTGTTTGTGCGCAATTTTAAAGCATGTCGTGTTTGGTATCCATGTACTCGGCCTAAGATCATATTTTTTTATTTCATCAAAAATTTGAGCAATATAGTGTGTTTTAGTGCATTAAAATAAAAAAAAGTGTATTTTTTCCACAAAAAATGCGTTTGAAAAATCGCTGCGCAAATACTGTGTGGAAAAAAAAAAATGCAACACCCACCATTTTAATCTGTAGGGCCTTTGCTTTAACATTATATATAGTGTTTGGGGGTTCAACGTAATTTTCTTGCAAAAAAAAAATATGTTTTCATGTAAACAAAAAGTGTCAGAAAGGGCTTTGTCTACAAGTGGTTAGAAGAGTGGGTGACGTGTGACATAGGCTTCTAAATGTTGTGCATAAAATGCCAGGACAGTTCAAACCCCCCCCAAATGACCCCATTTTGGAAAGTAGACACCCCAAGCTATTTGATGAGAGCAATGTTGAGCCCATTAAATATTTTTTTTTTTTGTCCCAAGAGATTGAATAATGAAAAAAAAAAAATATATATATTTTTTTTACAAAAAGTTGTCACTAAATGATATATTGCTCAAACATGTCATGGGCATATGTGGAAATACACCCCAAAATACATTCTGTTGCTTCTCCTGAGTACGGGGATACCACATGTGTGGGACTTTTTGGGAGCCTAGCTGCGTACGGAACCCCAAAAACCAATCACCGCCTTCAGGCTTTCTAAGGGTGTAATTTTTTTATTTCACTTCTCACTGCCAATCACAGTTTCGGAGGCCATGGAATGCCCAGATGGCATAAAACCCCCCAAAATGACCCCATTTTGGAAAGTAGACACCCCAAGCTATTTGCTGAGAGGTATTGTGAGTATTTTGCAGATGTCGCTTTTTGTCACAAAGTTTTGAAAATTGAAAAAAGAAAAAAAAAATTTTCTTTTCTTTACTTTCTTCATTTTCAAAAACAAATGAGAGCTGTAAAATACTCACCATGCCTCTCAACAAATAGCTTGGGGTGTCTACTTTCCAAAATGGGGTCATTTGGGGGGGTTTTGTGCTATTTTGGCATTTTATGGCCTTCGAAACGGTGATAGGTAGTGAGGAGTGAAATCAAAAATTTGCACCCTTAGAAATCCTGAAGGCGGTGCTTGGGTTTCGGGGCCCCGTACGCGGCTAGGCTCCCAAAAAGTCCCACACATGTGGTATCCCCATACTCAGGAGAAGCAGCAAAATGTATTTTGGGGTGCAATTCCACATATAACTATGGCATGTGTGAGCAATATATCATTTAGTGACAACTTTTTGAAAAAAAAAAAAATCTTTTTTATTTTTGTCTTTATTCAATCACTTGGGACTAAAAAAAAAAATATTCAATGGGCTCAACATGCCTCTCAGCAAATAGCTTGGGGTGTCTACTTTCCAAAATGGGGTCATTTGGGGGGGTTTTGTACTTCTCTGCCATTTTAGCACCTCAAGAAATGAAATAGGCAGTCATAAATTAAAAGCGGTGTAAATTCCAGAAAATGTACTCTAGTTTGTAGACGCTATAACTTTTGCGCAAACCAATAAATATACGCTTATTGGCATTTTTTTTTTTTACTAAAGACATGTGGCTGAATACATTTTGGCCCAAATGTTTGACTAAAATTGAGTTTATTAGATTTTTTTTATAACAAAAAGTAGAAAATCTCTTTTTTTTTCAAAATTTTCGCTCTTTTTCCGTTTATATCTCAAAAAATAAAAATCACAGAGGCAATCAAATACCATCAAAAGAAAGCTATTTGTGGGAAGAAAAGGACGCAAATTTCGTTTGGTTACAAAATTGCATGACCGCGCAATTACCAGTTAAAGTAGTGCAGTGCGAAATTGAAAAAAGACCTCTGGTCCTTTGGCTGCCAAATGGTCCGGGGCTGAAGTGGTTAAAAAAAAAAAAAAAAATGGAAGAGAATCCGTCCCCTTCTATCTGATCGGATCAGAGGGCCCATGTGGGTCTGTGTCCGCTCTGCATATGCTGAGTGGACACGGACCTGTCATCCGTCCACTCTGCTCATTGTGGCCCGTGACTGGTTCCTAATTCGCTTAAGTGGTCCTCGCTCTTCAAAACATTGGGCACCCCTGCTCTATAGTGTGTATTTGTCTCAATCCAGAGCACTAAGTATTTTTACTGACGTTAAATTACACACAGGTGGACTCTCCTTACTAATTAGGTGACTTCTGAATTGGTTCCACTAGATTTTAGTTAGGGGTATCAGAGTAAAGGGGGCTGAATACAAATGCACGCCACACTTTTCACATATTTATTTGTAATAAATTTGGAAAACCATTTATCATTTTCCTTCCACTTCACAATTATGTGCCACTTTGTGTTGGTCTATCACATAAAATCTCAATAAACTAAATTTTAAGTTTTTGGTTGTAACATGACAAAATTTCAAGGGGTATGAATACTTTTCCAAGGCACTGTATATGTAAGGGCTTGTTCACACCTAGAATTAATAGGTACGGTTGCCCATAGTATCATTTGCATAGGCGTTTGGGGGTCATTTAAAACACCTGCTTTAAATGCCAGCGTGAACTAGGCCCAACACACAATTAAGAGGAGTTGGATTATCCTACATGTTTTTGAGCCAGACCCAATACCTCTTGATGACGGAAGGTAAAAACGATCCCAATGCCTGAACAAAGTTTTGCCGGTTTGCCATGTGATAAAACTACATATCATTGAAACTACTAAGTGTATCCAGATGAACTATACCACATTTATTTCAGGACAAATTGGGCTTTCATTTGGTGGTAAAGGGTGACAGATCTGATTTATTTTTTTGAAAACTGGCAACAAAAACAGTAAAATATAATTTTTTTACCCACCTCACATCCACGCTATAGCCGAAAGACGGCTACAGCGCGGACCTAATTTATCGGGAGGGCATCCATGGACGTCCTCCCTTTCTCGAGCGGCCTGAGCACCCCCTACAGGGAGTGCGTGGCTCTCTCTGTGATCAGCGAGTCTATGAGACTCGCTGGCTCACAGATCAGAGTAATGAGTGGGTCCCGACCCCTTACCACGCAATCAGCTGTCAGCCAATCATGTGATGTAAACAGAGCCAGTAATCTATTCTAGCGTGAGGAGAAAAAAAAAAAAGCCGATCACCGGTGTCTGTCATCGGGACATCAGTCCCGATCAAGGAGAGCAGCCGCATGCTCATCTCTGCCACCTAACTACACAACAGTGCCACCCATCATTGCCCACAGTGTCACCTACCAGTGCCATCTTATCTGTGCCGCCTCATCAGCGCATATCAATGAAGGAGAAAAATTACCTGTTTGCTAAATTTTATAACAAACTATGAAACATGATTTTTATTTTTTTCAAAATTTTCCATCTTTTTTTTTTTATACCACCAAAATAAAGCTCCATTTGTGTGAAATAAAAAAATGCTAAAAATTAAATTTGGGTACAGTGTAGTATGACCGCGCAATTGTCAAAGTGCGACAGCGCTGAAAGCTGAAAATTGGTCTGGGCAGGAGGGGGGTTTAAGTGCCCGGTAAGGAAGTGGTTAAATGTACCTGTATATTACCATAACCCACAATAAATTCTGACGACTGCAGCGATACCACAAACGTGTATATTATTTGTAGTTTGTACAGGTAGTGGGGTCCAGAAACAATAGTGCACATTTTGCTTGCACCCCCCCCCCCCCCAAACTAAAACATGCTGCACCATTCTGGATAAAATGAGAATCATGATTATTTTATTTTTTTTTTGCTTAGAATAACGATCACAATTTTTTCAGTTTTTTTTTAATTAATTGAAGTACATTTTTTCCTAATAAAAAGCTTTTGACAGCTCTTGTTTAATATGAATCTGGGAAATGCTGCATTAAGATTGTGATTGCAATTCAACCCCCCTCTCAATTTTTTGTGCAGCTTTAGCTTTTTTTTTTTTTTTTTTTTTTTTTAAATCCTACCTAAAACACACCTAACCTACATCAAAACACTGATCTAGCTAATTATTCTTATTATTTATTTTTTTAACCACTTAAGGACCGCCTCATGCACATATACGTCGGCAGAATGGCACGGCTGGGCACAACAACATACAGGTACGTTGCTCTTTAAGTCCTGAGCTCCGTGACTGTGGCCGCGGGACCCGCGGACCCGATCACCGCCGGTGTCCCGCGATCGGGTCACACAGAGCTGAAGAACGGGGAGAAGTAAGTGTAAACAAACTTCTCCCTGTGCTTCCTAATGAGGCTGTCACTGATTGTCTGTTCCCTGTCATAGGGAACAGACAATCAGTGATGTCACACGCCAAGCCACGCCCCTACAGTAAAAAAAAACCATAGGACACACTTAACCCCTACACTGCCCCCAGTGGTTAACCCCTTCACTGCCAGTGACATTTTTACAGTAATCAATGCATGTTTAATCGCATTGATCGCTGTATTAATGACAATGGTCCCAAAAATGTGTCAAAATTGTCCGACGTGTCCGCCATAATGTCGCAGTCAAAAAAAAAAAAAAAAAAAATCGCTGATCGCCGCCATTTCTAGTAAAAAAAAAAATTATTAATAAAATTGCCATAAAAATATCCCCTATTTTGTAGACGCTATAACTTTTGCGCAAACCAAATCAATAAATGCTTATTGCAACTTTTTTTTACCAAAAATATGTAGAAGAATACGTATCGGCTTAAACTGGAGGAAAACATTTTTTTTTTTATATATTTTTTTGGGATATTTATTATAGCAAAAAGTAAAAAATATTGAATTTTTTTCAAAATTGTCGCTCTATTTTTGTTTATAGCAAAAAAAATAAAAACCGCAGAGGTGATCAAATACCACCAAAAGAAAGCTCTATTTGTGGGAAAAAAAAGGACGCCAATTTTGTTTGGGAGCCACGTCGCACGACCGCGCAATTGTCAATTAAAGCGACGCAGTGCCGAATCGCAAAAAAGGGGCCTGGTCCTTTAGCTGCAAATTGGTCCGGGGCTTAAGTGGTTAATTTTACACACACACACATATATATATATATATATATATATATTTATTTATTATATGTTTTTTTTCCTCTTCTACAATGTATCTTTTTCTCCATTTGAGAGGGCACAAAAAACATGGGTGGGCTATATCATAAATTATTAGTGCGATAGCCAGTCAGAGGCTATCACAGCGATCAGTGATGGGTAATCAGGGCGCCCAGTTCCCAATCATTAGTGCGCTGTGCAACCTGCATTGGACAGCCCACTCAAAATGAATAGGCTACTTATCACAAAGCGTGTTAACACACTGCAATAGTGTGGATACAGCCTAACTAACAAGTTATAAAAACTAAAGGCACTTTTTCTCAACAAAACGTAGAGGGATCAATATATCTAATTCAGACCTAACTAGCATTTTATGTTTGTGTCTCTCTCAGTCAAAACGTATTGGATCTAAAGTGAATAAAATAACATCATGGAGTATGAGATGCTAATTAGCTCACCATCCGGCTCCAGCTCCTCCTCCGACTCATCTTCCTCCCCTATGTTGATCTCATCTGGATTTGCCTGCTGTGTCATCTCTGCCAATTCTGTCTTAGAAGCATCAGACCTGCACAGAATAGAATGAGATGTCATTTCTTTTGTTGGAGAACACTTAAAAGAGGCGTGAGTGAATCTCCAAGCAGATACAAACCTAACAAACAGGATCTTCTCCTTCATCTGTGGTTTATCTCTTTCGGCCTCTGCTGCCACCACCGCTGCCTTCTGCTCCAGTGCCTGCATCTCATCCACCGGTTCTAGAAGAAAAAGCAAAAATTATACAAGTAGTCCACTTATTAATGTGGAACTGCATTTTTTTTTTTTTTTTTAGGAGGTTCTAATTCTTCCTTGCACTTCCTGGCCTAGTAATCAAAAAGATATGAGGGAACCTCTGTAATGGGAACAGAGGAATAACATCTGGCAGGAGATCAAACCTATCTGTACTCAACTGAAAAAACGTCTTGTCTATGTCCTTATTAGAGAGCTTCTGCTCATTTCCAGGTCAAGTGACCACACAGGAGGAACCGAGATAAAATTTCCACAAAGAGGACACAGAAAAAAATAAAAGACAGGCTAAGCACTTTAATTCTCTATCCCAAAATGGAATGCTGTTTTGATTGGATCTACAGTCCTGAAGGTTCCTACATAGTTCTCCTTTTTATTTTCTACAAAGAAATATGTTTGTGGGGATTAAAGGAAAGATATAGTGGAAACATAGAAAGGTTTACTCTGTGGCTTTCAATGAAAGCTATGAAGACATCATGTGACCCAATCAGTTATGTAAGAAAAAAACTTAAAGTGGAACCTTAGTCCAAAAATAAAGTCCTGCTAGATCACTTTAGACTGGCCCCTTTTGCAGGTATATCTATGTAAAACATTATTATAAAATAAGTGCGTAAACTGTTTAAAATCCAATAATGCACTGTCTCACCTCACTCTGCACATGCTTAGTTGCTCTCTATTTTTCGGCACTGCCGAATTTGTGGAGGCCGATCTGCTGACAGAGAACTTAAACCCTCCTATCTGTTATAGTCAAGGAAGCTGCTTCTGTTTGATCTGAAAATGCCATGATGCTGCACATGAGATCAGTTATGACACCAACCATTTGATGGTTTGACAGTTTGGATGAGGACAGAAGCATATGTGACAGTTGGCAATCTCGGGATTCCAGGAATGTAAGTGCCGGTTCACACTGAGGCAGCGCGACTGCCTCAGGCGACCTGGACACAATAGCAGCGGCGACTTGCAAAACGACTTCTCTATAGAAGTCAATGCAAGTCGCCTCAAGTCTCCCCCAAAGTCGTACTGGAACCTTTTTCTAAGTCGGAACGTCTTGAGTTGCTCCGATTAGAACGGTTCCATTGTACAGAACGGGACGCGACTTGTCAGGCATCTAAGTCGCCTGACAAGTCATCCCAGTGTGAACCGGCTCTAACTGTTTTTTTAAACCGTTTAATCGAAGGGGTTTAGTTCCGCTTTATGCTTTACTGCTGTTCAGGGGCTCTGGCCTTCAGCAAAACAGCAGTTTTCAGCAAGAAGAAACAGGAGCAATTCTGGAGGCAATTTACAGCACACACCAATTTTGGTAGCAAAATTATTCATGTGGAATGTATGTTCCTTGTTAAAGAACATTATTTTTTATCAAGTTGTTATGGGTAAAATTCTGCTTTAAGGGTTCCCTACAGCAAGGATTGAGCTGTTGAATACTTTAGGGTGGTAAAAAAAAAAAACAACTGACTGAGGAGGGAGAGGATCAGAATTCCTTTTTATATTTTTACTTCCTTGCCCACAGGGTTTTGTTTTGTCTTCAGGACCAAAACTGCAGATGCTCTGAGAGGATGAACATTAGGCATTAGTCTTTTTTTTTTAAACCATATGAGATCTATTAATATAAAAGCTGAACAAACATGTTTGTAGAAGATTCAAACGTGATTGATAGATCTGTGTAAGCTCCCTTTCACACGGGCACCTTCGTGGAACGGAATCCGTTTGCTCAGCGGGGAAATCGCTCTGCTGACCCTCGCTGAGCAGACGGATGGGGAGGGGAGGGGGGGGGGGGTTGGGTGCTTAGGCAAAGTGAAAGAGAGATGAGCTCAGTGTGCGGCTTCTCCTTTCACTTCCCGGTCACAAGCCGACATCTGTAATTGAAAGTGAAACTGAAGCTGACTACGTTTATTTAAGGCATTACCTTTCGATTCCTGGCCAGCCCCTGCTGCTTCTGCCCTCAGCCTCTGGGATACAAGGAAAGTGCCTTGTGTGTTGTATTTGGCTTGCACACTTCGTTTTACGCGCAGCATCTCCCGAATTGTGTCTTCATTGCCATGGCGCACCTCAAAGTCTCTCCAATTCTGCCAGAACCCTGCCGTCAGCTGCAAAGATATATATATATATATATATATATATATATAATATATATATATATAGAACACATATGACATTGTGGAGATAAAACATTACCAACAAAAACCATGCACACTATGAGTCATAGAAATTGTCTTTCACGGTCCAGTCTATCAAAATACTCACCCTAGGATCGCACATCTGGGAACAGTAGGAATACACGGCTCGGGCTCGATCAATCTCTCCAAGCTTTGACTCCATATCCGCAAAACGCTGGCACATCTCTCTAGACTGCTCGTCTGGCAACAGCTGAGGAAATAGAATTATAGAACTTATATACTTTCCTGAACAATATTTAGTACAAATCCCTACTAATGTCAACGTCTCTTTTGTCAATTGGCTCTTTTCTTATAACTGTAGGGGACATAACTATAGCACTGATCGTGGCTGCAATGCTCTGCAGGCCTGAATGAAAATTCAAGTTATTCTTACCTGTAACTTGTTTTCCATAAGTCTTTCAGGACAGTACCTGAGAGATCGTGACTCCTCCCACCGGACCACAGGAAACACCCTCTTCCTCCAAATCTTTAAAGGGAGGCACCTCCCTACCACACATCAGTTGTAGAAGAGAAACCTCCGGCCCCGGCTGGAACACAAACATATACGTTAGTCACAGCATAGTACAAAACCAATACGGTGGGTCGTTGCTGTCCTGAAAGACTTATGGAAAACAAGTTACCAGTAAGTCTAACTTGAATTTTCCAAAAACGTCTTTCAGGACAGCACCTGAGAGGATAACAGTCACTTACCCCCTCAAGGCGGGACAACAGCCTGCAGAACCTTCCTGCCAAACGCTTGATCGTTGGCGGATGTAAGGTCCAGCCTGTAATGTCGCACAAAGGTGCAAAAACTTGACCACGTTGCTGCCTTGCAAATTTGTTCAGGGGTGGCACCAGCTCCTTCTGCTCAAGTGGCCGCAAGCGCTCTGGTTGAACAATATCCTGTGCACGATTATGCATTGAGGCTACCTTAGGTAAGAATTTGGGGTCCGTCCTAAAGATGACTCTGTCTGGAAACACTGATAGGTAAGGTTCCTTAATTGACAGAGCGTGTAGCTCGCTGATCCTGCGCGCTGACGTAATGGCGATCAGAAAAACAGCTTTAAGAGCAAGACATTTGAGTGACGTTTCCTACAGAGGTTCAAAACTGACTTTTTTGCTAGAGTTTGCCCATTTTGGGAAACTTTTGATCAGCGCTGGCTTTGATCTTGTAAGAGCCTTAAAATCATAACTACTAGAGGTTCAGAGGCAACAGATTTTTCTAGGAAGACCGCTAGCACAGCAACCTCTACTTTCAAGGTACTGACTGCTAGTCCTTTATCTGCCCCCTCCTGCAAAAACTCCAAAATAGACACGAGGTTCTTCGGGTCTTGAGCAGATGATATGCACCATAAATTATAGAATTTCCAGACTTTAGTATAGATGGTTCTTAGTTACCTTCTTTCTGCTTGATAAAAATGTTGTAACCAGACGGTCTTAAAACCCCTTATTCTTTAGGAGCCGCTCCTCAGATACCATGCTGAAAGGGACAGCCTGGCCACATCTGGGTGATTTACTGGACCTTGGATTAGGAAATCTTGCCTGAGAGGTAGATGCCAACAAGGCCTGGTCGCCATTCCTAGAACGGTTGAGAACCAGGCTCTTTTCAGCCAAAAAGGGGTAATTGGGTAATTAGAATAACTGGTACCCTTTCCCGTTGTATCTTCTTTAACACCAGTGGAATTAACTGGAAAGGGGGGGGGGGGAAGCGTAAAAAAGGTGAAATCTTCATGGATGCACCAGGGCATCCGTCCCTAGGGACCCATCGAGATTGGCTGTCCCCACATACTGGAAATCATCTCAAAGACCTCCGTATTCAGAGACCACTCTGCTTCCTGGATGGGGGTACCTGCTTAGGAAATTCTCTGACCATAGAATCTCTGTTGCCAGTGCTTGTAAGGATTCGCTCCTTGTGCCCCCTGTCTTTAAATAAGCCACAGCCATGGCATTGTCTGTCAACACCTGAACGCGGTGAAACTGGAGAGCTTGAGCGAATATCACTAGAGCTAAAGCGATCACCTTCAACTCTCTCCAATTCAAGGATCTTGTCGCCTTCTTCTTGGACCAATTCCCTTGGGTAAAATTTTCTCCTAGGTGGGCCCCCCATCCCCAAGAGCTGGCGTCTGTTGTCAGTCTTCTTTTGACTGGGAAGACCCAACCCAGACCCCTTGATAGGATCTTCCGATTCCTCCACCACCATAGAGACCTCTTCACGTCCGTGTCCAGGGATCTTAAGCTGTGATCCCACGACCTCAGGAGGAATGCTTGTAGACTTCTGAAGTGTAGTCTCGCCCACTGAATAACCGGCATGGTCGAGGTCAGAACCCCTAATGCCGACATTCTCTTCTATATCGTTATTTGCACTGTACCTTGTCCTTTTTTCCTTATTACAGGAGAAAAATCTTCTGTTCTATCGAGTTGATCTGATCCCATAGAAACCGAACCTCCTGGGACGGATTTAGGGAGGACTTCTGGAGGTTCAGAATTCATCCTAGAGATTCCAGATTGTTGCGTGCTTTGCCTAAATCATTCTGTAACTTCTCCCTTGAGGGAACGAAGAATAGCAGGTCATCCAGATAGGGAATTACTGCGATTTCCTGAAGACGAAGCTGAGCTAGTGCTTCCGCCATCACCTTGGTAAAAATCTGTGGTGCGGATGATAGACAGAATGGCAAGGCCCTGAACTGTAGATGATGAATCACGCCTTTCATCTTTACTGCCAATATGAGAAACCTTTGGGACTGAGGTGAAATTGGGACATTCAGGTATGCATCCCTTAAGTCTATTGATGCCATAAAACATTCTGGGGTCAGTAGATTTCTGACTGAAAAAATAGAGTCCATCCTGAACTTTCTGTACTTGATGGACTTGTTCAGAGGTTTTAGGATCAATCAGAATTTTCCTGTTGGTTTTTTTACCAAGAAAATGTCAGAATAAAATCCCTGTTGTTGCTCTCCTGGTGGCACTTGGACCACTACACCCTGTTGCATCAGCTTCCTTAACAGGGACTTCATGGCCAGGGCTTTTTTTTTTGTTTACTGGATCCCTTGGGGTATTTGTCACAAGAAATCTTCTTGGGGGAGAGTCCATAAACCCTATTGTGTAGCCTTGAGAAAGAATGGTCAAGATGAACAGATTCAACGTTATGCCTGACCACTGCGTAAAATAATTCTGCAGCCTTCCGCCCACCCGCAGGCTCGAGTCAATGTGATTTTTCGGCTTGCGCAGGAGGATGGAAAAGGAGTCTGCCCTTGCCTTTAGCTTTTTGCGTGGACCAATTTTTCCTCCTCCCCTGGGACTTGTTGTCCTGCTCCTGAGCTCTTTGACGTAAAAAAAGGCATTTTGGGTGTTGCTTCTTCTATACCGGCCGACGCATCTGCCATATAGGCTACCGCGGAGGACAAGGCAGTGAAGGAATCTTCTATTTGGGTGAATTCGCTAAACACATGAGCTTTTAGCTGGTTAACCCAGTACTGCAGGTTTCTAGCTACACATGCCGTAGCCATGACTGATTTCAAATTGCTCATGATCAATTGCCAAGATGTTTTGAGCAAAAGATCCATTTGTTTATACATCGAATCCCTTAGGATCCCCCGTCCTTCAAAAGCTAGATCGTGGACCTAGAGACTTGGGAGAAGGCAGCGTCGAGCTTGGGGACCTTGTGCCAAACCGCAGAAGGATCAAAAGAAAAGCGCCTCTTGAGGAAAAAAGGCTTTTTCTCCGGTTCTTGCCATTCCTTCTTTATGGAATCCGAAATGACAGAATGTACTGGAAAGGTCCGCCCCTTAGGCTCACTTAGACCCGGATACATATGGTCATGCAGTGTTAGCTCCTTTTCTTCGCTTAGACCTGGAGTAACATGTATAGCTCTTAGAAGCCCATCAACCTCTTCCAGGGATAGTTTGAACTTGGAGGGGGCCGCTTACACCCCCTCACCCTCTTCCAAACTGTCAATGGAAGGAGCGGGGGACTGTCTTTCCCTGGTAGAAGGACCTTCAGAGTCTCTAACACCGAGACAGAAAGCAAACCCTGGGAAGACTCAGATGTGGAGGGCTGGCTAGCAGCCGGATTAGCCAATAAATCACAGAATGACTGAATCATTGCATGGAGTTCCTTTTTTACTGAGGCAACAAAGTCATCAGAGATGGAAGCAGATTCCTCTTTGACCAAGGAAGCAATGCAAATGCTGCACAGGGCTTTCTTCCAATTGTCCCCCATCTTAGCTTTGCATGAGGGGCATCTCTGTTTGCTTGAATCAGAGCTTTTGGCCTAAGATAGGAAACAAAATAAAACAGGGGACCTTTGCAGAGACCCAGTCTCTGCCTATGGATCACCCAAAGGTGCATTAAGAGGGGTAGAAACAAAGCCTCAAGTGCCAAGACAGGCCCCCACCACCAGGGGGAAGAAAGAAGACCGGAACGCCAAGTAATGAATCGGGCAGATTTAACAGACTGCCTCCTACCAGAGCCGTGCTGGTGCCTGTCCCCACCACTGCAGATCCCACCATGTCCTCGGGGGATGCAGCGCTTCACTTGTCGCTTCCGGTCCGATGCATTGGAAATAGGCGACAGCTCCTGCCCTGCCTCATCCCCCTGCACTCAGCCGCCAGAAATGACGCCGGACGTCGACCCGGCAACGCGCTCTTAGGAAGCGTCACTTCCGGGAGGTGCCTCCCTTTAAACTTTTTAAGGAAGAGGGTGTTTCCTGTTGTCCAGTGGGAGGAGTCACGATCTCTCAGGTATTGTCCTGAAAGACGCTTTGGGAAAAATGTATTCGATTTTTATTTTATCATTGTTGGTGAATTTATTACAATTTTGAAAGGTGGACTACGACCTTTAAAGCGACTGGTTTTAACTTCCACAGTTTAAAGTGATGTTAAAGGTTTACATGTTATACTTACCTGTGCTGTTCAATGGTTTTGTACAGAGCAGCCCAGATCTTCCTCTGCTCGGGTCTCTCGCCGGAGCTCTTGGCCCCTCCCACCTGCCGAGTGCCCCCAGAGCTAGCAGCTTGCAGGGAGGTGCACCCTCAAGCTGTGGCTTTGCGTGTCCATTCACACATAGAGCCGTGGCCTGGCACCGCCCTCTCTCTCTCCTCAATGACTCACTGGCTGTGATTGTCTCTCAGCCAATAAGGAGGGAGAGTCCCTAGAGAGCCGAGGTTCTCAGGCACATGGCTTGAGGAAGATCAGGCAAGTATTAGGGGGTGTTGGGGGGCTGCTGCACAGAGAAGGTTTCTTACCTTTTTACCATGCATAGATGGCATGAAAGTAAAAAAAACTTTGAGCCTTTACAACCACTTTAAGGCTGGGTTCACACATGTCCGGCTGCGGTTTGCAGGCCAGAGCGGTTTTGGTCACCGGTTCAAGTGCGATTCAGGTGCAAAATTTTACGTGAATTTGCACCAGAACCGGACCCAAAAATCGCACAGGACCATTTTTAAAACCGCGGCCACCCTGCACATGTGTGAGCTGGCTCCATTGAAAGCCGGTCCAATTTACGGGTCTTATGCGAATTGGATGCAGTTAAAAAAAAAAACACATCCAATTTGCATATACGAGATGAACCGAGCCTAAAGGATTTCAAATACACTTAAAAATTGTTTATGTAAGAAGTTAGGTACCTCTATGGCTCGCTCATAAATGCTTCGGGTGTGTGTGACTCCATATATTTCAGCAGCTCTCTTGATGTAAATGTTGAACATCTCGTACTGTTCTCTTGGCTCTACAGCCAGAGTGGCACGCTCATATAAAGCCATGGCATGTCGGGCCATACCATGCTCCTCCTCCAACTTGGCATACAAGAGAAAGATATCTACACAGAATACAGAAGAATAAAAGTTATAAAGTCTGATAAATCTGTGACCCCCATCAACCTGTCAACTTCTCTGGAGAATACAAACTTTTGGCAAATTTTCTAGGACAGCCATCCAGAGCCTGTTCAAACAGATCACGAGCTCTTTCCAGCTTCTTTCCTCCATATCGAGCGATGAATTTGGACAGATAAGTACTCCAGATATCGTAGACATTCGGCCAGCGGAAAAGGGCGATGCCTCGCTCATAGGCCTGGTGTCATAGAAAGAAAAAAAGATAAATTACCATTTTATGGAGATTTAACCAGTCTGATTTGCCTTGTGTCTCCTGAATGCCACCCATATTTCTTGTCATCTTCACCTACCTTAAAACTTTCTTCAAAATAGTTGTGCTCCTCCAAGAACATAGCATAGTTGATTATAATCTGTGGGGTGGCTATGCGGAGATCAATGATCCTATCGTATACAGCCTTGGTAGACTAAGAACAGAGATTTCATATTAGATATGTGAAGTACATAGGTTTGTCATGACATTAAAAATAAGAAATTAGCAGTAGTGACATTATTGAAGTGGCAGCATTAAAGTTTCATAGTTACATTCTGCTGCTGAACAAAAACAGTTATTTCAAGCACCCTGCTGCCATACAGCACACGCTCACCTCTCTGAACGTGTTACATGTTACTTCCATATTTAGCAACCCCCCCCCTCAAACCACACAGCTGAATCATTCATTCAATCACAGATTTGTGTGAATGAATGTGCTACAAGTACGGTCTTCCATTGTGGCAGACAGCTTGTAGTTCTTAATGAACTGAGAGGCTGCTAATGAGCGCTCTTGTAGTTCATTGATCTTCCTGCCCCCAGTACATGTCTGCCAGTACAGGAGGTACAAGCAGACAGCTTTACTGAGAGTCTGTAGGAGCCTGGCATTGCACCCATGATCTGCCGATTGCAGGTGCAATTCTCTGCAGACTAAGTAAACAAAAAATAAATGCACATTTTTTTTTAACCTGCAAAAAAAAAAGTGCATTATTTTTTTTCCCCTTGAAAAGTGAACTTGTCTTTTAAATGGATCCAAGCACTTATTCCACTTTAATAGAGAAGTACATTTAGGGGAATGATGCAACAATGACGTCTTACCTTAAAAGTGCCTAAACTTTCCTCCAGATCAGCCAACATAGACCACACCTTCAATGACTTGTACAATCTGTTCTGAACAGGCTCCGAGGCGTCAAAGTATTCAGCCTTACGAGCTGGCACTGCAGTGGCTTTCTATGGGGACAGAGGTGAGACAATCAGGTAGGTCCCAATAAATTGGGCAGAAAACGCTTTATTTATCTCAGTCCTTATATACTCACTCTGAGTATTGTCAGAGCCTCATCATAGTTCTCATGTCTCAGCTCCATCTCACCGAACTGGCACCAGACAGAGGCCAAGTCATCCACATGTGTGTATCGTACCTGGGTCGCTCTTTGGAGGATGTCTCGGGCCTAAATCGTATAAAAAAGAACATTATTTTGATAATCATTTTGTAAACTTACAGCCCAACAAGATTTGGATAGAGTACAGATGAATGAAGAACTTCAGTCAGGGTTTTTTATGGTAGAAACCAGCCAATCCTTTCCCATATGCCCAAAGGTGGCGTGCATGGCTTACAGCGACACGGTGTTTTAGCTCAATAAATAGCCAACACGCCGCCTATGTAACTCAAAAATAGCTCAAAATAAAAGACTGGTCACATATGAAAAAATTTAATAAAAAATAAGATGGCACATAGCAACCAATGACATTTCGGGGCCACAAGAGATTGAGATTTTAAATGATGTCTGCGTCCCAACTAAATGCATTTCTCTTCTCTTCCTGTTATGTCTAAAACCTATCACCAGAACAGAAATGGAGAAGGAAACTAACAAATCTTAAGAGATTTATTGCAGCCTTTGTGCCTGAAGGGGCATTCACGTCACTTCCAGACGTTTCATAATTTTTTCTGTATGACACCAGCAAAATGGACAGGAGGTAAGAAGAAATTTCCCAAATAGGAACAAAACATTAAAAAAGGTGGCTAAAATTTGGGCTTAAAGTAGATCTGAAAAATTAGAGTTACGCTTACGGGTAACGTTTTTTCCTGTAGTCTTTCAGGACAGCCACCATGAAAGATAGTCTCCTCCTCTTCCTCTAGGAAACACTGTGCCAGCCCATAAATTCTCACTTCCCCTGCCGGACCTCAGTTTTTTTCGAGATAACCTCCGGCCAGCTGGGGAGACACAAGAACACATTAATAACATATTCAATGAACATTGTCAAGCTGCGTTCTGGTCTTACGTAAGACCCCCCAAAAATTACTCGGGTGGGTAACCGTGGCTGTCCTGCTGTTACCGGTAAGCGTAACTCTAATTTTCCCTAGTCGTCCTTCAGGACAGCCACCATGAGAGGATAAGCGAGCACTTACCAGTTAGGGTGGGACTACAGCTTGCAAAACCTTGCGTCCAAAGGCTTGCTCGCCTGCCGACACCAGATCCACTCTATAATGTCTTATGAAAGTGGAATAGCTGGACCATGTTGCAGCCCTGCATATCTGGTCTGGCGTAGCTCCAGCCCTCTCTGCTTGAGAAGTTGCCATAGCTCTTGTTGAGTGTGCTTTCAGCAATGTTGACCTGAGCCACCTGGCGATTGTGCGTCGGGACGCTCTGAAACCCTTTCTGGCCCCAGAAAATAAAATAAACAGTGAGTCTGACTTTCTTATTGATTTGGTCAGCTCAAGGTACTTTAGGATACCTCTCCTTACATCTAAAAAATGAAATTTCAGTTCCCTCTCACCTGAGGGGTTGGGACAAAATGAAGGTAAGACTACCTCCTGGCTTCTGTGGAAACCCGAAGCCACTTTAGGCAAAAAGGCCGGATCAGTTTTAAGCACTATCCGGTCTGGCAAAATTTCACTGACCCTCCTGGCAGTGGTTACCGCCACCAAAAAAACAGTTTTTAACGTGAGATCCCTTAGCAAACACCCGTCTAAGGGCTCAAAAGGAGGTCCTGTCAAACTTCGCAGGACTAAGGATAGGTCCCACCCGGGGAAGGGTGGGCTCCTGACTGGTCTCTGTCTAGACAGAGCCTTAAAGAACCTGACCACCCAAGGATTGGAGGCCAGAGATTTCTCCAAATAAGCACTAAGTGCTGATACTTGACTTTTAAGAGTGGCTACGGATAACCCCTTGTCCGCCCCACACTGCAGGAATTCCAGCACAGCTATGGGACTCTGCACTGAAAAGGAGCTTGCTACACACCAGTCGTTGAAGCGGAGCCAGACTTTTTTATATATCCGACGCGTCTCCTTTTTCCTGCTACTGAGAAGGGTAGAGATTAATCTGTCTGAAAAGCCTTTAGCTTTCAGAATGCCCTCCTCAATAGCCAGGCTGCCAACTTCCATTGGTGTACTCGGGGGCAAAGGACTGGGCCCTGCGAGAGGAGATCCTCCAGAACTGGAAGGAACATGGGGGGCTCTGCTGCCAGCTGTCTGAGAACCGAAAACCATGCCCTCTTTGGCCAGTATGGGGCCCCCAGAATCAGAGCCGTGTCTTCTAGCTGAAATTTTCTCAGCACCGCTGGTAACAGTACCGGAGGAGGGAAGGCGTAACACGCCCTGAACTGCCAACTTTGGGTCAGGCGTCCACTCCCAGAGCTCCTTCTCCCCTGTTCAGGGAGAAAAAACAAGGGACTTTCGCGTTGTCTTTTGACGCGAAGAGATCCACCTCTGGGGGACCCCATTTCTCGGAAATTAGGTTGAAGACCTCCTGGTTGAGGACCCAATCTCCTTCCCTCAGCCTCCTGCGGCTGAGAAAGTCCGCTATTATGTTCCTCTCTCCTCTCAGAAATACAGCTGAGAGAGAGAGGGTATTGGACTCGGCCCAGCTTAAGATGTCTATCGCAAGGGCCAGCAGGACCCCACTTCTTGTGCCGCCCTGCTTGTTTATATAGGCTACGGTTGAAGAGTTGTCCAACCGTACCTGTACATGCTGTCCCTGAAGAACCTTCCCAAAAAACCTGAGGGCAAGTCCTACTGCCCTCAGTTCCTTCCAGTTGGAAGATCTTTTCAGGTCGTCGCCCTTCCAAGTACCCTGGGTGACCAGGGAACCCAGATGTGCCCCCCCAGCCCTTGCCACTTGCGTCTGTCGTTATTACCTGAGAGACGGGAATAAGCCATAGACGTCCCTGTGACAGGTTCCCCTCTTTCCTCCACCACCAAAGGGATCTTTTTACGTGGTGAGGGACGTGTACTAGGGTGTCTAGATCCCCCTGACTGTTGTCCCATATTCTTAGCACAAAAGTCTGCAGGGGCCGAAAGTGCAGTCCTGCCCACTGCACTGCTGGGAGGGCTGAGGTTAGAAGGCCTAGCGTTGACATCAGAGACCTCTTGGAGACCTGCTGGCTGCACTGCAGAGCGGCCACCGCTCTGTCCAGTTTCGTGATCTTTTCTAAAGGCAGAAAGACCCTCAACCGCGTTGAGTCCAGCAGGTATCCCAGGTACACAATGCGCTGTGTAGGAATGAGGTTGGACTTGTCTAAGTTCAACAACCACCCCAGACCTGTTAGGACCCTCTTTACTAGATCTAGGTCCCTGAGCAGCTGAACCGGGGATCCGGCAAACAGGAGTAGGTCGTCCAGATATGCTATGACCGACACTCCCTGTAACCGCAGGAAAGCCATCGCCTCCGCTAGGATCTTGGTAAAGATGCGGGGCGACGAGGATAGCCCGAAGGGCAGCGCTTGAAACTGAAGGTGCACTATTGTACCGTCCAGATCTATTGCCAATCGGAGAAACCTCTGAGAGGCTTCTGCGATGGGGACGTGTAAGTACGCGTCCCTTAGGTCCAACGAGACCATAAAGCAATCCTGCGGAAGCAGGGCCCTTACCGTGAAGATAGACTCCATGCGGAACCTCTTGTAGGTAATGGACCTGTTTAGGGGCTTTAAATTCAGGATCAACCTGAATTTTCCGGAAGGTTTCATTACCACGAATATGTGGGAATAGAATCCCTTCCCCTCTTGGTACTCTGCGCACTACTTCCTGTTGTTCTAGCTCCCTTAGAGCTTCCAACAACGCTTCGGCTTTTGTCCTGCAATTGGAAAGATGCGTGACAAGAAACCTTAGCGGAGGGGGACTTGTAAACTCCAGGTGGCACCCCCTTCTTATGACCCCAGGGATGAACTGGTTGGGGGAGATCATCTCCCACTGCGGAAGGAAAGCCCCCAGTCCTCCCAAAGATCAATGACTTAGGGAGTCATTGATCTTTGCGGGCCTTTTCAGGAGGGCGAAAAATCGCCCCTCCTCGGCCCCTGCCTCTTTGGCCCCAAGCTTTCTTTTGCCCCTCTGGTTTAGGAGTATCCTTTCGTTTTTGCGGACGAAACCCCTTCTTCGTCTGCACTGGGGCCTTCCGCTTGAGAGGAAATTACTTCTTCCTGTCCGCCGTTCTGTCTAAGACAGAGTCCAACCCAGGACCGAAGAGGAGGTCACCTGTCAGGGGTACCCCGCATAATTTAACCTTAGAGGCGCTATCGCCTGGCCAGGTTTTTAGCCAGAGAGCCCTTCTGGCTGAGTTTGCCAGGGCCGCTGATCTGGCTGACATGCGAACTGATTCCGCCGAGGCGTCTGCAATATATGCGACACCTCTTAGGATCGTGGGGAAAGATGACAGTATAGTCTCCTTGGCCGTACCAGCCTCAATGTGCTCCTGAATCTGGGACAGCCAATGCTCCAGGTTGCGGGCTACCACCGTAACAGCCATTTCAGGCTTTAGGTTGCCTACAGTAGACTCCCACGTCTTTTTGAGTAAAGAGTCCATTCGCTTGTCCATGACATCGGACAAGGCACCCATATCCTCGAATGCCAGGTCCGTATGTCTAGACACCTGCGAGAAGGCGGCATCCAATTTTGGGTTCTTGTTCCAAATGGCCGAAGGGTCCTCTGAGAAGGGGAACCTTCTCTTTAGAGAGCCAGAGAAAAAAGGTCTCTTCTCAGGGTCCTGCCACTCCTTCTTAATGGTTTCTATCAGAACATCATGGACTGGGAAAACCTCTCTCTTCTGTTCCCCTAAGCCCTTGTACATTCTGTCATGGAGGGACAGGGGTCTCCTCTCCTCCTGTATCCCGAGGGTTGTGTAAATGGCCCCTAGAAGGTCCTCGACTTCGTCTAGGGACAATTTATACCTAGAAGGCCTTCTGGATTCCCCATCCAGGCCCTCTCCCTCTGACTCCTCCTGAGAGTCAGAGGTGCCACTATCTGGCCGCCTAAGCTCCACCTCGGAAGGGCCTGAGATTTCCTCTGCCATAGCTGTGACTGCAGGTCTGGCAGGTGCAGAGCCCTGAGCTTGTGGCGGGGTTGTTTCCTGTGAACCAGGGTTGGTAGGGAGCTGAAACTTTTCAAACAGGGTCTTAAATGAAGAAAAGGTAGAAGAAAGCTCCTTAACCGAGGCTGCCAAACCAGACTCCTGCTCAGATTCCCTCTCTCTGACCAAGGAGTCTATACAGTCCCTGCAAATGACTCTAGTCCATGATTCCCCCAAAACTTCTCTGCAAGAGGCACACTTCCTCTTAGAGCTATGGGTAGTCTTTTCCGTAGCTTTCTGAAATACATGCAGGAAGATAGGCAGAAAACATGTTTTTTTTTTACAGGAGGAAGTAGCAGGAAACAACCCAGGGGAGTGCACTAGACCCGCTCTATACAACAGGGATCAGAGCCCCCCCCCGACCACCCAGGGGGTCTGCTCCCCCCAAGACAGGAACCATACCATGGAGGGGCAATCCTAGATAGAGAGGACCCTTCCCCAGGGTGCTCTTACCTTAGGAAGGCTGGAGGTGGTGTCACTGTGTGCTGTAGCATCTGCCTCAGACATGACTGCAGGTGGTTGCTTCCCAGGGAGTCTCACGCTGCCTGTGTGCGATCCGGACTCTCTCCAGCCTGAGCCCGGCCCTTTATCAGCTCCGTGACCCGGAACCGGAAGTCACGGGTCAAAGGCAACAGGTCCGGTTTCCGCCGGAAATGACGTCACCCGTCGACCAGGCGCGCTGGTTCCAAAAAGAAAAAATGTGCAGCCTATACCCTTGCATAGGGAAACCGGACTGCTGCCTTGCTGCGCCCCTGTGGACGCGATAAGGGGCCACCACAACCTGATGCCGCGCTCGACAAGGAAGGGGTGGCTGTATGTAAGGTAAGCAATGTTAGTTTAGCCCCCTGGCAACCCTTGCTTTCCTAAGGGATTAAAAAATGGCCACAGTCTCCCTGACCGCTCTAGCCTGGTTCCTTGCACAGTGTCTCCCCACCGGAGGAAACACTAATAACTGAGGTCCGGCAGGGGAAGTGAGAATTTATGGGCTGGCGCAGTGTTTCCTAGAGGAAGAGGAGGAGACTATCTCTCTCATGGTGGCTGTCCTGAATGACGACTAAGGAAAGTAAAACTTTTTTTTTTAGTTTTGGGAGTGTGGAAGGATTAGAACCCCCATTAGGTTTCTACTGCTATCCCTGCTAGGCAGATTCACTATATTTGTCCTCTAACCATTGTCACTAGGACTGAAAGTGAGAGACACTAAGCCCCGGTTCACACTGCCACAACTTATCATGATATTTGAGAGTTTTTAAAGTTGCATGACAAGTTGCGCCCTATTATTGGCAATGGAACCAGTCTAATCAGTGCAACTCAAGTTGCTCCGACTTATAAAAAGGTTCATGCATTACTTTGGGATGACTTCAACACGACTTCCATTGAGTTCTGTTAAAGAAGTCGTATGCTAGCCGCAATTAAGTTGTGCAGGGACGTCGGCTTCAAAGTTGTGTGACTTTCATGTCGGAGCAGTGTGAACCAGGGCTAAAAGAGGGAAACAGGAAATCTTTCAATGGGGACATCTGTTCTGGTGGCAACCTATAACAGCAGATTTATCTCATAAACGTGACAAAAAATTATAACCAAAGATAATTCAGGAGCTTTAACCACTCCCTACTCCAGCTTGTCAACCTCATCATTCTGGAGGAACCCTTGAGATAATTTTTAGATCTCTGGGAACCTCTGCTAAAAAAATTATTATATCTACCGCTCATGCACATTAACATAGTTAGTAAACTGAAGCGAGTTTAAATAAGAAAAATAAAAAGAATGAGGTGAAACTAGATTTTATTGACGCCTAGGGCACATAATTTTTAACACCCACTTGCTACCAAATTATTTTCAGCAATAATATTGTAATTAAATACATAATAACAGAAAAGTATTTAGATAATGAAAACTGTGGTGATCCCTAACATTAATAATCAGTGTAGAGGGAACCCTGCTTACAGGTCAGTGCCAGCTGAAAATTGTCCACCCTCGCACTAGTGGGCACTTTTGGGGATCAATTCACCACAGCTCAGGAAACTCTAGAAACCCTGCTTGAGAAAGGATGCCCTACTCTATCAATTTTGTATCTTTCAGTAAACAAATAAAAGGGGGATAACCTCTTCAGGCAGTCTTGGATATGTTCCTCCCTGCAGTGTCCAAATACAACCAAGCTGCACTTCCACTGTTTTCCTTCTTACAATCACGGCTAAGCCCCTATTGGGCAGAAACACATCAAAAGGAGTAGGAGAGGCTCTGGTGGCAAATGATGTGCCGCAATCTGGCTTTGTAAGTTAGCAAAACATGTAATAAACTAAAGCTTAAAAACACAGAACACAGAAGTTCACCCTGCTTGTCCGTATCTTGTATTTTTCACTTGCCTAGGTAATATAGTCTCTACCCAGTTCAAACCTTTTTTTATTTTTTTTATAAAGAACTGCTTAATAAGGCCTCTTGTTTTTCCCCACTTGATAAAATATTCTGACTTTTAAATGCAGTTGAATATTTATGTATAGCGCAGCGTATTTATGACTTGCGCAGTAGGAAACGGGCAGTGAAGCCGCAAGGCTCCACTGCCTGTTTCCCTTAGATAGAATGGCGGCGCCCAGACCCGAGAGACGAGGGAAGGGTAGGCCTCGGGCTGCCGACATCGCGGGCACCCTGGACAGGTAAGTGTGCTTATTAAAAGTCCGCAGCTACAGTGTTTGTACAGTAGCTGCCGATTTATTTTTTTATTTTAAAAAAAAAATTTCGGCTGGCCCACTGCTTTAAGTATGGAAGTGGACATGTTACTTTGTATGTATTTCTAAAGACAAAACATTAATTTTACCTGAACAGAAACTATTTTACTAGGTAAGTGGAAATTACAAGATGCTTTATTAAGTATCTCTTTAGGAAAACAAAAAAAATAAAAACACACACACAGTAAATCTTAATAAACTCCCCTGACATGGAAGGAAATGACAAACATATATTTTAATCCATACCTATTCACAATAAACATTTTACTGTAAGATTTAAATCAGGACACGTCAGGAAAACATGGCAGTCTGCCTGTCAATATAAACTACTCACATCATCAATCTGTCCGTTGTCTTCATAAAATTTAGCAAAAGCAACCCAGAGCGAGTGCGGCTTCCCAGTGGCCTTTGCTGGATCTACAGTCTGAACAGCTTCTGTGTAAGTGCTTATGATCTTTAAGGAATAAATACGTTAATAAAAAAAAGGAGAGGATAGCGTGAGTAAACCTTACCTTCCAAAACATCAAAAAACATAAGAAAATGTGCTGCTTGTGTCATCTGTGAGCCTTTCCAACTGTATCCAGCTGAAGTTTATAGGAATTAGTAAATGAGAAAGGGCCACTAATAAAATATAAAGTGCTAAAATAAGTTACAGTATACAGGTACAAATGAGCCTACTGTGGTTAGTGGGCCTCACAATGCAGTGGTGAGATCTGCTAGTCATAGCTCCAATAGCAAAATATCAAAAGTGGAAAATGTGACTCATTAGTGACATACAATATCTTGTGCTCACTTACAAAATGCCTACTGCTTTTATACAATACATCAGCATTTGAACTTCCCATAATTCCCTGCACACATGGAATCAAGCTTACAGTGGGAGGGCATACACTGTGAGACTACCACACTGTACAGTCATGTACAACATATGTCAGTCATTGGCAGAATATGAGGGGGGCATAGGGATGGCCTCTCCACTTTGCTGATGTTCCCTTAATCCAACACTCAAGCTGGAGTTATAGAAGGGTTGCAAGTCTACGCAGTGGCGTCGCCCTACTGGCAATTTGGGTGCTGCTGCATGCAGGGTGAAGAAAGCTGAGATGACCCTGCAAGTAAAGTCCAACTTTAAACTTTTATAACTATTTAGGATGGATACGAAAGACTGAAACTGGAACAGCAAATAAATAAAAAAATAAAAATCACCATAATAAAATCATAAAGATGAGAGAGAAATATGGTAGCTTGTGCTAACAAAACACAAAAACCAAAAAAAAAACCTGACTATTCAAACTATGACTGCCAGACAAGACACACAGAATCCATAGAGAACACACCTCCCGTGGTTTGTCTTTGTACAGCTGCACCCTCTTGTGCCACTCATGGATATTGTGTGGGTTTTGTCTCAGTAGCACCCCATTCAGTAGGATAGGCCTCCTCTCCATCAGCTGCTCGAAACGGGCTAATCGCAGCTCTAGGTCTATGTCATCTAACAAGATGAAAAGGAACACATTAGGAGACTTATAACCATAAAACAGAAATGTAAGGGTTAAGGTAACTAAAGGCAACCAAAGGCAAAATTATTATTTTTTTGTTTTGGATACAGTGGAGAGGGATTAGAACACTGGTCAGTTTTTATTGCCATCTGTGCCCATTAGGAGAGATTTACCCTATTTGTCCTGTTTACCGTTATTATCAAAAATGAAGGATTTCTTGTTTTGATGATGGGACAGGAAGTTGAGGGAAATTTCCCCAATGGGACACTGATGGCTATATAAAAAAAAACAAAAAAAAACACGAGAGTTATAACCCTCCCTTGCTTTATTCAAAATGAAAAAGTTTTGTCTTTAGTTACCCTTTAAGGCTGATTCTTACCTTCCTCTTCTTTTCCCATCTCACTGACGGTTTCCATTTTGGCTGCAATGACGCTCTCCTCAAACTGAGCATAGCTGTCGAACACCTGAGTGAAGTCACGGACAGTGGTGACTGTCTGAATGGCCTCTTCATAAACATCTCGAGCCTGAGAAACCCCAAAATAAAAAAATCTCAACAATGTGATGTACAGTATGTGGCTAAAAAACACCGACTAGGGTGGTAGAGTAATTTGATTCTTAAGCGCCTTGACAAAGTATAGGCATGCAAGAAAGTCATATACCGTATATACACTCGAGTATGATCCAGGTTTTTCAGCACTTTTTTTGTGCTGAAAAAACCCCCCCTCGGCTTATACTCGAGTCTCCCTGCCTCACTGTGCCCATCTGCAGCCTCATGCACCTGATCTCCCGGCGCTGTGACATGCAGTCTAGTCGGCAGCCATCCAGTGTAACAAAGCCCCGCCTTCTCCTCATCCTCAATAGGCGGAACACTGACTCACTGCTGGGAAACTGGATCAGTGTTCCGTCACAGATGAGGAGGAGGCGGGGCTTTGTTACACTGGACGGCCGCCGACTAGACTGCATGTCACAGCGCCAGTGTTCTGGAGATTAGGTACATGAGGCTTCAGATGGACACAGTGAGGCAGCAGATGGACACAGTGAGGCATTGTTGACCCTCTTTTCCACTTACAGTAGCTGCTGCATTTCTCACCCTAGGCTTATACTCGAGTCGATAATTTTACCACAAAAAAATGGGAAAACATAAGTGCCTCTGCTTATATTCGGGTCGGCTTATACTCGAGTATATACGGGTATTTGTTTTCCCATTCACCCTGATTTACTTTTTTTTTGTATCTGCCAACAGAACTTATCTGAGCTGCTACAAATGTCCTTGACACCTTCTGTGGATGGCATTGTTCTTCTATACTACAGTGGCTAGCAGGAGATTATTATAACTCAGCATCTTAAATACCCAGCCAGGTGTTTACTTTTTTGGACTCCTGTGGATTAGATCCTAGTACATATTTCACTGTGTGTGGACTACCTTTTCTTTAAAAGCATCACAGAGGTTCTCTCTATGGAATTTTGTTCTGACCCAGGGACCAGATGCTTTTGGTATGATTCCCACAACAGCATGGCCCAGTGACTTTAGTATTAACATGGTTGTAAAGCGGCAAGGTTTTTCACCTTAATGCATTCTATGCATTAAGGTGAAAAACCTTCTGAGCTACAGCATCCCCCCAGCCCCCCCCTTTTTTTACCTGAGCCCAATCTGATCCAGTGATGTGCACAAGCGCAGTGGCTCCAACCACTGTCTCTCTCCTTATTGGACAGATTGATAGCAGCAGGAGCCATTGGCAATACAGTGACGCGGTGGGGGGGGGGGGGGCAAGTCCCGCTGTCTGTGTCAATGGATGCAGCAGTGGGACTCGGGAGCAAGCTTCTTTCCCTGGGGGCACCCGAGGAGGAGGGGCTTGGAGCGCCAACAGTGCACCCCAGAAGAAGAGGATCAGAGCTGCTCGGTGCAAAATGATTGAGCAGAGCAGGAGTTTGTCATTTTTCTTTAATAAAAAAACAAACAAACAAGGGTTTACAACCCCTTTAAGCCAGCCATTGATGGTTCGAATCTCAGGCCGGTTCAGCAGGGACCGCCCAAGATTCGAGCAATGTATGGGCAGGCTGATTGTACCCAAGTTAATTGATCGATCAACTTGGGTACAACCAGCCTGTCAGATTTTTCATGAGATTATTGCCAGCGGCTATAGCCGCTAGCAATAATCACTGTGTGTTCCCCCGCCAGGGACAGCTCCACCCCACTGCCAGGCGAACACATTAGCTCTGTGGGAAGGATTCCCCCATCAACACTGACTGTGGAATTGAGCGTTATTTTTTTCCTTTAGCCAGCTTTAAGCTTACAGACTAGGGGTGTGAGGGAGGGACAATTTTCTTCACACTGGTTTCACTGCTGGAAGTCCTGTGGCATAAACTACCAGGCACTAGGTCCTTTATAACAACCACCAACCTTCTGAGGTTCTAATCCAAACAGAAGCCTCTGTAAATGATGTTTAAAATGCTTTAAAGCGGAGTTCAACCTATTTAAAAGTCAGCAGCTACAAAAAGTGTAGCTGCTGACTTTTAATAGACAGACACTCACGTGTCCCACAGTCCAGCGATGCAGCCGACCAAAGCCTCGCTTCTCTCCCCCTCCTCTCCTCTCTCTGCAAGTGTGGGAACGCGGCTGTGCCTTCACAGCCGGGCGCACACTGTGCGAGACGCGCTGCGCGTTATGAATGGCCGGGCAATCTTCTGGGACCGTTCACATGTCCCAGAAGATTTCAGGGGGGTGAGGTGAACTTACGCTCGGCGCCGCGAGAGAAAGTGGAAGCTGGGTACCCGTCAAAACTAGGTACCCCCCCAAATTGGCATGCCAAATATGGTATGTCAGGGGGTCATGAGTACGTGGAACTCTGCTTTAAGCTTGAGTGTCCTATCAATCCAAAAAAAATACTAGGTTCAAGGCATTCTAGCCATCACTAAAATTTGCAATTTGTGTGCACTTTTGTGACTGCAGTAAACACATCAGACTATAAACCTGAGTGTGTCAGCAGTTGATGTGATCAGTCCAGTGCTCACTGCTGGTCAGAACAGATGAAGGTATACAAGCTGGATTATGGGGAATGAACAATGAGCCATGGTAATGGTTACCTTTTCAAAATGACCACTCCGGGTATGGTACTCAGCAAGGGCACACCACAATTTCCCCCTCTGATCGGTGAAGCGAGTGAGGCCACCACGAATAATGGCTGCAGAGTCCAGAGAGCGTATAGATCCTGGGTTCTGTGAAAGGAGGGTACACAACTCCTGCCACAGCTGTAACAGAGAAGACCTGGGTCAGATTTGTACCTTATATAACCGCTGTCATCTATTGATCCATTAAAGCCCTCTAATCCTTATCCCGTAAACCAAGTTACTGCTGTCCTACGCATGTGCTATTCTTCTTCAAAGCTATCACAAGCTAAGAGAAGCCATTTATGTCAGCATGTATCCGCGTATGCAGCAGTTACCTATGATTATGGATGGATGTCTAAGCCTGGACACATCTGTTTGCTGTTGGTCAAGCAGTGATTTATCCGCCCCTATCTGCAGGTAACCGCTGCATGTGTGTTTACTGCCATTCATTCATGCGACAGAGTGGCCACAGCTAATCCTAACCACCACTGATTTTGTGCTGCTGGAATTCACATAGTTACATAGTAGGTGAGGTTAAAAAAAAAAAAAAAAAAAAGACAGTCCATAAAGTCCAACCTACGTGTGTGATTATATGTCAGTATTACATTGTATATCCCTGTATGTTGTGGTCGGTCAGGTGCTTATCGAATAGTTTTTCAAACTATCGATGCCCCCCCTGCTGAGACCACCACCTGTGGAAGGGAATTCCACATCCTTGCTGTTTTTACAGTAAAGAACCCTCTATGCAGTTTAAGGTTAAACCTCTTTTCTTCTAATTTTAAGTGTCCACGTCTCTTGTTAAACTCCCTTCCGCAAAAACGTTTTATCCCTATTGTGGGGTCACCAGTACGGTATTTGTAAATTTAAATCATATCCTCTCTCAAGCGTCTCTTCTCCAGAGAGAATAAGTTCAGTGCTTACACCCTTTCCTCATAACTAATATTCTCCAGACCCTTTATTAGCTTTTTTGCCCTTCTTTGTACTCGCTCCATTTCCAGTACATCCTTCCTGAGGACTGGTGCCCAGAACTAGACAGCATACTCTAGGTGTGGCCGGACCAGAGTCTTGTAGAGCGGGAGAATTTTATGCTTTATCTCTGGAGTTGATCCCCTTTTTAATGAATGCCAATATTCTGTTTGCTATGTTAGCAGCAGCTTGGCATTGCATGCCATTGCTGAGCCTATCATCTACTAGGACCCCCCAGGTCCTTTTCCATCCTAGATTCCCCCAGAGGTTCTCCCCCCAGTGTATATATTGCATTCATATTTTTGCCACCCAAATGCATTATTTAACATTTTTCTACATTAAACCTCATTTACCATGTAGTTGCCCACCCCATTAATTTGTTCAGATCTTTTTGCAAGGTTTCCACATCCTGCAGAGAAGTTATTGCCCTGCTTAGCTTAATATCGTCCGCAAATACAGAGATTGAACTGTTTTTACCCCATCCTCAAGGTCGTTTATGAACAAATTAAAAAGGATTGGTAGCAGCACAGAACCCTGGGGGACCCCACTACCCACCCCTGACCATTCTGAGTACTCCCCATTTATCACCACCCTCTGAACTCGCCCTTGTAGCCAGTTTTCAATCCATGTACTCACCCTATGGTCCATGCCAACGAACCTTATTTTGTACAGTAAATGTTTATGTGGAACTGTGTCAAATGCTTTTGAAAAATCCAGATACACGTCTACGGGCCTTTCTTTATCTAGATGGCAGCTCACCTCTTCATAGAAGGTTAATAGATTGGTTTGGCAAGAACGATTCTTCATAAATCCATGCCGATTACTGCTAATGATACCGTTCTCATTACTAAAATCTTGTATATAGTCCCTTATCATCCCCTCCAAGAGTTTACATACTATTGATGTTAAGCTAACTGGTCTGTAATTCCCAGGGATGTATTTTTTGGCCCTTTTTAAATATTGGTGCTACATTGGCTTTTCTCCAATCAGCTGGTACCATTCCAGTCAGTAGGCTGTCAGTAAAAATGAGGAAAAATGGTCTGGCAATTACTTGACTGAGTTCCCAAAGAAGCCTCAGATGCAAGCCATCTGGTCCCGGTGATTTATTAAAGTTAGGTTTCCCAAGTCTAATTTTAATTCTTTCCTCTGTTAACCATGGAGGTGCTTCCTGTGATGGATAATCACTGCAATTTTGGTTAATGAAGCCCCCCCAATTCCCTTGTGAAGACTGAGGAGAAGAATAAATTCAATACCTTCGTCATCTCCCCATCCTTTGTAACCAGATGTCCTTACGCATTCTTTATGGGGCCAATATGATCTGTCCTCCCTTTTTTACTGTTTACATACTTACATAATTTCTTGGGATTTTTTTTGCTCGCCACCGCTATGTGTGTTTCGTGTTCTATCTTAGCCGCCCTAATTGCACCCTTACATTTCTTGTTGCATTCTTTATAAAGTCTGAATGCCGATGATGATCCCTCAACCTTGTATTTTTTGAAGGCCTTCTACATGCATTTTTGCATTGGAGTTAAAGCCATCCATGACTTTTGTTCGCTATTTTAAATTTATTACCCAATGCGATGCACTGGCTAATGCCCTTATTTAATATGCTCCTAAAGCAAACCCATCTCTCCTCCGTGTTCTTTGTTCCTAAGATTTTATCCCAATTCATGCCTTCTAACAAGGTTCGTAGTTTAGGGAAGTTGGCTCTTTTGAAATTCAGGGTCTTTGTATTCCCCTACAGACCGGCCCTAATCACCTGTATGAACAAGGTCTTATAGATGGAAGAATTAATTTGGATATTCATCTGTTGATTTTACTGCTTTTTCAGAACATGTGTGTTTACGTTTTTTTAGTGTGTGTGGTCTGAGCACAGGTTCATTTTAAAAAGTATAAAAATAGGTAAAATTAGAAATAAGTCTGTGAAATAAATAAGATTGACAACTTTAATTTTCTCATAGCCCATATTAAATTCATATTAAAAATAACCAATGATTCTGCCAGTCCACATCTCTTCCTTCACAGGGTGACAATGCTGTTTTGTCTGCAGAGAGTTTACTGCAGCATTGTCAACTTTGAAACCTCCTTCCTATTACACTTTAATTGAGAAGGAGGGTTATTAGAATTGTTACCACGGACAACCTTTGCCTTCACTGCCAATGGGCACTGGTCATGCAGTTCAATGAAGCACACTGCATTTGGAGGACGTAGCACAGGGCAGCCTCATGAATCTCTCCTCCTAGCTCTGGTTATGTGAAGGCTTTCACAGTTTTGGCAGTGATGTCACAGGGAGAAATACATGATTTTTTTTTTTACCCATGGAGAAGGCAAGTAAAAAAGAAACATAGGGGGAATTGGGAGTGAACAAAAGACTATGGCCAGAGATGGACTTTAACAGGTTTCAAGTCAGCCACATATACCATACTTTGAATTAAAAACCCAACAATTTTCTTTAATGAATACAAATGCAGAAAGCAAACACTGGAATGACTATGTCTTGACTGATGCCATAAAAATTTGAGAACAAATCAGGGACATTTCAGTCCATGTGCTTCGCAGCTATCAGACTTACCTGGTAGTTTGATTTCCCCTCCTTGGACACAAAATCATCTTGGTTCACAATGGCTGCCAGCCTAGATGCAGCCTCATCCAACCTGTCCACAGAGCGCAGATACTCGATATACTCCTCTGCATTCTCAGGTGACAGCTGGAAATAAACAGGGAGAGTTATTAAAATGACATCACATGATTCAGGTGACCCGTAACAACGTTGGCTGTTACAGTCTAACAATAGTGTACCTTTAGGTATCTCCTGTAGACTCTGACTGCTGTCTCTGGAAGAGCGTGAGCACGGACAAATCTTAGGTACAGTGGCCAGATACGATGGTGCTGTGTAATGGGGAGTGCACGAAGAGCACGATCAAATGTCCTTCTTGAGCGGGTAATTTTACACTGATCCATAAGGAACTGGCAGTAATCCAGCCAAATTCGGGGCATCTTAGCGGAAGAGAAAAAAATACAATTGAAGATAGTATTGAAGTACTGATTGATAGTACAATTGAAAACAGAGATAGGATGAAGGGAACTGGCGGTGTTATCTATAGTAGCAAAATGCTTGAATTCATTGCATTTTGGCCCATTTATGTAGTGCCAACATATTGATTACCTTGCAGCTCTTCTACAAGTACATAAATGGACTGATATGGTCAAGTTTCAGTCATCCTTTCAGTCTGTCTGTGGGCTTTGAAAGGAAATCCAAGTACCCAGGGAAAACCCATGAAAACACAGGTTGGAAACAAACTCTAGGCAGATATTATCTCCATTGGAAACAGATGGCATCTGCCAATTTTTCAGCACATTGGCAACCTGTGAATTATCCAGTCCTGATTAAAGGTTTTACCTTGTGCATGAAGACAAGGGCTCGCTCGTGGCAATTATTTACTTCTTCAAAGGCCGGGTCAGTTAGGCATCTCCTCTTCACCTGTTTCCTGCGCTGTTTTAGGTAAGCATACCATAACTTGTAACTAGAAGAAAACAGGCGTTAAAAAAAAAAAAAAAATGAGACCATGTTGCATTGGTACAAGGACATTAAACTGGACAAAGTCCACAACAAAGGCAATCACAGTTTACGTGTCATAGTGTAAACACCTTTAGGATTAACTTTGTATTCCATACTGGCCATTGGAGGTCATATTGTCTTTTACACACGTTATACTTACCTGCTCAGTGCAGTGGTTTTGCAAAGAGCAGCCCAGATCCTCCTCTTCTCGGGTCCCTCTTTGGCACTCCTGGCCCCTCTCTCCTGTTGAGTGCCCCCACAGCAAGCATCTTGCTATGGGGTCACCCAAGCCAAGCCGCAGCTCCCCGTGTCCATTCAGACACAGAGCCATGGCCCGACCCCACCCCCCTCTCTCTTCGTTGGCTCACTGACTGATTGACAGCAGTGGGAGCCAAAGGCACTTCACTGCGGTCTCAGCCAATGAGTGAGTGTCCAGTACAGCCGAGTCTCTCGAGCAACATCACACAGGGTTTTTTTTTTTTTTTTTTTCCTCAATACATAGAATGCATTAATATAAAAAAAAATTCTGCCTTTACAACCCCTTTAAGCTTGTATAAGACCAGTGTGTAGATGAAGTTTTTACAACCCATTTACAAAACTTCAAGCAACTTTCTTGAAACTTTAATGAAACCTGTAGTTCCAGTGGAAAGATGTTAAACACTGATGACAACAGAAGTGCTGAATGTGCTCCCATACTTCTAGCTTACTGTTAAAGTGGAAGCAAGACTAATATACCGTACTTAAGGCTTAAAATGCTGCTTTCCCCACTCCACATACCCATCCTGGCTACAGTTTGTTAAGCAGCTCAGTGTAAATACCTTTTTTGATGTGGTCACATGATCACTAAGCTATGGCTCCCCTGTATCGGCAGCAATGGAAGCCGGTGTGTGACATCACAGCTCTGGGAACTCAGCCCCTTTGTAAGGCTGCTCACTGACACAGGGGAGCTGCAGCATAGGAGATCACATGACTGCGCCAAAGGACATTAAAAAACATTATTTTAGAAATCATGTTACCAAACCAAAGAACATTAAAAAAAATCTTAACATAGGACATTTCTACGATTCATTGACAGGCATAACAGTGATTGTACAGATCTTTATGTTCACCTTCCTGGTAGCTCCTTTAGTGCTCTCTCGTATATCAGGTTAAGTGCATGTGCTGAGGCGGACTGCTTGAATTCGATATATCGCATCCAGCACTTGACTGAATACGGGTTACGCAGGATCTCCTCTTCATACTGAAGGTCATCCTCCTCCTGTGTAAAGAACAAATGTCAAAGCTTGGTTTACATACCTAGAGTAAAAGTGTGTTATTAAAGCGGAACTAAACTCTATCGGTTTCAGCCAAGGAAGCTCCCATCTTGGCCTCTGTTTGATCTGCAACTGCCATGGTGCCGCACATATGATCAGTTACGACTCCAGCCATTTGATGGTTTGACATTTTGGACGAGAGCACAACCAATGTGACAGTTACATTCCAGGCATGGCAAGAACGCAACTGTCTTTTTAAACTGTTACATCCATAGATTTAGTTCCGCTTTAAATAAAGTCCATTGGCAATTTGAAAACCGGGTTTAAACAGAAATGAAAACAGAACCTATTCAAATTTATTTATAACGGAATTTCAAATGGAACTAAACCCTCCTATCCTTTTCAGCCAAGGAAGCTGCCATCTTAGCTTCTGTCTGATTTGCAACTGCCATAACTGTGATCAGTTATGACACCAGCCATTTGATGGTTTGACAGTTGGTTGGGAGCAGCAGCATGTGTGTCAATTGGCATTCCCGGAATGCCGGTAATGTAACTGCATTTTTTTTTAAACAGTTAATTTGACGGGTTTAGTTCCACTTTAAAGTGGAACTAAACCCATTGATTTAGACGTTTCTCAAAACAGTTGCCATGATAATGGTCACATTTGCTTGTGCTCTCAACTAACTGTCAAGCCAATAAAATGTTAGCTGTCATAATTGATCACATTTGCTGCATGGCTGTGCAGGCTTGCATATAATAATAATAAAAAAAAAAGGGGGGGGGGGGTCCCCTTATTTAGCCCAATTTGCTTTGCCTGGGACTTCTGCTTGAATCAAGGGATAAAAGGTCATCTGACAGTGGCTGCCCAGTCATCTGCCTGACCTTACAGTTTAACACTTTCAGAAGAAGGCACATAATAAGGGCAACAACTCTCAGATTCCAGGTGACCTCTGACACCTGATTTTCAAGCCAAAGGTTTAAACTGAAAGCTAAACTGTACTCACCTACCCGTCTGCCCCTCCAGCAATGACAGACAAAGCTGTCTCACCAATCTGTCTGCTGGTGCTGCCATCTGGATAGAATAGGAAATGGTTAAAACCACTCAGGTTCCACACTCTTAACGCCACCCATCGGGCAGCAACATCTGATTTGCACATGCCCCATCAGGTTTTTATTTTTTGCTGTTTGGGTCCAGCTGGAGAGATTTCCCTTCACTTTCTGCCTTGTAGAGGCAACAGGAAGCAAGAGAAAGTTTCCCCAAAGGATAGTTTCCCATTTAAGACAGTTGTCACTGGAAAATTTGCCCTTATTGGAAGATTTCTCCTCACCTCTTACTGAAGGATTTACCTTTGTTGTCTGTCTCGGTAACAATGGACAGCAGGACAAACAGAGGTGTGAATCTTGCAGAAGAAATAGGGGAGTGTGGTCAAATGCAAAGCTTTCTGTTTTGAATAGTGGAGATGGGTGAGAAGATTCAGCCCTTGATTTGTCCTGGTGATGATCACTGTTACTGGGATTGAAAGCGAGGGGGAAATCAAAAATTCCAGAACAGGAATAAAAGGGAAAACTTCCAACGGAGACATGTGCTCCGGTGACAACTGGCCAACAAGGAATCTACTCTACTTCGGAAAGATTTAGTCTCACTCCCTGTTGTTTTTACAGGACAGGAAGTGAAGAGAAATCTCTCCAATGGGACACAGATGACAAAAAACACCCGACAATGACTTTAACCATTTCTAATGCCGCGTACACACGGTCGGAATTTCCGAAACAGATGTTCGATGTGAGCTTTTTGTCGTAAATTCCAACCGTGTGTAGGCTCCATCGGACATTTGCTGTTAAAATTTCCAACAACTGTTTGAGAGCAGGTTCTCAAATTTTCTGACAAGATTTCCGAGCATGTGTACACAATTCCGATGCACAAAAGTCCACGCATGCTCGGAATCAAGCAGAAGAGCCGCACTGGCTTCATTTTTCTCAGCTTGTTGTACGTCACCGCGTTTTTGACATTCAGAATTTCCGACAAAATTTGTGTGACCGTGCGTATGCAAGACAAGTTTGAGCCAACATCCTTCGGAAAAAAATCCACAGTTTGGTTGTCAGAAATTGTGATCGTCTGTACGCGGCATTACTCTATCCAAAATAAGAGAAAAGGGTTTTCGATTAGGATACACTTTTGGCCAATCATTTTTTGCATATTTATGCTTCGGGTCATTTTTCCTTGGTCAGTGTAGATGGCAGTGTGTCCTCTGAGTTTATACATTCTGCCTAAAGGTGTCCCTCTGTCTCCTCTTAGGGCTTGCTCACAGTGGTTAAGCAGGTGGTTAAGCTGCAATTACATCACCCCCTTAACACAGAACTGTAGTGAAACAGGGCTACAAATAAGCGCCAGTTGACGTGAAACACGTTAGCGTTTGCAGGACCAAGTGGAACAGTCTGTGCATTGGGACGTCATTCTCGGTTAGTAGATGACTGCGGAAGTGGGAGTGGGTGCTGATAAAAACCAACACTCAATCATTTTAAGTGTTAAAAATTAAAGTTCCAGCCAAGCACTTAAAATCATCCCCCCCCCCCATACATACATGATGGTAAATGCATGCGTCAAGTGCGCCTGCGCGCAAATGTTGACTGTGCTACACGTTACATATTGTTGTCCCCCCCCCCCCCCGGAGTGAGAGCAATAATTTTAGGTAGGGTTGCACTGATATTGAGCATTTGCTCGTGCAAATGCTCTCTCTGATACCCAAACGGATACCTTTCGGTGCGATTTGAGCCCATACAAAATGAATGGGCTCAAATTGCACCACAAATAATTTGCATGCGATTTAAACAAGAATGCGGTGCGATTCCTGTCCGAATTGCATACAGTTTCCTGCACCACTCCTGTGTGAACCCAGGCTTGTCATAGTGACTTCAGCCTGGGTTCACACAGGAGCATTGCGGGGAACTGCATGCGATTCGGACAGGAATCACACCACATTCCTGTTCAGATTGAATGCGATTCTTTGCAGTGTGATTTCAGCCCATTCATTTTGGATGGGCACAAATCGCACCGCAAAAGTATCGGTACTCGCCAATAGAAAAAAACGGTATTGGTGCAACCCTTATTTAAGGCCGATTATTCATGGTTAAATCTAAGGATGAGCTCAGGCATGTTCGCAAATCCACATGCCCGCACCTGGAAAGAAGAAAGAAATGGCTGCACATCCAGAACTTCCGATTGCCTTTTATTTAGTTTCACAAAGAGAACACCAAATACACTAAACTGTGGTCATGTAGACACGTTTCACACCTCTTGTGCTTAATCATTTCATTGGTAATGATTAAGCACAAGACGTATGTGTGAAACGCGTCTACGTGACCACAGTTTAGTGTCTTTGGTGTTCTCTTTGTGAAACTAAATAAAAGGCAATCGGAAGTTCTGGATGTGCAGCCATTTCTTTCTTCTTTCCAAGTTTCCCACGGAGGCGGGCCGGGGCTAGCACTCTGCAAGATGCTCCAATCAGCCTTATCTTTATACACCTGGAGCAGCGGTTCTTTTTCTTGTACACGTGCCCGCACCCGCCAGGAAGCTGACACTCCGCAGCGCTAATCACAGGCAGTGAGACATTTCCCGATGCGCGGCTGCACAGGTCGGGAAACATCTCACTACCTGTGATTAGTGCTGCATAGTGTCAGCTGCCTGGCAGGCATGGGCACATGGTCTTGCAAACACGCCTGAGCGCATCCTTAGTTAAATCTAAACTAATGACCTATAGGGGGCTTTTAAAGCATCACCAGTGGAAAAATATAGGGTACCGAACTTTGTCGATGTTTCACAGGTGCACGCAATGCTTGACATGTTGGGTATCTATTTTCTTGGGCGAAATGTCATGTTTTACTGTTTACCACAAAATTGGAGATTTTGGAAGCCCCAAAATTAACTTTATGTATTTTTGTTCTGAAATTTTGCATTTCATTAACTGATGCACTAATACCGTGACATAAAAATTTGGAACTACTAAGGATTTATTCTTTAGGGCAGGGGTGCCCAACTGCTGGCCCGTGGGTCACATGTGGCCCGCGGCGCCCTCCGATGTGGCCCGCCATGTCTTGCTCTGAGATGGCGGGTCGGCAAGCCCAGATCACAGGTTCCTGACCCGCCATCTCCGAGCATTAGTGCGAAGAGGAAGCAGAGCCGATGCTTCCTGTATAGCGTCGGCCCCTTCACAGGCGGAGTGATACCAAATGTACTCCGCCTGTGACAGGAAGCATCGGCTCTGCTCTCTACTGCTTCTGTCACAATTATGATCAGAGATGACGGGTCGGGACACAGGAACCTGCGATCTGGGACAGCAGCCACCAGTATCAGTACCAGTACCAACCAACAGTACCAGCCAGCTGTAAAAATCCTGAGGAAGAATTGAAGATTGAGGTCAGTTGAGTTGCAGGTAAACCGCTGTGCATCAGTGTGAAAGCAGCCTTAGTCCCCTTTCACACGATCGGTCCGATCGGGTCTGCCTGTCAGTTTTTCAGGTGGACTCAAACTGACTCTCCATTCATCTCTATAGAGCAACAGATGTAAACAGACCTGTGTCCATTTACACCCGCCTATCTGCAATCCGATCTCCTTAAAAAAAAAAAAAAAACAGAAGGGGATCTGTCCCCTTCTGTCTAGGCAGATCGGAGGGCCCTTAGGGTAGAGCGGGTTGCATCCATGTCTGCTCTACATATGCAGAGTGGACACAGACCTGCCACCCCCCCCCTTTACACTCATTGTGGCCCGCGACCGGTTACCAAGTCGATAAATTGGCCCTCTCTCCTCAAAAGGTTGGGCACCCCTGCTTTAGGGCATCTGCTTTCAGAAAAATATATAATGTATGGGAGATGTGTGCAATCTTCAAGCCAAAAATTATTTGTTTTGCAAAAAAAAAAAAATATGCAAAAACAGCCCTGGCAGCTAAAGGGTTAAAGCAGAACTAAACCCATCGATTTAACAGTTTCCAAAAACAGTTACATTCCTGGAATGCCGGGATTCCTAACTGTCACATTTGCTTGTGTCCTCAACCAAACTGTCAAACCATCAAATGGCTGGAGTCATAACTGATCACATGTGCAGCACCATGACAATTGCAGATCAAACAGAAGCAGCTTCCTTGGCTGTAAAGGATAGGAGGGTTTAATTCAGCTTTAACCACTTGCCGACCAGCCGCCGTTATTATACTGCCGTATGTGTACGTCGCTTGGTGCAATAGATACAGCGGGCGCAGCGCCAGAGCCAATGCGCATGGCCAGAAGCCGTGATGTCCGCGGGCCACCTGCGATCGCTCCACAGAGAGGCAGAAAGGAGATCTGTCAATGTAAACGAACAGATCCCCGTTCTGTCAGGGAAAGAGAGAGAGAGCTGCCGTTCCTTCTGATTAGGAATAGCGCTCTCTCTGTTCTCCCAGTCAGTCCCCTCCCCCACAGTTAGAAACACCCCCCAGGTTACACTTAACCCTTTGATCGCCCCCTAGTGTTAACCCCTTCCCTGCCAGTGTCATTTATACAGTAATCAGTGCATTTTTTTTCAGCACTGATCGCTGTTTAAAATGTCATCGGTCCCAATCCTGCTAAAAGTCGCAGATCACCACCATTACTAGTAAAAATAATAATAATAAAAATGCCATAAATCTATCCCCTATTTTGTAGACGCTATAACTTTTGCACAAACCAAATCAATATACACTTATTGTGATTTTTTTTATTTTATTTCTTACCAAAAATATGTAGAAGAATACGTATCGGCCTAAACTGATGAAGAAATTTGTTTTTTAACATTTTTTTTTTTTAATATTTATTATAGCAAAAAGTAAACAATATTGTTTTTGTTTTTTTCCCTCAAAATTGTTGCTCTCTTTTTTTGTTTATAGCACAAAAAATAAAAACCGCATAGATGATCAAATACCACCAAAAGAAAGTCCTATTTGTGGGAAAAACAGGGCTGGCATTTTGAGGGTTAAAACAGGCGGCAAAGAGGCAACATATAACCTCCTCACTGGTTGTCAAACGCCCTCTGAAAAGCGATTTACCATGGATCATTTTTCAGAACAGCGGCAATAATAGCCACCTGCGTGAACGAGCCCCTAAGGTTGGGGGAGGGGACAAAAAAATAAAAAATAGGGAACGTGTATACATTAACACCAATACCAGAATACATAATTCACCACCATAGTGGTCCCTGACATAGACCATGGGGTTCACCCAGCACCACCTCCTACACCTACAGCCAGACAGGAGGTAAATAGACAGACTGCAAAGCTAGAAGGAGACTCCACTACATGACTCCAATCCCCCGGCCGCCCTCTCCCCGAGGTGACCCCATCCCCAACATCACTTACGATCAGGAGCTGTGTGTCTGGCATGTTGTGATTCTTAGGGCTCAGGAAAATAGCGTCACTTCCGGGAACCGACCCCTGAAGCGCATCCGAAGCGCCCACGTATGTCCGACGTAAGGAACGTGATGTTCTTCCGGGCTGCGAGGACTTGGCGGCCATTTTTCTTGTGGGCCGTTCGGGAGTTTCATTGGGGCCGTGAAAGATGATGTGGTACATTTGGCTAACGACAACCTGTGCATATTATGACTCCAGAACCCCACCAATAAAATTCCCTTTTTAGGTGATGATAGATGTGTCTATGAACAATATACTGGAGGAGCAGGTTGTCATAGTCATAGCTCATGTTGGTCTGATCTATATAGTTATATAAAATGCACTTTTTATCTATCGAAAAGTGTTTTCCAGCGGCAAACCTTTCAGCTGATTTCTAAATTGCTGCATTTGTAAATTCCAAGAGCCAATATAAAAGAATAGTAGTCGTAAAAAAAAATCACTTGTTTTTTTTTTGTTACAATTCTCAAGGGGGCGTGGCAAGGGGTGTGTCCTATGCCTGCATACTTTTGCTGATAGGTGTCCCTCATTCCCATTTTAAAAAGTTGGGAGGTATGCATAGTGCTGGTGAACAGATACAACACAGAGGGCGGCTCATCCCTGGTTTACAGGAAAGGTTGTGCTTTTCATTTCTGTCCTATGGACATTTTTCTTTTTTAACCACGTACACAAAGATTTTCCCCCTTAATGACCAGGCTATTTTTTGCGATACAGCACTGCGTCGCTTTAACTGACAATTGAGCAGTCGTGCGACGTTGTACCCAAACAAAATTGACATTCTTTTTTTCCCCCACAAAAAGAGCTTTCTTTTGGTGGTATTTGATCACCTCTGCGGTTTTTATTTTTTGCGCTACAAACAAAAAAAAGAGCGACAATTTTGAAAAAAAAAAAAACAATATTTTATACTTTTTGCTATAATAAATATCCCCCCCAAAAAATGAATTTTTTCATCAGTTTAGGCCGATATTTATTCTTCTACATATTTTTGGTAAAAAAAATCGCAATAAACGTATATTGATTGGTTTGCGCAAAAGTTATAGCGTCTACAAAATAGGGGATAGATTTATGGCATTTATATTATTTCAATTTTTTACTAGTAATGGCGGCGTTCCGATTTTTAGCCGGACTGCGACATTGCAGAGGAGACTTTTTTGGGACAATTGACATTTATTTATACAGCGCTTAGTGCTAAAAAAAAATGCACTGATTACTGTGTAAATGTCACTGGTAGGGAAGGGGTTAACACTAGGGGGTGATCAAGGGGTTAAATGTGTGTTCCCTATGTGTTTTTTTATTTATTTTTTAACTGTGGGGACTGACTGGAGGAGGAGACAGATCGCTGTTCCTGATTACTAGGAACAGCAGATCTGTCTCTCCTCTCCTGTCAGAATGGGGATCTGTGGGTTTACATACACACATCCCCGTTCTGGCTCTCGTGGGCGTGATCGCGGGTGGCCGGCGGACATCGAGGTCGCCGGCCACGCGCATCGGGTCCTTGCTATCACCCTTTAAGGTGTCGCCATACACCTACGGCGATTTGCGGGATCGTGCCGACCAATAGCGTGAGTGTGATAGTCTGCGGGCAATCTAACACTAGCTGTCCCTGGCTGGGAGAGACACTAACTGACCCTGATGCTATCTGACATTACCTGATGTCAAGTCAAGTGATGCTAATACAGTGATCAGTGAAAAATACTGTACACTGACACTGTACTTATGGCACATGCTGGGTGACAAGGGTGATCAAAGGGTTAATGAGGGCGATCAAGGATTTAAATGTGCCTATCTAAGGTGTGTGTGTGTAAAATGTGCTCAAGTTACTTTGAGGTGTTCTCTTCTGCTCCTGAACCAAAAAGGGTCCAGGAACAGAAGGAACAGTGAGATTGAATGGCTATGTTTACAAATTCAGGCTCAGGCCGATCTCTTTTTGGCTGCAGGCAATCAGCAGGGTCCTGTCCAAAATCCTTGGCTGGGACCCGCTGACAAACTGATCCTGCAGCCAATGACACCTCAGGATTCCGGGGGCTCATGTCCCTTGTTAGCACATAAACACTGCTGCAGAGGGATTGCAAGAGGCTAATACAAAGTCAGTATAAAATTAATAAAAGTATAAAATAAAAAATATCAAATAACTGTTTTTTTTTTTATTTTTTTTTTAATCAAACCATTTTTATTAAGCAAAAATAAAGTGTTTTTACATCTTCCATATACAAAAAAAAGAGAACAAAAATTGAATTGTCCTACATTAAAGCGGTAGTAAAGCCCTAGATAGAAAAAAAAAGTTCTCCCTGCAAGATAAAGCCAATTAAAGCCTCAGGCTCTAATCATGTGCTTAAAAAAAAAAAAAAACCTGTTGGAATCCATGCTTTCGGCGCCCTGCGTGTAGTTTAGGGGCCAGGCACATGAATTAGGGGGGCTGCGCCCCATATGGATAGGCCACCACTGCCTACAGGTAAGTTTTATTATAAGCTTACCTATAGATAAAAATAAAAAAGGAGAGTTTACTACTGCTTAAAAAAAAAGTACAAGAACTAATGGCGTTCCGTGTTAGCGCTAATGGTACTCAATACATTTGTAGTCAGAACAAGACAGCGTTGGTACCATAGCCGTATAATATATGGACTTCTTATATTACCCTAGTAACCTGTCCATCACAAGTGTTTGGGGTCCTAGGCCACGGGTGCCCAACCAAGGTTCCCAGAGCTTATCAGATTTTTTTTTGGACATCCTCGCTTAGTATAGATACATTTTTCTTTCTAAATGGTATAATTTACAGCCTGCATCCAACTGGAATGGGTGGGCAGGAGTGGCAATAACCATATCTGCGCTATAAGTTTTCTAGCCTGAAAAAGGCAACGAAGCACTAGGATCTGCGTTGTAGGTGGAATAAGCTCTTTATCCTAATACACAAAAACAGTGGGTCTAGTGCATAGGATAATGTATAGACAGAATTCAGAGTATACAGCTTGGGACACCACCACATCATAGGGATGGGGGTACCTAGAGAGCGTCCACATCTGGGACAAGTGTCATCTGAGCGTCCACCAAACTTAAATAACTTTTGTGCTGTATAGTAGGACATATGCTGTAGATACAGCTGCAATCATTTTTGAGAAGGTGAGAAAACTACTGGAGGGACTGACTCTAGACTATACTGCCATTGTTCCTCCGTCAAACTACCTAAGTCCTCTATCCAGCTTGCCTTGCAAGGGAGGTCCGCATTACCATCAAAATCTGCCAGGTGAATACTAGTGTAAAGGTCTGAAATCAGACCCCAGTAGACGTGGTAAAAGCTAAGGAACATAATACAGGTACAGGTATTTTACTCCCCTACAAGGGTGTCTCCTTGAACTGGGCCATCAGTACATGGCAGATTTATAAATACTGATATACAGTAGGGTGCGATTTGGGAGTGAGTACTTGCCTTCCAGTTCTTGAAAGGATTTTAAGGTTGTATCTCTGTACAACTGGGCAAGCAGGATGATACCACACCCCTTCTTACCTCCAAAGGTACCTAAGCATTTAAGTTCCTGTAGACACTCATTATCCAAAAAAGGGAAAATTCAGTAAAGCCCCTATAATGTAAAAGACATGTAATTGTCCTCCACAGCTTCACTAATAAAGATAACGTGGGGCAACTTGGGTATACTCAGAAGACCCTCCCTCCAGGGCCTCCAGCAAAGTAGCATGAGAGGTACATGTTAACAATATGGACCTGCTGGGATGGATGCCTTCTACTGATGCACAATTCATTAGGTGTTGAAGCTGGGCCGCCATGAAGTAACTCTAATGCCGCGTACACACGAACGGACTTTCCCGTGGGATTGTCCGCTGGACTCGAGTCCGCCCGACAATCCCCCCGTGTGTGGGCGCCGGCGGACTTTTTGGCGCCAAAAGTCCGGCGGACTAGGTTTTAAGTTTTGTTTTAAAATTATCCGCTGGACTTGGCAGTCCGGCGGACAATCCCGCCCTTAGTATGCTAGTCCGCCGGACTTTTGGAAATGAACGGACTTGCCGATCATCGGAAAGTCCGTTCATTTAGCACGTGACTTCAGGTAGACGGAGCTAGCGAAGGCAGTGAATGCCGCTGCGATAGCCCCTTCACCTGGCATGGATTTAAAGGGAATCCCCACGCCGAAAAAACGGCGTGGGGGTCCCCCCCAAATCCATCTCAGACCCTTATCCGAGCACGCAGCCCGGCAGGCCAGGAAAGGGGTGGGGACGAGCGAGTGCCCCCCCCTCCTGAGCCTTACATGGGGGGCCCTCAACATGGGGGGTGCCCTAGGGAAAGGGGGGCCTTGTCCCCATGTTGATGAGGACAAGGGCCTCTTCCCGACAACCCTGGCCATTGGTTTCGGGTTCTGCGGGCGGGGGCTTATCGGAATCCGGGAGCCCTCTTTAATAAGGGGGCCCCCAGATCCCGGCCCCCCACCCTATGTGAATGAGTATGGGGTACGATGTACCCCTACCCATTCACCTAAGGTGTAAAAGTGTAAATAAATAAAACACACAATTTTTTTAAAAATATTTTATTGCACTGCTCCGGGGTTCTTCTTCCGTCGTTTTCTGCGCCGCCGCCGCCGCCGCCTTCTTCTTCCTCTTCTTCTTCTTCTGATGTTGACTCGTTGCTCTCTCTGGCCGGAATGCTAGAGCCGCGATGTGCTGGGACTTATATAGGGACAAGGGGACAGGGTCACATGCTCATGTCACATGGTGACCCCGCCCCCTTGTGATGTCACAGTCCTGGAGGATGCTGGGACTGTGACATCATAGGGGGGTGGGGTCACCATGTGACATGAGCATGTGACCCTATCTCCTTGTCCCTATATAAGTCCCAGCACAGCGCAGCTCTGATATTCCGGCCAGAGAGAGCGACGAGTCAACATCGGAAGAAGAAGAAGAAGAAGAGGAAGAAGAAGGCGGCGGCGGCACAGAAAACGACGACAGCGGCAAGAACAGAAGAGACCCCGGAAGACCCCAGAAGACCACGAAGGCGGATCGAGACCCCCAGACGACGACGAAGAAGGTAGCTGGGCTCCTCTGCTCAGTAAAAGAGCTAGGTAAATGAGTGGAGGAGTCCGACGAGAAGACCCCCCACGACGGAAGAAGACCCCCGGAGCAGTGCAATAAAATATTTTAAAAAAATTGTGTGTTTTTTTTTTATTTACACTTTTACACCTTAGGCGAATGGGTAGGGGTACATCGTACCCCATACTCATTCACATAGGGTGGGGGGCCGGGATCTGGGGGCCCCCTTATTAAAGGGGGCTCCCGGATTCCGATAAGCCCCCGCCCGCAGACCCCGACAACCAACGGCCAGGGTTGTCGGGAAGAGGCCCTTGTCCTCATCAACATGGGGACAAGGTGCTTTGGGGTGGGGTGGCCGCACGGCCCCCCTTTCCCTAGGACACCCCCCATGTTGAGGGCACGCGGCCTGGTACGGCTCAGGAGGGGGGCACTCGCTCGTCCCAACCCCTTTCCTGGCCTGCCGGGCTGCGTGCTCGGATAAGGGTCTGAGATGGATTTGGGGGGACCCCCACGCTGTTTTTTCGGCGTGGGGATTCCCTTTAAATCCATGCCAGGTGACGGGGCTAGCGCGGCGGCATTAACTGCCTTCGCTAGCCCCGTCTACCTGCAGTTACGTTCTAAATGAACGGACTGCTCCGTGTGTGGGCAAGTCCGTTCATTTTCAAAAGTCCCGCAGACTTTTTCCCGCGGATTGTCCGCCGGAGAAGTCCGGGCGTGTGTGGGCAAGTCACACGCTCGGAAAGTCCGGCGAAGCCCCGCTGGAAAGTCCGACGGTTTGTCCGCTGGACTAGGTCTGGCGGACAAAGTCTGAACGTGTGTACGCGGCATAAGGGTGGGAAAGAGCTAGCCCCCCATACCCTTGGGTAACTTGAGTGTGCGGAGGCGGATCCTGGCCCAGCCCTTCTTCCATACCAGGTATCAATCCTTCTAATCTAAACTATACCCCAGAGATCCAGATAGGGGAATTGTGAAGTATATACAGGAGCTGTGGCATCCAGATCATTTTAATCAGATTATAGCAATCCCCTACAGAGAGAGGGAGGCGACACCGCGTACTACATTTGCTTTAAAACCATCACTGAAAGGGGCCAAATTCTGTGTGTATATATATATATATATATATATATATATATATATATATATATATATATTGCTTGGGATGTCTCATTATGGGTACATCTAAACTTTTCCACAATCTGTATATGTTGTGCACATGGGGGCAAGGGCTCTATAAGGGTATCTACTGGCAGGAGGGTGAATTTATCCCAATTAATGGTTAGGCCTAAAAAAGAGCCCAAATCAGTTATCAGGTTCATCACAGCCGACAGGGAGAACTGAGTATGTCCCAGAAAAAGTAGGATATCATCGGCATATAATTCTATTTTCTCCTCCCCAGTATGCCTCTGAAAGCCACAAATAAATGAGGAGGCTCTAACTGCTATTAGTAGGGGCTCCATAGCACATGCAAAGAGCAGGGGCGACAGTGGACTTCCCTATCAAGTCCCCCTGGCCAGAAAAAAGTTCTGAGCAGTCATTATTATTTTGCACCCATGTCTTAAACGCTGAGTAGAGCAGTCTCACCCAATTTGCAAATGATGGGCCAAAGTTAAAAACCACCACTACCTGCCAGAAATAGTGCCACTCGATGCGGTCAAAAGCGTTGGCACCGCCAAGGGAGGGCAAGGTCCTTGATCCCCACAGGTGGGAACGTGTAGGTTTAGAAATTCTCGTCTCATATTAAGACTGGACGACCTCTCCCCCCCCCCCCCCCCCCCCCCCCCCCTCTTTTTCTTTCTCACCCTCCTCTACGCTATCTGTCTAATCTATCCCTCACTCTTTTCTTTTCCTTCTTCTGGCAAGCTCCTTCTACAGTATTTGAGCGCAGTATGCAGGCGGGACACCGGAACCGAGGCTTAAAGCCAGGCCTCCGACTGGAGATCCACGTCTCTGACGTGGACCACCAGACAGAGAGGTCAGGGATGAACCAATGTTGTTTGAACTCATACCATGGGTCTGATATGCTGATAAACACATCCCTGTAGACTGTGTCTGGTGGGCAAATAGTCACATGCTTTTTATGAAGCCCCTCTTGCTCCGGGCATGACCCCCAAATGTTACATGATACATCTGTTGCCAATTGCACTTGTTACCTGGTCTTCTTTTATTTTGTTTTGTTTGTATGTTCAAATGTTTATTTTCAAAAATAAAGATTATATAAAAAAAAAAAAAAGACTGGACGACCTTTCTGATATGAAGCTGGACTGGCCCGGATGAATAGTGTTCCATATAACTTTATTTAGTCTAGTGGCCAGTATTCTAGCCAGAAATTTAGTATTCACAATTAAATTGGCCTATACTAAGAGGGTTGTGATAAATCTTTTCCTTCCTTTGGAAAGACAACTATATGATATCCATATCATGGAGATGGGCCAAATAACTTTTTTAAAGCTCTCTATAAATTTTTATTGAACATCAAATGTAAATTTTTTTGTGCATCTTTCACTTTCAGTACTGTAGAAGGCCTAGTCCCCTTTTCCCTGGTTCCTTACCCTGGCCCCTACGTTACTACAGAGTACAGTAGTGATGTAGGGGCCCAACAAAGGAACCACGGTGGGGAGCAGCTAAAACCTTTTTAGTTTTGGATTAAGTAGAAAAGGATTTGTTCTGTTTCAAATGCCAAATTATGCACTAACATACCCCAGTCTGTACAGAGAGCAAAGTCACCTGCTGACTTAGCACCAACCATAGGCAGCTTAACTATTCATTAAGACACAGAAGTTGAAGCCAACATCATTTTACTTCAACAGTACAGAGTGGGACAGAGCAGTACAGAGGATGTTTTTCCAGTCTTTTTTGAATAGACAATCATTTTCCTAAGCCCTGTCTCTGCAAAAAACGAACACAATAAGGGAACATGGAAGAAACAGAGAGGGTCTAGTTAGGGCTGAATTAGCTAGCGCTAAATGGGGGAGATGGTTGTAGAGTTGTAGTGCCTGTAAACCACCACAGAAAATTTACACGAAAAGTGGGGCAGAACAAAATTACAATATTTTATTGCTGTGTGAGGCCCCATTGAAGAGATATGCAGATCTTTCTTCTCTATTATCATTGAGTAGACAAGTACACCCGTAAAAAGTGGATTGATTTATTGACAAACTCCCAAACCTTTTATTACCAACAAACAATATGGTGCATATCAAACAAGAAAAGTGCAGTAGCTTGCAGTCACCAATCAGATTACAGCTTTCATCAGTTTAGGACACACAAAACAATGAAAAATTGTTTATGATTGGTTGCTATTGCCTAGTATTTAATTTCATTGCCCATAACTCTTTTCTTTTGTAAATAAAGGCCTGTTTTTCACAAAGGACATGTCTGATATATCAATGTTTCCAATCATTATTAAAATACATACCAGTTGATAACAAATACCCTGTGCTCACCTAACTAAAGTATGTGTGCATATATGGCCAATACTCCCAATTACGCCCAATTACGCCTCCTAGGCATACAGTTTTGAGAAAAAGTTTGAAATGATCTGCATTTCTGCATGAATGATTCCCAATATGGGGTCTGAACTTCAGCTATACCATAATCATAGGATAACTATTTATTAAATGAAAGCTAAATTTACATCATATCCTTATGCTCTGTGTTTTATCTTTAAAAACATGACTCAAACAATCAAGGTTCTTGATTGAAAAGGATGTGACCCTCTACATAATAACAAACTATTACAGTAATTGAGGTTGATTTATCAAAGGGACATACTGCAGGCTGTTCAGTTTTCAAGGGACCCCCCCCCCCCCCCCCCCAGAGTTTAGTGAATGATCATATGCAAGGGAAACAAGAAAGCAGCATGTTTACTGGCACGTGATTGGATGACGGAAGTCAGCAGAGCTTCAACTCAATAACTAAACTTTGGGGAATATTCTCTTGTGCAACTTCCTTTGCAAAGTGAACAGTTTAATGGTGCAATTTGAGGATCCCCAAAATCAGCATTTGCTTACTTACAATGTGTGTTCTTCTCAAGAACAATTTCAAGGACAATGTTCTAAACTTACAAGAGGACTTTAGAAGACAAATTCCTGCAAATATATTACAAATGCTTTTCTAATGGCCTGGTTATTGATTAATCCACAGTAAAGTAAGCAGTCCATGAATGGAGCAAATGCGGCACTGTCATTACTTTAGGAGTGGGATGAAGCTGTGCCGCATGCAATGCTGAAAAAGGTGATGAAGAACCTTAGGGTAACAGAGAAGGACCTGCAGGATTCTCATAAACTTGCCAAAGTTTCTCTTCACATTTTCACTATAAAAGAAAAAAAGAAAGCATTGCTTCCCAGTGTAAACTATTTCTGCTCATTTTAATTTTTAACCACTTGCTTACTGTGCAGTTAAACACCCTTCCTGCCCAGACCAATTTTCAGCTTTCAGCGCTCTCACACTTTCAGTGACAATTGCGCAGTCATGCAATGCTGTAACCAAATTAATTTTTTATCATTTTGTTCGCACAAATAGAGCTTTAGTTTGGTGGTATTTATTTGCGACTCCGTTTTTTTTTATTTTTTGCGATATAAGCGAAAACATAGCGGAAATTTTGAAAAAAAACAATATTTTCTCCTTTCTTTTTTAAAAGAAATCCAATAAAATCAAATTTTGTCAGAAATTTAAGCCAAAATGTATTCTGCTACATGTTTTTTGTAAAAAAAATTCCGTTAAGTGTATAATTGGTTCGCGTGATCACGGACATATGTACGCAAATGATCATGTAAAAGGGGTGTGCAGGTGATAACGGACATATGTGTGCAGATAATCATTGGCACATGTTATTTTACTGGGACATATGTGAGGGACATGTGTTTTTATTATTTGGGGACATGTGTGTTTTGGGGACATGTGTGTTTTACTGTGGGGACATGTGTGTTTTACTGTGGGGACATGTGTGTTTTACTGTGGGGACACTAGACAGGTGATCAGTGAGTAAAAGCTGTAAAAAAAACAGCTCATACTCACTGATCACCAGCCGGCTGCAGCGATCCGCTCTCCTCTCCTCACCGACGACTTCCGTGTGAGGAGAGGAGGGCCGATTGCCTAGCAACCGGCTGTTTGTTTACATCACATGACGGCGGCTGTTATTCGACACGGCCGTCATGTGATCAGGAGGGCCAATCACCGAGCCCTCCTGCCGATCGAGATGCGCCGTGCGCGATCCCTCTACTTCTGAAGGACGTTCCGGAACGTCCATTCAGAAGTAGACGGCTCCCACCCAGCCGTATATGTACATTGGCCGGGTGGGAAGTGGTTAAAGACCACCTGGAAGCCTTGCAGTGCTCCTGGGATAATGTTTTTGGGAATGAATAAGACAAATGTTGAACGTTTAACCACATCAGTACAGAAGGAAAAAAGCATTGCAAATTAAAACCTCATCCCAACAATGAAAAGATTCAAGACTAAAGCCCTATACACACAATTACATTTTCTGCAGATTTTTTTTCTTCAGATTTACCAAAACCATATAATAAGAGGTCAAACCTTAAGAGTTTCAGTTTGTATGCAATCAGGCAGGCCCTTACATGGTTTTGGTAAATCTTAAGACAAAAATCTGCAGAATATCTAATAGTGTGTATGGGGCCTTAGACTTGGCTATCATAGAAGGAGCAATTCATTTAAAATTGCATCATGAAATTTTACAAGGGCATGCTTGGTCCATCAACGTAAACTCAAGAAAAGATAAGAAAGCTATTAGGGGATGCTTGGTCCATCAACTGAAACTTAAAAAAAGGTAAGAAAACTAAAAGGGCATGCTTGGTCCATCAACTGAAACTTAAGAAAAATTAAGAAAATTAAAAGGGCATGCTTGGTCCATCAACTGAAACTGACTTAAGACTTAGACTTGGCTATCATAGAAGGAGAAATTTAATTTAAAATTGCATCAGGTAATTTTACAAGGGCATGCTTGGTCCATCAACTGAAACTTAAAGTGTAAGAAAACCCCCCTATTGTTTTCAGCCAAGGAAGCCGCCATCTTTGCCTCTGTTTAATCTACAACTGCCATGATGCTGCACATGTGATCAGTTTAGACACCAGCCATTGGATGGCTTGACAGTTTGGTTGAGAGAACAACCAATGGTAGTGTTACATTTCCGGCACGTGCCAAAAATGAAACTGTTTTATGGATGGGTTTACTTCCGATTTAGGAAAAGTTGGGAGATGTTACAAGAAAACAACGCGAAACACAGGCCTAAACAAACAACAGAATAAAATCTGATTTCTGGAGGTTCAAACATCAGGCCAGTTGAGATGTTGTTCAGACATCAGACCTGTATTTCAGGTTGTTTACTTGTTACATCTCCCAACTTTTTTTTACATTTCAGTTAAAGGAGCAACAGTAAGGGCAAAACTTTTTTTTTAGTTTTGGATAGAGTGACGAGGGATTAGAACACCTGTCAGTTTTTATTGCTGTCTGTGCCCCCGTTAAGGAGATCCACTCTCTCTATTTGTCCTGTTTACCATTATCATTAAAAGTGAAAGTAAAATAAAAGTATCCCCAGAAACGTAATAGAGGGGAAATCTTCCAATGGGGACACTGGCCCCAAGGAACTCCCTCAATTTGCAGAGATTTCCTCACTTCCTGTTCGACTATGGGTTAGAAACTGAAGGAAAATCTCTGCAATGGGACACGGATTGCGAATTCATTCAAGAAACTCATTGGCGGACACTTGGATACCTGTTTACCAAAGGCACACTGAAAGTGACCCTGGCCACATATTATGATGGGACCGGATTACTGCCTTTCATCGACCCAGACCTCCAGATCCTGACTGAACGAAAGCCTTTACTGACAGATTACAGAAGGAAATCAATATTTTTCAACGACACTGAAACTGTGACCCGGGTGCACATAAGAACTGTCAAAACACGGGAAAATAAAAAGAAAAAAAGAACAACTCCTACTAGACCTCTTGCCCATAGAAACACAACACAAAAAGGACAGAAACCCCGGTCGCCGTAGGATAGAGCTAGGGGAAACAAGTCGTAGATCTGGAATACAGGGCCAAGGCGGCACTACAGAGATGTCGGAAAATCTCATACGAATCGGGGTGCGGGCGACATATTAGCCAGGGCGGTTAAAACCCAACGTCTCAACACATACATCCCGCAGATCGTGACACAAAGAGGACAGAAAAAGACCACACCAACCCAATAGCATTTAGGGGTACTACTCCACTCTATACAACCTTCCGAAGGGTTCACAGACAGAAAACACTACAGGACTACATCACAGCCACACAGATCCCCCAACTGCAGAGAGCTCCCATTTACAACCAATAGGGGGAACAAAACCAGGCAAAGCACCAGGCCCCGACTTCCTGCGAAAATCTCTGCCAACAATGACCCAATTCATGGATTTGAACGGAGTGGGATTTTGCGATAACACCACAAAAAAAAATCTGACAGGGACCTAGGTACCCAGATCCCTAAAGACCTAAAGCGTATTTTCGAGCTAAACTTTCCACCACTACTGACTAGAACTAGATTACTACTGGAAGACTGGACCAAAGGACTTCACTCATGGTTCGGCAGATGCAACTTACTCAAAAATGACAATACTCCCCAAATTCCTATATCTTCTCCAAGCACTGCCGATTCAGATCCACCCCAATACTTTAAAAAACAAATACACTCCACCTTCACCAAATTTGTATGGAAAAACTCGAAACCGAGACTGCGCAGACAATACCTTACACTACCCAAAACACAGGGAGGCCTGGCCCTCCCAGACTTGAAAAACTATTACAGGGCGGTTCATCTGGGTAGAATCATCGACTGGAACAGACACGACAAAAACAAACTATGGGTGCAACTGGAACAGGCACAATGCCCACCCTCGTTAAAAGGGGCGGTATGGTGCTATGACAGGTTGCCCCCTATAATCAAAACGCACCCCACCATAGGAACGACATTGAGGATAGGGATATCCACCTTACTGCTAACGCCCATATCCACAGAAAACTCACCTCTATATCCGATATTAGGCAATCCCGCATTCCCACCCGGAATGGAACAGGAGGGATATGAGACACTAATTAGAAACGGCAGAGACCGAGCATCACATTTTTTAATAAACGAAGCATGGCCATCCATGGAATCTCTCATGGACGAGGCAGGGTTTTTCAAACTACCGTTTTGGAAAGCCATTAGGCTACACCACTTCCTGCACTCAATCCACAGCCAGCACGGTTCAACCGTGCCTTGACGACCTTTGAAAGGTATTGCATTGAAGAGGGATTATAGCCCCCTCTTCCCAGATAGCAAGAATTCGTGCTGCAAGTTTGCAAATGACTTGCTAAGCTATTGCTAGACTTTCAAGGCTTCACAAGTTATTTGCACAATTGCAGCAAGTCCGCATTGCATGACTTCAGATCAACTTTCTTTGCAAACATTCTGCAAGTCTGCTGCAAGTTTGGTTCAGTTATGTTGTGCAATAGTCATCCCACCACAGGGGTCACTGTGGCTAAATTTCCATGCTGTAGACTTGCAGAGCTCTTGCTGTAGACTCACCATTGCAATTTGCTAGAGACTCGCCATGCAATTTGCTACAAATTGGAAAAGTGTCAACTAGAAGTTGTGCTTCAAGTGCTCTGCAAGTGTACAACTTGCCAATGAAAATGTGCAGCAAGTTAACAGACTTACAATTCAACACTGCCAAAAATTTGTTGCAAGTTAGCCTTGCTATCCCGGTTACTCTAACCAAATTGAAAACATTGTTTTGCTTATAGTTCTACTTTAATTGCTGCCTCTTTGAAAGTCCAAGTTGTGAGTGTTTTCTGAATCATATTTCATGGTTGGGATTTAAGACCTTTAGGCTCCTTTCACACAGGCGGCAATGGGGCAGTGAAAACAGCTGGTTGATCCATGTTTTTATTGCCCCGCCCCCCCCCAACCACTCACCCACAAGTGGAAATGGTGCAGCTAGGGTGCATACATATTGCCGCAGCAATTTTAATGCTATATGAAAAGTTTGACAGGTGGCACCGCTTGTTGAACACTCCCATGTAAGTGAATGGGGCTACACTGCTACCACAAGCTGAGCTTTTGTATCATGGTTGTGGCTCATTCACGCCATGTAAAATTGACACTCGTCCCTCCTAATTCTTGTGCAAGTCTTTGTCAGCAGCTACAGGAAGCATTTGGTGCAGTTTATTGCTTCTAAAAGTGGTTCAAATATGTACTAAATATAAGGGTTCACATCATTTTCCACCCTGGACTGTACATGTCTAACCAATGTATCCAATAAAGACTTAAGAAAATACAGTTTATATTTGATTAGTTTAATCAGATTATGGTTATTTGTAAATGTGGCTTAGTTGAGGACCAGACCATTCATTTGTAAATCCGGATATTTCCAAAGGGTTCACAAACTTTTTTTTAGCACAAATGTATGTTTAAAAAACTAAAACTTTTAATTCGCTATTACTCTGCGCTAAAACAATATATTTTACTTATACAATCACCCCTGAACCTGTCAGGGGTACCTACCAATGTACACCTACCACCTGTGGAGAACATCTGTGTTACACCAACAATCCATTGTTATACATCTTCACAGTATGCATTTTTTAACAGTGTGTTCTATAGTACAGAGAGAGACTCAGCTATAAGAAATAATGTGTCCACACCAAACTTTTAGTGCTAAAACCTATTGACCACTTTTTACTAGTGTTCTGAGATGCTCTCAATGAAAGATTCGGGCATTACTTTTACCAAATTTTTTAACATTGGGTACTAAGTTGCTTTGTTGCATTAATTGGGCATGACATTATAAGCCATACCATGCCAGTAACAAGCCAGAGTAATGCCCAATTAATGCCACATAGGGGTTTATTTACTAAAACTGGAGAGTGCAAAATCTGGTGCAGCTGTGCATGGTAGCCAATCGGCTTCTAACTTCAGCTTGTTCAATTAAACACTGATAGGAAGGAGATTTAGGGCTCTTTCACACTGACGGACCGTATGTCCGTTTTTCATCCTTCCGTTTTAGGATGAAAAACGGACATACATGTATCCCTATGGGATAGCGGGTGTCAGCGGATGAGCATCCGCTGACACCCGCTCTCGTCCGTGCCCGCTATGCTCTGTTTCTGCAGACGGAGGAAAACCCAATTTTTTCATCCGTCTGCAGAGCGGATCGGATGACGACGGACTCTACGGTCCGTCGTCACCCGATCTCCCATAGGGGAGAGCGGCGCTCTGACAGGTCCGTCCCTGCACGGAGTGCAGAGACGGACCTGTCATCTTCCTGCTCAGCAGAGATCGCTCCGGCGATCCCCGCTGAGCAAGCGGCTATCCACGGGGCGGATCTGCACTGATCCGCCCCGTGTGAAAGAGCCCTTAATAAAAGAACTGGATCATGAGAGCTTGCTGCCCATAGGAAGGGTATAGACTTTAGTAGCTGAACTGTGAGGCATGCCACAGGCAAAAGAAAATAGGAAAATTCATTCTACTATCTTTCTTATGTCAATTTTTCCCCTTGGGGACACTGAAATAAAGTGGTAATAAGTCAATGGTTCCAGTGGTTCACCCTGCCATGAACTTGTAATTTCTTAATGCATATTCCTATGTTGGCATCATCAAAATCTTCGCACTAGGTGCATACAAGTTCATAGTTCAGCTGAAGTGTGCCTGGGATCTTTATGACTTCTGATTTCGACCTCCTGGATTCTTCAGCAGTTTTTCAAGGTGCTTACTGTGGACTTGATTGATGAAGCTGAAATAATCATCTCCACCAGAAAACTGAATAGCAGGGGCTTCTGTATCCTGAAAAGAAATAGAACCAGGGTCAGTGATAAACTGATAAAACACTGCATACATAGTGCAAACACTGTATATTCCATAGCTCCCAACTGTCCCCGATTTTGAGGGACTGTCCCTGATTTGGAATAAGAAGTCCCTCTGTCCCTCTTTCCTCCTCATGTGTCCCTTATTTTGGTCTTATCTATATAGTTGTATATAAAATGCACTTTATATCTTTAAAAAAGTGTTTCTCGGTGCTAAACCTTTCATACAATTTCCAAATTGCTGCATTTGTCAATTTCAAAAGCCAATATAAAGGAATAGTAGTGGTAAAAAAAAAGCACCTGTGGGTTTAACTTATAATTTTTTTGTATAATTCTCCTTTAAGGGTGGTCTATCCCTACATACATTTGCTAATCGGTGTCCCTCGTTCATATCTCAAAAAATTGGGACGTATGCTTTTACACTATGTAACAATTACTAAAGCGCTGCTATGTTATGTTAATTGCTGTTACAACACGCAGAACAGCTGCACCATTTAAACAGTGATTTTACACTAACACGAATATCAATTTAGGGGAATGGTGCGCTCATTCCACCAGTGTTAAACAAATAAAAAATGTGACAATATAATTTGTCATCTACAACAAAAGTAATGTACACGTGAACAAACATAAAAGTGATATGCGATAAGTGAGGAATAATTAGATGTAATTGTCCCACATAATAATATAATAATAAATTGGGATCCTCTTGTGCTTCTTTAAGTGCCTCCTCACGGTAAACTTCAGTGATAAATACCACCACCTCCACCACCAGGTGAATTGCCCTCTCACCTTAGGAACGACCACCCAAACAAGAAGACCCGCTGCTCCAGGCGAGACAAGATGCCTGGTGATCTGTACGGGTGCCCGCTCGGCACGCCTCCACATGCAATCAATAATAGAAGAAATGGCTGCACTCCATAGCTGATCAAAATTCTTTTATTTAGAACGTCCCAAGTGTTGACAAAAACAGAGAGTTGGTAGACGCGTTTCACACACTTCAGGTGTGCTTAATGACTAACGCGTCTACCAGCTCTCTGTTTTTGTCAACACTTGGGACGTTCTAAATAAAATAATTTTGATCGACTATGGAGTGCAGCCATTTCTTCTATTATTGATTAGGAAGCGACCACACTGGGTCTAATCACGCCTTTTGGCAGGTTTATCTTTAATGTTGCTGAGGGGAAAAAAACGCCACTTCATCTTGGTCTTTTTAAGTCTCCTCCAATGGAATGGACAGACTACTTCTCTGGAGTGGCTCAGAGTAAAAAGAAAGCTTTTATCGCGCAAAATTGTATAAATAAAAGTGTTTAGACTAAAAATTTCCCACTCACATAGTTATCATCTTGTATACAGCCAAAAAAAAAACATATACTGAGAGGCTCTACTCACCACTTCAAGTGACACCAGAAGTGACATCACCGACTCCTGCCATAGGGAGGGAGGAGTCGGTGACATCACTTCTGGTGTCGCTTGAAGTAGTCTGTCCATTCCATCGGAGGAGACTTAAAGAGACCAAGACGCAGTGGCGTTTTCCCTCGTCAGGTACATTAAAGATAAACCAGCCAAAAAGCGCGATTAGACCCAGTGGGGTCACTACCTAAGGTGAGAGGGCAATTCACCTGGTGGTGGAGGTGGTGGTATTTATCACTGAAGTTTACCATGAGGAGGCACTTAAGCACAAAGTTTAAAGGAGGATCCCAATTTATCATTATATTATTATGTGGGGACAATTACATTTAATTATTCATCACTTATCACATATAACTTTTATGTTTATTCACGTATACATTACTTTTGTTGTAAATGACAAATTATATTGTCATGTTTTTTATTTATTTGTTTTACACTGGTGGAATGAGCGCACCATTCCCCTAAATTGATATACATTTACACTAATACAGCAAAGAGGTTCTAAATAGTAAATTTGTGTCTATAAATTACTTTATGTGGCAATTTTTACATCTGCATTCTATACCGTAACAAACATTGAGCATTTTTGCAGTATTTAGGATTTCACATGATCAGTCACCCCTATCATGGCCTACATTTGATTCCCTCTGGGTTCTATTATAGATTATGTTCCCTCTGCCTTTCTTATAGATTATGGTCATTCAGAGATTTTCCTCTCCCTGTTTCCCAAGAGGTAAATATGCTAATTAATGGTCTGTATTAAGCTCTTGCATACTGTGACTGTATCAATGGCAATGACTCCCATAGGTTTATAACATCTTCCTGGGGACAAACGATGATGGGCTGCAGATATGGATGTGCAGCCAGGGACATTTCCAAAGCTGCAGATAGTAATACAAATGTCTCCCTGTTGTGCAATTCATTTTAGATCGTCTTAAATTCCAAACAGCCTCCTCCACATGTTTGAGCAATCCAAGATCTCTTCCTCAACACATCCAGGGGCACCACATCTCACCACAAAAATAATTACCGTACCAATAAATATTGGAATTTTACAGGTGCCTTCCATCAAAAATAACAAGAGTGATATAATAGCACATAGTGATTTAGATCCATTCCTCTGTAGGCCAGCTCTCACATGTCACCAAAATTAGTCCCATTATCCTATATCCATATATAGCATATAGTTGTCTTGAGACCATACAGTGAGAGTGACCATACAGTTCAATACATTTCACAGTTAAGCTTCATCAGGAACCTGGAAGTATTATGAAAATTGGGCAAAAATATATTAATTGGCATCCCAATACAAATTAATTAGGGCATTGATAGTAGGCACCTGAAAAATTCCTTTCCAGCATTTCGCCCTTTGGTATTTAATATATTGACTTTCCTCTAAGGCCAAGGAAAAATATGAATTACACTGCCTTCTGCTCCTTAAACTCTGTGGAGAATAATTCAAATGTTGCTGCAACTTTCATTTCTAAAGAGAGCAGAAATAAGAGAACACTGATTTGTAATGGCTTTGATATCTAGGAGCCTCTTGTATGAAGATCCCAAACTCAAACTTTCTCCTGCAGCATACCCCCTTTTTTGGGGGGGGTGTCTGTACTGGGGGATCTGTATTGGGGGGGTGGGGGGGAGCTCTTTACTAGGGGGAGTGGAGTGGAGAGATCTGTGTTGGGGGGAGATTTGGTGGGAAAGTGATCTCTGTGCCACTGTCTAGCGGGGGGGGGGGGGGGGGGGTATTAGGGGCTGGAGAGTTGTACTGGAAGGGGGGTTATTTTTTGATTTCATTGTGTACACTGGCCTGAGCCTAGTGAGTTATTTACACCCTCTGCACTCTGCATTACACACTTCTGACCACTTCATGCCATGCGTTGCACACTCCTGACCCCTGCCTTTTGTGCATTCTTCTTTCATGTGTGACACCCTGTAGTGGGGTGTCAACTGCTTCTGGTAAGAAGTAAATCTCAACTCCTATTTGGTGGCGGATCACATGGGACAGTCTTGGAGTTTTATTCATATATTCACAGAGATGGACTGATTTATTTGCCAGTCACTGCACGGGTGGAACTTTTATGAAGATTTGTTTGGACTTGCACTTTCTATCAATTTATTTATTTATTTATTCAATTTTTGCGCACAATTTTTAATTCATCACAATATTATTTAATATTATTTATTGTCACGTGCGATTTTTCGTGCGATTGTCATATATGAGTGTTTATGCACACTTATATCCACATTTTGGTCCTCTGTTTTTAGTTACAGGTATCCATATATGTAGGTTTACTTAATTTATGATCACTGTATGGTCAACACATCACATAATCATTTATTTTATGCATTTTTTGGTCTAGCGCTACTCATTTTTTCTTTTTTTATTTGTTATCATTGTGGTTATGTTTTACAGTTGAGTTGCAGCTTCTGGCCAGGCTTTCTCAAGCCTTTGTATTGTTAACGTTTAGTCATACCCTTTCCCGGGTACATTTCCTGCAGCGCAGTTTCTTTTCCCATTTTTCTGTTACATACTCTGAGCCCTATGCTCTGTGTATTACTTGGAAAGCCTTGCACTTGGTGCATTCCACACTCCTGATTCCTGCATTCTGTACCTCAAACAGTCCTAAACCCTGTGCTCTGTTCTTTACACACTCCTGACCCATGCACTCTATACCAATATACTTCTGAGCCTTTGGCTCTGTTTGTTAGAAACTCCTGACCCCTGAGCTCTGTGCATTGCACATACTTGACCCCTGCGCTAAATAAACTATGTTGTACCATTCACTCCACTCCAAGTACATTATATAATCCTGACCACTGCACTCTAAGTGTATTATATACTTCTGACCCCTAAACTCTTTAGGCTATAATATACATTACATACTCCTGACCAAAGTGTTTATTGTCTCAACAGTTGCTGGCTGCTAATTAGTCACTGACTACTTTAATGAAATTCCTCTGTAACGTAGGCTGTGTGCACAAAAGCATATTCAATGATTGTTCAGAGGTTTCTACACGTGTTAGACTATCAAATGTGGCACAGTAATTAAAGCATATTTTGTAGATACAATGACTGTGGCATATGCGTGTCATGTATGCAGTGAGTATACTCCTTTAAGACCACCCAGTATTAGCACAATTTAGCCACATGAACCATACCTCACCTTTGGGTACCCAAGGGTGTCCCAGGTCTTTCAAAATCCTAGCAATGCCCTTGTGTTAAGCCCTTTGGTGATGTTGGGAACCAAACTAAAGGACCACTATAGTCAGTAAGTTCGCCACCATTTATCTAACTGGCGACTCTGAGCTCTGTTTTTGTGAGATGTGGGATGGGGTATAGTACCTTGTAACAGAGGGTGTAAGGATGCCAACAGATATTAGAGACTATTACATTGCCTTTAGGCCATTCCTTCCGAGGTTGGCTGAGAATTCTCTCGGGAGAGTTGATTTGATTTAATCAGGGCAATCCCTACTTTTGACTTTTGTCCTGTGAAAAGGGTCATCACTGGAAACTTATCCTTCCTCTTTTTCCTGTGATCATTGCAGATTTGGTTACTCACATATACTGATCTTTGATTAAACAGGTGAATCACAAAATGTTTGTAGGAAGTTTTAGATATGGCATACTTGCAGATTTGAAAATGAGTTGCTCTAATATTGCAACAGATTTAGGCGCATGTATTAACTAATTTTATTTTGTGATTTTAGAAGCTTACAACAAACTCCTAATCATTTATTCAGGCTTTGCTTTTTTTTTCCACTGAAAATAAGCCACAATGTTTATAGAGTCAGAAAACATTTATTTAGCAGGACAGGCTAATAAAGCGGGGTAGTTGTGCTTTCCTAATTTCAGGTTCTTGGAACCTTCAGGAAATCAAGCTCTTGGCTGATCTGTATTCTCTTCTTAGAAATAGACATTGAGGTAGTCTGAAATTTATGCTTTGTTCTAAATGGAGACAAAAGGAACAAGTAAACAGTGCAAAGAATACCAGTGAATTTAGTAATTGGAGAAAAAAAAAACACTGGTCTACTTATAAGTCAAGTTGTTGTTTTAAAATGATAAGCTTTAAAAATCTGAAAATACAATCAGTTAATTGTTTTACCTCTTTTTTCTGCAATAGATAAAATAATACACAGTGCTGTGACTGACACCATGCACACACAGTGCACATAGAGGGGAGAAACAGTGGCTACACATAGTTCCCAATGTCTCAGTCTCCTGAGAAGGAAGGCCGTCCACAAGAATTTGGAGAGTGTTTGTGAGAATTTGTACCCTTTTAGCCAAAAGAAGATTTGTGAGGTCTGGTACTGATGTTGGATAAAAGGGCTTGGCTCAAAGTTGATGTAATTAATCTCAAAGCTGTTCAATAGGGTTTAGGTCAGGGCTCTGTGCAAAGCACTCCAGTTCGAGGCTTGTGAACCTGAACTCAATCATTTGTAGGAGTGTTCACACCTTACATAGTACAATACCATTTAGTGTACTACCATTAAGTGTTTACTAATAATTGCTACTTTCCATGGCCAGACTGGAGACTAGCAGTGCTTAGCAACGTTGTTGTATGCATGATGTGTAGTGGGGTAATCTGGCTATAATGTTATGCTTACGTATGCAACCCTACCATTGATATATTTCGTTTAAGAACACTGTAATGTTCCTCCCCCTCCCCAGTTATACACACTTCCCATTGCTAAAATGTGTGAATCTCATTGTCTGTAATAGAAATGACAAAACAACCAGATAGGGTCATTAAGGCAGTGGTCACCAACCCTGTCCTCAGGGCCCACTAACAGGCCACGTTTGCAAGATAACTGAAATACATCACAGGTGATATAATTTGCTGCTCAGTGGTTGCAGTATTCTAGTCTACATCTCCCCAAGGGAATACATATACCTTGGCCTGTTAGTGGGCCCTGAGGACAGGGTTAATGACCAATGCATTAAGGCATTTAAAAACCCTGTGGTTAGGGTGTGAATTTTTCCATGGGTAAAGATATATATATATGCACAATGACATGACACCGAACTGAGAGGAAGCAAATGACATACTCTGAGTATATTACATGTCTGGAAGTCTCAGTCTGGAACTGTTCCAGGCATAATCATCTGAGACCAAATAATATTTTAGAACCAGAGAACACTGATGGAATTCTGTTGCTCATTTAGGCAACATAATTAATTTAGTGGTATTCATCGGAGTGTCCCAGGAAGAGATCACTGTTAAATCTCTGGTGAGGCATCACTAATGTTCTTCAGGTCCACCTGTTGCACAGAAACACTGAAGAAAAGTCTGTATTTTATCTAGTAAACTATTTAGAGGTAGCCCATGATAGGAAACATTGATAATCCATTGGAGCATTTTTTTATACTAAGTAAAATCTTCATTATTATATGGTACATGATATATGTAATACAGATTGGGAGCATGGAACTTGCATGACTGCTTTGGTCCACATTGCCATGCGTCATCATACACCTTATCTTTGTTAAGTGCAAATATGGCTTTGGTTGCTGACTTGCTGTACATTTGCAGAGGGTGCTGTGTAGGGAGGACAAGTAAGTGATACTTGCTCTGAAGGTAGCCTATCTCCCAACCTTTTAACATGGCGGGACCCTTAATAACATTCCAGTCTCAGGGAACCCCTTAATTACTATATCTACAGCTCACAGTACATTATTGTGATGGTTACTGGGAACAATTCTTATATTTCTGGTCATTGGGATTAATCCACCTCCCCCTTTCAGATAGACTAAAAAAATCATTGTTAGTGGTTACTTTATGTGAGAGACAGAACATTCTTATTGCTCAAGGAACCCCTTGCAACCTCTGGAGAGCCCTAGGGTCCCACAGGACCCTGGTTGAGAAAGGCTGCTTTAAGGTATCCATATTAAACATTATGCTTCCCTCTGCATCCAACTCAACATTTTCCAGCATTCAACATAACCTCAATAGTGCAATCTTACCTCATTTTGCATTTATGATGCTTTATGATGCTTCATCCTTCAATCCTTAATCCTTGCACCTGACCTAACAAAACCTTATTCCTTCATCTTCAAAACATCTATCATCTGATATACCATCCTTCATTTAAATCTGATAAATGTACACCTATCATTTAGCATAGTGTCATCCTTCATTTGAAAACAATGTCCAATCCATATTTTGACATTACATAACATTTTTGTCTGAAAAAATTGTATCTATTACCTGACATAATATAAATACACTAAAATGTCTATTGTAAATGAGTGGAAACACTATCCGTTTTACCTATTAGTATTTAGTCACATACTGGACTTGTGTAATATTGAAGATGTTTTGTCATACAGCCAATTGGTTTCCTCACTTCTAATTCTTATCCTACAACTGACATACATGTACTTCTCCTACAATAAAAATAACTGAATCCTTGAATGAAATCCAATAAAGCCTAATTCTATCCTTTGTTTGATACATTCTTATTATAATTTAAGCCTTTATCCAAATAATTCCCATCTTAAGATGATTTATCTTCATCTGATAAATTTCCATAAAGCTTATATATGTAATGGTAGGCATCGAGTGGTCTACTTTAGGAGAGGTATTTACCTTTAAAGTGTAAACTGATGTGCCGGTCGTTTTAAAAGGAAAGGTTATATTAAATAAAAACAGCAAAGGTGACTTACAATACATATTCACTGGTTGTGAATCAATCACTAACATATAAAACAAATTCACAAGGAAGATTAGTCTGCAGTGAATGTTTGACGAATGTCAGATTAACTGCTTTGTAAATATGACCCTAATTGTATGTGGATGTTCCCCTATGCACCAATGGTGCCTTGCTTTTAGTTTCATTCAGCCTAGACACAAAAGTGGACTGATGATATTGTAGGATTGATTTACCTTTGTGTAAAGTACCTTTATCGAGTGCTGGACTTTGTACATCTTATTGGCTTGCTTTTGGTTCTGAAGCCTAAAGCGGTAATAAAGTCCGCTTTGTAATTTTTACCTACAGGTAAGCCTGTAGGTAAAAATGTTTTTGTCTGTCCTCTCTACCTCTGCCACTCATGTGACTTTGACTATTATTTATGGTATTAGACTGTTACACCAAAGAAATCAATTATCTGTGTAATTTCACCAAAAGTCCTTATAAATTGCATTAAATACATTTGGTGAAAAACACATATGGGGGATGGCTTGGGAAAATCAATTAACGGGCAGCAGCAACACTCACTGTGCCACAGCAAACAAAATCTTAGGATGTATAAGAAGGAAGATAAGATATGATGATACTATATAGCCCACGTACGTCAATCACTTGTAAGGTCACATTATGATTACGTTTGCCATTTTGGCCAACACATTGTAAGAGCGACGAGAACGGTTTAGAGGCAAATACCCGGCCTAGGCTAATAAAAGTGATTGAAGGTCTCACTTGACCCAAAAAATGGCCATATCTAATTTAGGAACAAGATGTCCAAAGATGTCCAAAAAGCTACTTGTAACAAAAATATATCAAATTTCAATATAACATTTTTACAAATTAACTTTTTTATATAGATAGCTGTACAAAAGAAAGAATAGATTTTACCATATGTTTGGGAAATGGCTGATTATGTAACAGTGCTACTTTTATATAAGCTGAAAAGGGGACCATTTCAGGGTTGGGTTATTCTTAGCTTATCAAAAGCCCTTGAGTTTTTCTACCTTTATCCTTTTTAATTTATTATTTCTTTTTTTTTAATTATACAAGTTAAAAATGTGGCATAAAAAATAAACCAAATGAAAACTCATTATGTTAGCTTCATGTGTGTGGTTATAATTCTTGTCTTTTTTTTAACTACCAATATTGTGCAGTTTAATAGTAATGACATGATTAGTATAGATACATGAGGTAGCACATTAGCAGTAGTTTTCTACCAGCTCTTGTACCAACTGCTCACCTTCAGGGCCCCATTGTCATGTGATACTCTCCTGGTAGGCATGGTGTCTGGGCATCCAACAGGCTGATTGAACTCTGCTCTCTGATCATCCAGTCTCCGACTTTGTGACTGTGCCAACATATCCATCAAACGATTCATTTCAGGAGGAGGGGTGACGGGAGCTGTGAGTTAAAATAAGGGTTTATTGTCATTTTAATATTCACAATAGTCAGTATGAATCCTTGAACAGCACCTGTTTATGAGGCAGTGAAAAGATATTTAGAATTTGTCGGTATGGTTTTTCTGATTGTCTGGGATTATGTGTGTTAACCATGCTCATTTATCATTATTATTACAATTTTTTGAACACCGTTATCAGTTAACACCATTAGTCATCATGTAATAAAATCGAAATATGTTTTGACATATTTTAGACATAAAGGAATGCCTAATAGATTACACTTTTATCCCTGTGCCGCAGTAGTCCCTACCAATGGCTTAGGGGTCCATGTGGCTCTCAGTCCTTATTGGTGCTGCTTAAGACAGCCTCTCAGTAGGTGGTTATCTTCAAACTACCTTTCTATCATTTAGTCTGTCTTGAAGGAGATGTTTATCCTCTTTACATACATGTCTCTCATCAGAATCATTTCATTACACCAATTATACCGTTTTCCGTGGTCATTATAAGGATTCAGCCTATTTAATTTTCCATGTCAAGAACCATTCAGAAGAAAAAGAACCATTAGGTTAGGTTCCTCAACTGAGGAAAAACAGCTTTACCATCAGGATTGAAAGGGTTGTTTACGATATTGAATGGTGAAGCTGTAAAAATTCCTCAGTACATCGAGGTGCCATGGCTAAAACTTTGTATTTAAAATCAAACTGGATACTTTATTTATAAGAAATGTTATGTGTGGTCATTGAGAATATTTCAGGGTGGCCTAGGACACCTATCCATTCTTCCTGTAGTCAAGAAAATTTGTCAACTCTTCTAAGGTAGGGTTTATCATATATCTATGAAGGTTCTCATTTATCCAAGTCATGGTGTAGCTAGAGGTAATTAGTCACATTCACTGGAATTGTTCTGTAATGCTAACAACTTTTTACCCCTCATTAAAGTGGCTTCCTCATTTCTGTATTTAGAGCAGAGGAAGTTATTTGGATAAGCAGGGAAACATCTTCAACATTATAGACCAAGTCCAGTTGAAAATAACTTACTACTTCTAGCTGAGATTTATTAAAGTCTCTGGGGCAGAATTTTACCAATTTTAAAGAATTTTTCCAATTTTGAAACTGAATGTTCTCCGACTCATTTATCCAAGTCATGGTATAGTTAGTAGTATTAGGTCACATTCAGCTGGGCTTGCTCTTTAGCTCCGAAATTAGGAATCTGCATAGGTGAGGGTCCAAAAACATCTTTAATAGTACAGAACAAGTTAAGGTAAACGTGACTAACTACAACTTGCTGGATTCTGTAGTACATTCTCTGGGACACATTTTCTATGATTTTTGAATTTGATGGACCTTTACATTTTTATTTTTTATTAAAGTCCAATACCAGCCTCCCTGTTCTCTCTATGTACTTTTAATGTGAAGACATTTATTCTCAATGATCTTCAAAGAACACAACAAAGATTCGAGTTGAGTTTCTAACAGCTTAGGCTACATGCACACAGGTGGTTTGGCCTGCTGGCATCAAATCCCAGCAATTTAGGGCACCTAGGAGGCACAAGATTCAGTCCCGCTGCCAGCAGCTTGTGAAAATCTATGACAATGCTCAGTGGCTGTATGCAGCTGGACACTGTACCAAGCAGTACTCATTGGCTGTATGCATTTGGGAAAGTACAGTATGTCACTTATGTACAATTTTTACAACATACAATTATGTACAACATACAATTATGTGTTAAGAATGATAAAAATTATATAACTAAAGGCAAATACATTTTTATTACTGTTTTTTTTTTGTCCTCATTGAGGAGATTCACTTAGTCTCTAATGGTCCTGATAACCGATGTCACTAGGACTGAAAGAGGGGGTAAATCCACCATTGTGAGTTGCCATCATAAAAGGAATAGAGAGGGAATCTACCAATGGGGACACTTGTTCCCATGACAGCTGTCTAGGTAAGGATATCTGTCACTTAGGAAAAATACCCCCTCACCTCTTGTTGAGTCTGCAGGACAGGAAATTAAGAGAAATATCTCTAATAAGACACCAATAGCAAAAAAAATAAAAAATTCCAATACCTTTAACCCTCCTCTACTCAATGCAAAATGTAAAAAACAAGTTTTGGCTTAGATACAATTTCAATTTCTCTCCACAGTGCTTACAGATACAGAGATGAATGATGATTTGTTTTTAAAGTGCTTTTACTGCTTGTTTAGAACATGTGTTTACTCTGGGCACAAGTTCACGTTAACTCTTCCCCACTCCACACAAAACTAAAGAAAAATATTTTGGGTAGGCTTAAGTTGTGTTTAAATAGAAAGTATATATAGTTGAAGAAACATCTGTATTACAGAGACATAGAGGCTCACTAAATAAGTAACCTTAAAATAGTATTGAAGTTAAGATAAATCTGAAAAGAGGACCTGTGATTTTTGTGCACATATTATTAAATTTTGTGTGGAGGAAAGACAAGTAAGAAGATTCAATGAAGCGGATAACAGGATTAAAAGGGAAGCCCAATGACAACCAGTAAGCTCAGATGTGTTAAGCTGTGTATTTAAATAACAAGTGTACTTTCAGTAGTTATCTTTATTATTATACTATATGACCAAAATTTGTGGACACCTGACCATCACACCTATATGATAGGTGATCCCATTGCAAAACCATGAGCATTAATTTGGAGTTACCTTATCACCCCTATCCTTATGGTTATAACAACTTATGGGATGGCTTTCCAAAAAAATTGGGGTGTGTCTGTGGGAATTTGTGCTCATCCAAAAGAGCATTTATGAGTTCAGGTACTGATGTTGGATGAGAAAACCTAACTCACAATTGGCATTTCAACTCACCTAAGAAGTGTTCAGTAGGGTTAGGTCAGGCATCTCACTGCATGTCATTTGAGTTTCTCCACAACAAACTTGTGCACCTGAACTCAATAATGTGGAGGGGTATCCACATACTTTTGGCTATATATTGGATGCATCCCTGTCTCCTCATTGAAAAAGCCAATTTCCTCTTTTGTCTCTTTGCTATGTATGTTTTTTCTTTTCTTGAATAACACATTTGAACAATAAAAAGCCAATTTCAGAGAGTACCTGTATTGCTAAAAACTGGAATTTAAGACACGTGCAAATCCAACTTATGTATATGAGAGACTATGTAAAGAAATTGCTTCCAGGCTGGAGGTTCCAGTGTTTTTGACTCAAGTGTATCTGCAAACACAACAGGTACCCCTTGCATTTGCCTTTTTGGGCAGGATGCAGGGACAATTAAGAATACATTTTCCCCAATTTTCCTCAACAGAGAACATCTCTGATCCCAGGAAAACTGGATATGCTTTTGGTAAAGGTAAAATAAACTTTTGTTCCTTTGCGTATTTGCTCATCTTAGTGCCCTGGCCACTTTTATTTGAACCAGTGCATGCAGAATGAGATAAAGTGAGTGATCTGTGAAATCTACCCTTGGAAAGCCAAACTGGAAAGCAGGAAAAACAATATGACATTTAACATTTGTCATTTCTTTTACAAGACTGCGTAATGTAAAGCAAAAAGGAAAAAATACCCTCAGCACATCAGGGTCTATATATTGGAAGCCACTTACTGCTATTTTTTGCATCCGGATCCCCTCTGTTGTGCACAATTTGGATGCTGCATCTCTGCTCATCCATTCGCGCCCCCTGAACATGGCTGAGAAGGTTAAAGAAGCCTTCCTGCTCCTGAGGGACTTCCTGCAATTGGAAACATACACACATTTTGTTAATTTAGCAACTAAATAAAATAAGCAAACCTGCCATGAAATACATGAGCTGGTGGCCCTCACCTGCTAATGCTAATTCTCTAATATTCTAGCTGTATCTGGTGTCAGTACTTTAGAGCTAGAACTAGCATTTTTAACAGGCCATCCAATAGCAACCCCAATATTTCTATCATGAAACATTTCTTTAAATGCCTGCTCACTTACATCCCCATTAAAAGAACAGGTACTGTCAGGGAATACCTGCTGGCTGTCGGATCAAAGCACCTGCTCATACACGTATACTTGCAAAGCCCTTCACTAAAGCCACATACACTATTCGATTTTCTGCGTGTTTTTGGCTTCAGATTTACCAAAACCATATAATATGAGGTCGAACCTTTAGAGTTACAATTTGTATGCAATCAGGTAGGCCCTTGCACTACATGGTTTTGGTAAATCTGAAGACAAAAATCTGCAGAAAATCTAATAGTGTGTATGGGGCTTTAGAGTCAGGACTGGTCATTTACCTGTACAAGTGCAGGGCCTTGCCAGAGCAGGCAGAGGTGCCTTAATCTGCCGACCAGCAGGCATTCCCTCACATATACACAATTATGCATAGGTTTTCACACTGCATTTTTAAAAGCCAGATGCATGATGATACAAAATGCTACATGTTCTATACCCTGGAGGTAGCTGAGCATGAAGAGAGCATATGATCCTTCATACTGATGTATTTGTGTCTTCAATGGATCCCTTTTTTTTACCCAACATACAGGTTTATTTTTCAAAGGATGTTGGGTGATCTCCCAATCACTGCCCATACAGAGTATGGTTTAACACTGCCTATCCTCTGCTACATCAGTGCAAGAAAACAGAAGTGGTCAACCAAGGTTCTCACATACAGTCAGCAAAGTTTTTGCATGATTTTAATGAATTCATTTGTGACACACCAGTTGTCCATTATTTTTCTACTTTTCTCTACTTTTTATGTTATTAAGATTTTAAAGAGCTTTTTACACAAAAATAAAGCTACTGTTATATACAACCCCATGAACAATTACCAGTAAACCAATGAGCACCACTGTATGTACTACCTCAAGCCTCTAACTCAATTCTCAAACTTTTTCATTTATATTTTTTCATAATTTGTTTTTAATTTATCGGAGTGAGAAAAGGTGTTTGAAAAAATGCTGCTGTTTGCTGGTTATGTTATTTCTTTAGCCCAAACTGCAACTCAAAATTTGTATAAAATTATAGGAATGAGGACCATAACTCTATATGAATAATTATTGAGTTCATTGGAAAAATGTTTGGTGTTTTTTCCAGGAGTTTCTGTAGAGGGGTCACATACCTTGGATTATGTCTTTAGGCTCAATTCACTAAGCTACAGCAACTGTTATTTTCAGCAATTAGTGTGCTTAAAGTAACAGTAACAAGAAAGTAGCAACAATTGTTGCAAATAACACGTGTTTTAGCTTTTTTAGTTATGATAACAATCAACGGCAATTATGAATTAGACTTAGGAGTTTTGTGTAGGCATTATACAAGCCTATGGTAAAAGGTGCAAGCATTTTTCTTTCTTGGTCAATGCACTTTATCTGGTAATGTATGACCCTATCATGTTTTCAAGAGTAAGATATATTATTTAACCAGTTCTATATATTAAATTTAGCATTTTCTATAGTGCTGCTGGGCTTACTATTGATAAAAGGAGCAGAAATGGGGTGATCTGCTAGCCTTCTGTAGAAGTATCACTGTTTCTACAAATAGAATGAATCCAGTTTGGTGGTTACATAAAAGTCCAAGGGACGGTTCCATTGGAAGTGTTCCATACACTTCCATACATGCTCATAAAGAACTAATTTAGCTCTTTCAGCTTTACTAGAAGTTATTTATATATACCAGGTAGAGCTGGAGTCTGCACTGGCCTGCTCATTCTGCTCATTGTGAAACCCCCCAACTATGACATGTAAGTAAGGTTTTTTTCTGCTAAGGTGGTCCTGTGCCTAAACTGAAAGCACTGAAATCTTATATAAACTGGATGTGCTCAACTTTTTTTTTCTGGGACCCTCAAACCATATTTAGGTGGCCTCTGAAAATATATGATCCCCAAGAGTACATAAAATATTTGTTATCCAAGTAGTATAAACTCTAACAACCCACATGAGAAGCAATATCAACCAGGTTAAACTTTTCTTAGCTCTACAAATATACTGACAAGATAAGGAGAGTAGGAGACCCCCTAGTCCCCCAGAGGATTCCCATTACAATGAGTGGCCTATATCGTCTTAGGCTTAACCTTATAATACAAATAATCACACAATTAGGCAATACAAATTCCTGCAGGAATTCAGCCATAGAGCTGTAGATAAACATGCTAATGGTGTTGCCATTTTACTGCCTGAATAATGTATCTTTAGTCTACTTCATCCTATTCCCACCATCTCTCCCAACTTATGATGTCCATTATATTCACATCTATTCTTCTACCAGTAATCTACCAACATCTTGGCTTAGCGCCTTTTATTTTTCTGGGACAATTGGTCTACATGATTTCTAAAGTTTCTTTCTCCTCGTCAGCTGTCCTTATGAGCAATTTTAACATCTGTGTCTACTCTGACAGGTCCACTGTCTCAGATTGTCCTTTACTCACCTTCTTAGTGGACACCAAACACTGGTCCTCTGTTACAATTCATGGTGAGACTTAAGCCAGCCATAGATGATTCAAATCTCAGCCAGTTCAGCAGGAACAGGCCGGGATTTGAAACATGTATGGGCAGAACGTACCCAAGTTAATAAATCAATCAACTTGGGTACAACCAGCCTGTCAAATTTGACATGTGATTAATGCTAGTGGCTACAATAACCACTAGCAATGTTCTCCTGGTGGGGACGGCTCCCCCCCACCTCCTGTTGAGAGAACACAATGGCTCTGTGGGAGGGATTCCCCCATCAACACTGTGGTTCCAGAAAATTTATTTGCTCTGTCTATGGCTGGTTTTACACACTAACAATGTTTCTCAGCTCTGAGATAGAGAAAGAGAGATTTCTCAAACTCTTTTTCTCCACTGTCCCAATAGAAATTGGGGTAGATTTACTAAAGGCAAATAGGCTTTATGCTTTGTGAGGGAATTTTTACTTTGCAAGAGAAAGTTCCCTTAGTTTTGTAAATGTGGCAAAAATTCACTTTGCAATGCATACCCAATCACGTGCAAGCAACATATTTTTACTTCCACATGATTGGATGATGGAAGTCAGCAGAGCTTCACCTCATTTACTAAGCTAAAGGAAAAATCCCCCTGCTAAGTGAACAGCCTATTTGCCTTAATAGATCAACTCCATTGAGTCCTGTCGCAGAAAGATTACTGATTGGGTACAGTGTTTACCTCAAAGGCCAGCACAAGCTTATTAGACCACTATAGGTAATTTGGACTACAGGCATACCCCACTTTTAAGTACACAATGGGGTTTATGCACCAAAGCTGGAAAGTGCAAAATCAGGCTCACTTCTGCATAGAAACCAATGAGCTTCTAACCCCAGATTGTTCAATAAAGCTTTGGTAATAAAACCTGGAAACTCATTGGTTTCTATGCAGAAGTGAGCCTGATTTTGCACTTTCCAGCTTTAGTAAATAAACCCTATTGTGTACTTAAAAGTGGGGTATGCCTGTATTTATGCAATTGATTGTACAATGTCAATTGTCAAATGTCCCTATTTTTTAAGCCAAGTCTCTTGGTCCTTTTCTTCACAATAGTTATTCATTAATATCTACAGATTTGTACAAATAAATATACTATTTAACTATGAAAAGTATGGCATGTGCCCTGCAATTTATCATGCTAAGTATTTTTAAACACCATTATATAAGTATATGTAATTATTAATGTCACCCATAGCAGCTTGGTCAAATGTCTGTTTTCGTTTTCGAAACTGCTGGTTTTCGGTAAGATCAAAAAGCTGCCGTGTTTGAGGGATTTGTGTTTTTAGAATATCCTTTTCATTTGTGGATTTTCTTGTTACTACAAATGCTTAAAAATGTTCCTAAGTGCAATACAAGAACTTACGGTCTAGCCCTGACTTTCTGCATACCAGCAGTCTGCTCGGGGGTGTGGCATTGCCCTGTCTCTGTCAAAATGTTCTCCCTAAAAGGGAGATTTTTTAAAATTAGATTATTCTAAAATATTCTGTCCTTAGAATTTGGATTTGAAATAATTCCTGACAAATATGAAAAAAAAAACAAACACAATATACAACTGATAGTTTGTGCAGTGACTCAGTATTCATAATACCCCATTAAGTACTTTCGCCTACACACTGAGCATGTAAATCCCGAGATGGGTTGTATATAGACTCTTCTATGCATCCACCCTCCTCCCTACCCCCGGGCATTATGAATGTTCCTCTCACCACAGGCCCCGGTTGAGGTTCCTCCACTGGGCTTTTCTTGGCCTGGTCCTCTTCAGCTCCATCTACAGGATCCATAATGCTGCTCTTGGTCTCTTCTCTAAGCAAACACTTATGTGCCCATGTCAGCTGTGCAGTCCTATAAAATGTCCTGCGGGGTCATCGTGCCCTCCCTTCCCTTCTGCAGATCATTAAATCATCTCATAATAAGGGAGGCCCCATCTGCAGGAAGGAGCTGGTTAATCCCCCATTAAGATTATCTGGGATAATTGTTAGTGCAGCAGAGGGTATATGTGTATCTGTGTGTTTACATATTTCTGAGTTTATGGCAGTGCTAAGGCATTACCGCCATATGTACAAATATGTATAAAGGCAAATTATATATATATATATATATATATATATATATATATACACACACACACACACACATGTATATACTATATCTGGAAATAGATACTCTATATGCACCAGGGTCAACACCCCCTGGAGGCAGGGTTGGAAACAGCGTAGAATAAACTATACAATTGCTGTATTCTGTGTACTCTTTTCAACACCTTTAATTGTTGGATTGGGAACACTGAGAACATATTTGAGGTATTTTTTTCGTAAAGTAATTTTTACATGGCTTTCATATTTTGACATATTTTTGTTACCATATTAAATATAGAGATTTGTAGATAAACCACTAGAAGGAACTATTGCTGAATTGGTGCAATCACTCTTCCTCTATGTAAAACTGAACTCTGATCAGATCCCAAAGGCACATAAGAATGCAGCTCTATATTTAATGTATTCAATAATAAATAATAATACAATAAAAAATGTATGTTAAATGCAAGCAGGGAAGGTATCCAAATTTGATGTGGCAACAGCATTTTGCAGCCTTTTGTACAGGCTGTACAGCAGAGCTCAGAGAGGGGAGGGAGAAGCAACACAATATGCCAGGTCAGTGTGCTGCAACCTGGCAAGTGAAAAAAAAGGTTTACTTTTGTATAGAAACAGTATCCATTTTACCTTTATTAACCCTTTACTAATAGGAGGAGAAAGCTGAGTAACAGATAGATGAGCTGCTTCTCTTTTCACTATCCAGTCACAGGGTGGGAGGGGAGGAGACTTGTAAGAGAAAGTGAACCTGCAGCAGATTAAGATCAGGTTCTCTCAGCTTAAAGTAACCTGGCAGGTGAAAAAAAAAGTAAAATTTTATATTGAAAAAGTATCTATTTTATGATTATAAACCCTTTAGCTAACCTTAATCAGCCCTAATTAACTTCTTCTTCTGAGAGTCATCGCTCTCTGCTCAGAGCAGACCCGAGAACTGAGCGATTCGTGGTCCTTGATCGCTCAGTTCTCGTGTAGAGCCGGCGGGGGACAGCTGCAGCTGGGATCGCTACTGCAGCCATCTAGGTGAGCATGTATGTTTGTTTTTTTTTATTCCCATACTTCTCTTTTAATAAATTCATCCATAAATGTACAGAGGAGGCCAGAAGAGGGAGTCAAAGTGAAGAGAAAGTTTTCAAATTTGAAAGTTTTTTTTATTTGGTGTCTGTCGCCCTGGGCACTGGTCCATAACTGCCTTTTTAGTAAATGTTATTAATATTATTATACAGGATTTATATAGTGCCAACAGTTGCACAGTGCTTTCCAATATAATGGGAGACAGTACAGTTACAACACAATTAAAAACAAGAGGGTTAGGAGGGCCTAGTTCAAGAGAGCTTATAATTTAAAAGAGAAGGGCAAGTGACACAAAAAGGTAATAAATGTGAGGAGATGAGTTCATGGAGAAAGTAAAAGTTCAGTTGTAGGTGAGGGATCACTTAAAGACAAACCAAGTAGAAGATAGGCAGACAGATTGGGGTAGGGTGAGGCACTTGTAGACATGCACAGTCCGTTGTCTCCACTGCAGGTGGGTAGTGTAGGGACAGGTCACCCATCTGTCAGGGAGAGTATTAGTGGCAAGAAAAGGTTCCAGATGAGTAGGGAAAGCTTAGGGCTCAGCACTCTCTTTGGCCACTATTTAAATGGCCATTCGGACAGACAATGTTGGCTGATACCTGCTCCGCTACATGCTGTTGGCATCTGTGAGTGTTCCCAGTTGGACCTCGTCAACAGAGGAACCCCGCTGGGTTTCAGGTATCGGAGCCTTTGTACGAGTACAGATACTTGTGCAAATTCTTAGTATCGGTGCAACCCTACTTGGTGCCCAAGTCTGGCTGAGCAGCGGGCACAAGACCATCAGAGGCAGGCTGGGCAGCAAGCACCAAATCATCAGGCTGGGCAGTAGGCACCAGACCATCAGGCTGCACAGCAGGCATTAAACCACCAGCGGCAGGATGGGCAGTGGATCGAGGATCAGCAAAGTCACAGGATCAATGAAGTCAAACTGGACAGTAATCAGGTGATCAGCGACATCAAACTGGATAGCAGAAGGTATATCATGGAGACAAACTGGGTAGTAGGTTGAAGATCAGTAGAGTCAGACTGGCAGGCTGAAACATGGGCTGGATGCATAGAAGTTTTTAGAAATGGTTGAGGACCCTACTTGGCTGAATGAGTCAATCTGTCCCAAGGATGGATAAAAGGCTTGAGCAGATGTAATTGTGGTAGAGTTAGGCCAAGGTATTGATAGTTCCAAATATGAAAGGGCAGGAGTCAGAACTGTAGCTGACTCAAAAGTAAACTGACTCATAGTTGCTGAAGTGGTTTGGTAGTCAGGACTAGAGCAGTTGGCATGGACTTGGCAGGCACGATTGATGTTGGCTGGACTGGAGCGAGAGGCATAAAGGCAGGCTGGACCAGAACAACTGGTGTGATGGCAGACTAGATTGAATCAGCAGACATGGTGGCAAAGGGGACCTGATAAGTGGCCATGGAGGCAGACTGGACCAGATCAGAGGGCATGGAGGCAGACTGTACCAGATCAACGGGCATGGAGGTGTACTGGACCTGATCAACGGGCATGGAGGTATACTGGACCTGATCAGCGGGCATGGAGGTGTACTGAACCTGATCAGCGGGCATGGAGGTGGACTGGACCCGATCATTAGGCATGGAGGTGAACTGGACCCGATCAGCAGGCATGGAGCCAGACTGGACCCAATTAGCAGCCATGGAGGTGGACTGGACACAATCAACAGGCATGGAGGTGAACTGGACCTGATCAACGGGCATAGAAGTAAACTGGACCTGATCAACAGGCATAGAAGTGGACTGGACCTGATCAGCAGGCATGGAGGTGGACTGGACCTGATCAGCTCGGCATGAAGACAGACTGAACCTGATCAGCAGGAACTAGCACAGGATCTGACTGAATGAGGAGTGGCAGGAGTGGAAAGAGGCAGAATTGTTTGGGATGGGAAAAACATCCATTTCTTTATAGGTTTGAACACTAGAATCCTGCAAGTGATTGCAGGGCTATGAGCAGATTGTGCAGCTTATAGAAGAGTAGCAACAGCACAGTGAAATGGTGAAAAAGGGGTAACAGTTGCAGAGGAGGATTTCTAAGGGATTGCCAAGGGCAATGAAGCAGTAGAGGGAGTCTTCAATAGATTAAATGTAGGAGATGTGCAGCTATTAGAGTCAGGGTACTGATATACAGTTGGAAGCAAAGTATCCTGAACTGCAGCTGTGGTTACTATGGGTAACAGAGAGGGGAATCTTTGAGCAAACTGGTGTCTCGAGCCAATAGTGGATTGCAAGTTAGCTGAGTTGGATATATCTGAGCAAGCTTGCATACCTCCTAACTTTTTAATATGGGCGCAAGGGACACCTATTAGCAAAAGTATGTAGGCATAAGACACACCCCATGCCATGCCCCCTTAAAGGAGAATTATACAAAAAAAAATGATTAGTCAAACCCACAAGTGCTTTTTTAACCACTACTTTTCCATTATACTGGCTTTTGAAATTTACAAATGGAGCAATTTATAAATTGGATGAAAGGGTTAGCACTGGGAAACATGTTTAAAGATAATTAGTGCATTTTATATACATATATGAATTGGTCGAGACCAAAATGAGGAACAAATGAGGAGAAAAGAGGGACAGAGGGACTTTGTTCCAAATCAGGGACAGTTGAGAGCTATGGGCTTGGAGTATGGAGTATGTAATATACAGTAAATAACACCCTTCCAACACCAACAAACCATGTGCAAGGTAAAAGTGAAAAATAAACATGAAAGTGCAGCAAACCCAGAACAACAACCCAACACACATTACAGTGGAACCTTGGTTAACGAGTAACGCAGTTAACAAGCGCTTTAAAAGACGAGCAACTTTTTTTGTTTAATTCTGACTCAGTTTGCGAGTGTTTTCTCGCAAAATGAGCAGAATTCAAGCTAATGGGGTGTGCAGTATCGCATTTGACCAGAGGTGCGGAGGCACTCGGAACAGTTCGGAGCCGTTCGGAAACTTGGACTGGGAACAAGAGCAGGATATAGGGTACTAGAAGCAGGTCACAGGGCACATGATACATGGGTTACAGGCAGAACACAGAGGCAAAAATATCCATTAAGGGAGGCATTATATACCTTCCCAGCAGCCAGTGCCAGTGCCAGATGAAGGCTATTGCTGATTCATCCCCCTATGCCCATGTATTGCTTCAGCTAGCTTGTCCCTTTGCACCAAAAGGACAAAACAACTTCCTGTTTGGGGGCAAACAGCATCCAATGCATGCCTTGTCACCCACATACAAATATGGGAGTGCTAATATCGTTTAACACATTGGGGGAGACTTACTAAATTTGGTGCACACAAAATTATTGCTAGAAAATGAATGAGACCACTACCTCCTAGTTTTCATGATTGGAAGGTGGATATAAACAATCCGCTAACCTACAAAAAGTTCTTATATATCAACAAAGCGTGCCCAGCCAAATACAATAAAATTTGGGACCAATGGTTACAAGATTCAGAAACCTGTACATGAACAAAATCTTAGTCCTTCAGAAATGTTATTTAATGACCTAACTCAAACCATTTATTTGCTGTCACAAGGGAATCAACATCTGTTTCTTGGTAGACGTTTTTCTGTGTGAGTTAAGGATAAGCCTGTAATCTGTCTTGTATCTAAAATGCATCCTTATTCTTCACATGTGTTTGATGTGTTGCCTTTAAAACACGCATTACTATGTTGTATATGTAAATTGTTTAATAAAAAACCTTTGTTAAAAAAAAAAAATTGGTGCACACAGAATCTGGTGCAGCTGTGCATAGTAAGTTACTAACCAATCAGATTCTAGGTTTTATTGGCAAAGCTTAATAAACAAGCTGAAGTTAGAATCTGATTGGATACTATACACAGCTGCACCAGATTCTGTGTGCACCAGTTTTAGTAAATTTCCCCCATCATCTCCAAACAGCAAGTAAGCTCACTGTGGGTCTGTGACTTAACTTTGTCTGCTTGTGTGTCTCAGATCTAATTACCATGTAGCTCTAACCTGCGCCAGTGCTAAACCGAGAGACCCAGGGGTTGTGGGATATGTGGTTTCTTCACAATAAGTGTCAGGTTTTACACAACAGACAGAGGTCATAGATTAACCTGTTCAGAGCCAAGACCCAGGCCTCATGTTTGAGCACAAACAGAAACTTCTAGCACAGTGGTGCTAGAAGTGTAAATAGCTTTTTTGTGTGTTTAGAGTAGGTACATTTGTGTAGGCTTGGCTGGCAGCCAAGCCTGTCTGTGTTTTTCTCCTGGGTTGGGCAGAGATCCAGGGAGAGCTGGATGACTCGCTGGCAGCATTACTGAGATCTCCCCCCTATTTCTAGAAAGTACTGGAACCTTCTAGAAAGATGGGAGAGAAAGTAAGGTGGAGCTGCCTGGAGTATTCTGAGGGCCCTGACCAATCCCCAACTTGGGTTGGCAGGGGGCAGGCCCCCTCAAATACTCTGGGTCAGCCCAGCTGGGGAGGAGAGTTCGGGTGGAAGCTGGAGATGGAGTGTTAGGCTGTCCTGGCCTTTGAGGGAACTCCCCAGTCTGGGGGGTGGTGACCTTGGGCCTGGGCTTGGGTGCGGACGGGACCTTCCCAAAACCACGTAAGTGTCCAGGTCAGGAAGTACTTAGAGCAAGGAGAGGACAGTGGGAGAACACTGCCTGGCAAGTCTCCAGGAGCAACAGGAACAGCCAGGAGAGCTGGTGAGTGACATAGTCAGGAGGACTGGGGAGGCACGCCTGAGAGGACTGGAGCAGTCTGGGATGGGTGCAGAGCCAGTCAGGAGGATTGTGGTGGCACGGGCAGTGGAAAGGGGCAGTGGAAAGGGGCAGCTGACACATTATATTGTTACTTAGACCCCTTTCACACTGGGGCGCTTTGCAGACACTATAACGCTAAAAATAGCAAGGGCTTTCACACTGGAGCGATGCGCTGGCAGGTGCGTTGGCAGGAAGCTAAAAAAAGTCCTGCTAGCAGCATCTTTGGAGCGGTGAAGGAGCGGAACCCAGGGAGCGTATGCCAAGTTTCGACCTGCAATGACTTTTCCATCTGCACCTACAGTTTAGAGCTTGTATGAAACCTCCAGTTGAGAATATGTTGTAATGCAATTGCCTGATAGTATTGGGAGATGTTAGGAAGGCCCAGACCCCCATTTCGCTTAGACCGCTGCAGCATCGCCATGGCTAGCCATGGTCTCTTACCTCTCCATACAAACCGAATAAAAAGGCTACGAAGCTCCTTAAAGAAGCGTGAGGGTAGAGGGACAGGCACCATCTGCAGGAGAAACAACACACGGGGCAAGATTCTAATTTTAATGATGTTCGTGCGGACCCAGTCACGTAGAAGTCTCCTTATCTCATGACTTTAGATCTATACTAATTAAAGTAAAGTAGCGGTATATAGTTGTATGTGTATAGGGTATCTAGGTTGTCTGTGAGGTGTATGCCGAGGTATCGTATGGAGGAAGACGCCCAGGTAAAGGGGAATGACCCTTTTAGGGCAGAGGCCATCGCTGAAGGGACAGTAATGGGCAGAATTTCTGATTTGGTGTAATTAATTCGGAAGTTGGAGATGGCTGTAGGCTGATAGTTCCTCCAGTAGGTTAGGCAGTGAGACAGTGGGGTTCACAATGTGGAAAAGAACGCTTATATTCCATGGGGCCTACAGGGACCCCTCTGATGTTCGGATTTGATAGGAGTGTGCGTAATTCTGTCAAGCGTCGGAGTTCCTCTGGATTTGCCGTACGCTTATGACCCAGTTCAGCTTGCTGTAGGGCCCAGAGGACCCGCTGAAAATCAGCCTGCCTCTCCTTCTTCAGCTTGGAGCCCCGAGCAATGAAGAAGCCTCGCACTACCACCTTGTGGACCTCCCACAATATCCTGGCAGTGACCTCCCCATTAGCGTTTTCTAGTAGTTGGTTAAAGTCTCCTCTATCTCCGTCACTACCCTAAGATCATCCAGCAGGTTCTTATTAAGCTTCCAATGCCAGGCCCTGGCCAACTGTGAGGCAATGAAAGCATGAGGGTCACTGGGGCATGGTCAGAGATGGTGATCTGTTCTATAGTGGAATCCCCCAGCAGGTCTAAAGCAGTTTGGTCTGTCAGCAGTAGGTCGAATCCTGTGTATACCCTGTGAACCTTGGAATAGTAACTATAGTCCCTCTCCAAGGCATGCAGGGCCCTCCAGCAGCTGACCAATGTGTGGCGTGGAAGGTACCTGCGAAAGTGCCTCAGGAAAGCATAAGAATGCGTTGAGCGGTTTGCTGAAGAGTCCAAGGTAGGGTCCGGATTGACATTAAAATCCCCGCCCAGGACCAGTTTACCCTCCCTAAAGTCAGAAAATCTATCTAAAACTGAGTCTATAAACATCAGCTGTTGTGAGTTTGGGGCGTATAGTGTTGCAAAAGTGTATACCTGTCCCATAATGGTCAAGAATACATAAAGCCCTTGGGAGTCTGTATAGTGGTCTATGGGTTGAAATGGACAACTCTTATGGCTAGCGATAGCTGTGCCAGGAGATTTTGGTTTTGGGGAATTGCTAAGGTACCATTGTGGAAAAAGGTGGGTGGGCAATTTGGGAGACAATCCATCTTTAAAGTGTGTCTCCTGCAGAAATAGCACCTTTACCCTCAGACGCCTCAGTTCGAGCCACAGCCTATTACGCTTATTTGGAGAACAGAGACCACGAACATTGTATGACACAACCTTAACCTTAGCCATGGTGAATCAGATGCAAGGTATCCAAACAAAGCCTCCTGAAGAGTCGAACCAGGTGTGAGCAACAGCGGATCCAATTCCTAAAGACATGTAGAAAAAAGACATGTAGAAAAAATAAACAGTCAGAACATAAAAAGATAACAATGTCAACAGAAAGATAGACCTAAGCGGAGTAACAAAGGGCCTCCTTTGGTCTAAAATCAACTGCATGCCTGACTCTGGAGTCCGCTCCAGCTGGAGGAGGCCACCCAGGTGAGGCATGATGCCCCTACCAGGGCCAGTTCCTAGGAGAGGTATTCCTATGGGGGAAACATGATCAGACATGCCCAGTCCGAGGTGTGCCAGCTCCTCACAGACTGTTCGTCTGTAACTACACTGGGAGGGGTAGTATAGTTTCATAGTTTCATAGTTAGTAAGGTTGAATAAAGACATCAGTCCATCCAGTTCAACCTGAGTGTGTGTCTACAACTGTCCCCATCCCTATACATTGCACACTCACATCAGTCCCTACCCTCAAGGAGCCCACAATCCAAGGTCCCTATTCATATACTAGGGCCAATTTTTGGACAGAAGCCAATTAACCTACCTGCATGTCTTTGGATTGTGGGAGGAAACCGGAGTACCCGGAGGAAACCCACGCAGGCACAGGGAGAACATGCAAACTCCAGGCAGGAAGTATAATAAAAGAAAAGCAGTAAACCATTATGATGCTAAGGGAAGTAGGTTCTGGTATATAGGAGCCTTGCCAGCCCAGTGGTCAAGGAATGAAAGCCTGGGAAGGGGATCAAAAGAGGCCGCCGCCGGTCAAAAGTAGGCACTTTTAGGAAGTCCAGAAGGAGAAGGTGGACAAGACGTCTCTTACGGCTGTAAGGACTCTGGAAATTCAAGAGAATTCAAGGGAAAAGCAGTTCTGCAGTCTGAATTCCAGTGACCTTTCAATTGGCAGTGGCCTGGAAGGTACCTTGTGAAGAACGTTTACGGCCTCTGGAACGTCATTTAGGTTGCGACACGAGCCAGGGTTGTGCTGCCAATGGGGAAGGTGCATCCACGGAGTGGCGCCAATCCGGGAAATCCAGAGGCTCTAAGCCCAGATGAGAGAGTAAGTGGGGGTAGTCATCCTTAGTGGGTAACGTTGCGGACTTTCCGTCTTTCGTAGCTTGGAGGTGAAATGGGAATCCCCAGCAATAAGTTGTGCCTGCCGGCCTCATAGCTTCCAGGAGAGGATAACGAGCTTTGCATTGAATAAGTGTGCGGCGAGACAAATCCTGGTAAAAGAACAGGCGAGCCCCATCAAAATCAAAATGAGAGCGCTTACGCATGTGTTGCATGATTTGTTCCTTGACCGTAAACCTGTGCAGTTTACAAATTATATCTCTAGGATTTGCAACATCCTGCGAAGACGGTTTGAGGGCCCTGTGCACTCTATCAATTTCAATCGGTGCAGTAGGGGGCAAACTCAGAATCTCACTGAATAAATCTTGTAGTATAGGGATAATGTCCTTGGCAGCAGTTGCCTTGGGCAGCCAACGAATGCTGACATTAGAGCGGCAACTACAGTTTTCATAGCCGTCTAGCTGGCATACTAGGGCCTCAATCTGTTGATCCTGTGACATACACTTGTCTCTGAGCTGGGTAATGGTAGGAAGAGAATCCTCAAATCTTTGTTCCAGTGTCTCTCGTCTGTTGCCCAGCTGAGTGGTATCTGTTTTCAGCTGCTCAATTTCCTGTGTCAGAGCCTTCTCCACTTTACAGGCGAAGTGTTTCAGGTCCTCCCTGGTAGGGATAGACCATATGTGTTGCCTCAGATACCTGTCCCCATGTAGCTCTGAGACATCGGAGCACTGGTCTTGGGAGGTGGAGACTTTCGGCTTCTCATCATCTTCGGCAATGGGATAGGGGAGACGAGTGGAGCGTCTTTACCTCTGCCGAGCGCCATCTTGGAAGCTCCACCATGTGGCTGTCCTTCGTCAGTAAAAAAGGCATTTATGGAGCCCTGGGCGGCCTTTGCTGTGTTCCGCGGCTGCGAGTATGCCCTGCGGCATTGAGACATCTCTCGGTGTGCCTGGCAATGGCCGTGTAAGCCCCGGTAGATGCTAATGAAGCCGTGTTCTGTTAGCAGCTGTGGAGCTATGCTGCCTCACTCTGTCATGCCCAAGCCACGCCCCCTTTTGCTGTTTTCTATTGCTGCTGCCATTGTGTTTGTAGAATCAATAATTGTTTTTTACGTGCGTGAGGGCTTATTGATGGATATGGTATGTATGTTGGATGGTCTTCACTTAGTCTGTAGTCCTCATCTATTCCATCCTAAAAAAATGTGTTTGATATAGTGAGCATTCTTCAGTTCCATCACACCATCCACAGTTTGTGCCAGGCAAGATATGGGTGCTTTGACATTTACACCGTCCACTTTATTAGGTACACCTTGCTAGTATCTGGAAGGACCTCCTTTTGCCTTCAGAACTGCCTTATTTCTTCGTGGCATAAATTCAACAAGGTGTTGGAAACATTCCTCAGAGATTTTGGTCCATATTGACATGATAGCATCACGCAGTTGCTGCAGATATGTCGGCTGCACATCCATGATGGGAATCTCCCATTCCACCACATCCCAACGGTGCTCTACTGGATTGAGATCTGGTGACTGTGGAGGCCATTGGAGTACAGTAAACTCATTGTCATGTTCAAGAAACTAGTGGTGAGATGATTTGAGCTCTGTGACATGGTGCATTATTCTGCTGGAAAGAGCCATCAGAAGATGGGTACACTGTAGTCACAAAGGGATGGACATGGTCAGCAACAATACTCAGGTAGGCCGTGGAGTTTAAACGATGCTCAATTGGTACTAAAGGGCCCAAAGTGTGCAAAGAAAATATCCTCCATACCATCACACCACCACCACCAGCCTGGACTGTTGATTTAAGGCAGGATGGATCCATGTTTTCATGTTGTTTACGCCAAATTCTAACCCTACTATCTAAATGTTGCAGTGGAAATCAAGACTCATCAGACCAGACAAAGTTTTTTACAATTTTCTATTGTCCAATTTTGTTGAGCCTGTGCGAATTGTAGCCTCGGTTTCCTGTTTTTAGCTGACAGGAGTGGCACCTGGTGTGGTCTTCTGCTCCTGTAGCCCATCTGCTCCAAGGTTCAGTGGGTTGTACATTCGGAGATGATATTCTGCATACCTTGCTTATAATGAGTGGTTATTTGAGTTAATGTTGCCTTTCTAACATCTTGAACCAGTCTGCCCATTCTCCTCTGACCTCTGACATCAACAAGGCATTTTCGTCCACACAACTGCTGCTCACTGGATATTTTCTTTCTTCTTTTTTTTTTTTGGTTGTGCGTGGATGGTTGTGCATGGAAATCCTAGTAGATCAGCAGTTTTCGAAATACTCAGACCAGCTCGTCTGGCACCAACAACCATGCCACGTTCAAAGTCACTTAAATCCCTTCTTCCCAATTCTGATGCTCGATCTGAACTTCAGCAAGTCATCTTTACCATGTCTAGATGCCTAAATGCATTGAGTTGCTGCCATGTGATTGACTGATTAGCAATTTGTATTACCAAGCAATTGAACAGGTGTACCAAATAAAGTGGCCAGAGTGTGCAGAAGTTGCATGGCTTGGCAGCCAGGTAGATTTGGCAAGTGGAGTAACCTGTTATTGTTGTGGATTTATTTTTATGGTGTATCACCAATGACTCTTGAATCCTCTTACTTCGCTTTGCCTTTAAGCAAAAACATTTGACAGTTTAAACTGTTCTCACAATTTGTCAGAAATTAGGAATGGATCGTGTACAAAATCATAGGATTTCAAACAGCCATGGTATCAGTTTGCAAAGGTCATCACTCCTAAATCTCTTCTTCTGGCTGCTGATAGTTGTTAGGTTGTCTAAGGTGCCTATTTAGACGAGAATGAAAAGGAGTCATTTATATTAATTGACAAATAGAGGCTTTCAATAATTCAAAAGGAATGCTGAAAATAATAATTAACAAAATCCACACCTATCGTATTCTTAATAAATGGTACTTTTTGAGGAGAACATTATTGTTAGTTTAAATAACTACAGTTAAAATAGCTTTTTAGCTTTGTAAATTGACCCTGTATTTAACGTGAAGAAAGGTGGAATTACATTTTGAATTTACTTTCTGATCTAATCCATGATTTTATGGAATAACTGTAGCTCCTCTTGTCCACTTACAGATTACGGAGTCATTCTGGGTCTATGGCAGATCCCCTGGGTGTATTAGGGGCAGCATCTGGTCTTGGCCTCTGGTCCACCACTGGTCAGTTCTGGCTCTTCTCCAGTAATTAGTAGATGTGAACTATTTGGCAGATCTCATTAATATGCAGAATATGGTAATATCTTAAGAGGATTGAATTTATATAATAGAAGATGTTTGCTAAGCATATTACTTGGAAAATAGCTTGCAGAGCAGACCTGTCTTCTAGAAATAACTTATATTGCACATTGATGGACATTCACCATGTAGCTATATCCTCATAACTCCTAGGACACACTCACCTGTATGAGCACATGCTGTTGACTAGTGAGAAGTGGAGAAAACTGCACAAATATTTACAGTACAGAAAAATATTTGGCATTCATAACACACACAGATGGGTATCAGGTCTCAGAGTGTTAATCCACGGGAAGGATTAATTGGGAAAGGGCCAAACGGAGGTTACAGACTTCTCTATTGGGGGAGAGTTTTGATCACAAGGTCAGCTGCCTGGTATTAGGCATATGAATGTGTTACTATATCAAGACAAATGTGATTTACTTTTATACTACGCTAAAGAGCTTGTATATAATACAGGCAGATTGTCTCCCATTTTGTATTGGCCCCATGAAAATTGATGATCAATGTTTCATTACATCTAAAGCCTTTCTCTGAGGGCAGTGTCAACATACCTGGCCAAAAGTTGTGGAATATCTGACCATCACACCTTAATTAGTTTACTGAAAAAATATTTTAAAACCACGCACAATAATATGAAGTTGCCACCTCACTACAGCTATAACAGCTTCCACTCTTCTTAGATGCCTTTCCACAAGATTTTGTAGTGTGTCTGTGGGAATTTCTGCCTATTTTCCAAACAACAGATCAGAATCTGATGCTGGCTGTGAAGGCCTGGCTCAGATTCAGCATTCCAGTTCATCACAAAAGTGTTCAGTAGGTGAGGCCAGAGCTGTATGCAGGCCACTCCAAACCAAATATTTCACGCCAAACCCAACAAACCATGCCTCAAATGAAGCTGGCTTTGTCTACAGAGACACAGTCATGAGGGGACAGAAGAGAACCTTCGTAAAATGTTTCCAAAAAGTTGGAATCACCAAATTATCTGAAATGACTTTGTATGCTGATCCTGAGGACCCCTTTGGGGGAATGCCCACAGGGAACCTGCAGTGTGGATAGAGGTAAGACAGGGTTACCCTGTTTTTACATTTGGTTGTTATTCTCTGACTGTGTTATCTTCCTCTGTAAAAGTTTCTACCACATGGGGGATAGTTAACTTTTTATAATGTTCACCTTTTTATATTTGGCGAGTTTCCCACTCAGCATTGATGCTAGTGTGGTGACCTAGTTGTAATATGCCTTCTGGCTGCTGCACTTCTGCCTGCCATTTCTGACAAAACGCAAGGAACATATCAGCTGATCAAATAACTGACTACCCTCCAGAGACAAAGCAGGAGGACATCAGTCAACGCCTAGGTTATAGTGGCTCCTTTTTCTGGACATGCAAAATACCCTCTCAGTAGGCATCCATTTTGAGACTATCCAATAGGGGATCCCTTTACCTAGCAATGGCAGAGATGAGGTGCAGAGGAGATGAGAAAAAAGGGCCTAATAGTGCCTGTGCTACAGATGGCACTGAGGAAAACCAGTAAAACGCTCAGCATGATAGTTGTTCCCCTGCACCGGTACACGGCCATATATTGACACAGCTCTATAATTCATTATTTATAATTCTAGCTCCCTCTCAGTCCCACTACAGATGGCTACTAGACTAAGGCAGATTTCACTTCACTATGTCTAAGGCAGATCTTGGGACACAGCCCAGGCAAAAAATTTCCTTCCTCAAGAAAAGACTGCTTCTCTGAGGTCCAATTGTTGAATTCTCAGGTCAGCCAAGCACTCACTTTTGCATGAAGGTTCTGGGCCTCACGGTAGTCTTTTTTGAGGCAGTCCCCTTTGCTCAGTTCCACTCGAGACCCTTGCAGATCTACAGTCTCACAATTTGATCACCCATTACTGCTGTGCAGTCAGGCAAAAATCTCTTTGGCATGGAGGATTTCCAACTCAGCTCTAGAATCTGGGAAACTGTTCTTTCCTTCTCCCTGGAAGGTGGCGACGACGGGCACATGCCTGATGGACTGGGCCGGGGTCTTCAATCATCTGACTGTACACGGAACCCGGTCCCCACAGGAGTCAATGCTTCCCATTAACATTCCAGGACATAAGACATACTCTCCTACACTGGACCCATCTCCTAAATAGCAGATTTCTGGATTCTGCACTCAGAAATGTGGAACAACAGATGTGGACATCCTGGCCTCCATATTCAATGAAAAAGTAGACAGGTTTGTGGCAAGGTCCAGGTATCCCCTGGCTTTTGCTGTGGATGCTTTGGCGATTCCTTGGTTCAAGTTCAAACTGATGTATGCATTCCCTTCAGTGAGGATTCTTCTTTGACTTCTCTGCATGAATGAATTTAAGTGATCCTCAGCGCCTCAAATTAGCCCAGGCTTCTGGTGAAAAGCTTTGGCCTCTTTCAAACAGACCAAACTTCCTGTCACAATGCCCTCTATTCCATCCTGCTTCTCAGTCAATGACTTTACCGGCATGACTGTTGAAACCCAGGTCCTAACAGATAGGGGCATTTCTGACTCTGCATTCCCACCTTACTCGAGGGGAGAAAAACTATCTCTCGTAGGATCTATCATCGCACCTGGAAGGCATACTTTGGCTAGTGCAAAACCAGACATTTTAACTCCCATGAATATTCTGTCCCTCGCATCCTTGCCTTCATCCAGTCTGGCCTGGACCAGTATCTGTTTTTTAGTACTCAAAATCTGGCCATACACTAGTAGATTTTTGAATGAATGTGCATACGAAAATTCTTATCAGTGCATTTGATGACTTAATGAATGTTATTCAAAAGTACTTTAAAAGTTTGCGAATAACATTCAATTTGGGAGTGAATGGTCTTTCCCAAATAAAAACCACACTTATGCTGCGTACACACGGTTGGACTTTCCGATGGGAAATGTTCGATGTGAGCTTGTTGTCGGAAAGTCCGACAGTGTTTATGCTTCATGGAACATTTGTTGTCCGAATTTCCAGCTACAAATATTTGAGAGCAGGTTCTCAAATTTTCCGCCAACGTCACTTGTTATCGGAAAGTCCGTCCGTCGCACAAATACTCACGCTTGCTCGGAATCAAGCAGAAGGAGCCACACTGGCTATTGAACTTCCTTTTTCTCAGGTCGTCGTACGTGTTGTACGTCACCGCGTTCTTGACGTTCGGAATTTCCGACAACATTTGTGTGACCGTGTGTATGCAAGACATGTTTGAGCCAACATTCTTCGGAAAAAAATCCACAGTTTTGTTGTCGGAAAATCTGATCGTGTGTATGTGGCATTATATATATATATAATGTAGGTGTAGGTGCTAAATATGATTCTTCTTTTTTATTGCAGATCTACGCAGTATTTACTGCAGACACAGCTCACAAGTCAGGACTACCCCAGTGAGCGAGACAGAATATGAAAGCTACATTGAGACTCCACCAGCATGTGACGTTCACACGGAGACGCCACCAGCATGCGACGTTCACACGGAGACACCATCAGCATGCGATGTTCACAGGGAGACACAATCAGCATGTGATGTTCACTAAGGAGATTCCACCAGCATGTGATGGTCACACAAAGACACCACCAGCATGTGACGTTCACACAAAGACACCACCAGCATGTGACGTTCACACAGAGACACCACCAGCATGTGACGTTCACACAGAGACTCCACCAGCATGTGTCGTTCACACAGAGACTCCACCAGCTTGTGTCATTCACACGGAGACTCCACCAGCATGTGTAGTTCACACGGAGACTCCACCAGCATGTGTAGTTCACACGTAGACTCCACCAGCATGTGTAGTTCACACGGGAGACTCCACCAACTTGTGGCGTTCAAATGGAGACTCTACCAGCATGTGACATTCACACTGAAACACCACCCGAATGTCACATTCATGTTGAGACTCCAGCACAATGTGACGTTCATGTTGAGAACCCACCAAAATACCAAAGAAGCAATTTGAATATCTCCTCCCATGAAGATGAGGGCAAGCTTAAAGAAAAGGATAGGCAGATGCTGGTGGTAGGGGATTCTGTTATTAGAAGGACAGAGAGGGCAATCTGTCAGAATGACCGCGATCAACGAACAGTATATTGTTTCCTGGTTGCACGAGTTCGGGACATTGCAGATCGGATGGACGGATTGTTGGATGGGGCTGGTACATATTGGAACCATCGACAACATTAGAAGAAAATGAAGTGCCCTACAAAATGATTTCATGGGCTATATTAAGGAAAGGGACCTCCAAGGCAGCTTTTTCAGAAATACTGCCTGTACCTCGAGCCACACCAAGGAGGCAGCATGAGCTTAGGGAGCTTAGCAAGTGGCTGAAGAATTGGTGCAGGAAGGAGACTCCACCAGCATGTGACGTACACACCGAGACTCCACCAGCATGTGACCTTCACACTGATACTCGACCAGCATGTGACGAAGATGGGGCAAGGTTACAAGAAAGGATAGGCACATACTAGTGGTAGGGGATTCAGTTATTGGAAAGATACAGAGGGCAATCTGTCGCAAAGACCGTTATCGCCAAACAGTATGTTGTTTACCGGGCGATCGGGTTCGGAATATTGCAGATTGTATGGACATATTGTTGGATGTCGCTGGAGAGGACCCAGCTGTCATGGTATATATCAGTACCAATGACAAAGTTAGAGAAAGATGGAGCGCCCTACAAAATGATTTCAGGGACTTAGGGGCTATATTAAAGAAAAGGTCACCCAAAGCAATATTTTCAGAAATACTGCCGGTACCTCGAGCCACACCAGAGAGGCAACAGGAGCTTAGGGTACTTAACAAGTGGCTGAGGAACTGGTGCAAGGATGAGGTGTGTGACTTCATGGCAAACTGGGCTGACTTTTGAGGTGGTTACCATCTTTATAATAGTGATGTATTGCACTTAAATGGGAGGTGTGACGCTTTTTTGGGATTGAAGATGGCCAAAATGTTGGAAGAAAATTTAAACTAGGTGATGAGGAGGAGGGATTAAAGGATGATTTGCTAGTGAATATGAGGGAGAGAATCTTCAATTCAAGCCATCACCGGAATCCACTAAGACATCAATCTCTTGAAAGATTCTCATCATCAGCTTCTGAATCACAAACTATCAATGTAGTTGGACAAACAAGACAATTGTCTTTTTCCTAGAAGACTCAACCAAAAGTTTGAGGAACCCTCCCAGGGACCAGGTACGGCTGTACCAACGCAGGTCCCTACACTGGTGGCAGCTGCCACTCCAGTAACCGGAGGGTCCTCCCATCAGGCCTCCATTTTTGTTTTTGGTGCTTCTGAATCACCAATGTAGCTGGACAAACAAGACAATTGGCTGTTCCTAAAAGAACACTCAACAAAAAGTCTGAGGAACCCTCCCAGGGACCATGTACGACTGTACCAACACAGATTCCTACACTGGTGGCGGCTGCCACTCCAGTAACTGGAGGGTCTTCCCTTCAGCCCTCCATTTTCATTTTTGGGGCTTCTGAATCACCAACTATCAATGTAGCTGGACAGACAAGACAATTGGCTGTTCCTAGAAGAACACTCAACAAAAAGTCTGAGGAACCCTCCCAGGGACCAGGTACAGCTGTACCAACACAGGTTTCTACACTGGTGGCGGCTGCCACTCCAGTAACCGGAGGGTCCTCCCATCAGCCCTCCATTTTTGTTTTTACAGCTTCGAAATCTCCAACTATCAATGTAGTTGGACAAACAAGACAATTGCCTGTTTCTAGAAGAAGACTCAACAAAAAGTTTGAGGGACCCTCCCAGGGACCAGGTACGGCTGTACCAACACATGTCCCTACACTGGTGGCGGCTGCCACTCCAGTAAGCGGAGGGTCCTCCCACCAAGTCTCCTTTTTTTTTTGGAGCTTCTGAATCATCATCAATGTAGTTGTACAAACAAGAGAATTATCTGTTCCTCGAAGAAGACTCAACAAAAAATTTAAGGAACCCTCCCAGGGACTGGGTACGGCTGTACCAACACAAGTTCCTGCACTGGTGGCGGCTGCCACTCAAGTAACCGGAGGGTCTTCCCATCAGCCCTTTATTTCCCTTTCTGCAACTTCTGAATCACCAGCTATCAATATAGTTGGACAAACAAGACAATTGGCTGTTCATAGAAGAAGACGCAACAAAAAGTCTGAGAAACGTTCCCAGGAACCAGTTATGGCTGTACCAACACAGGTTCCTACACTGGTGGCGGCTGCCACTTCAGCAACCAGAGGGTCTTCCCATCAGCCTTCTATTTCCCTTTTCTGCAGCTTCAGCAGAAGCTTTAAAGCGGAAGTAAACCCATCGATTTAACAGTCTAAAAAAAAAAAAGGCATGCCGTGAATGCTAACTGCACATTGGCTGTGCTCTCAACCAAACAGTCAAACCATCCAATGGCTGGTGTCATAACGGATCACATGTGCAGCACTGTGGCAGTTGAAGATTAAACAGAGGCAAATATGGCAGCTTCCTTGGCTGAAAACGATAGGGGGGTTTACTTCCACTTTAAGGTTAAGCTTGAAGGTTAATCAAAAATATCACATTCTAAAAGGGAAAAGTAGAACAAAGGGGAGGGAGAGTATTGAAGAGGGAGAAAGGGAGGAAAAAAGAAGGGGGGAGGGGAGGTTGGGGAAAAGGAAAGGGTGTGGGTGTTCCCCCCCAACCCTCACCCCCCTCATTTCCTCCAACCTCCCTTTCCCCCCTCCTTTCCTCCCTCTCTCCCTCTTCCATACTCCCCCTCCCCTTGTTCTATCTTTCCCTTTAGAATGTGATATTTTTGATTAACCTTAAAGGGTAACATCTACATTTGGACAAGCAAGACATTTGGCTGTTCCTAGAAGAAGACTCAACAAAAAGTTTGAGGAACCCTCCCAGGGACCAGGTACGGCTGTACCAACACTGGTTCCTACACTGGTGGCGGCTGCCCCTCCAGTAACTGTAGGGTCTTCCCATCAGCCCTCTCTTTTCCTTTCTGCAGCTTCTGAATCAATATCAATATAGTTGGACAAACAGGACAATTGGCTGTTCCTAGAAGAAGACTTAACAAAAAGTCTGAGGAACCCTCCCAGGGACCAGGTACGGCTGTACCAACACAGGTTCCTACACTTGTGGTGGCTGCCACTCCAGTAACTGGACGGTCTTCCCATCACCCCTTTATTTCCCTTTTTGCAGCTTCTGCAGAAGCTTTAAGGTTAAGTTTTAAGGTTAATCAAAAATATTGCATTCTAAAGGGAAAGGTAGAACGGGGGGGGGGGGGGGGGGGAGTATGGAAGAGGGAGAGAGGAAGGAAAGGAGATGAGGGGGGAGGTTGGGGGAAAGGAAGGGGTGTTGGGGTTCCCCCCAACCCTCAACCCCTTCTTTCCTCCAACCTCCCTCCCCCCTCCTTTCCTCCCTCTCTCCCTCTTCCATACTCCCCCTTGTTCTACCTTTCCCTTCAGAATGTGATATTTTTGATTAACCTTAAAGCTAAATGTGTACATTTGGCAACTCTTGGATATGAGGCAGGTTTTGGAAAACTTGGTTTGGTTGCCCCTGGGCCTAGCAGGCTGTTTACCACCAACATCTCAGGCACTTTTTTACAGATGATTATGTTTGATTGATGTAATGTCGATCTACATTAAGTAATTGATTATGTTGTGAAGTTTGGAGGCCAGTAGGCCTTTGAGGCGTGTGTTGTACCGGCTATGGGTGGAGGTTGGAGGCCGGTGTGTTTTTGATGTTTTTGAGGCATGTGTTGGACCGGATATGAGGGGAGGTTGGAGGCCGGTAAGTTTTTGAGGCGTGTGTTGGACCAGCTATGAGGGGAAGTTGGAGGCCGGTAAGTTTTTGAGGCGTGTGTTGGACGGGCTATGAGGGGAGGTTGAAGGCCGGTCTGTTTCTGAGGTGTATGGTGCACCGGCTATGAGGGGAGGTTGGAACTCTTTTTGTCTTCAGAGGCTTTCTCTGCTGGAGAAATGAGAACTATTCCCACCAGTGAGGTCCTTTATGGAGAAGACCAAGGCCTCACTCACACGGGGTGTATGAATCTATACCCTGTGTGGGGGCTGCATTAACCCCAAAAAGGACATCCATGAGGGTGCAATTGCACGGACGCACCCTGCATGTGCTTTTGGGGCCGTGCACCAGCACCCACACAGATATCACATTGGGTACAGCCGCTGCACCCTAGTTGACAGCAATGGGACTGCCTACACAGGATGCTGGGAACACCTGTGCATCCCCATACCGTTAAACATGGCCCTTCCATGGGGTACGGATTCATACCCTCCGTGTGAATGAGACCTAAGTGTGAATGGAATATTTAGCTCCATTGTGTTGACAATTTGGGGACCACTGTATCCTTCTTTATTGTTATTTGGGCGTGTTTTATTATAGGAGTGTTATATATTGTAGATTAGGATAAGTTTGTATATGTTGTGGAGGTGTGCGTTATTCTGTGGGTGTGTGTTGGAGTGTTAAATATATATATATATATATTGTAGTTTAGGATAAGTTTGGATTTCTTCTGGAGGCTCTTTAAGTGGATGTAACTGATGTACTCCGCTCAGTGGGGCTGGGCCTTGGAGAACAGAGGCCACAGATGGGCAGCACAGAGGCTTAGGAGTTAGCCTTGCAGCACCGGGGGCCTTGTTTTAGACTCTGACCAGAACACTATCTGCGTGTAGTTTAAATGTTCTCCCTGTGCTTGTGCCGGTTTCCTCCGGGCACGCCGGTTTCCTCCTACACTACAAAGACATGCTACCCTGCGTTGGTGGTGCAGTGGTGAGCATAGCTGCCTTCCCAGCAGCTGACCCAGGTTCAATTCCCGGCCAAAGCCATCTTCAATACTGGGAGTCCTCAAAGAGAAAAGCCCTATACAAGGTCAATGCTGAGTATATATTAGCGGTGGAATAAAGAATGAAGCAAATGTATGGAATGCTTGAGGAAGAAAATGTTCCCCTAGAATCTATAGCAGGTGAACTCAGCAACTGATAGAAGACGCTTAGGCTGCGATCACACCTAAGCATTCCAGATCATGGGCAGAATTACTGCAATTCCTGATTTGCTGCAAAACACAGGACACGCTTGTGATCCCGTTACTTTCAATGGCACCCCAATCATGGGACAATATTGTCACCTGACAAATCACACAAACAAAATGGTGGGACGCCTGTTTCGTCACGATTTGTCAGGCGACAATCACACCTCAATTGGGGTGCTATTGAAAGTAAGAGGATCTGAAGCGTGTCCCGCGTTTTGCAGCGATTCGGGAATCCGGAACACCTAGGTGTGAACAGAGCCTAAGTCCTCACCGTGTCCATCATACGACAAGATTTTCCAGGAATATTACACCCATACCCACCCCCCAGCAAGAATATTACACCAATACTCCCCCCAGCAGGAATATTACACCAATACTCCACCTCTATATCTGGGTATATACAGTGGATATAGTAAATACAGATATATAGGACAGTAGATATATGTCCACCATGGTACCATAGCACTAACTTTGTTATGTTTTTGTTATATTATCCTCCCTTCCCTATGTCTGGCCTCGAAGCACACCAAGGAGATTTTCCTTAACTGCTTGCTGACCGCCTCACGCCGATATACGTCAGCAGAAGGGCTCGTACAGGCAAACTAACGTACCTGTACATTGCCCTTTAAGAGGCGGTCTGCAGGCCCGCGGCAATCTCCGTGAGTCGGGTCGGGGGTCCCCCGGACTCAATCGCCATGGGGATACCCATGATCGGCTCACGGGGAGGAAGAACGGGGAGATGCTAATGTAAACAAGCATCTCCCCATTCTGCCTAGTGACAGTGTCACTGATCTCTGCTCCCTGTGATCGGGAGCAGAGATCAGTGACGTGTCACACATAGCCACGCCCCCCCACAGTTAGAGACACTCCCCCAACCCATACACTGCCCCCTAGTGGTTAACCCCTTCACTGCCAGTGTTATTTACACAGGAATCAGGGCATTTGTATAACACTGATTGCTGTGTAAATGACAATGGTCCCAAAAATGTGTCAAAAATGTTCGATGTGTCCGCCGTAATGTCGCAGTCACGATAAAAAAAAAAAAAAATCGCTGATCACGCCATTACTAGTAAAAAAAAAAAAAATTATTAATAAAAATGGCATAAAACTATCCCCAAATTTTGTAAACGCTATAACTTTTTGCGCAAACCAATCAATAAACCGCTTATTGTGATTTTTTTTAACAAAAATATGTAGAAGAATACGTTTTGGCCTAAACTGAGGAAAAAAATATTTTTTTATATATTTTTGGTGAATATTTATTATAGCAAAATGTAAAAAAATGTGTTTTTTTCAAAATTGTCGCTCTTTTTTTTGTTTATAGTGCAAAAATTAAAAACGCAGGGGTGATCAAATACCACCAAAAGAAAGCTGTATTTATGGGAAAAAAAGGACGTCAACTTTGCTTGGGAGCCACGTCGCACGACCGCCCAATTGTCAGCTAAAACGTCACAGTGCCGAATCACAAAAAGTGCTCTGGTCAGGAAAGGGGTAAATTCTTCCAGCGCTTTTGAAGGGTAAAAGGGTTAAAGGGTAACTAAGTAGCAAATAAATAAAAAATATTATAGCGCATATGATTGCAACATTAATCATCTTGTCATTGAATGTTACTAAAAATTACCTTTCCTTTTCAATCTGCAGCCAATGTAATTTTCTGAGAATGCAATGCAATATGGCTACCTGGAGTTTTCTGTACACAGAGTGTGTACTGACCACTCCCAGAAACATAATTTCCAGCCTTTGTGATTGGCTCACCAATTTTTCTGCCTAAGATACAAATCAGATTTCAGGCATCCCTTGCAACAAAAATTTTATTTTGTGAGAGATACTTTCAATAGGAACCCATCTAAAGGGATGCAGGCCCAGCAGATTTCCTCATTAGTGCCCTGTAGCTCCACACCTGACAGTTTATTATGAAACCACTCCCATTAGACCTATTCAGAACAGAGGCACAGAGAAACACACAGGGATTGCTTCAGAATAACAAAAGGTAGGAATCTGCAACAAAGTTTGTTATAATCCTTGCAATGTACATTGATCACGCAGAGGGGAATGTTTTTTTCTCAACAAAAGTGGAGTTATGCTTTAACTGCCTGTATGTAATCAGAGCAGTTAACGCTTCCTTCAGAAAATTGAGTCCCTCTTGAAGGTCCCAAGAAGGGACATCCTGCTTACTCTTTGGCCATTGCTAGGTGGCTCAAGCTTATAACCTTTCCTAAAATTTCCTCCCTTTCCGATCAGGGCCCGCTCCACCAAATCTGCTGGGGTTTCTAGGGCTTTTCAGTATGAAGCATCTGTTTCACAGATTTGCAAGACTGCCATCTGGCCTTCTGTTAATACCATCCAAAACAGCTTGTTTATCGTTGTGATCTCTGATTGCCCCAAAGCAAATCACATGGTACCTGGCTACCTGTACCATGTGATTAGCTGTAGCTAATCACTGACCACAACCATAAGCACGTTGTTTGTGAATGTTAACCCATTCATGACAGCTAAAACTATTGTTTATACAGTGATCACTGTACTGTATAAGCAATAACAGTGTAAAAAATAAATAAATCCCTGATCAATCCCCCAAAGTAGTAGACACCAGACTATGCTGATGACAGGATGTACAAAAGAAAACAATATTAAAAACAAAAATGTTAAAATAAGAAACATATTTTTTCTCTTGCATACTGTCACCAGTGTCCCTGATCACTGCCGCACCAGTCATATGATGACACTGTACTGCGCTGGTGACAGTATGTAAAAAAAACTAATTGCGGAAAAAAAAAACCTCACCATACTAAATACCCTTTCAGACTGTCTACTTTCCAAAAAGGGGTAATTTGGGGAGTTTTTGTATTGTCCTGGCATTTTAAGGGCCTCAAGAAATGAGATAAGCCGTCAGTACATCAGAATAGATCAATTTTCTAATTATATATATATATATATATATATATATATATATATATATATATATATATACACACACATACATACATACATACATACATACATACACACACACACACACACACACACACACACACACACACACACACACACACACACCATAGTTTGTAGATGCTATAATTATAAAACAACACAAACTAGTTAATTATTTTTCCTTCTTTTTTTTCAAATTCTTTTCGGTGATGTAGTAAAAAAAAAACAAAAAAAAACACAGTGGTGATCAAATACCACCAAAACAAAGCTTTATATAAAATATAATTTGCATACAGTGTTGCATGACTGAGCAATTGCCGGTAAATGGAACAGAGTGCTGAATACCAAAAAATGGCCTGGCCATGAAGGGGGTAAAGCTTTCTGGAGGTCAAGTGGTTAATTTCATGGTACACAACCAGTTTTGGGTAATCTGTGTAAACAGAAACAATGCTAGAATAACCTGTGAGCCCACGATTAGAAAAAAACAAAATGTGTGAAACAAAATGTGGGAACAAGGCACCGTACGGTGCCAGATTATTCATACTAGCCTTTCGTAGCATCTAAAAAACATCAAACTTTATATACAAATGCAATTCATCTCCCAAACTATGTGGCAATGTCAGGGCTTCGCAACAGGTAAAACAGGTACTGGAATTGCAATGCAGGACAAAGGTGGGCTAGTGCTCTGGTGTTATAAGCACAGGCTGTTTAGGGCACTCTGGGAGTGCTGGTAGGAAAAAGATGTAAACCTGATCACTAAATTCTAAGGCCCCTTTCACACATGCGGACCGTACATTAGATCAGTTCAGTCACGTTTTTTTATCATCAGTTGTTGTCAGTAAACATCAGTTTTCATCCATTTTCATTTCCGTTTTTCGTCCGTTTACGTCCGTTTTTTGTCCGATTACGTCCGTTTTTCATCCGTTTTTTATCCGTTTATGTCCGTTTTTTTATCCGTTTATGTCCGTTTTTTATCAGTTTTTTTTTTAAAAAATAAAAACATTTTTTCATGAATTATGGGAATTCTTTTGATGAAAAACGGATGTCAGCGGATCGGATGTAAACGGATCGTCCGCTAACGTCCGTTTTTCGTCCGTTCCGTTTTTTACGGAAGACAAAATAGGGTCTTCTTCCGTTCAGAAAAACGGACCTTAACGGAGACGGATGTTAACGGACGTTAGCGGATGATCATCCGCTAACGTCCGCTATCCCATAGACAAGCATTGATGTCCGTTTTCATCCGTAAACGGACGTATGAAAAAACGGACGAACGGTCCGCATGTGTGAAAGGGGCCTTATAGGAAATGTAACATGCCTATGTCATTTCATAAGTGAATTTCCATCTTTTTAAATCTGTGGCTTTAATTAAAATAACCCTTAGCAGGCCTACTCTGAAGGTCCTTGTTCAGGCCCTTCCCATTATAGGATTACAACATTCACAAAACTGCTGCTCTTTGCCCTTTTATGCCGTCACCGTCTCACATTTAGTGGAAATCATGAGCTGACACCGCGCAAAAATTAGCCGCTGTCCCTATCAGGAAGTCAGTGCAGATTTGCAAGTAGATAGGGAGCAACAAACCGGTGCAGTAGATTGAAAAAAAAAAAAGAAGGCAAAAGTTCTACTAAACTACCCTATATGGAAAGATGGGAACAAGGTAGAAATGGAAGCAGTAGAATGGGGGAAATTGGCTAATTTTAACTCAAAATCTTATATCAATACCTCTTTGATCGAGACAAATTATTACATTTTTCTACGGTGGTACTTAATACCAGCCCGCTGGCTTCCTCTATCTCGGGGGCCTCTTCCTGATGTTTCTGTTTACTGCAGTCAGGAGGGATCAGTCCTCCATATCTGGTGGACATGCTGTAAATAAGTGGTTCTCCACTTCAGTCTTCAAGTACCCCCAACAGGCCATGTTTGCAGGTTTTCCTTCATCTTGCACAGGTCTTAAATAAGAGTCAATGGCTTGGTATTTTGGATAACTGTTTTATCTAAGAGAAATTCCCAAAACATGGCCTGTTGGGGGTACTTGAAGACTGAGGTTGAGAACCACTGCTGTAAAGTAAAGTGGTTTTGGATCTGCACTTATAAATTTGATCTAAGACCCCACAGCAGGTGAGGAGGCAGGTAGCGGGAACGCTGGGAAATGTGAGATGCCTTATCGCATTTATATTCACAGCAGCCAGGATTGCACGATCGTGGCTAGCCCCACGTTCCCCTTTGAACTCCTAAAGGCCAAAAGGTTGGTGACTGGATATAGTCTACCCTCTTTCGGGGCCTCCTGCCTATGTCTTCCGTTTATCACCTTTTGGGTAAGATATAAAACCTATGAACCCCATCACAAGGCTGTTCAACTAATGTTTGCATTCAACTGAGGAATATAATAACTTTTTTCCTCTCTTTTTAGAGCGTTCTGGTTTAACAACACACCTTATACCTTTATGTTTAGTTTGTCTCGATTTGGGAGAAGTGGGCACTTGGGTCTTACACTCAGTGTCCCCCCATCCTCCCCTGAGGTTACCCCTGTGATTTGTTGTTATCCTCCATACTCCTACTTGAGGTTGATCAGGCAAGCATTTTTCTTGATTGCTTATGAATTGTGATGTGTGTGTATATAGGCACAAAAAGTACAAAATGTATTATAAATGATAAATATACTTCTCAATAAGATATGATACTCGTGTAATATTTTTAATTTAATAATAGCACCCACCAAATCAGTCCTGAGGAAGCAAGTAAATCTTGCGAAATAATGTTGACAAGTATGGAGGAATTGTGGACTTTAGCCCCCAATATCCACGCTGACACTAATATATATCTTCTAATGTTGGACTTCTATACATAATATATATTACTTGGCTGGATCTCTATTTCCATGCTTGGGATTGGGTATTTGTTGACCTACTAAAAGTAGATGGTATTACAACAATGTTATGCTATTATGTTTTAAGAATTTTGGAATAAAGATTGTTCTATATTTTAAAAGATTGCCTCATTGTGCCTACAAAGTCTGCCATTTTTTCGAGAAATTAGGGTTCTATTCTATTTTCCTCTCCTACATCCGAAAGGCCAAACTGATGCGTATTATGATAAAATCAATGCATGATGGTCATCCTCCATGACAGGATGGCCTACTTAGAGAAAACATGGGATCCCTAAATAAAATACCTCTCAGGACCCTCCTGATATGGACAGAGACACACTTCTACAACACACAGAGCGTGAACATCTTCTACCCTGTATCTCATCTTTTCCCCTTTTTCCTTTCATATTTCTCTTTTTTACTTTTTCCCTCCTCTTTTTCCACACACGGGTTTAAATTTTAAGCTATTGTTGGTCCTTTATAAAACTTCTTTATCATATGTACCAGTGAAGGGCTAGTAGAAGTCCAAAGAATTGTACAGGTTGCAACTAATTACTTGCTACAATTAGAATTGACATTGTATGTTTTTTTTTTCTTCCGATTATGGCGTTATTGATGTTCCAAAAGTGTTTAGGCTTTATGCCGCCTATAGCCCTGCCACCTGACCAAATAGGTTACTCATAGGCTGCTCATCTCCTGACATTTTTCTGTAACCATCACCATATGCCATGATGCACCAAGAAATGGACATTGTACTGTTTTGTACGATTTTTGTTATTTCTGATAACTCTAAAGCCCCATACACACGGTCGGACTTTTTCATCAATTTGGTCCGATCGGACAAGGTTGTTGAAAAATCAGACCGTGTGTATGCACCATCGGACAGTGTTCGTCGGTTTGTCCGTCGGACAAAGTCTTATCTCCTGCTGGAAAGATTTGCCGTCAACCCGGTCCGATCACACCAAATCCGATCGTGTGTACGGTTGTCCGACCGGACAAAGTGCTACGCATGCTCAGATCACATTACAAGACCAAAGCTATTGGCTACTAGCCTCTACGTAGTCCCGTCGTAGGCAACAAACGTCACCACGTTCAGAATGATCGGATTTTCCGACAACTTTGTCCGACCGTGTGTACGCAAAACCAACATCGGACAAAGTATGACGGACATGGTCCGACGGACCTGGTCCGCGGATTGTCCGACCGTGTGTATGGGGCTTAAGGGAAATTATGGATATTTTCACCTTTTTTCTTTTCCAATAAAGACACAAAAACAGAACATTTATTACACACCATCCTTTAGAAAACTAAATGGCATCTAGTTAGAGTTAACATGCACTTTAAAGCAAAGCAAGTACTGGGTGCTTTGAATAATGAGCCCACAGTGTAGAATAGGTAATAACTGCAGTTTGCATAGGGAAAACACTGTGCAAAGAAATGTTTTGTTTTGCCAAGCATCAACCCCTTGTATTTAGAAAAACATGCCATTGCCATACTGTCTTATAGGCAACATAGGCAGCTTTTCGTCAGTTATTTTGGAACAAGAGGCTTGGTAGGTGTTGCACCCAAAACAATTGCCTACTGTGTCGAATTGTTCTACGGTCTAATCCTATCCATATATGAATTGTATTTCAGTCAATCCTGCTGAATCAGCTGAAATTTATTCAGTGGGTGGCATGTGTCAGCACCACCCAGGTCGACAAAAGTTGATTTTTTTAAATTAACTTTTGTTGACGGAGATGGACAGAAAATTCTCACTAGAGCTGCAACCTGCATCTAAATCACATGTAGTCACTGTCAGGGTCTTTTCACAGTTGCAGCTGTTGCCTGTCAGAATACAGTAGGATGTTCAGCCATTCATGCTGCTTTGGGTAGAAGGGGGGAAATCAAATGTTTTATCTTGTTCAGCCCAACAGGCTAAACAAGAGAAATCAGCAAATCCCCCTTCCATGCCAAACATTGTTAATGGAGGACTTTCTCTTGGTGGGCATTGTATTCAGACAGCCAGGGGAACTGCTGGGAAGCACTCCCTGTTCGTCAGATTTTCCTTTCCGGCTCCTTCGATTGTTCATTTGAATTTAGTTGAGCTTGGCGGTGCTGAAAGGGCCATCCATAGCTTGAATTTCAGCCCATTTGGCTGAAATTTGAGCCGTGTGTGGCCAGCTTATATCCCCGACAACATCAGCTGGTTCAATAATAAAAAAAAAAAAAAAAAAAAAAAAAAGAAGACAGCCATTTTGTCGCTTACTGTCGGACGAGGATGCTAGAAAATCAGCAGCCGACCGACTCCCAATTGCTGACAGCGATGATCAGAGTGTTCTGGTGGTGGTGGGGGGGGGGGGGGCTTGGGGGCCACCCCCCTGTCAGAAAACAACAGCTCAGCGGGAAAGAAAGATCGCTGTACTAATGTTGGATCTTTAGTACAGTGGCTCTGACCAGAGCTGACAGTTTTTTTTTTTTTGTTCAACCCGCTGGGCTGAATGGAGAAAAAAAAACTCAGTGTGTACCAGGCTTAAAACAAAATATTAATAGTAACAGACATCATCAGCCTCAGTTTTCCATATACACTATTCTACTAGATAGACTTGCTGGTATGTTAATTGTCTCCTGTCTAAACTGGCCCTAGTATATGTATATATGAATGTGAGATAAGGAGTTCAGATTGCAAGCTCCTTGAGGGCAGGGAGTGATGTGAATGTACATTATGTAAAGCACTGTAATAAAAACAAAATGCACTTTTATTGCACATGAGCGCTGTATATCATTTATGAATTGGGTATTTATTGCATAGTAGCATGTTATAGGATGATTTAAAGAGACAGCGTACTTTGGTGGGGTTTACTTCATGGGAAGTTAGATTGGACATCAGATAGTCTAGGTCGGTTCAGCTGGCAGAGAATGCTGGGACTTTTAGTTCCCCAGCATCACATTTGAAAGCTTCATTACAACTTTTGGACCTAAATGTGTTGGCAAAACAATCATGTAAAAAGGAGCACAAATTTACACCATAAAACTTTTCTTTATTGGTTTTGGAACTGTGACTGCATTCCGACTGTGGCAGAATAGTACAAATGTGTATGTATTTGAGCCAAGAAAGGGTGGAGAAATAAGTAGGCTGAGAAAGAGTGCTGCAATTTAATGGAATCTGACATTTACAGAAAGCCATTCCAAAGTGGAATACTGACAGACAGCTTTATAATAATGACAGATCTCGCGAGGTAAAACGCACTTTCATTTGCATATCATAAAAAGCAAGGCACCATTTCTATAAATATTCACAGATGTGTACAGACGCTGTGCGTTTAGCTTCAGTTTCACACCCAGTCCCTTCTAGCACAGCACAATGCTCAACATCAACCGTCCCCCAAGAACAAGATGGCAGAGAAGATGTCCTTTGTGGGAACTGTGTGCCCCTTATGGAGATTTCCGTGACAGCTGAAGGTTAACTTGCTAGCATCGAATCAAATGCCCCTATATCAAAATGATACCTAATTGCCCCACAAAACCAATTTCTTTGTAAAATAATTGTTAGATAAATGGGAATTAACCTGTACTGTAGGATGCAGAAGAATGTATTATGTATAACTGTGGTACAAGTGAATCAACAGAGGACATAACTGAATCATTTCTGAAAAAAATGGCTTATTAACAACAAGAACACACAAAGATATATTTTGTTTTCATGGGAAAAATCTAACAATCCTTCTGCGAATACCAAAGCGAGTCAAACGTGTTAGATGCAGTCTCAAGGTTAAAGAGGAACTGCAGTCTGCTCACATAATTTGTAATAAAAACATCTTTGCCATTCTGAAGCTTCCCTCCAACCACTTTGCATATTATTTTACATATACTGTGATACTGTACTTGCCAAATATGCTGCAGAAATCGCCCTCCACTGAGTCTGGCTGCAACCATTTTAACTGTGGGCAGCTGAAGCTATTGCCTGTTCACTTCCTGGATTTACACAAACACACACCTCCAGCTTTGCAGCTATCATTGGCCCTCGTATGACTCATCCCCTCTCCTGAAGGTCCGCTTTAATAACACATACATAAAGCAATGGGGAAAACAATATTTAAAGACCAACTGAACATTTGGTTTAAATCAGCTACAAAACAAAAAATATATGTAAAAGACTTAGTTTGCTTCCTTTAGAAAACAGCCACAACCCAAGCAGAAAGGCCTGCCTCTTGCCAGCATGCTGTAAAGAAGGTCCCTTGCCCTCTAAATGGAAGCCATGGTCTCCCTGCAGAGGTCTCACACACATACACTCCTTGTTGAGTCAGAACTAGAGCTCTCCAATCAGTAAATCTTATGCTCACTGCTGATTGGACAGCTCTAGCTCTGGCAGACCTCTGTAGAGAGACTAATGCTTCCACACTGGGTTGGGTCCTTCTCTACAGCTTGCTGGCAGGAACAAACGTTTCTACTCTGTTTTCTTTACAAAGCAGTCAAAGCCTAATGCCGCATACACACGACCGGACTTTGACGGACTAGGTCCGACGGTCTTCCTGACGGACTTGCGGCGGAGTTCCAAAGGACTTTCCCAATGAATGGACTTGGCCACACACAATCACACCAAAGTCCGACGGATTTAAACGTGATGACGTACGACCGGACTAGAATAAGGAAGTTCATAACCAGTAGCCAATAGCTGCCCTAGCGTTGGTTTTTGTCTGTCAGACTAACATACACACGAACGGATTTCTGGATAGGAACTGGGTCCGGCGGAGTTCCGGTCTTTTTCTAAAGACCGGAACTCCGCTAAAGTCCGTCAGATTTTTGGACAGCAAAGGTCCGATGGAGCCCACACACGATCGAATTGTCCGACGGATTTGTTCTGTCGGTCCTTTGCTGTTGAAAAGTCCGGTTGTGTGTACGTGGCATAACAGGTATATTTACTAAAACCGGTACACTTAGAATCGGCTGCAACTGTTCATGGTAGCCAATCAGGTTTCTAAATTCAACTTGTTCAATTAAGCTTTGACAATAAAACCTGGTAGCTGATTGGCTACTATGGAGAGCTGCACCAGGTTTTGCAGCAGTTTTAGTAAATAACCCCCCCCAGTCTTTGCTGATGTAAGCTGAAAGATCAGTTGGGCTGTAAAAAAAACAATCCCCCCCAAAAAAAAAAAAAAAAAAAAAAAAAAATCACACAATTTGAAAGGAAAGTAAGTTTCTTCACATCACAAAGAATACAGCATGTTTCAACTTATTTACAGCAAACCGTAAAGAGTAGGCATATAAATATGCCCATCAGAAAATGACAGGCAGTTTGAAAGGGTCACAGACAAAAAAATAAAAAAACTTGACAGGGTTTTTTTTAACCATTCCTTACACTATACAAAAAACATTTAGATACACATAAAAGCTGAACTCCAGGCAAACCGCTAAATGCGTACATAGGAGCCGATTTCCTGTAGGACTTCCATTTCTTATCCAGTCTTGAAATTTACACAGCTTTAACCTGATTGGCTCCTTGTGCTGCTTCTCCCTTCCCCTCTGATCTCAGCTGTACAGGGGCTGATATCAAGCCAAATTCATGTAGTTACAAGTATTTTTTTTGTAAATGCAAGTGCAATAATTAAATGACTACACATTTGAGTTTCCATATCTGCCTGGGGCTCAGCTATTAAAAAAAAAACAAAAAAAAAAAAAACTTAAAAAACAAACACATAAAAGTGCATGCGGAGACTGCCTGGTTTTAAGTTGGTGAAATTTTTATAAATGTTATTAGGAATTTTTACCATTAAATGAAGCAAAGCGATACATAAGGCACTGCGATGGATTCCTGCTGTGAAAAATAAGCTGTATATAAAAGTCATAAGAATTTCTGTAAAACCGCAAAAACAGTTCATGAAATGCCTAGGTTTAGTGCATCTCCCCATCATAACTCCACTCTGATGTATAGTAATAATCTTTACAGGTGTAACAGATAGGAGTGAGGAAGAATGAACTAGAGAGATGGCAGCCATCTTTGTCTTGTGCTAGAAGTATACTTGGTTCTGTTACCAAGCACTTTCAGAAAGGGACATGTATAAACAGGGAGAATCATAAGATTTATGTTGGGAATGTGCATGTAGAAGATTTATCAAATATATGTTGTATCCAAGATGTGATAACTTCACGGAGCGGCAAGGTGATCACACATCTCTCAAACAAAATGGCACATAGAGTAATGGAACAATTGTGCTCTGGTAAGAAGTGGTTTTATCAGGCAGCTCCTTGGTCCCAGTGGCAATGGGCGGAGGATGCAGCTCCGCACTAATGAATGTTTTTCATGGAATGATCCTCCGGAAGTGCACAGGAAAGATGGCAGGTCTCCCAGACTCTGTTGACAGGTCCCCAGCCCCACATATAGAGGGTCATCAAGGAGGATGGAGGGCCAGGCTCAAGAAGCTTGAAAAATAGAACAAGCTTTTCATTCATTTAGAGGAGCTGGAAGATCCAGAGACTTTAGGCCATCCAGAAAGATGGTGGGTGTTAAAATATGAGTGGACCCTGAAAAAAAAGGAGAGAAAATGATATTACAAGATATTTCACAATCAAGTGACTTCAGAGCTTCAATTCAATTACTCTGCGTCTCTCTTAAAGAGACACTGTTGTCACCTTGTAAAAATGCAAAAGTAGGGGGGTACCGGCGCCAACTCTTATACTAGTATCCATTTGTGAAGGCTGCACTCTAAAAGGTAAAAAGGGACCAGGTGTCCGATTACTTGTTATGATTATGGTTTTTAGGAGAGATGCGCCAATCAAAAGAGGTTTATGTATCCTTAGGCACCTTACAAAGCTATGTTTAAAAGAGCTTGTTGTGTGCTACTGCTGTTAACTATAGATCCCTTTAGGATCAGATCGGTCCTATGGTGGACGGAATAAAATTAAAGTGGAAGTAAACCCCCCTATCGTTTTCAGCCAAGGAAGCTGCCATCTTTGCCTTCGTTTAATCTTCAACTGCCACAGTGCTGCAATGTGATCCGTTATGACACCAGCCATTGGATGGTTTGACTGTTTGGTTGAGAGCACAGCCAATGTGCAGTTAGCATTCCCGGCATGCCTTTTTTTTTTAAACTGTTAAATAGGGTTTACTTCCGCTTTAAATAAAGTGACAATTAACATCAAATAAAGTGACTCTAGTTACTATACAATAGTACTAGATACTCCTATGTAAAAAAAAGAGTGGATATTCCTATACAATCCTGAAAAAGAATTTCTTACAAGGGAGTTTTTGCAACAAAATCCCAATTCTGTGAAAAAAAAAAAAAAAAAACTCCTAATCATACACGCATATATTTTTTGAAATTTCTTTCCTTACAGGATTGGGTTTTGTATGTCTATAATCCTGTGAAGGAAAATTCTGTGTAGCCAAACCACAATTCTATCAAATAAAAGGCAAAACAAACCAGCACACAAAATCCTAAATTTTGTGAAGGAACAAAATCCTAAATTTTGTGAAGGAAATTGTTTATAGCATACAACATATAAAAAAAATTTAAATTTATATATAAACATTTATATATATATATATATATATATATATATATATATATATATATATATATATTATATATATATATATATATATATATATATATATATATCACACAAGCCAGAGATAGCCTGACGAAGAGCCTTGCTCGTAACTGTACAGTGGCTGTGCATTTTTGAAATAATGAAGTAAAGGATTTTCGCAAATTGAAATACGTGTCCCGTCTTGATTTTCATATATATATATATATATATATATATATATATATATATATATATATATATATATATATATATAAAATCAAGTCCATGTGTTGACACCACTGTCATTTAAATCAACTAGTGATTGACACCTTCGCAGCTTATGTATATCACCCTTATGTGAATCCACCACCACTAAGAAATGGCCACTCACCAGATTTAGGTGAATTTTTGGCGTTTGGTTTATTAACTGGATAACCACTCCTTTACTCCGATTTGTCCTCACTCAGGGATCCGGGTTGCGTTGGAACAGGGAATGTCCTCCGTACGCGTTTCGCACGTCAATATGCGTCATCAGGAAGCTTCCTGATGACGCATATTGACGTGCGAAACGTGTAGAGGCTGCTGGGTACTCATACAACTGGTCAGCTGGCAGGTACCCGAGGGGATAGGCGACACAGCACAGCGGTCTTTATGTGATTCGAGGTCCCCCTTTACACGGCTGGAGAGGCTCAGTGCCGGCTTTGAGGGCACAGGCAAATGTGAGTGCAAAAGTTCTCTTGTCTTATCTTTTTGTTTGGTAAATAAACTTTTTGGACATATTACGCTATGGGAGCATTTCTTATTATTTCCCTTGAGCATGGAGTACATTCCCTGTACTAACGCAACCCGGATCCTTGAGTGAGGACAAATAAGAGTAAAGGAGTGGTTATCCAGTTAATAAACCAAACGCCAAAAATTCACCTAAATCTGGTGAGTGAAGTGGCCATTTCTTAGTGGTGGTGGATTCACATAAGGGTGATATACATAAGCTGCGAAGGTGTCAATCACTAGTGGTGCATTCAAGTGGAATTAACCCGTCACGGATTGATTTAAATGACAGTGGTGTCAACTCATGGACTTTTTTTATATATAAATTTAACATTTTTTTATATATTTTTTATATGTTATATGCTATAAACAATTTTCTGTGGTACATAGAATTTGAGAACATAGAGATTTTTTGAATTTTCCTTTGCAGGAGTGGGACCACAGAAGTGGAGGGGGGGGGGGGGATTTTGTTCCTTCACAAAATTTAGGATTTTGTGTGCTGGTTTGTTTTGCCTTTTATTTGATAGAATTGTGGTTTGGCTACACAGAATTTTCCTTCACAGGATTATAGATATACACGCATATATTTTTTGAAATTTCATTCCTTACAGGATTGGGTTTTGTATGATTAGGAGTTTTTAGTTTTTTTAACAGAATTGGGATTTTGTTGCAAAAACTCCCTTGTAAGAAATTCTTTCAGGACTGTTGTCACCTTACCTATTCAGGGCAAAGTGACAGTGTCTTTTGTAAAGGGCCTCTAAACCCCTGATACTCTGTGCCAGCACTCCCTCGCTGCTCCTTCTTCCATCATAGCTGGGGGAGAGTAGTTTTGCATGCCAAGATTAGTGATGACATCACCCTCCTGTCATGGCAATTTGGCGGTATGGAAGTACTGACAATTTGAGCATCAGGAAATAAGGGGAGCACTTTACAAAAACACTTTCACTTTTCCTGAAAAGCCAAGGTTATAGTGTCTCGTTATCAATAACCAATGCTGGGTACACACTAGAAGAATTTTTTTTTCCCATTCAACCTAGCGGTCTGAAAAAAAACCCCTAAAAGTTTGCTGTACCAACTAAGCAACGTTAGTACAGCAATCTCCCCTGCTGTGCCTTTGTGTGTTCCTCGCCAGAACACACTGATCAGCCATTGGCTGCCAGCGATGATCGGATGCTGATCTTCCAGCATGCCCATTTGACAGAAGCTGGTTGTAAGATTGGCTTCTGTCAGACAGCCTGCTTTTCACATTGGCCGGTTTCTATTTAACCAGCTGATACAGGCCTGTGTGTATTTGCCGTAAGATAAGACAATAGTCACACAGGGAGTGCAATGTTTCAGCTGACTCCGACTTAAGCTGGTCATACATACATTTTCCAATCAGCCAGCTGGCTGGGAATCCTTCACACTGCTATTGTATGCTGACAGCGGGACTACTCTGCTGTCAGAACACACTGATCAGCAGTGCATCCTAGTGGCTGCAGCGCTGATCGAACACAAATTTTCCAACATTCCCACTCACAAGAAATTGATCATTAGATCAACTTCTCACGAACTGGAACAGTTCCTGCTGAACCGGCGGAATTTTGATCCAATTATGGCCAGCTTTACATTATAAGCAAGAGCAGCAAACCAAAACCACTGTGTGCACAGAAAAACAGGTAACAGAACCCGAGTACATAGTGAGCAAACATAGGCGTCACCATTTATGTACATATTATATAATATATATATATATTATATATATATACACACACACACACACACACACACACACAATGAAAACTTCAAATTATTCCCCCTATGTAAACACTACATGTGCCTAGGTCAAATTTCATGAAATCGGGTTTACATCCACTTTAAGGGTCTAGGCCCTGGATATGAGTGGATATAAGTTGTCTAATCCACTTTGCAATGGTGGAGCCAAAAAGGTCCTTTATGAGGGTGCACAGTCAAGACAAAAATTAACTTAAGACTTGCACATAGAGGCGGTAGATTTCAGGTAGACCCTGACAGCCCTGACCACCTGCATGCAATGTAGTGAAACTGCCTTGCCCTGTTTTGGGGCAGGACAAAGGGAAGGGAGGGAAATGTCCATATTGGGGTGAAAGGAGACCATCTTAGACAAAAAGCAAGGTTTTGGTCTGAAACCCACCCACAAGAAAAGGTTCTTTTACAAGATAGACCTGCTAACTCAGAACATGAGTAACAGGCCTGATGATGACAAAGAAGGCAACCCTAAAAAATGTATAATCTACCAAAGGAATGTCTCTAGCAGGCTCCGAAGAGCAGAAAGAACCAGGTTGGCATGAGGGGACACAGGTTGAATTGGGGGAATGATATGAGTAACTCCCTGTAAAAAAAAAAGTCTGGATAAGTGATTGCGAAGGCAAGGGGTTTCTGGAAGAGGATGGATAAGGCAGAAACCTGTCCCTTGAGGATGGTCAAGACCAGACTGATGAAAGGACAGAATATAAGCAATAGAGTATTCCTGGGGGTTCAGCCTTCTATACTCACACCATGAAAATTAGACCTCCCATGTGTAGTGGTAAATCTTGCAGGATTAGTGTTTCCTTGTTCTAAGTTAAGTGGGAAAGACTGAATCAGAGATACCCCTATCCTTTAAAACTTGGGTTTCAACAGCCATGCCATTGAGAAGCAGGATGAACAGGGTGTCCTGGGCTAGTAACTCTGATCTGTTTTTAAGAGGCCAAGGCCTATCTGCTAGAAGTCTAAGTATGTCTGCGTACCATGTTCTTCTGGGCCAATTTGTTGCAATAAAAAAATCACTGGAACCCATTTATCTTGTACAGCTGTCAAACAAAGATTTTTATTATAGGGAAGGCATAAACCAGTTGGAATTGGAGTCCAAGGAATCGCCAGACCATCTGTTGTGAAGTCCAAAGGATCCCCAGGCTTGGCTACAAATCTTTTCAGATTGCTGTTGAACCTGGGAGGCCAGGGTGACCACATATTGTTTTCCCCACCTTTGACAGAAAATCTATAAGAAATCTGTTTGCAGAGACCACCCCCCTGGGTCTAGGTGTTCACAATTTGGAAAATCCATCTGCCAATCTCAAGGGATAGCTTACAGTTTATACCTGCATGTGCATGTTTTACTGTGTTTGTATAAGAGTCTCTTCAACTATGCAACTATAAAAGCTCCCTAACAGCAAAACACAGAGATCCTTGCCGAGTGCTTTATACACCTAAAAAGGGATGATTTACCAAAAACTGGAAAGTGCAAAATCTGGTGGAGCTCTGCATAGAAACCAATCAATCAGTTTTCAGGTTTTTCATCAAAGCATCATTTGTTTGTTTTTTTACATAATTTCCCCTTCCGTCAAAGCTTTATTGAACAAGCTGAAGTAAGAAGCTGATTGGCTACCATGCACAGCTACACCAGAGTTTGCACTCTCCAGTATTATTAAATCAACCCTCTACTCGGTTGTGAAGACTGGTAGTCCCATCTATCCATACATCCATAAGAATAAAAGCTTGGCAGAATATCCGTAAAACACCCTAATCTAAAGCAAAAGGTGCAGGGAGAAGGTGTGTAAGAAAAACAATACAAGTACAAAACTTTAAAAATGAAGAGTGAAGATGATAACCGAAAAAAAGAAATTGTGGCATACAAAACTTACCAATCAAAACCTCCCATTTAGACTCCGTAGCTTTGGTTATTTCATAGGCACATCTCATTTCAGACATGGAGACTCCTCCTACGACATAGACTAGAAGCCGCGGTCCAGATCTGTACTCTGCCGCACTGCGTGTCTTGTGCCAGTGACCAAATCGTGCGCTAAAAATACAAAAACGCATGAAAACTAGAGAATGCAATTCAGATGGAAGTTTTACTTGGAGATAGGCTGAAGGCCCTTACCTCACCACTGTTTGGGCAGTTCCTCCTCCCTGTGCATGGGGCTCTCTCACAAAGGGCCACTGTTTTTTATCCAACTTGTCTTCAATGGCATCCTACAAATCCAAACACAAGGAGCTTATTATACCAGGAGGTACAGTATGTAGGAGCTCATTTAATTGAAAAAGGGGAGCAATGGTAAAATAAGGTCCCTTTCATGGGGGCGGACAGATCAGGTCTGCCTGTCAGTTTTTTTTACGCAGATCCAATTGGACCACTCATTGCCCTGTAGAGGCAATTAGACATATGTCCGTTTACACCCGCTGACATCTGATCCAATCTTGTCCGCTAAAAACAGTTCAATAGAGTAAGGGAGGGTCAGAACCCCTGTCAGTGTTTTACTGTTGTCTGCATCTCTGCTGAGGAGATTCACCCTCTCGATTTGTCCTGGTAAGGAGAAATGACCTCATTTTGAATAGACTCTCTCCCTTTTAGGTTTTGTTTACAGGACATGAAGGGAAATTTCCTCAATGGGGGCAAAAAAAAAAAAAATGGTGTTTATATTAATCCGTACGCCATCGATGAACACTTCGTAATTAGGAAGGTTAGTAGCAAGCCACCTACCTCTATCATACTCCCTGATCTGCTACTGCAGGGAAATCCTTTGAAACACAGCGATTCTAAAAGTCAGTATTTGCACAGACCTGAGCATGCCCACCCTACCATGCAACAGCACTAAGGTATGGTAATGGGCTGCTCTGGCATTGAATGCTGCATTGTGGAGCATCACACATGTCCCATACCCTTGTTTTTAATAGGGGTAAAGTAGTGTAAGGAGCACCGTTTAGGTAAACTGCTGTAAAGGAAATTTGTAAGTTCTGTATATAAATGTCTTCTATTTTGTATGTATTGCACACTGCCCTAATAATGTTTTCATTACATGTTTGCATTCTTTCGAGTCCTGAATAGAATTAGTATGCCTATGTTACGCCCCTTGTTACCACAAATGTACAATTGTATTGGGATACCTACGTAATCATGTGTATAAAAACCTTCAATTGCATCATAATAAAGCAGAACAGTTATTAGGAAAGATGCAGAGTGTATCTTTTGTGTCTGTTAATTTGGAACCACTAATCAATAGGAGTTGCCCATCTATAAAATTCCATGTCACTGCCGAGCTTTGTGGTTACTTCACCAATTTGAGTACCACTCTACTCTAAGTGATTGTAAAAAGATCACTTTGTAAAACACCCCATTCAGTTTAAAATAGAAATGAAAAGGCAAAACATTTGGTGTATAGATATTAAAAAAACATTATAAATATCCTTTTTACTTTTATATGATCACATTCCCTCTGTTTTTAGCTGCATAAGAGCTGGGGAGGAGAAGCAACAGCACTGATTCCCCTCCCCCCCAGTGAAAGGCTGTGAGGAGAGGGCGGGGGGGGGGGGGGGGGTAGGGCGACTCAGGGTAAGTCTGATCATTGGAGAAGAGCAGGCTGAGTTCCCCAGGATAGCTAGAAAACTGAGCACGGTGAGTTCTCCAGCTTAGTGTTGTCAGTTTTTAATAGAAAAGCAAGGGGACTAACAGGAACCCCAGGAATTTTACACAAAAGGAAACAATACAAAGAGAACAGAATACTTTCTCATACAAGTACACGGTACAGCAGGCACATATCAGGAATATTAAATTTTGGGTTTAGATAGTCTTTAATTCTGACACTAAAGCTTACCCCCACACTTCAACTTGATCTTTAAAATAAACTACATTATCCATGGCCCCTACCATAGCACCGTAACGCTTACTGGCTTTACCTCTACAACTATATATTTACCTAATCAACACCAAAATCTTACATTCTAATTCAAAGATCTCAGACCCCTTTCACACCGATCCGCCTATAGTGTCGGCGGTAAAACACTGCTATTTTTAGCGGCGTTTTACTGTCGGATTTGCAGCGCATTTTGGGCGCTAGCGGGGCGCTTTTACCCCCCGCTGGCGGCCGAGAGAGTTAAAACCCCCCGGCAAAACCGGCGGCGGTATTACAGCGCTGCCCCATTGATTTCAATGGGGAGCAGCGCTGGAGGAGCGGTGGAGGAGCGGTGAGTTCACCGCTCCAAAGAAGCTGCTGGCAGGACTTTTTGTGACACCCTGCCAGTGCACCGCTGCAGTGTGAAAGCCCTCGGGCTTTCACACTGCAGACAATGGTGCAGCAGTTTGAGGGCGGATTGCAGGTGCTATTTCTAACGCTATTTCTAACGCTATAGCGCCTGCAAAACGCCCTCGGTGTGAAAGGGGTCTCAGTGCTGAAAGGAACTGTATTGGTCCAAGGAACATCCAAAGACCAATGACTCTCACTATACAAAAGTTCAAATTTGTTCAAGCTGTGGGCCCTTCCCCCACAATGCATGCCTCTCTACAGATTAAAGTAGGTTAGACCATTGCAAGTGGAGGAGAGGTGTGGGGGAGCAACAAAGTAGAGCTGACCCTGGAGCATGAACTGTATGACCACTTGGGCTTTAGGTGTTGGAGGATGAACAAATTTATTGGTGGGGCCAGTTGTTAATGTGTAAAAGTAGTACGCGTTGGAGAAATCAGCAAGGGCTTTCACAAGATAGATAAACAATAGTACAACGGAAACCACTGATTTACCTCCATGATGTCTTTCAGCACTGGCGTCCAACGTGATAGCTGATAGGTAGACTCAGGGCGCAGCTTCCTGGCTGGCTTGTTGGGAGAGGAGCTTGATTGCTATGGGAGTCAGGGAGAAGAGGTTATGGTCAACTGTATTGGCAGGTACAGAAAGCCTGCTAGGAGATGTTATAGTTGCTGCTGGTGACAATATAGATTGACTAATAAGGAAAATTATTTCTGTTATAAGCTGGATGAAGACACAGAGATGCTGTTATCTTAGCTTTTAGATATTTGCAGAGATGTTTTTTTGGCACATACATTTATAGATAACTGACTGTATAAGGTATACATTTATCACGATATGACAAGAATGCATCAGTTATCAATAGAAAACAGAACAAAAAAAAAAACACACACATTGAAATATTACAAAAGCTGGTTTGCAGGGCTTCTTCTTTTCTAACTGTAATTTAGTTAAGCCTATCGCCCCAAACATGCACTGATCGAAAAGGGACAGGCTGAACTTTGATCCGTGTGTGGCCGCCCCCCTTTTTGAACAATTTCTGTAAAAAGGGCTGGGCTGGAAAACTTTTCTCTAGCGACGGCTGCAGCCATTGATCAGTGTGTTTTTACATCAGTGGGTGCAGTTGCCAGAGAACAATGTCCGATCTGGAAGGTGGGGGGTCAGGGTTTGTATTTCTTTATCTACCAGGTTTGTGTGGGTGGTGGAATCTAACAGTGTATGCCCAGCGTAACTTTAATTCTCAGATGAACCGTACACTATCTCGGTGATGTGAACACTATAGAACCAAAACCATCAGACAATAGAAGTTTGGGAGACCATACATGCCATGCTCATTTATCAGTGCTAAAGAACCTGAATGATGGGTGAGAGGCACCATTGTCACAACTTACCCCTGACAAGACACGGGTCCCCAGGTTGTTCAGGTTCCTGATAATATTGCTGTCACTCTGAATATTGGCATGCTGAATTAGTTTGGTTAAATTTTCTTCGGTTATACCTACGTGGCAAAGAATTACAAAAAGAAGACAATATATTTGTAAAGCATGCAAACATTATCCTTTTCGAATTGTGATTTTCCTGAAAAAACATGCTGTGTCATCCTGGATCCAACTCCCCCATGATTGGTTTTACAAATTGCTATTCTCCAGAGACTGAATGTGCATCATCATTCTAATTTCTTTAGAATACAAATATTAAAGTACCTGAAACTTACTTGATATTCGCCTCCCTGCTATGCACTCTGGTTCCACTCACTGACTGATATGTCACCTATGTGCCCCTGCAGCTTTGAAGTAACACATACAGTTGTGCTCATAATTTTACATACCCTGGCAGAATTTATGATTTCTTGGCCATTTTTCAGAGAATATGAATGATAAACACAAAAACTTTTTTCACTGATGGTTAGAGTTTGGCTGAAGCCATTCATTATCAATCAACTGTGTTTACTCTTTTTAAAATAATAATCGCAACAGAAACTACCCAAATGAACCTGATCAAAAGTTTATGTACCCCAGTTGTTAATACTGTGTATTGCCCCCTTTAAACATCAATGACAGCTTGAAGTCTTTTGTGGTATTTGTGGATGAGGTTCTTTATCTTCAGATGGTAAAGCTGCCCATTCCTCTGGCAAAAAGCCTCCAGTTCCTGAAAATTCTTGGGCTGTTTGTCTTGCATGAACTGCACATTTGAGATCTCCCCAGAGTGGCTCAATGATATTGAGGTCAGGAGACTGAGATGGCCACTCCAGAACCTTCACTTTATTCTGCTGTAGCCAATGACAGGTCAACTTGGCCTTGTGTTTTGGATCATTGTCATGTTGGAATGTCCAAGTACGTCCCATGCGCAGCTTCCTGGCTGATGAATGAAATGTTCCTCCAGTATTTTTAGATAACATACTGCATTCATCTTGCCATCAATTTTGACCTAATTTCCTGCGACTTTGTAGCTCACACATCCCCAAAACATCAGCGATCCACCTCAGTGTTTCAGAGTAGGAATGGTGAACCTTTCATCATAAGCCTTGTTGATTCCTCTCCAAATGTAGCGTTTATGGTTGTGGCCAAAAAGATCAATTTTGGACTTCTCACTCCAAATGACTTTGTACCAGAAGGTTTGAGGCTTGTCTCTGTGCTGTTTGGCGTCCATCTTTCTTCAAGTGCCTCCCTATTGTGCATCTTGAAACAGCCACACCACATGTTTTCAGAGAGTCCTGCATTTCACCTGAAGTTATTTGTGGGTTTTTCTTTGCGTCCCGAACAATTTTCCTGGCAGATGTAGTTGGTCTACCTGACCGTGGTTTGGTTTCAACAGAACCCCTAATTTTCCACTTCTTGATTGGAGTTTGAACACTGCTGATTGGCATTCTCAATTAATTGGCTATCTTTTTATATCCATTTCCTGTTTTATACAGTTCGACTACCTTTTCCCGCAGATCCTTTGACAATTTTGCTTTCCCCATGACTCAGAATCCAGAAACGTCAGCACTGGATGAAAGATGCAAGGGTCTGTCAGGAGTCCAGAAACTCATTGACCTTTTATACACACACACACACACACACACACACACACACACACACACACACACACACACACACACATCACAGGTGAGGATGGCTAGCTTTAAATAGCCATTCAAACCCGTTTGTGTCAACTTGTGTGCAGGTTATCAGGCCAAATTCACCAGGGTATGTCAACTTCGGCCAAACACTAACCATGAGCGGAAGTTATTGTGTTATTCATAATCTCTGAAAAATGGACAAGAAACACGTCGGGGTGTGGCTATGCAAAAATCATATGCGACTCAACAGAAGTGACGAACCAGAAGCAGCTGGAGTGGGTGAGAGGCAGATACTATGGTGGTGTATGCCCATTGCTCCTAGTTAGGCAGCATAGTGATTTTATTGTGGAGGATTTTAATGAGCGGATTACTTTTGTTGTATGTGAGTGGCATTTCATTTTTAAATAAAAGGTGTTTTTTATGGTATTACACAATCAGAGATTTCCTTCTTTTATGCATTTATCTGAGCGAATGAAGGGGATGGATGATGGATGAACCACTTGCCGACCAGCCGCTGCAGCTTTACTGTGGCAGAATGGCACGGTGGGGCGAAACAATGTTACGTTGTTTCACCCTGTGGGCACTAGGGGCGCGATGACCGCCGGGCTCCCGCGATCGCTCGTAACACAGCGAGAACCGGGATCTGTGTGTGTAAACACACAGATCCCGGTTCTCTGAGGGGAGAAGAGACTGATTGATTGTTCATACAAATGTATGAACACCGATCGCCCCCTAGTGTTAACCCCTTCCCTGCCAGTGAATTTTTTACAGTAATCAGTGCATTTTTATAGCAATGATCGCTGTAGAAATAGTCAGTGGTCTCAAATGTGTCAAAAAGTGTCCAATTTGTCCGCCGCAATATCACAGTCCTGCTAAAAATCGCAGATCGCCGCCATTACTAGTAGAAAAAAAATAAATAATAAAAAATGCCATACATCTATCCCCTATTTTGTATATAAGCTTATTGCAATTTTTTTTACCAAAAATATGTAGAAGGATACATAAAATCGGCCTAAACTGATGAAGACATCTTTTTTTATTTGGGGTATTTATTATAGCAAAAAGTAAAAAATATTGTGTTTTTTTTCTCAATTGTCGCTGCTCTTTTGTTTATAGCGCAAAAAATTTAAACCGCAGAGGTGTTCAAATACCACCAAAAGAAAGCTCTATTTGTGGGAAAAAAAGGACGCAAATTTTGAAATTGAAAGGGTTACCCGGGCCTTATGCAGCACATAGATGTGTCCTTTTATAGCAGCTGTTGTGCTGCAAGTGGTGACCTCAAATCAAGAAATAATTGTCCTCACAACAGAAAAGTCATACGTGAATGTAGATAGGAAGGCTTACAAGTGTCCCAAATATATAAGTTTTCTCCTACAAAAACGTCATTACAAATAATCAAATGTGAATGATTATCATAAAGTTTTTTTTTTTTTTTTTTAAATTAGTGACTGCTATGTGCAAAAATATTGTTAGTATGTAGTAAAGCATTGTAGTAAAATATGTATGACGGTTTCCATCAGACAATGGTAATACTAAATAGGACTTCTAGAAAGACTCTCACCATTCTTTAGATAGATATACAGCAGGATAATACGAATCTTGTCATAGGGTTTGACATTTGGATCAAGTAACACAGGAACAATAATCTTCATTGGGTCCCTCAAATTCTCTCCCTCTGCGTTTGCTCCCAATGCCAAGTCCTAAGAATGAAATATAAGAAGGTCAATATCGTAAAGAGGTTCAGCCTGGAAGTTAGATATTTCTATTATATCACCAGGGTGACAGTTGGGATGATGAAATAAGGAGAATTGCAGATTCAGCATTTATTGATGCCACTGATTACAGAAATGTAGATCTGATGTAACAAAATATGCAGTTCATTGAACAAACTGGAGGATACTGATGAAAGGACACATCTCCATGTTATATTTAGGAGAATGAAAAAAAATCACTAAATTTACCTATCCGCTGGGTATCAGAGCCAAGCAGCATAACACATTAGACATAGGTTTTTGGGATTGTGGTGCGGCACTATTGTTTTCACCACTTTAACCCCTTCATGGCCAAGGTCAAAACAAACTTTACTGCCCAGATCCAATTTTGCTACTTTGACATGTTAGCAAAACTACTTAGGCCGGCCATACAAGGTTTGAATCTCGGCCGGTTTAGCAGGAACCAGCTGAGATTCGAAACCATTAATGGGCAGGCTGAATGTGCCAAGTTGATTGATCGACTTGGGTACAAGCAGCCTGCCGGATTCCCCTGTCAGCTCTGTATATGCCGATGACGGAATCATACAAAATTTCTTTCCTTCAACCAGTGGCTGCAGGAATGAAATTTGCACTGTCTATGGCCAACCTAAGTCTATCCAGTTGAATTATATCTTGTTTTTTTTTTTAAAGACAAATTGAACTTTCATTTAGTGGTAAATGTTAATAGAAATCTCCAGGTTTAGTTTTATTATTAAAGAAAAACCGGCCCAAAAAGGTTAAAAAGAAAACCCTGCAAAATGAATTCTACTTTTGATGATCGTTGTGATAGCTCATATGTTGTGTGCCTTATGTGTACATGTACTAGGATCAACAGGATGTGGTTTTTTTTTGTCCTACTTAAACACATGGACACCGATACCCACACTCGGTCTTACAGACCCCTTATGTTTCATTAAAGAGAACCTGTCACCCAAAAAAAACATCATACAGGGGACTTTTTGCCCCCTATGTGATGAAAAATACAGTTTAGTGAAAAAAAAATAAAAATAAAAAAAAAGTAAGAAGTTAAAAAAGTTACACTCAAGTGCTTAACCCCCCCTCCCAACATACACACACATAGGAACGTATATACACATGTCAGGGGGCACCTATGCAAAAAAATGTTGACTGTAATGCACGTTAAATATTGCCACGCATGCAGAAGTGAGAGCAATAATTCTAGGCCCATTATTCACTGTTAACTCTAAAGGGGTGACCTGTGGGGGGGGGTTTAAAGTATCGCCGAGGGAAAACATCAGGTACCGAAATTGGTCCCCATTTCATGAGCACACACAATTTTAAGCCTTGACATGTTGGGTATATATTCAGTGCTACCACATCTGTTATATTTTATAAAAAAATGGATAATACACTGCATTGCTTACTGAAATTTCACGTTTCATAAATCATTGGGCTATTATCGTGTGACATAAAAAATTTAACTACTAGTATTTTGTTCTCTAGGGTGTCTGCTTTCAGAAAATATATACTTTTGGGAGTTAACTAATTTTCAGGCCTAGTTAAAAAAAACTCCTAGTTAGCAACTTTAATCTCCTACCTTATTGCTAGGATGTGAAAACTGTTGGCCCGATCGCAGCTGGTGTCCCGCGATCGGGTTACGGAGCTGAAGAACGGGGAGAGGTATGTGTAAACAAACCTCTCCCTGCGCTTCCTACTCTGCCTGTCATTGATTGGCTGTTCCCTGTCATCGGGAAAGCCGATCAATGATGTCAGACGTCAGCCCCGCCCCCTAATTTTTCCTCCCCCCCTAGGATTTCTGAGGGGAACCAAATGGCCCACACGTAAAGCAATAAAATAAATGATCATTTTACAAAGCTGCACAGATTTTTAATATCTACTGGGGCCCCTTGACTGCATAGGCTATTCTCTGGAAAAGGTGAACTTAGCCTTTAAAAACACAAACACACATACATTGCAGGCCTGCAGTCGGTCTATTTTCTTTTTTTCTGCTAATTACAGGACATACACACCTGCTCTACGGCACACAGCTTTTCTACAGTCCCCTTGAAGTGCTTCATGCAGTCCTCTGCCAGGTGGAGGTGTGTGGAATACTGCACAGGAGAAAAAAAAAAAAAAAAAAGAAGATTACACAGTTAGAGATATGGACTGATAAAACAAAAGGTTGAAATTAGCTGACAATGGTTTAACATTGTGGGACATTTCTGTTGTACATTGCTATATACATGAGTCTTTAACCTCCATTTGAGGAAATTCTCAGGTACGAATCCTGACAGTGTTGTAGCTTGTACAGAACAATTACACTACTTACTACCAGGTTAACTGGTAATAGTATGGAGGCCGACGTTGCTGACGCCACATTCTGCAAATGCTAGTTTTCTCAACATCATGTTTACCCTCTAAATACTTCCATACAACCAGTCACTAATCCAGAAGAAGTGTCCAGATATAAAGACTTTAGACTTTACTCTCTCTGATAAAATTAGTATAAAGTAAGTGTCCACAAATCAGCCAGGAAATTGGTATTTTTAGAAGATGGTTAACAATGACAGCCTTTGTTTGCTTTAAAATCTGAACTGCAGGCACACAGCTAAATTCCCCAGTTACATACATATATGGGAGCTGTTTTACCTGCCAAAAGATTTGCATTTTTGTCCACCCAGTTCTAAAACTAAACAATTCTACAATCCCACGCTACTTATTTGGCAATATACATATTCGTTAAAGCTGCTAGGCACCAATCTGACTCTACACCTTGGTAAAGGTGGTCAGTAACCGTGGGTGAGTATAAGAGGAAGTGCCACGCTAGGAGTACAACAATGTGCATTCCTTATACCCTAAAAGTAATATAGTACATTTTTACAGTCTATTGAAATTAATAACACTAGTGATCAACAACATAAAACAATAAATTTCATATATTAAAAAAAACAGTGTCTAATTTTTACCGCTTCCAGTTCCCCAAAAAAACTGTGCTCTTTTTAACAAAGTCTTCTAGCAGTGTCCCTTTAAATGGTACTCTTAAGGAGCACACTACTCACCTTATTTAATTCCTTCTGATATTGTGGCATCTTTTTCAGTATTTGGGACAGGTCTTTGATGTTTGCCTGAGAAGGGGAAAAAAACATTTGAGAAAGAACTCTTTTCACACTGCACTCCTACTGTCAGGTTGGCTTTAGTCTTGGGATGGATCTTAAAGAATGAATATGCACGAGAATTTAAAAAAACTCCAGCTAAAATTTAAATAAAGCATATAATTAATGCAGACAGCACATACAGCCTACATGTTCCCCATCTAGACAATGCTGCAATGCACAGGATTGTCAGATTGTTTTTTGGGAACATCTCCTGGATTCCATTTTAAATAATTTACTGAAAATTCCTGGTCCAGCCCACCACACCCTTCTCAGGCTCAGTCCAATCATTCACTACATCTCCAACATATTTCTTAAGCTTATGTTGCACTCTTACTGGCTTCTTCAGATTATTATTGTCACAGTAGATCTTCAGACAGACTATCCCAGCTACCTCACTTGCTGTATAACCCTCCAATGACTTCCCTGGCTGTCTGATGCCTACTCAACCTTGCACTCATTCCCAGCTTCACAAGTGGCTGCTTGGTCCTACATTCATTGCTCCATTTTGCCTGCTGGAATGGCCATTCTATGCACACTTCTCCATCTCTTTGCCTGCTTACCCTACATGTTCCATTCCCTCTGCCAACAAGTTTAACATTTCTAAACTATGTAAACTTAGTATCGGCTGAAAGCAGGCAACAAGCATTGAACGATAACTCTGCATCTTTTCACACCTGTGAGACCTACCAAAACAGGATCACAGGGTCGTGCCTTCACCTGGTGCTCCTCTCCTATCTCAGTCTACCACATTCCTTCCCGCTCCCCCTTTCCTATCTGAATACACTGTCCATTACCTACTTTCCCTTACCCTTAATCTTTCAAACTCCTTATGCTTTCCCCTACAGGTGCTGTGTTTTTTTTTTTTTTAATTTTTTTCAAATAATTTTCCAACAAGCATACAGTTAAGAGATGCAGGAAATAAAGAAGCTTTATGAGTTGGCATGTTCCAAAATGGAGTAGACGATAGAGTAAATCACAAGTCAATAGACCCAAAATTCTTTGAAGTTGTGTCAGCATAAAAGTGATAGATAAGTCTTGTTCCCAAGTAGATATAAAAGCAGGGCAATCTACCATTCTGGAAGCAATCAGCTAAAAGTGATAGTGAGTGTCGCAGACGTCCAGTGAAAAAGCACAAGCTCTCAAAATTTAGTGGGTGCCTAAAGTTTGCCTGAAAGAAAGGAGGCAAGGAAGTGGTGCAAATGTAATGCATTCCAGAAAGGAAGTTGGTAGGGGCCCATAGGGCAAATCGGCGATTAGCCTGAACGGGAGAAAAAATGAAAGGCATTATATAAAATTTAGCAGAGAAATTTGGATTTTCAATTTTGGGGAGCAGTGGGGAAGTGATAGAAGCCAGGCCCATATCATTTTCTGGCAGTAAGCGACAGCACGTCCATCATCGGATGAGTGGGTTATGACACCAGAATACGTTTTTTTTAAAGGAAGTCCAACGATCTAGTTTTCCTTGCCAGGTTCATGTCTGTGCCAGTCTACCATTCTCACAAGTAGACAAACTAGATAGTATGTTAAGAAACCTGGTAAGGAAATTCCATCAAAAGGTTTTAGGCCTCATAAGGAGAGAATTTATGTGTGGGGTTCTTCCCAGCTCAGATACATTTCCTGGCAATGGGGGTGAGCGATCAAATGAAGCCCAGGGAAATATAGATTGGTAAAAAATTCAGAAAGTATAACATTTTGGGCAGAATAGACATTTTGATTTTATTTCATCTCCTGAACAAGCAGAAAGGTTATGGGTTCCATTTACTGAGTAAGGACTGAATCTTTTTCAGTAGAGCAGGAAAATGTAATGTGTGTTTGGGAGATGTTTCTAGGGATAGTGGCACCCAGGTACCAAATAGAAATGGATCCCCGTTTGAATATAAAATTAGATTGGATTCTCTGGATTTGGGTAGGAGGAATGGAGATATTGAGGGCTTCAGATTTCTGTTTATTAGTTTATTTAAAGTTTATTTTTAGGTTAGAGCAGCCTTTTTCAACCAGGTTGCCTTGAGGTTTCTTCAGGGGTGCCTTGCCAAAACGGCTAAAAAATTGCCCAAAAATTGTATACAAGCCGTTACACAAGTCACAGGTTTTCATTCTTGCATCATTACAACCTTCTAGCTGCTGGCGTTTTAACGACCAATGGGGTCATCAGTTGCCAAGAAGGATGTCAGACGGCATAGCATCCTTGTTTGATCCTCCCCTGCCCCTCTTAATCAGCGTTGGGGTCACATTAGCTAACCCCTCTTAATCAGCGTTGGGGTCACATTAGCTGAGTAATGGAGATACTAGTCAGTACCAGTTTGCAAAAGCGTATTTGCTTTGGAAGAAAAAAAAATAAAAAATCACCTCCAACAATGGGTGTCCTACTTGGACTTGTGGATGTTGCTGCATTATGTAAAACTATTAAAATAGTTTTTACATTTTAGAATGGGGTGCCCCAAGACCATAATTTTTTTAAGTCTATGGGGAACTCTCTTTTTTAGAGAGTTCCCCATAGACTTGAACTTTAGCCATAAGGTTAGGAATTTACACAAACGGAGAGTTGAGGGAAAAAAGCAGATCTGCATATGCTGAGATTTTATATTCGGTGTCCAACCCGGGGACCTCCCTAAAAGGTGCAATACCTACCTGGCATAAATTAAGGAACCTAAATGTGGCCAAAATGTTTGTGCAGTACTGTTTTGTTTATTTCGCTGTCTACTTCCTTTTAAAAAGTCATCAATAAAAACAGTTTGGAAGAAAATAAATCATTGTGCAATCTGTTGAACAGGGCTTTGGCTTACAGTTCCAGCTCAAAAAGCCAGAAGCTGTTGTTGTCATAAGCAATTCCAGCAAGGGAAGAGGCAAACGTTGTGGGCCGACTATAGACTGTACCACAGAAAAGGATTAGATAGCCACATAAATGATTTTATACATTCTGGAGCCACTCTTTAATAATATAGCAATCTAAAAAAAATGAATTGCAAGCCCACATTTGGGGGTCTGAAAACAGGTTGCATACCCATGGATTACCATTTTCTATAAGGGGTGATACATTGCGTGGTGTGTTACAAACATGTATAAAAGAAAAAAGGAGATACACCTACTTGGCTACTCTACAGGGCATATTTAAAGCAGTGAATATGATATACAGCATAAATTTACTGAAGGTGAAGCTTTCAGTTGCATGTATTTTAAATGGATGTGATTGATTTACCACCATTGATTCGTGAAAAAAAAAAAAAAAATAATAATAAAATCACATTCACTGCTTTTGTTTAAATAGATGTAAAGGGTCAGTCCAGTTCTTTGAAAATAAATAAAGCAAATGAAATTAACATGGTATATACAATTGCTACACAAGCAATATTGTAATTTAATATTATACATTACCTTTCCTTTTCAATCTGCAGCCGCTGTAATTTTCTGCAAAAGTCAATGCAACGTGGCAACCAGGAGTCCTTCTGTGCACAGTAGGTGTACAGAACTTCTCCAGAAATGCAATTTCCTGCTTGTGTTATTGGCTCACTGATTTTCCCAGAAGTCTGCACTAAGATATAAGTAAAATTTTGAGCATCCTATGCAACAGGAATTATATTGTTGCTGAGATGCTCTCTAAGGGTGAATTACTTCTGAAGGCATGCATACACTGCAACTTTCCAAGTTAGAAGATTGCAAGTGCATCAGCTTATCAGACTGAACAGACACTCCCATTCAAAAACCAGACTTCCAAGGACATAGAACATTTTTTTAAAGAACAGAACCAGGTAGGACGGAGTTTGTTAAAATCCTTGTAATGTGTATTGATCACCCAGAGAGGATTGTTCCCCCCCCCCCCCTCAACAAAACAGGGAGTTGCTTTTTGAAGATTCCTGGTTACCCAACCATCATGTGATTTATTTTGCTTGGCTGCAAGCCAAACAATGATGTCACATGCGTTTAGTTTCATTTTCTATTGGACTCTATGGAAAATTCAGCATGGGCGCTGCATACTACAGGATAAAGAATAAAACCTACCTTGTCGGTTGTCATTCTTTTACTCTCACAGAAAGATCTCAGCAGCTCAGTGACTTTCCTGCAATAGAGAGGGCACGCGCTCAAAAGAGGACCTGAGAAAATGTGGTACATATAATTACTGAGGACAAAATGATGCCTACTTGGACACGTCTGCAATATGCATGTGACGGAGCTCCACCCACAGGTCATCATCGTCATCCAGAAGAACCTGCTTTTCCCGGGAATCTCCAATGCCCGTAGTCTCATAGCTGGAGGCAAAATAAGAAATTATGGATCAAAAACCAGCAACCAGAATCCAATCATAACAGAAAATTCAGCATTGGGTCTTTAAGTAAGGGTTAGTTATATATGTGCTATATCAAAGTGGAGAAGGGGGGAATGCCATCGTGTTTCCATTTCACGACTTGATAGTTTGACTGAGAGCATGCCTTCTGGGTCAATTCAGGGCAACTAGGATCACCAGAACACCCTCAGCCACGATCTGGCAAGGCATGTGAGGGAGAATCTTCAAGAGAGGAAAGGTACATATCAAAAGAAAACTGATTTCACAGGGTCACCAGAGCATCCACTGAAAAAGGACCTCGGATCCCTTGACCAAAATAGGAATCTTTCTTTGTGACTGAATCACGACGCTTGGAGATGTATCCAATGTATCTTCCTCAATCACTTTGATCGACAGCATCGGCAGCCAATGGTGCCGCTGCTGTGTCTCAGCCAATCAGGAGGGAGAATCTTGGATGGCTGAGACACTTGTGGACATCAGGTAACTGTTAGGAGGGCTGCTACACACAGAAGGCTTTTTATATTAAATGCATAGAATGCATCAAGATAAAAAACCTTCTGCGTTTACAACCACTTTAATGGGCAACTCCAACAGCTAAAAACAGAGATAAAAAAAGTGTCAGAACCAAAAACACAAAAATATATCTAAAGAGCAGTAAGCTGCCATATGTTTTCTTTTTTCAGGCTTCTTTTCCCTTTATGTTCACCTGATAATTCGGTCAGTAATACACTTCCTGTCCTAGGGTGACAACGCTTACTGTACATCTTTGGTCACCTTACGACTAAAATGACCTCTCCTCCATAAAAAAACGGCAATGTGTTTTGCAGACCTCAGAGATAAATGGGTATTAACTGATAACAGTGCAGCACAGAGAGCACAGGAAGCTATCAGTTGACCACATTTCTGTTAGGATCCACAGGTATTTTTTTAGCTTATTGCGCAGATGTAACAAACACATTCAATGGTATATTTAACAGACTAAAATGAACCAAATAAAAGAAGTTAATTGTAAGGGTTTACATACACTTTAAAGAACATTTTTCTTGGACCAGATTACTTGACAGTTTATTAAAGTAATTTGCATATTCATACAATTCACCCACCCTTGCTGTGCTATAGGTCTGCATAGCATAAGGGGGATGAAAACCTACTGGTATATGTCTTGCTTGATGTCTAGCAGGTCATGAGCCATGGCCTGAAAGGTAAGTTCATGCAGGAGGGGAGACACAGGGTCATATCCACGATCCATAATGAGGAGCTGGGAGCGGGACTTGTCTGGGCCCTGGGATGGAGAGAAGCAGGTGAGAACACAGGGAAGTGAAAAGCATTTGGGAAGAATGTGAAGGAGGACAGTAAAAAAAAAAAGTCTCATAACCAGAACCCTCCAACACCTCTTGTCAAGTCACCTGAAAGCTTTATGTTTAGTATTCCTGAGCTCAGCAAGTGTATGACACCGACATGCTGCTCTCCAAATGCATCTCCGACGTATGCTTGGTATTCACCATAGAGAATAAAGATCACTATAGATGGATACCTAGACACACTACAGAAATGCTCAAGCAGCCCCAGTGGCAGATAATACAACAGCACAGGAATAAGATGAACGGCATGGACAAAAGCAAACATGCAGGAAGAGGAAAACATTTTATGACACAATTATGCATTTATAACTTATTTAAAGAGGAGCCCTACCAAAAACATAGCAGTTACACATCGTTCCCTTTCTAGTCAATGCCACTATAAAAGTTTCCTTACCGATTCATAGAAATGAAAGTTATTAAAAGAATGGTGGATACTGGATAGTACACCATTTTAATGTTATCGTAACAGGATAGTGGCAAATTGTACACTGTTTACTGTGTCATTGTCCCTTTACCAATGCATGATTTTAACCACTTCAATACCGGGCACTTAAACACCTTCCTGCCCAGACCAATTTTGAGCTTTCAGTGCTGTCACACTTTGAATGACAATTGCGCAGTCATACTACACTGTACCCAAAATTTAACTTTTATCATTTTTTTCCCCACAAATAGAGCTTTCTTTTGGTGGTATTTGATCACCTCCTGCGGTTTTTATTTTTTGCTAAACAAATAAAAAAAGACCGAAAATTTTGAAAAAAAAAAAATGTTTTTTTTTGTTTCAGTTTTAAAACTTTGTTTTCTCCTTCACTGATAAGGCGGCACCGATGAAGTGGCACTAAGGTGGCATTGATGGGCACTGATATGTGGCACTGATGGGTGGCACAAATTGGCATGGAAAGGCGGCATGGATAGGCGGCACAGAAGGGCATGGATAGGCGGCACTGATAGGCAGCATTGTTTTGTACTGACTGCCTATCAGTGCCAAACAATAATGCATGCCAATCAGTGATGCCCATTGTGGGCACTAATTGGCATCCATTCTGGGCACTGTGTCATCCCTGGTGGTCTAGGGTGGCATACCCTGTGCTGGGCATCCCTGTTGGTCCAGTGTGGGCATCCTCGGGGGGGCTGCACTGATAATCCATCAGCACAGACCCCCCGTCAGAGGAGCAGCCGATCGACTCTCCTCTACTCACGTCTGACAGACGCGAGTGAGGAAAAGCCGCTTACCGGCTCTTCCTATTTACACTGTGATCAGCCGTGGTTGGACACGGCTGATCACGTGGTAAAGAGTCTCCGTCGGGGACTCTTTACCAAGATCGTAGTTGCGGGGTGTCAGACTGACACCACGCAACAACGATCGCCGCATCGGCTCAAAATCCTGAGGACATCCTATGACGTCCGGTCAGGATTTGACAACCACTTTGCCGATGTCTTTTTACAATAGGGCGGCAAGTGGTTAAAATTGCCCAAAAGGGTGAAATGATACAGATAATGTAGTTATATACAGTTAGGTCCATATATATTTGGACTCTGGCACAATTTTCATACTTTTGGCTCTGTATGCCACCAGAATAAAATTAAAACGAAACAATCCAAATTAATTTGAAATGCAGACTTTCAGCTTTAATTCAAGGGGGTGAATATATATATCAAGTACACATTTTAGGAACTGTAACCATTTTTATACACACCCCCCCCCCCCCCCCCCCCCCCCCCAATTTCAGGGGCTCAAATGTAATTGGACAAATTAAAAATGAATTTTATTTATGATTTTATTAATATTTTGTTGAGAATCCTTTACTGGCAATGACTGCCTGAAGTCTGGAACCCATGGACATTACCAAAGACTGTGTTTCCTCCTTTCTGATGCTTTGCCAGGCTCTAACTGCTACTGTCTTCAGTTGTTCTTTGTTTGTGGGTCTTTCGGCCTTTAGTTTTGCCTTCAGCAAGTGAAATGCGTGCTCAATTGGGTTGCGATCAGGTGATTGACTTGGCCATTGCAGAACATGCCACTTCTTTTCCTTCAAAAGCTCCTGGATTGCTTTTGCAGTGTGTTTTGTATCATTGTCCATCTGTTCTGGAAGCGCTGTCCAATCAACTTTGCTGCATTTGGCTGAATCTGGGCTGACAGTATATCTCTAAACACTGCAGAATTATCTGGCTGCTTCTGTCACATCAATAAACACCAAATGACCCAATGACACTGGAAGTCATGCATGCCCATGCCATCACACTGCCTCCACCCTGTTTTACAGATGAGGTTGTGTGCTTTTGGATCATGAGCTGTTCCAAGTCTTTTCCACACTTTTTTCTTCCCGTCATTCTGGTACAGATTAATCTTAGTTTCATCCCTCCAAAGAATGCTTTTCCAGAACTGGTCTGGCTTTTTTAGGCTGGGTTCACACCATTGCGAATTGGATGCAGGATAGCTGCATCCAATTCGCAATAGCAAATTTTGACCAGCTCTCTATGGAGCCGGTTCACATATCTACACAGCAGGTCCAGTGCGTTTTGCAGAAAAACGCTGTGGATCTTTTAGTCCGTTTCAGGTCCAAATTCAGCCCAAAATTCAGGCTGAAATCAGAGCTGAAAATGGTGAACCAGCACGCACTGACCCCTTGCTGTGAGCCGCATGCGGCTTATATGTGAACCGAGCCCAAAGATGTTTTTTGGCAAAGTCTAATATGGCTTTTCTATTCTTCAGGCTTAAGAATGGTTTGCACCTTGTGGTGAACCCTCTGTATTTGCTCTTGCGAAGCCTTCTCATGATTGTAGATACTTTGACAATGATACACCCACCTCCTGGAGAGTGTCCTTCACTTGTCTGTATGTTGTGAATGGGTTTTTCTTTACCATAGAGAGGATTCTGCGATCATCCACCACTGTTGTCTTCTGTGAATGTCCAGGCTTTTTTATGTCACTGAGCTCACCAGTACGTTCTTCTTTCCTCAGAATGTACCAAACTGTTCATTTGGCCAAGACTAATATTGCTGCCATTTCTGATGGATTTGTTTTGTTTTTGAAACCTTACAATGGCCCGTTTCACTTGCATGGACAGCTCCATTGAACGCATGATGTAGATTCAGAGCAATAGATTACGAATGCAAAATACCACACTTAGAATCAACTCCAGACCTTTTACCTGCTTAATTGATGAAGAAATAACGAAGAAGTAGCCCACACCTGGCCATGAAACAGCTTTTGCTTCAATTGTCCAATTACTTTTGGTCCCTTGAAAAAGGGGGAGGGACATTTTTAAGAGCTGTAATTCCTAAACCCTTTCTCCGATTTGGATGTACATACCCTTAAATTAAACTTGAGTGTGCACTTTCAGCCCATATCCATACTATAGCTTGAATATGTTTTGGTAAATACCTGAAAATATATATGGACCTAACAGTAAATATATTTTTACACAATGCTGAATTATTTATTGTCCACGGAAGTGACAGTGACTCAATATGAGCAAGCTGCAAGAAATGTGATTGTACAACACCTCACAGCACCTAACATACCTTTTGGATTCTTACTATGCAACTCCCTTCCAAGGACAGTAGTGTCTTTCTACCGCCACCCCATTCTGTTTCCTTTGACTCTTACCACCAAGATCATCAAGATATAAAGACAACTGGGTGGCAGATGTGCAGAACTGTCAGGATTGCAAAACTTTTCGACTTTTTAGAGTGTTTTTAATTTGACCTGCTACACTAAAAATGTTTTTAGTAGAGTTCCTTTTTAAGTCTGTCTGTAGAATACAGCCATCATCAGAAGCGCTACAGTACTTCTAGCAACATCTTACCTCTCCCATGCTTGGGTTATCAGCTTTGAATGCATTCAGTCGGTCCTGCACCATGTGAGCGAGGGTGGAGTTGTCTCCGTAGCCACTGCCATAGAAAAAAAACAATTACTTCTACATCCATACAAACACATAACACCATTAAATAAATAGAAATGGGGGCAATTCTGCAAAACAAAACTAGGGAACCCAAGATCAACAGAGCAGGGAAATGGTGAGCGATATGTGTAGATGAACACTAATTTTCCCTACTCCTACAGATGGCTACTATATCTCCCTGTGCGAGATTTCCACTTGTAGTACACATCGCTAAGTAGAAAGAAGATGGAAGCCAGTTGAACGAGTCCCATGAGTCATTTCACTAGGACAGATGGGATATCAAAGAATCTAAGTTGTAAGTAATTTAAAGCTGATCTCTGGGCTTCATATTCTTTTGCTCTCAACCCTCCCTTCTCCCCCTGGACAGTATTCACCAATATCACATGGGCTGGATACAAGGGGCTTGATATTGGATAATCCAATCCAATATCTTTAAACTGCATCTGATTGTTGAAGCTCAATGGCTCTGTTAGGCATCTCACATCACCCTGGATGGAGGACTAAAGAACAAATTATTTATTATCTTTTAATTCACAAAAAAGTGACATGATAAAAGCAGCCAGCACATTTCTGAGGTTAATAACAGTCCATCTTCATCAGGGCTAAAACAAACAAGAAATGCAAAATAAGCAAACTGATCTCAAGATCACCTATTAATATCTTGCCTATTGATAAGCCCAAAAAAAAAAAAACAACTTTACGATTCCAATCTATATCCTATTTTTTTTGGGGGGGGGGGGGGATTAGTATGTAGCTGTATATAGCTCTAGAACATAACTACCCACTTGTTGAAATATTAATAGGCAGTCTTGAGTTCTATCTGCATCTTCTTAGCACCAATAAGAATTGTTCCTGTGCCTTTGTGCAGGGAAATACTCCAACAGAAACACTGGTTCCATTGACTGCTGTGGAGGCTGGGATTTACCCTCACTTTGGAAAAATTTCCTTTAATTTCCTGTTGTGTCTTTGGAACAGGAAGTGAAGGGAAATCTCAACAGGCCTCAGACAGGAAAAAACCTGATAGGGGTCTAAAGTATCCTACTACACTTTACAGCCTTTTAACCTGCCAATTAGTGGGAGAAGCCTCATATCTTTTGTGGTGACATCTTCAGTGGATGCTTACTTGCGGTATCTGACTGATGGGTACTCCTTCAAGGTCTCACATAAGGTGGCGATCTGTTCTGCCAGGGTCTCCAGGCACCTCTCCCGAACTTCCTTCTCCATCTTGCTAAAGAGAGTGTGAAAGGAGTCCTTTGCATCTAAGCAGTAGACCTAAATGAGCAAGAAATGGCAAAAGGTGGGTGATGACAAAAGGTAATAAAGAAGACAAACACAACTTCATTCAATAAGCACAGCATAGTGCAAGTGCATCAACATGGGGACAAGGTGCTTTGGGGCACGCTCGCCTGTCTACCCCCCCTTTCCTGTCCGGCGAGCTCAGATAAGGGTCTGGTATGGATTTGGGGGAGGGGAACCCCACGCCGTTTTTTTTTTGGGGGGGGGGGGGGTTCGGCATTGGACTTCCCCCTCAAAATCCATACTAGACTGAAAGGGTCTGGTATGGTCTTGGGAGGGGGGGGGACCAACACCTTTTATTTTATTTTTATTTAAAAAATTGGGCGTGGGGTTCCCCCCCTCAAGATTCATACCAGACTCAAAGGGCCTGGTATGGTTGGATCTTGTTCATTGAAGCCACATGGAAGTCGGTGATGAAGTCGTAGTGCAAAGTCAGATCCAAAGTCATCGGAGTAGTGTGAACCAGGCCAGAAACCAAATCGGCTTCCAGGGTTTTTCCTTTTCTTTTTTGTCAAAGCTTAATTGAGCTTAGAAGCGGATTGGCTACCACGTACAGCTGAACCAGATTTTGCACACTCCAGTTTTAGTAAATCAGCCCCATGTGTCCAGATCCAGAAATTTTCGGATGGTCATCACAAGATCAAAAATATAAGGTTTTTGTAGGAAATGCACACATAATTTTATGATCAGAGGTCCAGGGATTTTTAAAAAGTCTAGATGCTGGAGCCAAATTTAGCAATGTCAGAATGTGCAATGTGAAAATTCTCCTTTGCAGTAGGCCTGCACCCACACTGCAAGGCTTAACTGCTTGCACAGAAAATACGATTTACCTACTCGATCCTCCACGCTGCTAAACCGGTCCCTGCAGTGCACCCCCCCCATGCGCTAGCATTCTAAGGTCATGACATCATCAAAACCAATTCAGGGTCCATAGCCCTGCACTGAACATAACAAGGAACAGTCCACTGCTGAAGGATGGAGGATCAGGTAAAAGCGCTGTTAATCTCTCCTACAATAAACAAGCAGGTAACCCTTGCAGAGGGTGCAGCCTCACTGCAAGGATGAATTTTCACATTTCAAAAAAGGTAGGGCTTTAAACTTTGTATAAAACAATATAATGTAATGTAAATATATTATAATATTTGTATGACTAATCTGCCTACCTAAATAAGGTTTATTTTTGTAAGAACATAGAAGGCTTTAATTTGTACACAGTTGCAATACAAATTTATCTTTTTTAAATTTTTTTATTATAGGCTGACAAGTGGGAAAAAAATATACTATATTGTATTTATCTATAAAAAGTCAATGACACAGGATTGACCGTACAGTGTATCACTTCAGTGAACATCACCATAAGTTGGAACAAGAGCATTTTTGTACACACTTTCAAATAAAAATTTTCTTAATACTGTATAGTATTAAGCTGCACGATTAATCGCAAAAAAATAAAATAAAAAATTAAAATGTGACCTCAATTAAACCCCCCTCCGCAGAGACCTTAGAGAATAAAATGGCGGTCGTTGCCATATTTTATGTCACACTGTATTTGCGCAGCGGTCTTTCAAATGAAAAAATACACTTCAATGAATAAAAAAAAAAAAAAAAAAAAAAAAAACTAAACAGTAAAGTTAACCCAATCTTTTGTATAATGTGTAAGAGGATGTTTCACTGATAATCGTGGGAGGATCATGATCCTTATTCTAAGCAAAAAAAAATTAAAATAAATAGTGGTTCTTATTTTTCCAGACTCATGCAACTCTACTGTATAGCATACAACAAGAACAGTATTAAAGAGAGGCACAATACCATATTCAGGGGGCATCTGTATGAAACCCCCCCAGCCTGCATGTGATCTCAGCGTCAGCACTGAAATAGTGACACCATAACTGGGAATCCCTGTGATTGGCTCCTCATCATTAGTGGGGACAAGATCAGTCAGTGACTGATGACACTGTGCACAGTGTCATTAGGTGTCACTTGAGATATATTAAAAAAAAATAATAAAAAAACAGTAATCACGCTGCATGATGCTGTCAGAAAAAAGTTGGAGAAACTTGAGGTATAAAAAGACCACTTTATTGATTAAGAATGAATTAAACGGCAATGCGAGTCAGGTGGAAGACTGCAGTGGATGTCTCACTGCTAGTTGTTCTTGATATGTCTGGCTGTCCATGATCATCTTCACTGTATAGTTAGAAATAGTTAGATTCTAATGCATTGGTGAAAAATAATTGATAAAATTAGCTTACCTGTGACTCATAAGGCAGGAAGGCCAAGTTAATTTCCTTTAATGTTTTAATCACTTTAGGGACCCTCGATTTACCCAGTTCATTAAACAATGACTCAGGGCAGGCTGTGAAAGACAAACATGTTGCTTAAAAATTCTATTGCTCTGGAAACATCATTTAGCTTTAAATAACTGGAGACCAAACATTTCTAGTACTGCTGTATAGTCAATACATTTCTTGCTTTCTCTGTGTACAATGCATTTTAAAACTGCTATGGCATCAGACTACACTGAGAAAAAAAATGACTCCCCTCTTTCACTTGTTCCTCACAGTCCATTAAGTCTAGTGAGACATCAGATACAAAGATGTCTTTCAGTCTTAGGAGGACAGGATGGAGATTTTATGAAGTATAAAAAAAATAAAAATAAAAAAAAATAAAAAATAAAAAAGGTAAATTTACTGGATGGCTGAACCCCTAGTAAATACACATACTGTATGTGAACTGTTTTACCTTTAAAAAAGGGGTTTGTAGATCTGCGTGGTCAGGCAGGACCTAGACTTCCCTGGAGGTTACACTGCAGTTAATACAGACTGGTCTAACACACACCCTCGGTGGAGAGTGGCTGGTGAAGGACACACTAATGGGGTTATTTATATTACCCTAGGCAGAACTGCCCCTCCAGCTCCCACGCAGAGAGCTGCCGATCTCTCTGTCACTATGCCCTCTCTTACTATTGGCATATCAGCACATGAACCAAATCGCTCCTTGTGCTGCTTCTATCTTACACTCCAACCCTGCTATACAGGATATGCAAGAGGTTGATACTTGGTCAAATTCAGGTCTTTACACTGCTTGCATTTACAAAAAAAAAAAAAACATTTCATTATGTATTCCCGATAAAAAAAAAACACAAATGCATTTGGCTGTAATCTACTTAGTTCAGCTTTAATGATTTTAATTAACGTATATTTAGATGTAGGCCCATTCACAGTAGTCCAATGTGTTGCAGTGCAGTAATGTGCATTTTTTTTTTCAACACAGCACACCAAAAAAAAAAAAAAACTGCAAAAGATGATTCAAAACCTGTTTGTTGTGGTGTAGGACACTGCAAGTGTATTGGGAGCTGCCTAGGTGCATTGTGGTGCCCCTCAAAAATGTATTGCACCACAGCACACCGCACTGTGTGAAAGGACCCAAAATGTTTTTTAAGCTGTCAGAAGTTCAGCCCTAAAGACTTTTATCAGGTTGAATCACATGCTTGCATCTCATATCAATGAACTTCAAACACAAAATATCTTTAGAATTCCCGGTCTGGCCTAGTTGTCACATTCACTGCAAAGCCAAAACCGTGAAGTTGCGGCGGTCAAACACCTTACATTTGTGGAAATGAGCAGTAACCTGGCTGCTTGCCTTCTACACCTATCGAATAGACCCGTCAACAAATATAAAACCTCTCTGACGAATTACCTTTTGAATGTGTCAAAGGCATGTATCCCAAAGTTTCTCAACTTCCGTCCTCAATGCACCACAACAGGTCACGCTTTCAGGCCTTCCATTATTTTGCACAGGTGATTTGATCAGTTTTACTGCCTTCGTAATTACCACAGCTGTTTCATCTGAGGAAAAACCCGAAAACATGACCTGTTGGGGCGCCTTGAGGACTGGAGTTGAGAAACACTAATGTATTCAACTCTGGTGGAAACAACTCTGTTCCCATAAGAAATCTCTGTGGTTCACAAAGCTAAACAAGATCATGGTCATGGAGGATCTTATGGCCAACTTTCAGGTCCACGTGGATGCCCTGGAAGTATTAGATTTACACGGATGCTTACCTCAATGCATTGTCGCAATTGGAGTAATCATCTATAACCAGCGGTTTCCAATTCCAGTCCTCAAGGCGAACCAAAAGGTTATGTTTTCAGGCTTTCCATTATTTTGCACAGGTGATTTGATCAGTTTCACTGCCTTAGTAATTACCACAGACATTTCATCTGAGGGAAATCCTGAAAACATGACCTGTTGGTGCACTTTGAGGACTGGAATTGAGAAACATTGTCTATACCTGTCCCCTCAACCCGTTTGCCTGTCTTCCTCTGTATGCCCTTTCCCCTTCTCCTTACTTTTCCCCTTGTCCCTTTCATCTTCACCTCCTAGTCTTGGATGCTCTGTTGTTCAGCCCAACCTAATCTGGTTTTTAGATCTTAACGCCCATTCGAATGGCATTATTGTTGGCTACCTGGAATCAAAGTACACTAAGCGTTGTCTCTTCTGGTTCTTAGTTTTTGCCTATGCATTCCACCAGGCCTTCCCCTTCTCACTTACCACAGTATTGCTTCTCAGAGCATACTATTGTTCCCTTCCAACATTAACCCTTTTTTGCCAGCTATTTACATGTCATCCTTTTATTGACCTTGCCTTTGTGCTGGATAATTGGTGCACTTAATTTGGATTTCATGGGAACTACATTTTCTTTCTGTTTTTGTAACTTTCCTTTCTGAATAAAGTGAATTACAAAAAAAGTCACCATTAAAAGACAAATGGATGGTAAGCTGACTTGAGTTTACATCTGTCCCAGGACCTGGTGTAGGGAGGTGAAGCCACAGACTGTAAAAAAGGCTTACCGCTTGAGCAAACTGTATACAGGGGGGTCCCGAGTTACGAACTCGTTAGGGACTGCCCGCCTGTTCTTATGTCGGAATTGTTCGCAAGTCGGCCCGCGCATGCACAGACCGACAATTACGGACATTTCGGATGTTCCGTCTAATGCCGTTCTGCGCATGCGCAGCAAATTACGGACATTTCCAACGTTTTCCGGCATTTTCCGAGGCTCCGTATGGCCGCGCATGCGCAGAACGGCTGAAGGACGGCGGAAAATGGCGGAGGGTCCCCGCAGCGCCCCGTTCGTAAGTAGGGGTTGTTCGTAGGTCAGGCGTTCGTAAGTCAGGGACCCCCTGTACTTCAACTCAACAATGCCCACCCTAAATTGTAATATCACCACTGAGTGGAGAAGCCGCTTAATAAACTATTTAGTGCTGCTCAGCAGCTCATGCCAGTACTTACTGTCTGTGAAGAATATATGTACAGCTTTATACATGGGTGCGCCCAAGTCTCTGAAGTCAGATATAAGGGCCCGGATAGACTATGGAGAGAAAAAAAAAAAAAGGGAAGAAAGACAAACATAGCAAGAACATTAAATAATAGAACTTCAGCTGATTAGTTGAAACACAATGTGGCTTGGACAGTAACATAACACATGATCTAAAATTGACAAATACTAAATAAGAATTCAATGCAAATGAAGAATGTGGACTAATCCATTTAATATTTCTTAAGATCTAAATCTCTAGCTCTAGGACCTGTTACAGCCAAAGGCTCACTGCTCTTACAGCCAATTATTAACCCACGTCTGCTGCTCAGAGCTACATAGTGAAATCATTCTTGGTGTGTATTTTTAGCTAATATGGCACAATACATTTTAGGGATGCACTGATGTATCAGCCGCTGAAAATTATTGGCTGAGATTAGAGCTGCACAATTAATCGTTAAAAAAAATCGTGATCTCGATTCACCCCCTCTGAAGATCTCTCCTGCTGAGTTTGATGATTCTTTCATATAAAGTGGAGAGATTATCTGATCACTCAGCTGTCAAAAGAAAGCATCCGGGCAATCTGTCGAGTTTCAACAACGTGTAAATGCAGGAAGTTTAACCACTTAAAGTCAAAATCTTTTTCTGACACTTCTTTCTTAAGTTAAAATCAATATTCTTTGCTATACATACATACATACATACATACATACATACATACATACACACACACACACACACACACACATATATATTAGCAGAGACCCTAGGGAATAAAATGGCAATTGCTGCAATATTTTATGTCACACTGTATTTGCCCAGCGGTCTTTCAAATGCAATTTTTTGGGAAAAAAAAAAAATACACTTCAATAAATAAAAAATAATAAAAAAAAAAAAAAAAAAAAAACAGTAAAGTTAGCACAATGTTTTAATGTGAAAGATGTTACGCCACGAGAATCGTGATCTATCCTCTAAGCAAAAAAATAAATTGCGATTCTCATTTTAGCCAGAATCAAAAATAAAATAAAAAATGTATTATATATATATATATATATATATATATATATATATATATATATATATATATATATATATATATATAGCTCTCTGAGAGAGATAGGCTCCTCCTACAGGAAACACAATGTCCACCATTATAAAAAGATTGCACATACCTGCATGACTCAGTAATATAAAAGTACCAATGGAACAGGTGATAATAAAATACTAATATATATATATATATATATATATATATATATATATATATATATATATATATATATATATATATATATATACATACATACATACACATACACACACACACACACACACACACACACACACACACTTTATAAAAATTGTCCAAATTTTGTTTTCTGCTGAGCGAATCCTGAATTTTCAGTTTCGGCCAAGAATTTTCATTCTGGTGCACCACTAGTAAATTTGATCAAAGGAGGACCTATAGCCAGCACATGGCTTCATTCATATTTAACATACAGTCTTCAGGCTGATGTTACACTGGATTTGTCACACAGCTATACATTTTTTAATATGTGCAAAAATAGACAACATTAAAAGCAAAAAGGTGAGGAAATTGTGCTCAGAAAAAAAAGATACATTTTTGAAGTTGCCAAATGTAAAATTATATTAAAACCCAGGGGTTTTATTGAGAAGCTCATTGTGTTCCACCAAAATTGTGAAGACAATTGGAAACCCAGAAGATAACACAATGATACTTGGGGGGGTCACAACATGTTCATCCTGATTTGTCTGCAAATTTCTCTTCACAGACTAACTCCTCTGCTCTTAATAGTCACACACCGTCTATTGTAACAGCGCTTTCATGGATTGTCACATTTCTGTGGGCAGCCTGCATTTTCAGAGGACAGCGTTTATAAAGCCTGCTCCAGTTTCGTTCAGAATGGGAGGATCCAGGTAGGGTTTTAGCTGGGTGCCAGATGAGGCTTAAATCTCAAATATTTTTTGTTTTTTTTCCTGCTAGGAGATTAGATCTCCATGCTCATTCATCTGATTCTCAAACTAGTATCAGTGCAAAGTGCAATGTTACATGACAGACTTTTAGTCCACATCCTGGTAATTTCCTTAGAAATATCTGTATTAGTAATTTTTTGGGACACAGCAGAAGTAGTAGAAGAATGGGGGGACGGGGGGACGGGACATTCTTTAGGAGAAGAATTACTATGTGATGTTCCTGTTATTCTATCCAGACTGAGAGCAGCATGAGGGAAACTAATCAAACTGGTCCGGGTCAATACCACGAGAACACAACCTTTATCCACAGTGCATTGGCACCACCTCAGACAAATGATTTACCACTTTATACCATCTCAGAGTCAAAACAGCAGTTACCTAAATCACTTTAACACAACACACCATGTAGACGCAGAAAACATATCAGTCTGAATGATGACTTTATTATGCGTTACCGACTTCTGCGATGTAAACTGTTCCTTGTTTGGACCCAAAGCGGATCTTCACCCTGAAAAAATAAATTCTCCTGCTCTCGGACACTCAGCTACATAAAATTTCCCTTTTTCTTTTGCTTATTTCCCTAGTGTATAGGTTCCCAAACCAGCTCCCCATTCTCTCCTAAGCGAGAATGATGTGCAGTGCTCCTGGTGCCACCTGGGAATTACATGTAACATATCGGAGGAGGTACATCTTCCATTCATTAAAAGGAGGGGGAGGGAGGGCCTATGGGCGCATCATCAGTAGGCGGTTGTCTGAACCCAGCGGAAACAGCCGCCTTCCAATGTCATAGAAGGCAGTGCTGGACCGGAGGTAAGAAGTGGATTTTAAGACAATGCAGGATCCACTGGGTGGGTTCCAAGTATCCTAACTGAGAACCCAGCATCAGGTAAGCAGAGATTAAAAAAAAATATATTTGGTGAGGGCTGAAGTTACCGTTTAAGTCAGGCAGGAAAGATAAACAAATGAGTTAAAAAGGGAAACGCCTGTCAATTTGATTTTCATGTTAGATATTAGTCATGTTATTTTTCTGCATATGTACATAAAAGGGAAGTGCGGGCCTTAACAAACACATATGCTCACCTAGGTGGATGCAGCATTGGTCTGCAGGCTTTAGCCCGCTGTCAGCTGAACACAAGTTACAGGAATACAGAGTGCACTCCTGGGATCCACAGGAGAAATAGGGCCAAAAGATCTTTAAAATGTAACATTTATTAATTATAAGTGGATTTATTTTAACTTTCCCCATCATTTGCACTTGTTCTGGGAAGTTTAAAGAAATGCTGTTCCAGATTCACTCGTGTAGTCATGTTATTCTAGCACCGATTAATTATACTGTACATTCCAACAAGTTACAATTTGAGCAAATATCCACATAGGACCATCTTGATAACAGCTTTCTGCACCATCATTTGTTGAACTGAATAACAGCTGTAACCTAAAGCTGGCCGATCATTTTTTTTTTTCGTTCAGCCATTGAGAAGAAGAAGATAGAAGAAAGAAGACGATAGAAGAAAGAAGACGATAGAAGAAAGAAGACGATAGAAGAAAGAAGACGATAGAAGAAAGAAGACGATAGAAGAAAGAAGACGATAGAAGATAGAAAGGAAGGAAGGAAGGAAGGAAGGAAGGAAGGAAGGAAGGAAGGAAGGATTTCCCCCATCCACACACAATCGAAAATGAAATTAGCATCTCCATAAAGCTGGTCAGCAGAGGGAAGCATGAAGTGCTATAGAATTTCCTGGTAGGTGGCTGAGCTGACCTGTGGGACCTCGATTTCCAAATGAAATGCATTTGAAATTTTCCAGTCAGTGATGATTTGGGGAGCCATGTCCTCTGCTGGTGTTGGTCCACTGTGTTTTATCAAGTCCAAAGTCAGCGCAGCCCTCTACCAGAAAATTCTAGAGCACTTCTTGCTTCCCTCTGCTGACCAGCTTTATGGAGATGCCGATTTCACTTTCCAGCAAGACTTAGCACCTGCCCACACTGCCGAAAAGAACCAAATTCCTGGTTTAATGATTATGGTATCACTTTGCTTGATTGGACAGCAAACTCGTCTGACCCAAACCCCATAGAGAATCTGTGGGGTATTGTCAAGAGGAAGATGAGAGACACCAGACCCCAACAATGCAGATGAGCTGAAGGCCGCTATCAAAGTAACCTGGGCTTCTATAACACCTCAGCAGTGCCACAGGCTGATCACCTCCATGCCACACGGCATTGATGCAGTAATTCATGCAAAAGGAGCCCCGACCAAGTATTGAGTGCATACTTTTCAGTAAGCCAACTTTTCTGTATTAAAAATGCTCTTTTTTTTTCTTATTGGTCTTATGTAATATTCAAATTTTCTGAGATACAGAATTTTGGGGTTTTCACTAGCTGTAAGCCATAATCATCAAAATTAAAATAAATATAAAAATATAAAATGATATTTTTTTTTTTGCATATATATAAAAAAAAATCTCATACAATTATATATACACACACGAGTCTCTCTCTCTCTCTCTCTCTCTTTCTCTCTCTCTCTCTCTCTCGTAATTTTTTTCCCTTCCATCTCACCTTTTAAGCTGCTGTCCTGAAACATGCATTCATTTCAGTTGTTATGGTTGGCCAGACAGGGAGAATTTGAGATTTGAGTTAGACTGGGTAAACCACATATTTTTGAATGGGCGTTGTACATTTTTGTAAAAAATATTCTATGTGCACACAACAGATTGAGTAAAAGGATCCATATCTGTGTCATCTTTTGTGTCCAGATAACTTCTGTTAATACCAGGTTTACAGAACCAAGTAGTGAAACGTATTGGTAATACTTTTTCTGTTTATTATGGCTATTATTATGGCTTGAACTGGTGAAAGGGGACTGAAGAGATAGTTTACATCCCTTCGACACAGCAAATGTTAATTTTTTTGTTTTGGACCGGCTTTCTAAAGCCTCACAGAAATGTACAGTAAGCCAAAGAATTACATATGTAATTATATCTATATGCGTTTGTGTATATGTGTTAACATCAAAAACCTGTAAAGAAAAAAAAAATTGCCCCTATGTTTGCAATAAATGATGTATTGAAGCAGGCCATTACACTTGTTACATGAACCTGTAATCATTTTTTTCCTATCCCTATCTTACATAACTTAAAAATGATTATTATTGGGAAAGCGTAGTACGGTTTTTGTACTGCAAAGCAACACTTCCTGCAAGGATTACATATGCACCACCATTTTTTTTCCTATCCCTATCTTACATAACTTAAAAAATGATTTATTATTTTTGGGAAAGCGTACGTACTGTGTTGGGGGCAGGGGGGCAGGACCAGATAAGGTGATTGCCAAATGCTTTATGTACAGGTGGGTAAGTCTTTTAGATTTGCGTTTCCAGGTTTGGGGAGGTCAAATTCCTCTTTCAGGGCTTGGAATGTTTTGATGGTGCGACCGGAGAAGAGCTGCGACAGATATATGACCCCCTTGGCTATCCATATTTTGTGGTCGGGGATGTTCAGTAGTTCTGGAAGTCGTGGGTTTTCCCAGAGGGGTACGTGGGCATGTAAGGGGGGAGCGCCTATTTGAGTGAGTGCCGTTTGCCAAACCCTGTTGTAATGTGTAAGCATGTGTTTTCTGTCCCCCTAAACGTGATAGGCCCCTGTGTTTGCTCAGGCCGTGTTCTTATTGGGGATGCCATTACTTTGTTTAATCTCACGTTGAACATTAAGAAAAAACAGTACAAGAACACGGCTGTTAAGCCTGTAGGAACTAAGCCTACTCTGGACCAGCGTGGCTGATGAGAACTGGCACAGCTCTCCACGTTGGTGGGAGCTGAGGCTGGCCAGGGAAACCAAACTTGCATAGGGGCCAGGATGCACGCGTGACCATGCGTACGTAGATGGCAGCATTTCAAAACGGTTTGGGGTGCATGGTCAGGTGCAATCCTGGCATAACTCGGGGGCGAGAGAGTGTCAGCTGATGTGCACAGCGGTGCTGGGGGACCCAGCATCTACAATTAGTAGGGGGGTCAAGGTGAGAACCGGGGGGCTGCAAGTACCTTCTGGGTGAGAAAAAGGGGAAGCAATGTGGGACAATGTGCAGCAGTTGTTTTGCCAGCAAAGGCATCGGAGTTCTCGTCAGTCATCGGGTGTGGAAGGGGGGATACGCATGGGCTCAGAGGGAGTCCACCGTGTGGGATTGCAGTGGTGGGCAGTTAGTGAGGCCGGGGAGGAAAACAGGCCGAGGCCTACTCACAGTTCAGGGCATGGTAGTCCGCGGCGTGGGCCTCATCTCAGGCGGCGGGGCGCAGGTGGGCATGCTGGTGTGCTAGGCGGCGTCCTCGTGTCTCTCCAGCCAGGTCATAGCCGCAGAGGGGTCTTCAAAAAAATGAGCCTTTCCGTCTCGGATGATGCGGAGGCGCGCTGGGAAGAGCATCGCATAAACAAGATGGCGGTTGCGGAGTTGGCGCTTGATCTCCGTGAACTGTGCCCGTTTCTTCTGCACCTCGGCAGAGAAGTCAGGGAAAACTGCTATGTGGGTGTCCCCAAACGGGATGTTGCCTTTTTCCCGGGTGAGGCGCAGTACTGTGTCCCGGTCCCGGAAATTTAGCATCTTGGCGATGAAGGTGCGCGGTGGGGCGCCAGGAGGAGGCGGTCTGGATGCAAGGCGGTGGGCGCGCTCCACCACAAAGGTGGACGAGAAGGCCTCCCTGCCAAAGTTGGTGATCAGAAAGCGTTCCAGGAACGTGGGGGGGTCCGACCCCTCCGACCTCTCCGGTAAGCCGACGAATCGCAGGTTACAGCGGCGTAGGCGATTTTCCATGTCGTCCTGCTTGCTCAGGACGACATTCAGCTGGTGTTGGAGCCGCTCGGTGGTGGTTTGTAGGGGAGGGATGTCATCCTCTACCTGCCCTATCCTGCGTTCCGTCTCGCCGACTCTCTCCCGCAGCTTCTGCAAATCCTGGCGGATAAGGGAGATGCCGATGCTGGGGTAGGAGACAGGTACAGTCCCAAAGGATAGGTAGTCAGGATCTCATGCAGCCTGAGCTCTCGTTATGTGCGTCTTACGCCATGCAGCTTCAGGCCACGCCCCTTCCTATCCCTATCTTACATAACTTAAAAATTATTATTATTGGGAAAGCATAGTACGGTTTTTGTACTGCAAAGCAACACTTCCTGCAAGGATTACATATGCACCACCATGCACTGTGAGGTTCTGTGCACTGCATTCTCCCAGATATTCGGGACCTGGCAGAGACCTACGGCCTGTCAGTGCATGCAATGGGGATACTCATGCAGGCATATCACAGGTCTCTTCCAGGTCCCAAAGACTTGAGATCTGACCATGCACTGTTTTTTAAAAAGATGACAAAGTGGAAGGGAGGCACGAGGGGAGGGTAATATAAAAGGTGAAGGTCACAAAAATGCTCTAAGATATGAACAGGTGCATCTGAAAGCTGCATACAACTTGAAGAGAAGATGGGGATTAGCTCAAGGAGCCACAAAAAAATCATTACCAATATTTAAATAGAATAGGAAGGAACAAATGCTTTGGGAAAACAAAAACTTCATCCAGTTCATTGGTAAAACAGGATTTCTCAGCTGTACCTCAAAATCTTTTTGAGCAGCATCCAGGTTTTATCAAGCTGCTGCATTCAACTATGCAATGCAAGTGTCTCAGTGACCAACTGAGCATGGTCCAGCATTGCGTTGTGGGATGCAATGGGGGTTTGCCACTTATTGAAGGGTCAAAACTTGTATAAAACCTCCTTGAAGCCAGTGCCAGCGACTTGCAGAAACTAAATAATGCCTACTCAGCACCCAAATACAGGATCATTTTCTAATTAAAGAAGTACTTCTGAGCTTTGCAAGCCAGCAGTAACAAGTAGTAAGTGAACTGCCAAGTTCGAGTAACAATTTACATTTCCATGGAAAACTGGAAACGAACCTTTCACCCTATGTGTGCAAAATCTGCCTGATGGCTGTGTGAGGCATTAAACTGACTGGTGTAAGTCTCCTGTGAATATAGATCATAAATATCTATCTTACCATGTTCTACACTGTGCAGGGACCACCCTGTCAGATCTCCGCTCTTCTCTATGGGGGATCGGATGAACATGGACCGTCTGTCCATGTTCACCCGATCCGCTCTGCAGATCGATAGAAAAATAGGATTTTCCCGTCTGCAGAATCGGACCATAGCGGAGACGGACGATATCGGGTGTCAGCGGATGTTCAGCCGCTGACACCCGCTATCCCATAGGGATGCATGTATGTCCGTATTTCATCCGAAAATGGATGGATGAAATACTGTCCGCATGTGTGAAAGGGGTCTAACAGATTTGTATGTAGTGTGTGCAGGAGCCCGATTGCAGGTGCAATACTTTACAGGTTCCTGTTTTAAAAAATAATAAAATTTTATTTTTTTACCTGCAAAAATATGTGCATTTATTATTATTTTTTAAATTAAAGGTTAGCTTAGCCTTTTTAAATACTACTAATAATAAAAGAAACACAAATATAAATAAATAATTACCTTCTCACTAGGAGTGATGAGATAGATGGCTTCCAGGCTCGGAATGGGCTCTCTTCTCTTATTAACATCTTCCACAACTGCATACAGGAAAGAAACAAGGATACATGTGACACTATTCTCTCCCAATCCAATAAATGAAAGTGTATGTAAACCTTAACAATGCACTTATTTCTCAAATTTTCTATCCTTTGGTCTGTTAAAAACATAATTGAAAGCATTTTGGTATATCTATTTGATACAGTGAGGGAAAAATGTATTTGATCCCCTGCTGATTTTGTATGTTTGCTCACTGACAAAGAAATGATCCGTCTATAAATTTTAATGGTCAGTTTATTTTAACAATGAGAGACAGAATAACAAAAATATCCAGAAAAACGTATTTCAAAAAAAGTTATAAATGTATTTGCATTTTAATGAGTGAAATAAGTATTTGATCCCCTATCAGCAAGATTCCTGGCTCCCATGTGTCTTCTATACAGGCGATTTGTCAGACATCAGGTTCATGCACAGACGTCTATTTAAATCGCCCCCAGAAGTCGCCAAAAGTAGTACATGAACTACTTTTGAGAATCGGTGCGGCACCGCTAAGTCGGCGCCACACCAATTCAGATGGTGCTATTGCCGGCAATAGCCGCCGATTTGACATGTCAAATCGGCCCAATGTGAACGTGGGCTACGGCACGGTTCACACTGGTGCAATGCGGAAAACCCTCCAAATCCAGTGCGTGTTCCTGCATCGCACCTGACTCACAGGCAGTTCACACTGCTCTCTGCTAACCGCTGCGGGCGTCAATACAAAGTTAATGACACCCCCAGATCAGTTTGCAGATCGCAGTGAAAACTGTGAATTCTGACAGGAATCAGATCGCATGGGTGTTCACACAGATTCTGATCCGATTCTGGTGTGGACCAAAAAAAAAAAAAAAAAAAAAAAAAAAAGGTACTGCATGAGTTTGGTCCGAATGCAATGCAAATTCAGCCAGTTTGTATGGCTAAATTTGCATTAAACAGACATCGCATGTGATCTGCACAGCAATGCGGTGCGAATCAAATGCAATGTCTAGCATTGCAGCAGTGTGTACCGGCCCTTAAAGGGAGTGCTCCTAATCTCAGCTTACCTGTATAAAAAGACACCTGTCCGCAGAAGCAAATCAGATTCCAATCTCTTCACCGTGGCCTAGACCAAATAGCTGTCCAAGGATGTCAGGGACAGGTTTGTAGACCTACACTACGCCATAATGGACTGAAAGCCTGCAGCACCAGCAATGTCCCCCTGATCAAGAAAGCACATGTATACGCCCATCTGAAGTTTGGTAATTAACATCTGAATTCACTGGGTGAAAGTGTTGTGGTCAGAGGAGACCAAAAATCGAGCCCTTTGGCATCAACCTCAACTCACCATCTCCACCGTCAAACATGGAGGTGGAAACATTATGCTTTGGGGGGGGGGGTTTCTGTTAAGGGGACAGGACAACTTCCCCGCATCAAAGGGATGATGGACGGGGCCGTGTACCGTAAAATATTGGGCTTGAACCTCCTCTCAGCCAGGGCATTGAAAATGGGTCGTGGATAGGTATTCCAGCATGACAATGACCCAAAACACACGGCCAAGGCAACAAAGGAGTGGCTCAAGTCAAGGTGGCCAACTAAAAGAAATGTCTGACCTCTGATTGCCAACAATGTTTTTTTTTCCTCCAAGTACTGTCATGTTTTATGAATGGGTCAAATACTTATTTCACTCATTAAATGCAAATCAATTTATAACTTTTTTTGAAATGCGTTTTTCTGGATATTTTTGTTATCCTGTCTCCCACTGTTAAAATAAAACCTACCATTAAAAATTATAGACTGATCATTTCTTTGTCAGTGGACAAACGTACAAAATCAGCAGGTGATCAAATACTCAATTAACAGGTATTTTTCTGCACATACATTGAGGGAAAAACCTCAATGTAAGTGCAGAAAAATACCTGTTAACTGAGTCAGTAATTTAGCTGTTTTTTGTGTCCTCTGCACCCCCTCTGTGTTAACTCAATTACCTAAATTAGCCCTCCTAATTCTTATCTTTTACTATTGAATGAGAACAGTTTATATTGTAAAGATGGCAGTGGGAGAGCTTGAGCAGTTTAAAGACAAGTGGGCAGGGTTGACAACACTCAAGTTCACAAAATGTTGTATATTGTCAGCCCACAACTTAAGTGCACATCTGGTAGGTCAACAGGTATTTTTCTGTCCTTACAAAACCTTTAAAAAATAAATAAAAAACGTGGGTAAATGTGCATGTATTGCAATGATGTAGCCACAATTTATTTTTTACCATTTCTTCCATTTTCCTAGGAAACTGTGGTTGTCATGTTAGGACTTACCATTAAAAGCCTTGTGCATTTGGTATCAGGGGCCCCATCATGGGCAATTGCAAACTTTAAACAGTTTTACATGCAGGCATCATGTGCCCATTATTTTGCTGGACTCTCCATTCCATTTCTTTTTCATGTGTTTTTTCCTATGATCTTTTATAAATAGATCTTGATAATAGAAATATCAAAATGCGTCACAAATAATTTTTTAGATTGCTGTCTGCAAATGTGCTACAATAGCAGAAATCTCTAGCATTCTCAAGTAATGTTTCTCTACTCTATGACTGTTTCCTGAACCATGTCCCAAGTCTCCAGCAACTCCTATAGCATGACTGAAGTCTCTTGACTATCTCCTGTGGCACCTCTTCAGTCTCGCACAGCTTTCTGTAGCATTACATTCACTAATTATCATCATGTGTGGCCCTTTATTGAGGACCGGTGCCACATTTTAGGCTCCCTACATCAACTGAACACCCCTGCTATAAACCGTTAAAAAGTTTTTAAAACTCATAGATTTGTGGTTTACCATCTTTTTATCTACTATTTAACCGCTTCAATACAGGGCTTTTAAAACACCCTTCCTTACCAGAGCACTTTTTGCGATTCGGCACTGCGTCGCTTTAACTAACAATTGCGCGGTCGTGCGACGTTACACCCAAACAAAATTTACGTCCTTTTTTTCCCACAAATAGAGCTTTCTTTTGGTGGTATTTGATCGCCCCTGCGGTTTTTATTTTTTGCGCTATGAACAAAAGAAGAGCGACAATTTTGAAAAAAAACACAATATTTTTTACTTTTTGCTATAATAAATATCCCATTTTTTTTAAAAAAAACTATTTTTTTCCTCAGTTTAGGCCGATACGTATTCTACTACATATTTTTGTTAAAAAAAAAAATCGCAATAAGCGTATATTGATCGGTTTGCGCAAAAGTTATAGCGTCTACAAAATAGGGGATAGATTTATTGATTTATTTTTTTTTTTTTTTTTTTACTAGTAATGGCGGGGATCTGCGATTTTTTTTTTCGTGACTGCGACATTGCGGCGGACACTTCGGACACATTTTTGGAACCATTCACATTTACACAGCGATCGTTGCTATAAAATTGCAGTGATTACTGTGTAAATGTGACTGGCAGGGAAGGGGTTAACACTAGAGGGCGCTGCAGGGGTTAATGTGTTCCCTAATAGACGTGATTCTAACTGTAGGGGGTGGGGACTTAAGGGGAGGAGACCGATCATGTGATCCTCTGTACTGGGATCACATGATCGGTCTCCGCTGCACTGACAGGACGTGGAGCTGTGTGTTTACACACACAGCTCCACGTTCCCGCCCGGTCCCGTTGTTTTAACGGGCAATCGCGGGTGCCCGGCGGACATCGCGGCCGCCGGGCACTCGCACCGGGTCCCGAGCGATGCCGCAGGCGCGCGCGCGCGCGCCGCCGGCGGCGCGCGCGCGCCCCCCAGGCGGCCGGGAATCCGAGGACGTCATATGACGCCCACCCAGGATGGTAGATCCACCTTGTGGGCGTCATATGACGGCGGGCGGTATTGAAGTGGTTAAAGCTCACGATTGGCTCCATAGCCTTATCTGAAACTTTGTCTTGCAATTGTTTTCTTCAATATACTAGTTAAATTTTAAGGGTTGTCCTGGGTGATCCGTATACTCAAGAATACCCCAACTGCTACTGGAATTACCCTAATCGAATTGTAACCAACCAACTCCTGTACAATGAAATACAGTGCAGTTCAAAGTGAACTGATGAAACAAACTAAAGGCGTGTGTGAAAGGGGCCTTAGAAGGGCATGTGTGGTTACAAATGTATTCAGAGCAGGCCAAATCTGTACCCTGATGTAAACATCTCATTGACAAATCAAAAAAATAAGACACATCCTGCAACATCAGAATACTTGTACTTTATTTTCCTAGAAAACTGCACCCTAACTTACTAGTTATGCCTTCATCCAGTATATCGGACATCTTGCAGCACGAAGACAGTATGCGCATACTGGTGTGGTCGACCAGCAAGACCTTGAGGAAGGAAGACACAATAACAAGATAAGACACTTCTTGTTGCTGTCCACAATAAAGCGCTGCATCTCTTGGTTGATTGACATACATTGCTAAAATCTGCGAAGCCCACCTTTACATCTCGGACCGAAAAGGCTCAGTAAAAAAAAAAAATAAATAAAAACCAACAACAAGTGGTCGGTATTGCAAACATTTTAAATTTTTGGCATGCAAGCTGATACACTGGAAATTTGGAGGAACCACCCACAGTTAAGGAATGGATTAATGCAGCGGGAGCAACGCTCCAAAAAGGAAAAGGTCATATACCAACAGAGGATGCTCCCAGAAGTTTGTACTAGAGGAATTGAATGGGAAGAGTGTGTCAGGGTGGCAGTTACCAGGGGCCCATGGCTGGATTGTACCCCCCCCCCCTCCGGTGTCGCATTTGGCCCCTTTCAGGGGGGAGGGTATTTGCACCCACTTACGGGCATGGACCTGGTCATGGGTAGGCTGGATGTACCAGGATTTTCCCTGGTGGACCTGGTCATGGGTAGGCTGCTAGGTATGAATGCCGGGTGAGAAATCGAAAAAAAAAAAAAAAAAAAAAAAAAACACTGGCTCAGGGATCCTGGGTTATGCAATACAAGCAATGCCCTGAGAATGGAAAAGACCAGTTTGTCAGGGATATATTTCTAATGAATCATGCCCATAATACTGCTATATACTTAGACGGCAAAGTAAGAATGTTTACTATGTTTATATGTGTAATTGCAAGCTGGATACATGGCTAAAATAAGTACAATTTATTCTAACCTTCACATAAAGCTCAAATAGCATGGAGTACCAAAATCAATCCAATGTAGGGAAAAGTAAATTGCAACAGGGTGACACATCTACAAAGTCAGGATAACCTGGCTTTCCTTAGAACCTACAACAGCACATTATTTTCCTTTTTTTTTTTTCTTATAACAAAACACAACGATAAAAAGACAGAAAATGAAAGTAAAAGTAATGAGGTTTTGTCAGAACATTAGTGATAATAATGAGTTTTGCTCAAGTCGGTCACTTACCTTCCACTCGCCATCCTTTTTGATGCTGCAGATTACCCCGTTCAGGATCTCTGAAGAGAAGGAAAAAAAAAAAAAAAGAGTTAGAGAGACTTGGCAAACAATAGAAATTCAGTAGATTACTGCTAATTTATTAATGTACACCTGACGGATATAAAAATGGGTCAGAAAAAAAAAAGAAAAAAAAAAAAAAAGAAAATCACAGCAAATATTGCTGGTCCCAATGCAAAGAACCACAACAGGAAGAGACCAGACTAAAGCAGGCACAGGCTGCCTAAGCTGCATGAAACACTGATGGGAAACGTGGATTCATGCACTTTGTCCAGCATAACTTTAACTAAGTATATACAAGCACAACTTACCGTATTTTTTTATTTTATTTTTTTTATTTGAGGAAGGAAAGGTTCCCTGTCTCTCTATAACACCTGGCGACCTTTGCCACTGGGACAGAAAGTGATGGGAAATTAAAACAATTTTACAGTTCAAAAAAAATAAAAAAAATCCACTGGGGACACCTGTTCTGGTGACAACTTTGGATTTCCCACATTTTAGATAGATGTCCTCTTATTTCCTGTCTCTAGAACATAAAAAAAGTAATAAAAGTGACAGGGGTTTTAACCTTTCCTTATGCTATGTCATGTGACAGTAAGCGATTAGCTTACAGGAGAGAAGGTTGTGTGCTCCCCCATACTTAGAAGAATCAGGTATCGTCACTGGCTGCAAAGGAAGCAGGAGCAGCGAGGGAGCTCCGGTAAGGGGAGTATGAGTGGGTTAGGGCCTTTTGGGCCCTTTCACATGGGCGGTTTGCGTTCTGATCAGCAGGGGGATCGACTCACATATCCCTTGTTGATCAAAGCAGAGCTGGGCAGAAGACAGGACTGTGACCGCTCAGTTTATGCAGAGCAGACACAGACAAAGCCCGCTCTACTCTATGGGCGGCCATGAGTAAACAAACTCCGCTGTCCATTTACACCTGGATGCCTCTGACCCGGTCTGCCCAAACGGAAGAGGATGCAGTCCCCCTCCAGTTTTCTTTAGTGGGCCTGATCAGACAGGGAAGTAGGTGGGTGTAAACAGACACAAATCCAGTTAGGCCCACCAATCCAAAGTAATGCATGGAACTCCGATCAGGTCTGCCTGAAAAACTTGGCAGGTGGACCTAAATCGGATTCGTCCGTGTGAAAGGGTCACTGTGCCCTGAATAGGGCAAGGTGGCAATGACTTCTTAATCTGAGTAAAGTAAACTTGATTCAAAAAGCTCCACTAAGCTAATGAAGCAAATTCTCTGGAGATGCTGGCTAATTATGAACCTGAATTCAGGAGCTATCAGAAGCTCAGCTTCTTCAAAAGCAATGAAGTAATATAGAAACACTTCAAAAAAAAAAAAAAAAAAAGAAGGAGCGAGAGAAGGACAAAAATAGTACACACACAAATATAGTGACTAAGACATACAAATAAAACCATAACTACAACACGGGCAATGATTGCAGTGTTTAAAAAAAGAACATTCATAAAAGTAGAAAAAGATGTCCCAGTTGTAATTTAGGTCAAATGGTTTTCTAGTTTTTAAAGTGGACCCAATCTTTAGAGTATATGTAAACCCTCACAGAAAAAAAAAAAAAAAAGCAACACCAAGGAGGACAGAATTGTTTTTTTGTATACAATACATGGTACAGTAGGCACATATCAGGAATAGGAAATGTTGGGTTTACATACAGTGGGTAAAGAAAACAAATCTCTACCTTTTAAAATAATTCAATTTTGTAGCTTTGCAGCCTGAAATGAAGACAGACATAGCTTTCGTTTTATCCAGCTGTATTTATACTCAGTGCACTAAAAGGTAGACATCCAAGTGAAAGATATAACATCAACATATCAGAAAAAAAATAAGAAAGAAATTCAAAAACAGAATCGCTGTTGGAAACAGAGTAGGAAAAAGGATCACCCCCTTGTGTCAGTATTTTGTTGAACCACCCTTTGCTTTAATTACAGACTTAAGGCCCCTTTCACACTTGTGCGACTTCAAAGTCACGCGATTTCAAGGAATGCCTGTGTAAGTGGCATCAAAATCGGACCAAAGTAGTGCAGGAACTACTTTGAAGTCGGAACGACTTGAAGTTGTACTAATATGAATGGCTGTCATTGGAAATCATGGGGAACGACTTGTCATGATACTTTGCAGTCCCAAATCGTGGGACAAGTTGTATAAGTGTGAAAGGGGCCTTAGTCTGATGGGATATGTCTCTACTAACCTTGCACATCTTTGCAGAACTGCTCAAGTTCAGTTAAATGTGGTGACCATTTGTGGTCTGCAGTCTTCAAGTCATTCCACAGATTTTCAATATAGGGTTCAAGTCTGGGCTCTGACTAAGCCATGCAAGGACATTTACCTTTTTCTCCTTCAACCACTTTGGAAGGTAAACACTCTTCCCATTGACAACTTTCTGGCAGAGGGTAGCAGATTTTCCTCAGGAGGTATTTTGCCCATACATTTTTTTTTCTCTATCTGGACAAGTGCTCCAGTCCCTGCTGCAGAGAAACACCCCCATAACAGGATATTACCACCTTCATGCCCTACTGTAGAAATAGTGTTATTTGGATGGTGAGCTGTATTGGAGTTCAACCAGACATATTGTTTGGCGTTGAGACCAAATAATACAATTTCGGTCTCATCTGACTAGAACACCTTTTTCCACGTGGCCTCAGAATCTTTAAAGGTGCATTTTGGCAAAGCTCAGTCGTGACTGCATGTGGCCTTTCTTGAGGGGAGGCTTTTTTTCTTACAACCCTCCCATACAAATTTGTGGAGAATTTGTGAGGTTGATGTCACATGTACACAATGACCACTCCGTCTTAAATCCCTGCAACTGCTTCAGAGTTGCTGTAGGCCTCTTGGTAGCCTCTCTGATCAGTTTCCTTCTAAATTCCTTCATCCAGTTTGGAGCGACGTCCTGATCCAGGGAGGGTCTGTGTTGTACCAAATACCTTCCACTTCTTAATGGACATCACTGTGCTTCTAGGCATTGATAAAGCCTTTGAATTTTTTTTTTGTATCCACCTCCTGACTTGTGCCTGTCCACAACTTTATCCCAGAGATCTTTTGACAGTGTCTTGGCACCCATAATTGATTGTTTGCTTCAGTTGCACTACTAGGGACTGAAATGCTCCAGGAAAGCTCTTTTCATGCTGAGCCCATTAAAAGGACCACAGCTGATTACAGTTGAATGTCAACTGGCTGTGTGTGTCATTGGAGAAGGTGATTAGCTACACCTGATTGAGTTTACCAGTAATTTTTAGGAGAAGGGTGATCCTTTTTCGAACTCTGATTCTGTTTTTTTTTTTTAACCTGATATGTTGGGGTTATATCTTTCACTTGGATGTTACAAGTTGCACTGAGTTAATACGGGTGCAATTCTTTTCTATACCCAAAAAAAAAAAAAAAAAAAAAAAAAAAAAAAAAAAAAAAAGAAGACGACCCACCAGTCTAATACATCTATTATTTTAAGAGCAGTACCCTAAGAAAAAAAAAATAGCTTTGGTCTTGAATTTCTCTTGAAAAACAACAATGCCAATACTGTGCCAGTCACTCTGTTCTATAACCGTGAAGCTGAAAGGCTGAAGTGTGGGATCAACTAAGGAAATACTACTAGTCTCATGAGATTTGGTGATAATACTACAGGTTTGCTCACTGTTTAGCTTGCTGGAGAGGAAGCTGTACTCGAGGGCCTGTAGTGCAAGGATTTCCCTGCTTTTTCTTCATCCATTCTGTGTATGTGTATCTGTGCATCTGTGCATGTTCCACCAGCTACTCTATTGAAATAGCTGCGTCCACACAGAGACACAGTGCAGAATAAAGCATGGCAAGTCTATATTGGGGAAAGATCAGCTAGTACTAGTGACTTGTATTTTGCCTTGCTCGTCTTTTTTGTGCCTATCTTCCACAGTACCAGTCCTTCAAAATACAAAAGACTTCCTCCTCCACACGTGCAGCAATCTGTTGCCTCGGTGTAGATTCCTCCCTTGCACTGGAGGCTACGCTGGCTCCTCCTTGCTGTTAGACCATTCCCCAGAGCCTTTTCTCCCCTGCATTCTGAGGTTGGATGCCCCGATTATAGGACCATAGCCCTGTAAGGACACTGACAGTCTGCCGTCGGAGGATGGTGAAGGACCACCATCTGCAGCAGAAAGGAGGATCAGGTAATTAAAAGTGCTTCATTGCCCCCTAGACATACAGTGCTTTCAAAAAGTATTCATAGTTTCATACCCATTTTCCACATTTTGTCATGTTACAACCAAAAATGTAAATGTATCTTATTGGGATTTTATTTGATAAACCAACACAAAGTGGCACATAACACACCAGACAGGTCAGGGATAAAGATGTGGAGAAGTGTAAAGCATGGTTAGGTTCTAAAAAATATCTGACAAGACCAAAATTTAACTTTCGCCTAAAAGAAAAACGCTATGTGTGGCGGAAAACTAACACTGCACATCACCCTGATCACACCATCCCCACCGTGAAACATGGTGGTAGCAGCATCAAGTTGTGGGGATGCTTTTCTTCAGCAGGGACAGGGAAGATGGTCAGTTGATGAAAAGAGGGATGGAGCCAAATACAGGGCAATCTTAGAAGAAAACCTGTTTGAGTCTGCAAAAGACTTGAGACTGGGGCGGAGGTTCACCTGCCAGCAGGACAACAACCCTAAAAACATACAGCCAGAGCTACAATGGAATGGTTTAGATCAAATCATATTCATGTGTTAGAAATGGCCAAGTCAAAGTCCAGACCTAAACCCAATTGAGAATCTGTGGCAAGACTTATAAATTGCTGTTCAGACGCTCTCCATCCAATCTGACAGACCTGAGCAAAAATGTCACTCTAGATGTGCAAAGCTGGTAGAGACATCCCCAAAAAGACTTGCAGCTGTAATTGCAGTGAAAGGTGGCTCTATAAAGTATTGATTCAGGGGGGCTGAACACAAAATGCACCCAACACCTTTTTTTTTTTTCTTAAACAAATAAACACAAAAATGTTTTGTTTGGAAAACCATTTATCATTTTCCTTCCACCTCACAATTATGTGCCACTTTGTGTTGGTCTATCACATAAAATCCATTTACATGTTTGGTTGCAACATGACAAAAATGTGGAAAATTTCAAAAAGGGGTATGAATACTTTTTCACGGCACTGTAAGCAAGAAGTTAGCCCTTGTATAGCGGGCGCAGTCCTACTGCGTTGGCCTTTAGGCCCCTTTCACACCGGGGCCTGCCCCTTTAACTCCAGTGTGAAAGCCGGCGGGCTTTCACACTGGAGCGGTGCGCTAGCAGGATGACAAAAAAAGTCCTGCTAGCAGCATCTTTGGAGCGGGATAGGAGCGGTGTGTTCACCGCTCCTATACCGCTCCTTCCCATTGAATAGAATGGGACACCGCGGTGAAACCGCGGCAATACCGCCGCAAAGCGCCGCTACGGCGGCGCTCTGCAGGGGGTGTTTAACCCCTTTTCGGCCGCTCGCGGGGGTTAAAACCGCACCGCGAGCGGCCGAATACCGCGGTTAAAACGACGGTAAAGCAGCGCTAAATATAGCGCTGCTTTACCGTCACCGCGGCTCCCCGCCCCGGTGTGAAAGGGGCCTTAAGATCAGCTACCAAAATCACCACACTGTAAAGTGCCCTGTCACAATACTTTTGTTTTGTCAGATTATAAAGACCGCTACCAAATGCAAACTTTCAAGTATTGGGGGTGACCAGTTACTGCGGATGTTTAGGGGAAAAGTCTTTTGTTAAGTCATGTCAGTTTCAGGTCTGCGATTTCAGAATGCGCAGCTGACTTTGTTAATAAAGTTAAATTTAAACCAAAAGGACTAAGTGCAATGGATCTATACTTACTTTAGTAATGAACAAGAAATACATATACAAATAAATGGAGGAGAGAAAAGACTAGCAGATCTTCATCTGCAGCTCAACTGAAACTACAGGTAGGAAAGCAGAATTAATCAGTGACTTCTATTCAGGAAACGCTACAACAGTGCAAAGTTAAGGCCTCATGCACACTGGGTGTCAAAAACACCACTTTTAAAAAGGACATTTGATGTTCTTTTGCCTCTGACATTTAAAAAAAAAAAAAAAATCACTTGCATGATCAGGAGAGGAGCGTTGTGACAGAAAAAGGCATGGTTAGCTACAGAAAATGGTGCAAAAACCATGTCTTGCTTTTTGGCACTGTGCTACTTTAACAGATAATTGCATGGTCATGCAACGCTGTAGCCAAAATTAAGGTTATAAAAAAAATAAAAATTATAAATCCATAAACAGGAGTTTTCTTTTGGTGGTAAAAAAAATAAAAATAAAGACTGAACATATACACACACACACACATATATATATATATATATATATATATATATATATATATATATATATATATATATATATATATATATATATATATACACACACACACACACACACACACACACACACACACACACACACACACACACACACACACACACACACACACTGTATATAAAAATGGGGTATGTAAACTTATGAGCACGTGTGTGTGTGTGTGTGTGTGTGTGTGTGTGTGTGTGTGTGTGTGTGTGTATATATACACACACATACACTTACTTGTGCTCATAAGTTTACATACCCCATTTTTCAGAGAATACGAACACAAAAAAAAAAAAAAAAAAATATAATACAAAAACTTCTTTCACTCATGGTTAGTGTTTGGCCAAAGCCAATTATTATTAAATCAACTGTGTTTACTCTTTTAAAATCACAATGGCAACAGAAACTACCCAAATGACCCTGATCAAAAGTTTACATACCCCAGTTCTTAATACTGTGTATTGCCCCCTTTAACATTAATGACAGTTTGAAGTCTTTTGTGGTATTTGTGGATGAGGTTCTTTATCTTCTCAGATGGTAAAGCTGCCCATTACTCCTGACAAAAAGCCTCCAGTTCCTGTAAATTCTTGGGCTGTCTGTCTTGCATGAACTGCACGTTTGAGATCTCCCCAATGATATTGAGGTCAGGAGACTGAGATGACCACTCCAGAACCTTCACTTTATTCTGCTGTAGACAATGACAGGTCGACTTGGCCTTGTGTTTTGGATCATTGTCATGTTGGAATGTCCAAGTACGTCCCATGCGCAGCTTCCTGGCTGATGAATGCAAATGTTCCTCCAGTATTTTTTGATAACATACTGCATTCATTTTGCTATCAATTTTGACCAAATTTCCTGGGCCTTTGTAGCTCACACATCCCCAAAACATCAGAGATCCACCTCCGTACCTTTCATCATAGGCCTTGTTGATTCCTCTCCAAATGTAGCGTTTATGATTGTGGCCAAAAAGCAAAATTTTGGTCTCATCACTCCAAATGACTTTGTGCCAGAAGGTTTGAGGCTTGTCTCTGTGCTGTTTGGCGCATTGTACGTGGGATACTTTGTGGCATTTGCATAGTAATGTCCTTCTTCTGGCGACTCGACCATGCAGCCCATCTTTCTTCAAGTGCCTCCTTATTGTGCATCTTGAAACAGCCACACCACATGTTTTCAGAGAGTCCCGTATTTCACCCGAAGTTATTTGTGGGTTTTCTTTGCATCCCAAATAATTTTCCTGGCAGTTGTGGCCGAAATTTTAGTTGGTTTACCTGTCCGTGGTTTGGTCACAACAGAACCCCTCATTTTTCACTTTTTTTTTTTTTTTTTATGTGTCCGCTCCGTATCTGTCCGTGACGATTTCATTTTTCACTTTTTGATTAGAGTTTGAACACTGCTGATTGACAGTCTCATTTCCTTGGATATCTTTTTATATCCCTTTCCTGTTTTATACAGTTCAACTACCTTTTCCTGCAGATCCTTTGACAATTCTTTTAGTTTCCCCATGACTCAGAATCCAGAAATGTCAGTGCAGCACTGGATGAAAGATGCAAGGGTCTGTCAGGAGTCCAGAAACTCATTTACCTTTTATACACACACAATAATTACAAGCAAACAGATCACAGGTGAGGATGGTTACCTCTAATAGCCATTCAAACCCCTTTGTGTCAACTTGTGTGCATGTTACCAGGCCAAAATCACAGGGGTATGTACACTTTTGATCAGGGTCATTTGGGTAGTTTGTTGCCATTATGATTTAAAAAAAAAAAAAAAAAATAAGTAAACACAGTTGATTGATAATAAATGGCTTTAGCCAAACACTAACCATGAGTGAAAAATGTTTTTGGCCCCTTTCACACCGGGGCGGGGAGCCGCGGTGACGGTAAAGCAGCGCTATATTTAGCGCTGCTTTACCGTCGTTTTAACCGCGGTATTCGGCCGCTCGCGGTGCGGTTTTAACCCCCGCGAGCGGCCGAAAAGGGGTTAAACACCCCCCGCAGAGCGCCGCCGTAGCGGCGCTTTGCGCCGGTATTACCGCGGTTTCACCGCGGTGTCCCATTCTATTCAATGGGAAGGAGCGGTATAGGAGCGGTGAACACACCGCTCCTATCCCGCTCCAAAGATGCTGCTAGCAGGACTTTTTTTGTCATCCTGCTAGCGCACCGCTCCAGTGTGAAAGCCCGCCGGCTTTCACACTGGAGTTAAAGGGGCAGGATTTTTTCATGCGGTGAACAGGCGCTATTTTTAGCGCTGCACCGCATGAAAAACGCCCCGATGTGAAAGGGGCCTTAGTGTTATTCATATTCTCTGAAAAATGGCCAAGAAATCAAATTCTACCAGGGTATGTAAACTTATGAGCACAACTGTATATATCATTTTTTACTTTCTGCTATAAAACATATCCAATAAAAATGTTTTAAAAAAAAAAAAAAAAAAAAAAATCTACCAATTATAAATTTAGGCCAATATGTATTTTGCTACGTATTTTTGGTAACAAAAAAAAAAAAATCCCAATAAGTGTATATTAATTGGTTTAGGCAAACGTTATAGTGTCTACAAACTATGGGATATATACATTTTTTTTTTATACTAGTAATGGCGGCGACCAGCGACTTATAGCGGGACTGTGATAGTATGGCAAACAGTCCGACACTGACACTTTGTGGGAACCAGTGACACTAATATAGTGAGCAGTGCTACAATTGTGTACTAATGACACTGGATGGGAAGGGGTTAACATCTAGGGCGGTCAAAGGGTTAAACGTGTACTGCGAGGTGTTTTTACTAAGGGATGTAGCAGGTTTTTTTTTTTGCAGGGAAACAAAATCCACCAAATCACCACCGACAGGACAGAGCTCTGTCCTGTCTTCCTCCACCGATTAGCGGGTGCCGGCAGTGATCCATTGGTCGTCTAGTTTTCGCTCTCTCACTTTTTTTTTTTTTTTTAAATGTCATGTGACAGTGGCACTAACATGCAACACAGATGAGGCACTGATGAGGCGTGGACTGTGTCAATAGTTTTTATTTTAATTTTTTTACAATGCTTTCTTTTTTTGGGGGGTGGGCAGGGTCACTGTGTTTTTTTAAATTATTTATTTATTACAATTCTTTTTTTTTTTTTTTTTTTTTTTTTTTATCAGCCCTGTTGGGGAGCTTTGGTAAGATATCAGGGGTCTACACAGGCCCCTGATATCTCCCTTTTGAGGCAAGGAAAGGGACTGAGGGATCCAATATTGATTTTGGAATGAACAGATTTTACCAAACGAAAAACCACATTCACGGTTAGAAATTCTTTTGTTTGAGAAATATTTTCCATCCTGTTTCTTCCAATTTTCTTGTTACTACGGTCAAAAACAAAAATGTCGATTTGACCCCACTAATGATTAGAAGAAAAAAAAAAAAAAAAAAAAAAATGAATGTTCTAACATTGAATAGACATTGTTACATTGTTCAGTTAATTGAGGACTGCAGAACACCATCAGTCTATGGTATGAAGATGAAGAGAGCGGGAGGAATTGTGTAATTCGGTCTTGGGGTTTAAGTGCCCAGTAGGCAAGTGGTTAAAGAACAGTGAGCGGTTTTATTACACAACAGTGAGCTGTAGGGTGCCGCCAGTAAGTGCAGCTCCCAACCAGCGCTCCACTGCAGAGAGGGGTTCATGTATTGTCTACATAAAACACTGGGAAATGTAATATCTACATCTGAGGCAAAAGAAGACAAAAGAAGAAGAGGAAGCCTGAAGCTGTGAGGCTGGGTGTGTGACACTAGTAGGAAATCCTGTGATAGATTATCACTGGACAGATAAGCCCCGGGCCCCAGAACCGACAGTTGACATGTAACAGCTGATGACAAAACAAAAAGGCTGCGGGGTAGTATACAATGTTATGAAAGTGTGTATGATTGAAACATTTAAACAATTAGGGTGGTTTGAGATTGGATACATTTCTACACTGTTCATCTGTAAATGGAGAAATAATCCCAACTCTATTGGGAAAGTGAGGTTGTGCATTGAAAGTCATGACTTTGTATGCTCCAAGCATATGAAAATTCCAAAAGAATCAATTGCCTAGCACAGCCCCCTCCCTCCTTGCACATCATAACCCTCTCCTCTTCCAGGAGTGTCCAATTACTCATTGTGCTGTGCTGGCCCAGCTCCTCCGCCCCTCATTTTACCTCCTTACGTAATCTTTTACATAGCTGCTGGGAAGTAGAATACTACAGAGAATCACTTGAGTGGCAGCTGTGAGTCTGCTGACATCACATCTAAGATGGCAGCACCCAGCAGAAGTTTCATGGCTTCAGGATGTCTACACAAGGTAGGATTTTGCAGGTAAATAGCATGCATAAGTTTAAAAAAATAAAAATAAAAAATGCCTCTCCACATCCTCCAATCAGAGAAAGCCTTGTATTCATCTAAATAAATAAATAAATAAATAAAAACACACACACAACCCCCTGCATTCACAGCCACTCGTCACGGGACTTGGATAACCGTAATGATTACTGTTGTAGCTAGGGGTGCAACGGATCAAAAAACTCACGGATCGGATCGATCCTCGGATCAGGAGTCACGGATCGGATCATTTTTCGGATCAGCAAATAATAATTGAATTTGCAAAAACCTGTGAAAATTCCGCCACCATATAGTCCCCACTGTAATATCCACGTCATCTCCCCCACTGTAATATCCACGTCATCTCCCCCACTGTAATATCCACATCCTCTCCCCACTGTAGTATTGGCTGGGTATCGCAGAGTATTGGCTGGGTATCGCAGAGTATATGCAGGGTTAATGCAGAGTATCGCAGAGTATTGGCTGGGTAATGCAGAGTATCGCAGAGTATTGGCTGGGTAATGCAGAGTATATGCAGGGTTAGTGCAGAGTATATGCAGGGTTAATGCAGAGTATATGCAGGGTTAGTGCAGAGTATATGCAGGGTTAGTGCAGAGTATATGCAGGGTTAATGCAGAGTATATGCAGGGTTAATGCAGAGTATATGCAGGGTTAGTGCAGAGTATATGCAGGGTTAGTGCAGAGTATATGCAGGGTTAATGCAGAGTATATGCAGGGTTAATGCAGGATATTGGCTGGGTAATGCAGGGTATGTTTACAAGTGATCGCTCCGTCAAATTTGACGGAGCGATCACATTGTAAACAGTGGCCGGGTGTACCAAGATGGCCGCCGCTCTGGAGCTAGGCCGAAGCCGCGGCCTTTCCTAAGGCCGCCGGGTGTACAAAGATGGCCGCCGCCGCTCCGGAGCTAGGCCGAAGCCGCGGCCTTTCCTAAGGCCGAGGCCGCGGAGCGCTCCGCGGATCGCGGGGTGTGCCGATCCGAACGGGGTGGCCCGTTCGGATCACGGATCGGCGACGATCCGTTGCACCCCTAGTTGTAGCGCCTATTATTACAGAGATTACCTGCTTCTACAGCTGTCCCACACGTATCAAATATGTATTCTTACAATGATCCAAGCTGGACCAATGTAAACTATACAATAAAAACCATACCTGGGACTAGAGCTGCACGATTCTGGATAAAATGAGAATCACAATTTTTTTTTTTTTTTTTTTACTTAGAATAAAAGATCATCTTTCACATTATACAAAAAAAATTGGGCTAACTTTACTGTTTATTTTTTTTTGGAAAAAATGCACTTTAACCACTTTCAGACCGGACCAATTTGCAGCCAAAGGACCAGGCCCCTTTTTGCGATTCGGCACTGCGTCGCTTTAACCGACAATTGCGCGGCTCCCAAACAAAAAATTGACGTCCTTTTTTTTCCCCACAAATAGAGCTTTCTTTTGGTGGTATTTGATCGCCCCTGCGGTTTTTATTTTTTGCGCTATAAACAATAAAGAGCGACAATTTTGAAAAAAAAAACGCATTCTTTTTTGCTATAATAAATATCCCCCAAAAATATAAAAAAAACTTTTTTTCCTCAGTTTAGGCCGATACGTATTCTTCTACATATTTTTGGTAAAAAAAAAAAAAAAAAAAAAAAAAAAAAAAATCGCAATAAGCGATTATTGATTGGTTTGCGCAGAAGTTATATCATTTACAAGATAGGGGATAGTTTTATAGCATTTTTATTAATAATTTTTTTTTATTAGTAATGGCGGCGATCAGCGATTTTTATTGTGACTGCGACATTATGGCGGACACATCGGACATTTTTGGGACCATTGTCATTTATACAGCAATCAATGCTATTTAAATGCATTGATTCCTGTATAAATGACACTGGCAGTGAAGGGGTTAACCACTAGGTGGCAGTGTAGGGGTTAAGTATGCCTAGGGGTGCGTTTCTTACTGTGGGGGGGCGTGGCTGTCAGCTAGTGAATGCTGATCTCTGCTCCAATCACAGGGAGCAGAGATCGGCGTCACTAGTTGCTAGGCAGAACGGGGAGATGCTGTTTATTTCCGCATCTCCCCATTCAGCCTTCCCGTGAGACGATCGCGACCGGCCTCACGGGGGGTCCCGACCGGCGCGCTCCCGATGGCACGACGGCATTTAAAAAAGGGACTTATATATACGCCCTTATGCCTGTCTGTGCCATTCTGCCGGCGTGCGCCGGTCGGGAAGCGGTTAATGAATAAAAAAAAAAAAAAAAAAAAAACGAAAGACCGCTGTGCAAAAACAGTGCAACATTAAATATTGCAATGACCGCCATTTTGTTTTCTAGGGCAGGGATATGTAATTAGCGGACCTCCAGCTGTTGCAAAACTACAAGTCCCATCATGCCTCTGGGTGTCAATCTTGCTATGCCTCATGGACTCGTAGTTCTGCAACAGCTGGAGGTCCGCTAATTGCATATCCCTGCTCTAGGGTCTCTAATAATTATATAAGTAATTTTCTAGCAAAAAAAATACAGATTTTATCTTGTAAGCAACAAGTGTCAAAACAGTTTTAGTCTTTAAGTGGTTAAACTGATGAAAGTTCTTCCCTTTGATCTACGAGCACCGAAGATACATTGTTTCTCTTTACCCCCTAATGGCCCGTACACACGATCTGAAAATCAGATGAAAAATACCGCTTCCGACATTTCGATCGAAATAAGCACAAAAAAATCCTCCTACGATTTCTGTTTAATCAGTACAGTTGTCGCCCGAAAATACAAAACAATTACATTACGACATCACTTCCCATTTTTTTTTTCTGTTGTACGAGAATTTGTGACTTTAGTAACCTATTCAATTTCTACTTGCGTCTATTAAGCAAAAAAAAGTCGTACAATCTGTTGTACAATATTCGGATCGTGTGTACGGGCCATAAGGGTTGTTGTGATAAACTTGGCAGGCTGCCTGTCAGCAGAGAACGGCTCTGCACTGAACCGAGGAAATGCTGTTTTAAGATCGGGAGGGGGGGGGGGGTTCAATCGCGATCGATTCTTTAACCACTTCCAGACCGCTCGCCGTCATTATACGTCAGTACTTTGAAGAGGAATATCATTGTTATGGCAGCGGATAGCTACCATAACCCTGGTATTCTCTTTTTCAGTGGGCGGTCCGCTTTAAGATAAAAGTGGTCTCTGTGGGGGATTCACTGTAAAATCACTTTTATTGGCAGCGGGAGAGGGGCGCCCCCCTCCGGTGCCCTGTGCCGCTTGGAAACAAACAACCACCGCTCCAAGACTCTCCTTCCCAAGCGAATGCTCCTGCTCCTGTGTGGGAGCCCCAGGTGCTGGCTAATAGCACAATGATTGGAAATCAAAAAAAGGAAGAACTCCGGACAGCCGCACACCGAGAAAATAAAATCCAAAAAGTTTATTTAAAAGCAAAAAACACTGCAATCCATACACGGCAAAAAAGGGGGGTACAGAGTTTCGCACCACAACTAGTGCTTACTCATAGCCCTGTGCCGCTTACTGGAGCCGTCGGTAGCGGCGGAGGCGATTGTGAGGGGGGAAGATGGCCCCCACCCGTCTCCATACCATTGCAGGGCAGAAGCGACGTCAAAACGTCCCATAGCTCTTAAAGAGACATTTTTTTTCAAATGACATTTCATTTTTATATTGCATCCTAGTGTAAATATGAGATCGGAGGTCTTTTTGACCCCAGATTTAAAAAAAATTGGGCAAACTTTACTGTTTATTCAAAAAAAAAAAAAGTGTATTTTTTCCAAAAAATATTGCAATGACCGCCATTTTGTTCTATAGGGTGTGAGATTATATATATATATATATATATATATATATATATATATATATATATATATATATATATATATTATTTTTCTAGCGAAGTAATTTTGTAAAAACCAAATCTCAGAAAGCGGCTCGGTCCTTAAGTGGTTAAAAGAAGACGTATATCCAAAGCTCATTCGGCTGTACTTCTCCCATGGATCACAGGAGTGCAAAATGAATTGTTTTCAGCAGAGAGAGGAACGTCACCAATGTCAGTCCAGGTACCGCGTCACCCCGACCACAGGGTCTTGGCCTGCCAGGTCCCTGGACTGACACCCGACTCAGCCTCTCAGTGAGCCTCTCAGAGAGGGAGAAGAGCAGAGAGCTGTGACTGGCAGTCAGCAGCTCTCTTCTCACGGAGCTCTGAAAACTGAGTGACCGGCGGTGTTCGATCGCTCGGTTCTCAGTGTTAGAGGTGCTGGGGGACAGATGCTGCATCCACCCAAGTATGAATATAGAAAAAAAAAAAAATCTTTACTCCTCTTAACAATTAAATCGGGCAGTTCTACCTGGGGCCCATCTTTAAATCATCAGCTTTCATTACCGTAATACCTTGTGATCCTGCCATGAAGGTCCTTAGCTGAGTGACAACACCGTGTCAATGCCTCCCAGGTATGCTCTTGCATTCTCACCCTGTCCGATGCACTTCTGTTGGACACTACAAGGGGCTTTTACCACCCACACTATGCAGGTATGGTGCATTGTGGTCATTATCAGGACGTTCGCCCTGAGAAACATCATGCAGCTATCCCCATGAAGACAAAGCGTGACTGAAGGAGATCAACAGCACCGAGATACAACAAAGGATAAAATAAAGTTGAAACAAATATTTTAGTTTAAAAAATGCCGTATTTTGCCATACACAGTTCTAGGGTTTTACATGTACATTAAGTAGAGATTGGCTGTGGCCATAAGAAGCTTGATGAGCACTGAATACGAACATTGTTCTAGTGGTCTGATCTACATATAATGAATATATGCCGTGTTTAGAAGCTGCTTTAAACAAGCTCCTTAAATGGAGAACTGGCACAACAACGCTCATTACTCGGCAGAACTAGGCTTGGTTTGCATTGTATTCACACTTGTTGTGCTAACTCGCTGTTGTGAAACGCTTATTGTCTGGGACACAAATACTCCATTATCAGTCACTTCTACAAAGAGAAGCTTCAGTGAGACTAGCAGTGATCATTGTCCTCGGCCCTTTATGGTGTTCAGACTGAGAAATGGCTCTCAGAGCACCTGCAGTGACATGGTCTATCCCAGTGTATGGTGCGCCGCCTCCAACCATTGTATTCAGAATTCTGAGCGGAATCTCAAAGCAAGCGGACCAAAGCACACAGCAGCTAACTTTTCCTGTATACTTTGCTTATTCCAATTGCTGTCACTTGGAATGTTATGATGGCAGTGAAGAGGGTACAGACTCCATTCATACTTGTGCAACTCCAAAGCAGTGCAACTCCAAAGCAGTGCAATTTACATTGCAACTTCCATGCAACTTTGGAGGGGTGCAACTTGGATGCCACTTTGGCTTTGACTGTTGCATGGATAACATTAAGATGCGACTTTTGGGAGTCAATATTGTAGTCTATGGCACTTAAAAGTGGTTGAAAAAAGACCTGAAAGACAAAAGGCATAATGAGCAAATATGCATAGCATACTAGCTCATTGTGTAATACTCACCTGAGATCGAAGCCCCTGCTGCGGTGCCCGTACACAGCACCGGCCTGCGACATCGCTCCTGGAGTTACTTCCGGGTAAAGCAGGCTCCAGCGATGCGATTGGCCGGAGCCGCGATGACATCACTCCCAGGCATGTGCACGAGAGCTGACGGTAACGGCACACTTACTGAAGCAACGGCACGTACATGCCTATGCTTCAGTGCGCATGTGCCGATGATGTCGGCAGATACAGGGGATATCTCCTAAACCATGCAGGTTTAGTTGACATCCGGGGTAGCTACAGGTAAGCCTTGATATAGGCTTACCTGTAGCAAAAAGTGGATTCTAAGGGTTTTCAACCACTTTAAGTTGCACAAAAGGCACATCAAAGTAGTGCAGGAACCTACTTTAAGTAGATTTGAACGGCTTCCATTGAAATACATGGGCTGCAACTTTGTGTCCAAAGTTGCAAGACAAGTCTCACAACTGTGAATGGAGCCTTATACTATTTGACAAGAGTGCTCCTCTATATACTGTATCGCAGGATGCCATTGTCAGCACTGGTAGGATCCAGGCAGAGTGAAAATGTGCCGCTAGTGCCATGTCTCCCACACCCTGGAGGACACGGCACCATTTCATTACCCGGGAATAGTTAGCACAGAGCAAACTCCCATCATGGTCACATTTGCACTAGTGTGCTGTGATACCAAAATAAATAAAAATATCACACTTTGCTTCTTTTATCTACCTTTTATTCGCACTGCCTTTTCTTCTATTACCTCTTCCTCTCGAGACTGACTGATCTTTCAGTTTAAAAATCAGCTAAATAAATTCCATGTTCCTCAAAAGAAAAGGGTGTTTAGCCCCCAGTTTACACTGGTGCGGCTTGTCATGCTAACAAGTTGGACCCTATTTTCGGCAAAGGAACTGTTCAGATTGTTGCGACGCCGACTTTGCTGTGTCACGCCGATTTGACAAAGTAGTTCCTGTACTACTTTTGGCAATTTCAGGTTCGACTTGCATAGACACCTGTGCATGAAGTCGCTCAAATGTCAGCCACGTTGCACCTGAAGTCGCACTGACAAGCAGCTTTGAAATCGTGGGTTTCAATTGAAGCTGCACGATTATAAAGATGTGAGGGAAGTTGCTGGAGGTGTCCAGCTTGTCAAGTTTACTGTGACAGAAATGGAGAGTATCATTTATAAGAATGAAGGAGAGTATTCCCTTATGTTGGGACTAGAGCCAAAGTCTGAGTAATACATTGAAGATCTTTTTGAGATCCAGTGATCTTTATATGAACGTGCTTAGACCATCCGTCTTGCTATCCGGCCAACCTTCCGGAGATCCATACAATCGGCTTATGCTATACACAGGCTATAACCCACTACCATTAGTGGCGAGCCTCACGTTTTCCTGCATCTGAAGCTGGTAACTTTTCTGGATACCGCGAGGGGCGCAAGTGAGCGGCAGTGGAAGTCAAGGCCCTGGCTGGGTATTAGCCATATGCGAGTTTTCTCCACAGTCTGGTAAGCCTGCAATCTTCCTGGTGGAGGGATTTTCACAAGCACTTGTCACTTTATATCTGAATCCACACAAAGTCACCATCTCTCAACACGTGGAAGCCAATCTACTGTTGGACTAGATTGATTTTGCAGTCGCTTTTGGACTTTAATTTACATTTTTTTTAAAATTTTTTTGTATTTTTTTGGGTTATTATACCAGTCTATTCTGACACTTATCTACGCACGGTATAACTTAACACGTTAATTTGTTGGATTCATATCTCCTTCACTCACCAATGTGTTGGGTTACTATATAGCCCATCTGAATAATTTTTGCATTGTATGTTATATATTTTGATACTAGGTTCACTGGAATTTGTTAAACTTGATTACTATAACCGCTCCTGGTATTCAGTTATCCCATTTATTTTTATTAGTCACCACTCACTCTCAACGAGTGAGGTGTATGCACTGACACTGACACCAATGTTTTTGCATCAATTAGTGTTGTTTTTTCTTAGATAGAATGTAGCGCAGCCTTCTTAATTTTACGATTATAAAGCCACATTCAATGTGACCCAGGGCTTAAAGTTATACAGTTAAAGTGTTAAAGCTCTGTGTAATGGTTTTGCAAAGGGAGGCTCCAAATGTCCTCTTTTGGGGTCCCCAGCCAGTGATCCTGGCTCCTCCTCTTCTCCAAGTGCCCCCATAGCAAGCCTGATTGTATTTACGCCCACGTTCCCCCCCCCCCCTTTTAAAGTTGGTCTATCCCTCTCGGTCTCCCATATCGGGCATATTTTCTTGTTTTAATCCATTTTGACCTATTATGTCCTTTTTTTGCCATTACTGTATATTCTGTATTCAATTTTTTCCCCTGAAGGCTGCATCCACCTTCACCAGGTCTTCCTTCGGTTCCGCCATCGTGGCTGTGTGACTGGCTGGAGCCACGATGACGTCACTCCCGTGCATGCACAGGGGAGCCGCAGTTTACAGCACAGAACTCCCAAGGAATGGCCCGGGTGGCCATTCCTTCAGAGCGCATGTGCCAATGACATCATCAGCTGCATATACAATAACTATCTCCTAATCGGTGCACTTTTAGGAGATATTTACAGTACCTAGAAGTAAGCCTTATTATAGGCTTACATATTAGGTACAAGTCAGCGATGGGAGTTTACTACCACTTTAATTACTACAATTCTTTTCTTTCAGTTCTAAAATTATAACTACATTTAAAAAAAAAAAATAATACATAAATAAAAAATTGCAACGTGCCAAAATACAGAAATGATTCAATAATGAGCTGTTATTACTCCACTGACTATAGACTGATTGGCTGCCAAGGTTTAGTGCCCACTGCTGTCCTCTAAGCCTAATAATGGGTGCAGGATGACTGACCTACACTGTAAATACACATGGTACAAGTGACGGTGTATGTACACAGACAGGAATAACAGCTCTAGATCAACATACTTCACACATGCATACAGAAGGGGCAGGAGTGGCCTCACTAATTCGGATAAACACACACACATCCAGGAAATCGGTCTCTGTATACATAAACAGACACACAGTGACCACATCTCATTGGACTGGGACGGTGATCTCATGTCTATGGGTTCCAGCTGTCAGCTGCCTACTGTTAAAAGGAAACAACTGATACGTTAGGAAAATAGTGAAGGGACAGGTTTCCCAAGATAAGTGGCAGAAGAACTGTTTACCTGCAGCGATCCTGTCCCTCTCCCCTGGATTTATCTGCAAGATCAACTGACCATAATCCAAGACCATTACCCGGTACACATCAATGGAAAACATAATCAGAGCTAAAATGACCTTAAAGTGGTTATAAACCCTTCACAACCACTTTAACCTACAGGTAAGCCTAGATTAGGGCTTGCCTGTAGGTGCAAGAAATATCTCCCAAACCTAAAAGGTTTAGGAGATATTTGCAGAAATAGCCGCAGCGATGTCAATGGCGCATGCGCCGTAGACATCGGGCGCAGACGCACTGAGCATGCTGCTTCTAACGGCGATCATGCCTTTAGTGACGTCATCGTCATCCCAGCGCCGGAGCCGCGATACCTGGAAGTCCCTCCAGAATAGATGGTGGTGAATGAGGGTTGCTTCGATCTCAGTCAAGTTATTCATAATGAGCTAGCTATGCGTACTAGCCCATTATGCCTTTGCCTTGTAGGGTGTATTTCCACCCCCCCCCCCCCCGAGGCTTTACTTCCTCTTTAAAAAAGGAGTTCCAGCCCCCCCCCCCCCATAAAAAATAAAAAAAAGTCAGCAGCTACAAATACTGCAGCTGCTAACTTTTAAGATAAGGACACATACCTGTCCAGGGAGCCCGCAATGTCCGCCATTCCTGGAAAGGGAACCCGGCAGTTAAGCCTTTCGGCTTCACAGCTTGTTCCCTACTGCGCATGCGTGAGGTGGGCTGCGCTTTCTAATTGGACCGGCGGAAGGAAAGCGGGGCCTGAACTTCCGTGTCAAAGTGGCAAATGTTGCGCTGGAGGGGGGGGGAGACAGATAAGCAGAAGTTCCACTTTTGAGTGGAACTCTGCTTTAACTTATAAGAAGAGAGTGTGCGTTTGTTTGGGGGGGGGGGGGAGACTACACCTGTACATATTCTATCACAGCCAAGAAAGAAAATTTAATCGCACATGAAAATTTGGGTTTTCTTATTTTTCAGGCAGTAGGTGGAGTTCTAAAGTTCTAAGCTGCTTTTCCCATGTTGTCCCGTCTATGGTTATCTGCTTTGCAGAGAGGCCCGAGTACAAAACTCAGTAGCTCAAGCTGAAAAAAACATGCACAACTGAACAAGTCACAGCAGCGCTTCATCTTCTTCACTGCCCCTTCCTCTCACTTTTTTAAAATGGTTCTTTATCCTAATAACAACAAATTAAAAGTCAGTAGCTACAAATACTGTAGCTGCTGACTTTTAATTATAGGTCACTTACCTGTCCGAGGATTCAGCACAGTTCTCATCAGAACTGGCTCTACTCCAGTCTTTGGGTCCTTGGCATGATCACTTTGGAAAGCCAGTCTGCGACTGCTTGTGGCTTCAGAGCCGGCTTCCCACTGCACATCTTCGAGCCGCTCTGCACTGCATTTTGTGAATGGTCCAGCAGCCTTCTGGAACCCGTGATGTGTCGTATAAGGCTGCAGGGGAGGGACAATTTCTGCTTCTTCCAATGTTTCAATGGAAACAAAATGTATTTACAAACCCAGTGAATCCAGGGCTGTTCTGTTGTAATATGCTGCCCCGCTGCTGCACACCCAGTCTGTGTCTCCATCTTCCTTTTTACACCATTGGAAATCTCTACCAGTGTCTTGTAGCCGGCTAGCTAAGGATACACAAGGGCGCACGTGCAGTAGGTTTTAGAGCTGCACGATTCTGGGAAAAAATGAGAATCACGATTCTTTTGCTTAGAATGAAGATCATGATTCTCAAAAACTGTTTTATTTGAAAAATGTACAATCTCCGAGTTGTGGTGCTTACAACCATCATGAAAGATCTGAAATTATACTAATCAATCCCCTCCAGGCCATGCTGGGAGTTGTAGTCCACCAACCCATAAGGCCTCGGTACTAAATAAGGCCCACTACAGGGCCATGCTGAGAGTTGTAGTCTTTCCATAACACAGAATCAGCCATGATGGGAGTTACACTGCTCAGGACTATACACTGAGCGCTAGAGGGCCCGACTAAGGGTTGTAGTCCCCCACAAAATGATTGTGCTGGGAGCTGCAGTCCTCCAGCATGACTGATTTTGGCTTATGGGGGACTACAACCCCCAGCTTGATTCTGGTTTATGGGGACTACAACCCCCTTAGCATGCCCCTATGTGGGGGGGGGGGACATATAGCACTGAGGACTGCAACTCCCCAGCATGACTTATTCTCTATGGGGGACTACAATTCCCAGTAGGGACCTGTGTATAGTAGTGAGTGTACAGCTTTAAGTGGACCTTTCGGTAACTCTGTAATAATGAATAAATAGTTCATCCTTTGCCAGGGCTATACACAAATTAGGTTTCAGATTTCTTATGATGTTGATTGTAGCTGCAAGAATAAATCTTCTTAATCCAATATAAACTGAAACCAAGTTTCATTAGTCAAAGAACTTCCAGCACACATTGGTCGTAATCCCCATACAACAGTAATGCTGGGGGTTGCAGTGCCCCATAATATAGAACTCACCCTATAGGGCCATTCTGTTGTCCACTCCAGTCCTCCTCAGTAATGTATGACTATGTCACCAACATCGCAGTGCGCACTCACTGCTGTTTCCCGGCCACTGTACCCGCCGACGCCCAGGCAGCGGCGCGCCGCATCACACGCGCCGATGACTGACATCAGTTTCCAGTGGCTGACGTCAGTTCCGATATCCGCCATTTGCGTTCCACGCTGGTTACGTGGAACCGGCGGTAGTAAAGAAAATCGCAGGTCATCCAAAAATGAGATTGTGTGGGGGGGTGAATCGAAATTGCAATCTTTTCGCGATTAATCGTGCACCTCTAGTAGGTTCCCTCCAAAACCACCTGGGATGCGTGACATGAGTATCTCAGGAGGCTGTGGGCTACATCATTCTAGCCTAGGCAAGAAATACAGAAGAAGGACAGGGAAGGGAACCTGAAAAACTTATTTACCAAAAATAAATTAAAATAAAATGCCATTCTGTCACAGGAGGGAGTAAAAATAATGTTAGGGAAAGCAAAAAAAAAAATTCCAATCTCTCCACAATGGCCAAGACCAAAGAGCTGTCCAAGGATGTCAGGGACAAAATTGTAGCCTTACACAAGGCTGGAATGGGCTACAAGACCATCGCCAAGCTGCTTGGTGAGAGGGTGACAACAGTTGGTGCGATTATTCGCAAATGGAAGAAACACAAAATAACTGTCAATCTCCCTCGGTCTGGGGCTCCATGCAAGATCTCACCTCATGGAGTTTCAATGATCATGATAATGGTGAGGAATCAGCCCAGAACTACACAGGAGAATCTTGTCGATGATCTCAAGGCAGCTGGGTCCATAGTCACCAAGAAAACAATTGGTAACACACTACACCACGAACGACTGAAATCCTGCAGCACCCGCAAGGTCCACCTGCTCAACAAAGCACATGTACAGACCCATCTGATGTTTGCTAATGAACATCTGAATAATACAGAGGAGAACTGGGGGAAAGTGTTGTGGTCAGATGAGACCAAAATCAAGCTCTTTGGCATCAAGTCAACTAGGCCATGTTTGGAAGAAGAAGGCTGCCTACGACCCCAAGAACACCATCCCCACCGTCAAACATAGAGAAACATTAACATTATGCTTCGGGGGTGTTTGTCTGTTAAGGGGACATGACAACTTCACTGCATCAAAGGGATGATGGACAGGGCCGTGCCACCCAAATCTTGGGTGAAAACCTTCTTCCCTCAGCCAGGGCATTAAAAATGGGTCATGGAAGGGTATTCTAGCATGACAATGACCCAAAACACAACGCACGGCCAAGGAAACAAAAGGAAGCACATTAAAGCGGAGTTCCACCCTAAAGTGGAACTTCCGCTTATCGGATTCCTCCCCCCCTCCGGTGCCACAATTGGCACCTTTCAGGGGGGAGGGGGGTGCAGATACCTGTATAATACAGGTATCTGCACCCACTTCCGGGACGCATTTTTCGAGCTGCCCCGCCCCTATCGGAGAATGCCCCGTTGTGTCTTGGAAAACACAGTTCCCAGGACACAGCGGGGACCAATAGAGGCACGCAGCGCGACTCGCGCATGCGCAGGAGGGAACCGGGCAGTGAAGACTTTGCGTCTTCACTTCCTGATTCCCTGACAGAGGATGGCGGCGGGGCAGCGAGAGACGAGCGATCGCTCGTCATCTTCTGCCGACACCGCTGGAACCTGGAACAGGTAAGTGTCCATTTATTAAAAGTCAGCAGCTGCAGTATTTGTAGCTGCTGACTTTTAAAAAAAAAATTTTCCAGGTGTCGCTCCGCTTTAAAGTCCTAGAGTGGCCTAGCCAGTCTCCAGACCTTAATTCCATAGGAAATATGTGGAGGGAGCTGAAGGTTCGAGTTACCAAACGCCAGCCTCAAAAACCTTAAAGTGGAAGTCCATGCAAAATCTAAAATCCCTGCATCTATAGACACCAGGGATCTAACACTAACCTCTCTATCCCTGTAAAGAATAAATGATTATACATACCTTTTTAGAAGCGATCTGACCCGCTCCAACCCGATCTCCAGCGCCAGAAGCTCTGCAGAGGACACGGACGACAACGGCTGTGAAATGAATGGGAAGTGACCTCACCCATAGAGTTACTATGCGGCTTCCGTTGTCCTCCATCTGCTCTGCACCCGCCTACACAGAGAAGCCACGGCTGACAGCTCAGCGTGGGATTTTCTCACACTGGGTGGGGGGGGGGAGGGGGTCAGGAGGGCATTTTCTCACACTGGGTGGGGGCAGGAGGGCATTTTCTCACACTGGGTGGGGGGGAGGGGGGTCTGGAGGGCATTTGCTCACACTGGAGGGGGGGGGTTTATTCGCTCACACCTGGGGGGGGGGGGGCGGGGGCTAGGTTAACAGGAGGGGGGTTGAGAGTGGCAGTACATCTGCTGAGCATGACAGGGGGTATAATTCCTGCCCTGGCTGCAAAGCATGTGTACACACTCCACCGCTGCCACAATAGCAGAAGAGAGGGGGGGTAACAACACAGCTCATCCGCAGGGTTTTACTACCCCCCGGTAATAAGTGTAAACAAGTCAGAGACGATAGTACAACAATCCATAGCATGGAAAACAAAACCAATACAGACGAGGGGCCTGGAAAGCGTTATTTATTTAATTGATGCAAAAGTCTTGAAAACGCGTTGATCATCATAGAGACATATAGGGGGAGATTTACTAGAACTGGAGCACACAGAATATGGTGCTGCTCTGCATAGTAACCAATCAGCTTCGAACTTCAGTTTGCTCAAGTAAGTTTTGACAATAAAACCTAGAATCTGATTGGTTACTATGCACAGCTCCATCCGATCCTGTGTGCACCAGGGTTAGTAAATCTCCCCATAGACACATCTTCAGCCAATCGGTGCGTTTCTGCGGTCAGATCTGACAGTAGATGTATCTTCGGCCTTACTGGGCGGGGGGGAGGTCGTGCACTGCACACACCAGCCCCATCCCACTCTGCCATGCCAATCTCCCCAACTATCCCAACCAAGTCATTCTCCAGAGGAAATGCCACTTCCTGTTTCCACCTCTGACGTCACTGGCCGCACAATAAGCTGGCACTACACCCTGACAGGCTCCATGCCAGGACCAACACCCACCACACCACGGCACTTACTCTCCCCGACCACCGCCTTCAGCCCAGTCGGCGCCATGTCGTCTTATCCAAACGCCTCCAGCCGCCAGTGACTACGGTGCCCCGAAACTTCGGCCACTTCCGCGTGCTGACGTCACGGGAGCTCGTGACATCACGGGAGGAGCAGGAAGTCCGTTGTTAAGGGGCGGGCTCTTGGTTGCTGGGAGGCGACCTGGGCGAACCAATGACGCCAGCCAGACCGTTCCAGATGGTTTGAGGCGTAGACAGGCGACGGGAAAGCTTGCCCCATTGGCTGAAATGTAAGGTGGGGGAGGAGTTTGGCAAACGGGCGTTGAATATTGCTGTCAAGAAGGACCGTATTGGTTGCTATGGGCGTTGCGGAAGGGAAGTTGGTTGCAAGGCGCTGGACCTAAGGGTGGGCGCAGAAACGTTTAGCGACGCTATTGGTTGGATTTTACTGATGTAACCAGCGGGAAATACAAATGATTGGTCCCCTAGGTGGAAGCTGACAGATGATTGCGCATAAACTTCTGCTTTGTTATATGTGAGAATGGAAAGATCCCCCACCCTGGAAACAATGGAGCGTGACGTCCCATATTAATACTGTATATTAGAGCTGCACGATTCTGACCAAAATGACAATCACAATTATTTTGCTTAGAATAAAAAGATCACGATTCTCGCAGCGTAAAATCTTTCACATTATACAAACAAAAATTGGGCTAACTTTACTGGTTAGTTCTTTTTAAAATTCATTAAAGTGTAATTTTTTCCCAAAAAATTGCATTTGAACGACCGCTGCGCAAATACAGTGTGACATAAAATACTGCAACAACCACCATTTTATTCTCTAGGGTCTCTACTAAAATATATATATATAATGTTTGGGGGTTCTAAGTAATTTTCTAGCAAAAAAAAAAAAAACGATTCAGTGCAGTGCAGCTCTACTGTATATATAATATATACACTCACTGGCCACTTTATTAGGTACACCTGATGAATTGCTTGGTAACAAATTGTTAATCGGCCAATCATTTGGCAGCAACTCAATGCATTTAGGCATCTAGATGTGGTGAAGACAACTTGCTGAAGTTCAAACCAAGCATCAGAATGGGGAAGAAAAGGGATTTAAGTGACTTTGAACGTGGCATGGTTGTTGGTGCCAGTCGGGCTGGTCCGAGTATTTCAAAAACTGCTGATCTACTGGGATTTTCACACACAACCATCTCTAGGATTTTCAGAGAATGGTCCGAAAAAAAAAGAGAAAATATCCAGTGAGCGGGAGTTGTGTGGACGGAATTGCCTTGTTGATGTCAGAGGAGAATGGGCAGACTGGTCTGAGATGATAGAAAGGCAACAGTAACTCAAATAACCACTCGTTACACCCAAGGGATGCAGAATACCATCTCTGAATGCACAACTCATCAAACCTTGAAGCAGATGGGCTACAGCAGCAGAAGACCAAACCGGGTACCACTCCTGTCAGCTAAGAACAGGAAACTGAACAGGAACACCAAAATTGGACAATAGAAGATTGGGAAAACGTTGCCTGGTCTGATGAGTCTCGATTTCAAATGCGACATTCAGATGGTGGGGTCAGAATTTGGTGTAAACAACATGAAAGCCATGGATCCATCCTGCCTTGTATCAATGGATCGGGCTGGTGGTGGTGTAATGGTGTGGAGGATATTTTCTTGGCACACTTTGGGCCCCTTAGTACCAATTGAGCATCATATAAACACCACGGCCTCCCTGAGTATTGTTGCTGACCATGTCCATCCCTTTATGACTACAGTGTCCCCATCTTCTGATGGCTCCTTCCAGCAGGATAATGCACCATATCACAAAGCTCAAATCATCTCACCACTGTTTTTTTGAACATGACAATGAGGTCACTGTACTCCAATGGCCTCCACAGTCACCAGATCTCATCCAATAGAACACCTTTGGGATGTGGTGGAACGGGAGATTCGCATCATGGATGTGCAGCCAACAAATCTGCAGCAACTGTGTGATGTTATGTCAATATGGACCAAAATCTCTGAGGAATGTTTCCAACACCTTGTTGAATCTATGCCACGAAGAATGAAGGCAGTTCTGAAGGCAAAAGGGGGTCCAACCCGGTACTAGCAAGGTGTACCTAATAAAGTGGCCAGAGAATGTGTATGTATGTGTGTATATATATATATATATACACATACACACACACAGGGCATTCAAGTCAAACCGTTACTTTTAATTTTTACAGGTATAAAAAGGGATGCTAGTGTGGCAGTATTACATGCAGTAGTAAGTGGCAAGTGTGTCCTATCACTGACAGGTTGGGCACACGTCGCCAGCCAGCCCAGAGACCGTTAATCAAGATGGCAGGTACATCAAACAACGCGCAGTGATGACGTTTCTTGTGAACGAAGGCGTAAAACCCGTAGATATCTGCAGAAGACTTCAAGCACAGTACAGTGATGAGACACTTAGCCACATTAAGTTTAAAGCCTCATACACACGATCAGGGCTGGTGCAAGGAATTTTGACACCCTAGGCGAAACCTCATTTTGCTACCCCCCTCTCGCCTTAGCTCCACCCATGACTTCACCCCCTTTGTCCTGTCCATATATACCCAACCTTTTTAATGAAGCGCCCATCAAATGCAGCCTCACCGGCGCCCCATCAAATGCAGCCTCACCGGCGCCCCATCAAATGCAGCCTCACCGGTGCCCCATCAAATGCAGCCTCACCGGTGCCCCATCAAATGCAGCCTCACCGGCGCCCCATCAAATGCAGCCTCACCAGTGCCCCATCAAATGCAGCCTCACCAGTGCCCCATCAAATGCAGCCTCACCGGTGCCCCATCAAATGCAGCCTCACCAGTGCCCCATCAAATGCAGCCTCACCAGTGCCCCATCAAATGCAGCCTCACCAGTGCCCCAACAAATGCAGCCTCACCAGTGCCCATCAATGAATGTTTGCTTGCTTCCATTCATTCAGGAGTTGGGACACAGACACAATCCTCCACCGCCACTGCGCCTCTGACACTATGTACGAATGGAGTGGTGGCTGCCTGCTGATTCTGAGACTTAGTTGCTTGTTGCAGAGAGAAGAGAGTAGTAACACCAGTGGCCGGGCGCCCCTAGGCAGCAGTGCACCCTAGGCGGCTGCCTAGTTTGCCTAGTGGTAGCACCAGCCCTGCACACGATCGGATTTTCCGACAGGAAATGTGTGATGACAGGCTGTTGGCGGAAAATCCGACCGTTTGTACTCTCCATCGGACAATTGTCGGATTTTACATGGACAAATGTTGGATGGGAGGCTTTAAAATTTTCTGCGGACAAATGTCTGTTTTTCCGATCCTGTGTAGAAAGTCCAAACACGCATGCTCAGAAGCAAGGACGAGCCAGAAGCTGTCGGTCTTGTAAACTAGCGTTAGTAATGGAGAATTAATATTCGTGACGTGCTAAATTATGAAATGTCGAAATGCAGCGCACATTCTCTTCTTCTTTAATGGGATAATAATGAAGCTGCTTTGCTGGTGATACTGATGGAGTTATTGCAAACACATTTTTTTAAAGGCTTTTTTTTTTCCTAGTGATATCAAGAAAAATATTATTATGCTTATGTTATTTTTTTTTTTTTTTTTTAGTGCAAGTTACCACAACACCATTATCCCGTAGTTTTTAAGATCAAAGATACAACTATGTTGGTGTCCCTTGTTAATTTTACATTGTATTTTTTAAAATGTAACTGACTACTCCCAAACTGTCATTTGAAGTAAAACACATAGCCAAGTATTATTCTACACAATTTTTTTTATTGTGCATTAAAAAAAGAAAACAAATACAATTAGACATGCTATCTGCCAATAGAACTTAACCAAGAAGTGCATTATATGCATCCAAAAATATAGAAAATATACCAAATCAAAGCATTATTATTCAACCAAAAAATTAAATAAAAGCCTCATGAATGTGTCCTGCTTCTTAATATAGGGGGTCAACAATCCCAAGAGTTGGTGAAAGCAGGGGTCCGTCATCCGCAGATAATTCCGAAAATCATCCGGATTATTCTCCTGGAGCTCCCGCAGCAAAGGCATATAACATATTTGGTCACGATTATTAACAACCTAGCGACCGCCGGCCGTCTATTGACGGCCAGGCGGCGCAGCTCTCAGCGCGGGAGGACGTCCTCCCCTTCACGGCCCTCCAGGAAGCGCACGCGCGCCGCCGGCAGCGCGCATGCGCCCGCTGTGTCACTGGGCACCCGATGCGAGTGGCCGCGATGTCCGCTGGGCACCCGCAATTTCCTGGTAACACAGTGGGACCGTGGATCTGTGTGTATAAACACACAGATCAACGGTCCAGTCAGAGGAGAGGAGCCGATGGTGTGTTCTCTGTACAGAGAAACACTGATCGGTCTCCTCCCCTTGCGAGTCCCCTCCCCCCACAGTAAGAATCACTCCCAGGGAACATATTAACCCCTCCCCGCCCCCTAGTGGTTAACTTCTTCACTGCCAGTGTCATTTATACAGGAATCACTGCATTTAAATAGCACTGATTGCTGTATAAATGACAATGGTCCCAAAAATGTGTCAAAAATGTCCGATGTGTCCGCCATAATGTCGCAGTCACCATAAAAATTGCAGATCGTCGCCATTACTAGTAAAAAAAAAATATTAATAAAAATGCTATAAAACTATCCCCTATTTTGTAAACGCTATAACTTTTGCGCAAACCAATAAATAATCGCTAATTTCGATTTTTTTTTTACCAAAAATATGTAGAAGAATACGTATCGGCCTAAACATATTTTTTGTGGATATTTAGTATAGCAAAAAGTAAAAAAATATAGTTATTTTTTTTAAATTTGGCCCTCTTCTTTTGTTTATAGCGCAAAAAATTAAAACCGCAGAGGTGATCAAATACCACCAAAAGAAAGCTCTATTTGTGGGGACAAAATGATAACAATTTCATTTGTGTACAGTGTTGTATGACCGCGCAATTGTCATTCAAATTGTGACCGCGCTGAAAGCTAAAAAATGGCTTGGTCAGGAAGGGGGTGAAAATGCACTGTACCGAGGTGGTTAAAGCAAACAAGTTTCTCCTTCTCCTCCTGTTCCTGGACTGGACTTGGGTCAAAGCAATAACTCCAAGGCCAATAATAAATAACACGTTATCTCCTCCGATTCGGCAACATGGCTGGTTGATGAACAGCACTGGACGCTCTGTGTGCCTTTCCCCCTCAACTTAATGCCGTGGCCGAGAGTTCCACTCTCTGTGGCACAGCTGAGAAGACATACAAGACTTGGCAGTCATTCCCAGCTTCCTTGTTCTCCCCTTGGTAAGCACACGATCGCACATGTGTGAGATTTTGGCAAGGGAACCCAAGGAAGAGTGGAGATGACATCCACACGGGACTCAAACAATAACTAAGATGGCGCTGTTGAATCCCAGAAGAAGCATTTATTAACCACCTCCCATACACACTATAGCCGAAAGACGGCTACAGCACAGACCTAATTTGCAGAGAGGGCGTCCATAGACGTCCTCCCATGCTCGAGCGGCCTGCGCGCCCCCTGCAGGGCGTGCGCAGTGCGCTCTGTGATCAGCGAGTCTATGAGATATATATATATATATTGTGACAGTAGGAGATGCTGTCAAGGTGGAATTGACGGTTTGGGGGACACAGGGTATGCACATTTGCTTGGTGCAAGGCTACAGAGCATAAATGTGGACTGGAGAGAACTGCTTTTGCAGCTTTCTCCAGGTTTTGGTATTTGGTCATGGGGCTCTGTAGTTTGGAGATTCCATAGTGTCTTGGGTGGGACGGGATCTCCAACCCTGTGTCCAGACTTTGTAAATTACCAGCAGGGTGTGTGCTCAGGTGAGCACAGCACTTATAATGAGAGTATGGGAAGACTTCATGGCTCCCAGTTGGAGACTGCTCCACACCCAGAGAGACAGCAGGTCTCCAGGAGTCAGAGAGGCTGCAGGAGGCAGCCAGAACGTGCGACTGCAAGAAGCAGTGCAACAGCCTGAGGACTAAGGCCAGAGCGAAGCTGTGGGCGCTAAAGAGAAGCCATCTTCAGTGAGGAAATCTTGTGGTCTGTGTGACCAGGACAAAGCGCAGAGGTACTGCTAAAGAGCCAGGTGGGCTAGCATTTTCTGTGAGTGTTTATTTGCTGGAGAAGAACCCCTGTGTGGGAAACCTTTATGTTACAGACTTGCATTTGCCTTTTTAATAAAAATGGGCTACCATGCCCTTAAATATAGTTCCTGACTGGCTTGAATCACTAACAAACGCATCTACCACGAGAGCTAATGGTCCCCCATGTTACAATATATATATATATATATATATATATATGGGACGACTTATAGGTACCGAATTTCTGGTTATTGACAGGTACATTCCCTCTTGGAGGGGCGGGGCAACAACCAGGGGCGTGTCACGCCTCAAAACTTTGTATTTTTGAGCTTCAATGCCACTCCCCTTTAGGTTTAAACATTGAATGGGACATTAATGCATTTATTAATAAGTCAAGATAATCAATTATGCATAATACATCTTTTGTCTCTAATTTAAAAATTTCAATTTCTTGAAAAGTTCTATTTTTTTTTTACTTTTTAAATATTCTCCTGCTTTTTCCAATTGCACTATATAGATTGTATCAATTAAGCAGTTGTAAAAAATTGTAAATTAATTGTACTTGATTATACTTATCAGTTGTATAACCGTTTTAATATATGGGGGGCTTTATGATAATGACCAGTCCTGTGATTGCTTCATTTTCATATATTTTTTTCTTTATTCTGTGTTTTTTTAAATGCTTACAACTCTGAATGTGTCAGAAACCATGAAATCAGACCGAGACAGAAGTACAGTTAAATCACACTTGTTTAATAATAAAAGTAAAAAGAACCAACGCAGTCAAAACATAGCCAAAGTTCAGTAACCGGAACAGATAGTCAGCCAAGCCAGAAGTCAGGGATCAATGTAGTGGAACAGCAAGCAGGATCTGGAGCCAGAAGGGATGTCATCAAAGAAAGTCTTTGAACAGGAATGCAGGAGATAGTATCTGTGATGTTTAACCAAGGCGAAGGCAGAGATCCACTAGGCTGAACGGCTTAAGTAGGCAGGACTGACGAGCAGGATATCAACACCTGAGTAACTGTGGAGAGATAGGAGCTGGCAATAAACCGACAGCTGAGCGGCCAGCTCTGAGAAGGAAGGGCTGAGTCCAGTCCTTACAGTACCCCCTCCTCAATGACACCTCCTCGGAGGAGGACCACCAGGCTTGAGGGGAAAAGTCTATGGAAATCACAGAGGAGGACAGGGGCATGTACGTCCGAGGATAAGACCCAAGAGCGTTCCTCCGGACTGTACCCCTTCAAATGCACCAGGTACTGTATGCGCCCATGGAACCTGCGGGATTCAACAATGGACTGTACTTCATACTCCTCATGGTTCTCAACCTGTACAGGGTGAGGACATGGTACCGAGGTGGTAAAGCGGTTGCAGACCAAATGTTTTATTAAGGAGACATGAAATACATTGGAAATACGCATATTAGAAGGAAGGTCTAATGTGTAAGCCACTGGGTTAATCCTTTGAAGAATACGGAAAGGCTCAATAAACCGAGGTGTGAACTTCAGTGAGGGAACACAAAGTCGGAGGTTGCGAGATGACAGCCAGACCCTGTCCTGAACCTGGTAGGAAGGAGCAGGCAGGCGTCTGCGGTCAGCATGGAGTCTATACCTATCATTAGCATGTCGCAAAGCCTCCTGAATTTGTGCCCAAGTGTAACAAAGACCACAGAGATGCTCCTCTAATGCAGGAATACTCTGTGGAACAAATGAGTCAGGCAACATGGAAGGTTAGAAACCATAGTTCGCCATAAACGGGGACAATCGGGAAGCAGAATTCAAGGCACTATTGTGGGCAAACTCTGGCCGTCGTAATAGGTCTGACCAGTTGTTATGATGGTCAGAAATAAAGCAAAGTAGGAATTGCTCCAAGGACTGATTGGCTCGTTCTGTGGCCCAATTAGACTATGGGTGATACGCAGCGGAAAAGGCAAGCTGAATTCCCAACTGTGCACAAAAGGCTAGCCAGAACCGGGACACAAACTGACTACCCCTGTCCGAGACAATGACCTTGGGTAGCCCATGTAAGCGAGAGATCTCCCGAGCAAAAATGGAAGCCAGTTCCTTAGAAGTGGGTAACTTAAGTGGAATACAATGAGACATTTTTGAAAAACGGTCAACCACCATAAGGATAACTGTGTTGCCCTGGGAGTCGGGTAACTCCACAATGAAATCAATAGACAGGTAGACAGCTCTCCATTGGGTATGGGTTGTAGGAGATCCACTGTAAGATGTCGTGGAGTCTTACTCTGAGCACACACGGAACAGGCAGATACGAAGGCGGTTACATCAGCCCATAGACTATGCCACCAGAATTGTTGGGAAATGGTCCAAAAGAGTTGGATTCTTCCCAGGGTGGCCAGGAGCCTTGGGAGAATGGTAAGTCTGGAGCACGGCAGTACAGAGACTCTCTGGGACAAAGCAGTGGTCACAAGGTTTCTCAGGAGGAGCATGAACCTGAGCAGCAAGAATTTTGGAACCCAAAGGAGAAGTAAGACTGGTACGAACCATAGCCAGAATACGATCAGGAGGGATCACAGGAACCGGAACCGACTCCATCTTGGAAGTGGAGGAAAATTGTCATCAGCCCTTACATTCTTAGTACCGGGTAAGAATGAGACAATGTAATTGAAACTTGACAAGAATAGAGCCCATCACACCCTTCTGGGAGAGAGGTGTTTAGCCTCAGACAAGAATGTGAGATTCTTATGGTCAGTAAGAATGAGAATCGGCACAGTAGTACCTTTTGTGGAGATGTCTTCATTCTTTCAGGGCTAAAATGATCGCCAACAGCTCTCTGTCACCAATCTCATAATTGCACTCCACAGGTGACAATTTCTTGGAAAAGTAGCCACAAGGATGCATAGCGCACTCAGAGGTAGGACGTTGAGACAGAAGGGCGCCAACACCAGTCTCAGAAGCATCAACCTCAAGGATAAAAGGTAACGTAGGATCGGGACGTGCCAACACAGGAGCAGAAACAAAGGCAGCCTTGAGAGTCTCAAAGGCCTTAATGGACTCCGGAGACCAACTCTGTGGGTTACCGTCCTTTCTGGTCATATAAGTCAGGGGCTTGACCAGAGACGAAAAGTTACGAATAAACTTCCGATAATAGTTGGCAAAGCCCAGGAAACACTGCAGAGGGCGTAAACCCACGGGTCGAGGCCACTGTAGGACTGCCAAAAGTTTCTCTGGGTCCATCGAAAAACCAGCAGTGGAAATGACATGGAATGCCCAGGAATTTAACCTGTTCACGATGGAACTCGCAGTTCTCCAGTTTACAATAGAGATTGTTCTCTCTTTTCTCTAGTTTCTGAAGCACACAACAGACATTTGTGTGGTGGCTCTCCAGGGACTTGGAAAATATGAGGATATCATCGAGATAAACCACCACACATAACTGCAACAAATCTCGGAGGACATCGTTCATAAATTCCTGGAAAACTGACGAGCGTTACAAAGGCCAAAAGGCATTACGAGGTACTTCTAATGGCCTGTTCTGGTATTAAACGCAGTTTTTCACTCGTCGCCCTCCTTAATCCTCACGAGATTGTATGCCCCTCTCAAATCAAGCTTTGTGAAAACCGTTGCTCCCTTGAGGCGGTCAAATAACTCCGTAATCAACAAAATCAGATAGGCATTCTTAATAGTGAAATGATTGAGACCCCTATAATTAATATAAGGTCTCAGTTCACCACTCTTCTTCTTCACAAAGAAGAAACCAGCACCAGCAGGAGACGAGGATTTGTGGCTGAAACCTCGAGAAAGTGCGTCTGCAACATACTCCTCCATGGCCTTATCCTCCATGGCCTTATCCTCCAAGACCGACAAAGGGTAAACCCGGCCACGAGGTTGAAGGTCAATTGCGCAATCATACAGCCGGTGTGGAGGCAAACTACAAGCTTGACATTTGTCAAAGACATCGCTAAAATTGCGGTACTCCTCCGGCAGGGAGGAGACTGAAGAGGACATTGGCTACCTTCTGGAAGCATGTCTCACTGCATTGTTGTGACCAGGAACAAAAGAGGGATTGTGCCAAGGATAACCAATAACCATTGGAAACTTAGGTGAGGAAATAACTTGGAATTGGATTATCTCATAGTGAAGAGCCCCTACAGCCATGGACAACGGAACCATCTCATGAGTCACATGGGCAGGCTGTAGAGGTCTCCCATCAAGAGCCTCAATTGCTTCGGTACAAAGGCAGCATCAATGAACAGGCCTGCAGCCCCAGAGTCGATTAGAGCCTGTATCTCGACGGACGACTCAGCCCATAAAAGGGTGACCGAAACCAGGGGCTTGTCCTTCTGGATAACTGGGGATGAAACGCCACCTAAGGTCTGTCCGTGACAGGACCTCAAGGTTCGGGTGTTCCCTGGACGGATAGGACAAGACTTCAAAAAGTGACCTGCTTGGCCACAATAAAGGCACAATCTCTCCCTCCTCCTAAAGGTTCTCTCATCCGCAGAGAGACGAGTGAAGCCCAAGTGCATGGGTTCATCTTCACTGACCAACTCAGTACCAGGAGGCATTGGAGGTGAGGGAGGCATGGGTGGGACTGCAAAGCTTTGAGGCAACTGTACATTACTTACAGCAATAAACAAAATGGCACGTTTTGAGTTTGCGAAAAAAGCATGTGAAAGACTCCCAAAATGTATGAAGGAAGGTGCTCTGGTCTGATGAGACTAAAATTTAACTTTTTGGCCAAAGAAAATGCTATGTCTGGCGCAAACCCAACACATCACATCACCCAAAGAACACCAGTCGGGACTGGGAAACTGGTCAGAGTTGAGGGAAAGATGGGTGGTGCTAAATACAGGGATATTCTTGAGCAAAACCTGTACCACTCTGTGTGCGCTTTGATGCTAGGACAGAGGTTCACCTTCCAGCAGGACAATGACCCCAAACACACTGCTAAAGCAGCACTTTTAAGGGGAAACATGTAAATGTGCTGGAATGGCCTAGTCAAAGTCCAGACCTCAATCCAAGAGAAATTCTGTGGTCAGGCTTAAATATTGCTGTTCACAAGCGCAAACCATCCAACTTAAAAGAACTGGAGCAGTTTTGCAAAGAGGAATGGGCAAAAATCCCAGTGGTAAGATGTGGCAAGCTCATAGAGACTTATCCAAAGCGACTTGGAGCTGTGATACCCGCAAAAGGTGGCTCTACAAAGTATTGACTTTAGGGGGTGTGAATAGCTATGCACATTCACTTTTCTGTTGTTTTGTCCTATTTGTTGTTTGCTTCACAATAAAAAAAAATAAAAAAATAAAACATCTTAAAAGTTGTGGGCATGTTCTGTAAATTAAATGATGCAAATCCTCAAACAATCCATGTTAATTCCAGGTTGTGAGGCAACAAAATACGAAAAATGCCAAGGGGGATTAATACTTTTGCAAAGCACTATATCTGTCTGATCGTTTGAGACTTCTGGAAAATGCCTGATGGATATTTTATCTGCAAGAACTTTCTGTCTGGAGGACCAGCAACAGCCCCTTTGTGGTCTGTGATGACAGCTTGACCAAAGGAAGGATGGAGAGCAATACCAGGAAGGAAAATGAGATCTCTTGAGGTGGTCTGAATTATGATAAGGACGACATTTAGATCAGTGTGGAAATGAGGAAGTACAAGAAGACTTGAGGAAACAGAAATAATGGTTACATAAAAAATAACATTTGACAACAGAGGAGGGAAAGATACAAACACAAAAGGGCAGAGACGAAGGGCTGAAAAGGCAAAAGAGAAAACCAAAACCAGAAACTTTATATGCCAGAAAATTGCAAAAATACCACACATCTGGGGAAAAAGCATATTAAAACCCTCAGCCGCCCTCACCAATTTCTACACCCAAGCAGAAAGAAAAAGGCTTCAAGAAAATGTCTTTTCAAAATGGCTAACAAATAACCTGCTGTTTTTTTGTTTTTTTTTGCCCCCCCCCAGGTACAAGAAGCGGGCGCCCTTACCCGTGCCAGCCACATTCATGGAAAAAAGAAAATGGCATACAGAAAAATACATCCTTTCAGAATTTTTGTTACATACAGTGGATATAAAAATTCCACACACCCCTGTTAAATGTCAGGTTTCTGTGATGTAAAAAAATGAGACAAAGATAAATAATTTCAGAACTTTTTCCACCTTTAATGTGACCTATAAACTGTACAACTCAATTGAAAAACAAACTGAAATCTTTAAGGTGGAGGGAAGTAAAAAAAAAATAATAACAATAATATGGTTGCATAAGTGTGCACAACCTCATTCCGGAACGGTGTCATTGCTTGGTTCACCTGCTGGTGGCACTGTTGTGTTTAGCAAAGGGTAGTGTAGTTCTGGTGGACACCAGCGGGTGTCTCCCTGCCAAGTTACTAACTGACAATGAAGTTACACCTGATGTGGGTCTGCTAGACTATATAAGCCCGCCCTTATCCAAGGCTCAGGGCTTCAGAATCCCCCCTGCAAGCCTGACCTGTCGGCTGCCCTGTAACCCTGAGACCTGTTTCCAGTTCCCCTTTATCTGTTATCCATGTTTATTCCTTACATTTGTGTAAACGTAGTTAGGTCTGTTTTGGGGTTTGCTGTGTTCTTTGTATTCATTACTTGTTTATGGTTTGGTTTGCACATGTGTCTTTATCTTAACCGCTTCAGCCCCCGAAGATTTAAACCCCCTTCCTTACCAGAGCACCTTTTTGCGATTCGGCACTGCGTCGCTTTAACTGACAATTGCGCGGGTCGTGCGACGTTGCACCCAAACAAAATTGATGTCCTTTTCTTCCCACAAATAGAGCTTTCTTTTGGTGGTAATTGATCGCCTCTGTGGTTTTTTATTTTTTGCGCTATAAACAAAGAGCGACAATTTTGAAAAAAATGCAATATTTTTTTTGCTGTAATAAATATCCCCCAAAAATATATATTTAAAAAAAAATAAAAAAAAATGTTTCCTCAGTTTAGGCCGATATGTATTCTTCTACATATTTTTGATTAAAAAAAACCCGCAATAAACGTATATTGATTGGTTTGCGCAAAATTTGTAGCGTCTACAAAATAGGGGATAAGATTTATGGCATTTTTATTTAAATTATTTTTTTTCTTAGTAATGGTGGCGATCTGCGATTTTTTATTTTATTTTTTTGGGACTGCAACATTATGGTGGACACTTTTGACACTATTTTTGGACCATTGTCATTTATACAGCGATCAGTGCTATAAAAATGAATTGATTACTGTGTAAATGGCAGTGAAGGGGTTAACCACTAGATGACGCTGTAGGGGTTAAATGTGTCCTAGGGAGTGATTCTAACTGTGGGGGGGGGTAAGGAGGGGCTATGTGTGACAAGATGACCTAGAGCTGTGATCAGTGTCCTGTCACTAGGCAGAATGGGGAAATGCTTGTTTACATTAGCATTTCCCTTTTTTTCCTCTCCGTGAGACGATCGCGGGTATCCCCCGCAGACATTGAGTCCGAGACCGGCGATCACACTCACGGAGGTCACGACACGCGCCCGCAAATCGCTTCTTAAAGGGCAACGTACAGGTACGTTAATCTGCCTGTACATGCCCTTCTGCCGATGTATATCAGCGCGAGCCAGTTGGCACGAGGTTAAAGGGGACGTACCTGTGCCCCCTTTTGCCTACCAGTGCCATTCTGCCGACATAAATCGGCATGCGCTGGTCGGCAAGCGGCTAATAAATATACCTTTTTTCACCTACTCTTTTGTTCCTCATTCCTTAACCACTTACGCCGCACGCCGATATACATCCTAACTTTGAAGAGGAATATCGTTGTTATGGCAGCAGGTAGCTGCCATAACCCCGGTATACTCTTCTTCGACCGGCTGTCCGCTTTCCGATAAGAGTGGTCTCTGCAGCATATTTGCCGCAAGGTCACTTTTATCGGCGGCGGGAGAGGCCCCCCCCGTCACGCTCCGAGGCCCTCCGCCGCTTACCTGATCCGTCGGCGGAGGCGATTGGATGTTTCCCCTTGCTGGGTATGGAGACGAGTGAGGGGACCACCCATCCCCGCCCATCTCTCCACAACATTGCAGGGCGGAAGCGACATCAAAACGTCACTTCCGCCCATAGGTCTTAAAGGGAGATTTTTTTTCATGACTATTTATTTATTGCATTTTAGTGTAAATATGAGATCTGAGGTCTTTTTGACTGCCATTCGACGAGTGGGTGCAATTTTAAAGCGTGATATTTTGGGTATCAATTTACTCGCCATAACATTTTTTTTTCACAATATAAAAAAAAAAAAAAAATTAGACTAACTTTACTGTTGTCTTATTTTTTTAATTAAAAGTGCGCTTGTAAGACCGCTGCGCAAATATGGTGTGACAGAAAGTATTGCAACGACTGCCATTTTATTCTCTAAGGTGTTTTATTTTTATTTTTTTACAATGTTTGGGGGTTCAAAGTAATTTTCTAGCAAAAAACAAATCTCAAAAGAGGCTCGGTCCTTAAGGAGGAAGTAAACCCTGATGGGTTTACTTCCTCTTTGTTTCTCTGCAAAGGTAAAGCATAATGGACTACTATGCATCTCATAGTATCCCATTATGTGTCACTTACCTGATACAGGAGCCAACAATGTCACCGCGGTCCCCTCTTCCACGGAGCGTCCATCTTCCTTCCGGGTATCGCTGCTCTGGCGATGTGAGTGGCCGGAGCAGCGATGACGTCACTCGGGCGCATGTGCGCGAGAGCCGTAAATGAAGGCATGTTTGCTTTCCCTTGCGGCGCGCCAGGTGCGCCGTAGACGGCGGTGCCCTCTTTTTGTAAAATATCTCCTTAACCGTGCAGATTAAGGAGATATTTCTTGGACCTACAGGTAAGCCTTAATCTAGGCTTACCTGTAGGTCAAAGTGGTCTGTAAGGGTTTACAACCACTTTAAGTGGTTAAGTGCAGCCCAACGATCTGATCACCCAGTATATGGCATCCCTGACAGAATTCTGAAGCCATACAATCAGATCGGCTGCACCTGGGAATTAGGTCGGAGCACTTGCTCAATTACTGCAAGGTGCATCTGGAAGATATTTTGGATTTTTCACTTTTCACTTCATTTCACTTAGATTTTTGATATCGGACTTTGAGAGAGCATACTAAAGAGCAGTTATTGGAATGTATCCGTCTGGCTCACGTTTTCATTGATTAGGGGAGTTCTCTGTTTGAGGACGTTCTGCCACTTATTGAGATCTGTGCAGAGTTGGCCTCTAGTGGAGAGGATGATTATACGCCCCCTTTTAGTGCAGTTCAGGTGGAGTCTTTGGTTTTGGCTTTTGGATGATGAATCAGCCTTTTTCTTTGAGCAATACTCAGCTTGTCCTCAACAGGTGCTTGTGGAATGTATTGATTCAGTGCAGTCTCTGATCGGACAAGCGGTGTGCAAATCAGATTGTGTGCAATCATTATTACAGGTCTGGTCAAGTTGGTTTTAGACCCCTTTCACATTGAGGCGCTTTACAGGCCTTCACACTGGAGCGGTGCGCTGGCAGGACTCTAAAAAAAGTCCTGCAAGCAGAATCTTTGGATTGGTGAAGGAGCGGTGTATACACCGCTCCTGCCCATTGAAATGAATGGGAAGCACGGCTATACCGCCGGCATAGCGCTGCTGCAGTAGCGTTTGCAGTGGTTTTAACCCTCTCGGCCGCTAGCGGGGGTAAAAGTGCCCGGCTAGCAGCCAAATAGCGCCACGAAATTGACGGTAAAGCTGACGCACCCACCACCCCAGTATGAAAGGGGCCTTAATCGGCCTCTGTCAGCTCCCAACCACCCATTTCTGTGGCTAGATACCAGCCTGCTCGGATGTCTACCTCTCCTTCACCCACAGCAATCACAGTTGCCGCCCAATATACCCTGCTACCAACAAAGTACCAGTATCCTGTTTCCTCCTGCTGCACCTACCCTGCCTTTAACCCTTCTGCTTAAAGGGTTTACTTCCACTAAATCTCTCAACAACTATTCCCTCTGTTTTACCACCCTTCAGCTGTTCACTTCCATCAGCTGCACCCACTACCTACAGCCCTGTATCCAAATACAAGACTTCAGTGGCTAAACCCAAGAAGAAACTGAAGTGTTTTCCCAACCCATTCAATCCTGCCATTATCCAATCCTGCCTCTACACCAGATGATCTGCTCCAGTCTGATGTTCCAGTGTCCACTGCCTAGTCTAACACTCCAGTGCCTGCTGTCCAGTCTGATGTTCCGATTCCCGTTATCCAGTCTGTTCCAGTGCCCAGTCTCGCACTCCAGAGCCTGCTGTCCAGCCTGCTGTTCCAGTGCCTCTGTCCGCGGTCCAGCCTGATGTTTTCCGGTGCCTGTTTTGCAGTCTGATCTAGTGCTCACTTTCCAGCCTCAAGTTCCAGTGCCCGCTGTCCAGCCTTTTGTGCCAGTGCCCACTGACCAACCTGATATCCCGGTGCCTGCCTTCCAGCCTGGTGTCCCGGTGCCCACCTTCCAGCCTGATTTCCCGGTACCCGCTTTACAGCCTGATGTTCCAGTGCCTGCTGTCCAGCCTTTTGTGCCCGCTGACCAGTCTGATGTTTCAATGCCTATTTTCCAGTCTAATGGTTCGGTGCCCGCTATCCAGCCTGATGTTCTGGTGCCCGCTGTCCAGCCTGTTGTTCCAGTGTCCGCTGTCCAGTCTGTTCCGGTACCTCTGCCTGTTCTAGTGTCCGCTATCCAGCCTGTTTTTCCAGTGCCCGATGTCCAGCCTGGTGATCAAGTACCCAATACCCAGCCTGAAAAATCCAGTTCCTGGTGGTCCTGTTCCTGATGCCCTGCCTGGTGGTTCCTTTTTCGCTGCCCAGCTTGATGTGCCTCTGTCCTCTGCCCAGCTTGATGTGCTGCTGCCCAGCCTGATGACCCGGTGCCCATCTGCTTAGCCGGTGCTCGTTGCCCAGCCTGCTGACATGGTGCCTGCTAAACTGGGCCCAGCTTGCTGCTGCTTCCCAGCAGGATGCCCAGCTTGCTGCCATTTCTCTCCTGCTTGGAGCCCAGCCTAACGCCCCTGTGTCTGCCTCAAATGGGTTCTTGCCCTGCTAATTTTCGTTTCCGGATCCAAACTTCCTGACCCTGGTGGTGGGGTGCGTGTCCTATTTTCAGACTTGGGTGGCACGTCTCCCAGTGTATTAAAAGACTCAGGCCTGAAAAGCGCAAAGAAGTCCGCAGACCCAGTGGGGAACCTTTAGGGTTTTTCCACACCCACTCGGACTGTCAAGCCAAGGGCAGAATGGAGTGTCTGGAGGCCACTCTTTGCGTGTTTCACCTGCTGGTGGCACTGTTGCGTTCAGCACCAAATGGTGTAGTTCTGGTGGACACCAGCAGGTGTCTCCCTGCCAAGTTACTAACTGACAATCAAGTTACACCGGATGTGGGTCTGCTGCACTATATAAGCTCGCCCTTAACCAAGGCTCAGGGCTTCAGAATTCCTAGTGAGCCAAATGATTGGCTCACTAGCTGAGATTGACAGCAGCGGGAGGTGCTGCACATAGAATGCATGAAGGTAAAACCCCTTGTGCCTTTACAACCCATTCTACTGAGTATTGGGCATTTGTACAGGTATAGAAAAGTGGCATGGGCAGCTCTCGCCATGCACATGGTCCCTGACACCTGTACGAGAAATGTATTTAGACATAGCTGTTTCTTGCATTCAGCTAAAATAAAAACACACAGCAACATCCGCACTGAACAGTCCTTTTCAGTTCAACAGCATCCATGGTGGGCAAAAATGTGATTTATTAACAAAATGTGTTCTGTACCAGAGAATATGTGTAAGTAGCATAGCTTTGGAAAATGTACATCACCTCTAATTTGAGCAATCATTAACATACATGGACACCTCAAAAATGAATCTTATTTGCTCCCTTCCAGCCTGTTATACATCCGAGTGAAAGTGTTTTTGTTATACATGTTCAATACGTGCAAAAAATACCTGTTGGTCCGGGTAGACATTTTTTGAACCGAAAACTTTCCGTGCCAACTCTTCTCAGTTGGCATTGTTCCCACCAGCTGTCTTTGTAAATTACAAAACATTTCCCCTATGGAGAAAAGGAGGGAGTGGAGTGTTCTGTCATCTTATTTTTGGGCAACACCAATGCTCCTCCAAAAATACAGTAGAGCAGGGGTGCCCAACCTTTAAGAGCAAGGGCCACTTAAGCGACTTGGTAGCCGGTCGCGGGCCACAATGAGTGGAGTAGGCGGATGACAGGTCTGTGTACACTCCACATATGCAGAGCGGACACGGACACAGCCCACTCTACTCTATGGGCCCTCCGATCCACCCAGATGGAAGGGGACAGATCCCCTTCTGTTTTTTTTTTTCCTTTTTAGGGGATTGGTTTGAAGGTAGGCAGGTGTAAATGGACACAAGTCTGTTTACATTTGCCGCTCTATAGAAGTGAATGGAAGGTCTGATTGGGTCGGACCAATCATGTGAAAGGGGCCTAAGGCTGCTTTCACACTGATGTGCTGTGGTTTACCCAGAGCAGTGCACCTCTGGCTTTCCTATGGGTTAGCTGCAGTTTGCCATAGAATTATATTATATACTGCAGGTGTGGTGCGCTTTCTGAAAGGGCACCAAACCCGTAGGTAACAGAGGTCTATGGCTCAGTGCAGTTTGAAAGCAGCCCAGTAACCACTGCAGAACAGATATGCCCATATATACACTGCGATTATAGTATTAAACATACCTTTAATAACAGTCTTCAATTCGGGTATCGCCAGCTGTTGCTGTTCCAGGAAGAGTGCATTTGGTATCACTCCACCTGTGACAGGAGGTGGCGCTATACAGGAAGCATTGTCTTATGTGGCTCTGCTACGCAGCAGCTTGCTTCCTCTACCGCCGGCTTCATTCACAACACTGATGCTCTGGGATGCCGGGTCGGGAACCCGTGATCTGGGCTTGCTAACCAGCTTTCCCGGAGCAGGAGGTTGTGGGCCCCTGGGCCACTGGTTGGGCACCCCTGCAGTACAGTGAGTATTCACACCCTACTTCAGGAAGTGTTTTACTGCCAGGATTACCAGGTGAAAATATATAAAAAAAAAAACTGAAAACTAATCTGTAATATATTACATTGTTGTTTTTGGGTTATGGACGCTTTCATTTATTTATTTATTTATTTTAAATGCTTCCACTGGTTCTTCTTCAAACATATCAAAAGTTACTATAACCTAACCACAAGGGATGCAGAAAACTAACCGATAAAATTCTGTGAGACTCGAGCCATATTTACAAAAAACATTTTTACTGAATAGATCACTTTGGTTCCATACATGAAACCACATTCAATCTTACATAGTGTACAAAACACACTGGGGAAGAGTGCAATATAAGGACAGGTGTGAAGGAGCAGCGCCTTCTGCTGGATGCCTTCTAGTCCTGCGCGTACAGCTTCTCTCTTCGCTGTCTTGCGGCTTCTTTTGCCTCCTGTAACTGCTGCTTCTGCAAGACAAAAAGGAGTGGTGTGACCAATCTTTTTACTGTTGGAAAAGCAGGATATTGTTCCAAAGCAAGGACTTAAATTAATATCTATATACCTCAAATTAACCACTTACAATGGGCTCTCACTGGCCCTTAAAGGGGTTCTGTACACCGGAGACTCCCGATTAGAAATGGGGATTGGGAACTGTGGATGATGGCGAAGTCGCAATGCTGGTGAGTGTGCTTCCCAGCACAGAGCAGAATACATGCATGTGGCAACACAACATTAGGCCCACCGCTGTGATGCCATATAAGTATGGCCAGCAGAAACAGCAACCTATTTTTTAATATACAAGTAAAAGGGAGCAGTGTTTCTACCAGGGATCCCCAACCCCCGGGCTGCAATCTGATGCATGTCTGTGGCCTGCTGGGACCTGGTCCACCCAGCTATGACTAAGCATCTGTTTGTGATGTGAAACGCATTAGTGTTCGTCCCCGTTTTCTATGCTACAGACATGACTGTTCTTGGATTTTAATCTTTCAATAAAGATGCCTTCAGCGGTGTGCGGCCATCCAGGATTTTTGCTACCCTCTACCCACGAGGTGTTTGGTGGCAGGCAAAACAAGCCAGCACAACCTGCATTGCTATTCTCTGATCACCAGAGGGCGCCCACTCCCATTCTCTTAGCATCACTACGCCCTTCCCTCTCTGTGGTCACGAAGAAGGAGAAGAGGAGGGGGGAGAGCCAAGGACAAGATCCAATAGCACTGGTGAGACCCATGCTGCACCACACCCCCTACCTGGGGTGACAGGCTGCACCACCCCTGCGCCCCCCCCCTCCTCCTTCCAGTTGACAAGCTGCAAACCCACCTTAACCCCCCCTCCCCACCCGAGGTGACAAGCTGCTACCCCTGTTCCTGTGACAGGCTGCAACCACCACACAAATAACCACCAACCTCCTTCCCCCAGTCCGTGGAGGGGTTAACTTCTGAGTGGCAGGGAATTGGTGATCTATACAATGTACATTTTTTTATTTTACTTGATTTATAATTTTTTATATTATTTGTCCACTGGGCAACCATATTTGTCACACTATATATTTAGGTTATGCTTCCTGATTTGAAGTGCTGTACTTTACTGCTGCTTCTCACATTGAAAGTCTTCTCTTTGCTCCCTGCCCTTCCATGTAGCCTACAGGAGCAAGGAAAAGGAACCCATGTAAGCTTAAGTGACTTGGAGCTTACACAGGGCTGAGGACTCCTACCCCGTTTCCATGTGACAATGCTGGATGTCTGAGCAGCCAATTATCAAGCACCATTGCGGTCACCTGGAGGAATGGCAATGCATGACATACTGTCCCCCATACCTTGAAGAATTGGCTATGTCAATTGGCTTCTCTGAGTAAAAAGATCATGAAAAGCAAAGGAAATAGTAAGAATAAACAGCTGTGGGGACCAGCATACCGATAATCTGTTGATCTTCTCTAAATGGACAAAGCAAAGGTTTATTTTTAAGTGATTTTTATTTGATTTTGGATCTTTACACGTATGTGCTCATATTTTTGTTATCAAAGTGTATTGAATTTGTAGATTTGTAGTTTAGCCACTAGTGGGAGCCAGCAGACCCACTGAAAACAATGGGCTGCCTATACAGATATCTTATTTCAGCAGTTATTAAAAGCACATAGCCAAAATATTTTACAGTGTCTATATTTTTTTTCTTGTTGCAGTCTTTGTCTTGTTGATGAAATTTCCCTTAACTTTATGTCCTGGAGACACAACAGGAAGTGCAAGGAAATCTCAAAAAGGTGAAGAATCGTCACCTAAAGCGGAACTAAACACTCTAATTCAACATTAACTATTTTTTAATCCATAGCATTAGTAAATAGAAAGGAATGTATATTATATATTCACTTGTGTTAAACTTTTTTTTTTTTTCTTTTAACCACTTAAGGACCAGGAGATTGGCCCCCTTAATGACCGGGCCATTTTTTGCAATACAGCACTGCGTCGCTTTAACGGACAATTGCACGGTCGTGCGATGCTGTACCCCAAACTAAATTGATGTCCTTTTTTTCTCCCACAAATAGATTTCTTTTGGTGGCATTTGATCACCGCTGCGGTATTTATTTTTTGCGCTATTAACAAAAAAATAACTACAATTTTGAAAAAATATATTTTTTACTTTTTGCTATAATAAATATCCCCAAAAATTAAAAAAAAAAAAGGTCTTCCTCAGTTTAGGCCAATTATGTATTCTACATATTTTTGGTAAAAAAATAAAAAATCCCAATTAGCGTATATTGATTGGTTTGCGCAAAAGTTATTGTGTCTACAAAATAGGGGATAGATTTGTAATTTTTATTATTATTTTTTTACTAGTAATAACGGTGATCTGTGATTTTTAGCGGGACAGATCGGACACTTTTTTGGGACCAGTGACGTTTATACAGTGATCAGTGCTATAAAAATGCACATATTACTGTATAAATGACACTGGCAGGGAAACACCAAAGGCGATCAACGGGTTAAATGTTCCCTTTCTAGGTGCTTTCTAACTGTGGGGGGAGGGGGCTAACAGGGAGTAGAGAGAGATCGCTGTTCCTAATCACTAGGAACAGACAATCTCACTCTACTCCCCTGACAGAATGGGGATCTGTTTGTTTACACTGGCAGATCCCCGTTCTGCCTCTGGAGCGATCGCGGGTGGCTGGCTCCCTCGCTAGCAAATGGGCGTGAACTGGCACGCCCACAGATCGCCGTGTACGCACCCGATGTACAACGACTGCGATTCGCGGAGGAGGCAGGTTAAGTAGTTAATTGCGTCCTGGCCTAGGCCAAAATTATATCATACATCCTGGGAGTCTTCATGGACATTTTTTTCTTTCATCTGGAAAAGGAAGGTGGAGGCGATTTCTCAGGGAAGCACACCCTCCTGCCAGCATGCCTGAGCTAAGGGCAGATGGATCCCAGAACGTAAATGCTACAAAACATCTACCCTTACTCATAATGGCCATGGCCAGAAAGGCTGGGAAATGTTTCTAAGTGATATCCCAACAAAATGAAACATGGAGACATAGATGGATGGGTGAGTTTGCTTTGAATATTAACCACTTCAATACTCGCGTATAGACATATGACGTCCACAAGGTGGATCTCCCATCCTGGGTGGACGTCATATGACGTCCTCCTATTCCCGGCCGTCTAGGGGGCGCACGCGCGCACCCGCGGCGTCGCTCGGGAACCGTTGCGTGTGCCCGGCGGCCGCGATGTCCACCGGGCACCCGCGATTGCCCGGGAAAACAGCGGGACCGTGGAGCTGTGTGTGTGTGTGTGTGTAAACACACACAGCTCCGCGTCCTGTCACTGGAGAGGAGACCGATGGTGTGTTCCCAATACAGAGGAACACTGATCGGTCCCCTCCCCCCCACAGTTAGAATCACTTGCAGGGAACATATATTAACCCCATGCAGCGCCCCCTAGTGTTAACCCCTTCCCTGCCAGTCACATTTACACAGTAATCAGTGCAAATTTATAGCAACGATCGCTGTGTAAATGTGAATGGTCCCAAAAATGTGTCAAGTGTCCGAAGTGTCTGCCGCAAAGTCGCAGTCACGAAAAAAAAAAAAAAAAAAAAGAGATCACCGCCATTACTAGTAAAAAAAAAATAAAAAATAAAAATGCAATAAATCTATCTCCTATTTTGTAAACGCTATAACTTTTGCGCAAACCAATCAAACGTTTATTGCGATTTTTTTTTTTTTTTTTTTTTTTTTTTTTTTTACCAAAAATATGTAGAAGAATACATAATCGGCCTAAACCGAGTAAAAAAATTATTATTTTTTTTTTTAAAAATTGGATATTTATTATAGCAAAAAGTAAAAAATATTGTTTTTTTTTTCAAAATTGTCGCTCTTCTTTTGTTTATGGAGCAAAAAATAAAAACCGCAGAGGTGATCAAATACCACCAAAAGAAAGCTCTATTTGTGGGAAAAAAAGGATGTCAATTTTGTTTGGGTGCCTCGTTGCACGACCGCGCAATTGTCAGTTAAATCGACGCAGTGCCGTATCGCAAAAAGTGCTCTGGTAAGGAAGGGGGTAAAATCGCCCGGTGCTGAAGCGGTTAAAAATGAATTAAAGCGCATTTTTGGTTTGTGTTGCTCAAATACAATTTAGTTCCACTTTAACCACTTGCCCATCAGGCCAATTCTGACATTTCTCTCCTACATGTACAAATCATCATTATTTTGCTAGCAAAGACCCTAGAGAATACAATGGCGGTCATTGCAACTTTTTATGTCACACGGTATTTGCGCAGCAACTTTTTTTTTGGAAAACCGTTTTGTGCTAAAAAAAAAAACAAAAAGAAACAGTAAAGTTAGACCAATTTTTTTGCATAATGTGAAAGTTGAAGTTACGCCAAGTAAATAGATACCTAACATGTCACGCTTCAAAATTGCATACGCCCGTGGAATGGCGCCAAACTTCGGTATTTAAAAATCCCCATAGGCGACGCTTTAAATTTTTTTACTGGTTGTATGTTTTGAGTTACAAAGGAGGTCTAGGGCTAGAATTATTGATTCTCGCTCTAACGTTTGTGGCGATACCTCACATGTGCGGTTTGAACACCGTTTTCATATGTGGGCGGGATTTACATATGCGTTCACTTCTGCGTGCGAGCACATGGGGACAGGGGCGTTTTTAAAAAAAAATTTTTTTGTATTGTTAATTTTACTTTTTTTTTTTTATTATTTAGTTTGACACTTTTTAAAAAAAATAAAATACTTGCCACGTCATCCTGTTCTGGGGGATAAATCTCCCTCTAAAACATAAAAGAAAAATGTCACGTTAATAATAAGTACTGTACAAAATATTGTCAAGCATAGATACAGTTTAAATGCATATACTGTACGTGAATGTTTTTATATGCCAAAATATTAGTAATGAAATTCAGCCACTCGTATCCTTTACTTGTATTAGAGAGAGTTATGCCGCGTACACACGGTCGGAATTCTCGTCGGAAAAAGCTCTGATGGTTTCCCCTTCGGAATTCCGACGGAATTTCGCTCAAACTGTCTTGCCTACACACGGTCACACCAAATTCCGACGGTCTGTAACAGAGCGGCATAAAACACGTTCGACAGCACTATAGAAGGGAAGTTTAATGCTTCCGAGCATGCGTCAGAATTTTGCGTGTCGGAATTGCATACACACGATCGGAAAATCCGATAGGTTTTCCGTCGGAAAAATTGAGAACAGGTTTTCAATTCAAAGTCCGTCGGAAATTCCGACAGTAAAAGACCGATGGGCATACACACGGTCGGAAAATCTGATGAAAAGCTCCCATTGGACTGTTTCCATCGGAAATTCCGACCGTGTGTACGCGGCATAAGATTACTATTTTGAGCCTGCAGGTCTGCAGCCTCCTATGTCCCTTTCCCACCTCCAGCATTGCTTTTGGCTGCCTCTATTCTGTTTGTCCTCTAAATGAAAAGCCAACATTTTGGAAATTAGGTTTGACAGGTATCCCAACCCAATTTTTTGTTTAGGTTTCAGACAGAGTGGGGAAGACTACTGGCCCATCCACACGTTGGCAATCTGGTGCATTGCATTAAGACCCCTTTAACACTGAGGCACTTTGCTTGTGCTGTGTTATCTGCCCCCCCTCTAAACTGTAAAAAAAAAAAAAACCTGGCTGATCCTGCCACTTCCTGTGTCCCCCTCTGTGAGTTGACCAGGAAAATCAGGACTGCTGAGCCCTGACCACTGTGGTCAGAGCATGTCCATTCGTCATCCGCAGCCCTGCTCTGCTCTCCCCTCCCCTCACCCCTGCCTGTCAGCTCTGTGTTCCATGTCTGTCTCCACCCCCACATCCCCGTCACTATTAGTACAAATAAAATTAAAAATAAAATGTTATATTTGGTCACTGCCAGCCCCTCTACTATACAGTGTGCTATGCCTAAGTCTTTTACAAAAACAAGGCTTGTAAATACCGATTTAGTGTGACTCTCAGGCCGGTCACGTGATTCTCAGGCCGGTTTCCAGGGCTACTGACCTCTCCGGCTGACGTCAGAGGGAGATCTTGGCCCCTCCTGCAGTAGCCATGTATCAGAGCTGTACCGTGGCCGCGAGTCACATGACCAGCCTGAAAAATAGCTAATCGGTATTTACAAGCCTTGTTTTTATAAAATACTTCTACAGTGTGTTATGCCCAACTATAATAGAGGGGCTGGCAGTGCTTACATATTTGGGTTCACACACTCACGCAGATATACTGCGGCAGAAGGGCACGTACAGGCAGATTAACGTACCTGTCCCTTTAAGAGGAGGCTTACGGGCGCGCCGCCCGCTGGGATCTCCGTGACCGCGATCACGGGTCCTGTGGACTCGATGTCCGCAGGGATACCCGCGATCGTCTCACGGTGAGGAAGAGCGGGGAGATGCTAATGTAAACATGCATCTCCCCGTTCTGCCTAATGACACTGTCACTGATCACAGCTCCCTGTAATCAGGAGCAGTGATCAGTGTAGTGTCACACAGAGCCCCTAACCCTCTACAGCGCCACCTAGTGGTTAACCCCTTCACTGCCAGTGACATTTTTACCGTAATCAATGCAATTTTTTAGCATTGATCGCTGTATTAATGCCAATGGTCCCAAAAATGTTTTCTTTTGCACAAACCAATCAATAAACGCTTATTGCGATTTTTTTTTTTTACCAAAAATATGTAGAAGAATACGTATCGACCTAAACTGAGGAAAAATAATTTTTAGATTTTTTTGGGGGATATTTATTATAGCAAAAAGTAAAAAAATAATGCGTTTTTTTTTTTTTTTCTAAATTGTTGGTATTTTTTTGTTTATAGCGCAAAAAATAAAAACCGCAGAGGTGATCAAATACCACCAAAAAAAAAAATCTCTATTTGTGGACAAAAAGGACGTCAATTTGGTTTGGGAGCCACGTCGCACGACCGCGCAATTGTCAGTTAAAGCGACGCAGTGCCGAATCGCAAAAAGTGCTCTGGTCAGAAAGGGGGTAACATTTTCCGGGGCTGAAGCATTTAAAAAAGCACACGATAGCCCCCCTTTAAAAGCGCCGTAAAATCGCCCGACGGTTTATGACCAGTTTTTTAAGTGCCTCAGTGTGAAAGGGGTCTAACACGCGTACTGCATGCATCAATGAGCACTGCATTCAAATTAATGTAGTAAAACGTCAAAGAAAGTTAGACAACAGTTTTTTCAACACAGTGCCTCATAACACATAGTAGTGTGCGGCAATGCATGTTCATTGAAAACGAATGGCACCACAACGCGCTGATGTATGCAACATGCTTTACTGCAATGCAACAGTGTAAATGGACCCTTCTTGTTTTTGTCAGATTTCTATTTCTGTCTGTGAACCCATTGAGGAGATTTATTCTCACTTCCTTTGCCTCTGATGCCAACGCAAAAATCAGGAATGCCGTCAATGGTAAAGAAAATGCAGGAACATCAATAAAAATATTAATTCCAAAAATAAAACAAGCCACCGGCATTTTATCCCAGTCGATCTTAAATAAACTTACATAATTTTCAATACCAAAACACCAAACATTCCCAATACATGAAAAATTGAAGAGACTACTGATGCACGCACCAATACTATACGGTTGTGCTCATAAGTTTACATACCCTGGCAGAATTTATGATTTCTTGGCCATTTTTCAGAAAATATGAATGATAACACAAACATTTTTTTTCACTCATGGGTAGTGTTTGGCTGAAGCCATTTATTATCAATCAACTGTGCTTACTCTTTTTTAAATCATAATCACAACAGAAACTACCCAAATTACCCTGATCAAAAGTTTACAGTTCTTAATACCGTGTATTGCCCCCTTTAACATCAATGGCAGCTTGAAGTCTTTTGTGGTATTTGTGGATGAGGCTCTTTATCTTCTCAGATGGTAAAGCTGCCCATTCCTCTTGGCAAAACGCCTCCAGTTCCTGTAAATTCTTGGGCTGTCTTGCATGAACTGTATGTTTGAGATCTCCCCAGAGTGGCTCAATGATAGACTGAGGAGACTGAGATGGCCACTCCAGAACCTTCACTTTATTCTGCTGTAGCCAATGACAGGTGGACTTGGCCTTGTGTTTTGGATCATTGTCATGTTGGAATGTCCAAGTACGTCCCGTGCACAGCTTCCTGGCTGATGAATGTAAATGTTCCGCCAGTATTTTTTGATAACATACTGCATTCATCTTGCTATCAATTTTGACCAAATTTCCTGTGCCTTTGTAGCTCACACATCCCCAAAACATCAGCGATCCACCGATGTGTTTCACAGTAGGAATTGTGTACCTTTCATCATAGGCCTTGTTGACTCCTCTCCAAATGTAGTGTTTATGGTTGTGGCCAAAAACCCAAATTTTTGTCTCATCACTTCAAATGACTTTGTGCCAGAAGGCTTGATTCTTGTCTCTGTGCTGGTTGGTGTATTGTAAGTGGGATACTTTGTGGCATTTGCATAGTAATGGCTTTCTTCTGGCAACTAGACCATGCAGCCCATCTTTCTTCAAGTGCCTCATTGTGCATGTTGAAACGGCCACACCACATGTTTTCAGAGAGTCCTGTATTTCCCCTGAAGTTATTTGTGGGTTTTTCTTTGCATCCCAAACAATTTTCCTGGCAGATGTGGTTGAAACTTTAGTTGGTCTACCTGACCGTGGTTTGGTTTCAACAGAACCCCTCATTTTCCACTTCTTGATTAGAGTTTGAACACTGCTGATTGGCATTCTCATTTCCTTGGATATCTTTTTTATATCCCTTTCCTGTTTTACACAGTTCAACTACCTTTTCCCGCAGATCCTTTGACAATTCTTTTGCTTTCCCCATGACTCTGAATCCAGAAATGTCAGTGCAGCACTGGATGAAAGATGAAGGGTCTGTCAGGAGTCCAGAAACTCATTGACCTTTTATACACACACACTAATTACAAGCAAACAGATCACAGGCTATTAAAGGATGGTTACCTTTAATAGCTATTCAAACCCCTTTGTGTCAACTTGTGTGCATGTTATCAGGGCAAAATCAGGGTCATTTGGGTAGTTTCTGTTGCCATAAACACAGTTGATTGATAACAAATGGCTTCAGCCAAACACTAACCATGAGTGAAAGAAAAGTTTTTGTGTTATCATTCATATTCTTAGAAAAATGGCCAAGAAATCTAATTCTGCCCGGGTATATAAACTTATGAGCACAACTGTATATTCTTTAAGTGTTTTGTAACCCTAATAAAAAAAAAAAAAATAATAATCCTGGTCCCTTATAGCAGATTTAACAGTTCAGTCCTTATACTGTCCAACCTGCCCCTCTTTAAACTGAAAAAAAAACCTGTCTGATCCTGCCACTTCCTGTGTCCCCCTCTGTGAGCTGACAACGATAATCAGGGCTGCTGAGCCCTAACTACAGTGGTCAGCTTATGTCCCTCCGTCTCCTCTCTCTCCCCCTCACTCCCTGTCAACTCTGTCTTTGCCTCCTGCCACGATTAGTATAAATAAAAAAGATTAGCAATAGTCACTGGCAGCCGTTTTAAAGCAATCTTCAGGCCGGTCACGTGACTCCTGTCCAGGGCTACTGCAGGAGGAACTGAGCGGCCGGCCATGTGACCTCCCATGCTGATGTCGGAGGGAGATATCGGCCCCTCCTGCAGTAGCCCTGGATCGGAGTAGGAGACCAGCCGGGAGTCACATGACCAGCCTGAAGATCGCTCTAAAACAGTATTTACAAGCTTTGTTTTCATAAAACATTTACCCTGTGTGTTAGGACCAGTTATAATAGAGAGGCTGCCAGTGACACATTTTTGGTGTGTAGATCAGTAGAATCCGTTCAGTCTTGTATATTGAGAAACAAAAAACACTGTCAGAAGTTCCAAACTCCCCCACTCTACTATAAATATGTATTTGCTTTTATCTATGTTGCCAGTGGAGAAAGCAGGAGAAATCCCCCACCACTGCCTGTAGTGGCAGGAAAAATCTCTTATCACTGCCTGTATTGGGAGGTGGGTATACCCCCGAAGGGATCTTCAGAGTCTGGATTCCAAAGGGATGGACTACAGCCCTGGACCTGTATTGCACCCCGAGGTAAACTACAAGGGTGTACAGACGAAGCTACGCAACTGCACAGCGAAACACATTGATGTCATTATCGCCCTGACGCCACAGCCTCATCCCCTGTAGTTTTGGCGAGCACGCGAGGGTATATGAGGGGATTCCGCCAGATCGGAGAGGGACCATACATGGCCCCTTCATGTGGAGATATTGGGATTGGTAAGAGGAAGTTGCAGCAACCAGCGGCATCCATCCCACTACTGGGATAGGACTACTTGTTTTGTGGCACAAGAACGGATGGATATGGAGTGTAAACACACACTTCCCTGGGAAACACCAGATGCCAAGCATGCACTAAAAAGAAGAAACATAGTATCCATGGAACTGTAAAGTACTACATCAACCTGCTGGTATCTTGATCTTGTAACTCTATTGTGAATCATCACAGACTGGTTTCTACATGAAATCCCATTACCCTCAATATCTCTTTTCTCCATCAATGATAGATCTGCTGCACTTCCATCCATCACTGTATGCCAGGGGTGCCCAACCGTTTTAAGCATGGGGGCCACTTAAGCGACTCGGTAACCGGTCGCGGGCCACAATGAAAGGAGCAGGCGGATGGCAGGTCCATGTCCGCTCTGCATATGCCACAGACACAGCCCACTAAACTCTTTATTTTTTTGCAGATCAGATTGGAGGTAGGACACAAGTCGGTTTGCATCTGCCAGCCTGACTGTGTGAAAGGGGCCCGAGGCTGCTTTCACACTGATGCACTGCGGTTTTCCCACACCACGGGTGCAACGCAGTGTACCTGTTAATAACAGTATTCTATTCTATTCCATCCCAGTGCAGGAGGTCGTGGGCCACATCAGAGGGCTCCACGGGAAACATGTGGCCCCCGGGCCACTGGTTGGGCACCCCTGCTGTAAGCCATCCACCCATGACCCTTCATCATAGTTACAGAATAGGAGACCTACAATTATGAAGACTTTTTTGAGGAATTGCTATCATCCACTTTGAATTTGTGCATTCCCAGAAAGGCTTTGATATAGTGCTCTCAAATTTATTGAACACTATTCAGCATATACCAAATTCCTCAGCAATACTGACAACACAGCACATGGGCTTATCAGGAACTCAGTAATTAGACAGATAAGAACCTTCTGTTTGTCTATACACTGGGATATATTATCTAAACCTAAGACATTCTTCCTCCCCTCCAGCACGAGCCTCCAAGGGGTCGACACTTAGGTACACCTTCTAGACAGACTGTGTTAGATTCCCATACAGCCTTTTGCAGAGGAGGTGTCCCCCTGTTTCAATTGAATTGGCGTCCGGACAAATTGTTTTATGTTTTTTGAATAGGTCTATGGTTTGTGTGTCAATGACACAGCTAGCGTGCCATACCCTGCATTCCTAAGCAGCAATTTTTCCATCTGTTTCCCCAATGGTGGCTGGTAGCAGCACCATGTTTTTTTAGATATTTGAATAAATAAATGTATTTATCTAATTAAGCAGTCCGCACTCAGTGTCATTTGGAGCCTTTCTTTCTGTTTTTTTTTCTCCCCTACTCTGGGCAGAAGAGAGAATTTTTCTCTAAACTACAAGGGTTGCACAAAGTGCCGAGGTGAGCGCCCGTGTAGGAACCAGTGCCCAAAGCAACTTTACAGGTATTGCCCACGGGGTGGGGTCTGGGTACGACTCCCAATGTTTTACTGAGGTTACACCAAGAATTGATTGAAGAATCTGAAGCTAAAATAATAAACTAGTTAAACTCAGAAAGGGAGAAGCGGTCCATGACCCCAAGACATCAGCAAAAAAAGGACTTTTTTTTTTTTTCTATTCAAATATAAAAGGCTATTGTTTATTTAGCAGAATTTCCAGCTGGGTGAAACCAACCTACGTGCTCTATATAGTTATGTAGGAAGTGTCAGGGTGTGGTTGTGTATCCTCCAGGTGGAGTAGTATGGTTGGCCTTGTGCCCCACTGTTTAATGGGAGACAATTTAACAGATTACATAATGACCTGCTTCTTTCTCTATGACAATCTGCATTAGCTGGGTGGCTGCAAATAGTTTTGATTTCATGTGCTTATTAGTAAAAATAGAATTATCCTTACACGGTTTCCATGAGTGTTCACAAAAGACCAGGAATCTAGACAATCAAAGATTTCAGTCATCTGATGCTGTAATTCACACTCAGAAGCTGAGAAAGTGAGAGGCCAGGCAGCTAATACACAAACAACTAAGCTCTAACCTGGACTATCAAGCTGAAGGTTCAGGCTTGGACAAAACAAAGTAAGGGATACACATATACTATATAGCCAATGGTTTGTGGAAATCACCATTACACATGTATGAGAATGTGGGACATGCCATTCCAAAACCATGGACATTAAAGTGGAAAAGCACTCAAAAAGTGAAGCTTTGTTATGGTAAAGAGCACATGTGTCAAACACAAGGCCCTCCAGGCCATTTCATTTGGTCCTCATACCTCTCCTGCAGCTGTGTCACCCCCCTTGCCTCAACTCTACCCCCCACACCTTGTCTTGGTAGTTGGCAACCAAGAGGACAGAACTCCTCCGCCAGATCCTGCGCTTCACCGTGCAGCCACGGTAGTGCTCATCTCTGCCCCCACCCCCTCGCCTCAGCAGTTGGCAGCAGAGGGGAGGACAGAACTCCTTTTACAGATCCTGCGCCCTCTTTGCAGGTGCAGCACTCCCTTGTCTCCGCCTCCCCTGGTGTCAGTATTTAGCACAATCAGCAGCTGACTCCAGCCCTCCTCTGGTTCTCCTTCAGACCCTGCACTTTCAGCTTCCCAGCACCGCCACCAGCTTCTTCCTGGTAGCAGTAAAAGGGGGTGCACTGTGATGTATGAGAGGGTGGAGGACTCTTGACGTCTCATCTAATGTAAGGGAAAAGGGGAGGGGGGGGTACTCTGGACATTTTGCTTATAATTATTATGAGAATAATACAATTCTATGCCAGTTGAAAAGGATGGCATCATCCACAAAAAAACTTTATTGGAGATTGCTCAGGCGGAACACCATGTTCTGTCTGAGCAGTCTCCAATAAAGTTTCTTGTGCATGATACCAGTGATGTGCGACCTTCCCTTTCAGGAATGTGTGTGGGCTTTGTGTCCGTCTGCACCTGCCCTTTACAGCTTAAGCCTTAAAGCGGGGTTCCACCCTAAAGTGGAACTTCCGCTTTTCCCCCCTCCGGTGTCACATTTGGCACCTTTCAGGGGGGAGGGGAGTGCAGATACCTGTCTAAGACAGGTATTTGCACCCACTTCCGGGCATAGACTCCCACGGGAGTCTATGCTTCTTCCTGTCCCGCCGCGCTGTCTGCTGGGACACACACGGGTCCCAGAGACAGCGCGGAGCATTCCTATTGCATTGCGTGACTTGCGCATGCGCAGTAGGGAACCGGGAAGTGAAGCCGCAAGGCTTCATTTCCTGGTTTCCATACACATGATGGCGGCGGCAGCATCCGAGGACCGAGGGACGGTTCGGCCTAGGGTGCCGACATCGCTGGACCCTGTGACAGGTGAGTGTCTTTATTTTAAAAGTCAGCAGCTGCAGTATTTGTAGCTGCTGACTTTTAAAAAAAAAATAAAAAATTTCGCCAGACTCCCTCTTTAACCGGTTCCCGACCGGCGCACGACGATATACATCGGCAGAATGGCACGGACAGGCAGGAGGGCGTATATACAAGTCCCTCCTTAATGCCATCCGTGCCATCGGGAGCGCGCTGGGAGCGGCGCGCTCCCGCGCCGGTCGGGACCCCCGTGAGGCCGGTCGCGGGTCCCGTGGACTCGATCGCCGCGGGGACATCGTCTCACGGGAAGGCAGAACAGGGAGATGCGGAAATAGACAGCATCTTCCCATTCTGCCTAGCAACTAGTGACGCCGATCTCTGCTCCCTGTGATTGGAGCAGAGATCAGCATTCACTAGCTGACAGCCACGCCCCCCCACAGTAAGAAACACACCCCTAGGCATACTTAACCCTTACACTGCCCCCTTGTGGTTAACCCCTTCACTGCCAGTGTCATTTATACAGGAATCAATGCATTTAAATAGCATTGATTGCTGTATAAAATGACAATGGTCCCAAAAATGTGTCAAAAATGTCCGATGTGTCCGCCATAATGTCGCAGTCACAATAAAAATAGCTGATCGCCGCCATTACTAATAAAAAAAAATTATTAATAAAAATGCTATAAAACTATCCCCTATCTTGTAAACGCTATAACTTCTGCGCAAACCAATCAATAAATTGCTTATTGCGATTTTTTTTTTTTTTTACCAAAAATATGTAGAAGAATACGTATCGGCCTAAACTGAGGAAAAAAATGTTTTTTTATATATTTTTGGGGGATATTTATTATAGCAAAAAATAAAAAATAATGCGTTTTTTTCAAAATTGTCGCTCTTTTTTGTTTATAGCGCAAAAAATAAAAACCGCAGGGGCGATCAAATACCACCAAAAGAAAGGACATCAATTTTGTTTGGGAGCCACTTCGCACGACCGCGCAATTGTCAGTTAAAGCGACGCAGTGCCGAATCGCAAAAAGGGGCCTGGTCCTTTGGCTGCAAATTGGTCCGGGCTGAAAGTGGTTAAGTTATTACTAAAAGCAGTAATAATCAAAATCGGGAGGTAATTATTTTATTTTATAAAGAATAGATACATGTATATAGTCTTACAGATACAACTGGCACTTTGAGGGCAACCATATTGCTGATGTGGCCTGCAATGAAATCGAGTTGGACACCTCTGGTATAGAGAGCCTAGAAATGATAAATTGTGCTTAAGCAGTACCCTGAAAGATTCACCCTTTGTCTGAATTTCTCTTAAAAATATCAGTGCACTTCTAGGCATGCGAGTGTGGACAAGGTGGAGACATCCAATCAGATAGCGCTTTGCATTTATTCAGAAAATGCAAAGCATTCTCTGAATAGTGCCTGTGCTGAGGGGTCGACCTCCTGTGTTAGGAATGCATCAGGCCAGCAGCTAAGCACAGGACCTGGAAGCAGGCAGAGATCACTGGGGTAGCCGTGTTTACTTCAGTGATTTCCAGCTTCCAGGGGCATCGGCCAGGTGTGGTATATACATATTTACACCGGTCCAAGCTGGACTAATGTGACTACGTATAAAATATCTATACCTGGAATTCTTCTTGAACATTTTATGCATGTCATTTACCTGTAAAAGCTTCCCTTGTATAGACATCCAAAGCCCTGAGACTACTGCTGGGTGCCACCAGGTTTGATGTGATGTCACCAGTCCCACGCAGACTCAGAGCTGTCAATCATTTGACATTCTATATCATGGGTGCTCAAACTGCGGCCCTCCAGCTGTTACAGAACTACAAGTCCAATAAGGCATGACAGTTACAAGCATGACTCCCAAAGGCAAAGACAGGATGGGTCTTGTAGTTCAGCAACAGCTGGAGGGCCACAGGTTGGGCACCCATGCTCTATAGCAGGGGTCTTCAAACTACGGCCCTCCAGTTGTTTGAACAATTCCCATCATGCCTAGTCATGTCTGTGAATGTCAGAGTTTTACAATGCCTCATGGGATGTGTAGTTCTGCAACAGCTGGAGGGCCGTAGTTTGAGGATCCCTGCTCTATAGTATTACTCTTCCCTCCTCCTCTGCCAGCTACATAAATGGAGGGATAGAGGAGCTGGGCCTGCCTAGAGTAAATAGACATTTCCAGAAGAGGAGAGGGCGGTGATGTGCAAGGAGGGAGGGGGCTCTGCTAGGGAATGGACTCTAGAATAGTCAACTTTTCTAGTAATTTCCAGTACCAATAACTAGAAGGATACATGTATAGTTATTATTATAAATACATCTAATGCCAAAACCTTTTGTTTTCTATTTGTGGGAGTGTGGACAGGTCAAAAGTCTTGCCAGGTCTTTCTTTGCAACCCGTGTCCTATTCAGTTTCCTTTAGAGTAGATACTACAGGAAGTAAGAGGGTATCGCCTCAAAACGAGCTCTAAGGCTCCATTCACACTAGCGCGTTTTTTGATGCATTTTGTAGAAATGCAGGGACATTTTTTAACATGGGTTCCTATGGAACATGTTCACATCAATGCATTTTTGTGCCTCTGCGGTTTTGGAAAGGGTCGGGGACTTTTTTTCATGCAAAATGCAGCGTTTTGCATGTAATAGAAGTCAATGGACCCGCATCCATGTTTTACCGTGCCACGTTTTACCACGATTTGCGTTTTTTTTTTTTAAATATATTTTTTTACACTGTATATAGCTGGTTGCTAACCAACCAGTGTAAAAAAAAACCCCGCAAATCGCGGCAAAATCGCGTGTCCAAAAACGCGGCAAGCACTGCAAAAACACTCAAAAGCAAAATGCATAGATGTGAATCGAGCCTAAATCCCCTCTTCAGCACTCATAGTTTCCTAGTTGTTTTTTTAATCTCGACCTCAAAATGTATAGAAAACAATCTGTATAATGCATACCTTTCGCTTCACAATGTATTCTTCAAAATATTCCGGTTGATTTGAGATCCAAAACATTGTCACTGGGAATGATAGATAGAGCATCATCTAGGAGGTAAGATATGAGAAAGTCAAGACTACAAAAAGGAAGACTGTTTACTGTATATTATTGAAAATTCTCAGTACATTCGATGACTTGAGAAATGTTCAAATTTGGATGGCGGCAACTGTCCAGTGCAGAAGCATGTTAATATACGTGCTTCTGCACTTCCACCTGCAGGTGGCGTGCACACACCGGCGGGCTGCATCTGCTCTGATTATTCACAGCAGAAGCCAATTTGTGGGTGCCAGGGCACTGGATGTCTGCCGGCACCCGTCGATCATCAGTAGAACACAGATATGTAAACAAAGCACAGCTCCATTCTGACAGGAGGGAAGGGAGAGATTTTGTCATTGATCGCCGACCTTACTACTATAAAGGAAAAAAAAAAAAAAAAAATTTTTTATATATATATATATATATATATATATATATATATATATATATATATATATATACACACATATATAAAAAACAGTTTGTAGGCGCTATAATATTTGCTTATTGGGATTTTTTATTTATTTTTTAACCCAAGAAAATTTTGCAGAATACATATTGGCCTAAATTGATGAATACATTTTGTAAGTGGATATGTTTTATAGCAGAAAGTAAAACATTTTTTTTTTTTTTTTTTAAACTGTCTTGTTTTTTTGTTTATAGCTCTAAAAATAAAACACAGTGGTGATCAAATACCACCAAAAGAAAGCTCTATTTGTGGGAAAAATATTACATTCATTTTATTTGGGTACAGTGTCGCACGACTGCGCAATTGTCAAAGCACCGCAGAGCCATATCGCAAAAAATCGCCTGGACACAAAGGGGGTAAATCTTCCAGGGGTCAAGTGGTTAAAAGAGGCATTCATAGAGGGGAATGTACCAAAACCAGAGCAGCTGCGCATGGCAACCAATCAGCTTCTAGCTTTCACATTTAACCAAACAAGCCAAAAGGTAGAAGCCGATTGGTTACCATGCCCTGCTGCTCTGGATAATGCCATAATCTGCTTTTCTCCCCAAAAGGACATCTCATCATCCAGGGTCACCATCTACTTCCTGAACGGAGATGCTGGCTTAGAGGTGACACCATTCTGTAAATCCAGGTGCCTGTACAGTTCATGAATGTCTGACACGGAACAGCCCCGCGACAGCCTCTCATCTTGCGACTTACTACAAAGGGACAATGTTGCCATCTGATTACTGGGAGAAAGAAGACTGGGGAAATGCTTCCTCCTGCCTGCAGCAGACTGATGACATCACCTCTGAGCAAAGCCATTACTGGAGCTCATTTTCAAAGAGATAATAAACCAAATTTTTAACCGATTGCCGACCTTATACTGTACATATATGCCAGCAAGACGGCTCTCCTGCGCAGAATCTTGTATTGGTATGTAATCCTGCACGTCCGGGTCTGGGGCACGCACACGCACCGACGGCGATCCGCTCCCGCTGTGATTGGACACAGCAAAAGCCAATTAGCGGGTCTGGTGGACTCGATGTCCGCCGGGACCCGCCGATCATTCGGGACACAAGCAGAACAGTGGCAGACTGCCTTTATGTCAGTAAGGAAGGTAGTGATCCTGCGTTTCTGCAAAGCAGGAGCACGGATCTCTGTCTTCCCATAGTACAAGCACCTCCCACACAGTAACTAAGCACATTTTAGGCACACATTTAACCCTTTAATCACCACTGATATTAACCCCTTCCCAGCCAGTGTCATTAGTACAGTGGTGGTGCATATTTTTAACACTGATCACTGTATTAGTGTCACTGGTCCCCCCAAAAAAATGTCACTTAGTGTCTGATTTGTCTGACACAATCCCGATATAAGTCGCTGATTGCCGCCATTACTAGTATAAAAAATTTAATAAAAATATCCCATGGTTTGTAGACGCTATAACTTTGGTGCAAACCAATCAATATACACTTATTGGGATTTGTTTTTCCAAAACATGTAGCAGAATATATATTGGCCTAAATTGATGAAGAAACTTGATTTTTTTTACATTTTTTTATTGGATGTGTTTTACAGCAGAAAGTAAAAAATTTTGCTTTTTTTTTTTAAATTGTCGGTCATTTATGCCACAAAAAGTAAAAACCTCAGGAGGTGATCAAATACCACCAAAAGAAAGCTCTATTTGTGGGGAAAAGAAGGACATAAATTTTATTTGGGAACAGTGTCGCACGACTGTGCAATTGTCAGTTAACTACTTGCCAATCATCTGCCGTCGTTATACCCCCCCCCCCCCCCTGGCGCGAATCACCGTAGCTGTACTGTGGCCGCTTTAAGGGCTATAGGGGGGCACACGACACCAGAGCCGATGCGCGTGGCTGGCGGCCATGATGTCCGCCGGCCACCCACGATCGCTCCACAGAGAGCCAGAACAAGGATCTGTCAATGTAAACAAACAGATCCCCGTTCTGACAGGGAAGCGAGTGATCGTCTGTTCCTAGTGATCAGGAACAGCGATCTCTCTCTCTACTCCCTGTAAGTCTTCTCCCTCTACAGTTAGAAACACCTCCTAGGGAACACTTAACCCCTTCCCTGTCAGTGCCATTTATGCAGTAATCAGTGGCTATATTTAGCTCTGATCACTGTAATAATGTCACTGGGCCCAAAAAAAAAGTGGCGGCCGCAATCCCGCTAAAAATCGCGTATCCCCGTCATTACTATTAAACAAAAAAAAAAAAATTATAATAAAAATGCCATAAAAATATCCCCAATTTTGTAGATGCTATAACTTTTGTCGAAACCAATCAATATTCGCTTATTGGGATTTTTTTTTTTTTTACCAAAAATATGTAGAAGAATACATATTGGCCTAAATTGATAAAGAAATTCGTTTTTTTTTTTTTTATATTTGTTATAGCAAAAAGTAAAATATATATATATTTTTTTTAAACTGTCAGTCTTTGTTTATAGCGCAAAAAATAAAAACCGCAGGGGTGATCAAATACCACCAAAAGAAAGTTCTATTTGTGGGGAAAAAAAGGACGCAAATTTAGGTACAATGTTGCACGGCCGCAAAATGACCAGTCAAAGTGACGCAGTGCCGTATTGTAAAAAGTATTCTGGTTAGGAGGGGGGGGGTAAAACCTTCTGGGGCTGAAGTGGTTAAACATGGGTCAGCAATGGAACCCCCAAACCAATGTCCACACACCTTCAGCACAAGCAACAGTCAATGTGTATTATAACAAGGGCCTGCTGCTGTGCACCGAGACTGGCTGGGCATACATACAACGTACACCATAGTGTTATTATACAGGGCTGAGCACTACACAGCACACACGTGACAGGTGAAAGGTTAACCAAGGTCATCGTCACAACCCAGAAACTGGAAGCCCCCCCAATGACCATGAGTGACGTCACTGCCCCCCTCCCCCTGTGATTTCCGATAGTTACCCTAAAAACCTCCAGCTTGACCCCCATTTCTGAAATTACGTTCCAGGGCCCGGCCACGCCTCTTCAATCTTTATTGGCTGCAGCGTGTGTCGAGCTCTGCCTTACGTCTTGGCTGTACGTGCGCGCGCCTTCAACTTGTCACGGGTCCCACAGCGTGATAGTAACGCGCATGCGCGGGGAAAAAGTGTCGTTTTGGGGAACTTTGACGAATAAATGTTTGGTTTCATTCTTCTCTGTGCTATATACTGTACTCTAATATGGTGTGACACATGAGGGGGATGACAAAGTAGTGAAGAGATTCCCCTAAGTGTACAGCAGACAGTGCTGCCGTCTTCACGACTAACCTAACCACATAGCCAAATACATATAAATATACACCTATGTATGATGATAGTGCCTGAGGCAGTGTGTACTTATGGTAGTATTATGGTAGTATGGTCTCCAATACAGTGCTGGCTATGCATGCAGTCTGTTTCTGGCTATTGTAGTCAAACAGCCGGTGTTCCGTCAGATTAGGTGACCCGTCAGAAATGCTAACAGAAGTGACATCCCATCGCCGCCATCTTGCTACACCCCCGCACTCCTCCACAGTAAGGGGGCAGGCGGACATCTTGTTACACCCACCGGAGTTTTGCATTTTACAGTTATTTTTAACAGTAAACGGAGCATATATGGCCAAATACAGTATTTGCAAATCCCTTGGACTGTTTACATGTTAAATTATAAAATCAGCGTTGTTCTGTCAGATTAGCAGGCATCTCAACCACGGAAGACGGGAATACAACAAACAGATAGGTAACCATACCTCCCAACTTTTTGAGATGGAAATAAGGGACACCTATCAACAAAAGTATGCATGCATAGGACACACCCCTTGTCACGCCCCCTTAAAGGAGAATTGTACTAAAGTTTTTTTTACCACTACTATTCCTTTATATTGGCTTTTGCATTTACAAATTTATATTTATTTATTATTATTATTATATTTTATTTTATTATTATTAATATTATTATTTATTTATTTACATTTACAAATGCAGCAATTTAGAAATTGGATGAAATGTTTAGCACTGGAAAACACTTTTTGATAGATAAAAAGTGCATTTTATATACATCTATACAGATCAGACCAAAATGAGGAGGAATGAGGGACAGAGGGACATTGCTCCAAATCAGGGACAGTTGAGAGCTATGGGTAACAACGCTCCAGGTGAAAAAGATTCCTTCCTTAACTGTCAGGTGCTGGGCCAGTCAGTGATCTGGGCAAGTAATCCTATAGCAAAGTGAATGACTCCAAAAAATAAGGAAAAAGTTTTATTGTATAAAAAAACATTCAACATCAAAAATAGTTCACAATAGCACCATGACAACACACAGAAGGGAGCATGGTTGACGCGTTTCACAAATTTCTTCACTTAGTCATAACCCATAAGCACTAGTAACCACATTTCTTAAATAGCCATAATACAGCTGAATGATATTAAAGTGCTTAATTGGCTTGTTGCAGACAAATATTACAAAAGAACCCAAAGCTAAAATCATTAGTGAATAAATATATATAAAAAAAAAAAAAAAATAAAAAAAAAAATATATATATACATATACATATACACACACATTGATATCTGTATTTGTCTTAAAAACATATACACCTTCCCTGTTCTATTATATATATATATATATATATATATATATATATATATATATATATATATATATATATATAAATAAGGATCTAATATTCTAATATTAACCCCCCTGGCGGTAATCCCGAGTCTGGCTCGGGTTGAGATTTCTGTACCAAAAGCGGTAACCCTGAGCCAGGATCCAGCATGGCAGGATACAGGGGGAAGTTACTTACCTTATCCCCTGGATCCTGCGATGTCTCCCCGCTGTGTGAGCGAGCCGTCTGCTCGCTCGATTCACACAGTGCCGAGTGCCGCTAATCTCCGTTCCCTGCGACGTTACGACGCACGGGAGCGGAGATCGGCGCCAAATTCAAAAAAGTTAAAACACACAATACACATACAGTACTGTAATCTTACAGATTACAGTACTGTATACAAAAAATACACATCCCCTTTGTCCCTAGTGGTCTGTCCAGTGCCCTGCATCTCATTTTATATAATAAATAGATTTTTTTTCTGCCTGGAAACTGGAGATTGTCCATAGCAACCAAAAAGTGTCCCTTTATGTCCAAAGTGATTTTAGACCAGCTAGAAAACACCGATAATAAATTAGAATCACAATTTATCATCAAACACTAAATTTAATGACAGCGACTATTCTACAACTGAGCACATTTTAGTGTTTTTGATTTGATTACATTATTGAATAATTTTTTATATATATTTTTATTTTATTATAATTTATGATTTTGTGTTTCAAACTTTATCATACCCGGGATGTCTACTAGACTCTGGTTCGGACAGATTTAAGTGAGTTATTCATAATAATTGCATGCCTACAATATAAAGACGCCAAATTTCCATGCAAAATAATTGTACCGCTTTCAGCACAAAATTCCAGACAGAATCATACCGCCAGGGAGGTTAATGTGCAAGGAAATAAATGATTAAAAACCTATATCATAAGAAAACACCTGCATACCAATCAATACTCTATAAAACCAGTAGAGAAGGAGTATAGTATAAAAGTCACACAAAAATGGTAGAAATGGAGAAAGTGCATAAAGAAAAAAATGCATATGACAAACAGAAAAAGATTTCTATGTTTGTCAATATGCATGTACATACTACTAAAAAAAATACTTATAATCTTATTTTATCATTTTAAACATGTAACACAATCCTATCAGTGGCGGCCTGTAATGTATGGCTCCTGGCCCCCTAATCTACATGCGGGGCGCAGGATGCATGGATTACAATGTTTTTTTTTTTTTTTTCAGCACGTGATTAGAGATTGATGCTCTAATAGGCTTAAAAAAAGGATGGGCGCTGCACACCGAGCCCACCCAGTTGTGTGAAAATAGCGAATGAATATTTGCTATTGTCACACTGATTCTCCTCCTGGCCAAAAGGAGAAGCGATCCTATTGGCCTAGGAGGAAGATTGAGGACACACGTAGCCAATGTGATGCCGAGGACCGACCGACCCAACCAGCTGTGACTCGGAGGGGAATCCTGCTTCAGCAGCAGCTGTTGTCTCCATGGCTGACCAGGAGCTGGAGAAAAGCAACGCATCCCTTCTCCCCACCGACCTCAACAAGCTGGCATCCTTGGGTATGAATGCCTGCATCAGCCTGCTTGGCAATCAACCGTTCGCCTTCATCACCCTGCGAGACTGGAGCCTGCGCTGAATCCCAGGCCAGGTCCGTGGTCAGGTCCGTCTGCAGCAGAGCTCACACTAGGAGAGGAAGAAGCAACAGAAGAAGCCAATTAATATGTGCTTTAGCTATCATGAGGCAACAAAGAGCATGCTGATAGGAGGAGAGACACAAGCTCATCATTGACTTCTCCTGTAGACCTGTAAGACCTATAAGGCCAGGTTTACACATAGTTGCCAACAGTCCTGATTTTCCCAGGACAATCCCGATTTTGGGACCCTCGTCCCGATCAGAGGCCATCCCGATTTGGGATTTTGCCTTTTGTCCATGGAAAAACTGGAATGTTTGTCTCTGCAGCAGTTCTGGCTCCTGGCAAGAGCTTTTCCCTTGTGTTCAGCTACATCTCCTCTCGTTCCTCGTGTTCGGTGGAGAGGGGAGGGGCCGATCCATGCAGCCAATGAATCGGCTTCTCTCTTCACAATTCTCCAGCCGGGGTTAGCTGCACAGATCGGCCCCGCCCCTCTCCACTGTACACGAGGAACGAGAGGCGATGTAGCTAGACTGCAGCCAACACTCTGTCTACAGCCAACACTCCGCTGGAGGCACTGATTTAAGAGGCACTCCGCTGATCGGCTCTCCTCGCCACACACTCTGTCAGTGTGAGGTGAGGAGTGCCGATTACCGGCATTTCCGTGTTTACATGTGACTGGCTGTGATTGGACACAGCCGATCACATGGTTAAAGAGCCGCGGGGGCTGAAGAGGTTAAAGTCGAACTATAGGCAATTTTCTTTTCATTTTGGATACAATCTGTGTCCCATTGCGGAGATTCCCCCTCACTTCCTGTTACATAACCAAACAGGAACCCCCAGGTCGCCAGAACTAATACCCAGATTTAAGTTACAAAAATAAATATTAACAACAACTTTAACAATATTAACATAAAGCATACACGTTCTAACTGGCCCGGTGGCGGAGGAATGAGGTGGGCCAAACTTCAGAGGGACAGCGCCGTGGCGTAAGTCTCCAAGAAGTGGGAAAGGGTACTTGTCAAAAACAGGTACCCGTTTCCCCCTCCCCTGTGAAAGGTACCAAATGGGGCACCAGAGGGGGGGGGGGGAAGAATATAAGAGGAGGTTCCACTTTTGGTTGGAACTCCACTTTAAAGTGGTGTTCCGGCCGAAATTATACTTTTTAAATAAAAATACCCCTATAATACACAAGCTTAATGTATTCTAGTAAAGTTAGTCTGTAAACTAAGGTCTGTTTTGTTAGTTTTTAGCAGTAGTTTGTTATTTTATAAACTTGCAGCAGGCCGTGGCCATCTTAAGTGTGGGCATCTGAAGCCAGACTGTATTTCTTCCTGGATCTCATCCTTGCAGATCTCGTACATGCTCAGTGCAGCATAAGCAGTGTGTAAGGTTTCAGGTCAGGTTTCCATAGCAACGGCAGTTTGAGAGGAAGTTGCTGCCCCTTCCAACAGGAAATGATGCGATGGGCCGCGGCCAGGGAGGAGGAAGTGAAAAATGAATACAGCAGATATACAGTCTGTGCTGAAAAAAAAATAAAAAAAATATCCAATTTGTTTACAGTGCACAGTTTAGTGAGGGATGCAGAAGAGTTGTAAAAGTGGGTGGAACTCCACTTTAAGTAAATATTTTAATGCTATAGTAAATATAGCATTAAAAAAATGAAAACCAATGAATGACACTTTCACTGACTTAGGATGCAAGACTTACAGCGGAGCACATCACTGGACGGGAGCTGCCAAAGTTAACTTATCCTATGAACAAGCTGGTGATTGGTTGCCAAGCGGTCCGAGCAACCAATCACCAGCTTATTAATAGGAAAAGTAAACTTTGCCAGCCCCCGCCCAACCCCCCTCTCCTCCCCACACTCACCTCATCTAGTTCTTTGCCGACTCCCGCTCTATTCTAGGCCCTGCTAAGAGAATGACAGGGGGCGGATGCTGGGAGGAGAATCCGCTCCTGTTCAACCCGCCCGCTGGCGGTGCCTGCCCCCCCTTCAATGCGGCTCCATACTCGCCCTCAAGTGACAAGTATTTTAATCCCTCTCCACTCTATCCAAAACTTGCATGTCCAACTACGTGAGTTAGTTCACAGTTCTAGTGTACATTCTTGTGCGTGCATCCTCTACAAGTGGTTGTGCTTCTGTGTACTTTACTGTACACCGTACTGTATTTTTATTTCAACCTTTTTTTCCATGTATTATTTGTGTGAAATGTGTTATACTGTAAACCTATTACAGTCATTTATTGGACCGATTGTGTTAGTTGGGTTCCAAGGCTAACTTTGTTGGACTTACGAAACGTGCTCTCGGAATGGAACTCATTCGTATATAGGGAACTTGCTATATTGCGGTGTTTGCACGTTATGAAATGACCTTCACTTTATGACACGTTATGAACTTTTTATTGATTGTTTATTTATTTATTTGCACATCAGCACTATTTATGATATTTGTACATAATATGAGTTTTTTTCTATATGAATTTTATTCTAGCGGTATTTGCACAGTTGAATTGAGTTCTTAAAGGCGCAGCGTACCAATATTTGGTTTGATATTGTCTTCATATTTGGTATTTGGATGTGCTGTTGAGTGCAGCTGAGGTCAATTTAGTTTTGATCACTAAGCACATGATTATGAGTTGTTGTTTTTTTTATAACCAGAATATCTTGTTATCTTCTTGTTTGCAGGTGTGAATGTCATTGAGTGTTTCATCAACTTTAGAAGAAATCTTAATTAGTAGAAATCAGGTTAGTAGGACAGGTTGTCACAGGAGGCCTCAGCTACAGTATCAGCCTAAGTGATCAGTCACTTTTTAAGCTCACAATTAATAGATGAAATGCAAACTGAGATTAACATAATTGTATAACTGATACACAACTATTACGCCTATAGAATTGTTATCAACACTGCAGAGTAATGCCCCGTACACACGGTCGGATTTTCCGACGGAAAATGTCCTATCGGACAATGTTGTCGGAAATTCCGACCGTGTGTAGGCTCCATCGGACTTTTTACGTCGGATTTTCCGACGGACAAAGTTTTATCTCCTGCTCTCAAATTTTCCGACAACAAAGTCCTATCGGACTTTTTCCGGTCGTGTGTAGCGAATTCCGACGGACAAAGTGCCACGCATGCTCAGATCACATTACAAGACCCAAGCTATTGGCTACTAGCCTCTACATAGTCCCATCGTAAGCAACAAACGTCACCACGTTCAGAATGATCGGATTTTCCGACAACTTTGTCCGACCGTGTGTATGCAACACCAGTGTCGGACAAAATCTGTCGAAAAAAATCTGATGGATTTTGTGGTCGGATTTTCCGACCGTGTGTACGGGGCATTACATGTTGGAGGCACACATGTGCTATTTAGTGATGTGGTGTCACAATTGCATGGTTTCTTGCAAGCATGTAACTATACTGCAGTTGCTGATCCAAGCCTTTAAGACTACAAGGATCTATAATCATTTGAAAATTAGACAAACTGGAGTTATCACGAGCAACAGCCAGTCATGTTTCCCCCTTCATTTTATCAAGAATTCTGATTGGTTATTATGGGTAATATCTCCAGTTTTGTGCTCTTTTCTTTTTATCCAGTCTTTAAAAGATCTATGGGGATTTACTGTGCAGTGATGGCAGGGGGAAAGAAGACATTGGCCTCGGGATGTAAAGATTGCGGTAGGCCATGAGAAGCAGATATGTATATATTATGGGTTGGGAAGGGTTTCTTTAGGTCGGAGGGGCTAGGCAGAAATGATAACTGCATGTTACATAGACATGTGCGATTAGTTTCGTACGAATTTCCGGAAATTCATACATTCGTACGAATCCGAAATACGAATTTTGTACGAAATACGAAATTTCGTATACGAACTTCGGATCCAAATTCTGTTACAACAGAATCGGACAGAATGTTCGTTAACTACGATTATTCGTTATAATGAAGTTAAAAACCACAGGAAGTCAGCACAGCACAGGGATGGTGGGAGCCCCTCATAATGATAAATTCATCATAACGAAAATTTGTAATTTTTACGAAAAGTTAACGAACCTAAAAGTTAAAAACCCAGGAAGTCGGCACAGCACAGGGATGGTGGGAGCCCCTCATAATGATAAATCCATCATAACGAACATTCGTAATTGTTACGAAAAGTTTACGAATCTAACGAAAATTCGGATTTCGTACGAATCCGAACTGAATTTCAGACACGAATTACGAAATACAAATTAATTTTAATACGAAACTAAACAAATTTATTGACGGCGCACATGTCTAATGTTACATGAAAGTGCACTTACCCTTTAATGACAAATATGAGCTTTAAACATGATCCTTTGTGCTAAGGTTTATGTGTGTCTTTATCTTGAGGATTATATATGTGTCTGTAAGACTTTTACGTGTGGCACAGTCAGTAAAGCCCAACTGAAGTCTCAAATTGTTTTAGTTCCTTATATCCTGATCCCACGGCACATTATGAATTGCTATATTAAAAAGTAAAAACAAACCAGTGCATAACAATGATAGATTTGCAGTGGGTAAAAATGGTAGTCTTTTTTATAGGGTATATGTTGTCCATGTTCACATCGGCATATTCTGCATGCTTTGCTGCATGTTCAATACTCCTCATTGACCTATTCTGCATTCTGTGCTGCATGTTCAATACTCCACATCTGCCTATTCTGCATGCTGTGCTCCATTTTCAATACTCCTCATTGACCTATTCTTCATTCTGTGCTGCATGTTCAATAATCGAACATCTGCCTATTCTGCATGGTGTGCTGTATGTTCAATACTCCACATCCGCCTATTCTGCATTCTGTGCTGCATGTTCAGTACTCCACATCCGCCTATTCTGCATGCTATGCTGCATGTTCAAAACTCCACATCAGGCTATTTTGCATGCTGTGTTGTATTTTTGATGTTTCTCATTGGCCCATTCTGGATGCTTTGATGTATATTAAGTGCTCAGGGAGGAGGTAATAACGAGATAAAGTCAAATGCCACACCCATCACCCATTTTGCTGGAAAGGTGGCAACCTTAACACTGACTCAAGCATAATGTTGCGTGACCCAATACAATCACCAGGAGTCCGTGGGTGTTAGAATTGATGCACTCTACAGTTCTCTACAGTAACTTTGCAGGAAAATTAAAGTTCATTATCAGTGCAACCCTGGCAACGGATGTGTTTTATTATGCTTTATCACTGTACTGCTCTGGTTAGCTTTATAACGTGCCTGTTTATAGATTTAGCTAAATAGCAGATCTCCAGCAGCTGTTAGGAAAAAGAAAAGTCACTTTTACAGGAGTTCATCCTACTGCTCCCCAAATTCTCAAGCAGGTTCTAGGCACCTACAAATCATGTTACTTAAACTTTTAACTGTCAGAGCTATTTTGTGTTTTTGCAAGCATAGTAAAAAAAATCATTTTAGGCCTGAAGATTACATAAAACCCTGAAAATATTTTATATTTTCTGATGGCAGACACCCTAGAGAATAGAATAGTCCTAGTTCCAATTTTTTATGTCACAGGATGTTAGTGCAACAGTTTAAGAAACACAGCATTTTAGTAAAAAATACACTAAAGTTAATTTTAAGGCAAAAAAACAAATAATAAATTGCCCACTTTTTTGATAAAATATAAAAGATGAGGTTTTGCCCAGTAAATAGATACTCAACATGTCAAGACTTAAATTTGCGTGCACCTGTGAAATGGCAACAAACTTTAGTACCCTATATTTTCCATAGGCAACACTTTAAAGTGGTTGTAAACCCTGTTATGCCAATTTTACCTACAGGGAAGCCTATAATAAGGCTTACCTGTAAGTACTGTAAATATGTCCTAAACCTGCACAGTTTAGGAGTTATTTATCATATACGCTTACGCAGACGTCATCGGCGCATGCACACTGAAGAAACGGCTCGATCGTACCGTTTTTAAAGCGCCTGTGCCGTGACGGGTGGCTCCCACGCACATGCGCTATAGTGACGTCATTGCAACTCTGGCCAATCACAGCACCGAAGCTCATAAAAATAACTTCGGGAGACATGTCGCCGGTCACATCGGTGTACAGGGACCGCTGCAACAGCTTCGATCTAAGTTCCGGTACTTGACTCCACTAATCCATCTGTCCGGTGCACTCCACCCCACGCTGCAGCTGACGAGGCTAATGCTCGCTCAATGCCCTGGTCTGGGATTCTGTAGCTAGTTTTAGCTTAGGACTTGATATATTAGGAATTCCCTCTGTTAACAGAGGACCTGTCCTGGGTGGAGACACTTCCAACTTTAGTATCAAAGCCACTTGTTTACTTGGTGAAGGTTTTGCTTCTTTTATTTACTTACAGGTTTATCACAATATCCTGTTTGGGGACAGTCATTTCTCATAACCCTCGCAAAAGAGGACTACAAATATATTCCAGACTAATTGCCCTTAAAAGGTGGAGACCATAGCAGTGGTAAAGGCTTGAATAATGCACACAGACACCACTGATGCAGGAGCGGAGGGAGAGAGGAGACCAAAACCTGGAGCCGGCGGGAGCGTGGTCAAGCTGGCGGCTTGAGCGGACTTGTGCTACGAGAGCTCCGCTCCAACCTGGCTATTTTACCCGAGATTTGCTGGTAATATCCAGCACACCTTCACCTATTACCCCTCTAAGACCTCTGGGAATGCGAAGGAGCAAAGCTAGCTCCAAACGGAAGAACTCCTCCATTCCTGCGCCCTCTCCACAACACCAGAAGCAGAGGCAACCCCCTCCTGCTGGCGCGCACATGACGACCTTAAACTCCAGCCCCGGATCCAGCAACGGTGGAGGAAGACCGCTTCCAAGCCCTGATGCAGGCTATCTCTGGCTGCAAAATGGCCCTCACAGCCAAGATTGATGTCCTCCAAACGGATTTTGGATTGATGCGCCGAGACATGGATAAATTCCATGAGAGATTGGGGGAGGCTGAATGCCGCGTGGGTGACTCGGAGGACTCCATTAGGGAACACCGTGCCTCCCTTCACACGCTACAGGTACGGGTCAAAGCACTGGAATCCCGCGCGGAAGACAGTGAGAACAGGAGCAGGAGGAACAACCCCAGTGTTGTGGGACTACCCGAGGGAGCGGAGGGACAAGACCCGGTGGCCTTCACAGAACACCTACTCTGTACCCTCCTGCCTGCTGCTGCATTCTCCCCCTACTATGCAGTGGAGAGGGCCCACAGGATGCCCCCAGTCCGCAGTCCTCCCGGTGCACCTCCCCGCACCTTTATTTTCCGCCTACTGAACTTTTGAGATCGGGACCTGGTGCTCTGAGAGGCAAGAAAGGTAACTGAGCTCCAGTTTGCCAATGCGCGGCTCATGCTGTTCCCGGATTATTCGGTGGAAACTCAACGGCAGAGGAGGACCTTCGATCGAGTTAAGGCCCAGCTGCGAGCAAGGAACATCAAGTATAGTATGCTGTTCCCTGCCTGCCTCCGCGTGATAGATGGAGAGTCCACTCGCTACTTTACAGCACCCGAGGAAGCCTCCCAATGGCTGGACACCCTGCCTAGACCCCGGTAACTGTATTGATGTTCCTTGCCTACTTGTGTCTCTACATCCGCTCCATCTTGCCCTCTGTCCCTCCTCCTCCAAGATGGGCGATTGGCGCTCTTATGGCGGCTGCATGACATAACTGCCACTTAGTGCCGCATGACACTTGCTTTTACTGGATGAGCTGCGGTCACAGCCACCGCGGTGGCACTGGTCCCTCTGTCCCCTTGTTCTTCCACAGCATTCCCTGGGATGGATGACAAAATGGGGGGACACTACCTGCTTTCACAGTCCGCACCTCATGGTGCGGCTCTCCCCTGTTTTGCCAGCTGTGGCCTTCACCACCCCATCCCCCCCTAGCTTCTGCCAAGACCTCAGTACACTGCATCGGGGCTGGTTGTGGGGGATTGGTGGCGGTTGAGCGGCGGTGAAATGCACCCTGATGAGGGGATGAGGGGACGAGATGGGAACTATGTGGCATTGTCCAGGGACGGGGGCTGCTACGACTCCGATCCTTAGAAGACGCCATCCGGAACTGTAACGTATTGTGCTATAAGATTGTGCCCTTAGCGGCTGCTAAGTGAACCTGTTTACACTTACTTATTATGCTGGTTTTATGATTATTATTCCCAGGTTGGGGGTGGTAGCTCGAGGCACGTATAGATCTTAGCCTACAGCACCGCCCGTGTAAACCCCTTTTTTGGCTTTCTCTGCACCCCCGCTGGAGTTCTGGTTTAGGGAATGGGCACTCTGAGTTCCCCAACGGCTGTGCAGGGTGGGGGTTGGTTTTATCTAATGATATGTACATGTTGGAACTTGTTTATAGTGGTACTTTCCTCTGGCGGGGTCCCCGTCGACAGCCCAAACTATTCCAGAAGATTTTTAGACTTAGACAGGTGGCTGGTGGTGCTGTGTGGGTTGCTTGTCTCCCCCTGGGTCCTACTGTCGATTACTCCCCTGGCGTTCTTATACTGCAGACCTCCCTATGGCTCAGATGAGGCTGCTTTCCTGGAACATACGGGGATTAAATGATAAACCTAAACGCTCCTTGGTCCTTGCATACTGGGTCGATCATCTCCCCTCCCTTTCTCCTCCATAGGGGAACAAGACAAGGATGCCCGCTCTCCCCATCGCTTTTTGCGTTGGCCATAGAACCTATGGCGATCCTGATACGCAGCTCGGCAGAGATTTGTGGCATCTCCTTGGGTCCTGTGGAGGAGAACATTTCTCTATATGCCGACGACACCCTTCTCTACCTTAGAGATGCGCCCACTTGCCTGAGTAAAGCCCTCGCCCTTATCAATAGTTTTGGCACATACTCTGACGTTCGGGTAAACTGGGGGAAATCTGTCCTATTTGCCCTCCACCCCTCTGGCACTGGCTTACCAACAAACACCCCACTGCAAATAGTCTCCCAGTTTAAATACTTGGGAATTATTATTCACAGGGACTTAGGTCAATTTATTCCCCTCAACCTTGAACCAGTCATGTCCTCCCTGATACAGAAATGCTCGTCCTGGAAGGCCCTACCCCTTACGCCCGTCGGCAGGGTTAACTTGGTGAATATGTCCGTGCTTCCCAAGTTCACATACCTGTTCAGACAGACCCAGTACACATGTTTTCTTTCGGAAGCTGAGTACCCTGCTTATCTCCTTTATCTGGAATGGAGCCACCCCTAGGATAGCACAGAGTACACTCCAGCTCCCGGTTTCGTTGGGGGGCCTGGCGATGCCTTGCTTTCTTAAATATTATTGGGTGGTGGTCCTTGTGACGGTCAAGTGGTGGCTGTCGGAGGAACCTGCTAACTCCGCGGCTACACTAGAGGCGGCGTTGCTGGGCTCCTACTCGGAACTGAGGAACCTAATCCACAGGGGCCCCAGATCCAGCCCCAAAGTGACTTCCTCAATGCGGGTCACGCTGCAGGTTTGGGATACGGATAAGAGCAAGGTGGGGAAACTGCATAGCTGGTCCCCGGATACCCCGTTTTGGGGTAACCCGAGGCTCCCCCATTTTCAATCCATTCCGTACCCGGCATTATGGGCTCTGAGTGGTATCAAAACCCTAGCAGATATCATCTCTATGAACAAGCTGCTTCCATTTGAAGACTTAAAAAGGAGGCATGAATTAATGAATTACCTAATCACATGTTTTTTTAGGTACTTTCAACTCCGGCATGCTTACCGGGCACAGTTTCCCCAACCTATTACCCTGGAAGCTAATTCCTTAGAGAGCCTGTTGTCTGTAGATGGAGATAAAAAAACAATGTCGGCCCTTTACGCTGAACTAATAGGTCTGGATACCTCTGTGGTTTCTCGACTATTTGGAAGTGGAAGGAGGACATTCCGGAGCTGGCAGATGATGACTGGGAAGAGGGGATACAACAATACCTCCCCCTTATGATTTCGTCCCGAGACAGGTACACCCAGCTTAGATTCATCCACAGGGCTTACTACTCTCCGAAACGTTTGGCCAATATCTACCCTGATAGAAGTGACCTGTGTCCTAAATGAACAACAGCTACGGGAACCTTTATACATGTCGTATGGTCCTGCGAACACCTCCAGTCCTTCTGAAAAGCAGTAGTGACGGAAATTAATTCCATAGGAAAGTTGCACGTTCCGTGCTATCCCCTAACGCTAATACTGGGTATTGTTGACACGTTACAAACAACACAGGCAAAAAAACACTTTGTTTTCTATGCGGCCTTCTATGCCAGGAAGGCGATCCTTCTCAAATGGAAAGACCCCAGCCCACCTACGGTTTCCCAATGGAAGGCCCTTGTGGATGCGGCAGTACCACTATATAAATTAACCTACTTAGGAAGAAACTGTCCTAAGAAGTTTGACGTAGTCCTGGCCACGAGCTGCCTGCGCGCCCCCTGAAGGGCGCGCGCGGCGCGCTCTGTGATCAGCGATCCCGTGATCAGCGATCCCGACCCCTTACCACGTGATCGGCTGTCAGCCAATGACAGCTGATCATGTGACAATAACAGAGCCGGTAATCAGCTTTTTTTCCTCCTCGCGCTGACAGCGCGAGGAGAAAAAAAAAAAGCCGATCACCGGCGGCAGTGAGAGGGACATCAGTCCCTCTCACTGCAATGTGCCCAGCAATGTGCCCAATACATGGTGCCCACTATTGCCTAATTAAAGTGCCACCTACCAGTGCCCACAGTGCCATCTGTCAGTGCCCACAGTACCATCTGTCAGTGCCCACAGGGCCATCTGTCAGTGCCCACAGTGCCAGTGCTGCACATCAGTGTCACCTACCAGTGCTCATCAGTGTCACCTACCAGTGCTAATCAGTGTCACCTACCAGTGCTCATCAGTGTCCCCTACCAGTACCCATCAGTGCCCATCAGTGCCACCTATCTGTGCCCATCAGTGCCATCCATCAGTGCCACCCATCAGTGCCATCTACCAGTGCCCATCAGTGTCATCCATCAGTGCTCATCGGTGCCACCCATCCGTGCCACCCATCCGTGCCCATCAGTGCCATCTTTGCTGTCCCCATCAGTACCAACTTATCTGTCCCCACCAGTGCAGCCTATCAGTGCCCACCAGTGCAGTCTATCAGTGCCCACCAGTGAAGTCTATCAGTGCCAACCAGTGCAGCCTATCAGTGCCCACCTGTGCCGCCTCATCAGCGCATATCAATGAAGCAGAAAAATTACCTGTTTGCAAAATGTTATAACAAACTATTAAACATGATTTTTTTTTTTTTTTTACATTTTCCATCTTTTTTTGTTTGTTTAGCAAAAAATAAAAACCCCAGCTGTGAATAAATACCACCAAAAGAATGCTCTATTTGTGGGGAAAAAATGATAAAAATGTCATTTGGGTACAGTGTTTTATGACCGCGCAATTGTCATTCAAAGTACGTCAGCGCCAAAAGCTGAAAATTGGTCTGGTCACGAGGGGGGTTTAAGTGCACAGTAATCAGGTGGTTAAAGTTTACAAAGTTTATTGCCAATGTAACATCTCCTGTCACTGTTTATTGTGAATGGTTGAACACTACCGACAGATAAATAATTTTCCTGTTTATTTCCTGTTATGTTGCAATTAACCACTGCTGAGATTGTACCACTGTTCTAAAGCCCCATACACACGTGCGGATTATCCGCGGACCAGGTCGGTCGGATCCTGTGCGTCGTACTTTGTCCGATGTTGGTGTTGCGTACACACGGTCGGACAACGTTGTCGGAATTTCCGGTCTGCAAGAACGTCGTGACGTAAGTCGTCTTCCACGAAACTAGAAAAGGGAAGTTCAGCACCACGTCAGGCACCCGTTGGGCTCCTTCTGCTGATCCCGTGTTTATCGCGAGTTAGTCAAAGTTTGGTGACTTAAGATTCGCGCTTCTCAGTTTTCTGACTCAGATTGTTACTGCTCTTCAGTTTGTGCTTGTCGTGCGTATCTGTTTATTAGTGCGTGTAGTCAGTTCGCATTTGTTGGTCATTGCGGCCTATATCTTGATATAGGACGCTTTGATTTGCACTGCTTATTGTCTGCTCGTTTCTGGTATTCATTTCGTTCTTTCAGGCCTTGCTGTTTATCGGTGCTTTCTGTTTGTCCGCTCTGACCAGCCGACCTTTTGTGACCTTGTGAGCGATGTTTCCCGTGCGTACTCGTCGCCGAGTTCGTGCTGTACGCGGAATTGGTGTCGGGCTTTTAGCTTTGACCCAAGACCCGTCCATGAACATAGTGACGAGGAGTATGTGGACCAAGAATTGGTTGCTTCAGCGTGATCACTTCTCGCACATGCCTTTTGCTTCGTGAGATCCGGGAGAATAATCCTGATGATTTCAGGAACTTTCTCCGGATGACGGACCCCGTGTTTCACTGTCTTTTGGCTTTGCTGACCCCTTTTATCAGCCAGCAGGATACCTGCATCAGACAAGCCATCACTCCGGAGCAGAGGCTTGTTGCTACGTTGAGGTACTTGGCGACAGGGAGAAGCCATCAGGATTTGAAGTTCTCTTCAGGTATCTCTCCCCAGGCCCTGGGAATCATTATTCCAGAAACCTGTTCTGCCATCATCCCGGTCCTGCAGGAGGACTATATTAAGGTAACATTTCTCCTTTACTATTCCCTTCTATGTATGCTCTGTTTGCTAATCTCTTCTATTTTTGACCTCCTTCCCAAATTACCATGATTGCAATATGCTCTAATATGCTGTGCCCCTTTTCTCCTTCATGCATTTTTCCCTTCACTTACCTGCCCAGCATGCTCTTCTGCCCCAATAGACACCTATGGCCTAGTCACTTAAGCAATGTATTTTGTCTGCTGCATAGTATTGTTTTCCCCCAAACACCCCCTAAAATATGCACAAATGTTTGCTGTGTGTTTTACTTCATGTAGAGCCCCTTTTATTTTTTTTTTTTTTTGTGGGGGGGGGGGGGGGGGGGCATTGCTCTGCCTGACGATGTGTGAGAGGCATTTTTTAATAAAGCTCTTTTTTAAACCAACCAAGGATTTCTTGTCATTTCCGTCTTATTGCTTATTTGACCGTGAATTTTTTTCCGTTTGGCTTCGACAGTGGGAATGCACTTTCTGGGCAAAAGGATGTAACAGTCTCTTCTTCCCCAAAAAGATTCTTCTCATGTTGTGTGTTTGATACCTAATCTTTGGTCTAGAGAAGGTTTGTAGTGCATAACTGACACCCAAAATACTCCATTTCCTCACCATGACAGAAATGTGTTGATTCTCAAAAATGGTGTGCTACGTGTTTTCAAACAAATCACTGTGGGTGTCATTTACATAAGTCAAATCCACTATGCTCTACAAGTGCAGTGCAAAAGTGCCCTGGAAAAGAAACTTGCAGTGCAAACTGGACTTGCCTTTAGTAAATAACACCCATTGCCCCCCAAATCCTTTACATTTGACATACATAATGTTTTTTTGTTTTTAAATAATGAAGCCACACATTTAGAAAAGTAAAAAAGTTTACTTGCAACACATTCACAAGTGCATTTACAAACTTCTTGCCAAAACTGACAAGATCTGGTTTATTTACAACATTGTTTACAAACATTCCGCATTTGGTAAAACCTGGCATGGAGCAAAACGGAACATAGGAACTCGGAAAGATCAACTTTCTAAAATGAAGACAAGATCAGACATGACTATATGTTCAAAGTGTGTTTGATCTTGCCTTCATCACATGGTGGGTCACCCCTGGAAACTGGAAATTTAGAACATGCACACAATTTGGGTATGAAAATGGTCATTCGATGGTAAAACACATGCCTAGAATCTTCAAAAGTGCCATTTTCCATCATGGGGATGAATAGACGTTTTTTGGGGGTGCAACCCCTTCACCACAACCACTTTAGTAGTTCGGAAAGTGGTTGCACCCCCAAAAAAACGTTGTCATTCATCCACCATGATGGGAGCTAGCACATGTGGACACAATGTGTGCATGTTCAAAATTTCACACAGTTCTTAAGTTGAAAATGTGTTCCGAAGCAGCCACAAATGTGTGTCAATTACTTGGTGCGTTTTTATATTTTTCCTAAAACATCAATGATGTTCTTCAATTTTTGTTGAACATCATTGATGTTTTGCTTTATGTCATCTAGATCTCTATTGCAGACCATTATCTCCCCAATGAGTACGTGGGTACTCTCTGTGGTAAAGTGCGATTCTTCTTCCACAACATCCACGTCACCTAAAAACAACCAAAAAAAAGAAAAATGTCTTGGAAATGAGGCAGGCATACATTGATTAGCTTACCAGTAGCTGTGTTCTCCCACACTCACCTGTTGTGGTGACAAGTTCTCCAATTTCAATGATCTCTCCTTCCTCCTCCTCCTCCTCTGCTTCTGGTCTTTCCCCTTTTGTGGGAGGTGTTGGTTTGGTGGTTTCCGCTGACGTCACGAGTTTTTGCTCCCCTATGAGAAGGTACAAAAGGAAGATTTAGCACCACAATCAATTGAGGGCAGAAATAGGCAATGTCAAACATTGCTTGAAAGTGAGGGACAATATTTTTGTTGGGCCAGTTACAAATGGCAACCACATGAATGGAGTCACTTTTTAAAGGTGGTAAACGTAGTAGCTTTTTGGTAGAAGTTTGTCAGATGGAGACCCCCCTCTAGTATCCACTGGAGCACATGTGTGGAAAAGCCTAATAAAAAGTGGGTTTGGGTGTCCCAGCACTAGTGCTCTAGAGTCTAGATGGGTAAACAGCTACTGGGTGACCTCTCCTTTACATTGAATAAATTGGCTTGACATTCTTGATGACATTTCTAGAGAGAATAAACTTTCTTTCCCCAAACAATTCACCAAACCTCGTATTATAAGTGGCCGAACGATCGAGGTTGAGTACGATCGAATGGACACACACGAACATGACAGTGGCCGAACGATCGAGGTTGAGTACGATCGAATGCACAGACGAACCTGAAAGTGGCCATTTTAGAATGTACTACTTTGTAAAAATACAAACACATGGAGCAGTATGCAAGCAAGAAATCAAACACACAACACAACTACTTACTTTTTTGAAGAACTCGCTTGATCTTTCTGTACTGATCGGCCTCCCTAAGTTTCAGGTCTGACCAGCGTTTCCTCAGTTGCTCCTTGGATCGTTGTACCCCAAAATGATTGTACAGCCTCCTCACAACTTTAGACATGATCTTGGCCTTGCGGACATTGGGGTTGAGGTAAGGCCCATACTTCCCATCATAGTCGCTCCTCTTTAATATGTCCACCATCTCCAACATTTCTCCAAATGACATATTGGAGGCCTTGAATTTCAGGCTCCGGGATCGGGACGTTTCTGCCTCCGGCCTTTCCTCGTCCTCCTCCTCATTGCTGCGAGATTTGGTGCGCACCTGCTGTGTCCCCGCCATGTGCTCTCCACACTGCGCCGTAAAGAGAAGGGGTGGGGAATAGACGAGAAAGATCGTCAGGGGCGGGCGGAGTTTCACGCATGCGCACTGTATATAAAACGTCACACGCCACGATCGCTGACACGAGGGAAGAGAAAGCTCACGCACGAGACGATCGCTATAACGAAGGTACAATTTGACGTTGGTACATAACTAGCCTAGACTGATTAGACCTTGAGGCTTCTTTCTGGAGAAGATTAGGAGAGTTTTGCCGGACACTATTTATAGTGTTTTGTGTGGTGTTGTGTCTTGCAGAGATTATGCAGGGATTCAACGACATGAGTTTTCTCCCCCTCTTCATTGAGAAATACAGGGAAATTCCCCTTTTATGGCAGGCCAAACACCCCAATTACGGCAGCAAACCAATGAGGAACGCAGCCCTGCTGGAACTTGTGGAATTTGTAAAGCCAAGGTTCCCCACGGCAACTGTTGGTGATTTAAGAAAGAAAATTGGCAGCCTGAGGAGTGCGTATATCAGGGAGCGCAAGAAGGTCCTGAAGTCCCTAGAATCTGGAGTTGCAGCAGATGTCTATGTCCCCAAGCTCTGGTACTATGACAGTCTCCATTTTCTCAAAGACCAGGCTGATGTCACGGAGCCACTCTCGACTCCTCCTTCCATGCTTCCTTGCGCGCAGGGCACCCCTGATGAGGCTTCCGAGTAGCAACCTGGGCCTTCCAGTCTGGAAGAGGTGGAGGAGCCCAGCTTGTTCCAGGTATAGTAGTTTGGGAACCATTTTTGTGAAAAAGGAATGATGTTCACTGAATTCAGGATCACCAATTGCTTAGTTCATAACGTGTTTGACATATCAACTGACAGTAGTGTTGTAGACATTTGGGGCCAGAATATAAACTGCAGGGCTGAGAATTGTATGGTTTGCGATTTGTAACCATTTTGCAACAGTCACTAGATGAGAATTGTGTGTGTTTGATGAACAAATAACTGAAACTATGTCCCTTTTTCATACACAGGAAGACCTCAGCCAGGAGGAGGCTGTGGAATGTGGCAGTCAGGAGGAGGCAGGGGTTAGTGGCAGCCAAGAGGTGGGTAGTGGCAGCCAAGAGGGGGGTAGGCCTTGGAGCCTGACTGACTCCCAAGTCCCTCCCCTCCGCCTTCCCTACAAAAGGGCGAGAAGGGGGGGTGAGGCGGGACAGTCAGCGCTCCGGATGATCAGAGAGGCTTCAGCCTCCCTACATGCCACACCCACCGACGAGGAGACCTTTGCCTCCTTGGTTGTCACGAAGATGATGGGTATGGAGGCGGGGCAACGCAACATGTGTGAGGGGCTCATCCTCAAAGTCCTAAATAAGGGGATGGCTGGGGAGATGACCCCACTCACACATGTTTGCCATAGTGACCATGCTCCGCCTCCTCCTCCTCCTTCTGCCACCCCACCAGCACCACAGCCACAGCGTGCAAGGAAGCGTGGAAGGAAGACCAGAGAGTGACGACCTGGATTCAGTCTGGTCTGAGAGAAGATGGAGCCTCTCGTAGTACCAGAGCCTGGGGGCCTAGATGGCATCTGCTGCAGTTCCGGATGTTTTGGACTTCAGGACCAGATTGCACTCCCTTATTATTTAGATACGTACTCCTCAGGCCCCCAATTTTAGACACTTCAAAAATGATGGTTGCCGTGGGGGTCCAAGGCTTACAAATTCCCCAAGTTTCTTCATAGCTGCGTTCCTCTTTGGTTTGTGCTTGACACCTAAATAAAGGTCTTTTTGATTTGAAATAATCATTGCCTATGTGTTTTACTTTTCTACAATGACAGTTTATATGTGAGTAGGCAGGTACATTTCACTAATCACAAAGTATAATTAACAAGGGGCACCAACAACCAACAAACTCCTAGTAAATTTAAGCAACAAATACAAATGTTAATAAAGTTGTTTTGCTAAGTTAAGACACAACCCCCCTCCAAAAAAAAAAAAACCTCCTTAAAATATGTCTTCCAACAAAAAAATAAAAATGACAAATCATCCAAAAAAAATAACAAAGATTCTTTTACGATATGAGTACAAATAAACATGTAGTGTAGAAATCCTGAAAACTAATAAAGAACTAAGTTTGTGAGAAGTGCGGGTGAATAGGAGCAGCTAAAAGATGTAATTCTTCTTGCATTGTAAAGAAAAAGAGAATGCGCTGCATTAAAGACATTTTAACATTGCAGCGTGACGAATGTGCTGTGTCGATTGGGAAAGGTAGTTTTACCTGACCGAGCGCTTCCGTCACAGAATTTCTTCTGAGCATGCGTAGCACTTTGTCCGTCAGACTACCATACACACGATCGGATTTGGTGTGATTGGACCTTGTTGTCCAAAAATCGAACCAGCAGGAGATAAGACTTTGTCCGTCGGACAATCCGACGTACACTGTCCGATGGTGCATACACACGGTCGGATTTTTCGACAACATTGTCCGATCGGACAGAATCCATGCGAAAATCCGACCGTGTGTATGGGGCTTAACATGTCATGTACGAAATAAATAAAGTGTTTAAAAAAAAACCTGGAGCCGGCATGGACAGGGATCTGACACCCCCAAAAGTGTTGTATGGTAAACTGTAAGTATTTTCTAGTGTTGCAAATGTTTAAAACACAAAGTGAGGCCTGGTGACAGGTTCTCTTTAAGTGGTTTTCTACAATATTCCATTAATTGTGCATTGTACCACATTGATATGTGTCAACGATGCCATTCAATTTATTGTCTTATGTAATACCAGTAGAAGCAGTGCTAAAGCAATGCCCACACCCAATAGACTCCCACAGACAAGTCATGACATTTACATCCATTCAGCACAATGGAAGACTGTCCTCTCTAACACGCCCTTCATTTATCATTTTTCTATATATACCCTGACCTAATTAACAAACTATTGTTTTCCCAGGTTTCATACTTTTGACAGAGACAAATTACATTTTCAAAGGTAAAGTGTATCTATAGCTAGAAATTGTATTAGAATTACATAGAGTGGTTAAGTGCTAGAACCCCTGTCTTATTTTTTTTATTGTTATCTGTGTCCCCATGGGGAGATTTACCCTTGTCTTGGTGACAGCAGTAATGAGGAAAGCAATAAAACACCCATAGATGTTACAGTTGTCACTAAGATATAACCAATAAGTCTGTGCCATGGAGAAAAACATAGAAATGAGTGCCTAAAAGTGTGCAGCTGCCATCACTAAGGTATTTTAGATTCTCATACATATAAATAAAAAATGACAGTGCTATCAATCCCTCTATCACGGGTGTCAAACTCAATTTCATTGCAGACCACATCAGCATTATGGTTGCCCTCAAAGGGCTAGTTGTATCTGTGAGACTACATGTCCAGAGAAAGCCCCCCGTGGTCAGAAATCAAGAGCCCTCCTCCCTCCCTCTCTTACATCACAGTGCACCCCCACCACCATGTGCTGCTGCCAGGGAGAAGCTGAGGGTGGAGCTGGGAAGCAGAAAGTGCAGGGTCTGGAGGAGAATCAGAGGGAAGTAGTCTGCTGCCGGTGTCTGCTGAATGCTGAACCCGGGGAGGCGGAAACCAGGTGGTGATGCCGCTGCAGAGAGAGGTGTAGAGTCTGTAGGAGGAGTCTTGTCCTCCTCTCTGCTGCCAATTGCTGAGACAGGGGGCATAGGCGTGCCTCTCTGCGGCTGTACAGGGAAGAGCAGGATCTGGAAGAGGAATTATGTCCTCCTCTCTGCTGCCAACTGCTGAGACAAGGTGAGGGCAGGGTGGAGCCGCAGCTGTAGGAGAGGTGCGCAGGTAACTTAGAATGGCCCGGAGGGCTGAATTGGCCTTGTGTTTGACACATGTGCCCTATGTTCAATAGAAATATAATGGGAATAAATAAATACATCTTAGATGCTCAGTTCATATGTGGCATACATAAATAAATTAAAATATAACCATTAAACTACAAATTCTTAAAACAACACCATGTGATATAATTTGTGATCTTTAATCTCATCACCGATTTTCATTAAATGAAATAATCCTGTCACATTCTTGGTTGCTTGGGACATGGTCCATAGATAGTCAAGGTAAACTGCTCTCGAAATTCCTTCTGGTCTTGTTTGTCGTTGCCTGTTCTGGTGTCATTGTTGCTTTATTTTTTCTCTGGCTGATGCTGTTAGGTCGGATCGTGTATGATATACTTCCAGTGCAGATGTGTCCGGTTGTCTGACTTTGTAACCAAGGGGCTGCTCTATTATTACTCTAACCAATGGGCAGATCTGTTAGAGCGTGTAAGCAAGGGGCGGGTCTATTATTATTAGATCATGTAAGGGGCGGATGGCTACAGAAGAGGGCGAATGTTAAATTAATGGCAGAGCTCGATATATAACAATAATAATAAATGCGACCCTTGGTTACAGTAATACTAGACCCGCCCCTTAGTTACACGATAGACGCCCCTTGCAGAGTAGCACGAGCATCGGGAGCGCGTGGCATCGCCTCGTACAATTACATGTTAACTGCGCCTGCGCGGTGTAGAGTTCACTCAGAGCTGTTTAGGTTCGGCAATTTTCGTAAGCTCTGTAGTCTTTCGTACTGCGCAAGCACTGCGCCTGCGCAGTAAAGGGAGTCCTTATCCGGCGGGGGGAACTTATTCGGTAGGACACTGGAATTACACTACTGCCATCTAGTGGCGGTAGATGTAATTGTGGTAATGCCGCCCAAGTAATGGGAACTACGTTACCATGAGGGGAAAAGTAAACAGTTAGATTACTCGTTACCCTCAGTTACTTACATCACTGGTTGAGACACTGGTAATATATAGCAGCCAATTGGATAGGAGGCGATGACTGTGATGGATTTCGTGGTGGTGGGAGACTGTTGTGCTTTTTGTCCCTCATCTCGCAGCTTGGTCTCCATCTTAGAGCCTGCTGCAGCACAGAGTTATGCCCCATACACACGATCGGATTTCCCGACAACAAATGTTGGATGTGAGCTTGTTGGCTGAAAGTCCGACTGTGTGTACGCTCCATGAAACATTTGTTGTCGGACTTTCCGCCAACAAATGTTGGCTAGCAGGTTCTCAAATTTTCCGCCAACAAAACTTTGTTGTCGGAATTTCCGATCGTGTGTGTACACAAGTTCGACACACAATAGTTCATGCATGCTCGGAATCAAGCAGAAGGAGCCGCACTAGCTATTGAACTTCCTTTTTCTCAGCTCTTCGTACATCTCGTACGTCACCAGGTTCCCACTTTCATAATTTTTAGCCAACATTTCTGTGACCGTGTGTATGTAAGACAAGTTGGAGACATCCTTTGAACAAAAATACACGGTTTTGTTGTCGGAAAGTCTGATCGTGTGTATGGGGCATTAATCTGCACTTGTGGGTGACAGGAGTGAAGCCTGACATACAATACCATGCAAAGGTTTTAGTCAATTGTTTGTTTATTGTTTATCTATTTAAAAAAGGCAAAATCTAAACCAAATTAATATTTGGTGTGACTACCCTTTGGCTTCAAACCAGCATCAATTCTTACACTTGCATGTTCTGTACATTTGCACAAATTCAGGGAGTTTGTGGAATTGGAGCCAAGTGTATAATTACCATATATACCAAGCAGATATAGACGCAGTGGGTGACCAAGGAAACTTGATGCAGCAGATGAAAGAAACATCATGCTAACTTTCCTTCAACATTGGAAGATGTCCAGCAGTGCCATCAGCACATAATTGACAGAAACCAGTGGGACCCAGGTATACCCATCTACTGTCCAGAGAAATATGGCCAGAAGTAGTCTTCATGGAAGAATTGCGGTCAAAAAGCCATACCTCTGATGTGGAAACAAGGCTAAGCGACTAAATTATGCACAGAAACATAGGAACTGGGCGGGCAGAACATTTTTAGCAGGAGTCCAAATTTTCTGTAGCAGGAGGCAGTTTATTTGCTGATGGGCTGGAGAGAGGTAGAATAATGAGTGTCTGCAGCCAACAGTAAAGCATGGTGGAGGTTCCTTGCAAGTTTGGTGTCCTCAATGCTGAGAAATACACGCAGATATTTAACCCTCACGCCATACCATCTGGGAGGTGTGTGACTGGTCCCAATGACCCCAAACATACAGCCAATGTATATTATATTTATATTAATATTAATATATTGCCAGTGTAAATAAGAACAAAGAGGCCTGGAAGTGATGGTTTGGCCCCCACAGAGTCCTGATCTCAACATCCTCGAATCTGTTTGGAATTACATTAAGAGACAGAAGGATTTTAGACAGCCTACAGCCACAGAAGTTCTCCAAGATGTTTGCAACAACCTACCAGTTTCTTCAAAAACTGTGTGCCTAGTGTACCTAGAATAATTGATGCTGTTTGAAGACAAAGGGTGGTCACACCAAATATTGATTTGGATTTCTCTTCTGTTCATTTACTTTCCATTTTGTTAATTGATAAATATAAGCTATTAACACTTCAATTTCTGAAAACAGCATTGTTTTCGCACCTGCCTAAAGCTTTTTGCACAGTAGTGTATGTGTACAAGATGTGGTGTTGAGGGTAGATGTGGTAGGCTGGTGAAGAGTGGGATATGTTCAGCATCCCTGTCACGCTATTTATGCTATGAAGTATTGTGAATGAGAGGAAAAGATTATGGTGCCTCTACTGTACTGTACTCTACTGCGCTGTGGAGTTATACTTTTAAATATCTTTACTTGGCTTGCAGTGCAGTAGATGGCCACCTGCCCACAAGTCATTATTTGTGAACTCCAGCATCTCTAAAGTTTTTTTCCCAATAGTACTTCACATCTTATATCTTATATGCAGAGCATCATTTTGCAGCTGAAGCAGAAACATCTCTAGGGATACAAGAGACGCCATGGGGGTTATTTACTAAAGGCAAATCCACTTTGCACTTGAAAGTGCACTTGGAAGTGAAGTCGCTGAAGATCCGAGGGGGACATACAAGGAAAATAAAAAACAGCATTTTAGCTTGCACATGATTGGATGATAAAATCAGCAGAGCTTCCACTCATTTCAGATCTACCCCTTAGATTTAGAGCGACTGCACTTCCAAGTGCACTTGCAGTGCAAAGTGGATTTGCCTTTAGTAAATAACCCCCCATATTTCTTCTTATTTTGCAGCACGCAGTGGCTCACAGTCCAGTGCATCTCCATTCACTGTTTCAGGTCTTATTTCAGCACGAATTTGGGCTGAATTTGGACCTGAAATGGACCAAAAGACTCACAGGACCCCTGTGCAATTTGCACCGGAACCGATGTGGAGATGTGTGAACCTGCTCCATAGAGAGCCGGTCACAATCTCCTGCTATGCGAATTGGATGCGTAGAAACCCACATCCAATTCCCAATAGTGTGAACCCAGCCTAAGCCTAGGTTCACATTGAACCGATTTGGCATGCAATTTGACTTGTCAAATCGCATGCCAAATTGGCGGCTATTTCCGAATCCCAATTCTCAAAAGTAGTTCCTGTACTACTTTTGGCGACTTTGGGGGGCGATGGCGATTTGTATAGGAACCCACACAGAAGCCTGTCAAATCGCAACTGAAGTCGGACTGCATTGCCGAGTTGAACTCGCGCAATTTCTAACCCGCTCCAATGTGAGCCTGGACTTAAGGACATTTTTTTTATAAAAAAAACACTGCTATCTGGAGTGCTTCTTTAAAATAGCTGATGCAAGTTTCCTTTAAGTTTTCTCTCCCAAATTAATTGCATATGTATGAATGCCATGGTATAGCACACGGAAAACCAATATACAAATTATCTCTATAACTTTTTATTGGGTGTTGTCCCTAAACAGGCTGTTCAAGCTATACACACCTATAGCACACCTATAGCATAAATTATAGGCTAGCCAGTTTACAGGGTGTGAATTTCATGGTGGCAGTTAGTATAAAAAGGGACTTGTCTCCATAGTTGTATGCACTGTTCTCTGCTGTGAGAGGTAAGCAAAAAGGTAAGCAAAAAGTTCAGGAAAAATATAGATATTTGTTTTATATTAGATAATGTTATATTCCCTTGGTATGTCTTTTTCTTCTGTTTCAAGAATTTTACTGTTTTTTCTTAACAGTGTAATAAATACATTTTTACATCAGAATGATATATATAAATACAATAGACATATAAAGGTATCCCTAATAAAAAGAAAGTAGGGATATATCAGACAAATAAAAAATAAAAATTTATATTTAATAATTCTTATTTTATAATAAGTATTATTGTAATGAATCACTAATCAAATGAATCAATTAAAGTTATTTAAGTCAAAAGAAATATATAATAATAATAATAATAATAATAATAAAAAAATAAAAAAAGGAATACAGAAGAAGAACGTGGGTAAGATATATATGTAAGGTATGTCTTTTTCTAATGAACAGTCCTCCAAATCAAATTCAGTTCAAAGGCTTATATTTTATTCAAGTGCAGCGCTGCTAAGACTTACATTTGATAGTCTTACATTTGAATGCAAAATGCAGGAAGACAACACTTGTGTACACAGGCACTTACAGTCTTCTTACAGGTTCCGTATCTTTAACTATCTTGAGTAGCTTGGGGTGACATAACTGCATGCACAACTCAGTGTACATTATAAAGAAAGTAGAAACCTTTATTGCAGAAGACACATAGTAGGTTGATTTACTAAAGGCAAATGAACTATGCACTCTGAAAGTGCAGTAGCGCCAGAGCTTAGTAAATGAGGTAAAGCTTCACTTTGCAATGAATACCCAATCACGTCCAAGGAAAATAAAAAAGCAGCATTTTCGCTTGCCATCCTTTACTAAGCCCTGGAGCAACTGCACTTGCAAAATGCTCTTTCCCTTTAATAATTTGACCCCAGTAAGTCTCTTCTTTGATAAAATTGAATTTAAAGGTAAATATCCACTTTAGGATGCCATGTATTTTTCTGTTCAATAACATATGAAAATGTCTGCTTCTGAACTGAATTACATTGATTGCAGAGCTACTGCAAGTCTACAATTCACATTAGCAAGGGACAATTAGTAAGATGCTTCTGTGAAGAGTACTTGTGACAAAAAAATATTTCGCTTTAATTAGCAAATAAAAATGGACATATCGTACATTTTTTCCTTTATGTCTAATGGTAAAACTTTGTTTAGTTTTAGTTTGCGTGGGAAATGGTTAAAAGTCTTGTAAATTTTCTTTTTTTTTTTCTTTTGCTGTTTGTGTCTCATTGCAAAGATTTCCATTCACTTTCTGTTCTGTAGACAAAACAGGAAGGAAGCTCTCCAAATGGGGATGACTCTGCTCTTAGCTGTCACCGTCACAAGTGTCCCCATTGATTTCATCTCATTGTTGTATAATGTTAGATTTTCTCATTACCTTCTCTATGTGGGGACACAGACAGCAAACAAACCTGACAAAGGTTCTAACCATTCCACGCTATCCTAAACTAAAAAAAAATAAAAATAAATAAAAACAGTTTTTGCCTTACATATATTCTAATTTTTCCATTGTACATATACACCCACAAGAAGATATGATGATTAAATTAAAGGAGAAGTATGGCCAAAGCACTTTGGCCATACTTCTTCTGTGGGTCACAGGAGTGCACTGTGGAAAAGTAGCTGACATCACAGAGCTGGTCCATGCTCTGCAGGCATCCTGACAATAATGTTGGGATCTGTCCATATACCTGGCCGGCAGCTGGCTCAGCCTTCCAGCGTTGCTGCCAGCCCAAGCCAGCTGCTCCCAATGCCTCCACAGCCTGGCGTTCCACTGGGCACTGGAGGGGCAGAACAGAGAGCTAGTGACTGATAGTCAGTCACTGCTCTCTGCTTAGTGAAGACCGAGAACTGAGAGGTCCTGTGATCACTCAGTTTTTAGTGTTAGAGCCAATGGCGGACAGCTGCAGCATCGGATCAATGCTGCAGCCACATAGTTGACTATGTATGTTTTTTTTAGTTTCTCGTTTATCTGAAACTTATATAAAACTACCAGCATTCTTTAGATTCTGAGAATGTTCATTATTCTAGCAAAAGGTACATTTTTGAATACAAATTAATATACAAGTTTAATTTAAAGTATAACTAATGACAGGGGTTATAACCCTCCCTTACTTTATCCAAAATGGAAAAAAAAAAAGTTTTGCCTTTAGAGTTACTTAAAGTTGAAGTAAACCCTCCTATCATTTTCATCCAAGGAAGCTGCCATCTTCAGGACGTTTAATCTTCAGCTTCCATGATGCTGTACATGTGATCAGTTATGACTCCAGTTATATCCAGTGGCGGGCCGTCCATTAGGGGCACCCGGGCACGGTCCCTTCTATCCACGGCTGCCACTTTCTAATTGATGCTCTATGATCCACGGCCGCTACCCACTATTCATGCGCCCCGCCCCTTTTCAGGACTCTGGGTGCATGAATTACAGTGGCGGGGGGGGGGGGGGGGGTTTAAGCACCTAAAGGCTTCAAAATAGGGTGGGCTTGTGTCGCAGAGCATTGTGCCATGTGCCCACCCAGGTAGCGAATTAATATTCGCTGTTGCAACACTGATTCTCCGGCCAATCGGGAAGTGGGTCTGATAACTGTCACCCGATTGGCTGAAAGAGCAAGCGGTCCTATTGGACATCTAGAAAGAGATGTACAGCGGAAGCGAGGAGGAGAAGACACAGGAGCCGCTGCCCGATGCCCACCGCAGCCTGATGTCTGCCTCTGCCCTGATCCCACTGCTTTTTTTGAAGCACCTGAAGGCTCAAAATATGGTGGGCTCGTGGCGCAGAGCATTCGCTGTTGCAACACTGATTCTGATGATTCTCCGGCCAATCGGGAAGCGTGTCTGATACCTGTTACCTGATTGGCTGAAAGGGCAGGTGATCCACAGCAAAAGCGAGGAGGAGAAGACACAGGAGCCGCTGCCGGATGCCCACCGCAGTCTGATGTCCGCCGCTGCCCTGATCCCCGCTGCTACCCGATGTACCCGCCGATGCCCGATCCCCGCCACTGCCTGATGTGCCCATCGCCTAGATGGACCGGCAGACAGCAGGGGGTTGGAGGTGCCGTGGGGGGGGGGGGGGCGTTGTTTGCCGCCCCTGACTCCAGCCAATAGATGGTTTGACAGTTTGGTTAAGAGAACACCCACTGTGACAGTTACATTTCCTGCATGTGCAAGAAAAGTAACTGTTTTTTGAAACTGTTAAATTTATGGGTTTACTTCTGCTTTAAGTGACAGAGTAGCTTTAAAACAGACAAAAGAAGGTAGAAATAACATTGTACCATATGCGTTTTCTGATGATCTTTGCCTTGGCTGATGTCACAATATATTTAGGGCCACATTTTGTCCTTTTTCTATTTGACTAGACTTGTACGAATTATTTTTTGGAAATGCTAAACCTAGGAAGGGATGCCTCTAGAAAGAGTGAAAGAGCGGCTCAAAACAAATGAGGCAAAAAAAAAATTTGTAGAAATTTTTAAGGTGTTTTTAAATAATTCATTACAGTACAGGTACAGAACAAGCTGGGTAATAGGAGCTCAGTATAGAGCACATAGGCTGGGGTAGGCTGCAAGGGACCAATTCTGCACAAGTATCAGCCATAGAAAACAGAATGCTTTCTGTGGAAAATGGCTTGTATTTATCATGCTATCAACATGCATTCCCACTTAGTTCTATACACATTAGAACATGCTCTATACAAAAAAAAAAAAAAAAAAAAACACAAGGCAAGGTGATGCATGGCAAAAGCATCAGGAGATATGACTGCATAGTAATTCATAATTTCGGGGGTCATTCACATTTATATGTGTTATGTATTTTTTTTGAAGCAATGACTTGCATGCACCCATTCATTTCCTATGGGTCCTTAACAGCCTTCTATGTACCAAAAACAAAGAAATAAATAATTAGATTTTTTTTCTCCTCTTGCAGAAACATGGCGTCGCTGACACTGTTAGTTTGTTGCCTGTTAGTGGCATCCACATGTAAGTACCAGGGATCCTGCATAGCATAAAACTACTTTTACTCTGCATGTTAGATAATAGTTTTGATAATGAATTGCCTGTAAATACTTATCTATCCCACTGCCTGTGAAGCTGATCTTCTTGCCTAGAAACAATGGCTAAGGAATCTTCTGCATTCTACATTTCACTACATTAGTATCAGATGTGGTTCCATCCGCTGGCCCCATGTCACTTCAGGATCTCTGGGAACCAACATAAGAAAACATAGTGCACAGTGGTGGGAAACGCTTGTGGCTATGCAGTTAAATATTGTTACAGGGAGGTCTTTTTTTAAACTTTTTTTTTATCTATGGACAGAGTTATTTCTCGACTGCCCTATAGCCAAAACACAGCTACAGCATGGTCGTCTAGTTCTGGGAGGGCGTTCAAGGATACCCCACCAGCGGCCCTTTACCATGTGATCATCTGTGTCCAATCAAAGCTGATCAAACGTAAACACACTTGCTGGTTATCGACATTCCTCTCCTCTACACAACATGAGGAAAGGAGAGCTGGTAACTGGCAATTGTAACAGGACTTTTACACTGATAATCAGGGCACAACAGTGTCCATCAGTGCTGCCTATACTGATAGGCCCATCAGTGCCGCCTATCAGTGCCTCCTCATCAGTGCGACCTATTAGTGCCCATCAGTACAGCCACATCACGCACATCAGTGAATGAGAAAAATTACTTATTTGCAAAATTTTATAATGGAAACAAAGGAAACCTTTTTTTTTTCAACATGAGGGGAGCGGGTAACTGGCAATTGTGATGGGACTTTTACGCTGATAATCGGGGCACTGATCATGAGTGTCCTGGTTATCAGTGCAGCTCCAACAGTGCCCATCAATGCTGCCTATCACTGCCCATCAGTGCCTCCTCATCAGTGTGACCTATCAGTGCTACCTAACAGTGCAGCCTATCAGTGCCCATCAGTGCAGCCACATCACGCACATCAGTGAAGGAGAAAAATGACTTATTTGCTAAATTTTATAACAGAAACTAAGAAAACATTTTTTTTTTTTTCAAAATTTTCAGTCTTTTTTTCGTTTCTTTAGCAAAAAATAAAAAACCTAGTGGTGATTAAATGCCACCAAAAGAAAGCTCTATCTGTCTCAAAAAATGCTAAAAATGTCATATGGGTACGTACTATGCCCATGCTAAGGTTTATTATTGTAGTCACAACAGTAACCCTCAATATTGGTGTTAGAGCCTGCAGTACTAACCCCCAATATTGGTGTCAGAGCCAAGGGTAATAACCTCCAGCGCTGATGTAAGTGTCTGCAATAATAACCCCCAGCACTGGTGTCAGTTTCTGCAATAAAAACCCCCAGCACTGGTGCCAGTGTCTGCAATAATAACCCCCAGGACTGGTGCCAGTGTCTGCAATAATAACCCCCAGGACTGGTGCCAGTGTCTGCAATAATAACCCCCAGGACTGGTGCCAGTGTCTGCAATAATAACCCCCAGGACTGGTGCCAGTGTCTGCAATAAAAACCCCTGGCACTGGTGTCAGTGTCTGCAATAATAACCCCAGCATTGGTGTCAGTGGCCACAATAATAACCTCAGCACTGGTGGCCGTGACCTCAATAATAACTCCCGGCATTGGTGTCAGTGATTGCAATAATAACTGCCAGCATTGGTGTCAGAATCTGCAATAATGATCCCCAACATTGAAGTCAGTGTCTGCAATGATAAACCTCAACACTGGGCCCAGTGCTGCAGTAATAACCCTCAACAATGGTGTCAGTAGCCGCAATAATAACTTCCAGCATAGATGTCAGTGCCTGCAATAATAACCCCCGACATGTGTTTCAGTAGTCTCAATAATAACTCCCAGCATTGTTTTTAGTGCCTGCAATATTAACCGCCAACATTGGTGTCAGTAGCTGCAATAATAACTCCCAGTCCCAGCATTGGTGTCAGTTGCCACAATAATTATACCTGGTATTGGTGTCAGTGGGTGACAAAATAACCAATATTTGGTCTTGTTTTACTCCACTTTCTCTACAATGTACTCCCAGGCCCTATTATTTCTAAAACACAGCAAATCAAAGAGTGAAAGCCTCATACCATGAAGCGACACTCACTTTATTGACCATGCCCACAATTGTGTGGAATGCAAGCATTTCTTATCTTGTTTCTGTGAAGGTGTCCCTCCTAATTATTTAGATATTTTAATATTGGCAACTTTTGCTCTATCTACATACAATATCTGCTTTAATGAAACAGTGATCTTAGTGGTTGATTTATCATATACTGTATATTTTGGCAAGTGATTGAAGTACATGGGCCTGATTTATTAAGCTGTGATAACATATACTGCATTGACAATTTCTATATTTAAGGTCAACTGTATCAAAACGTTTTAGTTTCAGATGTGGAAAGGACTATAAACTCTGTAAGAAATATCATCTCTGTAGCGGATCCTCAAGTCCGCTGGGAAATCCTTGAAGCTGAGGAAGTGCTAACTTATCCACGGCCACCTTTTACCCCCCCCCCCCCCCCAGTAACTGGACGACACACAGTTCGGGGAGTCAATGAACAACTTTATTTTAGCCTCAGCTGGCTTTTTATATCCTGTCCCATGCAAGGGGTTTCTTAAATCATTTTCCAGGGGCATCCCCCTAACAATAAAACACATGACTAGGAGTGTAATTACATCCCGTAGCAGATAATAGGTGGATTCATTAACACACTGAACAATAGGTGAATGCAGGGCCGGATTAAGAGCATTACTGGCCTGGTGCTGAGGATTTTGGTGGGCCTTAAGGGATGTGTGTCGGAGTCAGGAGAGCGTAATACGCAGAGCGCTGGGTTCAGGAGAGAGTAATACACAGAGCGCTGGGTTCAGGAGAGAGTAATACACAGAGCGCTGGGTTCAGGAGAGAGTAATACACAGAGCGCTGGGTTCAGGAGAGTGTAATACACAGAGCGCTTGGTTCAGGAGAGTGTAATACACAGAGCGCTGGGTTCAGGAGAGTGTAATACACAGAGCGCTTGGTTCAGGAGAGTGTAATACGCAGATCGCTGGGTTCAGGAGAGCGTAATACACAGAGCGCTGGGTTCAGGAGAGTGTAAAACGCAGAGCGCTGGGTTCAGGAGAGCGTAATACACATAGCGCTGGGTTCAGGAGAGTGTAATACACAGAGCGCTGGGTTCAAGAGAGTGTAATACACAGAGCGCTGGGTTTAGGAGAGCTTAACACAAAGAGCGATGGGTTCAGGAGAGTGTAATACAAAGAGCGATGGGTTCAGGAGAGTGTAATACACAGAGCGCTGGGTTTAGGAGAGCTTAATACAAAGAGCGATGGGTTCAGGAGAGTGTAATACACAGAGCACTGGGTTCAGGGCAGCGTAATACACAGATCATCAGTGCCCAGCCATCTGTGCAGCCTAAAGCCCCATACACATGGTAGGATTTTCTGATGGATTCTGTCCTATCAGACAATGTTGTCGGAAAATCAGACCGTGTAGGCACCATCGGACAGTTTTCATCAGATTGTCTGACGGACAAAGTCCTATCTCCTGCTGGATAGATTTTCTGACAACAAAGTCCGATCACACCAAATCCGATCGTGTGTAGCGAATTCCGACCGGACAAAGTGCTACGCATGCTCAGATCACATTACAAGACCAAAGCTATTGGCTACTAGCCTCTACGTAGTCCCGTCGTAGGCAACAAACGTCACCACGTTCAGAATGATCGGATTTTCCGACAACTTTGTCCGACCGTGTGTACGCAAAACCAACATCAAAGTATGACGGACATGGTCTGACGGACCTGGTCCTCGGATAATCCACGCGTGTGTATGGGGCTTTACCTGTGCCCATCAATGCAGCCTGATCAGTGGCCATCAACACAGCCTCAAGCCACCAGTGCCCATCAACACAGCCTCAAGCCACCAGTGCCCTTCAATGCAGCCTCATCATCAGTGCCCATCAATACAGCCTCATCAGTGCCCAGACATCAGTACAGCCTCATCAGTGCCCATTAATGTAGCCTCATCAGTACAAGCCTCAGTGACCACCCATCAGTGCCCATTAATGCAGCCTCATCAGTGCCCAGCAATCAGTGCCCATGAATGCAGCCTCATCAGTACCCAGCTATCAGTACCCATCAATACAGCCTCAAGTCATCATTGCCCATTAATGCAGCCTCATCAGTGCCCAGCCATCAATACAGCCACATCAGTGCCCATCAGTACAGCCTCATTAGCGCCCAGCCATCAGTGCCCATTAATGCAGCCTCATCATCAGTGCCCGGCCCCATCGCATCAGCCTTACCTGGCTCAGCTGGCTGTGGCATGCCCAGGCATCTGAAGAGGAGAGCCGCCGCATCCGGTTTACACAGAGCGGGGCGTGGCCGAGTGACACACAAGGTCCTGCCTCCAGGACTTGGTAGGCTCCTATGATGGATGGCTCAGCCGTTCCGGGAGACAGGACCTCGCTTGTCACTTGGCTGCGTCGGGTAAGTGGAAGATTGAAGTCCCCGGCCGCTCTGTAAAATAGCGGTGCTCGCTCCCCCCTAATGCCACTGAGCAGCTCAATGTCACTTGTAGCACAGAAGCCGGGCTTCTGTGTTTACAAGTGACAGAAAATAACAGTGAAAATGAATCTGGCCATCCAGGGCCTATTTTATGGAAGGGGCCTGGTGCTGCAGCTCCAAAAGCCCCTATGTTTATCTGGCCCTGGGTGAATGGAAAGCTGCCTCAGACCCTACTTAAAGTGGTGGGACACCCTGAAAACAAAAACTTAAAAAAATGTTAGTAACCATTTAAAATGAAAAAAATAAAAAATTATTTTTTTTACTTACCAGAAATGGCTGTTGCTAGGCAGATTGTCCTAATCTGCCTCCTCCAGCGCTGCGGTGATCTTCTCTTCTTCCGTCTTCTGGTGAATGGGGCGCGGTGTGTTATGGGAACTATGTCCCACAACACATCGCGTTCCCCATTCACAAATTAGAGTCGCGCATGCGCAGTAGGCCACGCGCCGACTCGCGCATGCGCAGTAGGAAACGTGAAGCCGTTTCCCTTACTGAGGATGGCGGCGCTGGAACCGGATCGCCGAGGGACAGCTCGTCCTCCACGACCGACATCGCGGGCGCCCTGGGAGGGTAAGTGTACTTAATAAAAGTCAGCAGCTACTTTTTTTTTAGCTGCTGACTTTTAAAAAAAAAAAATTGTAAGGTGAAACACCCCTTTAACCCAATTTACTTATTCAGACATCAGTAGACATTCTGTCTCCACCTCTCCTGGAATGCCCCTTCTAGGAGCCAGAGATCCTGGCCATCAACTTCACAGTATATTGGGGACTAGATCTTTATATTTTGCTACAATCTAAAGTCACTAGGGAAAGAAAAGCTACAATAAAGAAAAACTGCCAGCCCTGTCTAACCCTTCCCTTTTATAGTACAAGTGCCATATCCAGGGCAGGACTTAGGGTGGTGGGGGCCCCTGGGCTTAAGTCACTTTCGGGCCCTACCTTCTATACATTACTGTATTTATCGGCGTATAACACGCACCCCAAGTTTAGTAGGGAATTTTAAGGAAAAAAAACTTTTAGGAGGCAAGTTGCAGGGGAAAAAAAAATAAAAAAAAAATAAACTTACATTTAAATGCCCATCAATGCAGCCTTGTCAGTGTAGCCTTGTCATTGTAGTCTTGAAGTTTAAAAATGGCGCCGCCGAGATACAGAGTCATGTGTATCTCTGTGGCTCTCTGGCCCTCTCGCAGTCCCGAGCACAGCCGAGAGTAGCCGAGTGTACTCGGCTCGGCTCACAGACAACCCAACCTGCAAAAACTCATTTCAGGGAGGTGACGTGCAAGACCCCCCCTGTGGCTGTGTGTGTGAGTGATGTGAGTTGTATAAGTGTAAGACACACTACAGGAGATGGTCAGAGACTGCAGACTTGGTACAGGAGATGGTCAGAGACTGCAGACTTGGTACAAGAGATGGTCAGAGACTGCAGACTTGGTACAAGAGATGGTCAGAGACTGCAGACTTGGTACAAGAGATGGTCAGAGACTGCAGACTTGGTACAAGAGATGGTCAGAGACTGCAGACTTGGTACAAGAGATGGTCAGAGACTGCAGACTTGGTACAAGAGATGGTCAGAGACTGCAGACTTGGTACAAGAGATGGTCAGAGACTGCAGACTTGGTACAAGAGATGGTCAGAGACTGCAGACTTGGTACAAGAGATGGTCAGAGACTGCAGACTTGGTACAAGAGATGGTCAGAGACTGCAGACTTGGTACAAGAGATGGTCAGAGACTGCAGACTTGGTACAAGAGATGGTCAGAGACTGCAGACTTGGTACAAGAGATGGTCAGAGACTGCAGACTTGGTACAAGAGATGGTCAGAGACTGCAGACTTGGTACAAGAGATGGTCAGAGACTGCAGACTTGGTACAAGAGATGGTCAGAGACTGCAGACTTGGTACAAGAGATGGTCAGAGACTGCAGACTTGGTACAAGAGATGGTCAGAGACTGCAGAATTGGTACAGGAGATGGTCAGAGACTGCAGACATGATACAGGAGATGGTCAGAGACTGCAGACATGATACAGGAGATGGTCAGAGACTGCAGACATGATACAGGAGATGGTCAGAGACTGCAGACATGATACAGGAGATGGTCAGAGACTGCAGACATGATGCAGGAGATGGTCAGAGACTGCAGACATGATACAGGAGATGGTCAGAGACTGCAGACATGATACAGGAGATGGTCAGAGACTGCAGACATGATACAGGAGATGGTCAGAGACTGCAGACATGATGCAGGAGATGGTCAGAGACTGCAGACTTGATGCAGGAGATGGTCAGAGACTGTGTTTATGGTTGAACTCAGTGTACATGTATACAGTATTGCAGGGCTGTGCCACTCTATTTAAACCAGCTCTGCAAGATCAAGTCAGTGATCCTCCTTTGAAAAGTACAACCAAGTGACAAGGCAGCAGCACATTTAATTTCCAAAATAAAATGTTTCTTACAAACAGTGATCTGGTCAGGATTAGTGGAGGACAGTTAATGGGTCTGTAAAACTTCTAGCCTGAATCAGCATTAAATTCTTCACAAAAACATCAAACTCTGCAGCACACACAGAGCTCTGGCTTACTAGCTGAGCTGAAATGGTTAACAGCCAGCCATGTGTGACCCCCTCACTGGACACAGAATGCAGGTGGGCTGTGGGGTCTTCCAGAGATCTTATCAGTGCAGTGTGCAGCTACAAAAAGATTACAGAGGGAGGGGGAGGCTGATCAGTAGCATTGCACTGCCTGAAGACATACATTTCTGGAAGACACTGTCCAGCCAGCATTACATGTGACTGTGCAGGGCTCCCCACGATCTTGTTTCCATTCAGCCAGAATGATGTGTGTGCTCAGTGCTGTGGTTGTACCTTGCTCTGCCATGTCCTCCTCGGGCTTCAGGTACTGTGCATCTCCCTCCCAGGGGCCCCCATTCAGCACCTGTGTAATCAAATGTGGTGGGCTGGAAAGGGGGAGGGTTACACTTTGTCTGCTGCACGATACACTTGCTCCTCCAGCCCTCGCTGTTAGACATTTACTCAGCCCCGCCTCCTGTTCACAGCACAGCCCCGCCTCCTGTTCACAGCACAACCCCTGCCACCGCTCGTCTCTCTCTCTGCTGTTCCAACTTCCAAAGCTCCTAGCAGATGACAGTGGCCCTCTCCCACAAGTCGAGTACACTCAGCTATGTATCTCGGCGGGGCCCCCTATTGGGCGGGGCCCATGGGCTTGAGCCCAGTCAAGCCCAATAGTAAGTCCGGCCCTGGCCATATCTGCTCATTGTATGTTGGAAAGACTCCCTTTACTGGGATCACAGACAGTAATAAAAAACCTGACAAAGGATCTAGGACTTCCCCACTCTGCAAAACTAAAAATAAAAAGTTGGCAATTATGTATTATTATGGTGCGATTCATGAAACTGATGAAAACTGAACTAATGTTTCACTGTGGCCCAAAGCACCCCCCTCATCAAAACAGTGTAGCATGTTTTACAACTTTGGACCTGATGGGTTCTGAGGAATGGAATGCATCAGGAAGTATACTCCCAATGATCCTGTGAGGTGCTCTCTAGATTCTGTCTGAAGTGAATTACAGAAACTAGGACTAAAGTACAACTGAGTTGACTTTCTGGCTTTGAAATGATTGCATAGTAGCATTAGTAGCTCTTTGACTGGTTCCCTTTGTCCAGGATTGCTCTTTAAACTACAGGCATACAAAAGTAATATGAGAGCTGTGGAACTATTATGTAAGGGCCAGTTCACACCAGATGCAGTCCAGTGCGTTTTCAGAAGCATGGACAGCAGGGGCGTACCTAGTGCATTTGGCACCCGGGGCGGATCCTATATCTGGCCCCCCCCCCCCCCACCTTAAAATGTAAAAACACCCCACTGTGCCCCCTGCATACCTCTGCATCCTTAAATATCTCTTAAAGTGGAGGGCCACCCTGAAAAACAAAACTTGATAAAAATGTTAATACAAATTTAAAATTTACTTACCAGAAATGGCTGTTGCTAGGCAGATCATCCTAATATGCCTGTTCCTGTTCCTCTGAGCTTTTCTCCTAGCGCCGCCTTCTAGTGAATGGGGCGCGGTGTGTTATGGAAACTGTGTCCCACAACACATCGCGTTCCCCATTCACAAAGCGCCACGCAACGACTCGCGCATGCGCAGTAGGCCGCGCGACGACTCGCGCATGCGCAGTAGGAAAACGGGCAGCGATCGCTGCCCGTTTCCCTTACTGAGGATGGCGGGGCTGGGACCGGAGCGCAGAGGGACATCTCGGCCTCCACGACCGACATCGCGGGCGCCCTGGGAGGGTAAGTGTACTTAGTAAAAGTCAGCAGCTACTTTTTTTTAGCTGCTGACTTTTAAAAAATATTTTTTTTAGATAAAACACCGCTTTAAGTATGTACATTACACATCACCCTGCACCTCTAGACCCCTTTACATTACACAGCACCCTGCACCTCTAGACCACTTTACATTACACAGCACCCTGCACCTCTAGACCCCTTTACATTACACAGCACCCTGCACCTCTAGACCCTTTTACATTACACAGCACCCTGCACCTCTAGACCCCTTTACATTACACAGCACCCTGCACCTCTAGACCCCTTTACATTACACAGCACCCTGCACCTCTAGACCCCTTTACATTACACAGCACCCTGCACCTCTAGACCCCATTTACATTACACAGCACCCTGCACCTCTAGACCCCTTTACATTACACAGCACCCTGCACCTCTAGACCCCTTTAGATTACACAGCACCCTGCCCTTCTGGACCCCTTTACAATACACACCCTTTAGAATACACAGCACCCTGCACTTCTAGACCCCTTTACATTACACAGCACCCTGCACCTCTAGTCCACTTTACATTACACAGCACCCTGCACCTCTAGACCCCTTTACATTACACAGCACCCTGCACCTCTGGACCCCTTTACAATACACAGCACCCTGCACCTCTGGACCCCTTTACATTACACAGCACCCTGCACCTCTGGACCCCTTTACATTACACAGCACCCTGCACCTCTAGACCCCTTTACATTACACAGCCCCCCACATCTCTGGACATCTGTATGTTACACAGACACCCCCCCCCTAACAGCTCTGGACCCCCAGCATGTTACACAGACCGGCCTACAGCACAGACCCCCCTACAATGCAGACCCCCCTACAATACAGACCACCCCCTACAGTGCAGACCCCCCTACAGTACAGACTCCCCTACAGGGGAGACCCCCCTACAATGCAGACCCCCCTACAGTACAGACCCCCCTACAATGGAGACCCCCTTCAGTGGAGTCCCCCTACAATGCAGACCCCCCCCCCCTACAGTACAGACCCCCCTACAGTGCAGACCCCCCTAGTGCAGACCCCCCTAGTGTAAACCCCCACTACAATTCAGACCCCCCCCTACAGTGCAGACCCCCCCAGTGCAGACCCCCCCCTACAATTCAGACCCCCCTACAATGCAGACCCCCAACTACAATGCAGACCCCCCTACAATACAGAGCCCCCCCTCAGACCCATAATGTACCTTGGCTGAGTCGGCTCAGATGATCAGCACGGGACATGATGATGCATTGCACAGCACACGTGTAGAAGGAGGAGGGGGAGGCGGCGCCGGCAGCTTCACTCTGCTCGGCTGTATGAGACAGCCGAGACAGATCAGAGCCGCGGCGCAGCCACAACAGACAGTTCTTACCTGCCGCTGCCTGTCACCGCGCCGTGCCGATGCTTAAATCCGCCCGCTGTCTCCGATTCAATCACGGAGGGGGGGGGGCGCCGGCCTGACACCCCCCCCAGTGTGTGGCACCCGGTGCGGCCCGCCCCCCAATTTGTACGCCACTGATGGACAGTAGATTATATGGGTTACAATGGCATAGTTCATACCAATTCAGTGCATTCCAGTGCATTTTTTCTGCACTGAACTGTACTTGAACGTGGCAAAATGTTTAAAAAACGCACCAGAACACATCTAAATGCATTAAAAACGCAGTGAAAAACCCCCCAGGAAAACTTGAAAAAAAAGAAAAAAACAAGGAGGGGGAAAATGCACTGGAATGCATTGAAAACACTTCAAAAATATGCATGCAGAATCACATGCAGATTGAGTTTTTGTGGTGTGAACTGTAATCAAAACCCAGAGTGTGTTTTTGTGGTGTGAACCGGCCCTTAAAATTTCCATTGAAAAGATGTTAAATAACATATAACATATGCAAAAATATCTTGGCTTGTTTGGCTCTGTATTTCTGCAGATTCTCAGCCTGGTTGGCTTGGAGGATATAACATTTTTGGACCTGGTTTTGGAGGATATCCCGTCTCAGGACGAAGTGGAGGAAATGGTGGAGGATATCCCGTCTCAGGACGAAGTGGAGGAAATGGTGGAGGATATCCCACCTCAGAAGGAAATGGAGGAAATGGTGGAGTATATCCCAGCTCAGGCGGAAGTGGAGGAATCGGTGGAGGATATCCCAGCATAGGAGGAATTGGAGGAAATGGTGGAGGACATCCCGGCACAGGAGGAAATGGAGGATACCCTGGAGAACGTCCCGGCCCAGGAGGGAATGGAGGATACCCTGGAGGACTTCCCGGCCCAGGAGGGAATGGAGGATACCCTGGAGAACGTCCCGGCACAGGAGGAAATGGAGGATACCCTGGAGAACGTCCCGGCACAGGAGGAAATGGAGGATACCCTGGAGGACATCCTGGCACAGGAGGATTAGGAGGACGTCCCAATTCTGGTAGTGGATCTACTAATACAGGAGGATCTGAATGTAAATGTAAAATTGCAGAACTCAAATGCATAGATAGTAAAGCCAATGGAAATAATGCAAAATGCCCTGCAGGTAAGATATTTTTTCATAGTAGATTATACTGTTTTAAAGTAAACCTAATCCCAAGAGAAACACGAATGCTGCAATTTGTTGAAGTCTCCTGAAAAATCGAGTTCCCTGGCTGTCATTCTGACCATGTTGCCTGGCTGTATCCTGGTGATCTTGCACTATATTCTGAGTCACTGTGTGATCAAGAACAAATAGGCAAATAAGGACGTCTGACTAGGCTCCTACCTCATTTCATGTCATAGCCTTCTACTTTTTTTCCTGTAAGGCTAGGTTTCCACTAGTGCGACTTGTCATGCGACTGCAAACTTGCATGACAAGTCGTACCCCATGATTTCCAATGTGTACCGTACATATCTGTGCGACTTCAAGTCGCAGCAACTTAAAAGTAGTCCCTGCTCTACTTTGGTCCCACTTTGATGCAACTTGAGGTCCATAGACCTCAAGAATACACAGGCATTGTTTAAAGTCGCATCAAAATCGCTGCGAAATCAGGTCGCAATAGTGGAAACCTAGCCTAAGTGCTGGCTTAACTCCTCCATCTGGTATCCCCACATGACCTTTTATGTAGCTGTCAGGAGAGCAGGGAAGGATAATGGAGCATCCTGTCTCAATCATTGATCCATGGAAAAAAGAAAACAAATGCAGGCACCTCTGAGTTACACTGTAAAGTGTGTATTCATAAAATCACATAGTAACTTACATCAAGGATTACAATGAAGGGTACATCTTTAGGTAGACACTCTGCGAGGCATCCATCACGCTGGTCAAATGAAGGTAAACTGTATCAGCCATTCTGTGGGCTCTTCTGGCCGGCAGGAAGATGGTGTAGTGGTGGAGAGCTGGAGAGGAGGCTTAGAATGCTCCCTGGACCGCAGCGCTGGAGGGGATGACGTCATGGGCATTCTAGCGACGCGTTTCCGGGCTGGCACACCCTGGTGGTGGGAGGAATGCGCTCTCCTTTTTCAAGCTTGAAAGAGCAGAGCATCTACCTACAGATGTACCCTTCACTGTAATCCTTGATGTAAGTTACTATGTGATTTTATGAATAAACACTTTACAGTCTAACTCAGAGGCGCCGGCATTTGTTTTCTTTTTTTTTGCATATCTTGGAGACCGCTTCTGCTTCCCTGGATCACTAGACTTTTCTTCTGTCTGCATAGCAGCCCACTGGCCATTTGGACTTCAGTATCATAGGATCTGTTTCAGTATCAGCGCCACCTAACACTAATGATATTTTTTGCTATTTGTATGGGGGACATTCCTCCCACTGACCACCAATGCAAGAAGCATTCTTCTCATTGACTACCAAATTAATGTACCATTAGTTGTTATAATAATTATTTGCAGGGATTCCCTGAGACCTGTGTAGCGCTACCCCCGTATGGGCCACTGGTATTAATTGTTTTTTCCCTAAAGGTACAGAAGCTGCCCACCGCCGCAAGCACCAGTCCATTCACACCAGCTCGAATAACACAGATTAGGGGATGTCTTTTTAATATTTATTGTTTGAAGAAACCTTAAACAGGAGAGGAATTAGGGCATGGAGTACTCCAAAATGATTAGCACATAGCAACTAGAGGAGAATCCTCTCCTTAAGTAAATGTAAGTGTTTGACAGTCTAAAAACTCTCACAGCTGAAGACTATGAGGTAACTTTGTGAACAGGCTAATGCTGGCCATACACTATACGAAAAATCGGCCGAAATTCGGTAATTTGGCCAGTTTGTTTGTTTTTTGGCCAGTTAATGGGCACAAAATCGATAGTTGTTGGGACGTTTTTGATCCGAAAAAACTAAAGACAAGTTTGGAAATTGTCTGACGAACTAATGATAAATTGAAAGGTTAATGTGTTTCCCATGCAAACTGTTTGCCCTAGGTATATGTAAAAAAAAAAAAAAAAAAAATGTATTAATTTATGTCCACTGAGCGATTTATTGGTCATTACATGATGGCACTATCTTTTACTCTCACGGCCGAATGTTCGTTTTTTGAAAATGGGGCCGATTTTTTGTATAGTGTATGGCCAACATTAGACCTCACAGTTAAAGACTAAAGCCTCATACATACTAGTATTTTTTTTTTTTTCATTCAACCCAGCAGAAAAAAACCGACAGCCCAGGTCGGAGCCGCTGTGGTAACAATCCGATGATAGTACAGTGACCTGCTGTTCTATTGTGTTCTGACAGGGAGAGGGCCCCCCTATCAGAACACTCAAGTCATCACTCTCAACCACTCTCAACCACTGGCACTGATCGGGAGGCGGTTGGCAGATCTTTTCCGGTCACAGCCCTTCGACAGAAGCCAAGTGAGCAGCCGGCTTCTGTTGGATCGATTCCAGTACACACGGGTTTCTGTTGAACCAGTCGATGCCGGCTGACATTCAGGCCATGTGTACTAGGCTTTAGAGGCAAGTTTCTTTTGGCATCTGGTTACCTTGTGCCTATGCACAACTATGTACATTACAAGGATTTTAACAAATTTTGTTGCAGATTCCTACCTTTTGTTTTTCAGAAGAAATCACTGCTTGTTCCTCTGTGCTGAGTGAGTCTAATGGCAGTAGTTTCATAATTATCAACCAGCTGCTGCAGGTGCAGGGCTCTAATGAGGAAAATTGCTGTGCCTGCATCCCTTTAGATGTGATTTCCTATTGGGAGTATCTTGCCAAAAATGAAATTTTTGCTGCAGGGGATGCCAAAAATCGTATTTGTATGTAGCACTGACCCCCGAAGGAGCTGCTGGTTTGATTTGGGCTTACGGTTACCTCACCTACTTGCTTCTCCGTCTTGGGGATCCCATGGAAAGTGGCCCAAAGAATGTTAAAACTGACACTGAATCCTCTTTTGGATTATTTATTTAGAAAAAAGGCAAAGTCTCTTAATAAAGGGTAGAGGGTTAGGGGTGACTTCAGGTTCTTAAATTGCAGGGTGAAGGTATTAGAAGAATTCAGAGGATAAAACTGTTCCACAAACTAGATTCAACAACCCCCGGATAGACCTCTCTCACTAGGCCTAGCAGCCGGTGGGATGCTCGGTAAAGTCTCTGCCACAGACTTGTAAGTTACACTTGAGCGTTACTGAGGGATTTGGATGAATTTAAAGAACTGACATACGGTACCAGTTTCTCTCAGCCGATCCGGCGATACCGTATGAATGTTGATCCAGGTTGCCTCCTTCAACTAAGTCTCCAGGCTCTGGCAGAGAAACCAGCCTTGCGCAGGTTTTCTCCTGAAAGAGTCCTCCCCTGGGGTCCTTCAGTTGCTGGGCCTCTCCCTTCAGATGAGACAGCACCAGACCATCCTTGGATCAGTAGGCTCCCAAAGTTGCAGGATGCATAGTTCCGCACCCCAGGCCAGGAGGGCCATGGGGCTGGGTCAGGAGGACCAGCAGAACCAAACAGACAAAAAAATAAAAACCCCCGCCAACATGGCGTTGGTACCTTAAATACCACCCCCCAGAATGCACAGCAGGAAAACACTCCCACTGGACTGGTTCAGAGAGATAAGTGGCATTCAATGCATCCAACTAGACTGTGTTTCTACTCTTGCCAGCCGCGACAGCGACACCTACGGTCAAGGAGAACCCAGTGCCACCCAGCTGGACTGGTACTGAAACCAGAAATTTAGAGAAATTATCCTGAAGCCCAACTGTGGCTTCAGGCAACTTAATTTTTGAAAAACAATAGCGTCTGCTCATCAGGAGTCAGCGCTACATGTATCTTAGTGTAGACTTCTGGGAAAATCAGTGAGCCAATCACACAAACAGAAAATTATGTTTCTGGGGGGCGTTCTGTACACATTCAGTTTACAGAACACCTCCAGGTAGCCATATTGCATTGCATTTTACAGAAAATTACAGAGTTGCAAATTTCAATGGAAAGGTAATTTTTAATATAGGGGTTAAGTGTTCCTAGAGGTGTAGGGGGATGTGGCTGTGAGCTAGTGAACACTGATCAGTGAACACTGATCACTGCTCCAATCAAAGGGAGCAGAGATCGGTGTCACTAGTTGCTAGGCAGAACGGGGAGATGCTGTTTACTTCCGCATCTCCTCGTTCAGCCATCCCGTGAGATGATCGCGGGTATCCCCGTGGCGATCGAGTCCATGGGACCCGCGACTGGACTCACGTGGGTCCCGACCGGCACGTGCTTGATGGCACGGCGGCATCTTAAAGGGGACATACCTGTACGCCCTTATGCCTGTCCGTGCCATTCTGTCAATGTACATCAAGCGGTTAATCAAACATACCAGTATTGTTTTCTGCAGTGTTTTCATTTTCACCCTGCATACTTTTGCATGCAGAGTGTTACATTCAAAGCATAGTGATAACTGTCACAATTGCCAGTGTGCTTATGTCAGTTATTATGTCATTTCTCAACTTATCTTTTGAGCCCTCAAGATTTTTGACTGTTCTCATGTGCCGCACCATGGTAACTGCAGATCTAAATAGATGCAAATATGGCGCAGTCCTTGGTGGATTGGATGGTTTAGTTTAAAGATTTCTTGCCTAAGCCCAGTTGTGACTGATTCTCTTTAAATGTATTTTGCCTTTGCAGCCACGGATTTGATGTCATCTGTCCGCCTCAGCCAAACAGAGGAAGCTTTGTATTGAATGCAAAGCTTCCTGTGAATGGCTGAGCAGCACTCAGCCTGACTCCATTTTGTTCTGGGAGTGGGACGCTAAGTCCCCATCCTGCTGCTGGAAAACAGTGCTATATACAGTATATGCAGCTGAGGCTACATACAGTAAATACAGCGCATCCAGTGTAGTAAATAGTTTGTTTGGGCTAGCTTGGCCCAAACAAACTATTAAAGGGACATTAAATGCGGATCTAGGCTTTTGAAGTGGAACTAAACTGACCAATTTACGTTCAAGGCATGCCTCTGATTATAACTGTTACGGTTGCAAGTGTGCTTCTGTCAGTTCTCAATTAAAGTGATTGTAAAGTCTTGTTGTTTTGTTTTTTTAAATAACAAACATTATACTTACCACCTCTGTGCAGTTGGTTTTGCACAGAGCAGCCCAGATCCTCCTCTTCTCGGGTCCCTCTTTGCTGCTCCTGGCTCCTCCCTCCTATCGAGTGTCCCCTCAGCCAGAAGCTTTCTATGGGGGCACCCGAGCCAAGGCAGAGCTCTGTGTATCCATTCAGACACGGAGCCCCGACCTGGCCCCACCCTCTCTACCCTGATTGGCTGACTGACGTTGATTGACTTTGATAGCCAATCAGGAGGAGCATCCCAGATGGCTTAGACATTTGTGGACATTGCTGGAGAGGGATGGGGCTCAGGTAAGTAATTAGGGGGGTGCTGGGGGGGGGGGGCTGCTACACACAAAAAGTTTTTTTATCTTAATGCATAGAATGCACTAAGATAAAAAACATTCTACATTTACAACCCTTTCAATTTTCAAGCCCTCAAATAGCTAAACACCTGTGCAGCACCATAGCAACTGAAGATCTAAATAGAGGCTAAAATCACTCCATCTTGTAAAGATTAGGAGACTTTAGTTCTGCTTTAACATTCACACCATATATACTTGCTAACATTTGGAATTTAGTGTTTTCTTTTAAAAGAGATCTAAAGTCAAATAATATTCCATTCCCAATACTGGGCACCTTCGCCCCCTTCCTTCCCAGACCAATTTCAGCTTTTCAGCGCTCTGTGATTGGACACAACCGTCATGTGAACAGGAGGGACAATCACAGAGCCCTCCTGCTGATTGGAGATGCGCCCGGTGTCAGGGTAACACGAGCGCATCGGGATCGCGCCGCTGCACGGGCACGCACGCACGCGATCCCCCTCCTTCTGAGGGACATTCCTGAACGTCCACTCAGGAGGAGGAAGCGCCCACCCGGTCATATATGTTCAGTGGCTGGGTGGGAAGTAGTTAAAGTGTGTTTATAGCCATTATCATGGAGAATGGTGAGAGGTTAAAACCTCTTGTCAGGTTTTTATTTCTGTCTGTGCCCAGGCTAGCAATATTCTCTCTTTCTATTTGCCCTGATCACCATTGTTACACAGACAGAAAGTGATGGGAAATCCAAAGTTTTTAGAGCTGTCCCCAAAACAATAAATACATCTTCCAATGGGCACACATGTTCTGGTGACAACTGTCTAAAAGTAAAAACTCCACTTACTTTGCAGAGATTTCCTCTTATTTCCTGTTGTGTCTCTAAAACAGGAACCAAAGAGAAATCTTCTCCACATGACAAATGGCAAAAAAACTAAACAAAACAAAAAAACCTTGGATTGTGAGCATAATTCGTTTCAGAAACATGCTTGTAAATCAAAGCGAATTTCCCCATAAGAAATAATGGAAACTCAGATTCAATTCGTTCCACAACCATTTATTCATAAATCCTTCAGTTTATAGTCCATATAAAAAGATTATAGCAATGTAATAGGTTGTGTAACCATAAAATGTAAACCTCCAAATGGAAGCCTCCACAAGGGAATTAGAAGCAAAAGTATAAAAGTATAAAAGAGAAGAGAGGCGCCTCTAAGTGTAGCAATATGGTTACATTTAATGAAGGTACAACATTTGGCAACTCACATGGTTGATGATTAAAAGAGGCACATGTAAGTATGTAGTCATCTGGGGTAAAGCTGTCCACATAGACCATCCTCCGCACTGCCGGCTCTCACCACTGTCAGTCTTCAATCGTGACCGGGAAGACTACCCTGCAGTAGAGCGATCTGAAAGCGAGGCTTGAATTGCTCGTGGAGCACAGCGTGGAATGGACGACTTTGATGGTGAGGAGGATGGTTTATGTGGACACCTTTACCCATGATGCCTGCATACTTAGATGTGCCTGTTTTAACCACTTCCTGCCCGGTCAATAGCAGATTGACGTCCGGGAAGTGGTTTTGTTATCCTGACTGGGCGTCATATGACGTCCTTCAGGATAACAGCCGCCGCGCGCCCGTGGGGGCGTGCATCGCGACAATCGGTGGAGCGGTGTGTCAGTCTGACACACCGCTACACTGATCTCGATAAAGAGCCTCCGGCGGAGGCTCTTTACCACGTGATCAGCCGTGTCCAATCACGGCTGATCACGATGTACACAGGAAGAGCCGTTGATCGGCTTTTCCTCACTCGCGTCTGACAGACGTGAGTAGAGGAGAGCCGATCGGCGGCTCTCCTGACAGGGGGGGTATGCGCTGATTGTTTATCAGCGCAACCCCCCCTCAGATGCCCACACTAGACCACCAGGGAAGCCCCCAGGACCACCAGGGAAGCCCCTAGGACTACCAAGGAAGCCCCCAGCATGTGGATGGCCAGGTACATCCCCCATGGCCATCCACATGTTAAAAAAAATGCAAAAAATATGCCAATCAGTGCCCACAGATGGGCACTGATTGGCACATCATATTTATTAAAAAAAAATGTTTAAAAAAGGGATGCCCAGCAATGCCACCCATCAGTGTCATCAGTGCCACTCATCAGCGTCCATCAGTGCCACCTATCAGTGCCCATCCATGCCCACCCATGCCCACCTATCAGTGCCCATCCATGCCACCTATCAGTGCCACCTATATGTGTGCATCAGTGCCACCCATAAGTACCCGTCAGTGCCGCCTATGAGTGCCCATCAGTGCCACCTATGAGTGCCCATCAGTGCCACCTGAGTGCCCATCAGTGCCGCATACCAGTGCCACCTATAAATGCCCATCAGTGCTACCTATCAGTGCCCATCAGTGCCGCTTATCAGTGCCCATAATCGGTGCCACCTCATCGGTGCCACCTCATTGGTGCCACCTCATCGGTGCCCATCAGTGCACATTAGTGCCGCCTTATCAGTGCCGTCATTGAAGAAGAAAACGCACTTATTTACAAAAAAAATTAACAGTGACAAAGAAAAACTTTTTTTTTTTGCAAAATTTTCGGTCTTTTTTTGTTTGTTGCGCAAAAAATAAAAATCGCAGAGGTGATCAAATACCACCAAAAGAAAGCTCTATTTGTTGGAACATGACGCTACTTGTATATCAAGACATCGCTTGTATATCAAGTCAGAATTTATAAAAAAATGTTGCTTGTCTTGCAAAACGCTCTCAAACAAGTTACTCTCAAACCAAGGTTTTACTGTATATTGGCTTAAAAAGATAGAAAACTATTGCTATTTAGTGCATCTGACCATTATCTTTCAACTAAAAAGTAACATAGTGCTTCCCCAGGCAGATGACGCTGTTCCTTTTTTTTATTTTTTCAGGCTATACGGCTACTTCATGCTCATGCGCCAATGGCTGTGGTACAAGTATATTTCCAGATCCTGATTCCTGCCGATGTGAATGCCTTGAAGTAGACTGGACCTTAGCTCGCTGCTGCAAGAACGTCTAATGTACACAGCAGCACTACATCTTCATATCTCTTATGATTTGCTCCTTTATTTCTGAATAGATCATTAAAAGCATTTTATATAATAACTCTAGAGATATGAATGTATATGATTGCTAGAACAAAACATACTACCTTTTTGACACCAAAACACAGGACAACCCCAAAAAAAAAAAAAGCTGTGAGAGGATTAACTGTTAGGCAGTTAGACAGATTTAAAGTGCAACTGTCATCATGTTAAAGCTGCTAAACTGGCCCCTTGTGTCAAAGGTGTGCACCCATGGGTGCGACAGGCGCCTGCACATATCCCTGTACAGCAGGGGTCTCAAACTGGTGGCCCTCCAGCTTTTTGCGAAAGTACAAGTCCCATGAGGCATTGCAAGGCTGACAGATACAAACATGACTCCTTCAGGCAGAGAAATGAGGGGACTTGTAGTACCACAACAGCTGGAGGGCCACCAGTTTGAGACCCTTGCTGTACAGGGTCTTCCGCCTCCTTCAGCAGCCAAGGCCCTCTGAAATGCAAATCTGGAATTCTCCTGAGAAAAGTGATGGTTGGTCCAACCTTTTCCAGCTTTTGAAACTCCCTACTGGAGTTGTTACAGTTCATTTGAAGAACCAATATAAGAGTTATGGCCTGTACACATGATCCGAAAATCATATGAAAAACGTTTTATAGCATTAGCGTTTATGGGCGTTTTAATAAAAATACACAGAGGACACTCCAAAAATCCCACAATGTATTCCAAACTCCCACAATGCATTGAGAAAATAGAACGCAGAACGCTAATTAACGCGCGTTCATGAGCGTTTATCAGCGTTTATCAGCGATTGGCTTTTTTTGGCGGTGAAAAATGGCACTTTGAACGCAAATTTCTGGCGTTCAGAAAAAAGCCTATAAACTCCACTGCTCATTAAAGCTAAAAAACGTCAATGTGTGCATGGACACATAGGCTAACATAGAGTGGAGTTTATGGGCTTTTAAAAAAAAAATGCCCAAACTCCAATAAACTGCAGTTTATGAGCTTCAGTGTGCATGGAGCCTATAGTATTTGATCTTTTATTTAAGGGCAGTTTACAAGAAAAGTAAAGATTTCCTATTTGATCAAGACCCTTCCATGTGGTAACATACAGTAGATCAAATTTCCAGAGCCCCTTCTGAGAAGGACTCCACTCCCACTTTCTGGAAGTGACTAAAAGGTCTGAAGTCCAACCCCAGGTATATGTATAGTGGTTCCTAAACAGAATTATAGTACTTTATAGTTAGGCAACAATACTCAGTTTCACTAGCAGGCAGTGGTATAAGTACAATTGCGGTCTTAAAGTGTTACTAAACCCAGTAATATGAAAATAGTTCATGTGCCCCCCCCCCCCCCCCCCCCCACAGTGCCCACAGCTTATAAATCTTCTTTTTACATTAAAGTGGGGGGACACCCTGAAAACAAAAACTTAAAAAAATGTTAGTAACCATTTAAAATGAAAAAAAATAAATTTTTTTTTTTTTTACTTACCAGAAATGGCTGTTGCTAGGAAGATCGTCCTAATCTGCCTCCTCCAGCTCCGCGGTGATCTTCTATTCTTCCGTCTTCTGTTGAATGGGGCGCGATGTGTTATGGGAACTATGTCCCACAACACATCGCGTTCCCCATTCACAAATTAGAGTCGCGCATGCGCAGTAGGCCGCGCGCCGACTCGCGCATGCGCAGTAGGAAACGTGAAGCCGCTTCCCTTACCGAGGATGGCGGCGCTGGAACCGGTTCACCGAGGGACAGCTCGTCCTCCACGACGGACATCGCGGGCGCCCTGGGAGGGTAAGTGTACTTCTTAAAAGTCAGCAGCTACTTTTTTTTTAGCTGCTGACTTTTAAAAAATTTTTTAGTAAGGTGAAACCCCGCTTTAAAATACTTCCACTATATAACTTTTTGGCTGATCTGTATACCACGGACACATGATAAACTGCAGTGCTGAGTGTTCAGGTCGGAGGAGATTTCCGCTACAGCCTGTGCCCACATGCTGTTATGGGAGGCGGATCATCCATCAATCAAGATGTGACATCGCACCCACTGTGTTCTTTTTAGTTACTGGGCATGAAGGAGGAGGGAGGGACTGGGCTATAATTTAGGATCTGTATGCACACCCAAATGTGTGATGTCAATATCATGTGATCTGAAAAGCTCAGCTCTCACAGGAAATATTCTCTCCAGGAATAGAGACCAAACTGAGCATGTGCAGCAGTACTACCCTCACTGTGTCTTATCTGGCCTTGCCAAGAGAGACCCTGCAGGAGGGAAGGATCTGTCCATTCAGGGTCAAAGAGCCTTTTTACACAGTACAGAGGATTAACCCCTTAAGTTCCACAGTGAGTATAACAAGCATGCTATTCTGCATATACAGACAGATTTTACTGTTGTGGGTTTAGTAACACATCTAATTAAAAAACACAGTGTAAAAGAAAAGGAATAATGAAATTCTTTCCTACTGTCCATGCCTTCTGTAGCACTCACCCTCTAAAGGGCCCACTGATTTGGTCCCAAGGTTCTTTCCTATCAAGTGCACTAGTAGCCAAGCACATAGTCTTAAGCCCCATACACACGGTCGGATTTTCCGATGGATTCTGTCCTATCGGATAATGTTGTTGGAAATTCCGACCGTGTGTAGGCACCATCGGACAGTTTCCATCGGATTGTCCGACGGACAAAGTTCTATCTCCTGCTCTATAGATATTCCGACAACAAAGTCCGAACATACCAATTCCGATCGTGTGTAGCGTAGTCCGACGGACAAAGTGCTACGCATGCTCAGATCACATTACAAGACCAAAGCTATTGGCTACTAGCCTCTACGTAGTCCCGTCGTAGGCAACAAACGTCACCACGTTCAGAATGATCGGATTTTCCGACAACTTTGCAACACCAGTGTCGGACTAAATCCGTCAGGCCAAATCCGATGGATTTGGTGGTCGGATTTTCCGACCGTGTGTATGGGGCTTTAGTCACTCTTCTGGCTCAATGATTAGTCTAGGGGACCCTTTTTTGATGGTTTATTGGAAGTTTGAACTTGAATGGGATCAGGGTAACTGTAGGATACTCCTGTAGGGCAAAGTAGTAACTCGAGGAAACTTGACTTCTTCCTAAAGTTTCCTAGCTCAGTCCTTGCAGCAGCAAATAATGGAATAAGCCCACACAGGGAAACCATAAGCAATATCCACTTTTAAGCAATGACTGACTCTGATGGAAGAGGGATAGCAGCAGTTCACAGTTACTGGGATCTCAATCACTGGTACTCACAAATGTCATTGGATAGTTGAATGCCCCCTTCCAATATCAGCTAGACATATCTCCTGTGAATTCTTCAGACCAGAACCCCCAGAAAGTAATCCCTCGATCAGCTCCAGCGAAGTTCAGTAGAATAGCCCCACCCACAGCTGGTCTGCCCAGAAGGGGAAGTCGGGTGGAAGATGGAGATGGAGTGCTGAGAAGCCTGTCAGAGGTCCTTGCAGGGCGCCCCCTAGTCAGGGGGATGACCTCGGGTCTGGGGCTTGGGTGCAGGAAGGATCCACCAAAACACACAGAGAAAACCCTTCCTGGATGCACAGGAGCAAGGAGAGAGGACAGCGGGAGCAGGTCAGCATGTCCGGGAGATCTGTGTGGAGAAGTTAGCCAGGAGGGATAGTGAAAGGGGAAGCTGCAGCCAGGTGAGTTGGCAGTGCTTGAAGAGGTGGTCCTGGGCAGTAGCCATGGGAGTGAACTGAACTTTTGCTAGACAACTAAGGGGCCTTGGGTTCCTGCCTACAAAGGGCTATTGCTTTTAAATTTTTTCTGAGTGCTTTGTCAGATCTTCACAGTGTCCCAGCTGGGTTCTGCAAACGAGTGCTGGAGGAAGAAGTGGAGTGCATATAGAGACTGTATATAGGAAGAGTTGACCCTGAAGTTGTTGAAATCAAGTGGGCATCCTTTAATCTGCAATCCCTATCCAAGTTATTATCCCCCAATAGGCATGGGGATCCCAGTTACTTACGGCCCTTAACGGGGTGCGCTACATCAGTTACACTGTTCCCAGCTCTCCTCCTGAACTACAGAACATCTCTCACTGATGTTATAGAGACAATCAGGGCCGCTGATATAAATCATGGGGCCCCGTACAGCCTAACTGACGGGGCCCCCTTTAGCCCCACCCTGGTCCTGCCCCTGGCCCCTCCTTCAGTCCCACCCTGGCCATGCCCCTGGTCCCTCCTTCAGCCTCACCCCTGGCGACCTCCCCAGATGGTCAGAGACTGCAGACATAGTACAGGAGATAATCAGAGACTGCAGACATTATACAGGTGATGATCAGAGTACAGGAGATGGTCAGAGACTGCAGACATAGTACAGGAGATGATCAGAGACTGCAGACATGATACAGGAGATGATCAGAAACTGCAGATATAGTACAGGAGATGATTAGAGACTGCAGACATACCACAGGAGATGGTCAGAGACTGCAGACATACCACAGGAGATGGTCAGAGACTGCAGACATAGTACAGGAGATGGTCAGAGACTGCAGACATAGTACAGGAGATGGTCAGAGACTGCAGACATAGTACAGGAGATGGTCAGAGACTGCAGACATAGTACAGGAGATGGTCAGAGACTGCAGATATGGTACAGGAGATGGTCAGAGACTGCAGACATACCACAGGAGATGGTCAGAGACTGCAGATATGGTACAGGAGTTGATCAGAGACTGCAGATATGGTACAGGAGATAATCAGAGACTGCAGATATAGTACAGGAGATGGTCAGAGACTGCAGATATGGTACAGGAGATGATCAGAGACTGCAGATATGGTACAGGAGATGATCAGAGACTGCAGACATACCACAGGAGATGATCAGAGACTGCAGACATAGTACAGGAGATGATCAGAGACTGCAGACGTGATACAGGAGATGATCAGAGTACAGGAGATGGTCAGAGACTGCAGACATAGTAAAGGAGATAATCAGAGACTGCAGACATGATACAGGAGATGATCAGAGTACAGGAGATGGTCAGAGACTGCAGACATAGTACAGGAGATGATCAGAGACTGCAGACATACCACAGAAGATGGCCAGAGACTGCAGATATGGTACAGGAGATGGTCAGAGACTGCAGACATACCACAGGAGATGGTCAGAGACTGCAGATATGGTACAGGAGTTGATCAGAGTACAGGAGATGGTCAGAGACTGCAGACATAGTAAAGGAGATAATCAGAGACTGCAGACATGATACAGGAGATGATCAGAGTACAGGAGATGGTCAGAGACTGCAGACATAGTACAGGAGATGATCAGAGACTGCAGACATACCACAGGAGATGGTCAGAGACTGCAGACATACCACAGGAGATGGTCAGAGACTGCAGATATGGTACAGGAGATGATCAGAGACTGCAGACATACCACAGGAGATGATCAGAGACTGCAGACATAGTACAGGAGATGATCAGAGACTGCAGACGTGATACAGGAGATGATCAGAGTACAGGAGATGGTCAGAGACTGCAGACATAGTACAGGAGATGATCAGAGACTGCAGACGTGATACAGGAGATGATCAGAGTACAGGAGATGGTCAGAGACTGCAGACATAGTAAAGGAGATAATCAGAGACTGCAGACATGATACAGGAGATGATCAGAGTACAGGAGATGGTCAGAGACTGCAGATATGGTACAGGAGATGGTCAGAGACTGCAGACATACCACAGGAGATGGTCAGAGACTGCAGATATGGTACAGGAGTTGATCAGAGTACAGGAGATGGTCAGAGACTGCAGACATAGTAAAGGAGATAATCAGAGACTGCAGACATGATACAGGAGATGATCAGAGTACAGGAGATGGTCAGAGACTGCAGACATAGTACAGGAGATGATCAGAGACTGCAGACATACCACAGGAGATGGTCAGAGACTGCAGACATACCACAGGAGATGGTCAGAGACTGCAGATATGGTACAGGAGATGATCAGAGACTGCAGACATACCACAGGAGATGATCAGAGACTGCAGACATAGTACAGGAGATGATCAGAGACTGCAGACGTGATACAGGAGATGATCAGAGTACAGGAGATGGTCAGAGACTGCAGACATAGTAAAGGAGATAATCAGAGACTGCAGACATGATACAGGAGATGATCAGAGTACAGGAGATGGTCAGAGACTGCAGACATAGTAAAGGAGATAATCAGAGACTGCAGACATGATACAGGAGATGATCAGAGTACAGGAGATGGTCAGAGACTGCAGACATAGTACAGGAGATGATCAGAGACTGCAGACATACCACAGGAGATGGTCAGAGACTGCAGATATGGTACAGGAGATGGTCAGAGACTGCAGACATACCACAGGAGATGGTCAGAGACTGCAGATATGGTACAGGAGTTGATCAGAGTACAGGAGATGGTCAGAGACTGCAGACATAGTAAAGGAGATAATCAGAGACTGCAGACATGATACAGGAGATGATCAGAGTACAGGAGATGGTCAGAGACTGCAGACATAGTACAGGAGATGATCAGAGACTGCAGACATACCACAGGAGATGGTCAGAGACTGCAGACATACCACAGGAGATGGTCAGAGACTGCAGATATGGTACAGGAGATGATCAGAGACTGCAGACATACCACAGGAGATGATCAGAGACTGCAGACATAGTACAGGAGATGATCAGAGACTGCAGACGTGATACAGGAGATGATCAGAGTACAGGAGATGGTCAGAGACTGCAGACATAGTAAAGGAGATAATCAGAGACTGCAGACATACCACAGGAGATGATCAGAGACTGCAGACATAGTACAGGAGATGATCAGAGACTGCAGACATGATACAGGAGATGATCAGAGTACAGGAGATGGTCAGAGACTGCAGACATAGTAAAGGAGATAATCAGAGACTGCAGACATGATACAGGAGATGATCAGAGTACAGGAGATGGTCAGAGACTGCAGACATAGTACAGGAGATGATCAGAGACTGCAGACATACCACAGAAGATGGCCAGAGACTGCAGATATGGTACAGGAGATGATCAGAGACTGCAAACATGATTGATTCAGGAGATGGTCAGATACTTCATTTATGGCTGAACCCAGTGTACAAGTATATAGTATCACAGGGCTCCCTGTATGGGCTGGTATTTAAACCAGCTCTGCAAAATAAAGTCAGTGATTTTCCTTTAAAAGAACAACCAAGTGACAGAAGACAGCATCACATCCAATTTCCAAAATACTAATTTTCTTACAAACAGTGAACTGGTCAGGATTAGTTGAGGACAATTGCCAGTTAATAGGTCTGTGAAGATTCTAGACTAAACCAGCAGTAAATCCTCCAAAAAAATAAAAATACACTTTTTTTTATTACTTTGCATTCTTTCATTCCCTGTTTACAGTATATTGCCCGGGCCCCCCCTGCTGGCTGGGCCCGGTACTACAGGGCCAGTTGTACTGGCTTATCAGCGGCCCTGGAGACAATGTAAGGTGTGCCAAGTTCCTAGCACACTTTCTGTCCTAGGGAGACAACACCACTCTACAGACATACAGCACAGTGATTAATCACCCTAGTACAGGAAGTATGTGACTGGCGGGATCACCAGGTAAAAATAAAGGGGGGGGGGAATGAAAAAATAAAACCAATGCAACCACCACATTTAAGAACTGATAAGCTGCTATATATTATATATGTGTTCTTTGGTTTAGATATACCTTAATACAATAAACAAGACATCACCCTTATATACCTCCCTCTAACGCCCCATCAAGGGGGATGGGCAGGTACTTCAATCAATCTGATGTAATTGGGTGGCAGAACAACACCCATATATATTTGCAAAGGATATGTGATGACATACACAAGCTAAGGACAGCATGTTACCCGAACATAATGATTGTATCCCACTCCTTAGGACAATTCAATCTTAAACCAGTAAAATATCATAGGATACATTATTCATGTCTGGTTGATTCTATGGCAGTAATTTGTACATGTACGTGCCTTAATAAAATATTTCTGAAATGATCTAATGGGAAATCTCACCCAGTGGGGAAGTCTCTCCTAAATACGTCAGCTCACTACATGGCCTTGGATTTACCTCTGAGCAATAATGGCACCTGGGCTATACTGGACTTTCCACACTCTCCAGACAATCTAAAACTGAAATGAAAACATTTTGCCTTTATTCATACTTTAAAGCTGAATTCTGAGATTTAAAAAAAGAAATCGACCCTTGCAGTGAAGTAGAGGAATAAGGTGTAATATTGTATTCCTTGCTCCAGCAGCCTCTGGCGCTCTCCTTTTCTCTTCGATATTGTGGGTGGGCCTTTGTTGTCCTCACATACAATGTACAACTATTAGCTCTGCATCATACTTAATAATGCCAGTGTATTCCCATCCCCGGACATAGGGAGCCTCGAGTAGGACCAATCCCAGGAAGATGGCAATTTTTCACTAATCGTTACTGGTAGAGGAATCAAGCCACAGATTTCACACGTTATTAAATTTACGGGGGCACCCACAAGAAAGATAAGAAGACATAAAAGGGGTATGATTGCATATATCAGGGACTTCCAAAAGGTCAAAAGGCCTCCTTTGATTTCAATTTTAATGTGATAGCCTTCCTGGCATAAAACAATAGTAAGCTTATGAGGGTCCTAAGGGCATGTCGGAAGGCCAGAGAACCCACCAGATCCAGCAAACAGATTTCAATTTTCAATTGATTTGAGACCATAGTCAATTGAGCATCTGGGGGCAACACCAAAATATATGATCAAAATCAGCAGAGTCACTCGCACATCTCCAGCATTGAGAAGAAGTTCCTGGTAGATTTAGTGGTGTCAAATATATTCCATGTTTTATTTTGAATTGAATCAAGTGGTCTCTACCGCCAAACAACTGTAAAATCTTTGTCATCGATATCCGGAACACATGCCTGCCATTTGGAGCGGAGACCCTCAATGCCATGCAATTGTCTTTTTTTTTTGATGGGGGGTTCAAGATTTTAAAATTTGTATGTACCCACAACAATAGTAGATTTTGTATGGGCTTCGCTTTATAGAAGGTCAGCAATCATTTTAATTTACATTCACATTTTTGAGAAAAAAAACATCCCCACTGGGTAATCAATGTACATTGCTGGGATTTTAACAAACTTTGTTGCAGATTCCTAACTTTTGTTATTCTGAAGAAAAAGCTGTTTGTCTGTGCCCATGTGCAAAATGAATGTAAATGGGGGTGATTTCATAATTATCAATCAGCTGCTGCACTTTCAGGGTTCTAATGAGGAAAATTGCAGAGTCTTCATCCCTTTAGAGGAGATTTCTCTTTGGGAGTATCTCCCCAAAAACTACATTTGTGTTGCAGTGAGTGCCAAAAATCTGACTTGTATCTTACTGCAGACTTCTGGGAAAATCAGTGAGCCAATCACACAAGCACAAAATTATGTTTCTGTGTACAGAACACCTCCAGGTAGTCATATTGCATTACAGTTTAGAGAAAATTGCAGCGCTGCAGACTGAAAAAGAAAGGTGATTTTTAATAATATTCAACTACAACATAACTTGCGTCTCAATTGTATACGCTATATTATTTATTTATTTTTTATTTGCTTTTTTTTTTTATTACATGAAAGTGGAGTTACCCTTTACCAACTCAGAGGATGTCTTTGTTATGGCATTTCTGACAAATGTTTGCAACAAACCCAATGCTTTCTAATTACCACAAGGAATAACATGACCAATTGTGTTGCTTACAGGTGTTTTATTACGGTTATGTGATAGTTTAAGTTTTTGGAGTTGTGTTCAAGATGTGCAAAGAGAGATCACACAAATACTTAAGAGTATAACATTTAATCAAGTAATGAGCGATACAGATTACTAATGTTATAATATTAGAAAATATAACAAGAATACTTAACTAAAGATGCTGTTTTGTCACAGAGTCCCGCCCCCTTGCGCAGCGTGGCACAGATGATCACAGACGCATGCATAACAGCAGCTCTGATACAAGACTAAATATTCCAAGTTCTAACTGTAGTTTATCGATATATGTCGAGTTAGTAGGATTTACCCAATCGTAAACAACATTACCTTCTGGAAGATAGCACATTTGTTAAAGGAAATAAGTGGGCTGGCTTGTCCATATAGTCAGTTTACAAGGATATTCCTATAGCAGGAAGTCATCTAAGGCAGCAGTCTCCAACCTTCTTGGCACCGGAGACCAGTTTCATGTCAGCCAATTTTCCCAGGGACCGGGGGGGGGATGGGGGCTGTTTGGTGGACAGGTCGGAGGATGGGATGTTCACAGTGTCTGCTATCAGCCCCTCTTCACACCAGAACCCCCCTTTGTGGCACAGTCCCCCCTTTACTCCTTTATATCAGTGTTCTCAGTTCCCCTTCACATTACATCACAGCCCCCCTTTACATTATAGTACCCATTTACAGTGCAGTTCCCTTTACATCAAAGTGCCCCTTTACATTAATGTAATGAGGACTGCTCTGTAAGGGGCAAGGTGGCACTGTAATGTAAAGGGAGGCTGTGATGTAAAGGGGACTGTACTTTAAAGGGGGCACTGTCATATAAAGGGGACTGCACTGTAAAGGGGCACTTTAATGATTACATTACCCCTTTACAGTGCTGTCCCTTTTATATTACAGTGCCCCTAGCAATCACAGCCTCATCTATCACAGTGCCCCTGCAGTCTGCCCCCTCCTTTCCTCTCTCCTCAATCGAATCTCTGTCTCCCCTGCTTAGGACTCTTACATTTGGCAGGGCAGAGGCTGTGCTCAGTCCGTGTGTCCTCTCCCAGATCCCCAGCCTGCCCGACAATGTCATCTTATCAGCAGGGCAGAGGGTGGGAGGAGCTCTCCGTTCCAATATGCAGCTCCTCCCGCCCATTGCCCTGCTGATAGGATGACACCGTTGGCTGGGTAGGTGGAGGAGCTATGAGAGGGGATGGCCGCACATCAGGTAGTGAGCGGTGACTGCGATCTGTGATAGCCCTGTGCAGACCTCGGTTGCCAATTACCTCCCGCTGTACTGGCTGGTCATCAACAGGCTACGGACTGGCACTGGTCCTTGGCCTGGGGCTTGGGGACTCCTGATCTAAGGTAACTAGGCTTTGGGGGCTTGCTTTCTTAGATATTGTGAGACAATGTTAATAAGGAAATATGTAATATGAAATTTCCTTATCAAGATCGGAGATGACAGTCACCCCATTAAGTCACTTTTGTCAAGTGTGTTAGTGATCTAATGTCTGTAAAATGCCCCACCCGCTAGTAGGTCACTCTTTAAAGTAATAAGAGAGCACATAAAGAGAATATGGGCCTTTCAAGGTGCAAAAAAATACGAAAACTACAGTATATAACAAGAAAATATATAAAATTTTTATTAAACGAATTACATCAGTAAAAACAGTACATTCAGTATACTCATAGCCAAGGATGAATGCAGGGCATCCTATAAACGACAATGGTCTACTGCAGTCACGTTCAGGTTTTTTACATGTTTTGCCATATAGCTTCTTCAGGAAAGAACGTGAAGATACTTTAAATATCAAGACCTATACTTTAACAGCTTTAATTGTGCAATGAAAACAAAAAGAAAAAATACACATTAGTATACCAAACATCATGCCCCATGCGCTGCATGGGGCATGACTTCTGGCACGCTCGGTTGGACTTTTGACATCTTCTGCCCCAAGTGGGTGTGTCCATCTGGACGCTGCACAGACATGGTATGTGTACTTTGGTGTGCATGCGTGCGCACCCTGGAATGCCACGTGGCATGGCCACTCACCCTTCTCTGTGTCTGCGGGGTGTCATTACAGCGCGAAGCTCGGCGCCGTGCTCTGACACAACGGGGAGGGGTATTTAAGGATCCTCTTGGCAGTGGCCATTTTGTCAGGACCCTGGGAAGTCTCACGCTCCACATCACAGGAATACAGGTATTCTATGACAGGGCAATATACTTAGCCTGTTGTTACAATAATACATAATGGATATTTATGGGGGATACTTTTCCTGACACTTACAGGCATTGCTAACTGGAGGTTATTCAGAAATCTTTGCAGTCCCATCCTCTTCCATCGGGCTTGGTTGGGAATGGTGCATTCAACATATGGAAGTGCTCCGTCATCTTTTTTACCTCACTTCTTCAACATTCAGGCAAGTATATATATTTTTTGTACTGTGAGGCTGCTGTTTTTTTGAGTGCCACAAAAGTGTTGATTAAGGGCCCACCCCCCCGTTTTTTCTCTCTTTTCACATCTAGTAATCCCTTGTGGTTCATTTTTAACCATGATGCAATTCCTGTCTTCCTTTGAACGTTGGAGGCTCCCAGTGTAACTTAAATATAATTTTTAATAACCTCTATCAAGTGAGTTTTCACTACTATTATATCCTGGTCTGAAAGATTGTGTCGTTTTATGATACGTTATGAAGTACTAATATTTAATTTATATACATTTATTCACAGGATATTTGTATCAGACTAGTACACAATATAGTACCACTCACCCCTCCCTACGGGTGACCTGGCATTGCTCGTGAGTGTTTGGACAGTGTTTGTGGCACTTTGTTGGATTTCAATACTTTAAATCAGATTTGTGTGGGCCACCGTACTCACAACATGAGGTAGGGCCCTTTGGTTTTCTGTTTTAGGGAATATCTCTTGCCTTTCTTATTAACGCAGCCATAGATATTAGCCAAGATGTAATAAACTTTTTCTGATGTTTGGTATAATAATGTGTATTTTTTCTTTTTGTTTGATCTCTTGACATTTAAAGTATATTCAAGTTCTTTCCTGAAGAAGCTATATGGCGAAACATGTAGAAAACTTGAACGTGACTGCAATAGACTATTGTCATTTATAGGATGCCTTCCATTCATCCTTGGCTATGAGTATACTGAATGTACTGTTTTTATTGATGTAATTCGTTTAATAAAAATTGTATATATTTTCTTTTTATATACTGTAGTTTTCGTATTTTTTTGCACCTTGAAAGGCCCATATTCTCTTTATGTGCTCTCTTATTACTTTAAAAATTGTATATATTTTCTTTTTATATACTGTCGTTTTGTGTATTTTTGCACCTTGAAAGTCCCATATCCTCTTTATGTGCTCTCTTTCATCTAAAAATGGGATGTTGGTGCCATATTTTTGTCAATTTTAACATCGATCGCTGACCACATAACTTACCATCTTTAAATTAATAGTCAGGCAGTTTTCCTCCTTGTTCCTTATTGTTCCTCCTTGAGATAGATAGTATAGCTCAGCTCCTCTGCTTGCGTCACAACAGATCTCATGCTTGACTGATTTCACCTATTGTGTTGGAGAGCCTGGCGACTGACCCAGATTCCTGAGAGTTGCCAAGTCTCGCATGGATTTTTGAGGTACCAAAACCTGACTAATTAAAAAAAAAGCACTTAGGACGTCATAATCAGAAGTGCCTGTAAGGGATACATGCAAAGGCATTGTTTTTGTTTCATCAGGAAATTCATGTTTAATATTCAGAGCAAAGGTCTCCATGCATTATGTTATTGATAAATCGCTTTAAATGCTATTGGAGTGTTTTCAAAGCGATTTCTCAACAAAATAATGCAGGGAGAAATGGATGGATGGGTACCTTTGCTCTGAACATTAAAAATGAATTTAATATCATTTCTAGTTTGAGGTGATCAGATACAGTTTAGTTCCGCTTCAATGAGGGTAGCTAAACTTTTCCTTTTACATTTTTCTCTTGGGAATCAACACTTTTTCTACTAGGTTGAAATGAGAAGATATTTCCAGTAGGTCCTTTTTTTTTTTTTTACCACATCAGTTACACGGTTCGGTTGATTTACTAAAACCACCAAGAGTGCAAAATCTGGTGCAGCTGTGCATAGAAACCAATCAGCTTCCAGATTTTTTTTGGCAAAACTTAACTGAACAAGCTGAAGTTAGAAGCTGATTGGCTACCATACAAAGCTGCACCAGAGTTTGCACTCTCCAGTTTTAGTAAACCAACCCGTGTGTATCCTAGCAATCATCCCTGATGACCATAGCATCACTCATAGTATAACTTTATTGAAGGTGAATTGCTGCTACAGCAATGCCCATAAAGGAGATTAGAAGATAACATCAATGATAATGTGACTTATGATCCCAAACTAGAGCTTCAGTAGGATTTTTTAAACATATGTGAAACGAAAATCAAGTTAATAAGTGCTCAACATCTGAGATCAGAAGGGAGAGTTTCGATTACACCAAGTGAGGCTCCCCATAAAACAGACCTTTATCCTCAATATAGTTCAATATATCATGGACAAATGCAGATATGTCCAATGTGACATCCAACATATCATGTTTAGCTCAAATTGTCAACTTCAAATGTGATGTTTGATGCAACTGCATGCAAATGCACAAATGTACACTTGTATGACAATGTGCTTGAAACCGGTGCATCCAACAGAAGCTGAATGCTTAAGGCCCCTTTCACATGGACAGACCGTTCAGATCCGCCTGTCAGTTTTGACGGCGGATCTGAACGGGCGCTCCATGTTAGTCTATGGAGCGGCGGATGTCAGCGGAAACATCTCCGCTGACATCCGATCCGCCAAAAGCAGACGTATGGCTCTACGTACAGATTCGTCGCTGGCGGATCGGATCGGGTGAGATTTGATGAAAACGGACACACTGTCCGTTTTCATCCAATCTCTCCATAGAGACCAGCGGCGCTCGCAAGCCCCTCCCCGCTCAGTGAGCAGAGAGGGACTTGTAATCCGCCGGTTCAGCGGAGATCAACGGAGAGATCTCCCGCTGAGCCGGCAGACAGAGGCGGGCTCCGTGGAAGCGGAGTCCGCCTCGTGTGCAGGCCACCAGTAACAGTACAACAATGATTGTTTTCACAAGCTGGACCCACAGATCAAAGGCAAATATGTGTTCCAGATGGAAATAACTGATGGATCATGCATTCAGTATAGTTGGACCTCTAATATGTTGTGAAAGGGCACAATTGGCAATTCTGTAAAACAGTGTCACCAAGCCATATATTCATATATTCAGGTAAGAACATACGAAAACATTGCAAAAAAAACCACTAAAGATTTACAAATCTTCCTACAGAAGGTCCAAACTAAAGTGTGGGTTTTGTTATTTTTTTTAAATTTGAATAGTATTCCAAATTTTGGCAAAAGCCTCAGCATATCTTTACAGTCACCAGCAGGGCCGTCTTTAATATTTATTGGACCCTGGGCAAACATTTTCTTGGGCCCTTTTGAATCTACTTATCAACTATTTTCAGACAGGGGGGCTCAAGGGGAAGATGCTTTGGTCCCAACAACAATGACTGGGCCTGTCGCAGCTGTCCTTTTTGCCCTGTGTTAAAGACAGCCCTAGTCACCAGGATATAGCTCAACTGAAAACTTACGCGTAAAAGAGAGAGTTTATTGTGGACCTACATAGACAGTATAAATTGGCAGTCAGATAGTATTACACAGCAGTGTTTATCTTCCTTGTAATACTAATACTAGCTCTTCTCATCATTATGATCTCTCCAGTGCCTTCTTTGTTGCTGATTCCCCAGGTTATAGCTCTAGCATCCATCAGTTCTTTCCCCCCCTTTCCACTTTAGGGACTGTGATATCTCGGAAAGTCATGGGCACACTCAACCTTGCTTTGTGGACTGGTGTGCAGTCATGTTGGAACAGGAAGGGGCCATCCCCAAACTGTTCCCACAAAGTTGGGAGCATGAAATTGTCCTAAATGTCTTGGTATGCTGATTCCTTAAGAGTTCCCTTCACTGGAACTGAGGGGCCAACCCCAACCCCCGAAAAACAACCCCACACCATAATCCCCTCTCCACCAAATGATTTGGACCAGTGCACAAAGCAAGGTTCATAAAGACATTGATGAGTGAGTTTGGGGTGGATGAACTTGACTGTCCTGACCTCAACCTGATAGAACACCTTTAGGATTAGTTAGAGCTGAGACTGTGCGGACGGATGGAAAAATAGGGGTTTCCTCCGTCTGCAGAATCGGACAATAGCGGAGGCGGACGATAGCCGGTGTCAGCGGATGCTCATCCGCTGACACCCGCTATCCCATAGGGGTGCATGTATGTCCGTTTTTCATCCGAAAGCGGATGGATGAAAAGCAGACATACGGTCCGCATGTGTGAAAGGGGCCTAAAATGTGCGGTTTTACTGTATTGGGATACAGTGCAGCACATCTCCTTCGCATAGAGTTAATCAGGTTGTTGGTTGTGGCCTGTGGAATGTTGGTCCATCCCTCTTCAATGGATCTGCAAAGTTGCTGGATATTGTCAGGAACTGGAACATGCTGTTGTATACGCTGATCCAGAGCATCCCAAACATGCTCAATGGGTGACATGTCCAGTGAGTATGCTGGCCAGGCAAGAACTGGGATGTTTTCAGCTTCCAGGAATTGTGTACAGATCCTTGCAACATGGGGCTGTGCATTATCACACCGCATCCTGAGATGATGGTCGTGGATAAATGTGCCTCAGGATCTCGTCACGGTATATCTGTGCATTCAAAATGCCATCAATAAAATGCACCTGTGTTTGCTGGCCATAACATACGCCTCCCCATACCATAACCCCACCGCCACCATGGCCACTCGATCCACAACATTGACATCAGCAAACAGCTCACCCACACAATGCCATACACGCTGTCTGCCATCTGCCCTGTAAAGTGAAAACCGGGATTCATCCATGAAGAGAACACCTCTCCAAAGTGCCAGACGCCATTGTATGTGAGCATTTGCCTACTCAAGTCAGTTACGACGACGAACTGCAGTCAGGTCGAGACCCCGATGAGGACAATGCGCATGCAGATGAGCTTCCCTGAGACGACGAGTAGGCTCTGACTGAGAAGGTATCCCTTTGAAACACGTCAGCCAGCAGTGGTCCTGATGTCCTCTCCTGTACTATCTGGAGACCACCGATACTTAGACCGATTGCCATCATAAGGAGGCTTTCACAAAGCTATTTTTCTTCACATGTTTGTGAGTAGTTTTTAATCTGTTTTTATCAATTTATTAAGGATAATGCACCAGGCCGGTGCACCCTATTTTCTTTATTTCTCTTTGGAAGGTGGCAAGAGGAATGAAGCTGGGAAGTGTATGGGGGGGAAGAAGTAGGCAAAAGTAAACAAATAAAACAGGGAGGGAGAAATGTGTGAATGGGTAGGAAAGAGAGGCAAAGAGAGGATGGGGGGGGGGGGGGGTGGAGTTATTGCGCTTCCTGGGCTCTTGAGTCCCCCCCAAAGGTATATAAATTAATTCCAATAGAAACAAGTTCAAGGAATGAGATAAGGATTCCATGTTTTATCCATGGTACTTTATTTCCTTTATCCAGAGGCTTACAGCGGGACTATTTGGGAGCCTCCAAGTGGCAAGGACACAGTTACGTGCTGCATTAATCAGGCGAATAGGAATCAAGTGCTTAAAGGTTTTGTGTAGTACAAAGTTGTGATGAAGAAGTAAAAAAGTTGGATCTGCAATAAAGATTCTTTAGGGACATGAGAGTCACTAAATTTCCTGGAGGGCACAAGGTCTGAGAAATTATCCCTTGAACATTAGATCACCTGGACATCACACTTATGCGCAAGAGTATTTGCTTTTGTTTACCTTCCAAATACGATATGATAAAAAAAAAAGGTTTGTATGCAGTCAGGGAAATCCCTTTTAGAAATCACATGCTAACTTTAAAAAAAGGTAAAACTGGAATCGAAACATTTGGCAACATGACGTTTTATTACGCTAATAAAAAGCCCAACAGTAGAGTCCAAAAGATGTAATGTGTCTAGATGGCTGTAATTCCATTTCTTGTCTTCCCGTGACTGTTCTGTTTAATAAATAAAGATTATATATTAAAAAAACAGCATCATTTTTTATACATCAATAAGTTTTGTAGATATTTGACTTTAATAACCACTAAACATAAAATATAAGTTTGGTTATATAAGAGCTATTTAACCACTTGCCGACCAGCGGCCGCAGTTGTACTGCGGCAGAATGGCACGGCTGGGCAAAACAACGTTATGTAATGTCGCTTCGCACTGTGGCCACTAGGGGCACGTGCCCCCCCTGCTCGCCCACAGAGTCGATGCGGTCGTGATAACCGCCGGGCTCCCGCGATTGCTTGGGGCATACGGAGAACCGGGATCTGTGTGTGTAAACACACAGTTTCCAGTTCTCTGAGGGGAGAAGTGACAGATCGTCTGTTCATAGAGTATGAACAGCGATCTATCTCTTCCCCTACACAGTCCCCTCCCCCCTTCACTTAGAACACACACTAGGGAACACATTAACCCCTTGATCGCCCCCCTAATGTTAACCCCTTCCATGCCAGTGCATTTTTTATAGCACTGATCGCTGTAAAAATGCCAATGGTCCCTAAAATGTGTCAAAATTGTCCGACGTGTCTGCCATAATGTCGCAGTCCCGATAAAAATCACAGATCGCCGCCATTACTAGTAAAAAAAAAAAAATAATAATAAAAATGCCATAAAACTAGCCCCTATTTTGTCGACGCTATAACTTTTGCACAAACCAATAAATATTAGAAGAATACATTTCGGCCTAAACTGAGGAAAAATATATTTTTTTTACATATTTTTGGGGGATATTTATTATAGCAAAAAGTTAAAAATGATGTGTTTTTTTCAAAATTGTTGCTCTTTTTTTGTTTATAGCGCAAAAAATTTAAACCGCAGGGGTGATCAAATACCACCAAAAGAAAGCTCTATTTGTGGGAAAAAAGAGGACATCAATTTTGTTTGGGTGCAACGTCGCACGACCGCGCAATTGTCAATTAAAGCTGCGCAGTGCCGAATCGCAAAAAGTGCTCTGGTCAGGAAGGGGGTAAAATCTTCTGGGGCTGAAGCGGTTAAAGATAAATATGTAACCATGTTAAGGAGTTGTAAAAACCGAAGATGGATAGATGGTTGGATGGAAATAGGATTTATTAGCAAAAAAATATGCTACAGACTTGTCCGTTCTTATAAAGTATTAGATAGGACCTCAAGCACTTTTTTTTAAACAGAAAGTTGCTCAAATAACTGAGGCTGGGTTCACACTATTTTGAATTAGATCTACATATGTTTGCTAGTAGGTGTCCCTCATTCCCATCTCAAAATGTTGGGAGGTATGTTAAAAGCACACTGTTTAATTTGCATTGTCCCTTGTATTTTTGTATGTGTAATTTATTTTAGTAAAAATCTAAGTACCCTTTTCCTAATCAATACAGCTGTTACATGACGATCCAGATCTTTCCCAGCCTGTCTGCAGGGAAACATAAGCAGAAGGAGCCTCTAGTCCTCTGCTACTGGTCACAGTCTTTTGAATAGAGTAAAAAAAAAAAAGCATAGAGAGATTTTCTTACCTGGTGGCTTTGGGCCATTTCAATTTATTGAAGCTAGATTATTGTTTGGATTGCTTGGGATTGTCTGAAGGTAGTTTCTTGTTGTTTGCTTTTGCTTTTTGCTGTTCTTTAATAAAATCTGACGTAGACTCCAAGCTGAAAGACATTAGAAAAAATCACCTAAACAAATTTTCTATTAATAATGCCAGAAATTCCCAATGAGGGTTATGGTGTAACAGGAAAGGTAGGAGAAGGCAAGTAGAAGCAGCTGCAGTGACTGGCATTAAAAAGGCCCTGTTGCCAGACCATTCATTCTAACAACAATCTTCCCATAAGATTATATGTACAGTTAATGTATTATATGTATGTTATATACCTGTAAAAGCCCCCCTTGTATAACCAAAAGCTCTGAGACTTTTGTTGGGTGTGGCTATCTTGGATGGGATTTCAGCAGCCCCAGGGGACTCAGATCTGTATCCCAAGTGACACTTCATAGTATTCCCCTTACATAAATGTTTTTGTAAGGAGGTGAGGAGTAGAGTAGCTGGGCCAGCACAAACATTAATTAGACACTCTCAGAAGAGGAGAATGCTTTGACATGCAAGGAGGGAAGGGGATGTGCTCGGGAATTGACTCTTTCTGGGATAGTCACATTTTCTAACAAGACCGAAGGCAGGAAAAGAGGGAAGGAAGGGAACAGGAATGGTAAAAGAAAAGAAGGGAAAAAGCCAAAACATGGTTTGGGAGTGTTGAGAGAAATAGGGGTCAGTAGGCTCTTTTACAGATTAAAAGAACACCTCCCTAACGCTGCATAAAGGAGTCATGGCACTCCTGAAAAAGAATATATGATCCAGACCATGTTAAAGAGTGAGGCCTCTAGATTTTACCCAAGGCGACAAGATTCTTTTAAACTTCTTGGGGCAATTACGACCCATATACCTAAGCTTATAAAGGGGTAGAACTGCATTTACTATGGATGCCCAGGCAGGGACAGTTGGAAGTTTTGGCAGGTTTCATTTAGATAGCATTGTTTTCCTGGCATAAAACACTGTATAGAATTGAAGCAACATCATATGGAAAGTCGTGGGAATATTAATCGGTAATACCCAGCAGTAAGAGTAAGTTGTCCACAGAAATGATCAAGCCACTAATTTTAATAATATTAGCAGCCACTGGCATCCAAAATTATTACATTACATTAAAATAAGTACAGGACCATGTATAAAGTTCAAACAAATAGGCACTGCCCTCACTTATAACTGGCCTTTGCAGAAAGGAGCACATGGAAGGAAGGGCGACGCATGTCAAACAAAACCAAAGAAAATTCCCAGCTCAACTTATCGACCAGTCTGCAACCAACTGAATTGTCCTGTCTAACAGTGTGTGTTAAAAACAGGGGTTTAGATAGCACACATTTGCAAAAAACATTTGTAAGCTGCAGAGCCTCTTCACGGCACCCCAGTATTGTCTGCAGTCCTAATTTAAGCCATATTTTAGAATACTTTGGAAAGTTCACAGGGGACATTGAACTATTAACGAGTTCGGAAATCTCCAGCTTTTTTGAAGGACTATAGTCAAGAACAGGGAAAATATTGTTCTGACAAGTAGTGAAAAGAAGCAACGGTGACAGGGGTGGTACCTGTCAACCCAATCACTGGCCAGAGAGTAGCTACCTTTGGGGGAACAACCATTTTTAAGGTTGGGAAATTATTTTAGGGTCCGGTATCTGTAAGGATGGGTAACAGTATTAACTCGAGGAGGGTGTCTAAGTGTGGTAAACTCTACCAACTGACCGCAAGGGAAGAGATGATAGATAAATATGGGCCTTGCTTGGTAAAATATATTTGTGATTGGGAATGTTGGACTGGAAAGAAGTTTTCTAAGAGAGGTACATTTAAGCTTAAACTATGGGAGGATCTGTACTGTGCTCATCACAAGAAGATGACACGCCCATATGAAAAAGATGCTTGAAGTATATGAATGCCAGTGGGGTCAGTGAATAGGGCCAAGGAAGTGAATGTTTTCACTATGGGATTTAAGGAGAAATCATTCAAAACAATACTTGAACGTAGAGACAAGCAGAAACTGTTACAACCCCATTGTCAGGACTTGGGTCTTATGCAGTTGTCCAGTCCTGGTCAGCAAAGTGCTCAGGTGCTGACATGAACTGTCACCTTTCAGTGCCTGACAAAAAGGGATAGCCACAAAATAACAAGTTTTATACCCCAGTAAAAGGTGAATTACAGGGGGATTGTGAGGCTCAGGAACAGGAAGAGGAGGTAACGCAGCAAGGCAAGGAAAGGATGCCACGCTGAAATTAATTGAGGAAAGTCTCCAGGCAGAAGGTACACTTTCTGTCTGTTTTATTAAGCGTGCGGGAAAGACTTCCACTGATCTTTGCGGCCAGGTGGTTAGCTAAGCAGTATGGGCATGTCAAATTGCAAAACCAATCCCTAAAAAGAAGCTATAGAAATAACCAGAAGTAACATCAGTATTTTAAAAGCTTCTAGGTCAAACTCTGAGGCTATCCACCAGCAAATAGTACTAGAAAACAAGAGATTACAGGAAGAAGTTCATCAGTTATTAAAAAGACTGAAGGATGTAAAAAGTGAAGTGAAACCATTATCTGTCAGCTGCCTGTAGCAGTTTGCTCAGTTTTCAGATAGAGTGGATAGCAGAGCAACTGATTTGGGTATGTCCGAACTCAGTGGGACATCCTCCACACCTACTGTATGTACCAACATGAATAATCCCTGGAGAGTAAGAGCTCTTTAAAAATTGGCCCTATATTTTGTAAGCCGCAAGAAAAAACTACTAATTCAGAAAAAGCCATCCCACTGGGAGCCATCAAACATTCTCAGTTATCAAAAACAAAGACTTTTGTTAAGAGATGCTGTACAACTTTAGATAAGATAAAATTTAATTTATGCTGGCTTTTTGGCCACATAGCTAAATTCTGTCTATACAGCCCCATTGAAAAAGTAGTTAAACAGAATCCCTATAGGCCGAGGAGACGTGATTTTAAAGAGTACTCAGCACGCTTTGCAACATGGCCTAGGTGTAATAAGTATGAACACCCTAGATCATGGGTCCCTTTCCAAAATCCTAAGGTAAAGAATGCGTCCATACAGACTGAGAATGGGCTAATGAAATGGGATGGATCTTTGAAAGAATTTCAACCCTACAAAACATATTTTATGGGTTTAAGAAGTACAGGTTATTATAGAAAACATGCTGCTCTTCGTGGTGTCTAGAGTTTGTCTTTAAGCTAGCTAATTGTGAGAGTATGTTCGTTGTGTGAAATACATGGAATATATGTTGTGTCGTCTGATTTAACTTTCTGATGTCAGTAAGGGTTCGCCCGTTGGTAGTGCTGTCGCTCCCTTGGATCGCAGTACTAGTGTCCACCAGCGGGTGTCTTCCAACACTCTGGATCTGTAGTGGAGGGATTCACCTGTTGGTGGCACTGTTGGATCCTTTGGCTATAATACCGGTGTCCACCGGTGGGTGTTTCCCGGCACTGCGGAGCAGACAGCACCTCCTGCGTTCAGGTGTCACTTGAGGCTGATTACAGGCATTCATATAAATACCCGGCTGATGATTGCTCTCATCGCCCTGGTATCTTCCTTGTGCCCTGATCTGTACCTGCGAACTGTGAACCTGATTCTACAACCTGTAACCTGTGTACCTGATCCTGTTACCCTGTGCATCTGATCCTGATCGTGTCCCTCCTGTTACCTTGCATCCCTGCCCTGTAGCCTGATCCCTTTGCTCCTTCCCCAATCTGCTGATTCCCTGTGTATGACCCCGGCCTGCCTTACGTTTGTGATTCTGGAACTGCCCTTGTTTATCTGCTGATCTCCTGGGAATGACTCTGGCCTGGGCTACATTTAAGATTGCGGTACTTCCCTTATATTGTATATAATTATTGTTGTTTGTGGGTGGGTGTTTGGTTGGTTGTTCACTGTTTATATTGGAGGTGTTTATATATTGTTATCACTTATCCTTAAATAAACGTAATTATTCACTTACATGCGTTTTTGGTTCTCTCTGTTCAATCCACACAGTCTGGTCATACCAATTCATGACATCTGTTATCTCAGCTGCTGACAGCCCACTGACAAATTACCACCCTTTTTTCTAGCCAGGTCTGTGAGAGTGTAAAGAGAACTGTATTGTCATGTAAATAAACTCAGCCAAGTTAAATCTTGAAAGGGGACCTATGTAATAGTGAATTGAGATGTGTATTTACTATAATGTGTTTGTTTTCCAGAGAGACAATTCTGAAGCGTTTGTGGTGAGGTATTATGATTTGTAAATAAATGGTACTGCTAAGACCCCTTTCACACCAAGGGCGTTTTGCAGGCGCTATAGCGTTAGAAATAGCGCCTGAAATCAGCCCTAAAACAGTTGCACCATTGTCTGTACACTGCAGCGGTGCGCTGGCAGGACGTCAGGAAAAGTCCTGCCAGAAGCTTCTTTGGAGCGGTGAAGGAGCGGTGAACTCACCGCTCCTCCACCGCTCCTCTAGCGCTGCTCCCCATTGAAATCAATGGGGCAGCACTGTAATACCGCCGGCAAAACGCCGCCATTGCAGCTTTGCTGGGGGTTTTAACCCTTTCTCGGCCGCCAGCTAGGGGTAAGAGCGCCCCGCTAGCGGCCGAAATGCGCCACAAATCCGATGGTAAAACGCCTAAAAATGGCAGCGTTTTACCGCCGACACTATGGGCGAAAGGAGTGAAAGGAGTCTAAAAGTTTTATTACGACCTGCTCATTTTTTTTCACCATTGTGAATACATTTTTAGGGGAAATTAATGGTATACCATAAAACTAAATCCATAATATAATAATTAAGTTGAGCTCAACAATTTTTGGTATTTGAAAAAAGTGCACAAACGAATAAGAAAGACTTTCTTTATGTAATGTAATGTAATGTAATGTATGTTTGTGTGTTTCGTATGCTAATGCTTTATTACAGGCACCTAACCATAGGTTTGTTTTTTCTGGAGGAAAATTGAATCTTCATTACTGAATTTTATTGGTGTTTTATCCCTCAGATTTGATAATTGGGTTTCATGGATTTCAGAACAAAAGGAGATCACAGCCTCCATAGACAACTTTATACAAACATTTTTCTTTTTCCTGGTTTGTGAATTTTTAGGTTTTCATCACCATTATTTAGTTGGTGCTTCTGTTTGTCTGTCCATTTGGCTGTGTTTGGTCTACCTTGTGTGTGTGTTGTATGTTCTGATCGGACATGTTTGAAGCTCTGGTATAAACAAGTTTCTTTGCTCCACTTATTAGCAGAACCAACTAGCTAAAGTCCCCAATCCCCTATTACCAGTGACAATATGACTGGTCATCTCCAGTCTCACTTAGTTTATTTAAATGAAAAGTTGATTAGGACTGCAATGGATAATTGTCACTCTAACACATATATTAGGCTAAGAAGTGTTATAAATTTCTGTCAATGTTACTGCCTTTATTGGTAAGAGTATTTTGGTATTGTCCAGAGTTTGAATTGGATAGATTTGTTTTACATATGGTATATGTTTCCTATTCCCAAAGATCAGTAGCCATGTTGATACTTGTAGTTCCATGGTTTTAACTGTTATGGGTCTGCTATTACTTGTTATCCCACAAGACTTGTGTTTAAGACTACTTAACCCCCCTGCTGTTAATGTAAAGAGTTACGCTCCCAGCCAGTCCTGTATTTTCAAACTTGCCTCATTGCCTCAGGCTAATGTATGTTAATGTCCCTAGCAGTCTATCTGTGTGTTCCCAAGTGGCATGCGGTCACGTGTGTGAAACGCGTTGACATAGGCAGTGCCATATCCACCATGTGTTCCAACAGGTGCGTGCAACCTTGAGCTGCCCCTTCCTGCATGGACTGACTGGACGAGCTTACAGCACACTCACTCGTGGGTCTCCTGACTTGACGTATCAACGTCCGACCGGATGTCCAGCATCTAGCTGCTATCTGACATCGAGTCAACGCAATAACACAAGTATACATCAAGGGTTTACCAATACACTGACTGCAGCGTTCATGAAGGAAGACAGTCTATACATCATCTTCATATCAGTCAATAACCATGGAGTGGTGAGAGCCTCATCATTGTTGTTAGTGCAAGTGAGAGAGCTACCAAGCCGGGCACACTCACAATTTCCAATAACGTGAAGAAGCAGGTTTCAGCCGAACCAACAGCATTTCTGTGTCTCATCTGGACTTCAGGCTGAATGGGTTAACACTACCTCGCCTCCACTCACCAAGGGGAGCTGACGAGCTGAAGGAGCTCAAGAGACTGGAATGTTGGCAGCAATGAACCATGGGAGATATAGTTTGAGAGAGAGGATTTGGATACGTATATACCCAGCTTAAAGCGGTTCTATACCCTGCTTTGTGATGTTTACCTACAGGTAAGCCTATAATAAGGCTTATCTGTAGGTAAAATGAATATCTCCTAAACAATCACTGTTTAGGACATATGCACCCTGCATACAGCCACTGACATCAGTGGCGGATGCACTCTGAAGCTCTGGCGTATATTGACGGAACTTCAGAGCTTCTTGCCAGAACCATAGGCTCCCGCACGCATGCGTGGGAGTGACGTCATTGTGGCTCCGGCCACTCACAGCGTCGGAGCTCGCAAACTTGGAAGTAACACCGGGGGAACATGTCTGCCCCCTCAGCGGTGCCCGGGGGACGCTGTGGGGGCTTCGTTCCAAGGTATTTCATAATGAGCTAGTATGCAATGCATACTAGCTCATACTGCCTTTGTCTTACAAGTTTTTTTTTTTTTTAAATCAATAATTTTTATTGAGTGTTTGCAAGAAACAATAAACACAGTACAGAAGGGGAAGGGTATACATATTGATATGCATCAGAAAATCAGAACATTCAAGATAGAATATCAATAACCTTAAGACTATCAGGTCAATAATCAATCTACATTGAAACAATCAACTCTGTTGAGACAATTGGGGCCATATGTGCCAACTTTTGTCAAACTTTGTACAGTTTTGGGAATTTAATGCTATCAAGCGTTCGAAGGTGTAATTTCTGTGTACGGCCGTGGTTACTTCAGATAGGTTTAGGGCTGTAGTGGATTTCCAGTTACAAAGTATTTGTATGCGTGTTTCTAGCAGAATATGTGATACTACAGGCCTAAAGACAGTAGGGAATCTGTCAATATGGACATGCAAGATAGCCAATGCCGGGTCAGGATTGGTAATTATACCTGTAATAGAAGAGATTAATTGGAACACCTGGTTCCAGAGGCTCCTGATAGTGGGGCAATGCCAAAACATATGTGAGAGAGTACCCAGTTGCCCACAGGCTCTCCAGCAGTAAGGGGAGGTTCCAGGGAAAGTTTTTTTTTTTTGAGCATACAACCGCTTTAAAATGATATTAAAGGCACATTTAAAAAATTAAAATACCATACATGTCATACCAGCACTGTGTAGTGGTTTTGCACAGACAGCCCCAATCCGCCTCTTCTTGGGTTCCCCTGCCGGTGCTCCTGGCCCCTCCCTCCTGCCAAGTGCTCCCATAGCAAGCAGCTTGCTATGGGAGCACCTGAGCAGGTTCACTCTTGAGCTGCTGCGCTGTGTGTCCAATCACTCACAGAGCGAGGCATCGACCCTGCCCATGCTCTCTCCTCATTGGCTCACTGCCTGTGAATGACAGCAGTGGGAGCCAATGTCTCAGCCAATGGGGAGGTAGAGACCCTGGAGAGCCACTGCTCTCGTTCACATTGCTGGATTGAGATGGGGCTCAGGTAAGTATTAGGGGGGCTGCTGCACACAGAAGGTTTAAAAAACGTTGAGCCTTTACAACCTACTTTAGTTCTGTCACTGACTGGGAAAATGTATACAAACTGTAAAAAAAAAAGAACCTGCAAAAGTAGAGAGTTTATACTCACCTTCCCAAGGTGTATTCCTCCAATCTTCACTCACTCAAACAGCTCCTTTACATCAGGCATACTTCCAAAACTGTCAAATGCCTGGTTCCCTGCTGCACTCTGTGGTTCCTTTCACTGATCTCAAAATAAAATCAATGTAGTGTTATAGGGGTAAGTGAAAGGAACTACAGCATACAGCAGGGAGTGCTGACACCCCATATTGCCAGAGATTTTGAATGTGGAAATTCTTCTGATGGCCTTATGTCTTGAAAAAAAAATGAAAAGCCAAGGATCAGGCAGCTGGACAGATGAGCATATGCTTTCTTCTTTTCCAGGACCTGCTTCAGGGCTCAAGTCCTGCAGGAACGCATGGGAACGGAGTTCCTGTACTTTTTCCACAACAGGAACTCAGTTCCCGTTAGCAGCCGTGTCCTGCAAGACTTTGAAGTATGCGAGCTGTGTGGCAGGTGCTACACCAGCAGCTGCCAACACAGCTCCCAATAGTAAGTGCCGCACACCTGACCATTCAGGCATTGCCAAGAGGGGGCCCCATGACAGCTTCCTCTTCGATCTACCTGTCAATCACAGCTAGCTGACGGGTAGATCAGGTCCCTGCTGCTAAGAGATTATGTTTAGTCAGACCTCTCGTGATGCGCTCCTCCCCGCCGGCCCCTCCTGATTTTCTGTCTCATCCCCCCCCCCCCCAGTCTCCTGCATACTTGCTCTGTGTGTCCCGCCGAATCCCCCCTCCTCTATCTTCAGTGCCATATGATGAGAGAACCCAGAGGAGGAGCACAGCTATTCTGCTCACAGGACATGCAGGGAGAGAGGTGAGCTGAGGGAGGAACATCAGTTTGGGGTGGTAAGCTGAGCACAATACCTGGCAAAGTTTAATGCCAGGAGGGAAGTTTATGTGGAAATATGTGAAGGGTTGGAATAGCAGCGAGTGTGTGTTGGAGCCCTGCAGAGTTTGCAGCCCCCCAAGCTAACATACATCTCCTAAGCAGGAACACATCACTATCTCCCCAAGCATTCTGTCCAGATAATGTGCAGTTCATTTATGACCTTTCCGTTTAACCCTGTGTTATCCAAACTCTGTTCAATGAAAAGTGTAAACTCACCACATAAACACTCTATATACAAAATAACATTCCCCAATAAAGATCAGAACATGATGTTCACATTTGCACGGAAGCACAATTGAATGAATGCTGATTATTCAGAGAATTACCGTATTTATGTTTATTGAGGATTGTTTTTTTTTTTTTATGTACTAACAGTTAAGCTTCATACACACAATACGAAAATTGGATGAAAAATACCACTTTTGAAGCGTTCGTGCATATGAGCGTATCATTTTTTTTTTTTGATGGGCGAGTGGATCTTGGGTTGGAGTTCCCACACTTTTTTTCCCCAGGACTTGACCCCTGACCTGCTTGTTAACATTTTTGTAAACTCAGCAAAAGAATCACTAGAATAGTTCAACAGGCATTTGTACGGTATACAATACAATTGTTGCTGTTAAGAATAGAGGCCTCCTTTTCCTTTTAACAGGTAATATAGAATAATATAATTTGGGCATATAGTATGACTTACATCTCGTCAACAGGAAGTTCTTCCAGTATTTCTTGGGCTACCGCTGCTACATCTTTAACTGTTTCCAATTCTGCTGGGACTTCCACTCCAGCGGCTTCAGCCAGGTCCGTTGCACAGCTAAATAGTTGATCTAATAATAGGTATAACATTTGTTTTTTAAAAGTATATCACATATTCATACCTTTTTATAGTAAGACCCGCACCCCATATCCCTATAAATTAAGAACAGCCCTGAGGGGGGGGGGGGGGGGGAAGACACTATGCCAAAAGGGCAGAGGAATCTGCCATGAAAATTGATAATTTCTGCTTAAAGTGTAACTAAATGCAGAACTTTTTTTTTTTTTTTGATAGATTATTGGAGGGTTATATCCCTTGTCATTTTTCTTTTTTTTTTTGATTTTGACATCTTTAATCCCATTGGGGAGATTTCCCTTAATTTCTTGTCCCGTAGCCAAAACAGGAAGTGAGAGGAAATCCTTCTAAGGTGAGATAATCTCCGGTGTTTCACCAGGGTCACCAAAATAATGTCCCCATTGGAAGATTTCCCCACTATTAGTGTTCTGATGTCAACCCCAAATTTGGTATTTTCTTTTACTTTCGATGACAAGGTAGCAGGCCAAATAGAGAAGGTGAATCTCCCTAATGGGGGGGCACAGATACCAATAAAAACTGACAGGTGTTCTAATCCCTCTTCACTTTATCCAAGTCTTTCCAGCTCTTTCTATTCAAGTCTGATTCCTAATCTCCAGCTAGTAAATGAGACAGTCTGTATCTTACTTGTTGCAGCTTTGAATGCACAATATGAGAAACTTACAGTGTGCAGTGAAATGAGAGTGAGCAATTTCAGTACAAGAGAGAAGTCTGAAGAAGTGTGCAAGACCGAAGTTCAGCTTTAAATTCTCTTTCCTTTACTCCTCTTCTCCAACCCACAGTTTATATGTTACCTCTACTCCTGTGTTCTCTATTTTACTGCACTCTTTACATCCAGCTAATTCTGAATCTGCATGCTGCCATAACCTCCAGCACACTGGGGCTTGTGCGCTCATATAAATTTCACTCCCATCTTACTTTTCTCACTCTTCTGCTTCTCCTAACTTCTGGGGATATTTCCCATAATCCCAGCTCATGCTCCACTCTTTCCATGACTTTTGTATGTCCACCTCTTTTAGCCAACTTTAGGCTTGGTTCACACAATTGCGGCTCTGTGGGCCACATTTGTATGGGCACAGCAGCACATTCATTTTAATGGGCTGTGTCTGCGTTTCATTTACGAAAAAGGTTTTTGCACCATTTTGAAAATGCAGCCGCCCAGAAATCGTATAGTGCTTTTGCACCTTATGATTTTCTGGTGGTTCTTGCGTACGCAAATGCGTTGCATTTTTAGATGCTTGGGGGTGTCATTAAGAATGAATGGCAGCCCCATGCATTTTTAACCTGTAGCTGACCGCCCACTGTCAAATGACGGCGGAGCGGTGCAGCTATTGTGGCGGGCCGCCGTCATATGACGGCTCTCGCTTTTTGGCCACTAGGGGGCGCGCGCGCCGCGGGAGGTGCACGTGCGTGCCCGCCGCGTAGCTGGGGAGCCGATGCGCGTGCCCGGCGGCCGCAATGTCCGCCAGGCACCCGCGATTGCCCGGTAACTGAGCAGGATGTGGATCTGTGTGTGTAAACACACAGATCCACGTCCTGTCAGAGGAGTGGAGACCGATGGTGTGTCCCTTGTACATAGGGACACCGATCGGTCCCCTCCCCCAGTCAGTCCCCTCCCCCCACAGTTAGAATCACTCATATAGGGAACATATTAACCCCTGCAGTGCCCCCATAGTGTTAACCCCTTCCCTGCCAGTCACATTTATACAGTAATCAATGCATTTTTATAGCACGGATCGCTGTATAAATGTGAATGGTCCCAAAAATGTGTCAAAAGTGTCCGATATGTCCGCCGCAATGTCGCAGTCACGATAAAAATCGCAAATCGCCGCCATTACTAGTAAAAAAAAAATAATAATAAAAATGCTATAAATCTATCCCCTATTTTGTAGACGCTATAAAACTTTTGCGCAAACCAATCAATAGACGCTTTTTGCGATTTTTTTTACCCAAAAAATATGTAGAAGAATACGTATCGGTCTAAACTGAGGAAAAAATTTGTTTAAAAAAAAAAAAAAAATTGGATATTTATTATAATAAAAAGTAAAAAATATTGTGTTTTTTCAAACTTGTCCCTCTTAATTTGTTTATAGCGCAAGAAATAAAAACCGCAGAGGTGATCAAAGACCACCAAAATAAAGCTCTATTTCTGGGGAAAAAATGATAAAAATTTTATTTGGGTACATCCTTGCATGACCGCGCAATTGTCATTCAAAATGCGACAGCGCTGAAAGCTGAAAAATGGCTTGGTCAGGAAGGGGGTGTTCGTACCTGGTAGGCAAGTGGTTAAAGAGCAGCACATTTTGGCTGTGGGTGGTTGTAGGTGCAGGAACAGATGCAATTCCCACATCCGCAACCACCCACAATAGCGTGAACCAGGCCTTACATGTTGCTAAAACCTGCCTTCAGGAATCTAACTCTGCTTCTCTAGTTGCCTTCTCCTATGGTGGCCACCACTGGACTAACCCTAACCAAAACCCTTTATGTGCTAGCCCTGCCTCTGCTAGATAAGGCTATATTGGGAGTGTTAGTGGGATTACTGTTTTTTATCTGTGGGTGGACGGAACCATTTCCACAAGTAGGCAAGTGGACCTTATTTGTTTTCTTTCCCCATTGAAGGGAAGCCTGGAGAAGTGTAAGGTTATTATGCATTTTTTAGGACTACTCACATCACTCTGACATGAGATGCTGGACTCTGGGACAACCCTTCCGTGAGTAACAGGTCTTTGTCTCTTCTCTCATACTATATCTCTCTGATCTATACTGGACTTTTTGTAACTTAAAGAGGAACTTCTGTCTCTTAGGCCCCTTTCACACTGGGGCAGTGAGCCGCGGTGACGGTAAAGCAGCGCTATATTTAGCGCTGCTTTACCGTCGTTTTCACTGCGGTTTTCGGCCGCTCGCGGTGCGGTTTTCCCCCCGCGAGTGGCCGAAAAAGGGTTAAACACCCCCCGCAGAGCACCGCCGTAGCGGCGCTTTGCGGCGGTATTGCCGCGGTTTCACCGCGGTGTCCCATTCTAATCAATGGGAAGGAGCGGTATAGGAGCGGTGAACACACCGCTCCTATCCCGCTCCAAAGATGCTGCTAGCAGGACTTTTTTTGTCATCCTGCTAGCGCACCGCTCCAGTGTGAAAGCCCGCCGGCTTTCACACTGGAGTGAATGGGGCAGGATTTTTTCATGCGGTGAACAGGCGCTATTTTTAGCGCCGCACCGCATGAAAAACGCCCCGATGTGAAAGGGGCCTTATAGTTTTAACTTTGCCTAACAAATCATTTCTCTATTGTGTTTGGTCGGTGTTAAACTTACATAATTGTTCCATCGCACAGCAGCAATTGCAGCATTTCTTTTCATCATTTTCTGGTAAGTATGAAAAAGTAACAGTTAAAACAGATCTTTTGTCCTTGTTCAATGTTTTTTATTAGATATAGAAAACTGCATGTAAAATTACAGTTTGCCATTCAAGTAGTAGTGCCATCAGTGGCGGCCCATCCATGAGGTGCACAGGGGTGCCTCCCCCCTAATGCCCAGCCCCAAATCTACATGCAGGGTGCCGGACGCATAGATTTCAATGTTTTTTTTTTTTAAGCATATGGTTAGAGCCTGAGGCTCTAATTGGCTTTAAAAAGGGTGGGCCCGGGGCGCAGGGCACTGCGCCCTGAGCCCACCCAGTTGCGTGACAATAGCAAATTAATATTCACTATTGTCTTCCTGATTCTCCCCCGGCCAATCATCTGCATCCTATGGTAAGGAGGCCTCTGATTGTAATCGCTGCATTCCTGTCCATCTCCAGCGGGGGTGGTGGGGTTGAGGATTGCCGCCTTCACATCCATCTCCTGTGGGAGGGGGGGTTGGATTTAGTTTGCCGCCCCCCCAAAAAAATATTGAGCACCAGCCGCCACTGAGTGCCATACAGAAATACTGTATAACAATAAAGAGCACAAAAACAGTACTAAGATACCATACAAAGTAGAACTGAATGCTAAAGTACGAACATATAAAATACATGTGGACATGGGGAAAGGCCCGCTTTAAGCCTCGTACACACATGATCGGATTTTCCGCAGACAAAGCATCAGACTTTTGTCAGAAGGGCGTTTGGCCAAGAACTTGTCTTGCATACAAACAGCACACAATTGTGTGTGTGTGTGTGTGTATGTATATCTATATCTATATCTATATATATATATATATATATATATATATAGTGAGTACATTCCTCACATTTTTGTAAATATTTTATTATACCTTTTTATGTGACAACACTGAAGAAATTATACTTTGCTACAATGTAAATTAGTGTGTGTACAGAGTGTATAACAGTGTAAATTTACTGTCCCCTCAAAATAACTCAACACATTAGCCATTAATGTCTAACCGCTGGCAACAAAAGTGAGTACACCCCTAACTAAAAAAGGCCAAACTGGGCCCAATTAGCCATTTTTCCTCCCCGTAGTCACTCATTAGTATTACAAGGTCTCAGGTGTTAATTGGGATGAGATGTGTTAAATTTTGTGTTATCGCACATTCTCTCATACTGGTCATTGGAAGTTCAACATGGCACCTCATGGCAAGCCTCCTCCCCTCCCCCAATCCAGCCATTTATTAATCTGTTTCTACTGCTTACTTTTACACAAGTTCAGTCCGGACCGCGGTAGCACACTGTCTGTCACACTGATCTTCTAGCTTAGCTTCCTTCCAGGCCAGCTAGAGCCAGGCAGCAGCTCCTCGGCTCCTCTAGGTCACAGCGCCGAGTCCGACACAGCTCCCTGCGCTCCTCTGAGTCCTCCCCATCTTGCCTCCGGCTGTGAATGACGTCATGCCGCTGGCAGGGACTACGAGATTCCTCCGTAGGGGGGAGTAAACAGTGACAGTAAATAGCAAAGCTGAGGGAAGGGAGGATGCAGGAGCGCAAGCACTCGGCACACACAACTTGTACAGTGCCACTGGGCACTGACATAGGTGTTACTTGTACACACTGGCGGGTGGCAGCTGTAGCAGAACTTCACCTGCAGGCTGTGCCCCCCCTCATATAGCAAATGGTACTGCAGAGGGTAAGTGTCCCTTCCGCCCCTGCCTTGTACCAGCCCTGGTGTCCACCACCCCTAACTGCCAATCCCTCCACTGGCTCCCATTGCCCAACTAATAAAATTAAAAATACTAACAATAACATACAAAGCAATCTTGTCTCCAAATATCACCCAAACCGTCCTCTCCGCTCCTCTCAAGACCTCCTACTCTCTAGCTCCCTTGTCTTCTCCCCCCATGCTCGTCTCCAGGATTTCTCCAGAGCCTCCCCCAGCCTCTGGAACTCCCCACCCCAATCTGTCTGGCTAGCTCCTACTCTGTTCACTTTTTGGCAATCCCTGAAAACTCATCTCTTCAGGGAGGCCTATCCTGCCTTCAGATAATAACAAAATCTTCTATTTCTCCCATCAGTTCATCCCTCACAGTTATTACCTTTTGTTTCACCAGCCCCTAGATTGTAAACTTGCAGGAGTAGGGCCCTCCTAACCCTCTTGTATTGAATTGTATTGTTGCTCTAGTGTCTCCCTTTATATTGTAAAGTGCTGCGCAAACTGTTGGCACTATAAATATCCTGTATAATAATAATAACATACAGTGTGCCCATGGTGAAGGAATGTAGCCACCCTCTAACAGGAAATCAGATAACAGCAGCAAAAAGAGGAATTTGGAGATTCGAAGGAGGTTCAGAGCAACTGAAGGGACATTTAGAGTTACATACTGTACTTGAATAGAATTTTTATTTAGTAATTTTAATCCAAGAGTAAGTTTGTTAATTGTTTACCATTGTCCTCACTGCTAAGTTCTTTATCTGCTGTTTTCTTCTTTGACATCGTATATCTGCTTTCCTTTGTAATCTGCAGTCAATAAGCATATTTAGGCATAATTATAATACCCCGCAATAGAGAACTTCTATTTATAAATGTTTTCATACAAGATTCACAAAACTTTGCCAAAATAGTCATACTTTTTTTTAATTCTTTTTATTCTGATTTGAAGAATTTAAAGTATAGAATATTGGGCATACTCAGGCTTGCAGGGCATAACAAATAAAACAACAGTGGGGAAACAAAATTACAAAGAAAAACTAAAGTAAAAATTCTAACCGATAAGTACGCTCAGACCACAAAAGGGGAGTAATTCACAATATTCATAGATCAAAACTCAGGCTGGAGAAATAGTGAAGGAGGGATCATATACAGTGCCTTGCAAAAGTATTCACCCCCCTTGGTATTTTACCTATTTTGTTACATTACAGCCTTTAGTAGTTCAATGTTTTTTTTTAATCTGAATTATATGTGATGGATCAGAACACAATAGTCTAAGTTGGAGAAGTAAAATTAGAAAAATATATACATAAAACTATTTTTCAGAAATAAAAAAATGATAATTGGCATGTGCCTAAGTATTCACCCCCTTTGTTATGAAGCCCATAAAAAGCTCTGGTGCAACCAATTACCTTCAGAATTCACATAATTTGTAAAAGGATGTCCACCTGTGTGCAATCTAAGTGTCACATGATCTGTCATTACATATACATACCTTTTTGAAAGGCCCCAGAGGCTGCAACACCTAATGAAGAGTCACCACTAACCAAACACTGCCATGAAGACCAAGGAAATCTCCAAACAATTAATGGACAATGTTGTCGAGAAGTACAAGGGTTAGGTTATAAAAAAATATCCAAATCTTTGATGATCCCTTGGAGCACCATCAAATATTTCATAACCAAATGGAAAGAACATGGCACAACAGCAAACCTGCCAAGAGACGGCCGCACACCAAAACTCACGGACCGGGCAAGCAGGGCATTAATCAGAGAGGCAGCACAGAGACCTAAGGTAACCCTGGAGGAGCTGCAGAGTTCCACAGCAGAGACTGGAGTATCTGTACATAGGACGACAATAAGTCGTATGCTCCATAGAGTTGGGCTTTATGGCAGAGTGGCCAGAAGAAAGCAAAAAACAAAATGGCACGTTTTGAGCAGTGTTGGTCATCTTACTTTAAAAAAGTAATTTAGTTAAGTTACAAATTACTTCTCCCAAAAAGTAATTGCGTTAGTAACTCAGTTACTACATTGGAAAAGTAATTAGTTACTCAGCAAAGTAACTGACTTTTTTTTTTTTAAATATTCTATACGTGTAACTAAGGGGCGGGTCTAGTATTACTGTAACCAAGGGGCGTATTTATTATTGTTATATATCGTGTAACCAAGTAGCTGCTCTATTATTACTCTAACCAAGGGGCAGATCTGTTATAGCGTGTAAGCAAGGGGCGGGTCTATTATTATTATATCGTGTAAGGGGTGGATTTCTACAGAAGAGGGTGAATGTTAAATTAATGGGCAGAGCTCGATATATATAACAATAATAATAAATGCGCCCCTTGGTTACAGTAATACTAGACTCGCCCCTTAGTTACACGATAGACGCCCCTTGCAGAGTAGCACGAGCATCATAAGGGTGCGGCATCGCCTCGTACAATTACATGTTAACTGCGCCTGCGCTGTGTAGAGTTCACTCAGAGCTGTTTAGGTTCGGCAATTTTCGGAAGCTCCGTAGTCCTTCGTACTGCGCAAGCGATGCGCCTGCGCAGTACAGGGGGTCCTTATCCGGCGGGGGAACTTTTTTGGCAGGACACCGGAATTACACTACTGCCATCTAGTGACGGTAGATGTAATTGGGGTAACTAAGCCAAAGTAATGGGAACTGAGTTACCATGAGGGGAAAAGTAATCAGTTAGATTACTAGTTACCCTCTAAAGTAACTGAGTTACGTAACTCAGTTTATTTTAACTCAGTTACTTACATCACTGGTTTTGAGTTTGCGAAAAGGCATGTGGGAGACTCCCAAAATATATGGAGGAAGGTGCTCTGACCTGATGAGACTAAAATTGAACTTTTTGGCCATCAAAGAAAAAGCAATTTCTGGCGCAAACCCAACACATCACATCACCTAAAGAACACCATCCCCACAGTGAAACATGGTGGTGGCAACATCATGCTGTGGGGATATTTTTCAGCAGTGGGGACTGGGAAACTGGTCAGAGTTGTGGGAAAGATGTATGGTGCTAAATACAGGGATATTCTTGAGCAAAACCTGTACCACTCTGTGTGTGATTTGAGGCTAGGATGGAGGTTCACCTTCCAGCAGGACAATGACCCCAAACACACTGCTAAAGCAACACTTGAGTGGTTTAAAGGGAAAATGCGTTGGAATGACCTAGTCAAAGCCTAGACCTCAATCCAATAGAAAATCTGTGGTCAGACTTAGGCCCCTTTCACACTGGGGCGGTTTTCAGGAGGTACAGCGATAAAAATAGCGCCTGTACACCGCCTGAAAAAACTGGCCCCATTCACTCCAGTGTGAAAGCCGGCGGGCTTTCACACTGGAGCCGTGCGCTAGCAGGACGGCAAAAAAAAGTCCTGCTAGCAGAATCTTTGGAGCGGTATAGGAGCGGTGTATTCACCGCTCCTATACCACTCCTTCCCATTGATTTGAATGGGACACAGCGGTAATACTGCGGCAATACCGCCGCAAAGCGCCGCTATGGCGGCGCTCTGCGGGGGATTTTAACCCTTTTTCAGCCGCTCGCGGGGGGTAAAACCGCACCACGAGCGGCCGAATCCCGCGGGCAAAACGACGGTAAAGCAGCGATAAATATAGCGCTGCTTTACCGTCACCGCGGCTCCCGCCCCAGTGTGAAAGGGGCCTTAAGGATTGCTGTTCACAAGCACAAACTATCCAACTTGAAGGAGCTGGAGCAGTTTTGCAAGGAGGAATGGGCAAAAATTCCAGTGGTAAGATGTGGCAAGCTCATAGAGACTTATCCAAAGCGACTTGGAGCTGTGATAGCCGTAAAAGGTGGCTCTAAAAAGTATTGACTTTAGGGGGGGGTGAATAGTTATGCACATTGACGTTTTCTGTTATTTTGTCCTATTTATTGTTTGCTTTACAATAATAATAAAAAAACATCTTCAAAGTTGTGGGCATGCTCTGTAAATTAAATTAAATGATGCACATTCTCAAACAATCCATGTTAATTCCAGGCAACAAAACACAAAAAATGCCAGAGGGGGTTGAATACTTTTGCAAGGCACTGTACTTGGCACTTCCCTGTAGGTCTTCACCAATATGAATTGTAGTGTGCACAGAAAACAGCTAATGGCCCGTACAAACGGTCGGATTTTCCGATGGAAAATGTCCTATCGGACCATGTTGTCGGAAATTCCGACCGTGTGTGGGCTCCTATCGGACTTTTTCCGTCGGAATATCCAACGGAAAAAGTTTGCGATCCTGCTCTCAAATTTTCCGACAACAAAGTCCTATCGGACTTTTTCCGATCGTGTGTTGCGAATTCCGACGGACAAAGTGCCACGCATGCTCAGATCACATTACAAGACCAGAGCTATTGGCTACTAGCCTCTACGTAGTCCCGTCGTACGCAACAAAAGGATTTTACGACAACTTTGTCCGACCGTGTGTATGCAACACCAGTGTCGGACAAAATCCGTCGGAAAAATCTGACGGATTTTTTGGTCGAAATTTCCGACCGTGTGTACGGGGCATAAGACAATATATTTTTAAACTGGATTGCATTGAATTCTGTTGGAAGCTGTGTAAATCTTGAAAATTAATAGATACCCTAGTGATTAGCCTTTACATTGAATTAGACCAAGGACAGCATGGGAAACAGAGCATTTAACTGACTTTACATTCTGAAAACTGTACTTTTTCTGCTTTCAAGGTCAAAGTCAGATCATTACCAATTAGTGATATACAAATTGCAGGAACCAGGATTTAGCCAGGCTTGTGCAGATTTCTCTATTTGGTTACCACATTGTATTTTGGAGGGTGCATCTCCAAAAGTAAGGCGTGCTGAATAAGAATCAAACAAACACCTTCTTCTGGAATGATTAAAAAGTATATATACACTATATTGTCAAAAGTATTGGGGCGCTTGCCTTTACACATGCACTTTAATGGTATCCCAGTCTTAGTTCGTAAGGATCAGTATTGAGTTGGCCCACCCTTTGCAGCTAGAACAGCTCCAACTCCTCCGGGAAGGCTGTCCACAAGCTTTAGGAGTGTGTCTATGGGAATTCTTCCAGAAGCGCATTTCTGAGGTCAGGCGCTGATGTGAACGAGAAGGCCTGGCTTGCAGTCTCCGCTCTAATTAATCCCAAAGGTGTTCTATCGGGTTGAGGTCACGACTCTGTGCAGGCCAGTCAAGTTCCTCCACTGCAAACTCGCTCATCCATGTCTTTATGGACCTTGCTTTGTGTACTGGTCTAAATCATTTGGTGGAGGGGGAATGTGAGGGGTTGTTTTTCAGGGGTTGGGCTTGGCCCCTTAGTTCCAGTGAAGGGAACTCTTAAGGTGTCAGCATACCAAGACATTTTGGACAATTTCATGCTCCCAACTTTGTGGGAACAGTTTGGGGATGGCCCCTTCCTGTTCCAACATGACTGCGCACCAGTGCACAAAGCAAGGTCCATAAAGACATGGGTGAGCAAGTTTGGGGTGGAGGAACTTTACTGACATGCAGAGGGTCCTGACCTCAACGAATGCGGTATAGCAAATGCAGCATAATAGCAATCATAAATACAATTACAAAAAAAATACAGTATATACTGTACACTAATGAGCAATGAATGCAATAATTAATAGATACATATAAATAAAAAAGCATAAACAAAAATAAAACTCCTTATATAAAAGGAGTATAAAACTCCTTATATATGAATAAATTATAATATACAACATGTATAATACTGATATTATTTAACCTGAATTAATAAAACAATTTATACATACACAAATACACACACATAAACACACTGTACCTTCCTAGTTATTATTAATAAAACTGTTTAGATCCACAGCATATTGACATTTAACCCTTTGGGGTTCAAATTATCCAGCATATAGTTCCACTTCTGTTTATGATATTAGTTGCTTTACATTTCCTCCTCTCCATCCTATTTGCATCTTTTTTATCCTCCCACAAAACAGAGGCCATTTGGAATTCTGTTAGTATAGTGATATACTCATAGAACAATGGGAACACAATTTCTTGGGGTTTGGTGGATATTTACAAAATATCAGAGCAACAGCGGGAGACAAATTCCCACCCAGTCTTGGGAATATTTATGTGGATACGTGGGAGAAAGAATTTATTAATAGGAAGAGAATGGTCTCAGTTATACCTATGGATGGAACATTTATTGTAGTGTACACAATGGTGGAAGAGGAAAATTTCCAACAAGATATACAGTGGGGAAAATAATTATTTGATCCCCTGCAGATTTTGTAAGTTTCCCCACTTACAAATAAACGAAGGGTCTATATATTTTATCATAGGTATATTTTAAATGACAGAGAGAGAATATCAACCAAAAATCCAGAAAAAACACATGATACAAATGTTATAAACGGTGTTGCCGTTTAATGAGTAAAATACATATTTGATCCCCATGCAAAACATGATTAAGTACTTGTTGGAGAAACCCTTGTAGGCAAGCACAGTGGTAAGATGTTTCTTGTAGTTGGTTACCAGGTTTACACACATCTCAGGGATTTTGGTCCACTCTTCTTTATAGATCTTCTCTAAATCCTTAAGGTTTGTTGGCTGTCACTTAGCAACTTGAAGTTTCAGCTCCCTCCATAAATTTTCTATAAGATTAAGGTCTGGAGACTGGCTAAGCCACTCCATAACCTTAATGTGCTTCTTCTTGAGCCACTCAATTGTTGCCTTGGTGGTATGTTTGTCATGCTGAAAGACCCATTCACGACCCATCTTCAGTGTTCTGGCTGAAGTGAAGAAGGTTTTCATCCAAGATTTTACAATACATGGCCCCGCCCATTGCCCCTCAATGTGGCAAAGTCGGCCTGTACCTTTTAGCAGAGAAGCAGCCCCCTGGCATAATGTTTCCACCTCTTTGTTGACTGTAGGGATGGTGTTCTTAGGGTCATAGTCAGAATATTTTTTGTTAAGTTAATGTCAAAGAGCTCAATTTTGGTCTCATCTGACCACAGCACTTTCTCCCAGTCCTTCTTTGAATCGTTTAGATGTTCATTGGCAAACTTCAGATGGGCCTGTACATGTGACTTCTTGAGGAGACAGATATTGCGGCGCTGCAGGATTTTAATCCATGGCGAAATATTGTGTTATCAATGGTTTGTTTGGTGACTGTGGTCTCAACTGCCTTGAGGTCATTCACAAGCTCCTCGCGTGCAGTTCTGGGCAGAGCCCTCACTTTTCTCATGATCATCCTTACCCCGTGAAGCGAAATCTTTCATGGAACTCCAGACCAAGGGCGATTGATGGTTATTTTGAATTTCTTCCATTTGGTGGTCTTGTAGCCTTGTGCAGGTCTACAATCTTGTCCCTGATGTCCTTTGACAGCTCTTTGGTCTTGTCCATGATAGTGAGGTTTGAATGGAAGAGATTCTGTGGACAGGTGTCTTTTATACACATAATGGGTTGTCGTTAGAAGCACCTTCTTAAATTGACAAGACTAATCTGTGTACCACATAAGCACATACTGTAGCCAGTCTGTGGGAGCCAGCAGTATTGTTGGTTGGTAAGGAATCAAATACTTATTTTACTCACTGAACTGAGAAGAAGGGGACACACCCCGAAAGCTCGTCCATGAAAAATTATATGTTAGTGCAAATAAAAAAAGTATCACGGACAGTACTCAATTTTCTCTGTCACAATTGCACTAATACGGCTACAATCACTTCAAGTATGATGGAAGGAACTCACTGAACTGCAACTCAATTTATAACCTTTGTATCGGTTTTTCTTCTGCATGTTTGGTTGGTATTCTGTCTCTATCGTTTAAGATAAACCTATGATAAAAATTATAGACCCTTCAGTTCTTTGTAAGTGGGCAAACTTACAAAATCTGCAGGAAATAAAATAATTATTGTCCCCACTGTACACATTTTTTAGTTTACCAACTAAAAGAATGTTTTGTATATTTTGTTTGCTATGCAGTGTGGAGTCATATAGTTATTTTTGAACATTGGTGTTGTTGTTTGATATGCACAGTCAGATATATAGTTGATGACAGAAAAGGTGCTCTTGACTATTTTTATTACATGTCCGGGTGACTGCAATAAAAAATGATGGGAAAATCCAAAATTTTGCAGTTGTCACCAGAACAGATGGTAAGTGGTTTCTTTCATCGAGGACACCTGTTTTGGTGACAACTTTCTACAAGGGGATTTCCCTTCAATGCCTTTCACTTCTAGTTTGGTTTCCAGGACAGAAAGTAAAAAGAAATCTTCACAGACAGCAAAAATAACATGCAAAATGTAAGGCTTGGTTCACAGTGATGCAAATTGGATGCGGCTTTTCCCGCATCCATTGCGCATGACAGGAGAGTGTGTCCGTCTCTCAATGAAGCTGGTTCACACAGCTCCAGGGTGGCCACAGTCCGCATTGGAAAAGGGTCCCGTGCGGCTTTGGCTCCATTTTAGGTGCAGATTTAGGCAAAAATTCGGATCTGATTCGTGCCTGAATCAGTGAACAAGGTCGCACGGACCCCCTGCTGTGAGCCTCGGCTGCATCAGTGTGAACCCAGACTTAAAAGGATAGGAGGACCCTTATTCAAATAATCAAAAGTGAATCTGAAATGTGACATATGATGCGCCTCCGCATTTAAGTGTGCAATCCACACGTATAAACTGTATAAACCATAAAAAGTCAGGTGCTACACCCCAAAAATTTGGAATAAATATCTTCAAAAAAACATAAAAACTAATGAAATAAATCCAAAGCACTTGGTGTTTGCACCGAGATAGGAAGAACGAGCAAGTGTCACAAGTATAATACATCTGCACGGTGTTTAATTTTTTAAATTTTAGTTTGAATTGAAGTAATTTGGAGTTATTTCACTTGTTTTTTATATACTTGTTTTTTGAAGTTATTTATTCATAATTGTTGGGTTCTAGCGCCTGACTTTTTATGGTTTATACAGCGAAAATCACCTAACCATATAAAACCCTCTCCAAATGTTTTAAAAAGTTGTATAGAACATGGCAATGGTTTAAACCCTGTGCTTATGTCATAATGACCCAATGGACATTCTAACAGGACTGATTGGTTGTCTGATATACACACTGGATGCTTTTGTGCCTTGGTGGCAGCAAGAGATGAGTTGTAACATGCAGTAAATAGTGATACTTCAGAAGAAATAAACTCAATGAGTTCACCAACCTCCAAAAATAGATTTTGGGTGAACTAGCCTTTTAAAATATTAAAATAGTAAAAAAAAAAAATAAGGTGCTGAAAGATACACAAAGCTTCAGGTAAAAAAAAATATATAAATGAAGCACCCTCCTATCGCAGGATATTAGGCAAATTTAGTTTGATTGTTTTCCCCTCTCCTGTTTAAAGTTTGTCAAGCAATACATTTCAGAAAGTCATCCCCTAGACTGAGTTATCGGAGCCAGAGTGTATGGATTGGTGCTTGTGGTGGTGGGCAGCCTCTATACAATTTGGGAAGAACCAGCTATTACCAGCGGCCTCTGCGGGGGTAGCACTACATTAACAAAACTCCATAATTAAAAAGAAGATAGTTACCGCCCGGTACCCATTCGATTAATTTCATTTAAATATTTGATTATTTAAATGAAATGAGACAACCATTGACTCACCTTTCAGGAATGGTGTATGATGCTCTACAATCTACAGCATCTGCTGGGTGTACATTTTTATAATCTTTCTAGTCAACGAAAGTGTCACAAGTTTATTATTGGGAGCCTAAACCTTAATTATTAACTTAAAGTGGTTGTAAACCCTTACATATACTAAAGTGACTAGCTTCAGGTGATACACAGATATAAATCAAATCCTTCTACATAAGTTGTACCTGCTTTTCTGCAGGACTCCCTCCTCTACATCTGTTCAAAGTCCACAATTTACACAGCATTTCTTAGTTTTAGAAGGCAGGGGGTGGGCATCTGACACAACAGAGAGCAGGGAGCTGAGTGTAATATGGCACCTGGGTGAGGGAATGGACACCTCCCCTCTACACAGTCCCATAGGGAAACATGCACAGCTGGATTCTGTGGTTGTGGCATAACCTGACAGAAGTGATTAATGCACATAGCAGAGGGAAGAGAGAGCACATAGGAACCACACTAGATGCTTTGGATTGAGGGCAGTATGCTATAGAGGGATATGCTTTGTTTATTTTTAATTTCAGTGGTTTAATCGCTTCAGCCCTGGAAGATATTACCCTCTTCCTGACCAGAGCACTTAATGTCGATGATCTGCGATTTTTATCAGGACTGCGACATTATGGCAGACACATCGGACACCTTTGACACTATTTTGGGACATTGTCATTTATACAGCGATCAGTGCTATAAAAATGCACTGATTACTGTGTAAATGACACTGGCAGGGAATGGGTTTTCCACTGGGGGGCGATGAAGGGGTTAAGTGTGTCCTAGGGAGTGACTGTGGGGGGATGGACTTCAAATCACATGACAGCTGACGGAGCAGTGATCTCTGTCATGACACAAGGCAGAACAGGGAAATTCCTTGTTTACATAGGCACTTCCCCGTTCTGCGGCTCCGTGACACGATCGCCGGGAGACCGGCGGACATCGAGTCCGCCGGTCCCACAGGCACGGTCGCGTGCCTGCTGTCCCCTCCTCTTAAAGGGGACGTACAGGTACGCCCATTTGCTCACAGCTGCCATTGTGCTGACGTATATTGGCGTGCAGCGGTCAGCAAGTGGTTAAAACCACTTTAACCACCTCCCGCCCACTGTATAGAGTAATGATGGCGGCGGGGTGGCTTTCTCGTTCTGGGCCTATATCATATGACGTTGCCCCATTCTCACCACGCCTGCATGCATGCGAGGATGCTTGCACAGCGATCAGCAGCATGCTGTGTCCCTGGGACATGCAGCACCCATATCTCGGTAAAGAGCTGATGATGAGGCTCTTTACCCATGTGCTTAGCTGTGTTCAGTCACAGCTGATCACATGGAAACAAGGAAATGACAGCATTTCATCACAGGGGAGACATGTACAGATAATCAGGCCACTGATCATTGCAGTCCCAACAATGCCCAGCAGTGATGCCAGTCAGTGCCCATCAGTACTAATCAGTGCAGCCCATCAGTGCTGCATATTAGTGTTGTATATTAGTGCCTCCTCTCATTGCCCATCAGTGCAGCCTCATCAGCTCACATCAGTGAAGGAGAAAAATGACTTATTTACAAAATTACAATAAAAACATTTTTTTTAAAAAACATTTTCTGACCTTTTTCATTTTTTTTTAATAAATAAAAAACCCAGTGGTGATTAAATACCACCAAAAAAAGCTCTATTTGTGTGAACAAAATTATAACAATTTCATTTGGGTACAGTGTTGCATGACTGCGCAATTGTGTGACAGCGCTGAAAGCTGAAAATTGGCCTGGGCTAGATGTTAAACTAGCAAATCTGTGCCGATTCCAGAACATGAAAGGATGGAGATATACCAAATAAAGAAGTGTCTTAATGGGTAGTATATGCAGCAGAATAGTGTAAATAGTATGAGAGCAGCGAGAATGCACAGGAGAGGAATGCAGAGGATATGGAGGTGGGCAGTACGAGCAGACGAGTAGTGTGGATGGTATGATGGGAGACAATATGTGGAGGAGAGAAGCATGGAAGGTATGACACAGCAGACAGCATGCAGAAGAGAGGTGTACAGGGTTGGACAGTATGTGCAGGTGAGGAATGTAGAGGATATAACAGCAGAAATATGTGAAGTAAAATTGCAGGTAGGGTATTATGGGGGGGAATACTCGCAGGAGTGGAGTGCAGAGGGTGTGGGTGGGGGGTGGGGCAATATGTGCAGGAAAGGAGTGTAAAAAGTATTGTCAGAAAGGTATGGGAGGGTATGATGAGGGGCAATATGTGCAGGAGTGAAAGAAAGGAGTGCAAAAGGTATGGGGGGGGGGGGGGGGATATGTGCAGGAAAGGAGTGTGGTTAATATGGGGTAGGGGTGGTAAGTGCAGGAGAAGAGTGCAGAGTTTATGACAGTGGGCAGTATGTGCAGGAGAAGAGTGTGGATGGTATAGTGGGGGTAAATATGTGCAGAAGAGAAGTGTGGAGGGTATGACAGCAGGAATATATGCAGAAAATGTATGGGAGGGTATGGTTGGTGACCATATGTACAGGAGAAGAGTGCCAAGGGTATGACAATACAAAAGCAGCGTTTCCCCTTGTGGGACTTTAGAGGCCCTGGTCGTTTTATGACAATGCCAAGAAATACAATATGTAGAAAACTTGTAGAAAAATATATAAATTTATTAGAACAAATGGTAAAAAAATAACTGACATACAGCAGGCAAAAGAAAAGAGTGGCTGTATGGGTAGAAGTCAACAACACAATGGTGACTGTACGCTGCTGAAGGTCCTGGACCATTGTGATGCAGAGACGGAGTCCTGGAACCACACCCAACGCGTTTCAGAAGCGCTTCCTACTTCAGGGCTTATTAGTAGATGAGAATATTCACACTACAATACAGATAAGATTTATAAGATACAGTGTACATCATATAGACATATGAACAGGAACCATTCCTTATTGTGGTAGTTGTAACAAGACAAACTTACATGTTGATGATCAAAAGCAAAATAACATAGCAGCCACAGCAAATTTTAAAAACAGCAGAATCTGTCCAGGGGCTGCTCACCCGTCAAATCCACCCACCGCAGCAGCAGGCTCAACCAACAGAGACCCAGCGAGACCAGGCTATCTGGAACGTGTCCAGCAAGGCAAGATATATGGCAAGGGGATTTATTTGATTGTATCCAATTTGGCTGTTAAGCGAAAAATGAGAATACGTGTATAGTCAAGGCCGATAATATATGTTAAATACTACCAATTTTGCTCACAGCAAATGGTCTAACCATAACAAGGATAACTAATGGTAACTAAAACATACCGACCGAACCAGACAGCCTCTCAGATAGACTGAGTTTGTGCTGTTCATAAATGCCAATAGTAAATACATATATATGTACCTCTCTATGTAGGAAAGCATATAGAACTAATGCTGAAACAAAAGATTATAGTGTAGCAAGGTCTCCGGCCTTGTCCATTTTGATGAGGACCTCCAAGGCCAAAGATAGCTGACATCCTGTAGTGGGTTGTGAAACATAGTGGCTTCAAAGATGGTAAAAGTCATTGGGCACCAGACACTTCTTGGATGTAAAAGAGGTTTTATTTCTTTTGACAGTCTTTTTTGTATTTTTGGGGAAAAGAGGGTTAGGGCCAGGACACCCTTAAGTAGTTATAGATTCCATTGGCAGACTCTGAGACTTCAATAGAAGGACAACCGTGCAGGGAAAGGCCCCAGCAAGGCGCCACTTCTGCACATGCAGGAATGCTGTCTCCTATGGCAACAGTCCTTTAACAGTTCCTAACTCAAAAATAACAGTTCTTTCAGCTCCACTACAACTGCCTCTTGTAGTTCTGCAACACTTGAGCTCACAGTCTCTCACTAGACCCTCTGATTCACTGACTCTGAATCCCTTGAGCTCCTCCAAGGTTGGTGGTTGTATCTCCCTCAAGCGCCACCCACGCTTCACTGCTGGGTCCCTAGCTTGGCACTCCAGATACTTCTCATGCTTCACCCCTGATAACAAGCAAGATCCCTGGCCTGATTCACAAGGCTACCCTGCAAGTGTCTCCTCTGTGGGTTGGGTCCCTGATTTGCCTGACGTTTCCAGATTCTCCACCGTGCCTGTTCGGTGAGAGTATGTTTCCGGTACTTTCTTCAGTTACTTACTGTGGTCACTGGTAAAGGTGGTTGGTCCCTTTGTGGCGACAGCTTCCCTTCTACCTCCAACTACTGATTGGTTCTCTGGCCGACAGAACTGCCACTTTCGGTTGGACTGCAAGCCGCAGTCCCAACCCTATGCTGCTCTCCTACTTCTGCATAGGCCCTCACACAGCCTGGCAGCCAGATGCCCCCGGGATAGGCCCAATCTCCGGCCTAGCAGCCCAGGGAGTACTACATATGTCCACCCAGACAGCCGTCCAGGTGGCACAGAACACCGATCACCTGACCTCACCCGAATATATAGGTTCTCCCAGCAGGCCAAAGGATTCAAGAAAACCCCTGCCCATTGGCTGAGATACCCCACATACCCATAACCTGACCTTGGGTTGCCCTTCTCATATCTAGTACCACCAAGCTCCCGGCCACCTAGTGGTAAAAGGGAAAAGTGCAACAAGGCCAAACTTAGGGAAAAATCAATAGATCTCTATCAATCGACCAAGATGACTACTCTTGGCAAGTACATTTGTGAGGAGTGCCCTGACTAAACCCCAGGGTGCTACAATAGCAAAGCGCAGAATATCGCAATTCCACAGAAAGTATATACATACAGTATATATCTCGTTACTAAAGAGCATGTAGTGGGGCCAAATATAAGCACCTAATAAGGAAATTTTCTTAAAGGTCTCTTGTCAAAACAAGAGAAAAGAGAAGAAAGGGGTTAAGGTGTATGTAGAGGCGGAGCCACGGCAAAGCGACCATATCACCCTGCTATTGCCATGCAACCAGGGGGAGGAGAGATTGCCACCTGGCCAGAGAACAGCCTGAGATGACAACAGCTACTACCCTCTGCCAAGGCATGGGTGGCCTACGTGTGCCGCGTGCGCACCAGGAAGGGCTTGCATTGCGTCGGAGAATTCGAAAGGAGACTGGACGGAAACGGCTGGGAGAGAAAACACATACAGTATCTCACAAATCTCACAAGTACACCTCCCACATTTTTGTAAATATTTTAATATATCTTTTCATGTGACAACTCTGAAGAAATGACACTTTGCTACAATGTAAAGTAGTGAGTGTACAGCTTGTATAACCGTGTAAATTTGTTGTCCCCTCAAAATAACTCAACACACAGCCATTATTGTCTAAACCGCTGACAACAAAAGTGAGTACACCCCTAAGTGAAAATGTCCAAATTAGGCCCAAAGTGTCAATATTTTGTGTGGCCAACATTATTTTCCAGCACTGCCTTAACCCTCTTGGGCATGGAGTTCACCAGAGCTTCACAGGTTGCCACTGGAGTCCTCTTACACTCCTCCATGATGACATCACGGAGCTGGTGGAGACCTTGCGCTCCTCCACCTTCCATTTGAGGATGCCTCACAGATGCTCAATAGAGTTTAGGTCTGGAGACATGCTTGGCCAGTCCATCACCTTTACCCTCAGCTTCTTTAGCAAGGCAGTGGTTGTCTTGGAGGTGTGTTTGGGGTCATTATCATGTTGTAATACTGCCCTCCCGTCCAGTCTCCGAAGGGAGAGGATCATGCTCTGCTTCAGTATGTCACAGTACATGTCGGCATTCATGGTTCCCTCAATAAACTGTAGCTCCCCAATGCCGGCAGCACTCATGCAGCCCCAGACAATGAAACTCCAACCACCATGCTTGACTGTAGGCAAGACACACTTGTCTTTGTACTTCTCACCTGGTTACCGCCACACACGCTTGACACCATCTGAACCAAATAAGTTTATCTTGGTCTCATCAGACCACAGGACATAGTTCCAGTAATCCATATCCTTAGACTGCTTGTCCTTAGCAAACTGTTTGCAGGTTTTCTTGTACATCATCTGTAGAAGAGGCTTGCTTCTGAGACAACAGCCATGGAGACCAATCTGATTCAGTGTGCAGCGCTTTGGTCTGAGAACTGACAGGTTGACCCCCCACCCCTTCGACCTCTGCAGCAATGCTGGCAGCACTCATACGGCTATTTCCTAAAGACAACCTCTGGATATGACGCTGAGCACATGCACTCAACTTCTTTGGTCGACAATGGCAAGGCCTGTTCTGAGTGGAACCTGTCCTGTTAAGCCGCTGTATGGTCTTGGCCACCATGCTGCAGCTCAGTTTCAGGGTCTTGGCAATCTTATAGCGTAGGCCATTGTTGTAGAATCTCATATTAGCCAATGTATTTCATATTATTCATATTAATTTGCATATATTTTATTGATTATTATTATTGTTATATAGTAGTAGTTTTATCAATATTATTATTCAATAAGTAAAGCAACAATTATTAATCTTTAATAATGTATACTGTGTTTTCCATAGATTTAGAAAGATTTCATTTTAAATGCTGAACTTTAGATAAATGACCTCTCTTCTTCTTTCTGATATTTTTTATAAGATAGTTTACTGGGTAAAAGTTCATTAGGATACTTCATAGTTTATAAATTCACTAATTAGAAGAAGAGAGAACTTGACAGCAGATAAATCAAGAGCAATAAGATAAGAACGTCTTAAACAGGTGGTTAACATAATTATGTGGAATACGGGAAAGTTATGTACAGAACATTAATTAAGTTTGACAGGGTCAAACAAAGGTCTGTTTGTGCCCTCATTAAAACTGTTAAAATACATACATATAGTGAGACATATAGCACATCTGGTGGGGTTATTGAAAGTTCATTCTCCCAAAAGTCGTAAATCTGTAATTCTTGAACTTAGTTAAATCTTATAAAGATAAGGAGGGTTTGATAACTAAGCTGGGTGCCATACTGTCTCTACACAGGTGTCTTTAATTGGACAAAAGCAGTTATAAATCATTTTAATGAACATATAGGAATTCTGGGAGTAATTAAGTTTATATGGTTGTAGAACAGGTTTCAGATTTATAGTTAGTTACATTGATGTAGATCTTAGCGACCAATCATATCTAGGACTGCTGAGCTAAGGTTTGTAAAAAGGTATATAAATGCAAGCTCTACAATTGTTAGACAGACAAGTCAGATAGGCATCTATCAGGCTGAATATTTGTCTATGCAGCCCTATTGCAAGGGTGGCAGACGGTCAGAACCAATAGGCAAATATCTGTACGTAACTTGTCTCCTCGTACGAGTCAAATAGAGAAGACTTCTTAACTTGTTCCAGAGTGTGGTCTCAGGTGAATTTCCCTCACAAAAAAGGTCGAGCAGGAACCCAAAACTCTGTGAGGGGACCAGACCACTGGTCGATCGATTGGTCACTATCAGGTGACAGGTTCCCAAGAATTGGCAGAAAAGACCCATTCTGGTTCAAGGTGAGAACAATCACAATTGTTTCAATTTGGTTAGGGAATAAGAATACCTATATCTAATATGCTTGCATTGTAAGAAACTGTATAAATTAGACATGTGCATTAGTTTTCGTCCGAATGCATTTTCGTCCGAATTTCAGGTATTTTCGTTATCGTTTTAACAAACGATAACGAAAGTGCAGAATCCGAAAAATGAAAGATCCCACAAAAACAAATGCTTTATTTTAGTTTTCGTTGTGACAACAGTTCGATATAGATAGGAGATTTGACGCTGACAATAACAATCTGTGTCCATTGAACCTGTGGTCGAATGTGCCTAACCTTAACTCTATTAGTCCAAGATTATTCTACATAGAGAGAAAAGATTTGATGTAGAGAGGAAAGATTTGACGTAGAGAGAAAAGATTTGACGTAGAGAGAAGATTCGACGTAGAGAAAATATTCGACGTAGAGAGAAAAGATTGCTGCTGGAATTGGGTGGAATTGCAGCTAAACTATACAGAGTCATACAGTTTAGCTGCTCCGTCGAATCTTTTTTGAACATTCGACAGACACCATAAGCCTTCAATGACAGATTCGACCTTAATTCATTTGGATTTTCGGACGAATGCAATTTTTAAACGAAAAACAAAATAAATAAAAACGAATTTCGGGAGTAACGAAATAAATGTATTTTTCGGTGTGCACATGTCTAGTATAAATTAGACCTGTATCTTGTAATACTTTGAACATAAACCTGTAATAAACTGCTGTTAATAAACCTGCATTGCTGAAATTCTGCCTGGTTTGATACTTTACAATTCTACTTCATTTGATGGCCCGTACACAGCATAACCTCAACTCCGATCCTGCCTAACTCCATGCTGGGGAGGCACTGAACTCAACACAATATTGCACAAAATATCAGGTTAGCAGACACCTATTATTAGTTCTGCATTGTGTTGTGCCGTGTTTTGCTAGCGCTAGGAGGGGCAGGTGGTTGTTGTTGGGGTATTGCTGTCCACCAGGCATATGGCAGGTTGGGTTTTCTCAACTGTGGGTGTCTTAAAGTGCATTGTGCAGGATAAGATACCCTGGGTAGAATTTTTTTTTTATTATTATTTATTTTTTCTCTCAATTCTTTCTTTTCCGAAGGGGTACCTCTGTAGAGGTTTAGTCATTCTCTATGTAAACCTAAGTTTAACATGCATGTTGGTTCCCTGGACTGCAAAAAAATTGTCAGGAAGAGGTTTTGGGGATTTAGGACCCCTGGAGAACCTACGTTAACATGCATGTTGGTTCCCTGGACTGCGCATTTAAGTCTGGATGAGGTTTTGGGGACTTAAAGACCCCTGGAGAACCTACGTTAACATGCATGTTGTTTACCTTGACTACAAAATTTTGTCTGGATGAGGTTTTGGTGACTTAAAGACCCCTGGAGAACCTACGTTAACATGCACGTTGTTTGCCTTGACTAAAAATTTTGTCTGGATGAGGTTTTGGGGACTTAAAGACCCCTGGAGTACCTATGTTTACATGCATGTTGGTTTCCTGGATTGGTAATCAATCAGGAGGAGGCTTTGGGGTTATCAGATCCCTGGAAAGCCTAATGCCGCGTACACACGTGCAGACTTTTGCCGGCGGACCTAAGTCCAGCGGACAATCCGCTGGACTTTGCAGCTGGGTCCGCTGGACTAAAAAGCGAACGGACTTGACCACACACGATCACGCAAAAAGTCCGGCGGTTCACGCGATGACGTACAGCACGTACGACGGGACTAGAAAAAGGAAGCTCGACATCCCAAACGACACCCTTTGGGCACCGTCAGCTAATCTCGTGTGTATCGCGTGTTAGTTGACGTTTGGTTAGAGACGATTCGCGCTTCTCAGACTTCTGTTTAATTCGCTCGCTTCTGCCGTTCAGTTTGTGCTTGTGAGGTTTGTATCTGTCTTTCAGTGCGTGTGGATCAGTTCCTACCTGTTCTCAGGCCGTTCTGGTCCGCTCGTTCCTGTTTTTTCAGGTCGTTCTTCATAGGCCTTGCTGTTCTTCAGTGCGTTCGGTTAAGTTGTTTGTTTGATCAGCCGACCGTTTTGAAGCCATGGAGTGTGGACGTACTCGGGAACGAGTTTGTGCTGTGCAGGGGCTCGGTGTTGCGGTTAACACCTTGGCCCGAGCCCAGTCCATGAACAGGGTGAGGAGGAGTTCATGGACCAAGAATTGGTTGCGCCAGCGTGACCAATTCTCGCACATGCCTTTGCTCCGTGAGATCCGTGAGAATAATCCTGATGATTTCAGGAATTATCTCAGGATGACGGACCCCATTTTTCACCGTCTGTTGGCTTCGCTGTCCCCTTATATTAGCAGGCAGAATACCTGCATGCGGCAAGCCATCACTGCGGAGCAGAGGCTAGTCGCCACGTTGCGTTACTTGGCGACGGGGAGAAGCTTGCAGGACCTCAAGTTCACGACAGGCATCTCCCCCCAGGCTCTGGGGCTCATTATTCCAGAGACCTGTTCTGCCATTATCCACGTCCTGCAGGAGGAATACATTAAGGTAAGTCTTCTCTTTTCAAATTACCTATGTCTTGTATGTTTGCTAATGTAGTGCATCAATGTCATCATTAGCTAATTACCATGATAGGACAATTCTATGAATGTCCCCTATTCCTGTATTTTTTTTTTTTTTTTTGTATAGTATTTTATGGTTGACTTATCGAAATTGCTTTAAGAATGTATTATTTAGTGGGTCACATGCATATTTCCTTGCACCAACCTCCCCAGCATGGAATCTTGTCCCCCTAAACACCCCTAGCCTAGTCACTTTCTTTGGTTAAAAATGTATCTTACCAGCTCCATTGTACTGCTTTACTCACCCCCCCTTTCACCCCCCCTTGCCCCTCACCCCTTTCCCCCCCCTTGCCCCTCATTTTTAAATTGATTGCATGTGGTTTTGGTCAGCTTGTAATTAACCCCCCCCACACACACACCCTATTTAATTGATTGCATGTGGTTTTGGTCAGCTTGTAATTAACCCCCCCCACACACACACCCTATTTAATTGATTGCATGTGGTTTTGGTCAGCTTCTAATTACCCCCCCCCACACACACACACACCCTGTTTAATTGATTGCATGTGGTTTTGGTCAGCTTCTAATTAACCCCCCCCACACACACACCCTGTTTAATTGATTGCATGTGGTTTTGGTCAGCTTGTAATTAACCCCCCCACACACACACACACCCTGTTTAATTGATTGCATGTGGTTTTGGTCAGCTTGTAATTAACCCCCCCCCCACACACACACACACACCCTGTTTAATTGATTGCATGTGGTTTTGGTCAGCTTGTAATTAACCCCCCCCCCACCACACACACACCCCCCCCCCCCCACCACACACCCCCCCCCCCCCACACACACACACCCTGTTTAATTGATTGCATGTGGTTTTGGTCAGCTTCTAATTAAGCCCCCCCCCCCCCCCCCCCCCACTCACACCCTGTTTAATTGATTGCATGTGGTTTTGGTAAGCTTCTAATTAACCCCCCCCCCCCCCACTCACACCCTGTTTAATTGATTGCATGTGTATTGTGTGACCTTACAATTAATTACTCCCCACCCACATCCCCATTATTATCTTCTCTGGGCCATCAGAGGGGTCATCAATCAGAGATTTGTCCCTTATCCTTAATCTTTTTGCTTTATTTCAAGGACTAACAAAATAAATACATATGTTGTTCCAAATTGTTTGTTAATTTCTTGGATTTAGTTTGGTGTTTGGCCTTGTTTTTAATTAGAATTGTATCTTTCTGTTTGACTTCACAGTGTCCTTCCACGCCACAGGAATGGCAGACTGTGGCTTCCCAGTTTGCTGCCCGTTGGGACTTTCCCAACTGCGGAGGGGCGATTGACGGGAAACATGTCCGAATTGTGCCCCCACCCCATTCGGGGTCTTACTATTGGAATTATAAGGGGTTCCATAGTATAGTGTTGATGGCGGTGGTGTCGGCACAATATGACTTTCTTTATGTGGATGTGGGGAAAAACGGCCGGATGTCGGATGGAGGAGTCTTCAACCAGACGGAGTTTGGCCATCGTCTCCAGACTGGTGGCCTGGAGCTGCCACCAGATGAAGAGAATGTGGAGGGACTCCCCTTTGTTTTCATAGCCGACGAGGCGTTCGGTCTGGGTGACCACCTGATGAGGCCATTTCCCCAAAGATCCCTCACCCCTGAGAGGAGGATTTTTAATTTTAGGTTGGCCAGAGCAAGAAGGGTTGTGGAAAATGCCTTTGGAATTATGGCCAACCGTTTCAGATTGCTGTTAACATCAATACATCTGGCAGAGTACAAACTCAATACAATTATTCTTGCATGCTGTGTAATGCACAATTATCTACGGAAACATTCTGGCAGCTACACACTACCTATAGGGCCTGAGGCCGGAGTGGAAGGCGAGATGACAGGGCTGGATAATCGCCGTCTTGGTTTGGCCCCACAATCAGCACAGCAAGTGCGGGACCGATATTTAAATTATTTTAATGGTAGGGGGGCCATTGCAATGGCAGCAGACCCTTAAAACATCATTTATTTGGAAAGAATAAATACAGTTATTTATGTTTGAAAGATTTGTTTTTTCGTATTGTTTTGCTTTTATTTTTGCCTGTTTTATATGTTGTCCTAGTGCACTTATTAATAGTGGCAAACTTGGTTTGCGTTTAGTAAATAAGCCCCTTTGTCAATGAACCACAACATGTTTTGGTCAAACTGGTAATATTTAAAAAGAAGAAGCCACACATTGTTTAATTTGTGCAAACAGTTTTTTTTTATTATAGTGCACATCCAAACCTTTATTTTTTTTTTTTTTTTTTGTTGATTTCTTCTCTTTTTTTTTTTGTCATTTTTGTTAATATTTTTTTATTTTTTTTTTCACAACAGTTTTTTTTTAATTTATTTTTTGGTAGTTTTAATATTTTTTTGGTATTTTTCTCACAACATCTTTTTTTTTTTTTTTTTTTACTTTTTTTTTTAACCAAACATAAAAACATGGTTTAAAATCGTAAAAATTTTTTGGTTAGCATTCTGAAAGATTTACACAATGTAAAAGTAGGGAACTTACAAAGTTCAACAGGTAACCCATGTACAGTAGAAGCCAAATTTAGAATATGCACACAAATTTAACATGAAAATGGGTAATGTCAACATGTGCTATGTTCCATCATGGGGAATCAATGGACGTGTTTTTGTGTGTGAAACCCCTTCCCTCTCACCTACTAGCATTAGGGGTTGCAAACACAAAATGCGTCCATTGAGATCCCCTGATGGCACATAGCACATGTTGACACACCATGTGCATATAAAAATTTGGCCTCTAAAATTTTTTAAAAATAGCGGATCAAAAGGGGAATGAAGGACATGATTGATGTTAGGAAATGGAAAAGGGGTCTTTAGATTCTCCCCAAAACATCAATCATGTCCTTCATTCCCTGCTGCATGGTGGCCATCTCCTTCTGCATGTTTTCCAGCTGCAGATTCCAGGCCATGATCTGGCCAATAAGCCTGTGGGCACTGTCTGTGGAAAATGGCTCCGCAGCTTGTCCTTCCACAACCAGATCATCATCACCTAAAAGTTGGGTAGATAACACACAAGAAAAAAAGTGTCAAAAACATGCAGACCTTAATTTAGTAGCTCAATCTGTGTTCTCAGACACTCACTTGGTGGGGTGCAGATGTGCTCCACTTCAACCACCTCTTCCTCCACATCCACGCGTGGGCTTGGGCTAACTGCCCAATTAGTCTGGTGAGGCCGGGAGGTCCTGGGATGTTCTGAATGACGTCTGAGTCTTTTGCCCCCTATGGTAATGGAACACAAAGGTACACTTTTAATCACACTGATATTTGAGTGCCGAAATATGAATATTAAACATTGTTTAAAAGTGTTGTCCAATTATTAGCAGTTTGTTAGAAGATCCTACTTGAATACAGAATTGAAATCTCGATCTAATGAAACTCCAATACTTAAACCGCCCTTCAACCCTAAAGTTGAACTTCCGCTCATTGTATCCCTGCACCCCTGTGGTGTCTTATTTGGAACCTTTTAGGGGGGAGGGGTTGCAGATACCTGTGTAAGGCAGGTATTTGCACACACATCCGGCCATAGACTCCCACAGAAGTATACGCCACATCCCGTCCCACCGTGCTGTCTGCTGGGACACACAGGGGTCCCAGAGCTAGCGCGGACCAGTCCTATTGCATTGCGCAACTGGCGCATGCCCAATAGTGACCCGGGAAGTGAAGCCGCAAAGATTAATTTCATGATTACAATATCAAAGATTGTAGCTGCAGCATCCAAGGGACAGGTGAGTGTACTTCTTAGAAAAGTAATCACCTACAGTATTTGTAGATGCTGAGCATTTTTTTAGAATTTGGAGCTTGACACCCTGCTTAACAGATTTATACCCCCCCCCCCCCAAAACATCTTCTGGAGTCCCTGTGTAAGTTACCCATAAAACCCTTACTACAGCAGTAATAGTATAGATAGTGACAATAATAAACAACCTTACAACTCCAACAACCCAAAGCCAGGTAAACTGAATCAACTTTATCATGACAAACAAACTTTCATCAAGTCTTCGCAAGTTTCACGTACGAATGCTAATAACATCTGCGCAAGTTTCACGTACGAATGCTAATAACGTCTGCGCAAGTTTCACGTACGAGTGCTAATAACATCTGCGCAAGTTTCACGTACGAATGCTAATAACATCTGCGCAAGTTTCACGTACGAATGCTAATAACATCTGCGCAAGTTTCACGTACGAATGCTAATAACATCTGCGCAAGTTTCACGTACGAATGCTAATAACATCTGCGCAAGTTTCACGTACGAATGCTAATAACATCTGCGCAAGTTTCACGTACGAATGCTAATAACATCTGCGCAAGATTAGACATATCAAGTATAACCATAGTAGCGCACGTGCTTGACTTACTTTTTTTGATGGCTTTTCGAATTCTCCTGTACTGATCGTGCTCCCTGGATTTGATGTCGGACCATCGCTTGCGCAGTTGATCCTTGCCCCTTCGTACGCCGAACTTATGCTCCAGGGTGCTGACGACTGTAGTGAGAATCTTGTCCTTGCGCAAGTTGGGTCGAGGGTACGGGCCATTTTTCCCGTCGTAATCTTCCCTTTGGAGGATGTCCACCATCTCCACCATCTCTTCAAAGGCCATATTGGTGGCCTTATATCTGCTGCTGGATGCAGATGTGTGGGCTTCTGGGCTTTCCTCCGCGCTACTGGCTGAGAATGTGTCCGCCATCTTCATGTATTTATTTACCCACAATGCAACGAGGGGAAGCGGGGTGGGGAATACTCGTCAGGAGGAACGTCATGGGTGGGTGACGCGGAGGACGCAGGCGGACTTCGACGCGTGCGCAGTGTATATAAGGCTGTTTGAGGGCCCCCACGTGTTCCCGAACGGAAGTAGCGAGCGCTCTGTACGAAGGTAAGTGTTTTCTAGGATGCATTACTGTGGTTTATTGGGTTTTGGGCCTGCATTTTTTAAGGATATGTGTGTGTTGCTGCCTGTGTGTGGGTGTGTTGCTGCCTGTGTGTAGGGGTTGCTGCCTGTGTGGGTGTGTTGCTGCCTGTGTGTGGGTGTGTTGCTGCCTGTGTGTAGGGGTTGCTGCCTGTGTGGGTGTGTTGCTGCCTGTGTGTGGGTGTGTTGTGTAATGTTTTGTTTGAAAAACTGGATGTGCGTTTTTAGTAACATTTGTGTTTTTGGTCTTTTGTATTGCCATTACTAACAAAACAGAAACAAACATGTCAGCAGCACAGTTAAACCCATTTAAGGATCAGTGTCATGTCCGAATTTATTGCGCTGTACCGGAAAAATGCCAACCTGTGGCAGCTCAAAAACCCCTTATATGGAAATAGGGATGTCCGGAAGGTAACACTGGGGCCACTTTTGAATTTTGTGAAGACTCAAGTCCCCAACGCAGACATCAAGTTTGTTGAAGCCAGAATTTCTAGTTTGAGGCACATGTACAAGCGGGAGCGCAAGAAGATTGAGGAATCAGTCAGATCAGGAGCAGCAGCAGAGAATGTTTATGTACCCAAGCTGTGGTACTACAACCAACTGGCTTTTCTAAGTGACCAAATGGAACCCAGGCAATCACTGTCCACTCTTCCCTCCACCCTTCCCTCCACTCTTCCCTCCACCCTTCCCTCCACTCTTCCCTCCACCCCAGCTGAGGCTTCCACGGAAGGAGAAGACCCCTCCACCTTGGAGCAGGCTGATGCGCCCAGCTGGAGCCAGGTATATATTTTGTAGCCTAAATAGTGATTGGGTGAATATTAATGATGTCAATGTAAAGATTAGAATTGCTTAGAAATGTATGTTTTTAAGCAGCAATTCCATTATGCCGAACCACCTCCACTCCCACTCTATAAACAGGCCTCTATGTCTTTTCATGGCTTACCGATTACACGCTTCTTGTAGCTTGTCATTCATTGTCTAGGGGTTACCCAGGTTAGTAACCATCAATTGCGGAGACCCATACTCCAAGCACCTTTCATTTGGACATATTTATGATAATTGGTTAACAACGTTTAAACATTACACAGTGTCTCGGTTTGAAATTGAGGGCATGGGTGAAAAAGCTCAGACACTTCAGAACTGCTGGCAGACCAAGAAAGGTAAGTAAGAAAGGCCAGAGAGTAGCCCCTCACAACTGGACACTTCACTGTTGGATATACCCTTCTCCGCAGATGTAGCAAACAACAAGTGACTTGGAACCAGCAAAGTGTCCGCCACACACTATGTTGTAAGTAAAGGTTGTTTTTTGCAACAGTTCCGAGGTTAGGTTTACCTTTCAGCCGTTGCAGCAAAACAGTAGGGCATGGCAATTCACTAGTGTCCATACATCTTAGCTCATAACAAGCAGCCACACCCACTGCCCTCCTCCGAAGAGCCCCCTCCCCCTTGAGAATCCTCCTTTAATTGCTGGGCCTCAAACTAGCCAGTTCTGAGGCTCGGGAACAGATGGATCCCCACCACAGACAACAAGGGCCTCTGGGGCTGGTCAGGGTGACCAGGCTTCCAGGGCCAGCAGACACTCCTGGGCCCAGGAACACTTGTGGGGTTGTTGCGGAACAGAACCAGGAATCTAAAGTGAAGCTCAAGCCTGAACACATGACCTCAGCATCTCAAATCACGCTTCCCAAAATACACAGTGGGGCCAGACGCTCCCACTAATTGTGTCCGAGCAAATGTAACCTCATCATGTGTACAAGCAGACTGTGTTATGAGCCTGTCACAGGTGCCTCACCTCACCTAGAACCAGACAGAACTCCAGCACAGGCCAGACAAACTGATGTCAACGTAAAAATGTGAAACAATTAACACCCTGAACTCAGAATTGGGAAAAAAACAGCAAAAAATTGCGCACACTTCTAAAAAGTGTTGGTGCTACATATCGATACATATATAGTGTATACATACATCCAGTAGTGGCCAAAAATGCCTTAGAAAACATTGGTGATCTGCTTGGAAAATGCAGGGGTCCAAATGATAGCCTTTTGGATCTTTTTTTAAATTTATCTGCACGTTCATAATTTTACAATTGTATGATTGAGGAGGCCATAAACCAAAAAACATGTGTTTGATTTTTGATTTTATTTGCACACAGGATGAGCTGACCCAGGATGATGCCGGGACAAGTGGTATGGAGGAGGAGGCCATGACCAGCGAGAGCCAGGAGGTGGCTGGGCCCAGCACGAGCCAGACTGTCAGCCAGACTGTAAGAAGTCTACCTCCACCCCTGCGCTTACCCCCAAGAAGGCCCAGGAGGATGAGCATGGTTGAGGAGGAATCACTCAACCTTATTCAGCAGGCGAGTGAGATTCTCCAAAGACCCCCCATTCCAGAAGAGGCCTATGCCACCTACTTGGCCAGCAGGTTGCTGGAAATGGAGAAGGGCCAACGGCACCTGTGCGAGGGCCTATTTTTTGAAGCTCTTAAGGGGGGTTTGAGGGGTCAATTAACAGAATCCACCCGCCTGACACATGAAGGCCCAACAGCAACTACTCCTCCTCCTCCTCTTCCTTCTTCTCCTCCTCCTCCCCCCTCCTCCTCCTCCTACCACAAGGAAGCGTGCAGGGAAGACTGCAGGGAAGAGTGCAGGGCAGCGTGGTGGGAAGAGTCGGAAGTGATTGCCTGGCTTCAGTCTGGTCTCACAGAAGACACAGGCTGTTGTAGTGCCACAGCTTGGGGACATAGATGTCATCTGCTGCTGTTCCTGGTCTGTGTGATTCCTGGACAATCTTCTTGTGCTCCCTATATTGGATCAAATATGCCCAAGCTTAATTTTTGGCTTCACAAACTTGATGTCTGCCGTTGGGGCAAAAAGTCTTCACCAAATCTCAAAGTGGCTCCAGTGTTGCCTTCCTATTTTGTTTTGCCTTGTTTGTTTAAACCACAATAAATGGTAATTTAATTTCAAGAAAATAATGATATACGTGCTTGTTATTCAAAAACATAGTTTATTTAGGAGTAGGCAGGTACATGTCTAAATTATATGGAGGGCATTTCCAAAACGCACATTCATTTGACAATACAAGTGTAAAGTGCAACTTCAATGGAACTGCAAGTGCAGTCGCTGGAAAGGTGAGGGTTAAGATCTGAATTAAGGGCAAGCTCTGCTGACTCCACAATTTAATCATGTGTAATACCAAATCCTTTTGCTAACCAACAAATAATAAAATATATCTAAATATATATATATATATATATATATATATATATATATATATATATATATATATATATATATATATATATATATAGATATATACCTATATATCTATATATATATATCTATATATATATATCTATATCTATATATATATATATCTATATATATATATATATATATATATGTATATGTATATATAGATATATATCGTTTTTTTTTATTGAGAGATATATATATATATTTTTAATTTGGTGATTTGGATATATATATATATATATATATATATATATATATATATATATATATATATATATATATATATATATATATATATATATATATATATATATATATATATAGATATATATATAGATATATATATAGATATATATATATATATATATATATATATATATATATATATATATATATATATATATATAGATATATATACAAATATATAACTTCACTAAAGAATGCTGAAGAAAAAACGTTCGGGAGGACTCTGCGGGAATATACAAGCAGCAAGGCAAAATCATTCTTCAAGTACGATAACATACAAATTCCGCTGTCAGAAAATATCAAAAAAGAATCAGCAGCGTGACGATTGTGCTGGCTTCAAAACGAAGGCTAGTTTTACCAGACCGAGCGAGTCCGTGACATACTTGCTACTGAGCATGCGTCCTTTTTGGTACGCCGGACCATACTACACACGGCGGGATTGTCCGCCGGACTGCCAAGTCCAGCGGATAATTTTAAAACAAAACTTAAAACTTCGGCGCCAAAAAGTCCGCCGGCGCCCACACACGAGGGGATTATCCGTTGGACTTCGGTCCAGCGGATAATCCCGCGGGATAGTCCCTTCGTGTGTACGCGGCATAAGTTAAAATTTTTTTTAGGATAAGTACTGATATGTAGCTACTAGTAGAAAAGGGTACCTTTTGTTTTGTATAACATTGAATATAAAGTTGTGGTGTAAAATAATACTTATGAGTTTAGAAATATCAGAAAAGGTAAGTCCTGACTTAAGATAAGAATACCAATGTTTTTTTTTTTTTTTTTAGTAGAACACAGGATTAGGGAATAGATTCTGTGTTGATCTGCAAGATGACAAAAATATTGTGTATAAAGGTATAAGAATGCCAATCTTTTCTAGTAGAGCACAGGACTAGGAGTGTTTAAAAAGTACAGTAATCTCCTAAGGAATTGTGCCGTTCTACGAGTTAACGAGTCATTGTGTATAAGTGTCTGTGTGAGAAGACCTTAAATAACTCAGTACGTATGTTAAATGGCCAGAAGTGTGTAAAGAAATTGAAGACGGCACTAAAAGCAGGAGAATAATACTCATGAGTTTAGAGAAAGTCCTGACAGGTAAATAAGGTAAAGGTTTTGGAAAGGTAAAGGTTTTGGAAAGGTAAAAGTGAAAAGGTATGTATCATCTTTGTAATATAGGTGTATATATGTTTATATGTATCTGTTATAACGGTCTGTGTACTAACTGAGTTAAGATCAGGTTGAGATATTCCTGATCACCGTGGCAAGCAGGGCTTGGCGGTTTTTCGTGTCTTGAGACAAGCATTTTGGTAAGGAGACGTATGCGCACCAATTTATAACAAAAGAGTATGTAAATAAAATGCAGTGAGACCTTGATATTGGTACAAAGAAAGTTCCTCTGCATATGTGGCAAACATATTGCATAGTAACTATATGTTTCACAATATAGATCAATATACACAGTATATACATGAAAATAGGCATCATATCAAAGTATATAACAATTTAGATGAATATAAGCAGTAAGAGTAGAGAAGACCCTAGGAATCCTGTTAAAAAAATGTGATGTAAAAAGTAATCAAAAGAAGGGGAAGGGCGGAGAAAGAGAAAGAGGGAAAAACAGAGGATGTACATGGTTGAGATATAAAGGTATTGGACTCTAGTATTGGCCAATCCTATATATACTAGATGTTGGAAATGTTAGTTGGCATAACCTGCTAACTTCCAGGAAGGCAATCCCACCACTGTCCCAAAGGGGTATATATATATAGCTATAGTTAGTGTGGGCCCTCTTTTTATTCTATTAAGCATTTTATCTTTCCTAGCCCCCTGAAGTAAAGCCCCCTAAAAAAGGTTTGAAATTGGTGGCCTCGTTTATTCCCGGAGATGATGTAGCTTTGAGATGGTAAATCAATCTGAGTTCACATTGGAGTCATTTCCTATTCCAGTCGCCACCCCTGTGAGGGGGGTGCACTCTGTATAGTATAAGAAATTTAATCCGGGGGAATTTGACATTGTGGACGGCCGTGACATGGCGACCTCATGGTAGGTCTGGACTTCATGCTTAGAACGTGTCTGTATGTGCGTTTCCAAAACTCCTGTATGGTTTTACCCACATAAAAACAGCCACACTCACAATTGATAGGGAAATCCCAGAACTCAAGGGTTTCCAATAACATTTTGACTGCTGAACCACATTCAAAAAGATGTATTTAATATTCAAGTCTATAGTTTTAGCCATAGGCAGGGGAGCAAACGTATACAGTACATGGTGAAATAATTGCTCTGATTGAGGCTGGGGGCCTATTACATTTATACTTTCTACAAGGGGGGGGGGGGGGTAACCTCTTTGAAATCCTAATCAATTTGTTGGTTATTTACATTGATAAACAGATGGTCATTTAGCACCTATACATCACTTCCAAAGTTCTCTGGGAAAATGCCTTTTCACAGCTGGAAGTGTGAATGGCATTTGACCACAAATACAAGAACAGTTTTTACATACATCATGTGACTAAACATTTGTAAAAAGTATCTCTGCTTAATCAGAATACATGTTTTGATAATCATAACTAGGGATGAGCCGAACACCCCCCCCCCCCCCCCGTTCAGTTCGCACCAGAACCTGCGAACGGCCCGAAAGTTCACACGAACGTTAGAACCCTATTAATTACAATGGACGCTAACGTTTGAAATCTAAAGTGCTATTTATAATGGCCAATATGCATGTTATTGTCCTAAAAGGGGTTTGGGGACCCGGGTCCTGCCCCAGGGGACATGTATCAATGCAAAAATACGTTTTAAAAACGGGTGTTTTTCTGGAGCACTCATTTTAATGATGCATAAAGTGAAAAAAAAAAAGTGAAATATTCCTTTAAATATCATACCTGGGGGGTGTCTAAAGTATGCCTGTGAAGTGGCATGTGTTTCCCATGTTTAGAACTGTCCCTGCACAAAATGACATTTTTAAAGGAAAAAAAGCCATTTAACCACTCAGCCCCGGACCAATTTTCAGCCAAAGAACCAGACCCCTTTTTGCGATTGTGCACTGCGTCGCTTTAACTGACAATTGCGCGGTTGTGCAACGTGGCTGCCACACAAAATTGGCATCCTTTTTTTCCACAAATAGAGCTTTCTTTTGGTGGTATTTGATCACCTCTGCGGTTTTTATTTTTTGCGCTATAAACAAAAATAGAGCGCCAACTTTACTTTTTGCTATAATAAATATCCCCAAAAAATATATAAAAAAAAACGTTTTTTTCCTCAGTTTAGGCCGATACGTATTCTTCTACATATTTTTGGTAAAAAAAAAATTGCAATTAGCGATTATTGATTGGTTTGCGCAAAAGTTATAGCGTTTACAAAATAGGGGATCGTTTTATAGCATTTTTAATATTTTTTTTTTACTAGAAATGGCGGCGATCCGCGATTTTTATTGTGACTGCGACATTATGGCGGACACATCGGACATTTTTGACAAATTTTTGGGACCATTGTCATTTATACAGCAATCAGTGCTCTTTAAATGCACTGATTCCTGTGTAAATGAAACTGGCAGTGAAGAAGTTAACCACTAGTGGGCGGGGAGGGGTTAAGTGAGCCCTGTGTGTGTGTTTTCTTACTGTAGGGGGGCGTGGCTTGGCATGTGACATCACTGATCGTCTTTCCCTATGACAGGGAACAGACGATCAGTGACAGTGTCACTAGGAAGCACGGGGAGAGGTTTGTTTACACATACCTCTCCCCGTTCCTCAGCTCTGTGACCCGATCGCGGGAAACCAGCGGCGATTGGGTACGCTGGTCCCGCGGCCGTGGTCACGGAGCTCAGGACCGGGTCGCGAGCGGTCCCACGGCTGGGCTCTTAAAGGACAACGTACCTGTACATTGATGTGCCCAGCCGTGCCATTCTGTTGAGGTATATGTGCAGGAGGCGGTCCTTAAGCAGTTAAAACTGCTTGCGGCTTTAATGTAATGTCTTGTCCTGGCAATATGGATGAAAATATTTGAGAAAAATGGCATGGCTACCCCATCACCCCCCCCCCCCTCCCCACCCCAGCCCATTACCAGCCCCTTTGGGTCTTGTATGGATATTAAGGGGAACCCCGCACCCAAAATATGTTATGTTAATGTTAGGCAGATGCCTGTGTTGCACAAATGAACTACACAACACTACCAATGAGGGGGGTAGATTCAGGTGTATGCTGTGCAGGAGGCACACTACACTGACTGAATATTAGGCAGATGCCTGTGTTGCACAAATCAACTACACAACACCAGCAATGAGGGGGTAGATTTAGGTGTATGCTGTGCAGTGTGCAGGAGGCACACTACACCCACTGTAAAAGCGCTAGGTTAGGAAGCAAAGCAAAGCTGACACTGTCCCTGCCTATCCTGCTCTCTCCCTGAACACTACACTCACTGTAACAGCGCTATCTAAAGAAGTATAAAGCACAGCTGACACTGTCCCTGCCTATCCTGCTCTCTATGAATGCCGCACAACACTACACAAGGCCGCCGCACTGGTATAGTGTGGGGCGTGTACTAAACCCCCCTGAGCTATAATTGGCCACAGGCATCCTGCCTGTGGCCAATTATGCCTCTCCTCGCTGCTGGCGCTGTGGTTGGCCAAGCATGCGGGGTCACAGTGCATGCTTGGCCAATCATCAGCCAGCAATGCACTGCGACTGGCGCAGTGCATTGTGGGCCATTCGTATCACACGAATTTGATGCGAACGGCCCACAAAGTTCTGGTTTCGAATAACGGACAATGTTCGATTCGAACATGGTTTCGAATCGAACACCGGGCTCATCCCTAATCATAACTAAATGTTTGGGTAAATGCAAATAGCCATTTATTTATCAATCAATCCCATCTCACATCCTGGGCCTTTGTAACAAATATATCTGCTTAATCAAAATACATATTTTGATAATCATAACTAAATGTTTGATAAATAAATGATCACAGGTGAGGAGATATATGACACCTGCCGTTTTGCAGTTAGCGTAGTGGCGATGCTTAAAAATGGTGCACCCATCACAACGTAAAGTTCCAGGATGTTCACATGGATCTTTCTTACCACCAACTGCAAATTCGCTATGGACTAGATGGTCCCCTAATGATTTGGCCCTTCTATATGTAATAGCATGTTTATCTGAGACATGCGGACCAATCTCAGGGTCCATGCTCAAAAGGTGCCAATATTTGTCCATAATTCTCCTCACCTGTGAGTGCTGTCCAGAGTATCGAGTAATGATACGGTAGTTGTGTTATCTTTGGGCTTTTTTGGAGCATACGGTAGAGTCTGTCTAGTCTGTCTAGTAGAAGTAGTAGCGCGTCTGAAGGCTTTCTTGAGACAGGTTTTTAAATAGCCTCTACCAAGTGATATAGAACAATTGGCTTTGCATCAGTTATCGTCCATCGCTCTAAATAACAGGTCACATTATGCCTGTTATGCGGTGACAGCAGTGCTAACTGTGCACAGCTAACAGCAAACATGTGGTCATATGGGTAGTTCCACTGTTTGATTAACCAATATGCATTACTATACATCAGAAATGTGGACCTCAAATATTGAGGCACTAAGACCTCCAAAAGGGCGGTGAATCTTGGTTCATATTCCAGGGTGTGAACGGACAAGCAGCAAATCAGAGGTAAATGATTAATATCAATGGCTGTACATCATCTAAAAGTATCCAAGGACATTCCTGGTGTCAGGAGGGGGTAGACAAAGTTCAATCCAAGCCGAGGTTTTCAAACCGCCATAAGTAGTAAGTACAAAAACAAGCACATGAAGAGGTGCGTTAGGCACTATAAATGGAGGTAGTAGTCCCGGTTTATACCACTTGCTTAAGTCAGAGTTCTATTCAGGAAAAATAAGTACATGTATCTAATAGTAATTTTATTTTATCTAATGACTCCCATAAAAGCCATACTTGTCATAAAAGAATATTTCAACAGTGATAATCATCACTCAAAACTGCTACCTCTAATCTTGTAATTAGGGAGGTTTAAAATACAGTACCATCTTTAGTATTTTCTTTATCTTTGGATCCGGAGTAATGAAAGAAACATTAAAGCTTATGAATTCATTATATAACCAGATTGACAATTTGGAAAAAGAAAATGTTCAAAAAAAACTTCTTTTTTTTTATTTAAAAAAAAAAAAAAACAACTGAGAGGTAATTTAAATAATAAATGCTACTTCACCAAACGTGTTGAATTATTATCCAGAAGGTATATAAAATGTGGCAATATGCTATTGCAGTTCATTAAAATATGTAATATAATACTTTATACCACAAATTAAAGATCATAGTGCGGATACAGGTACCACAGCCAATCTCTAAGTACTAAAATGGCTGTAATTCACTGACTGGCCTGGGAAGATAATAAAGTATAATGGGGCTATTATAGATTGAGTAAATAAAAATAAGAGACTGTGTTGACTTAAAGTGATTGTAAAGCTATAATTTTTTATTTCTTTTCTTTTTTTTATTTCTTTAAATAACACTTGCCACTTGCTATCTTGCTATGGAGGCACCCGTGCGGGTTAGCTTCTGAGTCGGCTCTGTGTGTTTATAGAGACGCCGAGCGTGGGGTCCACTGGCTCCTATATTATGATATGTGCAAAAATTACTAAATCATGTTTAATGGCTTAAGGTATTAGCAGTAGCAACTGTATACTAATATTTATTTGTCTATAGTGCCTTGAAAAAGTATTCATACCCCCTTGAAATATTTCCACACTTTTTCATGTTACAACCAAAAACGTAAATGTATTTTATTGGGATTTTATGTGATAGACCAACACAAAGTGGCACATAATTGTGAAGTGGAAGGAAAATGATAAATGGTTTTCACATTTTTTTACAAATAAATATCTGAAAAGTGTGGCGTGCATTTGAATTCAGCCCCCTTTACTTTGAAACACTTAATTAAAATCTAGTGGAGCCAATTGTCTTCAGAAGTCACCTAATTGGTAAATAGAGTCCACCTGTGTGTAATTTAATCTCAGTATAAATACAGCTGTTCTGTGAAGCCCTCAGGGTTTTTTTAGAGGACCTAAGTAAACAAACAGCATCATGAAGGCCAAGGAATACACCAGACAGGTCAAGGATAAAGTTGTGGAGAAGTTTAAAGCAGGTTTAGGTTCTAAAAAAAATATCCCAAGCTTTGAACATCTCACGGAGCATTGTTCAATCCATCATCTGAAAATGAAAAGAGTATGGCAAAACTGCAAACCTACCAAGATATGACCGTCCACCTAAACTGACAGGCCATGCAAGGAGAGAATTAATCAGAGAAGCAGCCAATAGGCCCATGGTAACTCTGCAGAACTTCAGAGAGCTGCAGAGAATCTATCCACAGGACTACTATTCGTTGGCCACAAATCTGGCCTTTATGGAAGAGTGGCAAGAAGAAAGCCATTGCTGAAAGAAAGCCATAAGAAGTCCCATTTGCAGTTTGCGAGAAGCCATGTGGGGGAGACACCAAATGTGTAGAAGAAGGAGATCTGGTCAGATGAGACCAAAATGTTACTTTTTGGCCTAAAAGCAAAGTGCTATGTGTGGCAGAAAAATAACACTGCATATCACCCTGAAAACACCATCCCCACCTTGAAACATGGTGGTGGCAGCATCATGTTGTGGAGATGCTTTCTTCAGCAGGGATAGGGAAGCTGGTCAGAGTTGATGGGAAGATGGATGGAGCCAAATACTGGGCAATCTTAAAAGAAAACCTGTTAGAGTCTGCAAAAGACTTGAGACTGGGGTGGAGGTTCACCTTCCAGCAAGACAACAACCCTAAACATACAGCCAGCGCTACAATGGAATGGTTTAGATCAAAGCATATTCATGTGTTAGAATGGCCCGGTCAAAGACGAGACCTAAATCCAATTGAGAATCTGTGGCAAAACATGAAAATTGCTGTTCACAGATGTTCTCCATCCAATCTGACAGAGCTTGAGCTATTTTGCAAAGAAGAATGGGCAAAAATGTCAGGTAGAGACATACCCAAAAAGACTTGCAGCTGTAATTGCAGCGAAAGGTGGTTCTACAAAGTATTGACTCAGGGGGGCTGAATACAAATGCACGCCACACTTTTCAGATATTTATTTGTAAAACATTTTGAAAACCATTTATCATTTCCCTTCCACTTCACAATTATGCCACTTTGTGTTGGTCTATCACATCATAAAATCCCAATAAAAAACATTTACGTTTTTGGTTGTAACATGTCAAAATGTGGAAAATTTCAAGGGGTATGAATAGTTTTTCAAGGCGCTGTATGTTGCAGTGTTACTGAGGTATTGGTTTTGCAGAGAATTAATTGCTTCCTATACACTATTTAAGCCTCTAATCCGTGATTAAAACTGTCCTGTTGCTAGACAGTTTTGTACTACTGTATCATCTTTGGTCTCCTAATTCTTGTAGTTTTAAATAACCTGCCTGCACTCTTTGTCTTTTACAGTGCTGCATCGTCTGATTAAAATGTATAAATATATTAAAGGTGACTTCAGTAACTATAATAAACTGGTTATTCTAAAGCAGCGGTCCCCAATCTTTTTGGCACCAGGGACTGATTTCATGGCAGCCAATTTTCCAAAGGACCAGGGGAGGGATGGGGTAGTTGGTCCTCAGTCCCCCTTCACCTCATAATCCCCCTTTACAGCACAGCCACCCCATTTATATAGGTGTCAACATTCCCCCTTTACATCACAGTTTGCCTGTTAATCACTTGCGGACCACCCACGTACATATACTGCGGGTATGGCTGCACGCCTGCGCTGCCGGCGACCCGCTCCCAGCAGTAGGTACCGCAGACTCAGTGTCCGCTGGCACCCATCAATTGTACAGTACACAGGCAGAACGACAATCTGCCTATGTAAACAATGCAGATCGCCGTTCTGTCAGAAGGGAAGGTATTGATCCTGTGTTCTTGTAAAGCAGGAACACAGATCTTTGCCTTCCCCTAGTCAAATCACCTCCCGCACAGTGAATAACCACAGGCTAGGCACACAGTTAACCCTTTGATCCCCCCTGATGTTAACCCCCTTCCCAACCAGTGTCATTAGTACAGTAACAGTGCATATTTGTTAGCAATCAATATACGCTTATTGGGATTTTTTTTTTTACAAAAAAGATGTAGCAGATGACATATTGGCCTAAATTTATGAAAATAATTGGATTACATTTTCTTTTATTAGATATGTTTTATAGCAGAAATTTTTCAAAATTGTCGGTCTTTTTCTGTTTATAGCGCAAAAAAAGGAAAAAGGCAGAGGTGATAAAATACCACCAAAAGAAAGCTCTATTTGTGGGGGACTAAAATGTTTTTTGGGTACAGCGTTGCACGACCACACAATTGTCATTTAAAGTAACGCACGGCTGTATCGCAAAAAATGGCCTGGTTATGAAGGGGGGTAAATCTTCTGGAGATGACGTAATTAAAGCAACCCCACAGTGTTCTCAGTTCCCCTTCAAATCACAGCCACCCTTGACATTACAGTGCCCCTTTTCAGTGCAGTTACCTTTACATCACAGTGTCCGTTGCAATCACATCCCCCCCTCCCATCACAATGCCCCAGGCAGTCATAGACTACTCTTTCCTTTTACATCACAGTGTCCCTCTCAATCTCTGCCTCCCTTGCACAGTCCTACCTTCAGCAGGACAGAGGCAGGACAGAGGCATTTATCAGTCTGGGGTGTCCTCTCCTGAGTCCCCCGCCAGGCCACTGTTGTCATCCTATTAGCAGGGCAGGTGGCGGGAGAAGCTGCAGATTTGGACGGAGGGTGGGAGCTGCCCAACCTATGTTAACAAAAGGGTGATTACGCGCTTGTTAATATGAAAAGACTGCAGCTCTCTGTCCAGATCTGCATCTCCTCCTGTTCCCTGCCCTGCTGATATGATGACATCGGCGGGCAGGCGGGAGACTCAGGAGAGTAAACACAGGCTGCTAAGTGGCATGGCCATGGTTTGGACACTTGGTCCGGGTCTGGACCACAGTCAACGCTCACCTCCTGCTGTGTTACCCGGTTACTAACAGGGTGGTTAGGGACCTCTACTCGAAAGTTCCGGAAAAGTGGACACACGGCCACAATTCGAGGTTAGAAGAAAGGAGATTTAACTTTAGATTGTGGAAAGGGTTCTTTACTGTTAGAGCAGTTTAAATGTGTAACTCCCTCCCCCAGGAAATGTTACTAGCTGAGAGTGTCAAAACTTAAAAAAAATGTTAAAAATGTCTTCCTCAGGAAGCAGAATGTCCAGGGCTACATGAATATGTAAAGAATAAAAATCACACATGTAGGTTGAACTGGATGGACCTTTGTATGTTTTCAACCTTTTAAACAATGTAACTATATGTACTGACAGGGTATTAAGGTAAAACTGGTTTAGCAATTCTGGATGAACGTACAGTTTAATTTGTTTACATTTTTTTTACTTTTCATTCAAGTAGTGGGGCACAGCAATGGGTATCATTGCAACCATATTTAAGTGACAGATGATGGAAAAGCAGGTGACCTTATTCTTCATGGTGTGTAGGTGTTTTTAAAGTTGTAGAGGGAGAAATAAAGAAAGAAATTAAACAAACTGACAAAAATGTATGTTTTGATTCCATTTTATTCATACATAGTTTAATCCTAAAACAAATGTTGAATATTTAAATGCTGATTTTTGTAACTTTACAGCTCTAAAATGGAGAATCATGACAATATGCATGCTAGACATTTTTTAATCGTACAATTAACAAAACATTAGGTATAATGTTGGTAAATTTGAAATATTTTTACAGGATTATAACACCTTACAACTCCCTTTCAAATAATGAAAAATACACATATGTAGTGTTAGATTGAAACCAAAAAAAAAAAGTACTTAACATGAAAGGCAAAAATGGCTTCTACATCCTATTATCTCTTTCTTAGTGAAAAATTTGGTTTTGTCGTTTTGTCGTGGGTAGGTGCTAGAGAGAGTACTGTATAGTTTTGGGGTTTTCCTGCCTAACAGGGGGGGCTGTTAGGTAAATTTAGATGCTCTCTGCCTACCAGGGAGTAGTGATCCATTGATAGGGTTGGCTCAGTGTGCTCAGATGCTGCTCATGTTATCTGCCTGTTTCACACTGGTCCAATAGGATGGGGCGTATTGGACAGTGGGAGGAAACCTGACAAATGGGAGCAAAAGCGTAGTTATAGCCATGGCCATTGGCAGAAGAAGGTGCCTCAAGGCATACTGGGTGATTGTATATATGTCTAGGGCACATGTGCTTGGTGTCTTCGGCTGGAGAGCATGATCCCAGAGGGAGGGGCCTGCTGTCCCTCTTCTGTGCAGGCTGCCATGTGGCCTCCGGTGGTTGACCTGAGGGCCGGAACTGCAGAAGCTGCAACCCAGATGTACTGTAGAGCCGACTAGGAGGGAGACGCATCTAGAAGGATCTGTTCCTGGCTACTTGGGGCCTGTTCTGTGAGGGCCATCCCTTCAGGCTAGTGAAGTCAGTGGACGGGTGTCAGCCAAAGGGGATACTGGTGAGTGTCCTGAAGAAAAATGGTGCATTGAGTCCCACACAGCTATAGTGTGTTCCAGCAGGGAATCTGCTACCTAATTCAATTTAATGTGGTCAAGTGAGAGTTGTCCTCGTCTGTGCATAGTTTAAGTTGGAGTATCCCACTAATGCCTTCTCCTATCCAAGTTCTACCAATAAATGCCCAAAAAAACAAACAAATAGACTGATCATTGGATAACGAGCAGAAGAGTGTGTAGGTGATAGTGTGAAAAAACTCAAGTGTCTGGCTGCAGGATAATCAGAGGGAGGCCCAGGGAAGACTATACTCAGCAACCCCTACGGGGAAGTGCTACAAATTTTTTTTTTACATGATTCGGATTAGATGAGTAGAATTGTTTGACTATCTAGACCAGTCTTTCTCAATTCCAGTCCTCAAGGCGCCCCAACAGGTCATGTTTTTAGGATTTCCCTCGGATGAAACAGCTGGGGTAATTACTAAGGCAGTGAAACTGATCAAATCGCCTGTGCAAAATAATGGAAATCCGGAAAACATGACGTGTTGGGGTGCCTTGAGGACTGGCAGTAGCCTTAAAACTCATCAGGGGCCTTAAAAAGGGATGCCAGGGAATGGAAAACACCCATGTGGACACAGGCTTATAGTATTGCCACCACTCACGTTTCTTGGGTGTGACACAGCTCAGCCATGTTAGTCCATTGCTTTATAATTCAGGGAATTCTAAGGATGAACTGCATTGTGTTTTAGAAGGCCAAAGAGGTCCAAAAAAGTGTTAGTTTTGATGATGCGTGTCAGCATTGGAAAAAAAGCACTCATTCTAAGCAGGAGGTACTTTGTCATTCTTGAGTCTAGCACAAATTTTCTACTTTCTGTTGGTCTTTAATGATTTAATTTTTTTTTAAATCTCAGTACATTTTTTTCTCACTGCGCGGGAAAGGATGCAGGATGCAGTTTCAGGCAAGAAGAGGATTTTTTCTATTTCATTCTGAAAAACAGTGAAGCACTCTGTAAAGAGATCAAAAAGGAAAGATACAATAATTAGGGAATATTTCCAGAAACCCTCGGTTTATGGGAAATATTTTTATATACAGATAATTTAAAAAGACATAATAGCACACATCTGTAAAATATAATGCTGTAAAGGAAGAAGATACTGAAAGTAGAACTATTTTCTGATACCCCTTCACACCTGCACTATAGCCGAATGACGGCTACAGCGCGGTCGCACATTGCCAGGAGGGCATCATATGATGTCCTCCCATGCTTGTGCTTCCCACGTGCCCCCTTGGGCGTGCACTGATCTTTGGACGCAGTGCTCACAGGTCGGGTAAAGAGCCAATCACAGAGCCTCTTTACCATGTGACCATCTGCGTCCAATCACAGCTGATCACAATGTAAACAGGATTTGCCGGATATCGGCAATCCTCTGCTCACGCTGACAGTGCGTGAGAAGAGGAGAGCTGATAAGCGGTAGTCCACACAGGGTGACATCTACACTGATAATCAGGACACTGATCATCAGTGTTCTGATGATCAGTGGAGCCCCAACAGTGCCCACCAGTGCTGCCAATCATTGCCCACCAGTGCTGCCAATCACTGCCCACTATTGCTGCCAATCAGTGCCCACCAGTGCTGCACGTCAGTCCATATCAGTGCTGCCTGTCAGTGCCCCTCAGTTATGCCTATCAGTGCCACCTATCAGTGCCCATCAGTGCTGCCTGTCAGTGCCCATCAGTTATTCCTATCAGCGCCACCTATCAGTGTCACCTATCAGTGTCACCTATCAGTGCCCATCAGTGCTGCCTATCAGTGCCACCTATCAGTGCTGCCTATCAGTGCCACCTATCAGTGCCCATCATTGCCACCTATCAGTGCCCATCATTGCTGCCTATCAGTGCAGCCTCATCAGTGCCTTCTCATCTGTGCCTATCAGTGCCCATCAGTGCCACCTCATCAATTTAGCCTATCAGTTCCCATGAGTGCAGCCTATCAATTGCCATCAGTGCAGCATATCAGTGCCCATCAGTGCAGCCTCATTAGCACACATCAGAGAAGGAGAAAAATTACTTATTTACATTTTATAACAGAAACTAAGAAAAATCTGTCTCAAAAAAAATGACAACATATTTGTTTGGGTACAGTGTCGCATGACTGCGCAATTATTATTCAAAATGCAACAGCGCAGAACGATGAAAATTGGCCTGAGCAGGAAGGGGGTGAAAGTGACCAGTAGGCAAGTGGTTAAGCTGTCACAAAAAAAGCAAAAAAAAAAAACTGGAAAATGATTAGTTTCTATTCAGAGCTGCACAAGATTTTGCACTTTTGAGTTTTAGTAAATCAACCCCAATATCTGAATTTAAATCAAAGTGCCAAAGTGAAATATTAGAAACCAAAGTTAGGTTCTATTCAGAACTTTGGCCGACTGTGGGAAGTAGCTGCTAGCAGAAGCCTTTGCATTTAAGCAGCCTGTGTTCAGATGGTTCAGAAATTAGACAGAAGGTCCTGAAGGAAGAGGTTTATACACCCCCGAAACGTTGAGTTCTTTCTTCTCCTCTTTCTTTTCACCAGGCTCTGGCTCTGTTTTCCTTTTTATTTTTTTATTTTGGGTACTAAATTCCTGTATATATTTCTGAACATCAGTTCAGTGTCTTGGGCAACCTATTCTCCAATTTCCAAAGTACTATATTTTCTGTGGTATGTAGTTAATAAACACTGTCATCGCTGTCCCCCTGACTGAGTGGAGAAAAACCCCTACACAGATGTTAAATGACTCCTGAATTTCATGAACATGCAGAGGGTCTACAGCCCTGCTCCTTTCCTGTAATGCCGTGTACACACGATCGGAAATTTGGCCAGCAAAAGACCGATGAGAGCTTTTGGTCGGAAAATGCGACCGTGTGTATGCTCCATCGGACTTTTGCTGGCCGAAATTCCAGCCAGCAAAAGATTGAGAGCATGTTCTCAATTTTTTGGTCGGAAAAAGTTCTGATTGGAAATTCCGATCGTCTGTAGCAATTCCAACGCGCAAAATTCCTACGCATGCTCGGAAACAATTTGACGCATGCTCGGAAGCATTGAACTTAATTTCCTCGGCTCCTCGTAGTGTTGTACGTCACCACGTTCTTGACGGTCGAAAGTTCAGCAAACTTTTGTGTGACTGTGTGTATGCAAGCCAAGCTTGAGCGGAATTCCGTCGGAAAAACCATCCAAGATTTTTCTGACGGAAAATCTGATCGTGTGTACGTGGCATTAGTCCCAACCATTTAACCAATTCTGATGTCTTGTTGTATGTGTGTCATGGCTGGTGCAAACAGTTGCACCATGACTTGAAAAGAAAGAGAAAGAGTGCCACATGCCCCCAACATGGAGGGGGGATGGGTGCTTTAGGGCAGGGGATAGCGTGATTGATGATGGATTTACATCGAGGGACACAATTTTTTAATTTTTTAATAAAGGAATTGTAAAAAACTTGTCTCTTGTGTTTATTATTTCTTACTCTTTTTTGGTGAATGAGTAGGGGTACTATGTACCTGATACGCATTCACAAAGGGGGGGTGAGATCTGGGGGCTTCCAGATTCCAATAAGCCCCCCACCTGCAGACCCCCACAATCACTGGCCACGGTTGTGGGGATGAGACTCTTATCCCCATCAACATGGGGACAAGGTGCTTTGGGGTGGGGGGGTCCTTCCCCAAAGAACCCACCTCTCATGTAGAGGGTATGTGACCTGGTATGGTTCAGGAGTGGGGTGCTCGCTTGTCCCTCCCCTCTTCCTGACCTGCCAGGCTGCATGCCTGGATAAAGGTCTGGTACGAATTTTGGGGGGACACCGTTTTTAAAAAAAATTCTGGCGTGGAATTCCCCTCCAAATCCATACCAGACCCGAAGGGACCCCACGCCGTATTTTTCTTTATTTTTTTAATAGTCGAGTCCCTACAATTATAACCGCAAGTCATTTTAAATGTGAATTGACTTGGTTTTTTTTCTTTAGAAATTTCATTTTTGCTGCAGCATGTCTTATGTATCATACAGACGTGCCACTTTACAGGCAGACTAAGGAGACACCACAGGCACTATATTTAAATTAATTTTTTATTTTTATTGTTGCACTGTAAGCATAATTAAAATCACTGCTCCTGAAAAAACAATCCTTTAAAAAAAAAATGTATTGATACATGTCCCCCAGGGCAGTACCCGGACTCCATACCCCTTTTATGGCCAATTACTTGCATATAAGCCTTCAAAATGGGCACTTGATTTTTCCTGTTTGGCTCCCATAGACTTCAATGGGGATGGCCGTTTGTGTTAGAACATTTCCCCAGTTTGGGAGTTCTGCTGCGAACTGAACAGGGGGGTGTTCAGCCCATCCTTATCTCTATACAAAGATACAATGTAACATATTGTTACTTTTGCATCTTTCTGTTCATTCATCTGCAGATCAAAGGGATGATCTTATTTCTGCAGATGATATCAGCTTCTTCTTTTTTATTAAAATATTATTTTTTTAACCCCTTATTAACATTTCGTTTTCTCCAGTCAGCCCTAATTAAGTCCATAATCTCTTTTCAATTATTATTTTCCTGATGATTGTTGTGTTTGTTTCTATTTTATTAACTACTAACATTGAAACTTCTTTTGTTTATGTTAATATTTCAACTTTTTTTGTTTGTTTTTGTTTTTGGTAATAATTTTACACATTTAACATATATTTACACATTTCCCATTTAAAAAGTAGAAAAATTGAAAAAAAATGTTTTCATTTGTATATAAATTTGCTTTGTACCTGAATTAAAATTGTAGTTTTATTTTAAACAGCACAAATTACAGAATAACATTTATTTTTAAACTAACACTTAAAAAAGAGGGTTTTGTTTAGTTTTGTTGCATTTTATTGTCTTATGCCCTGTACACACGATCGGATTTTCCGACGGAAAATGTTCGATGGGAGCTTGTTGTCGGAAATTCCGACCATGTGTAGGCTCCATCTGACATCTTCCATCGGATTTCCGTCACACAAAATTTGAGAGCTGGTTCTCAAATTTTCCGGCAACAAAATCCGTTGTCTTAAATTCCAATCGTGTGTACACAATTCGACGCACAAAGTTCCACGCATGTTCGGAATCAAGCAGAAGAGCCACACTGTCTATTGAACTTAATTTTTCTCGGCTCATTGTACGTGTTGTTCTTGACGTTCGGAATTTCCGACAAGATTTGTGTGACCGTGTGTATGCAAGACAAGTTTGAGCCAAAATCCGTCGGAAAAAATCCATGGATTTTGTTGTCGGAATGTCCGATCGTGTGTACGCGGCATAAGAATTGTGGGGAAAAAATAGTTGCAAGACAATATAATTAAGAGAAGCGTGTTTGTCCTTAAAAAAACAATATATATATATATATATATATATATATATATATATATATATAACCTTGTTATCTTTAGTAATGACAAAGTTATATCCATAGTCCATAGGGGGTGAACAAGTGTGAAACTGTAACACCATGAGGCCCCTTTCACACAGCCTGTTCGATCAGGTCTGCCTGTCAGTTTTTCAGGTGGACCTGATCGGACCCTCCATTCACCCCTATGGAGGGGCGGATGTCAGCAGACACATGTCCGCTGACACCCGCTGCTATTTGATCTGATCTTCTCCGCCAAATCCAGACGGATTATTTCGGCGGATCGAATGAAAGCAGACAGGCGGTCTGTTTTTATCCGATCTCCACCTAGAGGAGAGCGGGACTCTTTCTGTCTCCTCTGCTCAGTGAGCGAAGACAGACCTGTCATCCGCCTGCTCAGCGGGGATCAGCAGAGCGATCCCCGTTCAGCAAGTGGAGTCCGTCAAACAGACCTGCCCCATGTGAAAAGGACCTAAGTGTCATTTATCTGATGACTTGTGAGTGTGGTTGCTTCCATGTAGGCAAGATGAGGAGGGAATGCTGGGGAAGAATGTATGATCACATACATGTCATGAGGTTGCGGAATCTTTATCTCCCCTTGAATAACATGCATAAGCCCACTCCCTCCTATTTCCTTTTCAGTATTTAAAGCGGGATTCCACCCTAAAGTGGAGCTTCCGCTTTTCGGAACCCTCCCCCCCCTCCAGTGTCACATTTGGCACCTTTCATGGGGGAGGGGGGTGCAGATACCTGTCTAAGACAGGTATCTGCACCCACTTCCGGGCATAAACTCCCACGGGAGTTTACGCCACTTCCTGTCCCGGCACGCTGTCTGCCAGGACACACACGTGTCCCGGCAGACAGCGCTGACGATTCTCATTGCGCAGCGCGACCCGCGCATGCGCATTAGGGAACCGGGAAGTGAAGCCGCAAAGGCGACACTTCCTGATTCCCTCACCGAGAATGGCGCCGCAGCAGCAAGGAGCAGAGCGATTGATCGGCCTCTGCTGCCGACATTGCTGGAACCTGTGTCCATTTATTAAAAGTCAGCAGCTGCAGTATTTGTAGCTGCTGGCTTTTAAAAAATTTATTTCAGGTACAGTCCCGCTTTAAGAGGTGGGCACCAGACTCCAGCCACCAACATTGTTCACAGAGGGATCGGTAGGGTCGGCTGGAATTCTGGGCCACCTCTTCCACATCTCCGATATGCTTAATTTTGAACGTTTTTGATTTTTTTTTAATTACTATTTTATTTTATTGTTATTTAGGGGTGGTATTGCCTTTATCCACTTATCTGTTTCCTTCCATATTGCACATACACAACTGATTGACTGTGTGAAATATATTCTAAATATATATACTCGCGCTGATGGTGTACAAAATATCATGAAGTGAAAAAACTTATGATGACAAATGCAGCTGCTGTACACAAGGTGCTAATCACTTGAACAAACGTAAATATATACAATACAGAACGATGAGCCATCTGGGGTGATGGCAGCTTCCCAAGGGGATATAACAATTTCTGTCCAATTCCTAAAAATAAGTTTTAGTGGACAGTTGGTGATTATCTTTAAAAATAACTAGGTCCAGAAAGTTGATACTTTGGTTGTCAAAAGATGCTGAGAAGGAAATTCCATATCTGTTCTCACCAATTTTTGCCTAAAAATGTAAAAATGATCCTGCCCAAATAATAATGATGTCATCAATGCAACGCTTATAAAACTTAGTCTGGGGATAAATGTCATCTTTCTCCCAGTGGCTCATGAATAAATTAGCCACTGAAGGGGCATATTTAACACCCATGGCTACCCCTTTATTTTGCCTAAAATAGTGCTTATCATGCCAAAAGAAGTTGTGGCTCATGGCTAAATCTAAGGCATGAACCAGGAAATCTGTTTGTTTGTTTTTCATTTTGGTGCTGTTCAAAGCCCACACAACAGCCTTGATGGCATGTTGCTGTTGGATATTGGTGTACAAAGAATTGACATCAATACTAGCCAACAAATGACCTTCATCTACCTGCTTTAATAGTTCCATAAGATTCCTGCTATCCTTAAGATAAGCTGGACACTTCTGTATTTAAAGACAGCTCAGTTAACCGGAAATTAGGTCCTTGATGATGCCCTGTGGGAGGGTGAAACGCGTAGGCGTATATTCCGGTTCCTATTGTCGCCACTTCCGGTATCGTGGAACGCACGCCATGAACAGCGTTTTTGTATGCACAGCACCATGTTTTATGCCTGATTTTATCTTGCTTCTTGTAAGTATTAATTTCCATGCGCAATAAATCCTTTTCTTAGCGGTATCTCAGTTCTTAGCGGTACTTCAAGGAAGTTTTGTCTGATGATCTGATGCCAAACCTGCCATTCCTGGCCATCACTATTAAACCTTAAGTGACCCCTAAAAATTTTTTTTGTAAATTCTTTTTATTGAAAATTTTTGACATACAACACATACACAACTTGGCACAACACCAAGCTAAACAATCATCCAACATGGCCGGTAATCTAACAACATTAACAATGCCATCAACCGACAGCTGCAGCAAGTGTAACCCCCCCTGCCCCCATCCCCCCTACCCGTACTCAGTTCCCTTCCCCCAATGAAAATGATATTATTTGTGGGATGAAAGCCATTCCACTTCACTAATCACCCAAAGCATTTGTCGTTTACTCTTCACCCAGTGTAGAATACATGTTGGCTACATATCAGACCCTCCCATCTTTTCAGCTTAAGATTATCCCGTCACACTGTTTGATCAGACTCATACCATGCTCTCCATACTTTTTCAAATTTTTTATTGCACCCTCTAGCCCTATAGCCGGAGGTCCATTTGATCAGGTGAATGGGGACACAGTAGGGGGTGTTGTGGTGCACCTTGAAAATTCTGGAGCACTTTGCACTTTTTGCACTTTTTTGGATTGGAGCACTTCAGTCACTTTATATGGACTTTTACGTTTATTATTAATCAATTGTTTTTTATTTTTACTTATATTGTGTTTTGCTAGCGCTGTATTGGATATATTTAAAAACTGATTGGCAATGCACTGTGGTTTTAGTAGTGAAAAATAAAAAAATAAAAGCATCCAAGAGGTGCTGGGACCTTGATATAAGTTTAAACAATACAAATTAATAGGACAAATTAACAAAGTGGTGAGAGGGCAAAAATATTTGAAGTGCCCACTGGCTCAGGTTAGGCAGACAAAGCTACCCTTCCAGTGAGAACCCCAGCCGGTTATAAGAAAAAAATGTGCATGCATGATAGGAACTCCAGAGTAAAAGATATGAGACCAAATTAATTTATTGGTATTGTGCTAAAAGACGGCCAATGTGTTTTGGGGGTCAAAGGAACTATTGACGACCTGAAACTGAATGTCTTTTAGCACAATACCAATAAATTAATTTGGACTCTTATCTTTTTTTCTCTTATCTTATCTTTATCTGTCTGGCACTCCTTCCATGTATGCACATATGAATTTTCCCTGACGAAGATCTTTTCGAAAGTTTTTGAACTTGATAACCTGCTTGGACACGTCCAGACACAACTGCTATATATATATATATATCTTGTATTTAACAAAGTGGATATGTAGATGAGAATTCTTGTTGTATGGTCAGCTAATACATTTTTATCCATATTTTTATTCATGTAACAATTAGGGCCGTTTCACACCGGAATAGCACAGGAACATGTGAGTTGAAACCCGCACATTTCTGTGTGGTGCATTATGACAGTCCATTCATATGAATGGGCTGCAAAAAGCACCGGACCATGCATAAAACAGGGCTTGCCCTAATAAAACTGCATGATACTGCAGTATGCACTGCATTTGGGATGCAATTTAAAATACATTGGCACCTGGATCCAGATTGCAAGGGTACCTCCAACTCTTATCAGATAATACTGTCTCTTCCCATTTAATTTAGTGAAATATTATACTTGACCAAATAATATGAGGCCAACTTCAAAATATACACTCTTACTACGTGTCATTCTAAAGATCATTCTCACAAACATATTGATGCCTAATAGTTAAATAACAAATATACTTACATGTGTAAGCAGCATGCGCAGCAGTGACACATTTCACACATTTCACAACACACAGAGCAACCAAGAGCTGGAAAATCAGAGTAAAATGGCATTTAGTCCAGAGAAACAGATTGCTGAACAAATTATATTTTCCCACTGTAAAGCTAAACTTAAGCTGACTTAAAAGTCCAATTAATGCAGCTCTGTATTGAATGAATACGTAAGTCCTTAAAATACAGAGGCAGACTGACCCAGGATCTTTACACTATCCAAGTAAGTTGTCAATTTCTTTGTGTGAATTTACTTCCCTTACCCACTGGACTTAGATTGGTGCCCTTTTGCTGTCTTCCCAGTTACTACAGGTTTCCTTCCTGCCAGTGTTTCTACTCAACCTGTTCACTGATGCCCCTTCTGGACAAGACCCCTTCTGGACTGTGATGACAAGCATTTTACATTAATATTTATGTGAGTTGCTATTTGTTATTGTTTTAATAATTTTTATAACATCTACTATGCTTAGTGTGTACACTCTACTGTGTTTGCTTGCAATTTTATAGAATCCTTCAGTCTCTTAGAGGTGATACGCAAAATATACTGCATTTATGACACCATGGACTTTACATTCTAAGAAGTTGCCAAGAGGACTCGTCTCTCATGAACTTTCTGCCCCTACCTATTGAGTCCTTCACAATTATACTTTTGTGCCATATTACTCGCAGTTTACTAATAAAATGTAAAGTAAATGAACAGAGGAGAAATCAAAGTTTTGAAGGAACTTGGCAGGATGGTTGTTCCAAACATTTTAGAGAACTAACCACAGATCTTCTGTGGATGTAGGTTGCCTCAAATCCTTCTGTCTCTTCATATAATCCCAGACAGACTTAAAGATGTTGAGAACGGGGCTGTGTGTGGGCCAAACCATTACTTCCAGAACTCCAGTTCTTCTTTCACAGAGCCACCAGCACAGCAGAAGAGGGAGCAGGGTGCAAAAGCGGAGCGTCCGTCCCCTAGACAGTACGTCTGCTACTGCCCAATGCAGCAAGGGACCGAGCACACCAAAGCCAGGTCCAAGGAGTTCCCTAGCGTGGCAGTTCTTCAGACAATGTGCTGATGACAAGACACGAGTGGTTTGCACGCTGTGCGATCAGAGCCTGAAGCGAGGCATAAACGTTCTCAACCTGAGCACAACCTGCATGACCAGGCAGCTAAGTGCAAAGCATGAGCTGCAGTGGAGTAGACACCTCAAAAACCAAGAAAGGTCTCTGGCTCCTCCTGCTTCCTCTTCTGCTGCAGTCTCTGCCTTTTCATCCACCTCTGTAGTGACAGTGACACCTGCCAACCCGCAAACAGAGGATCTGCCAGCAACACTACCACCTGGGTCACCAACCATCTCCACAATGTCCCATGGAAGCGTTCAGCTCTCTATTTCCCAAACACTGGAGCGGAAGAGGAAGTACCCCCCCTAGCCACCCGCGATCCCTGGCCCTGAATGCCAGCATTTCAAAATTCCTCGCCTTTGAAATGCTGTCATTCCGTCTGGTGGAGACGCAGAGTTTTAAAAGGCTGATGTCATTGGCTGTCCCACAGTACGTCGTGCCCAGCCGCCACTACTTTTCAGACGAGCTATCCCTTCCCTGCACAACGAAGTGGGGGACAATATCAGGTGTGCACTGCGCAACGCCATCTGTGGCAAGGTCCACCTAACTACGGATGCGTGGACCAGTAAGCACGGTCAGGGACGTAATATCTCCCTAACAGCACACTGGGTAAATGTAGTGGCGGCTGGGCCTGAAGCGGATAGCAGTTTGGCGCATGTCCTTCCACCACTGAGGATTGCAGGGCACTTCAGTTTGCCTCCTGTTGCTAACTCCTCCTACTCCGCCTCCTCATCCTCTACCGCCTCCTCATCCGGTCAGCGTAACACCTTCACCACCAACTTCAGCACAGCCAGGGCTAAACGACTGCAGGCAGTTTTAAAACTTTCCTGTTTGGGGGACAAACCCCACACCGCGCAGGAGTTGTGGAGGGACATGGAACAACAGACCGATGAGTGGTTGGTGGCAGTGAGCCTCAAGCCCGGCCTGGTGGTGTGCGATAATGGGTGAAATCTCGTAGCAGCTCTGGGCCTAGGCGGTTTGACGCACATCCCTTGCCTGGCGCACGTGCTGAACTTGGTGGTCCAGAGCTTCCTTAAGAATTACCCCGATATGCCAGAGCTGCTGCAGAAAGTGCGGGCCATCTGTGCGCACTTTCGGCGTTCTCACCCTGCTGCTGCTCGTCTGTCAGCGCTGCAGCGCAACTTCGGCCTTCCCGCTCACCGTCTCATATGTAACGTGCCCACAAGGTGGAACTCCACCTTGCACATGCTTGCCAGACTGTGCGAGCAGCAGCAGGCGATAGTGGAGTTTCAGCTGCAGCACACACGCGTGAGTCGCTCTGCGGAACAGCACCACTTCACCGCCAATAACTGGGCCTCCATGCGAGACCTGTGTGCCTTGTTGCGCTGTTTTGAGTACTCCACCAACATGGCCAGTGCCGATGACGCTGTTCTCAGCGTTACTATACAAGTTCTATGCCTCCTTGAAAAAACTCTTTAGGCGATGATGGAAGAGGATGTGGCACAGGAGGAGGAGGAGGAGGAAGAGGGTTCATTTCCAAGGCTTTCAGGGCAGTCATTTACAAGTGGCTACGAGGGTGGGTTCCTGCACCAACAAGCGCCAGGTACACAATTGTCCGGCAGCAAGGGCACAGTTCTGGAGGATGACGAGGTGGAGGATGAGGAGGAGATGGAGGAGGAGGAACCATGTTCACAGCAGTGTGGCACCCAGACCAGCTCATGTCCATCACTGGTGCGTGGCTGGGGGGATACAGAGGACACAGACGATACACCTCCCACAGAGGACAGCTTTTCCTTGCCTCTGGGAAGCCTGGCACACATGAGCGATTACATGCTGCAGTGTCTCCGCAACGACCGCCGAGTTGCCCACATTTTAACTGGTGCTGATTATTGGGTGGCCACCCTGCTGGATCCCCGTTACAAGGACAACGTGCCGTCCTTATTACCTCACTGGAGCGTGATCGCAAGATGCGCGAGTACAAGCGCACGCTGGTAGACACGCTGCTGGTGGCATTCCCACTTGGCAGCGGGGGTACGGTGGAAGCACAAGGCGAAGGCAGAGGAGGAGGAAGAGGTCGCCAACGCAGCCGGGGCACCGCCAGCACCTCGGAAGGCAGGGTTAGCATGGCCGAAATGTGGAAAAGCTTTGTCAGCACGCCACAACAACCAGCACCACCAGCTGAGATGGAACGTCTTAGCAGGAGGCAGCATTTAACCAACATGGTGGAGCAGTATGTGTGCACACGCCTACACGTACTGAATGACGGGTCTGCCCCCTTCAACTTCTGGGTCTCCAAATTGGACACATGGCCTGAGCTTGCCCTTTACGCCTTGGAGGTGCTGGCCTGCCCTGCAGCCAGTGTATTATCTGAACGTGTATTTAGCACGGCAGGGGGCGTTATCACAGACAAGCGCAGCCGCCTGTCCAGAGCCAATGTGGACAAGCTCACGTTCATTAAAATGAACCAGGCATGGATCCCACAGGACTTGTCCGTACCTTGTGCAGAATAGACACGTATACCGTTGTTCTGACAAAAACTGTCTGGCCATCGGCTAGTGTCCGGCCACTTACTGTGCAGGCGCAGTGCTTGCGCAGTACGGAGGACAAGGATATTCACAAAATCTCCAAAGATGAACGTCGCCTGGGTAGTGAGTGCAGGTTCAAGCCCCACCATCCAAGTGGACATACGGTAGCACATAGTAACAGGGCCCCTCACGGGCTCGCTTGGCTAGGCTTCAACCTCAGATGATGTGGCTTGAACCTGGAGTCACCGGAGAGTTTCAAAATCCCCTTGTCCTACGTACTGAGCAAGCGCAGTACAGGGCGGACACTATGCGACGGGGGACAGAATTCGACACATCATTCACCACTAGCCTTACCCAGCCATTGTTGTATTTTTGAACCAGTGTTGGCTACCTCGTCCTCCACCTACACCGCCACATCCACCGCCACCTCAACCTCCTACTCCATATGGACCTCGTCCTCCTAGGTCAAGATTATAATTTTTTCATTTTTTTAATTTCCAAGTATTTTATTTTCCCACTATCTTATCCATTAAATTGAATAATTTTTTCCAGAAAGTGCATATTCTGGGGTATTCCCACCATATGTGCGGCATCGTGCCGTTGAGTTTCTGAGGTTCTTAATGACTTCCTGTACCTCTTCTGCTGAGAAGGGGGCCTCCAGCATTTTATTTTTATTTTTGTATGTTATTTTAAGTTATTTCCCTATCCACATTTGTTTGCAGAGCACTTGCCATGCTCTTAACAACATTTTGTTGCCATTTGCAGCCTTCTAGCCCTTTCCATTACTTTTTTACAGCCATTTTAGTCTTCAAAAGTTCGGGTCCCCATTGACTTCAATGGGGTTCGGAGTCCGGGGTCAAGTTCGGGTCAAGTTCGGTCCCGAACCCGGACTTTTTTCCGAAGTTCGGCCGAACCCGCCGAACCCGAATATCCAGGTGTCCGCTCAACTCTAGTAGCCACCCTTCTCAATAGTAAGAAGGAGGAGACGTGCCGAATCTACCAAAAGGTTTGGGGGCGCTTTAGAGAGTGGTGTTTAGAGAACTCCTTTAAGGTGCAGTCTCCAAGACTATAGCAGTCTTGGAGTTTTTGCAATGCGGGGCAGATAAGGGGCTAGCCACCAGTACCCTTAAGAGCCAAGTCTCATCGCTCAGCGCGTATTTAGAGAAATCCCTGGCCACCAACCCCTGGGTGGTCAGATTTTTCAAAGCACTAGCAAGACAGAGGCCAGTGCAGGGTCCATCCTTCCCTAAGTGGGACATTTCCCTGGTCTTACAGGCCCTAACGGAGCCTCCATTTGAGCCTTTAGAAGATTGTGCTCTAAAGGACTTAACTTACAAAACCGTTTTTTTTGCTGGTAGTGACCGCTGCTAGGAGGGTCAGCGAAATAGAGGCTCTTTCAGTTAGACACCCATTTGTGTTATTTTTTTCATATCGTGTTGTTTTTTAAGACTGATCAGGCTTTTTTATCGAAGGTGGCTCCAAAATACCATAGAAGACAGGAGGTAATTCTGCCCACTTTTTGCCCTAATCCCTCAAGTGAAAGGGAATTTAGGTTCCATACTTTAGACGTAAGGAGATGTATCCTATGGTATTTAGAACTGACGAAGAGTTTTAGAAAGTCAGACTCTCTGTTTATTTTGTTTGGTGGTGCAAGGAAGGGACAGAAGGCATCTAGACACATCATTGCCAGATGGCTCAGGGTAGCCATTAGCCAGGCCTACAAACTGGCAGGTAAAGAGGCTCCCATGGGAATTAAAGTACACTCTACTAGGGCTATGGCGGCTTCGCAGGCGGAAAGAGCTGGAGCAACGCCAGAGCAGATTTTCAAGGCAGCAGTATGGTCCAGTTATACCACCTTTGTGAAACATTACAGAGTGGACCTGGTATCGGCAAATGAGCAGGCCTTTGGGCGAAAGGTTCTGCAAGGCGTTGTCCCACCCTAAAGTGTTAAGTGCTCGCCTATCCTCTCATTGTGGCTGTCCTGAAAGACGGGGAGGGAAAATTAGAGTTACGCTTACCGGTAACGCGTTTTCCTGTAGTCTTTCAGGACAGCCCTAGTTACCCACCTGAATTTTTTAGGGGGTCTTGAGGAAGACCTAAACACAGGCACAATAGTAATATGTGATGGTATGTTATTAACATGTTCTTGTGTCTCCCCAGCTAACCGGAGGTGCTCTAGAAAAAACTGAGGCTGACAGGGGGAGGTGAAAATTTATGGGGGTTGGCGCAGTGTTTCCAACGGAAGAGGAGGAGCCAATGTCTCATTGTGGCTGTCCTGAAAGACTACAGGAAAAGACATAACCGGTAAGCCTAACTCAAATTTTTGTTACTGGTGGAAATGGAAGTAGTCTAAAATCATGTTATATGGACGATGTGACATTTCTGTGCAAATACCGAAAAGATCTTGCTAGGGCAGAACTGCAGTTACAGCTGTTTGGGAGTGTTACGGGAATGTGGGTGAATTTGGGCAAGAGTGCAGTCTGCACTTTTAGCGGGCTGGATGATGTCCCTTCCGTCAGGATTAAGAAAGTTGATGCAATAGATGTACTGTTCTATTTGAGAAGAATTTGCAGAATCAAGAAAATGCTGTAAAATGTGTTAACAAGTTGTCAAAGAATCTGGATTTGTGGACTTTGTTATTTATTTTTTTCTGGCGTGCAAAGATGGAACAGGTGGCAAGATCCACCGTAGTGAAGGAAGATGGGAGGTTATAATTTCCCCAAGGTGGAGCCTTTCATAGGGATGCATTCTTGGCTGTTATACCATAAGTATTTCTTGAGTGGAGGCAAAACTATGTGCTTCATGCGGTGCCTGATGGGATGGTTTGTGGTGGGGTGGGGTTGGGGAAAACGAGATCTAACTAAACCAGTGGCTCTTGTGCCCCCTCCCTATTACACCAAGCTGAAGACATGGTACAATAAGAATGGTCTAAGTAATTTGGGTACCGGTGAGGTAGTTAAAAATATTTTGGTCCTGTACACACAATCCCCTTCACCTCCCTCACCCTACCCTTGTCTTCCCTTCCCTTCCCCTTTTTTTTTTGATTTATGTTTTTCTCCCGACCATTCAATCTTAACATTACATAAGCTCCCTTTTCTCTCAGGCCGTATATTAATGTTGAGAATATGCGTAATGTTTCACTTTTCTTATGATATGTATGATGACATGTCAAATTTGTTAACGCTATGTATGCAACAGTTTTTCAATAATAAAAACCTTTGATTGTGAAAAAAAATATTTTGGTCAGATGGTTAAGGAGAGTAGTTGATTTAAAATATTGCTGTCCTAAAACCAAAACAGGTGGAGTAGGGTTTGGAGGAATTTGGAGACAGAAGAGGTGACTAATAAACAAAGAGAGATCTTTTAGATGAGTTTTCATGAATGCTTGCTGACAATGGCCGTTTTGAAAGATAGAAATTTGATAAGAAATGAGAGGTACGTAAGGGAAGGATGTGGGGGTATTACTTAATAAATAGTAAGACGTGTTTTTGGAGTGCTTTTTTGTTTAAAAATTTGGGGCAGGCTGGCTGGCTTTGTGAAAAATGTGTTGGGAGTGAGGGAGATCACACCAGAGTTATGTCTGTATGGTTTGGTGGTGGGTCTGATGTGAGGAGGAGAGGGTGGATTTTGTCAGCAATTATAAAAGAAGTGGTTTGGGAAGCGAGATGTGGCTACAGGAAAGGAAGTTTTGAATTGTCTGAAGAGGAATGTACAGAGTGGGTGTTAAGCAAAATTTACTATGTTTTGTTATATGATAGGAAGGTGTTAGGTGTGGAGGAGGCAGATCATTTTTGGAATATTGGGAGGTGGAGGTTGGGATGAGGAGGTGGAATGTGTTTTTTTATGTATTTTTGTGTTTTTAATGTTGTTGTTGTTTTTCTTTTTAAAGCTTTTTTTGCTATAAAATACTAACCTGAATAATGTAAAGAACGTTGCTCAGTCTCTTGAGAGTTTATTGAAGGAGTTCAGAGTATGCGATTCATCCTGACGGGAAGAAAATAAATAAGAATCTCAAAAAAGTGAGTACACCCCTCACATTTTTGTAAATATTTTATTATATCTTTTCATGTGACAACACTGAAGAAATTACACTTTGCTACAATGTAAAGTAGTGAGTGTGCAGCTTGTATAACAGTGTAAATTTGCTGTCCCCTTAAAATAACTCAATACACAGGCATTAATGACTAAACCGCTGGCAACAAAAGTGTGTCCAAATTGGTCCCAAATTTTCCATATTTTGTGTGGCCACCATTATTTTCCAGCACTGCCTTAACCCTCTTGGGCAAAGAGTTCACCAGAGCTTCACAGGTTTCCACTGGAGTCCTCTTCCACTCCTCCATGATGACATCACGGAGCTGGTGGATGTTAGAGACCTTGCGTTCCTCCACCTTACGTTTGAGGATGCCCCACAGATGTTCAATAGGGTTTAGGTCTAGAGACTTGCTTGGCCAGTCCATCACCTTTACCCTCAGCTTCTTTAGCAAGTCAGTGGTCGTCTTGGAGGTGTGTTTGGGGTCATTATCATGTTGGAATACTGCCCTGCGGCCCAGTCTCCAAAGGGAGGGGATCATGCTCTGCTTCAGTATGTTGCAGTACATGTTGGCTTTCATGGGTCCCTCAATGAACTGTAGCTCCCTAGTGCACTCATGCAGCCCCAGACCATGACACTCCCACCACCATGCTTGATTGTAGGCAAGACACACTTGTCTTTGTACTCCTCACCTGGTTGCTGCCACACACGCTTTACACCATCTGAACCAAATAAGTTTATTTTGGTCTCATCAGACCACAGGACATGGTTACAGTATGCCATGTCCCTAGTCTGCTTGTCTTCAGCAAACTGTTTCTGGGCTTTCTGGTGCATCATCTTTAGAAGAGGCTTCCTTCTGGGACGACAGCCATGCAGACCAATTTGATGCAGTGTGCAGCATATGGTCTGAGCACTGACAGACGGACCCCCCCCCCCCCACCCCTTCAACCTTCAGCAATGCTGGCAGCACTCATACGTCTATTTCCCAAAGACAACCTCTGGATATGACGCTGAGAACGTGCACTCAACTTTTTTGGTCGACCATGGCGAGACCTTTTCTGAGTGGAACCTGTACTGTTAAACCAATGTATGGTCTTGGCCACCATGCTGTAGCTCAGTTTCAGGGTCTTGGTAATCTTCTCTTTAGCCTAGATCATCTTTATGCAGAGCAACAATTCATTTTTTCAGATCCTCAGAGAGTTCTTTGCCGTGAGGTGCCATGTTGAACTTCCAGTGACCAGTATGAGAGAGTGAGAGCGATAACACCAAATTTAACACACATGCTCCCCATTCACACCTGAGACCTTGTAACACTAACGAGTCACATGACATCAGGGAGAGAAAATGGCTAATTGGGCCCAACATTTTCACTTAGGGGTGTATTCACTTTTGTTGCCAGCAGTTTAGACATTAATGGCTGTGTGTTGCGTTATTTTGAGGGGACAGAAAATTTACACTGTTATTCAAGCTGTACACTCATTACTTTACATTGTAGCGCAGTGTCATTTCTTCAGTATTGTCACATGAATGTCTTGGAATGCTCCTGGGAAGAGAGAACAATCTCTCCAGGGCTTATCACCTCCCAGCCACCTTCTGGACACTTCTCTCCAGAGATTGGCCAGGCCATGATAAATATTCAGGCTGGTCATTTGAATCTCTCAACTCCTATGATCTGGAAGCTTCTTCCAGAAGCAAGGGATGCAATCAAACTCCCAGCCTGTGAAACCCTGAGCAGACCAGAGCAAGCAATCAATGCTCTTTTGCCTAGAAAAATTGCCTAAATTTGTATAGCATCCTATGCTAGAAGGGTGATACTTCCAATCCCCTAAAATTAGGCCCTGTCCTCATGGGTCAAGTAACATGACAAAAATGCTCTGGTCCTCAAAAGCAATAATAAATATCCTGCACTCTACATAGCAACACATTTTTTTTCTTGGTTGAAGTGCAATAAACTTTTGTAAATTACATTCAGGAGACTGTCCCTAGGCAACACGCCATTATGTGATGGTACACTTACAAAGTGACATTATTATATATAGCCTATACTAGGGATGCAAGATACTTTTTTTTTTTTTTTTTACGCACTCGCCAATACCAATTACCAATACCTTGACTGATCTCGTGGACACGGGTGTCCATTTGGGGATCTTGGACAAAAAGGAAAAACATTATCTTGTCCCCGTGTCCCCTCGAATTCCAATTATGTACTACCTTCCTAAGGTGCATAAAAATCCCACCCACCCACCTGGGCGTCCCATCATTAGCGGTCTGGATTCCATCACGTCCCGCATAGGGAAATACATCGATTTTTTTCTCCAACCTATAGTTAAAACAATACCTTCATACTTAAAAGATACTAGGGATACGATTTCCAAACTGCAACAAGTCAGTTACTCGAGTGACCTTATCCTGGTGACTGCGGATGTTACTTCCTTATATACATGTATCCCTCACCACTTAGGGCTTGAGTCTGTGGAAATATTCTTAAGTAGAATTAGATCTATCCCCAACACCCAAAAGAGGTTCATAATGGACCTTTTACGTTATGCTACCAAACATAACTACTTTTGGTACGATGGCAAATTTTATTTGCAAGAGAAGGGGGTGGCTATGGGCGCTAAGTTCGCCCCCAGTCTTGCAAATATTTTTATGGGCAAGTGGGAGGAGGATGTCGTCCATGTACTGGACCCCCCACAATTAGTGCTGTGGTCCAGATATATCGACGACATCCTCCTCCTATGGAAGGGGTCTGCCGATTCCCTCAAACAGTTTATGACTCTACTCAATTCCAATGACATCGGGATTGAACTTACTTACGAGGCTAGTCCCTCGTCTATCCACTTTCTGGATTTAGAAATAACAATTATTGATGGCCAAATTACCACCAAGACGTTTTTTAAAACTACCGACCGGAATGGCTATATTCCGGTCGATAGTTGCCATCATCCGTCTTGGCTTAGCTCCGTCCCACGAAGCCAGCTTATGCGCATCCGTAGAAATTGCTCTCTTCTTCCTGACTACTATGAACAAGCCCTCACACTCAAAAATAGATTCACTGACCGGGGCTACGAGGCATCTCTAATAGATGATGAAATTCAAAAAATTGCATCTATTGACCGTATGTCCCTGCTAATAGAGAAGCCCCCTAAAAATAAGGACGACAAATTCCGGTGGTCTTTTTTTACCAAGTTCTCGGTCCAACACAAGCAAATTAAAGGTATATTTCAGAAGCATTGGGACGTTTTGAAAAACGATCAAGTCCTAGGGCCCATCCTACCTGAACACGCAGGAGTTATCTATAGGGGAGCCTCCTCCTTAAGAGGCAAGGTTGCACCAAACATCATAGATCCACCCAATCCCCCTTCCTTTTTTCACGACATGAAGGGTTTTTACCCTTGTCGAAAATGCAACGTATGCGTGAATAACACCTGTAGGAGGAAGGTTGACACCTTTAAATCCAACATTACAAATAGAGAATACAAAATGGACTGTTTTGTGACGTGCCACACTAAATTCATAGTTTATCTCATCACATGTCCATGCGGTAAACAATACATAGGTCGGACCAAACGCACGTTCGCTATTAGAGTGAACGAGCATTTGGCCGCCATTAGAGCTGGACACACCAATCACAGTGTTTCTAAACACTATCTCCTCAATCACAACCGTAATCCAGCAGGGTCTCGTTTTCAGATCATAGACAAATTCGTCCCCCATTGGAGGGGTGAGTCCAACATTAGGGGTGTTTCCCGACTTGAAACATTCTGGATACACCAGATTAAGTGCTACACTCCCCACGGTTTAAATGTGGAGTGGGACATTAACGCTTTTATTAATTGCGCATGATCCCACCCGTTTCCCATACCCACACACTGCAAGTGAGTTTACACAGTACACCTTTCACCTATTATAATTTATTTCCTCTTTTTCTAATTCATTTAAGGTGTGAGATGATGTTTCAGAAGTATTTGTATATGTATCTAATGCTTTCGACATATTTATGATTTGTAGGGAATTGTCTATGACTGTTAATTCCCATTTGCCACAATTTTTTCCTCTGGTATCAAATCCATTGAGTATCTCATTAGCAATGTAATTACATATGTCGTTCATTTCTTCCAAATATCTCGGCCGGACAGTGTTTCCAACCATATTGTGATCCTTGCAACCGGACCGCATATATATGTCATCTATAATAATATAGGGTATTTTAATAGCAATACTACTTTCCGAGTGCTATTTCCCATATATACATTTTGTGCATTGATGTTAATGATACTGTGATGGTTGCAACTTCATTGTTCATTTATCTTTGTTTATTTATCTTTGCTTTCAATCAGCCAGACTCCAGTTGTATTCGCTTTATCGCCATCTTGTGGATACTCTTTGTTTTCACCTTATCCGCCTTCCTGCTTTGTTTACATTTTTTAAAGATGCGGACGTCATGTCCGCCTGCGCCCTTCCGGCGCGTCATTTCCGCTCCGGACGTCACTTCCGGCGCGGCACTTCCGCCGCGGCGTGCCACGCGGTCGTTGTGTTTGTTTGTTGGCGCAGGATAGCTTTTTGTCTGCATCCCGTCGGCTGATTGGTGCTGCTCCCAATGAGTGCCCATCTGCATCTTGGTCCACCTATTGAAGGCAAGGTTGGTAGCTTATGGCTTTGACACTGGTTACTCGGGTACCTTATTGTCCCGCCCACACATTAAGTGTGTTCCCCTGGTGACAAATAATCCCGCCTTTGAGATTTTATTGTTAAATACGTTTTTTCTCTACCCTGCCCCTATTGGTCCAAATAAAATTGTTCGGTTTTGGATAGGTTTATGTCCACCAATATGGGACAATACTAAACAGGAAACAGGAAGTGTGGCTGATTGGAAACACCCAGGTGCTCCATGTGGTTCAATTATCTTGTATACTATATATAACGCAGCAGGAGTAGGCTGGAGTATACCCCAGCAGAAGTCTTTTCAGACGAAACGCGTCGGGTCTCTCAGCTTTATTGCCTACTGCGTTTTTTTACCTGATTTTACTTGAACGGCTCCATTTCATTGTACTTTTTGGCTGGATGCTTGTTCTTTTATAATAAAAGTGAACCCTGACATTTGGGTTTTACACGATGAGGAGTCCCTCTTCTGTTTTTTCTCTTTATCCATGGTGAGCATGACCGATGAGCATTGATTCAACCACAGTGACCCAGCTGCTATCTTATCCGGTCGGTGAGTATCCGTTAAGGACCTCGAGACGCTCCAGCCCACACTTCCATCTCTCAACAATTTATTCCACAACTTTGGCACCTGGAGGTAGTCATATAAGCTGTTTCCGACCTTCCACTTTCGGTGTGTTGGTCCACCATATATGGTAAGCGCTTACGATTTCTCCCCTTCTGGTCACATTGTTGCCCTTTGATGAGAGGATTCAACATTTGAGCCATATTACCACCATTACTCTGCTTCGCACCATTTTGGACTTTATGATATAGTCCACTCTACTTGAAATATAGTTTGATGTTTCTGTTTGTTCACAAACCAACAATATCAGGACTGTCTTTTATCATATTTTATTCACTGAGTGTATATAGTTTATTCATTGAATAAGTGTATTGCGGTGTTTACAGACCATCCACTGCTTTATCTGCTCACCAGATAAATGACAACTATGATAAAAACTCAGATGAGATGTGAATTATCCTGACATACTTATTGTGCTCTAGCCCCCTTGCTTTTTAGTAGTTTGTATTTACCCTGTCCCTATCACCTGGGATATAATATCACCAATTTTATATATACCCATTGCTAATGCAACTTCATGTTTTTGATCACACAATAGACCTAACACTATTGTTTTAAGACACGTTTTTAGAGATTGTTAGCTCACATTACTTCAATCAGTTAATCTGTTTTTGTGCCTATGTCACTAAACACCTGCAGGTGGTGTAGAGAACCTGGTAGTTTATTCACAGGTTTGGTTTATTAGACTCAGAGGCATACCACGTCCTCATTCATTTAGAAGACCAGGTGTTCACCATCCTTTTAACCTTAATTGGTTATTATTATAACAACATTCTGAACAGCAAATTGGTGGTTGTTGACCTTCTCAGTCTATAACCTTTGCTGCACAGAGACATCTTTAGCGCTACACTGATACACACCTTCAATTACCAATACCTACTGGCAACTGTTTTGTTTACACTTCAGCTGTCAGCAATGGCACAAAGTATCAAAAAGTATCCTTGGCTGTTACTCCTGCCAAGGCGATTCCATATCAGTATTAATTCATCTCCATTGGATTTCTTGCTGACCCCTCCGGCTGCTTGATTCATCTATACGGCCTGATATCAACTTGGTTGTTTGAAATCCATCCACTGGTCTTCTTTGTGGATAATGCCATTGGGACAGCAGCAGAGCGCACCTACAAGTCTCCAGGATTTCGGTGACAGTCCGGTCTACTTGCTGATTGGAGCTATCCATGCTTGATTGAGCCGTTGTCACTGACAGTCGGGTCCACCGGTTCTGGTAAGCGTGTATAAGTCATACCATTTGTCCGAAAGAAATTTCCATGTGATTGTCTATACGGCTTTAGGACATCTTTACTGGGACACCCCTTCATTTCCATGATGGACATTTTTCACTATATGTGTTTATTTGGGGACTTTTAGTTCAACTTTTTACTTTTTAGGTTACATTCCTGTCACAAAAACCGCTATTCCAGACAGCCGGGTGGTGCGCGCCGCCGCGCGCCAGCGCGCGCTAGTGCGCGCACTCCTGTGCGCGTTCCTGCGGGTGCGGGCTTGCGTGCGCGCGCGCGTGCACGTGTCCGGGCGCGCGCGCGCAGTAATTGGAACACACCTGTGTGTGCTGTTGGCGCCAGTCAGCCTACTTAATCAGGCAGCACCTGTTGGCCAGTGCTGCCTGATCTTCAGCTTTCCAGAAACCTTGTTCCTGTGTTTGTAAACCTGCTAAACCTTGTTTGATCCTGTGACCCGGCTTGTCCTTTTGGAATTCCTTGATCTCCGCCTGCCTGACGACCTCTGCCTGACTGACCATTCTTATGCTTGTCCCTTTTGTGCCTCGCCATCGGAACACCACCAGACCTTGAAGGTATCTAGATTATCTTGATCCCTATTGAGAGACTTGTGCCTGCTTCCTATTCCACGCCTCCCTTCATCTGTTGTACCCCGCATACCTACACCCATCTTGTCCCCAGTGGGGCTTATACTTGGACTTACCACATCTTCTGGATATCCTGCATACTTTCATTTGCATCACCCACCTGTGGAATCTCCTCCTGTGTATCCCGCATACCCGCACTCCACCCGGTCTCCAGTGGACTCTCCTCACCACATCCGGATACCCTGCACCAGGCTCTCTTACCCTTCCTCACTCTCGTGCCTCCTGTACCCATCTCCAGGGGCCGATAGTGGGATCCGTACGGGAGACCTCCTCTCTGCCCAAGTAGACTCACCAGTCAGGTACGTACCAGCCTGATAGTATCAGGCAGCCATGACTGAGTCCGGGCAGGGGGTCTCTCCCATGGAAGATATGTGCAGGCATCTAGCGGGTCTATCCCAAGCTGTGAAGGGCCTACAGGAAGGCTATTCCCGATTGGAAGAACAAGTCCAAACCATGTCTGCATCTTCTGTCCCCCAGGTGGCGTCTTCTGTTGGGTACCCTCAAGCACCATCCGTGATCATGCTACCACCAGAACCCAAGGTACCAATACCGGAAAGATTCTCTGGGGAACGAAGTAAATACCGTGCGTTTCGCAATGCATGTGAACTTTATTTCGCTCTACAACCACGGACTTTTTCTTTGGAAGCTACAAAAGTGGGGTTTATCATCTCCCTTCTGACTGGTGAACCACAAACCTGGGCCCACCGCCTTCTGGAACAGAAGTCTGCGTCCTTGGACTCCCTGGACCGCTTCCTCACTGCAATGGCTCAGCTATATGAGGACCCTCAACCTGCTGCCACGGCTGAAACCGCATTGCAATCCTTACAGCAAGGTCGCAGAACGGCCGAGGATTACGCCGTGGAATTCAAACGCTGGAGCTCTGATACAGAGTGGAATGATGCGGCACTGCGACACCAATTTCGCAGAGGACTATCAGATTCTCTAAAAGATGAGTTGGCCCGTGTTGGTATCCCTCAGTCCTTGGATGAACTCATTAACCTCTCAGTTCAAATTGACCGCCGTCTTAGGGAAAGACGGGCCGAAAGATCCTCTGGTCCTTCTCGCCCCTTTTGGATGCTTCCCAAAGTGCCTGGTCCTTCTAACTCAGTCCCTTCAGCTTCATCTACCCTGGCTTCTGGGGCTCCTGAACCAATGCAAATCGGACTAATTCGGCCTTCCCTGACCCCTGAGGAAAAGATGCGCAGACGGGCTCATAATCTATGTTTGTATTGTGGGGAATCTGGACACTATGCAAGAATGTGCCCCAACAAGACACGTAAGTGGTTGTCTGCCTCTTCTTTATGTGCACCCGTCTTACTCCCAACCGGTACTCACCTGGCTCTCAATATTGTTTTGCAGCTCTCCGGTCGGAGCATTCCAGTATCAGTCATCATTGACTCAGGAGCATGCAGCTGCTTCATTGACCAAGTTTTTGCAACCAACCATGGCATCCCTCTTCAACCCAAAGTACGGGGCCTTGCGGTCCACCTGGCGGATGGCTCCACACTTAGTTCCGGCCCAGTCACCCAGGAAACGGAACCCCTTCTGACCACCATAGGATCTCAACACCAGGAGCTCTTACGGTTGGATGTCATACCTTCACCTCTCTTCCCGATAATTTTAGGGATGCCTTGGTTACGTGCTCACAACCCCAGTATCAATTGGGCTACAGGTGAAATTCAGTTTTCTTCCAGTTATTGCCATCAGAACTGTCACTACGGAAAACCCAACGAACCGGCTTCGCTCCTATGCCTGGGGACTGACTCAGAACTCTACCAGTCCATCCCTGAACCTTACCGGGACTTTGCAGATGTGTTCAGCAAAAAGGGGGCAGAGACACTTCCGCCACACAGGCCTTATGATTGTCCTATAGAACTTCTACCTGGAACAGAAGTTCCCTTCGGAAGAATCTACCCACTTACGGAACAGGAATTGGGCACTCTAAAGGATTACATAGACGAGAATCTGGCAAAAGGGTTCATTCGTCCCTCCACATCCCCGGCCGGTGCAGGTATCTTCTTCGTCGAAAAAAAAGATCATTCTCTTCGCCCCTGCATTGATTATCGTGAACTAAACAAGATTACCATCAAGAACAGATACCCCCTTCCATTGGTACCAGAACTTTTTCAAAGGCTGGGTACAGCCAAAATCTTCACAAAACTGGATCTTCGGGGGGCTTACAACCTGATCCGTATCCGAAAAGGGGACGAGTGGAAAACGGCTTTCCGTACTCGGTTTGGGCACTACGAGTACCTCGTCATGCCATTTGGATTATGTAATGCCCCAGCAACCTTCCAACACTTCGTTAATAACATCTTCCATGATTATCTGGATTTGTACGTTATTGTTTATTTGGACGATATTCTAATTTTCTCTCCCTCCTTGACCGACCACCGCAGACATGTCCGAAACGTCCTTACCCGTCTAAGACAACATGGACTGTATGCAAAATTTGAAAAATGTAACTTCGAGATCCAGAGCGTACAATTCCTGGGACTAATCATATCAGCAGAAGGAATCAAAATGGACCCCGAAAAGGTATCCGCCATTTTGGATTGGCCAGCACCCATAGACAGAAAGGGAGTACAACGCTTCATTGGCTTTGCCAATTTCTACAGAAAATTTATCAAAGGATTCTCCTCTATTATTTCACCCATCACCGAACTTACTCGACAGGGAATTCGATTTCATTGGAGTTCCAAAGCACAACGGGCCTTTGAAAAACTTAAAGAACTTTTTACTTCTGCCTCTATCCTCAAACATCCGAACCCAGCCTTGCCTTTTGTTTTAGAAGTCGATGCTTCGGAGATTGCAGTGGGGGCGGTGCTATCCCAACGACAGGGTACCAAGGCTCTTCTTTTTCCAGTAGGCTTCTTCTCCCGCAAACTAACCTCTTCAGAACGAAATTATGATGTGGGCGACAGGGAACTCCTCGCCATCAAAGTAGCATTGGAAGAATGGCGCTACCTATTGGAGGGGGCTGCGCATCCTGTTCTGGTGTACACCGACCACAAAAACTTGGAGTATCTGAGAACAGCTAAAAGATTAAGACCACGACAAGCCAGGTGGGCTCTATTCTTCTCACGTTTCCAACTCCACATAACCTATCGGCCAGGCTCCAAAAACAGTAAGCCAGATGCTCTTTCTCGGATGTTCTTGGATATCGAGCACGATATTCCTCCCGACACCATTCTACCCGCCGGGAATTTCCTACTCTTACAAGAGGATCTCATATCTCGGATCAAACAAGCCTCCATCGGGATGCCTCCCTTGGATGGAGTTTCCAGTAAAGATGGATTGTTTTGGCATGAAGGCAAGATTGTGGTTCCAGAAAAATTGAGGTTACATATATTAGAGTTATGTCATGACCACAAACTGGCTGGGCACTTTGGTATCTCCAAGACAACCGATCTACTACTACGTACCTTCTGGTGGCCCCATCTGACCAAGGATTGTAAGAGTTATGTCGAATCATGTTGTGTCTGTGCTCGGAATAAGACTAGCCGAACAAGAGCCTGGGGTCTATTAAAACCTTTACCAGTCCCAGAAAGACCATGGAGTATGGTTTCAATAGATTTTATTGTCGAACTCCCACCTTCAGAAGGTTTTTCTTCTATTTTTGTTATAGTGGACAGATTGTCAAAGATGGCACATTTTTTGCCCATGAAGGGTACCCCTTCAGCTTTGGAAACTGCACAAATGTTCATTAAAGAAGTGGTAAGGTTACATGGAGTCCCAACAAACATAGTTTCAGATCGTGGTGTCCAGTTCACCTCAAGGTTTTGGAAAGCTCTCTGTCGATCTCTGGAAATCGAGTTGGCTTTCTCATCTGCATATCATCCACAGACAAACGGCCAGACCGAGAGAACCAATCAGACATTAGAGCAATATCTACGCTGTTTTTCTACCTTTTCCCAAGATGATTGGGCCTCCTTGCTCCCCATGGCTGAGTTCTCATACAATAACTCTCTGCACTCAAGTATTAACCAAACCCCGTTCTTCGCCAATTATGGGTTTCACCCATCCTTTTTACCCAGGTCAATCCCGGAATGCTCCATACCCGCAGTTTCAGAAACACTTGACTTCTTCTCCACTAACAACAAGTTACTACAGGAGACCATGACTAAGGCACAAGAAAATTACAAGAGGATCTTTGATGGTAAGAAGCGCGGAGAACTCATCCTGGAACCTGGCGATCAGGTCTGGTTGTCCACCATCAATTTAAAGATGGCCTGCCCCTCCAGAAAATTAGGCCCTAAGTTCTTGGGTCCTTTTTCCGTGAAAAGAAAAATTAATAATGTCGCCTACGAATTGGATTTACCTACTTCTCTAAGGATACATCCAGTCTTCCATGTTACTCTTTTAAAACCAGTGACTCCTAATCCTTTTGCAGGCCGCAGGGTTGGTCCCCCCAAACCCATTATTGTCAATGACGAAGAAGAATTCGAGGTGGAAGCAATTCTGGATTGTAGGAAAAGGCGTAATCAGATCCAGTTTCTCATCAAATGGAAAGGATACGGGCCTGAAGATAATTCATGGGAACCTGAAGACAACCTGCATGCGGGTGAGTTATTACGGGCTTTCAAAGACTCACACGCCTCCAAGTTAACTCGTCTGGGCATCCGGAGGCTGCCCTTAAGGAGGGGGCACTGTCACAAAAACCGCTATTCCAGACAGCCGGGTGGTGCGCGCCGCCGCGCGCCAGCGCGCGCTAGTGCGCGCACTCCTGTGCGCGTTCCTGCGGGTGCGGGCTTGCGTGCGCGCGCGCGTGCACGTGTCCGGGCGCGCGCGCGCGCAGTAATTGGAACACACCTGTGTGTGCTGTTGGCGCCAGTCAGCCTACTTAATCAGGCAGCACCTGTTGGCCAGTGCTGCCTGATCTTCAGCTTTCCAGAAACCTTGTTCCTGTGTTTGTAAACCTGCTAAACCTTGTTTGATCCTGTGACCCGGCTTGTCCTTTTGGAATTCCTTGATCTCCGCCTGCCTGACGACCTCTGCCTGACTGACCATTCTTATGCTTGTCCCTTTTGTGCCTCGCCATCGGAACACCACCAGACCTTGAAGGTATCTAGATTATCTTGATCCCTATTGAGAGACTTGTGCCTGCTTCCTATTCCACGCCTCCCTTCATCTGTTGTACCCCGCATACCTACACCCATCTTGTCCCCAGTGGGGCTTATACTTGGACTTACCACATCTTCTGGATATCCTGCATACTTTCATTTGCATCACCCACCTGTGGAATCTCCTCCTGTGTATCCCGCATACCCGCACTCCACCCGGTCTCCAGTGGACTCTCCTCACCACATCCGGATACCCTGCACCAGGCTCTCTTACCCTTCCTCACTCTCGTGCCTCCTGTACCCATCTCCAGGGGCCGATAGTGGGATCCGTACGGGAGACCTCCTCTCTGCCCAAGTAGACTCACCAGTCAGGTACGTACCAGCCTGATAATTCCTCAGTGATTTCTACACAATTAAAGGGAAGAGAGACGGCACACAGTGCAGCAATTTGTTAAAAGATATTTATTTCGAAGGGAATAAAAACACTCACAAAAGAGAAGTTTGTTCAGGCATGTCAGGGGTAACGTTTCTTCCGTTGTTTTTCCCGGGTTAATGCGGTAGTCACAAGCCGATCCAAAAAGGTCCTGTGTCCTTCTCTCTGTGCTTATCAGGTGGCGCTGTGGGTGCCCAGCGTTTCCGGATGGCTGGAGCGCAGACTGTGCATTCTGTGTAATGTGTTTCGTGCTGCACCGCTGTGTTTCTACACAATTCACTTGTTTGTTTTAGCGCCACACACTTACCTTCACCATTATTCTGAATTTTTGTCACATTCTTGTGTAGCGGCTTACTTTTTGAATTCTATAATATTTTTGTGGGTAAGTGCAATAATCACCTTCCATTCACCTTTACTATTTCTGACTTTTGCTATGAACTGTTCTGTTGGACCTGATGAGACACCTATTTTTCATATTAGGATGACATATAAAAACCCATCCATATTTTATTGGATAATTTTAGCGACTCTATATATATTTGGTGTAAATTCCAACTAATACATTCTTGACATCTTTTAATATCGCAAATCTTTTTTATTGCATTTAAAAGTTATCTACATATACATATTCTCATAATTTGATCTATACTCATTCATATATTTGAGATCTTGAGTTGCTTTGAGTTATAATCATCCTAACCTATTACAATATATTTGTACTATATGTTAATTTTTTCATTGAAATTCTGAATAAAAACATTGAAACAGATTTGCGAAGAGGTCTTGTTTCAGCTCTGTTCCCACCAACATTCTGAAGAACATAAGAAGAGGGAAATTGTTTTTCAATGTGTACAAGCCATTGTTCCCAAATCAGAACTTCTTATGATAAAAAAAAGAGAGCTGGAGGGCTGTAATCAATTTGAAAGCTTTAAACAAATTCATATGGTTGCATGAGATATGACAAATTTTGTCTGCTTGGTCAATATAGAAAAAGACAACTGACACCTTCACAAGGTCTATATCCGAGACCTCACCTAAATACAGTGCAGAGCGTGATTTCCCATCTGCACAAGAAGATTCCATTAGTCAAAGCCCACATTCTTCAGCTGTGGGCACGTCCTCCCTCACAACTTTGCAGTGCAACCTAGCTATGGTTGCCCCTATATTATCAGTCTCCCCAATGGTTAAATGGGTGCAAAAGAGAAAGTGTCCCTTTCAGAGAGGCTTTTTAGATCAGTGGTTATCAGAGAATCTCCAACAGAAGATTATCAACTTTTCCTTGATAAAAAAAGTCTATGATGGTGGACAAGGCAAGAAAACCTCCTGAGTTATCAATTGTTATTCCACAAGGCAGTTCGGAGAACCTACTGCCAAGCAACCTTTTCTCATCTACTGTCGGGTAGGATGGTGATGCTAAAGATGGATACCACCACTGCAGTGGCATATGTCAAGAGACAATGGGGGAGCCACATTTTGCAATGGGAAATCTCTCCTGTGTTAACATAAGTTCAATGCAACTTTCAGAATATATCGGTAGTTTATTTGTTAGATGCGCTCACTTCTCAAGCAGACAAATTTTTGAGACAATCTCTGAGGGAGACTAATCTGAGAACTTCACCAAGTTCCCCAGTTTCTGGGCGATAAGGTCATATGCCTTGACATGTCAAATGGATGCTTTACAGCCAGTCCACCCCCTATAACAGTTTCTGAGAAGGTTGACAGAGGAAAGAAAGATGTTGATAAAGCTCACTCACTTTAATGTATCTATGGAAAAGCAGCATAGTTGCTCCAAAACAGAACCTCTTTCTTCTTCCACATAAAATGGATGATAGGGGTTCTGTAGGCCACAGAGATAGTTATGAACAATGTGTACCACCCTCTAGTGTGCTACCAGTATTAGGAAAATATAAGTTATGTCTCATGGTAAGTTAGGTGAGTCAGAAATTGGGTCAGGTTCCTGCAGGTCAGGCTGAATGGTTCTACAGAGGCAGGTCTCTGGTACATCCCCCTAGATCTAGAAGCTGGTAGAAGCCTCTGGAAGTTAGTGGGCGGAGGACAGAAGGTTCTGAGCTGCATTGAGGGAACTTGGCCAATCCCAAGGCAGAATGTCCTGGCAGGGTGGCTAGGTCAGCCCGTAAATATGGTGGAGCCATGCCAGCAGGGGAGTCAGGTGGATGATGGGGTGTTGAGGAGGCTGTCGGTGGCCTAGGAGGTGACCCTTGGGTGTGCGGGGGGCTGGGCTCTGCTTCCAGGATGGGCTGGCTTAGGCAGATCCTTTCAGCATCATGGTTTGAGAAGGAATCTTGCCTAAGGTGCAGCAGGGAGCAAGGAGGACAGAGTGAGTACATCAGCATACCCAGGGATTTACAAGGGGAGAGATTGCCATATGTAGCGAGCTTTCAGAAAGAACAGCGCTGTGCTTAACCCTTTTTATCCTTTGCCCTGGGAGATCTTTGAAGCAGGCGGGAGGGCTGTTAGTTCCTTCAGGCAGTAGAGCTGGGAGTAGTTCTACAAAGGAGAGGAGATAATCTTACATGTAGTTTACCACAGACTGTGCTACTTTTCTAAAGGGGATTAAGAGCTTTTTGCTGCTGATCCTGGAGGACTGAAGACCTCTAGGAGGGAGTACAGTCCAGGATCCTTATTTTTTACAGAAGAAAGTTGTCCCCTTGCATTGTTTCTGCCAAGTTGGGCATCCTATAACCCCTCTAACCGATGCAAGTTATGATCCCTAATAAAAACAACAAAAACAAGCTCAGAGATGGATTTCTTGTGTCCGGATGCAAGTAATAAAATGCGTATTGGCTGTGCAGAAATAGGGGAGACAGTTATCAGCTGCCCTTGTGGGGGTAGTGCTACAAATGTAATCCATAACAGTCAACACTAGCAGGATCAACAGGTATGTTTTGCACTTACTGAAGAAATACAATAAAACCCTTTCAATGGTATTTTTAAAAGAGCGCAAATAAGAGAAGCTCATTCAACTTTATATAAAGCAGACATATCACTTAGCAGTGTTGGGAGGTGGTGATGCACCATTATTGCCTATCAATATACCAAGAACAAAACATAAAAAGATATATACAAGACCATCACCAACACATTATCTTCAGAAGAAAATTGGATGACTTTATTTAGACATTAGAGAAACAATGAAAACAATAGGAATACAGGAACTGAAAAAACTTCCACTAAGAAGAACAATACATTAGGCAAGCATTAAACACTGCCATCTAGTGGCAGAACTAGTAATCACTTTGGAGAATTTATTTTTGCACCTATGGCTGTATAAATATCATGCTCAGTATTCGCCAACCAATATTTCAGCAACTCCCAGATCCCCTTTCTCATGGCAAAGTAAGGGGCCCCACAAGGTCCACAAATGTCTAAGGGTTTTGTTTGATGTCTGAATGAAGACATAATATTTTCACGTAAGGCTGTAGTATTTGAATAAATACAAATAAAATAGACTGTATATTTGCAGAGACATACTATAAAAATTGTAGTGATTTCCATTAGAAAATCTCTTCCTTATTATTTGGAGGCCAATCCTTACCCCCCTCACCTCCCATGCCTCCTGGTACCGAGTTGGTCTGTGAAGATGAACCCATGCACTCGGGCTTCATGCGTCTCTCTGCTGATGAAAGAACCCTTAGGAGGAGGGAGAGATTATGCCAGGCAGGTCACTTTTTGAAGTCTTTCCCTACCCGTCCAGGGAACGCCTGAACCTTGAGGTCCTGTCACGAACAGACCTTAGGTGGCGTTGTTTAGTCCCCAGTTATCCAGAAGGATAAGCCCCTGGTTTCGGTTACCCTTTCTTGGGCTGAGTCGTTCGTTGAGATACAGGCTCTAATCGACTCTGGGGCTGGAGATCTGTTCATTGATGCTGCTTTTGTATTGAAGCACTCGATTCCGCTGCAGCTGAGTGACACTCCACTTGCCATTGAGGCTCTTGATGGGAGGCCTCTACTGCCTGCCCATGTGACTCATGATACTGTTCCGTTGTCCATGGCGATAGGGGCTCTTCACCATGATATAATCCAAGTTATTTCCTCACCTAAGTTTCTGCTGGTTATTGGTTATCCTTGGTTACAGAGGCACAACCCCTCTTTTGATTGGCCCCGTGCTGAGGTTCTCTCCTGGTCGCTACAATACAGTAAGACATGCTTCCAGAAAGTAGCCAAGGTCCTGTGCACCTCTTCACTCACCTCCCTGCCGGAGGAGTACCGCGATTTTAGCAATGTCTTTGACAAAGGTCAAGCCGGTAGTTTGCCTCCACACCGGTTGTATGATTGCGCAATTGACCTTCAACCTGATGTCATACCCCCTCTTGGCCGGGATTACCCTTTGTCGGTCTTGGAGGATAGGGCCATGGAGGAGTATGTTGCAGATGCACTTTCTCCAGGTTTCATCCGCAAATGCTTGTCTCCTGCTGGTGCTGGTTTCTTCTTTGTGAAGAAGAGTGGTGAACTGAGACCTTGTATTGATTATAGGGGTCTCAATTGTTTCACGATTAAGAATGCCTATCCAATTCCGTTGATTACGGAGTTATTTGACTGCCTCAAGGGAGCAATGGTTTTCACAAAGCTTGATTTGAGAGGGGCATACAATCTCGTGAGGATTAAGGAGGGTGACAAGTGGAAAACTGCGTTTAATACCAGAACAGGCCATTATGAGTACCTCGTAATGCCTTTTGGCCTTTGTAACCCCCTGGCAGTTTTCCAGGAATTTCCAGGAATAGTGGTTTATCTCAACGATGTCCTCATATTTTCCAAGTCCCTGGAGAGCCACAACACAGATGTCTGTCGTGTGCATTATAAACTAAGAGAGAACAATCTCTATTGTAAATTGGAGAAGTGCGAATTCCATCGTGAACAAATTCCTGGGTCATTTCCACTGTTGGTTTTTTGATGGACCCAGAGAAACTTTCAGCAGTCCTACAGTGGCCCCAACCCATTGGTTTACATCCTCTGCAGCGTTTTCTTTGCTTTGTCAACTATTATCGGAAGTTTATTCGTAACTTATCATCTCTGGTCAAGCCCCTGACTGATATGACCAGAAAGGACAGTAACCCACAGTTGGTCTCTGGAGTCCATTAAGGCCTTTGAGTCTCAAGGCATGCCTTTGTTTCTGCTCCTGTGTTGGCACATCCTGATCCTATGTTAGCTTTTATCATTGAGATTGATGCTTCTGAGACTGGAGTTGGCATCCTTCTGTCTCAACGTCCTACCTCTAAGAGCGCTATGCATCCTTGTGGCTACTTTTCCAAGAAATTGTCACCTGCGGAGTGCAATTACAAGATTGGTGACAGAGAGATGTTAGCAATCATTTTAGCGATGAAAGAATGGAGACATCTCCTCGAAGGTACCACTGTGCCGGTTCTCATTCTTACTGACCATAAGAATCTCACAATCCTGTTTGAGGCTAAATGCCTCTCTCCCAGAAGGGAGCAATGGGCTCTTTTCTTGTCTAGTTTTAACTACATTGTCTCATTCTTACCTCGATACTAAGGATGTAAGGGCTGAAGCTTTGTCACAACAATTTTCCTCCACTTCCATGTTGGTTTTGGTTCCTGTGATTCCGCCTGATCGTATTCTGGCTACGGTTCACACCAGTGTCACTTCTCCATTAGGTGACAGAATTCTTGCTGCTCAGGTCCATGCTCCTCCTGAGAAACCTTGGGACCGGTGCTTTGTCCCAGAGAGTCTCCCTACTGCCGTGCTCCAGACTTACCATTCTCCCAAAGCTGCTGGCCACCCTGGGAAGAATCAACTATTTTAGGCCATTTCCCAACAATTCTGGTGGCCTAGTCTACATGCTGATATAACCGCCTTCGTAGCTGCCTGTTCCATGTGTGCTCAGAGTAAGACTCCACGACACCTTCCAGTGGGCCTCCTACAACCCATACCCAATGGAGAGAGGCCCTGGACCCACCTGTCTATGGATTTCATTGTGGAGTTACCCAACTCTCAGGGCAATACAGTTATCCTAATGGTGGTTGACCGGTTCTCGAAAATGCCCCATTGTATTCCACTTAAGAAGTTGCCCACCTCTAAGGAACTGGCTTCCATTTTTTCTCGGGAGATCTTTCGCTTACATGGGCTACCCAAGGTAATTGTCTCGGACAGGGGTAGTCAGTTTGTGTCCCAGTTCTGGCGAGCCTTTTGTGCACAGTTGTGAATTCAGCTGGCTTTCTCCTCTGCGTATCACCCGCAGTCTAATGGGCCGCAGAACAAGCCAATAAGTCCTTGGAGCAATTCCTATGTTGCTATATTTCTGACCATCATAACAACTGGTCAGACCTCTTACCGTGGGCAGAGTTTGCTCACAATAGTGCCTTGAATTCTGCTTCCCGATTCTCCCAGTTTATGGCAAACTATGGTTTCCAATCTTCCATGTTGCCTGACTCAATTGTTCTGCAGAGTATTCCTGCATTAGAGGAGCATCTCTGTGGTCTTCATTCCACTTGGGCACAAGTCCAGGAGGCTTTATGACATGCTAATGATAGGTACAGACTCCATGCTGACCGCAGATGCCTGCCTGCGCCTTCCTACCAGGTTGGGGACAGGGTCTGGCTTCATCTCGCAACCTCCGACTTTGTGTTCCCTCTCTGAAATTTGTTTATTGGGCCTTTCCGTATTCTTCGCAGAATTAACCCAAGTGGCTTACGCATTAGACCTTCCTTCTAATATGCGTATCTTCATGTCTCCTTATTAAAACCTTTGGTCTGCAACCGCTTTACCACCTTAGTGACATGTCCTTACTCTGTACTGGTTGAAAACTATGAGGAGTATGAAGTACAGTCCAGGGTACTGTCCGGAGGAGCGCTCTTGGGTCTCATCCTCGGATGTACATGCCCCTGTCCTCCTCCGTGATTTTCATAGACATTTCCCCTCAAGCATGGTGGTCCTCCGAGGGGGAGAGGTCATTGAGGAGGGGCGTACTGTCAGGACTGGGCTCAGCCCTTCCTTCTCAAAGCTGGCCACTCAGCTGTCAGCTAATTGCCAGCTCCTTTCTCTCCACAGTGACTCACCTGTGGATGATATCCTGCTCGTCATTCCTGCCTACTTAAGCCGTCCAGCCCAGATGATCTCTGCCTTTGCCTTGGTCACATCTCTAGAGACGCTCTCCTGTGCTCCTGTTAAAGACTTGCTTGGCTGACATTCCTTCTGGCTCCAGCTCCTGCTTGCTGTTATACTATGCTCATCTCTGGCTCCCTGACGTTTTGGCTTGTCTGACTATCCGTTCCAGTTCCTGAACTCTGGCTATGTTTTGACTACGTTTTCTCTGTTTACCTTTTTATTATTAAACAAGTGTTATTTAACTCTACTTCTGTCTCAGTCTGACTCATGGTTTCTGACAGGCGCAGAGTTATGGGCTCTGTTTCACATTGATTAAAATTATTCTGCAAGCATACCCACCCTGTGTTTTCTCAATTTTTGTCCCATGTGTGTGCTGACATGGAGCTGTCAGGAAAACGGAAAATTGAATATCAAATACTTACCACAATTTTCCTTTCCTGTCTGGCGCCATGTCAGCACACCTGCCCGCCCATTAGGAGTGCTAGTTACAGAACATGGTGCTAACTCAGGGGCTCTACAGTCAGTTCCAGTGACAAAGAAGATACTACTGCCCAGAGAGTTGCCATACTGAATTCAAATAAAGTTTTGTATAGTTTTAAGTACACTTTAAAGTTTATAAGGTTGCAAAAAAAACACAGATCTCCATCCATTTCCTTTCACAACATCTGCCGTTTTGGTCTAGAGCAGTGGTCTCCAAACTGTGGCCCATGGACCGAATGTGGCCCTCTGCTAGCTTTTATCCAGCCCTCTGGGCACTATTCCCTCAACTGACACCAACAGTAGGGAACAATTCCTTTCACTGACACCAATGATAGGGTATTATTCCTCCCACTGACACCAGGAATGGGGCATAATTCCTTGCACTGATATAAACAGTTAGGCAAAGTTCCTCTCACGAATACCAATGATATGACATTATTCCTCCTTCAACTGACTATAGGCACTATATAATTTTTCTACTTCCATTGAAGCTGGGGCATGTTGCTTGCACTGATAACTTCGGCCTCCTAAAATTTGAAGGGCAGTAAACTGACCCTTTGTTTATAAAGTTTGAAGACCACTGGACTAGAGGAAGACAGAACGAAAGTAGGGATTCAGAATATTGAAAAACTTTTTTTTTTGTGATTGGTTTTCTTTAACCACTAGCCGACAAGCCCTTGTCATTGTACGGCAGAAGGTCGGCTTTGCTGGTTCACAGCCCGGTGCCCACTGCGCCTCCTCAATGGCTGGGATCTGTGACGTGTCCCAGAAGATCGAAAGGAGGGAGGGAAAGAGAAATTCCGCTCGAGTCGCCTAGGCAGCTGGAGAACAAGTGGAAGCTGGGTACCTGTCAAAACTAGGTATAACTAGGCCAAAAAAAATGTCATGCCAAATGTGGCATGTAAGGGGGTGAGGAGTTAAAGCGGAAGTTCCACTTTTGAGTGGAACTTTAACACAGGATCCTGTGCCTGAGGTTACAGTCCAGACCTACACAGTGGGATCTGGGTAAGGTCCCCAAAGTACACACAAAGGATAACCGATCCAGAAAACTGCTAAATAGCCTAGGGCATAAGCAGTTAGACATTTCAGAGAAAAAAGTTGAATGATAAAAAAAAAGGAGAACAGGCCCATCATTTAAGGAGAGTAGAAAAAAAATGTAAGTCTCACAGAGCGGGCAGGATTATATGGGTGCTCATGGGACGGCCTTAGCAAGTTATTATGCCAGTGCCCACTCACCTGAAGTTAGCAGAATATAACCCATGGTCTAAAAATACAAATAGTTTGTCCTGTACTGTATGATTAAGAAGACACTTTACTTATTTTGCAGCAACACTCATTTAAATATACTATGGCAAAATGCTGGACGCGTTGAACTGGCATAGTTTTGTCACTTCCCCTCTTTTTCACACACATTTCGACTGGCCAAGGTGGCCACCCACTATAGTGAGCCAATAAATGTAGGGATTGGAGTAAGTGGGCCTTTCCCATTCAGAACAGCCTGGCCTTCTGCCATAGTGATTGCGAATGAGGGGTGCAGCAGCTACATGCAGGCTTGTCTGGGTGCCTACATTTTCTTGCAGCTAATTCTTCTTTTTTATTTAAAGTGACTCATTTAAAGAGATGTGCAAAAATACAGGAAGACCGGAAAGCAGAGAAAGCAAAGCATTCTAATGCCCCGTACACACGGTCAGATTTTCCGACGGAAAATGTCCTATCGGACAATGTTGTCGGGAATTCCGACCGTGTGTAGGCTCCATCGGACTTCTTCCGTCGGATTTTCCGACGGACAACGTTTTATCTCCTGCTCTCAAATTTTCCGACAACAAAGTCCCATCGGACTTTTTCCGATCGTGTGTAGCGAATTCTGACGGACAAAGTGCCACGCATGCTCAGATCACATTACAAGACCAAAGCTATTGGCTACTAGCCTCTACGTAGTCCCGTCGTAGGCAACAAACGTCACCACGTTCAGAATGATCGGATTTTCCGACAACTTTGTCCGACCGTGTGTATGCAACACCAGTGTCGGACAAAATCCGTCTGAAAAAATACGGATGGATTTTGTGGTCGGATTTTCCGACCGTGTGTACGGGGCATTAGGGTCCATCTACACTTTACAGGATTTTAAATGATGAACCAAAAAAAACGTTATTTTGCTCAATAGAATTTAGCCTTAGGAAAGGGCCGGCAGATGTGAACGTTTCCTTGTTAACACAACTCAAAAAAACACAATATGGTGATTTATCATATTGATCTAAACAGTTTTACTACAGCAACTGTGCAGATTATCTAAGCAATTATAAAAATGCATATTCCTTGACAGCTATTTTCTTAGTGCTTTGCAATCAAATTTAAGTCTCATACCAAAATCTCTACTTGTACTTGGTTTCTACAGATTGACCCTTTCTACTTGGAGTAGTTTGTTCATTAAAGTTGGTCATACAATTGTTCATACAATCATCTTCCATGACATGTCGAATGCCGTTCAAAAGTACTTCACAAAATGTTTGCTTTTAACATTCAAGTCCAAGAAAGATGTAGCCAGCAACTCCAGAATCCCATTGACAAATCTTTATTTGCTACACACTGCTTATCCTCATGTGAAGTATGTAGTATATATGTTCTGTCATTCATTTTGTGACTATGCTGTGAACAAGTCTATATGCCGAAAAATGTCAGATGTTTTTAAGCTTGACCTTCATGTAGCAAATATTTTTCAATAGGATTCTGGAGTTGCCGGCTACATCTTTCTTGGAGCGGGTTATTCAATGGCTGGAGGCCATTTGAGCCAGAGCACCCAGTGAAGGACTCCACCCTTTATCCATGAGGTGTGTTCCCTGTTGTGAGCACTGCCTTTAACATTCAAGTTTGGGGAGAATGGACCTTCCCCAAAGAAAACCATTTACTGTTAGAAATTAAATTTGCCGAGAAAAATTTTCCACCCTGCTCCTTCAAATGTCGATTTGACCCCACTAACAATTTGAAAAACTAAAAAACACAGGTTCTTCAAATGAAAATCTTCTTACAAAAATTCTACAAGTGTATGGCCAACTTAAAGTGGTTCTAGAGACTTAAGATTTGTTTACATTAATGTAATCTCTGCATTAAGGTAAAAACCTACAGAGAGAAGCTCCCCCCCCCCCTATACTTACCTGATCCCAATCTTGATCCAGTGCTGGGCACAAGAGCAGCAGCTCTCTCCCTCCTCATAGGCTCAAAGACAATAGTGGGAGCCATTGGCTCCTGCTGCTGTCAATCACAACCAGTGAGGGAGGGAGTGGGGGGCGGGCCTCAAGCCATGCTGTGTCTATGGACCCACATATCAGGCTTGGGAGTGAGCCTGCAAGAGCGCCCCCATAGCAAGCAACCTATTATGGTGGGCACTCGGCAGGGGAGGAGGAGCCAGGAGTTCCAGCAGGGGACTCAAGAAGAGGAGGATTGGGGCTGCTCTGTACAAAACCACTGCACAGAGCAGGTAGAGCGCCTTGAAAAAGTATTCATACCCCTTAACATTTTTCACATTTTGTCATGTTACAACCAAAAAGGTAAATGTATTTTATTGGGATTTTATGTGATAGACCAATACAATGTGGCACATAATTGTAAAGTGGAAGGAAAACGATAAATGTTTTTTTCAAATAAAAATATCTGAAAAGTTTGGCGTGCATTTGTATTCAACCCCCTTTACCCCGATACCCCTAACTAAAATCTAGTGGAACCAATTGCCTTCTGAAGTCACCTAATTAGTAAATGGAGTATATCTGTGTGTAATTTAATCTCAGTATAAATACAGCTGTTCTATGAAGCCCTCAGAGGTTTATTAGACAACCTTAGTGAACAAACGGCATTATGAAGGCCAAGGAACACACCAGACGGGTCAGGGATAATGTTGTGGAGAAGTTTAAAGCAGGGTTAGGTTATAAAAAAATAATATCCCAAGCTTTGAACTTCTCACAGAGCACTGTTCATTCCATCATCCGAAAATGGAAAGAGTATGACACAACTGCAAATATACCAAGACATGGCCGTCCACCTAAACTGACAGGCCGGGCATAGGGAGCATTAATCAGAAAAGCAGCCAAGAGGCCCATGGTAACTCTGGAGGAGCTGTAGAGATGCACGGCTTATCGGGGGGCTAATATGGCGCACTTAGGATATAGCTATATATTGTAACCTGGGGGACAGGTAGCAGGTACAAAGCTCACTGGGATGGGCTGTTTAGTAAGGCACAGATACCAAATCCACTTGAGATAGTGAAAACAGTGCTGAGTTTATTTGATTTAAACACAAGTCCATACACAGGTGCTGCACAGTCTTCCAGAAAACACATCAAAACAGAGATAACCAAACAAAAGTCCTAGCCGTGTCTCGGCTCTAACTATAACATACACCGTCTCTAACTATCAAGCTGAGCAAGCCTACCGCTTGTCAGCTTTTACCAACCTTTTGGCTCCTCACAAACCATCCCTGTTTGTGTGTCCCAGGCAGAGTGCAAAGGCTGTTTGCTCAGGTGAGCTTAAATTAGCCTGGAGAGGAGGACTAAGATCCGAACTGGATCATGTCTCAGAGACCTCTGAATGTATATGAGAGGAGCTGGGAGATGTATAAACCCCGAACAAGACTTCTCCTGGCTTTCTCTGGGACGCTCTGCTACATATCCTCCCCCCTTGTTTCAACCCCAGGGTTGGAACACCTGTGGCCCAACAGGAGTGAACACGGGACAGGGCATCTACATTCCCCATCTCCACACCTGGCCTGTGTTTTACGGTGAAGAAGTAATCCTGTAGAGCCAAAAACCACCGGTTCACCCGTCTATTAGTCTCCTTCTTTTGGGCCATCCATTTCAGGGGAGCATGGTCAGTTAAGTCAAACTGGCGCCCTAACAAATAGTACCTGAGCGCGTCCAGGGCCCATTTTATGGCTAAACATTCTTTTTCAATGACTGCATGCATACTTTTTCTCATGGTCATTGAGCTTTCTGCTTAGGTATATGACAGGGTGTTCTTCCCCATTGTATACCTGTGACAGTACCGCCCCGATACCAACATCAGACGCATCCGTCTGAACCAAAAACTCTCTGGAGAAATCGGGAGAGTACAGTACTGGCTGTGCACACAGATCCTTCTTCAGGACCTGGAAAGACTCCTCTGCTACTGGGGACCATTTCACCATTACCGAGTCTTTCCCTTTCGTAAGGTCTGTCAGAGGGGCAGCTATTGTTGCAAAATTTGGGATAAATCTTCTATAATACCCCGCAATACCAAGAAAGGCCCTGACCTGCTTTTTGTTTGCAGGGCGTGGCCATTCCTGGATGGCTGCTATTTTACTCACTTGTGGTTTTATGACACCACGGCCAATAGTGTAGCCCAAATACTTGGCTTCCTCTAGACCAATGGCACATTTTTTTGGATTTGCCGTAAAACCTTCTTTGAAGAGGGAATCAAGAACAGCCTGGACACAAGGCAAGTGAGACTCCCAGTCAGTACTATGTACCACTATGTCATCTAGATAGGCTGCTGCATATCGTCGGTGGGGTTTTAGGGTCCTGTCCATGGCCCTCTGAAATGTCGCGGGGGGCATTTTGCAACCCAAAAGGCATTTTTTATATTGAAAGGAACCGTCTGGGGTCACGAACGCAGTCTTCCCTTTGGCGCTACCAGTTAGGGGTATTTGCCAATACCCTTTTGTCAAGTCCAAAGTGGTAAGATAGCGAGCCTTGCCAAGTCGGTCTATAAGTTCGTCTACTCTGGGCATTGGGTATGTGTCAAACTTTGTCACCGCATTAAGCTTCCTGAAGTCGTTACAGAACCTCCAAGTGCCATCCGGTTTTGGGACTAACACGATGGGGCTAGACCAGTCACTATTGGATTCCTCAATGACATCTAGCTCCAACATTTTTTTAACTTCCTTGCTGATGTCCTTTCTCCTCGCTTCAGGAATTCGGTAAGGTTTGAGCTTGACACGTACCCCAGGTTCATTAACAATATCATGCTGAACTGCTGAAGTCGTGCCAGGTAACTCTGAAAACTTCTCTCTATTCCTTATCAGGAATTCTCTAGTGTCCTGTTTTTGGGAATATGAGAGGGTGTCTGGAATCGTGACCTCAGGGATGAGAGGGGACTCAGTACCCGTAGGTGTTACTGGGAGAGGCCTCGCAGTTAACGCCATTCTATCTTTCCAGGGTTTTAACAGGTTTATATGGTAAACCTGTTGGGGCTTCCTTTTTCCTGGTTGATAAACCTTGTAGTTGACCTCCCCAACTCTCTCAATTACTTCAAAGGGACCCTGCCACTTAGCCAGGAACTTGCTCTCAACAGTGGGAACTAACACCAGGACCCTGTCACCAGGTGAGAAAACACGGAGTTGGGCCCCCCTGTTGTATATTCTCTGTTGGGCTGCCTGGGCCTGCAGTAAGTGTTCTTTTACCACTGGCATGACTGCTGCAATCCTCTCCTGCATTTGGGCAATATGCTCAATGACACTTTTATGGGGTGTCTGTTCTCCCTCCCAAGTTTCTTTGGCTATGTCTAAGAGTCCCCGAGGGTGTCTCCCATAAAGCAACTCAAATGGGGAGTACCCCGTAGAGGACTGGGGAACCTCCCTGATGGCAAACATCAAGTATGGTATCAGGAAGTCCCAGTTTTTCCCATCCTTGTCCACAACCTTTTTTAACATGCTCTTTAACGTCTTATTGAAGCGTTCCACTAAGCCATCCGTTTGAGGATGATACACTGAGGTTCGCAGCTGCGTCACTTTAAATAACTTACAGAGCTCCCTAGTTATTCGCGACATAAACGGGGTGCCCTGGTCTGTAAGGATTTCTTTTGGGATGCCAACCCGACTGAACACCATAAACAGTTCTTTGGCAATGTTTTTAGCAGACGCGGCACGTAAGGGAACTGCTTCAGGGTAACGGGTAGCATAATCCATGATTACGAGGATATGCTGATGACCCCGGGCAGACTTGGGAAGTGGGCCCACAAGGTCCATGGCAATCCTCTCAAAGGGCACTTCAATGATAGGCAAGGGCACTAAAGGACTTCGGAAGTGGGATAGTGGGGCTGACATCTGACACACAGGACAGGATTGACAATAATTCTTAACATCATTCATTTTACATACACGATACAGTAAATCCTCATTGCTGCTGAAATACGGAAAACAGGGCCTGTCCCCGGGTTCGACAGGTACACCATTAATCACTATTACATTTTCCCAGGCCCTGGAAAGGGTATGGTCTTTTCTCTGCTCAGTACCAAAATTTTCCTTATGCACATTAAGGTCATCAAACTCTAACATAGGCTCGGTGCTGCACAGTCTTCCAGAAAACACATCAAAACAGAGATAACCAAACAAAAGTCCTAGCCGTGTCTCGGCTCTAACTATAACATACACCGTCTCTATCAAGCTGAGCAAGCCTACCGCTTGTCAGTGTGTCCCAGGCAGAGAGCAAAGGCTGATTGCTCAGGTGAGCTTAAATTAGCCTGGAGAGGAGGACTAAGATCCGAACTGGATCATGTCTCAGAGACCTCTGAATGTATATGAGAGGAGATGTATAAACCCCGAACAAGACTTCTCCTGGCTCTCTCTGGGACTACAATATGTAAAAAAGGAAAAGGGGAGGGGGGATGGGATATTAAAAGGGCAGAGTAAGGCAATGTAGAGGGATAGGAGAACTTGGTGGTAATATTAATGTTTCACTTCAAGTCCAAGCATTAGTCCATGTGAGGATAGTATGGTGCTGAGTATGTAAAAGGCAGCCAGTCCATAGAAGCTAGAAGGAGCTCTGGAACAAGACAAAAGAAAGAAGGACGGCGCCCTCTAAATGCAGCAAGTTTTACAATAGATTTATTATAGTGGATTAAAAACACTCACATTTGAGCAGATGAATTACAGCATTTTAAGCAGTACAAGTGGTTCATCCGTATGTTCCCGAGTGGTTGGGGTATCACGAGCCGATGGATGGTGTCCCAAGTCCTGGGTCCTAGTAGCTGCCCGGCCATGCTGTGGGTGCTTCAGCGCTTTCGGGTGTCTGGGACACAGAAGAGGAAGGCACCGTGATTCTCCTCGTTGTTGTGGTGACCTCACTTCCGGGAACAGTGTCAGGCAGGCGGCGCTTCGCTTTCGGAGCATGCGGGCTTGTGATACCCCAACCACTCGGGAACATGCAGATGAACCACTTGTACTGCTTAAAATGCTGGAATTTATCTGCTCAAATGTGAGTGTTTTTAATCCACTATAATAAATCTATTGTAAAACTTGCTGCAGAGGGCGCCGTCCTTCTTTCTTTGGTCGAGATCCACAGCTTAGCTGGAAAAATCTGTCCACAGGACAACTATTAGTCATGCACTCCACAAATCTGGCCTTTATGGAAGAGAGTGGCAAGAAGAAAGCCATTATTGAAATAAGAAGTTTGCAGTTTGCGAGAAGCCATGTGGGGGACACAGCAAACATGTGGAAGGTGCTCTGGTCAGATGAGACCAAAAGTGAACTTTTTGGCCTAAAAGCAAAACGCTATGTGTGATGGAAAACTAACACTACACAATCACCTCGAACACACCATCCCCACCGTGAAACATGGTGGTGGCAGCATCATGTTGTGGGGATGTTATTCTTCAGCAGGGACAGGTAAGCTGGTCAGAGTTGATGGGAAGATGGATGGAGCCAAATACAGGGCAATCTTAGAAGAAAACCTGTTAGAGTCTACAAAAGACTTGAGACTGGGGTGGAGGTTCACCTTCCAGCAGGACAACGACCCTAAACATACAGCCAGAGCTACAATGGAATGGTTTAGATCAAAGCATATTCATGTGTTAGAATGGCCCAATCAAAGTCCAGACCTAAATACAATTGAGAATCTGTGGCAAGACTTTAAAATTGCTGTTCACAGACACTCGCCATCCAATCTGACAGAGCTTGAGCTATTTTGGGAAAAGAAAAATGGGCAAATATTTCACTCTCTAGATGCAAAGCTGGTAGACACATCCCCAAAAAGACTGGCAGCTGTAATTGCAGCAAAAGGTGATTCTACAAAGTATTGTAGAAGGGGTTGAATACAAATGCACGCCACACTTTTCACATATTTATAATTTTCCTTCCACTTAACAAGTATGTACAACTTTGTGTTTGTCTATCATATAAAATCCCAATAAAGTAAGTTTATGTTTTTGGTTGTAACATGAAAAAAAAAATGTGTAAAATTTTAAAGGGATATGAATACTTCTTCAAGGCACTGTAAGTATGACATGTTTGTTATAATTAAAAAAAGGGTTTACAATCGCTTTAAAAGGTGAAGGTGTTAAAGCTCACAGCAGAAAGCTAAGACAGACAAGCTCTTGAAAATTGAATACAAGAAATACAAGTCATTTCTATATGGCTTTATTTATGAAACAAGGTTTTATTTTTTTATTTTTTTTTTATACATTAATATATATATATATATATATATATATATATATATATATATATATATATAAAATCATTTATTTATTTTTTTTGTTACACGGTATTCCTCTCAGTGCAAATACAAAACCTGTTATTCCCAAGACAGCTGCATGTGTTTGAGTTTCAGGTCCTTACTGTTGCTATGGTGATACACAGAACATTCATCCTCTTCATTAAGGGTATTTCAAGGAAATTATCTTCAGTTTTGTAAATCATTTTTTTTTTTCCTATTCACAAATCCTTTAATTGGACAGTCACTTTTCCTGAGATAAGTTTTTTTTAATTATTATCCTGGTAAGATAATCATACCCCTTCTGTATCAATAATTACGATTGTCTGCAGTTTTCCCAGAGACTATGACAAAGACTGATTTATCTCAAAAATAAAAAATAAATCAAGATTTGGCTTGGGTAGAATTAGGTCTTCCAACAGGTTATTAAAGCGGTAGTAAACATTGCATGGCCATCTGTACCTACAGGTAAGCTTATAATATAAAGCTTACCTGTAGGTACAATGAATATTTCTTAAACGTGCACCGCTTAGGAGATATTCTATATTTCTGCAGCCGGTAATGTCACTGGCTCATGCGCACAGTGCTCTGAATTGACAGCATATTGCGTATGCGGTCAATCCAGAGCACTGTGCTGCGACTGGGACTCCCGTGCGTGACATCATCACGGCTCGGCCATTCAAATAGCCAGAGTCCACAGCCCGGAAGACCGGGCGAAGATGGAAGCCCTGTCAGCAGTGACAGCGCGCCACTGGAGGGCATCATTTTAAGGCAAGTTTTTCATATTGTGCTAAAATGTGATGCATACCAGCACTTTATGTTGTTATTACCTTGCAGGGGGGGTGGTCATTTTTTTTAATTTTTTTAGTTGGCAGACTTAACTACCGCTTTAAATAACAATGGGAGCTCTGAACAAATGAAAAAGATTGTGTACAAAAATCGGATGTCTGTTTTTAAGTAGGAGTCACCTTTCACATAATGCACACCATCACATCAAATCTTACCAGCAGGTGACATTTTTAATCAATGTGCTGCTATCATTAGTAAATATATAGGAAGGTATATCATAAGTTACATGTTTTAAAAACTTTTTTTTATTTTTTATTTTTTTAACATTTCTTCTTTTACTTCCTGTTTTCTTGCCTAGGCAACTGATGTAATACATCAGGAGTCTTTGGGGGGAGGAGGAGGGTTTTTCTCAGCTAAGCACACCCTCTTGCCTACATGCCTGAGCTAAGGGCAGATGAATTTCAGGAAGTAAATGCAACATGAATCATCTGCCCTTACTCAAAATGGCCAAGACCAGAAATGCTAGGGCAGCGATGGCGAACCTTGGCACCCCAGATGTTTTGGAACTACATTTCCCATGATGCTCATGCACTCTGCAGTGCAGTTGAGCATGGGGGGGAAATGTAGTTCCAAAACATCTGGGGAGCCAAGGTTCGCCATCCTTATGCAAGGGGATGTTTTTCAAAGCAATTTCTCAGCACAATAAAGCATGGAGACTTAGATGGATGGGTGTGTTTGCTTTAAATATTAACAAATGAATTAAAAGCAGTTATCGGTTTGAGGTGCTCAGATGCAGTGTAGTTCGGCTTAAATAATATAAAACAGCCAAAAGCAAAAAACACATATTTTGCCCTGTTTTCCCAGCTTTTAAATGTAAAACCCAAATCTGATCAGATTGGGATGTCACATTCCATCTATTTAAATGAGAATTTTATGCTACAATCAGGATGCCCAGGTTCTGACACAAAATGGTGGTTTTCTAAAAATTAAAAGGCATTAGAATGTGGTACGTTTTCTGACATTTGAACAGGAAACTCACAAAGACTTGGATTAATAAATGAGTTTCCTAAAGCAACTTTAGCTATCTTTAAAAAAACAAGAAATTAAGGCCCCTTGCAAAGTAACCTATTAATACCGGTCCTGCTGCCCATGCCACCAAACTCCACAGGGTTGAAGAGATAATCTTGCTAAAAGATATTCAGCATTAGTTGGATGTCTGGTCCCCCACTATGTATTATGACCGCTCCTGCCACCCCCTATCTTATGGCGATGTAGGGTCTAGTGGAGGAAACCACAGAGCTCAGCTGGGGACAACAGCATTCAACATCCCCAGGAGTGCTAAATGCAGAAGATCTTTGAGCAAGTTCTCTCTTAAACCAAGCAGAGGTCAGCATAGGCAGCAGGACAGCAAAGTATTAACTGCTTGCTTTGCAGGGAGACTTTTTCATCTCCATTACCAAGTCCTGGGAGCAGGGTGAAACGCGTCAGTGGTATGGCACAGACAGAGTCTGCTGAGACTACTATTACTCTCACGATAGATGGCTTTGCACATTGGGTGGTAACCAGGATACTTTTTCTGCCGTACAGTTTGTATTGAGGCAGGGCAGATTCCTATCTAGCCTGCACCCACAGCGGGATCCACCGAACAGGGCTGTGCAAGCTTGAGCAGAGACCCTAAGCTCTATCCAGGTTTACTGAGACTTTTTCATGTTTTAAAAAGCAACAGGAAAATCACGATACAGAGGATATAATACATGGATGGAAAGCTTATTTGACAAAGATTATGATGTACATTGGAAGGTTCAAATGCAAATTGGAAAATTATGAGGCAGGAAAATTCATATGAATGTGTGCAACCAGGTTAAGAATGGCAACCTTTACAAGGGCTCTGGCATTTGAATGGGACTTTCCTCAGGCTAGAATGTTATTTGAAAGATCCTGTGTCTGGATTGGGGCACCAGGCCAAATCACTGGATCCACCTAATTTCACCCAAATCTCATTTTATTTTTATTTTTTTGGCGATAGTCCTTAAATGGGAGGTACTCACACTGGCCTTTTTTTTTTTTTTTTTTTTTTTTATTGTACAGTCCCCCAAATAAAATGAGACATTAAAGCATTTACATGTGACTCTCACATTTCCAAACTTTAAAGTATGGATGTATTGCACATCCAAAAATATGCAGAGAACACAAACACTTGTCATGCTAGGTAGCCACAGTCGTAGAACGGTTTTTAATGGCAAATAAAGTCTTGTGGTTTTGGTAATGACTGCAGTCAGTGGCAAAGTTTTATCTTCGAATGGCTTTAAGTAATTAAAACCTCTGAACTCCATGGCTTTATTCTACCTAGAAAAAAAATAGTTTCCAGAAAAACACAGCGTTTTTCCTAAAATATTTAGTTCTTCATGAAAACATCTATAACTACAACGAATTTCCATTGTAAATATTCTTCAAGGTGACTCAGTGATGGTCCATGGGTGCTGGAAGTCCAATTATTCCAGCAGGGCATCCAAAAGGATGTCTTATTCTTTTTTTACATAGGTGGCTTACCCCTCCATCATATTTTTGGCATGTTAGGTCCCCGAAGACCATGCCATTTTGTATGTCGGCAGGCCAGCAACCTCTTGGAATCCAAAAAACCTTTATAATGAAGAATCCTTTACTTCTGCCGCATGAAATCACAAACCCTTCCGCTCTAGCCTCTCCAGAATCAATTGTAGCTTCCTCACAGCTTCTTTCCGTGCCTGACGAACACCCTCCTGACCACCAGTTTCTACTGAATCCAACTCTAATAACTGCTTTGTTAATAGCTCTTCTAAACATCGGTAACTCATGTCAGTCTTTCTACCTATAAACTCATCCACCTCCTTCTCCAGTTCCACCACCTTTTCCAAGACTTCGCTGATCTTCACAATGCCAGGATGGGCGCTTGAAGGATCAGCTGGAGAAGCATTAGCTTCTTTGGCTCTAGGGCTGGTTTCTTGGTTTGAAGGATCTTTCCGGTTGTACATTTGAGGAGAGGCGCTGTAATGAGGGTTGGGTGGGGCTATTGAGGCTGGAGGGTTAGGCTTGGGTTCCGGTGTTGGCCCTGGTTGAGAGATATTTGAGGGGTAGCCAGGGTAGGGCCTTTGATGGTTGTAGTTGGCTGTCTGAGATGGATCCTGAAATAAAAATTTAAGATGAAAAAATAATTATTCTTGGTATAACACAAGCGTTCTCATTATTGTTGCACATTCATCATCAGAAATAAAACTATCCCTAGGCAGAAGATAAAACCAAGAGGACATCACAGACTAACAAAACACTTTACCCTTCCATAAGTCAAAAAAATATACCAATGCCTATGTGCATGAGTGACAATTCTGGTAATGACATTTAAGGTTGTGAGAAAAAGGTTGGGAACTCCCTAGTAATTATCTAAATTTCTCTGAGAATGGTTCATAAGATGTTATTCTGAGTCATAAGAACAGTCATAAAGACATTCTTATTTAACAAAAGAAAACAAAGCCTACTTGGTGCTCTTAGACCATTTCCCCTGGCAAAGGAAAACAACATACCCTTATTTAAAGTGATACTAAAGTCACGTTTTTTTTTTTTTTAAAGAGGAAGTAAACCCTGATGGGTTTTACTTCCTCTTTTGCTCCCTGCAAATTAAAAGCATAATAGCCTAGTATGCATCGCATACAAGCCCATCATGTGACACTTACCTGCAAACGAAGTCCGCATCCATCTTTGACCCTCTTCCTTCCGGAGCCGCGTGACGTCACTCCCACACATGCGCGCGGGAGCCGTCAGTCACGGCGCACGCTGGGGAAGAAACGGCACGGTGGTCCGTTTGTTCACAACACATGCGCCGATGATGACATTGGCGCACTACAAGTGAAATATCTCCTAAACGGTGCTCGTTTAGGAGATATTTCCACTACCTATAGGTAAGCCTTATTCTAGGCTTACCCATGGATAAAAGTAAGACAAAAAAAAGGGTTTACAACCACTTTAAAAATAATAAACATGTTATACTTACCTGCCCTGTGCAGATGTTTTGCACAGAGCAGCCTAGATCCTCCTCTTCTCAGGTTCCTCTTCGGTGCTCCTGGCCCCTCGCCCCTGTTGAGTGCCCCCAACAGCAAGCAGCTTGCTATTGGGACACCCAAACCGCTGCTCTGTGTGTCTATTCAGACACGGAGCCGCGGTCCCAACCCCTTTCTATCCTGCTTGACAGCAGCGGGAGCCTATGGGGCTTCCCTGCTGTCTCAGCCAATGAGGAGGGAGAGTCTTGGACAGCCAAGTCTCTCATGCAACATCACTGGTTAGAGATGGGGCTCAGGTAAGTATTAGGGGGGCTGCTGCACACAGAATGCTTTTTATATTAATGCATAGAATGGCATGGGATGGCACAATAAGTGAGTAACTCCCCATTCCTCTGTCTAGTAAACTGCATAGTATGCTACACACTGCGGATAGTGTTAATAAGAGCCAGGAACCGGTATACACATACACATGTCTTATCAATAACACTGGGCCTGTTAGAGGCCATGGGCATACCCTGAAAGGATCTTCAGAATCTTGGAACCAAAGAAATGGACTACGGCCCTGGAACTACACATGTTGCACTGCATGCCTAGGTGACACCTGACACTGGATCCATTGCATGAAGCAAACATTACAGGCCATGCCAACAGAGTGGGGTCCAAGTAAAGTCCCCAAGGTACCTGATCTAGAACCTGCTAGATAGCCCTGGGGCTGTATGGTGTGCTCTGTGGGTGACTATAACAAGTTTAGTTTGGCAGTGACCACGTAAAAGGTAGCTACATATAACCCATGGACTATGAATACTCTGTCATATACTGTAAGATTAAAATAAAATCATTAAAAATGTATTTGGGTATAGTGTTCTATGACAATTGTCAAACTATCACAGCACTGAAAAGCTAAATATGGCCTGGTAATGAAGGGATATTACAGGATGTTACTCAATTGATTGAGCTTTCCTGTGATGTGGGTAATTAGCCAAATTATCTGTAGTTACAGTATATTGTCAAAAGTATTGGGACACCTGCCTTTACATGAACTTGAATGGTGTCTTAGTCCGTAGGGTTCAATATTGCGTTGGCCCACCCTCTGCAGCTATACCAGCTTCAACTCTTCTGGGAAGGCTGTCCACAAGGTTTAGGAGTGTGTCTATGGGAATGTTTGACCATTCTTCCAGAAGCGCATTTGTGAGGTCAGGCACTGATGTAGACAAGAAGGCCTGGCTCATAGTTTCCACTCTAATTCATCCCAAAGGTGTTCTATTGGGTTGAGGTCAGGGCTCTGTGCAGGCCAGTCTATTTCCTCCACCCCAAACTCGATCATCCATGTCTTTATGGACCTTGCTTTGTGCACTGGTGTACAGTCATGTTGGAACAGGAAGGGGCCATCCCAAAACTGTTCCCACAAAGTTGGGAGCATGAAATTGTCCAAAATGTCTTGGTATGCTGACGCCTTAAGAGTTCCCTTCACTGGAACTAAGGGGCCAAGCCCAACCTCTGAAAAACAACACCACACCATAATCCCCCCTCCACCAAGTGATTTGGACCAGTGCACAAAACAAGGTCCATAAAAGACATGGATAAGCGAGTTTGGGGTGGAGGAACTTGACTTGCCTGACCTCAACCCGATAGAACACCTTTGGGATAAATTAGAGTAGAGACTGCTCATCCAACATCAGTGCCTGACCTCACAAATGCTCTTCTGGAAAAATGATCAAGCATTCCCACAGACACACTCCTAAACCTTGTGAACAGCCTTCCCAGAAGAGTTGAAGCTGTTATAGCTGCAAAGGGTGGGCCAACTCAATATTGAAGACTAAGAACTGGATGCCATTAAAGTTCATGAGCGTGTAAAGGCAGGCGTCCCAATACTTTTGACAATATAGTGTATGTGAAAACCAGGAATAAGATGGGAGGGGGCTGAATTCTCTCATGCAATAGTGTGATCCACCCATTTTGTAGAATCCTGATGCTCTAGATCATACAGAGCGTACTGTATCTATCGCCAGATAAATATCCCAGCAAAACGCTGACGTCAGCAATACACATAAACAAAGATGAGTCATTGAGTAATGTCATCACGCTCTTTGTGAAGTTCTGAAAACAGGAGGGAGCAATTGTAGGAGGGGTGGCTACGTCATTCCCATGAGAAGTCTTTGTTCAGACAGTCAGACAGATACTTGGGACAGCTAAGCAAATAAACATGACATTCTGCACAAGGGATTATCCACTATTTAAGGGTGGCTACACATCTCCTGATATATGCAACCTAGCTGATAAGAGTGTTTACAGAGTGTTTACAGCAATATGGTTGTGTAGGTGTTAAAGAGGAGGTCCGCCCACCCCTGCAAAAATGAAAAGCCAGCAGCTACACATTCTGCAGCTGCTGACTTTTAATAATCGGACACTTACCTGCCCTGGAGTCCAGCGATGTCAGCACTGCAGCTGATCCTTCCCCATATATATTATCAGTATGCTGCAACAGGGCTGAAGAAGGAGGAGTCTTTGTTCTCCCAAAATGCATTGGCTTGATTACTTTTTGCTACTCTCAATCACACATTTCATCAGTTTTGAACATGAATTGAAAAAAATAGCATGGGGGGGGGTCCCCCAACCCATACCAGGCTCTTCTGGTCTCGTATGGATTCTGAGGGGAACCCTATGCCAAAATGAAAAAAAAATAAAAAATTAAAAAAAAATTTAAAAATAAAACAAAATACATACCAGATCCTTATTCAAGCATGCAGCCTGCCAGGCCAGAAAGGAGCGCTTTAGGGTAGGGGGTGCTCCCCTTTTCCCCAAAGAACCTTGTTCCCCACAACCATTGGCCAAATCTCAAAGCTTCCTTTAGCAGATCCCGTCCCTCCCCTATGTGAATTAGTATGGGGTACATTGTAAAAAATGTGTCAAAAATAAATAAAAAACAGAGACATTACATTTTGGACATTATGTTCCAATAAGAGCGCTACTACAATTTTTAAAGAAATTTTTTTTTTTTAGAAAAAAAAACGAGTTTTTGCATCTTTTTTCTCTTTATTGTATATAAAAACAAAACAAAAAAAAAAGAGACAGTTTGACAATTCCTTTATTTAAAAAAAAAAAATGTCCCTCCGAAGTAAATCTAGCTGAACGCCGACGATGGCCCAAAAAAAGCCCCATTAAAAAAAAGCATCCTGCTGCAAAATAAAGGAAGGGGTGGTGCCACCCAGTGACATCACAGTGTGGGTCCCCTGCCCCTTGTGACATCATGGACAAGGGGCATGCTGAGCTGATAACATCGCGAGAAGGCTGGGGACATCCAGTGACGCCCCTTGGTTTATTGCTTGCCCCCCCTTTCTTGGCCTGCATACTCAGATAAGGGTCTGGTGTCGATTTGCGGGGGGGGGGGGGTTAAGTCCCCCTAAAAATCCATACCAGACCCTGGAATGAGATTGGGGGGGGGGGGGGGGGGCGAGACGAATCCCATGCCTTTTTTTTTTTTTTTTTTACACTTTGCATTGGGTTCCCCTTAAAATCCATACTAGACCCAAATGGCCTGGTATGAATGGGGGGGGGGGCACCTCTGCACACTTTTTTTCTCAAATGTTATTGCTGGCGATTCTTTGGTTTACATTCATACTTTTGCAAGGCACTGTATAATAAAATATTCTTTTTACTATAGTACCGGGTCTGCCTATAAAATCCAGAGGGGTATTACCGTGCCTTACCAGCACTAGGTTCTTCTTTTTTCTTATTTTCAAACGTTGATATGAGAAGATCCCTGGCTTACTGGCAGGACATAATGAGACGTGTAGTTCTTCCACAATTGCAGATAAACATCTAAAGATTTCTGAACATGGCTGCTTACCTTCATATCATACACTCCTGGTGGTACGTCTCCTCCTGTCCACGGTGGTCTGCCACCAGCCATATAATGGCCGCTGTTTGGGTTGTGTGGAGGAGGGGGTGCTGGGGGCCACTGGTATGGGTTGTGGGCTCCATACATGTTCCAGTTTTCATTTTGTGGGCTCTGTTGAGGCATTCCCTGGAAAACAAGATATCTTGCCATCTTTAACCAGTGCAATATAAAAAGAGGCTTTTTTTGTTATTACATCTCCATGTTCATTGCAATCAAGTACAAGATAAGTTCTGCCCAGTCTTAAGCTGGTCATACATTATACAATTTTTTTTTTAGATTTACCTTCCACTATGTAGTGCAAGGGCCTGCCTGATTGCATACAAATTGAAATTTAGGTTTGACCTCATATTATATGGTTTTGCCAAACTAAAGGAAAATTGTACATGAAGATTGTATAATGTATGGCCAGCATTACATGCATTTTCTCGGGCAAAGTCATTAGGAGTAGTCATTAGCACTTATGTTCTTCCAAGGACCTGCCAGAAAGAGAGCTGCTAATTAGGTCAATGCCTGTTCAAATCAGACTGGAACTAGAGGGAAAATAAAAAAAATGACACACATGCTGCAGTCTGTCAGTCTTAACAGACCGTATAAATTTACATATACGGTGGCAAGGTGGCTCTGTTGCGCCAGACACGTACCTAGTACGTGATCCGACACTTCTGGGTAGGTGGCATGCATGCGCAACGCCGCCGGCCCGCTCCCGGTGATTATACACAGCTTAGGCTGATCTGCAGGTACCGCAGACTCTATGTCTGCTGGCACCCACAGATCATTCGGTATAGGAGGCAGAACGGCAGTCTGCCTATGTAAACAAGGCAAATTGATGTTCTGTCAGTAGGGAAGGCATGGATCCTGCGCTCCTGCAAAGCAGGGACAAGGATGCATGTCTCCCCCCTAGTAAAAGCACCTCCCACACAGTACAAAAGCACAGGCTAGGCACACAGTTAACCCTTTGATTGCCCCTGATAATAACCCCCTTCTCGGCAAGTGTCATTAGTACAGTGACAGTACATATTTTTAGCACCAATCACTGTATTAGCTTCACTGGTTCCCAGAAAAGTGTCAGTGTCCGATTTGTCACCCGCAATATAATCTCTGATTGCCGCCATTACTAGTAAAAATAAATAAATATTCCATAAATATATCCTATAGTTTGAAGACACTAACGTTTGCGCAAACTAATCAATATACGCTTATTGTGATTTTTTTTACC